>CM066994.1:73025370-77825370 GCA_033977485.1 Hydrangea macrophylla
CTGTATATCCCAAATAATAGCAAAATCAGTAAACTCAATAACAGCAAGTTTTACCTTTTTCTCCTCGAAGTAGTTCTGGCACTCAAATATTAACTGCACTTTCTTCTCCCATTCCAAGTACACTTTTGGATGATTTTTCCCTTGGAATGAAGGTATCTTTACTTTGATACTTCCTAAGTTTCTGTTACCTGCATCTTTCCTTCTTGGATCTCTTTGAAAACCTCTACCACGCCTTTCTCTCCTTGGCCCAAATCTGTCCCCACTATTTATTGAAGCTCGATCTTCTTCATCATCAAACTCATCCTCATGATTTTGATCAAATTCATCTATGGGTATGTGCCTTTCTTGCCTTATAGCATTACGGGCTCTTTGGGGATGCCTTCACGCCAAGTTACAATTTCAGCATCTTGTCTATCCATCCTATCCCGAATCTCATGAAACATCACGCCCATACGTTCAAATTGTTGGTGCATAGCTTGCAACATAAAAGACTAATCCTTTTTTCCTTCTTTGTTTGACTGAGAAGACATACTAAAACCTATAGATAATAGAATAAAAAACCTCACAGTACACCCTTACATGTATACACTCAATTAATGTCATTCCACTCGTGTTTCACTCTATTTGGCTTTTTCTTGAAATTAGTCTCACACACTCTTGCCTTTTTCCACTCTTAACTCCTCTTTTCAGTTCTGTATGAACTAAACAAACTTGAATCAAGAGATCTCAACAAGTAGTGTTTTAGCCCAATACCAATAGCAAAATTATTTTAGAAATGGTGAATCAAAGGAGAAAGACAAACACAATCAGAATTGAAAGAATTGAAACTCACAATAAGATTTTAAGAGAATTGAAACTAACTATCAGATTAAGAGAGAAGAAATCAAAGATTTAGTTATATTTTTATGAGAGAACTAGAAACCAAGATTAGTATGCCTCAAAGGAAGAATGAAACAAAAATTAGATTTGGCTTTTCTTTGATATCAATGCCCTTTTTTTTTGGATACCTTTACTTTTCTTTTCTTTTCTTTTTTTTTCTTTTGGATCTCTTCTTTTCTTATCCTTTTAAAATGATGAGAATCAACATGGGCTTCTACAAGATCCATTACATGTTCCAAGTGGGCCGATTACTAGAGCAAGGTCAAAGAAAATCAAGGAGGCATCTATTGGGCTAATTCAAGATATTTGGGCTGATATCAAGAGTCCTAAGTATGGCCCAAAAGGAAATGAAGACTTGTCAATTTAATTTATGTATGTGAAGATGTGGACTGAATATAACTTCTAAGATATAGCTATTTATGTTTTATAGATAGTAGTTGAGAGTTGGTTCATGTTTCTAAGTGCATTTAATGAGTTAAACTAGTTTTTTTTGTATTAGCCTTTGCTAAAAAAATGTGAATGCATTGTTTCCTATGGTTGGGGGGTTGTTCCAACAACTTGCATTTATTCCTATGGTTGGAGGGCTGTTCCAAGCCTATATATATCCTTGTTTATCTATTGTATTCGACAGATTTGATAAATTGATAAAAGTGAGTTTTTACTCCTTGATTCTTCATTGAACTTCCATAACTTATCAAGGATTTCACCTTGTAGCAATCAAAACTAAGAATACCTATGGTTTGCATCTCTTTATAGATGTTAGGTCTCAGGTTCACTAATTGGAATACCTGTGGTTTGCGTCTCTTTATAGACAGGTCTCAAGTTCACATTAACAACAATCTAATTTTAGCTTTTTTGGGAGGATATTGAATCTTTGTTGTTGGTTCTCATAGCAATTCTACTGAGGGTCGTATCTTTTGGTATCAGAGCTCAGGCTCTAAAATTAGGTTATTTATCCCTTTTGTTTTCGTGTCGTCCTGATCTTAAAAAAATTATAAAAAATTAAATTGTGATTCGTTGCGTTCTTCATATCTTGTTCTTGCTCTTGTTCGTGTTGTGTCGTGCATAAAGTTATATAAAAAAAAATAGGTCTGATTTTTCTTGTTCTTATGTTGTGTTGTGCACAAAGTTTAGAAAAAAAAATGAAGCAGTTTGTCTGTTTTAGTTCTTTTTCTTGTTCTTGTTTGAGCCATGCACCAATAGTTACAAAAAAAAATTCATCATGCAAATCCTTTGCATGGATTCGAGGATGAATCCTTTGAAGAGAGGAGGAATGATGAGAATCAAGGAACCACTTAATGGGCTGAATTGGGCTGATTCTAAAATGAATCATCCAAGAAGACCAAGGAGGTATTTTTGGGTTGATGTCAAGATTCCTAAGTATGGCATAAAGGGAAATAAAGACTTTGTCAACTTATTTCATGCATGTGGAGATAAGGGCTGAATATAACTTCCAAGTTATAGCTATTTGTGTTTTATATATGGTAGTTGGGAGTTTGTTCATGTTTCTAAGTGCATTTAATGAGTTAAACTAGATTTTTGTATTAGTCTTTACAAAAAAAGTGGTAGCTTTATTTCCTATGGTTGGAGGGTTGTTCCAACAACTTGCATTTATTCCTATGGTTGGAGGGTTATTCGAATCCTATATATACTCTTTTGTATGGACAGATTTAAAAAACCAATGTATTAATCAAATTTAGAAGTTGAGTTTTGCTCCTCCCCCTTGTTCTTCACAGAACACCATGAACTTATCAAGGTCTTCCTTGTGGCGTTCACAAACATGAATGAATACCTGTGGTTTGCGTCTCCTTATAGGCGTTGGGTCACAGGTTCACTAATTATTAGAATACCTGTGGTTTGCGTTTCTTTATAAATGTTGGGTCACAGGTTCACTATCAACTACAATATGATTTTAGCTTTTCTGGGTAAAACATGTCAATATTGTTGTTGGGTCTCAATACAATTCGATGAGGTTTGCAACAGACGAAAGTAATTTCTAATATTGGTGTTGGGTCTCATAGCAAGTCTAATGAGGTTTGCATTAGACGGAAGTTATTTTCCAATATTGTTGTTGGGTCTCAAAGCGAGTAATTGCGGTTCACATCAATATCATTCCCTGTTTGCAGACTAATATGCTGGCAAGTAGCTTGCAGACGAAAAAATAGCTAAAGATTATAATATTGAGGGTGGCTCTTTACTTCATCTTGTGCTTGCACTGAGAGGTAGTAGTCTCTGAATTATGCTTCTCACTTTTAGGGGATTTTACTTATTTTCCTTTCGTTGTATCGATTTGGCTGTAGGGACATACCAGAAAACTTCTGTAAATCGTGTTCAAGTTTATTGATTCTAGACATAATCTAGCATTTATTGACCTAGTTATATTGCATGTTTCCTTTATGCTTTCAACTGTTTTTTTATTATTATTATTTTTGGCTCCCTATTATGAAGTTGAATTAAACATATTGTGTATTTCTAACAATGTTGAATTTTCAGTTAGGTTTTGTATGAAGTGCTGAATTAACTAAATTGTGCATTTCTAACCATGTGGAATTCCAGTCTCTTTACAGTGCTCACACTATTGTGGCCTCAAGATATAGTTGGTTACTGAATGAGTTCACAAAGGTCCTTTGTGGAGGCCCAAGATTGTAGTTATCATTAAGAGGGCTAGCTAGCTATTTTAGCTAATAAATTATTTTTCATTTTTTGTTACCACTTTTTGTTCATTTTAATTTCAACAATGCCCTCCATTTTAGTTGGTGACCTTACTCTTAAATGCTTTTAATGACTGAGATTTGTGCCAATTGTTTGACAATTTAGAAAGCCAACCGGAGTTGCTCTAACTTGCACAAAAAACATTATACTACTAAAGGCTCAGAAAGGCTTTGCGCCTCGACTATGAAGAAGTATCTCGTGTGGCTTGTGCATGCGTAGTTGGATGTATTCTTGTTCTTGATTTATTGATGGCTATGACATACGATATGGAATAATGTTACGCTTTCCAAAATTTGTATCTCAAATGCTTTCCAAGCATAGCATTTTCGTGATACTAATAAGAGCTAATTGCAGTGACCTCTTTTGACGTTTTGATAAAGAGCAAATTACAGTGACCTCTTTTGACGTTCTTATATACAGATCTTTTATTTTCTCCACAACATCACTAATGTGCCCTGACTAAGTTGTTGAACAATGTGTTGATTATCTAAAGTGTATAATTTCAAATTCAATAATCTCTTTCATATTACTATATCTTATAGGAGTGGTCAAAAGTAATTGTTATAGTTGAATGAGTAAAATAGCTATTCTAAAAATTCAAAAGGATGATGCCATCATTATGTTTATCGTTCAATTGCTAAAAACCAAAGTAAAGGGAGGTCTGAGAACCTAACTGAATTGACCGACACTAACTGCCATGATTAAAATTGACATACATTCTAAAAGCATAAACAAATCCAGAAGGGAACCAAATAACTTTGAGTCGAGAACTTGTTCTTTGTCCTTGAGATACATTCGTCCCGCATTGGTGCTTATGGAATGATGGACCGATTTGTCTCCATGGTTACAATGATTAAAATTTCTTGCAATAGCAGCACTACAAATTGCAAGAACAAACAAACCCTGTCTGATTTACTCAGCTATTTAGTGAACGTGATGTCTTGAATTGTTTAGCCAATAGAACTCACAAAGAGTCATTCCAAACACCTTTGGTTCTCATAGTTGTGTGCATTTTGGCCCAAAACAAGTCATGGTATTCACAAGAGCTTTAAAGAACATAGCCTTAAAATTGTCCTAGAAACAGTCTCATTCTACACTCACGTATGTGATTTCTTATTAAGAGTATTCTACGATACCCCACTTGGAAATACAAAATATAAGAAATCATTAAAAGCATATTGTATCCCTATTTCCAATGCAGGTAGCATTTGATCGGTGTTGACATAGTGCACATTTAACCACTAACTTAAACATGTTGTCTCCTTCGAGTGTCGATGACTCAATATTAAATAGTACTGTTGATGTTTTACAGTTTGTACGTGCCAATATATTGACCAAATAAAGCTTAAATGGGGAAAAATAGCAAGAATTAAAGATTTGGAGTAATTTGGCTCAAGCCAATCAAAATATGCTCGAGCTAACCCATGGTTAAGAGCATGCTAATGCTTCAGCACATCCGCTCGAGCCAATCTCAGCCGGCTCGAGTCAAACCATGGTTGAGACCATGCTAATTCTTTAGCAAATCTGCTCAAGCTAATTACGGCCCGGCTCGGGCACAACTGGTAGGAACAATTTTGTTAAATCTCTTATTTTTGGGGATGTTCACAATTACCCAACCTGAACCCGAACCCGACCAAAAAATTCGGTGTCCCAGGGTAGCGATCGGTGATCGGTCATGGGATTAGAGAAACCAATTTTTTCAGTTCGGCGGCAGGGCTTAAAAAATTGTCCCCAAACCCGACTTAAATCGACTGAACACCCCACCACAAAAACACCCCTACCCAACCCCTAGACTGTGGCCCTTCTCATTTTCCCTGTCACTTTTTCTCTCTTCTCCTCTCTCTCTCTCTCTCTCTCTCTCTCTCTCTCTCTCTATACAGAGATCTCTGATCTCTCTCTAACCTTTCTCTCATAAACACACCCATACCATTATTGTCCACCACCATCAACACCACGCTGCCGCCGTCGCCTCCAACTCTGGTAAACACACACCGCTGCCATTCCCTCCAACTTCAGAGATAAGCCCCCATCTCTCTCTGTCTCTCTCTGTCTCTCTCTCTCCATCGCCACTACTACCTCAGATCTACCACCACCGCCTCATCACCACCTTTTCCAGCCAAATCCTCCACCACTACCGCCTCACCACCACCTCCACCAGCCAAATCCTCCACCACTACCACCTCAAATCCAACACTACTACTGCCTCTAGTCCACCATCACTAGCTGGATCCACCACCATTGCCTCACCTTGAATAACCCCGACCACCCGATTAAAATTGACTAAACCAAAACCAACCACCCCAAACTCCCCGCTGGTCAGTTTCAGTCCCCAACCCCGTCACCCTGACCACTTTGGTTTGGCGCAAAACCTCCCCTACCCCCCCCCCCCCCCCCCCCTCCCGACTGAAACTGACTTATGAATAACCCTACTTATTTTCAGCCTCTAGGTATTTGTATCCCATAGACCTCTTAAGGTACCAAGGGTATGGTTAATACAAAGTAGAATAAAATGAAGGTCTTTGGTTGAGCTTTGGATTTGAGAAGAAAAGTGTAGGAAAAGCTTGAATAAGCTATCATGGAGGATTTGCAAAGGATGGAAGTTTCTCCTTCACCCATGGCCAACTAAGCTACATATCTACGGCTTGATGAGGCCCAGTTAACTAATTTTAGATTTTTGGGTAAAATGCATTTTGCACCCTCAAATTATGTCTTGTTATATTCTTTGATCCCTAAATAATTTTTTTTTTTTGCATTTTGATACCTCAACTAGTATTTTGTGGCATTTTAGTCCCTCAACTAACATTTTGTGGCAGTTTACCCACTCCGTCACTTTTAACCGTTAAAAGTGATGGGAAAATTTGATTTAATTACATATATACTCTCTGTTTGGGCGATGTTTGGCAACAACAGTCATTTTTTCAATACTTATAAAACTCCAAAAGCTAAAATTAAATATTTAGCAAAATAGCATCATCAATTGGCCAAGAGCTACCTTAGACAACTTTTACCAATCACAATTTTTTGTGATTTAATTTCATAAAAAAATAATAAAAAGCTGTCAAACAGTCCACAAGGGGTACTTTTGAGGTATTTGATAGCTTTTTGTCTTTTACTGAGCTCCACTATTTGCTGAAGTGTGTTGTACCTTCTCATAATTTTTTCATCTCTAATAAAATGCCCTTTTGATTGACCAAAAAAAAACAAGAGATAAAGTTTATAAAAAATAAATAAATAAATCTAACTATAGTGGGTGTATATGTAATTAAAACAACTTTTCTATCACTTTTAATGGCTAAAAGTGACGGAGGGGGCAAATTGCCACAAAGTATTAGTTGAGGGACCAATATGCAAAAAAAATTATTTAGGGACCAAAGTGCAAAACATGGTATAGTTTGAGGGTGCAAAATACTTTTTACCCTAGATTTTTCTTGTTTTCTTTTTACGAATTCATGAATGTTGATGGTTTATTGCACAATATTGAGAATTACTTTGTAATTGAGGATTGAATGTTATAATCAATTGTTGAATTGACAAATTCTTGTTTCAAATTTGTTTTATCAATGATTGTATTCAATTTGTGTGTGACCTTTGTAATTTCATGTATGAATGTTGTGCAATGGTGCTACATAGTGTGTAATTGAAATCCTTTTATGATTGTCTTGGAGAAGATGAATGATGCCTACAAACTAGATTAGTGCAGATAATTCATGCTTATCTATGATAAATCATCTTTGGGAGTTAATTATACAAAATTGTTTGATGGATTGAATTAACCTATAGTTACAGTTACTTCCTAATTAAGCCATCTAAATCATGAATCTCTTAATTGGAGGCAGTAACCCTAGGATTATGAAGCTAGTGGTTTGCCCTATATAGTTTCTCATTCATTAACTTCAACTTTATTGGTTGTGTCAAATGGTATGATTGTAGATAATCACAACTCAATTCAACTTCCTTTTCATTAAACAATTTAAGAATTATAATTTGAAGTGCAACACATCTCTCATTACAATCCCAAAGCTCGACACCCGGAATACTTTTTACGTTCGCAATATTTGAAAATGTAAAACAAAATCTTAAATGAACAATTTTAGTGCCATTGCTGGGGATTGCCAGCATTGCTGTCGCAATTCTAAACTTGATTTTTAGTTTGATTTGAAGATTATTTTTGCTTATATTTTAGCATCTAAAGATTATTTTAGTTTTAGATTATATTTTAATTCCTTTTGAACATGTACTTTGCACCCTCAAACTAACCATCTTTGGCACTTTGGTCCCTAGCCTTTTATTTTGTCAATTTAGTCCCAAAATAAACGATTTTAAGCAATTCACACATTCCGTCAGTTGGGACTGTGAAAAGAGACAGGAAATGCTACATGTGCATATCACATGGAAAATTGTAAGGCTAATTTAGTATTTTCATTGGAGATCCCAACTGAGTCAGTCCTTATACCTCAAAAATATCCCTAAATCTCAAAATTGCAAATCAAGAGTTTAGGGTTCCAAAGCAAGTTGAAGTAATATGGTGATTTGGGTTGATTCGAGTGTTCAAGGGTTTGATAAAGGAAAATTGCAGGGATTAGGGTTTCGAATCGAACATCAACCATGAGCTTGAGCCATCCAAAGAGAAAGGATGTACCAATAGATAGTAAGTGTATTTTTCTTTCGCATTGTTTAGTTTGATTATTAAACGATTTTAGGTATTAGTTTTTATATTTTATTGATTCTTTTCAAATTCATGTCATTAAAATGGATTTGGATAGTGGTTTAGGCCTTTGGACAGAGATACAGATGTAAAAGAAATGGTGAAGAGTGTACCACCAAGTAGGGTTATAAACATATATTTGGAGCATATGGTTGTAAGTCAAGTTGGGGATAGTGGATCTGAGTGTGAAAATGATGGTAGTGGAGAAGGTGAAAATGATGGTAGTGGAGAAGGTGGAAATGATGGTGACAAAGATGACTCATATTTCCATGATAGTGAATATGGAACTGATGATGATGATGACTTGGTTGAGAAAAACATAGATAAGAGTGTAGTGTGGGCTGGAAAGCAAAGAAAATGTGATAGGGGACACTGGAGATGGAGCATACTATATCCCTAAGGAGGTTGATGCTGATTCGAACTTAGAACATGAATGTTTTGATACACTACATAGCTGTAATGATGAAATATTTGATGAAGATGGGGCAAAAAGACCCAAGTATCCAGAATTCAGGGCTGATACTGATATGAGAGATCCTAAATTCAAGGTGGGGATGTTGTTTAAGGATGAAATTGAGTTTAGAGTAGCTATAAGGGAGTATGCTATTAAGCATGGAAAGAATATAAAGTTTGTAAAAAATAAGAGTAAGTGCAGAGAAGGTTGTAAGTGGATGGTCTTTGCATCAATGAAAAGGGGAGGGGGGACAATACAAATTAAGAGTTTCATGGATGAACAGAATTGTGGTAGAGAATTCCAAAACAGAAATGTGATGTCAACATGGCTTTCAAAAAAGTATGTTGAAAAGATAAGATCAAATCTAGCCTGGCCTGTAAATGCATTTAGAGATACAGTGCGAGAGGAATATGATGTTGGTGTTTCTAATGATCAGTTATACAGAGCAAAGATAAAAGTAAGGTTATTGATAGAGAGATCACATAAAGAGCAATATAGTGAACTGTGGGATTATTGTGAAGAGCTAAGGAGGACCAACTCTGGAAGTAGAACAACTGCTAAAATGAAGGTTGCTAAATCTGATATGGATGGTGTAACAATATTTGAGAGGTTGTACATATGTCTTGGTGAATGTAAATCTGGTTTTTCAGCAAAATGCAGGCCATTGGTTGGTTTAGATGGTTGCCTTCTAAAAGGTCCCCATGGTAGACAGTTACAAAATGCAGTAGGCATTGATGCTAATAACTCCTTATTTCCAATAGCATATGCAGTAGTAGAGAGTGAAAACAAGAGTACTTGGACATGGTTTCTTGACCTACTTATCGATGACATTGGGATTGTCAACTAGCATGACTGGACTTTTATTTCAGAGCAGCAAAAGGTAAATATCTATTGTGTATGTACTTTTTTGTTTATTATCAATCATGTATTTTCCCAACTTTGGTTCTTTTGTGTGCATTTTACAACATGGTTTGGTGCTAACTTTCATGAGATCCTTCAGATATAGACAATTGATTCTATGTGCAACATTTATACTCCAACTTTCGAGACATTGGGAATTTTAAAGGGACGGAATTGAAAGATGTAATGTGGAATGCTTCTAATGCAACTACTGTCTCTCAATTTGAGTTGCACATGGGGTGCTCAAGCAGATGGATTCAGCTACATATGCATGGCTAGTAAAGAAGATACCATCTGTCACGTCTAGGAGTAGCCAAAATAGGAAAAAATTAAAACATTTCCTCTTTTGGTCCCGTAGACACGTGGCAAGTTGGAGATCACATGATTGTCCAAACATAATAGAACTGAGAAAGAAATAAAGCAATAATGATGACAGTAATAATGACATTGGTGGTTCTAATCTTAACATGATATTAATATTAAACATCAAAGTCTTAAATTACAATATTACATCTAAACAAAAAGGGGTAAAAGAAGATAGAACATCTTAGGTGTTAAGCCATACAAGAACAAACAAGTCTGGCACCAAGTGCCTCAACGTAATCAAAATAGAAATAAAATGTAGAGCCTTTAACTCTACCATCTAGCTTGCAAAGCCGTAGCCCTCCTTTGCATATTCTTCATCCAGATAGTCAACCTCTGCAAAATCTGAACAATTGATTGTCCAGGACATGAAAGTCCTTAACTAATGAAAGCTAAGTAAGTAACCCTACTGCACTTAAATAGGTTCAAAAAATATTTTGTTATTACATTAGGAAAGAGTGAATCATTCTTTTTGAAAACATTATAATTAGCTACGCCACTCTTATCGCATTACAAATCTTTACTTGGATAGATAGATAGTCATCATCATACTGGAATTACGACTAACTCGACTTCACTTTGAACTACAGATCCAATCTTTACTAACTCAACACTTTTGCATACAATCCGGCACAAATGCTGTTGTCCTGGAATATCACTGCCCAAATGGCCAATGGTTACCTCTCTTATCATCACTGCCCCAATGGCCAATTACTTGACATTACTGCTCAAATGGCCTATGGTAACCCCATCTTATTCCTTCAGCCTTGGTTAACATGTCATCACTACCCCAATAACCAATAACTTGACATCTCTGCCCAAATGGCTGGTTAACCACCAATAACAACCGATCAAGACGGTACCGACAAGGTACTACTACTCTTCCCATTAATGTCCCATTGGCCATAGTGACATCTGAACAATGTTATTGGACTCATGGCTTCTTTCACAAACGGGTTGTACGAATGAAATATGAGAACTAGACCGACATATATGATTGTTACGTGTGCAACATTATCATGACTTTCTTATAATCGATTAGCATATGTTGTACAAGTCGTTAAAGCTTATTAAAAATCGGTATTTCGTTCTTGCGCGTATTACATTACAGTTTACAGAGTTTGCATACTTTACACTTATAAGAATTATAAGTCCGAGACATATTTTAATAATGAAAATAATAACTTTCTTAAGAATTATAGGCTCGAGCACTCCAGACTCAAGTGCTCGCGCTAACTCGAGCGCTCACCTTCATAATATCATAAAATCGTTGGCTCTTTTATTACAAAAGTAGCTCTTTTACTATGGTACAATTATATCTGCATATAGCACAACTTTATGATGTATATAACTAACATGAAAATACATAGATAAAAAAAGGACAGCCCGGTGCACGAAGCTCCCACAGTGTAGGGTTTGGGGAAGGGCCGGACCACATTGGGTCAATTGTATGCGGCCCTGCCCTGCTTTTTTGCAAGAGGCTATAATCCTCATAACTCATGGTACAATCAAATTCATAAATGTTATATGCAAATCTAAGTACAACTATCACAACTCATGGTACAATCAAATGTAGGATTCTTTTACATGTCACATGCATGATCTGATCATTCAAAAACATAAATTCAAGTTAGTAGGAGTACTTACTAAGATCTAGATGAAGAAATTGATGCTAGATGATAAAAATGTGTGTATGTAGATGTGTGTGGACTTAATCAAGCTCCAATATAACTTCAAGAGTGATTCTCAAATTCTTCAACTGTAAAACTTCATTGTAGTTGTATGTAGGTGTTTATGGTGAAATGCAAGAAGAAGAGTAAAATCTCTCAAGAACTCTCTCTCAATAATGCTCTCTATACTCAGTTTCGGTAACGTAATAAATGCTGATAGTGGACGAGTATTTATAGAATTTGAAGGCCTAGTGGCAAAATTATCTTTTCACTTAAAATACAACTCGAGCACTCGCAAAGGCTTGAGCGCTCAAGTCTTGAGCGCCCAGGAAAGCTAGATCGCTTGGACTCCTACTTCACAAATCCTTCTAAGGGTTCAAGGGTCCAAATCATAAGATCTATTCAATACATATGAAGCATAACTCACATACTCATACTCAGATTACAAAAAAATACATTAACAAGTAGACAAATACATAGAAAAGGTTGGTGTTACATATCTCCTCCACCCAACAAAAGATTTTTCCCCAAAATCTAAGATAAGACGCACTAAACAGCTCTAGGTACTTCTCTCACCTGGCATATTCCAACTCCCACGAAGCTTTGCCTTTGTCATGATGATTCCACTGAACTTTCACCAACGGTATCTCTTTGTTTCTTAGTTTCTTGATTTCTCTGTCCATGATCTACACTGGTCTCTCGGTGTATGACACTCTATTATCCACTTCGATATCCTTCAAATCAATCTTGTGGATTGATCTATGCACGTACTTCCACAACATACAGTTGTGGAACACATTAGATACTCCGGACATCTTTCGCGACAGTGCTAATCTATATGCAACTTTACCCATGCGTTCAAGAATCTCAAAAGGTCCAATGTAGCGGGGTGAAAGCTTCCCTCTCTTCTGTACAAATCTCATTACTCCTCTTACTAGGGAAACCTTCAACAAAACATGATCTCTAACGCAAAATTCCAAGTCCTTTCTGCACTTATCTGCATAACTCTTATGCCTGCTCTGGGCTGCCTTCATCGTTTCCTTCACAATTTTGATCTTCTCATTAGTATCCCTGACCATATCGAGTCCCAAAAGCTTGACTTTGCCAACTTCGGCCCAACAAAGAGGCGAACAACACGGTCTCCCATATAGCGCTTCAAACGGTGCCATCCTAATGCTTGAATGGTAACTATTGTTGTAAGAGAACTCATTTAGTGGCAGATGTGTTTCCTAAGTGCTCTCAAAATCAATCACGCATGCCCGTAGGATATCCTCTAATACTTGATTGGTTCGTTCAGTTTGTCCATCAGTCTGGGGATGAAAAGTAGAACTCAACTTCTGTAAAGTCCCCACAATTGCTTACATACTCTTCCAAAATTTAGCAATAAATCATGAATTGTGATTAGAGAGAATTGATACAGGTACGCCGTATAGTCAAACAATCTGTTGCAGGAAAAGCCGGCTCATCTTCTCGACTGGATAAGTCATGTTCTAAGCGATGAAATGTGTCAACTTGGTGTGTCAATCCATGACTACCCAAATGGCATCATGGTTCTGTTGTGACCTTGGCAAACCCATGATGAATTCTATAGAGACGTGCTCCTACTTTCATCCTGGTATCGGCAATGGTTGTAAAAGTCCTAACGGCTTCTGATGCTCAACTTTAACTTGTTGGTAGGTAAAACACTTCGAAACATGCTCTGCGATGTCTCTTTTCATACCTTCCCACCAAAACTTCTTTTCAAGTCCTTGTACATCTTCATACACCCTGGGTGAATTGTCAACCTAGACCTGTGCACTTTACCCATTACTTCTTCCCTTAAACCATCATCCTTTGGCTCTCAATGTCTATCTCGACATCAAAGTCCTTTGTCCTATCCAATTCTCCATTCGTCCGGATCCTTGGATAATCCTTTCTCAAACCATTAATGTAGTCCTTTATTCTTCTTTCGAGCTTCGATAATTTGGCTGATAAGGGTTGGTTTTATGATAAGGTATATGAAGTGTCTTCCTCCTTTTGAATCAGTGGCTTGAATATTGAATTCTGCCAAGGTTTATAGTGTTTGCCACTCCCAAATAATAATAAAAAATGATTCTGTTATGGGGTTTCCTACTCAAAGCATTAGTGACTACATTAGCTTTACTGAGGTGGTATTGTAGAGTGAAGTCGTAATCTTTAAGCAATGCCATCTAGCGTCACTACCTCATATTCAGCTCCTTCTGAGAGGATAAGTACTGGAGGCACTTACGATCAGAGAACAAATTAAACTTTTCTCAAAATAGATAATGCCTCCAAATCTTGAGAGTAAAAACAATGGTTATTAGCTCAAAATTTTGCGGTATATAGTTTGTCTAGTACTGTTTTAGTTTCTTGGATCCATAAGCGCTCACTTTCCTACATAAGCACGCATTCGAGTCCTTGATAAGAAGCAACTATAGACACCCAATTTTGAAAACACTATTAGGATTTATGATGAGCAACCTCTTAAAGGATCTGATTATGAAAAGTAACTCTTAGAAGGTACTAGATTTCACACAATTAAAAGATCGGACTTCGAAAATTGATCCAAAGGTCGGAAAAGCCCCTTTTTGATGTAAATCCCAATTTTCTCAAAAAAAACCGTCTCTCGGAATTCTCATTCACTCAGGGATAAAAGGACATGAAATGTTCTAAATTCAGTATTCTAGACATCCAAAGATTCAATTTCAAATAAAAACTCATAATCAATGCACACTGGAAAGTAATTTTGAAAAAGAAGTCGTTTGATTTCAAAAAGATGATAAAAGTTTTGAGAAAATCCAGACTTCAATTTACCTTCAATTCTTATCTCAATTTCTCCTAGAATATTTTTATACTAAAATTCAACTCGATAGCTTTCCAACGGTATGTGAACGGATGATTTAGAGGGCAAAAAGTTTGACATCAATTGAAAAAGCAATGCGCATAAAACTTGAAATAGGGCAAATGGGCAACCAGAGGAAGGAAAAATGGAGTTGGCGGTTTACAGGAGGGGGGTGGTAGCTTCCCTGTAAGCCTCCACCTAGCATTCGTCAACCTCCATCTCATTTTTTACTCTAAACCCTTCCTAGAGGTCCTCTGTGTGAAGAAATGGTACAAAAACTACGTTTGGGGTATCGAATTGACCCTTTTAGCCCCCATTTTAATCCTAGAAATCCCTCTTTTAACCCTAAAACATAAGAATTAAATCCTCAAATCTCTATATATAGATACCATGCATCTCATATGAGATCCTTGAATCATCTTGGAAATATCTTGAATCACTTTGGGATATACCTTGAGATCACACTTGAATACTTTGAAGCAAACTTTGAATATCCTTGAATTTAAGAAGAGATTTCTAGAGAGAATTATGAATTGAATTCTTCAAAATCAATCCTAGGATAATCAGAATATAACATTGAGAAGAATGTTTGACATCAATTACCTCCCTAATCATCCACCATTGATGAGTGCTTGAAGAACTTAAAGATCACTTAAATAAGAAGATCCTTCCAACCAACTTTTGAAGTAAAATTGAGAATCCTCCAAGAGGTAAACACTAGAATTCATCTCTAATTCCTATTTTTATATATAGATCTATAGGATTTGGAAATAGTTTACTCTCTAGGAACACTCTTGTTCTTTCTCTCTCATTCATTACACAATCACATGGCTAGATCCAAATCCTTCTTTATTTTATTGATAATCTATGATTAGAGATCCACTTTCAATTATGACTTTCAGATTTTGATTTTGACTTTGATTCATTCTTTCCATTTATTTTAGATGTTTTCATACATGATTATATATGTATCCTATTTTGAAATCTATGATGGTTTGGAAGATTGATTTATGAGAATGGTGATTCCTATGTTCATATTTCTCTTGATTACTTTTATTACCTAGAATTTTGTTTTGAATTTCATCTCCAAAATGACAGTTGTAAGACCCTTTGATCCATGATCTAAAGTTCTTCATAGAAGTTGGGGGCAAAAATTGATAGGGAATCATGTCAATCATGTTGACCTATGAGTTTGATCTCTCTAATGGATTAAAATCATCACCTAAGATGTTTTCCTCATACTTTAAAATGAATTAGTTGATTGCTTCCAAATTCAGCAAAATAGATTGGTTTTGCCCATAAAATATTCCACCAAACTCCATAATTTGATGGATTTCAAAATTTTTGGGTAAACTTTGATGAATTAGCTTTCATTCGATATGTTTTGAGAATCATTAGGATCCATCTACTATTTTTAGAAATTGTTGAAAAAATCAGTTGATAGATTTGAACATAGTCTGTTTGTGCTTGAATATCATAAAATCTATGATAGTTATCAATGATCCGCTTCTTGGGGATGATTCCTAACTCATGTATCTACATGCCAATGTAAAATTGTGAGCATACAATTGAGTTAAGATCATTTTATAAGCATTTGAATTTGATTCAACTATTCTGGAATTTTCTAAATTCAATCACAATCATAATTATGTATACAAAATGGTTAAACCTTGATTGTTCAATAACCACTGATGAATAAAACTTGGATTAAAAATCATCTAGGATAAATGAATGAGAGGTCAAAAGCTTAGATCAACTTGATTGACATGATTCTTGAAGTTCTATCATGTTTTGTATTCATGTTGTCAAGTGATACCAAATTTCTAGAATAGTAGAGTCTGGTTAAAGTAATTTTTCAGAGACCTTAAGGTCACAAAATGTCCATGGGTTCATTTTTATCACAAAGTATAATGAAATAACTTTCTTCAATTAGACCTTCACATAATTTTTCTAGAATTAATTATGATTTTTACAAGAACAGTGGACAATTTTGATCCACTGTTCCCAAAACTCTTATTACTTGAACTTCAAAAATGCTAATGAGGTCCTACTTTTTGGAAAAGCTCCCTAAGACATGTATCTAATTTTGTATAAAAGGATTTTAACCCAGATCATGTTTAGGATCATTTTTGATAGGTTTCAATAGAGGCCATTAAATCTAGAAATTTGATTGATGACTATTTCTTCTTGTTTATCATGCATATCATTTGCTTGCTTGGAATTTTACAATGCTTGGGTATTCTTTGGTGTCCTAATGCAGAGAATTGAGTGCTATGGATTTAGACTACAATTTGTGGATTTTCCTCGTCTAATTGTGGCGCTTAGTGCCCAAGTATCATATACTCTTCTCTACCATCTTTTAGAATTTATCTAGGTTTACAACTTTGATTTCAATTACTCAATTCCTTTAGGACAGTCTCCGTTTATGTGCTTATATGTTAGAGACAATTTATCTAGGATTGTTACATTATTGCATTTCATGTTTCCTTTCCTTTTCTTTTGCGACCCTAGTTGAGTTACCTCAATGTAAGTCTTCTTGTTCCTTTTTGCATATCATGACACGTTTCCATTATTTTGCATCAGTCCTGGAAGGGACTAGCCACTATGAGTATACTTTTCCCTTTATTGCATGTGCATCTGGTTGCTATTTGAATTTAGTCTCTTGAAATGATTTTCATTAAAACAAGATGAAATAACACCTATTATGAATAAAGAACAGGATATTTGAATCAATGCCTACCATTCGGTAGGGTGAGGAGGCAGTGCTTTAGTCCTACTCGGGGTCCTTTCCCTCTTGTACCAAGAACCCTAAACCTTGTTTCTGGTGATGATGGGCGAGTAACCTTATTCATTTGGGCGAGTCAAATTTTGGTTTCCTAATTCCCGATAGAAATAAGGTGGCGAGTCTTTTGTCTTTAGGATCATAATAGGTTCTATTTCTTGAAGTGAGCCTTAGATCCGTCCCAGGACACTATCAAGTTTGGCAGGACTCATTGATGATCCTCTTGCATCCAAAAGGTAGGCTAAGAAGGTCGTGGTCCCACAGCATCGTTGTAGATAGTAAATCTTTCTCCACTCTTCTGTATGGTAAGCACTAGCACTGAGGTCAACCTCTCCTCAAATCCTAAAAGGCATGTTCGTGCTTGACTATCCATTCAAACTTAGAATCCTTTGTTAGGAAACTGCATTCCTAGAATCCGTGGACAGCGCTGCGTATAAATTGGTATTGCAAAAAATTATGTGAAAGCTACAATAACCCTACAAGGGCAGAACTAGGGTTACCTTGAACAGCAAAAATGGATTGCTATAGTAGGTGAATCGAGAACACAGGCTCAATAACAGCTCACGATCTTCTACCATATTCCTCTGCTGCCAAAATCTTGAATTAAGTGTGGGCTTTTTCAAAATCCTTTCTGTATTCTTCTCTCCCCTATTTACGCTCTCTTTTCTATTCCAGGTTATAATACTCTCTTGTGATCCATTGGATCAAATTGAGAACAATTCTATGATTGCGGTGATGATTCAATCTCGATCACTTTGATTCGATAAAGATGTGTTCGTCAGGAGGACTAAACGATCTCCAATTGACTTGAATTTTTTATAGCAGCTTCATCTCGACGCCAGGAACGTTGTGTAAAAAATTCAGTAACTTTTAATCAGTATTAAGCAGTCCGACGATCTTTAAGTGAGTGTTGTCTGACGCTAGCGATCTTCACTCCTATGTCTCTTGAATGCACATGGAGGCTAGGGTTTGATAGAAGCCCTTCTAGGAGAAAGCTAGGAGGTCAAGGGAAGCTTAGAAATAGATCTATTGTATTTAGTATGTGAAATTACGTAACCTGAGAGGAGAGCCAAGGTAGCATATATATAGGCTACGATTGGGACATTAAGAAGTCAATAAGGAATAGGCTTCCTTATGAAATTAGGAAACCCTAATTCAAACTGAGTCAGATTCCTATTTCCATAAATTATCATTTATGCCACTAAAGTATAATAATTGCACTCCTACCCCAATCTCAAAAAGTATTTCGAGCTCCATGTTATTAAATGCTTATTGTCTCCCCACGTTAAGATTACAAATATTCATTAATTAAATATAATTACTGACAATCATATTTAACTATTCTCTAAATATTTCCTTGAGATCCTCTAAAGAACTTATTTGCTATATCAGATACAAAATCCACCTGTAGGGTTTAACATAATCAAAACTTATAAGCTTCCTCAAGGGGATATCATCAATCCCAAAACTGAGACATGTATTCCATCATTAATTAATATCCACCACACAACTAATATTGTCACCCAATCTAATGAGATATTGACCCATTTAAGGATCTCACCCTTTTAAGGATCAAAGTGTAAATATCAAATGTACGAGTCTATAAATTAACTTAGGATTTAGAGTATAAGCACTCATAATAACCATGAGGTGTTGATTTTCTTATATGTCAGTACAAAGCTAATTACCTGAAGTCGGTCCCATTTAATACACAAAGTATACCAACAGAGTGAGTTAAAACTATACCATTTCCCGTAGTCAAGACAAACATACTATACCACCATGCTGCAATCCTACCGATGGTATGTCCAATCCCATCTAAAATTGTAAACCAAAATCTTAAATTCTACAAGATCCGATGATCTGATCCTCTATGTGTAAGCAGAACTCTACACACCAGATCACCTACTATGTAGAATCAGACACACGCATGCACAATATTAAATAAATAATATAATGCAAACATTGCCCACACAGATTCTCATCAAAATTGAATAATTGATTTTATAAAGTGAATAATAAATTGATTACATAAAACAATGGCTTTTATTATATATCCCTAACATCCTTTCTGGTCAAACTGCTCAATAGTGCAGCTGATCGGCGACGAATAATTACCGTTTATAGTCCTAAAAATACGCTTTGTTAGCCCATTTCATGTAGTTATTAGTTATTTTTTAATAAGTATTCTAAATTTTGTAGGATTTGGAGCTTTAACTTGAAAATGCACAAAAATTCAATGATTAGTGGCTTTGGAAGTCATTCTGGGCTCAAACGGTGATTCCGGTGAAAGATGAATGCAGTAGCAGTCTCGGAAAATCGTATTTTTGACAAAGAATACTTTGGATTTGAGAACTTTCTCCAGAGATATAAACTGTAGATCTTCGGGTTACGGACGCATGGCTTCAAACGGCGAGTCAATCCGAGTTCCGAACAAAGAGTTATCGCAATTCTACAAAAGTCGCGCAGTGCAGCGAAAAGGACCCGCGCGCGCGACCCGCGCGCGCGACCCGCGCTAGCGACCCGTTGAAAAAGTCAAAGTTGCGTATTTCGAGGTCCTGAAGAGCCCTGTGCGATCCGAATTGGCTGAATACGTCCAGAAACGTAAAAATAGCTGTTTTAGTGCGATTTGACTTAGGAAAGCTTCCTAAATCCTTCCAAACTCTATATAAATCCTATTCTAAATCAATTTTGTGATTACAAATCATTACACAACATTATACACAACCATATACCACTAAAATTTCAGCCATTGAAAAGAGGAAAGCAAGGAGAAGAAGAAGAAGACCAAGGATTCCCATGGCCTCCTCCATCAACCTCTTGCTGTTCATCAATTCTATGGCCAACTAAACTCAAGATCTAGGGTTTCAATGAAACCCTAGCCAAGTAATAGGGTGTATTTTATATTTTTATTTTAGTTTTATTATGTATGGATGACAGTTACATGTTCTGAGGATTTTTATAAATAAATCGTGCTTTTATTGATTAAATCATTACTTTCAAAGTTTATTCTTGTCTTAGATCTATTTTGACTGTGATGTGCTCAATGATCTATGCTTGCTGTGCTTGTTTAGATTATTTACATGTAATGGTGCTTAAAGTGAATTATGCTATCAAGTATCTGAATAGTCCATGCCTAGATTAGACGGATTATACCACAACCCTAGTTTAGTGTGGGATAATTCGTGCTAACCGAAGATGGATTATGTTGGTGCTTGAACCATAGTTATTTTCTTGACGGAGGAATTGGGCTTGTAGCTACAATTCCCCATTATCATCCAACTTAATAAGCTAAAGTAATTCGTAAATACCCTTATTATGAAGCTAGTGGTGGATTTGCAATCCTAGGTTCCTTAAACTTATTATAAAAACAAATATTTAATTGCTTTCATAATTTAGATTTACTTTTATTGTTCTTAGTTTAATTCAAATTAAATCCAAAATCTATTTTTTCTTAATTAACTAAATTTAGGTTTTAAAAATTAAAGTGCGTAGTATTCAATCTCTGTGTGTTCGACCTTTACTTTCACTACTACAAATCTTTTGAAAGTAAAGCATAAATAAGCATACTTTTATATCTTGATTTTGACAAGATCAGCAGCTATCTTGGAGAATCCTTCTATGAATCTCTGGTAGTAGCCTGTTAATCCAAGGAAACTCCTTATCTCCCTTTGCCCGCCTATTGTATCAGCTACTTTTGAGGCATTAGGTGGCCTAGTCCAACTTAGGACAATATCAGTCTTAGACGAGTCAATTGTGATTCCTTTAGAAGAGACCACACGAACCAAGAATTTAACTTGTTCCATATAAAAATCACACTAATTGAGCTTGGCATACAAATGATGGTCCTTAATGGTTTGTAACGCAATATGAACATGCCTCTCATCCTTTCCTTCGTCTTTGTGTAAATTAAAATGTTATCGATGAACACGATCACAAACTGATCCAAATACAGTTGAAACACCCTATTCATTAGATCCATGAATATTACAGGGGTGTTAGTGAGTCCAAACGACATCATCAAGAACTCATAATGACAATATTTGGTTCTGAAAGCACTCTTTGGTATATCTTCTGGTTGAACAAGCAGTTGATGATATCCTAATCGTAGATCTATCTTTGAGAAAGTTGTTACTCCCTTTAACTAATCAAACAGTTCATTTATCTGAGGGAGGGGATACTTGTTCTTGATAGTGACTGATGGATTTAGGTTTCGAAAAACTTTAAATCATGCATAGCGGAAAAAAAGTTTCAAAAACTTATTGGCATGCTTGGATCTACTACTTATCAATTCTATAGATGCGGAGAGAGGAGGTTAGTATGCAATGCCTTAGTGTCTTAAATCCAGTTCTAACTATGTCTTTTTGTCCAATGTCCAGCAGCTCCCTCTAAGCGATCTTCACCCTTATGTCTCCTCAAACACTTCCCGGAGAGGCTAGGGTTGGTAGGAACTCTAGTAGAGAGGCAAAGAAGGTTTGGGAGCACTAAACAGGTTTCTGCAGCTTTCTAGAATTAAAACATTGTTCAAACTTTTTTCGTACGCAGCTGCCTATTTTTAGAATTCCAAACCGCCTTTAGAGTTCAATCGATCGAAACACTTTCGATCGATCGAACCTTCGTTCGATCAAACATAGTTCAATCTATCGAGCTAAACATCTTTCAATCAATCGAGCGAAACATCAATTGATTGAAACTCTTCTAATCAATTGGTTCAATCCCCTTATGCCTTTCCAATCATTCTATCGAAGCTAAGAGTATGACCTCCTAGGTTCTTTATTGTTGGCTCAAACCAGTTTTTAGTTCCAATGATCAAACTCTTTGATTAGCGAATTAACCAACTAATCACTTAATGTTAACTCTACAGTAAAACGATAACTACACTCCAATGTAAAAGAACAAATCCGCAGTGATAGTTTGACTTGTATGGTGAACTAATGTCCTTCTACCGTCAGCATTCATAATCATATCCAGTTAGTCGAATAAGTGTTACTATCAACCTGAATGATGATTACATCTTCTATTCCTTGGGTCACATTCACCTCTCATGATTACCAAACATGTTGATAACTACTTATCAACAAGACTGCAGTTCTCAATAATCAAGTTGGTGACATTCTCAAGGGAATGCCTTCTCTTTATTAGAGGTTAGATTCTATCTTGATTATATATGTTCACAACCCTATGAATATGACATACCCAAGATACCCAAGTGTTAATCTTGCAAGACCTCACTGATTGGTAAGTCAAAGCAATCATATCCAAAGTCTGTGTCCATAATCGTCTCAAGATTGAGAACATGTACCTTATACAAGTTATGAGTTCCTATCGACTGTTGACAGTTTTATATGTCAATAGGAATCTCATGGTTCGTCAATTCACTATAAGCACTAAAACATGTTCTCTAATTGGAGTTCTTTCCATATCTTAGAACTCATTATCTTTTGCATGGAAATCTGCCTAGCAAGTCTACCATGTTCCCAATACATTTCTTTTAAGGAAGTGATAATGGAACTAGCAGAATCATTTAATTGGTACTGGTGTTGCAACACACCAGCCATAGAGACCAGTATGTAGCAACAAGCCATTGCATTTGATTTCTTCCACTCGTCGAACTTGCGTCTAGAATTTGCAGAAGCATTTGCCATAGCTTTGGTAGGGTATAGGGTAGTGAGGACATATATGTGATCCTTTGCAGTTAAAACAATGTCCACGGTACTTTTCCATTCGATGTAATTGATTCCAGTTAGCTTATTTTGTGTGAGTATGGTGGCAAGTAGACTAAATGTAGATCTAGACATAATTTATTCTGAAAAAGAATGAAAATAGACATTTTAATATAGATATCAAAATTAGACTATATAAAATAAAAGAATCCTTAAAATTCTTATTTCATAACAAAGTCATCAAAATATCGAAACAAAAGAAAAAAGCCTCCGTGTGGTGGTCATTGTTCGATCTTTCGATTAATCATGACTTATCTGCTATGCATCTCTTGCAAAAGAGGTCATGACTCCTGAACCTATTTGATCTCTAAGTTTCTAAACAATGCGCTTGTGAACACGTGGCCTCCGGGAGTCCACCCCCCTTTTTCTTCCGGGGTTTCAGAATTAATTTTCCTTTGAAATGTTTGAAGAAAAGAAAGAAAGTCTGTGAAAACAGATACAAAGTTGCCACTTGGTCTTTAGAGAACCAAGAAACCCAATTTTGTCTCACCAAAATGGATGAAGGGCACCAGCCCTTCATAACCAAAGAACTTGGCTCGGGTTTTGGTACCAGAGAGGAAGAGGCCTTTGTCATGACTAAAACACCCTCAATTCGCCCCATCTCTCGACAGGCCTTAATTAGTATCCAAATAATCATCTTATACTATGTTTGGTTTGACAGTTAATATTTATGATAGGTATATTACATCACACAAGAATCTTGAAATTGAAGACCAAAAGATAAGATATCATTCATAAGATCTAAACCAAATATCACCATAATGCAAAGTGAAAGATCACACATAACAAACCTAGGAAAAATCGTTTAATCACATATCAAGTAATCAAGTTTTCCTAATCGAAGAGGGGACGTGGATTGTTCTTGAAACAAATAATCAAAGAAAATAAAATATCCTTAGCAAGCTAGGATGTATGCATGTTGATTTTTGAGAAAAGAAGATCTTTCAATCCCTGGGACGAATGAGAAAGGGAGATTAGATCAGGGGGCGTGAACGTGTGATCAAGTCCATTCTTTGTAATCTTCTTAGATTAGGAGTCATAAAAACTCCAAATCTTGCATGGATGGAATGTATGATCCTAGATTGTGCAAAGTAGTAGTGTGTTTGTGTTTATGAATTTTCTAAAATGACTTTAGACTATGCAATATGCATGAATGCATGAAAAATATCATTACATGATATGTACAAATATAGTATGAACTAATTCCTAAGATGTAAACTAATTTGGATTGCATGTGAACATCTTATCAAAGAATAAAAGTTTAAACATGCTTGCTGTGAATAGTGGACAGAACAGTGAATTGATTTTATAAAAATGGAAAAGTGAGGTTAGGAATGAGTTAATTTTAAGAAATTTTATGGAGATCATCCCTACTATGTCTAGGACACATAGCAAAAAGCCAAATCAAGATTGAAGTTATTCAGAAACAGAGTCCGTTCTATCATAAAATGTAGAAAAATCTTAGAAAATGAAAACAAAACATTTGGAAGCCCATATTATACAAAAGATTTCCTAAGACACTGAAGTTCAAGCAAAAATGAGTTAGGGCCACACTTTTTGGAAAAGATTTTTGGAAAACAAGTTGCAAGTCAACAAAGCTACTGTGACAGAGAAAACAAAATGTTTGGAAGGATTGTTTGGGTCAAATTGGTACCCTTTTAAGTGTTTTTATATCAAACCAAAAATCATAGACATTCCCTAATGAGTTAGGAAGACTTTCCAAGTGGCCTTACAATCATCCATTGAGTATTGAACTCAGAATGACATTTTAAAGTTGAACAACTCACTGTTTTAAAGATTTTTGAGAAGACAAGTGTTTTATTTTTTGAAATCCAAATAAGGGTTTAAGAGGGGTTTTGAAATAGGTGGTTTTGAGGGTATATTTCTAGAACTAAATGGAGATTATAACCACTTGGAGTATCAACATCAAACTCACCTCAAGGACTTCCAATATTGTTGGAGAACATTGTTTTATTTTGAACACAAATTCAAGAATACTTAGGAAGTACTGAAGTTGGAATCATCATCTATCAAACATGTTCTTGAGGTCAAGAGCTACTATCCATAAGGATTCACTCATCTCAAACACCATGTCATCATGTAGATGATGATAAACAAGTAAGTAAGCAAGGAAAGATAAAAAAAGAAATCAGATAAGAAGAGATGAACTTATATAAACAAGCAAACAAACAATCAATAGATGATAATCAATGAGATATTGGACTTGTAGCTTGGTGTTTCACTCATATAGGAAAACATTTGGACATGGAAGTAGCTTCCTATCTCATGAATGCTCAAGAATGGTGATTTGGGGGATTTGAACCTAAGAAATGAAGAGTAGTAATGGAAGAACTTGAGTTTAGAACTCACTTTCTATAGAAAATCAGTGGAGGAAGCTCACTTCTCACTTCTAAATCTCTCTCTATCTTTCTTTCTCTCTACAACTTTCTCAAGCTTTGTACTTGGCCCCCCCAAAAAGTGCAAAGGGGGTTTATATAGGCCAATCTGGGGTGGTTTTGGGATTTAAAAATTGCTCCCATTGATCCCAAACATCTGTGAACAATAAACTACGTAATTTTGGCTTTCAATTATTCAATTTGGGGCCACAAAATAAAATTACAAAAAATGGACTTCTAGGGAAGAGTGTCGTGCCAGCACTGGACCTATACTACAGTGGTAGTAGGCCAGTGCCGTGGCAACACTACTCCTCAGATGACCAGATTATTCTGTTTAGGCCCCCAGAAGTTTTAATATTCTCAAAAAGGTCCTATTTGTCTGAAATTCATAGAAAATGCGTATGAACACTGAACTGAGCTTGTGATATACTGTTGGAAAGGTAATAGAGTCTACTTTCAGTAATTCGGAGATAGATCACTTTGAAAAGTTTTGCAGTATTCGCGATAAAAGTTAATTTAATTGCCTTTTTTACCTTAATAAATTCATAACTAATCCGTTTTAAATCAAGAAATTATGTGTAATATACCGTTGGAAAGCTATTGACCTCTAGTATCCATGAAAAATATTTGAAAAATGCTACAGTGCTCCTATCTTTGGATCAACTTTTAGGTCAAACCAGTCAACGGGGACTCTCCGGGAACTTTCGGGACTTCTGGCAGCTGGCGTTTTAATCTGATTTTGCTTTTAAAAACTCATTTTATTACTTTTTTATGATATAGTGTGTTTCTAGAACTTGTAGTCCAAATTTGGGAGTGTTTGGTCTTTCAGGGGCCCTTTGGTCATTTGTACCACTTTTTAAGCATTTTGAGAGATAGAACTAATTTCCAAGGGTCCTTTTCTGGTCTTTTTCAATCATTGTGAACCACCAAGCTATGGGTCTCTTACATCTGATAGTTGACAAAATGGGGTGTCTACAGTTTGCCCCTCTTTGGCATGAACTTATGAGGCAACGCATGTCGCAAGCAAGTGCCAAAGTTGTAAAGAGACAGGTCTTTTTGGAGGCTATAGATTTAGGACAAGCAAGTGTTGCAATGATGAAAAACATGATGCTAAGGCTGGTGCTGGTCGAGCTCTCCGTATGCTGCCTACTTATCATTAGACCAAGACGTAAATAAAGGACAAAACCACACATACAAATGCACAACAGAACAGGCGGATGCTATGCTATGAGAATGATATGCAATGCATGGATGTGATAAGGATATGTACCGAGTCGTATTATGCCTGGTGTTGTATTCAAAAGTGCTTGTGGTCCTAGTACATGTGTTTTGTGTGTTTGCCACTCTCAATGGGCTTTATGCGTGCTTTTTATGGTGCTGATGATCCTAGCATGAGCTAGTGTTGTGCGTGCACCACTCCTAGTGGACTTGTAAAATATAAGTGTCGTGTCTAATGAAATCATGTCAGATTGAGAGCACAGTGATAAGCACAATGTGTTCAAGCAAATATTGATTTGAGAGTGATGGGTCGCACAATGTGACTATCACGAAGTGAATGAACAGATTATAGTTTAAATGAGATTGCTGAACTGAATATACTTTTGAACTAGAATGATGAGCACAACATCTTTTGAACAAGAGTAACAGTGAACTAATGATGATTAATGAATTGACAATGTACGAATCAAGATGACAAGCTGACAATGAACTACTATGACTGTCATGGGTTGGACTAACGGTTGGACTAATCATAGTCAGAAGAACTGATGATGTACTAATCGAGGTGACGAGTTAACAGTGAACTACTGTGACTTTCATGAAAATGATTGACGATTGGACTAACCATGATTAGAAGAACTAACGATGTACGATTCGATAAGCCTATTGGGGAGAAAACTGAATCTGTTGGGGATGAAATGACTCTTTTGGGGATAAGATGATTCTATCACTAAAGATAAAGTGAACTTCTTGGAGGAAAAATACCTCTATAGGGACAATCCTGCTAGGTATAAGCTAATTCTATGGCGAAAGTAACGACCCTTTCTAGGATGAAAATGGTTTCTTCTAAGGATTTGGAAAAGATGTGGTTTTGATTAAGATACATCACATTTGTTCAGGAAACTTTTTTGGAGATGAACTAGCTTTGTTGGGAATGACTTTGCTAGGGATAAGAAGATTCGGCCGGGTAAAGAATGGTTGCACTGCGAATAAAGCAAATCTATTGGGGATGAAGGAAATTAGTGACATGATTTTGGTTTGGTTGCTGAGGAACTGGAGGAAGATAGCCAGTGGATCATACGGACTGATTTATATCAGATGACTATGATTGGAGGGTTTTACTAATGCTTGAAATTCTTGGGAAGCTTATTATGTTGCAGCCTTGACAAGTGCCGTAATGGTGTTCAGAACTTCTGCTTGCATCCATAGGTTTTATAATTGGGAATCACTTTAAACCCACACATTTAAGACCATTAGGATAAATGGACTTGACAGGAATAACGATGACAAGGAAAGTTGGATTCGTTTGTATGAACCTTGAGATTTGATACAATTTTGATCAGATTATTATTGACTTAAACAAACAAGGATTGACTTGGACATGAAATTCTCAAATTGCCATGATCTAATGTGCCTTCGTCATGATCGATGTACCGCTTTACTTATATATCCACTTCTCATTTTTTTGTGGTAGCACTCTGCTGATAAGTTTTGAAAACTCTCCCCTAAAGTATAGCCAATTAATCGCTTATCCAAAGTATGCTTTGAATTAGTGCCCTAGCTTTGAGAATAAAAGATCCTCCACTACAATTCTGTTCAAAACAAAGTTTGTGACTTGAAGACTTACCATCGGTGTAAAGGGATTGGGCGGCAAACGAAGTTTGCCCCTAGTTTAAAAGGCGTGAAGTGGGATTGGTAGGCAAATGAGGTAAGTGACCAAAGTGACACGACTAAATAGTTGTGCGCTCTTGTGCAACACCCAAGTGTAGGTGATCGTGCAAGTAATACTGGATAAGTCCAGGTCGATCCCACAGGGAAGGAATAGGAAGAATATCTACTAAGTTACAACCTAAAGAAAATAAAATAAAAATGAAGGATTGGAGGTTCTAATGAATCCTACTTAATTAAACTAAACTAATTAATAAACTAAACATAAAGAAACATAAATTAAACAGATAAACTAAAGGTGTTGGAAACACGTGAATCCACATTGATCCTAACCATCTACCATGCATACTCATTAATGTTCTATGGAGTTCATTCCTCTTCAGCATTTCGTATTTTTCTAAAGATAAAGAATCAATAGCCCTTTCATGACCGAGACTATATCATCACAGTTGATTGAAAATACTTAGAAGACAGTTTAAAACAATGGTTATTACTTGCACTCTAAATGGTGTTAGCATTTAAAGTGGTGTTCAAAAGTCATTGAAGAAAATAGCCTTAAGGCTTTAAGTTCTAAAAACTGTTGTGACAAACTGAGCTTATTGGGACAATTTGATGACAGATTTCTAAAACAGAAAGTCATGGATTACTTAAAAGAATCATCTCAGGAATTAGCAAGTTCGATCGATCGAAGCGCTCTCGATCGATCGGACATCATCATCCTTCAATTGATCGAAGTGCCTTCGATCGCTTGACTATGGCCCTGGTTCGATCGATCGAAATACCTTCGATCGATCGAGCCCAGGTTTTCTAAAGATTACATGGCAGAGGTTGGGAATCAATGTTTCATCACATATTCCCAACGTCTAAACTACGGAAACATAAATAAACTAGTGCAGAAACAGTAAACTAAGGCAATCATAATAACTAAAGTAATAAACAATGAAATAAAGAAAAGGGAAGGAAAAACCTGTAATAATCTTATTATAACTTGAAACAAACTTGAAATCTTCAATAACATTTAGTATAGCAATGGAAAAGAGGAAGAAAAAAACAAGAATCTAACTTAATCTACACCTAATCTAACCCTAAAACTACCCTAAACTGTTGTTTTCTGCGTTCTGGAGCGTCCTCCCTTAGTCTGGCGTCAAAACGACTTATATATAGGGTTCCCGCAGAGTTTACGCAACTTTTAGGTGAATATAAAGTTCGATCGATCGAGCTTAGTTCGATCGATCGAAGGTTCGATCGATTGAACTCTGCTCAATCGATTGAACTCTCTGATTTTGACAGCTCTGCGCACTGATGGGAGAATGGCCATAACTTTTTACTCGGACCTGGGATTAACCTCCGGTTTGTGGCCACGCGACTGTAACTCAAAGATCTACATTTTATATCTCTGGGAAAACCTTCCAAATCTGAAGTCTTCATTGTCAAAATTGGCGTTTTCTCAGCTGCTTCTGTTATTCTCTTCACCAGAATCACTTTTCTTTAGCTTCACTTCATTGATTTGCTTCTAATACCTATAAAACAACGCATAAACGTATGTTTTAGCATTAACATAATAAAAAGAACATTGTTATTAGAATGCACCTAAATGTAGGGACTTTGGGGATAAAAGTATGCATAATGGACCACGTAATACACTATAAATATGCCTTTTTCACCTTGAATCACACCCCCCAACTAGCTCGTTGCTAGTCCCTAGCAATGAAGCGAACTACAACAATGTTTATTTAACTCTAAAAATTGAAAACAAAAGAAAGTAAAACTCCTAAATCACTTTCGCAGGAATCACGATTGCATTTAGCGTATACAACAAGCCTTTAAACCCCTAGGTTCCCCCTAGTGGACGAGTGTTGTCTCATGAGGGTTTGCAGTGAATCTACCCACAAAATTCATGTTTATGGTAATGGTTCTCATTTAAATGTTTTCAAGAAATTTTTTCCTCTCATTTAGCAATATAGTTAAGCTCAACAATCTCATGAAACTCTCCAGTATGCCATAGCCATGCAACACACATTACAGTTAATCTACTATCAAAGTCATTAGAATGTTCCATACTTGTTAATCTTCAAGTGTGTGTGTGAATTGACAACCAAAATACAAAACTTTAATTTCAAAGCTTGCATAACCTAAGATACTATCAAGACGTTCATTTTGACTCAACTCTCATTGGGATCACACTCTCAAGATGAAATCACTCCGAATTAGGTGTAATAATTATCACTCATGATATGGAGGCTATAAAGAGTAAATGTAAATGGAATCTAATACTTCTCATATCTAAATTGAAAAACGGACATTTTAGTGCATAAAGTCTCATGAAAGGATACTTTTCATTAGAAGAGCGAGATACCGTGGAGAACTCTCTCATTACCTTAACTTCAAATCCAATTTACTTAAAATCATCAGGTCTTGGAAAAAGAGGTGTTCGATTAAGAAGAAAGAGGCTTGTGATTTTCAATTGGGTCCAAGGATGTGATTGGAATGTCTACTACAACTTTTAAAACTTTCCAACATCTCCAATCTCTCTTTCTCTCTCTCTTTTTTATATTTATTTTTCACTCTTCTTTTTATTATTTTCTTTTTTCTTTTTCTTTTGTAACAACCATTTCCATTTTTTTTTCATGCTTTTCTTTTCTTTTCTTTTTTTCTTTTTCTCGTTTCTTTTTTTTTTCTTTGCCAACTTTACCTTATTCACACTAACAAACTTCTTGTCAAGATAACACATCCCAATCACACCCAAATAAAAAAACGGAGGCTTGAACTCTAATTTGGAGTTAGGTATTGACTTTAGGATTGTGAAGACAAGGCGATTATGATAAGCTCAAGAGGTGAAGTAAAGGAATATCATAGAGGTAGGCCAATGTTGTGTTTTGCATGTATGGTCAAAAGATGGCCTAAATCATCTTCTAAGTTCATAGGATTATTCATTTCAGTAAATTCAAGAGCTCTAAAGTTGGTAAATCCTAAACGTTCTCTTCTAGTGATCAGTCAAAATGAAGAAGGAAAATGAGACTTTCAACGAATGAATACGCTTTTCAAAAAGTAAGAGTAATTTTATGAAACCCTCAAAAATAAAGAAAGGCACAAAAGCTCACTTGGGTTATTAGTCTCCACTACAGTCTCTCAAGACACCTAAGCTATACTTACTGATCCATTTTAGCTAAGTACAAGGTTGTCACAACGTGCTCAAATTTGTTTGAAGATTAAAAAGCATAAATTATACTATAACTAAGATAGTAAACAAACTATCATAGTATATTACATAGTAATAACATATAGAAAATAACACCAATGCATCATAAATAACTATATTAACTAGGAGAGAAATACAAGAACCATTTTTTTTTATATTAAAAAAAATTAAAAATTTTAAAATTTGCAATTTTGATTTACTGAGTCATGTTGCTGTAGACACCCCATTTTTGTCGGCTATCAGATTTAGGAGACCCATAGCTTGGTGGTTCACAATGATCGCAAAAGACTCAAAAGGACTCTTGGAAGTCAGCTTTATCTCTCAGAATGCTCAGAATGACCGAAATGCCCCTGAAAGCCCAGAAGCTCCCAGATTTGGACCAAAAGTTCTGGAAACATGCTATGTCGTAAGAAAAGTTAAAAAAATGAATTTCTAAGTAAAATTGAATGAAATCGTCAGCTCCCAGAGACCCTCGGAAGTCTCGGAAGTTCCCGAAAAGTCCCCATTGACTGGTTTGACCAAGGTTTGACCAGGTTTGACCAAGGTTTGACCAGGTTTGACCAAGTTTGACCAAAATCGTCCGAATTCACCGGAATCATTTTAAATCATGAGGAAAGTGTTAAAACAAGTTCCAAAAGAAAATCGAGCGAAAACATCAGCTCCCGGGAACTCCCGGAGGTTTCCAGGACTTCCCGGGAATCCCAGGTTTGACCAGTTTGACCAGTTTGACTTTGGAACCGGGGCACCAAAACAATTTTCAAACATTTTTCATGCATACTAGAGGTCAATAGCTTTCCAACGGTATATCGCACCTAATTCACGGATTTAAAACGAGTCTATTACAAATTTCCGAAGGCGAAAAAGTCGATCAAATCAGCTTTTATCGCGAATACCACAAAACTTTTCAAAGTGACCTATCCCCGAACTATTTTTTATGTAAAGTAGACTCCATTACCTTTCCAACGGTATATCACAACCTCAATTTGGAGTTCGTACGCATTTTCTGTGAATTTCGGACGAAATAGGGCCTTTTCGCGAATACCGGAACTTCAGGGGGCCTAAACAGCATTATCTGGACGAATGAGGAGCAGTGCCGCCGCGGTACTGGCCCACTGCCGCCGCGGCACTCTCCTCCAGAACAATGTATTTTTGTAATTAGTTTTGTGGTCCCATTTTGATTAATTAAAAACCAAAACGACATAGTTTTATGATTTCAGATGTTTGGAGCCAATGGGAACACTTTCTAAATCCCAAAACCACCCCAAGTTGGCCTATATAAACACCCCATTACTCTTCATTTTGGGGGAGTCAAATGTAAGCTTTGAAAAGATTTTGGAGAGAAAGTTGTAGAGATAAGGTTAGAATAGAGAAAAAGAAGCTTTCTTCTTGGATTTTCAAAACAAAAGTGAGTTCTAAACTTTGTTTTTACTTCATTACTCCTATTTACTTCAACATTCAATACACCCAACCACCATTTTAGTGAGCATTTAAGAGAGAGGAAGCTTCTTCCATATCCAATGTCATCATATATGAGTGAAACACCATTCTACAAGTTCAATACATCATGAATATCATCTATTGATCATTATCTACTTGCTTGTTTATTCATTGTTTATCTCTTCTTACCTCATTTCTTTTTTATTTTTCTTTATTTACTTACTAGTTCATCATCATCTAAGTGATGACATGAAGTTTGGGGTGAGTGAATCCTCATGGATAGTAGCTCTTGACCTCAAAAACATCTTTGATAGATGATGATCATAACCTCAATACTTCCAAGGTATTCTTGGAATGTATTGAAGTTATGTTCAAAATAAAAATAAATCTCTCCAACAATCTTGGAGGTTCTTAATGATGAGTTTGATGTTGGTATTCTAAGTGGATATAATCCTTATTGAGTGTTGAAAATATGTTTTCAAAACATCTATTTCAAAACCCCTCTCAATTGGTTTCAAGAAACAAAACTTTGTTTTCTCCAAAATCTTCAAAACAATGAGTCAAAACAGTGAGTGAGTTGAGTTCAAAGATTTCTCTAGAACTCAATACTCAACATATGGATGCAAGGCCACTTGGATAGTCTTCCTAACTCATTGGAGAACACCCATGATTTTTGGTTTGACTTGGAAGTACTTGGAAATGGTCCATTTGGATCCCAACATTCCTTCCCAACATCCCCCTTTAGATTAGGAAGTCTTGATTATTTGATATATGATTAGACGATTTTTCCTAGGTTTATTTGTGTGATCTTTCACTTTACATTGCATGATATTTGACTTAGATCTTATGAATGATATTTTATCTTTAGATCTTCCATTTCAAGTTTCTTATGTGATGTAATATACTATCATAGTATTATTTGTCGAACCAAACATAGTATAAGATGATTATTTGGATGCTAATTGAGGCCCGTCGAAAGACGGGGCGAGTTGAGGGTGTTTTAGTCGCGACAAAGGCTCCTTCCTCTCTCGTACCAAAACCCCGAACTAAGTTTTTTGGTTATGAAGGGTCGGTGCCCTTTATCCGTTTGGGTGAGTCAAAATTAGGTTTCTTGGTTCCTTAAAGACCAAGTGGCGACTCTGTATCTGTTTTCAACGGACCATTTTCTTCCTTTGATCAAAAATCAAACGTTTACAAAAACTAAACAAACAAGAGAGGTGGAATTCCGCGTGTCCACAATCTGGCGACTCTGCTGGGGATTTTTTATTTTAAAATAAAATAATACAGAGGTTTGACTCATAATAAGCATCCTTAAAATCATCTTTTTACTGTGTTTGGTTTACCGCATTGCACTTCTGCATTTCCCCTCCGACTGTGTCTGAAATGCGGCGCTGACATTGTTCAGGTCTTGCTGTGCCAGGGCACAAGTCACCATTGATACTGTACCTTCCAAGGTATATCAAAAAGAGTAAAAACCTCCGTACTGTCTCCCCGACGGTATATTGGAACTCTCGTCAACGGACCATCTTTGACTAAACCCAGCCTTTGCATATAGATTCCTGTAGAACCTTTCATAGGACTGTTCATTTATCTTTTCGGATAGGACAATGTGATGTAACTGCTGTATGCCCTGGCGGGATTACCTGCGCGGTGTAGACGCTTATGTGGCATAGAATAGAACCTCTTTCTTATGATTCCCAAGGCAATCACTCACATGTGATCACATTGAGTTGACTTGCCTAGGCACCATGATAAGGATGTCTGCTCCATGCTCACAAAGATATACACCGCAAACCTTGTTTGTTGATCCTGAGACATAGGAGTATGAAAACTTGCTAGACAGTATGATCACCATCATCACCTATTCCCGTCGTATATCCCTATTTCTTCCAGAAACTCTACCCAACTCATCAGGATATCCCTGTTTATCCTAGAAACTCTGTCCGAATCACCCAGATTTCCTAGAAATCCCTATTACCCAGAAACCTCAATTTCTCCCAGAAACCCTGATATAATTATGTCTCTCCCAGATATCCTTATTTCTCCCCAGATTACCCAGAAACCTCAATTTTTCTTAGAAACTACGATATACTTGTTTCTCCTAGAAACTCTGTCCAGATATCCCAGATATAACCATATTAACCAGTTTTTCCCAGAAACTCTATCTAAATCTCCCAGATTTCTCAGATATACCAGTTTCTCCCAGAAACTCTAGAAACTCTATCCAAATTTCCTATAAATACCCAAAGTACCTCTTTTCCCAGAAGCTCTACCCAAATCTCCCAGATTCTCAAAAATCCCAGCATCTCTGCCCAAATCACCTAGAAATGCCCAGATATACTTATTTCTCCTAGAAACTCTATCCAAATTTCCCAGAAATACCCAAAATACCAGTTTCTCCTAGAAGCTCAGTCCAAATCAACCAGAAATCCTTTCTCCTAAAAACTCAAATGACTTCTAGAAATTTCTCCGAATCTTCCAAATCCATGTTTCTCCCAGAAACTCTATCCAAAATTCCCGAAGTATCCCGAAAATCCCTGTTATCCCTTGGTGATCACACTGGAAAGTAAGGTTAGCACACTCTGTGTGGCTAGGACCTTATTTGTTTAGCTGCTATCTGTTAGAAATAGGAGCATCATATAGATTAGGGCTTACATTCGCATGCTTGCCTCGTATGCATGCACCATTCCTATCAGTCTACACGCACTATCTTAGTCAGTCTGTACACAAGTCAGTCCACGTTTGTTAACATCACTATCATTGTCTCTCCAGTCATCACTATCAGAATCTAATACACTCTTCTCGAATCTATAGGTCATTATAGATTCCCAAAGTCAGCCATCGAGATCCCCATCCTGGGTCAGAAGTTCGAACAGTCGTTTGGTCAAGATCTGCCCGCCAAGTTACTTCAGCATGAATCAAGAAGAATTGGAAAATAAGGTCACTGTGTTGGGAACAACCATAAGCCAGCAATCTGATCGCCTGGCCCAAGTTTTGAGTTTCATGGAAGAACTGAAACAACAGCAGCCACAGTACCCACCTGGGTTCCTACCACCACTAGGGTTCATGCCACCACCACCGCCTAGATTTGGACAGCCTCCCGAAAACAATGGAGAAGAAGAATGGTTTCAAGGGGTCCCGCCGCCTGTATATGAGAAAAAGCTCCAAGAGAAAATGGACAAGGTCGACAAGCTTGAGAACATACTAAGGAAGAGTAAGGGGGTCGATGATTACATGTTAGATCTGGAAGGATTGTTTGAGCCCAACAAGGTAAGGCTACCCGAGAACTTCAAGATGCCTGAAATCGACCGTTTTGACGGAACTGGAAATCCGAAGAGCCACGTGAAGTTTTGTATGAGCATTTTCCAGTCAATGGGCTGCACCCATGATCACATAGCTATGCTGTTCCCTCAAACCCTCCAAAAAGCCGCACTATCCTGGTTCCTAACCCTCGAAACTTCCAAGACCCAAGTTTGGGAAGATGTTGCTAGAACTTTCATTAATCACGACTCCTACAATCAAGAGCTTGATGTCACCATTCGAGATCTGGAAACTACCAGGCAAAATTTCAATGAGTCCTTCGCTGCGTTCTTGAGAAGATGGAGGAATAAAGTAGCCCAAATGATCCACAGGCCTGTTGAGAAAGAGCAAGTACGTATGCTGGTCAAGAACCTGCAACCAGTATACAATGAAAAATTATTCTACCAGTCCATCTCAACATTTGAAGAGTTGTTTGAGGTTGGGACTAGAATCGAGGATGCTATCTGTGAAGGCAAGATCAATGGAGCTGTGTCACTGAAAAAGGAGAAGAGACCCCATACCTTTGGTGAAGATCAAGAAAGCCTAGATGTCAATGCCTTAAGCCCATCATCAAGCCAAAATGACTATAGTAAGAGGCACAAGAAAGGAAACCAAAGAGTCTTCACACCACTTGACATGAGCTTATCCTCCGCTCTCAATCACCTTGTTCAAAAGGGCCACCTTGTACCTTTGGAGCCCAATAAGCCTCCTAATCACCTACCTCCTGGGTACAATGAATCCAAATATTGTGATTACCACCAAGACCAAGGCCATGAGACCGACAACTATAAGAGGCTCCGTCACTCAATTCAGGATCTCTTAGATGATACGCCGCACCCCAATCCAATCCACTACCTTGGTCTGGACCAACCCTTGACCTATCTGTTTGAATGATCCCCTTCGCTGAGGACCATGAATGTTGAACCTGTGCAAGTGAAGTGATGGTGATTGGGACTCCTTGCTAGAAAACCAAATAAAGATGCTCTTTAGAAAAAGAAAAAAAAAATAAGCGAGTCACTGTGACATTTCATTTGAGACTAGGTCGAGTCTAGTCATGTCTTGTTTGGAGTCTATTTCAAGTTTACTCTTATGATCGAGTTTGTTTATCATCAAGTTGTTATGAGTCTGTAAACCTTCTCTATTGATGGAATGAAATCTCATTTTGCTTGATCTGATGTGCCTAGTCATAAATGCATGAATCACTAAACTGAAGTGTCACTTTTCAAATTACCATGGATATTACTCTGCTAATAATTTTTCTACAACAAAACAAAAAAAAGAATCCTGAAAGGTTAAAGTCGATTTCACGCTGACACTGATGAAGTGCTGAGAATTGAATAGTCTTACTTTAAGAATTTAAAGATGCTCTTACCTCAATCTTGAAAAGACATACTTGAAACTGACTTGGGGCTTGCCCAACACCCTTTTTCCACCATTTCGAAGCCTTAAGCCCAATCCAATTGGGAGCCACGCAATCTGTCCGATTGAAAGCAATGCAAACTTAGCCCTTGATGGTAGCCAAACATTTCAGTGAGTTTCATCTCCACTTTCAAAAAAAAAAAAAAAAAGAAAGAAAAAAGAAAAGAAAAGAAAAGAAAAAGCTCGCTAGGTTGAAAACCCGAAATGGCACCTAGGCAAAAGTTAGAGCTGAAAAAGGTGTTGATTTCCAAAATCTGACCCTAGCCAGTCAAAATGTTGGAGAAAATTTTGATGAAACAAATGAGAGAATCATACGCTTCAAGATACATCTTAAGAACGTGCCAAGATCATAATTCAAAAGGCACGGAATGACCACAAATAAATTCTGAGAGCTGACATGCACATTCTAGAATTCTGAGATTGCAATTGAAAGATCTCACAAGAATCGACTACATTAAAAAGCAAAATTGACTGGCTAGGCGAAAGTGAAAAGGATCAATCCTCAAAACAAAACAAAAAGAAAAAGAAAAAGAAAAGAAAGGGAGATTGAAACTGAATCCTTTTATTCAAAGCTACCATAAGTGGCTCAAGTTTGAACTTCTTTGATGATTGGTTTGAAAAACCCTCATACCTCAAACCCCTTATTTCAAGCCTTGCCTTGAACTACGCTCGACCTGATTCCCACTCGGGGATACGTAGGCAACCACATCGGTTCGGTCGACACCATCATAATCAAACCAATTTCTTTCAAGACCTTGCCTTGAACTACGCTCGACCTGATTCCCGCTCGGGGATACGTAGGCAACCACAACGGTTCGGTCACCCCACTAACCTAAAAATCAACCCGCTTCTTTCCGACCATGGCCCGAACTACGTTGGACATGATCCCCACTTGGGGGTACGTAGGCAGACTTTGAAAAAAGAAAAAGAAGGATGGCTCGCTAGGTTGAAAATCCGAAAGGACGTCTAGGCAAAAATTAGAGCTAAATCCAAAGTAAGCAATAACAAAAGAGAGAAAAGAGCTCGTTAGGTCACCTCACTGGTGCCTAGGCAAAAGTTATGAGCATTTGAGAGATTAAAGTCACGGTCCTTGCCTCAAGCCAGAAATCACCTTCCACACTAGGGGCAAACTTTGGCTACTCGCCTCGTTTGCCTAAATTATACTATCTACCCTTCATACAAGGGGCAAACTTCGGTCACCTACCTCGTTTGCCCAAAACCTCCAATGAACCCTCCTCCAAACTAGGGGCAAACTTCGGTCATTTACCTTGTTTGCCTACCGATCCCACTTTGTACACCTCAAACTAGGGGCAAACTCCATTTGCCTAACACAATCCCTTCACACCAAGGGCGAGTTTTCAAGTTACCAAGTTGTTTTGAAAATTTTGAAATAGAGCATCTTTTACTCTAAAAGCTAGGGCACTAATTCAAAGCACTTCCTGAGAGAAGTAGAAAATTGACTAGATCACTAAGGAGGAATTTTCAAAAAAATCAGATTTATCAGCAAAGTGCTACCATGTTAAGATGAGGGGTGAACACCAAAAGAGAAATGGTACATCGTTTATGACAAAAGCACATCAAGTTTTGACAAGACAAGCTTGTTTCATTTTGGTGTCAAATGTGTCATCCTCGTGCGTTAGTGTCTGTCAAGTTTTTGAGTCTGTTGTAGTCTCAAATGTGTAAGTCAATAGTGACTAACAAAATTTTCAAATCAAGTTATAAAGAGCATGCCAATACAAGCAGAAGTACCAAACACCATTACTGCACCGGTTAACGCGTCAGCATGAGAAGCGTCCAAACTTAGGGCAAATGCGAATTTCATCCCTTTCCAAACCATCGAAAGTTGACCATCTTTCTTCATGCAACATAAGTCCATGAATGGCTGTTGATGATCTTCTTTCATCTTAGCAACATAAGTCTGTGAGTGGCTGTTGATCGCTCATCTTCGTTCATGTAACATAAGTCCATGAGTGGTTGTTGATGATCTTCCTTTCTCCTAGCAACATAAGTCCATGAGTGGCTGTTGATCTTTCATCTTTCTTCATGCAACATAAGTCCATGAGTGGCTATTGATGATCTTCCTTTCTCCTAGCAACATAAGTTCGTGAGTGGCTGTTGATCGCTTATCTTTGTTCATGCAACATAAGTCCATGAGTGGCTGTTGAAGATCTTCTTTCATCTTAGCAACATAAGTCCGTGAGTGGCTGTTGATCGCTCATCTTCGTTCATGTAACATAAGTCCATGAGTGGCTGTTGATGATCTTCCTTTCTTCATTGCAACATAAGTCCATGAGTGGCTGTTGATGATCTTCTTTCATCCTAGCAACATAAGTCCATGAGTGATTGTTGATCACCCTCCTCTTTCAATATCAAAACCTTAACTGCCGCGGACCATCTCCGTATCCTTCATCACAAATAGAATGATACCTTTACTCCCTTTTAATGGACGTATTTCCTTCTTCCTAGCAGAGTACATTATCCTTTAGCTCCCGGAGGCCCCAACCGGCCCTCTCGGATTGAGCGCCGAAAGATTTGATCAGCCGTGAGAGATTCAGAGATGGGTACTGGTTCCCCGATCAAGGAAAAAGAGATTCTCCAAGAACCCTACATCATCCCCCAAGGACAGAAACAGAAAGATACCAGCTCCCGGAGGTCCCAACCGTCCCTCTTAGATTGAGCGCCGAAAGATTTGATCAGCCGTGAGAGATTCAGAGATGGGTCCTGGTTCCCCGATCAAGAAAAGAGAGATTCTCCGAGAACCCCGCGTCACCCCCCGAGGACAGATACGGAAAGATACTAGCTCCCACTACCCTCAGCAGAAAGAAACAAAAGAGGAACCGACTCCCGAAAATCGGCCGTCAGGAACAATCAGAACATCGCCCGCATCCAGATCTCCTGATTATCAAGAGTTTTCTCATCTGTCCATTTTCATAGCTTTATCACAAGATACCTCGGTCACCTTTGGCTGTCGTCTTCTAAACAAAGCACATCTGATCTATCTCACTCGTTTGCAAAGCAAACTTCCCAAGTTCCAGAAGTTTGCCCCTAGACTTAGAGTCTTCTAAACCTTGATGTCCTCATCCAAGTCATCCACATCACAGTCACCAGCACAACACCAGCCCACTCGGAGTGGCATACCCCACAGCACCTGCTCACACTGGGGTCGTAATACTAGACACGATAGGACTCAGGACACAATTCATATAACATCCGTGCATTGCATATCATCCTCATATAGCATAGCATCCGCCTGATTGTTGTGTATGTGCATGTGTGATTTATTCCTTTGTGCCCTGAACTACGTCCTGGTCTGATTCCCCTTGGGATACGTAGGCAGCTCACGCGGAGCACGACCAGCACTAACCTCAGCATCATGTTTTGCAACGCTTTCATCCTAAATCTATAGCCTTCAAAAAGACCTGTCTCTTCAAAGCTTTGGCACTCGCTTGCGACATGTGTTGCCTCGCAAGTTCATGCCAAAGAGGGGCAAACTGTAGACACCCCATTTTATCGGCTATCAGATTTAGGAGACCCATAGCTTGGTGGTTCACAATGATCGCAAAAGACTCAAAAGGACTCTTGGAAGTCAGCTTTATCTCTCAGAATGCTCAGAATGACCGAAATGCCCCTGAAAGCCCAGAAGCTCCCAGATTTGGACCAAAAGTTCTGGAAACATGCTATGTCGTAAGAAAAGTTAAAAAAATGAATTTCTAAGTAAAATTGAATGAAATCATCAGCTCCCAGAGACCCTCGGAAGTCTCGGAAGTTCCCGAAAAGTCCCCGTTGACCGGTTTGACCAAGGTTTGACCAAGGTTTGACCAGGTTTGACCAAGTTTGACCAAAATCGTCCGAATTCACCGGAATCATTTTAAATCATGAGGAAAGTGTTAAAACAAGTTCCAAAAGAAAATCGAGCGAAAACATCAGCTCCCGGGAACTCCCGGAGGTTTCCAGGACTTCCCGGGAATCCCAGGTTTGACCAGTTTGACCAGGATTTGACTTTGGAACCGGGGCACCAAAAAAATTTTCAAACATTTTTCATGGATACTAGAGGTCAATAGCTTTCCAACGGTATATCGCACCTAATTCCTGGATTTAAAACGAGTCTATTACGAATTTCCGAAGGCGAAAAAGTCGATCAAATCAGCTTTTATCACGAATACCGCAAAACTTTTCAAAGTGACCTATCCCCGAACTATTTTTTATGTAAAGTAGACTCCATTACCTTTCCAACGGTATATCACAACCTCAATTTGGAGTTCGTACGCATTTTCTGTGAATTTCGGACGAAATAGGGCCTTTTCGCGAATACCGGAACTTCAGGGGGCCTAAACAGCATTATCTGGACGAATGAGGAGCAGTGCTGCCGCGGCACTGGCCCACTGCCGCCGCGGCACTCTCCTCCAGAACAATGTATTTTTGTAATTAGTTTTGTGGTCCCATTTTGATTAATTAAAAACCAAAACGACATAGTTTTATGATTTCAGATGTTTGGAGCCAATGGGAACACTTTCTAAATCCCAAAACCACCCCAAGTTGGCCTATATAAACACCCCATTACTCTTCATTTTGGGGGAGTCAAATGTAAGCTTTGAAAAGGTTTGGGAGAGAAAGTTGTAGAGATAAGGTTAGAATAGAGAAAAAGAAGCTTTCTTCTTGGATTTTCAAAACAAAAGTGAGTTCTAAACTTTGTTTTTACTTCATTACTCCTATTTACTTCAACATTCAATACACCCAACCACCATTTTAGTGAGCATTTAAGAGAGATGAAGCTTCTTCCATATCCAATGTCATCATATATGAGTGAAACACCATTCTACAAGTTCAATACATCATGAATATCATCTATTGATCATTATCTACTTGCTTGTTTATTCATTGTTTATCTCTTCTTACCTCATTTCTTTTTTATTTTTCTTTATTTACTTACTAGTTCATCATCATCTAAGTGATGACATGAAGTTTGGGGTGAGCGAATCCTCATGGATAGTAGCTCTTGACCTCAAAAACATGTTTGATAGATGATGATCATAACCTCAATACTTCCAAGGTATTCTTGGAATGTATTGAAGTTATGTTCAAAATAAAAATAAATCTCTCCAACAATCTTGGAGGTTCTTAATGATGAGTTTGATATTGGTATTCTAAGTGGATATAATCCTTATTGAGTGTTGAAAATATGTTTTCAAAACATCTATTTCAAAACCCCTCTCAATCCCTCTCATTTGGTTTCAAGAAATAAAACTTTGTTTTCTCCAAAATCTTCAAAACAATGAGTCAAAACAGTGAGTGAGTTGAGTTCAAAGATTTCTCTAGAACTCAATACTCAACATATGGATGCAAGGCCACTTGGAAAGTCTTCCTAACTCATTGGAGAACACCCATGATTTTTGGTTTGACTTGGAAGTACTTGGAAATGGTCCATTTGGATCCCAACATTCCTTCCAGACATTCTGTTTTTACTGTCACAGCAGCTAGGTCCACTTCCAACCTCTTTGGCAGAAACCTTTTCCAAAATGGGTGGTCCTAACTTATTTTTCCCTTAAACTTCAATGTCTTAGGGAACTTTATGTATAAAATGGGCCTCTAGATCATTAGTTTTCATTTTCTAATATTTTTTAACATTTCAGTCGACAGTACGGACTCTGTTTCTGAGTGACCTCTATTGTTTATATGATTTCTCTCAATCTGTGATAGTTATTAAATATTGGCTTTTTGGGTTGTGTTCTAGACAAAATAAGGAAGATCTCCATAAAAAATCATGCATTAAAAACATTCCTAACCCCTCTTTTCAATTTCCAAAAGATCATGCTACTGTTCTGTCCACTATTCACAGCAAGCACATCTTAACTTTCATTCTTTGATTTGATGCTTATGTGCATTCCAAATTAGTTCATATCTTAGGAGATAGTTCATACTACATTTGTACATATCATATGTTGATTTCATTCATCCATTCATACACATTATAGACTTCTAAGTCATTCTGGGAAGCCATGAACACAAAGCACACTACAACCTTTGCACATTTTAGATACATACATTGCATTCATGCAAGATTTGGGGTTTTTGTAACTCTTAATCTAAGAAGATTATAAGAATGAACTCGATCACACGTTCATGCTTCCCCTTGATCTAATCATCCTTTCTCATCCGTCCCGGGGATTGAGAGATCTTCTTTTCTTAAAAGATTAACATGCATCATACTAGCTTGCTAAGCATATTTTGATTTCTTTGTTTATTTGTTTCAAGAACAATTCGTGTCCCCCTTTAGATTAGGAAGTCTTGATTATTTGATATATAATTAGACGATTTTTCCTAGGTTTATTTGTGTGATCTTTCACTTTACATTGCATGATATTTGACTTAGATCTTATGAATGATATTTTATCTTTAGATCTTCCATTTCAAGTTTCTTATGTAATGTAATATACTATCATAGTATTATTTGTCGAACCAAACATAGTATAAGATGATCATTTGGATGCTAATTGAGGCCCGTCGAAAGACGGGGCGAGTTGAGGGTGTTTTAGTCGCGACAAAGGCTCCTTCCTCTCTCGTACCAAAACCCCGAACCAAGTTCTTTGGTTATGAAGGGTCGGTGCCCTTTATCCGTTTGGGTGAGTCAAAATTAGGTTTCATGGTTCCTTAAAGACCAAGTGGCAACTTTGTATCTGTTTTCAACGGACCATTTTCTTCCTTTGATCAAAAATCAAACAAGTTTACAAAAACTAAACAAACAAGAGAGGTGGAATTCCGCGTGTCCACAGTTGCTAAGCAGGTATATTGACATTAAATGATAAAAAGAAAGAAAACAAGGCATGCAATGACTCACTCCCCCCAACTAAAACTAAACATTGTCCTCAATGTTCTAAACTAAGCATATGGACATGTAAAGTAAATCGAGAGAAGGAAGGATGTTATCTCGAGGCATTAATATCCAATTTTTTTAAGTTATCTGCAAAATCATTAGTAGCAACAAAGAAAAATAGAAAAAAAATACAATTCAACTACTCAATAAATAAATTCGGTTAATCAAGATTTTTATCATAAAGTAATAACCGAAATTTTTGAATATCCTCCCAATGAAATAATTTAATAGTGAGAAGAACGTTGGGATCCTCATAAAAATGCAACTCCCCCCAACTAATGTCAGGCTCAAGGTCAGAGGAGATGATGCAAAGCCAATGGCTTCCAAATATTTTGTGGACAGTTATAAGAGGTATACCACACTTTTTATGAATTATACTCAAAAAATGATCGTTGGTGTTGGTATTTTCTAAAACGGCCTCTATTTTAATACAAGGAGGTGGCCACGGTTCGATAAAAGGAGCAGGGTCTAGGTTATGTTCTAATTTAGCTTCATTACCCTTCTCTTGTATTAGAACAGAATCTATGGATATATGATCATAGGAATTGGATTTCTGTTCTATGTACATTGATTTGGCCTGGACTTGGATGAAGTTATCTATTTGGGCCTCAATGTCAGTATTATTCAAGAAGGTCAAGCAGTCTAGTAGATTACTAGCTTCTTGTTGAAGTTTAAGATCACCTAATGTGGGCCTAATATTTTCCAAGTCTTCTCTCAAAGAATTTTGAAATTTAAAATTTTGCGAAATACATGTGCTAGAATCCTTACCATCCTCTTCCACAACACATTCTATTTGTTCAATATTAGGGTACACATGATTTTTAAGCTCGGGATGAGAGCTTTGATTGATAGCGAGGATAGGTGATGGCCAACTTGGTGACACCACCTCTTCGGCCGTAAGAGGTGAGGGTTCATGAATATCACATGAATCTAAATTGGATTTAGATTTTTCAATTATGTCCTCCCTAGGGTCACTATCAAAGGTAGGGGTAGAGTCAACAGGGGACTCATCCTTTCCTAATTGCGTGCAATCACCTAAACTCTCATCATCTTTTAAAATCTCATTCTCATCCTCGTAACTCTCCTCACTATATGTGTCATCTATTGAAGTACTCTGGACCAAGAGACTGTGCAAATTTATCCAGGCAGTGAAGGAGTTGATATCTGGGGATGTGTATTGAGGAGAAGCTGATTCTACAACTTCATGCTCAATGGTTTGGTTTTGGAGTTCTTGTTGGGTTATGACTTTCTTGAGTGAGTTGTTAACCTCATTCGGTATAAACCCGTCATAGTCCTCTATTTTCATTCCATTGTTAGTGTCTTGAAATTCGGGTTGTAATGTTGAAGGACTGGTATAGTCTTCTAAAGGTTGGCTAGCATATGCTTGTTGATATCTAGTTTCTAATTTATTGAGTGCACTATCTAGCCTTTTCATTTCACTAAGTAGCAATTTTAATATACCATTATCCTCAACTTGGTTATTCTCCTCATTATTACTATACGAAGTTTCATCCCATTTTTGTTGATGATAGTCCCCTTCCTATTGTGTTTGTATGTAAGACTCTTCAAAGGGAAAATCTTGGTGCGTTTGGTAATCGTGGAAACTATTACTATATCCTACGCTATCATTTTGGTTATATCCCCATTGCGACTGATAGAACTCTCCATGTGGAGGTTCTTGTTGCGTTTGATAATATGAGGGACTACAACTATCATTTTTCCATTGTGGTGGTTGGTAGCACTCAGGTTGATAACACGCGTCATAGGTTGTTGCTTGCCAACTTGGGGGACGACTATTTTGATTTTCAAATGTGTACCTATTCATGTTGTTAGTGTTGCATGGAGGATAACATGGATATGACATGTTTACCCAAAAAATTTTAAACAATAGAATTTTTGTTTATTTACTTGTGAGAGAAAAAGTCCAAAGGTGTTTTTTTTTTTTATAATTTTTTTTGCAAAGTAAAAAAAATAACTTGGAAATAACTTAGTAAAATCCTAACCTAATTGCCTTCCCCGGCAACGGCGCCAAAAACTTGACACGACTAAATAGTTGTGCGCTCTTGTGCAACACCCAAGTGTAGGTGATCGTGCAAGTAATACTGGATAAGTCCAGGTCGATCCCACAAGGAAGGAATAGGAAGAATATTTACTAAGTTACAACCTAAAGAAAATAAAATAAAAATGAAGGATTGGAGGTTCTAATGAATCCTACTTAATTAAACTAAACTAATTAATAAACTAAACATAAAGAAACATAAATTAAACAGATAAACTAAAGGTGTTGGAAACACGTGAATCCACATTGATCCTAACCATCTACCATGCATACTCATTAATGTTCTATGGAGTTCATTCCTCTTCAGCATTCCGTATTTTTCTAAAGATAAAGAATCAATAGCCATTTCATGACCGGGAATATATCATCACAGTTGATTTAAAATACTTAGAAGACAGTTTAAAACAATGGTTATTACTTGCACTCTAAATGGTGTTAGCATTTAAAGTGGAGTTCAAAAGTCATTGAAGAAAATAGCCTTAAGGCTTTAAGTTCTAAAAACTGTTGTGACAAACTGAGCTTATTGGGACAATTTGATGACAGATTTCTAAAATAGAAAGTCATGGATTACTTAAAAGAATCATCTCAGGAATTAACAAGTTCGATCGATCGAAGCGCTCTCGATCGATCGGACATCATCATCCTTCAATCGATCGAATGCCTTCGATCGCTTGACTATGGCCCTGGTTCAATCGATCGAAATACCTTCGATCGATCGAGCCAAGGTTTTCTAAAGATTGCATGGCAGAGGTTGGGAATCAATGTTTCATCACATATTCCCAACGTCTAAACTACGGAAACATAAATAAACTAGTGCAGAAACAGTAAACTAAGGCAATCATAACAACTAAAGTAATAAACAATGAAATAAAAAAAAGGGAAGGAAAAACCTGTAATAATCTGATTATAACTTGAAACAAACTTGAAATCTTCAATAACATTTAGTATAGCAATGGAAAAGAGGAAGAAAAACAAGAATCTAACCTAATCTACACCTAATCTAACCCTAAAACTACCCTAAACTACTGTTTTCTGCGTTCTGGAGCGTCCTCCCTTCGTCTGGCATCAAAACGACTTATATATAGGGTTCCCGCAGAATTTACGCAACTTTTAGGTGAATATAAAGTTCGATCGATCGAGCTTAGTTCGATCGATCGAAGGTTCGATCGATTGAACTCTGCTCAATAGATTGAACTCTCTGATTTTGATAGCTCTGCGCACCGATGGGAGAATGGCCATAACGTTTTACTCGGACATCGGATTGACCTCATGTTTGCGACCACGCGACCATAACTCAAAGATCTACATTTTATATCTCTGGGAAAATCTTCCAAATCTGAAGTCTTCATTGTCAAAATTGGCATTTTCTCAGCTGCTTCTGTTGTTCTCTTCACTAGAATCACTTTTCTTTAGCTTCACTTCATTGATTTGCTTCTAATACCTATAAAACAATGCATAAACATATGTTTTAGCATTAACATAATAAAAAGAACATTGCTATTAGAATGCACCTAAATGTAGGGACTTTGGGGATAAAAGTATGCATAATGGACCACGTAATATACTATAAATATGCACTTTTCACCTTGAATCACAAAGTCTGCCCCCAGTTTGGAGGTTGGTTCATTAGAGGTTTTGGGCAAACGAGGTAGGTGACCGAAGTTTGCATAGTAAAATTTAGACAAACAAGGCGGGTAGCCGAAGTTTGCCCCTAGTGTGGAAGGTGATTTCTGGCTTGAGACAAGGAGTGCGACTTTAATCACTCAGATGCTCATAACTTTTGCCTAGGCACTAGTGAGGTGACCTAGCGAGCACTTTTCTCCTTTTGTTATTGCTCACTTTGAATTTAGCTGTAATTTTTGCCTAGGCATCCCTTCATATTTTCAACCTAGAAAGCTATCCTTCTTTTCTTTTTTTGAAAGTCTGCCTACGTCCCCCGAGTGGGGATTAGGTCCAACGTAGTTTGGGCCAAAGTCTTGAAGAAAAGGGCTTGATTATGATGTTATCAAACGAACCGATGCGGTTGCCTACATATCCCTGAGCAAGAATCAGGTCAAGCGTAGTTTAAGTCAAGGCTTATGGGAAGGCAGAGGTATGAAGGTTTTTCAAACCAATCATTAAAGAAGTTCATACTTAGGTCACTTGTGGTAGCCTTGAATTCAGTTTCGATCTCCCTTTTTTTCCCTTTTTTTTTCTTTTTTTTTTTTAGGATTGATCCTTTTTACTTTCACCTAGCCAGTCAATTTTGCTTTTCACGTAGTTGATTCATGTGAGATCTTCCGATTACTATCTCAAAATTTCACAATGTGCATGTCAGCTCTCAGAATTTGTTTATGGTCGTTTCGAGCCCTTTGAAACATGATCTAGGCACGTTCTAATGATGTACCTTAAAATGTACAATTTGTATTACCAAAATTTTTTTCTTTCATTTTCTCCATCATTTTGACTGGCTAGGGTCAGATCTTGGAAATCAATACCTTTTAGCTCTAACTTTTGTCTAGGTGCCCTTTCGGGTTTTCAACCTAGCGAGCTTTTCTTTTTCTTTTTTTCTTTCTTTTTTTTGAAGGGAAAAAGAAACTCACTAAATTGTTTGGCTACCATCAAGGACCAAGTCTGCACAGATTCGCATGGCTCTCGATTGGGTTGGACCTAAGGCTAACAAATGGTGGAAAATGATGTTGGGCAAGCCCCAAGTCAGTTCACCGTATTTCTTTTCAAGATTGAGGTAAGAACATCTTTTAAATTCTTAAAGTAAGACTATTCCATTCTCGGCTCTTGTTCGGTGTTAGAAGGCAATAGACTTTGACCTTTTCAGGATTCTTTTTTATGCAAAAATTTATTTGCAGAGTAATATCTATGGTAATTTGAAAGAGTGACATTTTTAGCTCAGCGACTCATGCATTAATGACTAGGAACATTAGGTTAAGAAAAATGAGATTTCATTCCATTAGCAAAAGAGAGGGATTACGTTACTCGACATAGACTCATAACAACTCGATGACAGATAGACTCGACCATAAGACTAACCTTAAAATGGTCTCAAAACATAGAATAGACTCGACTTGATTAACCTGGTCTCAAATGGAGTGTCATGGTAACTTGCTTATTCTTTTTTTTCTCTTTTTTTTAGCAAAAGTTCTAGACACCAACACTTTATCGCGTAGCTTCAAGATTCATTGGCATCAGCAAAAGGGATCATTCGGACGGTTAGTCCAAGCCAAGATAGTAGATGGGATTAGGATGTGGTACATCCACTATGAGATTCTGAATGTCATGGCGCAGGCGGATGCACTGATTAGTGGAATGGCCTAGATTTTGGTGGTAAGCACATCATAGGCTCATGTTGTAGTGGGAAGGTATGGGATCTGGTAGCGGTTTGTGAGGGAGGAGCTGCAGATGGCCCTTTTTGAGTAGGTGGTCCAAGGATGTGGAAAGGGGAATCAAGTTTGGAGAATTCACGAGGGCCTTTTGGGAGATTTGGAAGAATGGACTAGTATGGACGGAGAGGGTAGGCCATTGGTTGGTTGCTAAGCGCATTGACATCTAGGGAGTCTAGGGAGTAGTTGGGTCTCTTGGACTGGTGTTGGGGTTCATCATTCTTGAACTTTCCTTCTCTGATGGTATCCTCTATTCTGGTACCTATTTCAAATACCTCTTTGAATGTGGAGATGAATTAGTAGAATAACTTGCTGTGGTATACTAGTTACATGTTCTTGACCAGCATATGTACTTGTTCTTTCTTAATAGGTCTGTGGATCATTTGGGCTACTTTATTCCTCTATATGCTCAAGAACACAATAAAAGACTCATTGAAGCTCTGCTTGGTAATCTCTAGATCCCGGATGCTGAGACATTAAAGTCTTAGTTGTAGGAGTAGTGATCAATGAAAGTTTTAGCAACATCTTCCCAGGGTCGGGTCTTGGAGGTTTCAAGAGTTAGGAACCAGGATAGTGTAGCTTTCTTGAGGGTTTGAGAGAATTACATAGCTATATGCTCATGAGTGCAATCCATGGATTGGAAGATGTTCATGCATAACTTGACATGACTTTTTGGGTTGCCAGTACCATCAAATGGTCGATATCGGGCATCTTGAAGTTCTCAGGCAGCTTGACCTTAGGTGGCGGGACCCCATTGAACCAGTCTCTGTCTTCTCTATATTTAGGAGCGACAGCGGGTGGTGGTGCAAAACCCAAGTGGTGGTGGTGGTGGCGGCATGAACCCTGGTGGTGGTGGTGGTGGGAACCCTAGTGGGTACTGTGGCTGCTGTTGCTTTAGTTCTTCCATGTAACTCAAACTCGGGCCAGGCGATCGGACTGCTGGCTTATGGTTGCTCCCAACTCAGTGACTCTAGTTTCCAATTCTTCTTTATTCATGTTGAATTTTCCTATAGACGGATTCTGACCAAATGAATGTTCGAACTTCTGACCTAAGATAAGGTTCTTAGTCACTGACTTTGAGAATCTATACTGACCTACAGATTTGAGAGACGAAGCGTATCAGATTCTGACAGTGACTACTGGATAGACAACGATAGTGATGTTAACAAGCGAGGACTGACTGGTGTACAAACTAACTGAAATGTTGTGTGTAGACTTATGAGGCAAGCATGCGGATGTGGGCCCTAATCTATGTGATGCTCCTACTTCTAACAGATAACAATTAAGCAAGTAAGGTCCTAGCCATACAGAGTGTGCTAACTTTACTTTCCAGTGTGATCACCATGGGAGAAAGATGAATTTCTATGATATTTGGGATATTCGGGGAAATTTCTAGAATTTTTGGGAGTTTCTAGGAGAAACAAGGATTTTTGGGTAATTTGGATAAAGTTTCTAGGAGAAACTAGCATATCCGGGCATTTCTGATAAATTTATATAGAGTGTCTGGGAGAAATTGGGGCATCCGGGCATTTCTGGGAGATTTGGACAATGTTTTTAGGAGAAATAAGCATTTTCTACGAAATTTGGTAGATTTGGACAGAGTTTCTGGGAAAAACTAGAATTTTAGGGAAATCTGGGTAAATTGGACAAAGTTTCTATGAAAAGCAGGGATATTCGAGAACTTCTAAGTTACTTGGACAGAGTTTCTGGGAGAAATAGGCATATCTGGAAAATCTGGGAGATTTGGATAGTTTCTAGGAGAAACCGGGATATCTAAGTGAATTGGACAAAGTTTTTGGGAGAAACAGGGACACCTAGGTGATTTGGGCAGAGTTTTTAGGAGAAACAGGGAAACCTAGGTGATTTGGACAGAGTTTCTGGGAGAAATAGGTATGTATCTTCGAGTGAGAGCAGGTGATGATGATGATCATTCTGTCTAGTAAATTTCATACTCCTATGTCTTTGGAGCAACAAACAAGGTTTGCGGTGTATATCTTTGTGAACATAGAGCATACATCCTTATCATGGTGCCTAGGTAGGTCGACTCAATGTGAACACATGTGAGTGATTGCCTTCGGAATCATAAGAAAGAGGTTATGTCCTATGCTACATAAGCATCTACACCGCGTAGGTAATCCTGTCAGGGCATACAGCAGTTATATCACATTATCTGAAAAGATAAATCAACAGCCCTATGAAAATTTCTACAAGAATCTATATACAAAGGCTGGGTTTAGTCAAAGAGGGTCCGTTGACGAGAGTTCCAATATACCGTTAGAGAGATAGTATGCAAGTTTTTACTCTTTTTGATATACCTTGTAAGGTACAGTATCAACAGTAACTTATGCCCTAGCACAGCAAGACCTAAACAATGTTAGTGCCGCGTTTCAGACACAATCAGAGGGGAAGATGCAAGAGTGCAATGCGGTGAACTAGACATAGTAAAAAGATCATTTTAAGGATGCTTCTTATGAGTCAAACCTCTGTATTATTTTGTTTTAAAATAAAATATGCCCAGCAGAATCTCCAGATTATGGACACGCGGCCTCCAGGAGTCCACCCCCCTTTTTTCTTGTGGGGTTTCGGAATTGATTTTCCTTTGAAATGTTTGAAGAAAATAAAGAAAGTTTGTGAAAATAGATACAGAGTCGCCACTTGGTCTTTAGAGAACCAAGAAACCCAATTTTGACTCACCCAAACAGATAAAAGGCACCGGCCCTTCATAACCAAAGAACTTGGCTCGGGGTTTTGGTACAAGAGAAGAAGGAGCCTTTGTCACGACTAAAACACCCTCAACTCGTCTCGTCTTTCGACGGGCCTCAATTAGCTTCCAAATAATCATCTTATACTATGTTTGATTTGACAGTTAATATTTATGATAGGTATATTACATCATACATGAATCTTGAAATGGAAGATCAAAAGAAAAGATCTCATTCATAAGATCTAAGCCAAATATCAAACAATGTAAAGTGAAAGATCACACATAGCAAACCTAGGAAAAATCGTTTAATCACATATCAAGTAAACAAGTTTTCCTAATCTAAGATGGGACATGGATTGTTTTTTAAAGAAATAATCAAAGAAAACAAAAAATGCTTAGCAAGCTAGGATGTATGCATGTTGATTCTTGAGAAAAGAAGATCTCTCAATCCCCGGGACAAATGAGAAAGGGATATTAGATCGGGGGGAGCGTGAACGTGTGATCAAGTCCATTCTTTGTAATCTTCTTAGATTAGGAGTCACAAAAACTCTAAATCTTGCATGGATGCAATGTATGATCCTAGATTGTGCAAAGTAGTAGTGTGTTTGTGTTCATGAATTTTCTAAAATGACTTGAGACTATGCAATATGCATGAATGCATGAAGAATATCATTACAGGATATGTACAAATGTAGTATGAACTACTTCCTAAGATGTAAACTAATTTGGGTTGTATATGAACATCTAATCAAAGAATAAAAGTTGAACCATGCTTGTGGTGAATAGTGGACAGAACAGTGAACTAGTTTTGTAAAAATGAAAAAGTTAGGTTAGGAATGTTTTTAATTCATGAAATTTTATGGAGTTCATCCCTACTATGTCCAGAACACATAGAAAAAGGCTAAATCAACATTGAATTTACAGATTGAGCGAAATCATATAAACAAGAGAGGTTATTCAGAAGCAGAGTCTGTACTGTCGACTGAAATGTAGAAAAATCATATAAACTGAACACTAAATATTTTGAAGCCCATATTACATAGAAAGTTTGCTAAGACACTGAAGTTTAAGGAAAAATGAGTTGGGGCCATGCTTTTTGGAAAAGTTTTCTGGAAAAACAAGTTACAATTCAACTAAGTTGCTGTGATAGAGAAAATAGAATGGTTGAAAGGAATGTTTGGGACTAAATGGAACCCTTCCCAAGTGTTTTTAAATCAAACCAAAAATCATGGACATTCTCTAATGAGTTAAGAAGACTTTACAAGTGACCTTACAATTATCCATTGAGTATTGAACTCAGAATGACATTTTAAAGTTGAACAACTCACTATTTTGAAGATTATTTATAAGACAAGTGTTTTATTTCTTGAAATCCAAATGAGGGGTTTAAGATGGGTTTTGAAATAGGAGGTTTTGAGGGTATATTTCCAGCACTAAATGGAGATTATAACCACTTGGAATATCAGCATCAAACTCACCTCAAAAACTTCCAATATTATTTTAGAGCATCGTTTTATTTTGAACACAACTTCAAGAATACTTGCGAAGTATTGAAGTTGGAATCATCATCTATCAAACATGTTTTTTAGGTCAAGAGCTACAATCCATAAGGATCCACTCACCTCGAACACCATGTCATCATCTAGATTATAATAAACAAGTAAGTAAACAAAGAAAGATAAATAAAAAAAGAAATGGGATAAGAAGAGATGAACATTTATATAAACAAGCAAATAAACAATCAATAGATAATAATCAATGAGATATTAGACTTGTAGCTTGGTGTTTCACTCATATAGGATGACAATTGGACATGGAAGTAGCTTCCTAACACATGAATGCTCAAGAATGGTGATTGGGGGAATTTGAATGTATGAAATGAAGAGCAGTAATGGAAGAACTTAAGTTTAGAACTCACTTTCTGTAGAAAATCAGTTGAGGAAGCTCACTTTCTCACTTCTAAATCTATCTCTATCTATCTTTCTCTCTACAACTTTCTCAAGTTTTTCACTTGGCCCCCCAAAATGAAGAGCAAAAGGGGGTTTATATAGGCCAATTTGGTGTGGTTTTGGGATTTAAAAAGTACTCTCATTGGTCCCAAACATCTGTGAACAAGAAACTACGTTGCTTTGGCTTTCAATTATTCAATATGGGGCCACAAAACAAAATTACAAAAAATGGACTTCTAGGGGAGAGTGGCGCGGTGGCAGTGGGCCAATATCATAGATGTACTGCTCCTAAGACACCCAGATTATTCTGTGTAGGCCCCCAGAGGTTCGAGTATTCACGAAAAGGTCCTATTTCATCTGAAATTCAATTAAAATGCGTACGAACTCTGAACTGAGCTTGTGATATACCGTTGGAAAGGTAGTAGAGTCCAATTTCCATAAAAAAATTTAATTTAGAGATAGGTCACTTTGAAAAGTTTTGCGGTATTCGCGATAAAATTAGATTTGATCGCCTTTTTCACCTTCGAAAATTCATAATAAATCCGTTTTATATCCAGAAATTATGAGCGATATACCGTTGGAAAGCTATTGACCTCTAGAATCCATGAAAATATTTGAAAAATGATACTGTGCTTCAGTCTTTGGGTCAACTTTTAAGTCAAACCGGTCAACGGGGACTTTCCGGGACTTCTGAGAGCTGACGTTTTCATCCGATATTGCTTTAAAACTCATTTTATTACTTTTCTTATGACGTAGCGTGTTTCCAAAACTTTTGGTCCAAATTTGGGAGTGTTTGGTCTTTCAGGGGCATTTTGGTCATTTGTACCACTTTCAGAGCATTTTGAGAGATAGAACTAATTTCCAGGGGTCCTTTTCGGGTCTTTTTCAATCATCATGAACCACCAAGCTATGGGTCTCCTAAATCTAATAGCCGAAAAAATGGGGTGTCTACAGCCCCATATAGGATCCCTTATTCATAGGAAATTCACATCTAGTAACTAATGAGTAGCGTACCCTCCGTATGGAATGATCACCCCTGGCGATGTGACATAGAATGCACTACTCATCTTACAGTGAACTATTAATGGAAGATCGTGGGTGTTATAAATAAGACCCTCTCCCACTAGATTTGTTAATTAAGGATTTTGCTTTTGAAAAAAATTGTTTCTACTCATTACCCATAGATATCCAATGTCTACTAATGAGCTAAAACGGTTTTTGATTTGTATTTTAGAAAAAATGTTTTAGTGCATGCAAGTAGTAACAATATTTATAAAAAAAATGCCAATCACAAACCAAGCACAAAAAACAAAAAACTAAAATGAAATAAAGACATTCAACAATGCCTCTATCCCCCCATGGCTCTATCTTCATAGATCCATCCTTCTTGGTTTGGTCACCTCCAACTCTAATGGCTTGCTCCTCCATCTTCATGAATTTTCTAATTCTATTACATTGGTCCTATGCTTCTTTCGAAGCTTTCAATTTATCTAGAAAAGAAAATAGCAATGAATATAAAAAAAAAAAAAAAGGCTAGGGAAACTGGTGCGACTCTCATATTCGCAGGAATGGAGTCGCAGCGCCCTTTACATATGTCTTTAAAAACCAAACCAAAACTTAAAAACAACAATCACCAATCACAAATTAAATACAAAAAGAAAATTTGTTGACGACAGTGTCATGGGAGACAGTGGTCTAACTTGCTGCAAAAGGGTTAGATATACACACATCCACGTATATATATATATATATAACAAAATATATAACAATTGGAACCCCTAATTGATTCATTTATTCCATAAACTCTTTATGGAAGAATTAGAATATGAAAACAACATCTCTAGTTCTCTGTCACCTTCGATCGATCAAAGCAACTTCAGTCAATCAAACATTCGAACGATTAAACTCAGTTCAATCGATTGAACTTAAGATTTCACAGATTGATTTAAAATTTTCAGAATGTTATATAAATGATTTTTCAAAAACTTTTAAACCATGAAACCTAGACAGATAATCAGTTTCGATCGAACGATCGAACCTGAATCAATCGATCAAACAAAATAGTGTTCGATCAATTGAAGCTAGTTCGATCGCTTTAAGCCTGCACTGTTTTGATCGATCAAAACTCTTTTAATCGATCAAATATAGACAATTTCAATCAATCAAAACAAGTTCGATCGATCGAAACTGCCATGTTTCCAATGCTATCACAGATTTGTTTTCTGCTGCAAAACTACTGTAGAAATAGATCTGTGATGATGTAGTTTCAAAAACAGTACTAAAAACTAACATGCAAATCAAACTAGTGTTCCAAAATGCATCTATAAATTCAAATAAGCGTGGCTCTAATACTAGATGGATTTAGGTTTCGAAAAACTTTAAATCATGAACAGCGAAAAAACAAGTTTCAAAAACTTATTGGCATGCCCAGATCTACACTTATCAATTCTATAGATACGGAGAGAGTAGGTTAGTATGCAATACCTTAATGTCTTGAACCCAATTCTGGCTATGTCTAATTAATTATCCAATGTCCAACAGCTTCCTCTAAGCGATCTTCAGCCTTATGTCTCCTTGAACACTTCCTAGAGAGGCTAGGGTTGGTAGGAACCCTAATAGAGGAGAAAAGTGAAGGACAGAGATTATGAAAATCAAATTTGCACAGCAAAAAAGTAAGTTTCAAAACTTTGATAATTAGAATCTGCTACTCATGTGAATCTAGTATCATATAAAGAAGAAGAATACCTGTCAGTCTTGAACCCAATTCAGAAATCAGCAAAAATTGGATTGGATCTTCCTCTCTATGGAAATAGCAGCTTCCTCTAGATGATCTTCATTCCTATGTCTCTGTTGGATGCACGCACGAAGACTAGAACTTGTGGGAGTTCAACTAGAGACAGAAAAGGCAAAGGGAATACTATAAAACTAATTTTGGAGACCTAGGGCTTCAAAAACGACGATTAAAATAATTTTGCACGTAGGTCTCCTATTTATAAGTATTTCCACCAACCTTAGGTCCAATTGATTGCACAAAGCTGCAATCAATTACCATCCCAATCGATTGCCCAAAATAGCAATCAATTTCCATGCCAATCGATTGGATTGATTCTAATCGATTGGTCTCCTTCTCTCTTGTCTTCTTACATCTTTGGGAGCTAAGAGTGGGACCTTCTAGGTTTTTTATTGTTGGCTCAGATTAGTTATCAATTACCATGACCAAACTCTTTGACCAGCAAATTAACTAACTAATTAGTTTACATTTATTCCACTATAAAATGATGACTGAACTCTAACAGATTCGAAGCAATAACTAGACTTGTATGGTGTACTAATGTTCCTCTACTGTAATCATTTGTAATCATATTCAGGTAGTCGGATAATTGTTACTATCAACCTGAAATATGTTTACAACTTCCATTCCTTGAGTCCCATTCACCTCTCATGATTACCAAACATGTTGATAACTATTTATCAACAAGACTGCAGCTCTCGGTAATCAACTTCGTGACATTCTCAAGGGATTGCTTACTCTTTATCAGAGGGTAGATTCTATCTTGAGAATGTATGTTCACAACCCTATAAATATGACATACCCAAGATACCCAGGTGTTGATCTTGTAAGACCTCACTGATTGCTATGTCAATGCAATCATATCCATAGTCTATGTCCATAATTGTCTCAACATTGAGAACATGTACCTTATACAAGTTATGAGTTCCTATCGACTATTGACAGTTTTATATGTCAATAGGAAAGCTAAGCACTAGCATATTAACCAAGAGTTATACTCTAGTGATTGAGATTCATCACTTCATCCAATGGTAATTAATTATGCTATAGTGTAGATCTGATGAGATATCCAGTCTCATCATCCACTGTGACAAATTCTAAGCATCAAAGAATAGTAATTCATATCTCACTTATATGTATCTCATACACACATGAATTACTCACTATGATACTCAAGGATTAACAACCATCACATGAAAGAAATATATGCAATGAAATGTGATCTTGTCAGAATCAAGATATAAAAGTATGCTTTACTTTCTAAGGATTTGTAGTGTGGAAGTAAAGGTCGAACCCACAGAGATTGAATTACTAAAGCACTTTAATTTTAAAACCTAAAACTAGTTAATTAATAAAGCGGCAATTTGATTTTGATTTTGAATTAAACTAAGAACAATAAAAATAAATCTAAATTATGAAAGCAATTAAAAGTTGTTTTAATAAATATGTGTATGGAACCTAGGATTGCAAATCCACCACTAGCCTCATAATAAGGGTATCTATTCAATCAATTAGCTTATTACGTTGGATGATAATGGGAAATTGTAGCTACAAGCCCAATTCCTCTGTCAAGAAGATAACTACGATTCAAGCACTAACATAATTCATCTTCGGTTGGCACGGATTGTCTCACACTAAACTAGGGTTGCGGCTCAATCCGTCTTTCCTAGGAATGAAATATTCAGCTACTTGATATCACAATTCAATTAAGCGCCATTACATGTAAATAATCCATACAAGCACAGCAAATATAGATCATTGAGCACATCACATCCAAAATAGATCTATCACAAGAATAGATTTTGAAAGTAACGATTTAATCAATAGAAGTATGATTTTATTATAAAAATCCTCTAAACATGTAATCATCATCCATACATAATAAAACTAAAAGAGAAGCACAAAATACACCCTATTACTTGGCTAGGATTTCATTGAAACCCTAGATCTTAGTTTAAGTGGCCATAGAATTGAAGATTGATAAGAGGTTGATGGAGGAGGCCATGGGAATCCTTGGTCTTCTTCTTCTTCTCCTTGCTTTCCTCTCTTCAATGGCTAAAGTTTAGTTGTATATTGATATGTATTATGGTGTATAACCTAAAAATTGATTTACAATAGGATATATATAGTTTTTGGAAGAATTATAAAGCTTTCCTAAACCAATTTGCACTAAAACTACTTTAAATTACATTCTGGATGTAATTAGGCAGTTACGTTCGCATGGGTATCTTCAGTACACAGAAATACACATTTTTGGTTTTTTGTACAGATCGCGCGAGTGGGCTGGGCGAACGCGATTTTAGGAGGTCGTGCGAGCGACGTTCTAGTTTGTCGCGCGAGCGGGCCGCTCGCACGAGGTGCCTTTTTTTGCTCCTTTTCTTCTACTTTTTCACCCCATTTAGCCTGGAATCCTTGCTTTCTTCCAAAACCTGACAGAAAATGGAAAACAAAGTAAAAATGCAATAAAATAGGATAAAAAGTGCTAACAGGAAGGCGTGTAGTTAGGACTTGTTCACTCCCGATCACACCCCAAACCTACATTTTGCTAGTCCTCAAGCAAAAGGAATAAACCTACTAATAAAAATAAAATCCTATTCCATTTTTGCATGGATTACGATTGCATTTAGCATATGCAACAAGCCTTTTAAACCCCTAGGTGTCCCTAGTCGGACGAGTGAAGTCTCGTGAGGGCCCTCATCAACAAGTCACCCATAACCATCTTTATTTCATTATAAAAATAAAATTTTTAACTTATAACAAGAAGATTTTGTTTAAATTTTCAACCTTCAAAAAGTTTTATTAAAAAGGAAAACAATAATATTCAATACTCCTTTTCATAAATGATGATTTGAAATAGAAAAACGAACAAGGAGAAACGGAATCAAACGTCTACCTACATCATGAAAAACAATTCCAAGCACATACATTATATAAATCAATAGAGTTTTTCATAAAATTGCACGTGTGTAATGTGGTAGTCAAATGACCACGCGTATGTCATGAACTTATAATATAACTCAAATAACCATCCAACTATGCTTCGACTACGAATCTTACAATGTTAATTACACTCTCAAATGAAATGCTCAGAAATAAGTGTAATCTCTCTAATATATGTGAGCAAAGGAAATATATTTTCAAAACGAGAAGCGCTCACATATGACTTGAAAAAGACGCATGATATGAAAGAACGATAATCTCATGGATAGGACGCCAATAGTCAAGAAAAATTAATCGTTACCATGTTTTAATCCCCCTCCCATCGTTTACATATCCAAACCATGTTTTCTAGGATCAAATAGGACTTTTCAGAGGTTGTTATGTGGCTTTGGTAATGAAAAATGATAGAACGGATTCATTAAGTAGTTTTAGAGTGGTGTTGTAAGGCATATTTCATCTTCTTTCATCATCTCTTCTACCAACTTTCATCATCTCTTCTACCAACTTTCATATTTTCTTCTCTTCTTTTATTTTTTTAATTTCTTTCCTCTTCTTTTCTTTTTTTTTTAAATTTCTTTTTTCCAACCTTATTCTTATCCTTTTCTTCTTTCTTTTTCTAAAATGAATATTCATTGAATACTAAGGTAACTTCCCCCAAACATCATCTTATTCTCTTCTTTTTTTCTCAATCAACACAGCACCTTAATACCAATAAAAGTTGACGAGTCTCTCAGTGGTAAACTCCAAGTTGGACAAGTTGGAGCAAAAACAAGGATAATGGTGATTAAATAAAAAGAGGTACTTTAACAGCTCAAAGGAGCAAACTAAGAGAATTTTATCATTTATCTAGATAGATCAAATGGTAAAAATGGTGAAAACGAAGAGGGCTTACCATCATCTCCTATGATCATATGGTTCTTCAACGTTTGCAACGGAAGATTATTTAGCATGGTAGCAAATATTTTAACTTGACTATCAACCAAAACAAGAATAATGAGACTAAACAACGAGTTAATGCGCGAGCGGACTGCGCAAGCAAACCCCTCGCGTGCGTGATCTCAGGCGCGATCTGAAGCTGAGAGCGTAATATAAAAACATTGAAAAATTTTCTCCAAGGTAAAATCTCGTGTGAACGGCCTGTCGCGCGAGCTGGCCGCTCGAGTAACTTGGTCTTTTCCTATCTTTTCACTTATTTTATGTGTATAAGTTCAAAATAAATTTACTCCAACCCCCAAACCTATCCAGAAAGCTCAAAAAGGACTCAAAATGACCCAAAAATGTTCAAAAATAATAGAAACGGACGAAATAAAGCTTGGGTTGCCTCCCAAGAAGCGCTGTCTTTTACATCTTCAGCTAGACCATTCTAGCTCTAGACTAATGGAGGTCGTAACTCTAAATTTGTACTCTTGAAGGTATTAGGTAGATTCCAGTGGAAAGCAGAAAGAATGTCGCTATGAATTAATTCATTCGACGGTTCCTCTTGTTCATGTTCAAATAGATTTCTCACCTTCTGAGTAACTTCATCATTAGGATATGGATTATTCGAATCCGTCCGCTGAGTATTAGCCATAATATTTTTGTTACTCCCATTTATTGCTTTACTAGCCAAGAACGGATGACCTAGAATGACAGGAGTGTGTCTCCTAGCATCTATTACGGGTTCAGTGTCAAGAACCATGAAATCAATAGAAGATTAGCATTTGTCAACTTTAACCAGAACGTCTTCGACAAGTCCTCTAGGGATTTTAACAGAATGATCCGCTAATTATATAGTAGCGGCCGTGGGCTTCAGTTCACCTAGACCTAGTTATTTGTTGACGGTGTAAGGTAAGAGATTCACACTCGCTCCTAAGTCAGGGAGAGCCCGATGAATGACAGTGTCACCTATGATAAAAGAGATCATTGGTGTACCGGGGTCCATATACTTTGGAGGAGCATGTTGGAAAATCAAACTTACTTTTTTCGTGAGGAAGACCTTTTTCGGAATATGACTGAACAACTTGTGCTTTTGAGTGCATAGGTCTTTTAGACATTTAGCGTAAGCGGGAATTTGTTTTATAGCGTCGAGGAATGGAATATTGATTTTAACTTCTCGAGTATATCTTCCGTTTTCGACCCTTTCTTTGAAAAATGTGATGGTTCATCAATGTTTGGTGGAAAGGGCAGTTTTGGAACATAAGATATCGGGATCGGTTCATTTTCTTTTCTAATTCGGTTCGTGTCCTCACCCTTCTCTTGATTCAATTTAATGTTTACCTCTTTCTTACGCTCATGCAGAATTTCAACAACTTCCTCTTCTTGAATAGTCATCCTAGTTGAGACAGCATTTACTTGCTCACTCAAGCCCCCATTCTCAAATTGTCCCTTAGGATTTTGAATAGGTTGACTAGGTAACTTACCCTCATTTCTACGACTCATTGCATTAGCTATTTATCCCATTTGGGATTCAAGCTTTGCAATGGATTGTGTGTAAGAGTGCACTATTTGTGCTTGTGCTTGTACTTGCATTTCAATAGTCTTAAGGGATGCCAACACCTTTGCCTCAACAGCGTTATCCCTTGGAGGGTTAGGATTAGGAAGGGGGTGTTGGTATTGACTTTGTTGAAATTGGGGTCGATAAGTTTTAGGAAAATTAGTTGTCATAGGATTATAACTATTTTGTGGGAATTGTTGAATAGAATTTATGTGTTGCTCCATGAATTTTGGAAATTGAGACACGGATGGGCATGCAAGTGTAGAATGCGAAGGATCGAAACATAATTGACAAATTTCGTAAGAGGATGGGCTTGACATTTGGTTCATCGTCATAAGTCGGTCAAGTTTTTTAGATAATTCTTGTATTTCGATTGACTAACTTGACGTAAAACGCTCCTCTTTCTTGGGTTTAGGTGGAAGACATCCCTCAGGACGTACCGACACGGCTTGGTTCATCGAGTTTTCGGTTAACGTTTCAAAAAATTTCTATACCTAGTCGGCGCTTGTGTTTAGGAAGGTACCTGCACAAACTACATCGACAGTATTACGAAGCGAGGTAAAAAGTCCCTCGTAGTAGACCTGTACCAATTGCCACTTGGGAATTTGATGATGTGGGCATAGGGATGGCAATGGGGCGGGTTTTTCAGGTTCCCCGCCCCACCCCGCCCCTAATAAGTAGGATATGGGGTGTAGAAAAATGGGGTAGGGGTGGGTATGGGGTAAATAAATGAAACCCGAGCTGGGTTCGGGGCGGGTTCGGTATTAGGGGTATAAAACCCGCCCGACCCGATTATATAATAGCGTATATAATAATTGTTATTATTATTATTTTTTTACTGATTTTAGGGGTTTTATTAACCTTTCTTCTCTCTAGATTCATTCACTCTTCACGACTCTCTCTCTCTCTCTAGAATTTCTCAACACAGTCTCTTGGTCTCCCTCCTATCAATCCCCATGATGATCTCATATTTTCCTTACCAGATTGCAAATCAATCTCAGAAATCATGAAGCACAAAGAAGTGGCTATTCCAAATCGATCTCTCTCCTCTCAATCTCTTCAATCTCTTTTCGCATCTCACAAAGCCAGCAAGGCAGAAACGACAACTCTCCTCTCACCAGACGATCTCTTTCTTTCCGACCACTCTTCCATCGCCATTGAAGCTCTTCTCTCACCGGTTGATCGTATATGGGTTTTAAGGGGTGTGTGTGTTTCACTATATGAGTGTGTGTGTGTGTGTATGTGTGTATGTGTGTGTTTTAGTGTAAGTGTGTGTGTTTCATATGTGTATGTGTAGGAGTGATCAAATGTAGATCTGGTTGGTATATTCTTGATCTTGTTAGTTTTTTTTTGAAATCTTTCCTTTGCATACTTCTAATCTTTTGGGTTTCTGGCTTTACATTTTTTTTCCTCTTTTTTTTTCTTTTGAACTCTGCTTGATCTGATTGATTTGTGTGTAAAAGTACGTTTAGTTATTTGTGTAAGGGTAATTTTGCTTAGCAGGGTGGGGGCAGGGCTGGGCAGGGCAAGGCGAGGCGAGGCGGGGATGGGTTCCTGTTTCAAGGTCGGGGTCGGGAATGGGAAATACACTCTTTGGAGGGGGGGTGGGGACGGGGGGGGGGGGGGGGGGGGGGGGGGGTCGGGAAGAGGTATCATGTAATCGGGGTGGGGAGGGGTAGGGGTCCCCTATCCCATACCCGCCCCGTTGCCATCCTTATGTGGGCATGAGCGCAATAATTCTTTAAATTGTTCCCAAGTGTCATAGAGTGTTTCCCCATCTTGCATCACAAAGATTTTTATTGATTTTCTTATCTGATTAGTTCTTGTGATTGGGAAAAACTTTTATAAAAATGCGGTATGTAGTGCTTCCCATATTTTAATAGTGTTTGGCTCAAGAGATTGGAGCCAATACTTAGCTTTATCTTTTAAGGAGAATGGGAAGAGTTGTAATTTTAATTCATCATCTTTGGATTTTTAAAGTAGAGCATATATCTTGGAAATCTCCTACGTCCTGATAAGGATCTTCTTTAATGCGGCCATGGAATGAAGGGAGTAGTACGATGGTAGATGACTTTATCTCAAAGTGAGATGTCGTCACCTCCAGTAATTTGATACTTGCCTGTGGCGTATAGGCCATAGGAATGAAATAATCTTTAAGTGGAGGAGGTGGAGGTATATTAAAACTATTTCCATTATTTCCGTTGTTTCAAATGCCGGCCATTCAAATAGGTTTGATCTTAATAGTTCTGGTTTTTATTAAGTGTTTACGGATGCTTTGGATTTCGGCCTGAAATAACGACGACGGTTTCAGAGTTGAATCGTCGTCTATCAACCGAGCTCGAGAAGCTTCGGTTGATGACCTAAGGACTCTTAGGGTATGTTCAAGTTCAGGGTCGAAAGAATGTAGTTTGGGTTTACTTGAACGCATACCAAACATAAACTAAAAATAAAACGACATTAATAAAAAGACTGACTCAAACAAATACGAAAAGCAATCACGCGAATAAGACAATAAGCACACAACTACTATGATGCATGAAAGTTATCCTGTAATGCAGTGGTTAGTGTCAAAGCCCAGTGCCCCGGATTCCTAGATAATGTACGTGCAAATCACCCCTAAACTAATACAAATAGTGCATCTTAGCGCCCTGACTTACAGTGATTTGAAGCGAATTTTAAAGGAAGTGATTTACTTGATTTTTTTGTTTTATTATTTATTTTTTTTCGCGTAAGCTCCTTTGATGTGCTAAGCTTTTCCACTACGAAACGCTAGAATTTGATAACACGAGAAACTGCAAAAACAAAAGGAAAAGTTAGTGACTCAAAACAAAAGCGAAAAGTAAGAAAAATAAAACCTAATCTAATATTTACGAATTAGCTAAACTAAGATTCTAAAACTAAAGGTAGTAATTTGCAATCTGCGACAACGGCGCCAAAAATTGATCTTGTCAGGATCAAGATATAAAAGTATGCTTTACTTTCTAAGGATTTGTAGTGTGGAAGTAAAGGTCGAACCCACAGAGATTGAATTACTAAAGCACTTTAAATTTAAAACCTAAATCTAGTTAATTAATAAAGCGGTAATTTGATTTTGATTTTGATTTAAACGAAGAACGATAAAAATAAATCTAAATTATGAAAGCAATTAAAAGTTATTTTAATAGATATGTGTATGGAACCTAGAATTGTAAATCCACCACTAGCATCATAATAAGGGTATCCATGCATTCAATTAGCTTATTACATTGGATGATAATGGGGACTTGTATCTACAAGCCCAATTCCTCCGTCAAGAAGATAACTACGATTCAAGCACTAACATAATTCATCTTCAGTTGGCACGGATTGTCTCGCACTAAACTAGGGTTGCGGTACAATTCGTCTTTCCTAGGCATGAACTATTCGGCTACTTGATATCACAATTCAATTAAGCACCATTACATGTAAATAATCCATACAAGCACAGCAAATATAGATCATTGAGCACATCACATCCAAAATAGATCTAAGACAAGAATAGATTTTGAAAGTAACGATTTATCAATAGAAATACGATTTTATTATAAAAAATCCTCTGAACATGTAATCATCATCCATTCATAATAAAACTAAAAGAAAAGCATAAAATACACCCTATTACTTGGCTAGGGTTTCAATGAAACCCTAGATCTTGGTTTAAGGGGCCATAGAATTGAAGATTGGCAAGAGATTGATGGAGGAGGCCATGGGAATCCTTGGTCTTCTTCTTCTTCTCCTTGCTTTCCTCTCTTCAATGGTTGAAGTTTAGTTGTATATTGATATGTATTATAGTGTGTAACCTATAAATTGATTTACAATAGGATATATATATAGTTTTTTGAAGAATTAGGAAGCTTTCCTAAACCAATTCGTACTAAAACTACTGTAAATTACATTTTGGATGTAATTAGGCAGTTTCGTTCGCGTGGGTATCTTCAGTACACAAAAATACGCATTTTTGGTTTTTTGTACAGATTGCGCAAGCGGGCCGCACAAGTGCGATTTTAGGAGGTCGGACGAGCAGGCCGTGCAAGGGACGTTCCAGTTTGTCGCGCAAGCGGGCCGCTCGTGCGAGGTGCCTTTTTCTGTTCCTTTTCTTCTGATTTTTCACCCCATTTAGCCTGAAATCCTTTCTTTCTTCCAAAATTGACAGAAAATGGAAAATGAAGTAAAAATACAATAAAACAGGATAAAAAGTGCTAACAGATGTGAATTAAGGCGTGTTATTAGGACTTGTTCACTCCAGATCAAAATATAAAGCTGATATCCACATATTAAAATGCCAATGTCTCATACATAAAGTAATGGTTTGAGGGCACAATCCCAACAAACTCCCACTTGCACTCATAACCATTCAGGAATACATATGAGACCTACACTATCTAGATGATGATCAAAGCCCTTCTGGGTCAAGGCCTTTGTAAATGGATCCGCAAGATTGTCAACAGTGGCAATCTTGGTGACAGTCACATCTCCGTATTGAACTATATCTCTAATTAGATGATATTTTCGCTCTACGTGCTTTCCCTTTCTGTGGTTCCTTGGCTCGTTGGACTGAGTCATTGCCCTACTATTATCGCAGTATAGCATAATAGGTGACAGCAACGTTGGTACCACCTCGAGCTCCATAAGGAACTTCTTGAACGAAACAGCTTCCTTTGCGGCTTCACAAGCAGTCATATACTCAGCTTTTGTAGTTGAGTCTATAATGCATTTCTGCATAATGATCCTCCAACAAATAGCACCACCTCCCAAGGTAAAGAGATGTCTAGATGTCGACTTCCTCGAATCTGTATCTAACATAAAGTTTGAGTCAGTGTATCCCATTAGAATCAACTCATCACCGTTGTACATAAGCATGTAATCTTTAGTCCTTCTCAAGTACTTAAGAATGTGCTTGACATCTATCTAGTGCTTTGGACCAAGATTCGACTGATACCTGGTAACCATGCCAACGGCTAAATAGATATCTAGTCTAGTGCATAACATCGCATACATCAGACTTTCCACTATCGAGGCATAGGGATTTCCTGCCATGCAATTCCTCTCATCTTGTGTCTTAGGACACTGGTCCTTAGATAACACTAAACCATGCCTAAAAGGTAACAAACCTTTCTTCGAATTATTCATGAAAAACCTAGTCAGTACCTTATCGATATAACCAGCTTGAGATAATCCCATTATCTTTCGCTTATGATCTTGAAAGAGTTTTGTGCCAAGGATATAGCTCACCTCTCATTGATCCTTCATATTGAAAGTACTAGCTAGCCAAACCTTGATTGATGACAATGCCCCTACGTCATTCCCAATGAATAGAATGTCATCAACATAAAATACAAGAAAAGCCACCACCTTACCTTCACATTTATTATATATGCAAGGTTCATCCAGATTCTGTATGAAACCAAACAATTTGACCGCTTGGTCAAAATGAATGTTCCAACTCTTGGATGCCTGCTTAAGCCCATAAATGGACTTTTACAGACTATGAACCTTCTAGTTGCTGCATATAGATGTACTCCTCAAGATCACCATTCAAGAATGCAGTCTTGACATCCATCTGCTAGATCTCATATTCTAGGCATGCAGCAATGGATAAGAGTATCCTCATGAACTTGAGCATGGTTACTAGCGAGAAGGTTTCCTCATAGTCAATGCCCTTCCTCTGAGTACAACCTTTCACTACAAGCCTTGCCTTAAAGGTCTCAACCTTTCCATCAGATCCTCTTTTCCTCTTATAGACCCATTTACAGCCAATGGATTTAATATTGGCAGTAAGTTGTAAATGATCCCAGACCTGATTAAAATCCATAGATTCTAATTCAGTCTTCATAGCTTTAACCCAATGAGCTTAATCAACATCAGCCATTGCCTCTTCATATGTGGTAGGATCAGATTCAGATTCTATGGAGACCGCTTCAAAAACTTCTCCTAAGAACATGTATCTATCAGGCGGGCTAACCATCCTCCCACTATGACGAGGTACCGCTGCAGAAATGGGTGAAGTGGTATTTCCTTGTCTTACACCATTATCAACTGCGGGTAAGACTGAGGGTTCTCCTTCTACTCTTTTAGATTTATCCTTCCCTTAGGTTTATGGTTCATGATGTAATCATTCTCCAAAAAATAACATTTGTACTAAAAAACACTTTCTGTTTTTTTTGGATCATAAAAATACCATCCATAAGTACCCTTTAGATACCCTACAAAGTAACATGCTTTCGATCTAGTTTTCAATTTACTCATCTTTCCTTTCAGCACATGTGCTAGACACCTCCATATCCAAGATGTTGCAAAGAGGGCTTGCGTCTAATCCATATCTCCCATGGTGTCTTAGGAACGGTTTTTTTTTTTTTGGAATAAGATTTAGTGTGTACGTAGCAGTTTTGTAACGACCCACCTCGATCCCTATCTAGCAACAATATTGTCCGCTTTGGGCCTAAACACAAAGAACTTCCCAGGGGGTCACCCATCCCTGATACTGCTCTGGCAGCAGCACGCTTAACTGTGAAGTTCTTTCATGTTTAGCTCCCTCACGGTTTTCAAAGGCCTTGTTAAGGTATCAGAGCTTACGCAGCCTACCCCTCTCCAATATTGTCCTCTTTGGGTGCCTACAAGGTTTCGAACACTGGCGCCTGCCCTCAAGGTTTTGTTCCTTCACCACGGTCGTGACAAGTTTCAAAGCATAACCCCAAAGAAATAATGGCAACTCCGAATAACTCATCATCGACCTAGTCTTATCTAAAGAGTCTGGTTCCTTCTCTCTACTACACCGTTCTACTAAGGCGTACTAGGTGTAGTCAACTATGACAGAATCCCATTATGTATGAGGTGATCATTAAATTCATTAGAGAGGTATTCACCACCTCGATTTGATTGAATGGCTTTGATATGCGTGCCCAGTTGATTCTCTACTTTAGCCCTAAACTCTTTGAACAATTCAAAGGCTTCATACTTGTGCTGCATTAGGTACACATATCCATACCTAGAGTGGTCATCAGTAAATGTAATAAAATACTCATAACCACCTCGTGGTCTAATATTTATTTGTCCACACATCAGTATAAACTAATTTAAACAACGCATTGGTCCTATTGCCCTTTGTAGGAAAAGGCCTTTTTGTTGTCTTACCCTCTAAACAAGACTCACAGAATTTCATTGGTTCGAGAACCAAATTGTCTAAGATAACTTCTTTGACTATTCTGCCAATCCTATTTAGATTGATATGGCCAAGCCTTATATGCCAAAGCCTTGTTATATTAGTGGAAGGTTCCTTTCTTTTAGATGGAACAGTTACCATTAAGTTATTAAGTTCCATATTAGAATCTTTAGAAATAATTGGAGTTATCACATACAAACCATTTTATTTAATACCAGAACAAACAAAAGAACCATTTCTTTTGATTACAACTTCAATTCCAAATGAGAGAGTAATTTTTATTAGAAAGTTCTGAAATTGAAATTAAATTATGTCTCATTAAAGGGACATGAAGTACATCTGATAAAACTAAAACTATATTGTCTAGAAATTCTAAAGCTACTACTCCTATAGTAACCGCAGATATGGTTGTGCTAGGACCTAGAGTCAGTACAATCTCCCCATCAATGTACCTCCTAGTTGATCTGAACCCCTACAATGAATTGCAAATATGGTTAGTCACACCAAAATCAATGCACCAAGTGTTTGAAGTGTCCGTTATAAAACTTACTTCAATCACATGTGATTCAATCATACCTTGAACTCTTGTAGCTAAGAATTCTGGACAGTTCCTCTTCCAGTGGCCCTTCTCACCACATTAAAAACACTTTCCTTTGCCTTGGCCACCCACCTTTCCCTTGCCCTTACCTTTTCTCTTGGATTTTGCAATCTTTGAGATCGGTCCAACACTTAGAACACCAGTGCTAGCCTTTTCTTCCCTTTCTTATGTTTCAGTGCAGATCGGGAAGAGGAAGAGTTTTTCTCAACATTTAGAACATTACCCTCAAGCTTGATCACCCATTCTGCTGCCAGAAGTGAACTCATCAATTCGCTCATTGAAAAATTCATTTGATTCATGTTATAAATAAGTTTAAATTGAGTGAATGATGGCAACAGCAAATTAAAGATCATATCAACTTGGGTCTGTGTGTCAATGTTGGCACCCAGAGTCTCCATTTCATTTAAATAGCTGATCATTTTCAAAACATGTCTTTGACTGGAGTCCCTTTCAACATTTTTGCACTCATTATCTTTTGTATGGCTACCTGTCTGGCAGGCTTGCCATGCTCCCCAAACATTTCTTTGAGGCTCTTGATAATGGCACTCGCAGAATCATTCGATTAGAATTGGTGTTGCAACATACCAACCATAGAGGGAAAAATGTAGCAACTTGCCATTCCATTCGATTTCTTCTATTTATCGAGCTCGCATCTAGCATTTGCCTAAACATTTGCAGTGGGTTCTTCAGGGCATGGGGTGGTGAGGACATAAATGTGATCCTCCGTAGTTAAAACGATGTTAAGGTTATGTTTCCAGTCTGTGTAGTTGTTTCCAGTTAATTTGTTCTGTGTAGTTATCCATAGCTTAGCTAGTGTGTACCATTAGCTAGGATCCAATCACAACCGCCTCAAGTAGTGCCTCTGTGTGGTGGTCACCATCTAACACATCTGATTGATCTTATTCGTAGGAAGATCACATCTAGTAACCAATGAGTATTGTATCCTCTGTATAGAATGATCACCCATGGCTGGGTGACATAGAATACTCCACTCATCTTACAGTGAACCGTTAATGGAAGATCGTGAGTGTTATTAATAAGATCCTCTCCCACTAGTTTTAATAAATATGGATTTTGCTTTTGGAAAAATTATTTCTACACATTACCCATAAGCATCGAATGTTTACTAATGCGTTGAAACGGTTTTTGATTTTTATTTTAGAAAACTTGTTTTATGTGTATGCAAGTAGTAGCAATATGTAATATGCCAATCACAACTAAGCACATAAAATAAAAAAACTAAAATTGAAATTAAAAAGTGTCCAAACGATGCCTCTATCTCCCATGGCTCTATCTTCATAGAACCTCCTTCTTGATTTGATCGCCTTTGGCTCCATCTTCATGGACAACGGCTTGCTCTTCCATCTTTATGGACTTTCTAATTTTATTACATTGGTCCTTTTCTTCTTTCGAAGCCTAATTTTTTTTGTTTAGAAATCGAAAAAAATAATAAACAAAAGGCTAGGGAAACCGGTGCGACTCTCCTTTTCGTAGGAATGAAGTCGCAGTGCCCTTATATATGCCTTAAAACCAAACCATAAATAAAACACACCAATCACAAATATCAAATACAAAATTTAAAACTGATCTTGGTGCCATGGGAGACAGTGGACTACTCTTGCTACAAAAAGTTAGTTGCACACACAACCACTCTCATATATATGTACAACAATATAAACTGGAAGTCCTAGATGACATGCATATTTCATAAACCGAATTCATGAACATTTTAGTCTCATACAACAGTAAATCACATTCTTTGTCGGACCCAATCAATTGGGGTTTAGGTCTAATCGATCCCCAATCGATTGGATGAAAACAGTATGAAAAATTTTAAAATTTCAAAAATAGTTTATAAAACATTGTCAGACTTATAAAATTTTTAGAGAACATATTCTTGATTAAAACTGTGGCAGTCGATTGGATCTATACACCAATCAATTGCTACCCATAGATTAATGCCTATCGATTATGTCATGCAGCAATTGATTGTCATATCCAGATCTATTGAAATCAATTGGGTTAAGTCCCAATCGATTGCCCGGACACCAATCGATTGCCAACAGAAAGCAATCGATTGGCACCCTTTTGATCAGAATATTACAGATCTATTTTTATAATCAAAACAACCATAAAAACACATTTTTGCAATTATAATTTATAAAACAACTAAAACTACATATGCAATCACATCTAGACTTCCTAAACATGTTACTAGATTTGTTTCAGCGAGGCTCTGATACCAATTGAAGGATTTAGATTACAAAAAATCATATTTACACGGCAAAAAAGTAAATTTTGAAACTCTGTCCATTGTCCAATTCTGACTATGTCTTTTGTCCAATGTCCAACAGCTTCCTCTAAGCGATCTTCGCCCTTATGTCTCCTCAAACACTTTGTAGAGAGGCTAGGGTTGGTGGGAACCCTAATAGAGGGGAGAAGAAGGTGTGGGAGCCATAAACAGGTTTCTGTAGCTTTCTGGAATTAAAATGGCGTTCAAACTTTTTCTGTACGCAGCTATCCTATTTATAGATTTCCAAACCAACTTTAGAGTTCAATTGATCAAAACGCTTTTGATCGATCGAACATTCGTTCGATCAAACATAGTTCAATCGATCGAACTGAACCTTATTCAATCAATCAATCAAACTAGGTTTGATGGATCGAAACATCAATTGATTCAATCCCCTTATGCCTTTCCAAGCATTCTGGCAGGGCTAAGAGTGGGGGGCCTCCTAGGTTCTTTATTGTTGGCTCAAACCAGTTGTTAATTCCTGTGATCAAACTCTTTGATCAGTGAATTAACTAACTAATCAGTTCATGTTAACTCCACTATAAAATGATGACTGCACTCGAACGTAAAAGAAAAAATCTGAAGTAATAACTAAACTTGTATGGTGTATTAATGTCCCTCTATCGTCAGCATTCATAATCACATCCAGGTAGTCGGATAACTGTTACTGTTAACCTGAATGACGATTACATCTTCCATTCCTTGAGTCCCATTCACCTCTCATGATTACCAAACATGGTGATAACTACTTATCAACAAGACAATAGTTCTCAGTAATCAACTTGATGACATTCTCAAGGGAATGCCTACTCTTTATCAGAGGGTAGATTCTATCTTGACAATGTATGTTCACAACCCTATGAATATGACATACCCAAGATACCCAGGTGTTGATCAAAGACCTCACTGATTGGTAAGTCAAAGCAGTCATATCCATAGTCTGTGCCCATAATCATCTCAAGATTAAGTACACGTACCTTATAGAAGTTATGAGTTCCAATCGACTATTGACAGTTTTGTATGTCAATAGGAATCTCATGGTCCGTCAACGCACTATAAGCATTGGCATATTAACTAAGAGTCATACTCTAGTGATTGAGATTCATCACTCCATCCAATGGTAGTTAATAATGCTATAGTGTATACCTGATGAGATATCCAGTCTCATCATCTACTGTAACAAGTTCTAAGTATCAAAGAATAGTAATTTGTATCTCTCTTGTATGTATCTCATACATAGAAGAATTACCTACTATGATACTTAAGGATTACAAAGATTCATCTCATGATATCATACATAATGAAATGTAAATATGATATCCATATATAAAATGCCAATGTCTTATACATAAAGGATGGGTTTGAGGGCACAATCCCAACAATGACCTTATTTAACTCTCTATAGTCAATACAAAGTCGGAGCGATCCATCCTTCTTCTTCACAAATACCACTGGTGCTCCCTAAGGTGATATGCTCAGTTGAATGAATCATAAATCTTCCAATTCCTAGACTTGCTTATTAAACTCTTGCATCTCCATCAGGACCATCCGATACGGGGTTTTATAACTTGGCAACATCCCTGGTACCAATTCTATACAAAAATCGATCTCCCTCTTAGGTGGTAATCCAGAGATATCTTGGAATACTTCTAAAAAACTTAAACCATGAGTATCTAGGCTATGGAAATCTCAGTACTGGAATTCTCTATAGTAGCCAAATGACTAGTCAAAAACGCGTCACATGAAAGGTTACATTAGAAACTAAAGGGGATACTTTCGAGTACGGAAAATGAACTCGACTTATTGGTACAATCTAACTTAGCATGATACTTCGTAAGCTAGTCAATTCCCAAAATCACATCAAACTCCTTCAGGGATAACACAATCAAATCTACTAAAAGGACTCGGTCTTCTAGGGTTAAAGTGCAGTTCTTGCATACCTTACTCAACTTAATTGTTACTCCTAAAGGCGAAATAGCATTAAGGGCTTCCTTAAGTGCTTGTGGTTCTAATCCTAACTTTTGAACAAGTCTAAAAACAATAAAAGAATTTGAGGCACCGTACCAAATAACACTTTTATCCGACTTTTACACAACATAAAGATACCTTCCATATTATGTTGCTCTTCCTCTTCATAGATAGCTTCCTCTGGAATGATCGCATTGAGCCTGGCCTGTCCGAGCTTAGCTTGAGTAGTTGCCTCGTGGTATTCGCTTGGAGGTGCTCGATAGTCCTTGCTAATGTGCCCAAGCTTACCACAGTTGTAGCAAATAATATCAATACGGCTGGCCTTCTATGGGCGTCTACAATCCTTGGCAATGTGCCTTGGAATTCCGCAGTTATAACAACCTCTTAGATTTTCTCCAATCACAACAGGTGGTCCTTGAGGTACAGCCAGTTGATTATAAGGATATATTGGCTGGGGCTTCTACTCTCCATTCTAAGTCATTTTTACTCCTTGAAAGCGGGCTGGGAGTTTTGGTGTAAACTTTCCTCTCATAGGGGGTTGGGTCACTAGTGGCTTTGGTCCCTAACTGTCACGCCCCGACGTAGCATAATTCAGGAAAGCATTTAATTTCCTTTATGGACTCGTAGGTCGTGACAAGTGAGTATGACCAATTGTCCCTGCAACAAATAACTTAACAACATTTCTAAAGCAAAGGATACTAACAGAACATAAGCTCCGAAATAAAAACTTACTAAACTATTACAATAGTCATAGTCTTAGGCACAAAACGCCTTATTCAAAAGTCCAAACTAGTTTATTACAAAACCCAAATTAAAAGACTTAGGAAATATAAAGCAGCCTCCTGGAAAGTCTCCTGACTCTAAGTAGCATAGTCAAAATACCCTGGCTTCTCCTGACCCTGAAAATCTGGACATACAGTCCAGGACGCATCAACGCCGTCAGCTTATGAAAGCTGGTGAGCAAAATAAACAAGTGCTCGCAATGTATATATAAGCATATAAACAACGGTGCAATTTAACTTTTAAAAGCAATAACTTCAAGGTTCCAATTCCAACATAAGCTACGGGGGAATAAAGAAAGCAATAAATATGTGACCATGCGTGAAAAATGTAACACCTCATCTTTCTGACTCTTTTCTCTCAACAAAACTCAACACAACCAAACCATTATCTTAGATACCAGGAATACTATCCGATCGATATCCAAAAGAGCACACCAAACCATCGCTTCAGATACCAGGAATAATATCCGATCAATATCCGAAACAAGCGCCTTAGATACCAGGAATAATATCCGATCGATATCTAAGCCGTACACAACACTACCACCATCGCTTCGGATATCAGGAATACTATCCGATCAATATCCGAAAACGCGCGCCTTAGATACCAGGAATACTATCCGATCGATATCTAAGTCGTACACAACACTGTCGCCTCCAATACCAGGAATAATATCCGATCGATATTGAGGTCGCACAACTAGAACGCCACTCTTTACTCTTTTCACACTTTCTCACACACATGCATGTTGACACAACCTCAACCCTAATATGTATGTCAATGTTTCATAAATAACACCATTAATAAATCACATGAATGTCATCAAACTTTAAACATAAAGGAATTCACAGAATTAAAGAAATAATACGCGTAAGGGGATTGAAAATTCGTAATTCATTGCCTTAATCATTTTAAACATAACTAATAGCATTCTAAAAAAAAAACTGCTACTGAAATCCTCGTTTTCTGTCCAAACGGTGCAGAATCTGAGAAAATTGCATTAGACGAAAAGTGTGCAGAATCGAGTTTTACTTGGGACAACGCGGGCAGAACCTTAAATTTCATTCGTTTTCCTAACAAAAGTCTGAAAACAAAATTCTGCTACTGTTAAAATTAAAAGAGAAAATATTAGATTGAATTTCTAATATACTTTGAAGTAATGCCATTAAAAATGAGTTATAATTTGTATACATGAATTACATATCAACAGAAAGCTCTTTGAGTCTAGTTTCCAACGCTTCAAACCGTGCGCGTTTTCGAGTTTCCTAGAGGAAGTTATGGCCGTTATACTAAAAGTCGTCAGTGCTGAAAAATGCAACCGGTTGGAACAAAAGTGCAACCGGTTGGAACAAAAAAAAGGTGCAACCGGTTGTAAAAATGCAACCGGTTGGAACAAAAAAAGGTGCAACCGGTTGTAAAAAATGCAACCGGTTGGAACCAGCTGTTTCTTCCCTGTTACGAATTTAGAACCTGTTTTTGACCCATTTCTGAAATCTACTTCAACCAAGACATGTAATATATGGATTTCTTCGTTTTTCCGCAAGGATTACGAATACGCGATCGGTTTTAACTAATTTCAATCGTAGCTCTCGGATTTCACGTAAAACCGAGAGGTGACAAAACTTTAAATCAACGGTACGTCGCGATACGGATGAATTAAGCCGTAGGATTCGAACCGTAGCCTATTGGGATCAATATCTTTCAATTACAATTCACGGATTCGATTTTGATTAACTTTTTCAAAGCTCCATTTTTAAGCTCTAATGGTGTATCATATATATATACACATATATACACATATATATACTGAAATTTACATATATAGACATTGAGAGTGAGTTTAAATTACTCACTGAGACGATTATACAGAAATTTAAAGGCCGAGAACTTCCGCCGTAATAATCCGTCGTTGAGAATTTACTCCTCCGTTCTTGATTTTGGTAACCCAATATGTGTATATATATATATGTGTATACTGTATGTGTGTTATGTGTGTTATCTGTGTGTGTGTGTTATCTACCGAGAGAGAGAGAAAGAGCTGCAGAGAGATAAATGAGAGATAGAGAGTCTGATAGATTGAGTGATTGATGAGAGATAGTGAAATGGGGGGAATTAGTATACCTAAATAGCCTCTAATGGGTCCCCATAAACACTACAAATCCCACTCACTCCAACACAAACACCACACACTCCACTCACAAACACCACACACTCCACTCACAAAGCACTCCAGCACAAAGTTAACGCACACACTGCACTAATGTGTACACAAGATACCCTTGTGTGTGTTGAGCTCACGCAATGATACACACACACAGGTAAAATTATACTGCCCATTCCCAAAACTGGTATATTACGGTTGAAATAAAAATACAGAAAATTATATTAATGTAGGAATTCAATTCCCGGTTATACAAAAATATAGACATCGATTTTGAAACCATAGAAAATGTTTTAAAAATTACGGTTTGACCCCAGATAATTATTACAAAGAGAAATTAAATTAAAATACTCATGGAAATAAAATGCAATATTTATTTATTAATGATAATAAAATACAGGGCGTTACACCCTACCCACCTTAACAGAGATTTCGCCCCGAAATCTGAGCTAACTAATCCTGAAACAACTCGGGGTATCTAGTCCTCATGTCTGACTCTAACTCCCACGACGCCTCTCCTTCGTCATGATGCCTCCACTGAACCTTAACCAAAGGAACGTCTCTTCTTCTCAGCCTCTTGATACTCTGGTCAAGAATCCTCACAGGTCTATCCTTGTAGACAACATTCTGACTCGTCTCAATATCATCAAAATTAACCACATGTGAAGGGTCCCGTATGTATTTCCTTAACATACTAACATGGAACACATTATGAACACCAGACATCTTTGGTGGCAACGCGAGCCGATAAGCCACTTTCCCAACACGCTCCAAAATCTCGAACGGTCCGATGAAACGAGGTGCCAACTTCCCTCTCTTCTGACCAAAACGTACTATTCCACGAACAGGTGAAACCTTAAGGAGTACGTGATCTCCAACACTGAACTCCAAGTCCTTTCGACGTCGATCCGCATAACTCTTGTGTCTACTCTGTGCAGTTTTCATCCTTTCCTTGACCAGTGAAATTTTCTCATTGGTCTCTCTCACCAAATCTGGTCCTAAAAGTTCTGTATCTCCCACTTCAGCCCAACACAATGGAGATCGACATGGCCGTCCGTACAAAGCTTCGAACGGCGCCATTCCAATACTCGAGTGATAACTGTTGTTATACGCAAATTCAACCAAAGGTAAGTGCGTCTCCCAAGATTCTTCAAAGTCAATTGCACAAGCTCTGAGCATATCTTCCATAATCTGATTAACACGCTCGGTCTGCCCATCGGTCTGAGGATGGAATGCAGTACTCATCTTGAGCGAAGTTCCCATAGCCTTCTGCAGACTTTCCCAAAATCCCGAGGGTCTCTGATGTTCGGCCTTCACTTGTTGACAAGTCAAACATTTAGACACAAATTCGGCTACTTCTCGTTTCATCCCTTCCCACCAGAAGTTTCTCTTCAGGTCTTTATACATCTTTGTTCCTCCTGGGTGTACTGTCAGTCTTGATTTATGTGCTTCTTCGAGAATTTCTTTTCTCAAACCTCCTGAATCTGGCACACACAATCTGTCTCGACATCGGTATCCTCCATCGGCCCCAACCTTCCATTTTGTCGGGTCCTTCTCTAACATCTTGGCGAACCATGCTTGAAACTTCTCATCTTCCTTCTGGGCTTCGATGATTCGACTCACAAGTGTTGGTTGTACTACCAAGCATCCAAAGTGTTGCCCGATACTTCCCTCAGAAATCTGCACATCAAATTCTGTTATTGTCTCCAAGGCTTTCCATTCCCTCAACATCAATGAAGCAATCATTCCTTGAGGTTTCCGGCTTAGGGCGTCAGCGACTACGTTTGCCTTACCGGGGTGGTACTCTAATGTGAAGTCGTAGTCCTTGATCAGTTCCATCCACCGACGTTGCCTCATGTTCAACTCCTTCTGAGTAAACAAATACTTAAGGCTTTTGTGGTCTGAGAACAAATCAAATTTCTCCCCATAGAGGTAGTGTCTCCAGATCTTAAGCGCGAACACTACTGCTGCCAGCTCTAAATCATGAGTTGGGTAGTTCAATTCATTCGGCTTCAACTGTCTTGAACCATAGGCGATAACCTTTCCGTCTTGCATAAGGACACATCCCAATCCTTGATACGAGGCGTCACTAAAAATAGTGAACTTCTCACCATCCCTTGGTATCGCAAGCACTGGCGCTGTTGTCAATTTCTCTTTCAATTTCAGAAAAGCGCGTTCATGCTTATCAGTCCATTCAAACTTCAAATCTTTCTTAGTCAAACCAGTTAACGGGGCTGCTATCTTTGAGAAACCTTCCACAAATCTCCGATAGTAACCAGCTAGTCCCAGAAAACTTCTGACTTCTGTAGCATTGGTCGGCCGAGTCCAATTCGCCACTGCATCGGTCTTTGATGAGTCAACCGCGATTCCTTGTTGAGAGATCACATGCCCGAGAAACTTAACTTCCTGAAGCCAGAATTCACACTTGCTGAATTTAGCATACAGGCGGTGATCCTTGAGAGTCTGCAACACGATCCTCAGATGTTGTTCATGCTCTTCCTCTGACTTGGAATAGATCAAAATATCATCAATAAAGACAATAACGAACTGATCTAAGTATGGCTTGAATACTCTGTTCATCAAGTCCATAAACACAGCTGGAGCATTTGTCATCCCAAACGGCATTACTAAGAACTCATAGTGTCCGTATCTCGTCCTGAAAGCAGTCTTAGGTATGTCTTCCTTCCGCACCCTCAACTGGTGATACCCTGACCGTAGATCAATCTTAGAAAAGGTCGTGGCTCCTTGCAACTGATCAAACAGATCGTCTATCCGAGGTAAAGGATACTTATTCTTGATAGTAACCTTATTCAGTTCTCGGTAGTCAATACACAGCCGCATTGACCCATCCTTCTTCTTCACAAACAACACTGGTGCTCCCCAGGGTGAAGTACTTGGACGAACAAAACCCAACTTCTCAAGTTCTTGAACTTGTTCCTTCAGCTCCAACAACTCTGTAGGGGCCATCCTGTAGGGAACCTTGGTTATAGGTCGAGTACCTGGCACTAATTCCACACAGAATTCTATGTCCCTTTCCGGCGGTAATCCTGAAATATCTCGGAATACTTCCTCGAACTCTTTGATTACCGGTATAGATGATACTGTCACCTCTGCACTGATAACCTCAATGTTTGCTAGGCATCTAGTGAGGAACATATCACTCGAAGGGTTACATTGGAAATCGAAGAGTCGATTCCCCTTGTCCGCAAATGTGATCTTCTTCTTTGCACAATCCAACTTCGCATGATTCTTCTCGAGCCAATCCATTCCCAGGATTATATCGAACTCCTTCATCGATAGAACCACCAATCTTGCCAAAAGTTCGCGGTCTCCTAACCGAAGAGGACAATCCTTACACACATGTAATAACTTGACTGTGGTCCCTAAGGGTGAGACAGCACTTAAAGCTTCCTCTAAACGATGCGGTATGATACCCAACTTCTGAACGATCTTAACAGATATAAAAGAATGTGTAGCACCCGTGTCGAATAAAACTTTAACATGAGAGTTAAACAAAGTTAGAGTACCTTCCACTGCTCGTTGCTCGGGCGGTCCCTCCTCATTGGTACCTTCTTCATACCCTGCCTCCTCATAACCAGCAGCCTCGGGAATAACAGCATTCAGACGGGCTTGTCCTTGCTGACCATAGTTACCTTTCCTAGGAGCCTTGCATTCTGGACTTATGTGACCTGGCATGCCACAATTATAGCACACAACTCCTGAACGATCCGTACGCCTAGGTGCTCTGCAATCTTTAGCTCGATGACCGGGAACTCCACAATTGAAGCAGTTGTTGTTTTTGGCCCCTTCTATTGCTAGAGGCTGATACTGCTGAACTGCTTGTGTCTGTTGAGGTTTCTTCCCTCCATCCCAGGTCCTTTTCTGTCCTTGAGGGTACCCTGGTTTCTGTCCGGGATAACCCTTTTGCGGAGGTCGATTTCCAAGTGGCTTCGAATTCTGACACCCATCATTCTCTAACCCCGTAGCCAATCTCACCAGAGCTTCAAATGACTGGCCCAGATGCCCCATAGTCAAATGTCTGAGAGACAGGTTGAGACCTCGGTGATACTTCTTGATTTTCCTCTGGGGTGTGTCCACCATATGTGGAGCAAAGCGAGACAGACGCTCAAATCGAGTAGTGTACTCTCGGACAGTCAGATTCCCTTGAGTCAACTCCATAAACTCTTTCTCCCTCTTGTCCTTCTCTTCTTCGGGGAAATACTTCTCGAGAAACCTTTCCTTGAACACCACCCACGGCATTCTCCTTGCAGCTTCTTCCCCTATGGTCGCCTTTTCTGCATCCCACCAATCAGCCGCTGCATAAGACAACTGAAAGATAGCCAGACGCTTCTTTTCCAGATCAGTGCACTCTATGGTCTCAAAGATACACTCCATCTGACGTAGCCACTGTTCCGCTTGCCAGGGTTCGTCAGTTCCAGCAAAATACTCAGGTCGTAGAGCGCGAAACTCCTTGAGAAGCTTGTCTCCAGTCTGGTGGGCTTGCCTCCCATTCCCATTGTAATCCCCATTCTGATTATTGTTTCTTGCGTTCTGATCACTAACCCTCTCCAACCTCCTTACAAAAGCTTCGAACATCCCGGTTGGATCTATTACTGGCGGTGCATCTTCAATAGCGGGACGATTCCTGAGATTTCTTCTAGCCATCTGATCGAGAGAACGGTACCTATCCATCAATCAACAGAATTCGGTCAACCTCTCGAGAAGAAAGAAAATTCTAAACGATAGAAAACGACTAGACACGGAATAAAGTCGAACTATCCTATCTCAATTCTATCTTAACGGGAGATCCTATGTGTTCTGGACAATTGGTCGACCAATTGTCCCTGCAACAAATAACTTAACAACATTTCTAAAGCAAAGGATACTAACAGAACATAAGCTCCGAAATAAAAACTTACTAAACTATTACAATAGTCATAGTCTTAGGCACAAAACGCCTTATTCAAAAGTCCAAACTAGTTTATTACAAAACCCAAATTAAAAGACTTAGGAAATATAAAGCAGCCTCCTGGAAAGTCTCCTGACTCTAAGTAGCATAGTCAAAATACCCTGGCTTCTCCTGACCCTGAAAATCTGGACATACAGTCCAGGACGCATCAACGCCGTCAGCTTATGAAAGCTGGTGAGCAAAATAAACAAGTGCTCGCAATGTATATATAAGCATATAAACAACGGTGCAATTTAACTTTTAAAAGCAATAACTTCAAGGTTCCAATTCCAACATAAGCTACGGGGGAATAAAGAAAGCAATAAATATGTGACCATGCGTGAAAAATGTAACACCTCATCTTTCTGACTCTTTTCTCTCAACAAAACTCAACACAACCAAACCATTATCTTAGATACCAGGAATACTATCCGATCGATATCCAAAAGAGCACACCAAACCATCGCTTCAGATACCAGGAATAATATCCGATCAATATCCGAAACAAGCGCCTTAGATACCAGGAATAATATCCGATCGATATCTAAGCCGTACACAATACTACCACCATCGCTTCGGATATCAGGAATACTATCCGATCAATATCCGAAAACGCGCGCCTTAGATACCAGGAATACTATCCGATCGATATCTAAGTCGTACACAACACTGTCGCCTCCAATACCAGGAATAATATCCGATCGATATTGAGGTCGCACAACTAGAACGCCACTCTTTACTCTTTTCACACTTTCTCACACACATGCATGTTGACACAACCTCAACCCTAATATGTATGTCAATGTTTCATAAATAACACCATTAATAAATCACATGAATGTCATCAAACTTTAAACATAAAGGAATTCACAGAATTAAAGAAATAATACGCGTAAGGGGATTGAAAATTCGTAATTCATTGCCTTAATCATTTTAAACATAACTAATAGCATTCTAAAAAAAAAACTGCTACTGAAATCCTCGTTTTCTGTCCAAACGGTGCAGAATCTGAGAAAATTGCATTAGACGAAAAGTGTGCAGAATCGAGTTTTACTTGGGACAACGCGGGCAGAACCTTAAATTTCATTCGTTTTCCTAACAAAAGTCTGAAAACAAAATTCTGCTACTGTTAAAATTAAAAGAGAAAATATTAGATTGAATTTCTAATATACTTTGAAGTAATGCCATTAAAAATGAGTTATAATTTGTATACATGAATTACATATCAACAGAAAGCTCTTTGAGTCTAGTTTCCAACGCTTCAAACCGTGCGCGTTTTCGAGTTTCCTAGAGGAAGTTATGGCCGTTATACTAAAAGTCGTCAGTGCTGAAAAATGCAACCGGTTGGAACAAAAGTGCAACCGGTTGGAACAAAAAAAAGGTGCAACCGGTTGTAAAAATGCAACCGGTTGGAACAAAAAAAGGTGCAACCGGTTGTAAAAAATGCAACCGGTTGGAACCAGCTGTTTCTTCCCTGTTACGAATTTAGAACCTGTTTTTGACCCATTTCTGAAATCTACTTCAACCAAGACATGTAATATATGGATTTCTTCGTTTTTCCGCAAGGATTACGAATACGCGATCGGTTTTAACTAATTTCAATCGTAGCTCTCGGATTTCACGTAAAACCGAGAGGTGACAAAACTTTAAATCAACGGTACGTCGCGATACGGATGAATTAAGCCGTAGGATTCGAACCGTAGCCTATTGGGATCAATATCTTTCAATTACAATTCACGGATTCGATTTTGATTAACTTTTTCAAAGCTCCATTTTTAAGCTCTAATGGTGTATCATATATATATACACATATATATACACATATATATACTGAAATTTACATATATAGACATTGAGAGTGAGTTTAAATTACTCACTGAGACGATTATACAGAAATTTAAAGGCCGAGAACTTCCGCCGTAATAATCCGTCGTTGAGAATTTACTCCTCCGTTCTTGATTTTGGTAACCCAATATGTGTATATATATATATATATGTGTATACTGTATGTGTGTTATGTGTGTTATCTGTGTGTGTGTGTTATCTGTCGAGAGAGAGAGAAAGAGCTGCAGAGAGATAAATGAGAGATAGAGAGTCTGATAGATTGAGTGATTGATGAGAGATAGTGAAATGGGGGGAATTAGTATACCTAAATAGCCTCTAATGGGTCCCCATAAACACTACAAATCCCACTCACTCCAACACAAACACCACACACTCCACTCACAAACACCACACACTCCACTCACAAAGCACTCCAGCACAAAGTTAACGCACACACTGCACTAATGTGTACACAAGATACCCTTGTGTGTGTTGAGCTCACGCAATGATACACACACACAGGTAAAATTATACTGCCCATTCCCAAAACTGGTATATTACGGTTGAAATAAAAATACAGAAAATTATATTAATGTAGGAATTCAATTCCCGGTTATACAAAAATATAGACATCGATTTTGAAACCATAGAAAATGTTTTAAAAATTACGGTTTGACCCCAGATAATTATTACAAAGAGAAATTAAATTAAAATACTCATGGAAATAAAATGCAATATTTATTTATTAATGATAATAAAATACAGGGCGTTACACTAACATCCATCTTTTTCTAGTCCATAAGCTAATCTCATCAACATCTTGAACATCTGGTTCAGATGACCCAAAGTCATGTGGCAAAGATGGGGGTTCAGCCCCGGTGGTATCTCTTGATCTTCTTCCGAGGGGTATCAATCTGATGTTGAATAAAGCGAGACAACCTCTCGAACTGGGTAGTGAATTCGCGCATTATCATGTTTCCTTAAACTAAGTCCATATATTCCCTCTCTCTCTCTCTAATCCTTCTCCTCCTTAGGGAAGTACTTCTCCAGAACCTCTCTTTGAAGGCAGTCCACATCATCCTCTCTGATGCTTCTTCTCCCATGTAGTATTCTCTGACTCCCACTCTCTAACTCCCACTAGTCGTCTGCAGCACAAGTAAACTGAAAAGTAACTAAATGATGCTTCTCTTTTTCATCGCACCTCATCAGTTCAAATATGCAGTCCATGTTTCTCAACCACTTCTCAGCTTGCTAGGCTTCGCCGGTCCCATCAAATGTTTTAGGGCAGAGAGCTTTGAATTTCTTAAGTATCTTATCACTAGTGAACAGTGATGGTGGTGGTGGTATGGCTTGGTGGTTAGTATGATTATTGTCACAATTACCATGGTGATCATCGCCGATATGCTCCAGTCATTGAAGAAAAGCCTCAAACTCTCTTGTACGGTCTGTATTATTGAGAACAAGGGCCCTCTCTCGTCAGTTCCTTGCATCTCTGGTTCTGTCTGCCATGTCAAAAACCTACACGGCTGTCTTAATGTTACTCACCAACTCTTGAAGCAACATACAATATAGACAAGATAAAGTAATCAAATATCTAAAGCAATAAGCATAAACAGCAAGTAAGTTCTCAAAACGAGGTCAAGTAAAAGCATACTGCTTATATATATAGTTAAAACACTTACAATGTGGTACTGCCTGAGATTTTTACATCACATATACATATATGACACTATCACCAAAAGATATACACATCATGAACACAAATGAAGTGGGCTACATGCCCTGATCATCAGAAATAAATATAAAAAAAATCTAGATCCTGGGGATTGGATCCCAAAAATCCTCCATACCTACTACTCATATGGTGGTGGGTCATCAACTGGAACAATGATCTCCTCTGGGGACACCCAATTAAGCCACAAATCAAACTCATCGATCATGTCAAAGAGTAGGTCAGCTCTTGGCTGAATATCCAGTATCTCCCCATTTGCAGGTACCCATCCTGCACCAATGACATGATGTGGGGATAGCCCTGCAGTAAAACACTGTGGTACCTAGACCACCTCAAACTTTTCCTGGTCCTTATCATCCTCCATAGGAACAACCTCCCCATCCTCATCATCACCATCATCCTTGTCGGGATCCTCCTCTGGCTTATCCTCATGATCACCCTCATGCTCATCCTCGCCTCCTTCATCATCTTCACCGTCTCTACCATCATCATCCTCAGCGTCAACTCCGTCATTCTTGTCTTCCATGGGGTCGTCATCCTCCTCTGATGCCATCTCTAGCTCTTCAGGGTCCTCCTCATCATCACCCTAGTGATCACTGTATCCTCCTAATCCTTCCCCTCTACTAGTGTGGCTGGCTATGTGACAGGCTCCTCTAGTGGGAGTGCTGGCGCATCTGGTTGGATCTGGCGCTCTGTCCCTGGCTCTAGCTCTAGCACTAGAATTGGTGCTAGAGACCAAGGTACTAGTGGTGCATGTACAGGATTGGCTAATATGGCCTGCAACTTAGTGTCATGGAAATCTCTGCCATGAAAAATCATCTGGCCCATCTCGAAGTAAATCAGTTCTAAAGTACGGGCACGGTGTTGGGTTCCCATATAAATTTGGTCTAGATAAAATAGTCCCTGGATGTGCATAAGGTGCCATAAATGATCCTCCAACCACTCACTAGCTCTCATACTGATACATTTGAAATTGAACATTGGATCGGCAGCCTCCACTTGGTTGGCATAAATCGTATATCCTTGCATCTCGTCTAGCACATGAATCGGCTCCATGCTGATATGAAAATAAGACTATCCTAACGTTAGTACTAACACAATGAATATTAAGGCTCAAGGATCAAATGTTTAGGACAATTGATGAGCGCGTCTAAACCTACACTCTGATACCAAAAATCCTTGTCACGTCCTGGAGTACCCAAAATAAGGAAAAATTAAAATATTTTCTCTTTTGGTCCCGTAGACACGTGGCAAGTTGGAGATCACCTGATTGTCCAAACATAATAGAACAGAGAAAGAAATAAAACAATAATGATGACAGTAATAATGGCATTGGTGGTTCTAAGCTTAACATGACATCTAAGCAAAATGAGGTAAAAGAAGAGAGAATATCCTAGGAGTTAAGTCTTGCAGAAATAAACAAGTTGCCTCAACAAAATCAAAACAGAAATAAAATAAAGAGTTTTCAAATATGCCATCTAGCTTGCAAAGTCGTAGCGCTCCTCGGCATACTCTTCCTCTGGATAGTCAACCTCTGCAAAATATGAATGTTTGATTACCCAGGACATTAAAGTCCTCAGCTAATGAAAGCTGAGTGAGCAACCCTACTGCACTTAAACAGGCTTAGAAAACATTTTGTTACTCTATTAGGAAAGAGTGCATCATTCTTTTTTAAAACATTATAACTAGCTACGCCATTCTTATCGCATTACGGAACTTTACTTGGGATAGACTTATTGTCATCACCATACTGGAATTATAATTGACTCGACTTTACTTTGGACTACAAGTCCAATCTTTACCAACTCGACACTTTTATGCAATATGGCACGAATGTCATTGGCCAGGAATATCACTGCCCAAATGGCCAGTGGTTACCTCTCTTGTCATCACTGTCCCAATGGCCAATTACTTTACATCACTGCCCAAATAGCCTATGGTAACCCATCTTATTCCTTCAGCCTTGGTTAACTTGTCATTACTACCCAAATGGCCAATTACTTGACATCTCTGCCCAAATGGCTGATTAACCATCAGCAACAATAGATCAAGATGGTACTGACAAGGTACTACTACTTTTTCCACTAATACCCCATTGGCCATAGTGACATTTGAATAACATTACTGGACTCATGACTTTCATTCACAAACTGGTCGTACGAATGAAACACGAGAACTGGACCGACAGATGTGATTATGACGTTTGTAGCATTATTGTGACTTTCTTATAACCGATTAGCGTACGTAGTACCAGACGTTAAAGCTTATTAACAATCGGGGTTTCTTTCTTACGTGTATCACATTACAGTTTACGGAGCTTGTGTACTTTACATGTATAAGAATTACAGGTCTGAGAGGTAATTTAATAATGAAAACAAGAACTTTCTTAAAATAATAAGAAATATAGGCCTGAGCACTCTGGACTGAGGGCTCGTGCTAACTCGAGCGCTCACCTTCACGAAATCAGAAATCCTTTGGTTCTTTTATTATAAAAGTAGATCTTTTACAATGATACTACTAAATCTGCATATAGTACAACTTCAGGATCCACATAACTAACATGCAAATACATAGATGTCATATACAAATCCAAGTACAACTATCATAGCTCATAGTATAATCAAATATAGCATAATCCTCATATAATCAACATGCAAAATAATCTATTTTTTTATGAACTAACAGACTCAAGTGCTCAGACTGTTGGAGTGCTAACAGACTGGCTGGTTAAGCTACTTGAGTGCTTGCGTGCACCTAAGTGCTCGGGTTCTGCAGTTATGTAGTAGTTTGGAAGTTTGTAACAAAATTTCATTGCGGATTCTTTAACATGTCATATGCATGATCTTTGATCATCAGAATAACTTTTAAAAACATAAATTCAAGTGAGTAGGAGTACTCACTAAGATCTAGATGAAGAAATTGATGCTAGATGATGAAAATGTGTGTATATGAACTTGATCAAGCTCTAATTTAACTTCAAAAGTGATTTGGGCTTCCAATTTCATCCTTTACAATTTGATCCTCAAATTTTCCAGCTTCAGAACTTCATTGTAGTTGTGTGTAGGTGTTTAAGTGTGTAATGAAGGTGTGTATGTGATTAAAAAGTTATACAAGATGAAACACAAGAAGAAAGATTAAAATCTCTCAAGAACTCTCTCTCAAATAAGCTATTAGTATCTCAGTTTCTATAATGTAATAAATCCTGAGAATGGACGAGTATTTATAGAATTTGAAGACCTAGGGGAAAATAGTCTTTTCACTTAAAATACAGCTTGAGCGCTCGAGGCTCCTGCTTCACAAATCCTTCTAAGGTTCAAGGTTCAAATCATAAGAAGTTAATAAGATTAATGTACAGACTTCAATACATATGAATCATAACTCACATACTCGTACTTAGATTATACAAAAATACATTAACAATTAGATAAATACATCAAAAAGGCAGGTGTTACACCATCTACTAGGACTAGACCCCATTTTGAAGCATACCCAAAGTTTGACATTCTTCTTAATAATTTGTGTGAATGCTTCAATGGGTTTATCCTCGAGGCAAGGGATAAACCTATACTCACTATGTTACAAACTACAAGATGCTTGCTGTTGGAGAGAGTGCAAAATAAAAAAACGAAGATGATGAAGTATAAAGGTACTATCTGTCCCACCATTAAGAAGATCTTAGGGAAGAATAACGTGGATTATGGTGGCTGCATACCAAAGTGGTCTGGTGATAACAAACTTTAGATTCTTTGTTCCATGGTTGAATAGTATGTGGTGAATCTTGATTAGCAAAGTCATTCTTATAGACGATGGGACCTCACATAAATTTCATGTTATCATGGTATCTCATCTATCTTCAACCTTAGTGGTACACCTGAACAATATGTCCATCATTACTACACAAATTAGATATACATGAAGACTTATGGGAATATCATCCATCCAATGAATGGATACGAAATGTGGCAAAAGTCAAGTATTGAATTGAATTACCTCCCATTTATCGAAGGTAGCCTAGAAGGCCAAAAAAGCTTAGGAGAAGGGAAGCAGATGAGCCAACCACTCAAAGCAGGCTTGGAAAATAATGCATCACAATAACTTGTAGGAAATGTGGCATGGTTGGTCACAACTCAAGGACATGCAATAGGAAGGCCAATCAACCAGCTGAACATAGAGTAAGTCAAACTATTGAACAAAGAGCAAGTCAAGCAATGGATGGTGATTCAAGTCAAACAAGTAAACATAGCGCAAGTCAAACAAGGGGGACAGAGGGCAAATAACAAGGGGACAAAAGTGCAAGTCAAATTGTGGATTGTGGTTCAAGTTAGACAAGGGTACAAAGGGCAAGTCAAACAAGGGGAGAAAGAACAAATGCAGGGTAGCAAAGAAAAGTAAAGGAAAAGTGGCAGTGGCAAGGTGGCAAAGAGTACAAATACTATTGTGTCATAGAGTACAAGTGTAATACTTGTACCGAGAAAAAGAGGTTAATATGGTATTAATATGTGTTAATTGATTAGAGGTGAAAAGTGAATATTTATAGCGTATTACATGGTCTTTTATGCATGCTTTTATCCCCAAGTCCCTAGATTCAGGTGCATTCTAATGAAAATGTTCTAATTATTGCGTTAATGCTAAAACTTGTGTTTATGTATTGTTTTTATAGGTATTAGAATATAATTCAATGAAGTGGAACTAAGGAAAAGTGATTCTGGTAGAGAGAACAACAAAAGCAGCTGAGAAAATGCCATTTTTGACATTGAATACCTCAGATTTGGAAGATTTCCCAAGAAATATAAAATGTAGATCTATGAGTTAGGGTCGTGTGGCCATAAACTAGAGGTCAATCCGAGGTCCGAGTGAAGAGATATGGCCATTCTTCCATTGGTGCGCAGAGCTATCAAAAGCAGAGAGTTCAAACCCTTGAAGAACTTTCGATCCCTTAAACCTTCAAGCCCTTGAAGAAAGTTCGATTGAGTGAACTTTAATTTTCTGCAAAAGTTACGTACAATCTATAGGAACCCTAAAAATAAGCTGTTACGATGGCAAACGTAAGGAGGACGCTCCAGGATACGAAAAATAGTAGCTTTAAGGTTAGTTTTACGGTAGATTAAGAGTAGGTTAGGTTAGTTTATGTAATTCTTCTCCTTCCTTTCAATTTCTATAATCAAGACTCAAGATTTCAAGTTTATTTCAAGTTATTTTCATATTTATTCCATGTCTTTCTTTTCCTTTATCTTTATTTGACTGCTTATTAGTTTAGATGTTATGACTACTTCCTTTTACTATTACTGCATTAGTTTATTATGTTTCTATAGTTTAGAAGTTGGGAATATGTGTTGCAACGTTGATTCCCTACCTCTGCCATTTATTATATAGAAAACATGTGCTCGATCGATCAAAGTTATTTCGATCAATCAAACCAGAGAACAGTCAAGCATTCGATCGATCGAACCAGAGAACAGTCAAGCGATCGAAGCTATTTCGATCGATTGAAGGATGATGCTATTCGAGCGATCGAAAACGTATCGATTGATCGAACTTGTTAATTCCTGAGATGATTTGTTTAAGTGTTCCAAGACTTTCTGTTTTAGAATTTTGTTATCAAATTGTTTCAGTAAGTTCAGTTTGTCACAATAGTTTTTAAAACTTAAGCCTTAAGGCTATTTTCTTCAATGACTTTTGAAAACCACTTTGAATGCTAACACCATTTAGAGTGCAACTATTAACCATTGTTTTAAACTGTCTTCTTAGTATTTTAAATCACTTGTGACGATATAGTCCCAGTCATGTACGGGCTACTGATTCTTTATCTTTAGAAAAAATACAGAATGCTAAAGATGAATGAACTCCATAGAACATTAATGAGTATGCATAGTAAATGGTTAGGATCAATGTGGATTCATGTGTTTTCAACACCTTTAATTTATTTATTTCATTAAGCATATTTCTCTATGCTTTAGTTTATTATTTAGTTTAATTTAAGTAATTAGGATTTGTTAGAACCTTCACTCCTACAATTCATCTTTTCTTTTTATTTAGGTTGTAACTTAGTATATGTTCTTCCTATTCCTTCCCCGTGGGATTGATCTAGACTTATCCAGTAGTACTTGCACGATCACCGACACTTGGGTGTTGCACAAGAGCATACAACTTTTTAATCGTGTCAGTAATTAATGCATATGATGGTTTAAGATATGATTATAAACTCATAGGTAAAGAGGTGTTCATATGCGAACATAAATGAAAATCCCCTATTCGGGGGGACATGTATAAAAGTGAGACTTGACGAGGGTCTAGATGATACAATTTGCATTAGATGCATTTATATGTTCAAATGACTATTTGTTTATTTGTTTAGAGTTATGTTAATATCATATGTCAGGTTATGTGGATCAATTTGGGTACCCATATGAGGGCATTTATGAATACGGTTCATAATTGGTAAGTTTAATAGCAACTTCACATAATATGTGGGACTACATTTGGGACCCACATGAGACATAGACTAAACCCATTTAGAAATGTGGGTAGTTAATATAGTTATTTATGGGGGTTTATAAACAACTAGAAAGGTTAGGGGAGGTAAACGAAAATTTAAAAAAAAAGAGATATACATCCCTTGCATGTGTAAGAGGTGACTCATTTGTTGCAAACAGGCACGTAGAGAGAGAGAGAGAGGGAGAGAGAGGGGGGGGGGGGGGGAAGGTGACGAAGCTCCAAAAACTTCACGACGCCGTTTCTTCATTGCCCGGTGTAGACACCCCATTTTGTCGGCTATCGGATTTAGGAGACCCATAGCTTGGTGGTTCACAATGATCGCAAAAGACTCGAAAAGACTCTCGGAAGACGGCCCCATCTCTCAGAATGCTCAGAATGACCAAAATGCCCCTAAAAGCCCGGAAACTCCCAGATTTGGTCCCAAAGTTCTGAAAACATGCTATGTCGTAAGAAAAGCGATAAAAGGAGTTTTTAAAGAGAAATCAGATAAAATCGTCGGCTCCCAGAGACCCCCGGAAGTCCCGGAAGTTCCCGAAAAGTCCCCGTTGACTAGTTTGACCAAGGTTTGACTAGGTTTGACCAGATTTGACCAAGTTTGACCAAGTTTGACCGAAATCGTCCGGATTCACCAAAATCATTTTAAAACATGGAAAAAGTGTTAAAACAAGTTCCAAAAGAAAATCGAGCGAAAACATCAGCTCCCGGGAACTCCCAGAGGTTTCCAGAACTTCCCGGGAATCCCGGGTTTGACCAGTTTGACCAAAATTTGACTTTGGAACCGGGGCGCCGAAACAATTTTCAAATATTTTTCATGGATACTAGAGGTCGATAGCTTTCCAACGGTATATCGCGCATAATTTCTGGATTTAAAACGGATTTATTATGAATTTTCGAAGGTGAAAAAGGCGATCAAACCGGCTTTTATCGCGAATACCGCAAAACTTTTCAAAGTGACCTATCCCCGAACTATTTTTTATGTAAAGTAGACTCCAATACCTTTCCAACGGTATATCACAACCTCAATTTGGAGTTCGTACGCATTTTCTGTGAATTTCGGACGAAATAGGGCCTTTTCGCGAATACCGGAACATCAGGGGGCCTAAACAGCATTATCCAGACGAAGGGAGGAGCACTGCCGCCGCGGCACTGGCCCACTGCCGCCGCGGCACTGGCCCACTGCCGCCGCGGCACTCCCCTCCAGAACAGTGTATTTTTGTAATATGTTTTGTGGTCCCATTTTGATTAATTAAAAGCCAAAACGACATAGTTTTATGATTTCAGATGTTTGGAGCCAATGGGAATACTTTCTAAATCCCAAAACCACCCCAAGTTGGCCTATATAAACACCCCATTACTCCTCATTTTAGGGGAGTCAAATGTGAGTTTTGGAAAAGTTTGGGAGAGAAAGTTGTAGAGATAAGGTTAGAGTAGAGAGAAAAGAAGCTTTCTTCTTTGATTTTCAAAACAAAAGTGAGTTCCAACTTTGTTTTTACTTCATTACTCCCATTTACTTCAACATTCAATACTTCCAACCACCATTTTAGTGAGCATTTAAGAGAGTGGAGGCTTCTTCCATGTCTAGTGTCCTTACATATGAGTGAAACACCAATCTACAAGTTCATGCTTCATGAATATCATCTATTGATCATCATCTATTTGCTTGTTTATTTATTGTTCATCTCTTCTTACCTCATTTCTTTTTTTATTTCCTTTATTTACTTACTAGTTCATCATCATCTAAATGATGACATGAAGTTTGGGGTGAGTGAATCCTTATGGATAGTAGCTCTTGACCTCAAAAACATGTTTGATAGATGATGATTATAACCTCAATACTTCCAAGGTATTCTTGGAATGTATTGAAGTTATGCTCTAAAAATGAAATAAATCTCTCCAACAATCTTGGAGATCCTCCATGATGAGTTTGATGTTGGTATTCTAAGTGGTCATAATCCTCATTGAATGTTGAAAATATGTTTTCAAAATATCTATTTCAAAACCCCTCTCAATCCCTCTCATTTGGTTTCAAGAAACAAAACTTTGTTTTCCTCAAAAATCTCCAAAACAATGACCCAAAACAGTGAGCTGTTCAGATTTAAGGATTTGTTTTGAATTAAATACTCAAGTTATGACGATGAAACCACTTGGAAAACCTTCCTAATACATCATAGTTTGTCCCTAATTTTGCTCATCAATTATAGAAATGTAAAAGTATTTGTTTTGGATGTGAGAAGTTCATATTCATAATCTGCCTCTGTTCTCACAGAATGTTCACCCAACTTCTTGCACTTATTCTGGACATTTTCATCACTGTACATATATCTTTTCTATTTTTTTTATAAAACTTGGGTGTCTTAGGAAACTTTTGGTATATAATGGGTCATCATAAACCTTTTCTTTGATTTATGAAAAATCATACAAAATCAGTCAACAGTGCAGTTTTTGTTTCTGAGTCATGTGTACATTCTGATTTCTTTCTTTTAATCTGTGATAGCTATTGATGTTTGGCTTTTTGGGTTATTTTCTAGACACACTAAGGATGATCTCTGATTTTTCTTACATTTTTCTAGGCACGTTTGACCTCCCATTATAATGTTGCAAAGTAACACATGCAGTCTGTCCACTATTCACAGCAAGCACATTTCAACTTTTATTCTTTGATTTGATGCTCATATGCATTCCAAATTAGCCCATATCTTAGGAAGTAGTTCATACTACATTTGTACATATCCCATGTTGATTTAATCCATTCATTCATGCACATTTTAGACTTCTAAGTCATTTTAGAAATCCATGTACACAAAACACACTACAACCTTTGCACATTTCTAGGTACATACAATACATTCATGCAAGATTTGGGGGTTTTTGTAACTCTTAATCTAAGAAGATTATAAGGAATGAACTCGATCACACGTTCATGCTTCCCCTTGATCTAATCATCCTTTCTCATCCGTCCCGGGGATTGAGAGGTCTTCTTTTCCCAAAGAATAACATGCATCATTCTAGCTTGCTAAGCATATTTTTGATTTCTTTATTTGTTTGTTTCAATAACAATTCATGTCCCCTTAGACTAGGAAAGCTTGATTACTTGATATGTGATTAGACGATTTTTCCTAGGTTTGTTTGTGTGATCTTTCACTTTACATTGCATGATATTTGACTTAGATCTTATGAATGATATTTTATCTTTAGATCTTCCATTTTCAAGTTTCTTATGTGATGTAATATACTATCATAGTATTAATTGACGAACCATACATAGTATAAGATGATTATTTGGATGCTAATTGAGGCCCGTCGAAAGACGGGGCGAGTTGAGGGTGTTTTAGTCGCGACAAAGGCTCCTTCCTCTCTCGTACCAAAACCCCGAACCAAGTTCTTTGGTTATGAAGGGCCGGTGCCCTTATCTGCTTGGGTGAGTCAAATTTAGGTTTCTTGGTTCCTTAAAGACCAAGTGGCGACTCTGTATCTGTTTTCAACAGACCTTTCCTTTTCTTTGATTCAAATCAATTTCAAAACAATCTCAAACGAGAGGAAGTGGTCCGATTCCGCGTGTCCACAATCTGGCGACTCTGCTGGGGACTTTATTTTAAAACAAAATAATACAGAGGTTTGACTCATAAGAAGCATCCTTAAAATCATCTTTTTACTGTGTCTGGTTCACCGCATTGCACTCTGCATTTTATCCTCCCGACTGTGTCTGAAATGCGGCGCTGACATTGTTCAGGTCTTGCTGTGCCAGGGCACAAGTCACCGTTGATACTGTACCTTCCAAGGTATATCAAAAAGAGTAAAAACCTCCGTACTGTCTCTCTGACGGTATATTGGAACTCTCGTCAACGGACCCTCTTTGACTAAACCCAGCCTTTGCATATAGATTCCTGTAGAACCTTTCATAGGATTATTCATTTATCTTTTCAGATAGGACAATATGATATAACTGCTGTATGCCCTGGTGGGATTACCTGAGCGGTGTAGACGCTTATGTGGCATAGAACAAAACCTCTTTCTTATGATTCCCAAGGCAATCACTCACATGTGATCACATTGAGTTGACCTGCCTAGGCACCATGACAAGGATGTCTGCTCCATGCTCATAAAGATATACACCGCGAACCTTGTTTGTCGGTCCTAAAACATAGGAGTATGAAAACCTGCTAGAAAGTACGGCCAATATAACCGTACTTACCAATTTCTCCCAGAAACTCTGTCCATATATCCCAGATATAACCGTACTTACCAGTTTCTCCCAGAAACTCTGTCCATATATCCCAGATATAACCGTATTTACCAGTTTCTCCCAGAAACTCTGTCCATATATCCCAGATATAACCGTACTTACCAGTTTCTCCCAGAAACTCTGTCCATATATCCCAGATATAACCGTACTTACCAGTTTTTCCCAGAAACTCTGTCCATATATCCCAGATATAACCGTACTTACCAGTTTCTCCCAGAAACTCTGTCCATATATCCCAGATATAACCGTACTTACCAGTTTCTCCCAGAAACTCTGTCCATATATCCCAGATATAACCGTACTTACCAGTTTTTCCCAGAAACTCTGTCCATATATCCCAGATATAACCGTACTTACCAGTTTCTCCCAGAAACTCTGTCCATATATCCCAGATATAACCGTACTTACCAGTTTCTCCCAGAAACTCTGTCCATATATCCCAGATATAACCGTACTTACCAGTTTCTCCCAGAAACTCTGTCCATATGTCCCAGTTTCTCCCAGAAACTCTGTCCAGATCAACCAAGAATGCCCAGTCCTTCTTAGAAGCCCCCGTAAACCCTGGAAATCCCGGTTATCCCTTGGTGGTCGTACTGGAAAGTAAGATTGGCACACTCTATATGGTTAGGACCTTAATCGCTTATCCTCTATCTGTTAGAAATAGGAGCATCATATAGGTTAAGGCTTACATCCGCATGCTTGTCTCCCATGCATACACCATCCCCATCTCTCTGCACGCACTGTCTCGAGTCAGTCCACATCACTGTCTTTGTCTGTCTAAAAGTCATCACTGTCAGGATCTGATACACCCCTTTCTCTCAAAATCTGTCAGGTCAGTATAGATTCTCAAGGTCAGCAGCCGGAATCCTCGTTGTGGACCAGGAGTTCGGATAATCGTTTAGTCAGAACCGGTCTGACAGCCCGCTTCAACATGAATAGAGAAGAATTGGAAAACAAGGTCACCGAGTTGGGAGCGACTATAAGCCAGCAATCCGACAGTCTAGCCCAAGTCCTGAAGTTCATGGAAGAACTAAAGCAGCAACAGCCATAACCACCGCCCGAGTTTCCACCACCAAGGTTTGAACCTCCTTTACATGAGAATAATGGGGAGGAAAACTGGTTCCAAGGGGTCCCACCGCTCACATATGAAAAGAAACTCCAGGAAAAGATGGACAAGGTCGACAAACTGGAGAGCGTGCTGAGAAAAAGTAAGGGGATCGATGATTACATGCTAGATCTGGAAGGCCTCTTTGAGCCTGTCAAGTTGAAACTGCCGGAGAACTTCAAAATGCCTGCCATCGATCGTTTTGATGGGACTGGGAACCCGAAAAGCCACGTGAAGCTGTGTATGAGTATCTTCCAATCCATGGGTTGCACCCACGAGCACATCGCAATGCTGTTCCCACAAACTCTGGCAAAATCTGCACTATCATGGTTCCTAACCTTGGAAGCCTCCAAGACCCGGGCCTGGGAAGATATCGTTCGAGTTTTTGTCGATCATTACTCTTACAACCAGGAGCTGGATGTCACTATCAGGGATTTGGAAACAACCCGGCAAAGCAACAATGAATCCTTCGCTGCATTCCTGAGCAGATGGAGGAACAAGGTAGCTCAAATGACCCACCGACCGATTGAAAAGGAACAAGTGAGAATGCTAATCCGGAATCTGCAGCCGCTCTACCATGAAAAGTTATTCTACCAGTCCATCTCCACATTTGAAGAGTTGTTTGAAGTCGGAACCCGAATCGAAGATGCTATCAGGGAAGGGAAGATCAAAAAGGAAGACCCTCCGAGTCAGCCAAGAAGGCCCAACTACTCCCGGAATCCCCCGGATGTCAATGCCCTTAGCATCCAACCCATGGCATACCCTCCAAGACCATACCAACCCTCCAACCAGGCAAATCCCTCCAACCGCCCTTTCCCGAAAAAGCCCCCTCGCAATTTTGCCAAGCTAGAAATCTCTCTCTCCTCAGCCTTGGACCGCCTCCTCAAAAAGGACCATCTCCAACTACTCCAGTCTCGAAATACCCCACCCCCGCCTAATTGCGATATGTCCAAACGATGCGCCTACCACCAAGCCCCCGGCCATAACACCGATGACTGCATGCGCCTTCGCCATGATATTCAGAACCTCATCGACCAGAATATCATCGAGCCACCCCCGAAGCAGCCCCATATCACCCAAAATCCTCTGCCTAACCACCAAAATATTAGCCTCATCGAGTCCAACCCTATATCCTTCAACCCTGCTACCCATATCACCCCCCTAGGACAACCCTTACCCCTCATTGACATCCCGAATTCTGAGGGAATTCATCTGATCGGAGGGGAGAATGACGAGTGGCAGCAGCAGCTAGACGACGAGCAAGACTTGTTCTTCCTGGAAGAGCATGACCTAGGGGTGGTAGACCTCAAATGGTATGACCCTAACAACGAGAGTGATGCTTCCATCTGGAACGAGCCGGAAAAGCCATTTGTGGGAACGGATTGTGATTGGTTCAAGAAGGATGGGACTGTAGAGGGACCTACTCATGCCGAGATTGATCATCTGACCAGGTCAGGCCGTCATTATCAGCCGCCACAGCCTGCCACCGATGCAACCGAGAAAGGTCCAATCAAGGACAAGGGGAAGGGAAAGATGGATGAGATCATCGAAGAAGATAATGAGTTGATAAAGCAGCTAAAGAAAACCCAAGCACATCTCTCTATGTGGGATATTATGGTGACATCTTACAAGCATAGGCAAGCCGTGTTGAATGCCTTGGCTGGGATTGAAGTCCCTATCGATGCCGCACCGGAGGACATGGTGGCTTTATTGGGCGCACTTACCCCCGACCCGATCATTACATTTTCTGATGAGGACTTGCCACCGGAAGGATCCGCCCATAACAAAGCATTATACATCACTGTTGGATGTAAGGAGCAGCAGGTACCGTTTTGTCTGGTCGACACAGGTTCCGCTTTGAATGTTTGTGCCTTAAGAACCGCCACTGCTTTGGGGGTCAATATTCTTGACATCACGCCATCTGTGCAATCTGTGAGGGCCTATGATAACACCAGGAGGAATGTGATGGGGACTGTCTCTCTGCAAATCCGGGTAGGATCGCTGGCAAGTACTGAGATTTTTCAAGTCATGGACATACCTGCCTCGTTCAATTTGCTGATTGGGAGGCCCTGGTTACACGCCAACAAAGCCGTATCCTCCACTGTGCATCAAATGATCAAGTACATTCATGAGAAGGAAGTAAAGATCATCCTCGGTAACAGTTGGGGTAACGAAGCTTTCCCGAATTACGCTCCCATTTTTGAAGTCCAAATGCCCGAGCTAGAAGAAGGAGAAATCGGGGGATTCTTCATGGAAGAAATCCACGTGATCGATGACGAAGATAGGTTCCCTGAGGTCCACTCTGCGGTTGTCAACATTGTCCGCAAAATGAATTACTTCCCGGGAATGGGATTAGGCCGACGCCAGCAAGGGATTCGTGAGTTCCCTCAGATCAAAGGACAACAAGGCACTTTCGGGTTGGGGTACAAGCCCACTGAAGAAGACGTTGAGCTACAGAGGCCATGGAAGAAAAGGGTGAAGGGTCTCCCCCCATACCGCAAGACTTTGAACGGACAGTTCATCAAAGAAGGGGATGATTTCCCTTACTTCGGGTTCCCCGAACCCTGGATCCATCAAACCACTGGGAAAAGGCACCCCGGGCTTGAAATCTTTGCTGACTGCGAAAGGCCCCCATACCAAGACCCGTTCTATCCCGAAGAAGTTGAGAAGACCCCGGAGGAAGACTGGTTGAAATACCTGGACGCTAAAGCCATCAAGGAAATGTGGGAGGAATCCGCTGAGAAGAAGGAAGAAGAGAGGGCCAAGAGCCAAGATGATCAGATCAAGCCAACTGAGGAGGGTCTGAGCAACCAGGCTGTAGAGTCATCTATCTGTGTCTCCCGATCCCCTATTCCCCCAGAGTCTGTATTACCAATTGTCGAGTCTGTACCAGAGTCGGCTGCTGTAGGCCCACCACTATCCATTGTAGTCACTTCACCTGACATGAATGAAATGAAAGACGATTCTGCTTACTCCTCTGTGTCTAACACTTGTGAATGCACAGATCCCTCCGAGGATCTCTCAATTGAATTTAAGCAACTAATCGAAAAACCACCTGCTTATGAAATAATCGAAGATACTTTATCAGTTAACTTAGGTGAAACAGATAATCCACAAATTGTGCAAATTGGCTCAACTCTTAATAAAGAAGAAAAAGAAAAATTAACCCTCCTGCTAAAAGAATTCAAAGATGTTTTTGCTTGGTCTTACGAAGACATGCCTGGGGTCGATCCCGACATCGTCCAACATCATATTCCTCTCCTCCCCAATTCCAAACCTGTCAAGCAGAAACTGAGGCGCATGAGACCGGAATGGGCACTCAAGGTTAAAGAAGAGGTGGAGAAGCAGTTCAAGGCAGGGTTCATCATTGTCACCGAATACCCGGAATGGGTTGCCAATATCGTACCAGTCCCGAAGAAGGATAGGAAGGTTCGCGTGTGCGTCGACTTCCGTGATCTAAACAAAGCCAGTCCCAAGGATGACTTTCCACTTCCCCACATTGACGTCTTGGTAGATAACACCGCAGGACATGAGCTACTTTCATTCATGGATGGTTTCTCAGGATATAATCAGATTCTAATGGCGCCAGAAGATCGGGAGAAGACGACATTCACCACCCCTTGGGGAACCTACTGTTATAGAGTAATGCCCTTCGGACTCAAAAACGCAGGGGCGACTTACCAAAGAGCTGCCACCACTCTGCTGCATGATATGATTCACAAAGAGGTAGAAGTGTACGTAGACGACATGATTGTGAAATCCAAGGACAGAGAAGGACACCTGGTAGCGGTGGAAAAGTTCTTCGAAAGGTTGCGCAAATACAAGATGAGGTTGAATCCAAAGAAATGCACTTTCGGTGTGACTTCCGGTAAACTCCTGGGTTTTCTCATCACACAAAGGGGGATAGAGGTGGATCCCTCCAAGATCAAGGCAGTCCTAGAAATGACACCACCACGGAGTGAAAAAGAAGTAAGGGGGTTCCTCGGAAGAATCCAATTCATCAGCCGTTTCATCTCCAAGCTCACAACCACGTGCGATCCTCTGTTCCGATTGTTGAGAAAAGGGGAGAAGTTCCAATGGGATGACCAATGCCAAGCCGCTTTCGACAAAATAAAAGCCTACCTTCAGAACCCGCCTGTCCTTTCACCACCCATTCCTCATAAGCCCTTATTCCTTTACCTATCTGTCTCCGAAAATGCCATGGGTTGCATGCTAGCCCAAGAAGGAGAAGAAAGCCACTCCGAAAAAGCCATATACTACCTCAGCAAGAGGATGACTGGGTATGAGCTCAACTACTCTACCCTTGAAAAAACGTGTTGGGCCTTGGTTTGGTGTACTCGCCGACTGAGGCACTACATGCTGGCCTTCCCAGTTGTGCTCATATCCCGCATGGATCCTCTAAAATACCTCCTCGAAAAACCCGCCCTGACCGGTCACATATCCCGTTGGTTACTTCTACTATCCGAATTCGATATCAAGTATGTTACAAGCAAGTCAGTAAAAGGGAGGACCGTAGCTGAGCATCTCGCAGAGCATGCCGTTGACTCCGAAGAAAGTAGGGACTTTCCGTTTCCGGACGAGAATATCATGGAAATCAAGGAAGAACAGTGGAAGTTGTACTTTGATGGAGCGGCCAACATGAAAGGATACGGAGTAGGGATGATTCTCGTATCACCAAGCGGGGATCATACTCCATTAGCGGTCAAGCTCAACTATAACTCCACCAACAACACCGCCGAATATGAAGCATGCATTCTGGGAATGGAAGCAGCCTTAGAACTGAGGGTTCAGAAGTTAGATGTCTTCGGGGATTCGAACCTCATTATATCGCAAGCCAGAGGGGAATGGAAAGTAAAAGAGGAAAGGCTGAAGCCCTACAATGATCATCTCGACCAACTCAAGAGGCAATTCAAGAACGTCACGTTCCTCTACTTGCCTAGGGAAGAGAACCAGCTAGCAGATTCGTTGGCTACCTTAGCCTCCATGATCAAGATTCCTGTGGGAGTCAAGATGATGCCTTTGGTAATAGAGCAGAGGTACGAGCCTTCATTCAACATGATCGCCGCAATCGAAGAAGAAGAGAATGAAATGCCGTGGTATCAGGATGTTTGGGATTTCATAGAAAAGGGGATATACCCCCAAGAATCTACCGAGAAAGACAAAAGGGCCATTAGAAGATTCGCCGTGCAATTCATCATTTGCGGTGGGAAATTGCTGAAGAAAGGATACAACGGTCACAACCTAACTTGCTTGTTCGGAAAGAGTTCCAAAAGAATGATGGAAGAAATACACGAGGGGGTATGCGGCCCGCACATGAACGGTCACATGCTGGCTAAGAAGATCATAAGACAAGGGTACTACTGGACAACCTTGGAGAAAGATTGTTGCGAATACGTGAGAAGGTGTCACAAGTGCCAGATCCATGCGAACATGATGCATGTACCACCCTCCCTCCTATACAGCATGACCTCGCCTTGGCCATTCTCCACCTGGGGAATCGATATTATCGGTGAAATCATCCCAAAAGCCTCAAATGGAAATCGGTACATTTTGGTGGCCATCGACTACTTCACAAAATGGGTAGAAGCTGCGTCTTACACCAAGTTGGGGGCCAAGGAAGTGGCCAAATTCATCAAGAGAAATCTCATCTGCCGTTATGGAGTCCCCCATGAGATTATTTCGGACAACGGAAGTCATTTCAAGGCAGAAGTCAAGGATCTGTTCGAGGAATACAAAATCACTTATCACAAGTCGTCACCATATAGGCCGCAAACCAATGGGGCAGTCGAAGCTGCAAATAAGAATGTCAAGACCATACTGTAAAAATCAGCTGACACCTACAAGGACTGGCACGAAAAGCTACCATTCGCGCTTTGGGGATACAGAACATCAATAAGGACGTCCACAGGAGCAACCCCCTACTCGCTGGTGTATGGGATGGAAGCGGTGCTCCCAGTCGAGATAGAGCTACCGTCTTTACGCGTAATGGCAGAATGTGAAATTTCGGAATCAGATTGGTTGAGAGAAAGATACGAAGAGTTAGCTCTCGTAGATGAAAAGCGCCTAGCGGCAGTAGACCATGTCCGAATCTATCAAAAAAGGGTAGCCCGTGCTTTCAATAAAAGGGTTCGTCCGAGAAAGATTGTCAAAGGTGACCTTGTCCTTAAGGAATTGCGAGCTCCGATCTTCGATCCCCGTGGGAAGTTCAAACCTAAGTGGGTCGGCCCTTATATCGTCAAAACAATCCTTTCGGGAGGAGCAACTTACCTCATGGACCTCGATGGTGTCGAATTCAAAGAACCAATCAACATGGATCGCCACAAAAAGTACTATGCTTGACAAAATAACCATTTCTTTCAAGCCTTGCCTTGAACTACGCTTGACCTGATTCCCACTCGGGGATACGTAGGCAACCACATCGGTTCGGTCACCTCACCAAAATAACCATTTCTTTCAAGCCTTGCCTTGAACTACGCTTGACCTGATTCCCACTCGGGGATACGTAGGCAACCACATCGGTTCGGTCACCTCACCAAAATAACCATTTCTTTCAAGCTTTGCCTTGAACTACGCTTGACCTGATTCCCACTCGGGGATACGTAGGCAACCACATCGGTTCGGTCACCTCACCAAAATAACCATTTCTTTCAAGCCTTGCCTTGAACTACGTTGGACCTGATCCCCGCTCGGGGGTACGTAGGCAGACTTTCAAAAAGAAAAGAAGGATGGCTCGCTAGGATGAAAATCCGAAAGGACGCCTAGGCAAAAATTAGAGCTAAATCCAAGGTGAGCAATAACAAAAGAGAGAAAATAGCTCGCTAGGCCACCTCCTTGGTGCCTAGGCAAAAATTGTGAGCATGTGAGAAATAAAGTCGCGGTCCTTACCATAACCCATATATCACCCTCCACACTAGGGGCAAACTTCGGCCACGCGCCTCGTTTGCCTAAATCTTTTCTAAACTAGGGGCAAACATCGGTCATCTACCTCGTTTGCCTCACAACCATACACCTCTCAAACTAGGGGCAAACTTCGGCCACCCGCCTCGTTTGCCTCTAATCACCCTAGCATGCCTAAGCAAGTACCAAAAGCAACAACTAATTGAAAACTAAAAATATTTTTCAGAAAGCTAAAAATGCATAAAATGAGATTCTCAAAGTAACCAAGGTTCACTAATAAACAAACTTTGAATATTACATAAGCAGGAATAATCAAAGAAATAAAAGTCTTTCAAAAAGCAATCACATGTTCAAAGACACTTGGAGGAATGAGCAGAATCAGTCAGGTCTAGTCTTTTTTATTTATTTCTTCAAAGGCCTTTAGAAGTATGCCTTTACTCGGTCAGTCCAACCGTCAATAAAAACAGCAATAGTAGCAACCCTGATCCTGGAAGCAAAGACCCTCTCAGTAAACCCCCGGGGAACCTCCTGAACCTGTCCATACTGTCTGGCCAAACGGCGAGGATGATAGAAAGAAGTCTCTCTCAGACCCATCAACCACACTCTCTGGTGACCCCTGAGGCTCGTGGTAATAGCGTAAAGGCCCCAACGCCTCACAACCCAGCAAATGTCAGCCTCAGATAAGGCACCCATCATGCCCACCCAATCGGCAAAAGTATAGTGAGAGTAAAGCACAGCCCGACGAAAGTAAACTGGTGGTATGCGGCCCGTCCACAGCTGAAGGCGCTCGTATAACCAAGCCTGTAACACCAAAGGCGCCCCGGAAAGAAGAAGAGTCCCTTGATTGAAGGCATTGTCCAAACCATTCAAGGTTTCAGCTAGAACCATGGCCATGGGATTCTTGCTAAACTTCAACCCAAGGCACACATGCACTAAGTCAACGGAGGTACTCGAGAATAAGAAGTGGGAGGTCATGCACAATATCAAAGCAGCCCCGCGGGTGGCATCATACACGCTGGGATTCCCGGGACTGGCATACTGAGCAATAATAGAAGCAATATTAAGGGCCTCACCTTGAATCAGCCGACGGGAAATAGTGATGGAGCAATTCAGATATTCGGCCAAACCTCGCGTAGGACTGAGGGTACCAGCAGAAGGGAGAATCAGATCAGAGTCAGAATCATAGCCGAGAATAGCGCAGAACTCCTCAAACATGGGGCATATCTCCAGGCCATTGAAGTTGAAGACATGGTTCACCGGGTCCCAGTGACCAATGGCAGCACGCAAGAACTCAGTGTTCAGGGTCATCCGGCAAAGAGAGAATAGCTCGGTCAAGCCGTAGCTAAAGAGGTTGATCCGCTCCACGCCATCCGTGATGGTCAGCCAAGCTGTGAGTTGAGCAAGATCATACAAAGCCATGTTTTCAGTCGCGGCTCTAGCAAAATTCGAAATTTCGGCAGCACCTCCCCGTTTCACGGACTATCCCACCTGTAAGGCAAAAAGCACTCACTATCACAAAACTGCCCATCGCAGTAGCATCCAACAATCACAGTGTACATATATCAACTAAAACAAGCACACAACTGCGCCTCTAAACCGGAAGATATCCGGCCTAGGAGGCAAAACATCATAATACTCTGTCAAAAGGTTACAAATTGTTCCACACTTTGTCCTACACTGTCCAAATAACCACATTCCCAGTACAACCCAATCGAAAACAGAAAATAAAATAATATTGCCCGCTTGGGAGGCATCAGTCTTCCTCTTCTTCGTCCTCTGTCGGACCGCCCGGAGTATATGTCGGCGACGGCCTCCTCCTACCACCTCTGCATCTTGGACCAGTCCTCGATGAGCCAGCCCCGCCTCCACGATACTGCACACACAAATAAAACGAAGGCAATCAGTAAGGGAATAACAAAAAGTACAAAAATAAAGTCGAGTCAGAGACTTACCAAGGACGCCATCTGGTTGGCGGCAAATTGCCGCATACCGTCCATCTGTCAAGGGTAAAATCCAGGGTTAGAACCTCATAACCTTAAGAAAGTGCAAAATCAGAGACATACCCGGTGGTCTCGTGTGAGGACCAAGGACCGTAAGCTAGCCGCTAAGCCGTGACCCTCCTCAGCGTAACTCCAAGGAACGTTGAGGACGCCCGTTGGCTGGGTAGGGTACCCACACGTGACTCGTGGCACCTCCATCATTTGGGGAGTGCCATCAGCGCCTAGAACGTTAACAGTCCAATCCCAAGGAGGGATAGGGTCGGGAGCCTGTGGAGCCTGTCTCCTGTACATCTCGCGAAGCTGTAGGCACAAAACAAGTTAGGAAAAGATGAGTCGAAAACATAAACAACTAATAAAAAGCAAAAATGAAAAAGAGCAACTCACCTCCAGGAGCGGGAAGTTAGGCATCAAGGAGCTGCCACGGTAAGCCTCGTACCCGGTCTCAGAGAGGAAATGATCCCAGACATCGGTGCCGGCTAAGGCCGCCGACAGAGCATCACCGGAGAGGTCACTAGCATCCATCACAGGGGGATTATGAGGGACGCGATACCGGGAGCCACCAACCACCTGCCGAGACACCCGTTCCCCAAGGAACCACTGCCTACACTCGGTACTCTCCAGCAGAAGGCGGCAAGAGGTAAGAGATTTAACCGCTTGTATCTCCTCTGGGGCGGCGTAAGCAACGCCCTCCCAAGGCATCCAATCAACATCAGAGGCCGTCAGCTCAGTCAGGAAGTTTCTAAGCAAAACAATCCGGTGGGCCCCACTCTTCACCCCAACAACGTCCCTCCGCCATCTCAAACCTCGTGGGAATAGAGGCACAGGAGCCATGCCATCCTCATCCTCGCCTGATTCATCCGCCGGGGAAGGAGCCAACATCTTCAAGTATTCAAAGCTCCAAAGCTGCACAGACAAAGGAGAAATCAGAACAAGTATGGAAATCAAAGAGATGGAAAATAAAGGAAGAAACAGTGCGTACCTCCCAAGCTCGCCAAAATCCCCCAGTAGATTTAATATCGCCCCGAGAGACCTCCCCCATATGCTTGTAGAGATGGGCCAAGGCAGCGCCGCCCCAGTTATAGGAAGGGATCTCATCAATGGTCGCCAGGCAAGAAAGGAGCCTCAAGCTCACCCGGTCGTTCCTTGTCGCAAAGATTGAGCACCCGAGGACATACAGAAGATAAACCCTCAAAAGTTGGGAATTGTTCAGATTGTGATTACCTCTGCCATAAGCCCGGTAAAGCCAGCCGCAAGGAAACCAGTGCCTATCCAGGTTAGGGGGAACAGCCCCAATCAACATCTCCACCGCCTCCGGGTCGATCTCGTAAAAGTAATCCAGAATCAGGCGCTTCCCGCCGACCCTCAAGCCCGTAATCATGGAGAAGTCGAAGGGCGTCATGGTCATCTCTCCGAACGGCAGGTGGAAAGTATTGGTGGTATCCCACCACCTCTCAGCCAGGGCATAGAAATGGGCCAAATCATTGCTGCTTTTCGAAACCAGACGGACGAAGCCTCCGAACCCGGCATCATCAACCATCCTCTTAACGGTGGGCGAAAGCTGTGTATACCACAAGAAGGCGTGGGCAAGGCTACCATGGCCCTTCAAGGCCACTTCCGGTACCTGCACGCAACAAAAACAACAAAAATGCACAAAATCACTATTCACAACCCGAGAGCAAAATTTCACAAAATCAACATTTGAGCACAAATCGGACTCCTAACAATTTCTAGGTGCACACTACGGCTCACAAAACTAGCAGAATACATGAAGGTGGTCCTAGAATGTCGAAAGTTTCACATACCAAGCTCGCTAGAGCCGCGGCCGAAAGATGGCGTTGGGGGTCCCGTAGAATCAAGTCCGGGGTTTGCATTTCAGCCTTCATCCGTCCCTTAGCCTTCTTAGACGGTCTCCTTGAGCTCGAAGCCATGGATCTACAAGAAAAATGGAAGTCACATTCAAACTTTCTTCTTGAAAATTTGGGCAAACCAAAACATCAATCAAAAATCCGACTACGGGGAAAGATTACTCACCTGAGCGCGCACAAGCTGCGTTTTGATGAATTTTGGCTTCAAAAACACCCCAAAATGGCCAAGAATGAGCTTCAAAAGCTCAAAAACCCGAGATATAAGAAGATGGAGTCCGGCCACCCAGTGCCGCCGCGGCACTGGCCAACTGCCGCCGCGGCAGTGGCCCAGTGCCGCCGCGGCACTGCTCCCCGTGGGCCCCGCTTCGCTTCGTTTCGCCCCGTTTTGGCCTTTTTTAGCCCATTTTTGACCCCGATCAGCCCCGGTGGCCCAGTCCAGTCAAGATCTATGAGGTTTTACCCCAAGCAGACTAAAAATTGTCGGAACTACCTCCAGCAGGCAAAAACTGAAAAAAAATCGGCTCCCGAAGACCCGAATCGGTCGTTTCAGGACAACCGTCGCAAGATTCAATCAAACGCGAGAATTCTGGCAACGGATCCTGGTTTTTAGCTAAGGCACCAAATAAACAAGAAAAGAGATTCCCCGAGAACCCTGCATCATCCCCCGAGGACAAAAGCAGACAGATACCAGCTCCCAGAGGCCCTGACCGGCTCTCTCGGATTGAGCGCCTAAAGATTTGATCAACCGTGAGAGGTTCAGAGATGAATCCTGGTTCCCGATCAAGAAAAGAGATTCCCCGAGAACCCTGCATCATCCCCCGAGGACAAAAGCAGACAGATACCAGCTCCCGGAGGCCCTGACCGGCTCTCTCGGATTGAGCGCCGAAAGATTCGATCAACCGTGAGAGGTTCAGAGATGAATCCTGGTTCCCGATCAAGAAAATAAGAATTCTCCAAGAACCCTACGGCATCCCCAGGGGTAAATACAAAAGATACTACCACCAGCCGGAACCGATTCCCGAAAGTCGGCCGTCAGGAACAATCAGAACATCGCCTGCATCCAGATCTCCTGATTGTCAAGAATTTTCTCACAGCTTTATCACAAGATCCCTCGGTCACCTTTGGTCATTGTCTTCTAAACAAAACGCTTCTGACCTATCTCACTCGTTCCAGAAGTTTGCCCTTAGACCCGGAGTCTTCTAAACCTCCGTGTCCTTATCCGAGTCATCCACCGCATCACAGTCGCAAACACTAGCACAACACCAGCCCACTCGGAGTGGCACACCCCACAGCACTTGCTCATACTAGGGTCACAACACTAGACATGATAGGACTCATGACACAATTCATATCACATCCATACATTGCATATCACTCTTCTAGCATAAGCATCCGCCTGATTGTTGTGTATGTGCATGTATGATCGGGTCCTTGCCCTGAACCACGTCCTGGTCTGATTCCCCTTGGGATACGTAGGCATCTCACACAGAGTACGACCAGCGCTAACCTCGTCATCCTTGCATCTTTTGCAACGCTTTTTATCCTAAATCCATAGCCTCCAAAAAGTCTTGTCTCTTCAAAACTTTGGCACTCACTTGAGACATGCGTTGCCTCGCAAGTTCATGCCAAAGAGGGGCAAACTGTAGACACCCCATTTTGTCGGCTATCGGATTTAGGAGACCCATAGCTTGGTGGTTCACAATGATCGCAAAAGACTCGAAAAGACTCTCGGAAGACGGCCCCATCTCTCAGAATGCTCAGAATGACCAAAATGCCCCTAAAAGCCCGGAAACTCCCAGATTTGGTCCCAAAGTTCTGAAAACATGCTATGTCGTAAGAAAAGCGATAAAAGGAGTTTTTAAAGAGAAATCAGATAAAATCGTCGGCTCCCAGAGACCCCCGGAAGTCCCGGAAGTTCCCGAAAAGTCCCCGTTGACTAGTTTGACCAAGGTTTGACTAGGTTTGACCAAAGGTTTGACCAGGTTTGACCAAGTTTGACCAAGTTTGACCGAAATCGTCCGGATTCACCAAAATCATTTTAAAACATGGAAAAATTGTTAAAACAAGTTCCAAAAGAAAATCGAGCGAAAACATCAGCTCCCGGGAACTCCCAGAGGTTTCCAGAACTTCCCGGGAATCCCGGGTTTGACCAGTTTGACCAAAATTTGACTTTGGAACCGGGGCGCCGAAACAATTTTCAAATATTTTTCATGGATACTAGAGGTCGATAGCTTTCCAACGGTATATCGCGTATAATTTCTGGATTTAAAACGGATTTATTATGAATTTCCGAAGGTGAAAAAGGCGATCAAACCGGCTTTTATCGCGAATACCGCAAAACTTTTCAAAGTGACCAATCCCCGAACTATTTTTTATGTAAAGTAGACTCCAATACCTTTCCAACGGTATATCACAACCTCAATTTGGAGTTCGTACGCATTTTCTGTGAATTTCGGACGAAATAGGGCCTTTTCGCGAATACCGGAACATCAGGGGGCCTAAACAGCATTATCCAGACGAAGGGAGGAGCACTGCCGCCGCGGCACTGGCCCACTGCCGCCGCGGCACTGGCCCACTGCCACCGCGGCACTCCCCTCCAGAACAGTGTATTTTTGTAATATGTTTTGTGGTCCCATTTTGATTAATTAAAAGCCAAAACGACATAGTTTTATGATTTCAGATGTTTGGAGCCAATGGGAATACTTTCTAAATCCCAAAACCACCCCAAGTTGGCCTATATAAACACCCCATTACTCCTCATTTTAGGGGAGTCAAATGTGAGTTTTGGAAAAGTTTGGGAGAGAAAGTTGTAGAGATAAGGTTAGAGTAGAGAGAAAAGAAGCTTTCTTCTTTGATTTTCAAAACAAAAGTGAGTTCCAACTTTGTTTTTACTTCATTACTCCCATTTACTTCAACATTCAATACTTCCAACCACCATTTTAGTGAGCATTTAAGAGAGTGGAGGCTTCTTCCATGTCTAGTGTCCTTACATATGAGTGAAACACCAATCTACAAGTTCATGCTTCATGAATATCATCTATTGATCATCATCTATTTGCTTGTTTATTTATTGTTCATCTCTTCTTACCTCATTTCTTTTTTTATTTCCTTTATTTACTTACTAGTTCATCATCATCTAAATGATGACATGAAGTTTGGGGTGAGTGAATCCTTATGGATAGTAGCTCTTGACCTCAAAAACATGTTTGATAGATGATGATTATAACCTCAATACTTCCAAGGTATTCTTGGAATGTATTGAAGTTATGCTCTAAAAATGAAATAAATCTCTCCAACAATCTTGGAGATCCTCCATGATGAGTTTGATGTTGGTATTCTAAGTGGTCATAATCCTCATTGAATGTTGAAAATATGTTTTCAAAATATCTATTTCAAAACCCCTCTCAATCCCTCTCATTTGGTTTCAAGAAACAAAACTTTGTTTTCCTCAAAAATCTCCAAAACAATGACCCAAAACAGTGAGCTGTTCAGATTCAAGGATTTGTTTTGAATTAAATACTCAAGTTATGACGATGAAACCACTTGGAAAACCTTCCTAATACATCATAGTTTGTCCCTAATTTTGCTCATCAATTATAGAAATGTAAAAGTATTTGTTTTGGATGTGAGAAGTTCATATTCATAATCTGCCTCTGTTCTCACAGAATGTTCACCCAACTTCTTGCACTTATTCTGGACATTTTCATCACTGTACATATATCTTTTCTATTTTTTTTATAACACTTGGGTGTCTTAGGAAACTTTTGGTATATAATGGGTCATCATAAACCTTTTCTTTGATTTATGAAAAATCATACAAAATCAGTCAACAGTGCAGTTTTTGTTTCTGAGTCATGTGTACATTCTGATTTCTTTCTTTTAATCTGTGATAGCTATTGATGTTTGGCTTTTTAGGTTATTTTCTAGACACAATAAGGATGATCTCTGATTTTTCTTACATTTTTATAGGCACGTTTGACCTCCCATTATAATGTTGAAAAGTAACACATGCAGTCTGTCCACTATTCACAGCAAGCACATTTCAACTTTTATTCTTTGATTTGATGTTCATATGCATTCCAAATTAGCCCATATCTTAGGAAGTAGTTCATACTACATTTGTACATATCCCATGTTGATTTAATCCATTCATTCATGCACATTTTAGACTTCTAAGTCATTTTAGAAATCCATGTACACAAAACACACTACAACCTTTGCACATTTCTAGGTACATACAATACATTCATGCAAGATTTGGGGGTTTTTGTAACTCTTAATCTAAGAAGATTATAAGGAATGAACTCGATCACACGTTCATGCTTCCCCTTGATCTAATCATCCTTTCTCATCCGTCCCGGGGATTGAGAGGTCTTCTTTTCCCAAAGAATAACATGCATCATTCTAGCTTGCTAAGCATATTTTTGATTTCTTTATTTGTTTGTTTCAATAACAATTCATGTCCCCTTAGACTAGGAAAGCTTGATTACTTGATATGTGATTAGACGATTTTTCCTAGGTTTGTTTGTGTGATCTTTCACTTTACATTGCATGATATTTGACTTAGATCTTATGAATGATATTTTATCTTTAGATCTTCCATTTTCAAGTTTCTTATGTGATGTAATATACTATCATAGTATTAATTGACGAACCATACATAGTATAAGATGATTATTTGGATGCTAATTGAGGCCCGTCGAAAGACGGGGCGAGTTGAGGGTGTTTTAGTCGCGACAAAGGCTCCTTCCTCTCTCGTACCAAAACCCCGAACCAAGTTCTTTGGTTATGAAGGGCCGGTGCCCTTATCTGCTTGGGTGAGTCAAATTTAGGTTTCTTGGTTCCTTAAAGACCAAGTGGCGACTCTGTATCTGTTTTCAACAGACCTTTCCTTTTCTTTGATTCAAATCAATTTCAAAACAATCTCAAACGAGAGAGAAGTGGTCCGATTCCGCGTGTCCACACCCGGTCTCTGTTTCGTAAACAAAATGTGTATTCAGACTCGTGGAAGTGAGATGGACATTTCTATATCTTTCTTTTCTATTTTAATCGTCAAATTTTGGTGACTCATGTTAGTCAATAACATGTAGTTTACCAAATTTATGTAGGAATTGCTCTAGAGTGAGCTAAGAATCGCAAGAAGTTGAGGGTGATGTGAGTGTTCTAATCCCAAAATTGGGTGTTTAAATGTAGATGTGATAATTGTACCTTAATTATGCTTAGTTCATGATTAATAAGCTATTCATGTGTCAAATTTGAGACTTGTATGTCAATAATGGAGAAATTGCCATGACTATGTGCTTAGTTGTTTATATACTTTTGTGGGTCAAATGCGTGTCAAGTAATGGCCACCATTTATAAGTTCCATATTAAGGGAATGAAAGCCCTCAAGAGTAGGGCGTGGTGACGACCACAATGAAATGATGGTGACAGCGTCGAGGTAATACGAGAGACGCTATATGCGACAAAAGAGTGAGAAAGATTCGGGGTGGAAGGACCTGAGGGTGGTGGCTTGATTACTTGACATTCCAGAGACTAGAATGATGATTCATGTTAAGTTGTTGCTTTTTCACGTTAAACATGCCGATAGTATGATTAGTTCTCTTACTAAGCGAAAGCTTAAACAAATTTTACTTTTATTATGGTTATTGAATAACCACAGCATGTACGGATCAAGAGAATTAGAAGAAGTGATCAGCGTGATGGGTTGGGCTCAAGAGAGAGTTGTAAACATGTTGATATGTTTAGAGTTAAAACTGTTGTTTGTAACTCATGGGACCTCGTTTTATAGTTCTAATGTATTGTATTCTCAGAATAGTTGTAAACATATATCTTGAGATAAGCATGGGTTGTAGTATACGTTTGGTTGGACTTCCGTGGGTTATGTCTTACAATCCACAAATGAAATGTCATAATGGAACTTATTGAGTCGATGAACGCGGATAGTTGTTACGACTCAAACTCATGTTAGTCCTTATGTTTAGAGAAGATATGAAAATTATGTGTTCTTTGGAAATCTGTGTTTGGTTAGTTTTGTATGACAGACATATGTATTGGAAACACTTAATTTTAGTTTGTAGTAGTTTGGTATGGTCGTGTGTTGTTTTAAATTTGTTTACATCAGTTTTTAGCAGAGAATGCTATGACAGGTACCTAGGACAGGTGACACAAAGAATTTTCTGTGTGCGCTTGTGTGCTATACCCAAGTGTAGGTAATCGTGCAAGTAGTAAACTGGATTAAGTCCAGGTCGATCCCACAGGGAAGGTGTGAAACTAATTACTTAGATTATTCTCAAAAAAAGGAAAATAAAATTAAATAATTCTTTATACGATGTAGAACACAAAGTTCCATAATCTAACAACTACGAAAAAACTGAAACGATTAAACTAGATTAACTAATTACTAACTAATTAACTAAAGCAGTGATTTAAAAAAAGTATTTTTCTTAATTAAAGAGGAATGTTGGGATTACACGAATCCACCGCAACCTAGCCATCTACCATGCACTTACATTGAAGCTCAATGGAGTATACTCTCTACAGTATTCCGTACTTCTCTTAAGATAAAGAATCCATAGTCCTTTCATGACCGGGACTATATCATCACATTTACGTTTGAAATACACAAAGGCGGTTTAAAACAATAGTTTAGACTCTCACCTACAATGGTATTAGCATTGAGGGTGGTTTGCAAAATATATTGAAGGAAAATGCCTTAAAGCTTAAAGTCATAGACTGTTTTGACAAACTGAGCGTTTTGGGACAATTTGATAACAATCCAGTAAAACAGAAAGTCTAGGGATACTGCATAGAATATTCTCAAGAATCAGAATGTTCGATCGATCGACACGCTTTCGATCGATCGAATATCTTCATCCCTCGATCGATCGAACTGACTTCGATCGATCGACAATGTCTCTGGTCCGATCGCTCGAACTACTTCGATCGATCAAACACAGGAATTAATCTGCTGCATGGCAGAGGCCTGAGATCACGGTTTCATCGTGATCTCCCAACACGGGGACTACTCAGACATGGTCTGGAGTGTCTCAGTATTATTTTTAACGTAAAAATCCATTAAAGGTTTGTTTGTTTGCGTTCTAATCATGAAAACTATGAAAACTAGTTGTATAACTCTATTTAGCATGCAAAACTATAAATCTAACAGATTAAACTATGGAAAACTATGAGCAGAATATGAAGAAATAGTAAAGAAGTAACCTGGAATGAAGAACTATTATTAAACTAGAGAAAAATCAATCCACAAGCAATCCTTTAACTTTCAAACCTACAAAAACATATATAAACTCCTTCCCTCTCTTCCAAAACTGATAAAAACAAAGTGGGCGTCCCTAAGGACGTTTACAAAACGAGTTTATATAGAAACAACCTAATGCTAGGGTTAAAACATGCATTCCGCTGCGTGCGCGTATAATCTGATAAAAGGCATGTTCGATCGATCGAACTGTCTTCAATCGCTCGAACTCTATATTTTAGCTTTTACATGTCCTCTTTAGAATTCAGCATTTCCCTTCATCATGATCTTTCAATTCTTCACACAGCAATTGCAATCTGCACAAATTATAGCTAAAACACACACTTTATCATAGTTTAATCAAATGGTGCATAAACTAGCTTTGTAATTCAAATTGCAAATAAATGGAGGAATTGTAAACTAAATCCTTACTTTTTCTTCTTTTAGCGCAGTTGTATTTTACAAATACCCCCGCTTGTCACAACCCCCAACTAGCGAGTTGCTAGTCCCTAGCGATAGAGCGAAAATAAAAACAAGCTACACTATAACTGTAATGACTAATAACATAAGTCAACTAAAGTAAACTAGATTAAAACAAGAAAGAAACTACCTAACTCACTTTCGCAGGAATCGCGGTTGCATTTAGCTAATGCAACAAGCCGTTAAACCCCTAAGTTTCCCCTAGTGGACGAGTGTTGTCTCGTGAGGGTTTGCAGTGAATATACCCACAAAATTCTCTGATTAAGCTCACAAAAAAAAACAAAAAAAAACAAAAAACAATATAGAATACTTTTAAACAATCTCTAATATTCAACTGTTAATTTAGCTCTACAAGTCATATCATCCTCATTCAAACCATGAAAGAATTTCACGTGTTCCTCATGTCACCAAGATAAAAATAACATAAGCATCACATTCATGTACCCGTGTGTGTGTGAAATTAACAGCTATGCATCAACTTTAATTGGAGCTGCTTAAACTATCATACTCTTAGAACTTGTAGTTTCAACTCAATTCTCACATAATTATTTCACTCAGGAATGAACATCTCACAGAAACTTGGTGAATGGTAATCACACACGGTATGAAAGCTTTAATAGGAATAATTTTTCGGATGCTAATGCTTTCATACTCGACTCTATAAAAGACGATCATTTTAGAGTGTATAGTCTCATGAAAAGAGTACTACTTACTAGAGGAGCGAAATACCGTGGATAACTCAGCTTACACTTTCATGTTTAAACTAAGTTATAGAGAATCATTAAGGCTTTGACTTTTTGGTTTTTATTTAATAGGGTAGGAATTAGAGAGGTAAGAAGTTGCACATCTTCATCATGTGACTGTATTCAGTAATTTCTTGACTTTCTTCCAACCATCCTCTCTGTACATATCATCATCCATTTTTTTTTTTTTTTTTTTTTTTTTTACTTCTTCCCTTTTTCTCCTTTTTTTTTTTTAAAGAAGTCATTCTCACCACTATTCCCTCCTTATACTGCAATAATTCAATCACATTGGGTGTGCAATGGAGTATTTTTAGGTCAAGGTATAAAGTCAGGAATTTAGAATTTCATCATGGATTTGACAGTATTTACTAGGTGTGGGGTTAAGAACAACATATATTTAGAGGTGTCGATATAGGTAAATGGAGAAGGTAAAGAATAAATACGATGGCCTAAATCATTTTCTCAACTTCTTAATTTTAACACTTAAATGTTCATTGAGTCTAATTGGTAAATCCTGAACGTTCTCCTCTAATACGCAGCCAAAATGAAGAAATAGAGACCAGTCAACGAAGTTAATCGGTATTTTCAATTAAAACAATTCGAATTTTTAATGTGATAATTCCCTCAGAATTGAAGATTGGTTTCAAAAGCTCACTAAGGGTAACTAGTTTTCACTACTTCATTCTTTAAAGCATAATAGCCGTATTAACTCTTATTTAAAGTTTTCTGCATAGCTATTAATACGTGCAAATAATTTGGATACAAGAATGGTCAACATATGCATTCATCCTAGAGAACTTAGAAAAACACATGAACTTAATTCATAAAATGATGAGAATAAAATGGTTGTGTCATTGCTTGACGACAGCTAAATCGAAGTGAAAATTCAAAATTATTCTACCCATTTAATTCAAAGACTTGGTTAATAGTTTGAAATTTTTGAAATTTTGTATTTTAAATTTTTGTTTTGAAAGTGAAATTTTAATAATAATGGAGATTGTATGATGTTTGCCAATAGATAGAGTGATCCAGATTGCTACGTAGAAAATATGCACAGGTGATTATCTATCTATATCCCACCCCCAACTGAAAATCGCAATGACCTCAGCAAGTGATTTTCAAAATAGATAGAGAGATAGCACCTAAAATATCATCATAAGCATCGTAACAGTAACAACCTGTACTGAAAGCATACATACTCCAAGCAGCAAAGATCAAAAAGGTAGGAAATATAAAGCAGCAGATCCAAGCATAAAATAAAACTATGCACTGGAAATATAGTAAAGTGAAGGGACAGAACAGTGAAAATAATATCTCGATATGCCATATAAACAAAAATCCAAACCATCCAAACCACCAACAAAATAAACAACAATCCAACAGTGTCCAAAAATGCCCAACAAACAACCCAGAATGACACCAAACCAACCAAAAATCCATAAACCAAACCCACAGTCTACCCATCATTCGGAACATCAGATAAAATGTCGATCACTAGAACCGGAGCATCCATAACACCACCCTCGACATCCGTAGTAGCGGTAGCTGGAGCACTCGCAATCGTGGCAGCTGGAGTAGAAATTGATGTGTCTGCCACGACAGGAAGAGGTGGAAATGGTATCTCTGAAGGAGGTGGTCCCGCTGATGATTATTGTGCAGTAGGTGGTAGAGCAGATGTAGAAGGAGCGGAAAGATCTACCGTGGGATCGGAGGATGAAGGATCAGTAGGAACAGAGGAAGATAGGCCAACGGTAGGTGATGGAGCAGCAAATGTAGAAGATGGTACAGTGGAAGTGTCAGGAGCTGCTGTAGGTGGATCACTGGGTACAGTAGGTGCAGCTGTATGAGCCGCCTGATCAACTCCGATCTGTATCAAGATCGCCTCCAGCAAGGTAGTCATCACATCCACCTTACCCTCAAGTCGAATCCTGGCCTCACTCTCCTCAAATAACAACTCATGAATAGTCGGGAGAGGCGCAGAAGAAGACTCTCCCTGGGTACGAGCCTGAGACCTCTGTCTCAACTCAAATCGCGTCACCTCCTCAACAGGGTCTAACTCCTCCTCCGAGTCATGCTCCTCAGCCTCTGTGGGCATCCCAGAAGCGGCTCCCTCAGTATCTGTCCCGCCTCCACGTCTCCTCTTCTCTCCCACCTTCGCCTTGCCTTTCCCTTTGCGCTTCCTCTTCTATGCATCGGACCGGCGGGACGCTGTCTCTCCAAAATGACTGCGGGACTGGGCAGTCGCGTCCCCTGCTAAAGGAATGATACCCGCATGCTCGATCACCTAATGAATAGCCCAAGCACCCTTCGGGTGCTTTTTAGCCTGAATGTAGCGTGTAGGGTATCGCATGAAGTCGATGTAAAGGCGGGGTAGACAGACAGGCTGCCGTATACCAATCGCATATAAAACTCGAGCATACCACGGTGCAACCTTCTCCCGATACGATGTCACTAATAGGCAATTGCTCAGGGCGAGGTGGAGCATATGGTAATTGTCTATGAGGTGGAGGTTGAGAATGAGAACCTCGCCATCCCAAGTCGGAAGAGCTCCCCCGGTGATCTCTCGGATAATGGTGGTCGGTGATAGCTGAGGTGTGTCAGAACGATGTGGGCATACACAATCAGGTACCTCCGGTACCCCAAGAGCATCAGCAACGGTGGCCGGGCTAAAAATGATCTCCCGGCCACGGAAAAATGATCGAAGTGTGAATGGAGCAGCCGGATCCAGGATCATCGTCGCACACGCCTCTCGTATCCAAGATAGATTTACATGCTTAGGCTGGGAGAACAGTGTGTACCAATGTGGCGTGGCACGTATCCGTGCAAGATACCACGGAGTAGCCAGCCAGGCAGTCTCAAGAGGACGCTCGATCATGACCTTCCGTGACTGGAAATAGCGGGTGAACCAAACGCGGTCTTCCTCGTTTCTAAACCCGTGATCTGGAACTGGGTCAGGTATAGCGAGGTCGAATGGCTTAGATTTGTGGTAGCCAGTGATCGGATTCATGATAGAGCCTTGAAATGAAAAAGGCAAGGAGAAAAAACATTAATACAGGGCAAACAATAAAAAGAAAGAAACTGCCACACTTCGATCGATCAAAGCCTGTTCGATCGATAGAGAGTATCTTTGGTTCGATCGCTCGAGAATGTTCGATCGATCGAACATTAGCTGGGTTCAATCGATCGAAACCAGTTCAATCGATCGAGAACAGCGAGGTGACAGTTGCAACAATTGAGAATGGGGATGACCCGAAAACAACAAACACAGGTGTAGACACCCCATTTTGTCGGCTATTAGATTTAGGAGACCCATAGCTTGGTGGTTCACAATGATCAAAAAAGGACACAAAAGGACTCCAGGAAGTTGGTTCTATTTCTCAAAATGCTCAGAATGACCAAAATGCCCCTGAAAGCCATAAAACTCCCAGATTTGGTCCCAAAGTTCTGGAAACATGCTACGTCGTAAGAAAAGTATTCAAATGAGTTTTAAAAGAAAAATCGGATGAAATCGTCGGCTCCCAGAGACCCCCGGAAGTCCCGGAAGTTCCCAAAAAGTCCCCGTTGACCGGTTTGACCAAGGTTTGACCAGGTTTGACCAGGGTTTGACCAAGTTTGACCAAGTTTGACCAAAGTCGTCCGAATTCACCGGAATCATTTTTAAATCATGAAAAAGTGTTAAAACAAGTTCCGAAAGAAAATCGAGCGAAAACATCAGCTCCTGGGAACTCCCGGAGGTTTCCAGAACTTCCCGGGAATCCCAGGTTTGACCAGTTTGACCAGAATTTGACTTTGGAACCGGGGTGCCGAAACAATTTTCAAATATTTTTCATGGATACTAGAGGTCAATAGCTTTCCAACAGTATATCGCACATAATTTCTGGATTTACAACGAATTTATTATAAATTTCCAAAGGCGAAAAAGGCGATCAAATTGGCTTTTATCGCAAATACTGCAAAACTTTTCAAAGTGACTTATCCCCAAACTATTTTTTATGTAAAGTAGACTCCAATACCTTTCCAACGGTATATCACAACCTCAGTTTGGAGTTCATATGCATTTTCTGTGAATTTCGGACGAAATAGGGCCTTTTCGCGAATACCGGAACCTCAGGGGGCCTAAACAGCATTATCTGGACGAAGGGAGGAGCAGTGCCGCCGCGGCACTGGCCCACTGCCACCGCGGCACTGGTCCAGTGCCACCGCGGCACTCCCCTCCAGAACAGTGAGTTTTTGTAATTTCTTTTGGGGTCCCATTTTGATTAATTAAAAACCAAAACGACGTAGTTTTGATTCCCAGCTTATTTTGGACCAATGGGAGACCATTTTAAACTTTTTAAAACTCCATTTACCACCCCTCCTTTGCTTATAAAAGAAGCCATTTACTTCCATTTAGGGGGGGGACATGGAAGCTTAGAGAGAGCTTAGGAAGAAACTCTAGAGAAATATAGAGAGAGAAAGAGAAGAAGTAGTCTTCTTCTTCCATTTCCTCCATCAAAGTGAGTTTCTTTTTTTACTTGAGTTTGCAATCAAAACTTCAATCATCCAAACCTTTCTTTCACCACCATTCTTGAGCATCCATGAGATAGAAAGCTACTTCCATGTCCAAATGTCACCATATATGAGTGAAACACCAAGCTACAAGTCCAATATCTCAATGATTATCAACTATTGATTTCTATTTGAATGCTTGTTTACTTTAATGTTCATCTCTCTCTTAACCTCATTTCTTTTTGACTTTTCTTTGATTATTTAGTTGTTCATCATCATCTAGATGACATGTTGTTTGAGGAGAGTGAATCCTTATGGATAGTAGCTCTTGACCTCAAAGACATGTTTGATGGATGATGATTCTACCTTCAATACATTCATATGTATTCTTGAAGTCATATTCTCAAACAAAACTATGTTTGTGCAAATAATATTGGGAGTTCTTTGATGATTCAAGGTTAGATGAGGTTCTAAGTGGTCACATGGTCATCTCAAGAGTTTAAGTTCATGCTTTGAACATCTATTTCAAAACCCCCAATCAAGAACTCAAACTCTATTTCAAACCCAAATCCATTTTCTTCAAGAATGATCCAAAACAGTGAGCTGTTCAGATTCAAAGATTTGTTTTGAATTAAATACTTGAGTTATGATGATGAAACCACCTGGAAAATCTTCCTAAGACATCATAGTTTGTCTCCAATATTTCCCATCAATTATAGAGATGTGAAAGTATTTGTTTTGGATGTGAGAAGTTAATATTCATAATCTGCCTCTATTCTCACAGAATGTTCACCCTACTTCTTGCACTTATTCTGGATATTTTCGTCACTGTACATATATATTTTCTATTTTTTTTTATGAAACTTGGGTGTCTTAAGAAACTTTTGGTATATAATGAGTCATCATAAGCCATTTCTTTGATTTATGAAAAATCATACAAAATCAGTCAACAGTGCAGCTTTTATTTCTGAGTCATGTGTACATTCTGATTTATTTCTTTTAATCTGTGATAGCTATTGATGTTTGGCTTTTTGGGTTATTTTCTAGACACAATAAGGATGATCTCTGATTTTTACCACATTTTCCTAGGCACGTTTGACCTCTCATTATGATGTTATAAAGTAATACATACAGTCTGTCCACTATTCACAGCATTTCACTTTTTTGACTTTCACACTTTGATGCAACACTCTCTTGTATCTAGATGAACCCATGTCCCATGAACATGTTCTTTACCACTTTTATCGTCCAATATCATATCATGTATCATCTATCCTCTCATGTATCATACTCCCATAGATTCTTGAGTTTGATTTCCAAAAAAAACCATGGTTTGCAAATACTTGGGAAGTTCTTGAAATAAGTTAGGAATTGATATTCCAAGTGGTTCGAATATTCATCCAAGATCTGGAAGTATACTTTCAAAACCCTCATTTCAAAACTCCCTCTTAAACCCCTCATTTTGATTTCAAGAAATAAACCTTGTTTTTCTCAAAACCCTCAAAACAGTGAGTCATTTAACTTCAAGGAATTATTTTGAGTTCGATACTCAATGTATGAATGCAAGACCACTTGGAAAGTCTTTCTAACTCATTATAGAACATCCATGATTTTTGGCTTGACTTGGAAGCACTTGGAAATGGTCCACTTGGACCCAAACATTCCTTCCAGACATTCTGTCTTTTCTGTCACAGCAGCTAGGTCCACTTCCAACTTCTTTTCCAGAAAACTTTTCCAACAAGGGTGGTCCTAACTTATTTTTCCCTTAAACTTCAATGTCTTAGGGAACTTTCCATATAAAATGGGCCTCTAGATCATTAGTTTTCATTTTCTAAGATTTTTCAACATTTCAGTCGACAGTACGGACTCTGTTTCTGAGTGACCTTCATTGTTTATATGATTTCTCTCAATCTGTGATAGCTATTCAAGATTGGCTTTTTGGGTTGTGTTCTAGACACAATAAGGAAGATCTCCATAAAAAATCATGCATTGAAAACATTCCTAACCCCTCTTTTCAATTTCCACAAGATCATGCTATTGTTCTGTCCACTATTCACAGCAAGCACATCTTAACTTTCATTCTTTGATTTGATGCTTATATGCATTCTAAATTAGTTCATATCTTAGGAAGTAGTTCATACTACATTTGTACATATCCCATGTTGATTTCATTCATCCATACGTTCATGCTTCCCCCGATCTAATCATCCTTTCTCATCTGTCCCGGGGATTGAGAGATCTTCTTTTCTCAAAGATTAACATGCATCATTCTAGCTTGCTAAGCATATTTTGATTTCATTGATTATTTGTTTCAAGAACAATTCATGTCCCCCTTTAGATTAGGAAATCTTGATTATTTGATACATGATTAGACGATTTTTCCTAGGTTTTTTTGTGTGATCTTTTCACTTTGCATTGTGTGATATTTGGCTTAGATCTTATGAATGATATCTTACCTTTAGATCTTCCATTTCAAATTTTCTTATGTGATGTAATATACTATCATAGTATTATTTGTCGAACCAAACATAGTATAAGATGATAATTTGGATGCTAATTGAGGCCCGTCGAAAGACGGGGCGAGTTGAGGGTGTTTTAGTAGCGACAAAGGCTCCTTCCTCTCTCGTACCAAAACCCCAAACCAAGTTCTTTGGTTATGAAGGGCCGGTGCCCTTTATCCATTTGGGTGAGTCAAAATTAGGTTTCTTGGTTCCTTAAAGACCAAGTGGCGACTCTGTATCTGTTTTCAACAGACCTTTCATTTTCTCCCTTTGATCCAAATCAAATTTCAAACAAGTTTCAAAACAAGCAAGTAGTGGAATTTTCGGTGTCCACAATCTGGCGACTCTGTTGGGGATTTTTATTTTTTAAAACAAAATAATACAGAGGTTTGACTCATAAGAAACATCCTTAAAATCATCTTTCTACTGTGTCTGGTTCACCGCATTGCACTTCTGCATTTCCCCTTCGACTGTGTCTGAAACGCGGCGCTGACATTGTTCAGGTCTTATTGTGCCAGGGCACAAGTCACCGTTGATACTGTACCTTCCAAGGTATATCAAAAAGAGTAAAAACCTCCGTACTGTCTCTCTGACGGTATATTGGAACTCTCGTCAACGGACCCTCTTTGACTAAACCCAGCCTTTGCATATAGATTCCTGTAGAACCTTTCATAGGACTGTTCATTTCTTTTCAAATAGGACAATGTGATATAACTGCTGTATGCCCTGGCAGGATTACCTGCGCGGTGTAGACGCTTATGTGGCATAGAACAGAACCTCTTTCTTATGATTCCCAAGGCAATCACTCACATGTGATCACATTGAGTTGACTTGCCTAGGCACCATGATAAGGATGTCTGCTCCATGCTCACAAAGATATACACCGCAAACCTTGTTTGTTGATCCTGAGACATAGGAGTATGAAAACTTGCTAGACAGTATGATCATCATCATCACCTATTCCCGTCGTATATCCCTATTTCTTCCAGAAAACTCTACCCAACTCATCAGGATATCCCTGTTTCTCCTAGAAACTCTGTCCGAATCACCCAGATTTCCTAGAAATCCCTATTTCTCTCCAGATTACCCAGAAATCTCAATTTCTTCCAGAAACTCCGATATACTTATGTCCCCCCAGATATTCTTGCTTCCCCCAGAATACCCAAAAATCTCATTTTTTCTTAGAAACTCCGATATACTTGTTTCTCCTAGAAACTATGTCCGACTTACCCAGTTATACCTATTTTCCCAGAAGCTCTGTCCAAATCTTTCAGATTACCCAGAAATCTCAATTTCTCCCAGAAATTCCGGTATACTTGTTTCTCCCCGAAACTCTGTCCAACTTACCCGAGTTTTCATGTTTTCCCATAAGCTCTATCCAAATCTCCAAGATTTCCCAAAAATTCCAACAACTCCATCCAAACTTCCCAAAAATGCCTAGATGTACCAATTTCTCCCAAAAATTCCGATTTCCCAATTTCTCCTAGAAGCTCAGTCCAAATCAACCAGAAATTCCTATTTCTCCTAGAAACTCAAATGACTTTTAGAAATTTCTCTGAATCTTCCAAATCCCTATTTCTCCCAGAAACTCTGTATCTCGGAAATCCCTGTTGTCCCTTGGTGATCACACTGGAAAGTAAGGTTAGCACACTCTGTATGCCTAGGACCTTATTTGTTTAGCTGTTATCTATTAAAAATAGGAGCATCATATAGATTAGGGCTTGCATCCGCATGCTTGTCTCATATACATACACAGTTCATGTCAGTTTGCACACACATATATCTCATAAGTCCACACAGTCTATCCCTTCTCATCATCACATGATCATCGATCTTCATCCTCCGAGTCTGATCCTTGTCATTTCAATTTGTAAGACATCACAGGTCCCAAATGTCGTCCTGCTACATTTTCTTCTTGGGATTAACAGCCCTCCCGGAAACAAACCTATGGAGCACAAAAGCTTGGAAACTCGAGTCGCCAAGATGAGAACCACTATGACTCAGCTTTCGGATCACCTCACCCAGGTCCTAGGATTTCTTGAGAAAATGAGACCAGAAGTCCGCATTCACTCCGCTTGGACTCGTACACCGAATGATCAACTAATCAGAATAACTATGGATGTTAGAATGACCGCTATGGAACCTGCTGTTGAGAAGATCAGGGACGAGCTTGCGGAAATGACAGATATGATACGGCATTTGGCTAACCCACCACCCTCGATTCTGCTATCTTCCCGGTCAGCACCTTGTACTGAATGGTTTGGAAAATTAGCTGATCTTTGGATACATAGTTTGGATCAAGAAGCTCTTGACAAACTCACCAGAATAAAGGATGCCATCAAAGAAGGAAAGTTCAGGAATAATGAACCCCAACACCAGTCCAAGGGACCCAACTACTCCCTAGACTCCCCAGATATCCATGCACCTAACCACCAACCAATGGCCTACCCTCTCCGTCCATACCAGTCCATTCCACCAAATCGCCCTAAAGGCCCTCGCAAATTCTCCAGACTTGATATTCCCCTCTCCATAGCCTTAGACCACCTACTCAAAAAGGGCCACCTGCAACTCCTCCCTCACAAACCACTACCGGATCCCATACCCTCTCACTATAACATGAGCCTACAATGTGCTTACCACCAAAATTTAGGCCATGCCACCGATCAGTGCATCCGCCTCCGCCATGACATTCAAAATCTCATAGAGGATGCACCCCATCCTAATGCCATCTCCTATCTTGGCTTGGACCAACCGCTCGACTGATCCCCTTCGCTGAGGCCCATGAATGTTGAACCTGTGCCGGTGAAGTGATGGTGTTTGGAACTCTTGCTAGAAAACCAAATGAAGATGCTCTTTAAAAAAAAAAAGAAATAAAAAGAATAAGTGAGTCACTGTGACATTCCATTTGAGACCGGGTCGAGTCCAGTCGAGTCTGTTGTGTGTTTGTCAATTTCAAGTTTAGTCTTGTGGTCGAGTCCGTCTGTCATTGAGTTGTTAATGAGTCTGTAACCTTTCTCTTTGGATGGAATGAAGTCTCGTTTTGCCTAATCTGATGTGCCTAGTCATAGATGCATGAATCGCTGAACCGAAGTGTCACTTTTCAAATTACCATGGATATTACTGTTCTAAAAAAAAAAAATTTACTCAAACAAAAAATCCTGAAAGGTCAAAGTCAATTTTGCGCTGACACTGAAGAAGAGCTGAGAATTGAATAGTCTTACTTTAAGAATTTAAAGATGCTTTTGCTCAAATCTCAAAAAGACATGCTTGGAACTGACTTGGGGCTTGCCCAACACCCTTTTCCCACCATTTCGAAGCCTTAAGCCCAATCCAATTGGGAGCCATGCAATCTGTCCGATTGAAAGCAATGCAAACTTAGCCCTTGATGATAGCCAAACATTTCACTGAGTTTCATCTCCACTTTCAAAAAAAAAAAGAAAAAAAGAAAAGAAAAGAAAAGAAAAAGCTCGCTAGGTTGAAAACCCGAAAGGGCACCTAGGCAAAAGTTAGAGCTGAAAAAGGTGTTGATTTCCAAATTCTGACCCTAGCCAGTCAAAATGTTGGAGAAAATTTTGATGAAACAAATGAAAGAATCATACGCTTCAAGATACATCTTAAGAACGTGCCAAGATCACAATTCAAAAGGCACGGAATGACCACAAATAAATTTCGAGAGCTGACATGCACATTCTGGAATTCTGAGATTGCAATTGAAAGATCTCACAAGAATCGACTACATTAAAAAGCAAAATTGACTGGCTAGGCGAAAGTGAAAAGGATCAATCCTCAAAACAAAACAAAAAGAAAAAGAAAAAGAAAAGAAAGGGAGATTGAAACTAAATCCTTTATTCAAAGCTACCATAAGTGGCTCAAGTTTGAACTTGTTTGACGATTGGTTTGAAAAACCCTCATACCTCAAACCCCTTAATTCAAGCCTTGCCTTGAACTACGCTCGACCTGATTGCCACTCGAGGATACGTAGGCAACCACATCGGTTCGGTCGACACCATCATAATCAAACCGATTTCTTTCAAGACCTTGCCTTGAACTACGCTCGACCTGATTCCCACTCGGGGATACGTAGGCAACCACATCGGTTCGGTCACCCCACCTACCCAAAAATCAACCCGCTTCTTCCCAACCATGCCCGAACTACGTTGGACCTGATCCCCACTTGGGGGTACGTAGGCAGACTTTCAAAAAAGAAAAAAGAAGGATGGCTCGCTAGGTCAAAAATTCGAAAGGACGCCTAGGAAAAAATTAGAGTTAAATCCAAGGTGAGCAATAACAAAAGAGAGAAAAGAGCTTGCTAGGTCACCTCACTGGTGCCTAGGCAAAAGTTATGAGCATTTGAGAGATTAAAGTCACGGTCCATGCCTCAAGCCAGAAAATCACCTTCCACACTAGGGGCAAACTTCGGCTACCCGCCTCGTTTGCCTGACTTTTACTATCTACCCTTCACACAAGGGGAAAACTTCGGTCACCTACCTCGTTTGCCCAAAACCTCCAATGAACCTTCCTCCAAACTAGGGGCAAACTTCGGTCATTTACCTCGTTTGCCTACCGATCCCACTTCATGCCCTTCAAACTAGGGGCAAACTTCGTTTGCCACCCGTTCCCTATACACCAATGGTAAGCCTTCAAGTCACAAACATTGTCTTGAATAGATGGAAATGGAGCGTCTTTCATTCCATAAGCTAAGGCACTAATTCAAAGCACATCTTGAGAGAAGCAAAGAAATTGATTAGATCAGTAGGGAGGAATTTTCAAAAATAAGATTCACCATCAAAGTGATGCCACGTTAAGGAGAGAAGTAAACACAAAAGAGAAATGGTACATCATTTATGACAAAAGCACATTAAGTTTTGGCAAGTCGATCTTGTTTCACTTTGGTGTCAAATGTGTCGTCCTCGTGCGTCAATGTCTGTCAAGTTTTTGAGTCTGTTGTAGTCTCAAATATGTAAATCAACAGTGACTAATAAAATTTTCAAATCAAGTTATAAAGAGCATGCCAATACAAGCAGGAGTACCAAACACCATTACTGCACCGGTCAAGGCGTCAGCATGAGAAGCGTCAAAACTTGGGGAAGATTTCATCCCTTTCCAAACTGCCAAAAGCTAATCATCTTTCTTCATGCAACATAAGTCCATGAGTGGCTGTTGATCTTTCATCTTTCTTCATGCAACATAAGTCCATGAGTGGCTGTTGATGATCTTCCTTTCTCCTTGCAACATAAGTCCATGAGTGGCTGTTGATCTTCCGTCTTTCTTCATTCAACATAAGTCCATGAGTGGCTATTGATCATCTTTCTTCATGCAACATAAGTCCATGAGTGGCTGTTGATGATCTTCCTTTCTCCTTGCAACATAAGTCCATGAGTGGCTGTTGATCTTCCGTCTTTCTTCATGAAACATAAGTCCATGAGTGGCTGTTGATGATCTTCATTTCTTCATGCAACATAAGTCCATGAGTGACTGTTGATGATCTTCTTTCATCCTAGCAACACAAGTCCATGAGTGATTATTGATCACCCTCCTCTTTCAATAATCAAAACCTTAACTGCCGCGGACCATCTCTGTATCCCTCATCACAAATAGAATGATACCTTTACTCTAGCAGAGTACATTATCCTTTAGCTCCCGGAGGCCCCGACCGGCCTACTTGGATTGAGCGCTGAAAGATTCAATCAGCCGTGAGAGATTCAGAGATGGGTCCTGGTTCCCCGATCAAGAAAAAAGAGATTCTTCGAGAACCCTACATCATCCTCCGAGGACAGAAATAGAAAGATACCAGCTCCCGGAGGCCCCGACCGGCCCTCTTGGATTGAGCACCGAAAGATTTGATCAACCGTGAGAGATTCAGAGATGGGTCCTGGTTCCCGATCAAGAAAAGAGATTCTCCGAGAACCCTACGTCATCCTCAAGGACAGATATGGAAAGATACCAGCTCCCGGAGGCCCCGACCGGCCCTCTTGGATTGAGCGCTGAAAGATTTGATCAATCGTGAGAGATTCAGAGATGGGTCCTGGTTCCCGATCAAGAAAAGAGATTCTCCGAGAACCCTACGTCATCCTCAAGGATAGATATGGAAAGATACCAGCTCCCGGAGGCCCCGACCGGCCCTCTTGGATTGAGCGCCAAAAGATTTTATCAACCGTGAGAGATTCAGAGATGGGTCCTGGTTCCCCGGTCAAGGAAAAAGAGATTCTCCGAGAACCCTGCATTCTCCCCCGAGGACAAAAGGAGAAAGATACCAGCTCCCGGAGGCCCTGATCGGCCCTCTTGGATTGAGCGCCGACAAATTTTGATCAACCGTGAGAGGTTCAGAGATGGATCCTGGTTCCCGATCAAGAAAAGAGATTCTCTGAGAACACCTACATCATCCCCTGAGCATAGAAACAGAAAGATACCAGCTCCCGGAGGCCCCGACCGGCCCTCTTAGATTGAGCGTCGAAAGATTTAATTAGCCGTGAGAGAATCAGAGATGGGTCTTGGTTCCCCGATCAAGAAAAGAGAGATTCTCCGAGAACCCCGCGTCACTCCCGAGGACAGATATGAAAAGATACTACCTCCCACCACCCTCAGCAGAAAGTAACAAAAGAGGAACCGACTCCCGACAGGAACAAGCAGAAAATCGCCCGCATCCAGATCTCCTGATTATCAAGAGTTTTCTCATCTGTCCATTTTCATAGCTTTATCACAAGATCCCTCGGTCACCTTTGGCTGTCGTCTTCTAAACAAAGCACATCTGATCTATCTCACTCGTTTGCAAAGCACACGTCCCATGTTCTAGAAGTTTGCCCCTAGACTTAGAGTCTTCTAAACCTTGATGTCCTCATCCGAGTCATTCACTACATCACAGTCATGAACACTAGCACAACACCAGCCCACTCGGAGTGGCACACCCCACGGCACCTGTTCATACTAGGATCAGAACGCTAGACACGATAGGACTCATGACACAATTCATATAACATCCGTGCATATAGCATAGTATCCGCCTGATTGTTGTGTATGTGCATATGTGATTTATTCCTTTGTGCCCTGAACTACGTCCTGGTCTGATTCCCCTTGGGATACGTAGGCAGCTCACGCGGAGCACGACCAGCACTAACCTCAGCATCCTTGCATCTTTTGCAACGCTTTTTATCCTAAATCTATAGCCTCCAAAAAGTCATGTCTCTTCAAAGCTTTGGCACTCGCTTGCGACATGCGTTGCCTCGCAAGTTCTTGCCAAAGAGGGGCAAACTGTAGACACCCCATTTTGTCGGCTATCAGATTTAGGAGACCCATAGCTTGGTGGTTCACAATGATCGAAAAAGGACACAAAAGGACTCCTTGAAGTTGGTTCTATTTCTCAAAATGCTCAGAATGACCAAAATGCCCCTGAAAGCCATAAAACTCCCAGATTTGGTCCCAAAGTTCTGGAAACATGCTACGTCGTAAGAAAATTATTCAAATGAGTTTTAAAAGAAAAATCAGATGAAATCATCGGCTCCCAGAGACCCCCAGAAGTCCCGGAAGTTCCCAAAAAGTCCCCGTTGACCGGTTTGACCAAGGTTTGACCAGGGTTTGACCAAGTTTAACCAAAGTCGTTCGAATTCACCAGAATCATTTTTAAATCATGAAAAAGTGTTAAAACAAGTTCCGAAAGAAAATCGAGCGAAAACATCAGCTCCTGGGAACTCCCGGAGGTTTCCAGAACTTCCCGGGAATCCCAGGTTTGACCAGTTTGACCAGAATTTGACTTTGGAACCGGGGTGCCGAAACAATTTTCAAATATTTTTCATGGATACTAGAGGTCAATAGCTTTCCAACGGTATATCGCACATAATTTCTGGATTTACAACGAATTTATTATAAATTTCCAAAGGCGATCAAATTGGCTTTTATCGCAAATACCGCAAAACTTTTCAAAGTGACTTATCCCCAAACTATTTTTTATGTAAAGTAGACTCCAATACCTTTCCAACGGTATATCACAACCTCAGTTTGGAGTTCATATGCATTTTCTGTGAATTTCGGACGAAATAGGGCCTTTTCGCGAATACCGGAACCTCAGGGGGCCTAAACAGCATTAGCTGGACGAAGGGAGGAGCAGTGCCGCCGCGGCACTGGCCCACTGCCACCGCGGCACTGGTCCAGTGCCGCCGCGGCACTCCCCTCCAGAACAGTGAGTTTTTGTAATTTCTTTTGGGGTCCCATTTTGATTAATTAAAAACCAAAACGACGTAGTTTTGATTCCCAGCTTATTTTGGACCAATGGGAGACCATTTTAAACTTTTTAAAACTCCATTTACCACCCCTCCTTTGCTTATAAAAGAAGCCATTTACTTCCATTTAGGGGGGGGACATGGAAGCTTAGAGAGAGCTTAGGAAGAAACTCTAGAGAAATATAGAGAGAGAAAGAGAAGAAGTAGTCTTCTTCTTCCATTTCCTCCATCAAAGTGAGTTTCTTTTTTTACTTGAGTTTGCAATCAAAACTTCAATCATCCAAACCTTTCTTTCACCACCATTCTTGAGCATCCATGAGATAGAAAGCTACTTCCATGTCCAAATGTCACCATATATGAGTGAAACACCAAGCTACAAGTCCAATATCTCAATGATTATCAACTATTGATTTCTATTTGAATGCTTGTTTACTTTAATGTTCATCTCTCTCTTAACCTCATTTCTTTTTGACTTTTCTTTGATTATTTAGTTGTTCATCATCATCTAGATGACATGTTGTTTGAGGAGAGTGAATCCTTATGGATAGTAGCTCTTGACCTCAAAGACATGTTTGATGGATGATGATTCTACCTTCAATACATTCATATGTATTCTTGAAGTCATATTCTCAAACAAAACTATGTTTGTGCAAATAATATTGGGAGTTCTTTGATGATTCAAGGTTAGATGAGGTTCTAAGTGGTCACATGGTCATCTCAAGAGTTTAAGTTCATGCTTTGAACATCTATTTCAAAACCCCCAATCAAGAACTCAAACTCTATTTCAAACCCAAATCCATTTTCTTCAAGAATGATCCAAAACAGTGAGCTGTTCAGATTCAAAGATTTGTTTTGAATTAAATACTTGAGTTATGATGATGAAACCACCTGGAAAATCTTCCTAAGACATCATAGTTTGTCTCCAATATTTCCCATCAATTATAGAGATGTGAAAGTATTTGTTTTGGATGTGAGAAGTTAATATTCATAATCTGCCTCTATTCTCACAGAATGTTCACCCTACTTCTTGCACTTATTCTGGATATTTTCGTCACTGTACATATATCTTTTCTATTTTTTTTTTTATGAAACTTGGGTGTCTTAAGAAACTTTTGGTATATAATGAGTCATCATAAGCCATTTCTTTGATTTATGAAAAATCATACAAAATCAGTCAACAGTGCAGCTTTTATTTCTGAGTCATGTGTACATTCTGATTTATTTCTTTTAATCTGTGATAGCTATTGATGTTTGGCTTTTTGGGTTATTTTCTAGACACAATAAGGATGATCTCTGATTTTTACCACATTTTCCTAGGCACGTTTGACCTCCCATTATGATGTTATAAAGTAATACATACAGTCTGTCCACTATTCACAGCATTTCACTTTTTTGACTTTCACACTTTGATGCAACACTCTCTTGTATCTAGATGAACCCATGTCCCATGAACATGTTCTTTACCACTTTTATCATGCAATATCATATCATGTATCATCTATCCTCTCATGTATCATACTCCCATAGATTCTTGAGTTTGATTTCCAAATAAAACCATGGTTTGCAAATACTTGGGAAGTTCTTGAAATAAGTTAGGAATTGATATTCCAAGTGGTTAGAATATTCATCCAAGATCTGGAAGTATACTTTCAAAACCCTCATTTCAAAACTCCCTCTTAAACCCCTCATTTTGATTTCAAGAAATAAACCTTGTTTTTCTCAAAACCCTCAAAACAGTGAGTCATTTAACTTCAAGGAATTATTTTGAGTTCGATACTCAATGTATGAATGCAAGACCACTTGGAAAGTCTTTCTAACTCATTATAGAACATCCATGATTTTTGGCTTGACTTGGAAGCACTTGGAAATGGTCCATTTGGACCCAAACATTCCTTCCAGACATTCTGTCTTTTCTGTCACAGCAGCTAGGTCCACTTCCAACTTCTTTTCCAGAAAACTTTTCCAACAAGGGTGGTCCTAACTTATTTTTCCCTTAAACTTCAATGTCTTAGGGAACTGTCCGTATAAAATGGGCCTCTAGATCATTAGTTTTCATTTTCTAAGATTTTTCAACATTTCAGTCGACAGTACGGACTCTGTTTCTGAGTGACCTTCATTGTTTATATGATTTCTCTCAATCTGTGATAGCTATTCAAGATTTGCTTTTTGGGTTGTGTTCTAGACACAATAAGGAAGATCGCCATAAAAATTCATGCATTGAAAACATTCCTAACCCCTCTTTTCAATTTCCACAAGATCATGCTACTGTTCTGTCCACTATTCACAGCAAGCACATCTTAACTTTCATTCTTTGATTTGATGCTTATATGCATTCTAAATTAGTTCACATCTTAGGAAGTAGTTCATACTACATTTGTACATATCCCATGTTGATTTCATTCATCCATACGTTCATGCTTCCCCCGATCTAATCATCCTTTCTCATCTGTCCCGGGGATTGAGAGATCTTCTTTTCTCAAAGATTAACATGCATCATTCTAGCTTGCTAAGCATATTTTGATTTCATTGATTATTTGTTTCAAGAACAATTCATGTTCCCCTTTAGATTAGGAAATCTTGATTATTTGATACATGATTAGACGATTTTTCCTAGGTTTTTTTGTGTGATCTTTTCACTTTGCATTGTGTGATATTTGGCTTAGATCTTATGAATGATATCTTACCTTTAGATCTTCCATTCAAATTTTCTTATGTGATGTAATATACTATCATAGTATTATTTGTCGAACCAAACATAGTATAAGATGATAATTTGGATGCTAATTGAGGCCCGTCGAAAGACGAGGCGAGTTGAGGGTGTTTTAGTAGCGACAAAGGCTCCTTCCTCTCTCGTACCAAAACCCCGAACCAAGTTCTTTGGTTATGAAGGGCCGGTGCCCTTTATCCATTTGGGTGAGTCAAAATTAGGTTTCTTGGTTCCTTAAAGACCAAGTGGCGACTCTGTATCTGTTTTCAACAGACCTTTCATTTTCTCCCTTTGATCCAAATCAAATTTCAAACAAGTTTCAAAACAAGCAAGTAGTGGAATTTTCGGTGTCCACAACAGGAATAACATTACGAAAAAGAGTTAAAGAATCACTGGGGGGCACCCCCATATGAATTAGAAAGGAAACGAAATACGAGGGGTGACTCGGGGGCTCACCTTAATAGGCGCACTGGGTGTAGGGTGCCGGTGGTGCCACTGACAATCTGAAGGACCCGGAGCTCCGTAATGAGGTGGGTTGAAGTGGGGGAAGCCAAAATCGTAGGAGTGGTACTCTGTGTTCGATTGCTTGAGGAAGGGAGATAGATGGAGAGACTGAACAAAATTCTGAACGACGCCTCGTATAAAAACAGGTTTCGATCGATCGAGTAGGCTCGATCGATCGAACCTCCGATCGATTGAGTCCTTCTCAAGCGCTCGAGGTGATGACACTCTCGATCGATCGAGATACATTCGATCGATCGAGCATAGAAATTCTACAACATCCTGGAATTGAGAAATTACACACCCCCAACTAACCAATTTTAATTTGGACAAACAGAATAGAGATAAAACAGTGCATTGCCAGAATATGTAAGACAAAAATGTCACCCTCAGAGTAGATAATTGCAAATTTATATAAATAAATCCTTAAAATAACATCCCTGTGCAATATCAGTGCCCCCACAAATGGTATTTAAACCCTTATTGAAAAAGAAAACTACAATAAAACTGAAATTAAAAAAACACTTTGTCCAAGAATACACTCCAATGTATTAAAGAAGATAGGAAATGACATAAAACAATTGGAGTGAAACACTATTCTTCAAGCAGAAAGATATCTTCCTCCACAGCTTCTTTCGCCGCCAGAACTTCCAATGTAGAGTCTAAACTCGATGATTCCCTTTCCCAGAACAGTCGGAACGCAATGAGGACATCATCAAGCAAATTTGAACTCTGTGAGGAATTGATATCACAGGCAAGAGGTGATTCGCATGGAGACAAAGATAAAGGAGTATGATTGCGCAACAGACTTTCCTCTTGCGGCGGAGTATTCGGAGACCGTATATATGGCTCAAACCAATGAAAGAGTTGATGTGGAAGGTATAGCGGTGGGAATGGTAGATTCATAGTGATATTCCTGACAAAGGGAAACAAAAACAAATATGGAGAAAATAAGTTAACAAGAGCAACAGAAAGAAACAAAACGAAGAGATAAATAGAGCAAAACAAAAAGGAAATGAAAGGGAAGTGACCCAAAATTCACCTCACTATTGGCCAGATATCTCGAGGTACACTAGCTGGTAGAGGGCATTGAAGCCTGAATAGCAAGTAACTGACATACTCATAGATGTAGGGAACCACATGGAAGAACAAGAAGTTGTCAACATATGTGAAAACCGCATTGTGGCGTTCAGGCACCACATCTTGTAGGTCCTCTTCTTCCCATGGCTCCCACATTGAGTCGTTTTCCCATTGTTCCAACAGTGCGTCATCCACTTCTCCAACAGCATACCCTTCAGGTTCTCCTTCCTCACCAGAAAGGTCCATATGCTCGAAAGGGTTAATTTGGAGGAGAGCAGGATCATAAGGGATGTATCCATAGGTCAGGTCCACCACATCATCCGCCCCTGGTCCTTGATAAGGAGATAAGCAGAATGCTATCTCGTCGGCAGTCCAAGGTGGGTTCTAATATTCAGAATCAGCCCATGACCCTATAGAATGAACGTCATCATCCCGCATTTTGATAACCTGCAAGGGAAAGACAGCACGAAATAGCAGATTAAGAATAGAGGTCACATTCAAAAAGACAGACAAAAGATAAAATAAAACGAAATGCAGGAAAAGAAAAAGTACAACAACATTGGGAGAACGCCCTTTGGCGTTTTAGTTTGAAGTATAGTCGGGCTCATCCAGTTGGATGTGCTCGACTTCAGGTTGAAAATCTTTTAAGAACGGTTTCAATCTTTGGCCATTGACCTTGAAACTTCCTTCGTTCTTAGGGTTAAATAGTTCAACTGCCCCGTGTGGAAAGACAGATTTGACTATGAAAGGTCCTGTCCACTGAGATCGGAGTTTGCCCGGGAAGAGATGAAGGCGTGAATCATATAATAAAACTTTCTGCCCCGGCTCGAAAGACTTACGAATGATCGTTCAATCGTGGTGCGCCTTCAACCGTTCCTTGTGGAGTTTGGCATTGTCGTATGCATCTCGACGGATTTATTCCAGTTCAGCCAACTGAAGTTTCCGGAGATGTCCTCCCACCTTAATGTCGAAATTTATTGCGCGTGTTGCCCAATAAGCTTTATGCTCAATCTCAACGGGGAGGTGACATGCCTTACCATACACTAGCCGATAAGGAGACATTCCTAGATTTGTCTTGTAGGCAGTACGGTACGCCCACAGAGCGTCAGTCAATTTATAGGCCCAGTCTTTCCTGTTGAAACTAACCGTTTTTTCAAGTATATGTTTGATTTCACGGTTAGCCAACTCCGCCTGCCCGTTTGTTTGTGGGTGGTACGCTAGAGCGATTTTATGGTGCACCCCATATTTCTTGAGTAGTGCTTCCAAAGACCTGTTGCAGAAATGCTTGCCTTGGTCACTTAATAATGCTTTTGGGGTTCCGAAACGCGATAAAATGTTTTCCTTAAGAAAAGACATGACTGTTTTGTGGTCATTGCGTCTCGTCGGTATTGCTTCCACCCATTTTGATACGTACTCCACAGCTAGGAGTATATATTTGCAGTGGTTTGATTTAGGGAACGGTCCCATAAAGTCTATGCCCCAACAATCGAATATTTCAATTGTGATAATAGGGGTTAAGGGCATAGAGTTTCTTTTTGAAATAGTACCTAGCTTTTGACAGCGTTGGCACGATTTACAGAAAGAATAAGCGTCTTTAAATATGGTGGGCCAATAAAATCCGCTGTGTAGGACTTTTTGTGCGGTCTTTTGGGAAGAAAAATGGCCACCACATGCTTCAGAGTGGCATGAGGCTAAAATTACGGTTATATCCTCATTAGGGACGCAACGCCTGATGACCTGATCAGCACAGTACTTGAATAAATAAGGGTCATCGAAAAAGAAATGGCATGCAAATGAGAGGAACCGCTTCCTGTCTTGATTTGACCAGTGTCTAGGAGTTTCTCCTGCGGCCAGGTAATTTACTATGTCTGCATACCAGGGTAAACCCAAGACTGCCATAATTTGCTCGTCTGGGAATTCATCTTTAATTGGCATGGGCTCAGTATTGTCTGTAAATGTTAACCTAGATAGGTGGTCAGCAACCACATTCTCTACTCCCTTTTTATCCTTGATAGTGATATCAAATTCCTGGAGTAGGAGTATCCAACGGATAAGCCTTTGTTTCGCATCTTTCTTAGATAACAGGTACTTGAGGGCCGAATGGTCTGTAAAACAGACTATTGGGGACCCTATCAGGTAAGACCTGAATTTGTCCAGAGCGAAGACTATTGCCAGTAGCTCTTTTTTAGTAGTTGAATAGTTCATTTGAGCTTCGTTGAGTGTTCGGCTGGCATAGTAAATAACATAAGGCTTCTCGTCCTTCCTTTGTCCTAGGGACTACACCATTGGCGTAGTCACTAGCATCGCACATTAGTTCGAATGGCAAACCCCAGTCGGGTGCCTGTATTATCGGTGCGGAGGTAAGGTGTTCCTTTAGTGCGTCAAAAGATGTTTGACAGTCATCCGACCACTCAAAAGGTGCATCTTTGACTAGAAGTTGGCACAGTGGTCTAGAGATCGCACTAAAGTTTTGGATAAAGCGTCGATAAAACCCAGCATATCCCAGAAAAGAACGGATGTCTCGGACTGTTCGAGGGATCAGTAAGTTAGAAATAATATCGATTTTTGCTTTATCGACTTGGATACCTTTGTCAGAGATAATGTGGCCGAGGACAATTCCTTTGGTCACCATAAAGTGACATTTTTCCCAGTTTAATACTAGGTGTTTGTCTTCGCATCTCGCTAACACCTTCTCAAGGTTTTCTAGGCAGTTATTGAAACTATGGCCGAACACTGAGAAATCATCCATGAAAACCTCAAGTATTTGTTCAACCATGTCACTGAATATGCTTAACATACACCGCTGAAAGGTAGCAGGTGCATTGCATAATCTAAAAGGCATGCGGCGGTAAGCGAATGTACCGAACGGACACGTGAATGTTGTTTTCTCCTGATCTTCAGGAGCAATTTCAATTTGGTTGTACCCACTGTATCCGTCCAAGAAATAGTAATACTTATGACCCGCCACTCGTTCTAGCATCTGATCTATGAATGGAAATGGAAAGTGGTCTTTCCGAGTCACAGTATTTAACTTGCGGTAATCAATACACATCCGCCATCCAGTGGGATGCGTGTTGGTACTAGTTCACCGTCTTTGTTTGGGATAACCGTTATACCCGCCTTTTTGGGCACCACCTGGGTAGGACTAACCCAAGGGCTGTCAGAGATAGGGTATATTATCCCAATGTCTAGAAGTTTTAAGACTTCTTTTTTCACTACTTCTTGCATATTTGGATTCAGACGCATCTACATTTGCCGTGAAGGTTTAGCGTCTTCCTCTAGATAAATCTTATGGGTACAAATAGATGGGCTTATGCCTTTTAGGTCGGCAATAGTCCATCCCAATGCTCCTTTGTGCAGTTTGAGCATTTGAATCAACTTATCCTCTTGTTCTGGATTTAACGCAGATGAGATTATAACAGGATAAGTCTTCTCAGTTCCCAAAAAAGAGTATTTGAGCTCTTTTGGAAGCTCCTTTAATTCCAAATCAGGAAACTGGAAATTCGAAGGCATAGTTAACTTGGTTTTTGGAGGTAAAGGTTCATATGGTGTGACCCACATGCATTCATCTCTATCTTCCTCCTTAGTTTCCATCATGAGGCAGGCGTGATTTAGGGCAGCATCCAATGGGGTAGAATCATTAGGTTGATAGGTAGTGTCGAATTGTGACACAACTACCTCCAAGGGATCTTTGTACTCTACAAGATCAGCCTCATCCTCGATGACCGTTTCGATGCAGTTAACTTCTTCGTCATCCTCGTATTCTTCAGGTCAGGGATTTGAGAATATCTTGACATTTAAAGTCATGTTCTCGAATACGATGGTCATGATACCACTTCTTATTTTGATTGTGGCATCTATGGTGTTGAGGAACGGACGTCCAAATATTATCGGGATTTGTGCACCTGGATTAGACACAGGTTCAGTGTCCAAGATCACAAAATTGACCGGGAAGACAAATGAATCTATCTGCACTAGAACGTCCTCCAATATTCCTCTAGGATATTTGATCGACCTGTCTGCCAGTTGTAGTGCAACTCGGGTGGATTTGAGTTCACCCAACCCTAGTTGTTTATATACTGAGTATGGCAACAGGTTTACACTAGCTCCTAAATCAAGGAGTGCGTTATCTATCCTTTGATTCCCAATTCTGCATGAGACAGTTGGGGTGCCAGGATCTTTTAGCTTCGGAGGCAACTCATTTTGAATGATTGCACTTGCTTGGCAAGCAACATAAGCATGTTTTTTCACACTTTGCCTCTTTTTGACCGTGCATAAATCTTTTAGGTACTTAGCGTAAGCTGGCACTTGTTTGATGGCATCGAGGAGTGGGAGATTAATTTTGACTTGTTTGAACAACTCCAAGAACTCCTGATTCTTTGCCTCGTTTTGGGGTTTCTTGAGCCTTTGAGGGTACGCCGCAGGGAAAGGGCGTTTAGGTAATTCGTCAACGACAGGCTCCTTTCCAGGCCTTCTCTCCACTTCTTCTACTTCTTTAGAAGCGTCCTCATTTGGTTATAATGATTTATCATTAGTGGACGACTCTTCTTCTTGAGTAGATGGTTTGCTTCTTATTACCACTTCCTCCTCTTCATTCTCCTTAGGAGTAGAATGAGGCATGTTTTGCCCTATGACTTTGCCGCTTCTTAATGTAGTCACGGCTTTTGCCTGTTCCTGGTTGGGAGGGCCATTATTGTAACCCTTAGGGTTTGGAAGTGGTTGAGCCGGAAATGTGCCACTCGAACCCTCTTGTCGTGCATCCATCCTCTCTAATGTCGCAGACATTTTGCTCATCATTTGAATTAACTATTGCGTTAAATTCGCGTTAGAGAGTGGATCTTCCTCTTGCACCTTCTTGTGAGGTGGCACATAAACATTTGCTTGTTGATTATGTGAGGGTTGAGCGTTGTTGTAGTTGTTTGTTCTATTCTGATTAAATGGCTGGGACTGCCTATTGTATTGCCCTTGATATTGATTATTGGTATTGTAGGGCTGTTGTTGTTGAAATTGGTTTTGGGTCCCAGCGTTGTTTTTCCAGTCAAACCCGGTGTGATTCCATCGATTGTTATTATTTTGTGAATTATAGTTGGTGTAGGAATTCCCCGCCCCCCTATACCCTTGCATGGCATTCATTTCCATAGGGGGTTGTTTTTTAAAGTATGGCACATTGGGACAGTATTGAGTAGTGTGTCCCAGCATATTACAGGTGCCACATGGTTCTTCAGGCAAAAACTGCCTAGAACTCTCTCCTTTCATCCCCAATTCTTCCACTTTCTTTGCTAGTTCTTCATACTTGTTCATAAGATGATCCTCACTTTTTAGTTGATATAAACTTTTCTCTTCGACACAGGAGATCTGTGAGCGTGGGACATCATCTGAGTTTAACCATTCATGGGCGTGTTCAGCTAGCCACTCAAAATGAGCTTCAGCCTCCTCCTTGTTTTTGCGAAGAAATGGCCCTGAACTCATGGTTTCAACCAGTTTCTTAGTTTCCCCATTCAACCCTTCATAGAAATAGCTTATGGTTCGCCATTTCTCATACCCATGAAGTGGGCATGAGAGTAGCAAATCCTTGAAATGTTCCTAGGTTTGGGTGAATGTTTCATTGCTCTTTTGTTTGTAAGAGTTTATTTGTCTTTTAAGCTCGGTGGTCATGTGAGGTGGAAAGAATTTCTTTAGGAAAGCAGTGTTCATCGCATGCCATGTGTAGATTGAATTAGGTTTTAAGGTGAGTAACCACGCTTTTGCTTTATCCTTCAAGGTGAAGGGAAACAGCATTAGACGTGTCACGTCTACAGGACAATTCTATGAGAAAGTTTTGCAAACATCCTCAAAGTCCTTGACATGTAGGTACGCCTTCTCGCTCTCCATTCCATGAAAGGTAGGAAGAAGTTGAATCATTCCATTGCGAAATTAGAATTCGCCTGCATGAGGTGGAATGAGAATACAAGATGGCGTAGGGGCGTGTTCAGGTGTCATGAGGTCACACAAAGGACGCAGTGAATCGTCAATTGGTATGACCACATTATCACCGTTTTCACTTTGATTATCAGCCATTGAATCGATCGGTGTAACTATGGGGTTAATAGAACTAGATGAATTGGATAAGTAGAATGGATTTCCGAAAATTCCCTCGATGGAATTATCGGACATAAAGGGAAAGATGCTAAGAAATTTTTAATCTAAAGAACAAAAGAAAAAGAAAAACAGAAAAAGATAAAGAAAGATTGAGATAACCGAAGCGTTAGCTTGTCGCCTTCCCCGGCAACGCCGCCAAAAACTTGACACGAAGAATTTTCTGTGTGCGCTTGTGTGCTATACCCAAGTGTAGGTAATCGTGCAAGTAGTAAACTGGATTAAGTCTAGGTCGATCCCACAGGGAAGGTGTGAAACTAATTACTTAGATTATTCTCAAAAAAAGGAAAATAAAATTCAATAATTCTTTATACGATGTAGAACACAAAGTTCCACAATCTAACAACTACGAAAAAACTGAAACAATTAAACTACATTAACTAATTACTAACTAATTAACTAAAGCAGTGATTTAAAAAAAATATTTTTCTTAATTAAAGAGGAATGTTGGGATTACACGAATCCACCGCAACCTAGCCATCTACCGTGCACTTACATTGAAGCTCAATGGAGTATACTCTCTACAGTATTCCGTACTTCTCTTAAGATAAAGAATCCATAGTCCTTTCATGACCGGGACTATATCATCACATTTACGTTTGAAATACACAGAGGCGGTTTAAAACAATAGTTTAGACTCTCACCTACGATGGTATTAGCATTGAGGGTGGTTTGCAAAATATATTGAAGGAAAATGCCTTAAAGCTTAAAGTTCATAGACTGTTTTGACAAACTGAGCGTTTTGGGACAATTTGATAACAATCCAGTAAAACAGAAAGTCTAGGGATACTGCATAGAATATTCTCAAGAATCAGAATGTTCGATCGATCGACGCGCTTTCGATCGATCGAATATCTTCATCCCTCGATCGATCGAACTGACTTCAATCGATCGACAATGTCTCTGGTCTGATCGCTCGAACTACTTCGATCGATCAAACACAGGAATTAATCTGCTGCATGGCAGAGGCCTGAGATCACGGTTTCATCGTGATCTCCCAACCCGGGGACTACTCAGACATGGTCTGGAGTGTCTCAGTATTATTTTTAACGTAAAAATCCATTAAAGGTTTGTTTGTTTGCGTTCTAATCATGAAAACTATGAAAACTAGTTGTATAACTCTATTTAGCATGCAAAACTATAAATCTAACAGATTAAACTATGGAAAACTATGAGCAGAATATGAAGAAATAGTAAAGAAGTAACCTGGAATGAAGAACTATTATTAAACTAGAGAAAAATCAATCCACAAGCAATCCTTTAACTTTCAAACCTACAAAAACATATATAAACTCCTTCCCTCTCTTCCAAAACTGATAAAAGCAAAGTGGGCGTCCCTAAGGACGTTTACAAAACGAGTGTATATAGAAACAACCTAATGCTAGGGTTAAAACATGCATTCTGCTGCGTGCGCGTATAATCTGATAAAAGGCATGTTCGATCGATCGAACTGTCTTCAATCGCTCGAACTCTATATTTCAGCTTTTACATGTCTTCTTTAGAATTCAGCATTTCCCTTCATCATGATCTTTCAATTCTTCACACAGCAACTGCAGTCTGAACAAATTACAACTAAAACACACACTTTATCATAGTTTAATCAATAGGTGCATAAACTAGCTTTGTAATTCAAATTGCAAATAAATGGAGGAATTGTAAACTAAATCCATACTTTTTCTTCTTTTAGCGCGGTTGTATTTTACAAATACCCCCGCTTGTCAACAGGTCGGTGGTACCCCTAGTACTGGTCGGTGGTACTTCTGATTGAGTATTCACTTTAAATATTTTCAACTTCTAACTTGATGAAAGGGTAGCTCAAGGGTCCTATTAGCCCACAAAAATACTACTTCTGATTTCTAAAACTTGGATTATTTAAAAATGATTTTTCTTCAAGTTTGACACGTATGTGTAGTTTTGAGGTAACTTTGTCAAGTTTAATCCTAAACTTTGTTTTTGAACGTTAATAAGTGAATATTTAGGCCTTTTGGGTGTTGTTACACATGTCTTAATCTACCGTTGCGGGTTAAGGTGTGACAACAAATGCTAGTGTACCAAACAGTTCAAGTGGAAGAACAAAGTTGGTGTAGAAAGGAAGATTGGTGCATACTACTGGAATCACCAAGTGCAAGTGCAGGAGCAAGTGGTAGGAAGGGGCAGGGGCATAGAGAAGGGTAAATGCTATCTTTAAGCTTTGTTTTTTTTGGGGTTGGCAAGCATGTGCATTGATGCTAGTGCTTTTGTAATTCAATTTGGATGTTTGTTTTTGTAATGTTAACAGATATGGATCTTTTTGTAATCCAAACTTTGGGTTTTGCAATCACACTATTATTTTCTAGTTAATTTGAATTGTCGATTTTGCTTTGCATTTTAGAAATATTGTGTTGTTGATTTGCAGTCACACTTTTATTTGTTGTTGCTGATTGACAATGGGCGGTTTGCTGTTGCTTTCAGTTTTAACCATGGGTTGAATGATTGTTGCACAACTTTCTTACAAAAATTGATACCTTCATTACTTTTTTTTTTTTGCATGGAAATACCTTCATTACTTGAACACTTCAACTTACATCAAAATGCATCCATAAACCCTTACATAAACCAAAAACCAAGTGTTCATTTGTATTACATCCCTAAACTTATACATAAAGATAACCTAAGTGTTCATTTTTCATTCACATGAGATACAAGGTTCCTCCTTTCTCATTAACATGTCAAGTTGAAGTCTTCTTCCAGCTGCAGCAGATGAAGAAAACCCATGACCCAATCAACAATACCTATAGCAGTAGCTCCCTTTTACGCCTCACTCCATTCCTGTCACGCCCCGGAATAGCATAAATAGAGAAAAATAAATTTCCTTTATGGGTCCATAGGGAATGACTAGTGAATGTCACTAACCTTCCACACCACGCAGTTCTAGATAACAGAAAGAACAACTCACAGTAATATAAAGGAAACCTATTATATTACCAACATTAGAGTTATTACAACAGTAAAGCTACAGCAGAAGTATATAAGGTTTGGAAGTAACATATGCCCAAATACCAAATATAACAAAACAACTAAATAGAAATAACATAAACTATCTCTAGGTCTTCAGCTGGCGTAAACATCAGCGTTATAGTCCTCCCTGGTATAACCATTATCAGTGGGGCCACCCTCAGTGCATTCTCCTCTTGGATAGGAACTATCGTAGTAGGCTTCATCACCTAAAAAATGAGGTAAAGGATAGTCTGGACGGGGAAAAGTCCAGGCAATAAAGGTCGTCAGCTTACTAAGAGCTGAGTGAGTAAAAACTAACAAGGTACCAATTATCTGAAGCAATAACAAGCTTATGAAAACATGAGTTAACATCTAATTATAAAAATAATAATAACTTGTTCCTTTATTCAACCTCGTAAACCAACCCTTATCGTCTTGTTACTCGAAGATTTGATATTCAACATATCCTGACTGAATGGAACAGACTCAATCATTTAACTCTAGGGATACACCCTCATTCCCATCCATCGCTTTTAAGAGCATATTACACAGCTCACCGCATGTCATGGACTCTACGTCAGTCCGTCCCCAGCTTTTAAGAACAATGTATCCTATTCACTGCATTTTAGGGACATAACGTTTTGAATAAGGCATATCATCTATTGCCACGACTCAACATTATCTACCAGACATCCCAGCTCACCGCTTTTAAGAGCATATTACACAGCTCACCGCTTTTAAGAGCATATCATAGATTATCCGGTCTATCTTAGGAATACTTGGTCCAGCTCACTGCTTTTAAGAGCATATGCACAGCTCACCGCTTTTAAGAGCATATCATGACCAAACGTCCGTCCACGTACCATTCCCAGAACTTACCAAACAACTTAAGTTATGTTCTAATGTCGACACATGACAATTCCCAATGTGGCTTGACTACTCGGATTAAAAGAAAATGGATATCGAACTCATACATGAACCGCATAATATCTCACGTCATTTCATTAACCCATTATTCTTAATCACACTTTATCTTTTTTGTTACATTATCCCCTGATCAACCCAAAATCACATAACGGAAGTTCGACCGAGAATCGAACAATCGAACCTCTTACATAACAAACAGGCAAAAGAATCCATGTTCTGCCCATACCAATCAATTGGTATAAGGTCCAATCGATTGGGATAAAAATTATAACAATCGATTGAGAATCATGGCAATCGATGGATCTGAAACAATGTTAATCGATTGCTAACATTGGCAATCGATTGGGTTGTCAATCGATTGAAACTCTATCCAATCGATTGGGTCCAGACTGATGGCAATCGATTGTAATTATGCCAATCGATTGGCACTTCGTCTTCATCAGCAGATTGTAAAAACAGCATATATAAACGTCAAAACCATGCATTTAAACATTGTATATACATCCAATAAAGGACTAAGTGAGTTAGAAACTCACCTAGGGTGCGTTTGGCTTGTGTGTTCTTGAAAACACCAAAGTTCTCTCTCTTTTCTCTTCTTCCTCTCTCTCTCTGTCCAGCTCTCTCTGTCTCTTCTTCTTCTTTATTCTTCTTTCTTTTCTTTTCTTCTTCTTTCTCTATACCAAGAAAGTGTGTATGGGTGTATAGATATAGATATAGATCTCAAGTTGTGTGCCTCTCTCTCTCTCTCTCAAGATCTGAAAACTGGCCCAAGGCCATATACATTCTCATATATATAGAGGTTGAGAGTGCCACACGTTTACAGGTAAAGAAAAGAAGAAAACTTGTCTCAGCTTATGCCAACCGATTAGGACACAAGTCAATCGATTGGTAACAGATATTTGAAGGCAATCGATTGGAAAAGATGGCAATTAGTCGGTAGAATGGCAATCAATTAGGAATATGTCAATCGATTGGTATTTGAAAAGTGGCAATCGATTGGGAAGCTTATCAATCGATTGGTAACCAAAATTCACCAAAAGAAGGAAAAAGTTACTTCAGGTATAGATAAGAATTACCAGGTCTTATTAATATACCAAAAATACAGGATATTACATGATCCACCACTCAACAAAAGATTTCGTCCTCAAAATCAAAAGCAATCAAGGTCTAGAACAAAAATAAAAACTTCTCTCGCATCTCTGACTCTAGCTCCCACGAAGCTTCTCCTTCATCATGATGCTTCCACTGAACCTTCACTAGCGAAATCTCCTTGTTTCTGAGCTTCTTGATCCCTCGATCCAAAACACGTACTAGTCCTTCGTTGAACGTAACATTGTCATTTACTTCAATATCTTCGAAGTTGATCTCGTGCGCTGGGTTGTGAGCACACTCCCTCAGCATACTGATGTGGAAAACATTGTGCACTCCTGACATCTTCAGCGACAACGTAAGGCGATTAGCAACTTTCCCAACACGCTCTAGAATCTCGAACGGTTCGATGAATCGTAGTGATAACTTGCCTCTTTTCTGACCAAATCTGATGATGCCTCGAATAGGTGAAACCTTGAGTAGTACATGATCTCCAACGGCAAATTCAAGTCTTTGCGTCGCTTGTCAGCATAACTCTTGTGTCGGGTCTGAGCTGTCTTCATCTTTTCACATACAATTTGAATCTTCTCGCTGGTCTCTCGTATCATTTCTGGCCTAAGAAGTTGAGTATCTCCGACTTTGGTCCAACACAGCGGCGATCGGCACGGTCTTCCGTACAAAGCTTTGAACGGCGCCATTCCTATGCTCAAATGATAACTATTATTATAGGCAAACTCAATCAAAGGTAAGTGTGTCTCCCAAGAACTCTCAAAATCAATGACACAAGCACGTAACATGTCCTCTATTACTTGATTAACTCATTCAGTCTGACCATCACTCTGCGGATGAAAATCTGAAGTCAAGTTCAATGTCGTTCCCATCGCTGTCTGGAGACTCTTCCAAAATTCTACAGTAAAACACGAATCTCGATCAGACACTATAGAAACAACTCCGTGTAATCGTACTACGTGTTGCAGATACATCCGGCTCAAACGTTCCATTGAATACGTCATACTATAGGCAATAAAATGTGCCGTCTTTGTAAGTCGATCCACGATTACCCAAATAGTATCATGGTTCTACTGTGACTTCGACAATCCTACCACGAAATCCATGGTGATGTGTTCCCATTTCCATTAGGGAATTGGTAACGCCTGTAGAAGTCCAGGTGGCTTATGATGTTCTGCCTTTACTTGCTTACAAGTAAGACATTGAGATACATACTCAGCTATTTCTCCCTTCATTCCTTCCCACCAAAAATTTCTCTTCAGATCTTTGTACAGCTTCGTACCTCCCAGATGAATAGTCATTCTTGACTTATGCGTTTCATCTAATATTTCTTTTCGGAGATTTTCTCCGTCAGGTACACATAGTCTACCTTTACATCATTAGGCTCCGTCGGTACTAATACTCCAGATTTTTGGTTCCTTTGCTGATATCTTGGCGAATCATAACTTCAAATCTTCTGTCGTCTGTTGAGCTGCTATGATACGACTGATCAACGTCGGTTATACCATAAGACATCCAAAATGTAGTCTTTCCATTGGTTCCACTGGCTGAAGCTTGAATTCAGCTAACACTTCTAATGCTCTCCATTCTCAAATTAGTAATGCAGCGATTACTAGTCGAGGTTTACGACTCAAAGCATCTACCACAACATTCTCTTTACCTGGATGGTATTGTAACGAAAAGTCGTAGTCCTTGAGTAACTCCATCCATCTTCGTTGTTGCATGTTCAACTCCTTCTGAGAGAACAAATACTTCAAACTCTTATGATCAAAAAACAGATCAAACTTCTCTCCATAGAGATAGTGTCTCCAAATCTTTAATGCAAATACTATTGCTGCAAATTCTAGATCATGCGTCGGATAATTCTTCTCTTGTACCTTTAACTATCTTGATCCATATGTAATAACATTCCCATCTTGAATCAGTACACACCCAAGTCCTTGGTGTGATGCATCACTATAGATCACATACCTTTCTCCACTCTTAGGTATTGCAAGTACCGGTGCAGAAGTCAATCTTTCTTTTTACTCCTGGAATCCTCCCTCATGCTTGTCTATCCATTCGTACTTTATTTCCTTCCTTGTCAAATTTGTCAAAGGTCCGGCTAACTTGGCGAATCCTTCTACAAATTTTCTGTTATATCCTGCTAAATCGAGGAAACTTCTAACCTCCGTAGCATTAGTTGGTCTATTCCAGCTTAAGAATGCATCGATCTTAGATGAGTCTACTGAAATACCATCTTGAGATATAACATGTCCCAAGAATTTGACTTCACGTAGCCAAAATTCACACTTGCTGAACTTTGCATACAACTTATTATCTCGAAGTGTCTGTAAAGCAATCTGCTAGTGGTCTTTGTGGTCTTCTTCTGTCCTAGAGTAGATTAGAATATCATCGATGAACACTATAATAAATTTATCCAGATATGGTCTGAATACTCTATTCATTAAATCCATGAATACTGCTGGAGCGTTCGTTAATCCGAAAGGCATAACCAGAAACTCATAATGCCGTACCTCGTCCTGAACGTAGTTTTTGACACATCCTCTGGTCGAACCAAAAGTTGATGATATCCGAATCGTAGATCGATCTTGGAAAAGATCCTAGATCCTTGCAACTGGTCGAATAGATCGTCTATCCGGGGAAGTGGATATCTATTCTTGATCGTATCTTGTTCAACTCCCTGTAGTCCATACAGAGTCGAAGTGTCCATTCCTTCTTCTTTACAAATATAACCGGTGCTCCCCAAGGTGACGTACTTGGACGAACAAATCCTAAATCTTCAAGTTCCTAAACTTGCTTCTTTAGTTCCAACATCTTAGTTGGTGCCATCCTATACGGAGTCTTAGATATCGGCAACGTTCCAGGTACTAGTTCCACACAAAAGTCTATTTTCCTTTTCGGTGGAAGTCCCTTAATATCTGGAATACATCCTTAAAGTCTTGTACAGTAGGAATCTGATCCATCTTGAGTTCCGTATTCATGCTCCTGATTGCAGGTAATCCACCTGTTAAGAACATATAGCTCATCGACTGACAATGAAATCTAATCATCGGATATCCTAGTATCGGAAACACAATCATCCTTGTAGGGCAATCAAAATTGGCATTGTACTTAGTCAACCAATCCATCCCTAGGATAATGTCGAACTCTGACATCGATAGAACTACCAAGTCTACTAGAAGATTTCTATCTCCCAAAGTCAATGGGAAATCCTTACATACTTTACCCAGCTTAACAAACACTCCCAAAGGTGACACAACATTTAGTGCTGGCTCAAGTATCTGGGGTACTAAGCCCAACTGATGCATAATCCTTACAGCAATAAAAGAATGTGCAGCTCCAGTATCAAATAAAGCTTTAACTGGACTATAAAAGAGTACAAGCATACCTTCCAAATGTTGTTGTTCATCGACATTAAAACCTACTTCTCCTGGGATTATTGCATTCATCCTTGTTTGATCTGGGGGTCCTTGGATTCCTTGAACAGGTGCCCCCATAGTATCCTTCTCGTGGTGCACGGTAATCCTTGCTCAAATGTCCTGGCTTACTGTAATTACGACAATCGATGTCTGGCCTGCGATTAGATCTATGGACAGTGCAGTTCCTTGCAATATGTCCTGGCTTTCCATAGTTAAACATCCTCCACTGTTGTTTGGCGGGGCTGTTAGCAGCGCTTAAGGTTGTGATCCTCGCTGTGGATATGACTGGGGTCGAAGATAACTTTGCTGGGGTTTCCTGGCTCCTTCCCAATTTCTATTGTTGCCTTGAAAATTTCCCTGTGAAAACTTGACACGACTAAAAAGTTGTGTGCTCTTGTGAAACACCCAAGTGTAGGTGATCATGCAAGTAATATAGTACTGGAAGTCCAGGTCGATCCCACAGGGAAGGAATCAGAAGAAAATATATTAAGTTACAACCTAAAGAAAAGAAAATAAAAGTGAAGGGTTGGAGGTTCTAACGAATCCTACTTAATTGAATTAAACTAAATAATAAACTAAGCATATAGAAACATAACTAATTAAATAAATAAACTAAAGGTGTTGGAAATACGAGAATCCACATTGATCCTAACCATCTACCATGCATACTTATTAATGTTCTATGGAGTTCATTCATTTTCAGCATTTCGTATTTTTCTAAAGATATAGAATCAATAGCCCTTTCATGACCGAAACTACATCATCACAGTTGATTTAAAATACTTGGAAGACGGTTTAAAACAATGGTTATCACTTGCACTCTAAATGGTGTTAGCATTCAAAGTGGTTTTCAAAAGTCATTGAAGAAAATAGCCTTAAGGCTTTAAGTTCTAAAAACTGTTGTGACAACTGAGCTTATAGGGATAATTTGATGATAGATTTCTAAAACAGAAAGTCATCGAATACTTAAAAGAATCATCTCAGGAATTAACATGTTCGATCGATCGAAGCGCTCTCGATCGATCGGACATCATCATCCTTCAATAGATCGAAATGCCTTCGATCGCTTGGCTATGGCTCTAGTTCGATCGATCGAAATACCTTCGATCGATCGAGCCCAAGGTTTCTAAAGATTGCATGTCAGAGGTTGGGAATCAATGTTTCATCACATATTCCCAAAGTCTAAACTACGGAAACATAATAAAACTAGTGCAGAAACAGTAACCTAAAGTAATCATAGCATATAAACTAATGACAATCAAATAATAAGGATTGAAAAGAAAAACCTGGATATAATCTGAAATAAACTTGAAATAAACATGAAATCCACTTGAATCTTCAATAATCTTCAATATATTAATGAAAAAGAGGAAGAAAAAGATGAATCTAACCTAATCTACTCCTAATCTAACTCTAAAACTACCCTAAATGCTATTTTCTGCGTTCTGGAGCGTCCTCCCTTCGTCTGGCGTCAAAACGACTTATATATAGGGTTCCTGCAGAGTTTACGCAACTTTTGGATGAAAATAAAGTTCGATTGATCGAGCTTAGTTCGATCGATCGAACTCTCAATCGATTGAACTCTGCTCAAGGGCTTGACCTCTCTGATTTTGACAACTCTGCACACCGATGGGAGAATGGCCATAACTTTTCACTCGGACCTCGGATTGACCTCCCGTTTACGGTCACGCGACCGTAACTCAAAGATCTATATTTTGTATTTCTGGGACAATCTTCCAAATCTGAAGTCTTCATTGTCAAAATTGGCATTTTCTCAGCTGTTTCTGTTGTTCTCTTCACCAGAATCACTTTCTTTAGCTCCACTTCATCGAATAACATCCTAATACATATAAAACAATGCAAAAACATATGGTTTAGCATTAACGCAATAAAAAAGAACATTGTTATTAGAATGCACCTAAATGTAGGGACTTTAGGGATAAAATTATGCATAAAGGACCATGTAATACGCTATAAATATGCACTTTTCACCTCGAATCAGTCTCCAACCTTGGGTATTTCTCAGTGGCTGTGCTTGAAAATTTCTCTACTGGAAGTTCCTTGATGGCTGGGGTTGACTCATCTGTGGTCACTGTAATGGATATGCATCCTTCTCTAGACTTACAGCAAGTCTGACCAGTCCTTCAAAACTCTAGTTCAGGTGACCAATCATCATATGGCAAAGATAAGGATTCAGTCCCTGTTGAAATCTTTTCACCTTCTTCTGCGGTGTATCAATCATATGCTGGGCAAATCGAGACAGTCACTCAAACTGTGTAGTATATTCTCTTACCATCCAATCACCTTGAACTAAGCTCAGGAAATCTTCTCCTGCTGATCCTTTTCATCGTCCAGAAAATGCTTCTCTAGAAATCTTCCCTTGAATGTTTCCCATGACATTGCTCTTGTAGCATTTATTCCTATAGTGGCTCGCTCAGCTTCCCACCAATCTGCGGCGGCGTAGGTGAGCTGGAATGTTTCAAGACGATGCTTTTCTTGCTTGCTGCACTCTAATGCTTCAAAGATCAACTCCATTTTCCATATCTATTGCTCGGCTTTCCATGGTTCCGTCAGTCCATCGAACTTTTCGGGACGTAACCCACAAAAATTTGCCAGTAACTTGTCTCCTATATGCCTCTGCTAGAACGGTACAATTGGGGGTTGGACCGGTCGTTGATTAGTAGCATTGCTGTAGGTATCGCCTACATACTCCATCCGTTGCATGAATACTTCAAAAACTTCAGATGGATCCATTCCATCTGGAATAGGTGCTCCAATACGCGCTTGGTGAATTCTCAAGGGTCCTACCATGATGATAGCGAGTATTGCCTTCAAGAGATACAACTATCAGCTAAAAGTCTTCTCGCAGAAACGAAAACAAGATAGGGCAAGAAGCAACAAGAAAGAATAGTTCTAAAAAAACAACACATCAAAGCAACCACACGATCAATAACAAAGTACTGCTCGTATAAATCAAAAGATGTACCGCATAGTACACACTAGTCAAACTGTGTACCACGTGGGACAAAGCGAAAACAGTACTAAGGTCAACTATTACAACTACTACTGCTTATACTACAAAGCTATAGTCAAATAGCTATCTCTCAAGCTCCCAAAAATCTGGTGGACAACATGTCCTGATATAATCTAACAAAACATAAACCCCCTGCAGATCCTGACTCAAAGGTCGTCAGCATCTAATCCTACTGGTGGTGGCTCATCCTCCAAATCGATATCCATCTCCTCGATTGGATCATCCTGAACTGGTGCAATGATATTTCCAACTACTACTCCCATGTCCCAATCCTCTATCACCTCTGCATCAGCGTTCTCCATCGCGTCTGCTATCACCTGGTTGGCGACCTCAACTGCTACTGCGGCAAATCTATCGGCTATATCAAGAGCTCCTGCTATCGCAGCCTCTCCCATAACAAAACCCGCTGGCTGGGCTACCATCCCAACTATCCATCCTACTGCCATATCGGCCATGGCTGCCATATGCATAATAGGTCCGGCCGGTAGCTGAAGCATAATAGGTGCCTCTAGTACATCGATCTCCTCATCGGCCACGTCCTCAACCACTACGTCGGCCACCACCCCTATGTCTGCCTCCACAACCTCTAGGTCTTGTGCTGGATCCTCTGGCTCAAACTCTAGCTCCTCCGGATCATCCTCCGGCTCATCATCATCTGCATCGACCACATGTTCATCTTCCACTGGGTCCTCATCATCTATCGGCTCATCCTCTCCATCCCCGTCAATATCCTCGTCGGGATGCTCGTCCTCTGGGTCTGGATCCTCCTCATCCTGAATCGGCTCAGGCTCTGGGACTGGTACATCGGGTACCGGTGATGGTGGAGCTACAGGTGATGGTACAGCTACAGGCACTGGTAGGGCAGCTAAAATGGCTCTCAGCTCAATCTCATCCATCTCTGGCTTATTCCGAACCAACCATAATATCTCCTGACAAATGTCTCTACTAACTCTCGCAGAATGGTAAGCATCCATACGCATCTGTGTCGGGTGAATCCTTTCGGTCACATAAAGCACTTCCCACATATCCTCCTCCAAATGTCGACTAGCTATCTGACACACTCGCTCACGATAAATCTCTGGGTCAGTTGCCTCCATGGTATCTCCATGGATCACGTGTCCTCCATAAGCATCGGTAACAAACTGATGAAACTCTGAATCCATTCTATCCTGCGAAAAGACTATCCATCGTCACAAAGACGAACTTATCTTAAACTCATATCTTATCTCAAGGAAATCTTAACATATCAGGACCAGATGGTGTGGAAAGAATAGTGAACGAAAGTATCAAAACCAGGCTTTGATACCAAAAATCCTGTCACGCCCCGGAACAACATAAATAGAGAAAAATAAATTTCCTTTATAGGTCCATAGGTTATGACTAGTGAATGTCACTAACCTTCCACACCACACAGTTCTAAATAACAGAAAGATCAACCCACAGTAATACAAAGGAAACCTATTATATTACCAACATCAGAGTTATTACAGCAGTAAAGCTACAACGGAAGTATATAAGGTTTGGAAGCAACATATGCCCAAGTACCAAATATAACAAAACAACTAAACAGAAATAACATAAACTATCTCTAGGTCTTCAGCTGGCGAAAACATCAGCGTTATAGTCCTCCCTGGTATAACCATCATCAGTGGGGCCACCCTCGGTGTATTCTCCTACTGGATAGGAACTATCGTTGTAGGCTTCGTCACCTGGAAAACAAGGTACATGATAGTCTGGACGGGGGAAAGTCCAGGCAATAAAGGCCGTCAGCTTATTGAGAGCTGAGTGAGTAAAAACTAACAAGGTACCAATTATCTGAAACGATAACAAGCTTATGAAAACACGAGTTAACATCTTATTATAAAAATAATAATAACTTGTTCCTTTATTCAACCTCGTAAACCAACCCTTATCGTCTTGTTACTCGAAGATTTGATATACAACATATCCTGACTGAATGGAACAGACTCAATCGTTTAACTCTAGGGATACACCCTCATTCCTATCCATCACTTTTAAGAGCATATTACACAGCTCACCGCATGTCATGGACTCCACGTCAGTCCGTCCCCAGCTTTAAAGAACAATGTATCCTATTCACTGCATTTCAGGGACATAACGTTTCGAATAAGGCATATCATCTATTGCCACGACTCAGCGTTATCTACCAGACATCCCAGCTCACCGCTTTTAAGAGCATATTACACAGCTCACCACTTTTAAGAGTATATCATAGATTATCCGGTCTATCTTAAGACTACTTGGTCCAGCTCACCGCTTTTAAGAGCATATCATGACCAAACGTCCATCCACGTACCATTCCCAGAACTTACCAAACCTACTTAAGTTATGTTCTAATGTTGACACATGACAATTCCCAATGTGGCCTGACTACTCGGATTAAAAAAAATGGATATCGAACTCATACATGAACCACATAATATCTCATGTCATTTCATTAACCCATTATTCTTAATCCTACTTTATCTTTGTTGTTACATTATCCCCTGATTAACCTAGAATCACATAACGAAAGTTCAAAACGAGAAACGAACAATCGAACCTCTTATATAATAAACATGCAAAAGAATCCATGTTTTGCCATTACCAATCGATTGGTATAAGGTCCAATCAATTGGGATAAAAACTATAACAATCGATTAAGAATCATGGCAATCGATTGGGTCTGAAACAATGTCAATCGATTGCTAACATTGGCAATCGATTGGGTTGTCAGTCGATTGGAATTCTATCCAATTGATTGGTTCCAGACTCATGGCAATCGATTGGTAATTATACTAATCGATTGGCACTTTGTCTTCACCAGCAAATTGTAAAAACAGCATATATAAACGTCAAAACCATGCATTTAACACATCTGAGCTTCATAAAAACTTGTATATACATCTAATAAAGGGACCAAGTGAGTTAGAAACTCACCTAGGGTGCGTTTGGCTTGTGGGTTCTTGAAAACACCAAAGTTCTCTCTCTCTTCTCTTCTTCCTCTCTCTCTCTGCCCATCTCTCTCTGTCTCTTCTTCTTCTTTCTTCTTCTTTCTTTTCTTTTCTTCTTCGTTCTTGTTCTTTCTCTTTACCAAGAAAGTGTGTGTGGGTGTATAGATATAGATATAGATATATATATATATATCTCAAGTTATGTGCCTCTCTCTCTCTCTCTCTCTCTCTCTCTCTCTCTCTCTCTCTCAAGATCTGAAAACTGGCCAAGGTCATATACATTCTCATATATATAGAGGTTGAGAGTGCCACACGTTTAAAGCTAAAGAAAAGAAGAAAACTTGTCTCAGCTTATGCCAATCTATTGGGACACAAGTCAATCGATTAGTAACAGATATTTGAAGGCAATCGATTGGAAAAGATGGCAATCGATTGGGATGTTGCCATGTCATTACTTTTAGTAGGTAGAATGTCAATCGATTGGGAATATATCAATCGATTGGTATCTGAAAAGTGACAATCGATTGGGAAACTTGTCAATCGATTGGTAACCAAATTTCACCAAAAGAAGGAAAAAGTTACTTCAAGTATAGAAAAGAATTACCAGGTCTTATTAATATACCAAAAATACAGGGTATTACAATTCCGTTGCTCCACTTTTCCTAAATGTTTAAGGAGACCTGGGATAACCCCTTTGGATCGTTGGCACGTAAGAGAGACATACCACTGAAAAAATCTACAACCACCATGTCCCTGCAATATATATACACAACAATCGGATTTTTTCCTAGAAAACCCAATTGTTCCACTGAATATTGGAATTATTTAAAGTTTACCTAAGTTTTTTCACAAGCTACAAAAACATTTGCCCAAGATTTGCACATGTCCAATAGGTCTTCAATTCGCTCATCTTGCCACAATAACAGTCTCTAACTACCATTGTCATATCACCTTTTTCCTTTCTTGCTTTCTTCTTCCCTTTTTCCTTGCTCTGTTTTTTGGTACTACACTTTGTTCAGAGCAGTATATGTACATGTATATATGAGTTTAGGCAATAAAATGAACCACTTTCCCTCCAAACTTGGTCACTTGGGTTGTTATGACTAAAATATCCCTCAAAATTGGCATTTCCTGTCTCTTTTCACTATCCCAACTGACGAAAGGAGCAAATTGCTTAAAATCATTAGTGTAGGGACTAAATTACCAAAAATAAAATGTTAGGGACCAAAGTGCCAAAAAGGGCATAGTTCGAGGGTGTAAAATACATTTTAGTCTAATTTTTTGGATAGGTACAAAGTTGAGATTGATATTCGAATTTGTCGCAAAAATTTGGAACCTATTGGAGGCTAAATCTTGTTCTTACTTGTTATCTTGCATTTTTAGTGAACTTGATAGATTAGTTTTCTGACTTTTGTCTTGTGAAAATCCCAAGAATATATCCACACACTAGACCAAATCACTCTCAAGCACTCATTGTCTAGTGTATGCAAGGTAGATGTTCCAATCATCCCGAGTTTATTCCACTAAATCCAGAGTTGGATAGAACATTGAGGGATGTCGTGATTATAATGCTACATGGCTAACCTATTCTTCTACTTTATGCATTTGGTTGTTGTCCATCACGGTCGAGCACTTTGAGATCAAGCGTTTCCATAATTCAAATGCTTCCATCATTTCTCGGACTTAATAATGAGGACCCATATAAGCACTTAGAATACTGCTAGGAAATATGCACTAATTTCAAATTCGCCGATATTTCCGAGGATGTCTTAAAGTAGCGCCTCTTTTCCTTTTATCTTATAGAAAGGGCCAAGCATTGGCTCACATGTCTTAAGGCCATCTCAATCTCCACTAGAGTTGAGTGTGTGAGACAAAAAAAAAGGGAAGGTTGGTAGTAATTTAGGTAACTTAGTGCACAAAGTTTTTAGTGGATTGGCTATTAAAAATAAATGACATGAAAAAGGAAATTACAGTATTTTACTTTATTTTTTTAATTCAAAATTCTGAGAAAATTGGATTGTGGGTTTGACCTTAGAGCACAACTACATTGATATATCATATACAATAGATATGATTTGATTCAGATTCATTTTTTTGTAATATAAAATTATATATATATATATATATATGGAGTTAATGTAATTTTTCTTATGATTGGTATAATAACATCTGAGTTAATATAAATATTTATATATTTTTAATTATGATTGGTGTAAAAATAGCTTTTATTGTACAGTTGAAATTTAGGTAAAATGTTTTATTTATTTATTAGTTTTTTTTTACACAAAAGTCCCTAATCATCCATCTTTAGTGGTAAAAGATACTCTCCAAAACTTTTTCGGTCAAAAGTCCAATATGAGATTTTTGGACTGACCTAAGTGTGGTATATAAGGGAAGATATATGTGAATCCCTTAAATGATGCAACTCCTATTTCAGTTATAGAAGGTGGATAAATACAATTATCGATTGTATTTTATTCTAGTATGTATGGAATGATTTTGTGCTATTGAATGTAACAGATTTGACCTCATTATTCAGTAAATTTTTTACCATGTTATCCTTCATACATAACCGTCGTCTATAACATTGGTATCAACGCTTGAGGATTTCCTCAAAACGTACGTACTTGGTAAATATTTGCATAGTTTGAGAAATTTTTCAATGCATCCTGAGAGTCAATTAACAGTTTGAGTGTTTTAATGCTATAATATGTTGCATGTATCATAATCCATTATGTTGATGATTTTCTCAAATCCTACATGGAGAGCATTTGAGGAGCTTGATAAATTTCTCAATGTATCATGCGAGTTAATTAACAGTCGGAGTGTTTTAATGCTATAATTTGTTGAATGTATCATCAGCCAATATATTGAGGATTTTCCCAAAACATCTCTGGAGAACCTTTGAATAGTTTTGAGAAATTTTCCAATGTATCCTTAGAGTCAGTTGATAGTTTGGGTGGTTTAATGCTATAATCGATTGAATGTATCATAATTTAATATATTAAGGATTTTCTCAAAACCTTCTTGGAGAACATTCGAGTAGTTTGAGAAATTTTTCAATGTATCCTAAGAGTCAGTCATGCTTCTATTACCATACTATATTTGGGGTTGCTGTGATTTTTCATGGGGTCTTGTGTTTTATATATGTTGACATGCAGATAACAATGGTACAATGATCACACAATTGAAGGATTTTTAATTACTTCAAAACTCCTTCAAAATCTCGATTCTCCTCATATATTCGAAGGATTTCCTTGGAAGATGTCGACAATCTGGGACGGAAGAGTGAAGATATCTTTGCAACTTTGCTTCAGAAGATTGTAGCCATGGCATTGCACAAGAGAAAGAGAAGATACAGACTATGCGGGAAGAAGAGGGAAGAGTGCTTGGCGGCTTGGTTTTTGAAGCTTGCATTAATGGCATTGCACATGAGAGAGAGAGAGAGAGAGAGAGAGAGAGAGAGAGAGAGAGGGGGGGGGGGGGGGGGAGGAGGAGGAGGAGGAGGAGGAGAAGGAGATGGATGAAGAAGAGGTCTACTTTTGGGGGATTGGTCTTATGTTTCGTGGATATAAATAACATATGAAAGAGAGGCGATAGATGAAGAAGAGGTCTACTTATGGGGTGAAGCAATTTTATAGATTTCTTTTTTATTTAAAGTTATAGCTAATGAGGACTGAAGTATTTATCTCGGAAATGTATTTTAGGGACTTTTGATTACAAGCATTCCATGAGGGACCTATGAATCCAAAAAAATTACTAAAATGTTTTTATTACTAAATAACCCCTTTTTATTGGACCTTGCCCACAACCATTAGGCACAAAATCATTCCCAATCATTCCCAGATGTCTTATTAAAAAAATAAAAGAATTCTCATATGAGAAAGCGAATTTTAACTTTGATGAGCATCTAGTAATAAATGCATTGAAAATCTTATGACTAAATGCTCATCTAATATTTAAAACCCGCATTCTCATATAAAAAGCTGCTCCATATAGAATTGCAAAAAAAAATAAAAATAAATAAAAATATCATTCCAAGATGTAACTTTGCAAATTTCCCACCTTTTTTAAAAAATTGCACACGAGCTTTACCCCCTCAAATTTCCCTCCCTCTAATCTATTACGCAGCAGTGGTGGAAGCTTTGAGAGGTCAGAGAGAATAATCTTCCTCCCTTCCGCTCTTTCTCTCTCTCTCTCTCTCTCTCTCTCTCTCCCTCTCTCTCTCTCTCTCTATATATATATATCTACCTTTATCTATCTCATACTCCTATCTGAAAACCCTCAAAAAAGAATGCCGATAGAGATGCCAAAGGGGCTACCATTTTCGGTAGATACGTGGACACCTTGTTCGAAGAAAAAGAGACACCATTTTCTCACTCATTCCCACAAAGATCATTCCCAAGGGATCTCCACACACTTCTCATACCCAATTTACTCTACCCATCTCACCAAAACTCTTACCCTTCAACATTTTCCCCAGGTCAGCTTTCTCTTTTTCAATTTTACTTTCAAATCTTTTAAATTGATTTCGTTTCTGGTGAATTTGTTTTTAATATATATATATTTTTATTTTTATTTTTCTTTATTCTTTTGGACAGCTTGATGATTCATTGTTTGTGGGTATCGAGGTGGGGCAATCTATGGTTATCAATGACCCGGATGGCACTTTCTCTGTTACGGCTTTCGATGCAAATCACTGCCCTGGTAATACTTGTAGTTGTAGTCGTATTTGATTGATTCTTTTGTTGGGTTATTCCAATTAGCTTTAGCTTTTGCTGCATGTTGTGCTCTTGTTTTTAGAGTTTCATTTTTGGGCTTTGATGATCTTTTAAGCCAAAGCTCTCTGTTATAATTTTGTCTTGTGTGATCATTATTTGTCTCATGGAGGAGAGGGGTCAAATTAAAGTTTGCTTGGGGGGATAATACATTGTACTATTTTTTCCCTTCATTGGTCCGGTAAATGTTGGTTTATTAAATGAACCTTTGAACTTGTGTTAGACAATATGAAATAGTTTTGTGTGTGTGTGTTTGATTAATCCATTTCCCTTGTTTCAGACTAAAAATCTATCCTTAGGCTTTGTTTGGTTTATGGATTTCGTGAGGGAAAAGAGAGGGGAAAGGAAAACAAGATGGAATACTAGTCCCTTCCGTTAGGTAAAAGGAACTAGTTTTCTACCTTGTTTTCCTTTCCCCTCTCTTTTTCCTCACGAAATCCATGAACCAAACAAAGTTAGTAAATCACCAAGATAATTCAGTTTGTGCATAGAAATCAAGGAATTAAAATGAAATAAGGATCCAAAATTTTATCTTAAGTTTTTGCTTAGATTTATATGTGCATTTTGTGCATAAATGTTGAATAGAACGCAAAATTTGTTTGCTTTTGATTCTCCTTGTAAAAGTACACCAATATTGCACATTTCTCAGCCTTGAATTACCAGTTCTTCTTCAGCAAAAAATATTGGTCTTAAACCATGCCTCAAGCACCTTCTCTAGCTTGTCATTTGGCAGTATAGGCATTATAAACTACTCTGCTACTCTAATAAGAACATACCAATCTTCTTCAAACTCATGCATGTTGATTCACGAGGTGGCCTACTTTTCACCTGATAATTTGTCTTATTTAGAATCAATTGATACGCTTAGTTTGGATCCATACCAGTTCATTCTCCAGTACCCTCAATAGTTGGGACAACATTATGCCTTAGCCATAGTAACGTAGTAAGAGATGTTCGAATTTATTCTCTCTTTCTTTGTCTTGTAAGCCGCACTTTCTTTGGTATATTTTAAGGCCTCATATGTATTAATTGTCATATCTACAATAGGGTATTGTAGTTACATGATTTTTGCCACCATTATCGGGTACTATGTATATTCTGTTTTACTGAGGTAGAACATCGACACTTCTTAATCTGACTCTGGGACATGAAGTGTGTCCTTGTATAATAGTAGTCATCTTACATTTGTGATAAGTTCCTTCGAAATGGATAGAACACACATGTTAAACTCTTATTTACATAAAAACACTATTTTATTTTAGATTCATGAATTTGGGAAGTCCAAGCCTTAGTCACGTATCTGCCCGACGCCAGTAACTGAGTCTATGTAACAAAGGTATCCATTTGGATTCTATGACATTTGTAATTTTAGTGACATGTGAGCCTCTCAAATGGTGTCATCTATTTCATACTCGTGGTGACTATGTGATCCCATCACGACAGTGTAGTACATAGGTCGTTAGGCTACGACCTAGATGAGCTTTGCTTACTTATTGAGTAGTTCTTGTAGTCAGGGGCAGTGGCGGACCCAGGATTTTAGGTCAGGGGGGGCACAGTATAAGTAAAACAGAACATTCGCAAAAAGATAATATGTTATTTCTAATAAAGCTTATTATACTTTACAAATACCCACGACGGGGTTTCATATCTTGGAAACGTTTCATTATAGTATCATTTCCAATCTCATTGAATCTTTTTTTCTCGATGTACACAAGCAAACTATCATTTAAAAACTGGTCCCCCATTCGACTGCGCAAACGACTTTTTACAATCTTCATAGCTGAAAATGCCCTCTCTACTGTGGCCGTTGCAACTGGGAGAACCAATGCCAATTTAAGAAGTCGGTAAACTAAGTCAAAAACAATATGTTTTTTTGTTTGGACCATTAACTTCGCTAGATCGCCAAGTCCCTTCAACTCCAAAAACTCATTACTTGTACGCATATCAAATATATAAGTATCAAGTTGATCCCCAAGATATGTATAGTCTTTTTCAGAAAAATCGTTCGGATAAAAAGAGGCAAGGCGAATGAGTTTTTGCTTATCAAATGCAAAAAAAGAATCAGCGGGATTAAGGCATGCCACACAAACAAGTAACTCAGTAGTAGCCACAGTGAAACGCTCATCAAGCTCTTGAAGTTGAAAGTCCAGTACCGCAATAAACAAATCACACTTGTATCGATGTTCATTTGTAATATCACTACCCCTGCGCTTGGGTCGACTTTGAAATGACTCTGACATATTCGGAACATCAATATCATAGTTGGTACAAAATGATTTGACTTCATCAAGAAAGGGATCAAAGCCACTGTCCCTCATATCTTTTAGTCGTTTCTTTGAAACTTTAACAAATTGATGGCATTAATAATATCTTGGTCTTTTCTTTGCAAAGCTTTTGACAACTCGTTTGTGATTGCAAGGATTTGTTTCATCAAGTGTAGATTGAAAACAAAATCAAACTTGAGAATGTTGATCAAAAGACCTTGCGCTCCACCGGTAAGATTCTCATCCCCATCATCACGAATTTTTTCAAGCACCCCAATCACAGCAGGAAACATTTTAATTAGGCTTGCCAAAGTTTCATAATGTGAGCTCCAACGAGTATCAGAAGGACGTGCAAGATTACATTCTTGATTCAAGCCTCTTCCACTTTCAAGTTCACCTGCATCTAATGATTCATACACTTTAGCCGCTTGTAGCTCAAGAAGAGTGTCATGGCGTTTGCACGAGCCTCCAACAACATTTAATAATCCTGATACCAAATTGAAAAACCAATTGACATCATAGTTTTTCTTTGCAACAGCTACAAGAGCCAGCTGTAGCTGGTGAGCAAAGCAATGAACATAATAAGCGGATCCATTCTCGTTCAAAATAAGAGTCTTCAAACCAGCAAACTCACCTCGCATATTACTGGCTCCATCATATCCCTGTCCACGCAACCTAGAGATGCTCAACTTATGTCTCGAGAACAATGACTCAATTGCTTTTTTGAGTGAACCAGCAGTTGTACTAGCAACATGCTCAAGCCCGATGAAAGATTCCACTACTTCCCCTTTGCCATTCACATAGCGTAATGCAACCGCCATTTGCTCTTTGATCGAAATATCTCGAGATTCATCAAAAAGAATAGTGAATGGTTCATCACCAATACAGTTGATAATGGAATTTAAAGTTTCCATTGCAGCAACATTCACAATATCCTTTTGAATTTTAGGAGATGTTAGCTTAAGATTTTCAGGAGCGTTATTTAAGACAACACTAGCGACTTCCTCATTGAAGTTGGCAAGGACCTCCAATAGCTCAAGAAAGTTTCCTCGATTATCTGAATCCTCAGATTCATCATGACCACGAAATGGAAGCCCTTGTTTGAGAAGAAACCGAATGGTTTCAATTGACGCATTTAAGCGTAGTCGATACTCCTCTGTTACTTTTTGAGATTGTCTGTGAAGTGCAGTCTCAATATGTTGACTCTGATTTAGAAGATCTTGACACTTTCTCCAAAATTGGTAGTGGGCATCACTATTAGCATGTTCATTAAGTGAGCTCTTCTTCTTCCAATTCTTAAAACCCACACCAACAAACTTGTCACCGCCAGATTGATCTCCAATATCAGGTTTGAACAAGTAACAACAGAGACAATATGCAGCATCTTTTTCTTTGCTATACTCCAACCATCCCTCGAATTCTTTATACCATATTCGATTGAATCGTCTTGCTTTGCCCCCAAAATCACTACTAGGAAAACTAGTGAGATTTGGTTGAGAAGGACCTTTTAGCAAATATGCTCTTCGAACGTTTTCTTGATCATTCGGATGGTAGCTCGTTATTTTTTTCCTTAGGCTCGGGTCTCTCTCAAGGTCATTCAACTCTAATTCTACACGTCTTTGTTTTGGACTTGGAGCATCATCCCTTTTTGGAGGGGAGCGAGAAGTTGATTCTCCAATCTTTGAAATCTTTTGATAATACTTCTCCATAACTGTTTTAAATTATAAATTAAGGTCACTATAGAATAAAAGTCTAAGAGAGCTCACATAGTCCTTATTTTGTTTCCCAAGAAAAACTAAATGAATGGGGTAACCTAAAAATAAAATCCTAAATTTGGGAACAATAAAAGTCTAAGAGAGCTCAAATAGTCCTTATTTTGTTTGTCAAGAAAAACTAAATGAATGGGGTAACCTAAAAATAAAATCCTAAATTTGGGAACAATAAAAGTCTAAGAGAGCTCAAATAGTCCTTATTTTGTTTGCCAAGAAAAACTAAATGAATGGGGTAAACTAAAAATAAAATCCTAAATTTGGGAACAATAAAAGTCTAAGAGAGCTCAAATAGTCCTTATTTTGTTTGCCAAGAAAAACTAAATGAATGGGGTAAACTAAAAATAAAATCCCAAATTTGGGAACAATAAAAGTCTAAGAGAGCTCAAAATTTCAAATAGTCCTTATTTTGTTTGCCAAGAAAAACTAAATGAATTGGGTAAACTAAAAAAAAAAAAAAAAATTAATCAGAGTTGGATTAAGGCTTTAAGCCAAATGGTTGTACCAGTACAAGGGGGCTCAATTGAGAAAAGCTTTACTATATCTCCCACTCAATTAAATTAGATGTCTAAATTTCTAATTGTCTAAAGATACAAACTTATTCAAATTTAAATCCCTGCATTTTATACGCAATTGCTTAATGAAAGCCATTAAAATTAAACATGTCACATGCTAATTATTTCATATGCATAATCTATAAAAAAAAATCTGATATACACAACTAATTTATTAAATCTCACAGTCATATGCACAATTTAAAAAAAAACCCTAAAATTACCTCAATATCAAATTTCAATTGAACTTCATGGGCCAAAAAAAAATAGAACAGCTTCAGTCTTCAGAAGAGAGAGCAACTGAGCAAGAGACTTCGGAGACACTCAGACACAGACTGGACTCTCGGAGCAGCAGCACTAGTATGTTTTTGATCGCATGCCTTTTTTTTTTTAAAATCAGTTTTGGTCCTTTTGGATCTCTTTGATCGCAGACTTGGAGATCAGATAGAGAGACAGAGTAAGAGAGAGGGAGACATTTTTTCGCAGTAACTTGTAGGACAAATTAAAGGAGAGAGAGAGAGAGAGAGAGAGAGAGAAACGTGAGAGTCTTTTGACTCTTTTCATTTCATCAATATAAAAGAGAGAGAAAGAGTATTTTTTATGGGAAATGACAATTCAGTGATATGATGAAAGGCTTGAAAGTTGTAAAGTCAAAAAAGTTGTCAGTTAAAAATATTAAATTTTTTTCCACCCCCAATTCGGGGTCATTTATGATATTTTATAATTTTTAAAAGTGATGTTTGGGGGGCATATTTGGTGAAGTTTAAATAATACATGGTGCCTTATAGAATTCAGGGTGGGCCTATTTATAAAAATTATAAAATACTATAGGTAAAAATGTGATTATCAAAACTTGAGGGGTGGCCTGTGCCCCCCCTGGAGATAACGTGCGTCCGCCCCTGGTCAGGGGCGGGGCTATGTATCGGTCACTGGTTAAAGTGAACCCACGGAAATTTGGGAAGAACACATTTATATCAACTAATTAATGCTTTGAAAATTATTATTTACTATGTTGACCACACTAAAATAAAGGAAAAACTAAGAGAGGGGTTTCAAATTTATACTTTGAAGAGGTTCAAACGGACATGTTCTATTTCACAAATCGATTCATGTGTTCAACCAAAAGGAGTGTCGTTTTATAACCTAAAACTGTTCAACCAATTGGAGTGTCATTCTATAACATGAAACCAAATTCTGTGATGTTTGAACCTAATCCAATTACACCCTACTACATTTGTGATGTGCTTCTAGGTTACAGAATGACACCACGGAAAAAAATTCTGGCTATGACATTGCTTGTAGTAGACCTCTACACATCTCTCATCGTTTAATTTGCTTTGGCCTTTATTCTGCTGCGCCTTTTTCTCTTATCGAGAATTTTTATTTATTTATTTAAAATTTTTTTTTTGGGGGGGGGGGGGGGGGAGGGGGGGGGGGTTGTGGTGGTGGGGATAGGGATGGGGGGTTGGTGGCTTGCTCATATGGAAATGGATAGGAAAAATCCACACTGGAAAGGCCATTACCTTAACACCACTAATGTGGAGTTTAGAATTTTAAACCTCATAATGTCTTTTGGTGTCAACATGTTAGGCTGACATAATGAAGCTTGTAGACAAGGAGACGGAAATTGAGGGAATGATATTTAATTCAAATAAAAGAATAAGTTTTAAATTGGGTTATAAACTTTCCTGTTTCTGGATGGACCTTTTTTTTTTTTTTTTTGCTCTGGAGTATTAACCAAGGTAAGTGGAAACTTCTACTATAATATCCACAATACCTAAAATTAAGAGAATTTGAAAGTGCTTAAGATGCTATTTCTTAAAAACGGACTATTCTGATGGTGAGGCTTTAGAAATAGCAAACACTAATGGGAGAAATCCTATTTTGATAGTGTCAAGTGTTAACCATGCAATATGTATAATAATTGGGGAATATGGAGGTGTTTGTCACCCACATGCGCAAAAACCTGTAAAGAAAAAAAGGGCGTTGGTCCAATTTCTCTTCGTTCTAGAAATTATATATGACTGTTCATACAAAGAGAGTTGAAATTGAATCATCATAATGGTTTTGTATTTCCACCTTACAATGTGTAAACATATACTGTCAGGCAGCAGTCTAAGAGCCCGTTTGCCTTAGCTTTTAAAATAATCACTTTTTCGGATGAGAAATTTTTTAAAGCTACAAATTGAAGCTTTTGAAAAACCTGTTTTTTAGCCACAAACAGAATCAGAATTTTTAAGAAGCTGTGAAAACGCTAATCCAAATGGTCACAGCTTATTTACCAATCACGTACAAGTGATTGTTTGCCCCGTGAAAGGTAATCCCAAATGGACGCCAAATCATAATTGAGAAGATCATAAAGTGTTCCTTTGCCTAGAATCCAAATTGGAGAATTTCAAGTCTTACAGGTCCCTTTAGTTTAAGAAGGATTTCCTTGGGCGAGTGCTATTCTTTTGAAATTCAGTTATTTTTGTTGATGTATAAAGTTAATCCCAAGTTGTGATACGTTGCTAAGGGTTCATGCAATCCACATCCTATGTAGCGCGGATACAGACACGATACGATACGGAGACGGCGAAACGGCAAATTCCAAAAATATAGGATACGGAGACGGCTAGGATACTTCGAATCAAATAAAATTTTTTTTTAATATCATTTAATTTTAAGTAAAAAAATATATATTTAATTAGAAGGGAGGATTAAACATCAACATTATATTACATATCTATCCAAAAAAAAAACCCTAAACTCAAAACCCTTTTTGACTCATGTAATAACTAATAAAGAAAAGAGTATAGACGAAACAAGATTTAAAAAGAAAGAGTCTAAGAGGCTAGGGCTTATATGATATTATGATATACATACTTATATATCATTTTATTTTCTCAATATTTTGTTTGTACCCCCACCCCCCCCCCCCCCCCCCCCCCCCCCAAGAAACACTTATTTTAAAAAGATCACCATTCCTCAAACCCAAAAAAATAATAATAATAAAATAGGACCACTAGGCCAAAAGTGTCCCAGGAGTGTCCCCCAAGAAACAGTTATTTTAAAAAGATCATCATACCTCAAAAACCCAAAAAAAAAAAAAAGTAAAAAAAAAGGACCACAAGGCCAAAAGTGTCCCAGAAGTGTCCGACAATATGATTTAATTTAAATTAATCCAGACACTTCCATAGCAGTGTTCCGTGTGTGTCCGTGTCCGCGGAATGTTGGAAACGCAAACGGCATCCCAAATGAAGTGTCCGTGCTACATAGTCCACATCTTCACCTAAGAAACACCGACATGGAAACGGCGACACGGACACGACACGATACGGCGACACGGCAAATCCTAAAAAAAGGCCGACACGGCACGGCGGCGACACGGAAACTAGTAATTATACATATATTTTTATAGTAACGATACATCATAAAAATAACAATGTTCTTAAAATAACTAAGAACTAAGATGTTAAATAAATCACATCTAAATAACAATTCAACGTGAAAATATCATAACAATAATACCAATTAACAACTCTACCATTTAAGCACTAGTAACAAAGCAACTATAATATCATAACATTCGTTTAAAAAAAAAAAAGCAACAAGATGCATATAAGACAACTTTATTGCTTTCTTTTTTAATTTTCAATCCTCCATCTTTCTAGTAATCCTTCTCTTTGCCATTATTTATCTTAACGTTTTAACATGAACCCCTCTTTTACAACTTTATTTTACATAATAACACTTTTGCCCCCAACATTTAAGATTTCTCTTTTAAAAAACCCATAACGTGTCGGAATAAGTGTCGGAACGTGTCGATGGTGTGTCGGAGACGTGTCGCTGCCGTGTCGAAAATAAAAAAAATGTTTAAAAATTCTACACGTATTTAGCGTGTCCGACACGTGTCGGAGCCGTGTCAGTGGCGTGTCGGTGTCGGAGGTGTGTCGGACACAAATATGGCACCTGCTTTGGAGTGTCGGTGCTTCCTAGATCTTCACCATCAGTTAATCATTGAGCATGATTTGTTAACTTTATATTTAGGCTCAAATACACTCTTGGCCTTCAGTTAAATCATTGAGTACCCTCTATTTTTCTTTCTAACAATATTTCCCTTTAGACCTGTTATCAATTGCACACTTTAGGCCCTCAATTTAAGAATCGATTTCAGTTGAGGACTATCATTAATGGATATGTAGATTGAAGGCCATAAATACCCTCAAATTGAAATTGATTGCCCTCAATTGTCCTCAATTGAAACCATAGGTGATGCAATTTATATTAGAGGGTCTAAAATGAAATTTTGAGGGAAATAGAGGGTACCAAAGTGTATCTGTTATGTACTTTTAAAAAATTAAGTTTCCTTTTTTTCGTTAGCTTTGCTTCTTTTAACGTCTTTTGCTTGCTGGCTTAGAATTGAAAGATAGAGGAGGGATTATGTTTCTTATGCGTGTTACCTTGTCCAATATAAGTTGAGATAAGGAGAACTTTATTGAAGATTCCCTCATATAGTCGTGGTCTTTATGAACTTCAGGAGCAGTAATGTTCTTGTTTGAAGGCAATTTTGGTAACATCTTGCATACTGGAGATTGTAGACTCACCCCTGAGTGTTTGCAAAGCTTACCAGAGAAGTACATAGGCAAGAAAGGAAAAGAACCAAGGTCTCCACTTGATTATGTTTTCTTAGACTGCACTTTTGGGAAATCCTCTTTAAGGATAATGCCCAGTAAGCATTCTGCAATCCGACAGGTATTCTCAAATGGTCTCTTTCATTCAAATTCTTTACTTTTTATCTATTTGTTTATTTTTTATTCTTTTTGAGTGAGGAATCTATTAACAAATGATGCTTCATTTCGTTCTATTTAATCTGCCATTTAGTCCTATATGCCGTATTTCTTTTGCCGGATTAGTAAAAAAAGTCAAGGTCGGCCTTGGCAAATTGGGAGCTCTTGGCGAACATTTAAAGATTTTATTTTATTTTTTTGTTGTTTTATACATATTTGTGAGTAGAATTTTCGAGATTCGACAGATTATGAGAAGAGAAGATGAAAATTTTCTATATCAAATTTAATTTTTTGATAATAAGAGTTGCTGATTATAATTTATAAAGTTCGGACTAAAGTAAAATAATTTGGGTTGGACTAAATAGGAAAGTGATAAGAGAAGTATTGGGTAAAATTTTTAAGGTGGGTTGGATTACAATGGGCCCTATACATTACATACATTTTTTTTCCCCAGTATTTGGGTGGACTCCATTACAATTGGCTCAACATATTGCATATGAAAATTTTATTTTGGAACTTGGTATTTTTCGGGGCATTCTGAAGAGCAAAAGATGAACAAAATTTGGGGGGCCCTTGGCGATCGCCTATCCCGCCTACACCCAGGGCCGGCCCTGCATACACGTGTGCATGTGTATGTATGTGTGTTTCTGTGCAAGCACATAATTAGGAAGCACATTCAGAAATGAAATGGATCAGACTACAGCTTTCCACACTTGTAGTGCAATCAAGTAGGCTCATTTGGATTGTCAATTGTAACAGTTCTTTTTGTGAAACTTATTTCGTAAGATTTGTTTTTAGACATTAATACGATCTCCTGAGCACTTTTATACATAATGTTAATAATTAGTACCCCTGAAATAGAAAATAATTCAAAACCTTTTTGTGAAAATCTGATTTGTATCTTATGATCGACCTCTTGATCGTACATTGGATGGATTAATACCTTAAGATTAGTAGTAAGCGATCCAAAGAAAAGATATCCTCTCCTACGTTCCACTCTAGTACTCTCTAGTTGTACAAGGTGTTTGGGCACTGCACTCAACCTTTATGTCACTCTTCCTTTTCTCCCAGTTTTTTTTTATTATTGTATTTTTTAACTACCATTGGAAGTATCACTAATGGTAAGGTTGCTCAATTGTGACTTGGAGGCACCTAAGCGGCACCACCAATGGGTGATGGCTGTTTACGTATATATATATATGTCTGTGTCTGTCAATGCATATTTTTTATTTATTTTTTGTTGTTGAGAATCTGACTGTCAAATGTTAATTTGTTGCTTTTGAGTAATATCTGACAAGTACTAGGGGATCTAACATTTTTAAACTTCATACACAATGAACAGGTTATTAATTGTATATGGAAGCACCCTGATGCCAAGGTTGTGTATCTGACCTGTGATCTTCTCGGTCAGGAAGAGATACTTGTGAATGTGTCCGAAACTTTTGGGTCCAAGATATTCATTGATAAAGACAACAGTTCAGACTATTTCCGTGCTCTAACAATTATTGCTCCCGATGTAATCTGTCAAGATCCATTATCTCGGTTCCAGTTATTTGAAGGATTTCCTAGACTTTATGAAAGAGCAAAAGCAAAGCTTACAGAGGCTCGAGCAAATTACCAGCCCGATCCTCTCATAATTCGCCCTTCAGCACAGTGGTATGCTTGTGATGATGAGTTTTCAGAGACCAAAAGACGAAGAGAAGTAAGATCCAATGAAGCAGTGAGAGATCAGTTTGGTATTTGGCATGTGTGTTACTCGATGCACTCATCGAAAGAAGAGTTGGAGTGGGCTCTTCAAATTCTTGCACCTAAAAGGGTAGTTTCGACAACTCCCACTTGCAGGGCTATGGAGCTTAATTATGTCAAGAAGCATTGTATTGGCACAAAACTAGCTTTGGATGACCCTCTTTGGAAGCTTCTAGACATTAATCTCAGAACTTCAAAAAAATCAGATGAGTTATCAACAGAAGATGCACCCCTGGTGGAAGGTGGCCCCACCAAAACTACTGCGGATCCTCCTCCTCTGTCACCAGTGAAAATGTCCGTTACCGAAAACCAGTGGGTGGTCGATTTTTCTCCTCCGAGCAAAAGCCCACCTATCACTTTATTTGGAAGGGCAAGACTGGGTCTCACTGATTTCACTTCTCCACAGAAGGAAATAAAATCCATCAAAGATCAAGTTTCTAATGAAGTTGATCAAGATTTCTCATTCGAGGACGACGACATTGTTGAACTGAAATGTGAAAAGTCATTGGAGAACAAGGTAGATGTTACTGAGGTAGAAGGTGGTGTGATGTTGGAGGTAAAAGAGACAAATGTTTGCAAGAATTCTTTGTATTCATCAGTTGAATCATCATCAAAAACCTTTAATGATAGCTTTAGAAAGCTGTATAGGTCAATGAATGTGCCCGTGCCTCAGCCTCTTCCCTCCTTGGTCGAGCTTATCAACGCCAACAAACGTGCCAAGAGGAGGTTTTAATCTTAGGATACATCTTGCAATTTAGTCTCCATTTGATTTATGCATTTAGTGAGGGAAAGGACAACCGAAGAAATATTTTTCATTTGTTTGATTAGTATGAAAGATAGTGAGGAAAATATGAAAGAAAAGAATACAGGGTGAAAAAAAAATTAGAAATGTAGTTCTTCAAGTTAGAGTGGGCTGTAGATGATTGTGAAAACTTACTTTGATTTTATTGAGAACCGACGTTTTTTATTTGATTTGTTAGATTTGTGCTCTAACAGTTAATAGTTTAAGAACCATCAAAATCTTCAGAATTGTACAATCTACTCCCATCAAATGTCGTATTCTAGTGTGTTGTGTTGGTTGGATATAAAACCTCAAACATACAAACCTGTTTAGGGATGCATAAACACGATTGGAATGAGTTCTCTTGTGAACAACATAATCGGTTCTTGTACTATCCAAACAGCCTCTAGATTTCTGTCTATCTTTGCACTATGCACATCCTTCTTTGCGTTTGTGGTTCCTCCTATAACCAGGAAACTTCTCTATGTCCGTAGATTTCCAACTATTCAGACAACGTTTGGCCTATAACCAGGAAACTTCTCATGTCCTTATGATTTCCAACCATTCAGACAACATTTGGCAAAATAAGAACCGGCATTTCTAGATAGTTTCGTGTGTGTGTAACAGTCTGTCTTTGTATAGAGTTCGTGTCGGGCTTAAAAATGTCTCAAGAATTGGGTCTTTGTCAAAACTACACAATTTTGATTTTTATAAAACCATATGAAAGTGAAACATGGTTTGTACCATGTCCAATTTTCAGTATTCCCAAACAGGCCCTATAGGTAAAAAATGAGCTACTGTCATGAAGTGCTTGTTTTGGTTAACTTTTAGTGCAGGTGGATGTGTGAGACGACATATTTTGAGCCATGTTTAATGATCTAAAGTAAAAAAAAAAAAAAAAAAAGCCTATTAAATTTAGCAAAATCGGTCGGTTCAGTCAACTCAGTTGTACCATACACAAAGTCAAAAACTGAGCAAAAATCAAAATTTACATGCTCAGCATCTTAAATATATATATATATATATATATAAAAGGCCATAGAAGGAAAAACCAGTCACCTCGGTCGGCTTGGTGTCTCAAATTTTTCTTATGCCCCTACACTGAGTTAACTATGACACCAAATAAACATGGACTTTGTCGAGCAAAACAAGTCTAAGCAAATAATGTGCATGTGGTTCTGAGTTAACCATGCTCAAGTTAAATTGATTTTATGAAAGATCATAGAAAACTCATTTGACTTCACTGTATATGCAAATCATCGGAAGTTCGCCACTAAATTTTGATGCAAATAGCAATACTGTAGACATTGACAACCGAATGGGAAACCTGGTAAGGCCATAAGAGTCATGAAAGTTCAATAGAGGCAAGCTTCTAAGACATTGACAATTGATGTTGTTTCGTATATTCTCCTCTCTCTTTGTTGAGAACATTTTAGCTTTTGAGATCTTATTACAGTTGGTAACAATACATTACAAATATGTCATTCCAATGGAGTATAGTAAAAAACAGACATAGCTATACATAAAGTAGCAATTGGTGAAAAAAAACCCAAAAGAGTCCTCAAGACAGTTGAACATTGCGAGGGAAACTAATGGTAGCCATATAAACCTAACACAAAAAAATTAGGATGATAGAACCTGATGATTTACATTCTCTCATAGTTGAGCCTATCCGACTGCATGTAAACAGAAGAATTGAGTGAAAACCATAAACAGTTTCAAACAATTGATCACTAACAGTCTAAGGAACTGTTTGGAAATGCATAAGATAGGAGTACGTTCAGTCACACTCTCATTTTCCTTTCTTTTTTTTTTAATTTATTTTTTAATGACATAACCGTTTTATGTTAGTTTGACAAGGAAAACGGAGTGAACCAAATAACAAAAAGATATTGTGTAAAGGCAACAAACTGAAAATGTTTGCACTACCTTAATAAGCATATCTGTTGGAAGCCAAGCTGGTGCAGTAGGGATCCCAACCCATGCAATCTGTATGCAGTGCAAGTTATTTTCTTGAAATGAATGCAACATATATTCCATAGTTGGATGCAAAATGTTTCTGGAAATTTATCCGCAAGAAGATTGAATTTGAATGAAAAATCTTAAATCAGTTCAAATAATCAATCTATATTATAGTATAGGAGAACAACCTTTCTCCCAAAAAAGTAAATCTGATCGTCCAAATTTTACACCCACTCTAACTTTGACACTTTCAGCCCTTCGATTTCACCTCCTCTCACAGTCACACATCTCTCTCAACCGGATATCTCTCTCTTACCCTCTCAGTTTCACTCTCCCCCAGTCCCCGTCTCAACAAACTCAGTCAATTTCTCGCTCCCTCTCTCTCACTCTCCTGAACCTGGTCATCAGTTCAGGGGGTGAAGCTGTAATTTACACTTTTAAATATTACTTTAATTATTCATGAATATATTATAATCTTGAATACTTAAATGTTTAGGATTCTTATTCTTAAAACATTATTTTCGTCAATTTTCTTATGCCACTCCGTATCCCCTCGAGGTATAATTTTATCCCACGAATTCAGGACACAAAGGGAGGTCTGGATTTCTTTATTTGGTGGATAGGCTGCGAAAACCATAAGATAAGACAAAGCTTATCTTATCTGGTCCTCTATGCTTAAAATAGCATAAGAACTTAAAAAAAATCAAAATATAATAGAAATTCAAGAAAAGAGGTAGGAAATGAATTAAAAGATTCAAAATTACACCGTTATTTTTTTCAATCGTATTTTCTTTTAATTCCTTTATTCATGACAAATTTTATTATTGACCAAACAAAGAAAAGAGATTTCCTCAGTGTTTTTTCTTTCCTTTCTCTCGCTAGATCCATAAACCTTATAAGAGTATAATGTATGAGAAAATTAATGTGTATGTATATGTAGTCTGAAACGAAAGTGAATAGCATAGAGTAAACAGGGAAAAAAAAAAAAAAAGAGAAAGAAAATGAAAGCTACTTACAAGTGCATATTCTCCGGTCTCAAAGATGCGAATATCCAAGACCTTATAAGTGTATAACGAAGGCAATCAGCTGGGATATGCAATATTCTGGATATATACATGGGTAATTAATCAAAAAGTTTTCTTACTAGACAGAATATAGAATATTTGCTACCTCTCCGCGGTCTTCATATATGTAATCCAAGCCTTTGTAATAAGGGGGATGCCCAACAGACAAATACTGTAAGGAGAACAACCCATGTCATGTTAAACATTTAGATGTGCTGTGCCGTTTTCTAGGATGTATGTATTGGAAATTAAATTAAGTAGCAAAGAAAAGGAACAAAATAGATTTTTGTTCAACATAACTTAGTTTCACCTTTAAAGCAAGGAAGCACGGATTCTTCTAAAAGGCACAAGGAGGCACGGATTCTTCTAAAAGTCTGCGAATCCGCACTGTGCAATCACATTGGCGTGGACTCTTCTTGGCTTTGGTAGGTTGTTTCTTCTATTTTCGTTTTTACCAAAAAAAGTCATTTTTACAAAAAATGGGGTTGCTGTCATATTATGTTTTTGGGTTTCTCACGTGTTCGAAACTTTGAATGTTTCTTCTACCTGTAATAGGATTTTATTCTCTCTATTTATCAATGAATTTCTTATTGTTAAAAAATATATATATGTAGATATAATATTAAAAATTTTGGAGTCAGTTTAAGAAAGTATGGAATTGTATTAAACATTAAAACGTAAATATTTACTTGTGTAGCCTTCATGCTTGTTCATCATCACTACATTGAGATCATGCCCCGTAGGCAATTTGCCGAACCACGTAAATCTCATATCTTTGTGGGTTATATTATTTCTTGTCAATTTGCTATTTGCCTTAATGCTGAAATCTGTGGGTCCCGTCACAACCACTTAGTTGAGTAATGCAATTTTAGAAAAGGTTTGTTTGTTGCTTACTTGCTTACTTCAGTTCAGAGAAATTGGAAGGACATTCAAAATACTTAAGGTACTAAGAACTCTTAATAAACATAAAAATCAGATGCAATTTTAGCAAGCACTGCATAAATCCACCCACGAACTGGCGAAGTTGGTCGATCGATGATATCAACTGCTTTTGATATACGTGGATGCTAAATTATGCGCAGTATGGGAAATATTTTTTATGCTAACAAGGCTACTAATTCTCTGTATAGGTTATAAGATAGCTCTTTGTATGTACATATGAGGTTATATAGCTAATTGCAATATGGTCAATTTCCAAAAAAAATTTCCAACAATTTCTGACTTGTGGGTCATGCATCTTTTATACTAACATTAGAGACTCAGATTTTATCTGTAGTTATATGAAAGAAACAGACTATATGTAGGCATGGTTGTTAGAATCATACGATTCACGATTCGATTCTCATGCCGAACGATTTTATGAATTGGAAATCGCATTGAATCGGTCTGAATCGTTCGATTCATGGACGAGGACACTATTCATGAAAATTTTGAGTTTCGCTTAAAAAAAATAAAAAATAAAAAGGTGTTGTTTTGACAACAGTGTATATAGGCATTACAAATATGGTTCATAGCATAATGATCTTAAGTACTCCTTCCAATAAGAAATTAAAAATTCTGTAGAACGCACCTATCTGCTAAATAAAATGTCAATGGCCCCGCCCATATGTTACCAGAGAAGATAGCAATGACTACCTTCCAATCTAATTGACAATCTTAATATGGAAAATTGGTGTTTATCAATCAACATTACACGCACAAACACACATACAGATATATTTACAAAAAAAAAAAAAAAAAAGTGACCAGGACTCACATTGACGCTATTGAGATACTTTTCTTTGTCCACCCTCACAATCTGACCTTTCTTCACTGCAAATTCATAAAACGAAACATGTACAATTATAACGTAAATGGAGATCGAATATGTTTTGGAATACACACAATTAACACTCACGCAGCAAATAAAGTAGAGTAAGTTTTGGAAACTTAACTGGAATATACGGGTTTTTTGGGACGTGTTGTGGTTGTGATTGTGGGTTGGGCATTATCATTATCACTATCACTATCACTATCATTAGCTGGGGGTTGTACTACGGCGGCTTTAATTGACAATATCTGGCGAAGACTAAGATGATGATGGTTTCTTCTACTTGTGGTGGTGATGTACAGTGGCCGTGGGAATGGTGATATCATGTATGAGAGAAAGTTGAAGTTTTGTGATATCAAAGTTGAAGAAGAAGAAGAGAAACCCATGACCATGAGAGACTTACCAGACTCCCCTTCTCTCTTCTCTGTATTGTTGTATTAATTTGTATGGATAAGGCATGGCCAGGCCACTTAATCTCAAACAACCCCTTTGGTTTTTGGTTTGAGCTGAATGAACCATATACTATGTGCCAATGAATATGTGCCACCTCAGTGTGAACTGTAAATTCCTGAAAAGACTCTTTTACCCTTTGAAAATAGAGCTGCTAAACTCAAACGGTGTGTTTGTTAACCCAATTAACTGATGCTTTTTATTTCAGTGTATTTGATAATGTACCACCTAATTGAAAAATAACAACTAAAAACCCATTGAAAACTGTAAATGAAAATTTTCTACCACTGAATGTAGTCGATTTCGGGAATTGAAACATTGTTTTTAATATTGTAAATTCAATTGCTTAAAATTATTGGTACTTAAAATTTAGCACTTAATTTTTTAGATTTATCAAACAAATCTTTATTCTCCTCTCTAGCCTATTTTGGGTACTCCCAATTAAATTGATCACCATTATAATTTCACATTGTTTTACAAGCTTGCTTGTTTTTTTAATTAAATTTAACAGTAATATTTGGGACACTAACAAATTTCACTAACACTCACACTTTATCTCTCTCCTAGTGGCACTATGGGGCCCACAGTGGACCCCATAGTGCCACTAGGAGAAAGATAGAGTGTGGGCGTGAGTGTTAGTAAGATGTGTTAGTGCCCCTAGCATTGTTGTAAACTGAATTGTGCCACAGACCACAAATGAAATGGAAACTCAATTTAGAAAAAAGAAATTCTATCCGCACTCACCTATTTTACTTTACACCCACTTTTTAATGAATTTTTCTCATTACAGTTATATCCCTATGTAAAATTACATAATAAGACAAAATCAATTAAAAGAATTCTAAAAAAGTTACTCTCTACACTCACCTACCTCAACAAACCCTAATTTATATGTATACACGTATACACATACATACACATGTAAAATCCCACATATATGTTTATATATACATATTTAAAAATGTATGTTTATATATACATATATAAAAATGTATGTATTCAATATATAGGTATGTATGTATTCTATTGTATATGTATTTATATATACATATTCATTGATATGTATATTGGACATGATGGTCTTTCCCATTCATTGGGCAATTTCAAAATCACAATTATACTCTATTCTTTTAACCAGAATTGACATATAAAAGTCCATAGATTTTTTTTTGTTAATCGATTTATATATTATGTCGAAACTAGTTTTGTAGAAACCTAGAGATAGGTTGATTTCCTTGCTCAGATTTACAATCCAAACAAAGATTGAAGATCACCTTAAGAGATAAAAGAGAAGTAAAATAGATAGAAGATGGTGAGAGTAGAAAGATGAATGTTTGGGTTGAACAAGATGGTGGGTGTAGAGAGATAGAGATTAGGGTTAATTTGGAGATGAAGGGTGGGTGTAAAGAATAAATTTTTTTTAAAATTAAATTAAGAATGGAGAGTGTAAAGAATAAGCAGGTGTAGAGAGTAAAATAAGTGGGTGTAAATAGAGTCACTCTGTAAAAAATTGATATGACCATATTTGGTTCATTTTGATATATTGTCATGATTATAGACATCTAATAATAACAAACCCATCTAATAATAACAAACCCGATTAGAGAACGAGTAAATGAACATGAAAAGACACAACACCACTTCAAACTCTAAAAATAATGAGTGAAGGATGTTCGGTTTGGTTGTTTTTTCTCGATTTTTTCAAGCTTCAAAATCGATCGAAGGGGGTCGGTTTTTTGTCCTTTTTTGCGGTTCAATCGGTCTTTAGGCTATCTGTAATTTTCTTATAACCGATCGAACCAATCTCGGTCATCTAGTTCCGTACATTGGTTTTCTTACATTGGTTTTCTTACCGTCCTACTAAAGAAACATATACAGAAAAATGACGATATACATTTTAACCCTCTAAATGCAATATTGTACTTTAGAAACAGCTTTTGCTTAGGAAATCATACATACCATTTGAAAAAGCATTTTATTAAGAAAAATTTAGTGGGAAATCCCATTCTACCAATGTTTGTTATAATAGACCCACCAATTGGTACTTCCCAATGAGAGACCCTATAATTGTGAATGTTGTTAGAGATTAGTCCACAATCCCCAATTATAGATAGTTTTAGTGACTTTTTTACCCCTATACATATACACAGGCATACATATATAGAAATATATATATATATATATAGTAATAACTCTATTTTAAACATCCCATTGATTTGCATATCAAATATATGGAAATAAAATCTCATAACTTTAGCCTTGTACATTATGGGTTTTTTGATTATTTCTAACGCCATTTTTATGTGGGTATCCCATTTTTGTATGTTCTATCCATAATCATTGATCACATAACATATTAATCTGTTACTATGCACCAAACATTTATGCGAGTATTGAATTTTACACTGCAACTAGTTCGTTTTAAACTGCAATTGGTTCATTAGTGTGAAATTTTACACTGCAACTGGTTTGTTTTTACATTGCAACTAGTTCATTAGTGTGAAATTTTATACTGCAATTGGTCAAACTCAATCCCATAATCTTGCATATATTTTGGGAAGTTACCAAACTTATTTTATACTGTAATTGGTCAAACTCAATCCCATAATCTTGCATATATTTTGGGAAGTTACCAAACTTATTTTATACTGTAATTGGTCAAACTCAATCCCATAATTTTGGGAAGTTACTAAATCTTGCATATATTTTAGGAATTAAGTTACTAAATGCCATAATTGTAGGGCTTTATACGTTAGAATCTGTTTAATATTACACATATCTTTTTTAATTTCGTATTTCACCATTCTTAGGTGATCTAACAGTCATTCATCACCATCACAAAAAAAAATTGTGTTAAATTTCACACTAGAATGAATATAAGTGTTAAATTTCACACTCATATTCGAGTTATTCAACAAAGGAACACTGTCTTATCACAAATTCATTTGCACATGAGTGTTAAATTTTATACTACAACCTTTTGAACCATATCATTTGAACTACAACATAGTATACAGTTACACATCACAACTTTTGAAGCAAGAACAAGAGTGTTAAATTTTACACTACAACCTTTTGGACCACAACCTTTGAACCACAACATAATATACAATCGGGTTCCATTGTATAACTTGAGAGAGAGCAGATCCGGTATTGCCATTGTTGTTGAAACCCAGACAGCTTCCAAGCATCATAAGTCAAAACATCAACCGGGTTCGAAACAATCACCAACATCGAATCGGGCGAGTACTTCGCAAGTTGGGGCACAATAATCAAGAACACCCTTGTTCCTCTGTATCAATTCAGCCTGGACTCGCCAGGGTTCTGCCTAGCGCCGGCGATGACGATACAGAGAACGGATCCGACGATGATCTTGGTCCTCGAGTAGTCCACGTCGGCCATGATCTTGGTCCCCGGGAGGAGTGCGGCGGCGTATTTGAGACTGAGCATCTCGCCATGGAGTTTATCTGGCTTGCGTCGACTAGCGTGAGGTCGCCGGAGAGGTCCTGTGTGAGGATGGTTTGAGCTATGGCCTGAGCTTTCTCTCTCTAAACAGGGAGAGAGAGAGAGAGAGAGAGAGAGAGAGAGAGAGAGAGAGACCTTGTTGATGCATATATAATGTGATTTATTCTCATTTAGGTATATAGGATTTGAATTTTGAAAACCCCTAAAATAGTTGGGGTTATTAATTACAGTTTTGAATGAGAAATGGAAAGGGTAATTTGGTCCAAATTTTGTGGTGTGGACTTCAGACGAAATTGTTTCATACGTTGGGCCTATTGCAAGAAACCTAGAGTAAAATGGACATTATACTAATTAACTCTTTTATTAATTGGCAATTATAAAAAATGTTTTACAACATGAAGTCCTCTAAATTAGTATTGCCAATTTGAAATGCATTTTATGACTTGGAAATCCAAATAAAACTAGAGATGAATCATGAAAGGGAACAAAAAGATTTTTTAAGTGTACAACTTTTTCCGAGTACAGTATTTACCAAAAGCCCCTCCTATCATTCTTAAGCCAGGAAGCCCTGCACAAATGCAGGCAGCGTATAAAGGATAATACTTGGGACACAACCTTCATACAACCTCCCCAAAAGATGTGTCTATCTCTTTCCTGTGTCACTGTAGGGTCCAGTGACATCATAGGAGAGAGATAGACACATCTTTTAGAGAGGTTGTATGAAAATTGTATGAAAGTTGTGTCCCAAATTTTACTCCTGTAACTATCAAATTATTCTTTAAAGTTTTCAGCTCGGACATAGAACTTTGGATCATCCCAGACATTCAAGCAAGATTTGGTGATTCCTGAGACGAGTCTGGACATTGCAATGTAATTTCAGATGGTACTGCCAACTTCTTCTCCCTCAGACCTGGAACACACAAACAAAATTAATTCAAGCACCATGATTAACAATCACATTGATATGATTCCAACCACAGATAGTTCATTTATGTGATCCACAAGATCAGTTGGCATACCTTCTGTTTCAATCTACCCGTTAGAGTCCTGTCTAGTAGATTGTTAGTGGCTCACTTGGTTCCTATCTTGTAGGTGGTGGAGTTGATTGTTGGATTATCTGTGGATTATTTATTTAATTAGGCTATAGAATTTGTTGCTTGGGCATTTTAATATAAAACCAAACAAAGCTTGTTTTAGGCCATGGGCCTCCTTATTTCAAAAACCCAAATCCAAGCCTAAAACTTTATTTGACAAATATCCCACATTGATATTTTACAAGTCCTTTCCACTACTTTTACATACTTTCCTTTTCAAAAGCTAGTAAGCTTGTGTTGAGGAAATGCCCTCTCACGCGTGCGCATGGGGGTGCAAATCTTGAATTCGGATTGTCCAATTTAGTTAGAAATTGTGACTTGCGACCGGCGGACACGAATGCGTCTCGATTTGTACTATCGCGTATAAGGAATGTGCTATCACGTTTTTGGCTTTTAATTAAGTAACAGCACATATTTAATACAAATTATGCACATGTTGAAAATGTTACAAAACTGATTTAACTCATGTGGTGGTTTTAATAGTGTTTAATCTCTTATTTTAATTACAAATGATTGTTGGGAGCCAACATTGATTTAAAATATATATATATATATATTTCTTCTTCTAGCAAAAAAAGAGATAACTGAATGCTTTCTTCTCCTCCCTCTCTGGTTTTGTAAAATTGTTTATGCAAATTGTATTCTCTATTTTTGGAGTAATTCTGAGCGCTCATATACTCTTCCAATTCGAGTGTACATTTGGAAGATTTGATTGCTAAATCCTGGAGAACATAGCGCCATATTGAGACCTTCTGCATCGAGTCATTGACTCCGAGGGGGCGGAATTGTTCTTAAGGACAGTGCTACTATAGCACGCCTCAATCAGTTTCATAGCACTATTCTTCGTATTTTTTCAACAATCTTAAGAATAATTTTGGATGCTACTATGATCTCTGAAAAGTCTTGCAACCCAGTATATGTGGGTCAACACGGGATTTCACGTGCTATATGGTAAATTTTTGTATTGCCCTCTACTGAAGTTGGCGATGATATCAGTTCTGCTATACATTGGTAAGTTTCAATGTCCTAATCATGACAAAGCATCTAGACATTGAATTTAAGTTTCAAAATTTGTACAGTATATAATCTCAACTTCTAGAGCAAGCATTGAATTTAAGTAATATTCTGTTGTTAATAGACAATACATCTAAACATGAGAGAGTTCAATACTCCTTTGGTTTCCATAGGTTGAAGTGTGCAATGGCATGTTGGGGCTATTTTAGATCTACTTACACCAAGGCAGTGTAGAGCTTGTTGTGGGACATCCATGTGGTGTTTATTGTCCCTCCAGTGTTGAGAGTTGTCTCATGTATAATAGAGTGTTTTAAGATTTAGTGGATCTTAGGCTAAATGTATTGGTCTCTACAAAAATTTTAATGTGGGTCATGTGATTTCACTATTTTTTTTATTAGGAAGTACAAGTTTGCTCTCATATTTTGATTCACATGTCTAGAATTACATTTTCTATTATTTTATCAACTATGATACAAGGGTAAGTAGATTGCACCTATATTTTTATGGGTGAGTCTTTTAGATTATGATGTAGTTTGCTTTCCATATTCATGGATATTAAAGTTGTATGAATGTTGAAACTTCACTTTCTTAGAGTTTTTTTTTTTTTTTTTGGTCCTAATTATTGAGTTTAAATTAGGATAGTTACAACATTCAGAGTTGCCGCATATTTTTGTCTTAAGCGTCTTAATGAGTGTGTTAACAAAATATTTTATTAGCATTTATTTAGCATCGGTCACATGTCTTCATGATATATGCATGTATATAGCCTTTTGTATTGGTTGCTCACAATCTGCAAATTGAAGTTGATATATGTATTGAGTAAATTTTTAAAGCATGCATTTAGATCAGTAGTTACAAAGATAGTAGTCTCTATCCAAAAGTTTGGAGATAACATATTTGGCTATATTGCACACACTATGTACTAGACGTTTAGTTATAAGAGCAAGTATTTTGCTCAATAAAAATTGTGTAAAGCATGTGGCTGTTGGTGTATTGTTAAAAGCTCTTTAACACCATAATAACTCATGTATTCGTTGAGAGAGAGAGAGTAATAAAAAAAAAAAAACACCCGAAGCCTTTGGCTTTTAAGCCCGCCATTCAAAACTGTATATAATTTTGTATAACTATATGCACATTGGTTAATAAGTGGTAATAATAAAACCCAAAAAAAAAAAAAAGGGCGGGCACACCATGTCTTGTGCTGGTGGTGTGTGAAAATGAGTATATGTATTTATACATTGTATACATATATCATATAATATAATATAATAAGGAACACTATGTGCCAGGAATGAGAAAGCTCTTGTATGAATATTTTTTTTAGAAATTATTGAGTGTGGTAACCTTCTCTTGAACTTAATACTTTTTGACTCAATAACTTTGACTCGTGATTTCTTTTACTTTTTATGTCAATTTGAGATGATTAAAAAATTTGGAAAAAGCTTTACTAAATGTGCATTTTGTTTTTAATAGAGTACCCCACTCTAAAACAAAATTTTTTTAATATTGGAAATATTGAAACCCAATTATTATTATTTTTTAATATTGGATTATTTAGCTTAGCTTAGGTTTTTTAAACCTAAGGAAATTGCTAGCAATGTAGTAGAATATGCATTTTTGGGGGATATGCATTTAACAGTAATGATACGCCCAGAAATATTATGCTACAGTCAAACCTCCACGACAGCAGCAAAGGACTTGGGTTATCCGGCAAGGGAGCCTATGGCCTACTGATCCCGAGGTATTTCGAGTGCTACCGCTCGGGATGCTCGCACAGCGGGAATGTGGCGCAGCGGCTCTTCACGAGGTGCAGTTTGACAGCCAAGCCATTCAGTAGTTTCCTAAATCAGTCAGAAGACTAATGGAATGTGCAAATAGTTTCCTAAGCCATTTAGGAAGCCTCCCATGATTTATGCTCATCAAGTAATTAGATGAGGCTTCCTTGTCTAATCAGTTACCTTATGCGGGTGGTCTCTTGCACCTATAAAAGGGGCCACTCACCCCGATTAAGGGGGATCGCATTCTTAACCTAAAGAATAGCTATACGCTTATTTCATACGCATACACCCGGCCAGTATTACTGGTAGTGCCGTCCAATTATTGGCTCACCAAGCCCGCCGGTGATCTGCTAGTGAAGCGCACTGACACACCTGTGGACGTAGGTCACCTCATTAACGGAGCCGAACCACATACAATTGATTATGTCACCATACCTTGCTTCTTAGTCTCTCTTACCAATTTTTGGCATCATCAGTTTGGCGCCGTCTGTGGGAAAGATAATAAATTCTTCACCAATAAATTCATTGCCTGATCAACATGCCACCAAAGACGGGTAAGAAAAATACTGCTCCGGTCGGTCAAAAGAACTTGCAACTCGAGCAGCAGGCCGCCTCCATGACCTCCGAGCAGGTGACAGCGGCACTTGCGTAACTTCTGGAAGGCTAACGGCAGACCCAGCAACAAATTGAAACGATGTTGGCCTTGCAGGAGAAGCGCCCTCAATCAGAGAACCAGACCGGGAAAAGTGCCCCCGACCGGGAGCCCGGAAGAGTCCGAAACCATACACACTCTGCGCCGGTATCCCCTTCGGATTGGGAACACGCTCGGGATAGTGACCGTAGTGGAGCGCCCAGGCGCACCAGGCGGTGAGTTTGGACCAATCCTCGTCGGGTGGAAGATGCCAGAGACATCATCAACAGGCGACGCGCCACCAGGGGGAAGGGATCAGGGCCAAAGCCCCGGGAATCAGCCAAAGACCCTCCGTCCTAGAGCCGAGGAGATCTTAGGCGTACGATTACTCGGAGCCGGAGCCGGATTCTATCCCCGAGGTCAACACACTTCGAAGAAGAAGCCTTGTTGTCTGATCCGACTTACCGCTCGGACATTAAAAGGAAGACCGAGCGGGAAGACGTGAATGCTCAAATCCAGGGTTTACAAAAACAGATCGAGCAATTGAGCCGCAAGCAGCGTCCTGACCATACCAACATGGAGATCGAGTCACCCTATACTGCTCGAATCACCGGATTCCCCATCCCGCAGAAGTTTAAGTGTAATGACCCGAAAATTTAGAAACGAATATTAAAAATTTTAATTTCATTTTTGTCAGAGAAAATGCCAGTTTTAAAAATTTTTGCAATATGAAATTACCTGTGTGTGTGTATCATAGCGTGAGCTCAACACACACACAAAGGTTGTTGAGCTTGGAGCCCAAGCAAATTTCAGTGCACAGTGTGTGCGTGTGTACTTTGTGTTAGTATGAATTGTGTTGGTGTGTGCATGAAGCCTCTTAGAGGCCAAGCAATACATTCTATAAGTAAATACCCCCTCATTCCCAAACTCTCAAACTCTCTGCCTCTCTTTCTCGCAGCCTTTCATACACACACACACATATTTTTTTATATACTCAATCAAGTGGGTTTTTGCAAAATCAAAACTTGGATTGTTTGGTCATTCGGATTTTCCCTGCATATCTCTTTGTAATTCAAATTGGGTAAGTTCCCAATTGGAATTCCAGTTTCTATATGCTCTATTGATATATATATATATATATATATTGTTAAGGGTCCGAAAATAGCGGGCAGAAAAATTGTAACGAAAATGAGATTTCTTTATACCAAATGAAAGATATTGACCCCAAGAGGTCATGTTTCAAATTTCGTGCGATAATTCATAACGATCACGACGAACGAATAGTTTCAAGTTTTAAAAACTAAATCTATTAATTTCTATATAAAGGTTGTTCTTTAAACTGTACGGTGTTGTACCTTGGGATGTTTAGGTACGAGGATGACTAAAGCGACGTTTGGGAACGAGTCCTGGTGAATTTCATAATTTAATGCAGGTATCGGGTTGTGTACAATATGCTCTCAATCTCCGGAGTATTTCTTTCATATCCCCGCTTGTATTCTCTTTGAAATATATGTTGATGCTTAGAGCTCGCATATATTATGTTGATCTCTTTTATGGGCTCTATGATTTTTCTAGAATATTTTATTATTCTAGAATTGTTGTTGTTGTTGGCTAAATGGCTTGGAACTGATTGGGTACATGAGTAAGATGCACCGCCAAGAACCAAGAACTTTGGGGCCAGTACGTCCTAGGGACCAGGTCCAGGGTGAGGTGAGGGGTGGCTTTGCCTATGTTACCGAGAGGAACCTGGTATGATGCCCTTCGGGGTAATCGGTTCATTTTTGGGATAGTCTGCCTTAGAGGTAAACAGGTAATTTCTTGAAGGTTCTAGATTTATTGTGAACCTGTCAATTGCGTATATTCACAATTTTATCGTTGAATTTTGAGCTGCTTTTATTCTGTCATATTGTATACTTCCCGATTTGGTTTTTAGATGCAGGGAGCTCCGGGAGCAGCGGATATTGAAGGAATGAAATAAAGTCTAATTTGAAGCACTGCTTAGAATATCGCGGGCGTTGGGGCTATATGGGTTTTACTTTTTATAAACAAAAGGGAAATATTCCAAATGTAATAATAATATTTTAAATTCTTTGGAAAGACTGGTTGATTTATTAATTCCGCTTTAACACTCTGTCGCCGAGATTCAGGACGGGACGGGGCGTTACATTAAGCCACCACATCTCAGTTCTTATGACGGGACAGGGAGCTCAGTGGATCATATTCACACCTATAGGGCCCAGATAGCTTTGGTCACCACGATCGACGAAATACTGTGCCTGGCTTTCCCCAGCACTCTCAAGTGGCCAGCCGTGCAGTGGTTCCACGCCCTCAAGCCCCGAACGGTTGACGACTTCAAGACGCTAAGTAAGCTTTTTATTAGCCAGTTTGTAGGGATGCTCGACCGGTCACAACCGGACACTCAGCTATTGACGGTCAAGCTGCGCAAGGGCGAATCCTTAAGGGAGTATGTGGATCACTTCAATCAGCAGAGGCTCCAGATCCGCAATTTGAACAAAACAGCAACCATCATGGCCTTCTGCTCGGGAGTTCAACACACCAAGGTCGCTATGTCGTTCCATTGATATCGACCAGCAGCCCTAGTAGAACTCTCGGAGAGGGTCAGAAAGTATATAGACACGGAAGAATTTCTGAAGTCCAAACGCTCCGGCTTCGCGGGAGATGAGTCCCCGAAAGCCAAACGGCGGCATGAGGGCTCTGAGAAGGGCCCGGTAAAAAAGCCCAGGCAAGCCCAGCAGAAAGGAGGTCGGGATCAGCCCCAGATCGCTTTTACGCCTCTGTCTCGACCAATCCACAAAGTCATGGCCACCGCCGAGGCGCAGAGGTTGCTCCAACAACAGGCGAAACTCAAGGCCCTGCCCGAAAAAAGGAATCTGGATAAGTTTTGCCACTTCCATAGAGACCACGGTAATGACACAGAGGATTGCTTTAAGTTAAAGATAGTCATAGAAAAACTAATCGAGCAGGGTCATCTTACAGAATACGTTGCGACAGATGGATGGCCTACGCAAGGAGCCCGAGCTCCCGGTCAAATACAGCCTCTTGGTCAAATCAACGTGATCTCTGGAGGAACGTTGGGTGGCGGGGACTCACAGTCGGCAAGGAAGAGGCATGCTCGGGCATCCCGGGCAGATGTCTGATAGGTCCAATCCACCGGCTGCCTGCCAGCTGATGTATTGACGTTCACCTCTGATGATTTGCAGGGTGTCCACTGCCCCCATGACGACCCGTTGGTTGTGACGCTCTCCATAGCCAATTATGTGGTCAACAGGGTGTTGGTAGACATAGGCAGCTCAACCGATATCATGTTTGTGTCAGCGTTTGATCAACTCGGGATGTCCAAGGATTGGCTCGGCCCGGTTGCTACTCCCTTGGTGGGTTTTAATGGGTCAAGCACCCAACCGCTCGGTACCATGGAGCTCCCCGTGCTTATGGGAACTTACCCTCAGCAAATCTCCATGTTGTCAAACTTTATAATCGTGGAGGCTCCATCCACTTACAATGTCATTCTCGGGAGGCCTACGCTCAACAAAGCCAGGGCCGCCGTCTCTACTCATAGCTTAACAGTCAAGTTCCTGACCCCTCATGGACCCGAGAGCGTGCGTGAAGATCAGGCGACCGTCCGGAGCTTCTATGTTAGTTTCCTTCGCCGGGAAGTCATCACAAAGACATTGAACGTCCAGGAGATGTACCCGAGGGACTAGAATGATAGAGTGGGCCCGATCGAAGAATTGGAACAAGTGGCGTTGGACCCACAACTCCCAGATCAAACGGTCAGCATCGGCACCCTGTTGGAGCCCCGTCTTAGGGAGAAGCTGATTCAATTCCTGCAACAGAGTTAAGATGTGTTCGCCTAGTGCCATGAAGATATGCCAGGGATTGATCCTCGGGTAATGTCTCATCGGCTCAACGTCGACCCCGACTCCCGGCCGGTGAAGCAGAAGAGACGGGGCATGGCCCCCGAGAGACAAAAAGCAATGCATGAGGAGGTCGAGAAGCTCCTCAAATCCCAATCCATACGAGAGGTCCACTATCCTGACTGGTAAGCCAATGTAGTACTTGTCAAGAAAAGCAACGGGAAGTGGAGGATGTGCATGGACTTCACCAACCTGAACAAAGCCTGCCCTAAGGACTGCTATCCGTCGCTCAGGATAGACTCCTTGTGGATTCCACGGCCGGCCATTCACTCCTCTCATTTATGGACGCCTACTCCGGGTACAATCAGATCAGTATGTACCCCGAGGATGAAGAAAGGCCTCGTTCATCACGGATCAGGGGACTTACTACTACATAGTCATGCCCTTCGGCCTAAAAAATGCTAGGGCAACTTATCAACGTCTGGTCAATCACATGTTCAAAGACCTGATCAAGAAATCAATGGAGGTATACGTCGATGATCTACTGGTCAAAAGCCGAGAAGAGTCTGACCATCTAGAACATTTGGCCGGGGCCTTTAGCATTTTGAAGAAGCTCGGGATGTGGTTGAACCCGGCCAAGTGCACATTTGGCGTTTCATCCGGAAAGTTCTTAGGGCACCTGGTCAGCAGGCGGAGAATTGAAGCAAATCCCGAGAAAATCCAGGCTGTCATCAACATGCGATCGACCAGGTCGACCAAAGAAGTACAGTGTCTGGCCGGACGGGTTGCCACACTGAATAGATTTATCTCCAGAGCTACTGACCAGTGCCTGCCGTTTTCAATATCCTCCGTAAGGCATTTCAGTGGTCTGAGGAGTGTGAGGAGGCGTTCCAGGAACTCAAGAAGTACTTGGCATCTCCCCCTCTACTCTCAACACCCGTACCGGGAGAAGAATTATTCCTATACCTGGCAGTACCACCCTCAGCAGTCAGCTCGACACTCTTTAGGGAAGAGCACGGGATACAGTTCCCAGTGTACTATAGTAGCCAGGCGCTCCAAGGCACGGAGAGCAGATACTCCTGCATCGAAAAACTTGCATTCGCTCTCATCACCTCTACCCAGAGACTCCGTCCGTACTTTCAGGCCCATGTCATTTTGGTCCTTACTGACCAACCTCTCCGTAGGATCTTAAGCAGGCCTGATACGTTCGGGAGGCTCATCAAGTGGGCCGTGGAGTTAGAGGAATTTGAAGTGACCTACCGCCCCTGGACAACCATCAAAGGGCAAGCAGTAGCAGACTTTCTGGTTAAGTTCACATATCCAAAAGACCTGGTTGAAGAGCTCGACCCACCGATCCTACTGCCCGGGTTATAGGCTGGCATCCCCACCTGGGTGCTATATGTAGACAATTCCTCAAACCAGCAAGGTAGTGGGGCAGGAATCATCTTGACTACTCCCGACGGCATCCAGCTCGAGTATGCCCTAAGGTTTAGGTTTTGTGCCTCCAACAACGAAGCTGAGTATGAAAACCTATTGTTCGGATTGCAATTGGTCACTTCCATGGGTGCGCAACAGGTCTAAGGTTACAGCGACTCTTAGCTCGTGGTCAATCAAGTCAACCAAGAGTATGAAGCCCGGGGAGACAACATGGTAGCCGATCTAGCCCTTGTCCGAGCGGTTTCGAAGAAGCTTCAGGGTTTCTGCATCACATAGATACCCAGAGAGAAAAATACCAAGGCCGACCGGTTAGCCCGCCTTGCTTCATCTTTTGAGTCAGAATTGCCCGGGATAAGGGTAGAATACATGCCCGAGCCAAGTGTGATCAACTCAGAATGCATGGAGGTGGACCCAGGCGCCTTAAGACCCAGCTAGATGGACCTGATTGTGGCATTCCTGACAATGGGCGTGTTACCAAACGAGAAAGAGGAGGCCCGCTAGATCAGGTAACCGGTGGCCCGATATCATCTTATAGACGGAATCCTCTACAAAAGGGGATTCTCTGTACCATACCTCCACTGCGTCCATCCCGCATAGGTCCGGACAGTGTTGTATGAAATCCATGAAGGAGTGTGCGAGAATCACATCGGAGGCCGGGCACTATCTAGAAAGGCCTTATTGCAAGGATATTACTGGCTGATAATGGCCTGAAATTCTCAAGAGTATGTCAAAAGTTGCGACAAATGTCAAAGATACTCTCCCATGATCAACCAACTGGGAGAGCTTCAGACACCAATCCAAAGCCCCTGGCCTTTTGCCCAATAGGGTATCGACATTGTCGAACCCTACCAACGGGAAAAGGACAGGTCAAGTTCGCAGTCATCACCGTTTACTACTTTACCAAGTGGGCGGAGGTCGAGCCCTTGGCCACAATAACCGAGCAAAAAATGGAAAGCTTTATGGAAAAGAATATCCTCAATAGATTCGACATTCCCCGGGTTCTGGTCAGCGACAACAGCAGGCAATTCAACACCCCATTGTTCATGCAGTTCTGCTCGGGCTATGGGATACTTAATCACTACTCCTCCCCCGAGCACACTCAAGCCAATGGTCAAGCCGAGGTGACAAACTGGACGATCTTGCAGTAGATCAAAACAAGACTTGAAAGCGCCAAAGAACTATGGGCTAAAGAACTGCCAACCCTCCTGTGGGCCTACCGAACTACGCCCCGAGTGGCAACAAGTGAGATGCCGTTCTCCTTAACCTACAGTTTTGAGGCAGTGGTCCCTACAGAGCTCGGGTTTCCTACTTACTGGGTGGCGAATTACAGCGTGCCAGACAATGAAGATGCACTTTGAACAGAACTGGACTTCGTAGAGGAAAAAAGAGATCGAGCCTATTTAAAGGTAGTAGCCTATAAGCAGCGGGTCTCATGAGATTACAACAGCAAGGTGAAGCATCATAGTTTTCAAGTAGGAGACCTCGTCCTTAAGGCAGTGAACCAGTCTACCCGAATCCCGAGCCATGGAAAGTTGGGGCCAAACTGGGAAGGTCCATATACAGTTACCCAAGTCAACCGACCGGGAACTTACTGGCTTCGGAACTTGGATGGATGTGATCTGTCTCACCATTGGAATGTGCAACACCTCCGCAAGTACTATCAATAACCCTGAGATATGGGTAGTTTAGCACTGGTCAGGAAATTTTTGTAGCTCCATTTGAGCATTCATTATAAATTTTTGAATCAAATAAAAGACTTTACTTTGCAAAATTACTCCTATCAGTGTCCCATCCAATATTGAAAGACCTCGGGCCTAACCCTGAGGCAAAAGACCTTGGCTTAAAACCAAGGCCTAAAAGACCTCGGGCCTAACCCCGAGATAGAAGACCTTGGCTTAAATCCAAGGCACAAAGACCTCGGGCTTAACCCCGAGGCAACGACTTCGCTTAGGCCCATTCAGCGATGCGGGAAAACCCCCCAGGTGGCTGATGATAGCAAGCCTCAAATGACCCTGCAACCACCCATGTTCTAGGTCGGTTTCCTACGGCCACTCACTCCCGCACACCCGCCTTAGAAAAATGCTTGGGGGGCAGGGACTGGGCCAAAACAGGAAATCACACCGGTCATTAAAAGCACTTGGAATCCTAACATTCCTAAGTACTTACAGTGATCAGAGATAAAACGTCCTGAACGGTAAAATAGGATTTCCTATAATACACTGCGCCATCCCGGACGGTAAAATAGGATTTTCCTATAATACACCGGGCCATCCCGGACAGTAAAACAGGATTTTCCTATAATACACCGGGCCATCCCGGACGGTAAACAGGACAAGTTCCTCTGATACACTGGGCAGTCACCTGTAAAATGGGTCGGTAAGACCAGCTGTTCTACCGGTTATGGTCCTAAACCATTTGCTAAGGCAGGGATTTAGGTCGGTTAAAATTGGGTGGATATTGGTAATCACAAACAAGCAGAATATATAAACAGTTTATGGAAAGAAAAGTGGCCTCACGGACCTTTTCATTAATTATTAAACAAAATTATTTACATCGCCTGGGGGGCAATTATAGTAGCCTCCCAAAAAAAAAAAACTACAACACAAAAGAAAACAGGTCGGGGACCTTAGTCGTCCACTTCAACCACATCTTCAGCTCTTCCTCCCGGGACAGAGCCCCCGTCCGGGGTAGCCTCCTCAGCAAGTCCGGCATCAGCAGCGGGGCCCTCTCCTGTAGCAGGACCTACATCCTAGAAGTCTGAATCAATCCCCTCATAGGACGAGATGTCCCACTCGGGGTGATCCCAGGATAGCCTACGCTTTAGATCTTCGTAGTCCTGAAAGAAGCCATCGTTAAAAGCTTTCTCGCGGGCCCCCGCCACTGTCGCCTCTGCCAGAGCCTTCTCCCGTGCATCCGCCACCGCTGCACTGGCCCAGGCAGCCTCTAGGTCGACCTAGGTTGTAGCTAGCTTGGCTAGAGCAGCACCAAGGCTCAAGACCAAACCTTTTACCTTGTCTTTCTCCATGGCCAGAGCGGTCCCCCTAGCCTCAGAGGTCACTCATTCCTCAGACAAAGCAGCTTCAGTAGCAGCGGCCCTCTTGGCTAATGAAGGTAGGAAGGATTCAGCGTGGCGGCCATGCATCCGACCTACAAAGAAGTGAAAACCAACCGGTCAGTAAACAGACACTATTGATAAATAATTGAAGAGAAAAAAACAAAGGCAGGATAACTCACCATATGAGAGAGGCTGTATAGCCAGCTCTGGAAGACCTTGGGAGACATGTTTTCACATGCCTCCACTTGGCTGGGGAGTAGACCGGGTCTCACCCGCTCCCTGAACTCAGCCGAGGCAGCCATCAGTGCCACGACCGACACCCCCGCCCGGGGGGCAGTCTCTTCAACCACCACCACGTGAGGCGTTGAGGTCCCCATGGGCTCCGGACAGTTTGCTATTCTGTGCCGGATCTGCCTCAGAGGCGCTCACTGCCCGGGGCCTCGACAGCGGGCCTTTTCCCTTATGCCACCGCCATCTGAGCGGCAATGGCAGCGGCAGCAGTAGCAGCGGCCTGCCTCTCCTTCAATTGCTCCATATTTCTCTTCGGAGCCATCTCTGCAAAAGAAGAAAATTGAACAGTTAACAACCACCGAAGAAGATGGTGAAGGAACACCACGGGAGACGGCAGTGTCCGAGTACTTACCAGGAAGAATTGGGGGGAATACCGAAGCTTTGGTGGGCTAAGCTGGGTCCTCAGTAGCTCAGAAGTTGCCAGTCCAAGTCAACACGTTCCAGATGTTGGTCGCCCGATCTGTCAAACTCCTGATCCTAGCTTGGCACTCGTCGGGAATGTTCGGCGGGCTGGTTGATCCCGTTGTAAAGCAAAGTATAAAATGGTTAGTCTCAGAAACTGGAGCAAAACAAAGAAGAAAGCAAAAAGTGAAATCGAATGGGCTTACCCCTCAACTCTCTAGCCAAGGAAGTCCTCATCTGGATCCCGAGGGCCGGTTCGCAGAGCCCGAGGGTGGAGACCTGGAAGAACCTGTTCTTCCACCCTTTGTTGTTGCTCGGGCAGTTGACCAAGATCTTTCTCCCCTATAGGGCCCCAAGTGAGAAGAAACTGACCTCCCCATGTACGGGGAATGGTCGGTGCATCCAGAGGAACGCCTGGGCGGAGAGTTCATATTCGAAGACCTGGGGCCATAGAGAGATGGACCCCATCAAGAACCTCCAACCGTTCGAGGCCAACTGGCTCGGGGCAATCCATATGTATATCAGGACGTCCAGAACGACCGGATGGAGGGGGATGCGGAAACCAGCCATGAGGATGTCCTCATATAGGGTAGTGAAACCTCGCTGGTAGATTTTGGCCCCACCGACACTCACCGCCAAGAAATAGTAGTTAGGAAGGCCGTACCTATCCCTAATGTGCCCAAGATCTTCAGTACGCAAGGTGGACGGGATGAATTTGCTGGAGAAGGCTACCTTAGGGTCGGGTTCCCCTGGTGTCTCATCACCGGAACCCCGGGAAACAGAGGCAACGGGGGCCTCTTAGTCGGAATTGCTATCAGACACACGAGTAGGAATCCTGCCCTCACTCTAGTGGTCAGAGGGGGAGGCGGACGATGGATCTAGGCTAGTGTCAGGACTTCCCGATCGGTACATCTCATCCTCTGACCGGGAAGCATAATCGAAGCCGAAATGTTCCATTTCTGGTACTCGTATGGTAGGATGGGAAAGCAGGTTACTGCCTAAGTATGGGTCAGGAACCCCGAGCCTGGTATACAAAGGGGGCAAGGTCACTAACCTAAAAGGCAAAGAGTGAATGGTACTTAATGTAAGGTAACACTCTCTCAAGACTACCCGAAAAATCCCGCTCGGTTCAGTTGCCCTAGGGTGCCTCCTGACTTGAAGAAAGAACAGAACTTAAGGAAGAAAAAATCCCACTCCCATTCTAACCTAAGTGGGTTCACTCTCTCCAGCCTCACTCAGAAAAGAAGAGAAGGAAAAGAGTGAAGAACTGAAGCTAGAAAGGAAAGACTTACAAAGTTTAGCACAGAAAAGGGCTCGGGAATCTTGCTTAGGATCTTGCTCGCTCTCAAACCGCTCGGGAATATATATCTTTGCAGCAAAGAGTTGAAGAAATGAACAAGTATCCCTTTATATAGAAACCACAGACGGTTCAGATCAAAATAGATCCAACGGCTCATATGCTTTCCTGCCCAAAGTGGCTGACAGTTGTCACCTCGGGCACGCGAAGCGTCGCATCAAAAGGTGCGCACATTAAATGTCTGACGAGACGGTTCAGTTACCACAAAAATGGCCCAGTTATATCCACACTGGCATCGTTTGATCCTGACTAGGCCAGTCACAAGCTGACATGTGGTAGAGGTTAGACCCGGGCCCATAGGGCCACCGCTCGGAGCATGCCCGGCTTACCACCACGACTAGTCCCACCCAGGGTAGAGTCCCGACCTCTTACCGGACGGTTCCTTGGGAGCAATTTTAATTTTCAAACTTCATCCGATGGGACATCACATTAACTTCGAAAATGGGGGGCAGCTGATACCCCCAGAAACATTATGCTACAATCAAACCTCTACGTCAGCAGCAAAGGACCCGGGTTATCCGGCAAGGGAGCCTATGGCCCACTGATCCCGAGGTATTTCGAGTGCTACCGCTCGGGATGCTCGCATAGCTCGGGAATGCGGCACAGCAGCTCTCCACGAGGTACAATTTGACAGCCAAGCCGCTCAGCAGTGTCCTAAATCAGTCAGAAGACTAATGGAATGTGCAAATAGTTTCCTAAGCCATTTAGGAAGCCTCCCATGATTTATGCTCATCAAATTGTAATTAGATGAGGCTTCCTTATCTAATCAGTTGCCTTATGCGGGTGGTCGCTTGCACCTATAAAAGGGGCCACTCACCCCCATTAAGGGGGATCACATTATTACCCTAAAGAATAGCTATACACTTATTTCATACGCATACACCCGATCGGTATTACTGGTAGTGCCGTCCAATTGTTGGCTCACCAAGCCCACCGGTGATCTGCTAGTGAAGTGTACTGATGCACCCGTGGACGTAGTTCACCTCATTAACGGGGCCGAACCACATACAATTGATTGTGCCACCATACCTTTCTTCTTAGTCTTTCTTACCAATATTTGGCATCATCAAGTAATGCTTATACATTTTTGGATATAAAAAATCTATATGACTTTTGAGTCTATGGTGCTATTTGTTATGATCTTATAATTCCTATTAATTAAGGAATAGTAAGAATTCTTAACCTTATGTTTTTATCCTATATAACAATATTGAATTTAGAGTATATAGTAATGGAGCCTTAGTAAAGATTTTTAAACCCAGTGGTTCTATTGAAAAATTGTAAAGCTACTTTTGTAGCTAAAGGTTTTAAGGGAAAGGAAAGAGTTTTATCTTTGGATATACCCATTCTCCTGTTTTACATCCATTAATTTATTCTAGCTGATATTGTTGTTCAAATTTTGATTATTTATCAAATGGATGTAAACACTATTTAAATGGAGAATTAGTAGATGTAATTTATTTGGATAAACCTGAAGGGTTTATAGATCTGAAGGAGAATAAAGTGCGTCTACTTGTAAACAATTTTAAAAACTGAAACCCAACCAGTAGCGTGGAAAATTGATCAAGCTATCTTTTCAAATAGTTTTAAAATGAAAGTAACTATTATATTTGCAACAAATATAATTATGAAGTATTTTCCATGATATGAAGATGATTTGTTGATTTTGGTTCTGTTTTAGAGACCAAGAAATACGTTGTCAATTAATTTTGATATAAAGATTTTGGTGAAGCCAATGTAATTTTATTAAAATTACAAGAGCTATTGTTGGCATTTACTTTGATAAATCTTATTGGAGTGAAAATGTTTTACTTGGAATTGACAATTTGAATTTCACCTTTGGGAAGAATTAAATTTATATATAAAAAAAAATGTATGTATACCCGGAGAAAAGGAAGAAATTGTTTTTGAAAATGTATTGCATACTTCGAAATTCGAAAGAATTTAAATTTTGGTTTTTTAAGACCAGATTTTAGCTAAACTTTTGGTGGAGGAAAGTATGTATTTTAAAAAATCAGGGGTGTAAATTAGATTTCGATTTCAGATGAGACGAAATCAACACGTAGATTTATTTTTTACACTCAGTAGAGGTGCATTATCTTGGAAGTCATCCAAGCAAACTTGTACAGCTAAATCAATGATGGAATCTAAGTTTGTAGCTTTTGAGAAAGCTAGTACCGAGACTGGGTGGTTTAGAAACCTCTTAGTAGATATTCCTAAGAGTTGTAATAGGCCGAGCTATAATTAAGTCCTATAATGGCATGAGTAGGTGCATACGCCTAAGACATAATATTGTGAGGCAACTGTTTGATTATAAAATTTATCTCTTAATTTTGTAAGGTAAGAAGTGTATTTGGCTGACCCTTTAACAAAATCAGTAGGGATAAAACTAGTGTATGAAACATCAAGGGGAATGGGGCTTATGCCTATAATAAAAATCAACAATGATGGAAACCCAACCTATGTAATTAGAGAACCCAAAAAATAGGTTCATATGGGTAATGACATGTCATTGGTTGATTTGAGATGCACTATAATTTGATTATATTGTTTTCCATTCCTATGATGTATAGTGCAATTGCAATGTGTAAAGGTTGAGTTAAACTCTTAATGAATTCCATAGTCCATATTATTTGGATGGTGTGTTTAATTGCAATACATACTAGATGGATTCACCTATATAAATGTGAAAGTGGGGCCGCTTTCTATGAAAACTTGGGCATGTTTTCTAGAGCACTTATGAAAATCCAGGATAGGCGTAGGTCCTAGAGGAGCCACACCGATTAGAGTTGCTCAGATTCCGAGGAATCAATGTGGGTATAAGATGATTGGTTTACGATAAGGGATTGTGGTTCATAGAAATGTCATTTCACCAAATTCCTGTAACATCACTTCTTATATTCCTAGGGACTGGTTCATAGCCCTAAAGGCACCAGTTCTGATGCATTGAGTTCTCTAACTCCACTACTTTTTTATTTGTTTGAATTTTTGAAATGGGGGAGGGGGGATTGTTGGATTATTTGTGGATTATTTATTTAATTGGGCTATAGCATTTGTTGTTTGGGCATTTTAATATCAAACCAAACAAAGCTTGTTTTAGGCCATGGGCCTCCTTATTTCAAAAACCCAAACCCAAGCCTAAAACTTTATTTGACAAATATCCCACATTGATATTTTACAAGTCCTTTTCCACTAATTTTACATACTTTCCTTTTCAAAAGCTAGTAAGCTTGTGTTGGGGAAATGCTCTCTCACGCGTGCGCAGGGGGGGGGGGGGGTAGGTAGTACAAATCTTGAATTCGGATTGTCCAATTTAGCTAGAAATTTTGACTTGCGCGGGTACGACCTGCGGATATGAATGCGTCTCGATTTGTACTATCGCGTATAAGGAATGTGTTGTCACATTTTTTGCTTTTTAATTATCAGCACATGTTCAATACGAATTCTGTACATATTGAAAATGTTACAAAACTGATTTAATTCATGTGGTGGTTTTAATAGTGTTTAATCTCTTATTTTTATTACAAATGATTGTTGGGAGCCAACATTTATTTAATATATATATATATATATCTTCTTCTAGCAACAAAAATAGATAACTGAATACTTTCTTCTCCTGCTTTTGTAAAATTGTTTATGCAAATTTCTCATCTCTATTTTTGGAGCAATTCTGAGCGCTCATATACTCTTCCAATTCAAGTGTGCGTTTGGAAGATTTGATTGTTGAATCTTGGAGAACATAGCGCCATATTGAGACCTTCTGCATTGAGTCATTGACTCCTAGGGGGCGGAATTGTTCTTAAGGACAGTGCTACCGTAGCACGCCTCAATTAGTTTCATAGCACTATCCTTCATATTTTTTCAACATTGATAACTCTATTGAGTTAGTTTTATAAATAAAGTGTATCTCCTTCCTTTGTGGAGAATCAGTAGAGTAGGTGGAGAGTGGGTCCTATATTTTAGCAAGTTGTTTCTTTATTTTTCTATCTTTCATTGTATTTGTTTGCTTATAAAAGCCAAGTTCCACATGAATAAAGATATGCTGAAGTTATATTTAAACAATTGAAGTGTTTTTTGGAGGACTTGGGTTCCCTTGAAGAAACCCAGATTTCTTTTTCTGGTATTTTTTTTTCGATTAAAGATTTGGGCACAAATAAAATTCACAAACATAATCCACAAACACATAAATGTGTCTATCTCTTTCCTGATGGGGTCCACTGATGTTGTGAGGTCCACCGATCCTGTAGGGTCCACAAAAAAGAGAAATAAGACACATTTTGGTATTTGTGGATTGTGTTTGTGCCCGTAGAACTACCCTTTCTTCTTTATCTCATCATTTATCATCATAGGTAAGACTAAACAAAACATAGCCGTACCACCTTCATACAAAAACAGACACACATGTACATATTATATTAGCTATCCATCCACTATATGTCCGCTGCCTTCCCCAATTTCTCGCCAACCAAATACTACATTCTAAGTATATACTGAATAGTTAGAACCCAAAGCTATAATGTTAAACATTGTCCAGTGTATATACCAATATATCAAAAAGAATAACTACATAATAATTATGCTACTAATAATCATGAAGTTTAGTGAGAGTATCCATCTCTGGTTAATGTTCGTAAGTATTACCGAAAATTAAGCATTTAAGAGAAGTTTACTTTAGCATTTCTTTACCAAAGAAAAAAAAAAGGTACAGTATTTAGACATCACTCATGAGATTTAGATTGTGTTATAACAATACTTACCCACATGTCATTCATTTTATTGTGCTTCCTACCACAAACAATCCATGTTTTAGTTTGCACTATAAGTTGCTGCCTTTTCTTAACATGAAACAATCTAGACAACAATTTTAGCAGCAAAATGTATCATATTGATGTTTTTGAGAATTTTTTGCTTCTGATACTTTATGGCACCAATGTGTTAGAAAGACTTATCTTCTTAAGGGAAAACAGACACGGAAAAGAAAATGCATACCTAATCTGGTAAGCTGCTAATTCCAAAAGTTGCAGCAACAAATTCAATTCTTTGGAAATCATATTAGAAAAGACAATGAAAATTACACTTGATATCCTGAATGACAATGAAAGTGCAACTAGGAATGTTAATAATTATATGCCAAGACAAATCAATGCCATGGAATATTGGGGACGGGGGGGGGGGGGGGGGGGGGGGGGGGGGGGTTGAGTGTATCTTCTAACTATGTATAAAGATGAGGGATACAGATATTGTCACGTCCTGGAAGAGCAAAAATAGAGAAAAATAAATTTCTTTTTTGGGTCCATAGGAAATGACTAGAGAAGTCATTGAATTGTCCACACCATGCAATTCTAAATAGTAAAGTAAAAGAAAGTAATAACAACTGAACTCACTGGTCATAACAAAACTTACTAACTATTACATTAGAGTATTTAAACATAATATAAAATGAGTATAGAGGCAACATATGCCTTAATAATAAGGTCGGTACCCAACTTCGAACTAATATCTATTCTAGTCTTCAATTGGCGTATACATAATCGCGAGTGTAATAGTCCTGCCCAGCATCTCCAACCTCGGAAGGTCTATCCCCAGCATAGCCTTCTTCCGGGTAGTAGTTGTCCTCATGGTAAGGTTCAACCTCTGCATTGTAAGCAACATGCTAGTCTGGACGAGGAATGTCCAGACATAAAACGCCATCAGCATACTAAAAGCTGATTGAGTAGAAACTAAGACAGTATCATAAGAATAATGTATTTACCGGTTAGGAAAGACATAAAATATAGTTCTACTAATAACATCTTTCTCTTTATTCTAACTCACTAATCGGTTACTCACGTCTTGTTATACGAAGACCAACAACAATACCCTTGATAGAAGAACAGACTCGATAGTTTAACTCTATAGATACACCATTATTCTATCCACCGTTTTAAGGACTTTAACCGCCCATCACATATCATAGACACCACCACGTCAGTCCATCCCCCACTTTTAAGGACTTAAACAGCCCATCGCATGTCAGGTATACAACGTTTTGAACAACAACATATCATCTTATTGCCACGACTTAGCAATTTCTACCAGTGATCCCCGCCCACCGCTTTTAAAGACTTGAACCGCCCACCACTTTTAAGGACCTCATGGATCATCTGGCTATCATAGGACTACTTGGTCCCACCCAACGCTTTTAAGGATCTATGACCAAGTGTCCACCCATGCACAATTCCCAGGACTTATCAAACCTACATCATTTCTGAACTAACATCGACACATAACAATTCCCAGTGTGACCTAACTACTCTGATTAAAATCAAACGGATATCAAATTGATTTCTGACTACCACATTATCCCACGTTACGAATGTTCTCACATTATTCTTAACCATTTCTCATTATCACATCACAGTATTCCTTATTCAATCAATATTGTATAGTGACAACACGAAATGATAATCAAACAACTAAGTAGATCTCATCACATATAAAAAGAGATATTTCAAATCTATAAGTACCAATCGATTGAAGTCATTTTCAATCGATTGGGAAAAGTTACTTTTGATCGATTGAAACATCTTTAATCGATTGGGGGAATTATAAGGTTAATCAATTGAAATCTCTTTCAATAAATTGACTAAAGGTTCAATCAATTGGATGAAGTTCAAGCGATTGAAAGTCGTCTTCTCCAGGCAGTGAAGCCCAGAATTGCTGGGGTGCTTTAGGGTTCATTTTTCCATGTCTAAAACCTATAAAAACACTAAACTTAGCTACTCATTGAGTTAGAACTCACTGAAAGTTAAGGGGTTATTTGGTTTGAGCTTTTGAAGCTTTAGCTTCAATGGAGTCTCCTCCTCTCTTTCCTCTTTCTTCTGTGTCCTCCTCTTCTTGTTCCCTCTCTTCTGTCCTTCTTCTTCTCCTCCTTCGTCGGCTTCTTCCTCTCTTCTCTCTCATAATAAGTATATATATAGGGTGTATGTGTGTGTATATATGTGTGAGTGTGTATATAAAACTCTATATCTCTCTCTCTAAACTCTCTCTGGTTTAGCAACCCTCCACACACACGAACACATCATATATATAGGCAAGGAAGGGGTGCAGGTGGCAGCTTCTGCGCAAAACTGGGAATAAAGATCTTCACACTTTCAATCGATTGAATCATTTTCAATCGATTGATAATAGGTCAACACACACTCAATCGATGGAGGTAAGTCACATCATGGTTTAAAGTCGGCAAGGTTTCAATCGACTGATATGGGTTCAATCGATTGAACAAGTCAGCATGTCAATTGATTGATATAGTTTCAATCGATTGAACAAAGAGTTACAAGTATTGCCAGGGCAAGTATACATAATTTTATTTATTTATATACATACAAAAATACAGGTTATTACATCATCTACCAGTTATTAAAATATTTCTTCCTCGAAATCTAAAGTAGTGGGGTTAAAACAAAAATGGAATCTTCTTGCGTATCTCTGACTCTAACTCCTACAAAGCTTCTCCTTCACCATGATGTTTCCACTGGATCTTTACCAACATAATTTCTTTATTCTTAAGTTTCTTGATCCCATGATCTAAGATCTGTACTAGTCCTTCATTGAATGTAATGTTGTCATTAACTTCTATATCCTCGAAGTTAATCTGGCGTGCTAGGTTGTGTATACTTTATATCTTTGGCTATAATGCCAGTCTATAGGCAACATTTTTAATGCGTTCCAGGATCTCGAATGGTCCAGTGAACCGAGGCGATAGCTTGCCTCACTTCTGTTCAAATTTAACAGTTCCTCAAACTGGTGAAACTTTGAGCAGTATGTGATCTCTGACTGTAAATTCTAAATCCTTATGGCATTTTTTTAGCATAACTCTTGCGTCTGGTTTACGCCATTCTCATCTTCTAACGTACTACTTGAATCTTCTTACCGGTTTCACGTACCATCTCTAGTGCAAGAAGTGGAGTGTCTCCAACTTCAGCCCAACACAACGACGATCGGCAAGGTCGTCCATATAAAGGTCCAAATGGCGTCATACCTATGCTCGTATGATATCTTTTGTTATAGGCAAACTTTATCAACAATAATGCATCTTTCAATAACTTTCAAAATCTATTATGCAAGCTCATAACATGCCCTCCATCACTTGATTAACTAGTTTAGGTTATCAATCGGTCTGTGGATGGAAAGCTGAACTCAAGTTTAGTGTTGTCCCCATTACTACTTAGAGGCTCTTCTAATACTCCATAGTGAATTGTGAATCTCGTTCTGACAAGATCGAAACAGGTATGCCGTGTAATTGTATGACCTGCAAAATGTACATCATGCTTAACCGTTCTAATGGATAAGCTATGCCATAGGCAATAAAATGCACTGTCTTAGTTAGTCAATTCACTATTACCCTAATAGCATCGTGGTTTTGCTAAGACTTCGACAAACCTACTACCAAACCCATAGTTATATGTTTCTATTTCCATTGGGGAATCGGTAGCAGCTACAGAAGGTGGTTTCTGATGTTCAATCGATTGACCAAAGGTTCAATTAATTGAATCATGTTTAAGCGATTCAAAGTCATCTTCTCCAGGCAGTCGTGCCTAGGGGTGCTTTGGGGTTCATTTATCCACATCTAAAACATCCAAAAACACTAGACTTAGTTACTGAGTGAGTTAGAACACACTCAAAGTTAAGGGGCTGTTTGGTTTGAGCTTTTGAAGCTTAAGCTTCAGTGGAGTCTCCTACTCCTACTCGTCTTCCTTCTCTATCCTTCTTATCTCTTTCCCTCTCTTCTGTCCTTCTTCTTCTCTTCCTTCATCTGGTTCTTCCTCTCTTCTCTCTCACAGTGAGTATATATAGGGTGTAGGTGCGTATATATATTGTGAATGTGTATGTAAAACTCTATATCTCTCTTTAAACACTTCTCGTTCAGTAGCCCTCCACACACTCGGACACATTATATATATAGGCAAGGGAGAGGTGCAAGTTGCAGCTTCAACATAAAACTGGGAATAAAGATCTTCACTCTTTCAATCGATTGAAGCATTTTCAATTGATTGATAACAGGTCAACAAAGACTCAATCGATTGAGGTAAGTCTAATCGATTGGGAAAGGGGTCCATGTTATGGTTTTAGGTCGGCAAGGTTTCAATCGATTGATATGGTTTCAATTGATTGAACAAGTTAGCATGTCAATCAAGTGATATAGTTTCAATCATTGAATAAGGAGTTATAAGTATCGCAAGGGCAAGTAGATAGAATCTTGTTTATTTATACACATACAAAAAATAAAGGGTATTACATCATCCACTACTTATTAAAAGATTTCATCCTTGAAATCTAATGTAGTGGGGTTAAAACAAAAATAGAAACTTCTTGCGCATCGCTGATTCTAACTCCACGAAGATTCTCCTTCATCATGATTTTTCCATCGGATTTTTACAAATGAAAATTCCTTATTCCTAAGATTCTTGATCCTACAATCTAAGATCTGTACTGGTCCTTCATTGAATGTGACATTGCCATTAACTTCTATATCCTTGAAGTTAATCTCGTGTGCTGGGGTATGAGCACACTTTCTCAACATGCTGATATGGAAAATGTTGTGTACACTTGACATCTTTGGTGGTAATGCCAGTCTATAGGCAACCTTTCCAACACGTTCTAAGATCTTGAATGGTCCGATGAATCGAGGTGATAGCTTGCCTCTCTTCTGTCCAAATCTAACAATTCCTCGAACTGGTAAAACCTTTAGCAATACGTGATCTCCAACTGCAAATTCTAAATCCTTAAGGCATTTGTCAGCATAACTCTTGTGTTTGGTTTGCGTCGTTCTCATCTTCTCACGTACTACTTGAAACTACTTACTGGATTCGCATACCATCTCTGGCCCAAAAAGTTTACTGTCTCCAACTTTGGCTTAACACAATGACGATCGGCAAGGTCATCCATAAAAATTTCTAAATGGCACCACCCCTATGCTCGTATGATAGCTGTCGTTATGGAAAACTCTATCAACGGCAGGTGCGTCTCTCAAGAACTCTCAAAATCTATGATGCAAGTTCGTAGCATATCCTCCATCACTTGATTAACTAGTTTAGTTTATCCATCGGTCTTTAGATAGAAAGTAGAACTCAAGTTTAGTGTTATCCCCATTGCTGCCTGGAGAATCTTCTAAAACTCTGTAGTGAACCGTGAATCTCGATCAGACACGAATGAAACAAGTACCCCTTGTAATCGTACAACCTATTAAATATACATCCTGCTTAACAGTTCTACTAGATAGGCCATGCTATAGTCGATAAAATGCGTCGTCTTATTTAGTCAATCCACTAGTATCCAAATAACATCGTGGTATTGCTGAGACTTCGATAAACCTACTACAAAATCCATAGCTATGTGTTCCCACTTCCATTGGGGAATCGGCAGCGACTACAAAAGTCCCATTAGTTTCAAATGTTCAATCGATTTATAAAAGGATCAATCGATTCGATCAAGTTCAAGCGATTAAAAGTCGTCTTTTCCAAGCAGTGACTCCCAGAATTGCTGGGGTGCTTTGGGTTCAGTTCTTCACATCCAAAACTTCCAAAACACTAAACTTAGCTACTGAGCAAGTTAGAACTCACTGAAAGTTAAGGGATTGTTTGGTTTAAGCTTTTTAAGCTTGAGCTTCAATGGAGTCTCCTACTCCCACCCTTCTTCCTTCTTTATCGTCCTCCTTTCTTTCCATCTCTTCTGTCCTTCTTCTCTTCTTCGTTCATCTGCTTCTTCCTCTCTTCTCTCTCATAGTGAGTATATATAGGGTATATATGTGTATATATATGTATATAAGTGTGGATATAAAGCTCTAAACCTCTCTCTCTCTAAACTCTCTCTGGCTCAGTAGCCCTCCACACACATGAACACATTATATATATAAGCAAGGGAGGGGTACAGGTGGCAGCTTTAACATAAAATTGGAAATAAGGATCTTTACACTTTCAACTGATTGAAGTATTTTCAATCAATTGATAATAGGTCGACAGAGACTGAATCAATTAAGGTAAGTCCAATCGATTGGGAAAGGAGTCCACGTCATTGTTTCAAGTCGGCAAGGTTTCAATCGATTGATATGGGTTCTGTTGATATTGTTTGTCCCACATCGGGGACTTATAGCCTAGCTACTCAATATATAATTTCAAGGGGCTTCTCCACCCTTTGCCAATTGGTTTTGGGTCAGATGCTCCAATTCAACATGGTATCAGAGCAGGTTATTGTTGAGCCCAATTTGTCCACGTGTGCTCCACGTCACCCTATATCAGTAATCCATGTGTTTGGCTCTCAGTCATGCCACACGTGTGGGGGCGTGTTGAGATTGTTTGTCCCACATCGGGGACTTATAACCTTGCTACTCAATATATAAGTTCAAAGGGCCACTCCACCCATTGCCAATTGCTTTTGGGTTGGATGCTCCAATTTAACATGGTATCAGAGCAGGTTATTGTTGGGCCCAAATTGTCCACGTGTGCTTCACGTCACCCTATCTCAGTAATCCACGTGTTTGGCTCTCAGTCATGCCACACGTGCGGGGGCGTGTTGAGATTGTTTGTCCCACATCGGGGACTTATAACCTAGCTACTCAGTATATAAGTTCAAGGGGCAAATCCACCCATGACCAATTGGATTTGGGTTGGATGCTCCAATTTAACATGGTATCAAAGCAGGTTATTGTTGGGCCCAATTTGTCCACGTGTGCTCTACGTCACCCTATCTCAGTAATCCACGTGTTTGGCTCTCAGTCATGCCACACGTGCGGGGGCGTGTTGAGAATGTCTGTCCCACATCAGAGACTTATAACCTAGCTACTCAAAATATAAGTTTAAGAGGCCACTTCACCCATTGCCAATTGGTTTTGGGCGTGTTGAGATTGTCTGTCCCACAACGGGGACTTATAACCTAGCTAATCAAAATATAAGTTCAAGGGGCTACTCCACCCATTGCCAATTGGTTTTGGGTTGGATGCTCCAATTTAACATGGTATCAGAGCGAAGTTACTGTTGGGCCCAATTTATCCACGTGTGCTCTACGTCACCCTATCTCAGTAATCCACGTGTTTGGCTCTCAGTCATGCCACACGTGCGGGGGTGTGTTGAGATTGTTTGTCCCACATTGGGGACTTATAACCTTGCTACTCAATATATAAGTTCAAGGGATCACTCCACCCATTGCCAATTGGTTTTGGGTTGGATGCTCCAATTTAACATGGTATCAGAGCAGGTTATTGTTGGGCCCAATTTGTCCACGTGTGCTCCATGTCACCTTATCTCAGTAATCCACATGTTTGGCTCTCAGTCATGCCACACGTGCGGGGGCGTGTTGAGATTATTTGTCCCACATCGGGGACTTATAACCTTGCTACTCAATATATAAGTTCAAAGGGCCACTCCACCCATTGCCAATTGGTTTTGGGTTGAATGCTCCAATTTAACAAAATGTTGAGATTATTTGTCCCACATCGGGGACTTATAACTTACCTACTCAAAATATAACTTCAAGGGGCTTCTCCACCCATGGCCAATTGGTTTTGGGTTGGATGCTCTAATTTAACATGGTATTAGAGCGAAGTTATTGTTGGGCCCAATTTATCCACGTGTGCTCCACGTCACCCTATCTCAGTAATCCACGTGTTTGGCACTCAGTCATGCCACACGTGCGGGGGCGTGTTGAGATTGCCTGTCCCACAATGGGGACTTATAACCTAGCTAATCAAAATGTAAGTTCAAGGGATCACTCTACCTATTGCCAATTGGTTTTGGGTTGGATGCTCCAATTCAACATGGTATCAGAGCAGGTTATTGTTGGGCCTAATTTGTCCACCCATGCTCCACGTCACCCTATCTCAGTAATCCACGTGTTTGGCTCTCAGTCATGCCACATGTGTGGGGGCGTGTTGAGATTGTTTGTCCCACATCGGGGACTTATAACTTACCTACTCAAAATATAATTTCAAGGGGCTTCTCCACCCATGGCCAATTGGTTTTGGGTTGGATGCTCCAATTTAACATGGTATCAGAGCAGGTTATTATTGGGCTAATTTGTCCACGTGTGCTCCACGTCACCCTATCTCAGTAATCCACGTGTTTGGCTCTCAGTCATACCACACGTGCGGGGGCGTGTTGAGATTGTTTGTCCCACATTGGGGACTTATAACCTTGCTACTCAATATATAAGTTCAAGGGATCACTCCACCCATTGCCAATTGGTTTTGTGTTGGATGCTCCAATTTAACATGGTATCAGAGCAGGTTATTGTTGGGCCCAATTTGTCCACGTGTGCTCCACGTCACCCTATCTCAGTAATCCACGTGTTTGGCTCTCAGTCATGCCACACGTGCGGGGGCGTGCTGAGATTATTTGTCCCACATCGGGGACTTATAACCTTGCTACTCAATATATAAGTTCAAAGGGCCACTCCACCCATTGCCAATTGGTTTTGGGTTGAATGCTCCAATTTAACAAAATGTTGAGATTGTTTGTCCCACATCGGGGACTTATAACTTACCTACTCAAAATATAACTTCAAGGGGCTTCTCCACCCATGGCCAATTGGTTTTGGGTTGGATTCTCCAATTTAACATGGTATTAGAGCGAAGTTATTGTTGGGCCCAATTTATCCACGTGTGCTCCACGTCACCCTATCTCAGTAATCCACGTGTTTGGCTCTCAGTCATGCCACACGTGCGGGGGCGTGTTGAGATTGCCTGTCCCACAACGGGGACTTATAACCTAGCTAATCAAAATAAAAGTTCAAGGGATCACTCCACAGCCAATTGGTTTTGGGTTAGATGCTCCAATTCAACATGGTATCAGAGCAGGTTATTGTTGGGCCTAATTTGTCCACCCATGCTCCACGTCACCCTATCTCAGTAATCCACGTGTTTGGCTCTCAGTCATGCCACACGTGTGGGGGCGTGTTGAGATTATTTATCCCACATCGGGGACTTATAACTTACCTACTCAAAATATAACTTCAAGGGGCTTCTCCACCCATGGCCAATTGATTTTGGGTTGGATGCTCCAATTTAACATGGTATCAGAGCAGGTTATTATTGGGCCAATTTGTCCAGATGTGCTCTACGTCACCCTATCTCAGTAATCCACGTGTTTGGCTCTCAATCATGCCACACGTGCGGGGGCGTGTTGAGATTGTTTGTCCCACAACGGGGACTTATAACCTAGCTAATCAAAATGTAAGTTCAAGGGGCTACTCTACCCATAGCCAATTGGTTTTGGGTTGGATGCTCCAATTCAACATGGTATCAGAGCGAAGTTATTGTTGGGCCCAATTTATCCACGTGTGCTCCACGTCACCCTATCTCAGTAATCCACGTGTTTGGCTCTCAGTCATGCCACACGTGCGGGGGCGTTTTGAGATTGTTTGTCCAACATTGGGGACTTATAACCTTGCTACTCAATATATAAGTTCAAGGGATCACTCCACCCATTGCCCATTGGTTTTGGGTTGGATGCACCAATTTAACATGGTATCAGAGCAGGTTACTGTTGGGCCAATTTGACCATGTGTGCTCCACGTCACCCTATCTCAGTAATCAACGTGTTTGGCTCTCAGTCATGCCACACGTGCGGGGGGCGTGTTGAGATTGTCTGTCCCACAACGGGGACTTATAACCGACCTACTCAAAATATAAGTTCAAGGGGCTACTCCACCCATAGCCAATTGGTTTTGGGTTGGATGCTCCAATTTAACATGGTATCAAAGCAGGTTATTATTGGGCCTAACAATAACCTGCTTTGATACCATGTTGAATTGGAGCATCCAACCCAAAACCAATTGGCAATGGGTAGAGTTTCCCTTTGAAATTATATATTGAGTAGCTAGGATATAAGTCACTGATGTGGGACAGACAATCTCAACATGCCCCCGCACGTGTGGCATGACTAACAGCCAAACTCGTGGATTACTGAGATAGGGTGACATGGAGCACACATGGACAAATTGGGCCCAATGATAACCTGCTTTAATACCATGCTAAATTGGAGCATCCAACCCAAAACCAATTGGCAGTGAGTGGAGTAGCCCCTTGAACTTATATATTAAGTAGCTTGGTTATAAATCCCCGATGTGGGACAGACAATCTCAACACGCCCCCGCACGTGTGGCATGACAAAGAGCCAAACACGTGGATTACTGAGATAGGGTGACGTGGAGCACCCATGGACAAATTGGGCCCAACAATAACCTGCACTGATACCATATTAAATTGGAGCATCCAACCCAAAACCAAATGGCAATGGGTGGAGTGGCCCCTTGAACTTATATATTGAGTAGTTAGGTTATAAGTCCCCGATGTGGGACAGACAATCTCAACACGCCCCCGCACGTGTGGCATGACTGAGAGCGAAACACGTGGATTACTGAGATAGGGTGACGTGGAGCACACGTGGACAAATTGGCCCAACAATAACCTGCTCTGATACCTTATTGAATTGGAGCATCCAACCCACAACCAATTGGTTATAGGTGGAGTAGCCCCTTGAACTTATATATTGAGTAGCAAGGTTATAAGTCCCCGATGTGGGACAAACAATCTCAACACGCCCCCGCACGTGTGGCATGACTGAGAGCCAAACACGTGGATTACTGAGATAGGGTGACGTGGAGCACACGTGGACAAATTGGGCCCAACAATAACCTGCTCTGATACCATGTTAAATTGGAGCATCCAACCCAAAACCAATTGGCAATGGGTGGAGTGGCCTCTTGAACTTATATTTTGAGTAGCTAGGTTATAAGTCTCCGATATGGGACAGACATTCTCAACAGGTTCAATCGATTGAACACGGAGTTACAAGTATTGTCAGGCTAATTATACAGAATCTTATTTATTTATATACATACAAAAATACAGGGTATTACATCATCCACCACTTTTTAAGAGGTTTCATCCTCGAAATCTAAAGTAGTGGGGTTAAAACAAAAACGAAAACTTCATGTGCATCACTAACTCTAACTCCAACTCCCACGAAGCTTCTCCTTCATCATGATGTTTCCACTAGATAGTTACCAATGAAAATTCCTTATTTCTAAGCTTTTTGATCCCACGATCTAAGCTCCGTACTGGTCCTTCATTGAATGTGATGTTGTCATTAACTTCTATATCCTTGATGTTAATCTCGTGTGCTGGGTTATGGGCACACTTCTTCAACATGCTGATATGGAAAATGTTGTGTACACTTGACATCTTTGGTGGTAATGCCAATCTATTGGCAATGTTTCCAATGCGTTCCAGGATCTTGAATGGTCCGATGAATTGAGGCGATAACTTGCCTCTCTTCTGTCCAAATCTAACGATTCCTCAAACTGGTGAAACCTTGAGTAGTACGTGATCTCCAACTGTAAGTTCTAAATCCTTACGGCATTTACAACATACCTCTTGTGTCTAGCTTACACCATCCTCATCTTCTCACTTACTACTTGAATCTTCTTACTGGTTTGTGTACTATCTCTGGCCTAAGAAGTTAAGTGTCTCCAACTTTGGCCCAACACAATGGTGATCAACAAGGTCGTCCATACAAATCTCCAAATGGCACCATCCCTATGCTCATATGATAGCTGTTGTTATAGGCGAACTCTATCAACAGTAAGTGCCTCTCCCAGGAACTCTCAAAAGCTATAGTGTAAACTTGTAACATGTCCTCCATCACTTGATTAACTAGTTTAGTTTATCCATCGGTTTGTGGAAAGCTGAGTGCAAGTTTAGTGTTGTCCCTATTGCTACGAAGAGACACTACTAAAACTCCGCAGGGAACTGTGAATCTTGATCTGACACAATCGAAATAGGTATGATTTGTAATCATACGTTCTACTAAATATACATCATGCTTAACCATTCTACTAGATAGGCCATGCTATAGGTGATAAAATGCACCATCTTAGTTAGTCGATCCACTATTACCCAAATAACGTCGTGGTTTTGCTGAGACTTCGGCAAACCAACTATGAAATCCATAGTTATGAGTTCCCATTTCAATTGGGGAATCAGTAGCGGCTACAGAATTTTGGGTGGTTTCTAATGTTCAATAAATTGACATCAAGTTCAAGTGATTTAAAGTCGTCTTCTCTAAGCAGTGACACCCAGAATTGCTGGGGTGCTTTAGGGTTCATTTTTCCATATCCAAAATATACAAAAACACTAAACTTCGCTACTGAGTGAGTTAGAACTCACTGAAAGTTAAGGGTTGTTTGGTTTGAGCTTTTGAAGTTTGAGCTTTAATGGAATCTCCTATTCCCACTCCTCTTTCTTCTCTATCCTCTTCCTCTCTTTTCCTCTATTTTATCCTTCTTCTTCTCCTCCTTTTTTTGCTTCTTCCTCTATTCTCTCTCATAGTGAGTATATATATAAGGTGTATGTGTGTATATATATATGTATGTGAGTGTGTATATAAAACTCTAGATCTCTCTTTCTTTAAACTCTCTCTGGTTTAGTAGCCCTCCACACACACGAACACATCATATATATATATAGGCAAGGGAGGGGTGTAGGTGGCAGCTTCAACGGAAAACTAGGAATAAAGATCTTCACACTTTTAATCGATTGAAGCATTTTCAATCTATTGATAATAGGTTGACAAAGACTCAATTGATTGAGGTAAGTCCAATCGATTGGGAAATAGGTCCATGTCATGGTTTCAGGTTGGCAAGGTTTCAATCGATTGATATGGGTTCAATCAATTGAACAAGTCAGTATGTCAATCAACTGACATAGTTTCAAGCGATTGAACAAGGAGTTACAAGTATTGCAAAGGTAAGTATACAGAATCTTATTTATTTATATATATACATACAAAAATACAGGGTATTATATCACCACTTATTAAAAGGTTTCATCCTCAAAATCTAAAGTATTGCGGTTAAAACAAAAATGGAAACTTCTTGTGCATCTCTGACTCTAACTCCCATGAAGCATCTCTTCATCATGATGTTTCTATTAGATCTTTACCAACATAATTTCCTTATTCCTAAGGTTCTTGATCCCATGATCTAAAATCCATACTAGTCCTTCATTGAATGTGATGTTGTCATTAACTTCTATATCCTCAAAGTTAATCTCATATGCTGGTTTATAGGCACGCTTCCTCAACATGCTGATATGGAAAACGTTGTGTACACTTGACATCTTTTATGGTAATGCCAATCTATAGGCAACTTTTCTAATGCGTTCCAGGATCTCGAATGGTCCGATGAATTAAGGCCATAGCTTGCCTCTCTTCTGTTCAAATCTAATAATTCCTTGAATTGGTGAAACCTTGAGCAGTACGTGATCTCCAACTGCAAATTCTAAATCCTTACGGCATTTGTCAGCATAACTCTTGTGTCAGGTTTGTGTCATTCTCATCTTCTCATGTACTGCTTGAATCTTCTTATTGGTTTCGCATAACATCTCTAGCCTAAGAAATTGAGTGTCTCTAACTTTGGCCCAACACAACAGTGATTAGCAAGGTTGTTCATACAACGCTCCAAATGGGGCCATCCATATGCTCGTATGATAGCTTTGGTATAGGTGAAATCTATCAATGACAGGTGTGTCTCCCAAGAACTCTTAAAATCTATGACACAAGCTCGTAACATGTCCTCCATCACTTGATTAACTCGTTTAGTTTATCCATTAGTCTGTGGATGGAAAGCTAAACTCAAGTTTAGTGTTGTCCCCATTGCTACCTAGAGACTCTTCTAAAACTCTGTAGTGAACCGTGAATCTCGATCTGACACGATTGAAATAGGTACATCGTGTAATCGTACGACCTGCTAAATTTACATCCTGCTTAACCGTTCTATTGGATTGGCCATGTTATAGGCAATAAAATACTCTGTCTTAGTTAGTCAATCCACTATTAGCCAAATAGCATCATCGTTTTGCTGAGACTTCAGCAAACATACTACAAAATCCATAATTATATGTTCCCACTTCCATTGGGGAATCGGTAGCAGCTATAGAAGTTTGGGTGGTTTCTGATGTTCAATCGATTGACCAAAGGTTCAATCGATTGAATCAAGTTCAAGCGATTGAAAGTCATCTTTTCCAGGTAGTGATGCCCAGAATTGCTGGGGTGCTTTATGTTCATTTTTCCACATCCAAAACTTGCAAAAATACTAAACTTAGCAACTGAGTGAGTTACAACTCACTGAAAGTTAAGGGGTTGTTTGGTTTGAGCTTCAATGGAGTCTTCTACTCACACTCCTCTTCCTTCTCTATCCTCCTCATCTCTTTCCTTTTCTTCTGTCCTTCTTCTTCTCCTTCTTCGTCTGCTTCTTCCTCTCTTCTCTCTCATAGTGAGTATATATATAGGGTATATGTATATTTATGTATGTGAGTATATAAAACTGATGGAAAAACCAGTTTAAAATTAAAAGTTTAAACGCGCAGCAGAAAAGTCAAGTTATAAAAACTTAATGGTAGCCCAGGATCTACTACTCGTCAATTCCATAGATGTCTACTAGAAGGGACAAGAGTTATACCTTAGTGTCTTGAACCCAATTCTGAAATCTTCAACTTCCAGCAGCCTCCACTAGATGGCCTTCACTCTTATGACTCCTATGGATGCTCGCAGGAAGGACTAGGGTTGGTGGGAACCCTAATGGAGAGGAAGGAGAAGGTTTGGAGCTCTAAAATAGTTTCTACAGCTTCTGACGTTCAAAAATGACGAACTCCTTTTCCAGAACGCAGTTGCCCTATTTATAGATTCCCAGAACCGACCTAACCTTCAATCGATCGAAGGACTTCGATCGATCGACCATTCGATCGATCGAACCATTCTAGATCGATCGAACCTGCCATGACTTCGATCGATCGAACTAGTTCAATCGATCGAACCTGTCTTGACAGCTTCCTCATGTGCCCTTCCAAGCTTCCTAGCGGAGCTAAGAGTGGGACCTCCTAGGCTCTTTATTGTTGGCTCAGGTCTGTTGATTAATTCCCATGACCAAACTCTTTGATCAGCAAATTAATCAACTGATCAGTTAACGTTTACTCTACTATAAAACGATAACTGAACTCCAACGCAAAAGAACACATCCAAAGCGATAACTAGACTTATATGTATACTAATGTCCCTCTACCTACAGCATTCGCAATCTTATCCAGGTAGTCGGATAACTGTTACTGTCAACCTGAATCATGATTACTTCTTGTATTTCTTGAGTCCCATTCACCTCTCATGATTACCAAACATGTTGATAACTCTTATCAACAAGACTGCAGTACTCAGTAATCGACTTGGTGACATTCTCAAGGGAATGCTTACTCTGAAACAGAGGGTAGATTCTATCTTGACAATATATGTTCACAACCCTATGAACATGACATACCCAAGATACCCAGGTGTTGATCTTCTATAGACCTCACTGATTGATAAGTCAAAGCAGTCATATCCACAGTCTGTATTCATAATCGTCTCAAGATTGAGAACACGTACCTTATACAAGTTATGAGTTTCTATTGACTATTTGACAGTCTTGAGTGTCAATAAGAAAGCTCAGGTCCATCAATGCACTATAAGCACTAGCATATTAACTGAGAGTTACCTCTAGTGATTGAGACTCATCACTCCATCCAATGGTAGTTAATCATGCTACAGTGTAAACCTGATGAGATATCCAGTCTCATCATCAACTGTGACAAGTTCTAAGTATCAAAGAATAGTAATTCGTATCTCATACATACACGAATTACTTACTATGACACTTAAGGATTAACAATCATCTCATGAAAGAAATATACATAATGAAATGTAAAGCTGGTATCCATAAATTAAAAAAGTCAATGTCTCATACATAAAGTAATGGTTTGAGGGCACAAACCTAACAAAAACTCTATACCACTCTCTCTCTAGACTCTCTCTGGTTCAGTAGCCCTTCACACACATGAACATATCATATATATAGGCAAGGGAGGGGGCAGGTGGTAGCTTCAATGCAAAACTAGGAATAAAGTGAAAGAAAAAATAGGTTTCAAAAACATATTTAACAAGCAGTGGCAAAACAAAGTTCAAAAACTTTTTCGTATGCCTGGATCTATTATTTATCAATTCAATAGATGCATAAAACAAGAGGGGACAAGTGTATTACCTTGCGGTCTTGAACCCAATTCTGAATCTTCAAACTCCTGAATGGGGTAGCGATTTCCACTAGGTGATCTTTACTTCCTATGTCTCATGTGAATACTTCCAGAGCATCTAGAGTTGGTGGGAACTCTAATAGGGGAGGATAAAGAAGATTTAGAAACCCTAAAATAGTTTTTGAGCTTTTAGAATGATAAAACGATGATTTAAAAACATTTTGCACGTAGCTGCCCTATTTATAGATTTCCAAACTGACTTTCACTTTCAATCAATCGAAGTACCTTCGATCGATCAAACCTTCGATTGATAGAAGCCTTTCGATCGATCAAACTTGTCTTGACTTTAATCAATCAAAACTCTTTCGATCGATGTGCCTTTCTAAGAATCCTAGTAGCACTAAGAGTGGGACCTCCTAGGTTCTTAATTGTTGGCTCAGACCAGTTGTTAATTCCCATTACCAAACTCTTTGATCAGTAAATTATCGAACTAGTCAGTTAATGTTTACTCTACTATAAAATGATAACTGGACTCCAATGCAAAAGAACATATCCGAAGTGATGACTAGACTTGTATTGTGTACTAATGTTCCTCTACCATCAGCATTATTAATCATATTCAGGTAGTCGGATAAACTGTTATTGTCAACCTGAATAGTGATTATATCTTTCATTCCTTGAGTCCCATTCACCCTTATGATTATCAAACATGTTGATAACTCTTATCAACAAAACTGCAGTTCTCAGTAATCAACTTGGTGACATTCACAAGGGAATGCTTACTCTTTATGAGGGGGTAGATTCTATCTTGACAATTTATGTTCACAACCCTATGAACATGACATACCCAAGATACTCAGGTGTTAATCTTTAAGACCTCACTGATTGGTAAGTCAAAGTACTCATATCCATAGTTTGTGTCCATAATTGTCTCAAGATTAAAAGCACGTACCTTATATAAGTTATGAGTTTCTCTCGGCCGTTGACAGTCTTAAGTATCGATAGAAAAACTTAGGTCCGTCAATGCACTATAAACACTAGCATATTAACTAAGAGTCATACTCTAGTGATTGAGAATCATCACTCCATCCAATAGTAGTTAATCATGCTATAGTGTACACCTGATGAGATATCCAGTGTCATCATCCACTGTGACAAGTTTGAAGTATCAAAGAATAGTAATTCGTATCTCACTTATATGTATCTCATACACACATGAATTAATTACTATGATACTTAAGGATTAACAATCATCTCATGAAAGAAACATACACAATGAATGTAAAGCTGATATCCATATATTAAATTGCCAATATCTCATACATAAAGTATTGGTTTGAGGGCACAATCCCAACATATATATCTTCACACTTTCAAACGATTGAAGCATTTTTAATCGATTGATAATAGGTCGGCAGAGAATCAATCTATTAAGATAAGTCCAATTGATTGGGAAAAAGGGTCCATGTCATGGTTTCAGGTAGGTAAGGTTTCAATTGATTGAACAAGTCAGCATGTCAATCGATTGATATAGTTTCAATTGATTGAATCAGGAATTACAAGTATTTCAAGGGCAAGTACACAGAATCTTAATTATTTATATACATACAAAAATACAAGGTATTGCATCATCCACCACTTATTAAAAGGTTTCATCCTCAAAATCTAAAGAAGTAGGGTTAAAATAAAAATGAAAACTTCTTACGGATCATTGACTCTAACTCCCACGAAGCTTCTCCTTCATCATGATGTTTCCACTAGAACTTTACCAATAGAATTTCCTTATTCCTAAGTTTCTTGATCCAACAATCTAAGATTCGTACTAGTCCTTCATTGAATGTGACATTGTCATTAACTTATATATCCTTGAAGTTTATCTCGTGTGCTAGGTTATGGGCACACTTCCTCAGCATGCTGATATGAAAAATGATGTGTACACTTGACATCTTTGGCAGTAATGGTAGTCTATAGGCAACCTTTCCAATGTATTCCAGGATCTTAAATGGTTTGATGAATCGAGGCAATAGCTTACCGCTCTTTTGTCCAAATCTAACAATTCCATGAACTTGTGAAACCTTGAGCAGTACGTGATCTCCAACTGCAAATTCTAAATCCTTACGGCGTTTACAGCATAACTCTTGTGTCTGGTTTGTGCTATTCTCATCTTCTCACGTACTACTTGAATCTTCTTACTGGTTTTGCGTACCATCTCTGGCCCAAGAAGTTGAGTGTCTCCAACTTCGGCCCAACACAACGGCGATCCACAAGGTTGTCCATACAAAGCTCCAAATTGTGCCATCCCTATGCTCGTATGATAGCTATTATTATAGGCGAACTCTATCAACAATAAGTGCATCTCCTAAGAACTCTTAAAATCAATGATGCAAGCTCATAACATGTCCTCCATCACTTGATTAAATCACTCAGTTTGTCCATCAGTCTGTGGATGGAAAGCTGAACTCAAGTTTAGTGTTGTTTCTACTGCTGCCTGGAGACTCTTCCAAAACATCGCAGTGAACTGTGAATCTTGATCTGACATGATTGAAACATGTATGATGTGTAATTGTACAACTTGCTAAATATATACCTTGTTTAGCTGTTCTACTAGATAAATTATGCTATAGGCAATAAAATGGGTTGTCTTAGTTAGTCGATCCACTATTACCTAAATAACATCATTATTTTATTGAGACTTTGACAAATCTACTACAAAATCCATAGTTATGTGTTCCCATTTCTATTAGGGAATTGGTAGCAGCTACAGAAGTTCGGGTGGTTTATGATGTTTAATCGATTGACCAAAGGTTTAATCAATTAGATCAAGTTCAAGGGATTGAAAGTCATCTTCTCCAAGCAGTGACACCCAAAATTGCTGGGGTGCTTTGGGTTCATTTTTCCATGTCCAAAAATTGCAAAAACACTAAACTTAGCTACTGAGTGAGTTAGAACTCACTGAAAATTAAGGGGTTGTTTGGTTTGAGCTTTTGAAGCTTGAGCTTCAATGGAGTCTCCTCCTCCCTCTCCTCTTGCTTTCTATTCCTCCTCTCTTTCCCTCTCTTCTGTCCTTATTCTTCTCCTCCTTCATTTATTTCTTCCTCTCTTCTCTCTCACGGTGAGTATATATATGTGTATATGTGTATATGTGAATATATATATATGTATATGAGTTTGTATATAAAACTCTATATCTCTCTCTCTTTGAACTCTCTCTGGTTCAGTAGCCCTCCGCACACATGAACACATCATATATATAGGCAAAGAAGGGGTGTAGGTGGCAGCTTCCGTGCAAAAATGGGAATAAAGATCTTCACTATTTCAATTGATTGAATTGATAACAGAGTCTCAATTGATTGAGGTAAGTCCAATCAATTGGGAAAGGGGTCCACATCATGGTTTTAGGCTAGCAAGGTTTCAATCGATTGAACAAGTTGGCATGTCAATCGATTGATAAAATTTCTATCGATTGAACAAGGAGTTACAAGTATTGCAAGGGCAAGTATACATAATCTCATTTAGTTATATATATATATATACAACAATACAGGGTATTATAGATACATAATGCATAGGCATGCATACTAGATAGCTATTTGTAGATACATATTATTAATAAAAAGGAACTCCAAAAAACAAAGCAAAACAAATAGATAGGTATAATGTTAGCCATTTACTTCCATTGAACTCTATCAATTCCAAGTTTACTTTTTCTCGTGTTGAAATGTTATGGAATAAAATTGCTCCATAGAAATATCCATGCTACAGGTACGGTCTACTAACTTGGTAGCTCTCCAACAAATACCAAGATTGGTAAATACAAATTAGAACCATTCTTAAAGATGTAATATGAATGCCATGGAAATGGAAATAAAAGTTGCATGCAAGAAAGAAGGAAAAGAAAAAAAAAATAGTATGTAGAAAGATAAATTGTACATAAGCTCATACTCACTACATGATTTCCTCCAAGTCTTTCATGGCCTGACTTAATGTGTAAAGAGACATCTTTATTACCTGTTTCAAGAAGCAATACCCCCACTTCAATTCCCGCCCCATTAGCATTAAGAAGATATTGTGGTATGCAAAACTCATGTATATTGCTTTAAATGCTATGAACGTATTCTATTTTGTTTATGTTGGATATGATTATTTGTATCCCGGATAGTTAGCCTGTTGAATCTGGATCATTATTTTAGTGATAGGTATAAGAAATATTATGGGCCATACAGGCACCCATATATCATTGGATCGGGTCTACTGGGCCTTGGGTCTTGGAGCCCTAGAATTTGGTAAAAAAATGTGTGTATATATATATGATATAAACACACATATGATATAATCCTAAGCAATTTGGCAGCCCTCTCTCTCTCTCTCTCTCTCCCCTTTCTTTCACATTTTCTCTCTCTAGGCCATCACCATGAAGCTATGGGATTTAGTGTGTGATACTAATGAGGACCGCTCTAGTAGTGATCTTCATGACCTATGCAAAGTACAAGAGAGTACACGGAGGCTCGAAGATCGCAACAGTTCATGGGTGAAATCGTCAGGCTCGTAACAACGCCATAGATGATCTGAATCGGGTATTTCGCTCAAGGTATGCCTTGAACCCGACCCTATGCTTGTGTGCATATATTTTTTATATTTGGATCAAAGTTTTTAGGTTATTGATTCGCCCATTTTATGAACCCAAAACGAATCTGCCATTGAAGCTCTCGAAGTTTTTTACATAAACATGATAAAATCCATTTTCAAGTGGGTCTAGGTGAAAACTCTAATAGAAGTTCATTTTTTTTATATGGTTGTGTCCTTATGGTCCCTAGAGACTCTCCATGAAGTTTCATGGGTTGATTATCTCCATAAAGGGAGAAAATCAAAACCCTAATTTTTGGGGTTGTAAAACACAATTTTTTTCAAGAGACTTCGAGCCTATTTTCAGTCAACCTAAAGTGGTTTATAATTCTAAAAATTGGTGCCCAATTAAAGTATGTTGTGATGGCTCTTGATCAAGCCTTCGCAAATCAGGTTCGCTGATGGGTATAGAAGATGATGAACAACTTTTTTATAAAAAAAAAAATGGCCATGTTGCGGCACCATGTAATGATGACTTTCGTTAGGCGGGTTTGGCTGCTTTGCTAGACTTCGAGATTCGTTTTTTTAATCAAAGCCAACATGTACATGGATTAAAATGATTATATATGGATCTGATTTTCTTGGTTGAAGATGAAAACCAATGAAAGAATTGTGCCCCAAGCGCATTTAGTAGCATAGACTAGAAGGGTTGCTTGGCAAAAATTTAAATATATATTTTTTATTTTTTTCATTTTTATTTTTATTTTTTTTATACTTGGAATCGACCCATTAATTGGATGATGCTGACCATTAAAGTTTCATTGCCAAAGGGCCTTGAAAAGTGGCGCATAGGTTCTCAGTATTAGTTTTTCAAATATTATTTTTGTTAGTGTTATGTACACTGTGTGGGACACTAAGTCAAGTTTTGACAAATTATTTTAATTGCTTTGATAATTTATACCATAAAATATATGTTTTATATATTTTTAATTGCTTAAAATATCCAAAAATGTATGTTAATTTTTGAAATTATTATGTAGTGTTTTATACACTGTAAGGGACTCTAAGATAATTTTTTATGTAAATTATCATGTATTTTTGGTATTTTAGAGCATATAATTTATGCTTTTGGGCATTTATTTAATTACTTAAAATAATCAAAATACATTATTAATTTTTGTAATTATTAAGGGACAAAAGGGATACTGTTTTGAGACCGCAAAAAATTTTATGGGACCTGTAGATATTTTTTGGTAAATTATATGAATCATATTAATATTTTATAGCATATAATTATGTGTTTTTGTACACGTATTAAATTGCTTAAAATATTTTGATTTGATTATTAGTTCAGAGAATTAACACAATGTGTTTAGCACACTAGTGGTAGCTTGAGGAAATATTTCGTGAATTTTCTCGCTCCTTGGGATATATAGTTTAGAGCATATATTGTGTTAAGTATGCAATTTTAATTGCTTAAAATATAACAGAAGAAGTTGTTAATTCTTGAAATTAATGAGTGGTGTTTTTGTACACTCTTTGGAGATTTGAGAAATTTTTCATAAATTATCTCATTTTGTTTTGGCATTTTAGAGCACAGAATTTATGCTTATAAGCATTTTTTTATTGCTTAAAATAACCAAAATAGACTATTAATTATTTTTTTAAAATTAATACGTGGTGTTTAGAACACCATATTTGACGACTAAAAATCCTTGGAGAACAAATGCCTAGAAAATTTTGTAATTTTGGAGAATTTAGTTGCTCATAGTTATTTTGTTTAACTAGATCAATTTATTTTGTTAAATTGATTCAAAATGTTTTCGGGCCTTGATAAATTCTGGAAATTATTTAATAATGAAAATAAGTTTTTTCAGTTATTTAAATTTTTCCATGAGGTTTTAAATTAATTTGTTAATTTAAAGCCCTTAATGAATTTGTTTTAAAATATGTTTTAAGACCTAAAATTGTGTTAAAATTAGTGAAAAATCCAAGATATTTCATTGATTTTACTTAGGGTGTGTTTGATAACCCAATTAAGTGGTGAAAATGAAAATTTTCAACACTTAATTCTTTTCAGTGCGTTTGATAATATACCACTTAATTGAAAAAGTGGTAGAAAATTCACTGAAAACATTAAGTGAAAATTTTCTGCTGAAAATAATCACTGAATGCAGTCTATTTTAGTTTTTGAAACACTGTTTTTAGTTTTGCTAATACAAATCACTTAAAATTTTCAGCACTTAAATTCAGCACTTAATTTTCAGTACTTAATTTTCAGTTTTATCAAACGCACCCTTAGCTTATGGGAGCTATCCGGGCTATGCAATAATTATTTTATTGCACATTTTTATTGTTTCTTAGAGGCTAACTGTATTGTTGGTCCTGCTTTAATTACTATTGTTTGTGATTGGATGACCCGAGACCTCTAATCTCCTCCTTAAATGGAGTGATGGATTAGTCCATTTTTTTTTTAAATAGACCGCATGAGTTCTTAGTGTACATGATTAATACATTAATCTGGATCAAATGAATGGATAATTAATTGATAATTTATGGAGCTTGTGTCCTCACATGTATGTTTAAGGTTGTTTCTTTGTATGTATACGAACAAAGCATCACTATATTTTTTTTTTATGGCTATAAATGTAATGTGTGGATGAGTGTTTAAATTTCTTGTATTGGAAAGGCCTACTTGTAAAGGGATGGTTTTCTTTGTTTATACATCATACACTTGAATTACCTTAGTATGAGCTCTAAGTTATCAATTCGGACTCACGTGGGGGTATATCTTGTGGATGATATTAGATAGGTATTTGTACCATCTACTTGATGTTTGTTTAGAAAAGTCAATTATAAAAGTTTTTTCTTGATTTACAAAATTAAGATTTGATTCATAAGCAATAGCAAATTTTTTTGGCTTAAATTGCAAAAAGGAAAAATTCATTTGTAATTGGATTTTAAAATAAACTTCATGAAATGTGCAAATCATAATGTCAACCCCTTGCGCATATTCTCAAATGTTTTTTAGACCACCCTGTTAATCTTTACAAAGTTAATAAATTTTGTAGGGACTAATTTTTTGTAATATGACACTGTAAAGTAACACACCTACAAAATAAGTAAGAGCTTATGGGCTTTAGACTTATTCTATAGTTCAACGCATTGTACCGAATAATGGGCCATATAACCTTGAAAGCCTATGACACTTGGCTCGAGAAGGATCATAGCACGTGCTTTCTGATAAGCAGCATGCACCATGATCTTGTTGGGAAGTATATGTACTACCCAATAGCCAAAGAATTGTGAGATCAGCTTGAATTTGTTTTCGGTGGCATATTCACTACTAGATTGAGTATCAAGTTATGAAGTTCAGGAAAGTAAAGAAAACGGTCCAAGTACACGATGACTGAACATCTAAGATTGATGTCAGGTATGATTTGTGATTTCAGATTACTGGGAACATCTTTACTGGCAAACTGCAGTTTCAGGCTATGATTTATTCTTTGCCTGATTCACGGGTCCACAAAAAAAATAATGATCCACAACGGAAATGTTAAATTTTTTTTTTTTGTTTTGTTTTGTTTTTTTTTTTTTTGACATTTCCCGACATGTTGAGCTAAATATGAAGCGCCAAAAGGTAAGGCGAATCGTATTGCTACACTCTTGACCACAACTTCCATAAGTGGAAATGAGCGCAAGGCTAGTGGGCCTAAACACAATGGTAAGGGTAAACTCGCAAAGAGGCAGGGTGGGGCTAGCAAGTTTACGCTCAAGACTAATAAGGTGGAAGAGCGCAGTTGAAGGCATTTTTCAATTCAGTGTTAATAGGATGGATACTTGTTGGTGGTAGTATTACTAGGACATGGTTATCTAGGGATAACTACTTAAGAATTATTTTAATAAATTCTAGTTTCCTCTATTATTCATTTATTCTAAGACATGTTATGCTGGACTTGAACACGTAGGATGTGATAGGATGACTTGATTAGCTTGAGATGGCCTTTTATGTCCACTCGCTGAAGTTGACCTACCTATGTGTGAGTCTTGCTTAGTTGGCAAACATGCCGAAATCCTTTTAGAGAGGCTATTAAAGCTACTCTAGCATTAGAGCTAGTTCACTCAGATACCTATAGACCTATGTTTGTAAAGGCACGTCATGGTGCCTCTTATTTTCTAACTTTTATAGATAATTTTGCGCTATATGAGGATCAGAAGTACTTATCTAATCAGTTCAAGGAACTGTGTGAGGAAAAAGAGGAAACATAGATAACTTCCTATTCAGGAAACTCCGCAACAATATGGTGTTACAAAAAAAAAGAATAGGACATTCCTAGATATGGCTAGGACCATGATGATGCAAGTCAACCTCCCAATGTCATTTTGGGGGGATTTACTCTTGATTGCTGTCTACATACTAGAGTGCCTCTTCTCAGTTAGTTCTTTCTACCCCCTTATGAGCTATAGAAAGGCGAAAAGCTCATTTTGGAGCATTTGCGCCAGTGGAGCTCAGGAGGTTACGTTCACTATATCTTGTATATGTGTGAGAAACTACACTCGAGAGCTAGAAAGCACACCTTTATAAGGTATTCTAATAGCTTGATAGGCTATATTACGTATGATGAACAAACGGGTATAGGGATGACAGAAATGGTGTCACATGATATTGAGAATGACTTACCCAGGTAGGTTATTCCAAGAGATATCTTGACCTACATGAGTTGGAGGATGTTGAAGACAGCATACCATTTTTAAGCGAGGGTGGGGAGATTGAGATTCTACATCCAATAAATCGCTGAAAGATGGTACTAGTTTCCAGCCGAGTAGGAGTACACCGCTACATGCTAGTGGGAGGTACCAGATAGTGGGAGTGCACCACTAGGCACTCAAGATTCTCATGTCATACACCATAAATGACATGGAATAAGTTCCCTATCATTGTTTTGAAATTGAGGAAGACATTTTCATATGCGTACATATGTGTAACAAGTGGATAAGGATGAGCCTGCTTCTTTTGTTGAAGTACTTTGCCTTGTCTGCTAAAGTTGAGTGAATAGTTGCATGCAAAATTGAGATGAGCTCTATGGACGCAAATAAGGTGTGGGAGTTAGTTGATATTCTGCCTGTGCATAAGACTACTGGAGGCAAGTGTGTTTTTAAAATCTAACGTAAGGCAGATGGTGTAATTGACAAGTATGAGGCGTGCTTGGTGGCTATAGTTTGTACCTAGAGAGGGTATAGACCATGGAAATATGTTCCCCCAAAGGGTGAGATCTTACTCCATTCACCTTATCCTAGCAATTGTCGCACATATAGTTTTAGAACTTTTTTAGTTAGATGTTTAAACTGTTTTTCTCAATGAAGAATAAGATGACAAGATGAATTTGGATCATCCCATTGGCTTTGTGACCAAAGGGAATGAGCGTAAAAGTATGTCATCTTAAATGTTCTATTTATTATCTCAAGCTAGCAATCGTCTAGGCATTGGTACACTGTGTGTACAGTAATCAATCCAAGAAAAGTGTTCTAAATCTTTATATGTTGATGACATCCTTTTAGTTGGGAATGAGATGAGTACCATTGTCGCCACTTGAAAGTGGTTTCCCTCTCAGTTGGAGATTGAGGACATGGGTGATGCCAACTATGTGTTGGGAGTTTAGATTATGAGAGATCGTTCCTAGAAGCTTCTCTATTTGTCTCGAGGATTCTTGAGCAATTTCACATGAAAAGCTATAAACCCATTGACATCCCAATTTTTAAGGGACTCACCTTGACCTTAGATCAATGTCTTAAAAATAATGAGAAGAGGAAACCTATGTTGTGTACTCGGTCAGATGTCTGCTATGCGGTTAGTTTAATTAGTCGTCGTTGTAGCAACCCTGGTCCTGTCACTAGAGAGTAGTGAAAAGGATCTTACGACATGTTCACTGGACTATGGACCTTGCCTTATGCTGTCCACAATGGAAGCATAATATGTGGTGTGCTCTATAGCTGTTTAAGAAGCTATTTTTTGATTGAAGAGTTTTTTGTAGTGGCTGGGCTTTTTATCTTATAGCGATGAGGTTGTGCTCATCTATAGTGATAGCACGTAAGCCTAAGCATATGCAAAATATCTCAAAAATCATTCTAGCACATGGACATTCATTTTTGTCACATTTGAGATGTAGTTTGCGCAAAGGAAAGTTGTCTTGATGCACATCTCCGCCTGGGGATTCAATGTGCTTAGACATTTTATTGTGTTATTGACATTATTATTCGATTTTTTTAACTAGTTGGTTTCCGTATATATATGTTATATGAATGGAATGAATGCACAGTTCTAATTTCATCGGGCTTGAATCGACCTGCTCACACAGGTGATTCACATTGGCGGTGAGATAGCAAACTAGGACAAGTGTGTCCATGGCGCTTATATGGCAAGCAAGATGAGATATTTGTGTTCATGGCGCTTAGATAGCTAGCTAGGACAAGTGTGTCCATAGCACTTAGAAAGCGAGCTTGAACACTTATATCTACATAGTGTAAGAATAGTGAGCTAAATATAAACCCTTATTATTTCTATATGTTGCCTTATATAGAGCTAAGATGAGACCTTTATATTTGATTGAACATAGAGAGATCCCATGACTCTATGTACCCTGTTTATATTCGAATGTGAGTTTCCAGACGGGCGCCAGGAGGGGCGACTGTACTAGAAAACTCAGGTTAGACATTTTGTGTAACGTCTAGACTAAGATTTGTATGGCATTACTTGTTTTTACAAACACAGAGTGACATGCCCATTTTTATGGAAGAACACCATAGCATACAATCATACTATATATGCTTTTGCAATCGACTATGGAGCAGTGAATGGATTCCTCTTCATTGCTGTGTGAGCCATATAGCATATCCAAGACATTGGTTCTATAAACTGGTTGCTTTCACTACCTGAGACTATGTAATGAAGAGGACACTTGATGACAACTACTTTAGCATGCTATCCTAGGACGAAGAGATAATTCCGTTCTATGGGGCATCTCTGGGCAAGCGGTCAAGTTGGTCGGATTGACATGAGGGCTCAGGGAAGATCATTCAATAACACACCATGTTTTGTGACTCATTAACAGGCCTACGACAATCGTATTTTGTTACTGATGTGTCATGAGTACATTACATTGAGGTGGTGCAGTACTTCTTTTAACCGAGGGATTGAGAATGTTGTGTCCGATGTAGTTGAACCGTCTAAGGCATACAAGAAAAGCTTCTGAGTGATGTGTCTTGCTGGTTATGGAAATGATTTGGCATTACACTCTTGTTGCTGTACTTTCTTTTCGTAAGGTCACACATTCTATTTTCCTGTACGAAGAGATGAGTAGTTCTGTTTCAAGAGATTGTTTTAGTAAAAAGCCCTATGTGGGTGAGTGGGAGATGTAAGAAATATTATGGGCCATACGGGCACCCACATATCATTGGATGGGTCCAATGGGCTTTGGATCTTGGAGTCCTAGGGTTTGGTGAATATGTGTGTGTATATATATATGATATAAACACACATATGATATAATCCTAAGCAATTTTATAGCCCTCTCTCTCTCTCTCTCTCTCTTTCTCTCTTTCGAGGCCATCACCATGAAGCTATGGGATTTAGCGCGTGATACTAACAAGGACCGCTCTAGTAGTGATCTTCACAACCTATGCAAAGTATAAGAGAGTACATGGAGGCTCGAAGATCGTAACAATTCGTGGGTGAAGTCATCGGGCTCATAACAATGCCGTAGACAATCCGAATTGGGTATTCCGCTCAAGGTATGCCTTGAACCCGACCCTATTCTTGTGTGTGTATATATTTTCTACAATAGGCTAATATCTTTATTTTATTTTCTCTTTTAATTCCTTTGTCTAGTTTCCTTTCTTATCTCTCCTTGGAACTTGTATATAAATAGTTTCATAGTTGTGAAATAATATAATACACTATTTTTTCATATACTTTTTGGTATCAGAGCCAAACCCAAACTGTAGTAGCCACTTCACTTGGTCAGCTGCAACCCCCACACCACCCTTCCCAATCACTTCACAGTGGTCATCCCTTAGCCATAGTCCTTCACCCACAGTCTCACCCAACCACAACTCCCCTACCCTTCACCACCCAGTCGCATCTTTCCTTTCTCCTGTGTAGGTTTCTATATAACCCTTTATGCAGCTTTAGGCTGCGCCTTTCCCTTGTAGGTCTTCGATGATTTAGGATTCTTTCGTGCCCTTCTATTTTCTTCTTTTTAGCTCCTTTTCTTTTGACTTTTTTCTGTAGCCTCTGATCGGTTTTCTTCTTTGCTACGGGTGAAAAATCTACTTCGATCCCTTCATTTCAATGGCCAATTTTGGGAAAGACAAAGATAGTGTTCAACTTCAACCTACTGCTTCTGAAACTTGACTAGATTTCTCTCTCACACAGCACTCCCGCTCATCGAGTTACTAGCGTGCTTCTGAATGGGCAGAATTTCACAGCATGGTCTCACTCTTTTCGCCTCTACCTAGGTGGAAAAGGAAAAACTGGTTTGATTCAAGGTGAATAAAAGAAACTAGCCTCCACCGATCCTAAGTTAGCCCAATGGAACATTGACAATTGCACCATTTTGGGATGGTTTTTTAATTCGATGGAAGATCATATTTATCACATGTTTATGTACCATGATACGGTTCATGATTTATAGCTTGCTTTGACCCAGATGTATGCGTATGCACACAATGATTCTCAAATTTTTGAGTTGTATCGGGATATCTCCCAGGCTTCCCAAGAATCTTTTTGACTTAGTTTAATTGACTAATTTGGTTACTTATAGTCTCGCTGGGAAGAGTTGGCTCAATATGAGCCTCTTAGTGACTATTCAGCTGAAGCCGCTTCTATTACTCTCTAGCATCTTAATCGGCTACATACCTACCAGTTTCTTATGGGACTTAAGCCTAAGTTCGAAACACTTCGGGCACATATTGTTAATGCCTCACCCATGCCTTCACTATGTGAGGCCTTTGCTACTATAGATGGTGTCACTTGATTCACCCCGTTGTTCCTGTGCCTGTTCCTACTATTGAGTCACATCCTACTGCTATTGATCATATGGCCTTTACAGCTTGTTCTGGAACTCGTTCAGGTACCAAGTGTCCTACTTGTCATTTTTGTAAGGTCCCAGGCCATACTAAAGATCATTGCTTTAAGCTCCATCTCGAGCTTAAGGAACAGTATGCTAGTAATAATCGTAATATTGGTCTTCCTCATACTATTGCTATTATTGATATTGGTTCTAGCCCAGCTAATCCTGATCTTGGACAATTGCAGACTCAGATTAGTTTGATTCAGTCTCAACTTGGCTCTATTATGCAGTGCCTTCTCACTAAGGCACGTCCTCCTCTACTCCCACTGCTACTCTTGCTTCAGGTACTTCTTCTTCCTTTCATGTTCGGTTGGGTTCTCTGACATGGGTTCTAGATTTTGGAGCCACTGATCATATGACTGGTGAGTTATCATTTTTTTTCTTCCCCCGTTCCACCTATTAGTCAAAATGCATGTATTGCTGATGGATCTACCACTCACATTTCTAGTAAAGGTGATGTGTGCTTATCGTCTTCCATTACTCTTAACTCTATTCTCTATGTTCCTAACTTTGCTTTTAACCTTGTATCTGTCAGTTATCTTGCCAAATAATTTAATTGTGCTATAATTTTCTCACATGATTGGTGTGTCTTGTAGGACTTGACTACGAAGAGAATTTTTGGCATAGGGTATTAGTGTGGGGGACTCTATTACTTCGAGGAACCCCCACCACCTATCGTAGAGTCATCGAGTCTTTAGGCTTCTGTTTATCAGATTCTGGATCTTTTATTTTTCTTTGCAAACTCTAGAATTGTGGCATGCTCGTTTAGGGCATGCATGTTAATTTCAATATCTTTGTTTGCTATTTCCTTCTTCAATAAAAGCTTGTAAGACAAATAAATTCATTTGTGTGGTTTGTGAACTCTCTAATGATACTCGTTCTAGTTATGTTCCTCGTATGCATCGTGCACCTTGTGCCTTTGAGGTTATTCACTTTGATAATTGGGGTCCTTCCCTAGTTACTGCTTTATCTGGTCACCGATATTATGTGACTTTAATTGATGATTATCCACGATGCACGTGGGTTTACATTCTTAATAAAAAATTGAGGTATTTGCTTTGTTTTTCAGTACTTACAGATGATTAAAATGTGGTTTCACACTATTGTGCGCATTCTTAGATCAGATAACGAATGCAAGTATATCTCTAATGACTTTTGGTCTAAACTTAATACACAGGGTATCCTCCAGCAACTTACTTGTACTTATATACCATAATAGAATGGTGTTCTGGAGCAAAAAAACCACTATATTATGTCTGTTGTTTAGTGTCTATTATGTGGTATGGAGGTCCCTAAATATTTTTGGAATTTAATTGTACTTACAACTGTTTATCTTATTAATCGTACACCCAGTGGTGCCTTGGATGGGAAGGCCCCTCTTCAGGTCTTACAGCCTAATTGTACCCTTTTTCGATTGTTCCTAGAGTCTTTTGTTGCACTTGGTTTGTGTAAAACAGGAGTCCTTTACGTACCAAACTTGATGATAAAGCTATCTGGTGTGTGTTTCATGGTCATTCTCCTATATCCAAAGGGTATGGATATTAGGATCCTACCACCCGATGCCTTAACATTCTATGGATGTTTCCTTCTTGGAGGATATTTCTTTTATTGCAAGGCCACCTCAATCTTTGGACACTCCCATTCCAATCACTACTGAGGCTCTCCCACATCTTGTTCCTATTTTTGAGAGCTCTCCTCTTTCTGATGACTTGCTTCCTCTGGTTGTTACGGCTTCTCTTGCTTATCACTATTCTTGTCATCCATGTGCTCCACCTTCGCTGCCTGAATCTTCTCCAGTGTTAGGTAATGCATCTCTTGTTCATCTTCTTCACCGTTCCACTCATGTTTCTCGCCTTGTGAATCAATATGGTTTTTCAAGTTCCACTAACCATCCTATTTCCTAGTATCTCTCTTATTATAATCTTTCATGTTCCTACTAGGCTTTCCTTAGTCATAGTAAATCTGTTTCTATTCCCGGGTCAGTGTCATAAGCTCTCCTAAACCTAAATTGGACTCAGGCTATGAAAGTATAAATGGATGCCCTTCAGCCAAAATAAGACATGGGAGCTTGTAGAGATCCACCTAGTGAGAAGATGGTTGGCTTAAATGGGTCTTTATAGTTAAATAACGAGCAAATAGATCTCTGGGTCAGCTGGCTCCATTGTGACCCTATGGATCACGTGCCCTTCAAATATATCATCCACAAACTTGTGATAGCCTGGGCCCATGCTAACCTGCAAAGAAACTATGTAGCATCAGAATGATGAACTAATCTGAGTACTTATCTCTTAGGGATCTCGAAAACCCTAGGACCAAATGGTGTGGGACAATTAGTGAGCGATAGGTATAACCTATCTCTAATACCAAAAATCCTATCATGCCCTGGAGCAGCAAAAATAGAGAAAATAAAATTCCTTTTGGGTCCGTAGGCCATGACTGGTGAAGTCACTTAATTGTCCACACCACACAGTTCAATATAACCTAAAGTAAAGAGGTGACAGTAATAAAACTAAATCTAACATAGTATAAAAGCAAGTTAATAAGTTATTACAATAACATCTAAAATAGAAATCAACTAAGGTCTTAGGCAACATATGCCTGGGTTACAAAACATAATAATAAATTTTAATAAGTAGGAATAGATGCTATAATCTATTCCAGTCTTCAGCTGGCGTATACGTAGTCGTCAGTATAGTAATTCTCCCCAGAAATCTCTGTCCTCAGTACGGCCACCCTCTACATACCCTTCCTTCGAGTAGTAGCCTTCATTGTAGGGTCATCACCTGCATAGTTATAAACAGGGTAGGCTTGAAGGGGAATGTCCAGGCATAAAAAATCCCTCAACTATGGAAAGCTGAGTGGGTAAAAAACTAATGCAGAATCATAGATATGAAGTAATAACAAGTTATGAAGGACATAAGATATAGTTCTACTAATAATATCTTTTTCTTTACTCAACTCATCATCATCCAACCATTTTCGTTTTTTTATACCGACAACATCCTACTGATAGATAAACAGACTCGATAGCTTCATTCTATAGTTAAACCATCGTTCTGTCCACCGCTTTTAAAAACATATGACCAGTTCACCGCATGTCATGGACACCATGTTAGTCCGTCCCTAGCTTTTAAGAACATATGAACAGCTCACCGCATTACAGGGACATAATGTTTGAACAAGGCATATCAATCTATTGCCATAACTTAACGAATCTACTAGTGATCCTAACTCCCACCTTTTAAGAGCATATCATGGATCACCTGGTCTATCTTAGGGAGACTTGGTTCAGCTCACCGCCTTTTACGAACATATTAACAGATCACCGGCTTTTAAGAACATATCATAACCAAATGACCGCCCTTGCAAGATTCCCATAACTTAACGAACCTACCTATGTTTCGTACTAATACCGATACAAGACATTCCAATGCTGCCTGACTACACTGAATAAATTAACAACCACCCAAATGGTTCACGTTTACTACATTATCTAATGTTACAAAATGTTATCTGTTATCCTTAACGTCACTAAGATTCCCTTATTTATTAACGTATTGCATACGGGGAATTACAGAACAACATATAAACAACTAAGCATTTATAACATCAATTAACAAGAAACATCAGCAGTCTGTATCTTCCAATCGATTGGGACAGAGGTCCAATTGATTGGGTAAAAAAAATAGTAACAATCGATTGGGAAAAAGTCAAATCAATTTGATCACAATCAATGCCAATTGATTGCAAACTTTGGCAATCGATTGGGAAATAATTAATGGCAATAGATTGGGAAAATATGCCAATCGATTGGGTCCATGTCATTGGCAATCGATTAGGAGATATTCCAATCAATTGGGACTTCATCTTATTCACAAAGATGAGCAGTCCAGAATTTAAACTTTTAGGGGATGTGTTTTTACTATGTCTTTCCTTCTTTAAAACATGCAAGACACTGTATTTTAGCGATCGAGTGAGTTTGGGACTCATCATAGTGCGTGTGTATGTGTGTGGGAGCTATGGAATCGAGCTTTTCTCTCTCATCCTCTTTCTTTCTTGTTCTCTACCTTTGCCTTTTCTCTATCTCTCTTCTTCTTTCTTCTGTCTTCCTCCTCTTTCTTCTTCTTCTTCTTTCACTGGCAGTAGGGGTGTGTGTATATATATATATATATGTGAGTGTATATATATAATCACCCTCTCTCTCCCAAAATTCTGCCAAACACCCCCACGAAAGGAGCCCTTATATATAGAAAATATATGTGTCGCTCGTCAAAACCCCGAGCAATCTTGGTGACCACGTTAAGCTCTTTGGCAATTAATTGGGATTAGTGTCAATCGATTGCGCTCAGATATTTATGAAGGCAATCGATTAGGAAGAGTGTAATCAATTGGTCTAAGGCGGTCACTTGCCAATCGATTGGTGAAAGTTCCAATTGATTGGGACTCCAAATTAGGTAATCGATTGGTATAGTAGTCCAATCGATTAGGACACTTAGTACATCAATGGTATAATAAAGTTCATACATGTATTCAAGGGATAATATCAAGCCTAATTTATTAATATACTTTCGAAAATACATTGCATTACACATAAAGGAAGGACAAAACTCTCATAAAGCGAGACAAACAAACACTAAAAGTATCAAGGAATATTATTAAGGAATATTTTCATCATACCATCTAATTCAAACCCGTTTGGGTTAGCTAAAATATTAAGTGATGAAACATTAAGTGCTGAAATATTTAGTTGGTTGGTGTTTGAGTTAGTTTAAATATTCATCACTTAAAAAACAAGAGGGTTTGGCAAACAAGTTGAAAAAAAGTGATTGTTTCTATAAAATCTTGTCATGCCCTGACATAGCAAAAATATGGAAAATTGTCATGACATGTGAGGGGATCCATTGTCCTATACTTAGCTTAAAGTAAATAGAGTATACAAAGCAACAAGGAAGATAAAAATAATAGTCACCGCAATTAATATGGTTATAACAAAGTTATTACTTTTTTAATAACTGAAGGCACACTCCGCCTTACTCAAATTCAAAAATCATTATTCTTCATTACAAACTTTAAGGTAGAAGATATAGAAAACTTATTCTCAGGACTTCTCTTCTCTAGCTGGCATAGTCATATTGCCCTATATAATCATTTCCTTAGAAGTCTGGACATTTTGGATGTCCAGGGCACAAAAACCGTCATCTTATGAAAGTCGAGTGAATATAACAAACAAGCACACACAATGTATATAAAAGTATATTTAAACATCGTCGTGGTTCAGAATCTTATAGCACGGTTAAACAATTATTCAAGTCATTGCTTATGAACATTTATCAAACTATTAATAAGAACATATGACCATACATGAACAATGTAACCATCTTATCTCACGTGACAAGATAACAGCTCCATCTCATCTCAACTAATCCTCATACAATCGACATTAACTTAGAACTCGAGTTCTAATCACAAAAGATAAGCGGTTAACAACTAAAACCTATGGTCTGATACCAAAAATTCTGTCACACCATGGAGAAGAAAAAATAGAGAAAGCAAGTTCCTTTTTGGTCCCATAGGTTCGTGATTGGTGAATAATCGCATTTTTATCTACTCAAACCAATAATTACAACCATAGGGAGGATGCTATTCATAAAACATATGTTATTAACAAAATCAGAGGCTACAACAGAAATGTAAAAGGTTTGAAAGCAACATATGCCCAAGTATCAATTATAAAAGTCTACTAAAACTATTATAGTAGGTGGCTTATAGTCTGATACCAATAACAAATAATAACAGCAGTACAACAGATATACAAACTAGTTATTTCAAAGTAGCATGCCTTCGTATTCAATCCTTTAGCTCCAAGTCCGGCGAAACACCAGTCTTCGATCTTCAAGACCTACAAAGCTCTAGACATTGGAATGTCCAGGGCATAAACACCATTAACTTTGAATACAAAGCTGAGTGAGTACATCAAACACACTCCTCACTCGTTAGTGTTCAGCACCATAAAATGTGGTTAATCTCTTATCAATGATACCTCTCACAGACATAGCAAAGGTCTCAGTACACTATACATGAATTCAATGATAACAGGAAACATATTAAGTAATGACAAGGATAAAGATCATGGTATAAATATCTCATCACGTATTCACCAAATCCATGCATGTTACCCATGCAACCACCCATGCATCTACCTTTACGTCGGGACGTTGAATCCATGACTGAACATTTATCTCATCATATCCGCACTCTTATTAATATCTCCATCAATCTCTATATCCATACGTCGATACCATAATACAAATCCATATCCATTCATCGATACAATACTACAAATCTATATCCATACATCGATACCATAATACCATTTAAAATCACCCGACTAGGCAGTAGGTCCCACGATCCCTTGATAGGGTTACCGGTTATATATCTACACGATACCACCTATCTATAAACGATGGAAATGGCACATCGGACGTCTTCAACGATGTGTATACCCTTACTGGTCATCTACACATCTGAGAATACATTAGAGCACTAGTCGAACATCTTCAATGGTACACTAGACGTCTTTAATAGTGCATACGCATCACTGGACATCTTCAATAACGAGAGGCGCACTAGGAACTCTAGCCATCCCACATCCACCTGGCTCGTCAGCCGTTGATTCAACAGATCCAAAGTACACATATTACATATTCCACATTGAGGCACAGTTTTTGATTATCATCACATTCTCTTATCTCTTCATAACATTATCCCATGCATGCTGACCATATGTCATGAAATGCATTACTCTAGATACAAGCATTACCACATGCTCTGTATCTATCATTTCTACTCATTATTGATTAATAACATGTAGTTGTATTCTATTCTACTATTCAGTTCAGCAATATCTTATGTAACAATTAAACAGTCCATCTTGTTACAGTATTGCATTATCACTTAAATTAACAATATTACATATTGAAAGCATGGATAAATATTTAACAACTAGATAGTTCACATTATAATCAATAGGGAATAAACATGTTCTGTGAGGTTTGATCAATTGAGATCCTCTTGATCGATTGAAGTTAAACTAAGTTCGATCGATCGATCGAAGTTTGTTCGATCACTTGAGAAATAGGCAGTTCGATCGATTGGGCCAAGTTCAATTGCTCGAGAGTTATCTTCTACCCAAAAATTGGGCAGAGACGAACAAAGGTCTCAGGGTCACTATATGGACATCTAAACACACATACAACATGCTATAATCATCCCTTGAGTGAGTTAATGAACTTACCTCACTCCAACGGTCCGATGACGGCATTCTCAAACTTTATAGTGGCGTCGGCTACGGTGAGCTTCTTTTCTCTCTCCTTCTTCTCTTCTCTGTCTCTTCTCTGGTCTCTTTCTGTGTTCTACTTCTTCTTCTTCTTCTCCTCTTCTTCTTCTATCCAAGAATATACATATAATATACATATACACATACACAGTTATATATATATGGAACACACATACACACATATAAGTTCTAAAACTGCCCAAACACCACACATGCATATAGAGCACATATATAATAGGAAGGCAAGTGGGGCAGGTGGCAAACACGTAAGTTAAGAATAATAACACTTTTGATCAATCAATTGAGAATAGTTCGGTCAAGGTTCGATTGATTGAAAGAAGTTTGATCGCTCGGGAATGGGTACACATCACAGAATAAGGTCGGCAAACTTTTAATCGATTGAAACGAGTTCGATCGCTTGAGAATACAAAAAATTAAGTGATCGAGAAGACTTTGATTGATTGAGAAAGGTTCTTCACCAAGGGCTCAGATAAGCATACAAGGTCTTATTTATATAACCATGTATTTAAAACTATAGGGTATTACAGTGTTTAACTTTGAGAGTACTTGGGAAACACATCTGTTGCTAATCCAGTTTGCTTATAATAATATTTACCATTCAAGCATTGGGATGTATGTAGAAAACACATCTGCAACTAATAAGAAGATTGGTATTTGTTAAGGAAAAGATGAAGGCATCACAGAGTAGGTAGAAGAGTTATGCAGATAAGCACCGTAAAGATTAGGAGTTTTACGTTGGAGACCATGTTTTGTTGAAAGTTTCCCCAATAAGAGGAGTAGTGAGATTTGGATAGAGGAGAGGAAAGCTCTCACCCCGCTACATTGGAACTTTTGAGATCATTAAACGTGTGGGAAAAGTCGCTTATAGGTTAGCACTGCCACCAAAGATGTTCAGAAGGCATAATGTGTTCCATATCTGTATGTTGAGAAAGTACATGCATGGGTTAATGCCTAAGATTGACTTCAAGGATATCAAAGTGGATAGCAGAGTGAAATACTCGAAGAGACTAGTATTGATTATGGGCAGAGATATCAAGAAACTGAGAAATAAGAAGATTCCATTGGTGAAGGTTCATTGGAAGCATCATGATGAATGTGAAGCTTTGTGGGAATTGTACCCACTATGCAAGAGAAGCACCCAGAATTGTTTAGTGCACCTTAGCTCAGATTTCAGGATAAATTCTTTTGTTAGGTTGTGAAGAGATGTAATAGCAGCATTTTCTTGTATTTATCTATGTATTAATGTATTTCCATGATTTGTATTTGAATATGTAAAGTTTATAAATCATATGTACTAAACTTTACTATTTAATCGTATAAACTTCTCTTTACTTGGATCTTTGAGTCCTTGAAACCTCAGAAGGAATTGAGAAATGGGAGCCTCGAGCACTCGAACCATCTGAGTGCTCGAGCGCTGATCACTTGAGTGCTCGAGAATACTAAGCACTCGAGCTATATTTCATGTAAAATGATTATTTTGCCCTTGGGTCTTCAAATTCTATAAATACCCCCTCATTCTGTGCTTTTAATACATTTGGAATTATGCATTTACAGAGAAAGTGAGACCTTAGGAGAGTTCTTGAAAATTCTTTATACACCTTGTATATACACTCGCATAGCTTGATCAAGCTCATCAACACTCTCTCATACACACCTTGAACACACTCACATTGTGTACAATGAAGTTCTGAAGTTGAAGAGTTGAAGAATCAAGGAGAAAAGAAGAGGATTGTATCATGGAGTTGCATTGAAGCTCAAGAACAAGAACAACACACACACATTCATCATATTTCATCATCTAAGCACCCTTTAATCATCTAGATCTTAGTGAGCACTCTTACTCACTTATACATATGCTTTTTGAAGTTAATTTGATGATCAAAGACCATGCATGTGACATGCAAAAAGTTCAAACATGAAATAATGTCATAAGTACAAAACTATGGGAATCTACAGAACCCAAGCACTCGAGCTCACGCGAGCGCTTGAGTGGTTTGAACGGGCCAGCCCAGAGCGCTCCAACGGGTTGAGCGCTCAAGTTTTCCAGTACATAGTATACTTGGTGATTCTAAGGTGGTTCATGTTATGTGCTATTGTACTATGAGTTTTAATAGTTGTACTTAGAGTTATAGTTACTATATGTATATGCATGCAAGTTTTGAGCTTTATGGGTTGTACCTAATGTTGAATTAGTTATACTCTAGTTTAAATAGCAACTTTTGTAAATAAAAAGAGGAAGGATTCTGAATTTCATGAAGGTGAGCGCTCGAGCCTACTATTTCAAGAAAGACTATGTTTCTTATAATTAAATGATGTAATAGCCCTATAAGTCAACGTATGAATTTTGTGAACTCCGTAAGTAGTAATGTGTTATGCGTGCGCTATCCCAATAATAATGAACTTTTATGACTTATACTGTATGCATTAATCAGTCTTAAGATAGTCGTGATAATGTTATGATTGTAACGATCATATCCGTTGGTCCAGTTCTTGTGCTTCATTTATACAATCAGTTTGTGAAAGAAGTTGTGAGTTTTGTTATGTTAATCAAATGTCACTATGACTCATAGAGGGCATTAGTGGAAAGAGTAGTAGTAACTTATCAGTAGTATCATAGTCGGTTGTTGTAGATGGTTAACCGGCCATTTGGGCAGTGATATCAAGTAATTGGCCATTGGGGTAGCAATGACAAGTTAACCAAGGCAAAAGGAATAAGATGGGGTTACCGTAGGCCAATGGGGCAGCGATGCCAAATAAAGGCCAATGGGGCAACTATGACAAAAAGGTAACCTAACGGCCAATGGGGCGACGATATTTAGAGCCAACGACATTTGTGCCAGATTGCATGCAAATGTGTTGAGTCAGTAAAGATGGACCTTTAGTCCAAAGTGAATTCAATTCATTCACACTTTCCAGTTTGATGTTAATGGTCAATTATTCATGAGTAAAGCTATGTAATACTATAAGACATGTAATTAAAGGTTTAATCCATAATGTTTCAAAAGGGATTAAAGAACGATTCACTTTTCTTAACGGATTAACAAAATGTTTTCTGTGCCTGTTAAGTGCAGTAGGGTTATTCACTCAACTTTCATTAGCCGACGACTTTCATGTCCTGGACAATTGAATGTTCAGATTTTACAGAGGTCGAGTATCCTGAGGAGGAGTATGCTATAGAGGGATATAGCTTTTCAAGCTAGACGGCAAAGCTGAAGAATTTATATTTTGTTGGTTTATGTATCATGGGACATGTAGTGTCTAGACTTTTTTCTGTAAGGCCCAATGCCTAATATATTCTCTCTTCTTTACCCCCTTTCTGTGAGATTGTAATATTGTACTTTAAGACTCAAATGTTTAATATAATTATGCTTAGGACCACCAGTGCTTTATTTACTATCAACATTATTGTTTATATTTTTCGATTATTTAATGTTCGAATAATCAGGTGATCTCCAACTTGCCACGTGTCTATGAGACCAAAAGAGGAAATGTTTTAATTTTTCCCTATTTTAGGTTCTCCGAGGCGTGACACTGTCTAACTCGAGTGCTCCACTGAAACACTTCCATTTTACAAACTAATCACTTTTTTTTCTCGAAATCCACAATCCATCACTTAATTTCTATTTTTAGCTAATCCAAATGGACTCTTCATTAACTTATTTTCATCTTATTACAGTGGAAGTAGATGGAGCTGGGAAATGTACAGAGCATGTTTTTGCCTTAAGATGAAACTAAAGTTACATGAGTTTGGTTGCTAAAAATTGACTCCCCCAGCCTTGCCATGGCTTGTGCTTTTGGGGACTTATACCCCAAGGAAATTGGTCTCATTTTTATCTATAAAATCTCCCATCGACCTTTAACAGAGAAGACGAGTTCGTAGTTTTGGCAATAGATGGGGCGTGAGAGGAATATTTTCACCATCTGCTTTGATTTAGTTGATGAACACATTTTCTTTCTTCATGTCATATAAACAAATACATATATACATATGTATACATAGTTTATTAATTTCTTACAGATTAGGGACATGCTCTCAAACAAAGAAGTAGCAGACATTGTAGCTTCTTCTTCGCCAAGAGCACGTTAGCTTGAGGTCTGGAGAAAAGGTACACTAAACTCTATTTTTTACATTTGGAAGTTCAAATACCTAACTTAAAGTCGGCGACTGTGCTGTGATTTTCCTATTCCTAGAACTTAAAATCTAACAATTTATCTACAACTTAGCTTTTGCATTCCAAAACTATTGAGTGTGTAAATTCAATTGAAGTTGAACAAAAGAGTGTAGTTAACATTGGGAGGAAGACATCCTAGCCCTTTGGGCCTACTGGATTGGGACATTTTGGAATTGTTCAAGCTAGCTGACGATGAAAAAAGAGATGAAGAACATGGAAACAACAAAAGAAAATTAGTATTCACGCCTAACTCCAAGGAATATGTGTAGACACCCCAATTTTGACTGAACAAAACTTAGGGGATTATTACCTTTGAATGCTGTGATGATATTGTCCGACACAATTTGATAGTCTCCAAGGATGCTTTATGAACTTCTTAAAAGCTCGACAACCTATTGTTCACCTATTTTTGATCCAAAATGCTCAAAATGCTCCTAGGATGACACTTTATTGTCTTTTTTTGTGAAACATGCACAGTTGAGGAATAAGGAAGCTCGTATATCCAAACAAGTCATTTAGAAAGAACTAGAGATTCAATTTGACACACTTTTAGTAAAAAATCAGTTCAACGATGATTTTCAATAAAAAAAAAGTTTTTAGATGTTCCAAGTTTGAGTTGATCTAGATCATCTCTATATGGAATTGGTGAATCAAATCCCATGTTTCATATATCATCCATGTTCATTCTCTTGAAGTTCATGGAACTTACTATGTTTCATTTAATTTCTATGAGAATTGGGTCTAAATTATCAAGGATCATATGTTTGTGAGAGGATTAGATATAAATTTGTTTGAGTTCTTACTTGAATTCCCAAATTCAAAGAACTATGATTATGCAAGGAGATTGAGTAAGCCCTCTAGAATCTATTTCTAGACTTATCATGAAGTCGATGATGGGATCTCTAAGAGGCAAAATTAGTGGAATTCTATATTAAATATATGTTATTTTGTTAATGGTTATCATATTAGATCTAAGTTCTGTGGACACCACCCATCCACAGCTTTTGAGGTTTTGTTGAATTTGAAAAGAGTCGCCACTTATTTTTAAGGAGAAATTAAGAGACCGTTTTCAAGGCTACCATTCTTTGAAATCAAAGATTTCTAGGTGCGGCGATTATGGAATGAGAGGGGAAGGAGTTCGGTGGGACTAAAGCACCCCCTCTCATCCTACCATAGCTAGGCCTAGTCACCATCTTTTTGTTCAATTCAAAAGCTCATGTGTCTCCTAAATAATACATAGATATAGATATACATGACATAAGCAGGTTAAAAGTGGTATAAGATTGCTAAAAAAGGTCATCCAAAACCATACAAGTTCAAGTAGCGCACGATATGATATACTAAAAGGAACAATAAAGATCATCAAGATCCAGCTGCGATAGGAAAACATAAGAAAAGGTCTCTAAACATATAAGTAAATCAAGAAGAACCCTAACCAAGGTTGTTGCGTATGGAGGTTGTGAAATTCGATAAAATAAACAAGACTAAATAAGATGAGAAATGATTTGAAAGGCGCACCTCGATCACGCTACAAAATAGCTCTGGACATGTTCCATGGCGTGAAGTTTCTTCTCATCTAATAGCTCTAATTGTAGGGATTACTAAAAAAATGCTCTCTCTCTCATCCACATCTAAAATTTTGTCAAGCTGGACCCTGATGAGGGATGGGAATGGATAAATCTGTCGGCCAACCATCCACAGTTCGGGCCGCACAGGGGTGATGCAGCCTCCCAACCATCCACAGCCCAGGCCCCCCCCTGAACCATCAACCTCATCCATGTGGAGTGCCTCTTGGATTCGAGACTGGATTTTTCCAGAGGTATCATCTTCGGCCCCAAACCAAGGGTTAACCACAAGAAAAAGGTTGTCTCTTTTAACCAACCCAATCATCCCCTACAGACTCTCGACAAGAGCCCACCCCACCACACTCAACTGAACCAGAGGCTGCGTTGCCATCCCAAATTGTCTCTCGTTATCCCTATGCCTTTGATCTTATAGGAGGTGAGAGTGTCGAGGGCTTCAAGAGGCATCTATTATTAAGGCATAAAGGTGATTCTACCTTCGAAGTCTGTGAATTAGCCCGTATTCAAGCCGAAGACCTCTTTGATGCCAAGGTCAAGATTTTAACGGAGATGTCATGCCTCGACCCAGAAGGCCCTTAGCTAGAATGTGATGCTCGAGCGCTTGATAACCCACGAACATCTAAGGGTTAGTCTACATGGATAAACATAAATAATAGGAATTCACGTAGATTTAATGGGAAAAATTACAAAGCCTTGATTCCTTTCTTATCACGGAAGCCGTAATGCTTTTATGATCGTAATGTCAACATCGAATTGACATGATCTCAATGTGATCATAAAGAAATCTCAACTTCATTTATAATTGTGATTCATCATCATAATCAACATTCTAGCATTCCTAATATACAAATATTATCATAAGACATGATAATGAGGATGCATGGTAATAAACGTGACATGAATCACTTGAATTGAATCTTCTAATCTCTGGATTTAGGTTCAATTATTCATAATCAAAACATAGTTTAAGCCTCAAGGCCTTAGGAAACTATTTCGATCCAAATTTATGAAGTTTATCAAAACTACCTCAACAACACTGAATTTTCATATCAGAATCATGAATTTTCCCATGGTTTGATCTGGATGAAATTCACACCCAATATGTCAAAATTATTTAGTTTCTAAATCAGAAACAAAATCTAGGATCACATGGCAAGATCTTTGGCAATTGGTCCTAGATAAAGCATTACTCAGATTTTAACAACTATCTGTCCACTGATATTGTGTGATTTATTAAAAATAAAACACTTATTCAAAACCTTTCAAATTTCTCATAATTTTAATTAATTCATTCAAGTTCATGAGAAAATTAATTTGAAGACAAAATAACTTGATTAAAGGTCTGATCCATTCGTTTTGTAGTGAGTTCACTGTTATGGAAAGTTGGACAGAGAATGACTAGTTCACAAAATCCATGATAAGACCATCTAAACTGCATAATTGGGGCAACAAAAAATTTTAGTGGTAGGTATATGTGATTTGAACATATTCCAATTAGTCTCATTCAAATAAAACAGATCATGATTTAACTAAAAATCCTTGATCACAAATTGTCATTGAAATCATTGCACCATTGATGAATTGATGTTCATAATCCAAATCAAACTAGATCCATAATTCTATAGCGAATCTAGATTAAGAATTATAACAAACAACATCATATAACTCATATAACATAGAAGTCCAAGGATTTTGCCTTAAAGAGATCCCATCAAAGACCTCATGAGAGAGCCTAGAAATAGATCCTAAATGGCTTACTCAAACTTTTGGATGAACTTAATTAAGCACTTGAATTTGATAATTCCAACATGGGATCCATTAGATCTACATCCAAATCCTCTCACAAATACATTGATGATGCCTAAATTTTGATTAGAGATAAGAAGAAGAAGACAAGAGAAAGTGTATGTGGTTCAGCCCTATTAATGAAGGGACCTACATCCACGTGTGTGTCAGAGCACTTGCACTATGATATCATATCGCCGGGGGTCTTTGGTGAACCAACAATAGGGATGGAGCTACTATAGACCGGCCAGGTATGTATAGGTGCGTAAGATAAGTATGTGATCCCCTTTAATGGGGGTGAGGGACTTCTTTTATAGTATTAGAAACCTCCTCATACAAGGAAAGTAAATTGATAAGGTAACACAATCTGATTAGGATTGATTAACACAAATCGTGGGAGTTTCCTCACGCGACCGATGTAAAAATTAAAAAGGCGTATTTCTGTGTACCGAAGATCCCTACGTGAACAAAATAGCCTAATTACATCCAAAAACGTAAATACAGTAGTTTTAGTGCGAATTGGTTTAGGAAAGCTTCCTAATTCTTCCAAAAACTATATATATATCCTATTGTAAATCAATTTTTAGGTTACACACTATAATACACATCAATATACAATTAAACTTCAGCCATTAAAGAGAGAAAAGTAAGAAGAAGTAGAAGAAGACCAAGGATTTCCATGGCCTCCTATCAACCTCTTTCCATTCATCGTTTCCATGGCCAACTAAACCTAGATCTAGGGTTTCAATGAAACCTTAGCCAAGTAATAGGGTGTTATTCATGTTTTTATTTTAGTTTTATTATGTATGGATGATGATTACATGTTCAGAGGATTTTTTTATAATAAAATCATACTTCTATTGATTAAATCATTGCTTTCAAAGTTTATTCTTGTCTTAAATCTATTTTAAATGTGATGTACTCAATGATCTGTATTTGCTGTGCTTGTATGGATTATTTACATGTAATGGTGCTTAACTGAATTGTGATATCAAGTAGACGAATAGTTCATGCCTAGGGAAGACGGAGGATGCCACAACCCTAGTTTAGTGTGAGACAATCCGTGCTAACCGAAGATGAATTATGTTGATGCTTGATCGTAATTATCTTCTTGAAGGAGGAATTGGGCTTGTAGCTACAATTCCCCATTATCATTCAATGTAATAAGCTAATTGAATGCATAGATACCCTTATTACGAAACTAGTGGTTGATTTGCAATCCTAGGTTCACTTTAAATATCGTTGACAACAACTTTTAAATTGCTTTCATAGTTTAGATTTATTTTCATTGTTCTTAGTTTAATAAAAATCAAAATCAAAATTCTGGTTTCTTAATTACAAGAGTTTTGGTTTTAAAATTAAAGTGCTTTAGTATTTCAATCTCTGTGGGTTCGACCTCTACTTCTACACTACAAATCTTATAAAAGCAGAGTATATTTTTTATTTCTTGATTTTGACAAGATCAATTTTTGGCGCCATTGCCTAGGATTGCATATTACTACCTTTAGTTTTAGAATCTTAGTTTAGTTAATTTGTAAATATTAGATTAGGTTTTATTTTTGTATTATTTTTCAATTTTGTTTTGAGTCACTAACTTTTCGTTTTGTTTTGTAGTTTCTCGAGTTATCAAATTCGAGTGTTTTGGAGTAGAAGAGCTTAGCACACCAAAGTAGCTTACGCAAAACAATTAAAATAAAATAAATATAAATCGCTTCCTTAAAAATTTTGCATCAAACCACTGTAAGTCAGGGCTCTGAGACGCAATTACTTGCATTAGTTTAGGTGTGGAGTGAGCACTGCATTAGCTAGGAAACGCGAGGCGCTAGGCTTTGACGCGAATCACTGCATAAAGAATAATTACATGCATCATAGTAGTACTTTGTGCTTGCGTGCTTGATTATTTACGTGATTGCTTTTCGTTTTTGTTGAGTCAGTCGTTATCTTAGTGTCATTTTTCTTTTGTTTATGTTTGGAACCCGTTCGAGTAAATCAAAATTACATCCGATTAATATTGAACTTGAATGTACCCTTAGAGTCCTTAGTCTTCAACCCAAGCTTCTAGAGCTCGGTTGATGCTAGACGATGAATCCACACCTGAACCGTCGTCTCTATTTGAGTTTGAAATTCGAAGTACTCTTAAGCATCTAAGAAAAACTAGAACTATAAAAATCGAACCTATTCTAATGGCTGACTTTGGAAATAATGGGAATAACGGGAATAACGGAAATAATCAAAACAATGGTGGCAACCCTAACATACCTCTGCCTCCTCCATTAAAAGACTATTTCACTCCTACGGCCTACACACCACCATCATGCATAGAATTACCGGAGGTGACGGCATCTCACTTTGAGATAAAGTCATCTACCATTACGATACTTTCCTCGTTGCATGGTCATATGAAAGAGGACCTATACCAGCATTTAGGAGACTTTCAAGATATTTGTGCTACTTTAAAAATTCAAACCTAACTGACGATGAGTTAAAAATGCATCTCTTCCCATTCTCTTTAAAGATAAAGCTAAGTATTGGCACCAATCTCTGGAGCCAAACACAATCAAAACATGGGAAGGGTTACACACGGCGTTCTTACAAAAGTTTTTCTCTATTACGCGTACAAATCAAATAAGAAAATCCATAACAAAATTTGTAATGCAAGATGGGAAAACACTCTATGACACTTGGGAACAATTTAAAGAATTATTACGCTCTTGCCCGCATCATCAAGTTCCCAAGTGGCAATTGGTATAGGTTTTCTACGAAGGGATGATCCCCTCTATGCGTAACACAGTCGATGCTATTTGTGCGGGGACGTTCCTCCACAAAAGCACTGATGAGGCCTGGAAAATTTTTGAAATGTTAAGTGAAAACTATATGCACCAGGCTGTGTCTGTATGCCCCGAGGGATATCTTCCGCAGCCTAAACGAGAGGTAAAGTTTGAGTCAAGTCACTCAAATGAATTGCAATAACTATCTACAAAACTTGACCGACTTATGATAATGAACCAAACGACGAGTGCACCCTCCTACAAAACTTGTCAACTATGTTCTGACCATTCCCATTCTACACTTACATGTCCATCCGCATCTCAATTCCAGGAATTCGTTGAGCAACACTTAAACTCTATTCAACAATTCCCAGGAAATAGTTATAATCCTATGACAACTAATTTTCCTAATACTTACTGACCCTAGTTTCAACAAAATCAATACCAGCACCCCCTTCCTAATCCTAACCCTCCAAGGGTTAATGCTTTTGAGGAGAAGGTGTTGGCATCCCTTAAGAATATCGGAACACAAGTACACGCACAAGGACAAATAGTGCACTCTCACACATAATCCATTGTGAAGCTCGAGTCCCAAATGGGACAAATAGCCAATACAATGAGTCGTAGAAACGAAGGCAAGCTTCCTAGTCAAACTATTCAAAACCCTAAGGGACAATACGAGAATGGGGGTTCGAACAGGGGCATAGCTACATTAGAACCAGTGGGTACCCACTGAATTTGTACATTACAAATTTTTCTACACTCTTATTGTGATGGACATAGCTCCTCTAGTGGTTTGTTACTTTGCATTCAACCCAAATGACTTGGGGTTCGACTCTTGGGCTCTCTTTTTTTGTTTTTTTTTTCCTTTCTTTTTTTTGAAAAAAACTGATTTGGTTTTCAGCCCCTTGTTTTATAAACATTGCTTAAAAAACCCCACTATCTATCTCTCTATTTATTTCTTTTTTCTTTTTGTAAAAAATTGATTTATTTTTAGCCCCTTGTTTTATAAATATTACTTAGGAAACCCCACTATCTATCTATCTACTGAAAATACTCACTGATGAACCTGAAATGCTATTTTTAGTATTGCAAATTTAATCGCTTAAAATTTTCAGTACTTAAAATACAACCCTTGATTTTCAGTACTTAATTTTCAAATTTATCAAATGTACCTAAGGGTTTGTTTGATAACTCAATTAAGTTCTATCAATGAAAAGTTTTAGCGTTGCATTGTTTTTGTTAGTTCGTTTGATAATGTATAACTTCATTGAAAATATGCCCAAAAACTACTAAAAATTTTAAATAAAAAGGTTGTATTAAAAATTATATGGTGTTAGAACATTTTGGACATAAAATCAATTCTACACATAATTATGGTTAAGTAAACAAAAAACAATTCGCCTCGAGACCGCTGCCCCTGAACCCCCACATAGCCTAAGTCCCTAATTGGTACCCACTGAATGAGATTTCTGGATACGCCCCTGGGTTCGAATGAGCAAGTAAACGCAGTCTCGACTAAATTGACTATTCGAGAAGAGGGAGTTATTGAAATTCTGAATGAGAATGAGAAAGAGGTGTACATTAATTGGAATCAAGAAAAGGGTGAGGATATGAGTAGAATTACGAAAGAAAATGAACCAACCCCAACTAATTATGTACCGAGAATGCCTTTCCCATCAAACTTCGATGAACCGTCACATTTTTCAAAGAAAGGGTCAAAAACTCAAGATAAACCCAAGGTATTTAAACAAGTTAAAATCAATATCCCATTCCTCGATGCTATTAAACAAATTCCTGCTTACGCTAAATGTCTAAAAGACCTATGCACTCCAAAGTGCAATTTGTACAGTCATATTCTTAAAAAGGTCTTCCTCACTGAAAAAGTAAGTTCGATCTTCCAACATGCTCCTCCAAAGTATAAGGATCGTGGTATAGGTGACACTGTCATTCATTGGGCTCTTCTTGACTTAGGAGCAAGTGTGAATCTCTTACCTTACTCCGTCTACAAATAACTAGGTCTAGGTGAACTGAAACCCACGGCCACTACCACATAATTAGCGGATCGTTCTATTAAAATCCCTAAAGGAGTCGTCGACGACGTTCTAGTTAAAGATGATAAGTGTTACTATCCTGTCGATTTCGTGGTTCTTGACATCGAGCCTGTGCTAGATGCTAGGAAATATACTCCTGTCATTCTAGGTCATCCATTCTTAGCCACAGCCAATGCTCATGTCAACTGTCAAACGGGGGTAGTGAAAGTGTCGTTTGGGAACATGAATCTAAAATTAAATGTTTTTACGCTATTGATCAACCTCCTAATGATGATGATTATCTTTGTGCGGCAGATAGTGAGGTTAGACAAACTATTAAACTTTATACATAAATAAATGTGATTACAGAAAACAATTTAGAGAGGAATGAGTGGACGAATTCGAATAATCTGGATCCTAATGAAGAATTTACTTGGAAGGTACAAAATTGAATTGAACATGATCACAGTGAACCGTCGAATGAATTAACTCATAACAACATTATTTCTGCTTTTTACCAAAATATCCCTAGTACCTTCAAAGGTACACAATCTGAAATACGGCCTCCATAAGTCATGCGCTAGAACGGTCTAGCTGAAGACGTAAAAGACAGCGCTTTTTGGGAGGCAACCAAAGCTTTTATCGTTCTGTTTTCTCATTTTTGTACACTTTGTGGTCATTTTTGGTCAGTTTTGAGTCCTTTTTTGGTCGTTCTAGATAGGTTTGGGGGTCGGGGTCAAGTTATTTTAAATTTATTCACATAAAACAAGTGAGAAAAGAGAAAAAGAACATGTCACGCGCGCGAGGGGTTCGCTCGCGTGGCCCGCTCGCGCCATCTATGGACTTAGAAATTATTCTTTAACTTCTTAAAATAGAGCTCGGCATTACCTCGCAGAGGGCTCGCGCGCGCGATGGTCACTCGTGCAGCCCGCTCGTATGAGGGGGGATTTTTTGTGTTTTTTCTTTTATTCTCTTACCTCCTTTCTCCCAAACCTGGTTAGTTGTTTTTATTTTTTGTTTGCTATCTTAGCCCTTTTGGAATAAGTCCTTTGTTTTCATAGTTCCGTTTGTCCTTATTCTTTATTTTATTTTCATTGAGTCTTTCATGTTTAGTTTCATTTTTCAACACATATGCCACAGTCTGCATTATATATATATTTCTATTGGCTACTATTTTTCTTGTGTATCTTTTATTTTCTTTTGTCAAGTATTGACAGGTGAATTAGATGCCATATTCATATACATTCACCCTGATTGTGATTGCCGAGATTGAGGTAATATTGTTCCTTCCTTACGTACTCTCCTTTCTTTTGTTTTATTGTTTCATTGAGGACAATGAAAGGTTTAGGTTTGGGGGTATGCACTCACATTATATGCACCGATTTTTTAATTTTTTTTTCAATACTTGTGCTTAAATAAACAATTTTGCCGACGTTTTTGTAATCTCGAGTTGATACTTCTTGTTATGTAACTTGGATTGTTATAGAATGGTAAACATGAGAAGATGCGATTAAACATTTGCTAAAGTCATGATGCGACATTTAGGATATATATCGTTCTAGTCATAGTTTTATATCATAGATTTGCACACAAACCTTTGCACTGCACGTAGTCGCTTGAATACATATTTGATGTGAACTATAATATGATTCGGATTTCTAGATAACACATGGCGGAGACTAGACCCGGTGAGCTTTTGATCCTATCTTTTCTTTTTAGAGGGTTATAAATACATTTTGTGTTTGTAGAATTTTATTGAAATAGCGCATTACCTCGTTGTTTAGTCTCGTTATTCTTGTTTTGGTTGATAGTCAAGTTAAAATATTTGCTACCATGCTAAACAATCTTCCATCATAAACATTGAAGAACCATATGACCATAGGAGTTGATGGTAGGCCCTCATGGTTTAACTATCCTGATACATGTTAAAATTTCCTTAGTTCGCCCCTTTGAGCCTTCAAAGCTCCTCTCTTTCTTTAATCACCATGATCTTTTTTTTTGCTCCAACTTGGCCAACTTGGAGTTTACCACTGAAAGATTGATCAACTTTTAGTGGTGATAAGGCAATGTGTTGATTGAGAAGAAGAAGAAAACAAGATGATGTTTGGGGTAATTGCCTTGGTATTCAATGAATATTCATTTCAAGAGCACCGAAAAAAAAAAAGAAAGAAAAGAAAAAAAAAAGAACCATTGAAAGAAGAGAAAGAAAAGATGTAAGTTGGTAGAAGAGATGATGAAAGAAGATGAAATATGCCTTACAACACCACTCTAAAACTACCTAATGAATCTGTTCTATCATTTTTCATTACCTGAGCCACATAACAACCATTGAAAAGTCCTATTTGATCCTAGAAAACATGGTTTGGATATGTAAACGATGGGAGGGGGATTAAAACATGGTAAAGATTAATTTTTCTTGACTGTCGGCGTCCTATCCATAAGATTACTGTTCTTTAGTGTCATGTGTCTTTTTTGAGTCATGTGTCTCATTTTGAAAATATATTTCCTTTGCTCACATATATTAGAGAGATTACACTTGTTGCTAAGTGTTTCATTTGAGAGTGTAATTAACATTGTGAGATTCGTAGTCGAAGCATAGTTGGATAGTTATTTGAGTTATATTCTAAGTTCATGACATGCGCGTGTTCATTTGACTACCACATCACACATATGTAATTTTATGAGAAACTCTATTGATTTATACGATGCATGTGCGTCGGATTGTTTTCCATGGCATAGGTAGACGTCTGGTTCCGTTTCTTCTTTCAAATCATTGTTTTATGATGGGGAGTATTGACTTTTATGCTTTTTGTTTTAATAAAACTTTTCGTTTATAAGTTAATAAACATGGTTGTGGATGACTTATTGACGAGAACCCTCATGAGACTTCACTCGTCTGACTAGGGACATCTAGAGGTTTAAAAGGCTTGTTGCATATGCTAAATGCAATCACGATCCATACGAAATGGAGTAGGAATTTTAGTTTTATTAGTAATTGTACCTTTCTGTTCTTTGATCGAGGACTAGTAAAATTTAGGTTTGGGGGCGTGATCGAGAGTGAACAAGTCCTAATTATGCGCCTTAATTTACATTTTTTAGAGCTTTTTATCCTGTTTTATTGTATTTTTATTTCGTTTTCCATTTTCTATTAGGTTTTGGAAGAAAACAAGAATTCAGGCTAAACAGGGTGTAAAAACAAACTGAAAGAAGCAGAAAAAGCCACATCACGTGCGCGGCCCGCTAGCGCGACTTATCGGAACCTCGCTCGAACGGCCTGCTCGTGTGAGACCCTAAATATGCACTCGCGCCGCCCGCTCACGCGACCTATGTTAAAATCAAAAAAGCATATTTCTGTGTACTGAAAATCCCTACGTGAATGAAATTGACTAATTACGTCCAGAACGTAAATACAGTAATTTTAGTGCGAATTGGTTTAGGAAAGCTTCCTAATTCTTCCAAAAACTATATATATCCTATTGTAAATAAATTTTTAGGTTACACACCATAATACACATCAATATACAATTGAACTTCAGCCATTAAAGAGAGAAAAGTAAGGAGAAGAGAAGAAGACCAAGGATTTCCATGGCCTCCTCCATTAACCTCTTGCCGTTCATCGCTTGCATGGAAAACTAAACATAGATCTAGGGTTTCAATGAAACCCCAGCCAAGTAATAGGGTGTTATTCATGTTTTTCTCTTAGTTTTATTATGTATGGATGATGATTACATGTTCAGAGGATTTTTTTTATAATAAAATTGAACTTCTATTGATTAAACCATTGCTTTCAAAGTTTATTCTTGTCTTAGATCTATTTTGAATGTGATGTACTCAATGATCTATATTTGCTGTGCTTGTATGGATTATTTACATGTAATGGTGCTTAACTGAATTGTGATATCAAGTAGTCGAATAGTTCATGCCAAGGGAAGACAGAGTGTGCCACAACCCTAGTTTAGTGTGAGATAATCCGTGCTAATCGAAGATGAATTATGTTGATGCTTGAATCATAATTATCTTCTTGAAGGAGGAATTGGGTTTGTAGCTACAATTTCCCATTATCATCCAAAAGCTAATTGAATGCATAGATACCCTTATTACGAAACTAGTGGTGGATTTGCAATCCTAGGTTCACTTTAAATATCGTTTACAACAACTTTTAAATTGCTTTCATAGTTTAGATTCATTTTCATTGTTCTTAGTTTAATAAAAATCAAAATCAAAATTCCGTTCTCTTAATTAACTAGGGTTAGGTTTTAAAATTAATGTGCTTTAGTATTTCAATTTCTGTGGGTTCGACCTCTACTTCTACACTATAAATCTTTAAAAGTAGAGTATACTTTTTATATCTTGATTTTGACAAGATCAATATTTCTTGATGCAAGAGTGGAGCTTTGCTTTTACTGAACGTTTTTGTACATATTAGCTATCTCCCATTTCTAAGGCTAATGTTATGCTTCATTAGATGAGGGTTGGAAATCTACATGGCACAAATAACCATTTGGAAAGAAGCTCGAGGAACTGCTCAGGATGAGACCGGTCGTCTTGGCGAGCCTGGGCTCGGACGATTGGATATCTTGGGAACTTGGGATCAGCACTTACCACGTGTCCAAAAGTGGTTAGTCTGATCAGGATCCAAATAGACTAGTATGAGGGTAACTACACCGTCACAGCCGAACCGGCTTGTCAAGTCACAAATAATGTGCATGTTTTTTGAAGTGGTGCTTGGATTGCCCAATGTGCTAGGTGTCCATCGCTTGGCGGGAAATTTCCTAGACCATTGAAATAGGGTGCATCTGGGCCGCTCGTGCTGCCTATATAAGGAACACTTATGCAATTCCTCATTTCTTCTGCTATCCAAAGAGAGAAAATACTGAGCGGTCCTCTGTATGCTGAGCACTTCCTTTACTTATTGTAAGTCTTCTTTTGCTCGGTCTTCTGCCTTTATTTATTCTTTTCATTTCCTTTTTCCTCTATTTCTAATTTTTGAGCATTGTGGAGGGTAGGAGTCCAGTAGGATTTGTGAGGGAGTGGGACTTCTACTTCAGCAGAGTTTGCTTTTTCCTTAGGTCAGGGGGCTCTCTTGCCCTGGTAGAGTGGTCCAACCGTCTGATGGTCCAGAGTTCTTTCTTTATAGAGTGTTTCTTAGCCGTTCAAACCCTACACGCCCTACCATTTAGACTTTTGAGTCTTTCCCAGCTTTACCTTAGATTAAGGGTTCAAGACCCCTACCTAGGTCATTGCTTACTTCCCTAAGCTGAGACAAGGACTTCAAGCATGTGCCACGATGACTTTAACTCGTCCTCTTGGTCAGAGGATGAGTATTTGAGATCCAGGACCCCGAGCACAAGCCTGGACCCTCCTTCGATAACTCCTTCTGACCACCATAGTGAAGACAGGATTCTAATTCAAGCATCCGATGACACGAGCCAGGAGCTCCAGGTAGCTTCTGAGGTGCGGAGGTCGGGTGGTGAGATATCTGTCTCGGACAGCCCTGACGTTGCCTTTTCTTGCTAGTGGATTCCTAGCAATTTTGCTCGTCTCTGACCTGAGCCAACTTAGGGATAGATATGATATCGCTGGTCATTGTTCTTTAGCAATACCGACCGGTGGGGCTCATCTATACCAGCCAAGTTTTACTACCCACTATGAGGATGCCTTTATGGTAGGCCTTCGCCTTCATCTCCACTCGCTTGCCCAGGATGTGTTGATCTATCTCCGCATTGCTACTGGGCAGCTTGCTCCGAATGGTTGGAGATTCTTGATTGGGGTCATTCATCTCTGGCCCCAAGTCCTTGGGTATGAGCTCATCCTTCAAGAGTTCCTATGGACACACCAATTATTCTCGTTGCACGAGGAGGTCCGCTTCTTCTCTCTGGGTGCTCGACAAGGGAGAAAGATCATTAATAAGTGCCTGAGCAACAACAAGGGGTAGAAGAAGAAATTCTTCCAAGTGTCCACCCTTCGACTTTGAGACGATGCTCTGGGAATACAATTGAGGACACCCTGGGTGGGAAAGTTGAGGAGTAAGCTTTAGTCTCGAGTCTATTATTCTTTCTATTTAATTATTGTTGTAGAGCTAATCGATCTCTGTTCTATTTACAGTGGGGTCCACTGACCCACCGAGCATTCCTAATGAGTGTTAGGATCGGATTAGGGTGTTGGCTCAGTGTCCCACCAATGTATCCAATCTGTTAACCCAGATGGAAGCCTGAAAGGTTACCTCGAGCCCAACAAGCCCTTTAAAGCACCCATCTTTCCTCCGATCATTCCTAGTAAGTTTTTGCTTCTTAGATCTTTTTTTACTTTTCCATCTCCCTATCTGATAGCTTTCTAACCCGTTTGCTTATCTAATTCTATAGAGATGGCTCCCAAGAGGAATACTGATGCCCACTGGGAGATGGAGGTCACCACGATGCCCTGGGCGGGTCAGAAGAGGAGAAGGGCTAATGCGACCACCAGCCCACAACTCTGGCGACTGATTTGCGGGCCAAAGGAGGCGATGGTTGGGATGTCAGCCCCGAGGGTGGAGTAGGTATCAACCACTATGAGCCCCCTGGGGAACATACCACTCGGAGTACCATAGGTTGATTCTGTAGAGAAGACTCAGAGGAGGATATGAGCCACCCTCCTTCTAGGCCAACTTAAGAGGTATGAGGGAATGCCCCCTCACGAGATAGTCAGGTGGCTATACAGCCTATCTAACCTGGTAAATACTGTGCCCTGTCTCTTCCTACACTTCTTTCATCTTTTCTTTGGTAATTAACTAACTTCTATTTTTTTATCCAAGCTTGCTGTCTAGCTGCCAGGGTCGGGTCCTCTCTACCTAACTTAGCTGACAGGGCAGCTGCTGTCTACGCTGCCCTTTTGAAGGAGAGCATGGCATCGGAGGCCAGTGAGTCCTCCCTGGCTGTGGAGAAGGAGAAGGAGAAGGAGAAAGAGAAGGTGAAGGGGCTTGCCTTGAGCTTGGGAATAGCTCAGGTGGAGCTCGAGGCCGTCTTGACGAGCTTGGCATCTGCTGAGGCTGAGAAAAAGGCCTTGGAGGATGCTGTAATTGGTCGAGATGAGGCTGCGGGGGTCGGGGATGTAGTGGATAAAGGGTTTGATGCTGGCTTCTTTCAGGGTTATGCAGACCTGAAGAGGAGGGTGGCCATGGACCATCCCGAGTGGGATCTACTACTTACTCAAGGGTCCATTCTTACTTGTGGAACACAGAGCCCTCCCTACTGAGGAAGCTATTGCTAGAAGAGAGATACTTGCTGCAGAGGTGGCTCCTGTCAGGAAGGTCGGGAACATCGAGGATGAGGTAGTCATCATGGATGATCCCCAATAAGGAGCCTCCCTGGCCAATTCTGGATAACTTTGCCTGATCACTCCCGACCTGTTGCTTGCCCTGTATATTTGAATTTTTGTCTTCTTTTTTAATGGGGAGGCTACTATAATTGCCCCCAAGCAATGTACCTTTTTTTTTCAAACTAGTAATGAAACCTTGAGGTCAACTTTTTGTATACTGTGAATGTTTGTACTTATGTATTTATGCTTATTTGTGTTTGATCATGCCCGACCAATTGTTTAGCTTCATTATAACCCTGCCTTAGCAAAAGGTTTAAAACTGTGACTGCTAGGGAACACTCAGTCTTTAGGGGATTTGTAAAACCTTGAAATTTTTTGAGCTATTATACTTCAGGCTTATAGAACTCGGTCAGGGCATTGTAAGTGCTCGAGATAAACCAAGCTCCTTGCAACAACCTGATGTGAACTCAGGACATTGTGGGTGGTTGAATAAGGTTTTACACTTAGTTAATTCCAAGACTTGTGACTACTCGATGTGATACCCTGTAGTTCACTATACCCCTCTTGCCACCTAAGCTTTAGGTAAGACAGGCATTGTGGGAGTAATCATTGTAGGTAACCAACCTAGAACGTATGCATTCTAGGGACTATTGATTCCTCTATCATGGCCCACCTAGGGGATTTGCCCCCATTGTAGGTTACAGAACTAAGTGGAATTAGTACCTCGAGTATGATTCCGAGGTTTTTTGATGCCTCAGGTTTAGTTCTGAGGTCTTCTGTTGTTCCTCTGGTTTGATCCTGAGGTCTTTTGGTGCCTTGGTGTGGTCCCCAGGTCTGTTGTTGTGAAATACTAGTAAGGAACACTATTTGTAACAAAAAATCATTATTCAATCAGAAAAACTACTATGATTCCTCTGGAAGAGCTACAACTTATTTAAAGAAAACATAAACTTTCCCAACCAATACTGATCCTTATTTTATTAAAAGGACTTCTGTAGATGCTCCACGTTCCACGGGTGAGACAAGTCCTATCCTTCTAGTGTCTACAACCAGTAAGTTCCCGGTCAATTGACCCAGGTAACCCTATAGGGCCCTTCCCAGTTTGGTCTCAGCTTCCCATGGCTCAGAATTTTGGTGGACTGATTTACCACCTTGAGGACGAGGTCTAACACTTGGAAATTGTGGTGCTTTACTTTGCTATTGAAGTACCGTGAGACTCTCTACTTATAGGCTGCCACTTTCAGGTATGCTCGATCCCTTTTTTCTTCTATTAGGTCGAGCTCACCTCTGAGGGCTTCCTCGTTACCTTGCTCACTGTAGTTTGTCACTTGGTAGCCCCAGTTCTGTGGGGACCACTGCCTCATAGCCATAGGTGAATGAGAATAAGGTCTCTCTAGTAGCGGCTCGAGGATTAGTATGGTAGACCCACAGAAGGGTCACTAGCTCCTCTGCCCAGAGTTCTTCGGCTTTTTCAAGCCTGGTTTTAATGGACAGTAGAATCGTTCGATTTGTTACCTTGGCTTGTCTGTTGGCTTGAGGATGCTCGGGAAAAGAGTAGTGATTTGATATCCCATAGCCCAAGCAAAACTGCCTAAACACCGGTGTGTCAAACTGTCTTCCATTATCGCTAACTAGTTCTGGGGCACGCCGAACTTACTGAGGATGTTCTTCTCAACAAAACTTTCCATTTTTTCTTAGTTATTGTTGTCAAGGGCTCAACTTCTGCCCACTTGGTAAAATAGTCCACTATGATGACGGTAAACTTGACCTGACCCTTTGCTATGGGAAGCAGAGGGATGATGTCGATGCCCCACTAAGCAAACGGCTAGGGGCTGAGGATTGGAGTTTGTGGCTCTACCAGGCGGTTGATCATGCTTTCATGCCTCTGGCACTTATCACACTGCTTGACATAATAATAACAGTCCCGGGCCATGGTAGGCCAGTAGTAGCCTTGCAACAGAGCCATGTGAGAGAGTGCCCGGCCTCCTATGTGGCTTCAACACACCCCTTCATGGATTCCATACAAGATTTCTTGGACCTGGGTAGGGTGGATGCATCAGATGCAGGGGATGAAAAATCCCTTCTTGTAAAGTGCACCATGAAGAGGTAGTACCTGGCTACCCGGTGTTTGACCCATCAGTCTTTATCCTTCCCGGTCGGTAGACTCTCGATCGTGAGCAACATAATAATAGGATCCATCCAACTAGGTCCTAAATCGACCAGATCTACCTCCATACCTTTTGAGTTGGACATATTGGGTTCGGGTAGGTATTCTACCCTTATTTTGGGGAGGTTCATCTCAGAAGATGATGCTAGGCATGCTAACTGGTCAGCCCGTGCATTTTTTTCCCTCGGGATCTATGTGATAGAGATCCCTTTAAGTTTGCTGGTAACCCCCCTGACATGAGTTAGGTAGGCTACCATGTTATCTTCCCAGGCTTTATACTACTATTGGACTTGGTTGACAACTAGTTGGGAGTCACTGTACACTTGAACTTGCTATACGCCCACTGAGGTAGCCAACTGTAACCCGAACAACAAGGCTTCATACTAGGCTTTATTGTTGGAAGCCTGGAACTCGAACCTTATGGTACATTCAAGCTGATAAAGTCAGGTGTGGTCAGAATGATTCCTACCTCACTGCCCTGCTTGTTGGAAGACCCATTCACATAAAGTATCCAGGTCGGGATGTCAGGCTGTAGCTCGGGCAGTAACTCAGGCAGAGTGAATTCCTTGATTGAATCTTTAGGAAAGGTGAACTCTACAAGAAAATCTACTACTGCCTGCCCCTTGGTTGTTGTTTGAGGTCTGTAAACTACCTCGAATTCTTCCAACTCTAACGCTTACTTCATGAGTCTCTCGGATGTTTAGGCTGGCACAAAATCCTATGCAAGGGCTGATCCGTGAGGGCCACTATGACATGGGCTTGGAAGTATGGGAAAAGCCTTTGAGCTAAGGTGATGAGTACAAAGGCGACCTTTTCTATGCGGGAATACTGACTTTTTGCTCCCTAGAGTGCCCGACTTGTATAGTATATCGGGTACTGTATCTCGTGTTCCTAATCAGTGTCAAGATTACCGCCGAGGGTGATACCGCAAAGTAATGAAAAAATCTTCCATTGGAACGGGTGTTGAGAGTAGAGGAGGTGACGTTAGATACTGCTTGAGTTCCTAAAACGCCTTCTAACACTCTTCTAACCACTTAAAGGCTTTACAGAGGATCTTGAAGAACGGCAGGCACTGGTCGGTCGCTCGAGAAACAAATCTATTCAATGCTACCACCTGCCTTGCTAGACTTTGAACCTCCTTTGTTGATCTGGGTGACCGCATGTTGATGATAGCATAGATTTTTTTTAGGTTTGCCTCAATTTCCCGCCTACTGATTAGGTGTCCTAAGAACTTCCTGGACAAGACTCCATATGTGCACTTAGCCAGATTCAACTTCATCTGGAATGTTCTTAAGATGCTAAAGACCCAGGCCAAGTGCTTGAGATGGTCGGACTCATCCTGGCTCTTGACTAGGAGGTCCTTAACATACACTTCCATTGTTTTCCTGATTAAGTCTCTGAATATGTGGTTAACCAGGCACTGATAAGTTGCCTCGCATTCTTGAGGCCAAAGGGCATCACCTTATAGTAGTATGTTCCTTGGTTGGTGATGAAGGAAGTCTTTTCTTCATTGTCGGGATACATGCAGATCTGGTTGTACCCCGAGTAGGCGTCCATGAAGGAGAAAAGTGAGTAACCGGCCATTGAGTCTACAAGGAGATCTATCTGGGTGGCAGATAACAATCATTGGGACATGCCTTGTTTAGGTCGGTAAAGTCTATGCACAGCCTCCACTTCTCGTTGCTTTTCTTGACTATAATATCGTTCACCACCCAATCAGGATATTGAACTTCACAAACTGACTTCACTTTGAGAAGTTTCCAGACCTCCTCACGTACAACTTCCTATCTTTTAGGGGCCATTCCTTTCCTCTTTTGTTTAGCTGAGCAGAAGCTCGGGTCAACATTAAGTTGGTGGAACATGAATCGGGGATCAATTCCAAGCATATCCTTATGGCTCGAAGCAAAGACATCTTGGCTTTGTCTCAGGAACTGGACTAGCTTGTCTCAAAGATCTGGTTCTAGGAGAGTACCAATACTGACGGACCAGTTGGGAAATTGAGGGTCTAATACTACTTAGCTGAGCTCTTCAACTAGGTTGATGCCATCCCTGGCGTCCCTTGGGTCCATCTCTTCAATGTTGAATGCTTAAAAAATCACCTCTTTGCGCAAGGAACTAACATAACAGCTCTGGTAAGTGGCCTGATTTCCCCTCAAGCTTCCTAATCCCTACAGGGTTGGGAACATGATAATCAGGTTGTAAGTTGACACAACTACTCTAGCCTTGTTGATTGTCGGTCTCCTGAGAATAACATTAGAGTTGGCTATAGAGAGCGTTACCACTAGCGGATCATCATGGGGGTAGTGAAGATCTTGGATATCATCGGATGAGAAGGTTAGAGTATCAGTCGGTGGGCAGTTAGCTGGTTGGACTTGCACGTCATCTACTCGGGATGCCCGGGCATGCCTCTTCCTTGCCAACTGTGAGTCTCCTCCGCCCGATGTTCCTCCAGAGACCACGTTGATATGGCCGACGGGTTACTGCTACTCAGGGGCTCGGGTATCTTGCCATTGCTGTTTGTCTTTGGTGACAAACTCGGCCAGATGGCCCTGCTCAATGAGCTTCTTAATAGTAATTTTGAGCTTAAAGTAGTCCTTAGTATCGTGGCCGTGGTCTTTATGGTAGTGGCACTACTTATGCCGATTCCTCTTCTCGAGCGGGCTCTTCACCTTGGTTGCTTCTTGAGCATCTTCGGAAGCTCTAAAGCTGCCATAACTTCTTGGATAGTTCGAGAAATGGCATAAAGGTGATCGGGGTCTATTACCGACTACCCCATTGCTGACCCTGCTTTTGATTCTTTCCTGAGTTCTTATCAGAGCCCTCCTATTTCCATTTGGCTCTTGGGGAATCCTCTTCTGCAAAGTTTGAGTGCTTGGACTTTAAGAACTCTTAGGTGTTAATGTATTTCCTGACCCTCTCTAAGAGTTCAACTAAGGTTGTCGGTCGTTGACGGTGAAACAACGTTGCGACCTTGGTGTTCTGAACCCTCGAATAGAAGGCTATGATTGCGACCATCTCGTTTAGGTTATAAATTTGAAGCTTTTGTTGGTTGAAGCAGTCAATGTAATCATTCAAGGACTCTCTCTTTCATTTCTTGACAGCTAGTAGCTGGGTGTCTGGCTGCAGTTGGCCAAGCATACCTATGAACTAGCTGACGAAAAGCCTACTGAGTTCCTTAAAGTCATCAACTGATCGAGGCTTAAGGGAGTGGAACTACTATGTAGAGCAGTTCATCGGTGTTGGTCACCAATGCCACCTACGCCTTATAGGTCTGGACTGGTCGACCAGACTTCCCGAACTGTCATAAGAGTCGAGATAGGGCTTTGTAAATTTTCATGGAATACCAAATTCTATGACCCGATCAGTGACCGGTGACCGGTGACTCAGTCTCTGTAATGGTGTAGTCACGACCTCGTTTTTGGCCTAACTTCTCAATCATTTTTTATAAATCGTTGATGCGGGCTTCTACATCTTCCCGACTGGTATCTCACCTGGTATTAGTATGGTAGGTCGGGTCTGATGAAGAAGATTCCTCCTCAAAGTGCTCTATCCTTAGGGATAAGGTTTGGCTTTAATTTTGGTTATTCATGTGCCTAAGGTTGCTTCGGTTCCTGACTGGGCGATCCTGGGCTGATTCCCGGGTCAAGCACTCTTGCCCCTTCTCTCTGGCCGTGTGCCTCTTATTGATGATGTTTCTGGCATCCCCTATGTGGTTTGTGTTGGCCCGGGTACATTGTCGGGTTCGTATAGGATCCCGGCTACACTTATTGTTCCCAAGCTATCCCACAGCATGGGGGGATTTTGGTATAGTTTAGGCATGCTGTCTGGTCCGTATAGGCACTCGACTACACTCATCATTCCTGAGTTGTTCCTCAGTCTGAGGGGGCTTGCTCTGTTGAGCCAAAAGAGCTTTAGTTTGCATCTGGGTCTGAAGCTGACCCTCCAAGAGTTATGCAAGAGCCGCGATGATTAGCTCCGGGGTCATGGGAGCCGCCAGTTGCACCACCGGTGGATCCTCCAGACTTGTTGGTTGAGCGATCTTCTTGCTCCTTTGAGGCAGCATACTGATTAGTCAAGCAATTTGTTTTATGAGAAATCTATCTTTTCCACAGACGGTGCCAAACTGATGATGCCTAAATTTGGATTAGAGATAAGAAGAAAAAGACAAGAGAAACTGTATGTGGTTTGGCCCTATTAATGAATAGACCTATGTCCACGTGTGTGTTAGAGCACTTGCACTATAATATCAAATCACCGAGGGTCTTAAATGAACCAAAAATAGGGATGGAGCTACCAAAGACATGTCGGGTAAGTATAGGTGTGTAAGATAAGTGTATGATCCTCTTTCATGGGGATGAGGAGCTTCTTTTATAGTACAAGAAACCTCCTCATACAAGGAAAGTAAATTGATAGGGTAACATAATCTGATTGGGATTGATTAACACAAATCGTAGGAGTTTCCTAATTGGATTAGGAAATTATCTACACTTTCCATTAGTCTTCTAACTTGTACAGGAAACTATTTGGAATATTCGAGATCACGTCCTGGGGCTTGACTGGGCTATGCCCATGATGAACCGAGCCCGAGTAGCATTCCTGACCAGTTGGTCAGGCCTTACGACACTGGGTGTACTGCTCGGGTTAAACCGTGCAAAAGGCTTGGTCAGTCCCTAGACAATCTGGTGCTTCCTTGATGCAGGAGTGGAGCTTTGCTTTTACTGAACATTTTTGTACGTATCATATATGATCCTTCAGGATTGGAGGCCAATTTCCATGGAACTCAATGAAACATGAAGAGTTTCACAAGCTTCCAATGAATAAACCAAAACCATGAACATAGGCTTAGATCCATTAATTATGCATAGATATGATCTAGATCAACTCAAATTCTCATATGAACAAGAATTACAGAAAATTAGAAGATCTAATCTCAAGGAATTCAAATGGAAATTGAAGGTTCCATAAACTCCAAGAGAAGAGCATGAGAGAGAAGTTATAAATCAATACTAATTTGGATGATCCAAGGCTAAATTTAGATTGAAAACGTGTTTAGTAATGATTAGAAGATCATTTATATTTAATCAACAACAATTCATGGGAATTCAATCACAATTTTACTAAGTGGTATTTGGATAAATGATGAGGAGTGGACTTTGAAAAATGTATAAAATCCTATTTGATTCTACAAATTGTGATTGAATTATGATATAGAAAGATATATGTAAAGGTTTCGAATCTGGGATATCTCTGAATTTGATTGATTTTAAAGAGATTCAGGTCTTACAAACAACACTCTTCTTTTCTTAGGTCCTTCAATGGTGATTCGATGAATTGGGTGGATTAGATAGAGTTTCTATGGGGTTTAGGTGTTTCTCTCTCTCTAAATTTCTCCAAGGACTCACTAAATTTTGAAATTCAAATTCTCTCTCTAAGATTCAAGAAAAAAATCAGAGAAAATGGGTTTGTATAGACATTGATTTTCTTGGGGGCTAATATAAGGGTAGATAGGTTAATTTGAGGTCTTAGGAGCATGGTTTTCATGACCTTAAAGTAGTAAACATGTATGCAAAATACGGCATCATTTGGTGCATTCGTTTGATCAAAATTTGCATCACAAAGTCACATGGAAAGTGTGCTTTTGCCCAGGTACGGCACTCAAAATGATGAACCGACACTCAATGAGTGCCGCAACGATACTCAATGAGTGCTGCAAAGCACCCATAGACTGTTGCTACATGGAAGATTCAGCACTATTAAAATGTAATTAAGGAAATACCCCAGGAAAAAGCATAACTGGTGGAAAATTTTAATTGCCATTGAGAGTTTTAAATATGGTAAAGAATGTCAAGGCCATTCGATCTGATCGAGGAGGCTAGTATATGTCTGGTGAGTTTATTGACCACTTGAGACTGAATGAGATTCTATCTCAGCTGACTGCACCAGGTACACCTGAATAGAATAGTATAGTAGAAAGAAAGAATCGGACCCTTTTAGACATGACTATGCAAATGATAAACTATTTAGAATTATCATTGTTCATGTGGGGTTTTGCATTGGAAATAACAATGTACATATTAAATCATGTTCTAAGAAAATTTGTACCTAAGGCACCCTGAGAGTTATGGAGCAGGCATAAGCCTTCTCTAAGGAAACAAATGGTTGGTATTTTTATCATCTAAGAGAACTAAGGTGTTCGTAAGTATACATATTGCTTTCTAAGAAGATGATTATCTCATAAACCACAAACCCAAAAGGAATGGTAGTTCTGGAGGAAGTAAATGAACAATCCTCGGTTCCTCTAATAGTCAACGAGAATATACAACCAAAAATTATTACACCGGAACCTCATCATAGTGGGAAGATTGTCAGGGAGCCTGACGGAGATCATGTTTCTAGGAGAAGCTTTTAAACCTGTATCAAAGGACATAGAGTCTGATCCTTCCTGTTATGAAGATGCCATATTTGATAAAGATTCAGAATAATGAAAAACAAGCAGTAAAAGCTGAAATGGAGTCCATATACTCCAATCAAGTCTGGGAGCTTGTGGACTCACATGCTAATATTAAACCTATTGGCTACAAATAGATCTACAAAAGGAACAGAGAATCAGATGGGAATGTAAAGACCTTCAAAACTGGGCTAGTAGGAAAGGGTTATACTCAACAAGAGGGCGTTGACTATAATGAGACCTTTTCGCCTATAGCCATGCTTAAATCCATCAAGATTCTCTTGTCCATAGCGACATGTCTTGATTACGAGATATGACAGATGGACATCAAGACCGCATTCTTGAATGGCAATCTTGGCGAGGACATCTTTATGTAGCAACTATTCGGTTTCATAGCTAAGGGAGAGAAAGGTAAGGTATGCAAGTTGAAGGTGCATAGGTACATTTATGGACTTAAGCAAGCATTCAGAAGTTGAAACATTCATTTTGACCAAGCGGTCAAGTCTTTTGGATTTATCCAAAACATGGATGAACCTTGTGTTACGAGAAATATGAGGAGAATATAGTGGTATTCCTAGCTTTGTATGTCTATCACGTCCTTCTCGTTGGGAATGGCATAGGAGTGTTAACAACGATTAAGGTTTGGTCAGCTAGTACTTTTGATATAAAATATCTTGGTGGAGCAAGCTATATCTTAGCTATATCAAGGTTTTGTGAATTAATTATAAGGGAAGTGACGCTAAAAGACTATTCAGCAAAGTTTATAGGGCCTTAAGAGTGAATATGTGTGTAGATATTTATATGTATTGTGCAACAATTTATGAGTAATACTAGGTATACACACTTTTCTACACACTTTTTGACACACAGCTTTAAATGCACGTATCCTGTGTTGTGCAAGAAGTGCACAGAAAATTGTGAAAATTTCAAACAGCACAAGGTACATACATTTAAAGTATAGTGTGTCTAAAAGTGTGTAGAAAAGTATATATCATTATTTAAGTTCAATCCATTCAAATGCACGGACCCATTTTACTTGCAATTTTCACGCAATCTGGAAAAACTAGGGTAACCCAGCTTAAAGAGTGAACGTAGTCTATCCTTCAGTCAACTCCTTATTTAAAGACATGCATGCCTCGGATTTTCCAAAGAATTACGTTATGTCATCGTAAAAGACAAGAGAACGATTCAGTCATGATATTTATTGTTCACGTGACTGAATGGTCCGAATTCCTATATAAACAATTAAAATGTTTATGTGTTCAAAAAAAAAAAAAAACTCAAAGAAAATCTCTTTAGTTTATATGCACAATTGTCTGTATATAATAAGTAATATGTATAAATCAAACAAAATTTAATTTGTATACGACAATAATACAATAATGTTACAATAAAAGGACATAATTGTCTTTTGGACATTAAATCACTTTTTCATATACGTAACCTAACACTTACGTAATCTATTATGATACAATAACCACTTTTATAATATTTTACCCAAACACTACAACTATCATAATTTAATTTGACCATAATATATTCTAACAATAGTTATCGCAATCACAATCACAAAACATAAGATATCCCAAACAGTCTCAAAACAGATTTATCCAAACTGGAATTTATAGTCCATTATGGATTAAATTAAATCGCCAGAAGAAAGTGTGTAAGATACAAAAATATTACAATCCTCTTTCACAAAATAAGATAGTCCTAACAATCAGCATGTCACATCTAAGCAACACCATGCCTGCAAGCAAGCAGATGACTCCCCTTGGCGACATCAGTTTCATACATTAATACAATAATTGCCTTCTATCATTTGTACATAACTTTACAAAGAAGATGGTGAACTTGAATGGTTCCATTTCGATATAGGATGGTCATCCCAGAAATGATGCTTGCAATCATAAATTTTGGCATTTTTAAAAAAGGTAGAATTGGCCATATAATAAGAAGGAAATATGGTCAAATTTCCTATCTTTATAATAGAGTCATTCATGGTGATGAATTTTGCTTCAAGATTCGACATGAAATCTAAATGAAACTATTCAAATTCAAGTAACAACCAAACATGCCCTAAAATAAAACATTAATTGGTGAGTTAAGCGAGCTCTTCCACAGCCGTCATCAAAAAGGATTCCCTCTTTTCTCCTCAACAGATGGGATAGATTTTAGTAATAAATACTACATAGGTCAAGGGGTTAATTTTCCTCAGAACGCTCCGTAGTTTTGTTACAGGAGCACCTCTGCTCGTCATCCAATCTTACAATCTTCGGGGCACTCTGCATCCATCAAGATAAAAGGGTCAAGATTTATTAGCAACCACACAGTGGTTCTTAAGTCTAATTAACCCAAAGTAACAAACAACATAAGAATACTCAGCACCTCCAAAACCCTTACTATGATTTCTATTTCAGACATTGAAGTAGATGCTTAATTTGGAAGGGAAAAAAAACAAAAAACTAGAACACTGGTACAAATAACTCAATAAACAATAAACATCATCAAAATTCCCTACAAGAATAAAGATTAAATTGCATCGTTCATCCAAAAAAAAAAAGATTAATTGCATCAACAAATTGCATTATCGACTATATGACCAAATAAAGATAACACTGCTGGCCCATCAATGCTCATCACAAACTGCCTATACAACACAATTTGAACATTATTCTCATCACAAGGATTCACTGCAAGTCGGAAATTAGATTCCTAATGACATCTTCACAATAGAATATACGAGTTTCAATATCAAAGGCATAGGCCAAGTCCTCACCCAAAATCACAAACCCACCTAAAGCCAATGGTTTGCGTTTGGCGCCATAATGAGAAAACCCACTTTAAGAATAACTTCAATAATAAGCCAAATATAAAATAAAATAAAATAAAAAAAAAACATTTTTCTTAACTTTCTTCAAGAATTTTCATATAATTTGACTAATAAAATGGTCATCCTACTAATTAGCAAAAGGGAAAGTTCATATGAGTGATTAGTTCACTGAACAACTGTTGTCATTTCATTATGTATGATACTCTACCTAAGTATAGATGATGCTTGTAGACCTCTTCAAGAGTGCCTGACCTCTAAGTTACTCCTGCACCAATGTATTTTGGGTATAGAGAGCCCCTATGAACCATGGACTCTTCAAAAAGGCCGCCGCACCCGCACTTAGTGCTCACCTGTACTGGGTATGCCCTGAATTCTTCGAGTTCTTTTGGTGTGTGGCTGGGGCTCTTTTGTAGCGTTCTTTTAAAAAAAAACACAAGGTTGTCATTGAATTTTGAAAACTTTGGGGTTTAAAAGAGAAATTATAGAAAATAATAATAGCAATTATCTAGGGTATACACTAATGCACTAATAATTATAAAATAATTTGTATATAATATTATATAAAAATATCTTTTTAATATTTTATCCAAGTACTCCGGCTGCACCATCATCCGCACCCTTATTTTTTGGAAATTTTCTGTATCCCTCTTACCTGCATTCCCGTACCCGAATCCCTGCACCAGCACCAGTGCTACCTAGGAGAGCCCAATGTTGTGACGTAGCTTCACTAAGTTACATTACACAGATTCGAGAACTGGAGTCAGATTTGGGTACGTGTACAAGTGTTGGACATTCCAAATTCATGAAACCATGGACCCAAGGAAATGGCTATAAGTTTCTATTTGTCTTGTATTTCTCAAATAAAATAGTGCAGCAAGAGTTTAAAGTGGACTTTTTATTCATTTTGAATTAACTTCGTTGCAAAATGAAACATATTAAGAGATTCTAAAATATAATTATCAAGTAGCTAACATTCTTGTTGGCGTGTCTAACTAGAAATATCAGACACAATTACTGTGCCCTTGTCCAAGTGTCGAGTATCGGACACACGAACTTCAATCTAATTTGAAGAGTCCGTGTAACAAAGTCACTAAATTTGCAAGGTATTCCTTTGTAAATGTACAGAATAAGCCTCTTTATCTCTTGTATCCTAGAATCACTGTCTTTTATAATATATATATATATATAAACTTTTTCTTTTATGTAAAAGAGTACATATGTTTCTTGTTCTTGTTTCATATTATTTCATTCAAATGGTCGACATCCCATCAAAAGTTCTAACTTCATGGTCATAATCATAATCTAAGAAGCAAGGACAAGGATACGACACAACACACACACTAGTACACGACATTCTAAAAAAAGTAGGGCACGGATACGTTTGGGATACATTGAATATATATACATATATATATTTATAGAGGGGAGCATTGGTGCAACAGTAAGGTTGCTCCATTGTGACCTGGAGGTCACGGGTTCGAATCTGAAAGCAGCCTCACTACTTGTAAGGATAAGGCTGCGTATATCTCACCCTCCCCAGACCCGCAATGGCGGGAGCCTCGTGCACTAGGCTGCCCTTTTTTTAATACATTTATATTTAAATTCTCTATCTGACCGTAGAATAAATACCTAACACTATTTCAATCAAAATTGACATAAAAACAAAATCACGACATAATTACTACTATTTTGAAGTACAAAGCCATTGGATAAAAATTCAAGAACATCTTCATTTTTTCATTTTTTATTTTGGCTCAAAAAAATATATAGAACCAAAACAAACAAACTTAAAAAAAGTTTAATAGACTAGGCTGCCCAGGTTCCAAAACAAATTTGCTAACTGATGATGCCAAAAACTGGTAAGAAGAGTTTAGAGAGAAAACAAGACATGAACAATTTGTGAGTGGTTCGGTCCCGTTAACGAGGTGACCTACGTCCACGGTAGCGTCTGTGCGCTCTCACTAGCAGATCACCGGCGGGTCTGGTGAGCCAACAATTAGGGGCGACACTACCAGTAATACCGACCGGGTATATGCATTTGAAGGTGAGTTCTCTGTTTAGGCTTGTAAGCTAGAGAATAATAATCGGGATCCCTATTGACAGGGTAGGTGGGCTCTTTTATAGATGCAAGAGTCCACCCTTACATGGTAAGTTAATAGGATTAGGAAGCCTAATCTGATTATGATTTGATTGGCATAATTTGGGGAAAGTTTCCTAAATGGTTTAGGAAACTGCCACCTTCCATCTTGCAGACTTGTAGTTGGTTTAGAAAACTGCTGGATTAGACGGGATCACGGGACGCCGCGACCTTCGCGCCCGGCCTGTTAGTACGAACTGCCCGGTACTGATAAACACCTTGGGATAGCTCGGTTATGGGCGCCTTTACCGAAATAACCGGAGCCTTTTGGTGACATGGCAGGCTGGCTTCATGGCTTGATTATTTTGGACATATCAGCTGCCCCCCATTTTTGGAACTGACTGGATGCTTCATCGAGTGAGGATTCAAAAATCAATATTGCCTTGGTAACCGTCCGGATGTCTTCCGGGAATGCTGCTCGGGATGGGGCCCACACTCTAGGTCCCCCGGTAGAGTAATCCGACCAGTACAGGTAGGAGCTCGGGTGTGGGTATTGCCACATGTCAGGGAGTAATAAGTCTGGTCAGGACCCAGCGAAGTCGGTTAGGACGTGACTGGACAGTTGCGTGGTAACCAGACCGTCACGTCACGCATTTAATGCGCGCGTCTTTTGAGGTGACGCTTTATGTGCCCGAAGCGGCAATTTCAGCGGGAAAACATATGAGCCGTTCGATCAGTTTTGATCTGAGCCGTCCATGGTTTCTATATAAGGAGCACCTGTTCATTCCATATATTCCTGCTGTTCGAAGATTGAGCATACCGAGCGGTCTTTGAGAGTGAAGTACTCCCGAGCTCCATTCCTCTTCTTTTTTACAACCTAGGCTTCTCCCCAATGGCCTCTCATGTCGACCTGATCTCCAATGAAGGACTCACCGCTTTCAGGAGGGACGGCGAGATCCTTGAAGACGTCGAGATCCATCCCTACGTTGAAGGAGAAGAGGTGGCCTTCCATTCTATCATTATTAGCAGTTATCTGTTGCTAATAGTGGGGCTGCGCTTTCCTTTCTCTGCCTCCTTTTGTGATCTTTTATAGGGATTACGCTTTCCGCTGACCAAGTGTCGTCCGAATCTCGCCCGTCTTCTTTGGGGTATATCGACGCTGAACGAGCGACGTCTCGGGATATTCCTTCACTCTGTTGACATCGCTAGGTGCTATACCTTGAGCATCGACCGCGGGGATCCTTACCTACGCGCCGGAGCAGAAGGAAAACATCTTGTTCGGGGTCTGGACTTCCCCAACAAGAACTGGCGTCAATACCCTAGGGTTGTTGTCTCCGGCAACTAGTTGGTGGACCCCTCTATTTACCCTCCTGCAGCCTTTGATCCTGAACTTTGCAAGACGTCTTTTGCTGCTTTCCATGACATTGCTTCCACTGTTGCTGATGTGGAGGCGATTAACCGAGTGGCCGAGGCCAGCGTCAGGTTTTCCTATTTGATCGGGGGACCTGTTGATGAGGTTGGCGGTGAAGTTCCTATTGCAGCTCCCGTCGCGGCTGCATCCGGGTCGCGCCACTTTACCCGGTCCATGGCTTCCGGTCTGCATGCCATGAGCGGGGCCGCCCTGCCTGAAGGGCCAATTGCTCTATCCACCAGCCCTGATTTGTCCTCGTCTGGGGATACAGGTCCACCACTAGGCCCGTCCAGGAAGGGTAAGGAGAAGGCGGTTGAGGAGGAATCTCAACCCCAACCAAAAAGGGTCGGCTGGAAGCACATGCCAGCTCTCATATGCCTATCTCCTGGACAGGCCTCTCCTTTGATAATCTGGAAGGTCGTCTGCAGGAGGTGGAAAAGCAAAGTGCTCTTCTGTAGACGGACTCTGTCATGCGGGATGTGAACTTTCATGCTCTGGAGCTTACTGTCAAAGAGCTGGTGGCCAGGATGGCTGCCATGGAAGAGGAAATCAAGGTTCTGAAGGGCAAGGAGACCTAAAGACTCTTTTTTTTTTTTTTTTGGGTTTGCTGGGGAAGCTACTAAAACTGCCCCCCCAATGTACAAAATACTTTAATTAATGAAAAGGTCCTCTAAGGCCACATTTTTGCATCAATTGTATTGTTCGTGATTGCCAATACCCGACCTGTTGTTAGTTGATCTGAACACTTGAGGGCTAACCGAGATAGGAAACTGCTCGAGGGCTTGTTGGGCAAGTAGCCGAGCAGCCTAATGGCATGCTCATGTGGGACCATTCTGGAGCGGACGCCCGAGGTAAGATCAGATTTGAAAATTAGTACTGCATGTGAAGAACCCGCATGGCCTGGGCGGGATCGATGGGTCTAAGGCGGGATCGGTTTTGTCTAGGCGGGATATAGCCCAGGCGGTAACATCGTGGGCCCGGGAACCACCGCTGCAACGTGCCAACTGGTCACTGGCCTGGTCAGGATTCAACGATGACAGTGTGGTCGTAACCAAACCGTTTGTGTACTAACCAAACCGTCCTGTCACGCATTTAATGCGCACGCCTTTTGAGGCAACGCTTCACGTGCCGAAGCGAAAGTTTCGGCGGGAAATCGCCTGGACCGTTGGATCTGTCCTGATCTTGGCCGTCCACAGTTCCTATATAAGGCCATCGACTTATTGAGAGCTGAGTGAATATAAACTAATAAGGTACCAGTTATCTGAAGTAATAACAAGTTTATGAAGACACGAGTTAAATTCTACTATAATAATATCTTTCTCCTTTAGTCAACATCGTTAGCCAACCCTTGTCGTTTTGTTACTCAAAGATCGATATTCAACATACTCTGATTGAATGAACAAACTCAATCGTTTAACTCTCAGGATACACTCTCATTCCGTCCATCACTTTTAAGAGTCACCGCAAGTCATGGACTCCACGTCAGTCCATCCCCCAGCTTTTAAGAGCATATACATAGCTCACCGCTTTACAGGGACACAACGTTTCCAATAAGGCATATCAATCTATTGCCACGACTCAACGTCATCTACCAGTGATCCCAGCTCACCGCTTTTAGGAGCATATTACACAGGTCACCGCTTTTAAGAGCATATCATAGATCATCTAGTCTACCTTAGAACTACTTGGTCCAACTCACCGCTTTTAATAGCATATGCACAACTCACCGCTTTTAAGAGCATATCATGACTAAACATCCGTCCACGTACCGTTCCCAGAACTTACCAAACCTACCTAAGTTCCGTTCTAACATCGACACATGACAATTCCCAATGTGGCCTGACTACTCTGAATAAAAGAAACAGATATCAAACTCATACAAGAATCAACACGTCACCCACGTCGTTATATTCTTTCGTTTATCAAAAACCCATTATTCTTTGGTGTCACATTATCCCTGTCTAACCCATAGTCGCATAACAGAAGTCTGAATCGACAGTTGAATAACCGAACCTCTTATGTAATGCATACACAAAGGAATCCATGTTCTACCAATGCCAATCGTTTGGGATAAAAGTCATACAATCAATTGAGGAGACTTGCAATCGATTGGGATGTCAATCGATTGGAATTCTATCCAATCGATTGGGACCAAATTGATGGCAATCGATTGGGAATCATGCCAATCAATTGGCCCTTCGTCTTCTCTAGCAGATTTATAAAACAACATATATAAACGTCGTAAAGATGTGTTTAATATGTCTAAACTTCATAATAACTAGTAGAAGCATAAAATAGAGGGACCAAGTGAGTTATAACTCACATAGGGTGTGTTTGGTTGATGTCTGAGCTTGAAAACCTCAAGGTTCCTCTTTCCCTCTTCTCTGTCCAGCTATCACTCTCTCTCTCTCTCTCTCTCTCTCTCTCTATCTTTGTCTCTTTTATTCTTTTTTCTTCTTCTGCTTCATTCTCTTCTTCTTCTTCTCTTCTTTTCTGCCAAGGTAGTGTATGTGTATGTGTATGTGTATGTATGGATGTATATATATGTATAAATGTATAGATATATGTATATATCTCACAAGGTGTGTCTCTCTCTCTCAAAACTATGTAAAATTGGCCCTAAGGCCATAAATGAATGTATATATAGAGTATGAAAGGGCCACACGTCCAAAGCTCAAACAAAGAAGAAAACTTGTCTCAGCATATGGCAATCGATTGGGACTTATGGCAATCGATTGGTTATAGATATTTGAAGGCAATCGATTGAAAAAGATGGCAATCGATTGGCATATTGACACGTAATGAATTCAGGTCGGTAGAATAGCAATCGATTAGAAAGATGGCAATCGATTGGTATCTAAAAAGTGGTAATCGATTGGGAACAAAGGCAATTAATTGGTATCTAAATTTACCAAATGAAGGGTAAAGGTTATACAAGTACATAGAAATGAATACCGGGTCTTATTTATATATATGTATATATCAAAATATAGGGTATTACAGTGTATGAGGTTGCGCGATCGGTGTAGGCTAGAAAGCAGCAGGCGGCCCTCATTCCGTCCCTCTAGAGGTGATGGCGGCATTAGAGGAAATTCGTACTATTAGTGAGCATTCATTACAGGCTGTTCATGAGGACTGATGTTTAGAAGGGGCTGTTCCATCTTCCACAGTATTTGTGCCCCGCTTCTCAGAGCCTCAGCCTCAGCCTCAGCCTCAGCCTCAGCCTTAGTCACATTCGCAGCCTCAGCCTCAGCCTCAGCCGCATCCTCAGCCTCAACTTCAGTCTCAGGAGCAGACATACCCATCTACACACTCTGAGCCTAAGTCACAGATACCACATCATCCTATCGTGTATGTGTATGATGATACAGATGACCTTTATAGGCTTTTCACTCCAAGGGACACTGCGTTTCGTATATCTCCAAGCCGTGACTTCTCCATCCCACAGTACACACGCATACAGATGCACCGTCATCATCGTTGTTCCCGCTGCCACATGATCCTATATAACCAGCTCAAGCTTCACAGTTCGAGCCAATGCTGGAGAGTTTGACACAGGTGGAGGCAGTAGAGATGCAGGTGGAGGTGAGGGAGACGATTGGACATGATACCCCCATGGCAGAGATACAGGAAGAGGGTTTGACACTTGCATAGTCTCAGCGACGACCTCAGGTGCATTTAGTTTACGCTAGAGGTAGAGGTCGTCTTGGCTGGAGAGGGGTATCGCGCATCGTCCAAGAGGACGATCCGCCGCAAGAGGAGGTTCCACTAGTGGAGGATCCACCACATTAGGAGGTAGGCCTAAGAGAATGAAGAAGGTTCCGTGGTGTGGGACACATTATATACAAAGATAGTCCATAGGATCCACAATAATATTTAATTTTTTGATGTATTATAAACAAAAAAATTACATAATTGTATATATATCATTTTTTTTTTGTTGTGTACATCTCTCTCCCACTCTCTCTATCTCTCCCACTATCTCTCTTTCCCATCTCTTCCCTTTTTTTTTTTTTTTGGTTTTTTAAGCATTATACACATTGTTAATTAATAAGTTTGATGGTTAGTTATGTGCATCTCCTGGCTGCTAAAATGGACTCTGCTAATATAATATTGATGATAAATCATTTCCTTTGTGGTCGGATGTCAAGGCTTTTGGGTGTTATACCCAGAGGTCTCAAGTTCGAATCTCAAGGGAGTGGCCACAGGTAATTCATCCGGACGCCCTGGCCTCGTGGGATTAGTCGAGGTGCGCGCAAGCTAGCCCGGACACCCATGGTTACCAAAAAAAAAAAATATAATGCTGATAAAAGTCGCAGCTAATATAATGCTGGTCGCTAGTTGAAGCAGCAAAGTAGCAATTAAGTTGAAACAGCCAGGACACATTCGCCCCATTTTGATGCTTGGGCTAAAAAATTCAGAGAGATTCGGTTGATTTGGGTTTGGGCATCTCTAACTGTTCACGCAGGTAGAGGAAAGACTTCCTTATCTTTCTTTTGCCCAGCCCCCGTCGACAGTCACTACTGTAGTTGTTTACTGCTGGGAGAGAGAGAGAGAGAGAGAGAGAGAGAGAGAGAGAGAGAGAGAGAGAGAGAGATTGAGGAGAATGGAATGTGCTTCGTTGTCCTTCCTCCAGAGTGCTTGCGGGGCCCCGTGTTCGCAACAGCTTACTTACCAATACCAATACCAATACCAATACCAATATCAATACCAGTGCCGGTACAAACCTATGCTTGTTGTTGAAGCCAGAAGAGAAGACTGGACACCCCGCCATTCTCGCCTCCCAAGGAAGGTAATTTTGCGTCTTCACCTCCATCTCCAACTATCATATTTGCCTTCAATTCTCAGTTTTTAACTCGTTAATTAAAACAATTTCTAGAGAGATAAATGTAGTGTATGTTAGAGGAGACGAGTTAAGCATTTCTTATTTATTTTAGGGAGCCACAGACGCAGAGCCTCCAAATGGATTTTTTTGACAGTTAGGGTTTATTTTTATTTTTATTTTTTTATAGCATTTTCTTCCTTAGTTGTTAGGGGAAGAGAAGGTAAGAAGAAATAACATGTAGACTCTAAAATGATAAGTTTAGTAAATTTGATACAATACTATAGCCATCCCCTCCCCCCCACCCTCTTTTGAAAAAAAAAAAAAATCTTGAATGTGTAATTTAGGCCAAGTTTTTGATATGTTAATAACTTTGTTACTCATAATTTTATTCAGTAGTCAACTTGTCAAGTCCTGGTACTTTGTTGTTAGAAAATTCATGTATAGCATACATATTTTTACACATATGTTTATGTGTAGTATAATTAATGGTATTTTTCAGTAGTTAGATCACTATTCTTTGAAGTAAGAAGGATTTTTGGTGTGGCTTTTATATCTTACTTGGAGAGTTGGTTTGTATTTTTTTTGTTAAATATGTTGGAACCATATTTGAAAAGATGCATGTATGATTTATTCTCTGCAAAGGATTGGTGTGAAAGTTAAAAAGTACGAGCATATCACTTCTTTGTAGTTATATTATCTATTTAATTTTTTTTCAGTGTTTGCTCAATGGAATGTAATGTTATTGTTCCAAACAGAATGGAAGCTTGTTATCTAACACTGGAAGAGGATTGGTAAAATGCCATTTAGGAACCATAACCTGCTTAGTGCTGATAGTAGTAGGTTAAATTTAGTGCCTTCTGAATTATTTCCTTGCAAATGAAAGTGCGTAGGGATAGTTTATTATCTCTACTATAAGTGTTTTTGTCTGAAAGTGAATCATGCTTGGATGGTACGAATCATACTTGGATAGTATGAACCGGATCATAATCACTAGGGCATTACTTTTTTCTCTTTTCGGCATTGCTTATATGTCTTATTTAAATTTGTTGTCCAAAAGGACCATGACTCGAAAATGTAAAACAGTAAGTGCTGAACTTAGCCAGCTTTTGATGTCAGGACGTGGCAAAGAAAGTGGGTGAGGTGATTGCGAAATCCTGTCTGGAGAAAGGGATCACAAAAGTGGCCTTTGATGGAGGTGGATACCCTTACCATGGACGCATTGAAGCCCTTGCGGATGCATCTCGGGAAGAAGGTCTTCAATTTTAGAACTTCGCCAGTTAATTGATGTCCCCTCTCTGCTTATTTTTTGCAAACCTGAATGAATGAAATGAATAGGTTCCGTTTTCTGTTATTTTGTTTTTTAAACTAAAGACATTTACTGAGAACTTTGTATTATTGGCAATCTTCTGGAGCTCATTGGTCATGGGTCATAGATGCCCTGCTGGCCTGAATTGTTTTTTCTTTTTTTTGTTTTCACCATAAACCAGGTGGGCTGTCCCCACCACCATATATGCAATCCTCCCCTCGTTTTCTGTTGGCCGAATGGAATTGGATGGAAATTACTCTGAAACTAGTTTTACAGGTTCCAAAGTGGTAAGCCTAGCACAATCATATTTTGGTCCTGAGGAAATAAGAAAATTATTTTCTTAGGCCTTGGAGAGTATACATTTGCTGTTGGACTTAAAAACTTCCCTTGATTATTATACAGTCATTAGCATAGGATCTGAAGTGTATTAGTATAGAAATTGATATTCAAATCAATGAGGGCGTGCACCTACCAATCAGGACAAGAGCATGAAGTAAAGAAGATCGTCCATCATCTCCCAACTATGATGTGCGTCACTGCGTGCACCTTCAAAGCATGATGGTGGCTGCAGCTTAATTGCTGAGGCAATCTATGACCATCCAAATTTGTGAACGTTACAGCAATACTTAATCAGAGAGAGAGTTGTATCTAATGTAATCTAATATAATCTAATATTAGGAACTGATGTTGCAGGTTCTGGGGTTGAGCTTGTCCACAATGGTCATCACCTGAACATCTTCACAAGCGCACGCCATTACTTCCCCTTCCAGATCCATTAGGCTATTCTCTTGCCCTGCACACAGACACCCACAGCACCACTAGAAGACTAATTAAGACACGTACAGTGGCAAAGATGAAGAAAATTGATGATGATGATTAATCATTGTGACATGCACTTGCTGTGACTTCTTATCCCTGGGCTACTGGTTGAAGAAAGTATTACAATCTTTTCTAAAATGGAGTGGTGATTGTTCTAACCCAACCAATCGTTTTAGATCTTCTTTTTACTCACTCCGTCCGTTGAAACTAGTCCACCCTTGGGAACTCAACTTTTTATGGAACAAAAAGAATCTACACCTACTTTCCACAATTGCTCCTAATCATTACAACAAATTTTTTAGTTTTGTCTTGGTGTAGATTTTAAGGAATGGTAGTGTTGGTAAGTAAAAATTTTATACCAATTTAGGAAAGTGGACTATAATTTTGGGACATCCCAAAAAGGAAATGTGGACTATTTTTAAGAGACGGAGGGAGTATAATTTTTCCAAATTAGTCTCAATGCTTGGCCTCTCTTCTTATATATGACATTACTATTCGTATATGGATTAAGAGAGAGAAAACAACTTAGGGAAGAGAAAGAGGTGCGTATGACTGCTTTTGTTGAAAGGGCGGGCAACAAGATCCGTGAAATTGGATTTCATGGATCATTGACTTTTTTCCGCTCTCTCTATTAATTTTTATCTTCAATACCAATAATAAGCTTGGCGACTACTGCACAAAGCACATGTTGCACGGCCCCTAACACGCGAACTCTTTCCACATTTTCTTGACTGCGACGTTGTTGTTTAAGATAAGGTGCCAAGCTTCCACTTTCTTCCATGAGTTACTTCCATCCACACAATTAAGCATCCTCTTGTCTGCAACGTTGTTTAAGGCTCTACGTGGCTCTAGCACTTCCACACGCTGGATAACCCTTGGTCAGGAGTAGGACTTAAGGGTTACCACCCCTTTCGGATGCTCGAGAGTTCATCTCTTGGCGGCTAGAGCCAAGGATACCTCCCTAGCAAGACGCCTCATAGGCAAAGCTAGGGTTGGTTCCAAGAAGTTACAATGACACATGCACCTTCACGTGCCAATCCGTCCCATCACCTACTTACAACCTTAGAAGCAGGTACTTTTTATGTTGGTCACGCTCCCACCTTAACTCTCGATTCCGCGCTTCTTACTAAGAAACTTGTTGGGAACCTCACTCCCCTCATGTTAGAACCTCACTCCTACCCCGCTCCCATCACTACCAAGTCTCAAAATAGCTTATAAATAGATTCAAGATCTTATTTTCCTCAAACATTTTATCAAAGAGAAATTTTTATGTCGCAAAATGTGGTTTAAGACATTCAAAAACAAAATCTGCGTTCAGAATATCTAATTTGAATACAAATTCCACTTCACTAATTAAATACAAAATATATTTATATGAAATTTTTGTATGCTTCTTGGACGCTCCTAACTTGTGAACCTCGTAAAGTTTAACGCTTCCCCGCTCATGCCCCCACCCCCGCCCCCGCTTCGTGCTTCTATGCTTACAACCCATCAGGCACTAGCTCGTCCCATCACGTGTTTGCCCGTCCCATCACCTACCTTATAACCCACCGGGCACTGGCTTGTCCATCGTCTGTGCCGGCCTGCCCTATTGCCTACTTCATTATCCAATTAAAAGCCGCCGTTGCAAAGCACCACGAATCGCGTTCAACTTTCATCCCTCACCTCCTTCAAGAGCCTTTCCGAAGGAGCCAACTAGACACCATGTCAGCCACACCAACGTAAATCACACGTTTACCTCACTATATATACATTCGTCCCATTCAAAACAACAACACAACATTAACCATTCTACCTACTATTAACCACTCCCTCCCTAGGAAGCACGAACACTACAGAAAGTGTGCCGAACTCACACCCATTATGGACTGAGTGCGGGTACTGGTGCGGCTGAGTTATTTTGGAGTTCTTTCTGGATTTTGGGCGTGGTTGGGACTCTCTGGGGGTGCAACTGAGTTCCTTATTTTTTTTTAAATAAAGATGCTTTGAAATTCTATTTTATGACCTCGATTTTTTTAGCTTTCGCTGTATTTTTATGTTAGTATACCCTCAATCTGAATTTTTTCAAAATTTGTGCTAGTTTTGGACAAATCTTAAAAACCACGGAATGGAAACCACAGATATGTATAATTATGTTATTATTTCTTTAAATGCCTAAACTTGAAATGGAAAACATAGATGAATAGTTTGCTTAGATGAATGATGGACACAAAACTGCTCATGCTTTGTTAACATTCAATATTAATTTGTTTTCTTGTTATTGTTAAATTGGAGCATCCAACCCAAAACCAATTGGCAATGGGTGGAGTGGCTCTTTGAACTTATATATTGAGTAGCAAGGTTATAAGTCCCCGATGTGGGACAAACAATCTCAACACGCCCCCGCACGTGTGGCGTGACTGAGAGCCAAACACGTGGATTACTGCGATAGGGTGATGTGCAGCACACGTGGACAAATTGGGCCCAACAAAAACTTGCTCTGATACCATGTTAAATTGGAGCATCCAACCCAAAACCAATTGGCAATGAGTGGAGTGGCCCCTTGAACTTATATATTGAGTAGCAAGGTTAGAAGTCCTCGATGTGGGACAAACTAGCTCAACAGTTATTTTCTTGCATTGCATTGCTTATTAGTAGGTTATGAATTTATGCGTTGCTTACTTGCTTTTGTAGCCTTTATATTTATTGCTTGCTAATTGTTGTTTTTGCCTTAAATAAAATATAAAGAAAAATAAGACAATAATAGAATAGGTTATACATAGTATTGTATCAAAAAATATTTTTAAAATTTAATACAAGTACCCTAGTTGCACCTGCACCCACACCCTTGATTTTTGGAAAGTTGACGAATCCTCACACCTGCGTCCCCGTATCCACGTCCTCGCTCCCGCAAAGGTGCTTCTTGTCTCCCTCCCAATTATCCCAGAATACTCTAAACTCCGTAACTCCCGAAAGGCCTTAAAACCTGCTGTTGACTCTCACTTGGGACTACCTTAGTTCTTACTCGAGCCTCGTACTCCCTCAGACCCATTATTTATATTAATGCATTTGTGCTGATCTGCTTATGGTGATATACTCTCACACATCTTGCATGTTCAACACATAGACACTAGTGTTCTCATGTTCAAATTTAATATCCATAACTTCTACTCATATACATGAAACTAGGTAGCACTGGTGCTAGTGCGGGGATTCGGGAGTGCGAGGGATTCGCCAATTCTTCAAAAAGTAATGGTGCGGGTGCAGCGGGAGTACTTCGATAAGTATTAAAAATATTTTTATATAACAATATATACAAATTAGTTTATAACTATTAGTGCATTAGTGTATACCCTAGATAATTGCTTTTATTATTTTCTATTATTTCTCTTTTAAACGCCCAAAGGTTTCAAAATTGTATGAAGAACTTGTGTGTGTTTTTTTTCAAAAGAACGCTATAAAAAAGCCCCAGCCACACTCCAAATTAACTCTAAGAATCCACTGGGTGCGCACTAAGTGCGCGTGTGGCGGCCTTTTTGAAGAGTCCGTGATTCATAGAAATGAAATGTTCATAACTCGGTAAAATAGGGATTCAACTCAAGAGGCCCTAAGCCCAGGGCATGATTAAGTTATTCTTCGTCCCTAAAACTTGGTTGAATGAAATGAATAGGCTCAATGGTTCACGATTGTTTAAAAAAAAAAATTACTTGACGAGCTGGAGTTTTGAAAATTCTATGTGCTTGTATGACTAGCACATTCAATTGTCAAAATCGTGGGATACGCAATACGTGTCTAACGATTCAATTAGGTGCTATGTATCGCATGGTGTTAATAATCGCAAGCGTATCGAATGAATCGATATTGCATCATACGATTCGAATCGGAATTGCGATTCTCGCTTAGACCAATTTCAGCTTGGTTTTCCCCCACCCAAGCCACCGTCAATCCATTCCGATGCCCATAGCCATGTGTTTACAGCATTACGAAGCCCATAAGGCCATAAGAGACTGCCGACACCTCTACATACGATATATATAACATATTATATACATACAATTTGATAAACCTAAATGAAATACAAAAACAGAAAAGACAAAACAAAAGTATTACATAGGGATAACTACTCTGACCTCCCTAGAGTTAGGTCTAATTACATGGCCTCCCATGTGATTTTCATAATTACACTAACTTCCCTTCTTCGTAGCGATAGACTAATGCCGTTAAAATTTTCGCGAAAAGTACATGTTTATCCTCGAATGGGTATATTACACTCTCACCTCCCCCGAGCTATGGTCTAATTGCACAGACCTTCCTTGAGGTTTATAGTTGTGTGACACTCCCCTCCCCTCCTTTAGCCAACAACAAGTAGACCAAAAACTGATAGTTTTAAGTTACGTTTTCTCAAAATACCCACGCTTATGCTTATTACACCTATAAAAAGTTTTTCAATGTTTTATATATATATATATATATACATGCTTGTGGTTCGATTTGGGTTTATACACAAACAAAACCAAAATTTTCTTGATAAGGGTTGTTATTGGAGCTTAGTTTTACTTAATTAGGATTGCATCACTGCTTTGAGAAGATCAATGAGGAAAATTATAGAAAAGTATTCAATTTATTGTGGTTGTGTCACGGCTTCATGAGATCAATAAAAAGAAATATAGATAATATTGAGTTGAGTGGTGGTGGTGGAGGATCAATGACGGTGATATGTATATATAAAAATTGAAATTTTGTTTAAATCAAATGCATATTATTTAAATGGGTATATTTTTCTTTTTAAATTTTAAATGGGTAAGTGTAATTTTAAGAAAAACACAGGGGAGGTCTGTGTTATTTGGCATAACCTCGAAGGAGGTTAGAGTAAACTTTAGAGAAATCATTTGATGGGGATCAAAAGGTGATTTTCGCAATAATTGTATTTGATCCGGGAGCATGTTGTATTTTATTTGTTTATGTAGGTTTAGATAATTTTCATTTAAAGAACAAATATCAATTAGGAATAAATATCTTTTTAAGGATATTATGTTAGGTAGTTTTGATTTAGGCAATAATTATGCTTAGGAAATTTTTTCTTTTTGGAAGCTTTTGATTTGAGGAAGTTTGCTTAGTAAAGGTATCTTATTCACTAGAAATAGGGTGCCAAGTTATTGTATTGAACAGTTTATGATTATGAATAAAATTTGAGTTCTTGTTTTGAGAGCCTAAGGTCTTGGTGTGGATCCAAGAGTCCTTGTCTTGGTGGACTCCAAGACTTCATCTTTTCTTTTTATTCTTCAGTTATTCATTAATTTTCCATCCCATATTCATATTTCTTGACGTGTCCTGCATCAAATTTGGTGTAAGAGCAAAGAGCGATCTCTCAGATTTCAGAAGTTTCAGTCTCATTGGAGAACAACCATCAAACAGCCCCTACAACCCTATTTCAACCCCTACCCTCACAATCGCACAATCCAGATCTGACCAAGCCCTAACCTTGCGCTGCCCATCAGATCTGGACCAAACCCTAGCCGACCTCCATAGATATTCAACCACCATTTGAACCAGACGCTGAGACGCATAGCAACCCTAACAGAAAGAGTTGATTGCTTCTTGAAAAGCACCAGATCGCAGCCCCATCTCAGGTCAAAACCCTAGTAAAAGCAGCACTTCCATTGCCATTACCCAGTCCTCCATCACAGCCTGTTTCTTGTTTTGTTTCATCAAAATGTCCCACCATTTTCACCCATGACCCACTGTAATCCCTTGTCCCTTGTGCTTCTAAGGTTATATATTATGAGACACTATGAAATTATTGAAATAGGGTTTCACTTTTTGATTTTATGTTCTGAAGGCCCAGCTCACTTTCTTCCTTCTAGCCAAATCCCAAACCTAAGCCTTTATTTAAGGCCCACTTGTTAAGTCCCTGTCCCAGCACAACTGGCCCGATTTTCCCAGCCCAAAGCCTTTATTAACAACCCCTTTTTAACATAGACCCAAGCCTTTCTTCAAACACTTCGAACCCAACCAGCCTGCTGTTTGGGGTATTATTTCATCTTATCTTATAAGGAAAAGAAATAGAAAGAGTGATAGAAAGTGTTTGAAAAAAAAAAAAAAAAAGAAAGAACGAGAGAGAGAGAGAGAGAGAAGGGGAAAGTCAATGTTTATATATATATATATTGTGGAAATTTCTTTTGTTATTTACATCGATATCGGAAATTGGAGTTTTTCACAATCAAGCTACCAGGGAGTACATTGCGCTACATCGGCTCAGTGATTTATCCAGATTCGTCACTTCTGAGGTACACTTGTTCCTTTGAAAATTTTGATTAATACCTTATTTATTTGACGAGTCACTTGATTTTACACACAAAGGTCCTTTCAATCATCCTAAGCATGTCTTGTTATTATGAGTTCAGCACCTTTTCTTGTCCTGTCCGAGTCTCTAGTACCTTACTGACAGTTGTCCAGTGCCCAAATATAGGTTGTAAATTTGTTATTGATGAAAGATTTCCCATGAATGTGATTTTGGAGTCTACCATCAACAGACTTAACCTTCCAGTTTCTCCGCGCTCACAACCATATAGGGTATTCTTGGACAATCATTCAACCTTTTAAGTCATTGGACATTGTTTAGTACCAATCCGAATGGCTAACCTATACTATGAAAATATTTAGTGTGACATCTTGACCATTAATGTGGGTGTGAGTCATATTCTTCTTAGTCGTCATTGGATTGTGATTATAATGTGACAAAGGTAGATGATATTTTCTATCGCTCTGTCCATAATGGTAAGAGCATTTTGCTAAAATCTGCAAAGCGTAAGGTCACTTCTCAGGTTTCTAGTGAACCCAACTCCTACAATCACATAAATGACCTAGCAAAACTCCTTCAAGATTTGGTTGTCAACCGTGAGCGAACAAATGCTCAAATTGAGAAAACCAACACTCGATATGAACCTATTAAAGTGTCTCTTGAACCCGTCAGAGATGCATCGGTTCCACTTTCGTGGTCACTAAGGTGTCAATAGATTGTCATGGCGAGACACCTGAAGAGAAACGGGATGATAAGCCACTTGTTAAGGATGTTCCAAATAATCTTCCTATCATCCCACCGACGTCTGTCCCTTCCCCCCACAGTCTCCTCCTTTTAATTCTCAAAATAAAACGGAGACCGTGATTGTTGTTTCCCCACCTATTCCACCATCTAACCATGTTCGTAGTGACCCTCCAATGAGACCTTAAAGCAAATTTATTTGACTTGTCATTAAATATGGTTACTAATTTGAATTTTCATGTGGAGTTTGTGTTGCCTTCCCTTACTTCATCCGCAGGTGTTCTGAATGGAGTGATACTTTCTACAGTCTTGAACCTAACATTTGCTCATTTTCAGAAAGTTTGCCATCAGGCGGGTGCTCTTCATTAGTCCTAGCTTAACTGCTATTCTAACTCACCGGAGTCGAGTTCTTCTCAGACGAGGAGAGTTGATGGGGATCAAAAGGAGATTTTCGTCATAATTGTATTTGATCCGGAAGGATGTTGTGTTTTATTTGTTTATTTAGGTTTATAAAGTTAGTTTTGATTTAAGCAATAATAATCCTTAGGAAATTTTATCTTTTTGGAAGCTTTTGATTTTAGGAAAGTTTGTATTGTAAGGTATCTTATTCAATATAAACAAGGTTCCAAGCTATTGTATTGAACAATTTATGATTATGAATAAAATTTGAGTTCATATTTTGAGAGCCTAAGGTCTTGGTGGATTCCAAGAGTCCTTGTCTTGGCGGACTCCAAGATTTAATATTTTCTTTTTATTCTTCAGTTTTCCATCTATTTTCCATCTCATATTGATATTTCTTGACGTGTCATGCATCACCATTAAGGGCATTTTTGGTAGAATAACTCAATTATTTGATGACTTCAACATTTTCTGTCAAGGTTCTAACGTTTTTCTAATGGAGGGGAGATCAGTGTTACCTAAACATTAAACTTAAGGGAGGTCAGTGTAATTATGAAAACCACAGGAGAGGTCTGTGTAATTAGACCTAACCTCGAGGGAGGTCAGAGTAGTTATCCCTATTATGTATTATAGAGTATTGTAATATAATATATCAGACCCACATATAATATAAAATACATGTTTGGTTTTTTTGTACAAAAATGTGGCTGGGAGCCTGGGATCCTATTATAATATTAAAGTTTTAATAATGATTTCCTTCCCAAATTTGCGTCCCAAATGTGTTCCAAGCACATGTTGGAGTGGGCCCACTTGATTTTCATCGGAGGATTCCCGCGAATCCCACCATTATTGAGGGTGGTCCCACTGCCACGTGTTGGGAATCTATTTGGGATGCAAAATTTGAAAAGCATATAATTACTCTTAAAATATGTACTTACATAGTATACTACCACATATGATATAATAGTTTTACATTATTATTTAGTTGTTCTTTTATTTTATTTTTATTCTTTGTAGTTTTTTATATTTTTTATAGTTATAATTTCTTATCAAATCTTACGACTCACGATTTGTGAATCCCTTTTCGATTCACTTCTGCCCTGTTTTAGAAGAATTTACCGCCGTTGGCGTTTCTACAAGGGAGTCTTCTATTTCTATTTGCGGTGAGGACTGAATAGTCTAAGGGTGTAAAGCGGTCGTCCCGCTGGGTGGTGGCTTGTAGCCCAACCTGTAGCAGAGACGAGCCCAGCTCGCCCAACTCACCCCACCCCATTTACCGGTTGCAGTCCAGTTCATTCATCTTGATCCCCGGCTTCACCAATTTTCCAATGGCCGAGTCTGCGTTCCGGTTTATGGGAAATTATATCTATCCTACCTACTTTACTCTCTACACCCATGTATTTATTATTTTTGTCCCCCCTATGAACATTTCTCTTTCTTTCTAGTATTTCTCCCCTTTTAAAACGTAGCATCGGTATACGCCTACCTATTTTACTCTTTCTATGGGAATAAATGATTCTGGATTGGTTTTGGTTAAGCAACTGGGTATTCTTAATGGTATAGGTTGTGTACTGTTATTGCGAAAACGTTTTGGACTATACAAACAAACATAGGGTGCACACTACTTCATTAGTGGTCTGCTTCATAATCCACCTACGTCTTTCCACATGTTGGTGCTACTATATTACTCATCTCAATGCACAGATTTCCTTCTCCATTTTTTTTTCTCAACCTAATTTAGCCATGAGAATGAAGAGGGAAGAGTGTACCTTCGATGGAATGCCAGTTTTACTTTGCCATCGTGTATAGCTGCCAAGACTACTTGCAAAGACCTATTAATCACTAACCAACCACAGATGTTGACCTTAAAACGGATGGTTTCTGATCCAATGGACTACATGTACACCTTGATATACCTGATAGTCATCCAATTGCCCCGACTTTCAGCAAATCCATTTAGGAATTTTTTTTGGTGAAACAATGGTGAACCATTGAGCCTATCCATTTCATTAAACCAAGTTTTTGGGACCAAGAGTAACAAAGTCATACCATGGGCTTAGGGCCTCTTGAGTTGAATCAGTACCTTACTAAGTCATGAACATTTCATGTACATGAGTAGTTAAGGAGATTAAAATTGACCTTGGAGAATGCTGGTGTCAAAACAGCAATATGCTTTCATCTTCTTACAATTTAAACTCAAGGCATCTGCAAGATGAAATCTATCATTATCCTATTTTTTAAATGCATATTTCTTGAAATTGTTGCACTTTCTGTTCTAAATAGTATTATGCTATAATGTCTTCTAAGGTCATATTTTGCTTTGGCTTAATAGCTTGTAGCAGGGGAATTGCAGGAAGTTTTGGAAGGTTGAAAGCCCAGAGAGTGAGAGATCTTGTGAGAAAAACTAATAGGATGAAGCAAGATGTTAGCGAATCTGATCATGGTGAAGGAATTGTGGAAGATGCTCCATTTGATGGATCCTTGGAGGAACAGAAGAGATTAGATGTTTTCAAAGGCAGAAGAAAATTTTCTAACTCCTCCCAATCACGTGGAATAAGAGATAAGATGGATGATGTTGTGACTAGAGAAGATATGGACCATTCAATGATGACTAATAAAAATGGTGTTGGAAATGTCTCAAAGTATCAAACCATGCCTACAAACTCTGCTGATATCCATAGTGCTAGAGCAGATTCAAGAGTTTCTGCGACTTCTTTGAGAGGATGGGGTAATGGAGAGTCGGCACATAACTTCAGATTTAAGAGAACAGATAACTCGAAGCAATGGCAGCAATTGTCAGCTGAGAGTGACTTTTTCAGTCGAAAATCTTTTGGAGATTTGGGATGCAATGCCTATATGATTGAATCCCTTAGGAGGCAGCTTTACCTACGCCCTTCCCGAATTCAGGTACATCAACACAGTAACAATCTCAAATGACATAATCATGGCATTTAGTCAAATACATAATAAACAATTATACATTTATAGCATTATATATACTCCCTCCGTCCCTTTTTTTGAGTCCATCTTTGGGAACTCAACTTATTAAGGGGACAAAAAGAATCTACACCTACTTTCCACAATTGCCCCTAATCATTACAATAACTTTTTTAGTTTTGTCTTGGTGTAGATTTCAAGGAAGGATAGTATTGGAAAGAAAGTAAAAATTGTGTACCAATTTAGGAAAGTGGACACTAATTTTGGGACATCCCAAAATGGAATATAGGACTATAAAAAAGGGACGGAGGGAGTACATTTTATCACATATTCATTTCACCACTTTAATCCTCAAAATCAAGATATTTCATGTAACACATAATTATCATGTCTTCGATAATTGGGCATGTCCATAATATATCAAATTCTATTTTTTCATTAAAAAAAAATCATATTAGCATTATATAAACAATATACGTGTAAGGACATGAATAGATTATTTACTAAGTAAACCCCTAACAAAGTGGGTTTGAGGAAACACCACACAAATTAACCTCCTCCAATTGCGATTTCGAAGGTACCCACATGTCTACACTTTTCGTGTCCGATCTATTGTGAGGCAAGGCCTCTAAAGTTTAAAAAAAAAGTGAAGAAGAGGAAGATTTCTTTGGCTGAGTGAGAGGTGAAAAGGGGAGACAGATAGACAAGGAAAGGAAAATAAGAGAGGGAGAATTTATGGTTAAATCTTTGAATAAAGATATTGGTGTAAGAGTGTACCTTCTTTGTAATAATGAAAGCTCGTAACCTTCCACTTTGTCCCTCAGGAAGATCATATCTGTACATGCATAAAGCCACCAAGTGCTTCTCCACCTCCCAAGAGAGAGGTTGGAGGTTCGGTTCCCATGGTGGATTAAGTGGTGACTGTAAATTAACTGTCAAAAAATTTAAAAAACCAGACAAGAAAAAATTCTGCGCATGCATAGATTACCCAGTGTAGCAAGCATCGGTGTCCATTATAAGGATCTTTGGTAATTGCAGGCTATGTCATTTATACCTGTTGTTGGGGGAAAGAGCTGCATTATAGCTGATCAAAGTGGATCTGGAAAAACTTTGGCATATCTTGTGCCAATAATTCAGCGTCTTAGGCTAGAAGAGCTCCAAGGAGTTAGCAAATCTTCATCGCAAAATCCTCGGGTGGTTATTCTGGTACCAACTACTGAGTTGGCTTCTCAGGTACATTGCCATTCAGCTATCTGGCGGCTTTATTTTGTTGTTTTTGGTATTATAGTTTATTGCATTTGTTTGACATGTTTCCTAGTTTGACACTGGAGGGTTTGACTCGGATTGTCTACTTTGTGAAGAAATTCCAGAGATGGGGCATGTTTTTTGTCTATGCCTCCCAGCAACCTGCATAGGGAAGTCAAGTCACCATTAGGAAATGGCCCTTATACATTGCATAGTGTCCATGTGTCTTTCGATATGTTATTTCTTAGACAGTTTATTTTTGAACGCTTTGTCAGACCTTTCGTTGACGACTGTTGTTCCTATGTACTTATCAGAAACAGTTCAAAAAAAATAAAAAACAAGAACAAAACATCCTTCCTGCGTGCAGGAAATATGTTATAATGCCATCGTTTTTATAATAGTGGAGCAATTTCTGATAAGTTCTTTCTCATTGACCTTACATATTTTTATTTTGTTCTACACTAATATCAATATATTTTTGCACCTTGATCCCAGGCAAACAGGGGTAAGGATATAGAAGTTGAATGTATTTTAGGAGGCCTTTTAATTTGTTTGGTTCTTGGATTTTGTGGGGGGAAGAGAAAAGAAAACTTTTTCGGAAAATATTTTCCTTTGGTTGGTTAATAGGGAAAGTGATGAGGAAAGTAGGAAAGAAATGAGAATAAGTTGACAAATTAATTAAATAGTTTGAATGTTGTGGTTCATTTTTTTTCTTTTATTCAGATACAACAATTATATTTTAGAAAATTTTAATTTTTAATGCTATTTAAGCATGAAGGAAAACACAAGGAAATTAGTTTTCCCTCTGGTTTATATTTACCCTTTCTTTCCCTCGCGAAATCCATGATCCAAACAGAGCCTAAAGAGTTTAGAAATAGTAGAAATGTTTTAGGTGCTTCATCCGCAAGATGTTTGAAGACATTGAAACAGTAGGAGGTAATCCATTGTCATAAGAGTTTTGAAAATATTCAGAGTATTGTATGAGTCATTTTCAAATTCCAAAAACAGTTTTGGAGTATTGCTTTTGAAAACTAAATGGAAACCCATTTGAGGCATAATAAACCATTAAGAGCCATTCAGAAGTTTTCTAGATGAAATTTTGATTGGTAAAGCAAGGAAATTTTGATAAAGTAGTTATTAGAAGCATTATGTCCTTCAAGAATCTACTAAAAGTGCTCCAGGTATCATTTTGTTGGAGGAAGTAAGAAATTTTTTGAATGAAATTTAAAAATGCCACTTGAGAGATTATTGCCCCTAAAGAGCCATAATAAGTGTTCTATGGATTTTGTTTATTTATTTATTTATTTTTTGCCTCGGTAAGTAGGATTGTTTGGTAGCAGGGTTAACCTTGACCATGGTATGACAAAATGCAGTTACCACACAAAAAAAAGGTGGAATCATAGCCTGTTGCTGTCTTTTGAAGCCCTAAAACAAAATCCCTACTCGACCTAACTGAAGGAATCTTTTGAGCAAGAAAAAGAATTAATTATCTTGTGCTCTGCCTCTTTCCCATAGAAGCACAAAGCGGAAGCGGAGGCGGGAGCGGGTGCGGAAGCAGGAAAGCGTTAAACTTTAAGAGGTTCAAAGGTTGGGGGCATCCAAGAAGCGTGCAAATATTTCAAATAGATATATTATATATTCAATTAGTCAAGAGGAATTTTGACTGAAATAAGATATTTTGATGGTAGATTTTGTCTTTATAAGTCTGAAACCGTATCTTCCGACATAAAAATATTTCTTCAATAAACTTTTGAGCAAAATAAGAACACTTGTATCTATTTATAAGCTATTTTGAGACCTAGTAGTGATGGGAACGAGGTTCTAACATGAGGGGAGCGAGGTTCCGATAAGCTTCTTAGTAAAAGCGAGGAAGCGAGAGTCTGAGGTTGGAGCGTGACCACTTTAGAAGATTCCTACTTCTAAGATTTTTCCTTAGTAAAGTTGATGAATCCCTGCACCTTCTCCTAATCTTTGCACATCCTTGTCCATCTCCACCAATAACGACTTGACACCATTTAATCATTTTATCCATTTCAAATTGCCACCACGGCCATCAACATGGAGTTTTGATGGATAATTGAAGAGGAAACGACGAAGAACATAGATGGAGTTAAGGTTTTTGGGTAGAAATCCCAGTAATGATAGCATTAGCTCTGTTTGGTATTAACCAATATTTTTACGAATGATCAAAACTGAGATTTTCCGCCCTTACTTATACCTCTATAAGGCCATGCTAACTTCTCCAAGCTGTCACTAAACAAAAATAACAAGCAAATTACATTTAATGAAGAAGGTACAACACTTGTAATAGGTTATACATCGAAATACTGTAGTATACTCCCCCTCGGAAAAGAAACTTGTCCTCAAGATTAAGAATTAACTTCCTCAAAATTTTAAACTTGGTGATGATCCTAAAGAAGAGTTAGTGGATAAGGGAAGATATCAGAGGCTAGTAGGAAGACTGATTTATCTTTCTCATACCAGGCCTGACATTACATTTGCTGTGAGCGTGGTTAGTCAGTTCATGCACTCTCTTAGACAGAATCATCTTGATGCTGTGATTTGAATTATTAGATACCTCAAATCGCTCCAGGAAAAGGGTTATTCTTTGGAAGAAATGGCCACACTCAAGTAGAAGCTTATACTGATGCTGATTGGGCTGGGTCAATGACCGACAGGAGATCTACTACAGGGTCTTACTCTTTTGTTGGTGGCAATCTTGTTACTTGGAGGAGCAAAAAGCAATCAGTGGTGACAAGGTCAAGTGCAGAGGCAGAGTTTCGAGTCATGGCACAAGGAGTGTGTGAATTGTTGTGGATTCAGATTATCTTAGAGGATCTTGGACTCAAGCCAAAAGATTCTATGAGGTTGTACTATGACAAGTCAGCTATCAACATTGCTCACAATCATGTTCAGCATGATATGACAAAGCATGTTGAAATCGATCGGCACTTTATTAAAGAGAAGTTAAATAATGGGATTATCTGTACTCCCTTCGTGAGAACAGAAGAACAGTTAGCGGATGTTCTTACGAAGAGTCTTTCTAATAGATCTTTTCTTTTTATCCTTAGCAAGCTGGTCATGAGAGATATCTTTGCACGAGCTTGAGGGGGAGTATTGAGAGTTATTTTTTATTTTAACGATATATGAGGGCTTGCTTGTAATTATTTAACTTTCCCCTTAGTGGGTTTAATATAATAATAGAAAGAGAGTGATTACTCTCTCTAAGCCTGAAAAACTCTGATTTAACACTATGGTCATGGAAGCAAGGAACTAGAAGACAACGTGATTAATGCTCTTGAAGGTCCTCTTTGTACTAACGATGAAGAGAAGGGAGATTTGGACATTTTTGTTGATGAGGAGGAGGTTGACGAACTCAAGGCAACCAACTTGAGTGATGAATGCGAGATTGGATGGTGTACTGGAGGAAGCAAGAAGAGCTTTGAAGGTGACGAATGTACGGAAATCTTTATAGATAAGAAAGAGAATTGGTGTCAAATCTATGTTTCATTTCCTCTTCTAAGAGTTAGCTTCACTTGAATGTGGGGTGGTAATCATTGTGTTTCCCAAGATTAATATCAAGAGACAAGCCACTGCCGAAATGACATACTTTTCCCTTTGTATTGGTATCCTCGAAACCTGGAGGAACATTCAAATACAATTCTTCCTCTAAGTCACCATGTAAAAAGGCGTTCTTAACATTGAATTGATGAAGGCCACTCCAAATTTGCTGTAAGAGACAACAGAACCTAATAGAATTCATCTTGGCTACTGGAGTAAAGGTCTCCCGGTAGTCAACTTCATAGGTCTGAGTGAACCCCTTAGTCACTAACCTGGCTTTTTACCTCTCAACTGTCCTATCTGCTTTGTGTTTCACAGTGAACACCCACTTGCATCCTACTGTCTTCTTCCCTCGAGGTAACTCTGCTAATTCCCAAGTGCCACTTTTTGATAGTGCTTTCATCTCTTCAACCATGGCGGACTTCCACTTAGGATCAAAAAGAGCCTCCTGGACATGATTAGGAATAGGAATAGAGGAAAGTTTGGACATAAAAGCTTTATAGGATGGAGACAAACGAGAATATGAAACAAAATTAGACAAAGGATGTTTAGTACATGCTCTAGTGCCCTTCCGATGAGCTATAGGAATGTCTAACTCATCACTAGAATCAGGGACATCATGAACTTGAGTAGGAGAACTTGACATACATGGACCATCATCATTAGAAGTGATCGACTGTAGTGGATGGAAAGGAATAGCTTCCATTTCTGGTGCCCCAAACCTTTTTCTCTCCTTGTTCTTTGAGTATGTCAGTAACTCTCTCAATCCTCCTGTTACTAGTTGCTCTTACTCCCACACTATTCTCTTTATTTTCTCTCTCATCTTTCTTTTCTACTCCCTCTCCCTTTTCTCCCGCACTCTCTCTTTCTTTTCTCCCTCATCTTTCTTTTCTACTATCTTATTTTCAATTTCCTAATCATTGCACATGATAGAAACATGCATCTCTTCCTCGCTCTCTTTCTCCCCTTGAAGAGGTGACTGCAGAGACTGTGGAGACTGAAAGTAAGAGTGTGTCTCATGGAAAGTAACATCCATGGAGACACACCACTTACGAGAAGGGGGATGATAGCACTCGTATCCCTTCCGTGTGGGTGAATAACCAAAGAAGACACATCTAAGAGCACGAGGGTCTAATTTTTTTCGAGACGGAGAGTGGTGGGGAACAAAGCAGACACCCAAAAACTCGAGGAGGAATAGTAAATACAGACGAAGGTTAAAGGACTTCAATGGGAGATTTTTTTACCAAAAATACAAGTGGGTAATCTATTGATGAGATAGACTACTGTCAAAACTGTCTCTCCCTAATAGGATTTTGGAACCTGCATTGAAAACATCATAGACCGGGCAGTTTCCAACAAATGGCGGTTCTTACGCTTGGCAACTCCATTCTGTTCAAGAGTATTAGTACAGGAAGTTTGATGAATCATACCATGATCAGAAAAATAGGTTCTAAGACCATCATAAAAGTATTCCCCCCTTTTGTCAGAACGAACAATTTTGACAACAGTGCTAAATTGGGTGTAAACCATTTTGTGAAATGTTTAAAAATCGAAAACACTTCACTCTTATCCTTAATCAAATACACCCAAGTAGTACGAGAGAAATTATCAATAAACGTAACAAACCACTTGTAACCAATCACAGAAGAAATATGAGAGGGACCCCAAACATCAGTATGAACAATATGAAAAGGAGTTATACTTTTATTCAAACTCAAATTAAAAGTGGCACGGTGATGCTTGCCTAGTTCACATGCCTCACATAAAACATCAGAAAGATTCTTATTGTTTATTAACGGCGGATACAAATGACTAAGAAGAAAAAAAGATGGATGTCCGGGTCTCTGGTGCCACAGCCACACCTCTCTAGAAATAGTATCCCTCGAAGTATTATGAACACTCTGGGTCACACTTCCACCCTTAGCTTCACTGGGCATCAGAAAATAGAGTCCATTCGCTTCCCTACCACTGCCAATCATCTTTTTTGTGGAGGGGTCCTGAAAAACACAATGGGATTGGAAGAAAGTTACACAACAATTAAGATTACGAGTTATTCGACTAATTGAAATAAGATTAGTCGAGAAACTAGGAACCTGAAGGATCGAAGATAAAGGTAGTGTAGTAGAAGCATGAATGACACCTTTTCCAGAAATTGAAGAAAGATTACCATCGACTGTTTTCACTTTATCTTTACCCGAGCAAGGGTCATAAGTGGAGAAAACAGTGGACTGACCAGTCATATGATCGGAAGCCCCTGAGTCTATATCTTAGGTTGTTGAGAATGAGAATTTAAAGCACTAGTGAGTTAGCAACATTACCTGCGCGAGCAAAAGAAGTAGAAGAGCTCGTGGATGTGTCCAATTGTGCCATAATTCACCTCAGTGTCTCCATATCAGTACTACTTATACTCCTATCAACGGAAAGGGATGACGTGTCCCCTGAAGGGCAAGAATCAGGTGCAGTAGACAAGTGGGCACCCCTATGTCCATTCCCTCGGCCACCCCATCCACCACCAGCTCGTCCACCCCCTCTCCTTTTGTCAAGGGAGGACGGTCATGTAGTTGCCAGCATGTATGTTGGGTATGATATGGTTGATTATAGTGGTCACAGAACTGGTTGCTCTTGTCCTCGGTGACCATAGTTGTCTGGTTCTTGGGAGGATAAAAACCTTTGCCCCCTCACTGATTGGAGGAGACCAAAGCCGACCTGTCAATAGAGATAGGTGGAAGCATAGCTACCTGACGACTCTTCTCATTTTGAACATAAGCAAATGCTTCCCGAAGAGAAAGTAACGGCTCCATCCCAAAAACCCTACTCCTGACCTGATTAAACTCTGAATTGATTCCAACTAAGAACTTGAAGATCCTTTTACTCTCAATATATTCTTTAAAACTGGCTGCATCTGTAGGACAAATTGGGTGATAGTTCTTCAAATGATCGAGACGTTTACACATCATGGAAAGAGAAGTATAACATTGAAGAATAGTGCACTCACCTTGAACATCAGCCTCAATACTTCTACAAAGTTCATAAACCTTAGCCACGTTCCCTTGTCGAGCATAAGTCTGAGCAAGGGTATCCCAGATATCTAAGGCGGTTTCCATCTCTAAAAAGAAATCAGCAATCGTCGGCTCCATAGAGTGGACAAAGTAACTCATAATAAGATAATTATCTGTCTCCCACTTGTCATAAGTGGGATCTTCACGGCTAGGTGCCTTGAGCATGCCTTTAACATAGCCAAACTTTGTTCTACTGTGGAGCCAAAAAGTGGCAGACTGAGACCAAGAGAGATAATTTTCACCATTGAATAGAACTATGGTGATTTTTGAACCTGGGTTCTCTGTAATGAGAGAATGCCTCTCAGTACCTATAGGAGAACTTATCACACCAGTGGTGGTGGGGGACTGTTGAGAATATTTTGTTTTACTCCTATTTCTCTTAGGATATTAATTGTTAGTTAGTAGGTCTATTTGTAATATTTTATTTCTTCTTCTAACCCTAAGCTTCCAAATTATTTATTTCATCATGGTATCAGAACCAATGGGTCTCCAACCCTAACCACCACCTGTCCACCAGTCACCACTACCTCACGCCAACCACCAGCCACCTCCACCACTGCGCCGCAAGCCTCTACCCACTCTTAGACCTGCGCCTCATCACCAACCACCATCCACACTGTGCCGCAAGCACCCACCCACTCCCAGCCCCACACCGCAGCCTACCCAACCCCCTTTACCTTGCGCTGCAGCCTAGCTCATCCACCCAGCCACTGTGCCACCTCTTCCCTCACCCTGAATTGATTTCGTAGCCCTAGTTTCCTTCTTCACCTTGTTTCCTCGAGCCCTGCAGGGGCTGCTATAAGTTAGCAACTTTTCGATTGCTATTTTGATCTCTTCTTTGCCTTGGTGCTGTTACGTTCCCTTATGGACCCTTGATTTGATTTTTTAAGGCTTTGGTGAGTTCCCATCTTCTCTGTTTTCCTTCTCATTGTTGGGTTTTCCATTCCTCTTTGGCTCAATGGCAGACTTAAGTAAACCGGAAGCCTCTACACCAACCATAATTCATACAGTGGTTACTCCTTTGGATCCGAACCTTAAGATTACTCCCACGCCCTTCTTTGGCCAAAATTATTTGAAGTAGTCACAGGCAGTGGAACTGTATCTAAAGGCACGTGGGAAGATGGGCCACCTTGATGGGCATGTGATAGCCCTTGTTTCTACAGATCCCAGCTATGATAAGTGGGAGATTAAGAACTCCGTTATCATGGCATGTCTTATTAATTCAATGGTCCCAGAATTTCTATCGTATGAAGACTGCTAAGGCGATTTGGGACACTGTTACATCTACTTACTCTCGACGGGGGAACTATGCGCAGGAATTTGAGTTGCTTTGTTTGATTGACCGTTCGGAACAAGGTGACATGACTATCACCAAATATTTTTAGTTTCTTACCAACAGTTGGGATCGTGTTGATCATCTTCAGGCTTATCAGCTTATGTGTTACTGATGCTAAGGGATATTGGAAACTACTAGAGAAGCAGAGGTTCTTTAAATTCCTTCAGGGACTTCATCCTGATTCTGACGTAGTTCGTAGTTGGGTACTTGCGATGGATTCTCTTCCCACCCTTCAGGAGGCCTTTGCTCATGTCCAGATTGAAGAGAGCCGTCGTTCTGTTATGCTTCATTTGGCATCTACCGAGAGATTTGTCTTAGTTTCTGTTCCACTTAGAGATGGGTCCCAGCAGCCGGCTTCTTCCGATCGACCTGTTGTGATTTGTGACTAGTATTTTAAGCCCTATCATACTCGGGCCAATTGTTGAAGCCTCCATGGCAAACCACCTGGTGGTCGGGGAGGTCATGGAGGTCGCGGAGGAGGTCGGGGAGGTCGTTTTGGTGGCCGTGGAGAGGCTGCCTGTGCACATCATGTTAGAGTTATTTTTATGTTTATTGTTATTTAAGTTATTAGAGTAAGGGTCATATTGTAATATTTCTTTTCTTTAATATTGTTTTATATAAAAGGGGTGAGACAAGTTGTCTAACCCTAAGCTTTACCACAAATAATATGTTTTAACATGGTATCAGAGCCAACCTGAACAGATCCGCCACCATCCACCACCACCAATCTCCACCACCGGACCACCCAACACTGCGCCTGTCAACCCTAGCCCAACCAGGCCTTGGCCGCAGCCTACCAAGGCCTCCCCTGCCTGCGCCGCAGTCTACCTAGGCTCCCAGCCTGCGCCGCAGCCTCCCAAATCCTCTCCTGCCTGCGCCGAACACCTATGCACCACTAAACCTTGCGAAAACCACCATAACCCTACCTACAGTCCAGCCGACAGTGTTCATGCAATAGTAGATCATCACCGAGATCTACCCAATCATTTTTTAGCCTTCTGAATCTCACTCACAACCAAACAATCCACTGTATTGATTGAAGTTTCAGTTTCAGCAGCTTTTTAGGTCCCTATACGGACCATTAAATTGACCTAGTTGGTCTACAAACACCCCAACTTCCCTCGTTTTCCTTCGTCTTGTTGTGGGTTTTCCATTTGTTATCTGGAACTATGACCGACCTTGAGAAGCCAGTGGCTACAAGTTCCACCACAGTTCAGACTGTGGTTTCCCCCTTGGATCCCAATCTAAAAATTACTATCGTTCCATTCAATGGCCAAAATTACTTGAAGTGGTCACAGGCGGTAGAACTTTATTTGAAGGCACGCGGGAAGATGGGTCATCTTGATGGGCGTATTGTGGCCCCTTCCACTACCAATCCAGGTTATGACAAGTGGGAGATTGAGAACTCTATTATTATGTCTTGGCTCATCAATTCCATGGTCCCTGAGATTGGTGAGAGCTTTTATCGAATGAAGACAGCTAGGGCTATTTGGGATACTGTGGCTTCCACTTTCTCTCGGAGGGGGAATTATGATCGGGAGTTTGAACTTATCCGCTCCATTGACCGTTCTGAGCAGGGTGAGATGGCTGTCACCCAATATTATACCTTCCTTACTACTAGTTGGGACAGAGTAGATCATCTACAGTCCTTTTAACCCATTTGTACCACTGATGCAGAGGAGTACCGGAAGCTACTTGAGAAACAACGGGTCTTCAAATTTCTTCAAGGGCTTCACTCCGATTACGATGCTGTTCGTAGTCGGGTTCTTGGGATGGATGTTCTCCCTCCCCTTCAGGAGGCCTTTGCTTATGTTCAGAACGAGGAGAGTCGAATTTCTGTTATGCTTCCGCCTGTATCCACTGAGCGTTCAGCTCTTCTTTTTGTCTCACCTAGAGAGGGGACCCAACAGAGTACTCCTTCAGACCAGCCTGATGTGATTTGTGATTATTGTCATCGGCCCCATCATACTCGGGTCAATTGTTGGAGCCTTCATGGATGTCCCCCTGGTGGACGTGGGGGTCGTGGAGGCAGTTGTGGAGGATGCCGTGGAGTCGAGGGGGCCAAGGAGGTGGTCCTTGTGCCCATCATACTACTACTGATACTGAGACCCCAGCTAGTGTTGAGACTGCTCCAACTACTGATATGACCCCTTTCTCTCCTGCCGAGCTTGATACTCTCAGAAACTTTGATGTCTAGGTGTTCTTCATCGCCAGCTGCTAATGCCTCATCCTCTTTTGCACAATCAGGTAATATTGTCGTGCCAGCAAGAGCTTTTCTCTCTCTTTCTTCATCCCATTGGATTATAGATTCAGGTGCTTCTGACCATATGTTTTGTTCTTCTGATCTTTTTTGTGATTATAAGCCCTGTGCAGGTCAAGACAAAGTTAGAATTGCCGATGGTACCTTTTCCTCTGTCTCAGGGAAAGGTCTTATCCGTGTCACTCCTTTATCCCTGAACTCAGTTTTACATGTTCCTAGTTTTTCTCATAATCTCTTATCCTTAAGTCGTATTACTCAGGATTTGAATTGTTCTGTTACCTTTTTTCCTCTCATTGTGTCATGACCCATCCCGCTACGGGCGGAAATAGGACACGTGGCACGCCACCGAGGCTCATCCAATTCATTCTATAACTCTAGCAGCGGAAAAGAAACTTAAAGAAACTCTTTAAAACATAGTTCATTTTGGAAGAAAAACAAAACATTGAACTATGAGTCCGTAAAATCCGTATCAATTTGAAAAGTTAATTATATTTCAAATTAACTATAAAAGTGTTATTAGGGACCCCAAATGTACCCTAAAAGCAAAATAAAACAGTTCAATATTTTCCGAAAAAAGTACTTCCTTTGTAAAAACACTATTCACAGGCAGCCCACTTTTGCCTATTTTTACTTTTTTGAAAACGTCGCAATTACGACAAAACTCAACATACAAATTCCCAATCGTTCTAGAACTTTACCAAAGGTATATAAACATATTAGACTGCATGTCTAAGCTTTGAAAACATTAACGGAACGAGTCAAAGACTCGTTTGGATCAAAATCTCATAAGTGCTACAACAATTCATAAAACATGAAATTCAACTTGTTATACTCTAAGACTTGAACTCAAGAGTTCCAATTCGCTTCCAACTAACTTAAAAAGGTTTTCAAAAGAATATTACATCAACCCAAAAACGATCCACAGCTTCTATGATTCGGTTACAAGAATCTATACCCCAATTCCTCCGAATGATCCCAACGGCCTCATTCCTCGCATCCATCTTTCTTTTCTTCATACCTGCAATGGAGTAAATCTCTATTGCTCAGCTATATGCTGAGTGTACAATTCTAAACAAATGCATGTATGACAATTCATGCCTTAATATCTTCACAACAACAAATAGTCGCTAGGGAGAGAGATATGCGTTCACCCGGTAATGGAATTGATGCCGTAGCTGGGCCTTCTCCCAAACTACTCATCCAGTGCCCTGGCTGGGCCTTCTCCCAAACCATGCACAGTAGCCGTCGCTACTAAATTCTCAAACATCGAGAAGCTTACCCCCGTCATGAATTTGTATAACCTCCCCTTTGACCCACATAGACATTTAACATACTCACATAACCATACAAACATGCTTTCATACGTATTCGCGAGTAAATTAACGGGCCTAACTACCACATGAATTTTGCCCGGATCACAAATCATGTTCGATATTTAAAGCATCCAAAATTGACTATATAACATAAGTCAAGAATTTATACCTCGAGCAATCGTCCTATAACTTTGAGGAAAGCACTAGTAGCCCGATTAAACGTCGGATCTCAGATTAGGAGTGATTCCTACAAGTATTTACATGATTTTCCCAAATTTTCATAAATTAGATTTTCGAAAAAAACTTAGCCAAACGAGGCCTAAGTGGTATCAAAATGTAGCTCTTACCTCGAGGAGCTCGAATATGAAATTTGGTTGAAAGCTGACGGACGAACGGTCGCCGTTTATCTTCAGGAAGATCGTAGGATCAAATCTCCTTTCTCTCTCCTCTCTCTCTCCTCTCTCTAGATATTTTGGAAGTTGTGGATAATAATGAAATCTCATCCACTACTATTTATAGGCACAACTCTCGGGAATTACACTTAACTCCCCACGAGTTTTTCGAAACTTCTAATCAAGTCCTGAAACGTCGCACACGTCCATTTTATAACTTTACGAGTGAAAGCTAAAATTTATAAAAGTTTTCGACTATGTTTCGTTTGGGTCCAAAAATCACGTTCTGAAACTAATTTCGTGAAATCTCTAGACCACCTACCTTTTATGCTACGCATCACTCACGTTCTCACCAGAATATTCACAATGATCTAAGATAGGATCAAACTACCAGAAATTATACAAAACAAGTATAATTACTATTCATGAAAATCAGGTAAAGTCAAATAACATTTAAAATCACATAAATGTCATTTACTCATGTCAATCCCTCATTGATTATCAAATCTCTGTGTGCTAGATTGACACTCACCGTTGACCCACGTCAACCACATCCACAATTATTAATCAACATTAATAATTCACAATAAATCAATTTTGTATTTTAAAATAAATAGATTTCTCGGGACGGGTGTGACAACTCTCCCCTCCAAAAAGGAAGTTTGTCCCCAAACTTAAACCAACTTCTCAAGTCACCAAGACTTCACACAAGTACTTCAAGCATTTGCCTCATACACAATCCAATCACTTTACTGAGAAGTCACAGTCTCACGAGGAAAGTAAATCCTCAGGCTCTTAAGGAAAATAAATCCTCAGACCCCCCGTCTCAATCCAATAGAAGATTCAACCGAATCCTAGCAATATCTCGAAGCATCCCGATAACTAAGAACATCAAAATCTAAGTTGAACTTACTCAATAGTCACATCTGACATTAAATCACATCACGACGTCAGAACGTCCACTCACATATCCTTTCATCGTACTTATCACATATATTTTTCGAAAACTCAAAAGTTTCCTCATGATACCCAAAACAAAAGAAATCACCCATCTCACTTTCACCCATCTTTCTTTTTGACTGAAAGTCGTTTCCAACACCTCTCAACTGGTTAACAACCATGCGCAATCCTTCATCTCGAAGTGAACCAAAACTGAATACTATCATACATACATATTCTGTCTATAAGTCAATGCTTCAATCAACTATTTCATATACCGTAGATTCAATCCCTTATCCTGCTAATCGTGGAATACTTATAGAACGAAAACACGTTTCAAATGACTTTCATTCCTCATCAATTCCATTTCGGTTTAATCCAACCTCGTATTATACTTCCAATGATACATGCCTCGAAGATACTATCCAGATTCCTAACTGACAATTTCATATTATTCTACTTCTTCGAGCCCACCTGATATCCCGAATAAATAAACACACTTGTCATTTATTTCTCCAATCCTGTACTCGAACTACCGTCGAATAACATGGAATTTTACACCTTAAATTTTGATTTAAAACTTTTAACAAAGTCAAATACATTTCTCATTCATGTTTTTAAAACAAATCATTTTGAAATCTCACATAACACTTTTATCTCTTTCACAACATATTTACTTCATTATACGTCGCAACAAATAACATTGTGAACCCAAAATTGACTTAGTCAATCATACACGTACCACAACGTTCATCATAACGCGTTCCCATACTCAGAACATACCTTGTTCCTGTCTCAAGCCTTTGACCATTCGCAATCCATTATTATTCACGTAGTGTACACACACACTAAGTCAATTACTTTTCTGTCGGAGATCTCAATTGTAATGTAATCCATTCTCATCTCAGTGCAGGTAGATTCACTACCATTTATGTAGTTTACAACTCTCTACGTCTCTGGTGTTTCACTTTCACCTTTGCACAAGTCCATATCGATTACACTTCTATATCTCAACTCTCACCGAGTTCCTGACAACCGTTCACACTAAACGTATATTCTTCGTATAACATCTCAAGGCACCATACCTTATTCCGACATTAAATGTTTCATAACCGTAGTCGAATCTGACTCAAATTCCAATATAAACTTTCTAGTCCTTTATTTATGCTATCCGGGTCTCCAATCCATTATTCTTGAATAACCTATTGCTCACAGCATTAATACAATCCCCACATACAATCTGAGGATAAGCCGGTAATTAAATCTTCCCACAAAGTATTATAGCCTCACTGTGTTCAATAAATTCCATATCGACTTCCAATTCACATACCTTTCACGACAATACCCCAAGGTAAATTCTCACTCCGGTCATCAATACTAACCGATTCCTAACTGTCATCTTTCAAGTGCTTCACACTTTGCGGATCTCATCAAGTTCTTGATTGATCAAAGCCTCAAATCATTCATTACCTCAGGTTACTTCAATACTTACCTTTGGAACAAGCCAAATTCAGGTACATGACATTTCACCAATTCCTTTAGAATTCCCAAGTTCACAATCTTCCCACATAGAACTCATTCGTTTGACAACCACCGTTATGTCCCAAGCACTAAGCATGTCATATCTTTCCACGATACCGTATTCCAAGGTCTACTTGATACCTAATCACAAGTATTTAGAACAAATTTTCTTACTCAACGAAAGTTTTATTTAAAAACATTTTAAACACTTTAAAATTTTCTTTGGGTGAAATTCGACATTCTCAAAACTCTCCAACCTTATTGGAATCTAGGACACTGAGATCGTATTTCATAGCATCCACCATTGTCCTCCAACCATTTTACATTCTACTATCATATCTGATAATGTACTCAACGTACTACCGTGTCTTCCTCCCATTCTTACCGTTTTTGTTCACTTACTCATTAAAGCTTCATCTTTCCAATTTATATTTCCTCCTCAATCTATATTGACTTACCCAAAGTCTACTACGCAAAGTCTAAGCATGTCTTCCAATGTCTGAATCGCCCGTTTTGACTGTCCATCGATCTGAGGATGAAATGTAGTACTGAAACTCAGTTTAGTACCCGTGGCTTCCTGTAGACTTCCCAAAACCTTGATGTAAAACTACTATCATGATCCGATATAATCACTGTTGGAACTCCGTATAGTCTTACAACCTCTTTCACATACAATTCTGTCAACCTTGAAGGTTTAGTCGTATTGATCGGTAGATTGTGCTAATTTCGTCAATCTATCAGGCATAACCCAAATCTTATCATTCTTATTAAACGATTGTGGAAATCCCGAAACAAAATCCATCGTGATCCCATCCCACTTCACTCTGACACTGGTAATGGTTGTAATAGCCCCGCAGGCACTTGTCTCTCTGCCTTGACTTGCTAGCATGCTGAACACTCATACACAAACTTGGCAACTTCTCGCTTCATCCCTCTCCACAAAAGTTTTCTCGCAAATTCCGGTACATCTTATCACTCCCTCGATGAATTGAATATTTAGTACTGTGAGCCTCCTTTAAAAGTCGCTCCTGGATTAGCTTTACCTTCTCTGTAGTCAACTGTATCATCTTATATCCTAACAACTTTCTTTCCCCAACCTCGATCCAACAAATCAGCGATCGACACTTAACGCCCATACAACTCTTCATACGGTGTCATTTCCAATACTTGACTGAAACCCGTTACTTCTACTAATTGTAGTTTCAGATCGTCAAAGTATACTCTATCATTCCCGTTCTTAATCCCTCATCCTAGGTTAATCCTTACATACCACTTCCCACTTATACAATCAATCTGGTAGCTTTCCTTACTAACCTTTAAACTACATCTGAATCCACCATGGTACCACAAACATTCAAAACCAGGTTCAGTTGAGAGATTCCTCAACAACCACAATACTCATAACTCGTTAAGATATTTCTCAATTCCCAATACATAACACAAGATAGGTTGAGAGATTCCTCAACCGTCCAATACATACCGTTATTTAGGTTGAGAGGTTTCTCAACCATCCAATACATATCGTAAGATAGATTGAGAGATTACTCAACCATTCAGTCTTCTCAATACCGAACAATAAGTTGAAAGATTCTTCAATTACCCAATATACACTGTGAGAGAAAACCACATGATAACCTGTATGATCACACCGTAAGATAACACTGTAAGATAAGGTGAGAGATTCCTCACCTATCCCATACACGAGCAACTGGACTATCTTGCTACCATAATACCCAACTGCACATATCTATTCTCTCACTTCACAGCATCTAACCCATGTCTGAAGAACTTTACTACGAACAATCATTTTTCATTCTCTATGTGAACTATAAGGAAATCTCTTCTGACGTTCACTGCTTAAACTCCGTTCTCGGTTAGATCCCCCAAAGGACACTCATCACTATCGTTGAAAACATCCTCCGATTCGATCAAAAATCATTTTAGTTTCGTTTAGAAATCCAACGGTTCATCACCACCAATATATCATCTCTCCCTCGTGCCACCACACAAAGCCTATGATAACTCATGATAAACCTCATCTCATCATATGGCTCCATCCCCGTATGATTCCACCGATTCACATTGAACATAAATACTATGCATGTATGACAATAACATAATCATGGATGTATAACATACCATATGTATCAAACATCTCTACAGTATGTGGATGCATTCTAGAATATGTAACAATTTACTCAACCCTCCACTCGACGTCGCACGTTCCCAAAGTTTTGTTACCTATAGCTCTGATACCAATAAATGTCACGACCCATCCTGCTACGGGCGGAAATAGGACACGTGGCACGCCACCGAGGCTCATCCAATTCATTCTATAACTCTGGCAGCGGAAAAGACACTTAAAGAAACTCTTTAAAACATAGTTCATTTTGGAAGAAAAACAAAACATTGAACTATGAGTCCGTAAAATCCGTATCAATTTGAAAAGTTAATTATATTTCAAATTAACTATAAAAGTGTTATTAGGGACCCCAAATGTACCCTAAAAGCAAAATAGAACAGTTCAATATTTTCCGAAAAAAGTACTTCCTTTGTAAAAACACTATTCACGGGCAGCCCACTTTTGCCTATTTTTACTTTTTTGAAAACGTCGCAATTACGACAAAACTCAACATACAAATTCCCAATCGTTCTGAAACTTTACCAAAGGTATATAAACATATTAGACTGCATGTCTAAGCTTTGAAAACATTAACGGAACGAGTCAAAGACTCGTTTGGATCAAAATCTCATAAGTGCTACAACAATTCATAAAACATGAAATTCAACTTGTTATACTCTAAGACTTGAACTCAAGAGTTCCAATTCGCTTCCAACTAACTTAAAAAGGTTTTCAAAAGAATATTACATCAACCCAAAAACGATCCACAGCTTCTATGATTCGGTTACAAGAATCTATACCCCAATTCCTCCGAATGATCCCAACGGCCTCATTCCTCGCATCCATCTTTCTTTTCTTCATACCTGCAATGGAGTAAATCTCTATTGCTCAGCTATATGCTGAGTGTACAATTCTAAACAAATGCATGTATGACAATTCATGCCTTAATATCTTCACAACAACAAATAGTCGCTAGGGAGAGAGATATGCGTTCACCCGGTAATGGAATTGATGCCGTAGCTGGGCCTTCTCCCAAACTACTCATCCAGTGCCCTGGCTGGGCCTTCTCCCAAACCATGCACAGTAGCCGTCGCTACTAAATTCTCAAACATCGAGAAGCTTACCCCCGTCATGAATTTGTATAACCTCCCCTTTGACCCACATAGACATTTAACATACTCACATAACCATACAAACATGCTTTCATACGTATTCGCGAGTAAATTAACGGGCCTAACTACCACATGAATTTTACCCGGATCACAAATCATGTTCGATATTTAAAGCATCCAAAATTGACTATATAACATAAGTCAAGAATTCATACCTCGAGCAATCGTTCTATAACTTTGAGGAAAGCACTAGTAGCCCGATTAAACGTCGGATCTCAGATTAGGAGTGATTCCTACAAGTATTTACATGATTTTCCCAAATTTTCATAAATTAGATTTTCGAAAAAAACTTAGCCAAACGAGGCCTAAGTGGTATCAAAATGTAGCTCTTACCTCGAGGAGCTCGAATATGAAATTTGGTTGAAAGCTGACGGACGAACGGTCGCCGTTTATCGTCAGGAAGATCGTAGGATCAAATCTCCTTTCTCTCTCCTCTCTCTCTCCTCTCTCTAGATATTTTGGAAGTTGTGGATAATAATGAAATCTCATCCACTACTATTTATAGGCACAACTCTCGGGAATTACACTTAACTCCCCACGAGTTTTTCGAAACTTCTAATCAAGTCCTGAAACGTCGCACACGTCCTTTTTATAACTTTACGAGTGAGAACTAAAATTTATAAAAGTTTTCGACTATGTTCCGTTTGGGGTCCAAAAATCACGTTTTGAAACTAATTTCGTGAAATCTCTAGACCACCTACCTTTTATGCTACGCATCACTCACGTTCTCACCAGAATATTCACAATGATCTAAGATAGGATCAAACTACCAGAAATTATACAAAACAGGTATAATTACTATTCATGAAAATCAGGTAAAGTCAAATAACATTTAAAATCACATAAATGTCATTTACTCATGTCAATCCCTCATTGATTATCAAATCTCTGTATCCTAGATTGACACTCACCGTTGACCCACGTCAACAACATCCACAATTATTAATCAACATTAATAATTCACAATAAATCAATTTTGTATTTTAAAATAAATAGATTTCTTGGGACGGTGGGACACATTGTGTCTTTCAAGATGTTATCACGAAGAGGGTGATTGGCAGTGGTAGAGAGACACAGGGGTTTTATATCCTGGATGAGAGAGAGAAGAATTTGGATGAGAGGGAGAAGATTGCTAATAATTCTGTCGTTTTGGAGAATAAAGCTGAAGATTTGATGCTTTGGCATAGGAGATTAGGACACCCATCTTTGTCTCTACTTAAATTTATGTTTCCTTCTCTTGTTACGAATAATAGTATTTCAAATTTCAAGTTTTCTTGTGATGCATGTGAACTTGGTAAACATTTTCGAGCTTCTTATGCTCCCAACAATAATAAAAGTTCTGTTCCTTTTGCTTTAATACATTCTGATGTTTGGGGCCCTTCCCGTATTGTGTCCTTGAAAGGTCATAGATGGTTTGTGTCTTTTATAGATGATTGTTCCCGTACTACGTGGTTGTATATGATGAAAGAAAAGCGGGAAGTTTTTTCTATATTTCAAAGTTTCCATAAAATGGTGTGTACCCAGTTTGGGGCGATTGTAAAAGTCTTACGGTCTGACAATGGGGATGAGTATATTGATTCAGGTTTAGGTCAGTATTTCAACTCTCATGGCATTCTTCACCAGACTTCTTGTACTGACACCCCACAACAAAACGGCATGGCTAAGCGTAAGAATCATCACCTTCTAGATGTATCTCGGTCCTTGCTTTTTCAGGTTCAAGCCCCTCGTTCTTATTGGGGTGAGGCAGTGTTAACCGCAGCTTACCTACCCGTGTGTTGGACCAGAAAACACCTCTTCAGGTCCTTTCTCACTCTTCTTTTTCTTCATCCATTCCTTCTCGTGTATTTGGTTGTCTGCTTTGTTCATAATCACAGTCCAACCCGTGGGAAATTAGACCCTCGTGCTATTAAGTGTGTGTTTGTCGGTTACTCACCCACTCAAAAAGACAAGTGCTACCATCCTCCATCTAGGAAATGGTTTGTTACTATGGATGTCACATTTCATGAGTCACAGTCCTACTTTCTTGCCTCTCCGGTATCTCGTCAGGGGGAGCAGAGGTGTGAAGAGATACCAGTTTTACCTATGGTGATTGAGATGGAGACAGAAAAGGAACCTATGGTTGAAGTAGAGATAGAAAAGGAACCTGAATCCGAGGGAGAAAGAGAAAGAGAGAGATGTGAGAGGAGGGTGCTTGAAAAAGCAGTAGTAATTGAGGGACCGAGGGTGAATGAGCTGAGGGTATATTCCAAGGGAACATGGAGTAAAAGAAAGACCAAAGAGACTCCAGAAGTTACTGCTCCTGTTTCTTCCTTGCCATTGCCATGTTCTCTTAGTGATGAAGATTCAGGTAATCCCTCTGATCCACCCTCTCTTAACATAGATGATTTAGATGTCTCTATTGCTGTTAGAAAGGGTGTTAGATCCTACACTCAACATCCTATATCTAACTTTGTATTTTATTCTCATCTATCTCCTTCCTATAAAGTCTTTCTTTCCAAAATTTCCTCTGTTAGCATTCCTAACCATTTCCACGAAGCTCTTGCTGATCCCAAGTGGAAACATGCCATGATTGAAGAGATGAAAGCTCTTTGAAAAACTGGCACTTGGGAGTTGACCATGTTGCCTACAGGAAAGAGGACTGTGGGGTGCAAATGGGTGTACACTGTGAAGCACAGGGCTGATGGTTCTATTGAGAGATATAAAACTCGGTTGGTAGCAAAAGGGTTCACTCAGACCTACACGGTGGACTATGAGGAGACCTTTGCCCCAGTCGCAAAGATGAATTCCATTAGAATTCACCTCTCTCTGGCAGCTAATCAGAATTGGCCTCTTCACCAGTTTGATGTGCAGAATGCTTTCTTGCATGGCGACCTAGAAGAAGAAGTTTACATGGACATCCCTCTAGAGTTTGAGGACTCCAAGATAGATGGAAAGGTGTGTAGACTTAAAAAGTCTCTGTATGGTCTCAAACAGTCACCAAGGGCCTGGTTTGGGAGATTTACGCAGGCTATGCTTTGGTTTCGGTTTAGACAAAGTCACGCAGATCACACATTATTCATCAAACATTCCGTGCAGGGTAAAACTACTGCTCTTATTGTGTACGTTGATGATATTGTTCTGACAGGAGATGATCTGGAGGAAGTGGATCGATTGAAGAAGCAATTAGCTACTGAATTTGAGATAAAAGACTTGGGGGCCCTAAAGTTTTTCCTTGGGATCGAAGTTGCTCGATCCAAACATGGGATCTTTATTTCCCAGAGGAAGTATGTCCTAGATTTGTTAAAAGAGACAGGAATGCTGGGCAGTAAAGCGTGTGATACGCCTATGGAGCAGAATCAGAAACTTGGTGAGGATAGTAGTGGGGAATTAGTTGATAGGGGGAGTTATCAGAGACTTGTTGGTAAGCTCATATATCTCTCTCATACTCGTCCGGATATTGCCTTTTTTGTTAGTGTCGTCAGTCAGTTTATGCACTCTCCACGACAGTCACACCAAGAAGCCATCTTCCGGATCCTTCGATATTTGAAGTCTGCTCCAGGGAAGGGTTTGTTTTTTGCAAAACATGACCACCTAAAGGTGTAAGGGTACACTGATGCAGACTGGGCTGACTCTATTATTGATAGGAGGTCTACTTCAGGGTACTGCACATTTGTGGGAGGTAATCTCGTTACCTGGAGAAGTAAGAAGCAGGATGTAGTGGCCAGGTCGAGTGCAGAAGCTGAATTCAGGGATATGGCTCAAGGTATTTGTGAATTGTTGTGGATTAAGTCATTACTAAAGGTCTGAATGTCGATCAGACAGAGTCTATGAAACTTTTTTGTGACAACAAAGCGGCCATTATTATAGCTCATAACCCTGTTCAACAGGATAGAACAAAACATGTGGAGATCGATCGACACTTCATCAAAGAGAAGATTAGTAATGGTACTATCTGTGTTCCCGTCGTGAAGACTGGCGATCAAGTTGCAGATGTTCTTACCAAAGCCATTGGGAGTCGACCTTTCCACACTATCTTAGACAAGCTGGGAATGAGAGATATTTTTGTACCAGCTTGAGGGGGAGTGTTAGAGTTATTTTTATGTTTATTGTTATTTAAGTTATTATAGTAAAGGTCATATTGTAATATTTCTTTTCTTTAATATTGTTTTATATAAAAGGGGTGAGACAAGTTGTCTAACCCTAAGCTTTACCACAAATAATATGTTTTAACACATCATTCTGCTTTTCCTGAGCCTACTGCTCCGGTTTCTAGTGGTTCTGCTCCATCTTTTGATGCTAGCCCCAACTCCTTGTCTGCCACCGTATTTGACACTCTCAGACAATTGATGGCCTGGTGTGTTACTTCGACATCTACAAGTTCCTCCTCATCCTTTGCCCAGTCAGGTAATGTTGTTACATCATCAAGAGCATTTCTTTCTCATGTCTCATTTCCTTGGATTATTGATTCCGGTGCCTCGGATCATATGTTTCCGTCATCTAACCTTTTCTTTGACTATGAGTCTTGTTCAGGCCAAGATAAAGTTAGAATAGCTGATGGTACATTCTCCTCTGTTATAGGGAAAGGTCTAATTCATGCTACTCCTTCTCTACCCATGACTTCTGTGTTACATGTTCCTAATTTTTCTCACAACCTTTAATCTTTGAGTCGTATTACTCGGGATCTAAACTGTAGTGTAACCTTTTATCCTTCTCATTTAGCAGTGGTAGAGAGGAGCATGGTCTTTACATTCTTGATGAAGGAGAGAAGTTGGCTAATCATACCGTAGTTATGAAGAATAAAGTTGAAGACCTACCTACACCTTTGGCATAGGAGATTAGGACATTCTTCTTTTTCTTTATTTAGGCATATATTTCTTACTCTTGTAGCAAATACTGGTAGTTCGAATTTTTCTTGTGATGCTTGTGAGTTTGGAAAACATTTTCGAGCTTCTTATGTTTCTATTGATAAGAAAAGTTCAGCTCCATTTTCTGGAATTCATGCTGATGTGTGGGGTCCTTCTCGTACAGTGTCATTAAAAGGGATAAGAAAAGTTCAGCTCCATTTTCTTGAATTCATGCTGATGTGTGGGGTCCTTCTCGTACAGTGTCATTAAAAGGGCATCATTGGTTTGTTTCTTTTATTGATGATTTTTCTTGTACTACTTGGATATATATGATGAAAGAAAAACGTGAAGTGTGAGATATTTTCCAAAATTTTCACAATATGGTGAAATACTCAATTGGGGCGGTAGTGAAAATTTTGCGTTTTGATCAAGGTGCTGAGTATATTGATTTTGGTTTTGGGTGCATATTTTTCTTCTCACGGCATTGTTCGCCAAACTTCTTGCACTACCACTCCACAACAAAACGGTGTGGCAGAACGCAAGAATCGTCACCTTCTAGATGTTGCTCGCTCCTTACTCTTCCAAGTTAATGCTCCTCGTACTTACTGGGGCGAAGCAGTCCTTACAACTGCTTATCTCATTAATGGGCTTCCTACTCGTGTTCTCAGTAAACAAACACCACTTCAGGTTCTTTCATCCTTCCCTCTCTGCTTCCATTCTACCTCGTGTCTTTGGTTGTGTTTGTTTTGTTTATAACCATTCACCTAACCGTGAGAAGTTAGATCCTCGGTCTATTAAGTGTGTGTTTGTTGGATATTCTCCTACACAGAAGGGTTACAAGTGTTACCATCCTCCTCGGAAATGGTTTGTGTCGATGGATGTCACTTTTCACGAGTCTCAGTCCTACTTTGTTGACCCTCTGACATCTCTTCAGGGGGAGACACAGTGTGAAGAGATGCCTGTTACTTTTGTGTTACCTATGATGATTGAAGTGGAGCAGGAAAGGGTTGAAAGAGAGGGTGAGGAAGTTGGAATAGTGAGAAATGAGGGGGAGCCTGAAGGAGAGGGCGTTGAGAGAGAGAGAGAGAGAGAGAGAGAGAGAGAGAGAGAGAGTTAAGAGTCTATTCGAGGGGAACATGGAGTAAAAGGAAGACTAGAGAGGCTTCAGAGACTGTTGCTCCTTCTCATCCACTGCCATTCTCTCCGAGTGATGATGATTCAGATAATTCTTCTGATACACCCTCTCCAGAACCAAGTGATTTCGATGTTCCTATTGCTGTCCGTTAGTGTGTTAGATCTTGTACTCAACACCCTATCTCTAATTTTGTGTCTTATTCTCATTTGTCTGCCTCTTATAAATCATTCCTTTCAAAAATTTCCTCTGTCAGTGTTCCTAACCATGTCCATGATGCTCTTACTGATCCCATGTGGAAACATGCTATGAGTGAAGAGATGAAGGCTCTTCACAAGACTGGTACTTGGGAATTAACAACGTTGCCTAAAGGTAAGAGGACTGTGGGGTGCAAGTGGGTGTTTACAGTAAAACACCGGGCTGACGGTTCCATTGAGAGGTATAAAGCTATGTTGGTAGCAAAGGGGTACACAGACTTATGGTGTGGATTACGAAGAAACCTTTGCTCCAGTGGCAAAAATGAACTCAGTAAGGATTCTTCTTTCCCTTGCAGCGAATCTAGATTGGCCTCTTCACCAGTTTGATGTGAAGAATGCCTTTTTACATGGTGATTTTGAAGAGGAAGTTTACATGGATGTTCCTCCTGGTTTTGAAGATTCCAAGACAGAGGGTAAGGAGTGTAGATTGAGAAAATCGTTATATGGTCTTAAACAGTCTCCGATGGCTTGGTTTGAGAGATTCACACACTAACACAAGCTAAGCTTCGGCTTGGTTTTAAACAGAGTCATGTAGATCATACGTTATTCATCAAACATTCCACAAGGGGTAAGACCACAACAATTATTGTTTATGTTGATGATATTGTGCTCGCAGGGGACGACTTAGAGGAGATGGAGAAATTGAAAAAACAACTAGACACAGAGTTTGAGATAAAAGACTTGGGAGTCTTGAAGTTCTTTCTGGGAATTGAACTTGGAAGGTCTAAACAGGGGATTTTTATTTCCCAAAGGAAGTATATGTTGGACCTATTGAAGGAAACAGGGATGCTTGGTAGTAAAGCTTGTGATATGCCTGTGGAGCAGAATAAAAAACTTAGTGAAGACGGTAACGGGGAATTAGTTGACAGGGGGAACTATCATAGACTCATCGATAAGCTTATTTACTTGTCTCATACTCGCCCTGATATCGCTTTTGCAGTTGGTGGTGTTAGTCAATTTATGCATTCCCCTCGGGTGTCACACCAAGATGCTGTTTATAGGTTTCTTTGTTATTTGAAGTCGTCTCTCGGAAAGGGCTTATTCTTTGCTAGGCATGATCACATGAGAGTAGAGGCTTATACATATGCCGATTGGGCTGATTTTGTCACGGATAGGAGGTCCACTTCCTGGTACTGCACATTGTTGGAGGGAACTTGGTTACCTAGCGAAGTATGAAGCAGAATGTTGTGGCAAGATCTAGCGCAGAAGCTGAGTTCAGGGCAATGGCCCAAGGTGTTTGTGAGCTTCTTTGGGTCAAGTCTATATTGAAGGATTTGAAGTTTGAACAGGTAGATTCCATGAGACTATACTGTTGATAATAAAGCGGCAATCAGTGTAGCTCATAATCCTGTCCAACATGATAGAACCAAGCATGTGGAGATCGATCGACATTTCATCAAGGAAAAGCTAAGTAGTGGAGTTATCTGTATTCTTTTTGTGAAGAGTAGTGATCAAGTTGCGAATGTCCTCACCAAAGGATAGGACGTCAACCTTTCCACACTGCTCTCTAGGCAAACTGGGAATGAGAGATAAATTTGTACCAGTTTGAGGGGGAGTTGAGAATATTTTGTTTTACTCCTATTTCTCTTAGGATATTAATTGTTAGTTAGTGGGTGTATTTGTAATATTTTATTTCTTCTTTTTATTGTTAATATATAAGGGGTTAGATAATTTGTCTAACCCTAAGCTTCCAAATTATTTGTTTCATCAGGGACTTTCCGGCTTCCAAATCTTGTTTCTACATATTGGAGAAAACTCTTGGTCTGAACGATTACACACAGGAAAGAAGGTAAATCTAGTCATCAAGAGCACCGGTTGAGTGCAATTGTTCAATCTATGAACATGTCATGGGTCCGAACACGGACCTATAAAAAACGGAATAGGCGAAGGACTGTACTCAGATCAGCACCACTGGAGAAGGTCCAATCTGATATAAGGTGGAAAGTTGAAAAAAAAACGAAGGAAAAATAAGAACTCAGGCCAAGGTGGCTGTCAGCAAGAGTGTAGAGGCCCTGGTGAGGCTCAGCAGGGGCAGGGGAAGCCTTGGGGTGGTGTGACTAGGGCAGTGGGTGGTTTAAGGGGTTCGGTGTGGTAGGCAAAGGAGGGTTCGGCAGATACGGGTTTGGGCAGATATGGCTGGGTTTGGGCATATAAGGGGTCGGCGATGGTGGGTTTGAGCAGAGGAGGGGTCGGTGATATTGGTTTGGGGCGGTGATGGTGGGTGTGGTCGGCGATGGTGTTTGGTGGTGGCTGCGGTCCGGCGATGGTGTTTGGTGGTGATGAATGTTCACCCTTAGAGGGCTCTGATACCATGTTGAATCAGAGTTTTTCAGGCTTCGAGAGAGTAATTACTCCCTCTCTATTATTATATTAAACCCACTAAGGGGAAAAGTTAAATAATTACAAGCAAGCCCTCATTTATCGTTAAAATAAAAAATAACTCTCAACACATAGACCTATTCGCAATTTTCCAAAGCAACTTCATTCTCCTTTGGAGACCAAAGAAGCTCGATAAAGTCCACTTGCTCCATTTATGCCTTGAAGAAAGCCTCCCCAATTTCTCAAGTGGGTGATCCTTTACTTGGTTTGGATCCGATGATTGTTCTTCCATATCCATATCTATCCTCTGCTTTAGACTTTCTTGTTGTTCCAACATAGTAACTAGGCAAAGATCGAACATAGGTCATGAATCTTTTCCTCACTAATCCTCTCTGCTGAATAGATGACTGGAAATACTGGGAAGGATGGAAGTATGATTGTGCCTCAAAGAAGGTTACATCCATCCACACAAACCACTTCTAGATTGGTAACCCTTTTGGTTGGGAGAGTACCCTACAAACACACACTTCATAGCACGAGGGACGAGTTTCCATGGGAAGGGGTATGATTATGGACAAAGCAAACACGACCAAAGAATGTAAGAGGAATGAAAAACAATGAGGTTGAACTGGAAAGCACCTCAACTGGTGCTTTCTTGTCAAGAATACGAGTGGGAAGTTTATTAAGGAGGTAGGTAGCGGTGAAGACTAAGTTCCCCCAAGTATGGTTTAGGTACTTCCATGTTAAAGATCATGGATCAAGAACCTCCAAGAGGAGTAGATTTTTGCGCTCTGCCACCCTATTTTGTTGTGGGGTGCTAGGGCAAGATGTTTGATGAATAATCCCATGGTCAGAGAAATAATCTCCTAATTATAGCGAACAATTTTATCAACTACAATTTGAGTGCATATAATTTTGTAGAAAACTTGAAAGACACAAAATAAATCACTTTTTTTTCCTTTCTAATTATAACCAAGTGCTACGAGAGAAGTCATCGATGAACGTAATATACCATCGATGACCCGTAGGAGAGACAATACGCGAAGGACCCCAAAAATCAGTATGAGTAAGAGAGAAAGGAGCGAGATTCTTATTTTTAAAGGGATAGAAGGAAGCACGGTGGTGCTTTCCAATTTCACAAGATCCAAACTGAGAAATGGAAACGGCCTTACTATGCAAAAAAGGAGGAAACATTTATTTAAGTAAATGGAAGGATAGGTGACCTAGTCTTCGGTGCCACCACCCCATATTACCCGAAGTGGGGTCTGAAATGGTGGTATGATTAGCCAATTGCCATTGTCCACATTTTTCTAATGGTGGGTCCAAAAAATAGAGACTACTCTCCTTTGTGCCACTGTCAATCGTCTTCAATGTGATACGGTTCTGAAACACACAATGAGGAGGGACACATGACACTGAAATGTAATACGACTATTAGACAACAAGTCGTAGAGAAACAAGAGACATGCCAAAGTCCAATCAGAAGATACGGACAAAGAAGGTGTTACATGAACTAAACCCTGCATGAAACAGAATGCATAAGCAAGGATTGTACAAAAAAACCGAAGAATCGAACCGCCCAACCGAAACCGACCAAACCGCTCAACTTCGGCCGGTTTATTATCTGTACGGTCGGTTCTCGGTTCCAGTATCTTAGAAACATTACTTGTCAGTTCGGTGGCCGGTTTGGTAAAAGTTTGAACCGAAACCCACCGAGGTAATACTCACCTGTATAAACTTTAAATGTTAGGTAAATATGTCTTTATTGGGAACTGAAACTTTGTTAATATCCCATAAGACCCATGCGTATTGGGAAACAAAAAGATTTTCTCTTCTTTCTCTCTCCCTTCTCTCAAACAATTCATGCCATTAATACTAGTCAACAAATCTTTACTTATATCTGAAAGGGGTGCACACATAAAGAGAGAACAAAATAGTACTTGTTAATAAAATAGTATTATATTTGAATACATATAAAAGAGATATACATAGCAAACAAGAAAAGTAGGATTACTTGCAAATATAATAATCATCGACAATAATACACACAAAAAGAGAAAAGTAAAACAGTCAAACCCTAAAAAAACCTAAAGGAGAGTAAATCTGCTTCTCCCTCTTTTGTTCTCTCTCTCCTCTTCATTCCCTCTCTTGAAAATTCCTCTCTCCCTCTCTCTCTCTCTCTCTCTCTCTCTAACTTCATCCCTATTTCAAAAAACCCTAGCCGCCTAGGATGAAATCCCTCTCTTTAACATCACCACTCACAGCCGCTGCTTGCGAGCACCACCATCGTCCACTCCTCGCTTTCTCCGTTTGTGACTCTTGGTCGTGACTCTGTTTGTGCTAATCCCATGGAGGTATGATTTTTCCAAGACAGATTTTGTGTCTTCGAAGATCAAATCCGATCATAAAGGTCAGAAACCAGAGCTTTTTGTGTGCTCATCCCATGGAATATGATTCACCCCAATACTGACCGAAACCAACCGCCACCCCGATGTTCCGAAACCGACTACACCCGACAAGAGATGGTCAGTTTTGGTTGTTTCCTAATGGATACCGAAGGAATCGGTTCGGTTAAAAAATTGTTTCGAATTCTACCGATGTACACCCCTACCATAAGAAATTCTAACTTTGTCTTGACTTGAATAAGGTATAAACATGTCATATGATCAGATGCTGCTAAATCTGTGTTCTATGGAGGCTGAGAATGTGAATGGGATGCACTCATTGAGGTGCCTAAGTTACTTGAATGGGCAAAGGAAGATGAGACACTAATAGAAAAATCCAGTCGAATCACCAAGCATTTGATTATCTCTATCTCGGGAGCGAAAAAGGAGCACGATTCCTAGAAGTAGTAGATGGATCAATGTAAATGGGAGGCTCGATTATCTTGGAGTGGTACGCACGAGAATTACCTCCTTGGCCTTCGGAAAGTCCTCTACGTTCCCTATTGGGATTGACCACGAAATCTCCAGCACAAGCATGTATCTCTAGAGCCATTTCTATTTCGAGATGTTAGCCAGTTCGGTGTTACTGAATTTTCAATTTTCCACTTCTCGTAACCCGAATCAACAGGGCTTTGATGCTTTAATCTTCTTGCTCACATAATCTAATTTTCCTCTACTCTTAAGAAATGTCAATTTGACCACCAAATATAATTGTGGCCATGGAATCGGGAGATCGTGATTTTCAGGTTGGGGTTCCCATTTGAAACAACAATCTGTCCCTCCACCTTTGGATGATAAGTTGCAGCAGTCTGATTCCAGCTACTCTCAGACATGACATGCAAGCAATCTACCCTCAACAATCAAGAATAAACTAGAGGAGGTTTGTGGTTTATTAAATTACTTACCAAGGTATCATATGGACCATAATAGCGGTCCGCGGTGGTGGTGTGAGGTGGTGATACTGAAGGCGGCTAGGTGAGGATCAGTCCAAACCCTAGTTGGGTGGCTTGGATACCATGCAAATAAATAGAGGGGGTAAACTGTAAAGCTTAGGCTCGTGAACAGCGATCATATTTTATATTAACCTGTAGAAAAAATAGAATATCTACAATATTGCTCTCAGGTCTTCTAGCTATTACAAATCAGAAAATGGAACAAAATTTGAACAGTCGACTGTGTCTACTGGCTGTGGTACTGGCCAGAACTTGGCATTCTGCTGGTAGTGCATCCAATGGTCCGGTTGACAGGCACTGCTCAACAATTAGCACCTTGCTTTTCTAGTGATACGAAGATGTTAAGAGAGGATATGACTGCTTTTCTATTGGCCTCATTTGCATTCTGTGGATCAAGCTGGAGCTTTGTTTTTCTAATGCTAGCATACCTTTCGCAGGTTCTAGGTAATTGCCGATCGATGTCCAAGTCTGGTGTTCCATTTCGGTCTATGGTAGCAACAGGCGGATTTCGACAGAAAACACAATTGGAAAATCTTCGAGAGGATTTGGATGTTCTAATTGTTACACCTGGTCGTTTCATCTTCCTCATTAAAGAAGGCTTCTTGCAGTTAAAAAATCTTAGATGGTAAACTAACTGCTACACCTAGTCGATTTCGCTTTTTATTTAGACATAACCGACAACTTCAAATCACAAATCAGCCATTAGATTTACCTCTGACTTGCCTTTGATGTGGTTCTTTTCTTCATTTTAAAAGTTGGAAACCTGTCAACAGGTACCTCCATGACATACAAACTCGCAGCAGACAATTTTTTATTTATGATTTGTTTACAAGTAAGATATCTCTTCAGGGTTTATCTCCTTCTGATGTTAATTTGAACCTTGTTTTTCAGTGCTGTTTTGGATGAAGTAGATATACTCTTTAAAGATGAAGAATTTGAGCCAGCATTACAAAGTTTAATTAGCTCTTCGCCTGTTACCACTCAATATCTCTTTGTGACTGCAACTTTGCCGGTAAACATATACAACAAGATAGTTGAAATTTTTCCTGATTGTGAAGTTATCATGGGACCTGGTATGCATCGTACAAGCGCTGGCCTCGAGGAGGTAATGCTTTTTTAGTATCTCCCTCCCCCAATGCATGCTTATTTTTCGGTATGAATCTGAATTGTTAACTTCTCTCTGTTTTGCTGATAACTTGTCACTTGTTCAGATGTTTTCCTACTAAGGTTCGCAAATTTGTTTGTCCTTGAGCATGATGCAAAATGATGGATCTTACTGTACAATAACAGATGATCAGTTGTCGCAAAATTTAAACATTGCACTTATGAAAGATAGCAGGACAATTTCTCCTTAGAATAGATTTAAGTAATCTATATCGACAAAGGTTACTTTAGCTTATTTCAGCGCATTAGCAGAGCAATGGAATGGATCAGATTGCTTAAACTGTTTTGTGTTATTATTTATTCTTCTTATTGCTATAGTTGTTGTTCTTAGCATCAGAGATGGGGTTAAGATTTTCTCGAGTGCCGGATGCTGGCCGGAGAGGGGAGATGGGCGTAAGAGTGGGCAAAAATTATAAAACATCTTTTTTACTCACTAATGAAAAAGAGTCACCATCACCATAAAACCGAGTGTTTCTAAAACGGGTAATGCTATGTGCACATAAAATGTGTTAAAGTGTGCACATAAAGATCTGTGCCATTAAATTCGATAGGGTTCATGCCTGCATACTTGGGACCCATGGAAATTAATGGCCCAGATTTTTATTTGTACACTATATGTGCACCAATCATTACTCTTCTAAAACAAGAGGGAATGAAACGAATTTTACGACTGTTTAAAATCTTGTAGGTCCTAATGTGTGAATCTAAATCTGAATTAAGATCATATATCATTACCCGAGTCTCTAATTGAGGCTCATAATGATACTTCACCGCGATTCTTCCGTCTTTACATTTGAGGCGAGACTGTTGCCTAATCATTATGTTGTCTGTCTGGTATGATATTTTCCAATAATTACAAGTGACTATTGTTTTGTTGTAACAACCTTGTTTTGAATGTATGGATTGCCGTTCATTGTCTGGGCTGTTAATATTTTGGTTTTTGCAGCATTGGATATTCTTGTGTATACACTATACATAGAGCTTGTTATGTGTCAAGTTCGTATAAGTGTTTTTTTTTGTAGAAGGGGGAGGGGGGAGGGAGAGTGTTCCTGGACTGCATGTCCTGCTAAGCTTTACATGAAGCATTTAATAATATCAGAAACTTTGGAGATTTGGTTTGGATATTTGGTAAAGCTCAATGTCGTTGATATTAATAGGTCTGTATGTGCAGATTCTTGTTGACTGTAGTGGAGATGACGGAAGCGAAAAAAATCCTGAATCAGCATTTCTGAACAAGAAATCTGCACTTCTGCAGCTTGTGGAAGAAAGTCCAGTCACTAAAACAATTGTTTTCTGTAACAAGGTGACTTGAAAATAAAAGACTGACCTTGTCTTTCATTTCCTTTATCCTTCTTTTTTTTTCCCCCCCAGAAATTGGTATTGTTCATTATTCTGTAATAATTTTGGGAGGATTTTTGGTATGCAGATTGAGACCTGCAGAAAAGTTGAGAATGCATTAAAGCGATTTGATAAAAATGGAAGCCGCACGAGAGTTTTACCTTTCCATGCTGCTTTGGCACAGGAATCACGGCTTGCAAACATGGAGGAGTTTTGCAGCTCTCCATCGAAGGACAACTATCTCTTTTTTGTCTGCACTGACAGGTACATTGTTCCTTTGATAATTCTATGTTTTTATTTATTTATTTATTTATTTTTTTAAAGAATTGAACTGTATTTTGCTATGCTTACAGTTTGACTGACGAGATATATATAAGGACCTGACGCTTCTATAATCTTATACAGAGCATCCCGAGGGATTGACTTCGCAGGTGTAGATCATGTTGTGCTCTTTGACTTTCCTCGTGATCCAAATGAATATGTACGCCGTGTTGGAAGAACTGCCAGAGGTGCTGGAGGAAAGGGAAAGGCATTTCTTTTTGTTGTTGGTAAGCAAGTTTCTCTTGCACGGCGGATTATTGAAAGAAATAGAAAAGGCCACCCATTGCACGACGTACCATCCTCATATGAATGGATTTGACTGAAAATTTTGTATGTAGAAATTGAAAGTACAGTAAAGTATAGCATGTAGACGAATATGTGGACTGAAGTATCCAAGTTGGAAGGATTTTATCATAAACTGTAGCATATATGCCACCATGGATTCTTAGTTGCTCCGAGTCTTGTAAGATTTCTTATGCTAAATGACCTACAAGATAGAAGAGAATTCTGGGAAGGGAGCTTTCAGGGTGTAAGCTAATCAAGCTAGAGAAGTTATTGTATGGCCCTAGACCATAGTCCATGTAAGCTAATCAAGAGATTTCTTATGCTAAAGTTATTGCATTGCCACGTGGCCAAGTGTAGGTTTTTGGTCTTCCATTAGCTATACAACTTTGTCACATGGTAGTGCCTTATTTCCCGAGACTATCATGTGGCCATGTTTCCGGATCATAGAATAATTTCACGTCGAGTTGAGTAGCCGACCAAAGCTTGATTTGATATAATTTAAATATTATCTTGTCAAAGCTTGATTTGATCCCCTTGAGCTTGAGTTACTTCGTTTGTCGAACAATCTGAGAGTATTCCTACCAAGGTTGCAAATTTTGTGTCAAATTTACTACACCAGTATTAGCTCCAAGCCTCCGACGAGATAGCAATCCATATTGTCAATTTTGACATTCAAGTAAGCAAAGGAAAAAAAAAAAAAAAAATTGACATCCCACTTACAGCAGCAATTTTGACATTTATTAAGCAACCAGATATTTAGGATTATTTGAATAACTGGATCGTGTGTGTGGGCAACTCTCACAATATACTTTATTCGCCATCATCCTCGCCAAATGCACCACCACCCAAGGACAGAGCCACCTTAAAGGACGGGGGACAAGTATTTACCTCAACTTTTAGAATTTAAATATATGTATATATATATATATTTATTATTATTATTATTTTTAAACCTTTTGTCTTTTGTACATTTGTGTTCCCGAATTTTTGATTTACCTCTTTTAAACTCAAAAATGTCATTTTGATCCTTAATTTTTTTTAACTTTCACCCAAATAAATATCATATTATTCAATTAGCCTCAATATTTAAGCGCTTTATAGATACTCTTTTGAACATATTAAGAATTCTTTATTTTACAAGTGAAATTGGCAAAAAATAAAATAAAAATTAATAAGCACATGAGCTCAAATTTATTTATTTATTTATTTTTTCCAAAGACTTGTGGATAGATTAGTTTGTTTTGAATTAATTATGTTTTACTCTTCAACACACTATATCAATATGTGAAAGTAAAGGAATAATAGATAATTTTATGAATAATTAGGGTTTAGTTCATTTTAGAGTACGTTTTTAAGCATTAGGTCTAACAAGGAATTTTTTTTTAGTGAAAGGTCCCTCACATATGAAATTGTGTAAAAAATCATAACAATTTTGTGAAGTTTCACTAAAAAGTTCAGTGAAATTTTGCAAAATCATCGGAATTTTTGTTTTAGCTCAAACAAAAAATTTGGGTTGAGAGATATTGCACTAAAAAATTTTCATTGTGCCCTTTAACCAATAACTTTTCCTAATGGGGGATTTGGAACTAAATATCTATAATTTTAAGACCCTAATAACTCAAAATTAAGCATTTCTACCCAAAAAATAATAATTTTTTTTTTTTTTTTTTTGGAGTTTGGGACGATGTATCCAAAAACCCCCAACGTACATTTGTGCCTTGATAAGATAAAATCCTGAACCCTCCCCTACCACCACCATACAACACCATCTAACCCCTACTCAATTTACACCACAGTGAAATTGACTTGTGATGAGTGAAAAGCTAGTGAATCAAGAGAGAGAAATTGATCAAAGCTAAATGAAAAAGTGGACGACTTGAAAGGGTAGATAAACAACCCAGTCTACAGGGAATCAAGTCCTCCGAAACACAAGTACCCAAAGTTGTTTATAACAATAATGAAGAATATGATAGTTCTTTTTCAGGTATTCTGTTAACACCATTTTAGATTTTGAAATAAATAGAGATCTTTTAAATAAAGATTTTTCAAAGCCAGAGAATCAAAATAACAGAATGGTATTTACAAAGATTCTCTGAAGAGGAACAAAACAATTTAAAGAACAATTTCTAGTTTTCATCAAAACCATTAAAAAACATGTTCCTTATTTTAGATGGTTAAAATGGCACCTTGCAGAAAGTTTTAATGTTAACACTGACCCAATTTTAAAAAAATGAGGACTTTGTCCATCAGGAGAGGTACATGAAAGTATACACCCCTCTAATGCAAATGTTTTTGTCAGAGTCTTGAAGCTTTAACACACCGAGTTTCAATTATAGCACTATTGCACTCAAACACTCAAACCTTACTAATATTATACAAGTAGAGAGAAGGAAGAGCTAATAAATGATTACAAAGGCAGTGATGCCTTGCATTTGAGGAGGAGGTATGAATATATAGCAGAGCAGAGAGCATCAATGGAGGACAGCTGGAGCGCATTAAAAGATTTGATCTTATCTAATCTTTGCACTTTTCAGGTTGGAATTGAGTCTTCAATAGTAACTTTAATAAAAGTTGTCGGCCACTGTAGAACTTTTGACTTTAGAAAGAGAAGATTCGTCTTTTCAAAAAGAGTTACAGTAGAAACTTTCGGAGGAATCTTCTTTTTCAAAAGCTGCTTTTGATGTATCTGAAAAAGAGCCATATCTTTTTAAAAAATAACCTTTTCTTTACAAAAAATAGAATCTGCTTTATACTTTATAAAAGTATTTTGTCTTCTAATAATGATTAATGGTTGAACTGTGTCTCAAAACCATAATCACCACCATCCTCATGTATATTCTGAAAGTATGGATATGGATCCAAACCTTGACCGTTTGGCATGGAAGAGTCAGAGGGAGGAACTGTCTCCGTATCACTGTCTGAATCAAAATTAAGTCTTTTACATAATTCTTCTTTGATAAGAGCTTTAAGCTCAGCAATAGGCAAATTAGGAAACTTAGATTTTAAATCTAATTTAATCTGAGATTTAATCTCAGAGATATCTGGAGATGAGATACTAGACGACTTCTTAGAAGGAGAGGGAAGTTCTATGCCTAGTAGCTTTTCCATTCTTAAGGGGGTGAGGTCTGGATTATTATATCTAACCCACTACCAAACTTGATAATTTCTGCATAAGGTCCAAACATGTGCAGGAGAGTTTTTAAGGGCAAAATCCCATTTCATGATCCATGGAATAGAAAACTCTAAAAAGAAGTAGAGAACCGGATTATCACTTTGTCTTGGTAGGTTCTTATTTTTGTATAGCTGGAAACAACAGGCTACTTCATGAGGGAGAATCTCAAGTTCTAGACCATGCTTGAAAATCCATGAATAAAATCTTAGAGGGAGATCAAAATTGAAATTTTTATCGAATTGGAAATACCATGTGTGTTTAAACAATGGATTTTGGAGTAGAAGAGCTTTGTCCCAAGCTTTTTGATAATCATAATAGTTGCAAGACTTACAATCATCAGGAGACAATTTTAAAAGCTTTCTTTCTTTTGGTAAGTCGAATCTCCAGTCATATAAGGAGAGGACCTTTGCAATAAACATTTTTGAGAAGGCTGGCTGATGACCTCCTGTGTATCTGTGTTCAATTCTAACTGAGTTGGTTTCAATAAGTATATTCTCATTATACTTCCTTGAATTCCCATTGGCAGTTTGTGATAAAACCATCCATTAAGAATGTCGAAATAATGGGTAGCATGTCTCTAGGTAGTTTAACTGCTTCTTCATTGTTGTTTAAAACAAGAATTGGCCAAAGTTTAACTTTGTCATGAGGTTCTGAAAATGATATAATCCTTTCTGGGGCGGTATAACCTTGAACTTTATCTTTACCTTTATTTCTAGGATTATGGTAGGTAGGGCGTCTTCCACCACCTCACCCTTCAGAGGGATATCCTCTGAAGCTAGGCCTCATGATTTGTCTGCAAAAATTCGCGTATAAGGAAGTCAGGGAGAGAATTTGTGCTTCCTTTTATATACTCAATTTTAAAATCAAAGGCAGACAATATTCCTTGCCATCTAGCAAAGATTTGTTTTGAAGCAATGTTTTTAACATCTTTTAAAAGAACATCCTTGGCTGCGTGTCAGTCTACTTAGATTAGAAATTCTTTATTTAGTAGATCTCCTTCAAATTTTGTAATACACAAAACAATAGCCAAGATTTCTTTCTTTATAGTAGAATGGTTTTTCTGGGCTGGCTTCCAAGTACCAGAAGTAAAATGAACCAATTGTTATGAGTTATTAACTCTTTGCTTTAAAATTCCACCATATCCCAAATCTGAAGCATCGGTTTCCACAATTTTAAAAGCACTGGAAATAGGAAGGTATAAGCATGGTAAAGTTTTCACTTTAGCTTTTATTCTTTTTACTACCTAATTATGCTTGGGTCTCCAAGCTGAGGGAATTTTCTTTAGCCTTTCATATAAGATTGCAAAATCTTTATAAAGATCTTTGTAATACTCAGCAATGTAATTTAGGCTTTCCAAAAATCTTTGGAGCTGCGTTTTATCTTTGATTTCATCTGGAAATTTTTCTGCAAAATAATTGCCCTGTCAATTGGCACAATTTTTGTCAATGTTGTGGCCAAGAAATCTGATTTTAGTTTGAACTAGTTGTATCTTTTTGGCTGAGACAACAAGACCATTTTTCTGGAAAATTCTATAAAAAAAATATCCAGATGTTTCCAGTGTTGTTCAAACGATGAGAAGTATATTAACACATCATCAATCTAAAGCAGCTTTTGAAAAAGAAGATTCCTCCGACAGTTTCTACTGTAACTCTTTTTGAAAAGACGAATCTTTTCTTTCTAAAGTCAAAAAGATCTACAGTGGTCGACAACTTTTATTAACGTTACTTTTGAAGACTCATTTCTAGCCTGACAAGTGTAAAGATTAGATAGGATCAAATCTTTTAATGCGCTCCAGCTATCCTCCATTGATGCTCTCTGCTCTGCTATATATTCATACCTCCTCCTCAAATGCAAGGCATCACTGTTAGGAATGTATACTAAAAGCCATGCATTATGTAGTTAATTTATTATTTTAATAAAATCAGTTATTCTATTTTTATGAGAATCTGTGTGGGCAATGTTTGTATTATATTATTTATTTAATATTATGCATGTGTGTCTCTCATTCTACATAGTAGGTGGTTTGGTGTGTAGAGTTCGGCTTACACACGGAAGATCAGACCACCAGATATTGTAGAATGTAAGATTTTGGTTTACTGTCTTAGATGGGATTGGACACACCATCGGTAGGACTGCAGCATGGTGTTGTAGTAGGTTTGTCTTGATTGCGGGAAACGGTACAGTTTCAACTCACTATGCTGATACACTTTGTGTTTTAAACAGGACCGACTTGGGGTAATTATCTTTATACTGACTTATAAGATAATTAATACCTCATGACTATTATGAGTGCTTATGCTCTAAATCCTAAGTTATTTTATGGACACGTACATTTGATATTTACACTTTGATCCCTAAAAGGGTGAGATCCTTAAATGGGTCATTATCTCATTGGATTGGGTGGCAATATTAATTGTGTGGTGGATATTAATTAATGATGGAATCCATGTCTCAATTTTGGGATTGATGATATCCCCTTGAGAAAGCTTATAAGTTTTGATTATGTCAAACCCTGCAGGTGGATTTTGTATCCGACATATCAGATAAGTTAAGTAGAGGATCTCAAGGAATTTTAAGAGATTAATTAAATGTGATTGTCAGTAATTATATTTAATTAATGGATATCTGTAATCTTAACGTGGGGAGATAATAAGCATTTAATAACATGGAGCTCGAAATATATTTTTGAGATAAGGGTAGTAGTGCAATTATAATTCTTTAGTGGTATGAATTATAATTTATGTAAATAGGAATCTGATTCAGTTCGAATTAGGGTTTCCTAATTCCATAAGGAAGCCTATTCCTTATTGACTTCTTATGGTCCCTATCGTAGCCTATATATATATGCTGCCTTGGCTCTTCTCTCAGGTTGCATGAGCTCATATTCTAAGCTTCCCTTGACCTCCTAGCTTTCTTCTAGAAGGGTTTCCACCAAACCCTAGTCTCTGTGAGCATTCAAGAGACATAGGAGTGAAGATCGCTAGCGTCGGACAACGCTCACTAAAAGAGCTTCCGACTGCTCGATACTGATCGAAAGTTGCTAAATTATTTACACAACGTTCCTGACGTCGAGACGGAGCTGCTGTAAAAAATTCAAGTAAATCGGAGATCGTTTAGTCCTCCTGACGAACACATCTTTGTCGGATCAATGTGATCGGGATTGAATCGTCACAGCAATCAAAAAGAGTGTTATAACTGGGAATAGAAAACAGAACGTAAAGAGGGAAGAGCAGAAAACTAAAAGGATTTCGAAAGAACCCGCACTCAGTTCGATATTCTGGCAGCAAAGGAATACGGTAGAAGATCGTGAGCTGCTATCGAGCCCGTGTTCTCGATTCGTCTACTAAAGCAATCCGTTTTTGCATTTCAAGGTTACCCTAGTTCCGCCCTTGTAGGGTTATTGTAGTTTTCGCGTAATGTTTTTGCAGTACCAACTTATACGCGCAGTCAATGGATTCTGGGAACGCAGTTTCCTAACAGTGGTATCAGAGCAATGTTGATTCTGCGTATGGGTTGGACGTAACCATGTTGTCCAATAAAATAGATTTTATGCGTGTTTTGATGGATGGATAGAACGTAGAACTGTGCTAACCCTTGTTTTGCAGCGTTCTTATTCCACTATTATGGTCACTGATTTTGTGTGATTGGATCCCACGATAGTTTTATTCTTGGTTAATTTTGCTGTTTTAATATAGCATGTGAGCTCCTTTATGGAGGCATAGGATTTGTGTGTATTAGATCCCACACTTGATTGATGTGTGGTTAATTTACTGCAAAGAAATAGCATGTTAACTCCTTTATGGAGGCATAGGGTTTGTGTAATATATCTCAAGTAAATCCGTGAAGACAGTTCGTGAAGACAGTTTACAAGCAGTTTCAAAAAGTAATCTGGAGGCAATTTCTGAAGGCTGTTTCAGAAAACAGTTCTGGAAGGCAGTTGCGTAGTGGCGACATAGAGCTAATCGGGTTCCATGAAGATTTTTTCACAAGAGTTGCAGCTTGACCATAATAGTGGGATTCCTATTTTATTGTGGTTTCCTTATTTATGTGTGATTGAATGATTATTATTGTTTCATGTTTAATGAATAGGACAACATGGATAATTGTTCCTAGACCTATTTCAGATGTCTAGCTGCATGTTTAATTTATATTAATTTAAAATGATGGACAACTACATGTGTATTTAGAAATAAAACTAATTCCATAATTTGAAAACATAAGTACTAATTTTCTAAAATAATGAGAATAGAATAATTTTATTATCTACACATGTGGGTTTCACAAGTAAGGATGAATTAATCCTTGTCAAGTATTCCATTATTTTTTATTAATTAAATTAAAAGTTTTTCTAAAAAATTATAACCCTCATTTTTTTTAAATTCTAAGTGGGAGAGGGAATTTATCAAGTATAAATCCCATAGTCTCAATTACTGGTTTGTAGATGATATGATTAATTTTGTGTGATGGCTCTAGTGTCATCCTCCCCATTGGACGTAGTTGATCATGGAATCATCAGTACAAACTTCTTTAAAAGAATGTTTTGGGTGATTGTTGGTGTGGGTCACCTCTCCTTCAGAGGTGTTCCTCATGGAACTCTTGGCCTAGAATTAAGTGATGGTATACACTTAGCTATAAATAATAATATCCTCTCCATCTGAGTCACTGTTATTATTTATAGGACCAAAGCAAGTCAGCAGTTTAATTTTATTAGGCAAAGTAAATTGCCTGGATAGTAAAATTAAAAGGCAATTGTCTATCTGAACAAATGATGGATAGTATATGGCTTCCCATCGAGTCATACTATTCGCGGTGTATCAGGTTGCTGGCGGATTCCTTTCAAATATGGTAGAGGGAACCAATATTTTCAACTCGAATCCATAGTAATTTTTGCCCAAACGTAATTATTTCTGTTATGTGATTCTCAGGCTTTTAAATGGGTACTTTCAATCCACTTGCTGTTATACTTAAAGAAAACAAACTTACTGGACCAAACTATATAGACTGGAAAAGGAATTTGGATATTGTGTTAACTGCTGAAGAGTACAAGTTTGTGCTTAATCAAGAATGTCCTGAGCAACCTGGTGAGGGGGCAACCACTGAGGAAACCCAGGCTCACAAGCAATGGGTCAAGGCTGATGAGATGGAGCGGTGTTACATTTTGGCATCCATGTCAAATGTTCTGCAACATCAGCATCAGTCAATGACCAGTGCCTATGACATGATGGAGAGCCTCCGAGAGATGTTCGGGGATCAAAGTCGTGCTGCTAGGCAGGTTGCCATGAAAGACTTGATGAACACAACCATGGCTGAGGGGACGCCTGTAAGGGATCATGTTCTTAAGATGATATCTCTTCTTAATGAACTAAAGATCCTTGGAGCTGAAATCGATGGGGAAACCCAGATCGATATCGTACTCCAGTCACTGCCAGAGTCTTTTAAGCAATTCCGCCTCAATTACAACATGAATAAATTTAAATATACTTTGGCGGAGCTGCTTAAAGAACTCCAGGCAGCTGAAGGTCTCAACAAAAAGTCAGGGAGTGCTCTTGTGTTTGAGAAAAGGTTCTGCTTCAAAGCCGAAAGGCAAGAAGAAAATGAAAAAGGCTCAAAAGAAGACCGCGGGTCCTCCGCCAATCTAAAGGCCACGAGGACAACCGGGAAAGCCTAAAGGCAAATGTTTTGTTTGCCAGCAGCCAGGACACTGGAAGAAGCAATGTCCAGTTTATCTCGCCAGACAGAACAATCAAGGTAAATCTCATTTACTAGTTGTTGAATCGTGTTTAGCGGTCCGATCTACCGGTACCTGGTGAGTAGATACGGGAGCCACTGATCATGTATGTAATTCTTTACAGGGGTTCCAGCGAACCAGGCAGCTCAGTGATGGAGAGATTTATCTATATATGGGAAGTGCTACGAGAGTAGCAGCAGTTGCAGTAAGAGATCTACATCTTAGTTTTGGTAGAGATAGGATTTTAATATTAAGAAATTGCCTTTATGTACCTTCTATTAGAAGGAATTTAGTTTCAGTTTCTAGTTTAGTAAAGAATGGATATTCAGTTCATTTTAATAAAGTAGTAGTTATTAAAGAAAATAAACGTTTAATTTGTTCTGGTCAATTGGTGGATGATCTTTATATATTAAATCATATCTCTCCTATACTACAACTTAATGAATTGAATAACACAAATAGTTTTCCATTTAAGAGAAAAGAACCTTCGAGGATGAACCAAATGCATCTTTGGCACTCACGCCTTGGTTATATTAATTTGAAAAGGATTCAAAGACTGGTTCAAAATGGGCCATTATGCTCATTGGAAGTGGAGGCACTTCCAGTTTGTGAATCCTGCTTGGAAGGTAAAATGACCAAGAGGCCATTCTCGGCCAAGGGCTATAGAGCAAAAGAGCCGTTGGAACTGGTTCACTCTGATTTGTGTGGTCCTATGAATGTCCAAGCAAGAGGGGGATTTGAGTACTTTGTCATTTTCATCGATGATTACTCAAGGTATGGGTACATTTACTTGATGCGACATAAGTCTGAATGCTTTGAGAAATTCAAAGACTTCAAGGCTGAAACGGAGAAGCGTCTAAGTAAATGTATCAAGACACTACGATCTGATCGTGGTGGAGAGTACCTCTTGGGAGAGTTTAGGGAATACTTATTGGAGCAAGGGATTACATCCCAATTGTCTGCACCCCGTATGCCTCAGTAGAATGGTGTAGCAGAAAGAAGGAACATGACTCTTATGGATATGGTAAGATCTATGATGAGTTATTCGGATTTACCAATTTCCTTTTGGGGACACGCATTAGAGACAGTTTCATACATTCTAAACTTGGTACTATCTAAGTCAGTACCTACTACTCCCATGGAATTGTGGACTGGGCGAAAGCCTAGTCTGCGGCATGTTCGGATCTGGGGTAGTCCAGCACATGTGCTGAAAGGGAACGCAGAAAAGTTGGAATCGAGAACAAAAGTATGTTTCTTTGTTGGGTATCCAAGAGGAACTAAAGGTGGTCTGTTTTTTAGTCCTAAGGATCAGAAGGTTATTGTTAGCACCAATGCCACATTCTTAGAAGAGGACTATGCTATGGACCACAAGCCCAGAAGTCGTATTGTTCTAGAGGAAATGAGAGGAGAGACATCGAGACATACTTCTTTGATACCAACGGTACGAGAAGAAACACCACAAGAAAGAGTTATCGATATTCCATTACCACGTCGTAGTGGGAGGATTATCGAAACTCGTGTAGATCCCGAACCAACCATTAACACACTGGTTCCTGAACCAGTACAATGTGTAGATAATGGTGTATTAGGTTCAGAATCTTCACAACGAAATATTAGTGATACACAGACACGGGTTGTGCCTCGTCGTAGTGGGAGGGTTATTATTCAACCTGATCGGTATATGTTCTTGGGAGAGTCTTATGACTGGGTCCCTGATGAACAAAGTATCGATCCCTGTAAATAGAATGAAGCACTCCAAGATAAAGATGCAGATCTTTGGCAAAAGGCTATGAAGTCTGAAATGGAGTCCATGTACTCCAATCAAGTCAGGGATCTTGTAGAACCACCCAATGAAATAAAACCCATTGGATGTAAGTGGATCTATAAGAAGAAGAGAGGAGCAGACGGTAAGGTGGACACCTTTAAAGCAAGGCTTGTTGCGAAAGGGTTCACTCAAAAAGAGGGAATCGATTATGAGGAAACCTTTTCGCCGGTGGCAATGCTGAAGTCTATCCGGATTCTCTTATCCATTGCTGCACATTTCGATTATGAAATTTGGCAAATGGATGTCAAGATAGCATTTCTTAATAGGAATCTTGACGAGTGCATCTATATGGTACAACCAGACGGGTTCATCGCAAAGGGCCAAGGACACATGTTGTGCAAGCTTAAGAAGTCCATTTATGGACTTAAGCAGGCGTCTAGGTCTTGGAATATCCGCTTTGATCAAGCAAAGAAGTCCATTTATGGACTTAAGCAGGCGTCTAGGTCTTGGAATATCCGCTTTGATCAAGTAATCAAGTCTTTTGGTTTTGATCAATGTGCGGATGAATCCTGTGTGTACAAGAAACATGATGGAAGCGTGGTGGTGTTCTTAGTACTATATGTGGATGATATCTTGCTAATCGGAAATGATGTGGGGGTATTATCTTCTATAAGGGTATGGTTATCCAGTCAATTCGATATGAAGGACTTAGGAGAAGCCGGTCACATCCTAGGAATAAAGCTTATGCGAGATCGCAAGAATAGGATGTTGGGCTTGTCACAAGGCACTTATATTGACAATATTCTTGAAAGGTTTAGCATGCAAGATTCCAAGAAAGGATTCCTTCCCTTCAGACACGGAATTACTCTATCTAAGGATCAGTGTCCTAAGACACCTGATGAGATGGAGAAGATGAAGGCAGTTCCTTATGCCTCGGCAGTAGGAAGCCTAATGTATGCTATGCTATGTACTAGACCTGACATCTGCTTTGCTGTTGGCATGGTTAGTAGATATCAGTCTAATCCAGGGCAAGAACATTGGACTGCGGTGAAAAATATTCTCAAGTACCTGAATAGGAATCGAGACTATATGTTAGTTTACCAAGCATACAGTCTTGTACCCATTGGGTACACAGATTCTGATTTCATGTCAGATAGGGATTCCAGAAAGTCTACCTCAGGATATATGTTTACCTTAGGAGGTAGAGCCATTAGTTGGAGTGAGGTGTGTCACTTCATGGCTTTGAGTCTAAGTGGGAGATTGTTAGGGATGTATACTAAAAGCCATGCTTTTTGTAGTTAATTTATTATTTTAATAAAATCAGTTATTCCATTTTTATGAGAATATGTGTGGGCAATGTTTGTATTATATTATTTATTTAATATTATGCATGTGTGTCTCTCATTCTACATAGTAGGTGGTTTGGTGTGTAGAGTTCGGCTTACACACGGAAGATCAGACCACCAGATATTGTAGAATGTAAGATTTTGGTTTACTGTCGTAGATGGGATTGGACACACCATCGGTAGGACTGCAGCATGGTGTTGTAGTAGGTTTGTCTTGATTGCGGGAAACGGTACAGTTTCAACTCACTATGCTGGTACACTTTGTGTTTTAAACAGGACCGACTTGGGGTAATTATCTTTATACTGACTTATAAGATAATTAATACCTCATGACTATTATGAGTGCTTATGCTCTAAATCCTAAGTTATTTTATGGACACGTACATTTGATATTTACACTTTGATCCCTAAAAGGGTGAGATCCTTAAATGGGTCATTATCTCATTGGACTGGGTGGCAATATTAATTGTGTGGTGGATATTAATTAATGATGGAATTCATGTCTCAATTTTGGGATTGATGATATCCCCTTGAGAAAGCTTATAAGTTTTGATTATGTCAAACCCTGCAGGTGGATTTTGTATCCGACATATCAGATAAGTTAAGTAGAGGATCTCAAGGAATTTTAAGAGATTAATTAAATGTGATTGTCAGTAATTATATTTAATTAAGGGATATCTATAATCTTAACGTGGGGAGATAATAAGCATTTAATAACATGGAGCTCGAAATATATTTTTGAGATAAGGGTAGTAGTGCAATTATAATTCTTTAGTGGTATGAATTATAATTTATGGAAATAGGAATCTGATTCAGTTCGAATTAGGGTTTCCTAATTCCATAAGGAAGCCTATTCCTTATTGACTTCTTATGGTCCCTATCGTAGCCTATATATATGCTGCCTTGGCTCTTCTCTCAGGTTGCATGAGCTCATATTCTAAGCTTCCCTTGACCTCCTAGCTTTCTTCTAGAAGGGTTTCCACCAAACCCTAGTCTCTGTGAGCATTCAAGAGACATAGGAGTGAAGATCGCTAGCGTCGGACAACGCTCACTAAAAGAGCTTCCGACTGCTCGATACTGATCGAAAGTTGCTGAATGTTTTACACAACGTTCCTGACGTCGAGACGGAGCTGTTGTAAAAAATTCAAGTAAATCGGAGATCGTTTAGTCCTCCTGACGAACACATCTTTGTCGGATCAATGTGATCGGGATTGAATCGTCACAGCAATCAAAGAGAGTGTTATAACTGGGAATAGAAAACAGAACGTAAAGAGGGAAGAGCAGAAAACTAAAAGGTTTTCGAAAGAGCCCACACCCAGTTCGATATTCTGGCAGCAAAGGAATACGGTAGAAGATCGTGAGCTGTTATCGAGCCCGTGTTCTCGATTCGTCTACTAAAGCAATCCGTTTTTGCAGTTCAAGGTAACCCTAGTTCCGCCCTTGTAGGGTTATTGTAGTTTTCACATAATTTTTTTGCCGTACCAACTTATACGCGCAGTCAATGGATTCTGGGAACGCAGTTTCCTAACAATCACTTCCTTTATAATCATTTATTTAGCTCTTCCTTCTCTCTACTTGTATAATATTAGTAAGGTTTTAGTGTTTGAGTGCAATAGTCCTTTATAATCACTTCCTTTATAATCAATTATTTAGCTCTTCAGAGTATTAAAATATTATGAATGATATTTTTAATCCTTACTCTGATTTTTGTATTGTTTATATTGATGATGTGTTAATATACTTCTCATCGATAGAAAAACACTGGAAACATCTAGATATTTTTTTTATAGAATTATCCCAAAAAAAATATGGTCCTGTTTTCTTGGCCAAAAAGATAAAACCATTTCAATCTAAAATCAGATTTCTAGGCCACAACATTAACAAAGGAACAATTGTGCCAATTGACAGGGCAATTATTTTTGCAGAAAAATTTCAGATGAAATCAAAGATAAAACTCAGCTCCAAAGAATTTTAGGAAGCCAAAATTACATTGCTGAGTATTACAAAGATCTTTATAAAGATTTTGCAGTCTTATATGAAAAGCTAAAGAAAATTCCCCCAGCTTGGAGCCCCAAGAATACTGAGGCGGTAAAAAGAATAAAAGATAAAGTGAAAATTTTACCATGCTTATGCCTTCCTATTCTCAATGCTTTTAAAATTGTGGAAACTGATGCTTCAGATTTGGGATATGGTGGAATTTTTAAAGCAAAGAGTTAATAACTCAGAACAATTGGTTCGTTTTACTTTTGGTATTTGGAAGCCAACCCAGAAAAACTATTCTACTATAAAGAAAAAAAATCTTGGCTATTGTTTTGTGTATTACAAAATTTATAGGAGATCTACTCAATCAATAATTTCTAATCAGAGTAGACTTCCAGGTAGCCAAGGATGCTTTTTTAAAAGATGTTAAAAACATTGCTTCAAAACAAATCTTTGCTAGATGGCAAGGAATATTGTCTGCCTTTGATTTTAAAATTGAGTATGTAAAAGGATGCTCAAATTCTCTCCCTAACTTCCTTACACGCGAATTTTTGCAGACAAATCATGAGTCCTAGCTTCAGAGGATATCCCTTTAAAGGGCGAGATGGTGGAAGACGCCCCACCTACCATAATCCTGGAAATAAACGTAAAGATAAAGTTCAAGGTTATATAGCCCCAGAAAGGATTATATCCTTTTCAAAACCTCATGACAAAGTTAAACTTTGGCTAATTCTTGTTTTAAACAATAATGAAGAAGCAGTTAAACTGCCTAGAGACATTGCTATGCATTATTTCGACATTCCTAATGGATGGTTTTATCCCAAAATTGCCAATGGGAATTCAAGGAAGTATTATGAGAATATACTTATTGAAACCAACTCAGTTAGAATTGAACACAGATACACAGGAGGTCATCAGCCTGCCTTCTCAAAAATGTTTATTGCAAAGGTCCTCTCCTTATATGACTGGGGATTCGACTTAACAAAAGAAAGAAAGCTTTTAAAATTGTCTCCTGATGATTGTAAGTCTTACAACTATTATGATTATCAGAAAGCTTGCGACAAAGCTCTTCTACTCCAAATTCCATTGTTTAAACACACATGGTATTTCCAATTCGATAAAAACTTCAATTTTGATCTCCCTCCATGGTTTTACTCATGGATTTTCAAGCATGGTCCAGAACTTGAGATTCTCCCTCATGAAGTTGCCTGTTGTTTCCAACTATACAAAAATAAGAATCTACCAGGATGAAGTGATAATCCGCTTCTCTACTTCTTTTTAAAGTTTTCTATTCCATGGATCCTGAAATGGGATTTTGCCCTTCAAAATTCTCTTGCACATGTTTGGACCTTATGTAGAAATTATCAAGTTTGGTGGTGGGCTAGATATAATAATCCAGACCTCACCCCCCTTGAGAATGGAAAAACTACTAGACATAGAACTTCCCTCTCCTTCTAAGAAGTCGTCTAGTATCTCATCTCCAGATATCTCTGAGATTAAATCTCAGATTAAATTAGATTTAAAATCTAAGTTTTCTAATTTGCCTATTGTGAGCTTAAAGCTCTTATCAAAGAAGAATAATGTAAAAGAATTAATTTTGATTCAACCAGTGATACGGAGACAGTTCTTCCCTCTGACTCTTCCATGCCAGACGGTCAAGGTTTGGATCCATATCCAGACTTTTAGAATATACATGAGCATGATGATGATGATTATGGTTTTGAGACACAATTCTACCATTAATCATTATTAGAAGACAAAATTCTTTTATAAAGTATAAAGCAGATTCTATCTTTTATAAAGAAAATATTATCTTTTAAAAAGATATGGCTATTTTTTAGACACGTCAAAAGCAGCTTTTGAAAAGGAAGATTCCTCTAATGGAAGTAAATTGGAAATAAAATACAAGATTCCCAAGGCATATGTTTACAACCAAGGAATTTGTATTCCTTCTACTTTTATTCTTGTTGAAACTCTTAACCAACCAGTTATACTGGGAACCCCTTTTTTGTCCTTAATAAGGCCTTTTACTGTTATAAAAAATGGTTTGTTAACAAAACTAATGGATGATGAAGCTCTATTTAACTTTATACATCAGCTAATGGAAACAGAAATTCATACTCTTAAAGAGAGTCTTGTTTTTAAAGAAAAACAAATTTGGTTGATCAAAGAAGAGATGGCTCATAAGAGAATAAATGAACAACTCTCACAAACTGTTTTAAAAACAAAGATTGAAAAGTTCCAGAAAATGATAGAAGACAATATCTGTTCTGACCATCCTAATGCTTTTTGGCATAGGAAGAAACATATTGTCTCATTGCCATATGAACAGGACTTTGATGAAAAGAAAATTTCAACCAAAGCTCGTCCTATTCAACTGAGTAAAAACTTTATGGAATTTTGCAAAAAAGAAATATAAGGTTTATTAGACAAAAACCTTATCAGGAAAAGTAAATCTCCATGGAGTTGTTCTGATTTCTATGTCAATAAGAATGCAGAAATTGAAAGAGGTGCTCCTAGACTTGTTATAATTATAAACCTTTTAATAAGGAACATGTCTTTTAATGGATTTGAGGAAAACTAGAAATTGTTCTTTAAAATTGTTTTGTTCCTCTTCGGAGAATCTTTTTAATAACATTCTGTTCTTTTGATTCTCTGGCTTTATAATATTCTATATATATATAGAAATTGAATATATTATTATATACATAAAATTGAAGAAAAGTGTGTACAATTATAGTTTTAATAACAAAATTACACTTATACTTTATGCAATTACCTTTTTGTTTCTACACCTTAAAGAAAATAGCCTTAAAGTTTAAAACGTTTACAATCATGAATTCTTTTTTATTAAATTGAATTATCAAAAACTCTTTTACATTCTGTAAATTACCCTTATGTGTGTATATATACATATATATTATATTATTTAATTATAATATATGTATATATAAATTGAATAACCAAATTACCCTTATGCCTTTTACAAATTACTCTTTTGTTAAATCGAATTATAGAATTACCCTTTTACCTTACGTAAATTGCCCTTTTGTATATTTGTGTGTATATATATATTTATCTATTCGTTAACGAAAAAAGAGTTTAAAAGTTTAAAGTGTGTACAATTGTAAATTGAATAACCAAATTACCCTTTTTTTTAGGTCGAATTACCAACAGGGTAGATAATTAGGGTTTAGTTCATTTTTAGAGTATGTTTTTAAGCATTAGGTCTAACAAGGATTTTTTTTTTTAGTGAAAGGTCCCTTACATATGAAACTGGGCAAAAAATCCCGACAATTTTGTGAAGTTTCACTAAAAAGTTCAGTGAAATTTTGCAAAATCTTCAGAATTTTTGTTTAACTTAACAAAAAATTTGGGTTGAGAGATATTGCACTAAAAAGTTTTCATTGTGTCCTTTAACCAATAACTTTTTCTAATGGGGGATTTGAAACTAAATTTCTATAAATTTAAGACCCTAATAACTCAAAATTATAGCATTTTTACCCAAAAAATATTAAAAATAAAAATATTTTTTTTTGGAGTTTGGGACGATGTACCCGAAAACCCCAACGTACATTTGTGCCACTGCAAGGAAAAACGATATTTATGTCACTTTTAAAATCGTTTTTATGTCACTTTTATTTTGAGTGACATAATATTTTTTCGTGTAGGCTTTTTATGTCATTTTTTAAGTAGTTATGTCACTTTGTAAAAAAGTGACATAAATAATACTGTTTTAATGTCATTTTTTAAGAAGTAACGTAAATGCATTAGTTTTTATGTCAGCATTTTGAAAAAAATGACATAAATTATGGCACTTTTTTATGTCAGTTTCTCAACAAGTGACATAAATATGGTAGTATGACAAAAGTGACATAAATAAATATGCGGTGGCAATTTTGTAAATAAATCAAAATGTTTATTTCTAACCTAGCCTCCCTCGTCTCTTCATCCAACAAGGGTTACAGACCCTCTCTAACCTCAACAACAAACCCTAACCTCATACTCCATTGTTCATCTCCCTCTCTCTCTCTCTCTCTCTCTCTCTCTCTCTCTCATCCTCCCCTGAATTTCACTTTCTCACTCTACAGTCTCCTCTCTTCTCCAAAGCCCTAACCAGTCCGCCATCGATCTGACGCAGCCCCTCCTCTCTCACCTCCTTCTCTCAACCGTGGCCGCCGCCTCTTCCTCCCCCTCTCAGTCACCGCCTCCGCCGATTTGACGCACCCCCTCCTCTCTCACCTCCTTCTAGGGAACCATTCTCTCTCTCTCTGCAGTGACTAACTTTGGAGTCTCCGGTCAGACTTTGAAACCTGACAATGTAGGGCTCGAGTCATCAGAATCTCTGATTTCTAAAAAATTGGTTCAGCATACGAAAACTAAGGGGCAAAAACTCTCCGAAGGTTCAAAATCTAGGGGAGCGAGCAATGGAAGATCAAGAAGGGAAAAGAAATGCTTGTAAACAGAAGGGAAATCCTACTCAGTCAGCTAATAAGAGTAAAAGCAAGGAGAAGGGTGATTTTGAGCAGATTGCTTGCAAAGTGAAAACTCATCCAGAAACAGGTTTAAATATTTTATTGGGAGAATTGGATTTTCCACTTTTCAGCTATGCTTCCATTTGCACTTTGTTCCCTAAATGTAAAAAGATGGCAAAAATGGCCCTTAAAACATTTAGCCGTCAAGATATTGACAGAAATTGCATTTAACACCGATAAACAATTCCTCCTGTTGCTGGCTGTGTGATGTCATGTGACGATTTTTTGTTAGTATTGATGGCTAAATGTGATGGAGGGTGCTAAATGCTCCATTTTTCACTTTAGGGACCATTTTGCTATTTTTTTTCTGCATTATTTAGGGCAAATTGAAAATGGAGGAGCATTTGAAGCGTGCAAACTGCATTTTATTCTATTTTACAATAGGTGAGCATATGCTCGAACATGTTCTCAAGTCATCAATTCCTGTTATGACATGCTAGCTTATTTTTTGAGAATTGAGCATGATGTGTGATTATGTAATAATGTAGGGGATTACCAATTAGATGATCTCGAACATAGTGGAGCTAAAAACATAAGTACAAGCGAAGACATGTATAACTTGGAGGCGGTGCCGAGTGGAGTGATGGAGCAATGTCCACCGCCGCGGAATGCTTGGGTGCGTTGTGATGATTACTATAAGTGGAGGCGCATACAAGCTCAACTTGCAGATTCAATTGAAGAACAAATGTCAGATGGTGTATTATCATACTTATCTCACACTAGAGTCATGAATGAACTATTTGGATCATGTGATGTGTTGTCTTTTTAATTGGCCTTACAAGAAGTATGGATATAATCCGTATAGCAATATAAAATGGGTATAGCACTAAAATGGGTGAAGAAGGTTTTGGCCTACTTTATTCCATAGCACTAGTGGCTGGGGCACATGCATTACGTGTGCAACGTCACCAACCTGTGGCTTTGTTATGTACTTCAAACTTTATAAATAAAAAACAGTTTGTGAAGAATACTACTATCAGTGATTTTAAAAACACACTTTAATTGAAGTAATGGCCTATTTGATCGCGCCAATCTTTTAATCGGACCAAGCTGATTCAGTTTTGACCCCTACTTTGATTCTGTGGAGGCAAAGTTTGATGTTAAAAATAAAAATAAAAAACAAACAAACAAACAAAGGAAAAAAAATATTGAGTGTGCTGGAAGCAAGATGGAGACAATTGAATAAGATTTGAGAGGTAGAAATAAACAAATACATAGGTTTGGTCATGAAAGTTCCAATTGGCTCTTTCATGTAAGCAAAAAGAAAAAATAAAAAACGGACCTTGAGTGTAAAATGAAGCACATGAGTAGGAAATTTTATTTAAGTAATTCTATGCTTCCTAAAGTTGAATTCTAACTTAGGTTCCCAAATACAATGTCAGTTACTCATAATAATAATTTTTTTTTAAAAAAAGACCATGAGTTGAGAATGATCTTGACATCAAAGAAGAAAAAAATACAAAAATTTGTATACGAAATTTAAGTATCTTTATTTGAGTTGTACATTTTAATTGCAGTAATGCTATGCTTCCCAAATTTTTCATGAAAAAATAAAAATGCTATGCTTACAAAATTTGAATACCAAATTTGGTTTCTAAATGCTTTGTTAGTTATTGGTTTTTTTTTTCTTAAAAAAAAGAGCATGAGTAGAAAATGAAGCACATGTTGAACATTTGAATTTGTGTAATGCTATGCTTTCCCAAATTTGAATCCAAAATTTGGTTCCCAAATACTTTTTCATTTCTAGCCAGTACCTAAACTGGCTAAAGTAATTTGAATAAGAAGCATTATGGAACTTAAGTGTTGTGAGTGGCCACTATGTCAACGTATTTTAGCCCCCCCAACCCCAAAAAAAAAAAAAACAGTGATGGAGAGGTAAAGACTAGAGACCATAAAGAGATCGAAGGGTTGAAAAAAAAACCAGAGACAGGGAGGTAGAGACCATAAATTGAACATAGGTTGTTAGAAAGAGAAACTAAATAACAAAGAATCTTAGTTGAAAAAAATAATGATAAGGAACATGGTATCATAATCAATCTAGATGTTAATGCACTTGGTTAAATGAAATCTCCATTCTACCTTGAATCAAAGAATCGTGGAATTTGTTGGAATGCAACAAATTTCAGTGTTAATTTGAAGAAACAACAGAGAATGCAGCAAATTTCAATGGCCCCGTTTGTTGCAGCTTAAGTAGATAGACTATAGCTTTTAGCTTATCATATTATAGCTTATGAAATCATCTCTCTCTCTCTCTCTCACACACACACACACACACACACACACACGCACAAGTTGACATATGATATTTGAGTCTCTCTCTTCTGTACGCGTGCGCACACAAACATATGAGTTGTAGAAGAAATATTAGAAGAATTATTTTTTTTTCACGCTCACTCTCTAGATCCGTCCGATGAATTTTCTGAAAGTAAATTGATTTCAAGTTTAGTACAAAGTTATGAAAGTAAATTACGCTTTTGTGTTTGTTCCGAAGGTATATGAACGGTATGTAATGAGTCTGCAAAGGAAACTTCAATTTGAGAAAAGAAGTCAGGCTAATTAAATGAGGGTATTTTTCAGCCTTATTATGGGTGGTTAAGATTTCTCTATTTGATTAATTTACATATACTTCTGAATTTGGTCCCTCTTATGATTATGAAAATTTTCCAGCCTTCGTCTCTCGCACACTTTGAATTCTGGTGGGTTTTTTATAGGTGTTTTTTTATTTGAATTTTATGTGATCTTATTCTTAATGGATTTATGTTCTATTGATAGGTCAGCATATGTTCTGCTGGGCATTAAACTAATGGTCTCTACTTGCTTGACATGCCCAATGATAAATTCAAGTGGTACAAGTAAGCTTTTAGAAATGCTGCATTTGAAATTTATGTATTTTTATCCTCCTATTGCTATTTGCTTAATTTTTTTAATCGTATAATGTTTTAGATATGCCTTTTGCTTAAATTTGGGGGTTATCATGTTTTTGGTTTGCAAATATATTGGTCTCTAGAGACAAAAACCTGCAGTCTTTTTAGGCTTTTAGCAAGGGTTTAGCTTTAATTTGTATTCCAGGCCCATGTTCTCATGGTTATTACTAAACATAAGGAATTCCTAATTTGGTGAGAGAATGGATTTCAATAATAAAATGATATTCATAACCATTAGGAGACTGCAGAAATATTGTAGGCATTATTGTTGCTTTTAAAATTGAACTTTTGAGGGGTCTGGGGTGTCCCTTCATAGCTTGACTCCATGGCCCAAAATCAAGATGTAGGGTGGGCTTTAATGTACATATTTATGAACTAGGGCAGCTTCTCAAAGATGTTCAATGGACCATTTAAAAAATAATTGCTCTGTAGTATTAGACATTCAACATCATCGAGTGTAGGAAGAATCTCAAAGTCTAGAGAGAGATTGAGCATCACATTTACAAACTTTGGTGTTTTGTTCTTTCCCATTACATCTTTGTTCCCTTTTTCTAACTTTTCTACAATTCGGACTTCACAGTAATGCTGGAAGTGGGTTTGAAGAAAGAGAAAAACAAGTACTCATAACTCATATTTCTTTTGTTGAGCAAAAAAAATAATAACTCATTTCTTTGGGTAAATTCAAAGTTTATGAGATATAGAATCAATACTATATGTATAAATGGTTATATATTCAAGTGAGATTATCAGTTATATATCCAGTATTTGTATTTAGATAGTAATTTGGATTTCTTTTCTGAATTTTGAGATGTCGATCTCAACAGCTATATCAGCTCAACTTATTTCAATAGTATTTGTATCATTTCATGGTTTGCTATATTCAGGTGTTTTTGTTACACCTACAATTGGAGGTTCTTCCAGGTAATTCTTTCTCTCTTTCTTCTTCCCCCCCCTTCTCGCTGCATCAGCCTCTTATTTAACCCACACAAGTTGTAATTTAGAGATACAAAGAGACAGAGGGATAGAGATGACCCATTTACTGATTACACGCGAAATTTTAGCAAATATATGTCACCATTATGCTCTAGCAGTGAGTGTCAATACCTTAAACCACCAGCAAACTCCACCTTCTTGATTATTCCTAAGAACCCAAGTTGAAATTTTTGGTAGATTGTTCCTTTTGCTTTATAAATTTCCCCCCGGCCCTCTTACTTTTGTCTGAAGCAATATGTTTAGAGGAGCGCTTTTGGTACACTGAATGAAACAAATTAGATTTATTTGTTCTTGGGTATATGCTAATTTATGTAGAGAAGCTCCAATTACCCATATATTATAACCATTTTGAGAATGATGAATACTATTGCTTTTGTTCCTGTCAATCTCCAATCAATGTGTTGACAGTAATGGAACCTTCTGTCAAATTGATATTTTACAATTATGGCTAACTCTAGACCCATGAATAACATCTTTTTCATCTTTATGGACAGTGTAAACAAAGCGAACAACAAGAAATTTGCATTCTGTGGTTGAACCTGGTAAGCATTTTCCTTCAAAATTTGGGTCTATCAAGAAACTACTGTTTCTGCATGTTCTCAAGTGGTAGTGGAATATGATTAGAAAACACCTAATATAACATGCATGCAAGGAATGTTTTTGCTGAATAAGCTTGGAAGTTTTGTATTAATAGAGGAAGCACAATTACAGTGATCATCACATTCTGGTCCAGTGCTCACTCCCGCGGAAGTGTTGATTGCTATACATGGCATTGATCCTGGCAGAGACAGAATTCCTTTGAAGAAGGCACATGCTCTCTCTCTCTCTCTCTCTCTCTCTCTCTCTCTCTCTCTCTCTCTCTCTCTCTACATATATATATATATATATCTCTCTCTCTCTCTTCCATTTTTCCCTCTTTTCCACTCTGCACGACCTGGCGTGATTAATTTTTCTAATCTTTGAGCAGGTCACAGATGCATGCAATGCTTGTTTTGAGCAACGACAAATATTCACCCAGCAAGTTCTTACAAAGGTCTTGAATCAATTGGTATGTGCCACCGGAAACTTGTAACCTTCTTTTAGTTAGACTCTGTCACTTTAACCACAACTAAGATTATCTATTAATGCAGATTGAGCAGATTCCTCTTCCCTTATTGTTCATGTGCACAGTATTACAGGCTATAGGTGCTTTTCTAGCCCTAATAAGATACAACATTTCTGATGTGGTTCAAACAAGGGCGAGCTGAATTTTAGTATGGGGCATTGTTGTTTAATTGTATTTCCTTTTCCAAGGAAACAAACAAATTCTTTGCAATTTGCAATAATTATGTAGAGAAAGCAATATCTTAAAGATGAACTTGCAAGGTGCACTTGATGAGGCGGCGATCCAAAAATCTAGCTAGAAGGTCATCTATGGGCTCCTTGCTCTACATAAGTACAATGCTCGTGAAATATCACTTGGATAATTTGCAAAGTGCAGCATGGTGCACAAATGCACTTGGATAATTTGCGAAGGGTGGAATAGAACAAATAGTTAATACTTGCCCCTTTCTTGAGGGATTGTATGGCATAACGGGTAGATCCTACCATGAGCGTTATGATGTGGTGAGGACTCCATATCCCATAACGATGGTGAATAAGGGGGTGCCACCTAGCATGGTAGACTACTACCTAAAACTAGCAACTTGTTTCATTTAAAACATTTCGAATGGTCCTCTTTGTGGTTGAACTCTAAGGTCCAAAGCGAAACTGGTCCATAGCTTGGAACAACATACTATGTAGAATCATAAGCCCAAATCTATGTCTTAGCCCATTTAGAATCTGTTTGGTTCATGGATTTAGTAAGGGAAAGGAATAGAAAACAGAGTTTTGTTATAAACTTTGAGCAAACTGTACGTATTATTGATGCAGATAACAAATGATGTTGTTGTAGCTCGTATATTAAGTGCCACCCTTGTCGTTCCAAAGATGACCAAAAATCTTTTTGGAAGGACACCGGGTTGTTCTTTTTGCAGTTCATTTTCTGATCTGTTATCTAATTTCTATATTTCATTTATACAAATGATTGGTCACTTGGCATTCATACCTAGAATAATATTTTTTGCAGCAAGTTTTCCGAAATCGTTGACGTGAAGATTGGTTGAAAGGATAAGGATGAAATGAAAGCATTTTATTACTCTGCACTTGAGGTAAAGTGCAATTTATCCTCAACCTTGTTGTTGGTAACATTACTAGTGTTTGTTTGCTTGTTGTTCTTAACCCTTGAAAAAACCTAGTTTTGGGGGGTTTGAGGGTTTAAACGGTAAAGCATGTATCCGAACGCCACAAAACCTTACTCATACCTCAAACAAGCCTAAATAAACTTGTGAAAACTAACGGAATGAATAACGGATTCACGGTTCACAAATAATGCGAAAAAAATGACTCTTTCATCACTTAGGCTTGAAAAAACTTAGTTTTTGAGGTTTACAGATTCTCACACCTCAAACATACCTAAATAAACTTGCGTGAACTAACGGAATGATTTATAGATTCACGGTTCACAAAAAATGCGAAAAAGTGACTCTTTAGACACTTATGCTTGAAAAAGCTTAGTTATTGAGGTTTTGAGTAGTGAATCGGTAAACCGCTTAACCAAATGCCACAAAACCTTTCTCGCACCTCAAACATACCTAATAAACTTGCGTGAACTAACGGAATGCTTTACGGATTAACGGTTCAAAAAAATGCGAAAAAATGAATCTTTAGACACTTATGCTTGAAAAAGCTTAGTTATTGAGGTTTTGAGTAGTGAATCGGAAAACCGCTTAACCAAACGCCACGAAACCTTTCTCGCACCTCAAACATACCTAAATAAACTTGCGGGAACTAATGGAATGCTTTACGGATTCACGGTTCGCAAAAAATGCAAAAAAATGACTCTTTAGACACTTATGCTTGAAAAAGCTTAGTTATTGAGGTTTTGAGTAGTGAATCAGTAAACCGCTTAACCAAATGCCACGAAACCTTACACGCACCTCAAACATACCTAAATAAACTTGCGGGAACTAACAGAATGCTTTACGGATTCACGGTTCACAAAAAATGCGAAAAAGTGACTCTTTAGACACTTATGCTTGAAAAAGCTTTGGTATTGAGGTTTTGAATAGTGAATCGGTAAACCGCTTAACCAAACGCCACAAAACCTTTCTCGCACCTCAAACATACCTAAATAAACTTTCATAAACTAACGGAATGCTTTACGGATTAACGGTAAAAAAAAAATGCAAAAAAATGACTCTTTAGACACTTATGCTTGAAAAAGCTTAGTTATTGAGGTTTTAAGTAGTGAATCGGTAAACCGCTTAACCAAACGCCATGAAACCTTTCTCGCACCTCAAACATACCTAAATAAACTTGCGTGAACTAACGGAATGCTTTACGGATTCACGGTTCACAAAAAATACGAAAAAATGACTCTTTAGACACTTATGCTTGAAAAAGCTTAGTTATTGAAGTTTTGAGTAGTGAATCGGTAAACCGCTTAACCAAATGCCACGAAAACTTACACGCACCTCAAACATACCTAAATAAACTTACGGAAACTAACGGAATGCTTTACGGATTCACGGTTCACAAAAAATGCGAAAAAAATAACTCTTTCATCATTCCGAGTCCCCGATCGAACACATTGTGGTATCTCAAAACCCCCAAACATAGTTTTACTCTTTTGTTATTTTATATACAACTAATTAATGAAAACTTTATCTTTTTTGTAGGTACAAATTTTCACAATTTGATGGAAGATTCTAACAAACAAACCACTTTTTTTGTTGGGCTAATTCTTTTTTGTTGCTTTCGTGGTTTTTTTTTGTACTTTTTGATGAATATGTAATATGTATATGTTGTTAGTTTTGCACTTGACTCGGATCGATTGTATACTTTTTGTTCATCCCAATTAATTGGTTGATATTGAGATGAATCGATGAAATTTAGTAGTTGAAATAGATTATATATATTGAGTAGAATTTAATTTTGTACAGGGTGCATGGCATTCTATATATGTACAGGGTGGTATATATTGTTTGTACAGGGTGATATTTATGTCACTTTTACTGTATTTATGTCACTTTAAGGCTTTTATGTAATAATTTTGTTTGGTATTTATGTCACTTTTTTACTTTTATGTCACTTTATGTTAAAAGTGATATAAATAAAATTGTATTTATGTCGCTTTTAAGTATTTATGTCACTTTTAATACTTTGATATTATAATTTTGTTTGGTATTTATGTCACTTTTCTACTTTTATGTCACTTTATGTTAAAAGTGACATAAATAAAATGGTATTTATGTCACTTTTAAGTATTTATGTCACTTTTAAGACTTTGATATAATAATTTTGTTTCGTATTTATGTCACTTTTCTACTTTTGTCACTTTAGGTTAAAGTGACATAAATAAAATGGTATTTATGTCACTTTTAAGTATTTATGTCACTTTTTATTAACAAATGTGTTGGTTTATGAAACATTTATGTCACTTTTTCGAAAACATTTATGTCACTTTTAAAACATTTATGGCGCCTCTATTTATGTCACTTTCTACTGGAAAAAAAGTGACATAAATATCTATTTTCGGAGCCGATTCAAATTAATTTTTTTTTATAAAATATTAGAGGTCGATAAATTTCCAGTGGTATAAATTTTACTCGGATCGAACTTAAAATGAATTTTCTATGACTTTTTGAAGAAAAAGGGGCCTGCCCATTTTCGAATTTTAACATGATTTTTGATTTGTAATCTACCACCCCTTTTCAAAATTATTTTGCAATGTATATCATAAGTGTCATGCGTCCTAGATAAACTCCACGTGTGTGTTTCATTAGGTTATTAGGTCCTTCGCACCATTTTTATTCAAAAATATCCTTCAATGGCTTAAAAACTTAAAATAGCAATATTTTTTGTTCTAGAAGTTCGATTTTTGTAAAAATGAATGTTTTGAAATCAGGAAAACGAAATCTATTTAATGAGATTAATATCGACAATGAAATCTTGGGGAAAAGAAAACATGATATTTAAAATTAAAGACAAAAATAAATAAATATATATATATATGTATATTTGGTTCTGTATACATATATATATATTTTTTTTTACAGAATAGTGTTTAAATGCGTAGATCTCGAAAACCATTTATGACATAAATAAAATCACATAAAAAGTCTAAAAATTAAGAAGATATGGTCGTACGATTCAAGCAGACTCATAACTTATAAGCCTATAACTGTGGGATTTTATTCCCAAAACCAGTTATGGTAAATTTTTTTAAATATTATAATTAACATGTTTACTGTGAGAGCATTTTTGCTCACCCAAAATTTGGTACACCAATGCTCACCCAAGCATCCCATTGGCCAATGCAGTGGGGCCCAGGATTAAATAAATGTTGTTTAATATTGTTTAATCCTGGGCCCCACTGCATTGGCCAATGGGATGCTTGGGTGAGCATTGATGTACCAAATTTTGGGTGAGCAAAAGTATTTTCATTTACTGTGTGTATATGTACATATATTGACGGATATGCCCATAACTGTGAAATTTAAATTCTAAATCAGTAGGTTATTGAATATCATAACTAACTTATTTAGGCCTTGTTTAATAACCATTTAATTTTGATTTTTTTGTTTTTGTTTTCACTTTTGTTTTGTGTTTGTTTTGTTTGAAAACGGCAACAAAAAAAAGCCGTTTGGTAAACTCAAATATTTTTATTTATATTTTTTCAAAAACAATTTAAAAAAGATGCCAAAATTAGAAACAGAAAAAAGTGGCTTACAAAAAATCAAAATAAATTTTAAAACAAAACTGATGACAGTTCACTAATCAAAACTTATCTCGCATGAAGAAAAAAAGAACACGACATATATATAAAAGTACATACCGAGTAAAATGATCAAATTGCCCTTGGAGCTTACACTAAATACAAATCAAGTCTTCAACTACCTTGAGGTTCTTTAATGTTTTGGGACGAGGTGTAGAAAAGATCTTTTTCACAGTGGTGGTCAACGAAGTAGATGGTTTGATAAAGGTTGAGTATGGGTTTAGGAAATGGAGATCAGTAAGAGGACTCTTATGATCTTCTGGTAGATAGTCGAATTTATAGAGGTATTCAAGTTTGGAGGTCGAGCGTCTAGTGGAGGAAGTGGAAGAACTTCTGGAGATAGAGGAAGAAGAAGCCAAAAGTATAGTGAACAGTAAAAGTGAACAGTGACTTTTTTGCTATAGTAAAAGGTGAGTGATTAATCATATACATTAACACAGGCTGAGACTCTAGAAAAATCCACAAAGGATAAAAGCTTGGCAGGGGAATGGCTTTGGGCTGTATAGGAAGGTAAACCGAGACAAACAATAAGGCTCAAGGTACCCGATGATCGGGTCCATTTGGCCTGAAAGTATTCTAAAATGACTATTTTTCCCTTAAACCTTCACAAGGTCATAACTTGTTAAGATTAAACCAGAATTGAATATCGTCAGAACCTATGAGCTCATATTAATATGAAGAACATTTTGGGACATAGAAGTATTTGGATCTTAAAATGACCAAATTACCCTTCGAGGCTTACTGTTAATAAGTTAATATAAATAAGGTCTTCAAATAACACGGGGTAACCTACCCAAGATTATTCGATGTTCTGGATCCAATGATGGTGTCTATTTGGCTTGAATTTTTTTGAAAAATAACTATTTTGCCCTTGAACCTTTAAAAATGCCATAACCTTTTAAGATTAAACCAAAATTGAACATCGTCAGAGCTTGTGAGCGTATGAATATGAAGAACATTTTAAAGCCTCAAAATTTATCTATATCATAAAATGACCAAATTGTCATTGGAGCTTACATTTAATGAGTTAATACATATATATATATATATCAAGTCCTCAAATAACACGAGCTCACTACTCCAAGGTTCTTCGATGTCCTAGATCCAATGACAGGGTACACCAGACCTGAATAAATTAGTAAAATAACTATTTTTCCCTTGGAATATCAAAATGTCATAACTTGTTATGTTTAAACCATAATTGAATATCGTCAGAACCTGTGAGCTCATATTAATATGAAGAACATTTTGGGAATTAAAAAAAGTTTATGTATCATAAAATGACCAAATTACCCTTCGAGGCTTACTTTTAATAAGTTAATATAAATAAAGTTTTCAAATAACGTCAACATTCTGGATCCAATGATGGTATACATTTGGCTTGAATTTTTTTTTTTATAAAATTACTATTTTTCCCTTGAACCTTTAAAATGCTATAACTTTTTAAGATTAAACCAGAATTGAACGTCATCAAAGCCTGTGAGCACATATTAATATGAAGAATATTTTGACACCTAAAGTACACATTGTAAAATGACCAAATTGCCCTTGGTCTTGCATTTAATAAGTTAATTAAAATAAAGTCTTCATATGTGAAAAGCTCACCTATCCCCAAGGTTCTTTGACGTTCTAGATCCAATGGTGCAGTCCGCTTGGCCTGAATTAATTGCATAATTACTATTTTACCCTTGTAACTTTAAAAAGTCATAACTTGTTAAGATTAAACCAGAACTGAACGTCGTTAGAGCCTAAGAGCTCATATTAATATGAAGAGCATTTAGGGACCTAAATTACATATATTAAAAATGACCAAATTATCCCTGGATCTACTATTTAATAAGTTAATATAAGTCAAGTCTTCAAATAACACGAGCTCCAATTCCAAGGTTTTTCGACGTTCTAGACCTAATGAAGGGGTTCATTCGGACTAATGAACACCGCCATTACGTCCAGAACATCATAGAACCTTGGGGTAGTTAGCCTATGTTATTTGAAGAGTTGATTTATATCAATTTATTAAAAGTAAGCCACTATGGATATTGCAGTTTAACCACAGCTTTTAAATCTTTTCAAAATACAAAGAGCCGCCACTTCATTTTTAAAAAGAAAAATTAAGAAACCATTTTTAAAGCAAACCAATCTTTTGGAAACTAGAGATTTCTAGGTCTGGGGATTATGGAATGAGAGGGGAAGGAGTTCGACAGACTAAAACACCCCCTTTCATGCTATCTCGTGATAGGCCTCTACTTACCACTCTTTTGAATCGAATTATTAATCTAAACATGCCCTCAATTTATATATATACATATAAATATACATTACAAAAGCATGTCTAAAGGAGTGTAAGATTGCTAATGATAAAATAGCATTCAAAACCACGTAATTTCAAGTATCAAGCATGATGATGTGCAAATAGGGGACTAGGAAACTTACCCAGGATCCAGCTGCAATATTGAAACATGCAATGCATACAAAAATAGAAAACCCTAAGAAAAGTTCTATAATCACATATACACATAAGGCAAATCCTAATTCTAAGTTGTCGTACATGGAGTTGAAAATTAATAAAATCAAAGAGTAAAAATAAACTAAAGAGGGGTTGAGAAATCACACCTCAATAGCCCTACAAAATAAATGGTTAGTCCACATGCTTTGAGCAATATAATATGAATCCCTAAATAATATATATTCAAACTTCTATCTTAATTCTACCGAACATGGAGGGAGATGATATAATCATGAATTCTTAGTTGGAATCATAACACCTCTATAGATATACAAGTCTCAACTAGGAGCCAATGTAATGTCTATATAGAGATGGTCTAGTCCCAACTTGGTCATAAGGAACCCATAATTATATTCAACTAAGTTCAATTAGATGCAACTTAAACCAAGAATAAGTCCTAATCACAAGTACTAACATACATGAATGAATACATGGACATGGACAAGAATGAATTATTCATTGATTTAGATCGTTTAGCCTCTGAATTTAAGTTCAATTAATCATTATTAAAACATGGTTTAAGCCTTAGGTCATGAACAAGTCATTTGGGCCATTATTTGCAAAGTTTATCAAATCAGTTACAGAATTCTAAAAATTATAGAGAGCAGACAAGAATTTTAAAAATAGAAACAATATACCTCCCATGGTTGGATCTTAGTGATTTTTGGACACAAGGTGCCTCTGGGCGTCTAGTTTCTAACCCAAAAAGAAAATCAAAGATCCAACAGTTCAATCTCTAGAAATTGGGTCATAACCGGACATCACTCAGAAATTAATTAACAACTCTCTGTCCAGAGATTTTATATGATATTTTAAAAATAGTAATAAATCCGAATGACTCTAATATTTTTAGGTGATCTCATTAACACATTAAACATCATAGAAACAGTAATTTAAAGTAAAAGAATACTTGGTTAAGGCTTTGATAAATTCAAATCAAAACTGACTTACTGTTATGAAATTTTGGACAGAGAATGGCTAGTTTAAAAATCCTAGGACCAAACCATCTTAAACATGGAATCTTATCAAAACAAAAAATGTAGTGGTGAATTTTTGTGTTATGAACACTCTCCAATTGGTCTATTTCAATTCCAATAAATCATGATTTAATTAAAAATCCTTGATCAAAATTGGTTTATGAATTCACTACACCATTTGTTGAGTTCATCTTTTTGGGCTAAATCTATCAACCAAACCATAGAGATTGACCCATCCTAAAACTAATTCTGCTTCCCATTGATGGTCATTGGAGATTAAATATGACTAATCTATGTGAGCCTTAATGAAATATGGAGAAGATTCCATAAGGCTTCAAATTAGAGGACCTAGGTCATGAATTAAGGCTTAGACCTACTAATTATGTATGGACATGGTTATTCTCATTTGAATCAAAAGTTCATAGAGAATTTAACAAGGACAACTCAAAGGGAGTCCTATGAGATATTGAGAATCTCATGGATCCCAAGAGAAGAATATAACAAAAGAAAAGGAAATCAAAATTCAAATGATATTCAAAGTTAAACTTTGCTTCATAGTTTATTTAGTCTTAAACCTCAATCTACTTTGATCCAATTCAAGTGAAAAGAGCAAATGACAGTTTAATCATAATTCTAGTGGAATGTGATGAAATGAGGTGGGAAGAGACTTTTTAAAAATGTATAAAAGATCGTAAGTAGCTCTATGGATTGTGATTAAACTTGGATTAAGTACTAACTAGTCTAGAGTTTACCTCCAATTATTCTCAACTTTCTTTGTGATTTAAAGGACTTCCAAGGATTATTCAAGCTCTTCTCCTAGCCCATGCAATGACTTACTCTTTAATTATCTTAAATTTTCTCTAAGATTCTCCTAATCAAAACCTAAGACATCTAAGATTCAAGTTGCTCAAAAAAAGGATCAAGTTTCAAAAACAAGATTGAGATCCCCTTGTAAGTTTGAGGGTATTCACTCCCTATATATAGGTAAAATTTTGAGGGTATTTCAATATTTTCAAGCCAAAAAACCCTAATTTTGGATGTACTTTTGATGGTACAAAATGTACTATTTCAAAAAGCATGTTTTCAAAAAATACGGCATTCAGTGGAGTTGTCCGCGGCACTCTGAGACTGCAGGAATGACACTCACCACTTGCCGTGACAGCATTCATTGAGTGCCGCAATGGCACTTAGGGACTGTCGCAGACAACTCACGGACTGCCGTTTTTTTGTGCTTCATAGTTTGCCTTATTTTCAACTTATTTTTCTTTTTTTTTTTTATTCTTTTCTTTCTTTTTCTTGCTTCTAGAACTGCTTTTATTTTTTCGCAAATTGGCGAGTTATTTGTGGCATTGTGATTATCAATGACTGCCAGTGCGGTAGCCAGTGAGTGCCACACCGGTAACCCGTGAGTGCCATAGACAACTCCTCTGTATGCCGTTTTCTGCTATTATTCCCATTTCCTCTCTTTCTTTTTCTCTTCTTTTGGATTTAAAGAGCCTTTCGAAGAGCTTTAACCACCTTGGAAACCTTAAGTTAGCTAGACAATGTCATCATTAGTCTTAGAGGTAATGCTCTCCCTAAATTTGATGGTTGGTCAAAATTAGGGTGTCTATAGTTTGCCCCTCTTCGACAGAGTTTGTGGGGCAACACGTGTCACAAGTGAATGTCGAAGCCTGTGTGAAGACAAGCCTTTGACCAGACTGTCGAATTCAGGTAAAAACAAAAATGCGTTGCAAAAATGGTTGCACAAAATGGTCCATGCTGGTCGTGTCCAATGGTGAACTGCCTACGTATCTCCACGGGAATCAGACCATGACGTAGTTCGGGTAAAAGGACAAATACACAAGCATAAATAATCATACTGATGAATGCACCTATCCTATCATGATGCACGTGCTCGTGCAATGATGATTGCCAATGTAATTTCATGCTTCACGCTTTCGAATATGTAAATGCAATGATTTGAGATCATGCTATTTTGATACATCTAGGTGCAATCCATGTCCTATGCTACTTAATGCTTGTGGCACTTTAACTTAAAGACGAGTTATCTTTAGAACTCGGAGCTTCTTTGACTAATGAGTTGGTCCCCTTCTGGAATCGTAGCTATTCGGCCAATTGGATGAACACTGAATACAATTGACTGGGCGGCGTTTTGCGGCTTAGGCCCCCGGTGTCAATGCAGGTTTGCTCTGAATATCAGCAGCACTTCAGCCACGTCGGCTATGTTTGCTCTGGATATCCGCAACCCTTCGACCGCATCGGATATGTTTGCTCTGGATATCTTCAGCTCTTCAAATTTGTCAGATATGCTTGCTATAGATATCCACAGCCATTCGAGCTCTTCGGACATGTTTGCTCTAGATATCCGTAGCCCTTCGCCTTCGTCGGATATATTTGCTCTGGATATCCGTAGTCCTTCTGCCTTGTCGAATATGTTTGCTCTGGATATCCGTAGTCCTTCGGCCTCATCGGATATGTTTGCTCTAGATATCCACAACCCTTCGGCCTCGTTGGACATGTTTGCTCTGGATATCCGTAGCCCTTCGGCCTCGTTGGATATGTTTCTGTTAGTAAACTTCGTTCCCAGAATCCATTGACAGCGCGTATAAGTTGGTACTGCAAAAAAAATTACGTGAAAACAACAATAACCCTACAAGGGAGGAACTAGGGTTACCTTGAACTGCAAAAATGGATTGCTGTAGTAGACAAATCGAGAACACGGGCTCGATAACAGCTCACGATCTTCTACCGTATTCCTCCGCTGCCAGAATATCGAACTGAGTGTGGGCTCTTTCAAAATCATTTCTGTTTTCTGCTCTTCCTCTTTTACGCTCTCTTTTCTATTCCGAGTTATAATTCTCCATATAAAAACATGCTAGCTGAGAAGAGAGCCAAAGCAGCATATATATAGGCTACAATAGGAACCATAAGAAGTTAATAAGGAATAGGCTTCCTTATGGAATTAGGAAACCCTAATTCGAACTGAATCAGATTCCTATTTCCATAAATTATAATTCATACCACTAAAGAATTATAATTGCACTCCTACCCTTATCTCAAAAATATATTTCAAGCTCCATGTTATTAAATGCTTATTATCTCCCCACGTTAAGATTACATATATCCATTAATTAAACATAATTACTGACAATCATATTTAATTAATTTCTTAAAATTCCTTGAGATCCTCTGCTTAACTTATCTGATATGTCGGATACAAAATCCACCTGCAGGGTTTGACATAATCAAAACTTATAAGCTTTCTCAAGGGGTTATCATCAATCCCAAAATTGAGACATGGATTCCATCATTAATTAATATCCACCACACAATTAATATTGCCACCCAATCCAATGAGATATTGACCCATTTAAGGATCTCACCCTTTCAGGGATCAAAGTATAAATATCAAATGTATGTGTCTACAAATTAACTTAGGATTTAGAGCATAAGCACTCATAATAGCCATGAGGTATTAATTATCTTATAAGTCAGTGTAAAGATAATTACCCCAAGTCAGTCCCGTTTAATACACAAAGTGTACCAGCATAGTGAGTTGAAACTATACCGTTTTTCGTAGGCAAGACAAACCTACTACAACACCATGCTGCAGTCCTACTGATGGTGTGTCCAATCCCATCTAAGACTATAAACCAAAATCTTACATTCTATAATATCTAATGGCCTGATCTTCCGTGTGTAAGACGAACTCTACACACCAAACCACCTACTATATAGAATGAGAGACACATACATAATATTAAATAAATAATATAATACAAACATTGCCCACACAGATTCTCATAAAAAAATGGATTAACTGATTTTATTAAATGAATAATAAATCAACTATATAAAGCATGGATTTTAGTATATATCCCTAACAATCTCCCACTTAGACTCAAAGCCATGATGTGACACATCTCACTCCTATCCCTTCTACATGACTGTTAAAAGTCTTGGCCGGTAAGCTCTTGGTGAAAGGATCTGTCAGGTTATTTGCTGATGCTATCTTGGTCACTTCAACATCACCTCTTTGCATGATCTCTCGTATCAGGTGAAACTTACACTCAATGTGTTTTCCCTTCTTATGGGCCCTTGGTTCCTTTGTGTTAGCAACTGCTTCGCTATTATCGCAATAAAGGGTAATAGCTGATTGTACCGCAGGTACTACTCTTAGATCCATAAGGAAGCTTTTGAGCCAAATGGCCTCCTTAGCGGCTTCCGAAGCAGCCACATACTCGGCTTCCATGGTGGAATCAGCAATACATGACTGCTTGATACTCCTCCAAGTAATGGCTCCACCTCCTAGGGTAAACACATATCCTGAGGTAGACTTTCTGGAATCCCTATCTGACATGAAATCAGAATCTGTGTACCCAATGGGTACAAGACTGTCTGCTTGGTAAACTAACATATAGTCTCGAGTCCTTTCAGGTGCTTGAGAATATTTTTCATTACAGTCCAATGTTCTTGCCCTGGATTAGACTGATATCTACTAACCATGCCAACAGCAAAGCAGATGTCAGGTCTAGTATATAGCATAGCATACATTAGGCTTCCTACTACCGAGGCATAAGGAGCTGCCTTCATCTTCTCTATCTCACCAGGTGGCTTAGGATACTGATCCTTAGACAGAGTTATTCCGTGTCTGAAAGGAAGGAATCCCTTCTTGGAATCTTACATGCTAAACCTTGCAAGAATATTGTCAATATAAGTGCCTTGTGACAAGCCCAACATCCTATTCTTGCGATCTCGTATAAGCTTGATCCCTAGGATGTGACCGGCTTCTCCCAAGTCCTTCATATCAAATTGACTGGACAATCATACCCTTACAGAAGATAATACCCCCACATCATTTCCGATTAGCAAGATATCATCCACATATAGTACTAAGAACACCACCACGCTTCCATCATGTTTCTTGTACACATAGGATTCATCCGCACATTGATCAAAACCAAAGACTTGATTTCTTGATCAAAGTGGATATTCCAAGACCTAGATGCCTGCTTAAGTCCATAAATGGACTTCTTAAGCTTGCACAACATGTGTTCTTGGCCCTTTGCGATGAACCTGTCTGGTTGTACCATATAGATGCACTCGTCAAGATTCCCATTAAGAAATGCTGTCTTGACATCCATTTTCCAAATTTCATAATCAAAATGTGCAGCAATGGACAAGAGAATCCGGATAAACTTCAGCATTGCCACCGGCGAAAAAGTTTCCTCATAATCGATTCCTTCTTTTTGAGTGAACCCTTTCGCAACAAGCCTAGCTTTAAAGGTTTCCACCTTACCATCTGCTCCTCTCTTTTTCTTATAGATCCATTTGCATCCAATGGGTTTTATTTCATTGGGTGGTTCTACAAGATCCCAGACTTGATTGGAGTACATAGACTCCATTTAAGATTTCATAGCCTTTTGCTAAAGATCTGCATCTTTATCTTGGAGTGCTTTATTGTAGTTACAGGGGTCGGTACCTTGTTCATCAGGGACCCGGTCATAAGACTCTCCCAATGACATATACCGGTCAGGTTGAATAATAACCCTCCTACTACGATAAGGCACAACCCGTGTCTGTGTATCACTGATATTTCGTTGTGAAGATTCTGAACCTAATACACCATTATCTACACGTTGTACTGGTTCAGGAACCAGCGTGTTAATGGTTGGTTTGGGATCTACACGAGTTTCGATAATCCTCCCACTACGACGTGGTAATGGAATATCAATAACTCTTTCTTGTGGTGTTTCTTCTTGTACCGATGGTATTGAAGAAGTATGTCTCGATGTCTTTCCTCTCATTTCCTCTAGAATAATACAACTTCTGGGCTTGTGGTCCATAACATAGTCCTCCTCTAAGAATGTGGCATTGGTGCTAACAATAACCTTCTGATCCTTAGGACTATAAAACAGACCACCTTTAGTTCCTCTTGGATACCCAACAAAGAAACATACTTCTGTTCTCGATTCCAACTTTTCTGCGTTCCCTTTCAGCACATGTGCTGGACTACCCCAGATCCGAACATGCCGCAGACTAGGCTTTTGCCCAGTCCACAATTCCGTGGGAGTAGTAGGTACTGACTTAGATGGTACCAAGTTTAGAATGTATGAGTCTGTCTCTAATGCGTGTCCCCAAAAAGAAATTGGTAAATCCGAATAACTCATCATAGATCTTACCATGTCCATAAGAGTCCTGTTCCTTCTTTCTGCTATACCGTTCTGCTGAGGCATACGGGGTGCAGACAATTGGGATGTAATCCCTTGCTCTAATAAGTATTCCCTAAACTCTCCCAAGAGTTACTCTCCACCACGATCAGATCGTAGTGTCTTGTACATTTACTTAGACGCTTCTCCATTTCAGCCTTGAAGTCTTTGAATTTCTCAAAGCATTCAGACTTACGCCGCATCATGTAAATGTACCCATACCTTGAGTAATCATCGATGAAAATGACAAAGTACTCAAATCCTCCTCTTGCTTGGACAGTCATAGGACCACACAAATCAGAGTGAACCAGTTCCAATGGCTCTTTTGCTCTATAGCCCTTGGCCGAGAATGGCCTCTTGGTCATTTTACCTTCCAAGCAGGATTCACAAACTGGAAGTGCCTCCACTTCCAATGAGCCTAATGGCCCATTTTGAACCAGTCTTTGAATCCTTTTCAAATTAATATGACCAAGGCGTAAGTGCCACATTTGGTTCATCCTCGAAGGTTCTTTTCTCTTAAATGGAAAACTATTTGTGTTATTCAATTCGTTAAGTTGCAGTATAGGAGAGATAGGATTTAATATATAAAGATCATCCACCAATTGACCAGAACAAATAAAACGTTTGTTTTCTTTAATAACTGCTACTTTATTAAAATGAACTGAATATCTATTCTTTACTAAACTAGAAACTGAAACTAAATTCCTTCTAATAGAAGGTACATAAAGGCAATTTCTTAATATTAAAATCCTATCTCTACCAAAACTAAGATGTAGATCTCCTACTGCAACTGCTGCTACTCTTGTAGCACTTACCATATATAGATAAATCTCTCCATCACTGAGCTGCCTGGTTCCTTGGAACCCCTGCAAAGAATTGCATACATGATCAGTGGCTCCCGTATCTACTCACCAGGTACCGGTAGATCGGACCGCTAAACACGATTCAACAACTAGTAAATGAGATTTACCTTGATTGTTCTGTCTGGCGAGATAAACTGGACATTGCTTCTTCCAGTGTCCTGGCTACTTGCAAACAAAACATTTGCCTTTAGGCTTTCCCGATTGTCCTAGTGGCCTTTGGATTGGCGGAGGACCCGCGGCCTTCTTTTTAGCCTTTTTCATTTTCTTCTTGCCTCTCGGCTTTGAAGCAGAACCTTTCTCAAACACAAGAGCACTCCCTGACTTTCTGTTGAGACCCTTGTTGGGTTTGTGCTCTCAAACCATTACTATATGTATCAGACATTAGCATTTTAATATATCGATATCAGCTTTACATTTCATTATGTATGTTTCTTTCATGAGATGATTGTTTAATCCATAAGTATCATAGTAAGTATTTCGTGTATGTATGAGATACATACAATGAGATACGAATTACTATTCTTTGATACTTAAAGCTTGTCACAGTGGATGATGAGACTGGATATCTCATCAGGTATACACTGTAGCATCATTAACTACCATTGGATGGAGTGATAAATCTCAATCACTAGAGTGTGACTCTTGGTTAGTATGCTAGTGCTTATAGTGCATTGACGGACCTGAGCTTTCCTATTGACATTCAAAACTGTCAAACAGCCGATAGGAACTCATAACTTGTATAAGGTACGTGTTCTCAATCTTGAGACGATTATGAACACAGACTGTGGATATGACTGCTTTGACTTACCAATCAGTGAGGTCTATAGAAGATCAACACCTGGGTATCTTGGGTATGTCATGTTCATAGGGTTGTGAACATATATTGTCAAGATAGAATCTACCCTCTGATTCAGAGTAAGCATTCCCTTGAGAATGTCACCAAGTCGATTACTGAGTACTGCAGTCTTGTTGATAAGAGTTATCAACATGTTTGGTAATCAGGAGAGGTGAATGAGACTCAAGGAATACAAGAAGTAATTATGATTCAGGTTGACAGTAACAGTTATCCGACTACCTGAATATGATTACGAATGCTAAAGGTAGAGGGACATTAGTACACCATACAAGTCTAGTCATCGCTTCGGATATGTTCTTTTGCATTGGAGTTCAGTTATCGTTTTATAGTGGAGTAAACGTTAACTGACCAGTTAGTTAGTTTGCTAATCAAAGAGTTTGGTCATGGCAATTAACAAATTGGTCTGAGCCAACAATAAAGAGCCTAGGAGGTCCCACTCTTAGCTCCGCCAGGATACTTGGAAAGACAATTGAGGAAGCGGTCAAGACAAGTTCGATCGATTGAAGTTTGTTCGATCGATTGAAGTCATGGCAGGTTCGATCGATCGAGAATGGTTCGATCGATCGAAGGTTTGATCGATCGAAGTCACTTCGATCGGTCAAACTTTAGGTCGGTTCTGGAAATCTATAAATAGGGCAGCTGCGTTCTGGAAAAAGTTAATCGTCGTTCTTATACGCAGAAGCTGCAGAAACTATAATAGTCCTCCCAAATCTTCCTATACTCTATATTAGGGTTCCCATCAACCCTAGTCTTTCCGGCAGGCATCCGCAGTAGTCATAAGGGTGAAGATCATCTAGTGGAGGCATCTGAAAGTTGAAGTTTAGAATTGGGTTCAAGACACTAAGGTATAACTCTTGTCCCCTATGGTAGTACGCATCTATGGAATTGACGGGTAGTAAATCCTGGGACACCAACAAGTTTTGTAACTTGACCTATTTCCGCTGCGTGTTTAAACTTTTAATTTTAAACCGGTTTTTCCATCAATTGGTATCAGAGCCACGCTCGTTTGGATCTATAGATGCGTTTTGGAACACTAGTTTTGATTTGCATGTTGATTTTAGAACTGTTTTCAAAACTGCATCATCACAGATCTGTTTCTGCAGTGTTATCGCAGTAGAATACAAATCTGTGATTGCGTAGGATGCAAGGTGTTTTCGATCGATCGAAGTTGTTTCGATCGATCGAACATCCTCTGTTCTCAAGCGATCGAAATAGTTTCGATCGATCGAAACCTATTGGTGTTCGACCGATCGAGATAGATTCTCTGTCAAGGTTTTCTGTTTCACAGTCTTAAAGAGTTTTGAAATTAAAAACTTTAATTTTAAAATATTCTGTAAAATTTTCAAATCATTATGAGAAACAGAATGTTCAAGCGATTGAACAGTGTTCAATCGATCGAAGGTTCGAGCGATCGAACGGTCTTCGATCGATCGAACTGTGTCAGAGAAGTAAGATGCTGTTTTAAGTTCTAATTTAGTATGTAAAGAGTTTATATACTGTGTGAATCAATTAAGTGTTCCAACAGTTACATATATTTGTTATGTATGTGTGGATGCATGTACGACTAACCCTTTTGCAGCGAAAGTTAGTCGCTATCTCCCATGGCACCAAGAGCATTTATTTTTTGTATTCAAATGTTTTGAGATTGGTGTGTTGTTTTAAATTTTGGTTTGGTTGTAAGGCCTATGTAAAGGGCGCTGCGACTTCAATCCTACGAAAAGCAAAGTCGCACCGGTTTCCCTAGCCTTTTATTTCAATTCTTGCTATTTCCATTTTCTAGATAAATTGTAAGCTTCAAAAGAAGCATAGGTCTAATGTAATAGAATTAGAATTTCCATGAAGATAGAGCAAGGAGCCGTTGTCCATGGGATGGAACTGGAGGCGACCAAACCAAGAAGGTGGTTCTATGGAGACAGAGCCATGGGAGATAGAGGCATTGTTTGAATGCCTATATTTCATTTTAGTTTTTTGTTTTATGTGCTTAGTTTGTGATTGGCGTATAATACATTGTTGCATGCACGCAAAACAAGTTTCCTAAAATAAAATTCAAAAACCGTTTTCAACACATTAGTAAACATTAGATGTTTATGGGAAATGTGTAGAAACAGATTTTCTCAAAAAGCAAAATCCTTTTTTACTAAATCTAGTGGGAGAGGGTCTTATTAATTACACCCACGATCTTCCATTAATGGTTCACTGTAAGATAAGTGGTGCATTCTGTGTCACCTCGCCAGGGGTGATCATTCCATACGGAGGGTGCATTACTCATTGGTTACTAGATGTGAACTTCTTTTGATAGGATCAATCAAACGTGTTAGAGGGTGACCACAACACGGAGGTGCTACTTGAGACGGTTGTGATTGGATCCTAGTTAATGGTACACACTAGCTAAGCTATGGATAAGGGATCCCACACGGGGCATTATTCATAAACTTAGAGATCAAATAGGTTCGGAAGTCATAATTTGTTTTGCAAGAGTTGCATAGGGAATAAGTTATGATAAATCGAAAGATCGAACATAGACCACCACACGGAGGCTTTATTCTTTCGTTTCGATATTCCGGCGACTTTGTTTTAAAATAAGAGTTTTCAAAGGATTTTTTTATTTCAAACTGTCAAATTCTGATATCCATATTTATTTTGTTTGTTTGATTTTTACAGTAAATCATAATGTCTGGATCTGCATTTAGTCCACTTGCCACCATACTCACTCAAAACAAGTTAACTGGAAACAACCACACTGAATGGAAACGTAATCTTGATATCGTGTTAACTGTGGAGGATCACATATATGTCCTCACCACCCCAAGCCCTGAAGAACCCGCGGTAAATGCTTCGGCAGCTGCCATACATGAGTTCGACAAATGGAAGAAGTCGAATGGAATGGCTCGTTGCTATATTTTGGCCTCAATGGCTAGTGTGTTGCAACACCAATTCCAATCGAATGATTCTGCCAGTGACATTATCACATCCCTGAAAAAGATGTTTGGGGAGCATGGCAGGCCTGCCAGGCAGGTAGCCATGCAAAAGATAATGAGTGCAAAGATGTCGGAAGGGACTCCAGTCAAGGAACATGTTTTAAAAATGATTGGTTATTTAAACGAGCTGGAGACCCTAGGTGCCAACATTGATGCATAGACCCAAGTTGATATGATCCTAAATTCGCTGTCGCCTTCATTTGCTCAATTTAAACTTAACTATAATATGAATCAAATAAATTTTTCAATGAGCGAATTGATGAGTTCTCTTTTGGCAGAGGAAGGGGTGATCAAACCTGGGGTCAACGTTTTGAACGTTGAGAAAAGCGCTTCCTCTTCCCGATCTGTGCCGAAAGGAAAGAAAGGGAAGAAGAAAGCTAGCACTGGTGGTTCAAGTGTTGGACCAGTCCCTAAGATTGCAAAATCTAAGGGAAAAGGTAAGGGCAAAGGGAAGGTGGGTGGCCAAGGCAAAGGAAAGTGTTTCCAATGCGGTGAGAAGGGCCACTGGAAGAGGAATTGTCCAGAATTCTTAGCTACAAGAGTTCAAGGTATGATTGAATCACATGTGATTGAAGTAAGTTTTATAACGGATACTTCAAACACTTGGTGCATTGATTCTGGTGCGACTAACCATATCTGTAATTCATTGCAGGGGTTCAGATCAACCAGGAGGTGCAGTGATGGGGAAATCGTACTTACTCTAGGTTCTAGCGCAACCGTTTCTGCGGTTGCTATAGGAGTCGTAGTTTTAGAATTTCTAGACAATAAAGTTTTGATTTTATCAGATGTCCTTTACGTCCCTTCAATGAGACGTAATTTAATTTCAGTTTCTAATTTATCGAATAATGGTTATTCTTTTCATTTTGGAACTGAAGTTGTGATTAAAAGAAATAGTTCTTTTATATGTTCTGGTGTTAAATCAAATGGTTTGTATGTGATTACTCCCAATATTACTAAAGATTCTTGCATGGAACTTAATAACTCAGTGGTAACTGTACCATCTAAAAGAAAGAGACCTTCCACTAATCCAACAAGGCTTTGGCATATGAGGCTTGGTCATATCAATCTAAATAGGATTGGCAGACTAGTCAAAGAAGGGGTCTTAGGCGATTTGGTTCTCGAACCAATGGAAGTCTGCGAGTCTTGTTTAGAGGGTAAGATGACCAAAAGGCCCTTTCTTGCAAAGGGCAATAGAACCAATGCATTGTTGGAATTAGTTCATACTGATGTGTGTGGACCAATAAATATTAGAGCAAGGGGTGGTTATGAGTATTTCATAACATTTACCGATGACCACTCAAGGTATGGATATGTGTACCTAATACAGCACAAGTCTGAAGCCTTTGAAAAGTTCAAAGTGTTTAGGACTGAAGTGGAAAAGCAATTGGGCACACATATCAAGGCCATTCGATCTGATCGAGGTGGCGAGTACCTCTCTAATGAGTTTGTTGATCACCTTGTACAGAATGGGATTCTGTCACAGTTGACTGCACCTGGTACGCCTCAGCAGAACGGTGTAGCGGAGAGAAGGAATTGGACTCTTTTAGACATGACTAGGTCAATAATGAGTTATTCGGAATTGCCATTATTCCTTTGGGGTTATGCTTTGGAAACCGCTGCGTACATACTAAATCTAGTACCAAGCAAATCTATTCCCAGGACACCACGAGAGATGTGGATTGGGCGCAAACCTTCTTTGCAACATCTCCGGATATGGGGGTGTCCGGCACATGTGCTGAAAGGAAATATGAGCAAGTTGGATTCTAGATCGGAAGTATGTTACTTTGTGGGTTATCCAAAGGGTACTTATGGATGGTATTTTTATGATCTAAGGGAACAGAAAGTGTTTGTTAGTACAAATGCTGTTTTCTTAGAGGATGATTATATCATGAACCATAAACCTAAGGGAAGGATAGATCTTAGAGAGATAGAAGGAGAGCCCTCAGTCCAACCCGCAGTTAATGACGATATAAATCAAGAAAATACCACTTCTTCACCCATTTCCGCACCGGTACCTCGTCGTAGTGGGAGGATTATCAGCCAGCCTGATAGATACATGTTCTTAGGAGAAGTTTTTGAAGCTGTCTCCATAGAATCTGAATCTGATCCTGCCACATACGAAGAGGCAATGGCTGATGTAGACTCGGCTCATTGGATTAAAGCTATGAAGGCTGTATTGGAATCTATGGATTCTAATCAGGTCTGGGATCTTGTAGAGCTTCCAGCCAATATTAAACCCATTGGCTGTAAGTGGGTCTACAAGAGGAAAAGAGGATCTGATGGAAAGGTTGAAACCTTTAAGGCTAGGCTTGTAGCGAAAGGTTGTACTCAAAGGGAGGGCATTGACAATGAGGAAACCTTCTCGCCGGTAGCCATGCTCAAGTCCATCAGAATACTCTTATTCATTGCTGCATGCCTAGATTTTGAGATCTGGCAAATGGACGTCAAGACTGCATTCTTGAATGGCAATCTTGAGGAGGACATCTATATGCAACAACCAGAAGGGTTCATAGCTGGTCGGAAAGGTAACTTGGTATGCAAGTTGCAAAAGTCTATTTATGGGCTTAAGCAGGCATCCAGAAGTTGGAACATCCGATTTGACCAAGCGGTCAAGTCGTTTGGTTTCATACAGAATCTGGATGAACCTTGTGTATACAAGAAATGTGAAGGAAAAGTGGTGGCTTTTCTTGTGCTTTACGTTGACGACATTCTACTAATTGGAAATGATGTAGCGGCGCTGTCAACGGTCAAGGTTTGGCTAGCTAGTACTTTCGATATGAAGGATCTAGGAGAGGCGAGCTATATTCTTGGGATAAAGCTCTTTCGGGATCGTAAGCGAAAGATAATGGGATTATCTCAAGCTGGTTATATCAATAAGGTGCTGACTAGGTTTTCAATGGATAATTCAAAGAAAGGTTTATTACCTTTCAGGCATGGTTTAGCATTCTCCAAGGACCAGTGTCCAAAGACACAGGAGGAGAGGAATCGCATGACAGGAATTCCCTATGCTTTAGCAGTGGGGAGTCTCATGTATGTGATGTTATGTACTAGACCATATATCTGCTTTGCCGTTGGCATGGTTAGTAGATATCAGTCGAATCCAGGTCCAGAGCACTGGACAGCCGTCAAGCACATTCTTAAGTACTTGAGAAGAACTAAAGATTATATGCTTATGTACGGTGGAAGTGAGTTAATTCCAGTGGGATACACTGACTCAGATTTTATGTCAGATAAAGATTCGAGGAAGTCGACTTCCGGTCATCTCTTTACCTTGGGAGGGTGTGCTGTCAGTTGGAGGAGCATTAAGCAGAAATGCATTGCAGACTCAACTACAGAAGCTGAGTATGTGGCTGCTTGCGAAGCCGCAAAGGAAGCTGTTTGGCTTAAGAAGTTCCTTATAGAACTCGAGGTGGTACCAGCGTCGCTGTCGCCTATTACGCTTTATTGTGATAATAGTGGGGCAGTGGCTCAGTCCAAGGAGCCAAGGAACCACGGAAAGGGAAAGCACGTAGAGCGGAAATATCATCTTATCCGAGATATTGTTCAACGTGGAGATGTGACTGTCACCAAGATTGCCACAGCTGACAATCTTGCTGATCCGTTTACAAAGGCCTTGCCACAGAAGGTTTTTGATCGTCATCTAGATAGTCTAGGTCTTAGATGTAGTTCTGAATGGTTATGAGTACAAGTGGGAGTTTGTTGGGTTTGTGCCCTCAAACCATTACTATATGTATCAGACATTAGCATTTTAATATATGGATATCAGCTTTACATTTCATTATGTATGTTTCTTTCATGAGATGATTGTTTAATCCATAAGTATCATAGTAAGTATTTCGTGTGTGTATGAGATACATACAATGAGATACGAATTACTATTCTTTGATACTTAAAGCTTGTCACAGTGGATGATGAGACTGGATATCTCATCAGGTATACACTGTAGCATCATTAACTACCATTGGATGGAGTGATAAATCTCAATCACTAGAGTGTGACTCTTGGTTAGTATGCTAGTGCTTATAGTGCATTGACGGACCTGAGCTTTCCTATTGACATTCAAAACTGTCAAACAGCCGATAGGAACTCATAACTTGTATAAGGTACGTGTTCTCAATCTTGAGACGATTATGAACACAGACTGTGGATATGACTGCTTTGACTTACCAATCAGTGAGGTCTATAGAAGATCAACACCTGGGTATCTTGGGTATGTCATGTTCATAGGGTTGTGAACATATATTGTCAAGATAGAATCTACCCTCTGATTCAGAGTAAGCATTCCCTTGAGAATGTCACCAAGTCGATTACTGAGTACTGCAGTCTTGTTGATAAGAGTTATCAACATGTTTGGTAATCAGGAGAGGTGAATGCGACTCAAGGAATACAAGAAGTAATCATGATTCAGGTTGACAGTAACAGTTATCCGACTACCTGAATATGATTACGAATGCTAAAGGTAGAGGGACATTAGTACACCATACAAGTCTAGTCATCGCTTCGGATATGTTCTTTTGCGTTGGAGTTCAGTTATCGTTTTATGGTGGAGTAAACGTTAACTGACCAGTTAGTTAGTTTGCTAATCAAAGAGTTTGGTCATGGTAATTAATAAATTGGTCTGAGCCAACAATAAAGAGCCTAGGAGGCCCCACTCTTAGCTCCGCCAGGATACTTGGAAAGACAATTGAGGAAGCATTCAAGACAAGTTTGATCGATTGAAGTTTGTTCGATCGATTGAAGTCATGGCAGGTTCGTTCGATCGATCGAGAATGGTTCGATCGATCGAAGGTTCGATCGATCGAAGTCACTTCGATCGGTCGAACTTTAGGTCGGTTCTGGAAATCTATAAATAGGGCAGCTGCGTTCTGGAAAAAGTTAATCGTCGTTCTTATACTCAGAAGCTGCAGAAACTATAATAGTCCTCCCAAATCTTCCTATACTCTATATTAGGGTTCCCATCAACCCTAGTCTTTCCGGCAGGCATCCGCAGGAGTCATAAGGGTGAAGATCATCTAGTGGAGGCATCTGAAAGTTGAAGTTCAGAATTGGGTTCAAGACACTAAGGTATAACTCTTGTCCCCTATGGTAGTACGCATCTATGGAATTGACGGGTAGTAAATCCTGGGACACCAACAAGTTTTGTAACTTGACCTATTTCCGCTACGCGTTTAAACTTTTAATTTTAAACCGGTTTTTCCATCAACCCTCAGCTGCCTGGAGTTCTTTAAGCAGCTCCGCCAAAGTGTATTTAAATTTATTCATGTTATAATTGAGGCGGAATTGCTTAAAAGACTCTAGCAGTGACTGGAGTACGATATCGATCTGAGTTTCCCCGTCGATTTCAGCTCCAAAGATCTCTAGTTCATTAAGAAGAGATATCATCTTAAGAACTTGATCCCTTACAGGCGTCCCCTCAGCCATGGTTGTGTTCATCAAGTCTTTCATGGAAACCTACCTAGCAGCACGACTTTGATCCCCAAACATCTCTCAGAGGCTTTCCATCATGTCATAGGCACTGGTCATTGACTGATGTTGATGTTGCAGAACATTTGACATGGATGCCAAAATGCAACACCGCGCCATCTCATCAGCCTTGACCCATTGCTTGTGAGCCTGGGTTTCCTCAGCGGTTGCCCCCTCACCAGGTTGCTCAGGACATTCTTGAGTAAGCACAAACTTGTACTCTTCAGCAGTTAACACAATATCCAAATTCCTTTTCCAGTCTATATAGTTTGGTCCAGTAAGTTTGTTTTCTTTAAGTATAACAGCAAGTGGATTGAAAGTACCCATTTAAAAGCCTGAGAATCACATAACATAAATAATTACGTTTGGGAAAAATTTTCGAGTTGAAAATATTGGTTCCCTCTACCATATTTGAAAGGAATCCGCCAGCAACCTGATACACCGCGAATAGTATGACTCGATGGGAAGCCATATACTATCCATCATTTGTTCAGATAGACAATTGCCTTTTAATTTTACTATCCAGGCAATGTACTTTGCCTAATAAAATTAAACTGCTGACTTGCTTTGGTCCTATAAATAATAACAGTGACTCAAATGGAGAGGATATTATTATTTATAGTTAAGTATATACCATCACTTAATTCTAGGTCAAGAGTTCCATGAGGAACACCTCTGATGGAGAGGTGGCCCACACCAACAATTACCCAAAACATTCTTTTAAAGAAGTTTGTACTGATGATTCCATGATCAACTACATCCGATGGGGAGGATGACACTAGAGCCATCACACAAAATTAATCATATCATCTACAAACCAGTGATGGAGACCATGGGATTTATACTTGATAAATTCCCTCTCCCACTTAGAATTTTAAAAAAAATTTGAGGGTTATAATTTTTTAGAAAAACTGTTAATTTAATTAATAAAAATAATGGATTACTTGACAAGGATTAATTCATCCTTACTTGTGAAATCCACATGTGTAGATAATAAAATTATTCTATTCTCATGATTTTAGAAAATAAGTACTTATGTTTTCAAATTATGGAATTAGTTTTCTTTCTAAATACACATGTAGTTGTCCATTATTTTAAATTAATATAAATTAAACATTCAGCTAGACATTTGAAATAGGTCTAGGAACAATTATCCATGTTGTCCTATTCATTAAACATGAAACAATAATAATCATTCAATCACACATAAATAAGGAAACCACAATAAAATAGGAATCCCACTATTATGGTCAAGCTGCAACTCTTGTGAAGAAATCTTCATTGAACCCGATTAGATCTATGTCGCCACTACGCACAGGGGTCGAGCTGCCCAGTCAGATCGCGGGGATCAAGCTGCGCGGTCAGTTAGCGGGGGTCGAGGGGGTAGCGCCCCCCGCGGGGTTTCCGGGGCAGCGCCCCGGAAGCTAAATTCTATTTACCATCAGCAACTGCCTTCCAGAGTTGTTTTCTGAAACAGCCTTCAGAAACTGCCTCTAGATTGCTTTCTGAAACTGCTTGTAGACTGTCTTCACAAACTGTCTTCACGGATTTACTCTAGATATATTACACAAACCATATGCCTCCATAAAGGAGTTCACATGCTATTTCTTTGCAGTAAATTAACCACACATCAATCAAGCGTGGGATCCAATACATACAAATCCTATGCCTCCATAAAGGAGTTCACATGCTATATTAAAACAGCAAAATTAACCACAGATAAAACCATCGTGGGATCCAATCACACAAAATCAGTGACCATAATAGTGGAATAAGAACGCTGCAAAATAAGGGTTAGCACAGTTCTACGTTCTATCCATCCATCAAAACATGCATAAGATCTGTTTTATTGGACAACATGGTTGCGTCCAACCCATACACAGAATCAACGTTGCTCTGATACCACTATTAGTAAACTGCGTTCCCAGAATTCATTAACAGCGCGTATAAGTTGGTACTGCAAAAACAATTATGTGAAACTTACAATAACCCTACAAGGGAGGAACTAGGGTTACCATGAACTGCAAAAACGGATTGCTGTAGTAGACGAATTGAGAACACAGGCTCGATAATAGCTCACGATCTTCTACCGTATTCCTCCGCTGCCAGAATATCGAACTGAGTGTGGGCTCTTTCAAAATCCTTTCTGTTTTCTGCTCTCTCTCTTTTACGCTCTCTTTTCTATTCCGAGTTATAATTCTCTATATGGAAAAATGCTAGCTGAGAAGAGAGCCAAAACTGCATATATATAGGCTACGATAGGGACCATAAGAAGTCAATAAGGAATAGGATTCCTTATGGAATTAGGAAACCCTAATTCGAACTGAATCAGATTCCTATTTCCATAAATTATAATACATGCCACTAAATAATTATAATTGTACTCCTACCCTTATCTCAAAAATATGTTTCGAGCTCCATGTTATTAAATGCTTATTATCTCCCCACGTTAAGATTACATATATCCATTAATTAAATATAATTACTAACAATCATATTTAATTAATTTCTTAAAATTCCTTGAGATCCTCTGCTTAACTTATCTGATATGTCGGATACAAAATCCACCTGCAAGGTTTGACATATTCAAACTTATAAGCTTTCTCAAGAGGATATCATCAATCCCAAAATTGAGACATGGATTCCATCATTAATTAATATCCACCACACAATTAATATTGCCACCCAATCCAATGAGATATTGACCCATTTAAGGATCTCACCCTTTTAGGGATCAAAGTGTAAATATCAAATGTACGTTTCTACAAATTAACTTAGGATTTAGAGCATAAGCACTCATAATAGCCATGAGGTATTAATTATCTTATAAGTCAGTATAAAGATAAGCACCCCAAGTCAGTCCCGTTTAATACAAAAAGTGTACCAGCATAGTGAGTTGAAACTATACCGTTTTTCGTAGGCAAGACAAACCTTTTACAACACCATGCTGCAGTCCTACCGATGGTGTGTCCAATCCCATCTAAGACTGTAAACCAAAATCTTACATTCTATAATATCTGATGGCCTGATCTTCCGTGTGTAATCCAAACTCTACACACCAAACCACCTACTATATAGAATGAGAGACACACATGCATAATATTAAACAAATAAATAATATAATACAAACATTGCCCACACAGATTCTCATACATAAATGGATTAATTGATTTTATTAAATGAATAATAAATCAACTACATAAAGCATGGCTTTTAGTATATATCCCTAACAATGTTTGCTCTAAATTCTTTTTTTGAATTTCAAAGTCGAGGGTTCGCTCGATTCTCTTCAATTTTCAAAGCTCGAGAGTTAAATTTTGAACTTGATCTTCTCAAAGTCAGGAGTTAATTGGACTCAATCCAGTTCAATTTTCGAAAAACCAATTCATTTCCAAGACCAGGAGTCCATCAAACTCAATTCAAATTATTTCCAAGACGGGAGTCAAATAGACTCAAATCTAGAATGAGGAGTCCATCAGTCTTTAATTCAAATTTCAAAAGTTTGGAGTCAACTTGACTCGAAAGAATTCAATTTTTCTAAAATTGCAAGTCAACCTGACTTAGAATTTCAATTTCAAAAATCCAGAGTCAATTCGACTCAAAAGAATTCAATTTTTCTAAAATTGCAAGTCAATCTGACTCAAAATTTTAATTTCAAAAATTCAATTTGAAAAGAATTTCTTTCTAGAATTGTGAGTCAATTGGACTCAAAAAATTCAAGAATCCAAAGTCAATTAGACTCAATTTAATTTCAATTTCCAAAATTGGGAGTCAAAACTGCTTAATTTTGAAAATCAAAAGTCAATCAAACTTAATCCAGGCTTGTTTTTCAAAATTCGAAGTCGTGTGGGCCAAAGTATTATTTTTTAGGGACCAGACTGTAAAAGGCGGATAAACTTTGGGGATTTTTTTTACAAAATTCAGGACCTGTTATGAATTTTTAGGGGAAAACCAACGACCCTTCAGCTGTTAATCTTGCGGCACACGCGCGGAAACACAGTAGTGCGTGACTGCCATTGCGGCACTCACGGAATGCCGCTGCGGCACTTAGTGAGTGCCACACGGCAGTCAGCGACTACCATTCGCAGGATTTTGAGTGCCGTTCAAGGCGCAAATTGTTATATATATATTTCATTTTCTTTTCATTTTCTTCGCTTCTTACAACACTTCTCTAAACTGAATCTCTCTTAAAAAAAAACTCTCTATTCATTTCATCGATTATTATAGCTAGCGGCTCATGGAGTTGAGCAAGAAGTAGAAAAGGTACAAGGCCAATCCTCATCATGACCCCACCTTCCTACTCCGTGACCCGAATGAGCATCTTTCGACCAAGGCTTTTCGATGAGAGGTTTACCCTCTTTTGATTATCAAATGGTCCTTTGAATGTATGTGCCTTGCTGTAGAGATTTTTGTGCGTTCCAATCGCTCCTTATATTTATCCATGTTCAGTTTCATTTTATTTCATTCTTTCCCTTTATCCGTTTATTTCCTGATATTTAACTCCTATAACTTTTGCAGCTTCAGCCGGATTTGCTGAAGGGTCATGGCAGCCTGGCCCATGGCTATGAGTGGTACTAGTCCCTGAGTCAGACGGTGAGGGGCTTTATTGATGCTGTCGACTTTGGAGACTTCGTCAAGTGCTTGGTAAAGAGCTTGAACAATTTGAGGCAGATACATGCTCTCTTGGAGCGGTGGTAGGACACCACCAACACGTTCCACTTCGAGTTCAGGGAGATGATGATGACCCTACTCAATTTTAGCATGATCGCTAGGATCCCCTTTGGGGGGAGGGTGGCTGGGGAGTGACTCTGGTACCTCAATACGGTGACAGAGTGGGATCAGGTACCCGAGCTGCTAGGAGTAGTCCTAGAGGAGCCCTTGGTTACAACCAAGTGGTTCCTTGACACGTTCAAAGGCCAGGAGGGCTTTTCGGATAAGCAGATGGCTCAAGGATTTATTATGTACATGCTAGGGTGCTTTTTGTTGAGCACCAAGAGAGACCAGATCTCCGTCCCGCTGGTGAGGTCTCTGGAGTATATGGACCACATCTATGAGTGCGATTGGGCCAGTGCCAGACTGGCCATTCTTTATAGACATATGGGAGAGATCCCTCAAGACCGTCCAACTTCTATGGGCGACTTTTGGAGGGCATGTGAGGTACACTCTCGAGAGTACCGCTCGGTACCTCGAGTGCCTCTTGGTGATCTAGGCAGATCTATTTCCCCTTTTATACTCTCTTTTCTTCAAAAACTCTAAAAACACCTTTCTCCCTCTTCTATTTTCTTTTCAAATGGCTCCTATTGGCTCTCAAATCCTCTTACCATGGATGGATACTCTCTTAGGCATTGATAGGCTTAACTTCGAGTGTTTTAGGCTGAACGACCTCTTCTCTTTTTGGCGGATGTCCCTGAATGAAGTTTTTCTTCAAGCTAGTATCTAGTGTTAGGATCCCATACTCCACGTCTTCCGCTTTGGTTACCAGGAGATTTGCACCTTTGTTCGAGAAGTTTAGTTCTATCCTCCACACTAATCCCTTTACGGATTTGACGGTTCCTCTAGTACAGTCCAGGTATGTTCAGGATTTGGTTACTCTTCTTCATATATCCTAAAATGCGGTAAGCTCTTTTGTTCATGACAGGCAGATCAATTTTGAGTGACTTTCTTCTATCTATACTCCCACGGGGGACCCCTATGACAGCGGGTATCAGATCATATAGCGCAGTGCATTGTCAATTGCTATGCTTTCTTATTTCCTCTTTCAGTCATCTTCTGATGTTCTCATACCCATTACTTGCAGTCTGCGAGAAATGAAGAGTGCCGTCATGCTAGTTCTTGGTGAGACTCTGATGGGATTAGATCGTGCCCATATTGCAGGGGCCATGTTATCCGCTAGAGCACCCTTTGTCTTATAGGTTTGGCTTATGGAGCGTCTGGATCTCTTCATCCACCCTTTACACCTTTGTAGGTCAATTCCTTATGATCGTTTGGAGATCTACCACCTATTCAATTCTGCCGCTGCTTGTCTTGATTCGCTTTTCCTGATGATATCTGCTGGGACTATCCGCAGTGGACTTATTGTTCTATTACAGTACGACTTCCCGGGAGCCCTGGCATTTGGTTGCCTGGCTTGCATGCCACCACTTTTTATATCCCTGGCTGGGTGGTTTGTCAGTACAGACTTCTTCAAGATGTTCCTGAGGACATTACCATGGACTTTACGAGGAGCTTTGCTATACGCTTTTCCATTATGAAGGCTTTTATTGAGGCTTGGCATGACAAGGTGGCGACCCCCTTTTGGAGAGTTCCTACTTCAATTGTGCCTACTGCTGAGTATCTACTACAGATCCATACTCTAGTTGAGAGACAGGCTTTTTAGACATACATAGATGAAAGTAAAACAAAATACATGACAAAGCTTTTATTCTACAAAACTTTTGACAAATCCTGCCTACCTTTTTATGCTTTTGAGTGTGATTTTCTTCTTTTTCTTTCCAACGAATGTTCTTGTATTAGAAAATGTTTTAGCATGTTAAATCAAAGCGTTCACTCTTTTGATCTATCTTTGAGTTGTGAAAATCTTCCCTTCAATGTCTTTTCTTGGCTTTTTATTACCTTGCTTTGAGTCTTGCTTAGAGCTTTAATCGTTCTATACCATGAGTTCTCATTTATTCCTTTATAGTACTTATTTTGATAGCTAGGAGATCTAAATATGGGTTAAGGTAAATATCTAGGTTCTTCAGATAGAAAATGAAGTTTGCCCCTGGTTATAGGGCTCTGACGTGGTTCCGAGCAAATGTAAGTTTGCCCCTAGTTTAGCAAATGGATTTTTTTAGGTTTTTTCATGGACCAAAGGCTTTCAAGGGCCCGCCAACTTATCCTCGAGTGGGCATCAGGCCTAAAGTAGTTTAGTTTAAGGCTTAAAGGACGGTGGCACTCAAGCAATTATCGATGACCGAACCAAGTACGTTGCCTACATATCCCCTAACGGGAATCAGGTCAAGCGTAGTTCATCAACGTAGGAGGTTTAGATAGGAATGGTTTCAAGCAAAATAATTCTTGAGGCGATCGAGGTTAATAGGCTGTTTAAATTCAACCTTGTCTAGGTCCATAAGATAGGCAACCCTTCCAGAGGAGAGTCTTAATGATGTATGGCCCGACCCAGTTGGGTTTGAATTTTCCTTTGGGGTCATAAACAGGCACTTTAAGTTCCTTGAGACCGGGTCACCATTAGCAAACTTCCTTGGGCGGACCTTTATGTTGAAAGCACGAGCTATCCTTTTTTGATATCTTCGAGTATTGTTTTTTGCGGCCAACCTTTTCTCATCAAGCAACATCAAGTCCTCATATCTTCCTCGTATCCACTCTAGCTCAGTCACTTCACACTCTGTCAAAACCCTGAGAGAGGGTATTTCTACTTCAATCGAAAGGACAACTTCCATCCCGTAAACCAATGAATATGGCGTAGCTTTTGTGGAGGTTCTTACGGAGGTCTGGTATCCCCATAGTGCAAATGGCAGCATCTTGTTCCAATCCTTATACGTGTTCGTCATTTTGCCCAGGATTGCTTTAACATTCTTATTTTCTGCTTCTACTACTCCAATCATTTGTGGTATGTACGGGGAAGATTGGTGATGGGTGATCTTGTATTTCTCTAAGATCGGGATAACCTCACCTTGGAAATGACTGCCATGATTTGAAATGAACTCATTTGGAACCCCATATCTGCATATTATGTTTTTCTCGATGAAGCTCACCACATCTTTAGCCTTCAAAGTCGCATATGACCCCGCTTCTACCCACTTAGTGAAATCCTCAATTGCCACAATTATGTATTGATGTCCGTTGGGTGCCTTTTGAACTATTTCACTGATAATATTTATACCCCATACAGAAAATGGCCAGGGTGTGGTCATGTTATAAAGTTGGGATGGCAGGGGTATGCATCAGATTTACATGGATTTGGCACTTAGGGCATCTTTTGACATGTTCACAGCAATCTCTGTTTAAAGTTATCCAGTAATACCCTTGCCGAATTATCTTCTTCGCTAACATATGTCCATTTATATGGGGCCCACAGATTCCTTCATGTATTTCCTCCATAATTCTCTTTGCTTCCTTTCCATACAGACACTCCAGGTTATACCCGGTGTAAGACTTCGTTCACATCTTGTCCGCGTAGATCACAAATTGAGCAATAAATCTTCGAATAGCCTTCCCGTCCTATTTAGAAGCTCCTTTAGGGTATTCTCCTTTCTTAATGAAATTCCAAACATTCTTATACCAAGGCAGTTCGCCTTCCTTCTCTATGGCTGTGATCATCTCAAATGAAGACTAGTTTCTTACTTTTATGGATAATGGGACCATGGTTGTTTTCAAGGGGATCTGTATCATTGAGGCTAGGGTTGTTAGGGAGCCAACTAGTTGATTCTCCTTACGGGAAAGGTAATAGAATGAAATCCTCTTAAATTGTACTTTTAAACTCTCTACGTATCCGTGGTAAGGTCTCAACTTCTCATGCTTTACCCTCCAATCACCTCGTACTTTCGAAAACATCAATCCTTTCAACTTTTAAGGCCAATGCTGCTTCCATACCAATTATGTATGCATCATACTCTGCCGTATTATTGGTTGAGTTGTACTTAAGCTTGATAACTAATGGAGTAGGAGTTCCATTAGGTGCTACAAGGATAATTCTGACCCTATAGCCTAATTGGTTAGTTGCTCCATCGAAATACATCTTCTATAGATTTTTCTCTATCCCCATCACTCCTTCATCTGGGAATCGCAACACACCTTTTTCCTTGGATTCTATTACAAGATCAGCTAGGTGCTTAGCGACAGCCCTCCCCTTTACAGATTTGGCAGTGACATACTTGATATCGAATTTAGCCAACATCATGGTCCATCGAGAAATCCTACTAGTCAAAGAAGGTTTTTTAAATAGGTATTTGAGAGGGTCCATTTGGGATATCAGGGTTTTGGGAAATGCCAACATGTAGTGTCTAAGGCAACGGGTACACCTGTCTAAGGCCAAACATGCTTTTTATAAGGGTGAATATTTTAGCTCATCTTCGGACATCCTTTTGCTCAAGTAATAAATAACCTTCTGTATGTTCCCCTCTTCTCCTTCTTGTACCAACATACACCCCATCAAATCTTTGGACACTGAAAGGTATAGTAACAAAGGCCTTCCGGGTGTGGGTGGTGATAGGATAGGTGGGTTCTGCAGATAGTTTTTGATTTTGTCGAAGGTTTGTTGGCATAAGGTATCCCACTCAAACTTCTCTCCTTTTCTAAGCAATCTAAATAGCGGGTCACAGGTTAAGGTGAGTTTTGAGATGAAGTGGCTAATGAATTGTATTCTACCCAAGAACCCCCTCAACTCCTTCTTATTTTTCGGTGGTGCATCTCGGCTATGGCTTTAATTTTGGTCGGGTCCACCTCTATTCCCCTTTAGGTGATAAAAAATCCTAACAATTTCCCAGCAGAAACTCTGAAAGTGCACTTTTGTGGATTTAGCCTCATTCTAAACCTTCTCAACCTCTCGAAGAACTTCCTTAACGCCCTCAGGTGTCCCTCCCTCTTCTTAGACTTCACAATCATATCATCTATGTATACCTCCACCTCTTTATAAATCATATCGTGTAATAATGTGGTGGTGGCCTGTTGATATATTGCCCCGACATTGTTAAGTCTGAACGGCATTACCCTATAATAATACGTCCCCCAAGGTATGATGAAGGTGGTTTTCTCCCTATCCTCGGGTTCCATGAGAATCTGATTATATCCTGAGAATCCATCCATAAAAGACAAGAGCTCATGCCCCGCGATGTTATCAACTAGTACATCAATATGAGGTAAAGGGAAGTCATCTTTAGGGCTTGCTTTGTTTAAATATCAGAAATCAACACAAACCCTAATACGATTGTCCTTCTTCAGAACCGACATGATGTTGCTGATCCATTCGGGATGCTCAGTGACCATCAAGAATCTAGCTTTTAATTGCTTTTCAACTTCATCTTTTACTTTAAGTGCCCATTCAGTCCTCATTCACCTCAAATTTTGTTTTATTGGTTTTGAACTAGGAAAGAGGGGATGTGATGTTGGACTATCTCTGGATCGATACCTGACATATCACTATAAGACCATGTGAAAACATCTTTGAATTCATTACTGATTAATTCCTTGCTTTCTTCTTTGCTAAGTGTAGAGCCAATAAAGACATTTTGTGGGTTATCTTCATTTCCTAGATTTATTGTTAGAGTGTTCTCAATGATTTTACATGTAGATTCTTTTTTTTTTTTTCAATTAATTTTTGCAATTCGCTTGGTATTTCATAATTATCACATTCATCACATTCATTAAGCGCATTCGAGTAGGCAGAATTGGTCATACTTTCATTAACTTTGTTCGGGGTGATTACAACAGACATAGCAATAGTAAGACGCCTCATTTGGGCCATTACAGACTTCGGGGAGGAGGGATACTTATCACTAGACTCAAAAACCCATTCTTTGTTGACCCCTTTCTTGAGTTCCATGGTGTGGCAGCTGTGGACACGCGGAATTCCACCTCTTCGTTTGGTTTGAAATTGTTTTGAAGAAAACAAGAAAAGGAGGTCTGTTGAAAACAAATACAGAGTTGCCACTTGGTCTTTAAGGAACCAAGAAACCTAATTTGACTCACCCAAATGGATAAAGGGCACTGGCCTTTCATAACCAAAGAACTTGGCTCAGGGTTTTGGTACGAGAGAGGAAGGAGCCTTTGTCACGACTAAAACACCCTCAGCTCGCCCCGTCTCTCAATGGGCCTCAATTGGCATCCAAATAATCATCTTTTACTATGTTTGGTTCAACAATTAATACTATGATAGATAGATTACATCACATAAGAATATTGAAATGGAAGAAGATCAAAAGATAAGATATCATTCATAAGATCTAAGCCAAATATCACACAATGCAAAAGTAAAAGACCACACAAACAAACCAAGGAAAAATCATCTAATCACATATCAAGTAATTAAGTTTCCCTAATCTAAAGGGGACATGAATTGTTCTTGAAACAAATAGAAAAATAAATCAAAATATGCTTAGCAAGCTAATATGATGCATGTTAATCTTTGAGAAAAGAAGACCTCTCGATCCCCGGGACGGATGAGAAAGGAAGATTAGATCGAGGGGGAAGCATGAACGTGTGATCAAATTCATTCCTTATAATCTTCTTAGATTAGGAGTCATGAAAACCCCAAATCTTTGCATGGATGCAATATATGTATCTAAAATGTGCCAAGGTTGTAATGTGTTTTGTGTTCATGGAGATTCCTAGAATGACTCACAAGTCTAGAATGTGTATGTATGAATAAAGGAAATCATCATGGGCTGTTTAAAAATGTAGTATGAACTACTTCCTAAGACATGAGCTAATTTGGAGTGCATGTAAGTATCAAATCAAAGGATGTAAGTAAAAGTGTACTTGCTATAAATAGTGGATAGAACAGTAACATGATCTTTTGGAAATTGAAAAGAGGGGTTAGGAATGTTTTTAATGCATGATTTTTTATGAAGATATTCTTTATTGTGTCTATAACACAACCCAAAAACCCAATCTTTAATAACTATTACAGATTGAGAGAAATCATATGAACGATAGAGGTTACTCAGAAACAGAGTTCGTACTATCGACGGAAATGTCAAAAAATCTTAGAAAATGAACAAAAAATTATCTAGGGGTCCATTTTATACAGTAAGTCCCTAAGACACTGAAGTTTAAGGTAAAAATAGTTTGGGACCACTCCTTTTGGAAAAGTTTTCTATAAAACAAGTTGAAATTCGAACAAGCTGCTGTGACAGTAAAGGCAGAATATCTGGAGAGAATGTTTGGACCAAAATGGAATTCTTCCAAGTATTTCCAAGTCAAACCAAAAATCATGGGTGTTCTCTAATGAGTTAGGAAGACTTTCCAAGTGGTCTTGCATCCATACATTGAGTATTGAGTTCTAGAGAAATCTTTGAGCTCAGATCATTCACTGTTTTGACTCACTATTTTGAAGATTTTGGGAAAAACTTGAGTTTTCTTTCTTGAGATCAAAATGAGAGGGTTTGAGAGGGGTTTTGAAATAGAGGTTTTGAAGGTATATTTTCAACATCAAATAGAGAATATGACCTCTTGAAATATCCACATCAAACTCATCATCAAGAACCCCCAATATTATTGGAGAGCTTCATTTTTATTTTGAACATAACTTCAAGAATACCTTGGAGGTATTGAAGTTATAATCATCATCTATTAAACATGTTTTTGAGGTCAAGAGCTACTATCCATAAGGATTCACTCACCTCAAACTTCATGTCATCATTTAGATGATGAAGAACAAGTAAGTAAATGAAGAAAAATAAAAAGAAATGAAGTAAGAAGAGATGAACATATATATAAACAAGCAAGTAAATAGCAATCAATAGATGATAATCAATGTGATATTGGACTTGTAGCTTGGTGCTTCACTCATAGATATTGACATTTGAACATGGAAGTAGCTTCCTAACTTAAGAATGCTCAAGAATGGTGATTGGGGGTATTTGGAATGTGAAGTATAGGAGAGGTAATGGAAGAAAACAATATTAAAACTCACTTTTTTTTTTTTATAGAAAATCAATGGGAGAAGCTCCCTTTCCTTCTTCTAAACCTATCTCTATTTCTCTTTCTCTCTACAACTTCTATGGACTTTTCACTTGGCCCCCCCTAAATGAAGAGCAATGGGGGGTTTATATAGGCCAATTTGGGGAGGTTTTGGGATTTAGAAAGTGCTACCATTGGTCCCAAACATCAGTGAACATAAAACTACATCGTTTTGGTTTTCAATTAATCAAATTGGACCCACAAATAAATTACAAAAATAGACTCTACGAGGGTTGAGTGCCGCCGTGGCACTGGCCATGTACCGCCGCAGGACTGCTCTTCAGATGCCCAGAAATTTGCATTTAGGCCACCAGAGGTTTCGGTATTCGCGAAAAGGCCCTATTTCCTTCAAAATTCACAGAAAATGCGTATGAACTCCAAACTGAGGTTGTGATATACTGTTGGAAAGGTAATGGAGTCTAATTTACATAAAAAATAGTTCGGAGATAGGTCACTTTCAAAAGTTTTACGGTATTCACGATAAAAGCTGATTTGATTGCCTTTTTCACCTTCAGAAATTGATAATAAATTCGTTTTAAATCCAGGAATTATGTGCGATATACCGTTGGAAAGCTATTGACCTCTAGTATTCATGAAAAATGTTTGAAAAATGATATGGTGCTCCGGTTTTAAAGTCAACTTTTGGTAAAACTAGTCAAACCAGGGACCTCCTGGAAGTTTTGGGAACCTCTAGGAGCTCCCGGGAGCTGACATTTTCGTCAGATTTTCTTTTAAAACTTGTTTTAGTACTTTTCACATGATCCAGAATGATCTTGGAATTTTTTGACGAATTCGGATGATTTCGGTCAAACCCTGCTCAAACCGGTCAAACCTAGGTCAAATCGGTCATCAGGGACTTTCCGGGAACTTCCGGGGGTCTGTAGGAGCTGACGATTTCATCTGATTTTTCTTAAAAACTCATTTTCTTACTTTTCTTATGACATAGCATGTTTTCAGAACTTTTGGTCCAAATCTGGGAGTTTTCGTGCTTTCAGGGGCATTTTAGTTATTCTGAGCATTTTGAGAAATAGAATTAATTTCCAGGAGTCCTTTTGAGTCTTTTTTGATCATTGTGAACCACCAATATATGGGTCTCCTAAATCTGATAGCCGAAAAAATGGGGTGTCTATAGCAGCCCGGCAGATTCCCTGTCTCACTCTTAATTCTCCCTCATTTTCTGGTTCTTCGGCTTCTACTTCATTCTCTTTGCCTTCGTTGTTCCCCATATCCTTTCCTAGCACCTCTTCTACCATATCTTCATCATACTCTTCCCTGATCTCAGCTTCTATAACCTCTTTTGGACCTTTTTCTTCAATTTTCTCACTTCTTTCACCCAACAGGTTTTGCATAACTGGACCCTCTAGCGTACCGATTAAATCTTTAACTACAACAGACTTCATGGGTACTTGTAGGTACGGGTCTTCATAATCGGAGAACTCATGGGGGAAGAAGATCTCAAATCCTGGCTTCAAGCAATTATCTTTCTGATCCAACCATGGCTCTAGAAAGCCACAAAAGGGGAAATCTTCTCCTTCCTTCACAGAGTACTCGTTAAGCATTTTCTGATACGGGACCATTGGTGCATCAGCTGTTTTCCTCTTTTCCTTTAATTCCTTCTTTGATGGCTGATAACCTAGACTATGAGTATGAGTCCGTGTGGGGATTTTTGGAAACTCCAACAAACCTTGATGATTTTTACCCAGTCCCATTCTCGGGAAGAAACCCATCTTTTTCATAATTTCGGTAACTAGCGGGCTCACATACTAATTGAAATATAGTGGTAGGAACTCCCTTGGCTTTACCCCCTCCAACATGTTGATGAATTCAAACCCTTCCAGACTTGTTTCTTCTTCCTGTAATTGAACCTCTAGAACTGGTGTGCTTGACGAAGCTTCAGATAGACGAACCCAACTATCCCCGAGAATATAGCAGACCTTGTTCTTCTAAACGTATTTGACTTTTTGATGAGTCGTTGATGGTATGACACCTAGACTATCCAGCCACGGCCTACCCAGTAGTAAATTGAAAGAATCAAGGATGTCGATGATCTGGAACTCAACTTCTTTTTCTAAAGGCCCGATGGTGAGATTGAGAAGATTATACCCATGACTGTCCTTTGGGTGTTGTCGTATGCTCTTACCCTCTGCTCAGATGGTATGAAAGTTGACTCATCTAAACCTATTCACTTGGCTGTTCTGAATGGACATAGGTTTAGAGCAGACCATTGTCAATGAGACAAGCAGGCACAGTGTTCCCTAAGCATTCAACGGTGACATACAGTGGCTTATTATGAACGGGCCCTTCGGGGGGGGGGGGGGGGGGGGTCAGTCATTTGAGGAGAAGGTGATAGCCAGGGTCAGAATTTTGCTGATTATTCCCACGATATCCTCCAGTGCTGTATCGATAGAGAGATCAGACTAATTCAAAGCATCCAGGACTGTCTGCCTGTGACGTTTAAGCGATCAACAACCCCCAGGTGGTGATGTTGGCCTGGGTCTTCTTCATTTGCTTTAAAACCCTATCCTCTTCCTCCTCTTCATTCATCTTCCCTTTTTCTTTGTATAACTCTCTCCTCGGATGATCTTCCTCTAGCTCCTATGGTTTAAAGTGTCTCCCCAATTGGGTTAGATGATTGACCTCCTCTCTTGCCCATAAATTGTCGATTTCTGAAGTGACTTTTGAACTTTCTTTCCCCATTTCTGCCTCCTCATCACTCTCGTACCACAAATCATCTTCCACCTAATCTATATCTCTATTATCGGCTTTGTTAGTTTCTTGAGCCCACCAATCCACTTGCTTTCTCTTTTCCTCCTTGCATCTTCCTGACTGATCTCCCAGAGTACAGATTATCATACCTTTCAGCGGTTGATAAGGTTTCCTTGGTTTTCCCAATCTAGTGATCAACTCAGATGGATCGAAGGTCGTCTCCTTTGATCCTAAGAAATAGAGGCCCTGTGGTGGTGGTACAATATGATGATTTGACAGCAGATTCCTTGTAACATTGGGAACTTTTGTTAGGGATATATAGTAAAAGCCATGCTTTATGTAGTTGGTTTATTATTCATTTAATAAAATCAGTTAATCCATTTTTATGAGATTCTGTATGGGCAATATTTGTATTATATTGTTTATTTAATATTATGCATGTGTGTCTTTCATTCTACATAGTAGGTGGTTTGGTGTGTAGAGTTTGGCTTACACACGGAAGATCAGACCATCGGTTCTTGTAGAATGTAAGATTTTGGTTTACAGTCTTAGATGGATTGGACACACCATCGGTAGGACTGCAGCATGGTATTGTAGTAGGTTTGTCTTGACTGCGGGAAACGGTATAGTTTCAACTCACCATGCTGGTAAACTTTGTGTATTATATGGGACCGACTTGGGGTAATTATCTTTATACTGACTTATAAAATAATTAATACCTCATGACTATTATGAGTGCTTGTGCTCTAAATCCTAAGTTAATTTATATACACATACATTTGATATTTACACTTTGATCCCTAAAAGGGTGAGATCCTTAAATGGGTCAATATCTCATTGGATTGGGTGACAATATTAATTGTGTGGTGGCTATTAATTAATGATGGAATCCATGTCTCAATTTTGGGATTGATGATATCCCCTTGAGAAAGCTTATAAGTTTTGATTATGTCAAACTCTGCAAGTGGATTTTGTATCCGACATATCAGATAAGTTAAGCAGAGGATCTCAAGGAATTTTAAGAGATTAATTAAATATGATTGTCAATAGTTATATTTAATTAATGGATATATGTAACCTTAACATGGGGAGATAATAAGCATTTAATAACATGAAGCTTGAAATATATTTTTGAGATAAGGGTAGGAGTGCAATTATAATTCTTTAGTGGTATGAATTATAATTTATGGAAATAGGAATCTGATTCATTCGAATTAGGGTTTCCTAATTCCATAAGGAAGCCTAATCCTTATTGACTTCTTATGGTCCCTATCGTAGCCTATACATATGCTGCTTTAGCTCTCTCCTCTGTTTGCATTTTTTCATCAAGAGCATTATAACTCGGAATAGAAAAGAGAGCATAAAAAAGGGAGAGCAGAAAACATAAAGGATTTGGAAGGAGCCCACACTCAGTTCGATATTCTGGCAGTAAAGGAATACGGTAGAAGATCGTGAGCTGTTATCGAGCCCGTATTCTCGTTTCGTCTACTACAGCAATCCATTTTAGCAGTTTAAGATAACCCTAATTCCGCCCTTATAGGGTTATTGTAGTTTTCACATAATTTTTGCAGTACCAACTTATACGCACTGTCAACGGATTCTGGGAACGCAGTTTCCTAACAACTTTGACAGGTGGTTCAAATATTACTTTGTTGTCAATGAGATCTTGAATTTTGTGCCTTAACCTTGTGCATCGATGTGTAGCATGACCCTTTTGTTGGTGAAATTTGCAATAGAGATCTTTTTGAAAGCTTGACAGAAGAGGAATTGGTAAAGATTGAGGTTCCAACAGACGAAGATGCCCCTTTGCCATCAGCCTGTCAAGGGCGGTTAATAGTGACACACCTAAATCTGAGAACTTCCTTGGTTGCTTGTCTCATCCTCTCCTTTTTATGTTAAATTTTCTGTCTGGCTCACTTAGTGCGTTGACGTCAGTGGGGCCAGAGTGACCCCCCAAATGTCCTCCGTTTGACCCGTATCTTGGCCTCTTGTACCTATCGGTTGCTCTTCTTTCATAATTACCCCTTCCTGGATTGCGACTTCTATCCTCGTCCCCATGTCAAAGACTTCGATGAAAGGGTTGATGGACTGGAACCTCATCTTCTCTTGGTAAACAGGTTGAAGATTCTTCATTAGCATCAAGATTTGTTCTTTTTTAGATGGTCTTTGTACCATCTTAGCTGCCTTTCCCCTCCATCGACTCAAGTATTCAGTGAATGATTCCTTGCTCCCTTATCTAGTGGTTCCAAATCCTGGGCTGTGACATCTAAGTCTTGGTTGTACTCGTAGTGTGCTACAAATGCTTTAACCACCTCTTCCCAGACCCTAGTCTTGCTTGGTTTGAGTATGAGGTACCAGGCCAAGGCGGCCCTAGTCAAGGTCTACTGAAATAAGATGGCCATCATGGCAGTGCTCAACCCACCCGGTTGGAAAGCTTTAATACACATCCTCATATGGCTGTGAGGATTCGTTGTTCCATTGAATTTGTCAAAGACAGGTATTTTGAAACCGACAGGCAGCGTCTCGTGGACCCCATCGTATAACCTTCCAGTTCTACCAAATAGGTATTAACTCCTGAGCCTTATGCACTACTCTCTTAAGCTTCTCGACTTTCTCAGTCATTACCCTTTCCTTTTCAATCTTCTCTTTCTCTATGAGCTCGCAATACATCGGCCCTTTGTGCCTCCTAATCATGAACCCAGTCTTCTTCTCTCACTACTACAAGGGGTGGGTCGAAAACTTGTGGATTTATGGGTGGCGACTGGCGGGTCATTGCTTCTATCATGTTCATCATACGGTTCATGTTCTCAGCCTGCCATCTCATGTGCTCTTCTTGCCTTTCTACTATTGCCCTCAATTATGCTACTTCCTCGGTATTCCCCTCATATGCCATCTGAATGTCACTTTCTTTTCTCATTAATCTTGCTTTGGGACCTCTAAACCAGACAATGCTCGAACCAGATGCTATTTTTGCCCTACAAAAGAATTTTTAAATTTTCATTTTGTCATTTTTCTTTTTCTTTTACCATTATCTTTTCTTCTTTTTTGTTTGTTGCAAATACTTTGTAAAACATACATGAATGGTTCATATGTCACACGAATGTAATGCATGTGTATGTGAGTGTGCCTACTCTATATGCGAAAAGAAAGGAAAATTTTAATCCTAACACACAAAACACATAAGCACATAAAATCCTCACCTATGTCAAGTGGCTAATTTCTCTTCTCATTGCGATCCTTGTTACCCTTTCACGGGTCGGACACTTCGAAAAGTTTTTGAAATTCATTTTGAGAAGTATTTCTTAGATGATAAAATCCTTTGAAGATAATTCTTTGATGATTCTTTTTGAGAATGAGGATGTTAAACAAAGATGATTGGATTGAAATTTTGTTTGGAAATTCATTTGAAAAGCATTTCTTCCAAAAATATTCCCAAGATTTTGGGATTTTTCATGTGAAAATATATTTTTATAAAGATTATTTGGAGCTTTAATCAAAAGTGAACTCCAAAGATTTTTTAAAAGAGCGATTGAAAACTTTGGAATAAAGATGGCAATAATCGGTTTGCTTTTAAAGATGGATTTAAAATTTTCGTGTAAGAGGATCACATAATTGGATTATCATCTACTTTTCATGAATTTAGATACATACAAGGTCAATAATGCTTAGCTAACAAGATATAAGAATTGTAATCTTTCAATCAAGATTCAGCATTTTTCCAAATGTCATGGGACATAAAGGGGATTTGCTTAAAAGTGATTAAGAGGTTACACATCTTTCATTAAGCAAGGATCATCATCATCTCAAGTAATCCCTTCCGGGCATACAAAAACTTCCTAGCACATAATCCTAACCAATAATTGATTTCCTAAGATTTAAAAGGTTCTATAGAAGCTACCGCAAAGGCCGAGTTTTGGTCAACCGCAAAGGCCGAGTTTTGGTCAAATAAGGGACCCTTGACACAGATCCGATAGGATGCTTCATATACCAACACATAGAACGAGATCAAGGGTGATCACACAGTCCTATGATAAGTTTACCGACCGGGTTGCCCCAAGTCTCCAAGGTTATAGTTCCATGCAATCGACTGGCGAGACATGCAAGTGTGATGCAACAAGCACACAAAAATTAATTAATTCGATTAAAAGGATGATTTCAAGTCTAATCCTCGAGTGAACCCAAAAACGAAAATCCTGGTCTGTAAAAGTAGAGATTCTGGGTTCGATCCCCAGTAGAGTCGCCAGATTGTGGATATCGCAGTTTAACAATAGCTTTTTAAATCTTTTCGAAATACAAAGAGTCGCCACTTAATTTTTGAAAGGAAAAATTAAGAAACCGTTTTTAAAGCAAATGATCTTTTAGAAACCAGAGATTTCTAGGTCCGGGGATTATGGAATGAGAGGGAAAGGAGGCCGGCGGACTAAAACACACCCTCTTGTCCTATCTCGTGATAGGACTCTACTTCACACCATTTTTAATCAAATTATTAATCTAAGCGTGCCCTCAATTATTACATATATATAAATATATATTACAAAAGCATGTCTAAAAGGGTGTAAGATTGCTAATGATAAAATAGCATTCAAAACTACGTAATTTCAAGTAGCAAGCACGATGATGTGCAAATAGGGAACTAGGAAACTTACCCGAGATCCAGCCGCAATATTGAAACATGCAATGCATACAAAAATAGAAAATCCTAAGAAAAGGTCTCTAATCACATATACACATAAGACAAATCCCAATTCTAAGATGTCGCACATAGAGTTGAAAATTAATAAAATCAAAGAGTAAAAATAAACTAAAGATGGGTTGAGAAATCACACCTCAATAATGCTACAAAACAAAGGTTTAGTCCACATGCTTTGAGCATTATAATATTAATCCCTAAATTATATATATTCAAACTTCTATCTTAATTCTACCGAACATGGAGGGAGTTGATATAATAAGGAATTCCTTTTAACTAGTTGGAATCATAACACCTCTATAGATATACAAGTCTCAACTAGGAGCCATGTAATGTCTATATAGAGTGGTATAGTCCCAACTTGGTCATACGGAACCTATAATTATTTTCAACTGACTTCAATTAGATGTAACTTAGACCAAGAATAAATCCTAATTACACGTTCTAACATACATGAATGAATGAATGGACATGAACAAGAATGAGTGATCGGCGACGAATAGTTGCCGTTTGAAGTCCTAAAAATACGCTTTGTTAGCCTATTTCATGTAGTTATTAGTTATTTTTTAATAAGTATTCTAAATTTTGTAGGATTTGGAGCTCTAACTTGAAAATGCACAAAAATCCAATGATTAGTGGCTTTGGAAGTCATTCTGGGCTCAAAAGATGGTTTCGGTGAAGGAAGAATGCAGTAATAGCCTCGGAAAATTATATTTTTGACAAGTAATACTTCAGATTTGAGAAATTTCTCCAGAGATATAAAATGTAGATCTTCGAGTTACGGACGCGTGGCCGCAAACGGTGAGTCAATCCGAGGTCCGAGTCAAAAGTTATCGCAATTCTACGAAAGTGGTGCAGAGTAGCGGAAAATCTGAGAAAAATCTGGAAAATGCCCAGGTCGCTGGAGCGACCCGCGCGCGCGACCCTTTGAAAAAGTTAAAGTTGTGTATTTTGAAGCCCTGAAGAGCCCTGTGCGATCCGAATTGGTTAAATACGTCCAGAAACGTAAAAACAGCAGTTTTAGCGCGATTTGACTTAGGAAAGCTTCCTAAATCCTTCCAAACTCTATACAAATCCTATTCTAAATCAACTTTAGATATACAAATCATTACACACTATTGTACACATCAATATACAGCCATAATATACATTATTTTCAGCCATTTTGAAGGGAGAAAAAGCAAGGAGAAGAAGAAGAAGAAGACCAAGGATTCACATGGCCTCCTCCATCAACCTCTTGCTATTCATCAATTCTATGGCCAACTAAACTCTAGATCTAGGGTTTCAATGAAACCCTAGCCAAGTAATAGGGTTTTATTTATGTTTTTATTTTAGATTTATTATGTATGGATGATGATTACATGTTTAGAGGATTTTTTTATAATAAATCGTACTTCTATTGATTAAATCATTACTTTCAAAGTTTATTCTTGTCTTAGATCTATTTTGACTGTGATGTGCTCAATGATCTATACTTGCTGTGCTTGTTTAGATTATTTACATGTAATGGTGCTTTATTGAATTGTGCTATCAAGTATCCGAATAGTCCATGCCTAGATTAGAAGGATTATACCACAACCCTAGTTTAGTGTGGGATAATTCGTGCTAACCGAAGATGGATTATGTTGGTGCTTGAACCATAGTTATTTTCTTGACGGAGGAATTGGGCTTGTAGCTACAATTCTCCATTATCATCCAACTTAATAATCTAATTGAATGCATAAATATTCCTATTATGAAGCTAGTGGTGGATTTGCAATCCTAGGTTCCTTTAAACATATTTATAAAAACGCTTTTAAACCGCTTTCATAATTTAGATTTAATTTCGTTAGTTTCATTAATGTTATTAAAATTCAAAATCAAAATCCGTTTTCTTAATTAGCTAAATTTAGGTTTTAGAATTAAAGAGCTGTAGTTAATCAATCTCTGTGGGTTCGACCTTTACTTTCACACTACAAATCCTTAGAAAAGTAAAGCATAAATAAAAGCATACTTTTTATATCTTGATATTGACAACATCAATGAGCTTTAAATTATTCATTGATTTGGATTAAAGCCTCTAGATTTAAGTCCAATTAATCATTATTAAAATATGGCTTAAGCCTTAGGTCATGAAAAAGTCATTTGGGGTCATTATTTGCAAAGTTTATCTAATCAGTCACAGAATTATGTAAATTACAGAGAGCATACCAGAACATTAAAATTAGAAACAACATACCTTCCATGGTTGGAGCTTAGTATTTTTGGACAGAAGGTGCCTTTGGGAGTCTAGTTTCTAACCCAAAAAGAAAATCAAGATCCAACGGTTCAATCTCTAGGAATTGGGTCATAACCAGACATCACTCAGAAATTAACAACTATCTGTCCAGAAATTTTGTTTGATTTTTAAAAAAATAGTAAATAAATCCGAATGACTCTAATCTTTTTAGGTGATCTCATTAACACATTAAACTTTATAGAAACAGTAATTTAAAGTAAAAAATACTTGGTTAAGGGTTTGATAAATTCAAATCAAAACTGACTTACTGTTCTGAAATTTTGGACTGAGAATGGCTAGTTTATAAATCCTAGGACCAAACCGTCTTAAACATGGAATCTTATCAAAACAAAAATGCAGTCGTAAATTTTTGTGTTATGAATACTCTCCAATTGGTGTCGTTCAATTCCAATGATTCATGATTAAATTAAAAATCCTTGATCAAAATTGGTTTATGAATTCACTGCACCATTTGTTGAGTTCATATTTTTGGGCTAAATCTATCAACCAACCATAGAGATTGACCCATCCTAAAACTAATTCTCCTTCCCATTGATGGTCATTGGAGATTAAATCTGACTAATCCATGTGAACCTCAATGAAATATGGAGAAGATTCCATAAGGCTTCAAATTAGAGGACCTAAGTCATGAATTAAGACTTAGATCTACTAATTATGCATGGACATGGTTATTCTCATTTGAATCACAAGGTCATAGAGAATTTAACAAGGACAACTCAAAGGGAGTCCTATGAGATATTGAGAATCTCATAGATCCCAAGAGAAGAATATAACAAAAGAAAAGGAAATCAAAATTCAAATGATATTCAATGTTAAACTTTGCTTCATAGTTTATTTAGTCTTAAACCTCAAGCTATTTTAATCCAATTCAAGTGAAAAGAGCAAATGAAACTTTAATCACAATTCTAGTGATGTGTGAAGAAATGAGGTGGGAAGAGACTTTTTGAAAATGTGTAAAAGATCTTAAGTAGCTCTATGAATTGTGATTAGACTTGGATTAAGTACTAACTAGTCTAGAGTTTACCTCCAATTATCCTCAACTTTTTTTTGTGATTTGAAGGACTTCCAAGGATTATTCAAGCTCTTCTCTTAGCTCATGCAATGACTTTCTCCTTAATTCTCTTAATTTTTCTCTAAGATTATCCTAATCAAAACCTAAGAGGTTCAAGATTCAAGTTGCTCAAAAAAGGATGAAGTTTCAAAAACAAGATTGAGATCCCCTTGTAATGGGATATCCACTCCCTATATATAGGCAAATTTATGAGATTCGGTAATTTCAAGCCAAAAAACCCAAATTTTGTATGTACATTTGATGGTACAAAACATACTATTTCAAAAAGCCTATTTTCAAAAAACATAGCATTCAGTGGAGTTGTTCGCGGTACTCCGTGACTGCCAGAACGACACTCATCAATTACCGTGATGACATTTATTGAGTGCTGTAATGGCACTCAGGGACTATCGCAGACAACTTGCGGACTGCCGTCTTTTTGTGCTTCTTATTTTGCTTTGTTTTCAACTTTTTTTTTTCTTTTTCTTATTCTTTTCTTTCTTTTTCTTGCTTCCAAAACTGCTTCTATTTTTGCGACAATTGGTGAGTTATTCACTGCATTCGGTGGATGTTGTTGCAGTTATCAGTGACTGCCGGCACGGTATCCAGTTACTGCCGTACCGGCAGCCCATGAGTGCCACAGACATCTCCTTTGCATGCCGTTTTATGCTATTCTTCACTTTTCCTCTATTTCTTTTTATTTTCTTTTGGAATTGAAGACCCTTTCGAAGAGCTTGAACCACCTTGGAAACCTTAAGTTAGCCAGACATTGTCATCATCGGTCTTAGAGGTAACTTTTCCCTAAATTCGATGGTTGGTCAAAATCGGGGTGTCTACAGTCACGAAGGGTAATTTGGTCATTTTATAATATGTACTTTTTAGGTCACAAAATGGTCTTCACATTCACATGAACTCATAGGCTCTGACGATCTTAACAAGTTATGAACTTTTTAAAGTTCAAGGGTAAAATAGTTATTTTAAAATTTTATTCAGGCCCCACCTATCATGACCCATCCTGCTACAGGCGGTAATAGGACACATGACACACCACCAAGGCTCATCTCCAATTCATTAAAAAATAATAGCAGCAGAAAAGAAACTTAAAAACAACATTGAGTATACAACTCCTTTGAAAATAATACCCTCCGAGTTGTAAAATTCGTATAAATTTGAAAACATAATTATGTTTTGAAATGAATGAATTTATGTTAAATGGGGTCCCAAAGGTACCCTAAGAACCAATCAAAACATTTAAATAATTTTCGAAAGGGGTAATAAAAAAGTCAACGTGTAGATCAAATTTAAACCGGTCGAATGACCCTGGAGCAGAATTCCTCCCCCTTTTGGCAGGATTTTGCTTAAGGGTCAAACAACCCATCCAAGTTACCACACTCCAAACCAAACCTCAGCCAACCATATCAAGGTTATAAGTATTTATAAAGATCTTGCCAAACGTTAGAAAAGAAATATAAATGAAACAAGTTAAGGCTTGTTTGGATCAATCCACAAAACTCTATCCACTTTCATTCAAAATCTAAATTTGGTAAGTTAAGTTCACAAAACACGAACTTAGGAGTTCGGATAAGTTTCAAACATAACCAAAGAATGTTTGTTATATATTACAACACTATAAATCCATTATGAAGTTTTCCAAGTTAAGACATAGTTCTAACTTTTCAATCCTCATAATTACAATAACGGAATAGAAAAAAAAGTATGAACAAGGATGATCCCCCGTCGTCCCCTCGGCCTCACTCCATTCGCTTCTTCTTTCCTTTCTTCTTAATTTACACCTGTAATGGAGGAAGTTTCCACTGCTCAGCTATATACCGAGTGCACAATTCTAAACATATGCATATATGGCAATTCATGCTTTAAACATCTATTCCACATCAAATAGTCTCTAAGGAGAGAGACACACATTCATCCGGTATATCAGCAAGCCCAAAGTCTATCAATCGAGATGCTAATGGCAAGCCCAAAGTCTATCAACCATTGTACCCATCTGCTCGGGCAGAGCTGGTTTCCAAACCAAGCAAGTAGCCGTCGCTACTACAACTCTCAAACATTGAGAAGCATACCCCGACATGAACTTGTATCAAACTCCCCTTTGACCTACATAGCCACTTAGCATGCTCACATAACCATATCACCATGCTTTTCATACACACTCGTAGTAAAATTAACGGGCCTAGATAAACACATGAGTTTTGCCCGAATCACAATATCATACATGATATCTAAAACATCCAAAATTCCTTAAATATCATAAGTTGAGAATTCATACCTCAAGCTACATTCCTAAGATTTCTCGAAAAGTACTAGGAGTCTGATTCTACGCCGAATCTTCAATTATAAGCAAAACCTACAAGTTTTACATAATTTTTCCCAAAATTCAAATTTTAGTATTTTCATAAAAGCATAGCCAAACGAGGCCTAAGAGTAATCAAAACGTAGCTCTTACTTCAAGGAGTCCGAATATGAAATTTGGTTTAAAATAATCGGACGGAAGGTCGTCGGTTGGCGTCGGGAAGTCCAAAGCTCCCAAAATCTCCTTTTTCCCCTAAGCCCCCAATTGGTTTGAGATATTGTAAAATGTCTCCACCACCTCATTCTATATATAGATATATCTTTCAGAAATCGCGTTTAACTCCCCACGAGTTCTCTAATCTTTCAATTATTCGCCCAAACGTCTTAGACGTCTAAGTTATGACTTTACGAGTGAAAATCTATAATTCATAAAAGTTTTCACCTAAGCTCCGTTTGGGTTCGTAATTACATTCCGAAAACTATTTTTTGTGAATTTCTAGATAACCTGCCTCTTATGCAACATATCATTTCTGTTATCACTATATCATTCAAAGTGATCTTAAACAAGATCAAAATATTAGAAATTACACTACACACGTATAATTACTATTCACATATATTAGATAATATAAAATAACATTTAATCACATAAATGCCACTTAATCATGTCAATTTCTCATTGATTGTCCAATCCTTGTATCCTCGATTAACACTCACCATTAACTCACATCAACCACTTTCACAATTATTAATCAACATTAATTATTCTATTTAAAACATTTATGCATTTAAAAAAAAGATTTCAAAATGGGTGTGACACCACCATTGGATCTAGAATGTCGAATAACCTTGGGGTAGGTTAGGCCTTGCTATTTGAAGAATTGATTTATATTAACTTATCAAATTTAAGACCCTAGGGAAAGTTGGTCATTTTATGATATAGATGCTTTTTAGGCTTTAAAACTTTCTTCATATTAATGACCTCGCAAGCTCTAACGATATTCAATTTTGGTTTAATCTTAAAAAGTTATCGTATTTTAAAGTTTTAAGGGCAAACTAGTTATTTTACAACAAATTTTAGGCCAAATTAACACCACCATTGGATCTAGAATGTCGAATAACCTAAGAGTAGGCTTTATTTATATTAACTTGTTAAAAGTAAGTCGTGGGGGGCAATTTGATCCCAATATGACTATGGATGTACTTTTTAGGTCCCAAAATGTGAAGTGACTATATATGTACTTTTTAGGGCCCAAAATGTTCTTCATATTAATATGAGCTCATATGCTCTAGTGACGTTCAATTCTGGTTGAATCTTACAATGTTATGGCTTTTTGAATTTTTAAGGGCAAAACAGTCATTTCACCAATTTATTCAGGCAGAATGGAACCTGACACTGGGTCCAGAATGTCGAATAACCTTGCGGTACAGTATTCCATATTATTTGAAAGCTTTATCCATAATTGTTTGGTCACTTTACAATATATGGGTTGGCCCAACCCAATATATGTATATAATATTGGGAGGCTTGGCTTAAGGTCCTTAAAGTTGGGTATATTTGGATTAAAAGACAGCCCATTAACAACACACTCTCTAAGGACAAAAGCCCAAGCCCATTTTTAACCTACATCCACAGTATTAAAACATCACTTTTCAAGTTTATTTTACTCTTTCCATCTGACCAAACTACCCATAAAGGAATTGTAAATGGCAAACCCAAACGTCCCCTTGCGCAGCAAGTCAAACGTCCTGACACGCCCACGTGAAAGTTGTCTCCCCACTGCGCTAACACGCGCGAATTCGTTTTCCAAGCCGCTCACATGGTGTGAGCTTTGTACCCTATAATTTCTAATTTTAAAAAATATTTTTAAATTTTAAACCTCCATAACTTTTGATCTACAACTCCATTTTTCATAAATTTTATACCGTTGGAATCGTGTCGACGAGACCTACAAAACTAGTACCATTGTTGATATGTTTTGAGCAAAAAAAATTTAAGTTTTTACATATATGAATAATAAGTGAAATTTCACTTATTAAGTGAAATTTCAAATTTCACTGAGTACATGAAATATTAAGTGAAATTTCACTTAATATTTGTGGAGGTTGAAATCTTCTCTATTGTGAGATTTCTTAGTTTAAAAATGGGTAAATTGAGCAGGTTGCAAATGCTTTAAGTATAGATTAGGGCTTAGTTTGCTGCCCCCCCCCCCCCCACGCGATTTTAAAAGTAGCTAATGAAATTTACTATTAAGTTGTTTGATAATTTTGTACAAGTGGCACATAGCTTTTCAAAAAAATATCATGAAGCCAAAAAGTAACCTTGAGCTTTTAAAAGCTCCATTTTACAGTTTTAAAAGCTTATCCCAAAAAAGCCCTAAATTCAATTTTTACATATATGAATAATAAGTTAAATTTCACTTATTAAGTGAAATTTTCATATATGTAAAAAAAATTCAAGTTTTTACATATATGAATAATAAGTGAAATTTCACTTATTAAGTAAAATTTCACTCAGTACATGATAAAAAAAGTGAAAGTTCACTTAATATTTATGGAGGTTGAACTGGTCATGCACTTGTTATCTATGTAGTAAACTTGAACTGGACCATCAAATGCTGTGATCACTTAATATTTAAGGAGGTTGAAATATTAAGTGAACTTTCACTTAATATTTATGTAGTAAACTTGAACTGGACCATCAGATGCTATGATCACAAGAAAGAAGAAACATAAGATCGACTTGAGTAAGATTTTTTATATATATATATACATATATATTAAGTATGACTCAGTAAAATATCGGTCGTTAATACAAAGTATGTCTCAATTTCTTGTATTAAAAATGTCAACTGGGCCACAACTCACAAGCACCACTCATTTTCGAACTATGAGATGATAAACTTTTTAGTTTTTACAATGCTATTATGGACATTGAGATCATCCAGTCATTGTTCAAGTAAGGGAACTGTTCTTCTAAGTTCTATTGTGCGCATAAATTCGAAGTTAGGGAGTTTAACATAATATGCAGTGAAGAGCGGGACATATGCAGTCAAGTGAAATTTCACTTAACATTTTATATATTCAAAAATTTCATCTTGTTAAGTGAAATTTCACTTATTATTCATATATGTAAAAACTTGAATTTTTTTTTTCCTCGAAACATATCAACATGGGTACTAGTTTTGTAGATCTCGTCGACACGATTCCAACGGTATAAAATTTACAAAAAATGGAGTTGTAGAAACAAAGTTATGGAGGTTTAAAGTTTAAAAACATTTTTTCGAAATTAAAATTTCTATGGTACAATGCTTGCATGGTACAAGCAGTTTGGGAAGGCAGCCATGGGCGTGAAGCGCGTGAGGCACGCTTGTGCAGGCTGTGATCATGTGCATGTGGCGCGTGTGGCGAGGGTAAATGCGGCTTTTTTAAATTTGTTTCTTTTGTCTTTTTCTGGCAGGACTTGTTTCCAATGTGTATTTTAAATTGTCTTTAATCCCAATAAACCTCCTTTTAATAACCTTTTCACCAATTTTCCCTATAATATTACTATAGTGGGTTAATATTACTTATAAAATTCTACAACAAAATAGAGTTTACCAAATGATTTTTTTGTTTCCATTCTTTTTTTTTTCAAAAATAAAACAGAGTTACCAAATGCATTTTTCCTGTTTTCGTTTTCTTTTTAAAAAAACGAACAAAGTTACCAAACACATTTTCTATTTTTTGTTTTTATTTAAATAAACACAAAAACTTCTAACACAAAAATTGAAAAATGAAAACAAAAAAATGAATGGTTATCAAATGGCACCTTAATGTGTATTTATTTATATCCATATATTGACGTCCACATATGTCTTGGGGGTAAAAGAGTCAATAAAATGAGTGATTATTGGGGATTGTGGACTTATCCCAAAACTATATATATATATATATATAAGGACCTACTATTCTAAAAAGATTTTTGGTGAACTTTATCCAAAAAAAAAAAAAAAAAGGTAGAGAGGGACTTATTGCTAGATATTTAGGATAATTGAGAAAATAATCACCTAGAGAAAATAGATTTTCATATTTGTTGTAAAACAAAAAAAATTAAAAACAAGGGCAATTTAGTGATAAGTCCTTTATGCCATGTTGTATTAGAGTTAAAGGCAATTAAGATTATTTATTCCAGAAATGTCCTCCATACAAAATTATTAAGTGAAAAATCAGTTACATGAATATTAAATGAAATTTTACTGAATCGTACATGAATATATATTAAGTGAAGTTTCAATTTTGAGGAAATTTAAACAAACTAAGAATCCCTGAAGGATTATGTTGACCATTTCAATCAGCAAAAGCTTCGAATCTGTGACCTGAATGAAATGGTCGCAATCACAACCTTCTACATGATGGTTCAGCATACCAAGATCTAGCAAGACCTACTATTCTAAAAAGATTTTTGGTGAACTTTATCCAAAAAAAAAAAAAAAAAGGTAGAGAGGGACTTATTGCTAGATATTTATGATAATTGAGAAAATAATCACCTAGAGAAAATAGATTTTCATATTTGTTGTAAAACAAAAAAAATTAAAAACAAGGGCAATTTAGTGATAAGTCCTTTATGCCATGTTGTATTAGAGTTAAAGGCAATTAAGATTATTTATTCCAGAAATGTCCTCCATACAAAATTATTAAGTGAAAAATCAGTTACATGAATATTAAATGAAATTTTACTGAATCGTACATGAATATATATTAAGTGAAGTTTCAATTTTGAGGAAATTTAAACAAACTAAGAATCCCTGAAGGATTATGTTGACCATTTCAATCAGCAAAAGCTTCAAATCTGTGACCTGAATGAAATGGTCGCAATCACAACCTTCTACATGATGGTTCAGCATACCAAGATCTGCTACGTCGTTCCACCGTGACCGACCGACCACCCTGCTTGAACTCTCAGAGAGAGTTGGAAAATACATTGATATAGAAGAGTTCCTGAAGTCTAAGCACGTCATCTTTGTGGAGGATGAGTCCCTGAAATCCAAATAGAAGGACGAAGGTTCTAAGAAAGGCTTGGGAAAGAAGCCAAAACAAGATTAGCAATGAAGCGATTGGGATCATGCCCCGGTTACCTTCACACTGCTTTCTTAGCCTATCCAAGAAGTTATGGTCACTACTGAGGTTCAGAGATTGCTCAAAAAACTGGCAAAATTGAAGAGCCCACCCGAGAGAAAGAACCGGGACAAGTATTGCTGATACCATAGAGATCATGGCCATGATACAGAAGATTGCTTCAAGCTCAAGATTGCCATTGGGAAGTTGATTGAGTAGGGTCATCTAGCTGAGTTCGTCACCACAGATAGACGGTCGAGGTAAGATACTCGAGCTCTCGAGCAGCTACAAATCCTTGGTCACATCAATGTGGTCTCCAGAGGAACATTGGGCAGAGGGGACTCGTAGTCGGCCAAGAAGAGACATGCCCAGACATCCCGAGTGGATGTCCTATAAGCCCAACCAGCCAACTCCCCACTGACTGATGTATTGACGTTCTCATTCGATGATGTCAGGGACCTACGTTACCCCCATGATGATCCGCTGGTGGTGACACTCTCAATAGCCAATTACATGGTTAAGAGGGTGTTAGTGGATGATATTCTCTTTGCCTTAGCTTTCGATCAGTTTAGGATATCAAGGGATCGACTCTGACCGGTGGCCACCCCCTTGGTAGAACTCAATGGATCAAGCACATAATCGCTCGGGATGATCAAACTGCCAGTCCTTATGGGGACCTACCTGAAGTAGGTCTCTGTACTCATAAAATTTGTTATAGTAGAAGCCCCCTCCACTAATATTGTCATCCTGAGAAGGCCCACGCTCAACAAAGCCAAGGCAGTTGTGTCAACCTACAGCCTAGTAATCAAGTTTTGAACCCCTCAGGGTCTGGGAAGCTTATGTAGAGATTAAGCAACTACTCAGAACTGTTATATCAACTTCCTATGCAGATAAGTGATCACAAAAATGCTGAACGTTCAGGAGATGGATCCGAGGGACGTGAGGGATGGAGTAGGCCCAGTGGAGGAACTAGATCAAGTGGTGTTGGACCGCCGGTTCCCCGATTGGTCCATCAGCATTGGTACTCTACTGGAACCAAGTCGTAGAGAAAAGTTAATTCAGTTCCTGAGAGAGAGCCAAGACATCTTCACCTGGTGCCGTGAAGACATGCCTAGAATTGATCCCTAGGTCATGTTCCACCATTGCAACATTGACCCGAGCTCCCGCTCGGTCAAGCAAAAGAGGAGGGGCATGGCTTTTGAAAGGCAAGTGGCAGTACGCGATGAAATCGAAAAGCTTTTCAAGGTAAGGTCGATCCGAGAAGTTCACTATCCCGACTGGTTGGCCAGCGTGGTACTTGTCAAGAAGAGCAACGAGAAGTGGAGGATGTGTATGGACTTTACTGACCTGAATAAGGCTTACCCCAAGGACTACTATCCATTGCCTAGGATAGACCTCTTCATGGATGCTACAGTCAGTCACTCATTTCTCTCCTTCATGGATGCCTACTTGAGATAAAACAAGATCAGCATGTATCCCAGGGACGAGGAAAAAACCTCTTTCATCACCGACCAGGGGACATATTGCTACAAGGTGATGCCCTTCGGCCTCAAGAATGCCGGGGCAACTTATCAACACCTAGTCAACCACATGCTCAAAGATCTAATAGGGAAAATAATGGAAGTGTATGTTGACGACCTCTTGGTCAAAAGCCGAGACGAACCTGACCACCTCGAGTACCTAGCCGGGGCCTTCAGCATCTTAAAAAAGTTCTAGATGAGGTTGAACCCAGCTAAGTGCACCTTTGAAGTCTTGTCCGGTAAGTTCCTGGGCATCTAGTTAGCAGGTAGGGAATCGAGAGAAACCCCAAAAAAATTCAAGCCATCATAAACATGCGGTCACCTCGGTGAACGAAGGAAGTACAAATTTGGCCAGGCGGGTAGCTGCCTTGAACATAATTTTTGCTATTCAAAATCCTCCATAAAGCTTTTTAGTGGTCAGAAGAGTGTGAATAGGCATTTCAGGAGCTTAAGAAGTACCTGACATCACCTCCTCTACTCTCGATGACAGTACCAGAGGAAGAATTATTGCTCTACTTGCCAGTGTCACCCTCGGTGGTGAGCTCCACAGTGGTCAGAGAGGAGTACGAGATACAATACTCGGTCTACTACACGAGCTAGGCAATACAAGGCGCAGAAAGTAGATACTCCCGTATTGAGAAGCTCGCCTTTACATTAATCATCTTTGCACGAAGACTTCGCCTGTACTTTCAGGCCCATGTCATTGTGGTTCTCACAGATCAGCCACTTTGCTAGATCCTTGGCCGACCTAAAATGTTGAGATGCTCATGAAGTGGGCATTGGAATTGGAAGAATTTGAAGTGATCTTCCGACCCCGTACAGCAATTAAGGGGCAAGCGATAGCAGACTTTCTCATAGAATTCATGTATCCAGAAGACCCAGTGGAGGAGTCATTCCTACCCGAGCTACCGCCCGACCTATATCCTGACACCTCGACCAGGGTACTCTATGTGGACATCCTCCAACAACTAGGGCAGCAGGACAGGGATCATCTTGACCACACCCGACGGGATCTAGCTGGAGTACGCACTAAGGTTCGGGTTTCAGGCCTCCAATAATAAAGTCGAGTATGAAGCCTTGTTGGTCGGGTTACAATTGGCTACCTCAATAGGCGCACAGTAAATTCAAGGATACAGCGAATCCCAGCTGGTTGTTTGCCAAGTCAATCAGGAGTATGAAGCGCGGGACGATAACATGGTGGCCTAATTGGCCCTAGTCAGGTCGGTTACCAAACAACTCAAAGGTTTCTTAATTAAATGAACACAAGGGCCGACCGGTTAGCACGGCTAGCATCATCTTCCAATTCAGACATCGCCAAGATAAGTGTAGAATACCTGCCCGAGCCCAGTGTGTCCAACTCAGAAGGCATGGACGTTGACCCAGTCAATTTAGGGCCCAACTAGATGGATCCTATCGTAAAGTTCCTCACAACTGGGGGCCTCCCAAATGGGAGGGATGAAGCCCGATGGTCAGATACCATGCGGCTCGATACCACCTCATTGATGGCGTGTTGTACAAAATGGGATTTACCTTGCCCTACCTTTGATGCATCCACCCATCCTAGGTCCAAGTAATCTTATATGAGATCCACTAAAGAGTGTGTAGAAACCACATCGGAGGCTGGCCACTTTCCCAAAGGGCCTAATAACAAGGTTACCACTAGCCCACAATGGTGCGAGACTCCAAAGATTATGTCAAGTGGTATGACAAATGTCAGAGGCATGCCAACATGATCAACCGCCCGGCGGAGCTCCAAACTCCAATTCTTAGCCCCTGGCTGTTTGCTCAGTAGGGCATTGACAGCCCCTTCCAATGGCAAGGGGTCAGGTTAGGTTTGCCGTCATCGCTATAGACTACTTTACCAAATGGGTAGAGGCTGAGCCCTTGGCAACTATAATTGAGAAAAAATGGAGAGTTTTATCGAAAAGAACATCCTCAGTAGGTTCGACATTCCCTGGTTACTAGTCAGCGATAATGGAAGGTAGTTTGACACACCGGTATTCAGGCAATTCTGCTCGGGCTATGGTATATCAAATCACTACTCTTCCCCCGAGCATCCTCAAGGTAATGGCCAAGCTGAGGTGGTAAACCGGACAATTATACAGTCCATTAAAACCTGGCTTAAACAGGCCAAGGAACTTTGGACTGATGAACTACCGACCCTTCTGTGAGCCTACCATACCACTCCCCGAGTAGCAAGAAGAGAAACACTGTTCTCACTTACCTATGGCTTAGAGGCAGTGGTACTCGTAGAGCTCGGATTACCAACGTACCAGCCGGCAAATTTCAGCGAACAAGGCAACGAGGAAGCCCTTAGAGGGGAACTCGATCTAATAGAAGAAAAAAAAAGACCAAGCATATTTAAAGGTGGCAGCATATAAGTAGAGGGTGTCGTGGTACTTCAACAGCATGGTAAAATACTGCAATTTCCAAGTGGGGGACCTCGTTCTCAAGGCAGTCAATTAGTTTACCAAAATTTTGAGCCACGGGAAACTGGGACCAAACTGGGAAGGCCCATATCAAATCACCCAAGTCAATTGACTAGGAACCTACTGTAGACACCCAATTTTGACCACACTGATAGGATTTAGGGTGGACAACATCTTGGAGGATTCGATGATGAAAAGTACCCCGTGGAAGGTACTGGATTCCACACAATCAGAAGATCGGACTTCGGAAAGTGACTTCAAGCTCAGAAAAGCCCTTTTCCATGGATAAATCCCGGTTTTGTCAAAATCATCTCTCAGAATTCATATTCTCTCAGGGTTATATGAACATTAAGTGTTCTAAACGCAGTATTCTAGGTATCCAGAGATTCAATTTTAAAGAAAAGTTCGAAATCGACGCACATTTGAAAGCAATTTTGGAAAAGACGTCATTTGATTTCAAAAAGACGACGAAAGTTCCGGAGGACTTCCGGACTTCAATTGGACTTCAATTCTCATTATAAAACCTCTGGAAATATTTTTATACTGAAATTCAACCTGACAGCTTTCCAACGGTACGTAAACGGACGATTTCGGACACCAAAAAGCATTTTTACAGAAATCTGGAAAAGCAGTGCGCATGAAATTTGAAACAGAGCTTGTGGGTGACCAGAGGGACCCAAATAGTAAATGGCGGTTTTGGGTATGGGGGTGGCGGGTCCCACCATAACCGCCACTTCCATTTGTGTCCTCCACGGAGCTTTTTGAGTTCCAGACCCTTCTAGAAGCTTCCCACTGCGAGGAAATTGCCTGGAAATTGCGTTTAGGCTCCGAAATGGCCATTTTAACCCTCTTTTAAGCTCTAAAAATTCTGTTTTAACCCTGAAACTTAAGAGCTAAGTCTTCAAAACTCTATATAAGATCTCATACATCTCATATGAGATCACATCTTAACACACTAGACACTTGGAAGAGATACACTTGAATATACTTGGAGATACAAGCACACATAGAAGCACATACAAGAGAGATAAGTATACTTTGAATATACTTTCAATTTAGGTGAATTCTAGAGAGAGAAAATTATGAATTGAATTTAGATTAACTTAGGCTAATTAGACCACAATTTGAACATCAATTGCCTCCCTCAACTTCCATGGATGAGTGCTTGAAGAACACTTGAATAACACTTGAAGAAGAAGATCTTCAAATCAATTTTGGTCTTGTAATTGAGAATCCTCCAAGAGGTAAACACTATAGTTCATCTCTAATTCCTACTTTGTATATATAGATCTATAAGATTTGAATCTAACTTAGTTCTATTTCTACTTATTAGAACACTCATCTTCTTCCTCTCATGTTCTTCACACACTCACATAGTTAGATCCAAATCTCTTTGATTTTTATTGATAATTTACAATTAGAGATTGTTTTTCACTTTGATTTTCAATTTTGGTTTCATTCTTCAATTTTAGTTTAGATTCATGCATACATGATTATATATATATACATATATCTATTTTGAATTTCATGATGGTTTGGAAATATGATCTATGAGAAGGATGATTTCTATGTTCATACCTATCTCTTGATTATTCCTATTACCTAGAATTCCTATTGAATTTCATCTCCAACATGATATTTATAAGTCCCTTTGATCCTTGATCTAAAAGTTCTTCATAGAACTTGAGGGCTAAATTGATTGGGAATCATGATAATTAAGTTGATCTATGAGTTTGATCTCTCTAATAAGCTTCAACTATCACTGAAATGTTTTCCTCACACTTTAAAATGAACTAGATAAAAATTCAGCAAAGCAGATTGGTTTTGTCCATTAGATTTGGTCCATCAAAACCCATAGTTTGATGGATTTCAAATTTTCTGGGTAAACTTTGATGAATTAGCTTTCATCCGGTCCGTTTTGAGAGCTTTTAGGATTCATATACTATTTTTAGAAATTGTTGAGAAATCGGTTGACAGATTTGAACATCGTCTCTTTGTGCTTGAATTTCAGAAAATCTATAATAGTTATCGACGTTCCGCTTTTTGGGGATGATTCCTAACTCATATATCTATATGCCGATGTAAAATCGTGAGCATACGATCGAGTTAGGATCGTTTTCTAAGCGTTTAAAGTTGATACAACTATTCTGGAATTTTCTAAGTTTAATTACAAATATGATTATGTATAGAAAATGGTCATACCTTGATCACTCAACAACAATTGATGAATAAAACTTGGTTTAGAAATCACCTAGGATAAATGGATGAGAGATCAAAAGCTTAAATCAACTTGGTTAACATGATTCATGAACTTCTATTATACTTCTATTATGTTTTGCATTCATTTGTCAAATGATACCAAATTTCCAGAATAACAGAGTCTGTTTAAAACACTTTTTCAGAAACCTTGTGATTACAGAATGTCCATGGGTTTATTTTTATCATATACTACAATGAAATAGCTTTCTTTTGACACCAAATAGAGCTTCATATGATTTTTGTAGATTTAATTATGATTTTTACAAGAACAGTGGACAGTCCTGATCCACTGTTCCCAAAACATTTATTTCTCAAACAATAAAATTGATATTGAGGTCCCACTTTTTGGAGAAGTTCCCTAAGACATGTATCTAACTTTCTGTAAAAGGGTTTTTATCCAGCTCATGTTTAAGACCACTTTTGATAGGATTCATTAGAGGTTGCTGAATCTGGAAATTTGATTGATGACATGTTTTCTTTGTTTATCATGCATATCATTTGTTTGCTTGTATTTTTGCAATGCTTTGGGTATTCTTTGGTGTCTTAGTGCAGAGAATTAAGTGCCTTGGACCCGGACGTCGATTTGTGGTTTGCCTCGTCTACATGTGGCTTAGTGCCCATGTATCGTGTACTATCTCTATCCTTTCTCTTAGAATTTTTCTAGGTTTACAACTTTGATTTCAACGACACATTTCCTTTAGGATAAGTCTCCGTTTATATGATTATTTGTTAGAGACATCTTATCTAGGATTGTTGCATGATTGCATTGCACGTTTCCATTCTTTTTGCTTTCGCGACTCCGCTTGAGTCAACCAATGTAAGTCTTCTCGTTCCCTTTGCATATCATGACATGTTTACTTTATTTGCATCGGTCCCGGGCGGGACTAGCCACTGTGAGTATACTTCTCCCTTGTATTGCATGAGCATCCGCTTTCTACTTGATTTAGTCTCTTGAAATGATTTTCATTAGATGTTTCTTTTTGCCATGTATATATCTATCTAGTATGTTTGAGGAAACAACATCTATTATGAATTAATAACAAGGATATTTGAATCAAGGCCTACCATTCGGTAGGGCGAGGAGGGGGTGCTTTAGTCCTGCTTGGGCTCCTTCCCCTCTCGTACCAAGACCCCCGAACCTTGTTTCTGGTAATGAAGGGCGAGTAACCTTATTCAATTTTGGGCGAGTCAAACTTGGGTTTCCTAATTCCCGATAAAAATTAGGTGGCGACTCTTTGTCTCTAGGATCGCGTGAGGAAGTCCTAGTTTTCCCTGAAGTGTGCTCCTTGGGATCCGTCCCGGGACACTATCGAGGGAGAGCTTCAGGATCTCCTCCTCCATTCGCAGCGGTCCACAATCTGGCGACTCTGCTGGGGATTTTGAACATGAAACCAATGGTTTCTTGTTCTTCGAGGGTTTGACTTGAACCAATGAATATCCTTGTTATTAATTCAATAATCATGTTGTTTCTGCCTGCATTTGCACTTGCATTGTTCTTTCACCGCGACTGCTTGAGATCATTGCCTTGAAGATAGAGGGCCCTCTTTCCTCTATTTGTCAAGAGTTTTGGTAGCATGTAGTCACCGTTAGCCTTGTACCGCGTGCGGTATATAGAGCCTATGTGTGAACGGCACGCCCTCGGGGAGGCGGTCAACCACACCGTTGAGCTTGCTAATGGACCCTTTATGAGACTAAAACCCGGCCTTTGCATATAGTTTCTATAGAACCCTTCAATTAGGATCTTGATTATCATCTTTGATTAGGACAATGTGATGAATTATTTGCGCTTGCCCGTAAGGGATTATGTGGATGATGAGGACGTGTATGCGAAGGCATCATCAAACCTTGTATGGTGGATTCCTCTAGGGTAGTATGGTCTTTATCCGAACATCCAATCACTATTTGAGGACAATTTTGAAAATTTTTGAAATTATAAGCACTTCTTTGAAAAACCCCAAGTCTTTTGAAAATTCCAAGAATATCCCTTTTGAAAATTTGCTTTGAGATTCACTTTCACAAAATCTTTCCAAAATTCTCCTTAGATTTTAGAGAATTTCAAAATTCCTATTTCCAGAAATCATGATCACACTTTGATGATTCAATTTCAAAATCTTCCTCTCAGATCTTAGAATTTCAAAATTCCCACCTCAATTTTTAAGAATCATGATTTCTCACCACAAGCATTGATGGTTCAAAAATTCTTTTGAAAATTACAAATCTCCCCATCTCTTTCAAAGATTTTCATGAAAAATTTCAATTTTCAAACCTGAACCATCAAGAATTTCAAAATTCAAAATCCTTGGATAATGATTGGATTAGTAGGGTGATTAGCATACTCAAGGAATCTTATGTGCTTATGTGCTGATATGCTAGGTCTAAGCTAGATTAAGGTGCATTGCATTTAGATTAGATTGCATTTCATCTGCATTACATGCACTACACGAGCATTGCATATACGACTCACGAGTGCGACGCCTCTAATATACTTTTAAAAAAGAAAAGTTTTGTTTTCCTCAGAATTTTGAAAGCTTGAAAAGATTTCTTTGATTTTAAGAAAAATGTTTTTGAAAAAGGAAATGATTTTCCATTTATGATTTCCATCTTTGTAAATCCACCTTCTTATATCATTCTTTGAAAAATTCTTTTGCAATAAAGATACCTGATTATTTGAAAATCCCTAAATAAACCAGATAAGAAAAGATAGGACCGAAAAGTTGTACTCCTTTCTGGGTCAGAGCTCCGAACAGCCGTTTGGTCAGATCAGGGTTAGAAGAAGGAACAGCCGAGTCGACTAGGGTTGAAGATATGACATACGAAGCGGATATGGAAGCCAGATTGGCCGCAATGCAAGCTGCCTTGGATCAGAGCAGGGAGCAGAATCGAGAACAACTTGCCACTATGATGAGAATGATTGAGCAGCTAACTAATCCACCACCACCACCTCCAGAGCATCATGAAGAAGAAGATTTTGGGGAGACAGTTCAACCAAAGGTTCAGCTAGATCAGGAAATTCAGGACAAGTTGGCCAAGATCGACAAACTAGAGAGTGTGATCAGAAAGAGCAAAGGGGTGGATGAGTATTTGTTCGATGTTGAAGGGTTGTGTGACGCTCCAAAAGCCAAACTCCCAGAGAAGTTTAAGATGCCGCATATTGAATTTTTCAATGGAACCGGAAATCCAAAGAGCTATCTGAGGCTTTATGTAGGAACTTTGCAGCCCATGGGCATTGGATCTGACCTCTTCGCTCTATTGTTTCCAAGAGTTTTGAGTGGAGCAGCACTTTCATGGTACTTGACGTTGGAACCAGCCATAACCAGAGATTGGGAGGCATTGGCCAAAGCTTTCGTGGCTCAATATTCATATAACCAGTTGTTTGATGTAACTGCAAGAGATCTAGAAACCACCCGACAAGAGTACAGGGAATCCTTCGCAGGTTTCCTTACTCGTTGGAGAGCTAAAGCTGCTCAAATGACTAGCAGGCCAGCGGAAAAAGATCAGGTCCGAATGATCATCAAGAATCTACAGCCCGAATACTTGGAAAGGCTAGAATTTCAGTCCATTGTGAGTTTCGAACAGCTGTTTGATGTGGGAACTTTGATAGAAGATGCCATTAGAGATGGAAAGATCAAGAAAGAAAGCACGAGCAATCGATACAGAAAGACAGAAAGGCCAGTCTATCATCAGTCTGCTGACGTCAACACACTATCTCCTCAGCCTTTTCAGAAAGAGCGTCGAAGTATGGCTAATGCAAGAGGAAGTCAAAATCAGAAACAGTCGAGAGAGAAAAGAGAATTTTCCGACTTGGGGATGCCACTAAGCACCGCACTTGAAAGAATGATAGAAAAAGGGTACTTGCAGAAATTGGAACCTAAACCAGAGCCAAATCCACTTCCACCGGGTTTCAAAACAGAGTTCTTTTGTGACTTTCATCAAGGCCGTGGACATAGCACAGATAGATGCTGGAGACTTCGCCATGAAATTGAAGACTTGATTGAAAAAGGGGTCATCTCCCCTCCTCCCTCTCAGCCAAATGTTCAGAAGAATCCTCTCCCTAATCATAAGGGAAACATGCCAAATGTTAACTTTGTAGAAGAAGGATCTCAGATTTATAACCCAAAGATCTACATCACATCCTCGAATCAACCAGCTATGGATGTTCAACTTCCGGAAGACGCTGCAATTTGCATCTTGAGGAATATGGAAGAGGAAGAATGGGTCGAAGAAGCACTGGCTTTTGAAGAAGAAATAGCCAACGGAAATCTTACAATTGAATGGTGGGATCCCAATGCCATCACCGACGACTCGATCTGGTATGAGGAAGAAAAGCCCATAGAAGCAGTCACCGAGAAACAAAGCACTGAGCCGATAGAAGAATTGCTAAAGCCTGTCGAGAACCTTGAAATCAAAGATGACGATCTTATTGCAATGATGGAAGAAGAAGAAGATTGGTGGTATGATGATGAGGATGATTCCGTTAATAATACCATAATCCCCGATGATTCTGTTTGGAAAATCACTGTTGGCACCGAAAAGTTAGCCAAAGAACTTGAGTCTATCTGGATCACCAATGAAGCAAACCACTTGACCCGTTCCGGACGTCATTTCAAGCCTCATGAGTTAGAAAATCGTGGAAAAGAAACATGGAATGAGAAAGAAGTCGTCAAAGCAAAAGAGGCTGGTAAAGGAGCCGTGAGCGAAGAAGAAGATGAAATCCTAAAGCAATTGAAGAAAACACAAGCTTGGATCTCAGTATGGGGATTACTTATGACCTCTCACAAACACAGGCAGGCCATGCTCGATACTCTCAATCGTTTGGATGTTTCTGTCAATACTACTCCCGAAGATCTAGTAAACATGATCTCTTCAAAGCCTTGTAAGCCTGTAATCACATTCACAGATGAAGATTTACCGCCGGAAGGGGCACACCACAACAGAGCTCTCTACATCACTGTACATTGCCTGGGGAATAGAGTACCGGTCTGCTTGGTAGATAATGGGTCAGCCTTGAATGTATGTCCTCTCCAAACAGCTCTCAGAATGGGGTTGTCTATTTCAGAACTCTTGCCATCAACACAAACTGTGAGGGCCTATGATAAACACCAAAAGGGCCATTGTGGGAATGATTAAGTTGAAAATTGAAGTCGGGCCATTAAACAAAGAAGCTGATTTCCAAGTGATTGATATTCCGGCTAGCTTTAATCTGCTATTGGGACGTCCGTGGTTACATGTGAATGATGCAGTCGCCTCCACTCTCCACCAGAAAGTCAAGTTCATCTGGAAAGAGGATGTGGTAACAATCTTTGGGGATAGCTGGATCAAAGAAGAAGGGACAAGCCATGGTCCTGTGCTAGAAGTCCAAACACCGGAAGAAGAAAATGAATTAGGAGGATTCAACTTTGTGGGAATGATAAATGAAGGAGCTAAGAAAAAGAAATCCGTTTGGGATCGACTCAGCTATGAGAAGAAACTTCCTGATGCATCTGTCTGGGGCGAAGAAATCACTCCGATCAAGAAAAAGAAGCCGTTCATCACCGGACGCGAATATAGAAAGATGTTCGAGAAGGGAAACCCGGTTGCCAAAGATCTACAAGAAGAAGTGGGACAGAATTGGATCCCTGAAGTCATGCCATTGTACTTTGACCAGTATGCCAATCCTAAAGTGGCTCATATGGTGCGGAAGATGAACTATTTTCCTGGAATGGGACTAGGTCGTCGTCAACAAGGAATAACTGAACCACCGAACTTCCACGAACAGAAAGATAAATCTGGGCTTGGGTATCAATTGACTGAAGAAGATAAGAAGAAGATGACAAAAGGAAAAGGGCCGATGGTTGTTTCTGGGCCAAGAATCCTGAATGGATACTTCGTGAAAGAAGGCGATGACTTTCCCTTCTGTGGGTTCCCTGAACCATGGTATGATCCGGCTACCAAGAACATTAAGCCTGGATTTGAGATTTTCTTCAAACATGAGTTCTCCGACTATGAGGATCCGTTCTTGTATACTCCGCCTATCAAGAAAGAAAGGAAGGACTGGGCTGAGCTGATGACAAGTGATGATTTGAACATGCTAATGGATGAAGAGCTGAACATGCTGATGGATGCCGAAGAAGCACTGGGAAATGTGAAAGAAATCAAGCCAATAGAGGGAGCTCTGAACAATTGGGTGATAGAATCGGAAGTCAACAAATCCCCTCCCCATTTCCCCGGAAGTCTGTAAAGGCCAATATGAGCCATGATGTTGAGTCCGCTTTTGCTTTTGATGTACCCAAAAATGTTAATGAAATGAACGAGGATTTTGCTTACTCTTCTGTGTCTGATGATCTTGATTTTGAAATTTCTGAGGATTTGCAAAGATTAATTGAAAATGAAAATGAATCTGCATGCAAGATTATTGAAGAAACTTTGCTAATAAACTTGGATAATGAAGATAATCCACAAAATGTTCATATTGGCACCACGCTCACTTCACAAGAAAGCAATGAACTAATCAACTTATTAAAAGAATTTAAAGATGTTTTCGCTTGGTCCTACCAAGATATGCCAGGCATCGATCCAGAGATTGTCCAACACCACATCCCTCTCTTTCCGAATTCAAAACCTGTTAAGCAAAAGTTGAGACGCATGAGACCCGAATGGACTTTGAAGATCAAAGAAGAAGTTGAGAAACAATTGAAAGCTGGATTCCTGATGGTAACCCAATATCCGGAATGGATAGCCAATATAGTTCCTGTGCCAAAGAAGGATGGAAGGATCCGTGTATGTGTTGACTTCAGAGATCTAAACAAGGCTAGTCCTAAGGATGATTTTCCGCTTCCACACATAGATGTTCTGGTAGATAGCACCGCGGGGCATGAGTTGTTATCATTCATGGATGGTTTCTCAGGGTACAATCAGATTTTAATGGCACCCGAAGACAGAGAAAAGACTACATTCACAACTCACTGGGGGACGTATTGCTACCGAGTGATGCCATTTGGGTTAAAGAATGCTGGCGCAACCTATCAGAGAGCTGCTACTACTTTGTTACATGACATGATCCATAAAGAGGTAGAAGTTTATGTGGATGATATGATTGTTAAGTCCAAAAGAAAGAAGTGGGCATTTAACAGCACTCGCCAAGTTCTTTGAAAGATTAAGGAAATACAGAATGAGATTGAATCCACAGAAGTGTACTTTTGGAGTTACCACCGGAAAGCTGCTGGGATTTCTCATCACACAGAGAGGAATTGAGGTTGACCCCACAAAGATCAAGGCTATTATGGATATGCCGCCTCCGACAAATGAAAAGGAAGTAAGAGGATTTCTGGGAAGAATCCAATTCATCAGCCGCTTCATATCTAAGCTCACTGCTACTTGCGATCCGCTTTTCAGCTTGTTGAGAAAAGGGAAGAAATTCGAATGGGACAATCAATGTCAAGAAGCTTTTGACAAGATCAAGGCTTATTTATCAAACCCACCGGTTCTTTCACCCCCGAAGTCAGGGAAGCCTTTGCTGTTGTACTTATCCGTGTCAGAGAATGCTATGGGATGCATGTTAGCCCAAGAAGGAGATGAAGGGCGTACAGAGAAAGCCATTTACTACTTAAGTAAAAGGATGACTGGATACGAATTGAAGTATTCTCCGTTAGAAAAGACATGTTGGGCTTTGGTTTGGGCCACTCGTCGTCTGAGGCATTATATGTTGGCCTTCCCTGTTGTTTTAATCTCCCGAATGGATCCTTTGAAGTACCTATTTGAAAAACCAGCATTGACCGGAAGAATCTCCCGATGGACATTGATGCTATCTGAGTTTGACTTGATACATGCTACGAGTAAATCTGTTAAAGGAAGGGCTGTCGCAGAACATTTAGCAGAACATCCGATAAATCTGGAAAACGAAGGAGAGTTCATGTTCCCTGACGAAGGATTGATGGAATTAAAAGAAGATGTGTGGAAAATGTACTTTGATGGAGCTGCAAACCAAAAAGGATATGGAGTAGGAATCATCCTTGTATCCCCTGAAGGAGCACATACCCCATTCTCTATTAAGCTGAAGTACACCTCCACCAACAACACTGCTGAGTATGAAGCTTGTATCTTGGGGCTAGAAGCCGCATTGACTTTGGAGGTAAGGAAACTTGATGTATTCGGGGATTCCAATTTGATCATATCCCAAGTTCGAGGAGATTGGAAAGTCAAGGAAGAGAAGTTAAAACCCTATCATGAGTATCTTGATTCTTTACGAACTCGTTTCTTGCATATCACGTTCTTCTACCTGCCTCGAGAAGAAAATCAGCTAGCAGACTCTTTGGCTACTTTAGCGTCAATGATTGAGATTCCTGTGGGGATAAAGCTAACTCCTTTGATGATTGAACAAAGGGAAAAGCCGTCTTATGAGATGATTGGGGAAATAGAAGAAGCAGAAGAACTTCCGTGGTACACCGACGTGTGGAACTTCATTGAAAATGGGGAATATCCGGAAAGCGCCTCCGAGAAAGACAAGAGAGCCATAAGAAGATTCTCGGCTCAGTTCATGATTTGTGGTGGAAGTCTATTGAAGAGATCTTACAATGGATTCAACTTGACATGTCTATATGGAAACAGTGCGAGAAAGATGATGGAGCAAATTCACGAAGGGGTGTGTGGTCCTCATATGAGTGGACACATGTTAGCTAAGAAGATCATCCGACAAGGATATTATTGGACTACTATGGACAAGGACTGCTATGAATATGTCAGAAAATGTCACAAATGTCAGATCCATGCCAATATGAAGCATGTGCCGCCGTCACTGCTATACAACATGACTACCCCTTGGCCATTCTCAGTTTGGGGAATAGATGTTATTGGAGAAGTAACCCCGAAGGCGTCTAATGGGCATCAATACATCCTGGTAGCAATTGATTATTTCACAAAATGGGTGGAAGCAGAGTCTTATGCGACATTGAAGGCTAAAGATGTGGCCAGATTTATCAGAAGAAATATAATCTGCCGATACGGGGTCCCTCATGAGTTGATATCCGATCATGGCAGTCACTTCCAGAAAGAGGTTTTGGATCTACTAGAAGAATACAAGATCATGCACCACATGTCAGCGCCGTATAGGCCACAAACAAATGGGGCAGTTGAAGCAGCTAATAAGAATTTGAAGACGATCCTAAGAAAGATGACTGATACATACCGAGATTGGCATGAGAAGTTACCGTATGCACTGTGGGGATACAGAACATCTATCCGAACATCTACAGGAGCCACTCCTTATTCATTGGCTTACGGAATGGAAGCAGTACTCCCAGTTGAAATAGAACTACCATCTTTGAGAGTTGTGGCAGAATCCGAGATTCCAGAATTTGATTGGCTAAGAGATAGATATGAGGAGCTAATGTTACTTGACGAGAAAAGGTTGGCCGCAATTGATCATGTGCATGTGTATCAGAGAAGAATAGCTCGAGCATTCAACAAGAAGGTCCGTCCAAGAAAACTTGAGGAAGGCGACCTTGTGCTTAAAGCCTTAAAAGCACCCGTTTTCGATCCTAGAGGGAAATTCAAGCCAAATTGGGTTGGCCCATACGTCATCAAGAAGCTTCTCTCTGGAGGAGCGGCATACCTGATGGATCTAGATGGAGTTGAGTTCAATCAGCCAATCAACATTGACCGTCTCAAGAGATACTATGCTTAAAAGCCTTCTCTTTCAAAACCTGTTCTTTCAAAACCTCCAGCATTCGAGGAACTACACTTGACCTGATTCCCACTTGGGGATATGTAGGCAACCTGCTCGGTTCGGTCACTGCTCCTGAAACCCTCAACCATACTTTCTTTCAAGACCTGGCCGAACTACTTTGGATCTGATTCCCACTTGGGGATAAGTAGGCGAGCTTTCCTGGCTCTCGATCCCTGAACCTTGCAAACTAGGGGCAAACTTTCAAGTTTGCCCAAAGCCTCAAGATATCACTGCCACACTAGGGGCAAACTGCGTTTGCCCAAACTTCCATTTATCTCTATCAACTAGGGGCAAACTGTCGTTTGCCCATACCTCGCTACCTGTCCTCTCTGGATCACTTGGCTATCAGAATTAAAGCACCTAAGTGAAAAATCTGGTAATTCTTGATATTAAGTTGAAAAGTTTTTTAGCAATCTAAAGATGTGAATCTAATGTCAAGACTGAAACATTATGTGGAAAATTTTCAAAAGCTTCAAGATTACATGCAAAGCCAACACAATATCCTGCTACAAGATAAAATCTCATTTTCAAAACATGCAAATCCTTAGAAAATTCAAATATCCAAGTCAAAAGACATTGTCGAGAAAGAGGAATCGTCAGAAATTTCCTTTCCCTGTAAAATCGAGTCCTGTGTGTCAGTGTGCAAAGTGTCAATCAAATCAGTCTCGTGACAAGGGATGCAAAGCGAAACAGAAGGATAGCATAAAGCAGCATCAAGCAAAGTCAAGAGTACAAGCCCATCAAGTCTCAGACAGAATACATCAACATCAGTCTCAGCACAGAAAGCAAGAAAAACAGAAAGATAGTCATGGGTGCATATGATCATCATCAGCAACGACGAGTAGCCCGTGGGTACCGAGCAGGCATATCTGAGGCCGTAGAGCTATCATCATCTTCAATTTGGCGCCTTCGCCTAGACCCACCAGCCCCACCAGAAGGGCCTGCATTCATCCGCTCCAACTGTGATTGAAGCTGCCTAACTTGAGCCACCTGTGGAAGAAAAGAATCAGTATAGGGGTTTGAAAAAGCAATGAGATAAGAAGAAAAGGTCAAGAAATTTACCAGGGCCGCATCACGGTCTATGTAAGTCTGGCACATGCCATCCCACTGCAAAGAGAAGAAAGATATGGTCAGAAAGATCAGAAGAATCAGAGGTAATGAGTTCAGAAATTACTTACATGTCCCTCACGAGCAAGGCTCCAAGCCCTCAGATTCTGTGCATAAGCTCGCTCTTCATTGAAAACGGCTCGGGGAACGGACTCATGTTGTTCTGAAACTAGCTGAGGCTCTACAAGATCACGGGGGATCTCTACAGAAGATGTAACTCCGCGCAGCATGGTCGAGGCTCGCCAATCACAAGGAGGAATGAGAGGTAGAGGTCGACCAGGGCCATCCACAAAAGAACTCCCCTGCAAATGATGATGAGAAATAAGATAAAGCAAGCATTCGATCAGAAATGAAGAAGTCGTGAAATACCTGCGGGTCATCCGAGAGCGGGAAATTAGGCATCAGATGAGTAACCCTGAAGACGTCATAGTTCTCCTCAAACAGAGTAAAAGAGGCTGAAGGAATTCCGTTCAAAGCATTAATAAGATCTTCATCTTCCAAATTCTGCGCCGACCTCATACAAGAAGGCGGATCCTGTGGCACTAAGAGACGATCCTCCAAATCAGTCTGAAGAGCTACTCTCTCTCCAAGATACCACTCAAGAACAGAGGGACCCTCAAGAAGAATCCTCTCTCCAGTCATCTGTCTAGCTAAGCCAATCTCAGTCACATCTCCATTTGTAGCCTAAGGATGCCAGTTAACTTGGTTGAATCTGAGACGGGTAAGAAAATCCCGGCAAGAAATAACATTATGAGCATCATTCTTGGTACCTACGGCTTGGCGACGCCACTTCAGAGCCCGTGGAAAAATATGAATCTCTTCCTCCCGGAATGATGGAGCCGTCATGGAGAAAAACTCAAAGGCCCACACCTACAAGAGAAAATAAAGCAGTGGTCAAAACAGCAGAACATCAAATGATAAAAATTGGAAATGAAAATATTTTCAGTACCTCCCAAGCTCTCCAGAATCCGCCGAATCCAGGGGATTTGCCTCGAGAATGCTCCCCCATATGACTATACAGAATGGCTAAACCAGCAGAGCCCCAATCAAAATCTGCAATCTCCTCAAGATTTCGAAGACTATCAAGCATATTCAATGTAATCCGCTCAGCTCGAGTAGAAAGAAGAGAGCAACCAAGCAAATACAAGATGAAAGCACGGGTAAGCTGCATATCGGTAAATTGAGCCGCTCTTTCAGAAGGCCTGAAGTTGTTGATGAACCATGTGATGCCTACGCTCGATCCGTGAAGATCTCTCTGGGATGGGATGATGCCTAGGAGACGCTCAATGATAGTAGGATGTCTATGGATGTTCTTTGCAAAGGCAAGACGATGCCCGCCAAATGAGATGCCGGTTATCATTGCAAAATCAAGAGGGGTCATGGTTATCTCCCCAAAAGGCATGTGAAAAGTATTTGTGGAATCCCACCACCTTTCAGCAAGAGCTTGAATCATGGCCAAATCATTAGTCGATCTCTCCAATAAGGTTACAAACGACCCAAAGCCCGCTTGCTTGATATTGGCTACTACTTGGGGACGCGACTCCGACAATTCATTAAACCATTCAAGGCATTTTCCATGGCTACCATGACCTCTAAGATGACCAACCACATTCTAAAAAGAAAAAGGATGATTTCTAAGGAATCGCAAGAATAAAGAGACACGTATGAAGATGTGAAACAAAGGAGTAATTAAAGAATGGGTTACCTCTTGACGAAAGGCCCTCCTAGAGATATGATTTTGCTCTATATTCGCGTTTTGACCCCCGGAACTCTTGATTTGATCCCGGATTGGTCCATTTTTGATATATAAGCCTTGAGAGTGCTTAAAACTTGTTGGAATTGGTCTAGAGGACCTCTGGAGATTTGAATCTTGGTAAAAATCCATTCAAGAATTGAAAAAAAAGTCCCCCAGATGAGAAGAATCAAAGGCACCGCAGCCTGAAAGTGGCCGAGAAACGGCAAACTCCCGTCGTTTTGGGATTGATTATGAGTTGTCTTAGAAAATGGACATTTGAGTCTACTGTCGCTTGAGAATTACATCCAGAAAGGACTTTCAGAAGATGGGTCAGAATGCGAGATGTTCAGAAAGGGTTAGAGTAAGCCTGACGTGTTGCAAGAATGATTGCGTTGGTCGAAGCACCAATATGAGTCTCAGAAAGAATCAGCAGGGCCTCCAGAATATGTGCTCGCGTCCCAGAAACCTCAGATATCTCCTCAAGCAGAGAATTTCCAGATATTGTCAAGGTATAACAGAATTCGTACATCTCTCAGAATCATAGGATCTCCCCAGTAGAGAACTTTCAGAATTAAGTTTCTCGCATGCATCATGTATCCACGGGTTGCCTCCAGATAAAGGGTATCTCTCAGAATTTGAGCATCAAAATCGCCTCCAGAATACAAGGTTTATGCCAAGCATCATGTATCCAGGGTTGCCTCCAGAATGTAGGGTTTCTCTCAGAATCGTGGGTTGCCTCCAGAATGTAGGGTTTCTCTCAGAATCAGAATCGTGGGTCGCCTCCAGAATATAAGGTTTATGCCAAGAATCGTGTATCCGTGGGTTGCTCTCAGAATGTAGGGTTTCTCTCAGAATCGTGGGTTGCCTCCAGAATGTAGGGTTTCTCTCAGAATCAGAATCGTGTATCCAGGGTTGCCTCCAGAATGTAGGGTTTCTCTCAGAATCATGTATTTCTCAGCATCGCATATCAGGGTTACCTCCAGAATGTAGGGTTTCTCTCAAAATCAGAATCGTGTATCCGTGGGTTGCTCTCAGAAGAAGGGTCATCTCTCAGAATTTGTGTATCTCTCAGAATCCGTGCATCAGAACAGAAGATTTGTCCTCAGAAGAAGGGCCTGTTTCAGAAGAACAGAGGATTTGTCTCCGGCAGAGAGACCTGTTTCAGAAGATTTGTTTCTAGACCTGCCACAGAAGATTTGTCCTCGGAAAAAGGGCCTGTTTCAGAAGAACAGAAGATTTGTCTCCGGCAGAGAGACCTGTTTCAGAAGACTTGTTTCCAGACCTGTTACAGAAGATTTGTCTAGAAGAAGGACCTGTTTCAGAAGAGCAGAAGATTTGTCTCCGGCAGAGAGACCTGTTTCAGAAGATTTTGTCCCCAGCAAAAGGACTCTACATCAGCAATCGTCCCCAGCAAAAGGACTCTACATCAGCAATCGTCCCCAGCAGAAGGACTCTACATCAGCAATCGTCCCCAGCAAAAGGACTCTACATCAGCAATCGTCCCCAGCAAAAGGACTCTACATCAGCAATCGTCCCCAGCAGAAGGACTCTACATCAGCAATCGTCCCCAGCAAAAGGACTTTACAATCAGCAATCGTCCACAGAAGAAGGACCTGTTTCAGCAATCGTCCCCAGCAGAAGGACTCTACATCAGCAATCGTCCCCAGCAGAAGGACTCTACACCAGCAATCGTCCCCAGCAAAAGGACTCTACATCAGCAATCGTCCCCAGCAGAAGGACTCTACATCAGCAATCGTCCACAGAAGAAGGACTTATTTCAGCAATCGTCCCCAGCAGAAGGACTCTACATCAACAATCGTCCCCAGCAGAAGGACTCTACATCAGTAATCGTCCCCAGCAGAAGGACTCTACACCAGCAATCGTCCAGTTGTTTGACATGACTCAGAATTCATCCAAGATACTTCGCTATTTCAAGAGTCGTCCAGGATACAGATGACGCCTACGAGCCTTAAGATCAGAAGAATAACTTTGACAAAAACCTCGAGAATCATCCAAGATACCTTTAGCATATTCGACTGTGAGAGAGAGTCGTTGCATCCTTTGCATTAGATTTTGCATCTAGGGAACCCTTGAGGATGATTCCTCCAGCACTTTCACATTTCATGTTTTCATATTGCACCAGCATCCTAGGATAGGAGCATTTCATCCGCATTGTTGTTGTTTGTTTGTTTTCCGTCTTCTCGCGCGCTTGAACTACGCCCTGGTCTGATTCCTGGAAAGGATACGTAGGCAGCTCCAGCGGAGCACGACCAGCATCAGCTTCAACTTAGCCGCCTCTACCCAGCATTGCATTGCATTCTTGCATTTGTAATTTCTTGATTTTTTTTCAGATTTTGAATTTCTTGATTTTGCGAATTTTTTGTTTTTCCTAAAACCTCTCAGTATGGTTATTTGGGTGCCTTCAAGGCTTTGGCACTCACTTGCAGTTCACGTTGTTCACAACAAGCTCTGCCAAAGAGGGGCAAACTGTAGACACCCAATTTTGACCACACTGATAGGATTTAGGGTGGACAACGTCTTGGAGGATTCGATGATGAAAAGTACCCCGTGGAAGGTACTGGATTCCACACAATCAGAAGATCGGACTTCGGAAAGTGACTTCAAGCTCAGAAAAGCCCTTTTCCATGGATAAATCCCGGTTTTGTCAAAATCATCTCTCAGAATTCATATTCTCTCAGGGTTATATGAACATTAAGTGTTCTAAACGCAGTATTCTAGGTATCCAGAGATTCAATTTTAAAGAAAAGTTCGAAATCGACGCACATTTGAAAGCAATTTTGGAAAAGACGTCATTTGATTTCAAAAAGACGACGAAAGTTCCGGAGGACTTCCGGACTTCAATTGGACTTCAATTCTCATTATAAAACCTCTGGAAATATTTTTATACTGAAATTCAACCTGACAGCTTTCCAACGGTACGTAAACGGACGATTTCGGACACCAAAAAGCATTTTTACAGAAATCTGGAAAAGCAGTGCGCATGAAATTTGAAACAGAGCTTGTGGGTGACCAGAGGGACCCAAATAGTAAATGGCGGTTTTGGGTATGGGGGTGGCGGGTCCCACCATAACCGCCACTTCCATTTGTGTCCTCCACGGAGCTTTTTGAGTTCCAGACCCTTCTAGAAGCTTCCCACTGCGAGGAAATTGCCTGGAAATTGCGTTTAGGCTCCGAAATGGCCATTTTAACCCTCTTTTAAGCTCTAAAAATCCTGTTTTAACCCTGAAACTTAAGAGCTAAGTCTTCAAAACTCTATATAAGATCTCATACATCTCATATGAGATCACATCTTAACACACTAGACACTTGGAAGAGATACACTTGAATATACTTGGAGATACAAGCACACATAGAAGCACATACAAGAGAGATAAGTATACTTTGAATATACTTTCAATTTAGGTGAATTCTAGAGAGAGAAAATTATGAATTGAATTTAGATTAACTTAGGCTAATTAGACCACAATTTGAACATCAATTGCCTCCCTCAACTTCCATGGATGAGTGCTTGAAGAACACTTGAATAACACTTGAAGAAGAAGATCTTCAAATCAATTTTGGTCTTGTAATTGAGAATCCTCCAAGAGGTAAACACTATAGTTCATCTCTAATTCCTACTTTGTATATATAGATCTATAAGATTTGGATCTAACTTAGTTCTATTTCTACTTATTAGAACACTCATCTTCTTCCTCTCATGTTCTTCACACACTCACATAGTTAGATCCAAATCTCTTTGATTTTTATTGATAATTTACAATTAGAGATTATTTTTCACTTTGATTTTCAATTTTGGTTTCATTCTTCAATTTTAGTTTAGATTCATGCATACATGATTATATATATATACATATATCTATTTTGAATTTCATGATGGTTTGGAAATATGATCTATGAGAAGGATGATTTCTATGTTCATACCTATCTCTTGATTATTCCTATTACCTAGAATTCCTATTGAATTTCATCTCCAACATGATATTTATAAGTCCCTTTGATCCTTGATCTAAAAGTTCTTCATAGAACTTGAGGGCTAAATTGATTGGGAATCATGATAATTAAGTTGATCTATGAGTTTGATCTCTCTAATAAGCTTCAACTATCACTGAAATGTTTTCCTCACACTTTAAAATGAACTAGATAAAAATTCAGCAAAGCAGATTGGTTTTGTCCATTAGATTTGGTCCATCAAAACCCATAGTTTGATGGATTTCAAATTTTCTGGGTAAACTTTGATGAATTAGCTTTCATCCGGTCCGTTTTGAGAGCTTTTAGGATTCATATACTATTTTTAGAAATTGTTGAGAAATCGGTTGACAGATTTGAACATCGTCTCTTTGTGCTTGAATTTCAGAAAATCTATAATAGTTATCGACGTTCCGCTTTTTGGGGATGATTCCTAACTCATATATCTATATGCCGATGTAAAATCGTGAGCATACGATCGAGTTAGGATCGTTTTCTAAGCGTTTAAAGTTGATACAACTATTCTGGAATTTTCTAAGTTTAATTACAAATATGATTATGTATACAAAATGGTCATACCTTGATCACTCAACAACAATTGATGAATAAAACTTGGTTTAGAAATCACCTAGGATAAATGGATGAGAGATCAAAAGCTTAAATCAACTTGGTTAACATGATTCATGAACTTCTATTATACTTCTATTATGTTTTGCATTCATTTGTCAAATGATACCAAATTTCCAGAATAACAGAGTCTGTTTAAAACACTTTTTCAGAAACCTTGTGATTACAGAATGTCCATGGGTTTATTTTTATCATATACTACAATGAAATAGCTTTCTTTTGACACCAAATAGAGCTTCATATGATTTTTGTAGATTTAATTATGATTTTTACAAGAACAGTGGACAGTCCTGATCCACTGTTCCCAAAACATTTATTTCTCAAACAATAAAATTGATATTGAGGTCCCACTTTTTGGAGAAGTTCCCTAAGACATGTATCTAACTTTCTGTAAAAGGGTTTTTATCCAGCTCATGTTTAAGACCACTTTTGACAGGATTCATTAGAGGTTGCTGAATCTGGAAATTTGATTGATGACATATTTTCTTTGTTTATCATGCATATCATTTGTTTGCTTGTATTTTTGCAATGCTTTGGGTATTCTTTGGTGTCTTAGTGCAGAGAATTAAGTGCCTTGGACCCGGACGTCGATTTGTGGTTTGCCTCGTCTACATGTGGCTTAGTGCCCATGTATCGTGTACTATCTCTATCCTTTCTCTTAGAATTTTTCTAGGTTTACAACTTTGATTTCAACGACACATTTCCTTTAGGATAAGTCTCCGTTTATATGATTATTTGTTAGAGACATCTTATCTAGGATTGTTGCATGATTGCATTGCACGTTTCCATTCTTTTTGCTTTCGCGACTCCGCTTGAGTCAACCAATGTAAGTCTTCTCGTTCCCTTTGCATATCATGACATGTTTACTTTATTTGCATCGGTCCCGGGCGGGACTAGCCACTGTGAGTATACTTCTCCCTTGTATTGCATGAGCATCCGCTTTCTACTTGATTTAGTCTCTTGAAATGATTTTCATTAGATGTTTCTTTTTGCCATGTATATATCTATCTAGTATGTTTGAGGAAACAACATCTATTATGAATTAATAACAAGGATATTTGAATCAAGGCCTACCATTCGGTAGGGCGAGGAGGGGGTGCTTTAGTCCTGCTTGGGCTCCTTCCCCTCTCGTACCAAGACCCCCGAACCTTGTTTCTGGTAATGAAGGGCGAGTAACCTTATTCAATTTTGGGCGAGTCAAACTTGGGTTTCCTAATTCCCGATAAAAATTAGGTGGCGACTCTTTGTCTCTAGGATCGCGTGAGGAAGTCCTAGTTTTCCCTGAAGTGTGCTCCTTGGGATCCGTCCCAAGACACTATCGAGGGAGAGCGTCAGGACCCGCCCCTCTACGCGCACGGTCCACACCTACTAGTTGCAAACGCTAGAAGGACATGACCTATCACACCCGTGGAACGTGGAGCATCTACGAAAGTATTTTCAGTAAACTGTGGGCTAAAACTAGTTAGGGACTTATGTTTACACAAAACTGTAGCTCTTCCCGAGCAATCATAGTATTTTTTAGGTTGAATAAAATCCTTTAATGAAAACAATGTTCCTTACCAATATTCCACCACCACAAAAGACCTCGGGATCATACCCGAGGCATAAATAAGACCTCGGTACCACACCCAAGGCATCAAAAGACCTCAGGATCACACCCGAGGCATCAGTTTCACTTAGGTCCATAACCTACGATGGGGCAAAATCCCCCTAGGTGGCTGATGATAGCAAACTCAAAAGGACCCTAAAACTACCAATGTTCTAGGTCGGTTCCCTATAATCACTACCTCCACAGATGCCCACCTTAGCAAAAGCTTGGGGGTCAGGAGGAATGTTGAACAAAAACATAAAATCACACTAAGCACTAACAGGACTTGGAATCAACCCCTAAAACATTCCTAAGTACCTACAATGCCAAGAGCTAACCGACCAGGCAGTTACAGGATTAAAGGCTGACACCATCCCGGACGGGACCTACAAACATCCTAGTCATCAATGGCTCAAGACTTTTAAGGGAATTACAGGTCCATAAAAGACCAAGTGCTCCCTATTGGTCACAGTCCTAAACCTTTTGGTAAGGTAGGGTCACGAGAGGCTAACAACCAGTTGGGCATAGGCAATTATAAATAAATATAGGCATACGAGTATAAGAACATAAAGTTTTGTTGCAACAAGGTGACCTCGAAGGGCCGTTTCATTACTAGTTCAAAAGACTTTGTACAATGCCTGGGGGGCAATTATAGCAGCCTCCCCTCCCCTCCCAAAAAAAAAAACAACAAAGAAAATAAATACTAGTACAGGCCGGGGACTAAGTGTCGTCCACCATGACCACCTCATCCCCAGTCTCCCCAACCTTTCTGCCGGTAGAAGTGTCCTCTGTCAGTGCATCTTCAATGGAAGCCCCTTCAGCAACATCAGGCTCCGTTTCCCAGTAGTCAAAATTCACTCCCGAGTAGGCGGTGAGGTCCCACTTAGGATAGTCTAGAGCTATCCTTCTCTTCAGGTATGCGTACCCCTGAAAGAAACCATCGTTGAAGTCATTGTCGGACCTCGGTGCCTTCTTCTGAGTGACTGTAGCTTCAGACAAGGCCCTTTCTACAGCCTCTTGACCTTTTCGAGCGGCCCCTAGCTCTGTTAGAGCAGTATCCAACTTTGCCTAGGCCATTGTAAGTTCAAGAACCAGCCCTTTCACTTTATCTTTCTCCAGGGCCAGGGCAGTCTCCTTAGCCTCCAAGGCTGCTTTTTCATTCAAAAGGGTAGCCTCAGTAGCGGCCGCCTTCTCAGCCAAGGCGGGCAAGAAAGACTCAACCTCGGCAGCCATATAGCCATCCTACAAGGAACAAGGTAGAAATCAATTGGTCAAGCCCAGTAATTGGTTAAGAAAAGTAAAATAAAGGATATAGGGCAAGCTACTTATAAAGTGTGAGATGCTATAAAGCCATCCCTAGAATGCATGCAGAGACATCCCAGCACACATCTTCACCTGGCTCAGGAGAAGATTGGACCTGATCCTCTCCTAAATCTCTAAAGATTTTCCCCGCACTACCCCGATCGGTACGCTCACCCTGGGAGCGGTGTCCTGTACTACCTGTAGAGTCAATGTCCCAACAGGCTCTGGGCAAATTGCCAGTCCATACTTTAGCTTCCTTAGCTACTAACAGCCTCAATACCTAGCCTCTTCCTCCTCTCAGCTACCAGAGCGACAATAGTGGCCTCCCTTGCCCTTAATGCTTCAGGATCTCACCTATTTCTGCAAAAGGTAAAAAGGTAGGCTAAGTGATCGGAAAAGCAATAAAAATAGTATCTGAGGGAGAAGTAAAGATGACTCAAGATTGAAGAGTTCACCAGGAATGATTAGAGGGAAGATAGGTGCCTCAAACTGCTGGTCAGGCTCGTAGGTAACTTGTCGCTCACCCGTTCGGGTTAGCAAATTGTTGACGTTCATAGGCTCCTTAGCCAAAGCCCAAATCCTATCCTAGCACTCATCTAGGATGCTCATTGGATCAGTTAACCCCACTGTAAAACAAATAGACGGTTAGTTCATCGCAATAGCAAAACAAGAGGAAAAGACGGACTATACGGGTGCTTACTCCTTATTTTCCCTACCCAGGAGGTCCTCAGCTATATTCTTGAGGCGTCTTCATAAAGCTTAGGGGGGGGGGGTTACTTGGAAAAATTTTTTCTTTTACCCCCTGTTGTTGCTCGGGCATTTATCTATGATCTTTCGCCCTTGCTGGGCTCCCAAAGAAAAGAACCCGGCCTCCCCGTGCACCGAGAATGGTTGATGGGTCTAGAGAAACTCTTGAATAGTGAGTTCAAACCCAAGGACTTGAGGCCATAGAGAGATGGCCTCCATCAGAAACCTTAACCCGTGCACAGCGAGCTGCCCGGGAGCAATCACAAGGTAGATCAAAATGTCCTGGGTGACCGGATAAAAGGGGAAGACGAAGCCTAGCCATAAAGGCATCCTCGTAAAGGGTTACAAAACTTAACCGGTATATATGAGCCCCTCTATTAGGTACTTCCAAGGAGCTATAACCAGTCATATCATACCTATCCCTAATCTGGCCCAGGTCAGCACTGAGCAGGCTATTAGAGATCCACTCGTAAGAAAATGCTACATCTAGACTGCTAGGGATTGGTGGTTCGTCCCCCGATCCCCGTGACTATTGGGTTTGTGCCTTCAAACCATTACTTTATGTATCAGACATTGGCATTTAATATATAGATATCAGCTTTATATTTTATTATGTATATTTCTTTTATGAGATGATTGTTAATCCTTAAGTATCATAGTAAGTAATTCGTGTATGTATGAGATACATACAAGTGAGATATGAATTACTATTCTTTGATACTTAGAACTTATCATAGTGGATGATGAGACTGGATATCTCATCAGATTTACACTGTAGCATGATTAACTATCATTGGATGGAGTGATGAATCTCAATCACTAGAGTTTAGTTCTTAGTTAATATGCTAGTGCTTATAGTGAATTGATGAACCTGAGCTTTCCTATTTACACTCAACACTGTCAACAGTCAATAGGAACTCATAACTTGTATAATGTATGTGTTCTCAATTTTGAGACGATTATGAACACAGACTATGGATATGGCTGCTTTGACTTACCAATAAGTGAGGTCTATAGAAGATTAACACCTGGGTATCTTGGGTATATCATGTTCATAAAGTTGTAAACATATATTGTCAAGATAGAATTTAACCTCTAATAAAGAGTAAGCATTCCCTTGAGAATGCCACCAAGTTGATTACTGAGAACTACAATATTGTTGATAAGTAGTTATCAACATGTTTGGTAATCATGAGAGGTAAATGGGACTCAAGGAATATAAGACGTAATCATGATCCAGGTTGATAGTAACAGTTATCCGACTACCTGAATATGATTATGAATGCTGATGGTAGAGGGACATTAGTACACCATATAAGTCTAGTTATCGCTTCGAATATATTCTTTTGCGTTAGAGTTCAGTTATCATTTTATATTGGAGTAAACGATAACTGACCTGTTGGTTAGTTTGCTGATCAAAGAGTTTGATCATGGTAATTAACTACTGGTCTGAGCCAATAATAAAGAGCCTAGGAGGTCCAACTCTTAGCTTCGCTAGGATACTTGGAAAGGCATATAAGGATCTTGTCAAAGTAGGTTCAATCGACCAAAGTTGGTTCGATTGATTGAAGTCATGGCAAGTTCGATCGCTTGAATGTGGTTCGATCGATCGAAGGTTTGATCGATCGATGACACTTCGATCGGTGGAACATTAGGTTGGTTCTGGGAATCTATAAATAGGGTAGCTATGTTCTGGAAAAGACGTTCATTGTTTTTATTAACTAGAAGCTACAGATATTGTTTTAGAGTCCCAAACCTTCTCCTTCCTCTCTATTAAGAGATCCCACCATCTCTAGTCTCTACGGGAAGCATCCGTAGGAGACATAAGGGTGAAGACAATCTAATGGAGGCTACTGTATCACCAAGGAAGAAGAAAATCATAATTGGGTTCAAGACCTAAGGTATATTTCTTGTCCCCGCTGGTTAGTACGCATCTGTAGAATTGACGAGTAGTAGATCCTGGACTGCCAATAAGTTTTTGTAACTAAATACTTCCACTGTGCATTTGAATTAATTTTTAAACCTGTTTTTCCTTCAATTGGTATCCAAGCCACGCTTGTTTGGATCTATAGATGCGTTTTGGAACCCTAGTTTTGATTTGCATGTCGTTTTTAGAATTGTTTTAAAACTACATCGCCACAGATCTATTTCTGCAGTATTATTGTAGCAGAATACAAATATGTGATAGCATTGGATGTAAGGTGAGTTAAATCAATCGAAGTAGTCTCAATTGATCGAAGCTCGTCTGTTCTCAAGCGATTGAACTAGATTTGATCGATCGAACGTTGGTTCTGTTCGATCGATGGAGAATGCTTCTCTGTCTAGGTGTACTTTTCACAGATTCAAAAGCTTTTAAAATCATACATTTTAAATTTTATAATATTTTGTAATTTTTTTCAAATCATTATGTGAAACTTAATACAATCGATTGAACAATGTTCAATCGATTGAAAAATGTTCAATCGATCGAAGGTTCGATCGATCGAACCCTTGTCGATCGATCGAAGTGTGACAGAGAATTGAGATGTTGTTTTATGCTCTAAATTAGTATATAACAAGTTTATATACTATGTGAATCAATTAGGGTTCCAATAGTAGTATATATATTTGTTATATATACGTGGATGTGTGTATGACTAACCTTCTTGCAGCAAGATTAATCCGATATCTCCCATGGCACCAAGTCTTTAAATTCTAATTTTTGAATGTTGAGATTGGTGGATAATTGTATTTATTGTTGGTTTGGTTTTAAGGCATGTGTAAAGGACGTTGCGACTTCAATCCTACGAAAAGGAAATTTGCACTGGTTTCCCTAGCCTTCTTTATTTTCTTATTGTTGATTTCTATTTCTAGATAAATTGTAAGCTTTGAAAGAAGCATAGGACCAATGTAATAGAATTAGAATATACATGAAGACGGAGGAGCAAGCCATTGTCCATGAAGATGGAGCTGGAGGCGATTAAACCAAGGAGGAGGTTCTATGAAGAAAGAGCCATGGGAGATAGAGGCATCATTTGGATGCTTTTATTTCATTTTAGTTTTTTGTCTTATGTACTTCGTTTGTGATTGGCATTTAATTATATTATTACAACTTGCATGCACGTAAAACAAGTTTTCTAAAATAAAATTCAAAAACCATTTTCAATACATTAGTAAACATTGGATGTTTATGGGTAATGTGTGGAAACAATTTTTTCCAAAAGCAAAATCCTTATTTACTAAATCTAGTGAGAGAGGGTCTTATTAATAACACCCACGATCTTTTATTAACGGTTCATTGTAAGATGAGTAGTGCATTCTGTGTCACCTTGCCAGGGGTGATCATTCCATACGGAGGGTACACTACTCATTGGTTACTAGATGTGAACTTCTTATGGAGAGGATCAATCAGACGTGTTAGAGGGTGACCACCACACGGAGGCGCTACTTGAGGTGATTGTGATCGGATCCTAGTTAATGGTACACACTAGTTAAGCTATGGATAAGGGATCCCACACGCGGTATTATTCAGAAACTTAGAGATCAAAAAGGTTCAGGAGTCATAACTTGTTTTGCAAGAGTTACATAGCGGACAAGTCATGATTAATCGAAAGATCGAGTATTGACCGCCACACGGAGGCTTTATTCTTTCGTTTCAATATTCCGGCGACTTTATTTTAAAATAAGAGTTTTAAGGATTCTTTTATTTCAAACTCTCAAAATCTGATATCCATATTTATTTTGTCTTTTGATTTTTTTTAGTAAATCATAATGTCTGGATCTACATTTAGTCCACTTGCCACCATACTTACTCAAAACAAGTTAACTGGAAATAACTACACAGAATGGAAATAAAACCTTGACATCATTTTAACTACGAAGGATCACATATATGTCCTCACCACCCCATGCCCTAAAGAACCCGTGGCAAATGCTTCGGTAGCTGCCAAACGCGAGTTTGATAAATGGAAGAAGTCGAATGGAATGGCTCGTTGCTACATTCTGGCCTCAATGGCTGGTGTGTTGCAACACCAATTCCAGTCGAATAATTCTACCAGTGACATTATCGAATCCCTGAAAAAGATGTGTGGGGAGCATGGCAGGCCTGTCAGGTAGGTAGCTATGCAGAAGATAATGAGAGCAAAGATGTCGGAAGGGACTCCAGTCAAAGAACATGATTTAAAAATGATTGGTTATTTAAATAAGCTAGAGACCCTAGGTGCCAACATTGATGCACAGACCCAAGTTGATATGATCCTCAATACGCTGTCGCCATCATTCGCTCAATTTAAACTGAATTACAACATGAATAAAATGGATTTTTCAATGAGCGAATTAATGAGTTCTTTACTAGCAGCGGAAGGGGTGATCAAACCTGGGGGCAACGTTCTGAACGTTGAAAAAAGCTCTTCTTCTTCCCGATCTATACCGAAAGGTAAGAAAGGAAAGAAGAAGGCTGGCATTGATGGTCCAAGTGTTGGACCGGTCCCTAAGATTACAAAATCTAAGGGAAAAGGTAAGGGCAAAGGGAAGGTGGATGGCCAAGGTAAAAGAAAGAGTTTCCAATGTGGTGACAAGGGCCATTGGAAGAGGAACTATCCAGAATTCGTAGCTACAAGAGTTCAAGGTATGATTGAATCACATGTGATTGAAGTAATTTTTATAACTGATACTTCAAACACTTGGTGCATTGATTCTGGTTTGACTAACCATATCTATAATTCATTGCAGGGGTTCAGATCAACCAGGAGGTGCAGTGACGGGGAGATCGTACTAACTCTAGGTTCTAGCGCAACCGTATCTGCGGTTGCTATAGGAGTCATAGTTTTAGAATTTCCAGACAATAAAGTTTTGATTTTATTAGATGTACTTTACATCCCTTCAATGAGACATAATTTAATTTCAGTTTCTAATTTATCGAATAATGGTTATTCTTTTAATTTTGAAACTGAAGTTGTGATTAAAAGAAATGGTTCTTTTATTTATTCTGGTGTTAAATCAAATAGCTTATATGTGATTACTCCCAATACTTCTAAAGATTCTTGTATGGAACTTAATAACTTAGTGGTAACTATACCATCTAAAAGAAAGGAACCTTCCACTAATCCAACAAAGCTTTGGCATATGAGGCTTGGTCATATCAATCCAAATAGGAATGGTAGACTAGTCAAAGAAGGGGTCTTAGGCGATTTGGTTCTTAAACCAATAGAAGTCTGCGAGTCTTGTTTAGAGGGTAAGATGACCAAAAGGCCCTTTTCCGCTAAGCGTAATAGGACCAATGTATTATTGGAATCAGTTCATACTGATGTGTGTAGACCAATAAATATTAGAGCAAGGGGTGGTTATGAGTATTTCATTAAATTTACTGATGACCACTCTAGGTATGGATATGTGTACCTAATGCAGCACAAGTTTGAAGCCGTTGAAAAGTTCAAAAGAGTTTAGGGCTGAAGTGGAGAAGAAATTGGGCACACATATCAAGGCCATTCGATCTGATCGAGGTGGCGAGTACCTCTCTAATGAGTTTATTAATCACCTCGTACAGAATCGGATTCTGTCATAGTTGTCTGCACATGGTACGCCTCAACAGAACGGTGTAGCGGAGATAAAGAACCGGACTCTTTTAGACATGACTAGGTCGATGATGAGTTATTCGGAGTTACCTTTATTTCTTTGGAGTTATGCTTTGGAAACTGCTACGTACATACTAAATCTAGTACCAAGCAAATCTGTTCCCAAGACACCACGGGAGATGTGCATTGGGCGCAAGCCTTCTTTGCAACGATACATGTGTTGAAAGGAAAGTTGAGCAAGTTGGATTCTAGATCGGAAGTATGTTACTTCGAAGGGTATCCAAAGGGTACTTATGGATGGTATTTTTATGATCCAAGAGAATAGAAAGTGTTTGTTAGTACAAATACTGTTTTCTTGGAGGATGATTATATCATGAACCATAAACCTAAGGGAAGGATAGATCTGAGAGAGATAGAAGGAGAGCCCTCAGTCCAACCCATACTTGATAACGATGTACATCAAGAAAATACACTTCTTCACCCATTTTTGCAATGGTACCTCATCGTAGTGGGAGGATTATCAGCCAGCCTGATAGATATATGTTCTTAGGAAAAGTTTTTGAAGCTCTCTCCATAGAATCTGAATTTGATCCTACCACATACGAAGAAGCAATGACTGATGTTGACTTAGCTCATTGGGTTAAAGCTATGAAAGCTGAATTAGAATCCATGGATTCCAATCAGGTCTGGGATCTTATAGAACTTCCAGCCAATATTAAACCTATTGGCTGCAAGTGGGTCTATAAGAGGAAAAGAGGATTTGATGGAAAGGTTGAGACCATTAAAGCAAGGCTTGTAGTGAAAGGTTACACTCAGAGGGAGGACATTGACTATAAGAAAACCTTCTCGTCGGTAGCCATGCTCAAGTCCATCAGAATACTCTTATCCATTACTGCGTGCCTAGATTATGAGATTTGGCAGATGGACTTCAAGACTACGTTCTTGAATGGCAATCTTGAGGAGGACATCTATATGCAGCAACCAGAAGGGTTCATAGCTGGTCGAAAAGGTAACTTGGTGTGCAAGTTGCAAAAGTCTATTTATGGGCATAAGCAGGCATCCAGGATTTGGAACTTCCGATTTGACTAAGCGGTCAAGTTGTTTGGTATCATGCAGAATCTGGATGAACCTTGTGTATACAAGAAGTGTGAAGGGAAAGTGGTAGCCTTTCTTGTGCTTTACATTGACGACATTCTACTCATTGGAAATGACGTAGCGGCATTGTCAATAGTCAAGGTTTAGCTACCTAGTACTGTTACGCCCCAGAACAACATAAATAGAGAAAAATAAATTTCCTTTATGGGTCCATAGGGAATGACTGGTGAATGTCACTAACCTTCCACACCACGCAGTTCTAGTCCACAACAAGAAAGAACAACCCACAGTAATATAAACAAAACCTATTATATTACCAACATCATAGTTATTACAAAAGTAAAGCTACAACGGAAGTATATAAGATTTGGAAGCAACATATGCCCAAGTACCAAATATAACAAAACAACTAAACAAAAATCAAAAAGTAATTACTATCTCTAAATCTTCAGCTGGCATAAACATTAGCGTTATAGTCCTCCCTGGCATAGCCATCATCAGTAGGGCCACCCTCGGTGTATTCTCCTCCTAGATAAGAACTATCGTCGTAGACTTCATCACCTGTAAAATGAGGTACATGATAGTCTGGACGGGGGAAAGTCCAGTCAATAAAGGCCGTTAGCTTACTGAGAGCTGAGTGAGTATAAACTAACAAGGTACCAGTTATCTGAAGTAAACACAAGCTTATGAAACACGAGTTAACATCTTACAATAATAATAATATCTTGTTCATTTATTCAACCTCATAACCAACCCTTATCGTCTTATTACTCAGAGATCGATATTAACATATCCTGACTGAATGAACAGACTTAGTCGTTTAACTCTAGGGATACACCCTCATTCCGTCCACCTCTTTAAGAGCATATTATATAGCTCACCGCTTGTCATGGACTCCACGTCAGTCCATCCCCAGCTTTTAAGAACAATGTATCTTGTTCACCGCATTTCAGGGACACAACGTTTCGAACAAGGCATATCATCTATTGCCATGACTCAGCGTCATCTACCACACATCCCAGCTCAATGCTTTTAAGAGCATACTGCACAGCTTACCGCTTTTAAGAGCATATCATAGATTATCCGGTCTATCTTAGGACTACTTGGTCCAGCTCACCACTTTTAAGAGTATATGCACACCTCACCGCTTTTAAGAGCATATTATGACCAAACGTCCGTCCACGTACCATTTCCAGAGTTTGCCAAACCTACCTGAGTTACGTTCTAATATCAACACATGACTTTCCCAAATGTGGCCTGAGTAGTCTGGTTAAAAAAAATAGACATCGAACTCTATACATGAACCGTATAATATCTCACGTCATTTCATTGACCCATTATTCTTAGTCATACTTATCCGTGTTGTCACATTTTCCCAGATCGACCCATAATCGTATAATAGAAGTCCGAATCAAGAATCAAACAAACAAACCCTTAATATAATAAAAAGGCAAAAGAATCCATGTTCTGCCAATACCAATTGATTGGGATAAGGTCCAATCGATTGGGATAAAATTAAAATAATCGATTGAGAATCATGGCAATCGATTGGGTCTAAAACAATGTCGATCGATTGCTAACATTGGCAATCGATTGGAATGTCAATCGATTGGGATTCTATCTAATCGATTGGGTCCAGACTGATGGAAATTGATTGGTAATTATGCCAATCGATTGGCACTTCGTCTTTTCCAGTAGATTGTAAAAACAATATATATATATATATATATAAACGTAGAAATCATGCATTAAACACCTCTAAAACAAAGCATTTATGATTTTTTGCTATTTTTAGAAAATCGTTCAAGAATTCTGGACAGAAGGTTGTAGAATACCGAGTGATGTCTGGTTTCTGTCAAATTCCTGGAGATCCGACCGTTGAAATTTTGATTTCTTTTTTGGGTTAAAAACTAGACACACAGATGCATCTTGTGTCCAACATTCATCTAGATCAAACCACGGGAACCATGCTTTTTGATTTTTTAAAGTTCTGGTCTACTCTCTGCAATTTTCAGAATTTTATGACACATTTGATCAACTTTGTAAATAATGGACCAAATGACTTTTCTATGACCTAGGGCTCAAACCATATTTTAATAATGATTAGTTAAGCTTGAATTCAAAGTTTAAGTGATCTAAGCCATTGATCATTTCATAACTTATTCTTGTTCATGTACATATTCATCCATGTGGCTTGATGTTTGTAATTAGGACTTGTGTGCTTTAGATTTAATTACATTTTATAGATTTAAGCTAGAAGTCTAGGATTGTTATTTAAGATCCAACTTTATATTTTGTATATCATGTGGACTAACCCTTTGTTTTGTAGCGCTATTAAGGTATGATTTCTTGAAATCCTCTTTAGTTCATTTTAATTTCTTGATTTTATCGATTTTTTCGACTTAATGCGTGACACCTTAGAATTAGGACTTGCTTTACTTGTATATATGGATTAGAGACTCTATTCTTAGGTTTTATCTATTCGCATGCATTTGCACGTTTAATATTCACGGCCTGATCCCGGGTAAGTTCTGTAGTTCCTTATTTGCATATCATATTGCTTGCTACTTGAAATATGTGGTTTTTGAATTGTATTTTATCATTTTCAATCTTACACCTTTTGGACATGCTTTTGTAATGTATATTTATACATATGTATTAGTTGAGGGCACATTTAAATTAATAAATCGATTAAAAGGATGTTAAGTAGAGGCCTATCGCGAGATAGGATGAGAAGGGGTGCTTTAGTCCAATGGGCTCCTTCCTTTCTCATTCCGTAATCCCCGGACCTAGTTTAATCTTTGGTTTCACAAAAGATCAGCTGCTTTAAAATGGTTTCTTAATTTTTCCTTTTAAAAATTAAGTGGCGACTCATTTGTTTTGAATTTTGAAATCTTAAAAGAATTTTAAAAGAAAAGCTGTGGGTAAAAGAAAATTGCGATATCCACAATTTGACGACTCTGCTGGGGATCGAACCCAGAATCTCTGGTTTCGCAGACCAGAATTCTGATTTTGGGTTCACTCGAGGATTAGACTCGAAAAATTTCCTTTTAATCGAATTAATTAATCTTTGTGTGCCTGTTGCATTTCACTTGTATGTCCAGCCAGCCGATTGCACGGAACTATGACCTTGGAGGCTCAGGGAAACCCGGTCGGTCAAGTCATCATGGGACTGTGTGATCACCCTTGATCTCGTACCATGATTTGGTATATTAAGCATCCTATCGGATGTGTGTCAAGGGTCCCTTGTTTGACCAAAACCTAGCTTTTGCATAGTAGTTTCCATAGAACCTTTCAAAAATTAGGAAATCAATTCTTGATTAGGATTATATGCTAGGAAGTTTTGTATGCCCGGAAGGGATTACTTGAGATGATGACTATACTTGCTTGATGGAAGATGTATAATCTTTTAATCACCTTTTAGCAATTTCTCCTCATGTTCCACGACATTTGGAGAACATGCCGAACCTTGATTATAAGATTATACTCCTTATATCATGTGAGCTATGCATCATTGACCTTGTATGCATCCGAATTCATGAAAAAGTACGGTGATAATCCGATCATGTGATCCTCCTGCCTAAAGAATTTTAAACCCATCTTTAAAAACAAACATTTTTTTTTATCTTTATTTCAAAATTTTCAATCGCTTTTTTAAAATCTTTGAAGTTTCATTTCTTTTGAAACTCCAAATTAATTACCTTTATCAAGGTACATTTTCGTAAAACTTGGGACTTGTTTTTGAAAAAGAAATGTCTTTCAAAACAAATTTTTGAAATTTTTTTTATCCAAAGGTAGTAAGGATCACAATGAGAGGACAAATCATCGCACTAGACATGGGTAAGGATTTTATGTGCTTATGTGCCTTATGTGTTAGGATTAGGATTTTCTCTTTTTTTTTTTTGGCATTTAGAGTAGGCACACACACACACATGCATTGCATCCGCATGAGATATAAAAAAAGAGTTTTTAAAATGACTTTTGTATGATAAAATGAAAATAAATTTTTTTAAAAAAAGAGAAAAATTTTGAAATTTATTGTAGGAGCAAAAATAGCAAATCAAGCGTGGTTTAGGGATCCTACGGCAAGACTAGTAAGGAGAGGATACACTGACATGGTCGAAGAGAGAAACAACGAAGAGATGGCCGTGTTAAGCGTACTGGTAGAACAACAAGCGGAGCAGATGAGGCGACAGGCCGAAAACATGAACCGCATGATGGGGATGATAGAAGAACTAAACCGCTGACCACCACCACATGTAATTCCACCCATTATAGACCCACCTTTGGGAGGAGGGGAGGGAGACTAGTTCGATAATCAAGAGGCACAATGGACCGATACACTGCGGGCCAACAGAGATAGAGAGAAAGCTGATAAGGAGAAGCTACTGATCGAGAAGCGCAAGGCTCAGGGAGTTGATACCTATCTGATGGAGTTAGAAGGCCTGTATGATGGGGTCCACGAGATGTTGCCTGTCGGGTTCAAAATGCCGGTTTTTGATAAGTTTGATGGCACCGAGAATCCTCGCAGTCATATCCGAATGTGCATAGGGGCTTTTCAGCCTAGCGGCCTAAGCACTACTATGATGGCTGCTCTATTTCAACATACCCTGACCGGAGCTGCTCTATCGTGGTACATTATGCTTGAACCAGGCAAAACCAGAATTTGGGAAAAAATCGTAAAGTCATTTGTGGCCCAGTATGAGTACAATCAAGATCTAGATGTCACTGTTCGAGATCTAGAAACAACCAGACAGGGAAGCAAAGAGTCATTCGCTGAGTATCTGAGCCGATGGAGAGGAAAGGCCGCAAAGATGGTACAAAGGCCGTCTGAGAAAGAACAGATCCGGATGTTAATGAAGAACCTACAGCCAGTCTATCAAGAGAAGATGAGGTTTCAATCCATCAATACTTTTGCTGAGGTGTTTGATGTGGGTGTAGACACCCCATTTTGTCGGCTATCAGAGTTAGGAGGCCCATAGCTTGGTGGTTCACAATGATTGAAGAAGAGACTCAAAAGGACTCTTGGAAATCAGCTCTATTTCTCAGAATGCTCAGAATGACCAAAATGCCCCTAAAAGCCCAAAAACTCCCAGGTTTGGTCCCAAAGTTCTGGAAACATGCTAGGTCATAAGAAAAGGTATAAAATAAGTTTTTAAGCAAAGTCGGATGAAATTGTCAGCTCCCAGAAACCCCCGGAAGTCCCGGAAGTTCCCGAAAAGTCCCCGTTGACTGGTTTGACCAAGTTTGACCGAAATCGTCCGAATTCACCGTAATCATTTTAAATCATGAGAAAAGTATTAAAACAAGTTCCAAAAGAAAATTGAGCGAAAACGTCAGCTCCCGGGAACTCCCGGAGGTTTCCAGAACTTCCCGGGAATCCCAGGTTTGACCAGTTTGACCAGAATTTGACTTTGGAACCGGGGCACCGAAACAATTTTCAAACATTTTTCATGGATACTAGAGGTCAATAGCTTTCCAACGGTATATCGCACATAATTTCTGGATTTAAAACGAATTTATTATAAATTTCCAAAGGCGAAAAAGGCGATCAAATCGACTTTTATCGCGAATACCGCAAAACTTTTCAAAGTGACCTATCCCCGAAATATTTTTTTATGTAAAGTAGACTCCATTACCTTTCCAACGGTATATCATAACCTCAGTTTGGAGTTCATATGCATTTTCTGTGAATTTCGGACAAAATAGGGCCTTTTCGCGAATACCGGAACCTCTGGGGGCCTAAACGTAAATTTTTGGGCGTCTGAGGAGCAGTGCCGCCGCGGCACTCAACCCTCGCAGAGTCCATTTTTGTAATTTTTTTGGGGGTCCAATTTGATTAATTGAAAGTCAAAACGACATAGTTTTGTGTTCACAGTTGTTTGGGACCAATGGGAGTACTTCTAAAACCCCAAAACCACCCCAAATTGGCCTATATAAACCCCCCATTGCTCTTCATTTTAGGGGGGCCAAGTGCAAAGCTTGAAAAGTTGTAGAGAAGAAGAGAGATAGAGATAGGTTTAGAAGAGAGAAAGGGAGCTTCTCCCATTGATTTTCCACAAGAAAGTGAGTTTTATTCTTGTTTTCTTCCATCATCCTTCTCTATACTTCACATTCAAAGTCCACTCCAACCCTCATTCTTGAGCATTCATGAGATAGGAAGCTACTTCCATGTCCAAATGTCAAAATCTATGAGTGAAACACCAAGCTACAAGTCCAAAATCACATTGATTATCATCTATTGATTGCTATTTACTTGCTTGTTTATATATATGTTCATCCCTTCTTACCTCATTTCTTTTTATTTTTCTTTATTTACTTACTAGTTCATCACCATCTAAGTGATGACATGAAGTTTGGGGTGAGTGAATCCTTATGGATAGTAGCTCTTGACCTCAAAAACATGTTTGATAGATGATGATCATAACTTCAATACCTCCAAGGTATTCTTGAAGTTATGCTCAAAATAAAATAAATCTCTCCAACAATCTTGGAGGTTCTTGATGATGAGTTTGATGTTGGCATTTTAAGTGGCTATAATCCTTATTGAGCATTGAAAATATGCTTTCAAAACATCTATTTCAAAACCACTCTCAATCCCTCTCCTTTTGGTTTCAAGAAACAAAACCTTGTTTTCTCCAAAATCTTCAAAATAATGAGTCAAAACAGTGAGTGGGCTGAGTTCAAAGATTTCTCTAGAACTCAATACTCAACATATGGACTCAAGGACACTTGGAAAGTCTTCCTAACTCATTGGAGAACACCCATGATTTTTGGTTTGACTTGGAAATACTTGGAAATGGTCCATTTGGACCCAAACATTCCTTCCAGACATTCTGTCTTTGCTGTCACAGCAGCTAGGTCCACTTCCAACTTCTTTTACAGAAAACTTTTCCAAAAAGGGTGGTCCTAGCTTATTTTTCCCTTAAACTTCAATGTCTTAGGAAACTTTCTGTATAAAATGGGCCTCTAGATCATTAGTGTTCATTTTCTAAGATTTTTCAACATTTCAGTCGACAGTACGGACTCTGTTTCTGAGTGACCTTCATTGTTTATATGATTTCTCTCAATCTGTGATAGCTATTCAAGATTGGCCTTTTGGGTTGTGTTCTAGACATAATAAGGAAGATCTCCATAAAAAATCATGTATTGAAAACATTCCTAACCCCCTTTTTCAAATTCCAAAAAATCATGCTACTGTTCTATCCACTATTCACAGCAAGCACATTTCAACTTTCATTCTTTGATTTGATGCTCATATGCTTTCCAAATTAGCTCATATCTTAGGAAGTAGTTCATACTACATTTGTACATATTCCATGTTGATTTCATTCATTCATTCATACACCTTTTAGACTTCTAAGTCATTCTAGGAATCCATGAACACCAAAACACCCTACAACTTTGGCACATTCTAGATACATGCATTGCATTCATGCAAGATTTGGGGTTTTTGTAACTCCTAATCTAAGAAGATTATAAGGAATGATCATGATCACACGTTCATGCTTCCCCTCGATCTAATCGTCCTTTCTCATCCGTCCCGGGGATTGAGAAATCTTCTTTTCTCAAAATTAACATGCATCATTCTAGCTTGCTAAGCATACTTAGATTCTTTGATTATTTGTTTCAAGAACCATTCATGTCCCCCTTTTAGATTAGGAAGTCTTGATTATTTGATATATGATTAGACGATTTTTTCCTAGGTTTATTTGTGTGATCTTTCATTTTACATTGTATGATATTTGGCTTAGATCTTATGAATGATATTTTATCTTTTGATCTTCCAATTTCAAGATTTTTATGCAATATAATATACTTATCATAAATATTAATTGTCGAACCAAACATAGTAGAAGATGATTATTTGGATGCTAATTGAGGCCCGTCGAAAGACGGGGCGAGTTGAGGGTGTTTTAGTCGTGACAAAGGCTCCTTCCTCTCTCGTACCAAAACCCCGAACCAAGTTCTTTGGTTATGAAGGGCCGGTGCCCTTATCCGCTTGGGTGAGTCAAATCAGGTTTCTTGGTTCCTTAAAGACCAAGTGGCGACTCTGTATCTGTTTTCAACAGACCATTTTCTTTCTTTGAACAATTTCAAACAGTTGCAAAAACAAAACAACAAAAGAGGCGGAAGCCCGGTATCCACAGTGGGGACAAGGATTGAAGACGCGATTCAAGAGGGGACCATCAAGAAGGAAGAACAACCAAACCGATATAGGAGGCCGAATTATGGATCAGGCGGAGGACATTCGGGAGGTCACTCCGGCCCCACCGATGTCAATACACTAAATGGGCCAGAAAGGAAATTCGACATAGCACCAAGAAGAGGAGGAGATGAGCCACCAAGAAAATTCTCAGATCTGGGAGTATCACTGTCCACCGCTCTTGACAGGCTGTTAGCAAAGGGGCATCTCCGTCAGTTGGAACCTCGACCACCACCAAGACCACTTTCGCCTAATTTCTAAGGGGACCTTTTCTATAAATTCCATCAGCAGAAAGGTCACTCGACGGATCGGTGCATGAGATTGAGGCACGAAATCCAGAACCTCATTGATAACAAAGTAATTTCGGAACCACCTATCAAAGCTCCAAATGTTACTAGAAACTCGCTTCCGAATCATCAAGATGTGCCACCACCACGGGGCCTTTATCTCTTGGGGATAGAAGAAGCAACCTTCGATCCGCCTAGGCTAATCACTAAGGCCGAGACACCAAGAAAGCCATACCAGCTACCTGAGGATTCAATAATCTGTGCTTTGGAGAGTAAGTCGATGAAGAGTGAAACAGGGCAGTCAGACTGGTGGATCTAAGGGAGCGACGATCAAGATGTGAGCCAAGTGGAAGATGATCTCTGGTACGAGAGCGATAAAGAAACAGAGATAGTGGAGGGTACCCTGAAAGTTGATCCAGAAGTTGACAATCTGTGGGCAAGGGAAGAGGTCAGTCATTTAACTCGTTCGGGCAAACACTTTAATCCACATGAGCTAGAGGAGGATCACCCGGGGAGAGATCTAGACAAAGGAAAAGGGAAGCTGAATGAAGAAGAGGAAGAAGACAGGGTTCTAAGGCAAATAAAGAAGACCCAGGCTAACATCACCATTTGGGGGTTGCTGATTGCCTCCAAACGCCATAGACAGGCAGTCTTAGACGCTCTGAACCAATCTGACGTGTTTATCGACACCACCCCGGAAGACCTCATCGGGCTGATCGGCAAAATCCCAGATTCGGCTATTACCTTCTCGTCAAATGACATGCCCCCCAGAGGACCCATGCTCAACAAACCATTGTACATCACTGTCGAATATTTGGTGAACACCGTACCCGCTTGTCTCGTTGACAATGGGTCTGCTCTAAATGTATGTCCTTTCCAAACAGCCAAGCGAATGGGTTTAGATGAATCGTCCTTCGTACCATCTCAACAAAAGGTCAGGGCATATGACAACACCCAGAGAGCAGTCATGGGCATTATCTTTCTTAATCTTGCCGTTGGGCCAGTAGACAAAGAAGTCGAATTCCAGATAATCGATATCCCTACCTCCTTTAATCTACTGCTAGGGAGGCCTTGGTTGGTTAGCTTAGGCGTCATACCGTCCACCATCCATCAAAAGGTCAAATGCGTTTGGGAAGGCCAGGTCTACGACATTCTCGGGGACAGCTTGGTTTGTTTGTCCGGAGCATCATCAAGCGCGCCGGTGCTAGAATTACAGCTGTAAGAAGAAGAAGCAAGTGTGGGAGGATTTGAGTTCATCAGCATGCTGGAAGAGGAAAAGCCAAGAGAGCTTCTACCGCTCCATTTTGATCAGTATGCCAGTCCAGTAGTCGCATGGATCATGAAGAAAATGGGTTTCTTTCCAGGATTGGGGTTGGGGAAGAACCTTCAGGGCCTGCCGGAGTCTACAAGAATCCCTACTCAGACTCACACTCACGGTCTGGGGTACCAACTAACAAAGAAGGAACTGAGGGCAAAGAAGAGGGCTGTTAATGCACCACTAGACCCTTACCTAAAGACGCTTAATGGGTATTTTGTGAAAGAAGGAAAAGATTTCCCCTTCTGTGGTTTTCCGGAACCATGGGTGGACCAGAAGGATAAATGCCTAAAGCCTGGGTTCGAGATCTTTTTCTCCCATGAAGTCTCCAAGTACAAAGACCCGTTCTTGCAAATGCCTGAAAAGCCTATTGCTGCAAAGGACTGGATTGGTGCACTAGACGGCTCCTCCATGAAAAATCTGTTAGGCGAAGGGAACATGGAGGTTATGGAAGAGGCTCCTGGATGTAAAATCAGAGGAAGCAGTCAAGAGTGAGGAAGATGAAGAAAATCGGAGGGAGACTAACAAGGGGAGGGTCGGAAAAGAAGAGATGGAAGAAATTACCAAGGTAGGAGATCTGGAAGAATGCTTCATCACTGATCTAGGAGGAGAGAACAAGAGAGAATGGGTTTTTGAGTCTAGTGATAAGTTCCCCCCTCACCCAGAGTCTGTAATGGCCCAAATGAGGCGTCTTTCAATTTCTATGTCTGTTGTAATCACTCCAAAGAAAATCAATGAAAACATGACTGATTCTGCCTACTCAAATGCGCTTAATGAATGTGATAAATGTGATGATCATGAAACACCCATTGAATTGCAAAAGTTAATTAAAAAAGAAAAAGAATCTGCATGTAAAATCATTGAGGACACTCTAACAATTAATCTAGGAAATGAAGATTACCCTCAAAATGTTTTTATTAGCTCAACACTTAGCAATGAAGAAAGCAAAGAACTAATCAATCTATTGAATGAATTCAAAGATGTTTTAGCATGGTCTTATAATGATATGCCAGGTATTGATCCAAAAATAGTCCAACACCACATCCCTCTCTTTCCCAATTCAAAACCCATAAAACAAAAATTGAGGCGAATGAGGCCGGAATGGGCACTTAAAGTGAAAGAGGAAGTTGAAAAGCAATTAAAGGCTGGATTCTTGATGGTCACCGAGTATCTTGAATGGATTGCCAACATTGTGACTATCCCAAAGAAGGATGGTCGTGTTAGGGTTTACGTTGATTTTTGAGATTTAAACAAGGCAAGCCCTAAGGACGATTTCCCGTTACCCCACATCGACGTGTTGGTTGATAACACTGCAAGACACGAGCTTCTATCTTTCATGGATGGATTCTCTGGGTATAATCAAATCCTCATGGCACCCAAGGATAGGGAAAAAACCACGTTCATCACTCCATGGGGGACATATTGCTATAGGGTCATGCCATTCGGACTTAAGAATGCGGGTGCAACTTATCAAAGGGCTGCCACCACTTTGCTACACGACATGATCCACAAAGAGGTGGAGGTATATGTGGATGATATGATTGTAAAATCCAAGGAGAGGAAAGGGCACCTAGGGGCTTTGAGAAAGTTCTTTGGGAGATTGAGGGAGTTCCAAATGAGGTTAAACCCGCAAAAATGCATGTTCGGAGTCACCACTGGGAAATTGTTGGGGTTTCTCATTACCCAGAGGGGAATAGAGGTAGACCCCACCAAAATAAAAGCCATAACCGAAATGAACCCACCGAAAAATGAGAAAGAGTTGAGAGGGTTCCTGGGTAGAATACAATTCATAAGTCGTTTTATTTCAAAACTCACCATGACCTGCGACTCACTGTTCAAGTTGCTCAGAAAAGGAGAGAGATTCGAGTGGGATACCCTATGTCAGTAAGCCTTTGACAAAATCAAAACCTACCTCCAGAACCCACATGTCCTGTCACTGCCTTCACCTGGGAGACCCTTGTTGCTTTATCTCTCCGTATTCAAAGATTCGATGGGGTGTATGTTGGCCCAAGAAGGAGAAGAGGGGCGTGTGGAGAAGGCCATTTACTACTTGAGCAAAAGGATGACTGGATACGAGTTGAAGTACTCACTGTTAGAAAAAGCATGTTGGGCCTTAGTCTGGTGCACCCGTCGCCTTAGACATTATATGTTAACCTTCCTCGTGATCTTAATCTCCTGGATGGATCCGCTCAAATACCTGTTTGAAAAACCCGCATTGACCAGTAGGATTTCCTGATGGACCATGATGCTACCCGAGTTTGATATCAGATATGTCACCTCCAAATCTGTCAAGGGGAGAGCCATCGCCGAGTACCTAGCTGACTTCGCCGTGGAAACTGGGGAGAAAGGAGAAGTCGAGTTCCCTGGTGAAGAAGTGATGGAGGTAAGAGAAGATCTGTGGAAGATGTATTTCGATGAGGCCTCCAATCAATTAGGATACAGAGTCGGGGTCATCCTCATAGCACCCGATGGGTCCCCTACCCCACTAGCCGTCAATCTCAAGTATAACTCAACCAACAATACCGTAGAGTATGAAGCATGCATAATTGGGATGGAAGCAGCCTTGGCTTTGAAAGTCGGAAAGATTGATGTCTTCAGAGATTCCAACTTGATCATATCCCAAGTCCGAGGAGATTGGAGGGTAAAGCATGAGAAATTGAGACCTTATCATGACTATCTGGAAAGTCTGAAAGCACAGTTCTAAAAGATTTCTTTTTACTACCTCCCTCGCGAAGAAAACCAACTAGCCAACTCTTTGGCTACCTTAGCGTCAATGATCCAAATCCCTTCTGGAACTGCCATGATCCCGCTATCCATAGAAGTGAGGAATCAACCGTCGTTTAAAATGATCGCGGCCATTGAAAGAGAAGATGAAGTGCCTTGGTATGAAGATGTGTGGAAGTTCATTAAAGAAGGGGAGTACCCCGAAGGAGCCTCAGAAAAGGATAGAAAGGCGATTCGACGATTCGCCGCTCAATTTGTGATTTATGTAGATAAGCTATGGAAGAAATCCTACACTGGATATAATCTGGAGTACCTGTATGGAAAAGAAGCTACGAGAATGATGGAGGAAATACATAAGGGAGTGTGTGGACCCCATATGAATGGGCACATGCTAGCAAAGAAGATCATTCGACAGGGGTACTATTGGACGACCTTGGATAAAGATTGTTGCGAATATGTTAGAAGGTGTCACAAGTGTCAGATTCATGCAAATCTGATGCATACCCCGCCATCACAGCTCTATAGCACGACCACCCCTTAGCCATTTTCAGTATGGGGGATTGATATCATTGGTGAGATAGTTCCGAAGGCTTCCAACGGGCACTGGTACATAATCGTGGCAATCGATTATTTTATGAAGTGGGTAGAGGCGGCCTCGTATGCAACTTTGAAAGCCAGGGACGTAGTGAGTTTCATCGAGAAAAACATAATCTACAGATATGGGGTCCCGAATGAGTTTATCTCCGATCATGGCAGTCACTTCCAGGGAGAGGTTATCCCGCTCCTGGAAAAGTACAAGATCACTCGCCATCAATCGTCCCCATATAAGCCTCAAACGAATGGAGCAGTAGAAGCAGCGAATAAGAATGTTAAAGCAATCTTGGGGAAAATGACAGATACATATAAGGATTGGCATGAGAAGCTGCCATTTGCTCTGTGGGGATACCGAACCTCGGTGAGAACTTCAACGGGTGCTACGCTGTATTCGTTGGTCTACGGAATGGAAGCCGTTCTCCCAGTAGAAGTAGAAATACCCTCCCTTAGGGTTTTAGCAGAGTGTGAGATCACCGAATCAGAATGGGTACGAGGAAGGTACGAAGAGTTGATGTTACTCGATGAGAAGAGGCTGGCCGTAATAAACCATACTCGGGGGTACCAGAAGAGGATAGCTCATGCTTTCAACAAAAAGGTCCGCCCAAGGAAGCTTGCTGAGGGTGACCTGGCCCTCAAAGAACTGAAAGTGCCTGTTTATGATCCCAGAGGAAAATTCAAACCCAACTGGGTCAGGCCATACATCATTAAGACTCTCCTCTCTGGAGGAGCGGCCTATCTCATGGACCTAGATGGGGTTGAATTTAAGCAACCACTTAACCTCGATCGCCTCAAGAAATACTTTGCTTGAAACCGTTCCTTTCAAAACCTCCTACCTTGATGAACTACGCTCGACCTGATTCCTACTAGGGGATACGTAGGCAACCAACTTGGTTAGGTCATTTAAAAAAAAAAAACTGTGCTAAACTAGGGGCAAACTGGTGTTTGCCCGGAACCACTTCGAAGCCCTAAAACCAGGGGCAAACTTCGTTTGCTAGCCGAAGAGCCCAGATACAAAACCTCCCTTGGATCACCTGGCTATCAAGATAAGTACTATAAAGAAACAAATGAGAATTCACGGTATGGAAGGAGTAAAGCTTTAAGCAAAAAGCAAAGTAAAGAGCAAGTAAAAACATTGAAAGGAGAATTCTTCATAAAAGATTAATCGAAGGGGTGAGCGCTTTGATTAAACATGTTAGAACTTTCCTAAAAGATTACGACACTTATTGAAAAGAAAAAAATAAGGAAAATCACATTCAAAGGCGTAAAAAGAGTAGGCAGGGTTTGTTAAAAAATTGTTGTAAAATGGTAAGCTTCTCCCTATTTTTGTCTACTTTATTATGCATATGTCTGTCAAGCTCGTCTCACAACCAAAGCCTGGATCTCTAGAAGATACTGGGCAGTAGGCACAATCAGAGCCGAAATCCTCGGACACGGAGCAGCCATCCTGTTGTGCCAAGCCTCAGTGAAAGCTTTCACAATAGAAGGGCGCAAAGCGGACCCCCTGGTAAAATCAGCAGTCACAGGTTCAGTAGCATCCTACAAAAGTCCAAATTGACGGACCACCCGATCCGGAATGTAGAAAGTAGTAGCACGTAAGCCTAGTAGCCAAATGCCGGGTCACCCAGGAAGACGTACAGCAATGGAGCGATAAAACCACTACGGACAGATCCAGCAGATATCACTGGAAGAGAGGCCCTGAAGCCAACCAAGCCATGCATCGGCAGACTGAAATAAGTTGTGCATCTCCATAGGATCGTAAGGAAGTGACCCACGAAGGTGGGAAGGGTGTATAAAGAGGTCCAAACGCTCCATGAGCCAAATCTGCAGAACAAAAGGTGCCCCGGCAGATAATATGGCCCCGGTAGCATGAGCATGGCCCAATCCAATCAGAGTTTCACCAAGGACCAGCATAACAGCACTCTTCATCTCCCGCAAACCACAGACAATGGGTAGAATGTCGGAAGACGACTGAAAGAGGAAGTAAGAAAGCATGGTAATCGACAAGGCACTACGTCGAATGATCTGATACTCACCATCATAAGGGTCCCCTATGGGAGCATAAACCGAAGAAAGGCGCTCAAAGTCGATCTGCCTATCATGAACGAAAGAACCCGCCACATTTTGAGATATGTGAAGAAAAGTGGCTAAATCCCGGATGTACCCGCCCTGAACCAAAGAGACTGTCAACTTGGAAAAAGGGTCAATATGCAGAATGGCGCTGAATTCTTCAAATAAGGGGCAAGTCTCCTGAGAGCCGAAACGAAAAATGTTGAGAGCGGGATCCCAACACTGAATGGCAGCTCGAAGTAGGCCTTCATTCAAATTCATCCGTCGGAAAGAGAAGAGATTGTTTAGTCTGAAACACTCAAAGTTGAGCTTGTCAATGCCCGAGAGAGTATCCATCCACGGGAAGAGGATTTGGGAGCTAACGGGGGCCATTTGAAAAAGAGTAGAACAAAGAAAGTAGTGTTTTGTAGAGTTTTGAAGAAAAAAGGGTATAAATAGAGGTAGATCTGCCTGAAGTTAGGGCGGCACTCGATAAAGTAGAACGGCACTCAACGAAGTGCCGTGTGGCAGTCCGTGAGTGCGGTCGCGGCATTTGGTGACTGCCGTTGCGGCACTCACCGAGTGCCGCGAAGACTTAATTGAGTGTCGTTCCGGGTTTTTCATTGGCCAAGGTTTGTTTGTAACACTTTCAGCCCACCTGTAAACAGAAAACCAGATAAATGACAATAAAACGTGCGCTTCATGCAGCACGTGCAACAAAGATTAAGCCATGAGTGCATACATTCATTTCATTCATGAATAAAAGGAATAAAAGCATTCAAGAATCAAATAAAAAGGGGACCAAGCTATGGTCCCACATACGGTAAGAAAAGGACCAAGCTATGGTCGCACGTACGGTGAATATCAATAAAAAAGCAAAATACAATAATAAAGGTATTTAAAGTGCCTATCCTACCGGCTATCATGGAGCAGCCATCAAAATAAAGTGTATATACAATCATCCGAATAAAAAGTGTAAATCCTCCCAGAATGCTCAAAAGTCAAAATAAGAAAAGCAGGATCAGCCTCGACTCCGGTCGCGAGTCTGACGGGTCGTGCGCTTGAGAGGCTCCTCCTCCGACTCCGTCCCGCTCCCTCCATGTCCACCGCTATCGCCGCCTCTGGCTCGAACCCCGCTGCTGCCTCCACCAGTACCGCCACCTTGCCCCGCGCCTCGTCCAGCACCACCATCTCCAGGAGTGTCGTTGAGAGGGATGCCGAACTGCTGAAGCCGCTACTGAAGCTGCCCCACCTGCTGAGATAGGCCTCTGATCTCCTCTTTCTGAAATAAGAGAACATAAGTCCAGAAAATGTTGAAAAGGACGAATGGAATACTAAGAATAAAAAGGGTAAAAGATCATACCTGGGCCCTCAACTGAGCCGCAGCAGCCCGAGCTCCCTTAGCCTTAAAACAAGAATCAAGAATAAAAGATTAGCAAAAAGAGCGATAATCCTAGTCAAAGTGAAAAGCGGGGATAAGTTTCTTACCATCCACTCTCGCCCGAGAACCCACTGTCGCACGCTGTGGGCATACGTCAAACCCTCCTCCGTGTGATCACGCGGGACGACATCATAATGGAGAGGAATCGTGGGGGCACCCTGTGGGAGTCGGGGGATCGTCGTCAAGTAAGGCTTGCCGAACGAAGCAGTCGACATGGTCCAATCCCACTCAGGTAAGGCGGGAGGACGAGCCACAGCAGGAACAAGCTGCAAACAAAAAGTAATGAAACACAAATAAAGAATGAAAGAGAACTCGTAAAAAGATTGAAGAAATCTTGTACTCACCCGAGTCACTTCCATCAGAGGGAAGTTCGGCATCAGCTTAGCGGCACGGAAAGCCGCATATCCTGCAGGGGGGTCCAGGAAGCCGTGAATACAGAAGCCAGCTTGAGCAGCTGTGAACTCGCTACCCTGAAGCGTGTCTGTGGCCCTCATAAGGTCAGGAGGAGGGAACGGCACAAAGAATCCAGGGGTCGCCAGTGACTGCCTAGTCACACTCTCTCCCAGGTACCACGCCTGGCCCTCTGGCCCATAGAGAAGTCGTCTCGTCGGGTCATATCCGGCTGACTCTTGGATCTCCGCGCGAGCATCAGAAAGCACCCTAAGCCATGACAGCCAGTGAGCGTGCTGCTCCCTCAGGTTCGTCATGAAGTTCCTGAACGAAACAAAATTGTTGGCCCCAGTCTTCCGCCCGACTCTATCCTTCGCCCATTTCAGCCCCTGGGGCATGATAAGGGCGTCAGCCTCACGTGTCTCAGGGGACATCATGCGAAGATACTCGTGGGACCAAATCTGTAATACAAAAAGAAAAAAGGAGGTTAGTCTCATAATTTAAATAAGTTTCTGAAAGTGCAATAAGCAGGAAAATATAGATAATATACTTCCCACGCTCTCCAGTAGCCGCTGGTGGAGGCCGGTCTGTCCCTGGAAATGTCACCCATATGTCTGTACAAGATGGCTAGTCTTGCACCAGCCCAATCATACTCGTCAACCCGGTCCAGGTGCTCCAGAGATGCCACCAAGGAAACAGAGACCCGATCACCCCTGGTGCTCAACAGAGAGCACCCCAGCATGTACATAAGGAAACCCCGGGCCATCTGCTCATCGGTAAAACCCGGCTGGCCCCTAAATGTGTCCATGAACCATCAGGCTGTGACCAAGGACTCCTCCGGGACCACTCCCAGCAAAGGCTCCACCTGGTCCCACTCCTGGTCTGTCAGATACCGCAAAGGCTCTCCACCAAAAGCAATCCCTGTAATCGTCAAAAAATCTAAGGGGGTCATCGTCATCTCCTCGAAGTCAAAGTGGAACGTGCTCGTAGTATCCCACCACCGCTCAGCAAGGGCATGGATCTGTCTCAAATCGTTGGAGCTCTTCGTCAAAAGTTTGACGAAGTCCCCAAATCCCGCCGCATCTACAAGCCCCTGTACAGTCTCGCCCAACTCTGTGTACCACTCATGCCCATGAGCAAGACTGCCATGCCCTTTCAGCACTTGGGCTGCAGCTGCAAGAAAGAATCACAAGATTTATTGTGGATAAAGAAGAGAGTAATAAAAATAAATAGGTAATAATAAAGAAATGGAAATCTAGAAATGTTCGTAGGAAATTTCACAAGCATGGCACTCGTTTGCATTCAAGAGGAAATGAATAAAAGAAAACACTCAATGTTCTAGCAAAGTTTCAAAAAAAAAAAAAGAGTAGTTTGTTCACATTTTTGAAATACATGCATATATAAACTTATGAAAGTTTTGGGTCCAAAAGAAGTATAGTTTCAAAGAGAAGCATGTGGTCACAAGCGTTCAGGAATCAATTTTGAATAATAAAAGGATGTTTGGAACGTTCAAGAAAATTCACAAGTATATTAAATAAAGGAGAATGTTCAGGATTTCATTTAAAGGGCATTGCATTCGTAAATCCTAAGACGAATAGAAAGGAAAACTCACGGGCATAAGATTCTTTGGTTAACATGAACGGCATTCGAAAATCTTTTGAGAAAAGTCGAAAGGGAAATAAAGGAATCTATACAAGTGGGACACCTGAAAGTCCAATGAACACGAGGGAGAGCATTTACCTCGCGCTTGAACGCGCGGGCCGATAAGTGCTCGTCTGGGTCTCGGAGCAGGAGCGTAGCATCGGGATGATGGGTGGTCATGTACTTGGTCTTCTTCTTCCTCCCTGAACTGCTCGCCATAATCTGTCAAAAGAAAAGAGAGATCCACACATTAAATTCATGAAAATTTTAGAAAAACAATGAAATAAAAGAGATTAATCAAGTCTTGATCGAGCAGAACTAACCTGTGAGTACCAGGGATCGATCCAAGCAAGAAAAGGAAAAAGAAGAAATTTTCTCCAGAGAGATTTCGAGAGAGAGAAGACTGAGAGAATGAATGAAATGTAATGACACCGCCGGTTTTAGCCACTGCCGCTCAAACGCGGCACTCAGTTTTCTGTGCGCGGCAGTGGATGGACTACCGCGCGGCACTCGCCAAGTGCCGCAACGGCAGTCAGCGACTGTGCGCGAAAACCCGCGTGTGCCGCAGTTGAGTCGGTTCAAAGATATTTCACTTCCCCCCAAAAATTCAATTCAGGTTTCAAAAATTGAATTTGAGGCCCCCAAAATTTGCCCTCATCGCACTTTTGGCCCTCGGGGTCGTTTTTAGGTTTAAATTGACTACAAATTTCAAAATTTAGGAATAAATATGAGCCCGTGGGATCCCAATTCCTGAAAATTAAAAAATATTTGAGTCCGTGGGCTCCCAATCCCTGAAAATAAAAAAATATGAGCCCGTGGGCTCCCAAATCCTGAAAATTGAAAAATATTTGAGCCCGTGGGCTCCCGATTTTGAAAATTTAAAAAAAAAAATTAAAAAAATTCCAAGAATATAACAAATTTATATTCCCGATCCTCGTAACAAATTTACGTTGATCCCTATTTTGAGAATGTAACGAATTTACATTCTCGATTTCTGCAACAAATTTGAATTGACCCGTGCTCTGAGAATATAACAAATTTACATTCCCGATCCTCGTAACAAATTTACGTTGATCCTTATCTTGAGAATTTAACGAATTTACATTCTCGGTTTCCGCAACAAATTTGCGTTAACCCGTATTCCGAGAATATAACAAATTTATATTCCCGATCCACGTAACAAATTTACGTTGATCCCTATCTTGAGAATGTAACGAATTCATATTCTCGATTTCTGCAACAAATTTGCATTAACTCGTATTTCGAGAATATAACAAATTTATATTCTCGATCCACGTAACAAATTTACGTTGATCCTTATCTTGAGAATGTAACGAATTTATATTCTTGATTTCCGCAACAAATTTGCATTAACCCGTATTCTAAGAATCTAACAGATTTATATTCTCGATCCACGTAATAAATTTACGTTGATCCCTATCTTGAGAATGTAACGAATTTACATTCTCGGTTTTCGCAACAAGTTTGCGTTAACCCGTATTCCGAGAATATAACAAATTTATATTCCCGATCCTCGTAACAAATTTACGTTGATCCCTATTTTGAGAATGTAACGAATTTACATTCTCGATTTCCGCAACAAATTTGCATTGATCTGTGCTCTGATAATATAACAAATTTACATTCCCGATCCTCGTAACAAATTTACGTTGATCCTTATCTTGAAAATGTAACGAATTGACATTCTCGGTTTCTGCAACAAATTTACGTTAACCCGTATTCTGAGAATATAACAAATTTATATTCCCGATCCTCGTAACAAATTTACGTTGATCCCTATTTTGAGAATATAACGAATTTACATTCTCGGTTTCTGCAACAAATTTGCATTAACCCGTATTCCGAGAATATAACAAATTTATATTCTCGATCCACGTAACAAATTTACGTTGATCCTTATCTTGAGAATGTAACGAATTTACATTCTCAATTTCTGCAACAAATTTGCGTTAACCCGTATTCCGAGAATATAATAAATTTATATTCTCGATCCACGTAACAAATTTACGTTGATCCTTATCTTGAGATTGTAACGAATTTACATTCTCGGTTTCTGCAATAAATTTGCGTTATCCCGTATTCTGAGAATATAACAAATTTATATTCTCTATCCACGTAACAATTTTACGTTGATCCTTATCTTGAGAATGTAACGAATTTACATTCTCAGTTTCTACAACAAATTTGCGTTAACTCGTATTCCGAGAATATAACAAATTTATATTCTCGATCCACGTAACAAATTTACGTTGATCCTTATCTTGAGAATATAACGAATTTGCATTCTCGGTTTCCGCAACAAATTTTCGTTAATCCTCAAAATCAAATCAAAAGCATCTTCATGACCCTCGTAATAAATTTTGCATTGAATGACCTTCCCCAACTAATATGTCGCGTAAAGTGCGCCGTACATAGGGAAGACATGATAAGCATGGCGCCTGTATGACCAGGTCAATTTAGAAGATACCATCGCATAGCATTTGCATCACGACAAGATAGGTGCATTCATCCGTATAGCTATTTGTGCTTGTGTATGTTTGGCTCCTGCCCGAACTACGACTTGGTCTGATTCCTGAATGGATACGTAGGCAGCTCACCGTTGAGCACGACCAACATGAACCGTTTGTGAAGCCGTTTTTGCAACACATTTTGTTTGACCTAAATTCTACAGCCTGGTCAAAGGTTTGTCTTCATACAGGCTTTGACATTCACTTATGGGACGCGTTGCCCCACGAGCTCTGTCAAAGAGGGGTAAACTGTAGACACCCTGATTTTGACCGGTCGTCGAATTTAGGAGAGCATCATCTCCACGTCCAATGATGATAAGGACCGAAAGATTAGAAGTATTCCAAGCTCTTCAGAAAGTTCTCCAAACGCATTAAAATTTCACAGAAAAGAAAATACCAGGTATTTAGGAGAATTCAAGTATAAAACACCATTTTTGGAAAAGATCTTCAAAAATAAGTTTCTTTAAGGAAAAGGAAGAAAGAAAAGACCTAAAAAGAGAAGTTCAACAAAAAGCGGCACACGACAGTGTTCCGCGGCACTCAGTGAGTGCCGCACGACATTTAGTGAGTGCCGCGCGGCATTCAGTGAGTGCCGGCCCGGCCTTTACTGAGTGTCGCCGACATTTTTCTAACTGCCGTTTGCTTTTAAAGTCCGTATTTTGTGGTACAATACGTATATGTATGCGGATAAAAACAAAAAAACTGATAAAGTAAGGTTGACCAAGATACGGCAATCGATAATTTTGCGCGGCACTTACTGAGAGTCGCGCGGCAGTCATTGAGTGCCTTCGCGGCAGTCACGGAGTGCCGCAGCAGCATCCACGGACTGCCACAGATTATTTTTGACTGCCGCCCTGGGCAGCAGTCTGTCTAATTTCAGGAAGTACGTATTGTGCCACCAAATGAGACATTGACACCTGGTTTTCACTCCGAATTCAGGGCAGCAGTCTGTCTAATTTCAGGAAGTGCGTATTGTGCCACCAAATGAGATATTGACACCTGGTTTTCACTCCGAATTCACTGAAAATACTTGGTAATTTTGCCTATAAAAGAGAGAGGATCTTTCTTGAAAAAAGAGGAGGAGGTGAATATACAAAAACATACAAGAGATACACCAAGAAAATACAAGAAATCACTACCATATTTTGAGAGAAAAAGAGAGAGTTTAGAAAACTAGGAAGAAGAGCTTGGAAGATCTTCAAAGGAGAAAAACCTTGAGGATAGTTTGGAGGTGATCCTCTAACCATAATTTGTTTATTTACATTCTTTCTCTTTTGAATCTTTAATCCTCAAACTACTTTGTTTTCTTTGCTTCATTTCATTTGTTGATCATACTTCCTTCTAGAGACTCTTAGAGATTCTCAATATCTCTCTTGAAATCTCTTGAACATGATCTTTTGAATCCCATGTAAGCTTATGCTTCCCATGGGAGTCAAAATTTGATCATCACTTCATTTTATAAGCAAATAGATGGCCGGATCCAAGTCCATACTCATGCCTTGGATCCTCTAAACTTAATGTTTCATGGAATCCTTTCTACATTCCTTAGAGACTCATGAGTATTAGTCATGTCTTCGTCTCCAATGACCATCAAATGGTAGGAGAAAATGGCTTTGAGTCTAAGCCCATCTCCATGGTTTAGATTCTTTATCTTGAGATTTCATGAAGTCTATTCATACTCCATTTGAAATCTATAAAGATCCTTAGCCTCCAATGACCATCAAATGGTACGAGAAAATGGTTTAGTTTAAGTCCAACTTCATGGTCCAATAGTTGGGGTTAACAAATAAAAGTTGAACTTGACAAATGAAAACAGTGAGTTCGCAAACTGTTTTTGATCAAAGATTTTTAGTTCAAAATCTAACCGTTGAAATCAAGTGAAATCAACGGGAAAGTGTCAATAACACAATATTCTACCACTGTAATTTTTGTTTTAAGGTGGTTTCATGTTTAAAATGGTTTGGTCATGAGTTTTGTGAAGTAACAATAATCTGTCCAGAATTCCAGAACATTAACATTCTTTTGAAATAAGTAAATCAAAGTTCTAAGAACATGTTTGTGGCCCAAAATAATTTATTCTAAGTAGATTAATGTGTTAGAAAGTCACCCTAAAAAGAACAAAGCATTTCTGATTGTTTTGCTATTTTTAGAAAATCGTGCAAGAATTCTGGACAGAAGGTTGTAGAATACCGAGTGATGTCTGGTTTCTGTCAAATTCCTGGAGATCCGACCGTTGAAATTTTGATTTCCTTTTTGGGTTAAAAACTAGACACACAGAGGCATCTTGTGTCCAACATTCATCTAGATCAAACCACGGGAACCATGCTTTTTGATTTTTTGAAGTTCTGGTCTGCTCTCTGCAATTTTTAGAATTTTATGACACATTTGACCAACTTTGTAAATAATGGACCAAATGACTTTTCTATGACCTAGGGTTCCAACCATATTTTAATAATGATTAGTTAAGCTTGAATTCAAAGTTTAAGTGATCTAAGCCATTAAGCATTTCATAATTTATTCTTGTTCATGTACATATTCATCCATGTGGCTTGATGTTTGTAATTAGGACTTGTGTGCTTTAGATTTAATTACATTTTATAGATTTAAGCTAGAAGTCTAGGATTGTTATTTAAGATCCAACTTTATATTTTATATATCATGTGGACTAACCCTTTATTTTGTAGCGCTATTAAGGTATGATTTCTTGAACTCTTTAGTTCATTTTAATTTCTTGATTTTATCGATTTTTTTGACTTAATGCGTGACACCTTAGAATTAGGACTTGCTTTACTTGTATATATGGATTAGAGACTCTATTCCTAGGTTTTATCTATTCGCATGCATTTGCAAGTTTAATATTCGCGGCCGGATCCCGGGTAAGTTCTCTAGTTCCTTATTTGCATATCATATTGCTTGCTACTTGAAATATGTGATTTTTGAATGGTATTTTATCATTTTCAATCTTACACCCTTTGGACATGCTTTTGTAATGTATATTTATACATATGTATTAGTTGAGGGCACATTTAAATTAATAAATCGATTAAAAGGATGTTAAGTAGAGGCCTATCGCGAGATAGGATGAGAAGGGGTGCTTTAGTCCAATGGGCTCCTTCCCTTCTCATTCCGTAATCCCCGGACCTAGTTTAATCTTTGGTTTCGCAAAAGATCAGTTGCTTTAAAATGGTTTCTTAATTTTTCCTTTTAAAAATTAAGTGGCGACTCATTTGTTTTTAATTTTGAAATCTTAAAAGAATTTTAAAAGAAAAGCTGTGGATAAAAGAAAATTGCGATATCCACAGAAAGCATGCATGATAGCCTTTAAGTGAGTCTGGGAGACTTCAGGAAGAAAATCGAGAAAATCAAAACATGCAAGCACAGAAAGAAAACCTCAAAAATTAAGTGGTCGCGCTCAAAAGAGCTTCTTACATAGTCCTTTATAGGAAATCAGTCCAACTGTAGTTCAATGAGCACACCACATACAAGCAATCGTTCAAGTAAAACCCAATGAGTGATATAAGACTCTAACTAATGCTAACATGCGAGATGCTCAGGGATTGTTCCATCTGGAACCACGAATGATCACAATAGGGTGTCCTATCACAGACGATTCAACAAGGGGTGTCCTATCCCAGATGATTCAACAGGGGTGTCCTGTCATAGATGATTTAATGAGCTATCCTATCATAGACGATTCAATGGGGGTGTCCTATCGCGGATGATTCAACGAGGTGTCCTATCACGGACGATTCAATAGGGTATCCTATCATGGATGATTCAATGGGGTATTGCCTCAATCTAGAGGACTTTAATGACTTTGCCCCATCTTCAGGGCTTTACGACATCTTCGTGCAAGGCTCTTCGAGCTTGGTGGAGACAAACAGGTCTCCAGAGCCACTTAAGGTGAACTGGACCTAAGATACGCAGTGATGGGCCAATTACGATGAACATCATGAGCGCTTGGCTCATCTTGAGGGCTTTGTGCAATAGAGCCTTGGAAGGTAAACTACCTTTTAGGGAATCATAGTAAAGCCTCGAGAGGCAAACTAACTTTTAGGGAAACATAGCAGAGCCTCGAGAGGCAAGCTACTTTTCTGGGAATCATAGTAGAGCCTCACAAGACAAACAATTTTTCAGGGAATCATAGTAGAGCGTCGAGAGGCAAGCTACTTTTCTAGCAATCATAGTAGAGCCTCGCAAGGCAAACTACTTTTCTGTGCTAACTTTGCTGGGGAATGAACTCATGGAGCCATTTAAGACGAACTACAAGTGCAGTGCAATGAGAAGAAAATGAAGATGAGAGAAAAAAATGTTTTCTTATTATTCATTGTTACAAATGTCTGTTTATATACAACCTAGAGATCAAAGAAAAAGGAAATAACTAGAAAGGATTTAACAAGAAAGGAAAGAAATTGAAAGATTACAGAATAAAAATCAAATCCTTCCTAAACTTGAGAGGTAATATTAAATACGTGATAAGACCATATCAATATTATCTCCAACACTCCACCTCAAGCTAGGGCGAAGATGTCAATGAGACCAAGCTTGCTAAGAGACGTCTTCAATAGAGAAGGACCAATGGACTTAGAGAGCATATCAGCAGCTTGATTAGAAGAAGGAACAAAACTTGGAACTATAATTCTTGAGTAAACCTTTTCCCTGATAAAGTGAACATCCATTTCCATATGCTTAGTACACTCATGAAGAACTGAGTCAGAGGCGAGCATGATGGTAGGCTTGTTGTCATAAAATAATGTAGAAGGTTCTATCATAGGATATCCCAACTCTATTAACAATGATCGAAGCTAAAGGAGTTCACATGTGCCTTGGGCTATAGCCCTATATTCAACTTCAGCTGAGGATCGAGAAACAACTTGCTGTTTCTTACTCTTCCATGATAATAGATGATCACCATAGAAGGTACAGAAACCAGAAGTGGAGCGCCTATCACTTTTTAACCCAGCATAGTCTACATCAGTAGAGCAAGAAATCCCACCCTGTAATCGAATAGTATGAAATAATCCAAGACCAGGAAATGTCTTGAGATATCAGAGAATGTGATGAATAGCATCAAGGTGGGAAGATCGTGGAGAATGCATGAATTGACTCACAACGCTGACAGCAAAGGAAGTGTTAGGTCGTGTGTGAGTCAAGTAAATGAGGCGACCAACAAGGCACTGATAAATTAATGAATTAGGAAAAGGATCTCCAGAGTCAACAGATAATTTCAAGTTTGGATCCATAGGAGTGAATGTTGGCCGACACCCTAACATACCAGTATCTTGAAGCAGATCAAGAGTATACTTCCTTTGGGACAAAGAAATACTATCACGAGAACGTGTAACTTCAATACCCAAAAAATATCGAAGAGGACCCAAGTCCTTAATATCAAAGAATTTTCTAAGAGCCTATTTGTCCTTCAGAATACTAGAAGCATCATCCTTGGTGATAATAATACTATCAACATAAACGGAAAGAATCACACAGCGGCCATCTAACCGGCGATGAATAAAACAGGTATGATCAAAGTGGCACCAAACAAAGTTCATAGATATGACAACCTCACTAACTTGGCTGAGCCAGGCATATGGAGATTATTTTAGACCGTACAAAGATTTTTGGAGTAGACACACTTTCCCCGAATACTCCCCCTCAGCCCGAAAACCCGGTGGAGGGTCCATGTAAATAGTTTCCTCCAAGTCCCTATTCAAAAATGCGTTCTTAACATCCATTTGATGAAGAGGCCAAGAATGCGAGGTAGCTAGGGACACAAGGAGATGGACCATTGCTAACTTTGCCACTAGAGCAAATGTAGTAGAAAAATCTTTGCCAGGTATTTGCGTAAATCATTTTACAACAAGACGGGCTTTATAGCCGTCAATAGACCCATTGTCTTGGTACTTGATAGTGAAGACCCATTTCTACCCAACTATCTTTATACCGGGGGTAAAGACACAAGTTCCCAAGTCTGATTTTGCACAAGAGCATCCATTTCAACATGCATTGCAGGCACCCCTTGGGGATTCTTGAGTACCTCAAATATAGACCGAGGAATAGGAACAGAAGCAACCTGATTGAGGAAAGACCAATAGGTATTGGAAATACCCTGGTATGAAATATAATGAGCAATAGGGTATGAAGTACTATAAAAAAAACCATATCTATCAGGGGGCTAGCGATTCTGGGAAGAATATCTGGGTGAAATAGACTATACAGGGCTAAGAGAGGTAGTACCTGATTTTAGAGAAGATGCAGGCACTGAAGCTTGAGCAGGAGGACGGCGAGAATTTAACTAGTAAGGATCACTGGTGATGATTGGAGAAAGAGAAGGGGAGGTTTCTAGAGAAGGCTTGAATACAGGAACTGGAAGTGGGAGAGGATTAGTGGCCTCTAGAACTCCCTCAACTATAGATACTGGTGAAGAATATATACCTGCATAAAAAGGAGTATCTTCCAAAAAAGTGACATGTAGAGAGTGATATATGTGATGAGTGACAGGATCATAACACCTATACCCTTTAGAAATACAGGAATAACCCAAGGAGACACATTTTACAGCCTTGTTATCTAACTTAGTGTAAGTGGGACTGCGATTCTGGAAAAAACAAGTACACCCAAAAACACGAGGTATGATGGAAAAGAGAGTATAATCGGGCTGAAGAAAATGTAGTGGAGCTTTACCTCGACTAGGGGTCTGATTAAGCAAATAAGTGGATGTAAGAACGTCCAAGTGCCAAACATATTTTAGTATATGAATCCCATTGAGAAGGCAACGGACAACAGACATGATAGAGCAATTTTTGTGTTCAGCAACACCATTCTATTTAGGTGTATAAGGGCATGTGAGTTGCTATAGGATTCCTTGTTTATTAAGTTTTGCCCTAAATTCATTAGTGATGTACTACCGACCATTATCAGACCGAACATTACGAACAACTGTGTTATGCTGGGTTTTAATCATTTATAAAAATGTGTAAAGAGAGTAAAGACTCCTGATTTTCTTTTTAAAAGATAAACCCAAGTACGACGAGTATGATCATCAATGAAAGTAACATAATAACGATGTCCAAAAAATTTTAGTAATAGGAGAAGGCCCCCACTCATCAGTATGAATAAGATCAAAAACACACAGTGCACATGTCATACGAGGGATATAGCTAGAGCGAGTATGTTTGACAATTCACACACCACACAACTAAATTTAAATTTCTGGCAGGCTTTACTTAATAAAGGAAAGAGTTGACATAGATACTTAAAGTTTGCATGACCCAAGCAGGCATGCCACAAATGTAAAGACTCTAAAGAAAAATTAAATGACTTTGAAACTGGTAGAATCGACGCTTGAAAGCCAGATGATAGCGAACTTTCCCTAGAAGGATCCCTAAAGTAGTACAATCCATCCCACTCATACCCCGTGCCAAAAATCTTCTTCGAACAGGTACTGCAAGATACAAGTATGGGGTGAAAAAATAGCAACACAGTTCATATCTTTAACAAGATGATCGACGAAAAGAAGATTATATAATAAACCAGGCACACAAAGACAGAGGATAAAGTAATATGAGGAGACAAATATACTTCACCCTTACTTTTAATATAGAGAGCAAATCCATCAGCAATATGAACAGTGTTAGAGACGGGAATCAAAGTAGAAGAAAATAAGGATAACTCACCAGTCATATGATCATTAGCAACAAAATCAAGAACCCAAGGTGGATTGCCAGACTTAACATGAAGAGCAGTAATCGTATTTGTGGCAAGAGTAGCTATGGGTGTAGAAGAGTTGGATCGAATATGCTGCTACAAGAGAGTTCCCAATTGTGTCTGAAACTGATCCATCTGGGTTTGAAACTGAGTCTGAAGCTAAAGGATATCAAAAGTGGGAGCTATTTCTTCCACAACTCCAGTACGGGTTGGTACCTTTTCCTTATTTCTCTTATAAGAATCCTTTAGCTTAGGATGAAGTTTGAAGCAACGGTCCTTACTATAACCAGGTACCCTACAATGAGCACACGGAGGATGCCTACCTAGAGGACGAGATCCAGAGCCTGAGGAAGCAAAAAAAAAGTCATCTGATCTGGCACAAAAGATAGCTCTGGTAATAGTGGAGCCATAAGCTGAAGGAGACGACGGTGACGCTCATCACCATCAAGGGTAGCAAATGCCTCAAATAGAGGTGGCGTAGGAGAGTTGTTTAAAAGTTGAGTTTGAACAGACTCAAACTCAAGTTTTAAACCCATGAGAAACTGATAAGTATGCTAGCGGTTAAGACAGTTGGCTGTAATGGCTTCCTCATATGAGAACTCATTTAGTGGTTCATACTGAGCCAGTTCTTCCCAACGAGACTGGAGATAAGCAAAATAATCAGCTACAGAAAGGCCCATTGAATCTCCAAATAAAGCTAAAAAATGCGAGCATCATTATGCTCATGTGCATATAGCTGGGTCAAAGAAGACCATAAACTCTCAACTGTGTCATGGTATATGAACACATGATAAGTACATTCCAAGAATAGTACAGTTATCGATATCCCACTATGCTAGCTTGGGATCACCGATAGCTGGTTTTGGTTCAGTACCCAAACGCCACCTAGATTTTTCCTTTCCTCCTAGATAAAGGCAATTGGAATGAGACCAAGTAGCAAAGTTCCACCCATTCAACAACACACTCGTAACACGGTGAACGAATGTGTTTTGAGAGAGAGAAACATCCAGACGAAGTAGGGCTACAGGAAAAGTGGCAGAGGCTTATGGGTCTGTGATGTTGGGATGGATTAGGTCAGACATTTTGAGGAATTGAGTATGGTTAGGAAAAAATTAAGACTGGCTATCCGAAAAAATTGCCAGGCACAAGCAGGAGCTATCAGAGAAAATCAATAGCCCAAGAAATATTAAAAGGGAGCACTAAGGCTCTATTGCATCACTAGGATGCAAAAAGGGCTCACGAGGGGCAAAGAGGCGGCGACTAGGGTTGCCTAAGGGGCTGCGAAAAGCAGCCAAAGGTGGTGGGAGGTTCGGTGAAGCTGGACGAAGGTGACGGGAGGCTCAGTGAGGCTGGCCGAGAGTGGTGGTGGTGTTAGAGAGGGTGGTGGGCTGCGGCTAAGGTCGCTGAGGGTGAAGTGGGTGGCAGCGAGGGTGAGGGTGGTAGTGGGCTAGGGTTTGGCTTTGATACCAAGAAGGAAACGAAGATGAGAGAAAAAAATGTTTTCTTATTATTCATTGTTACAAACATCTGTTTATATACAACCTAGAGATCAAAGAAAAAGGAAAAAACTAGAAAGGAAATAACAAGGAAAGAAATTAAAAGATTACAGAATAAAAATCAAATCCTTCCTAAACTTGAGAGGTAATATTAAATACGGTATAAGACTGTATCAATATTATCTCCAACACAATGTGATATAACTCTGTTGGGGAAAAGGTACTCGTGGAGCCATTCAAGGCAGACCACAAGAACCGTACAAGATTCAACGCTTTTTCAAAATGACTGGTGCAATAATGTGGGAGATTCTTGTAATGCAATATGAATGCTCTACTGGGGAACAATTGCGGCACCACTTTTCTAGTAAAAGGTACTTCTGGGGCAATCAAGGCTAACCAGGAGCACTATACATGACTCAAAACCCTCGTGGAGCCATTAAAAGGTACCTTTTGATGCAAAATATGCGAGAATTTTGAAAACAAATGCAGTGCAGTCCTGATGAGACTAATTGTTCTGCTGGCATTCATATGCATGCAAATGATATTCTATGAATACTTCCAAGCACTCAACATTATGAAAAATTGATTGAAAATGCACCAAAAGGATCAAAACGGAGTCAAATGGGGTCCAGAAACCAAATGAGGCATTACAGGGGCATAAATGCAAAAAATATTAGAAAACTAGGTTGAGTGCCATGGTGGCACTGGTAGAGTGCCAGGCAGCACTCCAAGAAAGCCACCATGGCTCTCAGCCTCTATTTTAAGCATTTCCTTCTCCATTTGCTTTCCATTTTGAATTTTGCTTGTTTTCTCTCCAAAAAACTCCTCCCTCCTCTAAATCTTGGTCCTATCATCCTCACATCCAAATTTTATTTCAAAGATTCTTATATAGCATTTGAAAATCACTTATTATTCACTCAAAATCAAATCGAGGATTATCATCACAAAAATCAATCAATGCAATGCAACGCAATGCAACGTAGAGCCAAAGAGGCGAACTACTCTACTTGGGGAATGCAAGGATCAATGTGATGTATGATTTCAAGAAGATGCTCGAAAGAATCAATATGCCAATACGGGGGTTGCTCGCTTAATAATCAAAACTTATGTAGAGCCCAGAAGGCGAACTACTCAAAACATACGCAATCATAAGGCCATTTAAGGCAAATAATGAATGCAGTGCATGTCTTAATGATATTCGAATAAATATGCTCATGCAAATGTTAGGGATTCTCACTTAACGATCAACATGTATAGCCTATAACAGCCAACTACTCTTCAGGTTGCACACCATCGAGCTATTTAAGGCAAACAACGAGTGTAGTGCATGAAGCTAGAATGAGTATGCAATAAAATCATCATGCTATGCAGGGGACACCTGTTAATCTATAAAAAAAAAAACCATGTGGAGTTAGTAAAGGCGAACTACTCTTATAAAGGGAAACATTGTGGAGCCAGCAAAGTTGAACCACATATGCGTTGCACAATCATTGTGATGGATATTAAATTTGTGAAATCCTAGGCGACGTGAACATTGCCCCTAGTCTAAATGTTGATGGCTGATGATGCAATAATGCTATGAACACAGATCATTTTAGAAGATCATGTAGTTGTTCACGGACTTCTTCTTTATTCCATATACTTCAAATATTCTTATTCTATTGATACACCCACAAAGTCTATGACTCTACGACTCAAAATTGCATTTAAAGACAACCAAGTCGATTAACATATTTTTTATTTTTTGACATAGTGCCTTACTACGAGTGATGTACCTGGCACATGATCTAGATTATTCTTTAACTATTCATTCAATTCTTTGAAATGAGACTTTATGTATAAATTCAAGGATTGAAAATTTGCCCTACTCATGTTCATAATTAATTCATTACTCTTTCTGCATTACGACCTCAAACTTTCATTTCTAATCAAAAAGCAAAATACGATTATGTCTAAACATACATGAAGACATCACCTTATAACAATATTGCCCCTTGCTTATAACAAAGGACCTAGACATGGCTTGCCCTTTGTATATGGTAAGGGGTTGGGCTTGGCTGAACAAAAAGGGTAGAAGGGGATTGCCCCTTGTATATGACAAGGGGTTGGACTCGATTGGATAGAACGGTTGGTAGAGGGCCTTGCCCCTTGTGTGTAAATCAATGGGTGATGAATTCAAACTAAATCCACGGAGTGAAGGGCTTGCCCCTTGTATACGATTAATTTGAATTTCGAAGTAAGAACTTGCCCCTTGTATGAAGGACAGAGTGCACAGGTTTGTTTAAAATCAAAGGATATCCATCGATTAAGGATTTATTCGTCACATAAAATTGACTTCAAAGTCCATGACGGGGCTTGCCCCTAGTGTAAGGCTAGAGCAAGAACATAAGATTTAAGGGGACCTTGCCCCTAGTGTCAAGGGAAAATAGTTTTGGGTCAATGGCTGAGACTGAACCTTTTAACAGGTTACCTACGTATCCTCTAGTGGGTATCAAGTAGAACGTAGTTCCATGCGAGAATAGGGCTAGGATAATATCGGGAGTGAGAAGTGGGGTTCGAATAAGTCAAAACTCTAGAGATGAGACTTAAGCACAGGAAAGACCGAACCTTTTGAGAGGTTGCCTACATATCCCCTATTGGGAATCAGGTCAAATGTAGTTCAATTATGGCATAAGACTTTTGTTTTAAGCAAAGTTACCTTTCTAAGATTGGTCAAGCTAATGAATTTCAAGACCAATCACATTTAGATCCAAGAAAGATTTGACAAAACAAGATTTGACAAAGCTAAGGTCATAACTAGTGCTCAGAGCATTTCACGATTAGGTTCGTATTAGTAAGCACAGGTTCAATTATGGTATAACGCCTTCATATCTTTTTTCTTTTTCTTTTTCTCTTTTTTCGCTCTAACTTTTGCCTAGGCGCCCTTTCAGGTTTTCATCCTAGTGAGTTTTTTCTACCGTTCTATTAATTTTCTTTTGTTTCATCCATGCAAGTCAACTCTTTGTACCTCTCTACTTATCAATATATGTATCATCTAATCATATTTATCTCCAAAGAATAAGGTATATTTACACTTCGAGATTCGAATAATAGTCAATATCGATCTATGGTTCATTTATTCTTTCCACCATGGAATAAGACGTGTTTCTCACATTCACTTCCCTTAATAGTCAATATCGACCTATGGGTTCTTCATTTCCTCCCCTCTCTTCTTTTTCTTCTTCTTCTTTTCTTTTTTGTCATTCTCTATCTTTTTTTCATTCTCATCCACCCCTTTTCTTTTCTTCATTTCTATTTCTTTTCTTTCTCTTTCTCTTTCCTTTTCTTTTCTTTTCTCTTTTTTCTTTCTCCCTCTCCTATCCTCCTTATTTGAGGTACATTTACCCTTCTCAGTCAACAAGTTTTGGAAAGTAGCTATCAACACGTTTACTTCATTGATAACTGTAGAGGTCTGAGATGTTTTCCCGCATGGACAATATTTTCTTTTTTTTCTTTTTTTGCTTTACTATCTTTTTTTCTTAGGAAAAGGCCTTGTATCACATGATCACTATAGCTTTGATTAAATCTCACTCCTTAGTCTCGGCACTAATTTTAGTCACATTTAATGAAAGTTGGGAATGGATGCAGGTATCAGACATAAAACGAATGGGTCTGGAAGAAACTTGGGATTCATTTTGAGTATGTTTTTTTTAGAGCTTAGACAGAAATCATTTTCAGTTCTTTGATTAGAGCAACAACTCTCGGCTTTCATTTGGAGTTGGTAATGAACTAATTCATACACACTTTAGGATCATTCTCAATACTCTAATTTATATATGAAGTTTCTCTTTTTTTTTTTCCAAAATCTTGGGTGTTTCATTTTCTTTAATCATCATGCAGTCCACACACTCATAATTTGACACACCAGAATGAACATAAATGAAAATTCTTTTTATTGATCTAAACGAGAAACAAATATGTCACTAGACTCTCTTTTTATTTATTCGAACACTAGTTTCGAATCAACTAGACACTTAACCAAGCACAATTATTCAAATTTTCAAAATCAGACATAACTAGACCTAATCCTTCGACTTCATAGGTGCATCATGAGTAATCCTTCGTGGTTCATTATCATTTATGCTCAAGAATAGTTCCCAGCATCATCGATTCATTAGCATCCTCACAGCCTTCCTTAGGTCCAAATCCCCCAAACCAAAGGCTCATAGACATGTGGTCCACATTCTCCATCCAGTTATAGTCAGCGACCTCAAGCCTTTCCTAGGGTTCAAACCATTGAGTCATTGGGAGACTCCCCATCCCACCACTTGATTTCTTGCAACCCAAGGTCTAGTTCTCCCAAGAAGAAAAGGTCCCTGATCATCATTTTCAAAATAGCCATCATCTTCCAAGAAGTCTAGTTCTTCCCCATAAGTCATACTAAAAATTTTAGCACCATTTGGGAGGATAACCACAAGCTCAAGGTCGGTTATGGGGGTGATGTAAATGGACGGGTTATAGTTTGTAAGATCAAGGCTAATAAAGTTGATATTCTGGGGTGGTGGCATAGCATGGTGATTTGGTAGTAGATTTCGGGTGATATTAGTTTGAGTGGATTAGGGTGCAATGACTCTATTGTCGATAAGGTCTTGGATTTCATGGCGAAGTCAGGTGCAATTGTCAGTTGAATGACCAGGTTCTTGGTGAAAGGCACAGTATCTGGTGGGGTTGTATCTCGGTGGTAGTGGGCTTGGAGGTGGTCTCGGGTCCAAGGGTTTAAGGTGACCTCTTTGGATTAATTAATCTAATACAGTGGATAAGGGTAGGCTAAGGTCGGCGAAGATTCTAGGTCCAAAGCGGTTATTATTTTGAGGGTTTGGGTTGGAAATTTTGCTAGGGTCCTGGTGATGGACATTGACATCGGGTTCGGTATGGTTAGTTGAGTGATTCCCTCCCATACGCTTCATTCGAGGCACATCTTCTTTTGTCATGATCCTCCCATTTCTGAGCACATCCTTGGGAATGCTAAGAGATCCTTCTAACCCTAGGATATAATCATTGGGCCCATGTATTGCCTCCATCATGCTCTCTAAAATATCTATCTTTTGTAACTCATAGAATAGATGGTTAATAGAACCCGCCAATTCATCTAATTTTTTGGTAATTTGGGAGAGCTTGTGACCTTGTTGTTCTACTATGCTGTGAAGTGCATTGAACGTTCTTTCAAGATACTCCTAAGCCATTGGACCGGTCTGTTACACCCCGAATTTTGGACAACTAAATATTTAATCCAGAGCATATATCCGGACTAATATTCAATTGCCAAAATCCCAAGGCTGACATCCTCACACAGGTTAACAAATGATTATATAGAAAATAAAATTTAATACCCATTAAATAAAAGTACATGATCTTGTTTCAAATAAAACTCACGATTATTAAACCTGTATTCTCAAACATTCATTTTCATTATAAAAGGAATTAAACTCCATTACACATATTATATCCTTTCGATTTACAAAAAAAATATTATTTTCATTCAATAAAACCCTCTTTACAGAGTTCAGCGGAAAGAAAATAAATAAGCATAAAATCTATACATCCATTAGTCAGAGCAATTACAACGTTCCCAATACCCAATATACAATCCTTATTACAATAATACAAATATGGCCCACACTGTCTGAAATAAAATAAAGTACAACAAAAAAAAATAAGTACAACTCTAATAATAAACAACACTGCGACAAACTCTTCACCCAAATAGAAGCTCCAAAGAATATCTCTAAATACTAAACTTGCACATACATTCGACAACACTTCATATAGAAACGCCCATAATGCATTACACACTCGGGTTAGTATATAAAATACCGGTATAAGTTAACAAAAAAATATAAAACGAGTCTTAGGGAACAATAGTGTCCCATAGACTGCAAAAAATACTCACAAAGAAAATGTAACCACATCACATCATACACTATCGTCACACAGAAAATAAATAACGCTATTACACAGAATCCCAATCGGGTTAGAACAGTAGTTCCACACACATTTCAGGACAGATAGGTAGTTTCCTTCAATGTGGTGGCAGTGGTTCCCAACCCGAATAATACCAATTGAATACTTACCCATCGGATATCTATGGTGAGCTAGCCCTGCATAAAAGTTAGTGCGCCCACCATCCTGCAAAATATAATTATCATAGTTCTAATCAAACCCATAATTACTTTCTAAATTAATGCCCGTAACAATTCAAGAGTCAGTTATACTATCATCCAATCCATAGTTCAACAATAGTATAAATTTTTAAAATACTCGCATCAAAATCCTCAAAACATAATTCAAAACTTAAGACACACAGTTTATGGTTATCACATTCACGCTCACACACAACGATTACAACACGAAAAATTATTTAAAAAGTTGATTACTAAGCATCCACAACTTTCTACGATACAACCACAACAAGAGGTAATTAATTATAATTCAAACTTCTAAACACAATGATAAAACACCACAAAGTATTTCATTTTATTACACCTTATGGTCACCACCTCGGCCACCTATCCATCGTCCAGCCTACACATATATCTTATTAGTCTCCTAATGTAATACTAGCTCCCACTCCGTTCCCAACACCTATGGGGTAACAGAGATTTGAGTATACACCGAAAGACTAGTCCTTATGTTCTTGACGTCAATAAACAATGTCAAAATACACATGAAATAGACCAAGCCGGGCATAAGGCTTAAAATAATGAAGAGACGGGTCATCCGCGTAGTCGCCGTCTAATCACACAAGGATGGGTCAACCACGAAGTCACCGTCTAATCACACAAGGACGGGTCATCCATGTAGTCGCCGCCTAAAATCATAAGGAGTAGTAGTGAACTCTAAGGATTTTTCTAACGTTCTTCTATCAACATTTTCCACAAAACTCAACTTTATAAGAGATTCATATACCTCAAATCAAATTTCTGTTAAAATCATATTAACAGCTACATGTTCACAAAGATTTATAACCCTTACAAAATCACACAGTCACAATTTCACAAAACTCAACTATACATGAGAACTCATATATTTCTAATTACTAACAAATTACTTCATATTGACGAGCACGAAATCACACAAAAATTTGATGTAGTAAATACGCTTATTTTAACCTTCATAAAATTGCTACTGTAATATGAATTTTTTGCACAAACGGTGTAGACACCATTAGACAAAACACGTGCAGAATCGTGTTTCCTATAGGCCTACGCAAAAAGAATCATGAAAACATTAACGTATGATTTATTATGAATTTTCTACTCAAATCCGAAAATTGAATAATTGTTCAAATGTATATTCAATGCTCATCTATAAATCTCAAATCACAACTTCAATCATTATTGTAAAAAAAACCTAAATCTCATAAATCCATAACCATACTAATTCAATATTCTATCCACTTAAATTTCAATCAAACGAGATTGAAAGAAAATAAAAAGTTAACTCACCAATTCAAATGATTTCGATCAGCGAAGTGAAGGACGACCATCCTCTCTCTTCCTCCCCTCTAACCCTTCTCTTCTCTTCTAGGTGATTGCTCTTTTTCGCCCTCTCTTGTTCTTTTTTATTTGTGTGGTGGCTAGGTTTAAGGATATATATTTCGTTTCCTAATATCCTAACTAAGTTTAATAAAGTCACCAGCACTTCAATAACAAAAATCCCGTTTTTGGGATTGCGGGCTCACAAAAGTCACACATATGAGCCTAAGATGCACTACATTATACTTAAAACAATAGCCCAATGGGTACCCATGACCCAGACAATAAATTTTAATACCAGATATACTATTTGACACATTCGCGGGCCTACAAACACTATAAAAAAATACACAACTCCTCTTCAATTTCTTTAACAAATGTAAATTAATGAGACATAGCACTCAAAGTAAACGGGCTCACTAACGATTAAATTTATGGGTCCTCCAAACTCAAAATTTAAACACGTATCTTGCCTAGATGCACCCATAAAGTAATAATTAAAAAAATTATTTATACACTTAGAAATTTTAGGGTTGTTACATTCTACCCTACTTAAAGAAAATTCATCTCAAAATTTGGGAGCGAGTACATATAAAATATATACATACCTACATAATTACAAAAGTCACGTCTTCTAAAATAAATATAATTGTGTTTTTTTTCAAAGCAATGGGTGTTACATGATCTTGATTTTAAAATGATGGGGGATTAGAACTAAGGAGGTGCTGACTTCTTTATTTCTCGGAGCTATGTTCACTTGTCTCTCTACAATTCGAATTTTAAAGTTAAGTTTTGATACGTTCAGAAATATTCTGTAAAAGTCCAACCGCCACGTGGTCAGCAAATGGCCCGGATAGTCCGGAATGGGAGCATAGAGCCCACACTCCCGAAGTGTCCAGCTGTTACCGTCCGGGGTACTCAATAGCTCGGGTAGGAGGCGTAGTGACTCCCCGGGAGGCGCGGCTCGGATCGCGTTTCCCACCGTTTCCTTAGGCAGCCATGACTCTATCAGGGAAGAATCAATGGTTTCCTAAACCACTTAGGAAACTCTCCTAATATTGTGCAAATCTCTTGTAATTAGATTTGGATTCCTAATCTAAATAACTTACCATGTAAGGGTGGACTCTTGCATCTATAAAAGAGCCCACCTACCCTCTCTAGGGGGATCGGAAAATCAATTCTCTAAGCATACAAGCACGTATTAGAGAACTCACTACCTACACGTATACACCCGACCGGTATTACTGGTAGTGCCGCCAATCTTTTGTTGGCTCACCAGGCCCGCCGGTGATCTGCTAGTGAGAGCGCATAGACGCAACTGTGGACGTAGGTCACCTAATTAACGGGGCCGAACTACATACAAATCCTTTTCTTACCTTATTTTCTGTTACATTCATTCATACCAAATTTCGGCATCATCAGTTTGGCGCCATCTGAGGGAAATTGACACAGTTTTCTCATCAACAAAAATCTTTGACTGATCAACATGCCGCCAAAGAAGGGTAAGAAAACCGCTGATTCAACCAGTCAAGAAGACCTGCAGATCGAGCAACGGGCTGCCTCCATGACCACTGAACAGGTCACGGCGGTGCTGGAGCAAATCTTGGAGGGCCAGCTCCGGACACAACAACAGATAGAGGCGCTTATGGCCCAACACGAGAAGCACCCTTCGTCAGAGAAGCAGTCTGAAAAGAGCGTTCCTGGCTGAGGTTCCGCTCAGACACGCGGAAAAGCCCGATCTGCTCCAGTGTCCCAACCAGATCGAGAACGTCATGCAGAGGGAGAACGTAGCCAGGCTACTAAGCGCTCGCAGAAAGGACCTCAGTACATTCCTCGCCGAGCGCACCGGGTGGAAGACTCCAGGATCATCATTGACCGGCGGCGAGCTGCAAGGGGAGAAGCGTCCGGACGAAAAGCCCGGGAATCGATCGATGATCCACCCGTCCTGAGCCAGGGAGATCTTAGACACAGGCTTTCCCGGACCCATAGCCGGGTATTATCCCCAAGGTCAACACGCTTCGAGGATGAGGCCTCGTCGTCTGACCCCACTTATCGCTCGGACACTGACAGGAGAATTGGGCATAATGACGTCAAGGCCCAGGTCGAGGAGCTACAGCAGCAGATCGAGAGGCTGAACCGCAAGTCCGGTCACGACCTCACGAACACAGAAATGGAGTCGCCCTACACTGCCCGGGTGACACAATTTCCCATTCCGCGGAAATTCAAACCCCCGCACTTTAGCTCATACGACGGCACGGGGAGTCTAGTGGACCACATCCGTACCTATAAGGCGCAGATGGCACTGGTCACTACGACAGACGAGCTGCTGTGCCTTGCCTTCCCCAGCACTCTAAAGGGATCAGCCGCATAGTGGTTCCATGCCTTGAAGCCCCGGACGGTTGACAACTTCAAAACCCTCGGCAAACTCTTCATCAGCCAGTTTGTCGGGATGCTAGACCGATCACAACCAGATACCCAGCTGCTAGCTGTCAAGCAGCAAAAGGGGGAATCTTTAAGGGAATATGTGGATCGTTTCAACCAGCAGAGGCTCCTGATCCGCAACCTCAACGAGACGGCCGCAATCATGGCCTTCTGTTCGGGAGTTCAACACACCAAGGTGGCCACGTCGTTTCATCGCAACTGACCGGCAACCCTGGTCGAGCTCTTGGAAAGAGTTGGAAAGTATATAGATACCGAGGAGTTTTTGAAGGCGAAACGCGCCAGCCAGGCGGGAGATGAGTCCCCAAAAGCCAAACGCAAGCACGAGGGATCCGACAAGGGTCCGGGAAAGAAGCCGAAGCAAGATCAGAGAGATGCTAGGGGCCAGCCCCCAACGGCTTTTACACCCCTTTCCCGACCTATACATGAGGTGATGGCCGCCGCAGAGGCACAGAGGCTGCTTCCGCAGCCAGCCAAACTTAGAGCCCCGCCCGGTAAGAGAAACCGGGAGAAGTTTTTCCGTTACCACAGGGATCACGGCCACGAAACGGAGGATTGCTTCAAATTGAAGATAGCGATCGAGAAGCTGATCGAGCAGGGACATCTTGCCGAGTTTGTCACAGCGGAAAGACGGCCCCGGCAGGACGCCCAATTTCCCGGTCAGCCCCCGCCACCGCTCGGCCACATTAACGTGATTTCCAGAGGAACATTAGGCGGAGGTTATTCTCAGTTGGCACGGAAGAGACATGTCCGAGCATCCCGAGCGGATGTATGGCAGGTCCAATCCACCGGCTCCTCACCAACTGACGTTCTGACGTCTCGTCCAACTACATACAGGGCCTCCACTGCCCCCATGATGACCCGCTAGTAGTGACGCTTTCTATAGCTAACTATATGGTCCAGAGGGTGCTGGTGGACACAGGCAGCTCGTCCGACATAATGTTCACAGCAGCATTTGATCAACTCGGAATCGCCTGGGATCGGCTCTGGCCGGTTGCTACTCCCCTGGTTGGATTCAACGGCTCCAGCACTCAACCGCTCGGTACGATCGAGCTCCCAATTCTCATGGGGACCTACCCGCAGCAGATTTCTGTGCTGACCAGTTTTGTGATCGTAGAGGCCCCGTCAACCTACAACGTCATCCTCAGAAGGCCAACCCTCAACAGGGCCCGAGTAGTTGTCTCCACGTACAGCTTAACCGTGAAATTCCCAACTCCCCAGGGACCTGGATGTTTGCGAGGAGACCAGACTACTGCTCGAAGTTGTTATGTTAGCTCGTTGCGCCGGGGGGCAATCAGCGAAATGCTAAACATCCAAGAAATGGACCCCCGGGACCAGAGCGACGTGATAGGGCCAATGGAGGAGCTGGAGCAGGTTGTACTGGATCCTGAACACCCCGACCGCACGGTCAACATAGGAGCACTATTGGATCCCGCCTTGAAGGAAAAGTTGACCCAGTTCCTAAGGCAAAACCAGGACGTTTTCGCTTAGAGTCATGAGGACATGCCCGTGATTGATCCCCGGGTAATGTCCCACCGTCTCAACGTCAGCCCGGACTGCCGCCTAGTGAAGCAGAAGCGAAAGGGCATAGCCCCCGAGAGACAAAAGGCAGTGAGTGAGGAGGTCTAGAAACTCCTAAAGGCAAACTCTATCCGGGAGGTCCACTATCCCGATTGGCTGGAAAATGTTGTCCTGGTCAAGAAGAGCAATGGGAAGTGGAAAATGTGCGTAGACTTCACCGACCTTAACAAGGCCTGCCCCAAGGACTGCTACCCGTTGCCTAGGATAGATCTCCTTGTCGACTCCATAGCAGGCCACTCACTCCTCTCTTTCATGGACGCCTACTCGGGGTACAATCAGATCAGCATGTACCCCGGGGATGAAGAGAAGACAGCGTTCATCACCGATCAGGGCACGTATTGTTACAAAGTCATGTCGTTCGGCCTCAAAAATGCTGGGGCTACCTACTAGCGCCTGGTCAATCTCATGTTCAAAAACCTCATCGGAAAATCCATGGAAGTATACGTGGACGATCTCCTGGTGAAAAGTCGGGACGAGCCCGACCACCTTGAGCATCTGGCCGGGGCCTTCAGCATTTTGAGGAAGTTCAAGATGAGGTTGAACCCGGCCAAATGCACCTTTGGTGTCTCGTCCGGCAAGTTCCTCGGTCATTTAGTCAGCAGACGGGGAATAGAAGTAAACCCCGACAAGATCAAAGCTATCATCAACATGCGGTCACCCAGATCAATAAAGGAAGTTCAAAGCCTAGCCGGACGGGTGGCCGCACTGAACAGATTCGTGTCCCGAGCCACCGACCGGTGCCTCCCATTTTTCAAAATCCTCCGCAAAGCTTTTCAGTGGTCAAAAGAGTGTGAGGAGGCATTCCAGGAACTCAAGAAATATCTGGCCTCCCCTCCTCTATTGTCGACACCTGCATCTAGAGAGGAACTGTTTCTGTACCTGGCGGTGTCACCATTGGCGGTTAGCTCGGCACTTAACCGGGAAGAGCATGGGATACAGTTCCCAGTGTACTACACCAGTCGGGCGTTGCAAGGCGCGGAAAACCGATACTCCCGCATCGAGAAATTGTCCTTCGCCTTCATCACCTCAGCCCGAAGGCTCCGCCCGTACTTCCAGGCCCATGCCATTGTAGTACTGATCGATCAGCCCCTCCACAAAATTCTCTCTCGGCCAGATACATCCGGGAGGCTCGTTAAGTGGGCTTTGGAATTAGAAGAGTTTGAAGTAACTTACCGACCCCGGACGGCCATCAAGGGACAATCCGTCACGGATTTTCTGGTCGAGTTTACGTATCTAGAAGACCTGGTCGAAGAACCGGAGCCTCCAGCCTTACCACCCAGATTGCACTCCGGCATCCCAACTTGGGTACTACATGTCGATGGCTCTTCTAACAAGCAAGGTAGTGGGGCCGGGATCATCCTGACTACCCCCGATGGCATCCAGCTTGAATATGCTCTAAGGTTTTGGTTTCGTGCCTCCAATAATGAGGCCGAGTACGAAGCCCTCTTGGTCGGGTTGCAGTTAGTCATCTCAATGAGTGCGCAACAGGCCCAGGGCTACAGCGACTCCCAGCTCGTGGTCAATTAGGTAAACCAAGAATACGAAGCGCGGGAAGACAGCATGGTAGCCTACCTGGCCCTCGTCCGGGCTATTTCCAATCAGCTCCGAGGATTCTCCATCACTCGGATACCTAGAGAAGAAAACACCCGAGCTGACCGGCTGGCTCGCCTCGCCTCGTCGTCTGAGTCAGACTTGCCCGGGATAAGCATATAATTCCTATCTGAGCCAAGTGTGATCAACTCAGAGGGCATGGAGGTCGACCCGGTAACTCAGGGACCCAGCTAGATGGACCCACTCGTAACATTCTTGACGACAGGAAGGCTTCCGGACGACAAAGAGGAAGCAAGGCGGGTCAGATACCGGGCGGCACGATACCATATTCTCGATGGTGTCCTTTATAAGAGGGGGTTCACCATCTCGTACCTCCGCTGTGTTCATCCTACTCAAGTTCAAGCAATACTGTTCGAAATCCATGAAGGCGTATGCGGGAACCACGTAGGAGGTTGGGCACTTTCTAGAAAGGCCCTACTACAAGGGTACTATTGGCCAACCATGGCCCGAGATTCGCAGGAGTATGTTCGAAGGTGTGATAAGTGCCAGCGGTACTCTCCCATGATCAACAGACCGGGGGAACTCCAAACACCGGTCCACAGTCCCTGGCCATTCGCCCTATGGGGAATTGACATCGTCGGTCCCATACCGACAGGAAAAGGGCAAGTTAAGTTTGCTGTAATAGCTGTTGACTACTTCACCAAATGGGCAGAGGCTGAACCCTTGGCAATGATAACCGAGCGGAAAATGGAAAGCTTTGTGGAAAGAAATATCCTCAGCAGGTTTGGTATCCCACGAGTCCTGATCAGCGATAATGGAAGACAATTTGACACACCCATCTTTAGACAGTTCTGCTCGGGCTATGGGATATTAAATCATTACTCTTCTCCGAGCACCCACAAGCTAATGGTCAGGCCGAGGTGACCAACCACACAATCTTGCAGTCGGTTAAGACAAGGCTTGAAGGTGCCAAAGGCCTGTGGGCTGAAGAGCTACCGACCCTCCTGTGGGCCTACCGCACTACACCCCGGGCAGCTACAGGCGAAACCCCATTTTCCTTAACTTATGATTTTGAGGCAGTAGTCCCCACAGAGCTCGGGCTGCCCAGGTACCGGGTGGCTACCTTCAAAGACCCAGACAATGGAGAAGCCCTCAGGACAAAACTAGACCTGGTGGAAGAAAAAAGAGACCAGGCCTATCTCAAGGTGGCAGCTTACAAGCAAAGGGTCTCGCGGTATTACAATAGTAAGGTGAAGCATCATAGCTTTCAAGTCGGGGACCTCGTCCTTAAGGCAGTGAACCAGTCCACCCGAATTCCAAGCCATGGGAAGTTGGGAGCAAACTGGGAAGGACCGTATATAGTGACTCGGGTCAACCGACTGGGAACCTACTGGCTACAGAACATGGACGGGCATGATCTCAATCATCCCTGGAACGTACAACACCTCCGCAAGTATTATCAGTAGCATCTGGCTACGGGAATTTAGTACTATAGGAAAAGTTCTTTTCATGTAGCCCTGATTGGGCAACCGTTACAGAATGTTATTTTTCAAATAAAATTGAAAAGTTTGCTTTGAAAACTTATTCCAGTCAGTACCCCGTGCATAAAGACCTCGGGCTCCGAACCCAGGCGCAAAAAAGACCTGGGGCAATACCCCGAGGCAGAGAAGACCTCGGGCTCCGAACCCAGGCACAAAAGGACCCTGCAGCCACCCATGTTCCAAGTCGGTTTCCTATGGTCGATCCCCATCACGCCCCCGCCTTAAATGGAATCCAGGGGGCAAGAGGGTTCTAGACCTAAACAGGAAATTATTTAAAAGCTTCACCTAGGCCCAGCCGACAATGGGGTCAAACCCCTAGGTGGCCGACAATGGCGAACTTCAAATGCCCCTGCGACCACCCATGTCCCAGGTCGGTTCCTTACGGCCACTCACTCCCGTACCCCCGCCTTAGCAAACTGCTTGGGGGGCAGGGGAATATAAGGCCAAAACAGGGAATCACACCGGTCGCTACAAGAGCTTTGGAAATTTTCCCAAGCTCTTACAGTGATCAGAGATATACCCCGGATTGTAAAACAGGATACGCTTCCTATACACTCCGGGCAACCTTGTAAGACTAGGTGTTCTGTCGATTACAGTCCTAAAGCAATTGCTAAGGCAGGTGTTAGGTCGGCCAAAAACCGAACGGATACTAGCAAGCATAGAGGCAAAGTGCAGAGAAGGAAAAATAGTTAATGAAAGGGAAAATCGGACCTCAGGGGCCTTTTCATTAATTAAAACAAATGTACAAAGCTTGGGGGGCAGTTGTAGTAGCCTCCCCAAAATAAAAAACAAATAACTACTACAACAAAACAAAAAACGAAGGTCCGAGACTTCAGTCTTCCACGTTGACCATGTCTTCGGTGTCCCCAGCTCCTTCCTCGGGGACGAGCTCAGCGGCTTCAGTCACACCGCAGGATTTTGTTCAACCACAGCCGCAGGATCTCCTTCCACCGCAGCGGCAGGATCTTCACTGGCCGCGATGGCAGTACCCCTGACATCTGCGGCACCGACATCCCAGTAATCCGAGTCAATCCCCTCATAGGCTGAAAGGGCCCACTCGGGGTGATCCCGAACCAGCCGCCGTTTCAAGTCTTCATAGCCTTGGAAGAAGCCATCGTCAAACGCATCTTCCAGAGCCCCTGCAGAAGGTGCCTCAGCAGTAACCTTCGCCCGGGCTTCAGCTGCCGCCGTGAGGGCCAGGGCAGTTTCCAAGTCAGCCAGAGCAGTCGCCAGATCTGCCTGAGCCGTACCCAAACTCAGGGCCAGCGACTTGGTCTTGCTCATCTCGGCGGCCAGGGCGGCTTTCCCAACCCGAGTTTCTTCCCGCTCCTTCGAGAGGGCGGCCTCAGCAGCACTGGCCCTTCCGGCCAGAGAGGTCAGGAAGGACTCGGATCCTGCGGCCATACAGCCAACCTGCGACAAGAGGAAGAGGATTGTTCAGTCAAACGGGGCAAACAAAAGAAAATGGATCACTATTTAAAAAGAGATAGAGCGTTCACCAGATGGGAGAGGTTATATAGCCACCCCGAGAAATGCTCGGGGGACAGGCTGGCGCATGTTTCCACCTGGCTCGGGATAAGGGCAAACTTCACCCTCTCCCGGACCTCGCCATGGTCGCCCATGGGTACACCAGACGGAACATCAGCCCGGATGGTAGGCTCCTGCACAGCGAACGCCCGAGGAGTTGATGTCCCCACGAGATCCGGACGATTGGTTGTCCCATGGCGAATGCGTCTGAGCGGGCGCTCACCGCCCGAGGCCTCGGTGACTGGCCTCTTCCCTTGGACGATCGCCATTTGAGTAGCAGTGGCGGCGGCAGCAGCCTGTCTCTCCCTTAGCTGCTCCAAATTGCGTTTGGGGGCCATTTCTGCAAAAAAGCATGTTCACACGGTCAGAAGTGTAAGAAGCAACAAGGACAAGTGCAGGATTAACGCATAAGGCAACCTGGGAACTCACCGGGGATGAGGGGTGAAAAGCTGGGGGCTGGAACGGGCTCCTCAGGGGAATAGGTCTCGACGAAGTCCCCTGTTCGGGACAACACGTTCCAAACACTAGTGGGCAACTCTGCTAGATTCCAGATCCTGGCTTCGCACGACTCAGGGATTTTGGGAGGTTCTGTTGAGCCAGCTGTAGACAGAAGAATGAAATCAGTTAGTCAGCCATCGCGTTCCTAAAACCAAAAGAATGGACGAGGTCGGACGGGCGGGCTTACCCCTCAACTCCCCAGCCCAGGATGTCCTCAGCTGGGTCCCCGGAGCCCTGTCGCAGAGGCGAAGGCTAGATACTTGAAAGAATTTTCCCTTCCACCTTTTGTTGTTGTTGGGGAAATTGTCAATAATTTTCCTACCCGGACGGGCAGAGAACGAGAAAAACCCCACTTCCCGGTGTATAGAGAATGGTCGGTGGGCCCAAAGAAACTCCTGGAGGGTAAGCTCATACCCAAATACTTCAGGCCATAGTGATATACACCCCATCAGGAATCTCCAGCCATTGGGGGCCAACTGCCCGGGAGCGATATCGAGATAGATCAGGACATCCCGGGCAACAGGGTAAAGGGGTAGTCGGAGGCCCGCCATCATAGCATCCTCGAATAGGGTGACGAACCCTGACTGATAGAGGTGCGCGCCGCCGAGGTTTACGGCTAGGGCGCAACCATCAGGAAGAGAATATCTCTCCCTGATCCGGAGAAGGTCTTGGGAGCGCAATACAGAAGAAGTGGACTCGCAAGCAAACACTACACGATCAGTCTCCCTGGGCAACTCGTCGCCCGAACCCCTCGAGACGGAGGTAACAGGGGCCTCCTGGGCAGACTCGCTGTCGGACAGACAAATGAAAATCCTGGCCCCGCTCTGATGATCGGTTAGGGACGCAGGAAGCCGGTCCAGACTGGCACCGGGGGATCCTGACCGATACCATTCACTCTCCGATCTTGACGCAGAGTTAAAGCCGGAGTGTTCCATCTCTGGTACTCCAACAGCACGGAACGGACACAAACTGTGACCTACGTATGGGTCGGAAACCCCAAGCCTGGTATACAGGGGGGGCAGAGTCACTAACCTGAATGGCAACGAGTAGACACTCCTCAGCACCAGGTAACACTCTCCCAAAACAACGCAAGGAACGCCCGCTCGATTCAACTGAGTTAAACTTTCGCTCGACTCAAAAAACGCGTATAATCTAAGGAGAAAGAAATCCCACTCCCGCTCGAACCTCACAGGATTCGTTCTCTCCAGCCTCACTTCGAAATGAAAAAGGATGGGGGGAAGAAGGAAGAAAGAAGCAGATAGAAGATCAGGAAGGGAGGCAAGAGATGGAGCAAGTACTCCTTATATAAAGGCCCCGAACAGCCAAGATCAGAACAGATCCAGCGGTCTCGGAGATTTCCCGCCCAAACTGTCGCTTCGGTCACGTGAAGAGTCACCTCAAAAGGCGCGCGCATTAAATGCGTGACAAGATAGTTCAGTTAGCCTGCAAACAGTTCGGTTACGACCACACCGCCATTGTTAGATTCTGACCTGACTAACGATTGGTTGGTACAAAGCAGCGGTGATCCGGGTCCGAGCTGCCGCAACCCAGACGCATCTAGCGGTCTCGGAGATTTCCCTCCCAAATTGTCGCTTAGGTCACGTGAAGAGTCGCCTCAAAAGGCGCGCGCATTAAATGCATGACAAGACGGTTCAGTTAGCCTACAAACGGTTCAGTTACGACCACACCGCCATTGTTAGATTCTGACCTGACTAACGATTGGTTGGTACAAAGCAGCGGTGATCCAGGCCCAAGCTGCCGTAACCCGGACGCATTCATACACCGGTCGGGTATTAGCTGCCCAGCGTAGTACAGAATTAATGAACAGTTAAAAGAGCATAGTGAAAGAAAGAGTTGGCCTCGAGGACCTTTTTATTGCTATGGAAAGTGAACTATACAGAGGTCGAGGGCAGTTATAATAGCCTTCCCGGTAAAAAAAAAAAAAAAAAAAGAGAAGCCTTCAAGTTCCTTTGCCCTTCAGAGCCTTGACCTCCTCTTCTAGGGCCGTCACCCTCGCCACCAGCTCCTGTACAGTGAGCTCGAGGGCGTGAATATCCACCTCCTGTATGGCAGAGCCCATCTGCAACTGAGCGGTCCGCTTTTCTATCCCCTGAAGACGACCCTTCAGGTTACCAAGGGAGAGCCCGATCCAAGAGCTGGGCACGTGAAGGCCGGTCGGGTATTCCACCTGACTTTTCTTTTATGGAGCTAGCGGTTCTTCCCCGACTGTCTTCTCTTTTCCTTTCTTGGACGGGCCCGGTGGCGGGCTTGCCTCCCCGGACGAGGTAGAATCACTACTGGTGGACAGAGTAACCGGCCCCTCGGGTGGGTTGGCCCTGTCGGTGGCGCGCGGGCCGGCCGTCATGGATCGAGTATAGCACCGCGATCCAGAGGCAGCAGCGGCAGGAGTCGCAGAGGAAGTTCCGGTGCCTACATCATCCGCAGGCCCCCCGGTCAAATCAGAGAACGACAGGCCGGCCTTGATAGTTCGGTCAATCGCCTCCGTGTCATCAACAGTAGGGGCAACGCCACGGAAGGCGGCAAAATATTGTTAGCAGAGGTCGGGTTCAAAAACTACAGGAGGGCAGAGAGCGGAGTCCTCCAGCCAGTTGCCGGAGACCACGACCCAAGGGTATCGCCGCCAGTTCTTATTTGGAAAGTCCAGACCTTGGACAAGGTTCCTTCCCTCGGCCCCGGGGCGCAAGTAAGTACCCCCGTGGTCGATGCCCAGGATATAACACCTGAAGACGTCAACGGAATGGAGGAACAACCCAAGTCGCTGGTTCAGTACTGATATCCCCCAGAGGAGGCGGGCGATATTTGGGCAACAATTGGAGAGCGGAATGCGTAACCCCTGAAGCAGGTCGCAGAAGGAGACCGAAAGGGGGAAGCGTAGTCCCACAACAAGCAGCAGATAGCTGCTAATGAGGACGAAAGGGAAGGCTACTTCCTCCCCTTCGATGTAAGGACGGACTTCAACGTCGTCTGGAATGTGACAGTCCTCTCGAAAAGTTCTGAGTCCTTCATCAGATGTCAGATCAATGTGAGAAGCCATTTTAAGAAAGCTTGAAAAACAAAAGCAGCGGAGAAGAGAAGCTCGGGAATGCTTTGCTTTAAAAAGCCGCTAGGTTGATTCAGTTGCTGAATTGCAGTAAAACACAGATTGAACAGGTGCTCTTTATATAGGCATCGCGAACAGTTGAGATCAGATTGGATCGAACGGCTCACACACTCTCCCGCCAAAACCGTCACTTCGAGCACATGGGGCGTCGCCTCAAAAGGTGTGAACATTTAATGCTCGACGTGATGGTTCGGTTGCCACATGGATGATTCGGTTACTTCCAAACTGGCAGTGTTGGATCCAAACCAGACCAGTAACTAATGGACATGTGGCGTCAGGGAGCCCGGTCCTGCAGGGTCACTGCTCGGTCGATATACCGACGGATCCCTCCCAATCGGCCCCGTTCTGACAGGGGTCCCGGTCTTTTCCCGGTCGGTATCTGGAAGACCCTCTTAATTTTCAAATTTCATCCGACATGACGTCATATCAACTTTGAAAATGGGGGGCAGCTGATACGTTCAGAAATATTCTGTAAAAGTCCAACCGCCACGTGGTCAACAAATGGCCCGGATAGTCCGGAATGGAAGCATAGAGCCCACACTCCCGAAGTGTCCAGCTGTTACCGTCCGGGGTACTCAATAGCTCGGGTAGGAGGCGTAGTGACTCCCCGGGAGGCGCGGCTCGGATCGCGTTTCCCACCGTTTCCTTAGGCAGCCATGACTCTATCAGGGAAGAATCAATGGTTTCCTAAACCACTTAGGAAACTCTCCTAATATTTGCAAATCTATTGTAATTAGATGAGGATTCCTTATCTAAATAACTTACCATGTAAGGGTGGACTCTTGCATCTATAAAATAGCCCACCTACCCTCTCTAGGGGGATCGAAAAATCAATTCTCTAAGCATACAAGCACGTATTAGAGAACTCACCACCTACACGCATACACCCGACCGGTATTACTGGTAGTGCCGCCAACCTTTTGTTGGCTCATCAGGCCCGTCGGTGATCGGCTAGTGAGAGCGCATAGACGCAACTGTTGACGTAGGTCACCTAATTAACGGGGCCGAACCACATACAAATCCTTTTCTTACCTTATTTTCCGTTACATTCATTCATACCAAATTTCGGCATCATCAAGTTTCAACCCCAAAATAATTGTGCCCTTTTTTTGTTTTTTCTTCACAAGTCCCTATTCAATTTTATTCCACCTTTAATTTTCTTCTTGAACCCTTTTCGTTTTCAAAATTGGGAATTCATCCTCTTTTTTGAAACAAACTGTGTATTCTTATTTTATTTTCAAAATGAATTCTTTATTCAACATGATTTTTTTTAGGTTCCCTCAATGCTATGTATGCTCATGTATGCTCAGATCCAATAACAACTTTATCACGATGTAGTCATATAAGTCCTAGTCGCATCATCGAGTATTCCTTCTCATCCCGTTGGTCACCATAATCAATGTCATGCTAGCCATTCCATGTGAATTTCATGTGTGACAGGATTTATGATTTACTAGGTCTAATTAAGGCTTACTCTAGCGAATAGGTCGCAAACAAGGTTATGATTCGTAACCCTACAGACTCATGCCACATATTCCCAGTATAACGCATAAGTAAACCATCCTCATGTTATGTGGCGAGCATTTCATATGAATAGAATGCCTTGGGCATCAGACAGGGCTATCTGTCACAGGTCGTGTAGGCTTTTTTATCATGTCATATAATCCCAAAGGGAAAGTAAAGCGTGTGTGTGCACATTGTCCTAATAGGTCAAGCCCTAAAGAATTGGATCTATGGCTACTATATGCATCAAGGTGGATAGAGTCAAAAAGGGTCACCCAACGAGAGTCCTATATACCCCCCATTACAGGGTTTGGTGTGGTACGTGGACTACTTTTTATAATGTTAGGTACGTACTAGGGCAGGGAAGTCCTATGCAGAGGGGATCTGACAGGCTGCAGGCCCTCGGCTTCGGTCCTCCCAAGCTTTCTCAAACTGATGCGCATACGATCCTCATAATATAAAGTCAAAGAACCTTAAAAATTTTGGAGTCTAAACCTCTTAGTTGAATCCCCAGTGAAGTTGCCAATTGTGGGTACCAGAACCAAACTTTGGGGCCTAAAAGGATTAACCCTGCTTGATTGTCCCATTTCCAATCTCACGTCAACAGTCACGAGTGAGATTCACCACCCTTCATTAGCCTTTTTATGATCTAACCAATTTGGATTACTCGTATTTTGGATTCCATAGGGTTTTTTATCCAACCTAAGGCAACTATCGATGCCCATGAACCATATCCAAGGCTACACGAGTGAGTAATCCATGTATATCCCACAAGGCTAAATCCGGAGAGATCCTCACCACTTAGTTTGATAAAGAAAATCAAGAAAACTAAATCTATCAAGTCCAATGGATAGAGACCACCCGCCCCGTCGTCACCAAAGAACCAGGTTCGAGGGTTTAGGTATGAGAGAGGAAGGAGCTAGATCATGCTAAAACACCCCTTCTCGCCCCATCGTGAGACGGGCCTCTACTCAGCTTTCAAGGTGTTTGACTATACATTATATGGACCATTTCAATTATACGAATGCAATCCTAATTCAAGTTATAAATAACTAATAAGAAGAAAATTGTGTAAGAGACTATACAAGTACATGCCATGCATGTGCTAAAATAGTAAGTCGGGGACTAAACATATTACTACGCTCCTCTATGCATGTGAAAGGAAATAAAATGAAATTAAACATAAAAAATCGCACTCAAAACCTAGAAAAACATGATATCTAAGCACAAGTAATCATCCAAGGAATTTTAAACCAGTTTTATCCACCTAATCATGCTTCTATGTGATCCTAAGAAAGCAGTAAATAAGAGGGAATGTAGAGAACTTACCCAGGATAGCATAGCATTTCCAATATCCCTAATTAACCATGGTTAGGACAATAAAGTATAATATATTGAGGATAATCTAAGAATACCCTACTATTCTAAGCATGAATAACATGTATAAATGTCCAAATATGACTACTATGTGCAATAGTGTGCATGTATAAGCTAAATTAAGATGTTATCCCTAGAAGGGATAACCTACTATTCTATTTGAGGATAGTGTGAAAGTGTATGCATGTGCATGGATATGAATTAATTCATGAATTAAACTAATTAGGAATTAACTACTATAAAAAACCTAGCTAATCCATGGATTAAACTACTATGCACGAATATAAACATGGACAGCATGGATAGCTTACTATCCCAACTAATATGGATTACTGCAGGATTCCTATATGAATGCCCTAGTTCTAGACTCATAGATCTGATTAAGGCTTTGTTATCTCCGGGGTCGGATATCCATGGATTGAATACCAACCCCACAACTTCGGCTACCACAACATTTGGGGATAGCTCTACCTGGGATAACTCTACTTTAATGGATACTACAAACAAGGAAATACAACTACCCTAGAACTTTAAAGATTAAAAGCAATAAAAATCAAGAACACGAAGAATAAACAAGAAATTCAACTTAGATCTAATAAAATAAAAATCAAAACAGGAAAATAAATCAGAGAGCGAGAAAACTAAAAAATAAAAAAATAAAAAAATAAAAAAATAAAAAAATAAAAAAATAAAAAATAAAAAGAAGAAGAAGAAGAAGAAGGAGCTTACCTCAAGAACTTCCCTCAGAGTACTTCTACAGGGCTTCGCCAGCACCGTGGACTCCAAGACTTAATCCTAGCTCTAAAAAACTTATACTTTTCCTAAGGACTTTCTAGGAGTGCTTCGGAATTCTCCAGATGGGTTTCCTTGGACTCTCTAGTTCTAAAGATTTTCAAGTGTCTTGGATGGGGAGGGGAGGACCCCCTTTTCTAGTTGAAGATTTGTGTGGAAACTCTTGTAGTTAAGCAATGTGGGACAAAAGAAACACACTTTTGGGAATTTTTGGGCATTTTCATGCAGATTAGGGTTAAATCATGGATCCAGAATACATCGGGGGTATCTAAAAGCCATAGTGGCACATAAGGCTACCACACAAAAGTCTGAGAGTGCAACGCGGCGCTCAATTGAGAGCCACCATGGCTCTCAACCCAGAAGTTGTGTTTTCCTTCCAGACTTCCCGGACTTCGTTCTCTGACCTCATTTATTCTTTTTGGGCATGTGATGTACCATTGGAAATGTATAAGAGTCTAGTTTAAGATGTTTTTGGTCTTATTCAAAAAAAATTTATAGGTTTTGAGTTATGATCAAAAGAGTGAGGCTGACTCCAAGAAGAAGCAAACCTATGAGGTGCAAAAAGGGGTAAAAATTCTCCTAAGTGGTTTTTGGCTAATGTGAAGGCTTGGGTCACTAATTTAGCCTATTTGAGGACTATTTTACAAAGAGAGTTCTTAGGATCATACCTCGAGGTCCGGATTAAGCTCGATAAAAGGCAATTTTTTGTCATTTTATGTGAAAAGCTCCTCTAAATTGGGTTTTTGTCTCTAATTTGAGTTTCTGACATACCTAAGTTTTCTTAAAGGTTATTCTATTGTATCTCAGAGACCACGATGCTTCATAGAGTTCTTCCTTATAAACTAACATTCCAAAAAAATCTTGATTCCGGTCATCGAGTTATTCTTGAGGCGGGGTTCCTTCAAACAAACGGACAAACCAAAATAGGGTGTCTGTAGCAGCCCAGAGCTGACAGAAAAGCTATGCGGACAAGCGTCGTAAGGACCTAGAATTCTGCATAGGAGATCATGTTCTGCTAAAAGTTTTCCCAGTGAAAAGAGTGGTGAGGGCTGGACAAAAGAGGGGAAAAATTTCGCTGCACTATATAGGATATTTAGAGATTCTGGAGCGTGTAGGTAAGTTTGTCAACAAGTTAGCTCTGCTGCCAAAGATGCCTAGAGTTCATAACGTGTTTCCTATTAGCATGCTAAAGAAGTACGTACACAGATTGTCACGCCCCAAAAACCAAAGCATGAGGAAAGAGGAAAGATAGAGAGAAAAGAAGTAAAACCCAATCACAATACAGAATCGAATTCAGAAACCCATGGGGATTCCTACAAGGATGGCTTACTAATACGTAAATCCAAAATGGACTTACAAGTCGACGAGTCAAATGAAGGTAAAAGCATTTAAATATTTGATTAAAAGACTATCTGAACAAGCACTACATCTTTGAAATTCACATTCTATCCATGTTAATCATTGTAAAATTTGATTCTGCACAACTTATGTCAAATAGCATTTTTTTTTCAATTCCTCACCATTTGGGCAAAAAATTGAAATAACAGTAGCAACTTTTTTTTTACAGCAAGTTTGACAGCTTTTCGAAACATTCCCAACTATGCTAAATCCTCAAGTTTAAACATCAATACTTGGCTAAACAAGTCCTAAATAACATAAAACATGAGTCTAGAACAAACAAAACTTCATGTACTCGAAATTTACTAAAAACGAGGAGTGAAAGAGATAAAGAGAGGAAGAAGGGAAGAGGGAGAGGTTGGGAGAGAGAAATAGGGAGAGATAGGGAGAGAGACGGAGGGAATGTATTCTAAACACACACACACACACATACACATACACACGCGTGTGTATTTTCACATTCAGAAACATTTTAAAATATATATCTATATAATTCCAACATAAGTAAAAGGAAAGAATATTTGAGAAATAGAAAGAGATCAAAGAGTGGGATAAAAAGAAAGAGAATGGGAGAGATTTGGAACGTTTAAATGTTTGAAACCTTGTTGGAATTAACAGAGAGGTTTGATCCGGCAAGGACCCAAGTACAAAATGAACTAAACTATAACAAATGAACTCCCATAAAAGCAACCACCCAAACCAATCCAGCAAGGATCCAGACACAAGGGAAAAAAACACATAATGGACATGTAAATCAAAAGACAAGAACTTAAAGAGGTTCTACAACCTCGAAAAGTAAATGCGTCATCATAAAGTGAGTTTAACAATTAAAAGAGATAACCATAAAAGCAAGGGCTAACACATATCCCATTAAAATCGAAGAAGCTTCTCAAATACAAGAGATGAGAGCCTAAGCTCACAAAATTTTGTCAAACCTTAATACTCTAAGTTTACAAAGCATTAAACATTTACAATCTTCCAAAACGACTTAATCAACAAGACAGCTATCCATAGATATAACTAAGCACGAGTCTTTAAAGTAGAACAAGAGTGTCAACGTCTACGCGTCGGGTCACAGGTCGTGTAGGCTTCTTTATTATGTCATATAATCCTAAAGGGTAAGTAAAGCGTGTGTGCGCACATTGTCCTAATAGGTCAAGCCCTAAAGAATTGGATCTATGGCTACTATATGCATCAAGGTGGATTGAGTCAAAAAGGGTCACCCAACGAGAGTCCTATATACCCCCATTACAGGGTCTGGTGTGGTACGTGGACTACTTTTTATAATGTTAGGTACGTATTATGGCAGGGAAGTCCTCTATAGAGGGGATCTGACGGGCTGCAGGCCCTTGGCTTCGGTCCTCCCAAGCTTTCTCAAACTGATGCGCATGCGATCCTTATAATATAAAGTCAAAAAACCTTGAAAGTTTTGGAGTCTAAACCTCTTAGTTGAATCCCCAGTGAAGTTGCCAATTGTGGGTACCAGAACCAAACTTTGGGGCCTAGAAGGATTAACCCTGCTTGATTGTCCCATTTCCAATCTCACGTCATCATTTGGAGGCATTATCTCTATGGGGAAAAGTGTGAAATTTATACTGATCATAAGAGTCTAAAATATCTATTTACACAGTGGGATTTGAATATGAGACAAAGGAGGTGGTTAGAGCTAATGAAGGATTATGACTTAACAATCCAATATCACCCAGGGAAAGCTAATGTGATGGCCGATGCGCTGAGTCGAAAGTCTACAACTAATTATGCCAATGCTTTAACTTCACAAGAGGAGTTGATACGAGAAATGGAGCAATTGAAATTAGAGGTGATTCCAGAAACCAGATGTGCTCTAATGTCAGCCACTATTGCACAAGCATCTCTTATTGATGAAATTCGAGCCAAGCAGCTTCAAGATCCAATATTGAAGAAGATTCATGATGAAATACCTGAGGGTAAGCAACCAGAATTTACTTTTGAGAATGGCATGTTGAAATTCAGGAATCGGATTTGCATACCCAATATAGATGGTATCAAGGAATAAATTTTAGAAGAGGCGCACAATACGAGGTACTCAATCCATCTGGGTAGTACTAAAATGTATCATGATTTGTGAGAGATCTATTGGTGGTCAGGGATGAAACGTGAAGTAGCTGAACATATGGCAAAGTGTATGGCTTGTCAAAGGGTGAAGGTAGAACATCAAAAACCAGCGGGAAAATTGGAACCACTACCTATGCTAGAGTGGAAATAGGAAAATATCATAATGGATTTTGTGGGAGGTTTATCGAGGTCTAGGAAGTCAAATGACAGTGTATGGGTAATCATTGATCGATTGACCAAGTCAGCACATTTTCTACCAATTAAGACCAATGATCCGAAGAAGTTAGTTGAATTATATGTTCAAGAAATTGTGAGACTTCATGGAGTTCCAGTATCTATAGTTTCAGATCGAGATAGTGCATTTACATCAAGATTTTAGCAGGGAATGCAGAGAGCAATGGGTATAAGATTGAGTTTCAGTACAGCTTTTCATCCTCAAACCGATGGACAATCAGAGCATGTGATTCAAATACTATAAGATATGCTTCGACTTTGTGTTTTGGATTTCAAAAGTGATTAGGAAGAACACTTGCCATTGGCTGAATTTGCATATAATAATAGTTATCAATCCAGTATTGGGATGGTGCCTTTTGAGACTTTATATCGGTGTAAGTGTCGTTCTCCACTTAGTTGGACTGAGGTTGGTGAGAGAAGATTGATAGGGCCTAAAATTGTTTATCAGACCACGAAAAAGATAAAGACAATACAATAACGGCTTCAAACAGCCCAAATTAGGTATAAAAGCTATGCAGACTTGAAAAAAAGACCGATGGAGTTTGGAGTTGGGGATTTTGTATTCTTGAAATCATCAACTTCAAAGGGTATTACGAGGTTTGGGAAATGTGGGAAGTTGAATCCAAGGTATGTTGGGCCATTTGAGATCATTGGCAGAGTTGGACCAGTAACCTATCGGTTGCAGTTGCTATCGGAGTTGGCTAATGTACACGATGTATTTCATATATCAATGTTAAGAAAATGTGTATTAGATCCGAAGAAAGTGATTATTCCAGAACCGTTGGAAGTCAGGGAAGACTTGACATATATCGAACATCCAGTCAAGATTCTCGATAGGAAAGAACAAGTTTTGCGAACAAAGACTATTCCTTTGGTTATGGTGCTATGGCAAAATCACTCTATTGAAGAAGCCACGTGGGAAAGAGAAGATGAAATGAAAGAGAAGTATCCATTCTTGTTCGAGATTTGAGGTACTACGAGTTTGGGGACAAACTCCTTTCTAAGGAGGGGAGAGATATAGCACCCGCTCCCGCGGTTTATCTTTAATATTGCTTTAGCATGCATAATTATGATTTAATGATAATTAATGTGTTATGTAACACTTATTGGAGGTGGGGTTAACCCACTAAGTTGATTATGGGTGTCTAGTTCGGAACCCAGTTATAGCCAGTATGGCAATCCCAAGTTGGGATATGTGTTGATGGGTCCCAGTTGAGATGGGACAGTAATATGTGGAACACCCTATGTGCCTAAATGTTTGTTAAGGCTTAAATGATTTATTATTTGATTGTTACTAATATCATGTTATTAGGTAGTGACCACTTCTGGGGTCAATTAGGGATACCTTTGTGAACACGAATTGAACACGTTACATAATTAGTAGGCTAATTACCAATTTTATATAATTATATGGGACCACTTATGGGACCCATGCGAGACATAGACAAACACTCATTTAGGTTTGGGATAGTTTTAGTACAATTTCATAATTAGTAGGGGCGTAACTGCAAAACTAGCAAACTAGTGGGGGTTTCATAATATAAATGAAAACTTATATATGTTTGACACCCTAAAGATGATTCATCATCTCTATACACAACATTAGTTAGGTTTCAGAGAAATGACAAGAAGATTGTGACAAAATGACGGTGACTTCTCGACGCCGTTTGATGCACCGAACGACGTTTAATCTCAAAACGGAACATATATTTGGACTCCTAGAGGTGAGTCTAACCCAATGGTACCAATTTGGTTGAGTTTTGTGATAGTTTTTCCGCGACCCATTTTAGGGTTTAAGCTCATAACTCATAATTTATGTATAGGATTTGTACCTGGTTCATAGTAGGATTCTAATCTTGTGACTAGGAGCGAAACCCAAGAGATGAGTGATGTTAATTTTAATATTTAGATGATTTTCATGTTGGGTTCAATTTTAATGCCAAAGCATGTCTAATTAGCATAATTTAATTTATTTAGCTTATTATTGGGCAAAATTCATGTGGCTAAACTAGGCCCAATAAATTTGTGAAAGCACGGTGTATTGATTAAATGAGCATGTTGAGTTGCCTATTTGGGTCAATGGAAATTGCTAGTTCTAAACCACCATGAGGTAATCTTTGTGGTGACGACCACGGTTGCCAGAGGCCTATGGGACCGCACGTGTGAGGGCGTGGGTCATGACTAGTCACGTAGGCTTGGGGAGTGGAGCCGCGAGCTAGCCGGTAGTGGTGGGAGTGAGCTAGTAATTGCCGAAGACTATAGTTATTTGTAATGTGTTGAATTGAGCATGTCAATTATCCATAATCATGATTAGCATTACTCACTAAGCATATAGCTTATATATTGTAATGGTTATTGAATAACCATCGTAGGTGATCGTGGCGAGGAATCGGGGAAGTGAGCTGGGAAGTGGCTTGGGTGGCTTATGGGTTTTGGGGGTTATTGTAACCTTGTTAATAGTTACTTTTTTTTTAGTTTAAAGCTTGCAATATAGTTGTAATTAATCGGTTTTAATCTAGATGGTAGTACGAGTCATACTTTGGTTGGTTTAAGACTTATGTAATATTTCTAGTTAAGCTTTATATTTTAGTTGGATCTTTAAATCATGTAATAACCAGCTTGTATGATTTAGCTCTTGTTTTCAAGAGTTGTTGTTATCTCTGGGATTGAATAAATTGGTTGTATCTAATACTAGTGTCGTTCGTTTGGGACGTTTGTACTTGGAGATTTATTTATTGGGTTGGTTGTAAATGGTTATATTTAGTATTTTTCTTAAATTGTTTAAAAGCTCTTGCTTGTACTTGGAAGCTCATGCTTGTGACTTTGATTTTATTCTAAATGGTTTAAAGCATTAATGCTGATTTCAACTTGTGATTTGGTAATATTATTTATGAATTTACTATTTGCTAAAATAGGATTTTTGGATAATTGCAAAGACAGGATTTTGTTTTTTTATTATTATTATTGTTGAGCTTCTTTGGTTTAAGTAATTTTAAACTTATTTTGGAACTTTAATGATTGGGGCTAAGCCTTGGTGGCGTGCCACGTGCCCTAGGATCATCTGAGTGGTTCCGGGGCGTGACATCATACCATCCACAAACCCAAGGCCAAGTTAAAGTTTCAAATAGAGAAGTAAAGAGTATACTAGAGAAAACGGTTCGTCCAGACTGCAAAGATTGGTCGCAACGACTAAGCGATGCGCTCTAGGAATTTCGAATAGCGTATAAAACTCCTATTGGTATGTCCCCATACCAACTGGTCTTTGAAAAAGTGTGCTACCTATCGGTGGAACTTGAACATAGGTCTTACTGGGCTATAAAATCGCTTAACCAAGATATAAAAGAGGCGGGATGTCACCGTAAACTCCAAATACAAGAACTGGAGGAATTAAGGAAAGAGGCCTATGAGAATGCAAGAATTTATAAAGAACGATCGAAAGCTTTCCATGATAAGATGATCATAAGAAAAAAGTTCAAAGTTGGACAACATGTATGGTTATTTAACTCGAAATTAAGGTTATTCCCGGGTAAACTACGTTCCCGGTGGGACGGTCTGTTCGTAATAACGCAGGTGTTTCCGCATGGAGTAGTAGAAATCCAAGATACAAACGGCGGAACACCTTTTAAGGTAAATGGCCAACGGCTTAAGCCATACTAGTCTGAAGAAATAGATGAAAGAGAGATAGAATCAATCGATATGGTTTATCCAATCTATTTCGACTGAGCGCTTATATCGGTCGAGCTAACGGCGTAAAACTTAGCACTTCTTGGGAGGCAACCCAAGCTTTTGTTAGAGTTTTCTTTAGTTTTGTTTTAGGAGTTGTTATGCCAATGTCTGAGTTTTGAATACCCAAAAATAGAAAAGACTGATAATTGAAACCCCTATACAATAAAACAAAAGAGAAAATGAGAAAAATAGCCTCTTATGCGCGCGGTCTGCTCCCGCGAGGTGTCGCTCACGCAGTCCGCTCGGGCGAGTTTGCCCCTTAGACAAAATTTTTATGACTTTCTTATATATAGCCTCAGTATCAGATCACACCATAACTCGGTCGCACGAGGGAATCGCTGGAGCGACCCGCTCAAGCGAATTTTTGACTTAGCCAAAAAAAATTCAAACACAAAAAAATAGGCCTCAGCTTCTCCTCGCTAAGGGATCCGTGCACACGAAGCTCGCTCGTGCAAGGTCCCCTTATTTATATAAATAGGGCTATGAGCCCTAATTTTTCTCAGTCTCTCTCTTTTCTCTCTTTCTCTCGCAATTCTCTCTCTCTCTCTCTCTCTCTCTCTCTCTCTCTCTCTCTCTCTCTCTCAGATCTCTCATCTCTTCCCCCCCCCCCTTAGCCACCACAAACCACCACCACGTCGCCGTCGATCAACCAGACAACCACAACCCATCGGCGCTGCCACTGCGAATCGCGGCATTAATTTCTCTCTTTTCTGCCCCCCCTCCCTCTCAATACAGGTACCACATACACCCAATTATATTTGTATATACATATATAGATAAATACATACATACACATATATATAGATACATAGATATCTCCATGTGTATATATACATATACTCATTGATTTATTTATATACCCATATGTATACACACACTGTGTAGATCTAGGGTTTGTGATTTGGGGGGGAGGATTTTGAATCCACATACATATACAGATATCGATATATATATTGACACACACACACCTCCACAGATCATTCATAACCTAGTTTCTATACATACACACACACAGATTCTTGTACACATAGAATTTGTGGACTAAAGTTTCTGCAAACCCTAACCCTTCATATAGACAATAATATTGAATTGATTTGGGTTTGTACCTATAGCTACATGTTTATGTATGCAGATTTGTGCATAAATTTAGGTATACACCCAAACTGCTTTGATAACATACATGATTTGATTGAGAGCATTCCGTTTGAATTAAGGGTTTGACTTGAGAACAACTTAGTACACAGATCTCTTTAGACCTTATATAGAATTTCCAGATCTATATACGTACCTACACTATTTTCAAACCCTACTTTCAAACCAAATAGAAATATATCGATACTTATCCTCATATACACACACGAATATGAATTCTCAAACCCTAACCTCGAATTTGAATATATCCATAAAGTCTATGGTTCTAATTAGGACTTTATGCACGTACGTCCATGAGTAGGTTTACATATAAGCAACAGATACACACGTTGGTGATGATGCTCGCATATCCCCACTGCCTTAATAATTATATGTGGTCATTTTGAGAATCAATTTAGGGTTAGGGTTTCATTTGGATGTATTATCATCAATACAGATCAATTTAAACCCTAACCTCTATTCACATATTGATTAAGATTTGTGGACTCATATACATACACTTTTACATGCCCACAAATTCGACCATTCAATTGAGAACTGATCATAGAGCGAGTATATACTTAAATCAAGTTCATCTAGATTTAGGGCAATCATGTTCGTTGCTTCTTAATTTTGATTCCATTGAGCATCTAAATCTAACCCTAATTTAGACATATGATTAGAATGTTCATATTTTGAAATTGAGTGTGATGATCCAAATTCTTTAATACAATGTTAACTTCATGAATGCCGGAAAATCAATGATGTTAAATGAACTCGTAAATATTACCTGGGCATTTCAACTAACTATGTCGGCAACTGTGTTACTATCATTTATTTATTTATTCACATTGATTATAAACACGCGACAAGTACCCCGTGACTTGCCGCAATGTGTGTGCCCTAGCCGGGACAGTGAGTGGGAAGGCGGCAGTCCCTTCTCATAGTTGCTGGGTGTTCCCCCATAAACCCCATTTATTTCAACTGTTGAATATATTTTGATTGTGTCCCTTGCCGGGACTTTCTTCTTTGCTGGTGACCCCTTCCCTATCCCTATCCCTTTTCCTCTTTTCTTTTTCTGGGATTAGCCCAATTTTAAAGCCCACATTTTTAATTTTTTTTTTACAAAAATTTTCACCCACCTCTCTAAAACATGACTCAAAAGACCAATGAAATCTGCCTCTAGTTCCCAACCCCCTCAAAAGAAATCCAAAGGGAAAGAAAAACAAAGCCAACCAACCCCTCCACTTGACGACCCAAATCCAAATGAGCTGGCCCCCAAATACGCAAACTAAGGCCTAAACTACGAGGCCGCTATCGGTGCTGAATTCTTCGTGTCTGATAAGGACACCAAGTGGGGCCATAACACTTTAACTGCCCGAAAGTTGGCCCCACGCCTCTATTACTATAACCCTGACCTTATTAGCTACTCCCGCCTAGTACGTCTCTTCTACCAGAACCTTCAATACCATAAAGCATCTCTCAGCCAACACGCTTACATCTCCACTACTATAGATAACCGTCACATCACCCTTAACCCAGACAATATTTTTGACGCCCTCCAAATCCCCTCCCATTCCAACAAAGTCCCTAAACTCAATGTTTTAAACAAACTCCACTCCTTTATCCATATTATCCAAGAGATGTGTGGTGGCCGGTCTGATTTAGGGCAATCGATACGCCAATCTCATATGCCCCACCAGATGTGGTTTGTCGACTATTTCTTCAAAAGAAATCTCTACCCCCTTGGTCACTAATAAGAGAGGACCAAGGAAATCCATCATGCCCTCTACGTAATTTACCGCAAAAACTGGTTTCACCTAAGCCTCGTTATTATGGATGGCATGCGTATCGCCAGCCAGGCCATTAACCACGCTGCAAATTCTAAGCTCCTACTGCCTTACCCTCGTACCATCACCGCCATTATCCAAGCCAAGGCCTTTCCTATACCTATCGACGAGCCTGTTGATAGCCAGATCCCAGATTTCGCTTCCATTGATTGAAATTTGAGTCTGGATCATCTAGATTTAGAGATTAGGAGGGTCCGATAGTAGGCCTAGGCACATCGAAAGTGGGACACACAGTGTCCACCTCCCCCAGAGAATACGCCATATGCATGAACCTATGGGGTCGTGTGTGCCTTCCGCGGTGAGACCCTTAGGCTGCAGTCCTACATGCGCTCTTATTTTCAGCTAGCATATCCCGATCAGCTGGAGGATATCCTGGCCCAGGGAGAGATGTCCTATCAGTCTACTTTTCCGTGTCCGGCACAACTGGTGGTCTAGGAGGCAGGCAAGGAGGAGGAGGCTAGAGGTGATGGTGATGATGGGGGTGATGGGAGCGATGGCGATCAAGATGGTGCTGGTAATACTGGCCAGGGGAGTACAGGTTTAGAGCTAGTGTTAGTGGAGGGCGATGACGACTAGGATTGGTTGGGTGGATGGTTGGACTTTGTTTTTTCATTTTTGGATGTATTTGGTTAGGTGGGTGTTGACATTCTCAGACATTGGCATGTATGTTATTTTATGTTCCTGCTTTTATGTTTCTGTTTTCTTTCTCTGTTTATTATTAGGATACTGATATCCCCGGCTGTGACCGGTTTATTTATTTACTGTCTTTTATTCCTTCCTTTTTTTATTTTTGAGCCTGTATTTATTTATTCATTTCTGCACTTTTTCTTTTCTTTGTGGCTTGCTATATTCTTGACTTTATTTTAGTCGCACAGCTTACGTCACTATTGATTGGTTATGCTTCCACGATCATGTTAGTTCAATAATGTTTTGAATTATTAAATTATGCAACTTTCTCAGCATGTATTCATACACGAGCAAATCCAAGTCCATTGCACTATCCATAATCAATAAGGTTCAGGTTTGGGGGAAGTTATGCCCAAATTTCATATAAAAAGGAATAATAATAATAATTTGCATAAGTTATAATTCACTCATACTTAACATTCTCGGTTATTTTGATTTTTGTTCATTCTTCTAATCACTAAGCTAATTACATTTCAGTCGTGATTTACTTTTGTTTCAGGTTTATAGTTCCCACAAATCCATATAGTGTTCCTCGACCCTCAGATCTTATTGTTATTCTCATATTATGGACCATCCTATATCTCCTCCCTCTTCACCCGATAGGTCTCCGAGTCCGTCGAGTCATTATTCCGACTCTAGTTCATCCTCCAATGTCACTATACCACCTAGGGTAGCCAAACGTTACGATCCAGTCGGTCGTCCTGATTGGAGCCATCGTCGTCCTCGTATTCTCCTTACTAGTTGTTCTGATTCTTCAGACGAGGACGACCTCTTTGGCGATGGCCCTACAGTTATCGATGGCCCTTATGGCGCTCCACCTACTTCTTCTGAGTCTTCCTCTTCATCGGATTTGGCAGATTATTCGACCGATGACAATGAGGCCGAGGTTGATGAGGGAGTTATTTCGGGTCTAGCTGACATTTCTTTAAGTGATCCTATATCGAGCGTTGTACCTATACTTGAGGTTACCTATCCATATAGGGACCTACCTTATTATGTGTCGAACGTTGTTCGACAACGTTCGGGTCACCCTGACTGGTCACCTGAGGACATAGCCTCGATCTTTGACCCCTACACTAGTCCTGAGGATGACGAGGTCAATTTGGGACCAGGTGTCATTGAGGAGGATGAGGTAGCTATGGGTTCAGAGTTCCATGCAGAGGAGGAGGATGAGGAGATTGTGATGCCGTTCGACCCTGTTGAGCATCCGGAGTGGGAGCTGATTGATTAGTACATCCAATCTGGCCTGCCACCTCCTTCAGACGCTTTTCCTGGAGTGCACATTCTGGTGATTTTCTATACGGATTATATCCACGTCATGGTCATGTTCCCACCTGTACAGAACCATGCGGTGATTAGGTTTGCGGGAGAGTATATGGATTTTCGTTTATTTTAATTGTAGTCATTTATTTTGTTTCGTTTATTTTTAGTATTATTTTGTTTTAGTAGTTAAGAATTCATTCGAATTCAATTCTATTTTTAGTTTGTTATTTCTTTTCTTTTCGTTTATTTGTTATTCTCTTCATTCGTTGTAAAAAGACAGTTAAAAAAAAAGGAGACAAACTGTCACACCCCAACCCGCCCCGCGGGCTAGGACACGTGTAACAAGCCAACAAACCAAACAATCATTTTTAACTTTCCAAACATAACATTTTAAAGTGAAATATCAGGGGTAAAATATTCCTTATTTGAATGAAACAAAAAGAAATAAAATAAAGTTTTAAAACCATCGAATGGTACTTGGACAGAGTTCCCCCTATTACAGCACCATTTCCCCCTGTTAAACAAGAATTTAAAATACCAAACATCACTAAAACACTTGAAAATACATTCAAAACTTCAATCCACAATTTATATTACAAGGATTAAATATAAATACTAAAACATAAACTTATTTCCAAAATTCAAGCACTAGGAATGTAACTACTCAGTTAAAATTATTTACATATGAACATATTAAACAAAAATTATTAATCTCAAGCTATCCCAGAACCCCACACTTCAACGCTTCTCACTGTGGTGCTCTTCCGTACCTGCGTGGTCATTAGCCTCAAAAATTGAATAAGCTTTCGCTTAGTGAGTACGTGGTACTAATCATGCAATTGGAGTATTTAATGAATCATACCACCAACTATGCAATCACAATAATAAATGGTCGTAGGCGTGTCAAGTAATCAACCACCATCGTTCTGGACCCTTGATTCCGGGCCATTCTCACTTTTTCCGTCGTATATAGCGAAATCACACTCATTCATTTGTGACCGTAGTCAATTCGTTCATGTGGTCGTCACCACTATCCCCTTTTCTCTGAGGATTTCAACATCTCTCTGTCCCTTATTTATGGGCTAACTAATGGTGATTATCACTTGAGACCCTTTGACCCAAATAAGCACATAAGCAACTCAACATGTCAACATGGCAATCTCATCTTTTTTTTTTTTTGAACATATATTTTTTTTAAAATAATAATTAATCACATGCTTTTCTACTTAATCACAATTAAGCAATTTAAGCATTCACTAACAAATAAATAACATTAAACATCTAATTTTTGAGATTAGGACACTCACCTCACAAATAGGTCCAAAATAAGCTAAGAATTCCAAAATTCCTTCGCAAAACTAGCTCTAAGTACTCCCAATGATATTCCTACATATATAGGTCACATATATGTATCACCCCTTAAAAATGGGTCAGGGAAAAACATTACCAAAATTGAAAAAGAAAGATATAGAAATATTCCTCTTACCTTCACGAGTCCGAATGTGACTTCGGTTCGCGAAATAGAGGTCGAACGGTGAAGTTACGGCGACGAAACGGCACGAACTCTTTTTTTTTTTCCTTCCCTTCTCTTCCGCCGACCTATTCTCTGCGTCCTTGTCTTAATGTTTTAGATTTGTTAAGTTTTATGTTTTAACAAGATATAGAACCGAGAAATGTTACGGTGCTTCTCGGTCTATATAAGCTTAGCAATATTCACACTAACACTCCTACAAATTTCTAAAGTTCTTATTATGAAACCCCTTAATAATTATATTAACTACCAAGTATCAAAGTAGGTATGTGTCTATGTCACGTATGGGTCCAAAAAGTGGTCCCAAATATTTTATGAAGTTTCTAATTAACCTACTGGTTATGAATCTAATTCCTATTCGCTGTCACATAGGTACCCAAACTGGTACCATAAAAGGCTACAACTAACAGTAAAATATAAAAAAACAATTTAACAAATATCCATTTAATCACATAAATGCAACTAAATACAATTTATCCAATCTGGGCCCCCCGTGGGTCCCATTTCACATATGTCCAACTGTGCCCTTATCAAAGCACTTATTTCATCGGGGTAACTGGAACTTACCCAAATATCACATGCAATTAATTATACTAATTAATGCATGAAAAATAAATACTACTTCCCTTTTCTGAGTACGAGTATTACATCTCTCCCTCCCTTTAGGAAGTTTGTCCCCAAACTTTTCTTACCTCAAGTGTCAAATAGATGAGGATATTTCTCTCGGATCTCGTCTTCACGTTCCCAAGTTGCCTCCTCTACTGAATGATTACGCCATAACACCATAACTAGAGGAATGACTTTAGTTCTGAGCACCTGATCCTTCCTATCTAGGATTCGAACTGGATGTTCAACATAAGTCAAGTCTTCTCGAACCATCAACGGTTCCGGAGTAATACGGTGACTCGAATCTGCTAGACAACGTCGCAACATAGAAACATGAAACACATTATAAACATTAACCAACTCTTGTGGCAATTCCAATCGATATGCAAATGGACCAACTCTATCCAAAATCAGATAAGGCCCTACAAACCTTGGACTTAACTTGCCCCGCTTACCAAATCGTGTGATGCCTTTCGAAGGTGATACTTTCAAGTAAACATAATCACCTACCTCGAATTCTAACGGTCTTCTACCTGTATCCGCGTAGCTTTTGTAACGACTTTGTGCTATTTGTAGCCGTTGTTTAACTAACTTGATTTTGTCGGTAGTGATTTGTACAATTTCAGGCCCTATAAGTTGCTTTTCCCCAATTTCTGTCCAACACACTGGTGATCTACACTTTCGACCATATAATGCTTCGTAAGGCGCCATACCAATACTCGTCTAAAAGCTATTATTGTAAGAGAATTCCACTAATGGCAAGTGGGTCTCCCAATCTGATTTGAAATCCATAACACAACCTCGAAGCATATCTTTCAGAATCTGAATAACTCGCTCGGATTGTCCGTCTGTCTGAGGATGAAATGCTGTGCTAAAGTGCAAAGTTGTCCCCATTGCCTTTTGCAACCCTTCCCAAAACCTAGACACAAATCGTGTGTCTCGATCTGACACAATGGATACTGGTGCCCCGTGTAGCCTGATAACTTCTCTGACATAAAGCTCTGCTAACTTTGTCGGATCACGAGTCTTGATTGGCAAGAAATGAGCTGATTTAGTCAATCGGTCAACGATCACCCAAATACTATCATTAGACTTAGGAGACCGTGGCAAACCTGACACAAAGTCCATCGTGATATGCTCCCATTTCCATTCTGGTATTTCCAACGGTTGCAATTCACCAGCGGGTCGTTGATGTTCCAATTTTACTTGTTGACAAGTCGTACACTTAGCTACAAACTCGGCGACTTTCCGTTTCATACCACTCCACCAATACACTTCTCGCAAATCTCTATACATCTTGGTACTCCCAGGATGTACGGAATACCTCGCACTGTGAGCTTCTTCCATGATCTTATCTTTCAACTCTTGAATGTTCGGAACACACAATCGATTAATATACCTCAATACATTATTCTGAAAACTGAATTCCGGCCGTCTACCCTTAGGTAATTCTTTAACTATTTTCTTGAAATTTGGGTCCATGAGTTGACTTGCCTTGATTTCTTCAATCAAGCTCGGTTGTGCGATGATAGCCGCCATTAAACCACCCTGGATTCTGGGAATTACTTCCAATTCCAGCTGTTCAAATTCTTTTACCAATGTTGCTTGAGCTGTTAAAAAATAAATCAAATTTTCTGATGACTTTCGACTTAACGCATCGGCAACCACGTTAGCTTTACCTGGATGGTATTGAATCTTTAAATCGTAGTCTTTCATCAATTCAAGCCATCTTCTCTGTCTCATATTTAGCTCTCTCTGGGTAAACAGATATTTTAAACTCTTGTGATCGGTGAATATTTCACATGTTTCCCCGTACAAGTAGTGACGCCAAATCTTTAACGCAAAGATCACCGCTGCCAATTCTAGATCATGAGTCGGATAATTCTTCTCATGTGCCCTCAACTGCCTCGAAGCATAAGCTATAACTTTACTCTCTTGCATTAGAACACATCCCAGGCCCTGATGAGAAGCATCACTGTATATACTGAAACCTCCAGTACCCGACGGAATAGCTAATATTGGCGCTGAGGTCAATTTATCTTTCAACTTCTGGAAACAGTCTACACATTCTTTATTCCACACATATGGTACATCCTTCCTCATCAATTGAGTCATCGGAGTCGCAATTCTAGAAAAGTCTTGAACGAACCTTCTGTAGTAACCAGCTAACCCCAAGAAGCTTCGAATGTCAGAAACATTTGTCGGTCTCGTCCAATTCTTAATAGCTTCAATCTTCTGTGGGTCCACAGAGACACCATCCTTGGAGATCACGTGTCCAAGAAAAGTAATATTTGTCAACCAGAATTCACTTTTCTTCAACTTCCCAAATAGTTGCTTTTCTCTAAGTCTTTGCAGAACCAATCTCAAGTGTAGTTCGTGTTCCTTTGGCTTCTAGAATATATTAAAATATCATCAATGAATACTATCACAAACTCATCTAGATAAGTCTTGAACACCCGATTCATCAAGTCCATAAAAGCGGCTGGTGCATTCGTAACCCCAAATGGCATGACAAGAAATTCGTAGTGCCCATACCGAGTCCTGAAAGTTGTCTTCTCAACATCTTCAGCTTTTACCTTCAATTGGTGATACCCAGATCTCAAGTCAACCTTAGAAAATACTTGTGCCCCTTGCAGCTGATCAAACAAATCATCAATACGCGGCAGTGGATACTTGTTCTTTATAGTCACCTTGTTGATTTCTCGATAGTCAATACACATTCTCATTGTTCCATCCTTCTTCTTAACAAACAAAATCGGTGCTCCCCACAGTGATACACTAGGCCGAATGAACCCCTTATCTAGTAAATCTTGCAGTTGAGTCTTCAACTCCTTCAACTCTACCGGAGCCATTCTATACGGTGTCCGTGAAATTGGTTGAGTTCCTGGCACCACATCTATCCCAAACTCAATTTCCCTCTCAATCAACACACTAGGCAAATCTTCTGGAAAGACGTCTGGAAATTCTCTTACTACTGGTATATCCTCCAATTTCAGTTCAGTACTTCTAGTGTCAAGTATACTACACAAGAATCCCCGACATCCCTTTTTCAACAAATGACAAGCTCTGACAACTGATACCATATAAGGCGGTGATGCTACACCTGTCCCTTGGAAACAAAATACATCCTGATTGGGCAATCAAAATGTTACTCTTTTATTTTCACAATCGATAATGCGCGTGATTTGCAGATGACCAGTCCATCCCCAAAATGACATCAAAATGTTGAATAATCAATGGCACTAAGTCAACAGTCAAACCTCTACCATTCACATCAATCCCACAAGCTTTAAAGACACTCGAACTTACTAGTGGAGCTCCCGATGGAAGTGAAACAGACAAATCATAATCTAGTAGTTCTAAGGGCTTAACCAAATATTTAGCAAATGGGTGTGAAACAAAAGAGTGAGTTGATCATGAATCCAACAATACTCTAGCAGGTCGTGAACAAATAGAAAGTATACCTGAAACCACAGTGTCAGCGGCAGTGGTCTCCCCAGGCTTGAGCTGGAAGTACCTCCCTTGTCGTTGCTCCCTCCCTTGGGATTGTTGCTGAGGTGGCCTCTGACTTGGTGCACTTCCCACAGATGAGCTAAAACTCCCGGGTCCTTTCTTGGGACAATCACGTTCCCGATGCCCCATATTACCACAAGCGAAACACCTTATTCGGCTGTCATCGATATTTTGTCTCGGAGTAATACCTTGTCTTGGCACATTCTGTCTTGATGGATTGGGACAATCTCTTGCTACGTGTCCTGGTCGTCGACAATTGTTACAAATGATAGGAGATAAATTGCACACTCCCCAATGATACTTACCACAGATCTGACACCTGGGCTTGTTGCCCCCACTTCCCGATGAACTCCCCAAACTCTGTCTCTTGGAACTGCCCTGTCCCTGGAATTGACTACCTCCCGGTCTCTTAAATTGTTGACTTTACCCGGATGACAATACACCTCGCACAGCAATTAAGGCCACGTCTAACACTTCTGAATACGTTGATAGCCGGTGTGTATCTACTTTTCCCCTAATTTCATCACGAAGTCCTTCTTCGAATCGTCTTGCCCGAATAAACTCGTTCGGAAGTAAATCCGCTGCAAATCTAGCCAAACTTGTAAATTGGGCTGCGTAATCCCTAACACTCATATTACCTTGACTGAGATGAGAAAATTCTCGGGCCTTCTGATCACTAAACGATCGAGGAATATATTGTTTTGAAAACTCCTCCATAAACCCATTCCAAGTAGTTGGTGCTCCTTGCCTTAGTACTGATGTCCACCAATTTTGTGCTTCTTCTTTCAGAGTATCTGAGGCAAACAAGACCTTCTGTTCCTCTGTACATGGCAAAGCAAGAAAAATTCTCTTCATATCGGTCAACCAAAGGTCAGCCTTCATCGAATCAGGTTCTCCTTTAAATTGCCCTGGCTTTTGCTTGTAGAACATGGCAATAGTTGTTGATTCTGTTCTTCGTTCTGGATTTGATGAGCTCGGTCCCTCCTCGGTAACTCGAGTTTCAGCCACTTTTACCAACTTTTCCATAACTATTTCAATTCTGTCCATACGGGCCGAAGATGGGTTCTCACCTCCAGACATCCTTGACTGGCACCCACAGCAAAATATATATATATATATATATATGTTACTTTTAAATAAATTACAATGCATGCTAAATAAAATTTTAAAGCATGCTAAATAAACATGGATGCATGATCGTACAACTACGTGTCATTGTGTGCACACTCACGCGTCGTCACTCGTACCCAACGCTCTAGCCTATTGCTCTGATACCAAAAATTATCACACCCCAACCCGCCTCGCGGGCTAGGACACGTGTAACAAGCCAACAAACCAAACAATCATTTTTAACTTTCCAAACATAACATTTTAAAGTGAAATATCAGGGGTAAAATATTCCTTATTTGAATGAAACAAAAAGAAATAAAATAAAGTTTTAAAACCATCGAATGGTACTTGGACAGAGTTCCCCCTATTACAGCACCATTTCCCCCTGTTAAACAAGAATTTAAAATACCAAACATCACTAAAACACTTGAAAATACATTCAAAACTTCAATCCACAATTTATATTACAAGGATTAAATATAAATACTAAAACATAAACTTATTTCCAAAATTCAAGCACTAGGAATGTAACTACTCAGTTAAAATTATTTACATATGAACATATTAAACAAAAATTATTAATCTCAAGCTATCCCAGAACCCCCACACTTCAACGCTTCTCACTGTGGTGCTCTTCCGTACCTGCGTGGTCATTAGCCACAAAAATTGAATAAGCTTTCGCTTAGTGAGTACGTGGTACTAATCATGCAATTGGAGTATTTAATGAATCATACCACCAACTATGCAATCACAATAATAAATGGTCGTAGGCGTGTCAAGTAATCAACCACCATCGTTCTGGACCCTTGATTCCGGGCCATTCTCACTTTTTCCGTCGCATATAGCGAAATCACACTCATTCATTTGTGACCGTAGTCAATTCGTTCATGTGGTCGTCACCACTATCCCCTTTTCTCTGAGGATTTCAACATCTCTCTGTCCCTTATATATGGGCTAACTAATGGTGATTATCACTTGAGACTAGGGCTATCAACAGACCGGGTCTAGGCCCGAATCCGGTCCGGATCCGGCTCAGTTAGACGGATCTGAGCTTTTTTAAAGATCCGAATCCGGATCCGGATCCGAATCCGAATAGAGTTGTATGAAAACGGACCGGATATGGATTTAATAGATCCGATCCGCCTAAGACCCGATCCGAATTTGTATATGTTATATATATATAATATAATATAATATAATATATGTTAGAGAAATCTCTACCATTGATTTTTTTAATCCAAGGGTGGGCTAAAATAATGTTGTAATTTGTTATGTTATGGTAGCTTTGTAAGATTCAACTTAAAATTGGATTGTATTGGCATTTCAAATGAATAATATTACTTTTTTATAAGTAATATTTCTATTCGGATCGGATCGGATATTCGGACCGGATATCCGGATCTTCACAAATCCGGATATGGGATAAACCTCACAGATCCGTCGGATATACGGATCGGATTCGGACTAAAATATTTTTGTCGGATCCGGATCCGGATCTGGCCGATCCGGTCCATATCCGATCCGTTTACAGGCCTACTTGAGACCCTTTGACCCAAATAAGCACATAAGCAACTCAACATGTCAACATGGCAATCTCATCTCTTTTTTTTTTTGAACATATATTTTTTTTAAAATAATAATTAATCACATGCTTTTCTACTTAATCACAATTAAGCAATTTAAGCATTCACTAACAAATAAATAACATTAAACATCTAATTTTTGAGATTAGGACACTCACCTCACAAATAGGTCCAAAATAAGCTAAGAATTTCAAAATTCCTTCGCAAAACTAGCTCTAGGTACTCCCAATGATATTCCTACATATATAGGTCACATATATGTATCACCCCTTAAAAATGGGTCGGGGAAAAACATTACCAAAATTGAAAAAGAAAGATATAGAAATATTTCTCTTACCTTCACGAGTCCGAATATGACTTCGGTTCGCGAAATAGAGGTCGAACGGTGAAGTTAAGGCGACGAAACGGTACGAACTCTTTTTTTTTTCCTTCCCTTCTCTTCCGCCGACCTACTCTCTGCGTCCTTGTCTTAATGTTTTAGATTTGTTAAGTTTTATGTTTTAACAAGATATAGAACCGAGAAATGTTACGGTGCTTCTCGGTCTATATAAGCTTAGCAATATTCACACTAACACTCCTACAAATTTCTAAAGTTCTTATTATGAAACCCCTTAATAATTATCTTAACTACCAAGTATCAAAGTAGGTATGTGTCTATGTCACGTATGGATCCAAAAAGTGATCCCAAATATTTTATGAAGTTTCTAATTAACCTACTGGTTATGAATCTAATTCCTATTCGCTGTCACATAGGTACCCAAACTGGTACCATAAAAGGCTACAACTAACAGTAAAATATAAAAAACAATTTAACAAATATCCATTTAATCACATAAATGCAACTAAATGCAATTTATCCAATCTGGACCCCCCGTGGGTCCCATTTCACATATGTCCAACTGTGCCCTTATCAAAGCACTTATTTCATCGGGGTAACTGGAACTTACCCAAATATCACATGCAATTAATTATACTAATTAATGCATGAAAAATAAATGCTACTTCCCTTTTCTGAGTACGGGTATTACACAAACACTTAATTCTAGTAGTTTTACTAATAAATAAAGTACATTTTTTTCTTATATGTTTTCTTAATATCGTTCAATGTTGTATTATTTCTTGTTGTAATTAGATTTCATTGAAATTTGAGATTAAGAGAGTTTGTAATCCGATGTCTACAAACACTTGCATATTTACTTTTGCACGGCACGTAGTCATGTGGATGCATGGTGATCTTAAATTATAATATAACTTGGATTTCTAGATAGTAATAGTGTGGAGACTAAAACCCGGTGAGCTTTAGATCCTTTCATCCTTTTTTAGGATTTTAAATTTACTTTTATCGAATCTCATTGACATAGCGCATTATTTCGTTGATTAGTCTCAATATTGTTTATTTTGATCACTACACCATTTGGGGACTTTTCTAACAGACAGTGTTTTGGTTTTCTAACGGAAATTTACCATTACAAATTTCTAACGGTAAATTTCCGTTAGAAATGTATGAATTCCGTTAGTAATTTCAACTAGAGGAATTTGATTAATTTTCTAACGATTTTAAAAATAATACTAACGGAAATTTTCCGTTACAAATGTAAAGTAAAATAAAAAAACAATAAAGAAAAAAAATAAAGAAAAAAAATAGAGAAAAAAGAAAATAGGCATGGTAAATTAGCCAAGGTTATTTACTTTTTCCCCAAATTTCACCAAAAAATTTCCCCAACATTTTTCCCCAAATTTTTTCCCCAAAATTCTGATTCCCTCCCTTTTCTTTCTCGTTCAGTTGTTCTCCTAGCCCTGGGAGTAGAGGAGTCTTAAGAGAAGAGGAGAAGAGAGAGATGGCCGCAAGGTCTCCACCGCCGCCATTGCCGGCTCTCCGCCGCAAGCCCTCCACAGCCGACGAGATATGGTAGCACACACTCTCAATCTCTCACACACACACACACACACAAATCTGATAGCACACACTCTTAATCTCTCACACACACACACACACATACTCACTCTCTCTCTCTCTCTTCGACACATACACACACACACACACATATACAAACACACTCAGATCTGTTGGATTGACACCCCTCACACACACACTCGGATCTGTTGGATTGATACCCACACGCACACACTCCCTCTCTCTCTCTCTCTATCTCTCTCTCTCTCTCTCTCTCTCTCTTCGACACACACACACACACACACACACACTTGGATTAGTGGAACTGCTGTAAGTCTCAGATTTTTCTTGGGTACCAAACACAGGCTTTGATTTGTGTTTATTGTTGGCTATTCATTGAGAAGTAAGTAAATTTTCACGGGAAAAAAAATTGGCATGCCAAGCAATGTATTCATGGACATTTAATGGTTTAGTGGGTGCTTTTCTTGATCTTTTATAACTTATTTCTTGCTCTGTGCATCAACTCTCACTACAACAAATTCATATATTAGGGACGAAATTTTTTTGACGAAATGAGTTTCGTCCCTAATTATTAATTTTTTGCCACGAAATCAAGTTTTGTCCCAAAATATCCCATAATGGGGACGGAAAAAAATTTGTCCCAACATTTCGTCCCTAATTATTAATTTTTTGCCACAAAATCAAGTTTCGTCCCAAAAAAACTCATAAAGGGGATGGAAAAAAATTTGTCCCCAAATTTCGTCCCAAAAATCAAAGAAAGGGCACAAAATACACCTTGCCCGAAAATTTTGTTTTAAAAAGTAAATAAAGTGACAAAATATTCTGTCCCAAAACGCCACTAAACGCCGGTAATTTGTTCCCGCTTTTTCTTTTTTGGGGAGTAACATTCCCGCTTTTTGTTTGGAGAAAACTTTCATTCCTGCTATTTTCTTATTGTTTCTGCATCCATATTTGGTCAAGACTCAAGAGTCTTCATCAAAAAACTCTCTTCTTTCTCCATCTCAAACGATATCTCCCTTACTCATCAACACCACCACCACCACCACTAGAGGACCAGAGAAGACATTTCTCTTGCGCCGCTGTCAGGGTTTCGAAACCCATCCGCCGATCGCCACTTCCTGTCGTCTCTCTCCATTGCTCTCTGACTCCGTTCTAGGTCTCTCTCTGTCTCTCTCTCTCTCTCTCTCTCTCTCTCTCTCTCAAACCGATGGTGGTCTAGATTGTTTTAGTTTTGTGGTTGATTAAAACTTTGAAGATTTTAGTTTTTTCCCTTTTCTTATATCAACTATACTTTGATGATTTGATGTATACAACCGCTTCTCTTTGAACAAACATGCCTTGTTTATTCATTTGTCTTTAGCAGAAATTGGATTTTTAGGGTTTATATCTCAATTGGCTTGATTCATTTTAAATTGAAAGTTAATAATTTAGAGTTTAATCTGAATGAGACTTCCATTTTCTTTAGTAATTGGTATGGAAGTCAGGACTCCATTCTCGGTTTGGAGCTTGCCAATTCCCTTGGAGATTTTGGGTGTTTAATTTGGGCCATGTTCTTTCTTGTCTCTGTGATGTTTTTTTATTGTTTGATAAATTTGTGATCTTGAACAGGGTGTTGGACCTCTAAGTTTGGGTTTTTGTGGTTGGGTTTATTGTATGTACACTAGGTGCTTGGCTTTATTCTTGTGAGAGGATAGTTGCTTCAATTCATGGGTGTTGTCTTTGTACATGTTACTATAGTACTTCTTGCACTATTTTATCAATGAGTAATGCCATGCTTCCCAAATTTCTATCCCAAAAGTTTTTCCCAAATGATGTGGTAGTGAGGTTAGGTCTAATACAATGCGACCAATTAAATTTTGATTGGAATTGTCTACCTGGCCCCACTGCCACATCATTTGGGAAGCACTTTTGGAATAGAAATTTGGGAAGCATAGTATTACTCTTTATCAATAAAAAAAGAAATCCTAAATAAACAGGATTTTACATTTCTTAGTTCGTTGGGGTATTGTAGATCAGTTTGATAAACTTAAACAATATTATTTTTACTTCTAGCATGTTAGATTAGAATAAGACTTTTTGTATGCCCATCATCCATCATTTTTGCTTGGATTCATGTTATCTTCTCAAGCACAATATTTTGGAGATCTATGTACATTGTATTGTTAGTTTAGCACCATAAAAGAACCAACAGTTGGTCAAGAGTTGTAAAATGACTCATAGCTTACAAAAAACGATTATAACTTGTGTAAAGTTTTGAACACTTGCCATGTGTTTACTCTAATTGAGATCTCATTTGTTTTCATTTACAATTATGTTTTAATTCAATTTAGTCTAGTGAATTTAGGTACCCACAACCATTTTAATTTAATTTCAGAGTTTTGAAGAACAATTTATGTCCGCTCTATAGCTTTGATATGTGAATTGGTAATTTGTAAGAGGACGATGAGATTTGGATTTGGAATGTGATTTCTCTCTCTCTCTCTCTCTCTCTCTCTCTCTCTCTCTCTCTCTCTCTCTCTCTCTCTCTATCTCTCTCTCTCTCTGTTTTCTTTGATAGCAGTATGTATGATTTCCACTATATATATATTTATATTTTTCATGCTCACCTAGATATTTGTTTCAACTATCCAGTTTAAGGAAAACCTATAATCTATATGAAAGTGTGATAGCAGCCCCTTTTGTTAGCCTGTTAGTAAGTTCAGATACAACCCCTTTTGTTAATTATCATAAAAGAAAAGAACAACTTGAACATGAACTCATTTGTTGGGTTGGTTCAAGATTTCTTTTTGCAGGACATTAAGAAGGAGAGGTGGATACTTACAGATGAAGAGAGAACATGTGCTGGTAAAAATTTCCCTCTATCTGTGCAAAAACAACAATTGAAGTAGATTTGTATCTTTTTTACCTCCTTATTTTTGGTTTTACTTGGGAGCATTTGAAAGTGCATTCACAGCACACAACTACTGTGGTTGGATATTTAGTTTAATGAGTTTATTCTCTCGGGAAATTTAAGTGTGTTTTAGCATCAATTAGTGAAGTTTATGAGTTCATGTGTTGAGCTTGAAAGTAGTGTTAAACTAATAATCTTATACAACTGATAATCTTATATTCTCCATCATTTATATAACTTTAAATGATGCTATTGAGTTTAACGTTACCCTTTTCTTGATAGAAGACTTTAGTATTATATTGGGTTTAAAGTTACAACCATATTTCTATTTTCTGACTCTTAATGTCTTTTTCTTCATAAATTTGCTTTTTGAAACTGATAAATTTGCTCATAGAGGAGCTTCTTCTCTCTTGTATGAATCTAATGGTGAACCCTTATCTTTGTAGTTTTTTTGGTAACCTGGTGTTTGATTGCATTTCCAAGTTTGACATTCATGAATGGTCATCGTATCTCTAGAGCTAGCAACGAGCTAAAGCCATTACTTCGTGGTACTTCTCAACTCCAACTTTATAGAGGAGTAAAAGTGACATTTGGTTTTGATTAGGAGATCAGCATTATAATTGCAACAAATTCATCTGCTTTTATTTTTATTGTTGCCTTTATTTTTGTTTATAGGCTGTTGACAACGACGAAATAAACAAGTCAGAGTGGATAACACCGTAGTCGACGGAAACGACCGGTAAGACTAACGGTAATTTAAATCATATTTGTTTTAGTTCAGTCAGAGGGGATTCCCACTTGCCTTGATAGTTTTGTACCACGTGTTGTAGTGATCGACAGAACAAGTGACAACATATAGGAACTATTTGTTACTCAAATATGGGAAGCATAACATTACCCTTTATTTAAGCAGCCTAAGCCATAGTAGCTATTCTTCAAAATATCAGTTTTTGTGTCTATTAATTATTTGCGAGATTTTGAAACTATGGGTTCACCTTTTGATTATAGAGTCTTGACAAGCATAGCATTACACTTAAGCTTATTAGAATTTTTTTGAATATTGTGGTATGTCTTATTGGTTGAGATTTGAACTGTGTGTGTTTTATATAGAGTGCGTTCTCTGTGTCTATGTGTTAGTGTGTGTGTTCGATAAAGAGCCCCTGACTGCCCCTAAATCTGCCCTAAGCAACCCATAAATCACCCCTAACAGCCCCTAAATAGTGTGATTCTTTTCACAAGGTATATAGGCATCCACCCCTATTCAGCCCCTTATTTACATGCGCAGAGCTCCAAACCATGAAGGATCCACTGATGTTTTTCTTTTTCACATGTCTCAAACTGTTTTATAGCTGTATGTGATAATTAAAAATTTTAACTTTGTTTAAACTGGATGATAATTTGCACTTTTAATGAGCAAGAATTGTTTAAATGTTATGGTTCCTATTAGATAACATTTGGGGACGAATCCGAATTTCGTCCCTAAATACTTATGGCAACGGGCTTGTAGGGACGAATTAGAGACGAAATAAGCAGGTTTGTTGTAGTGTCTTGCTTTCTTTGCCTCCAAATTTCTTGGTTTTTTTAGATTATGCTTGCCCTGCCCTTGTAATGGCCTGTTTGGCAATCCCAATAGTAGTTATTGCTTTCACAGAATGTTAGTTGATTGCCCAACAGAGAAGGTCTCTTTTGTGCAATTTTCTGTTAATAGTAAGTTTCCTTTTGATTCAATTTGGGCAAAGGACCAAAACTACCAGTTGAATTTGAGGTTGATTGGAGATAGGAACAATAAGGTTCTTGGGTTTGTTGAAATGGAAGGTGAGGCTTCGTGCAGCTCGATCTCGGATGCTAGGACCTCTAAAAATTTTATTATGCAGGACTTGGTTAGGACCAATGAGGTGGGTTTTGGGATTGGTGTATCGAACTCACCGGATTTGAAACAAGGAAGGTTTGATCTAAAAGGGAAGGCAGCTATGAATCATAGGCCTAGGTGTGGACCTGATCATTATTGGTGCTGCAGTTACTAGCCTTCTGCATCATTGGTTGCTAATATATAGATAATACATAATAACATTGATACAATCTTTGTATATATATACTGATTTAAAGTATTTACCATTGCAGGTTCTCAATGTGGAAAAGAAATGGAAAAACACATAGCTACAGAGGTATCAAATTTTTTAATGGGGTTTAAAAAACCAAATTTAATCTATCTTTATTTAATCTTTTCATTGTTTTTAAGTACATGTTTCATGATTAGTAACTCTAGTTATACTTTGTAATCAAGAATGGCTTGTTGCATTAAACATTACTGCATGGAGGAATCCACTTGAAAATGCAATTGGCCTTTCTAGTTTTTTCATTTAATTATATATATATATATATATATTATCTATATACTCCAGTAGTAGTCAGTACTCAGTAGAGAAGTAACTTACTGTATCATTTAAAATTTTTCTTTTTGGCTGAAATTGTATCATTTAATGTATAATATAGATTACAAGTTGCTACAATACAGTGGTCCCAGGCGCCACAGTAGTATTATATAATATGTGTAGTATAATATAATATAGTAGATAAGTCCTCCTTATCTTTATATTATTATATTACTTATATATTATTACTATGATTATTATTTCTATTTGATAGAAATCATTCCTAAGTAAAAATTCTACACCAATTCAAGAAAGTGAATACTAATTTTGGGATATCCCAAAATAAAATACATGACTCAAATTGTGGGACGGAGGGAGTAGTATATATATATAATATACCTATCAAAAATATATATAACATGTAATATTGGTAGCTTTTATTTGATACTTCAATTGTAACTTTTGATTAAGGATAAATTTAAAAAAGATAAAAAAAAAAAAAAGTGCACCTCGCTTCGTTCGGGCGCGTGCCTCGGAGTGCGCCTCGCGCATAGGTTCCTGGAGACCTTTGCGCCTTAGTGCGTCTTGCGCCTTAAATAACCTTGCGCGAATCGTGAGATTCAATTTTTTTTTTTTCAGAAAATAAATAGTAAGATATATGTATATATACTGTGTCGAATCATGAACGTAGTGCATGAGTCAAACATATTTGACTATGTGCAACTCAGTTAGCAGTGTGTGCATGTGTGAGTAGATGGCATATGAGCTCAAGGTAAGTGTGATTACAAGGAAATTCATAGGCTGTGAACCATTTGAGAGTAAGAATCATGTGACAACCTTTGCCTCTTTCTCTCTCTTCATTCCAAACACCCAAAACAAAGAGCTGTTAAATTGTTTATCTCACCCACCCACACTCCAACCAACAAATTTGTTTCTATTCTCAGTTTTTGTTTTTTTGTGTTCATCAATGGCTTCAAGTGCTTCAAGGTTCATCAAATGTGTAACAGTTGGGGATGGTGCTGTTGGGAAGACATGTATGCTTATTTGCTACACCAGTAACAAATTCCCCGCTGTGAGTGCTTCTCTCTTCTGGATTGTTGCTGGTGACCACTGCACAGGTCTTATTTCTATTTTTAGGCTGCCTATAGCTCTCCTGCTACAATTTGATCATATTTGACACTGATGATTTTTGACATTTTGTATAATAGGGAGAGGAGCTCCGTAAGCAGATTGGTGCTGTATACTAAGATTGAATGCAGCTCTAAAACTCAACAGGTATATATAAACATTCATTGTTGTAGCAAGAAAAGTAGTTGACTATGTAGGATAGTCAACTTCCATTGGAGCAAGACCTGTGCAAGCTTCCATTGGAGCAACAACAACACACAGCAAGGTTGAGCCCGACGCTCGTTTGTGGGATCCTCAAGGGGGGACACGATACATTGGCAGGCAAGGGGGATTTGTGATTTGGCTTGAGTGTTGGTTAAAGATTAGTTGACTATGTTTGTCTTATTTTCTCTGACTTTAAATTTCAGACATGGTTTGTTAGTTTTGGTTTAGACTTAGAAACAGTTTGTATTTAAGGATAATTATGCCTATTTAGGATTATCTTTTTTGTATTTAATATAGATTGAGCTTGTATTTATTATGGGTTGGATTTGAGCTTATTATATATGTTTATAGTAAATGTGATGTGGCTATGATGAAAATTAGGTGCAAATAAAATTGGGGAGCATATTTTAGTATCTATGTTTTTCATATTTAAATAATTACTAACGGATAATTTCCGTTAGTATTCTTACACATGTGTTAGAAAACAAACCGTTAGTAATAATATCCGTTAGTAATTGTCTCGAAAGTGTTAGAAACTGTCCTATTACATACCGTTAGTAATAAAATTATTAACGGTAATGTGCCGTTAGTATTTTTGTATATAAAAGTGTTAGAATATAAACCGTTAGAATAAATATTACTAACAGAATTTTTCCGTTAGGAATAATAAATTACTAACGGAAAATATCCATTAGTAAACATATTACTAACGGTAATTTACCGTTAGTAAAAATACTTTTTCTAACGGAAGATTACCGTTAGAAATTCCGTTAGAATTATTAGCCACACTCTATATTTAACGGTAAATTACCGTTAGTAATAATTTTACTAACGATAAATTACCGTTAGAAATGTGCTCTTTTGGTGTAGTGGATTGAGAGTCGAATAAGTGTTGTAATTACCATGTTTAAAGAATATATATATAAAATCTATTTTCCCTTGATATCGTAACATTGAAGAATCATGTGACTCTAGAAAATGATACTAGGTCATCTGTCTTTATAAACCCTTTTTGGCCTACAACCTACCCAATAAAATATTTTTATATCCTTTGTTAACCCTTTGAGCCTTATAATAAGCCATTTCTTTATTCACCTATTATCCTACCCACTCCAATATGGAGTTTGCCACTATAAAACTTTACCTAACCCATGTCCAAGAGTAGTTGAAGAATAGTTTTCATAAAGAAATCAGGCTAATAACGACTCGTATGAAGAAGGGTATTGAATAGTAAATATATATATATAAAGAAGCAAAAAAATAGATGTTGAAAAAAATATATGAAAAAAATGATTCAAAAAACAGGAATCTCTTGAAAATAAAAAAAGGAATAATAAATAGTCGTTGTAGTAAAACCCTTATGTTACAAATTAAGGCTATTCCTATCTACTTAAGCACTCTTCGAAGCCCTTTTACCTTTCTTTTCTTAGTTATAACCTTTGACCAACATTACAACCCTTGTAAAGTCCTATTTGATTCTAGGGGAATATGGTTTGAATATGGAACCAATAGAAAAAAGGGAATGAAAGCATGGTAGTAATAATATTCACTTGATGAGCAATATCTATTCATGAGACTAATTCTTCTGTCGTGTCATACGTTGTTTTGGGTTATCTGCGAGTTTATTTGTTTTGCACAAAATTCTTCCTCGCATATATTCGAGTGATTACACCTATTTCTGAGAAATTTTATTTTAGAATGTAATTAACAATGTGAGATTTGTAGTCGAAGCATCGCTAGGTAGTTATCCGATTCATATTCTAAGTTCATAGTCACCGTGTATCCACTTGATTAAAATTCACACACATGCGAGTCTTCGAAATATTCTATTGATTCTGTTGATATACATTTTCAAATTATTGTCATGACTTGAGTAGATGTATGATTATGTTACTCTTGAAAATTTAAAGCTTTAATTGAATTTGGTTTTATCAAGGAAGGATGTCGATATTAAAATTTTGAAATTTTAAATAAATTTTTTCTTTTAAAACGAAATAAAAATGGTTGTGGGTGACTTGTTGACGAGAACCCTCACGAGACTTCACTCGTCCGACTAGGGACACCTAGAGGTTTAAAAGGCTTGTTGCACATGCTAAGTGCAATCGTTATCCATGCGAAAATGGAGTAGAAATTTTATTATTATTAGTTTTATTTTTCTTTTCTTTTTGCTCGAGGACTAGCAAAGTGTAGGTTTGGGGGTGTGATCGGGAGAGAACAAATTCTAATTATACGCCTTAATTCACATTTGTTAGCCGTTTTTATCCTATTTTTGTATAATTTTACTTCGTTTTCCACTTTCTGTCAGGATTTAGAAGAAAGCAAGGATTCCAGGTTAAATAAGGAGAAAAAGTAGGAAGAAAGAGGTAGAAAAAGCCATATCGCGCGAGCGGCCCGCATCGCGCGACATTCCAATCCTTCGCTCGCGCGGCCCGCTTGCGCGACCTCCCAAATACGCGCTTGCGCAGCCCGCTCGCGCGATCAGTACTAAAAATGTAAAATGCGTATTTTTAAGTGCTGAAGACCCCTACGTGGACAGAATTGCCTAATTACGTCCAGAAAGAGAATTATAGCAATTTCAGTCGGATTAGGTTTACAAAAACCTTCCTACAACTGTATATATTTCATTCTAAAGCTACAGAAGGGTTACACATCTATATACAACTTTACATTCATCAACTTTGAAGATAAGAGGAAGAGAAGATCTAGCTTGAAGGTCTCTAATGGCAACCATCATCTCAATCTTCACGTTTTCATCAACGATGTGCAACTAAACTTCCATTCTAGGGTTTCAATGAAACCCTAGCTATATAAAGAGAAAATTCTATATTGTCTTATTTTATAATTTTATGTATTGGATAGTAATTGTATGTTTAAGGATTATTTATATATAATCGATTTTTAATAACAATAATCAAGAGTATTTTGAATCTAATTCTTGTCTTAGATATTTCCTTATGCTTATTGAACTCAATATTCCTTGCTTTCTATGATTGATAGGAATATTTATATACAATAGTGCTTATGTGATTGCGATGTTTAGATCTTTTATAATTCATGCTTAGGAAAGATGAGTTATGCTTAGATTAGATTAGTAATATCCTCTTGATGATACTATTGGGCTTGTAGCTACAATAGATCGTAACTATACAATCATAGAACTTAAAGTAGAAAGTCTAGACCCCTGACGCAGAGTTAGTGGTGGATTTGCAATCCTAGATCTTATCCACTCCTACTTAAAACAATCTTAAATTTTGCACGCTAGTTTATTTATATTCAATTTTAGAATTTATTTGCATAATTTCGTAGTTCAATTTCATAGTTTAATTAAAGTAGGATTTAAATCAACAATCAATCAAAAGTTCATTTTCAATAACTAAATAGATTTAGGTTTTATTAATTAAAGGATAAAAATAATCAATCTCTGTGGGTTCGACCTTTACTTCCACACTATAAATCCTTAGAAAGTAAGCATACTTTTTATCTTGAATTTGACAAGATCAGCGGGCATGGATGTCAGATAAAAGGTCAAGTTGGGCAAGTGATGTAGTAGTACCTCATCGATACTGTCATGAATAGAGTACTCGGCCATTTGGGCAGTATCAGTAAGTCAGTTAAGTTTGTCAGAACAAGATGGGGTTACCTCAGACCAAGTTGGGTTTAGTTAAAAAGGCCAAGTTGGGCATAGTTAAACAGTAACCTAACGGCCGTAAGGCAATGATGTTCCCCGGGCTGAATGGAATAAGATGGGATTACCCAAGGCCAAGTTGGGCATAGTTAAAAGGGAAAGTTGGGCTTAGTTAAAAGGCCAAGTTGGGCATAGTTTAAAAGAGTAACCTAACGGCCATAAGGCGACGATGTTCCAGGCCCAACGGTGCTTGTGCCGAATTGCGTGCAAAGACTCCGGTCGGTGATCTAAAGTAAGTCAAGTCGTAAGTGGTTGTACGTACCTGTGGTTCAAAGTTTAGTATTCAGTCGGTTTAGATTGGACAACAGTCCAAGGTGATCAATCGGTCAATGTTAGTTGTATCTCTCAGTGTGAGTATTGTCAAGGAACGTATCCTAATTTACGTATTACATCAAGATTGTGAATGTTTAGACTTAATGTTGACGGTTTTCAAAGATATAAAAGAGAGAACGGTTTTACTTATCAACGAGATTAATGATGTTTTTGGAGCGTGTTCGAGTGTAGTAGGATTGCTCACGCAGCTTGCAGTAAAGCTGACGACTTTTATGTTCTGGACAATTAAACGTCCAGATCTTACAGAAGCAGAGTATCCGGAAGAGAAGTACGCTGAGGAGGGATATGGCTTCGCGAGCTAGTTGTCGGAAGCTGAAGACTTTTGCTATTAGCTTATATATCTATTGGAGTTGTTAAGGCACTAGATGCCTATTTATTGTTATTAAGTTGTTGGGCTTATGCCCAAGATACTATTCTCTTCTCTTTTCCCTTCTCTATGATGATGTAATAATGAAGTGTATGACACCATTGTTGATGTTTATTATGTAAATATGCCTAGACCACCACGCTTATAAATGTTGCTTGTTATTTATTTATCGGTTCTGTATTGTAGTGGATAATCATGAGATATTCAACTTACCACGGATCTATGGACCCAAAAGAGAAAACATTTAAATTTTTCCTATTTTAGCTACTCTGGGGCGTGACACAAAGCATCAAACACTATGATCATCGATCTTAGGACCAAGGATAGCATGGCACCAATCAAACTAGTAAGACCTCGGGCTCATCCCATGTGACCGAGGGACTAAAGAAGTCAACACAGTGCTGGTTTTCATCAATGCTGACCTCGGGCTCATCCAATTAATCAGGAAGATGGTGCAAAAAAATTAAGGACATCAGTCACCAAGACCGATGGACACCAATGAGAACCCCATAAGATCAAGATCGAGGTATGTCAGCTAACGAATGCCAAACAACTCAGAGCAACAAGAAATCGGGCAATGATGGCGATATTTGCAAGGTACTCTTGGCAGTTGAACGTGGATGAAAACGTGCACGTGGGTTTTTGCTGAGCTGGAATAAAGGCGGTAACATCCCCACTAAAATTGCAACGTGGCAGAAGAATTGAGATCATGGAAGGCAAAGTGGGGGAGTTAATTGTTCATGCCTTGAATTTAGGAGTCACAACCCACTACCGTAGGCAGTTACTAACTTTGTCCATACATAGAAGCAAATGTGCAACATTTTGTTTTGCTAACACACATGCCACCAGTAACTTTGTCTACAAAATAGAAGCAAATGTGCAATATTTTGTTTTGCTAACACACATGCCACCTTTGTCCAAGCAGACTTTATTTTTTTTTTCCTCAAGCATTACTGCTTTTGTTCTTGAGTGATTGTGAGTATCCATAGTCTTCCTGAGTGATTGTAATTGTAATTGTTCATTTTGATCAACTAAGATGGTGTTCTTTGAGGTATTTTAAGTTTAGTGTTCGTTTATTTCTTTTCATTTTCATTTGTATTTACTTACGTGTATAATAGTAGAGTAATACCCATTGTTGTTGTTAATCGCTTTTAATAATAACCGTTTGAGTCAGAAGCTAGATTAGATTTTTACAACCTCCTTGAGTCTAAGTGGACTCTGACACGCCCAAGTACACCACCACAGAAATTTTATAGTAAACACATAGATAGATAGATTAGATGGGTACGTATAATAACTCTGTAGCTAAAGCTGGCGAAACTCATATAACTGATGAATTAAATAAATAAAATCCCTGTCGATATTGTGCGTAATTCTTCCTCCGAACCGCAAGATTAGATCGAAACTGCAGCCTTTGAATGCATAAAGTTGGACTCTTGAATACTTGACCGATGAGACGATCCGTTTTTTACTCTCTCCAATTGCCATACGCCAATGGACTCAGTCAGCTACACGTACACAACACAACAATTTAATGTTAATTTTCCTCTTCATTCATTTATATACTTTTATTTTATTTTATTTTATTTTATTTTATTATTTTTTATTTTTTTGAGGATAAGTAAAGAGGTAATTACGGCTTTGACCCAAATTACAGATTCCGATCTCCTAATTAATTTTGTTTTTCTTCTTTTCTTTTCTTTTCTTTATAATAAATTAAAACTAGAAATACATTGACCGGATTGGGTTAGTAAATAGAGACGTAATAGGAGTACATGTATTGGTGGAGTAGGGAGTTGAGAAGTTATTTATATAGATATATGGATATTCAATAGAAGAGATACAGAGAAGAGATACAGAAGAGAGAGAGAGAGAGAGAGAGAGAGAGAGAAGAAGAAGAAGAATATCGAATTAAGAGTACTAGTGCAGAGATGGCGCCACCATTGATAGTATGCTTTGGGGAGATGCTGATTGATTTTGTGCCAGACTCTGCTGGTGTCTCCTTGGCTGAGTCTAAAGGTTTCGTCAAAGCCCCTGGTGGTGCACCCGCCAACGTTGCTTGTGCTATCACCAAACTTGGTGGTCACTCTGCTTTTATTGGCAAGGTACTCTTTTATTTTTTGCTGATCTCTTCTATGCGCATATGTTTCTACATTCATATATTAATAATCTAATTAATTAATTAATTGATTGATTGATATAATGCACAAATATTACAAATACTAAAAAAATAAACACGTACAGTTTGGAGAGGATGAGTTCGGACACATGCTGGTTGATATACTAAAAAAGAACGGTGTGAACAGCGAAGGAGTGTGCTTCGATAAGCACGCAAGGACTGCGCTTGCTTTCGTTACGCTAAAGAGTAACGGTGAGAGGGAGTTCATGTTCTACAGGAATCCTAGTGCAGACATGCTTCTTAAGGAGACAGAGTTAAACATGGGAGTGATAAAGAGGGCTAATATATTCCACTACGGTTCGATCAGTCTGATATGTGAACCGGTCAGGTCCGCCCACATGGCCGCCATGAAGGCTGCAAAAGATGCTGGAATTCTGCTCTCTTACGATCCCAACGTCAGACTCCCTCTTTGGCCTTCTGCTGATGCTGCTAGGGAAGCCATCAAGAGCATATGGCATGAAGCCGATTTTATCAAGGTTAGTGACGACGAGGTCGAATTCCTCACTCAGAAAGATGCCGAAAAGGAAGATGTGGTTCTCTCTCTGTGGCACGATCACCTTAAGTTGCTGGTTGTCACTGATGGAGACAAGGGTTGCAGATATTTTACTAAGGTGTGCACTGCACTCAATCTTAATTTGCAATTATTATAAGCGTTTAATTATTATTATTGTTACTGATTCTGAGTTCTGACTATGGCTATAAGCTAGAAATATTCCCTTATATATTTCATGTATGTTGGGTAACAATTGTTTCTTCTTTTGCTGGCAAGAATAGAATTTTAAAGGAAAAGTGAGTGGTTTCGCGGTGAATACAGTTGATACAACCGGAGCTGGTGATGCTTTTGTAGGTGCACTTTTAGTTTCAATCTCTAAAGACAGTTCCATCTTTCAGGTTCTCTTTATCTCTCTGCATTTTCTTTTCTCATTCTGTCATGTATTTATGGATTGCACGTTAATCTCAGGTCATTAAAAAAAAGATACGAATGCATAATTAGTATATGTTTATGAATGAATGCAGGATGAAGGGAAGTTGAAGGAGGCTCTGACAATTGCAAATGCTTGCGGAGCCCTTTGTACAACACAGAAAGGAGCCATTCCAGCACTTCCAACCCCTGCAGAGGCTCAGGCACTCATTGCCGCCAACCCCAAATAGATATTCTAATTATCGCTTTTGAATTTCAGCACCAAACAGTAGGCGGTTTCTTCATCAGTAGCTAGGACCAAAGCTTGCAATTAGTATCTTTATTTATTTTTATTTAATTTTGTTATGAGGCCAGGTCGTTTCACAATAAAACCTTGAAGCATTAATCATGGAACATTTTACCCTACCAGTCTCAATTAATTGATTTTTGTTGGCTGATTGATTCTCTTCACTCTATAATAGCCTACTTTGATGCAGCCCAATGCCCTATATGAGATAGATGTTGGAAATTTCAAGGCACACATAAAGGAGAGACGAGGAGAAAAAAACACTCAAATGTTATTGATAATATTACTCAAAGGGAGGAACTCAGATTTTCCCTTGATTGAATTGGCTAGATATATATGGGTTTGTATAGGGTGAGCTAGAGAATTTGAGAACTTAAATACTTAGTGTTTATACACATCACTAATGTATACGCGCATCACTCCCCAACTAGCAAACACAAGTTTCACTAAATACATACATGTATAAACTAGAGACATCCAATAACTCATGCAGTCATGTTCAATGCATTTAACTAAAATGTTCTTGGCCAAATGTATCCAACAGTAAACTAAGTTTATACTTCCAACACTCCTCCTTAAACTTTATTTTTGTCAACTCCAAGCAATGCTTTTAGATTGTGGAAAACATTACAATCAAGAGGGTTGGTGAAAATATACTCACTGGATCTTGTGACTTCACAAACATTATGTAAATGTCAAAATATGATATGTAAAATGGATGAATTCCCGATCTTGCTTGCACTCGATCAATAATACTAGTGCCAAACCCGTGATGGGATAGAATATTTTTCAGTCTTGTCAAGAAGAATGTCTTGAACTTTTCATAATCTTAGTGTTCGCCTAGGAAGCACCGACACTCCAAAGGAGGTGTCGTATTTGTGTCTGACACACCTCCGACACCGACACGCCTCTGACACGGCTCTGACACGTGTCGAACACGCCAAATATGTGTTCGATTTTTTTATAATTTATTTTGATTTTCAACACGGCAGTGACACGCCCCCGACACACCATCGACACGGCTCCGACACTTATTCCGACACGTTATGGGTTTTTTTTAAAGAGGATCTTAAATTTTGGGGGCAAAAGTATAATTATGTAAAACAAGATTGTAAAAGAGGGGTTTATGTTAAAAAGTTAAGATAATTAATGGCAAATAGAAGAATTACTTGAAAGATGGAGGATTGAAAATTAAAAAAAGAAAGCAATAAAGTTGAACGTCTCAAACATTTTCACTTTCTTTGCCTGATACGTAACCATGTAGAGAGAGAGAGAGAGAGAAGCGAGAGACTCACCTGAGACGACGACGAAGGTTGCGAGTAAGGAGGAGAATACTATCGCGAGTCATGACCACCTGCGACAAAGAAGATCCCGACCATCTGTGACAAAGAAGGTCGCGACCACCAACAGGACACGGCACTATGATTAGGAGTTTCGGTCCTTTTCTTGTAAGTTTCTCTTCTTTTCTTTGCTGATCTTCTTCCTCTTATTCTATATTTCTGAATGCATCCAGCAATTAGGGTTTACATTACAAAGTAAAACTAGGGTTTTGAAATTTCACATTAGGGTTTCGTTTTCAGTTTCAGATTAGAGTTTTATTTTCAGATTAGAGTTTTGTTTTCTGAGTTCTGATGATGGTTTTATTTCCAGACTAGGGTTTTTCTTTCAGATTTCAGATAAGGGATTTTTTTTTCAGAAACTATGGTTTTTACTCGATAGTTTTTATTGTGGTTGTTTTTTCCCTTTTGTCCTAGGGAATATGACTTCTATGGATGCTAGTAGTACTTCATCCTCTGTACCCTCTTATCAGGATAAGAATAAACCTCTTACAAAGTTAGACAAAATTGGTGGTAAAGTAGGAGGGAATTTTACATTCAAGTGTAACTTTTGCGGTTCAACTTTTAAAGGTTCATACACAAGAGTTAAGGCACATTTATTCAAGCAATCTGGTATAGGAATAAGAGTGTGCCCAAAAGTTACCTCATTAGACATTGTGAAAATGCAAAAGGCTGTGGACGAAGCAAAGCTTAAATTAATGAACTCAAAACCAAAAAAAGTTCCTCTACCCCCTAGTGGTAGTGGATCATTGGGTGGTGAAATGGGAACTCTTTTTCAAGAGGCTTATGATCCAAAGAAAAGGAAGACTGCGAGTGGGAGTAATAATCCCATTGAGAAGGCATTTAAAATGAGGACTCGGGAAAGATTAAATTCTGAAATTGGTAGGATGTTCTTCTCATCTGGGTTGCCTTTTCATATTTCTAGGAACCCCTATTATGTAAGTGCCTTCAACTTTTCTGCAGAAAACCACATAGCGGGATATGTGCCACCTGGTTACAACTTGTTGAGGACTACACTACTTCAGAAGGAAAGGGCCAATGTTGATTGGTTGTTGCAACTGCTTAGAGGGACATGGAAGTTGAAGGGTGTTAGCATCGTTAGTGATGGTTGGAGTGATTCTCAATGGAGGCCACTCATTAATTTTATGGCAGTGACGGAAGGTGTGCCAATGTTTCTTAAAGCGGTTGATTGTTCAGGTGAAATTAAGGATAAGTATTTTATTGTAAAGTTGATAAAAGAAATTATCCTTGAGGTTGGTTCTCACAACGTTGTTCAAGTGATTATCGACAATGCAACCAATTGTAAGGGTGCTGGGCAACTCATTGAAGGTGAATTTCCCCGCATTGTTTGGACACCATGTGTGGTGCACACACTAAACATTTCCCTCAAAAACATTTGTGCTGCTAGGAATATAGAGAGAAATGAAATTACCTTCGAGGAATGTAGTTGGATTTCGGATATTCATGGAGATGTAATGGTGATGAAGAATTTTATAATGAACCATTCAATGAGATTAGCCATTTTCAACGAGTTTGTGAGCTTGAAGTTGCTTTCGGTTGCTGAAACACGTTTTGCTTCTGTAGTGATAATGCTTAAAAGATTCAAGCTCATTAAGGGTGGTCTTCAAGCAATGGTAATTAGCGACAAGTGGTCTTGTTATGGGGAGGATGATGTTGGAAAGGCTAGGTTTGTGAAGGATAAGGTGTTGGATGACATTTAGTGGGATAAAGTTGATTACATTGTTTCCTTCACGGCACCTATTTATGATATGATAACAGCTTGTGATACAGATAGGCCTTGTCTTCACTTGGTGTATGATATGTGGGACACCATGATTGAAAAGGTGAAGGTGGTAATTTATAGGCACGAGGGGAAGCAACAATATGAGCCATCTTCCTTCTATGAAGTTGTACATGGTATACTTGTTGATCGTTGGAATAAGAACAACACCCCACTTCATTGTTTGGCTCATTCTTTAAATCCGAGGTACCCTACGCTTTCAATTATTAAATTCCTTAGTTTTATCTTTAGAAATTACTTGAACCGTAAATTAATTAGCTATTTTTATTTATTTCTTAAATTTAGGTATTATAGTGAGGAATGGCTTCAAGAGGACGGGAGTCGAGTTCCTCCACAAACAAGGATGGATCTAGGGGGGGAGGAGGGGGGGGCGACCGCCCCCCCTATATTTGGAAAAAAAACACTTAATTATACTAGTATTATTCGTAAATACACGTTCTTGCCCCCCCCCCCCCCCCCCCCCCCCCCCACCGAAATTTTTTTCTACATTATTAAGCTCACCCCCCCCCCCCCCCCACCCCCCTAGATTTTTTTTAAAAAACTGATGTGTATATGTAATTTTTTAAAAAGTTTGGTGTATTTATAAATGTAAATTCTGAGTTTAGTTTACAAATTGCTCAATACCTTGTTGATTCAAATAGTTTGTATTTTTCTCTCCTTATATAGTTATTTCATTATCAAAAATGTATAAGTAAACGCCAAAATATTTCTTTCGGGGGCGCTGCCTCCGAACTCCCGTATGTTTTTGCCTCCCCTAGACTAGATTCTTGGATCCATCCCTATCCACAGATGGATTTAGATGTTTCTCAAGGTAGAACTAGGTGCCTAAAGAAATACTTTGATGATGCATTAGTAAGAGAAAAGGTTTCGACAGAGTTTGCTTTATTCTCAACAAACGCCGGAGGATTTGTTGATACCGATTCTATTGCTCATAGATATACCATGGATCCTATGAATTGGTGGGTTGTTCATGGCGCATGTGCTCCTTTGCTTCAAGCTTTAGCCTTCAAGCTACTTGTACAACCTTCTTCTTCATCATGTTGTGAAAGAAATTGGAGTACTTACTCTTTCATCCACTCTTTGAGAAGAAACAAGATGGCACCACAGCGTGCAGAAGATTTAGTGTCTGTTCATAGTAACCTTCGTCTTCTTTCAAGACAAACTATGCAATACAAGCAAGGGCAAACTAAAATGTGGGATATTGCCGGCGATTCATTTGATTCCTTAGATGATGTAGGGATGTTGGAGGTGGCAAATCTCTCACTTGATGAACCAGAAATGGAGTTGGTGGTATTTACGGATTTTGGAGGAGGTGGTGGTGGTGATGATGAGAAAAGTAACAAGACAACTGAAGTTGGGTCCAATGATGGACAAAAAGATCCTTGGCCTTTTGATGTGAAGATGGTCTTTTTGTTGATAATACATTTTGTTATTTAGTCCACTAATGTGTTCGATGTAAAGATAGGACATTGACCTAAAATGCTCTTTTTGCTTACTTTTGTATCAAGGTTGAAAACTTATTTTGAATGGATGTAGATATTGAAGTGCTTTACCTTATATGCATCTTGTTGCTTTTTTTTTCCTTACAACTGTTATGACTTATGATATTATAGACTCATAGTTGCTTTGTTACTAGTGCTTAAATGGTAGAGTTGCTAATTGGCATTATTGTTATGATATTTTCATGTTGAATTGTTATTTAGAGGTGATTTATTTAACATCTTATTTCTTAGCTAATAGTTATTTTAAGAATATTGTCATTTTTATGTTGTATGGTTACATATAAAATATATATGTATAATTACTAGTTTCCGTGTCGCCGTGTCGTGTCGTGTCGTGACCGTGTCGCCGTATCCGTGTTGGTGCTTCTTAGGTGTTCGCTTGGAAGAAAAAAATAACTCCTGAAAAGAATCTATCGTGGTGTTTTGTATTGTTCACATAGTATTACGACTACACAAGAAGTAGAACAAACTCTGTTGGAACAACAATACTTTTCAAAAATGTTCATTGGCATATTTCTGTGAACAACCAAGTCCTAGAATCACCATTTCTATTAGGAGTGAATACTAAAGTATCTACATGAAGATCACAATCCTGGTCTTGCTCATTGGTAGGTTGGTAAGTGAACTAAGATGCCAAGACCATAGGTTGGCTCACGCACACACTCAACAAAATGTTTTTATTATTAAAATTATGTTTTCATAATTTAAAAGTGCATTAAAATAGACTTTTGGTCACAATGTCCGAACGGTTCATTATGCATCTAGACAATCTTGCTTAATATGATTTTTGATAATAGGATTATATTTCTTAAAGTCAGTATTGCCAGTTTGTAACACCGTTCGCAAGCCATTCGGACAGTGCCACATAGGAAAGTTTCTTAGATATATTATAAAACAATTTTGACCGTTTGATAGCCATTCGAATGGTAGTAGAAATTTTAATAAAATTTTACAAGATATTAATGATCATCCCTAACCATTTGGGCCATTCAAATGGTCAATCGTAAATCTGTTGAGCTTTTTGAAACCAATGTGTGCGTATGTGTGTGTATATATATATCACTTTAAAGAAAACTCATAACACCTTTTTACCTCTGAATTTTAGAGAACAAAAACATGTCTCAAACACTCAAGAGTTTTCTAGATTCATTTTTAAAAACTAATCCTAAATTGCTACCCATCAAATTTGAGGATTAGTACATCAATTGAAGGTTAGTAACACACAACGTGTGATTCTCTTGTGGTTTTACAATTGGTTCTGAGACTATGAAGCAAGGGTTGTGGAGACGAAGCGAGGTCATTAGGGTCATTCCACAAGAAGAAGAAAGTACAAGCTTAGCGTATGTGCGAAACATAAGCTGGTAATTCAAAGTGATTCTAGTCATGGTCGATTTGAGTTATAAGTTTCCTCTTCACATTTGGATTCTACAATTGCTTGTGGTTTCTCACCCTTCACATGGTTTTCCATGAATATCTGGTGTTTTGTATGATTGATTTATACTTCCTCCTCCCAAACACGCGAATACACTATGATTGGTTTATGGTTAATTTTTATTCAGTTATATTCTATTTTGTTTGCACCTAAAAACCGCCCCAAAGGTTTTTGAGGCCGAATGGAAGGAAACGGAATGGGCTTAAGCTTGTTCGACATGTGACATGTTTGGTTTGGCAGGCAGGCCAAGGTTGTTGGCATGGTTCAGGCTTAAGTAGCAAGCCATCACGTTGCTCAGAATTTGTTAAGGCATGAAGTCCAGTCCTATAATCAAAGGTATGCCCCGATCCAAAAACTTAGAGGGCATTGGGGCCTTGGGCACCAAGGGTGGAATGAAGTCATAGGCAGTTGGTCAAGGAAGCAGCCCGATCAGTTAGAGACATGCGTAGGACCGTCATCGGGCTCAATATTACAAACCTAAATGGAAGGCCTAGAAATTGATAAAGGAGCAACCCGATGGCAGAGAGGAATTTCAGAAACCGGGCCGGTGAGGAAGGAGTTCATTCCTTATTAGTTAACGAAAGCTAATCTCCTAAGCTTAAGGGAAAGAGTCCCTTTGGGAAAGGGCTTGATTTTTATCCAGCTGGTTTTGGAAACTAAACCGCAAAGAATTTGGGATTGATTCAAGCTAGATATAGAAGGAAAGGAGTTGGGTTTAAGAAGGATTATGGGTATCCTTATCCCTAGTAATTGCGTGATTGAAGGAGTCCCTATGTAATACCCTGTATTTTCAGTATTTATTAATATAAAGAGATTTTATATACTTCCCTTGATCACACTTAAAATTTCAATTCATTCGATCGAAGCCATTTCGAGCGATCGAGAATTTCTTTCTTCGATCGATCGAACTTCTTTAAAGCGATCGAATATTCCTAAATTCAAGCGATCGAACCCTGTTCGAGCGATCGAAATCCTACCGACCTGAATTTATTACATGGTCCCCATTTCAATCGATCAAACCCCTTTTTCAATCGATCAAACTGGCCAATCTGCTTTCGATTAATCGAACGAGTCTCAATTGATCAAACTTGTGTGTATCAAGAATCCCAGTTTTTGTGCAAACATTTCCACCTTGCCCCCCATTCCCTCTATAAATATATTGTATTCATGTGTTCGTGTGGGTTTAGAGAACTAGAGCGAAGGAGAGAGGGAGAGAATTGTGTTCATATATATACACACTTATACATATATATACACATGTATATATATTTATATATACTTAGTCAGAGAGAGAGAAAGACAGACGACCAGAGAAGAGGAGAAGACTAAGCAGAGGAGAAAGAAGGAGACAGAGAAGGAGACTGAGACAGAGAAGGAGAGAGAGACCACCATAGGAGCTCGGAAGCTCAAGCTTGCCAAACACGCCCTTACGGCGTTTGGTGAGTTCTAAACTTACTTAATACCTTTTATATGATGTTTTATGAGTTTTTGACATGAATAAATAGACCCAAACACGCCTTAACACATCTGGACGTTCACTGTTCAGAACCTTTGGAGAAGACGACTCTCGAGCAATCGAACTAAGTTCAATCGATCGAAAGTTCAATCGATCGAAAAGACTTCGATCACTTGAACATTTTTTTTCTTAATCGATTGAAATGGTTTCAATCGATCGAACTTTGTAGAACATAGATTGTTTCTTTGGTTTATTATATTTAGAGTTTGATTATCCGATTCTTGATTCAAACTTCCATTATGCGATTATGGGTTGATCAGGGATAATGTGACAACAAAGATAAGTATGATTAAGAATAATGGATTAACGTAATGACGTTAGATACTATGTGGTTCATATCTGAGTTTGATATCCGTTCATTTCAATCTAAGTAGTCAGACCACATGGGGTTATCAGGTATCAGTAGCAGTACAAATGTTAAGTAGGTTTGATAAGTTCTAGGAAGAGAACGGGGACACATACTGGTTGATCATAAGTACACGGTAGACAGACGAATGTGTCTATGACATGTAGTGAAGCTTGATCACTGGTGGACGCGGTAGATAGACAAATGTATCTATGACATGCAGTGAACCTTGATCACTGGTAGACGTAGTAGACAGACGTATGTGTCTATGACTTGCGGTGATATAGTATCTATGACTTGTGGTGTGCGCGGTAGATGACCTCTATGACTTGCAGTGTTACGAGGTAGAAAGTATCTATGAATTGCGGTGATGTGGTAGATCTAACAATAGGTCATGGTAATAGAATTGATGTGTCAATGCATGAAGCATTAAATCCCTGACATGCGGTGGACTGTGCATATGTTCTTAAAAGCGGGGGATGGACTAATGTATTATCTATGACTTGCAGTGTACGTGGTAGATGACCTCTATGACTTGCGGTATTATGCGGTAGAAGGTACCTATGACTTGCAGTAATGCGTTAGACAGAGCATTGGTGTATCTAGGAGTTTTATAATCAAGTCTATTCCAAGGGTCAGTATGTGCTGAGTTTGTTATTAACAAGACGATAAGGGTTGAGTAACGACTTTGTAATAAAGGGAAAGATACTATGGTAACACTATATCCTAGACACTTCAATAACTTGTTATTATGTTATAGAATTGGTGCTCTGTGAGTTTCTATTCACTCAGCTCTCAATAAGCTGACGGTCATTTTTGCCTGGACATTCCCAATCCAGACTAACCTATTCTTAATAATGCAGGTGAAGGAACTTACGACGATGGCTACTACCCGGAAGGGGATTATGCAGAGGGTGGCCCTATTGATGTCGGTTATACCGGAGAAGATTACTACGCTGACGACTACCCTTACGCCAGCTAGAGATGGAGATTATATTTAGTTTTATTTCTATTAAACTTTATTAGTTTAACGGGTACTTGGGCATATGTTGTCTCCAGACCTGTTGTGATCCTAAGAACTACACTCTAATGTTTGTAATTGATAGAATTGTTAAGATATATTATATTGTTATTTTTGTTGGACTAGTACTGTGTGGTATGGATAATTAGTGACATTCACCCATCATTCTGTATGGACCCAAAAAGGAATTTTTTTTTTCTCTATTTTTGCCGCTCTGGGGCATGACACCTTACTATATCTTAACTCTCCATGGTTGCTATAAATACAGAGGCTGGCCAAGCATTCAAGGAACTCCGTGTCTCTCTCGAAAACAGCATTCAACGCATTCAAACCCTGCGTTTTGTGTTCTTTGCATCCATAGCACTAGGTCTGCTCGATTGTTATTTTATGTATTTCTTGTTTTCGTTTAAATAATCAGAGCATGTTCTGATCTTGTTCTTCAATTTTTGTTTGTTTTCCAAGCATACTCAATAAAGTTTCTTCATAAGTATTTTATTTATTGTGTTTGTGATTATTTACCTAGTAAATTCTACACTAATTGACTTGTATGCTTCAACACTACCTCAAAATCTTAAGGTAAGGGTACTTTTCTACTTGCCCATCACAATTGTCTGATTAGAAGTTAGATCTTAAAGCCTCTTCCACTACTTGCTTGAACAATTTAGAAAATTAGTTTGCACAATTGAGCATGTTTGGCTCTAGCAAACCACAAACTATTGCAAGCATTTTAGCACGCCTAGTGGGACTATAGTTCTAGAATATGCCTCCGAAAAAAGACAACAAAGTTGGTAAGAACAGTTAGGATGACCCAACTGACCCACCAGAAGATGAGAGTATTGTTCGCTTTCTACTGGCTAGCTTTTTAACCCTTGAGTCGGTCTCAGAAATTATAAGACAAAACATAGAGCCTATAAGATAGGATTACCATACGCTGATAGGCTCTATGGAAAACTTGAAGGGTTTGGCCAACCAAACGACTTATTTATGTCAAAGTCAGCACGAGTTGGTTGAATGGAGAATTAGGAGAAGAAGTATATGTGGAGCAGCCACAAGGTATTGTGATCAAGGGTGAAAAAAGAAAGTGTACAAGCTACAAAAGGCATTGTATGGTCTTAAGCAAGCCCCCTGAGCTTGGTATAGCCAAATTGATGGCTATTTCCTTCAAAAAGGATACAAGAAAAGCAAGAGTGAGCCGACTCTATACATGAAGAAGCAAGGTATATCTGATACTCTTCTAGTTGCTCTTTATGCTGATGATCTTGTGTTCACGGGAAACAATGAGAACATGATTGATGAATTAAAAAATGAGATGATAAAAAGGTATAAATTGATATCTCCATCACTTTCTTGGTATTGAGATATATCAAAGGAACATGGTGTGTTTATTTCACAAAAGAAATATGCTAAAAATATTTTGAAGAAATTTAGAATGAAAAAATGTAAATCAATGGCAGCACCACTTGTAGCGCATGAAAAGTTATTGACAGAAGATGGTGAAGAGAAGGTTGATGCTACATTGTATAGAAGTTTGGTTGGAAATTTGCTTTATCTCACAGCCACAAGGCTGGATATTATGTTTGCTTTAAGCTTGCTTTCAAGATTCATGAACTCACCTAGCCAAATTCATTTCGGAGCAGCGAGAAGAGTGCTAAGGTATGTTAGTGGCACCACCGACTTTGGTAGCATGTATGAAAAATATTGTGAACCAAAGTTGAAAGGCTATTGTGATAGTGATTGGGGTGGTAGTATAGATGATATGAAAAGTACTTTTAGCTATGCATTTACTCTTGGTTCCGGTATATTTTCGTGGGTTTCAAAGAAGCAACAAAGCAGTGGCTCAATCCTCCGCTGAAGCACAGTATATGGCAGCATCTCTAGCAACATCGCAAGCTATTTGGTTAAGAAGAATCATGGAGGATTTTGGAGAGAAACAAAAAGAAGGAACAGAGTTGTTTTGTGATAATAAATTAGCCATTGCCATGGCCAAAAACCCAGTTCAACATAGCTGAACTAGGCACATTGAAATCAAGGATCACTTCATAAGATATATAATTGAAGAAGGTGAAATTCAATCAAAGTTTTGTAAGTCTGAAGAACAAATTGTTGACATTTTCATAAAGGCACTTCCAAGAGATAAGTTCCTACAATGCAGAGAGATGTTGGGTGTTACAACTTGGCATTAAAGGGGAGTGTTAAAACTAATATGTAATGTCCAAGTAGCATTTTAATAATTACTTTTTTAGTCATGACTATTTTGGTAATTTTGCTATCTAGACTTTTAACTCTTTGTATTATCTTTGCTTGGTTCCTAAGTCTAGAGATATAAAACAATTGAAATGGTATCGCAGTGAGATATACTCTCTCCCTTTTGCTTCCCCCTGCTTCCATACGTATTGCTCTTGTCCAATTATTCTCTTGCTTGCTTAACAAATTGATCAGAAATACAAGTTGGGTTATCACTCTAAACCCAACAATTTTGCTTATCAGAGACTCCATAGACGTTGCTCTATTTAGAGGAATGACAAGAAAGTTGGACTCTCTCTATATATATTTATATATATACTAGGTTGGAGCTGCGTGCAAGGCATGCAGTGGTGCCCGTGCTCGTTGAATTTGTTTGCCTTTAGCGAATGTATTTCTCTTAACAATAAATTCTCCCGCAAACTAAACACATCCTCAAACAATCATAAATTTTTACAATTGTACTTGTTAGAATAAAAAGATCTTTACTGATGTTACATATTTTTTTACAAGTTGCAAGTTTTTTGTGATTGTTAAGGTCTCATGCAAATAGACTCACTGTTTCACCTATCAAAGTATAACATAATATGTTTTGTATGTGGCGTGTGTGCAAGGCAGATTGTCGATTTAATCTAAATGCCACAAATATATGCAGCAAGTACAAAAATGTTGTTACTTAAAAAATGTGCTACTATATATGTAAGAAGCCGGACGCTAAAATCTTCAAGATGTGTAAAAAAGGCAAATAGAAAGACCTTCAATCTAATTAATATGCATATCTACTACATCTCTATTATTTAAATGATTGAGATCATTTTATCACAAAAATTTATTAATTGCACCTGGGTATAACCCAAACAACTGTAGCCTAATCCTTTTCCCCATCTCTCTCAGTTGGACACCACTTGCAACACCTACTCCCAACAGTACACATTTTTGCCCTTCTTGCTGTCTGTAAAAAAAATAAAAACCCAAATAAGTCAAGTCATGAGAAAAAAAAAAGACCACAATTTCTCCATAAAGGCTAGACTTTTGCAATGTATATGAAATGGTAAACATACAAAATGCAAGTGCCAACCATGCATGTCACCAGCTAATCACTAAGTGGTCCTCTATGATCGATATTGACATTTACCAAACCATTACTAAAAAAATTGTTCCTTGCATAACTCTAATCAAAGAAGGCATAACCTTTTTGGTGAAAATGAAGAATTCCAAAAGCAAATAAGTTTTTTTTTCTTTAATGTTTATTTACTTCATGGCTGTAAGTGCAATTTTCTCCACTGTTTAGGTTTTAATACACAAATTGAAAGTAACCAAATACTGACAATTTGCTAACGAAGGTATCACCCAGGGGAAAATCCCTATTTCAAAGAATTTACACTTTCCTCTAGTTTGAAAGAATTAATGAAATGGACATTGTTTCTGGAAAGAAAAAGTAAGACGGGGAAGTCCTATAATCTGTGATTTCAAGTGAATGCCTCATATTGTAATACAAAGAGAGTGAATCAGCCATTTGGAATTATCCTTTAAACCTTCCTGTATATTTGGAGCAAACTTTGCTATATTCTCCTCCAATTCCTCTTTTCCAGAAATTAGGAAGATTTCACTTGGTGTTGTCTTCTCTAATCTCCTTTTCCTATGCTTCTTCAATATCTAACATATGGCCAAAATAGAGCTTATTAAAAAGTTCAAAATAAATAAAAGTAACATATTTGCATACTTTCTTCAGATCCTGTGATGTCAGTTGACTAAACCATTTTTTTTCTTTTGGTATTATGCTCTGTATACAATTGGTGGAAAAGATATTCTCCATGCACTTTATAGTAGGAACCTAGAACAAGTGGAACAAGTTGATAATTCATGGCTAAGTGCCTTCTATTTCCCACCTTGTTTTTCCATGCAAGCAAACAAATAAATGTGCGTTCTTTTGTGTTCTCGTTTCCTTGTCCCCAATCCATGAACCAAACTGAGCCCAAGAATTTCAAAATGGATCCAAATAGCAGGACAAAATGGAAAATCTATGGTTGGAGTGCATGAGATACATTTATTACAGAAAATGCTATTCAAATATCTAAATAACATTTTGTCTATTAAAATATGGTTACTGTTGTAGGAGATGCTGTTAGACCAAGTTAAAATGGCAACTAATAGATCATCATCTCTTCAATTAGTTATTTTAAAAAGCAAAAAACGTTTTGCTATGAAGTTTGTGGCATATAGAAGAGGCCTACACAATTTGTATCCTTTCATAACAGAAAATGTAAGATTACCATTGACCTCATTTAGCAAGGAAGACTATAAAATTATGAGGTTAAAATTGATCTAAAGGGATCAAATACTGCAAATAGATTCACACATCAAAGGGAAAATAGTACCTTATTTCATCGGTTATTTACCTGCTTAATGTTCATTTTGGTCCTCTAGTTACACTGCTAGTCATTCTAGCCGAAGTTGGTATGCCTAAAATTAAAGGTATGCATGTGTGGATATCGCAGTTTTCTTACCCACAGCTTTTTATTTTAAAATTCTTTTAAATTTCGAATTCAAAACAAATGAGTCGCCACTTAATTTTTAAAAGGAAAATTAAGAAACCATTTTTAAAGAAAACTGATCTATCAGAAACCAGAGATTAACTAGGTCCGGGGATTATGGAATGAGAGAGGAAGGAGCCCGTCAGACTAAAACACCCTCTCTCATCCTATCTTGCGATAGGCCTCTACTCAACATCCCTTTAATCAAATTTATTAATCTAAGCATGCCCTCAACTAATACATATATACATATACTTTACAAAAGCATGTCCAAGGGGTGTAAAATTGCTAATGACAAAATATCATTCATAAGCCACATATTTCGAGTAGCAAGCAATGCGATATGCAATAGGGAACAAGAAAACTTATCCGGGATCCAGCAGTGATATTAAACGTGCAATGCATACAAACAAAAGAAAATCCTAAAAAGAGTCTCTAATCACATATACAGATAAGGCAAGATCCTAATTCTAATGTGTCGCGCATGGGGTTGAAAAATCAATAAAATCAAGAAATTTAAGTAAACTAAAAAGGAGTCCTAGAAATCATACCTTAATAGCGCTACAAAACAAAGGGTTAGTCCACACGATATACAAGATATGAAGTTAGGAATAACCATCCTAAATTTCTAACTTAAATCTATCAAATGCAATTGAATCTAAAGCAAATAAATCATAATTACAAGTGTCAAGTCATATGGATGAATTTGTATATGAACAAAAATAAATTATGAAATACTCGGTGATTTAGATCACTTAAACTTTGAATTCAAGCTTAACTAATTATTATTGGAAACATGGTTTGAACCTTGACTCATGAAAATATCATCTAAGCCATTATTCATAAGATTGATTAAAACTATTGCAGAATTCTGGAAATTGCTGAGAGCAGGTCATAACTTTAAAGAAATAAAAGGCATGGTTCCCGTGGTTTGATCTTGATGAATTTTGGGCACAAGATGCCTCTGTGTGTCTAGTTTTTAACCCAAAAAAGAAATCAAAGTTTCAACGGTTGGATCTCCGGGAATTGGACAAAAACCAGACATCCCTCAGCATCCTACAACCTTCTATCCAGAGTTCTTGCATGATTTTCTAAAAATAGCAAAAAGATCATAAATGCTTTGTTCTTTTTAGGGTGACTTCTTAACACATTAATCTACTTAGAAAAAATTATTTTGGTTCACAAACACTTATTAAGGTTCTGATTTACTTATTTCAAAAGAATGTTATTGTGCTGAAACTCTAGGCAGATTGTAGTGACTTTACAAAAACCATGACCAAACCACTTTAGACACGAACTCTCCTTAAAACAAAAATTACACTGGTAGAACTTTGAGTTATTGACACTTTCCCGTTGGTTTCACTTGATTCCAACGGTTAGATTTCGAACTAAAAATCCTTGATCGAAACCGGTTTATGAACCCACCATTTCATTGTCAAGTTCAACTTTCATTTGTTAACCCCAACTATTAAACCATGAAGTTGGACTTTAAACTAAACCATTTTCTCCTACCATTTGATGGTCATTGGAGATGAAGATATGACTAATACTCATGAGTCTCAAAGGAATATAGAAAGGATTCCATGAAACATCAAGCTAGAGGACCCAAGTCATAAGTATGGACTTGGATCCATCTATTTGCTTATAAAATGAAGTGATGATCAAACTTTGGCTCCCATGTGAAGTACAAGCTTACATGAGATTCAAAACATCAAACTCAAGAGCTTTCAAAAGAGATATTGAAGATCTCCAAGAATCTCAAAAGAAAAACATAAACAAGAAAAATAGAAGAATGATCAAAGAATTAGAAACAAGGACTTTCAAGTTTACTTAACAAACTCTAAAACTTAATCAAGAAAAACTAAATGACTTGAAGATTAGAGGCTCAAAAGAAAGAAAACACAACCAAGATTAGAGGGTCACCTCCAAAAACTATCCTCAAATTTCTATATTTTGAAGATCTTCCAAGTTCTTCTTCAAGCTCTCCCTTTTCTCTCTCAAATATATGTTAATGTAGTGGTAGTCATTTCTTGTGTATATTCTTCTCTCTCTTTTTTTAATATCCTCCTAATGAAGATCCTCCCTCTTTTATAGACAAAATTATCAAGTATTTTCAGTGAATTCGAAGTAAAAGACAGGTGTTATTGTCTCATTTGGTGGTACAATACGTACTTCCTGAAAATAGACAGACTGCTGCACAGGGCGGCAGTCAAAAATCCTCTGCGGCAGTCAGTGGATGCCGCTACGGCACTACGCGACTGCTGCTGCGGCATTCCATGACTGCCGCTGCGGCATTCCATGACTGCCGCGCGGCTCTTAGTAAGTGTCGCATCAAATTATTGATTGTCGCGTTTTTGTCAACCTTACTTTATCAGTTTTTTGTTTTTATCCGCATACATATATGTATTGTACCACAAAAAACGGACTTTAAAAGCAAACGGCAGTCAGAAAATGTCGGCGGCACTCAGTAAATGCCGGGCCGGCATTCTGTGACTACCGTTCGGCATTCATCGAATGCCGTTCGTGAGTGCCGCAAAATACTGCCGTGTGCCAGTTTTTGTTGAATTTCCCTTTTTAGGTCTTTTCTTTCCTCCTTTTTCTTAAAGAAACTTATTTTCGAAGATCTTTTCCAAAAATGATGTTTTATCCCTGAATTCTCCTAAATACCTGGTATTTCCTTCTTCTTGTGAAATTTTATTGCGTTTGGAGAACTTTCTGAAGAGCTTGGAATACTTCGGATCTTTCGGTCTTTATCATCATTGGACGTGGAGGTGACGCTCTCCTAAATTCGATGGTCGGTCAAAATCGGAGTGTCTACAGTATGCCTAAAATTGAAACCATAACACCCAGTCAATGAAATTCACAATAAGACATTAAAGCGAATAGATAGAAAATTCGAAACAAAATAATTCAAAGTGAAGATGCATCATAAATTATCAGCATTCCATGACTGCCGCGCGGCATTCCATGACTGCCGCACGGCTCTCAGTAAGTGTCGCGCCAAATTATTGATTGCCGCATTTTTGTCAACCTTACTTTATCAGTTTTTTTGTTTTTATCCGCATACATATACGTATTGTACCACAAAATACGGACTTTAAAAGCAAACGGCAGTCAGAAAATGTCGGCGGCACTCAGTAAATGCCGGGCCGGCATTCTGTGACTGCCGTTTGGCACTCACCGAATGCCGTTCGACACTCACTGAGTGCCGCAAAATACTGCCGTGTGCCGGTTTTTATTGAATTTCCCTTTTTAGGTCTTTTCTTTCTTCCTTTTTCTTAAAGAAACTTATTTTCGAAGATCTTTTCCAAAAATGATGTTTTATCCCTGAATTCTCCTAAATACCTGGTATTTCCTTCTTCCTGTGAAATTTTATTGCGTTTGGAGAAATTTCTGAAGAGCTTGGAATACTTCGGATCTTTCGGTCTTTATCATCATTGGACATGGAGGTGACGCTCTCCTAAATTTGACGGTCGGTCAAAATCGGAGTGTCTACAGTTTGCCCCTCTTTGACAGAGCTTGTGGGACAACGCATCCCATAAGTGAATGTCAAAGTCTGTGTGAAGACAGGCCTTTTGACCCGACCGTCGGTTTTAGGAAAATAACAAAACGCGTTGCAAAAGAAAACACGCGCACGGCAACGGTTTACACTGGTCGTGCTCAATGGTGAGCTGCCTACGTATCCGTTCAGGAATCAGACCAAGACGTAGTTCGGGCACGGGGTCGAACACACACAAACGCAAGTAGTCACACGGATGGATGCACCTATCATATCGTGATGCACATGCTATGTAATGGTATCCATGAATAGACCTGGTTATGTAAGCGTCATGCTTATCATGTCTTCCCTACGTATGACGCACGTTACATGTTGCGTTGGTCAAGGAAGATTGCCGTATTCTTGACCGATGCAAAAATTTGTCGCAGGGGCTAAGAAGACGTTTTTGATTTGACTTCGAAGGTTAACGCAAATCTGTTGCGAAATCAAGAATGTAAATCTGTTACACTCTTAAAGCAAAAGATCGACGTAAATCTATTACGCGGATCGAGAATATAAATCTCTCAGACAGAGGGTTAGCGCAAATTTGTTATAGAAACCGAGAATGTAAATCCGTTACACTCTTAAAGCAAAAGATCGACGTAAATCTGTTATGCGGATCGAGAATATAAATCTGTTATATTCTCAGAACGAGGTTAACGCAAATCTATTGCAGAAACCAAGAATGTAAATCTGTTACACTCTTAAAGCAGAAGATTTGACGTAAATCTGTTACGCGGATCGAGAATATAAATCTTCTCATAATGAGGGTTAACGCAAATCTGTTGCAAAAACTGAGAATGTAAATCCGTTACACTCTTAAAGCAAAAGATCAACGTAAATCTGTTACGCGGATCGAGAATATAAATCTGTTATATTCTCAGAATGAGGGTTAACGCAAATCTGTTGCAGAAACTGAGAATGTAAATCCGTTACACTCTTAAAGCAAAACATCGACGTAAATCTGTTACGCGGATCGAGAATATAAATCTGTCATATTCTCAGAATCAGGGTTAACGCAAATCTTTTACAGAAACCGAGAATGTAAATCCGTTACACTCTTAAAGCAGAAGATTCAACGTAAATCTATTACGCAGATCGAGAATATAAATCTGTTATATTCTCAGAACGAGGGTTAACGCAAATCTGTTGCAGAAACCGAGAATGTAAATTTGTTACACTCTTAAAGCAAAAGATCGACGTAAATCTGTTCCGCGGATCGAGAATATAAATCTCTCAGACAGAGGGTTAGCGCAAATCTATTACAGAAACTGAGAATGTAAATCCGTTACACTCTTAAAGCAAAAGATCGACGTAAATCTGTTACGCGGATCGAGAATATAAATCTGTTATATTCTCAGAACGAGGGTTAACGCAAATCTGTTGCAAAAACCGAGAATGTAAATTCGTTACACTCTTAAAGCAGAAGATTCAATGTAAATCTGTTACACGGATCGAGAATATAAATCTGTTATATTCTCAGAACGAGGGTTAACGCAAATTTGTTACAGAAACCGAGAATGTAAATCCATTACACTCTTAAAGCAAAAGATCGACGTAAATCTGTTACGCGGATCAAGAATATAAATCTCTCAGACAGGGGGTTAGCACAAATCTGTTACAGAAACCGAGAATGTAAATCCGTTACACTCTTAAAGCAAAAGATCAACGTAAATCTGTTACGCGGATCAAGAATATAAATCTGTCATATTCTCAGAACGAGGGTTAATGCAAATCTGTTCTAGAAACCGAGAATGTAAATCCGTTACACTCTTAAAGTAGAAGATCGACGTAAATCTGCTATGCAGATCGAGAATATAAATCTGTTATATTCTCAGAACGAGGGTTAACGCAAATCTGTTGCAGAAACCGAGAATGTAAATCAGTTACACTCTTAAAGCAAAAGATCGACGTAAATTTGTTACGCGGATCGAGAATACAAATCTCTCAAACAGAGGGTTAATGCAAATCTGTTGCAGAGAATGTAAATCAGTTACACTCTTAAAGCAAAAGATTGACGTAAATCTGTTAAGCGGATTGAGAATATAAATCTCTCAGACAGAGGGTTGACGTAAATCTGTTGCAGAAATCGAGAATGTAAATCCGTTACACTCTTAAAGCAAAAGATCGACATAAATCTGTTACGAGGATCGAGAATATAAATCTGTTATACTCCCAGAATGAGGGGAATCATATTTAGGTGAATTTGGAGTCCACAGACTCGAGTTCAGATCAATTCAAAACTTCGGAGCCCACGGGTTCGAATTTATCTCAATTTTCAAAATTTGGAGCCCACAGGCTCAAATTTATTTCAAGTTTTCAAAATTGGGAGCCCATGGGCCCAAATTTATTTTAAGTTTTTAAAATTGGGAGCCCACGGGCCAAAATTTATTTCAAAATTGGGAGCCCACAGGTTCAATTTTACTTCAACTTTTTGAAATTTGAAGTCAATTTGAACCTAAGAACAACCCCGGGGGCCAGAAGTGCAATGAGGGCAAATTTTGGGGGGCTTAAGTTCATTTTTCGGGACCTAATTTGAATTTTGGGGGGAAAATGAAGGGGATTTGAACCGCCTTAACCGCGACACACGCGGTTTTCCGCGGTAGTCCGTGACTGCCGTGCGGCACTCACAGAGTGTCGTTGCGGCAGTCAGCGAGTGCCGCTCGGTAGTTCACCGACTGCCGGGCGTGAAAATCAAGTGCCGCGATTGAGCGGCAGTGGCTTAAACTGCCGGGTTCATTTCCTTTCATTTCATTCTCTCATTTCTCTTTCACTCGAATCCTCTATGGAAAAATTTTCCCTCATCCTCTATTTTCTTTAGTATCAATCTCTGGTACTCACAGGTTAGTTCTGCTCGATCAAAACTTGATTAATCTCTTTTATTTCCTTGTTTTTCTGAAATTTCCACGAATCTAAATCGCGAATTCTCTCTTTTCCTTAATAGATCATGGCGAGCGGTTCAGGGCGCAAAAAGAAGGCCAAGTATACGGCCACTCATCATCCTGACGCCACACTCTTGCTCCGGGATCTGGACGAGCACTTATCTACCTGCGCGTTCAAGCGCGAGGTAAACACCTTCTCTCTTTTTATTTATTTCTTGTATTTCTTTCTCTGTATAAATGCAACGTACAATCGACACAACTTTTAGATGCCTTGTTTCAAACGCGAATGCTATACTTGTGGCGCTCTCGAGCGTCTTGAATGCTTTACTCCATGCCCTTTTAAAGAAATTTCGTATTTTTATCTTTATTTCTTATGAACTTCAAAAACTTCTCATAAAAATGAATGCTATGCCTGAATTTTCCGAGTGTTTCACCTATCCCTTATTTTTTCTTTCGACTTTTCTCAAGGGCTTTTGAAAGCCGTTTGTGTTAATCAAAATTTTAAACACTTCTTGTGAATAAAGAGCCTTATGCTTGTGAATTTTTCCTTTCCATTTTTTTTTTAAGTTTTACGAACGCGACGCGTTTTAATTGAAACTCCAAAACGTTCCCCATGTCTATTATACTTATGAATTTCCTTGAGCGTTCCAAACGCCCTTTTATTATTCTAACTTGATTCTGAATACTTGTGAACCTGTACTTCTTTCGAAACTATGCTTTCTTTGAACCTGAATTTGTTTTGAACATTCACAAGTTTATATATATATTTCAAAAATGTGAACAAACTCCTCTCTCTCTTTTTTCTTTTTCTTGAAATCTTTCTAGAACATCGAGTGCTTTCTCTTATTTCTTCTTATTATCTTGTGAACATCTGCTGAACTGAATGTAAACGAGTGCCATGCTTGTGAAATTTCTGCGAGTATTTCCAGATTTTCCATTTCTTTCTTTTTTTATGTCGCTTTTCCTTGTTTCCTTACTACCATCTGTTTTATTTATTTATTTATTTATTTATTTATTTATTTTTCCTTTTATCCAATTACTAATATCAAACTTGTGATTCTTTCTTGCAGCTGCAGCCCAAGGTGCTAAAGGGGCATGGCAGCCTCGCTCACGGGTATGAGTGGTACACACAGCTGAGCGAGCCGGTGAGAGCTTTGGTGGACACGGTCGGGTTTGGAGACTTCGTCAAACTCTTGACGAAGAGCTCCAATGACCTACAGATTCACGCATTGTCGGAGCAGTGGTGGGACACCACCAGCACTTTCCATTTTGACTTCGGGGAGATGACGATGACTCCCCTGGACTTCTCGATGATCACGGGGATTGCCTTTGGCGGAGAGCGCTTGCGGCATCTGGCGGATACGGAGTGGGACCAGGTGGAGCCATTGTTGGGAGTGGTCTCGGAGGAGTCTTTGGTCATAGTCCGATGGTTCATTGATATGTTTAGGGGTCAGCAGGGTTTTACTGATGAGAAGATGACCCGGGGTTTTCTCATGTACATGCTGGGGTGCTCTTTGTTGAGCACCAAGGGCGATCGGGTCGATGTTTCCCTGGTAGCGTCCTTGGAGCACCTGGACCGGGTCGATGAGTATGACTGGGCTGGTGTAGGGTTAGTCATCTTGTACAGGCATATGGGAGGTATACCCTTTTCGATACTTCACTGCTTATTACACTTTCAGGAACTTATTTATATTGCGAGACTAACCTCTTTTCTCTATTTTTTTTTATTATTACAGATTTGGTCCCACGAGTACCTCCGCATGATGTCCCCTGAGACACGCGATGCAGACGCCCTTATCATGCCCCAGGGGCTGAAATGGGCGAAGGATAGAGTCGGGAGAAAGACCGGGGCCCACGATTTTATTTCGTTCAGGAACTTCCTGACGAACCTGAGGGAGCAGCATGTTCATTGGCAGCCATGGCTTAGGGTGCTTCCTGATGCTCGCGCGGAGATCCGAGAGTCGGCTAGATATGACCCGACGAGGCGACTCCTTGATGGGCCAGAGGGCCAGGCGTGGTACTTGGGAGAGAGGGTGACTAGGCAGTCACTGGCAACCCTCGGATTCTTTGTGCCGTACCCTCCTCCTGACTCTATGAGAGCCACAGACACACTCCAGGGTAGCAAGCTTATGGCTGCTCTGATGGGCTTGGGTATCCATGACTTTGTGGACCCCCCCACCGGATACCCAGTGTTCCGCGCCGCTAAGCTGATGCGGAACTTTCCTCTGATGGAAGTGACTCGGGTGAGTAAATGATTCCTTTATTATTATTTTTTTGAGTTTTCTTTCATCATTTATTTACGTTTTATTTTTGTTTGTAGCCTGTTCCTGGTGCGGCTCGTCCTCCTTCCTTACCTGAGTGGGATTGGACCATGTCGACTGTCTCGTTCGGCGAGCCCTTCTTGACGACGATCCCCCGGCTCTCACAGGGCGCCCTACTATTCCCCTCCATTATGACATCGTCCCGCGTGCTTACGCGGAGGAGGGCTTGACATATGCTCACAGCGTGCGGCAGTGGGTTCTCGGGCGAGAGTGGATGGTAAGAAACTTATCCCCGTCTTTCACTTTGACTTTGATTGCCTCTCCTTTTACTAATCTTTATTCTTGGTTCTTATTTTTAGGCTGAGGGAGCTCGAGCGACTGCCGCGGCTCAATTGAGGGCCCAGGTACGATCTTTATCCTTTTATTCTCAGTATTTCATTTGTCCTTTCAACACTGTCCGGATTAATTCTCTCTCATTTCAGGCGGAGGAGATCAGAGCCCTGTCCCAACAGGTGGGGCAGCTTCAGCAGCGGCTCTAGCAGTTCGACATTCCCCTCAGCGACACTCCTGGAGATGGCGGTGCTGGACGAGGCGTGGGGCGATGTGGCGGTAGCGGTGGAGGCAGCAACCGAGGTAGAGGTAGGGGCGGTGGTAGTGGTGGAGGCACCGGCAGAGGCAGTGGGACAGAGTCAAAGGAGGAGCCCCTCAGGCGTGTGACCCGTCAGGCTCGAGGCCGGGGTCGAGGCTGACCTCTCTTTTTATTATTTTTTCTTTTTGAGTGTCCTGGGAGGATATATACTTTATTCATATGTTTGTGCATATACATATACTTTATTTTGATGGTGGCTTTAGGATACCCGGTAGGATAGGCACTTGGATGTCTTTTATATTTTCTGCTTTTCATTATGCTCATTCACCGTATGCGTGACCATAGCTTGGTCCTTTATCATGCTGAAGACTCTTTTTCATTTTCTCTTGCCTGCCGTATGCGGGACCATGGCTTGGTCCCGTCTTTATTTTAATTTTGAATGCTTTGATCTCTTTTTCTTATTGCAAAATGAATGAATGAATGTATTGGTCTTTGTTTGTACGAGCTGCATGATGCGCACGTTTTATTGTTCTTTATCTAGTTTTCTGTTTGCAGGTGGGCTGAAAGTGTTACAAACAGACCCTGGCCAATAAAAAACCCGGAACGGCACTCAGTTAGGTCTCAGCGGCACTCGGTGAGTGCCGCAGCGGCATTCAGCGAATGCCGCGATGGCACTCACGGACTGCCGCGCGGCACTTCGTCGAGTGCCGTTCTACATTACCGAATGCCGCCCTAACTCCAGGCAGATCTACCTCCATTTATACCCTCTTTTCTTCAAAACTCCATAAAGCACTACCTTCTTTCATTCTCTCCTATCTCAAATGGCCCCCGTTAGCTCTGAAATCCTTTTCCCATGGATGGATAGCCTCTCTGGGATCGATAGGCTCAACTTCGAGTGTTTCAGGCTAAACGATCTCTTCTCCTTCCGACGAATGATTCTAAACAAAAATTTGCTTCAAGCCGCTGTCCAATGTTGGGATCCTTCGCTCCACGTCTTCCATTTCAGTCATCAAGAGATTTGTCCTTTGTTTGAAGAATTCAGTGCTATCCTTCATACTGACCCTTCCGCGGATCTGACTGTTCCTCCAGTGCAAGCCGGGTATGTTCAGGACTTGGCGGCTCTTCTCCACATATCCCGCGGTGCCGCGGGCTCTTTCATTCACGACAGACAGGTCGACTTCGAGCGCCTCTCCTCGGTTTATGCTCTCATTGGGGATCCTTACGACAGTGGGTATCAAGTTATACGGCGTAGCGCTCTATCGATTGCTATGCTTTCTTACTTTCTCTTTCAGTCGTCCTCCGATATTCTCATACCCATTGTGAAGGCTTTCATCGAGGCTTGGCACAGCAGGATGGCTGCTCCGTGCCCGAGGATTCCTGCTCTGACCGTGCCTACTGCCCAGTATCTTCTAGAGATCCAGGCCTTGGTTGCGAGACGAGCTTGACCGACACATGCATAATAAAGTAGACGAAAATAGGGAAAAGCTTGCCATTTTTCAAAACTTTCTGACAGACCCTGCCTACTCTTGCTACGCTTTTGAAATGTGATTTCAACTTTTCCAAGAAAATTTATTTATTTATTTATTTTTATTTTTTTTTAGAAAATGTCCTAACATGTTTAATCAAGGTGCTCACTCCTTCGATTAATCTTTCATGAAAAATTCTCCTTTCAATGTTTTTTTTCTTGGCTCTTTACTTTGCTTTTCGCTTAAAGCTTTACTCCTTCTATACCATGAATTCTCATTTGCTTCTTTACAGTACTCATTTTGATAGCCAGGAGATCCAGAGATGGGTTTTAGGTAAATATCTGGGTTCTTCGGATAGCAAACGAAGTTTGCCCCTGGTGTTAGGGCTTCGAAGTGGTTCTAGGCAAACGCCGGTTTGCCCCTAGTTTAGCATAGGGCTTTTTTTTTTTTTTTTTAGGTTTTCATGGGGCCAAAGGCTTTTGAAAGCCCGCCTACTTATCCCGAAATGGGTATCAGGCCTGCAGTAGTTCGGTTTAAGGTTTGAAGGAAGACGCCGCTCGAGCGGTCTTATTTTCAATGACCGAACCAAGTAGGTTGCCTACGTATCCCCCAGCGGGAATCAGGTCGAGCGTAGTTCATCAAGGTAGGAGGTTTTGAAAGAGACGATTTCAAGGAAAATATTTCTTGAGGCGATCGAGGTTAATCGGTTGCTTAAATTCAACCCCGTCCAGGTCCATGAGATAGGTTGCCCCTCCAGAGAGGAGAGTCTTTATGATGTATGGCCCGACCCAGTTGGGCTTGAATTTTCCTCTGGGGTCATAAACAGACACTTTCAGTTCTTTGAGGACCAGGTCACCCTCAGCAAGCTTCCTTGGGCGGACCTTTTTGTTGAAAGCACGGGCTATTCACTTCTGATATCCACGAGTGTGGTTTATTGTAGTCAACCTCTTCTCATCGAGTAACATCAACTCCTCATACCTTCCCCGTACCCATTCCGATTCGGTGATCTCACACTCTGTCAAAACCCTAAGGGAGGGTATTTCTACCTCGACTGGGAGAACGGCCTCCATACCGTAAACCAGTGAATAAGGTGTAGCTCCTGTAAAAGTCCTTACAGAGGTTCGGTATCCCCACAAAGCAAACGGCAACTTCTCATGCCAATCCTTATATGTATCTGTCGTTTTCCCCAAGATTGCTTTAACATTCTTATTCGCTGCCTCTACTGCTCCATTCGTCTGGGGCCTATACGGGGATGATTGATGGCGAGTGATCTTATACTTTTCTAGGAGTGGGATAACTTCTCCCTGGAAATGACTGCCATAATCGGAGATAAACTCATTCGGGACCCCATACCTGCAGATTATGTTTTTCTCGATGAAACTCACCACGTCTTTGGCTTTCAAAATTGCATACGAGGCTGCCTCTACCCACTTTATAAAATAATCGATTGCCACGATTGTGTATCGGTGCCCATTGGAAGCCTTTGGAACTATCTCACCAATGATATCAATCCCCCATACGGAAAATGGCCAAGGGGTGGTCATGCTATAGAGCTGTGACGACGGGGTATGCATCAGATTTGCATGAATCTGACACTTGTGACACCTTCTAACATATTCGCAACAGTCTTTGTCCAAGGTCGTCCAATAGTACCCCTGTCGGATGATCTTCTTTGCCAGCATGTGCCCATTCATATGGGGCCCACACACTCCTTCATGTATTTCCTCCATCATTCTCTTAGCTTCCTTCCCACATAGGCATTCTAGATTATACCCGATGTAGGATTTCTTCCATAGCTTATTTGCATAAATCACAAATTGGGCGGCGAATATTCGAATCGCCTTTCTGTCCTTTTCTGAGGCTCCTTCGGGGTATTCTCCTTTTTTGATGAACTTCCACACATCTTTGTACCAAGGCACTTCATCTTCTCTTTCTATGGCCGCGATCATTTCAAATGACGGTTGATTCCTCACTTCTATGGATAGCGGGATCATGGCAGTTTTGGAAGGGATTTGGATCATCGATGCTAAGGTGGCCAAGGAGTCAGCTAGTTGGTTTTCTTCACGAGGAAGGTGGTAGAAAGAAATCTTCCTGAACCGCGCTTTCAGACTTTCCAGGTAATCGTGGTAAGGTCTCAATTTCTCATGCTTTACCCTCCAATCTCCTTGGACTTGGGATATGATCAAATTGGAATCTCCGAAGACATCAATTCGTTCGACTTTCAAAGCCAAGGCTGTTTCCATCCCAATTATGCATGCTTCGTACTCCGCGGTGTTATTGGTTGAATTATACTTGAGTTTGACGGCTAATGGGGTAGGGGTCCCATCGGGTGCTATGAGAATGATTCTGACTCCGTAACCTAGTTGGTTGGTTGTTCCATCGAAGTACATTTTCCACAGGTCCTCCTTTACCTCCATTATTCTTTCATCCGGGAACTTGAATTCTCCCTCGTCCTTGGATTCTATAGCGAGGTCGGCTAAAAACTCTGCGTCGGCCCTTCCTTTCACAGACTTGGCAGTGACATACTTGATGTCGAACTCAGCTAGCATCATGGTCAAGCGGGAAATCCTACTGGTCATGACGGGCTTTTTGATTAGGTATTTTAATGGGTCCATTCGGGATATCAGGATTACAAGGAAGGCTAGCATGTAGTGGCAAAGAAGATGGGTACACCAAACCAAGGCCCAACAGGCCTTCTCCAAGGGCGAATACTTTAACTCATATCCGACCATTCTTTTGCTCAAGTAGTAAATGGCCTTCTCCACGTGCCCGTCTTCTCCTTCCTGGGCCAACATACACCCCATCGAATATTCGGATACGAAGAGATAAAGCAACAGGGGTCTCCCAGGTGAAGGTGGTGACAGGACAGGTGGGTTTTGGAGGTAGGTTTTGATTTTGTCGAAGGCTTGTTGGCAAGGGGCGTCCCATTCAAATTTCTCTCCCTTTCTGAGCAGTTTGAAAAGTGGGTCGCAGGTTAAGGTAAGTTTGGAAATGAAGCGGCTGATGAACTGTATTCTTCCCAAGAATCCTCTTAGTTCTTTCTCACTTTTTGGTGGGTTCATTTCGGTTATGAATTTTATTTTGGTGGGGTACACCTCTATTCCCCTCTGAGTAATGAGAAATCCCAATAATTTTCCAACAGTGACTCAGAACGTGCATTTTTGTGGGTTTAGCCTCATTTTGAACTCCCTCAATCTCTCAGAGAACTTTCTCAAAGCCTCTAGGTGCCCTCCCCTCTCTTTGGATTTCACAATCATATCATCCACATATACCTCCACCTCTTTGTGGATCATGTCGTGTAGTAAAGTGGTGGCAACCCTCTGATAGGTCGCACCTGCATTCTTGAGTCCGAATGGCATGACCCTATAGCAATATGTCCCCCACGGAGTGATGAACATGGTTTTCTCCCTATCCTCGGGTGCCATGAGGATTTGATTATACCCAGAGAATCCATCCATGAAAGATAGAAGCTCGTGTCCCGCAGTGTTATCAACTAACACATCGATGTGGGGTAGCGAGAAATCGTCTTTAGGGCTCGCCCTGTTTAAATCTCAAAAATCAACGCAAACCCTAACACGACCATCTTTTTTTGGGACAGGCACAATGTTGGCGATCCACTCAGGATACTCGGTGACCATCAGGAATCCAGCTTTTAATTGCTTTTCAACCTCCTCTTTTACTTTAAGTGCCCATTCTGGCCTCATACACCTCAATTTTTGTTTTATGGGTTTTGAATTAGGAAAGAGAGGGATGTGGTGCTGGACTATTCTTGGATCAATACCTGGCATATCATTATAAGACCATGAAAAAACATCTTTGAATTCATTCAATAGATTGATTAGTTCTTTGCTTTCTTCATTGCTAAGTGTTGAGCCAATAAAAACATTTTGAGGGTTGTCTTCATTTCCCAAATTAATTGTTAGGGTGTTCTCTATGATTTTGCATGCAGATTCATTTTCTTTTTCAACTAATTTTTGCAATTCATCAGGTATTTCACATTCATCACATTCATTAAGCGTATTCGAGTAGGCAGAATCAGTCATACTTTCATTGATTTTGTTAGGAGTGATTACAACAGATATAGCAATAGTAAGACGCCTCATTTGGGCCATTACAGACTCTTGGTGAGGGGGGTACTTATCACTAGACTCAAAGACCCACTCTCTCTTGTTTTCTCCTCCCAGATTGGTGACGAAGTATTCTTCCAGATCTCCTGCCTTGGTAATCTCTTCTACTTCTTCCTTCTCGGCCCTCCCTTTGTCGGTCTCCCTATGATCTTCCTCATCTTTTTCCGGCTCTTCTTCCAGCACATCCTCAGCATTCCCCTCCTCAGCCTCGACTTCCAGGCCCTTGTCTTCCTTCCCTTTTCCTTCGGCTTTTATCCCTCCTTCGCTTAACAGGTTCTGCATAACCGGTCCGTCCAGTACACCAATCCAATCGTTGACGGCAACAGACTTTTCAAGCATTTGCAGAAACGGGTCTTCGTACTTGGAAAATTCATGGGAGAAAAAGATCTCGAATCCTGGCTTTAGACATTTGTCTTTCTGGTCCATCCATGGCTCTGGGAAGCCACAGAAGGGGAAATCTTCTCCTTCCTTCATAAAATATCCATTGAGCGTCTTTAGGTAAGGGTCTAGTGGCGCGTCGACGGCCTTCTTCTTTGCCCTCAGTTTCTTCTTTATCGATTGGTACCCCAGGCCGTGAGTGTGAGTCTGAGTAGGGATTCTTGGAAATTCAGGCAGGCCCTGAAGGTTCTTCCCCAACCCTAATCCTGGAAAGAAACCCATTCTCTTCATGATCCCTGCGACCACTGGACTGGCATACTGATCAAAATGGAGCGGTAGAAACTCTCTTGGCTTTTCCTCTTCCAGCATGCTGATGAACTCGAACCCTCTTATTTTTGCTTCTTCTTCTTGCAGCTGTAATTCTAGAATCGGTGCGCTTGACGATGCTTCGGGCGAACGCACCCAGCTGTCCCCGAGGATATCACAGACTTTATTCTCCCAGACATACTTAACCTTTTGATGGATTGTTGACGGTATAGCGCCCAAACTGTCCAACCAAGGCCTACCTAGCAGCAGGTTGAAGGAGGCGGGGATGTCGATGACCTGGAATTCAGCTTCTTTTCCAAAAGGACCGATAACGAGACGAAGAAGGACTATCCCCATGACCGTTCTCTGGGTGTTGTCGTAGGCTCTTACCCTTTGCTCAGATGGTGTAAATGTTGACTCATCCAGGCCCATTCGCTTAGCCGTCCGGAAGGGACACACGTTGAGGGCCGACCCATTGTCAACCAGGCAAGCAGGCACGACATTCCCCAAGCATTCGACAGTGACATATAATGGTCTATTGCGAATGGGCCCTCCCGGAGGCAAGTCATTTGACGAGAAGGTAATAGCCGAAGTCGGAATTTTGCCGATCAGTCCTATGAGGTCCTCCGGGGTAGTGTCGATAGATACGTCAACTTGGTTTAGAGCGTCTAGGACCGCCTGCCTATGGCGTTTGGAGGCAATCAGAAACCCCCAAACAGTGATGTTAGCCTGGGTCTTCTTCATCTGCTTTAGAACCATGTCTTCTTCCTCTTCTTCATTCATCTTCCATTTTCCTTTGTCTAGATCTCTCCCCGGATGATCCTCCTCTAGCTCGTGTGGTTTAAAGTGTCTGCCCGACCAAATTAAATGATTAACTTCTTCCCTTGCCCACAGATTGTCAACTTCTGGATCAACTTTCAAAGTACCCTCTACTATCTTTGTTTCTTTGTCGCTCTCGTACCAGAGGTCATCTTCCACCTGGCTCGCGTCACTCCCTTGGATCCACCAGTCTGACTGCCCGATTTCCCTCTCCTCTAGCTGATCCTCCAAAGCACAGATTGTAGAGTCTTTAGGCAGCTAGTATGGCTTTCTTGGTGTCCCGGCCTTAGTGATTAGCCTAGACGGATCGAAGGTTGCTTCTTCTATCCCCAAGAGATAAAGGCCCTGCGGTGGTGGCACAGCTCGATGATTCGGAAGCGGATTTCTAGTAACATTCGGAGCTTTGGTGGGGGGTTCTGAAATTACCTTGTTATCAATGAGGTCCTGAATCTCGTGCCTTAATCTCATACACCTATCCGTTGAGTGACCCTTCTGCTGATGAAATTTGCAAAAGAGGTCCCCTTGAAAATTTGGCAGAAGCGGACTTGGTAGGGGTCGAGGTTCCAATTGACAGAGATGCCCCTTGGCTAACAGCCTATCAAGGGCGGTTGACAGTGACACTCCCAAATCTGAGAACTTCCTTGATGCTTTATCCCCTCCTCTCCTCTCCTCGGTGCTATGTCGAATTTCCTTTCTGGTCTATTTAGTGCATTGACATCGGTGGGGCCAGAGTGACCTCCCACTTGTCCTCCGTTGGATCCATAGTTTGGCCTCCTATACCGGTTTGGTTGCTCCTCTTTCTTGATTACCCCCTCTTGGATTACATCCTCTATCCTTGTCCCGACATCGAAAACCTCAGCAAAGGTGTTGATTGACTGGAATCGCATCTTTTCTTGATACACTGGTTGTAGATTCTTCATTAGCAATCGGATCTGGTCCTTCTTAGACGGCCTTTGTACCATTTTAGCTGCCTTTCCCCTCCATCTGCTCAGGTATTCGACAAATGATTCTTTGCTCCCTTGCCTAGTGGTCTCCAAATCTCGGACAGTGACATCTAAATCTTGATTGTACTCGTACTATGCTACAAACGCTTGGATTACTTCCTCCCACACCCTGATTTTGCTTGGTTCGAGAGTAAGATACCAAGATAGAGCAGCTCCAGTCAAAGTTTGTTGGAATAGGACCGCCATCATGGTTGTGCTCAAGCCGCTTGGTTGGAAAGCCCCAATACACATCCTTACATGGCTGCGAGGATTGCCGGTCCCATCAAATTTGTCAAAAATCGGCATCTTAAACCCGACAAGCAGTGTCTCACGTGCTCCATCATACAACCCTTCCAGTTCCATCAGATAGGTATCAACTCCCTGAACCTTGCGCATTACCCTTTCCAACTTCTCTATTTTCTCGGTCAGTAACTTCTCCTTTTCATCTTTCTCTCTGTCCCTATTGGCCCGTAGTGCATCAGTCCATTGCGCCTCCTGATCATCAAACCAATCTCCCTCTCCTCCTCCCAAAGGTGGGTCAATAACAGGTGGAATTACAGGTGGTGGTCGACGATTCAGCTCTTCTATCATCCCCATCATGCGGTTCATGTTTTCGGCATGTCGCCTCATTTGCTCCGCTTGTTGTTCTACCAGTGTTCTTAGCCCAGCCATTTCCTCGTTGTTTCTTTCCTCAGTCATGTTAGCGCCTTCTCTTCTTACCAGCCTTGCCATGGAATCCCTAAACCAGGCTTGACTTGATCTAGATGCTATTTTCGCTCCTACAGCAAATTTTGAAATTTTTCCTTTTAAAATCTCTTTATCTTCCTTTTATCAGACAAAAAACTTTTCTTTTGTATGTCATGTGGATGCAATGCATGTGTGCGTGTGTGCCTACTCTATATGCCAAAAAGGAGAAAATCCTAATCCTAACACATATGCACATAAGCACATAAGATCCTCACCCATGTCAAGTACGCTAATTTCTCCTCTCATTGTGATCCTTACTACCCTCTCAAAGGATGGATATTCAAAACTTTTTCAAATTTTATTTGAAAAGCATTTTTTGGATGGTAAAAAGGCTTTTGAAAACAATGCTTGAGAATGCTTTTGAGGGTGTTAAACAAAAAATGATTGGGTTTTTATTTCGAAAATCATTCTTCCCAAAATAATTTCAAGGATTTTCGAATTTATTTCTTTTGAAGATGATCAAGTGAAAATATGCCTTAACAAAGGTTAGTTTGGGAATTTTAATTAAAAGGAAAAAAAGGATTTTTTTTTTGGAAGGGTGAATGAAAACCTTGGAAAAAGAAATTCTTTGGGTAGGGGGGATCACATGACCGGATTATCGCCGTACTTTCCATGAATTTGGATACATTCAAGGTCAATGATGCTTAGCTAAACATGATATAAGGAGTATAATCTTATAATCAGGGTTCAACATGTTCTCCAAATGTCGTGGAACACGGGGAGAAATTGCAAAAAGGTGATTAAAATATTATACATCCCTCATCAAGCAAGTATCGTCATCATCTCAAGTAATCCCTTCCGGGCATACAAAACTTCCTAGCATATAATCCTAATCAAGAGTTGATTTCCTAAGATTGAAATGTTCTATAGAAACTACTGTGCAAAAGCTGGGTTTTGGTCAAATAAGGGACCCTTGACACACATCCGATAGGATGCTTAATATACCAAATCATGGTACGAGATCAAGGGTGATCACACAGTCCCGTGATGACTTGACCGACCAGGTTACCCCGAGCCTCCAAGGTCATAGTTCCATGCAATCGACTAGCTGGACATGCAAGTGAAATGCAACAGGCACAAAAAGATTAATTAATTCGATTAAAAGGATATTTTTCAAGTATAATCCTCGAGTGAACCCAAAATTAGAATCCTGGTCTGCGAAACCAGAGATTCTGGGTTCGATCCCCAGCAGAGTCGCCAGATTGTGGATATCGCAGTTTTCTTACCCACAGCTTTTTATTTTAAAATTCTTTTAAATTTCGAATTCAAAACAAATGAGTCGCCACTTAATTTTTAAAAGGAAAATTAAGAAACCATTTTTAAAGCAAACTGATCTTTCAGAAACCAGAGATTAACTAGGTCCGGGGATTATGGAATGAGAGAGGAAGGAGCCCGTCAGACTAAAACACCCTCTCTCATCCTATCTTGCGATAAGCCTCTACTCAACATCCCTTTAATCAAATTTATTAATCTAAGCATGCCCTCAACTAATACATATATACATATACTTTACAAAAGCATGCACAAGGGGTGTAAAATTACTAATGACAAAATATCATTCATAAGCCACATATTTCAAGTAGCAAGCAATGCGATATGCAATAGGGAACAAGAAAACTTACGGGATCCAGCAGTGATATTAAACGTGCAATGCATACAAACAAAAGAAAATCCTAAAAAGAGTCTCTAATCAGATATACAGATAAGGCAAGATCCTAATTCTAATGTGTCGCGCATGGGGTTGAAAAATCAATAAAATCAAGAAATTAAAGTAAACTAAAGAGGAGTCCTAGAAATCATACCTTAATAGCGCTACAAAACAAAGGGTTAGTCCACATGATATACAAGATATGAAGTTAGGAATAACCATCCTAAATTTCTAACTTAAATCTATCAAATGCAATTGAATCTAAAGCAAATAAATCCTAATTACAAGTGTCAAGTCATATGGATGAATATGTATATTAAGAAAAGCATGGTTCCCGTGGTTTGATATTGATGAATTTTGGGCACAAGATGCCTCTGTGTGTCTAGTTTTTAACCCAAAAAAGAAATCAAAGTTTCAACGGTTGGATCTCCGGGAATTGGACAAAAACCAGACATCACTCAGCATCCTACAACCTTCTGTCCAGAGTTCTTGCATGATTTTCTAAAAATAGCAAAAAGATCAGAAATGCTTTGTTCTTTTTAGGGTGACTTCTTAACACATTAATCTACTTAGAAAAAATTGTTTTGGGTCACAAACACTTTATTCAGGTTCTGATTTACTTATTTCAAAAGAATGTTATTGTGCTAAAACTCTGGGCAGATTGTAGTGACTTTACAAAAACCATAACCAAACCACTTTAGACACGAACTCTGCTTAAAACAAAAATTACAGTGGTAGAATGTTGAGTTATTTACACTTTCCCGTTGGTTTCACTTGATTTTCCAACGGTTAGATTTCGAACTAAAAATCCTTGATCGAAACCGGTTTATGAACCCACCATTTCATTGTCAAGTTCAACTTTCATTGGTTAACCCCAACTATTAAACCATGAAGTTGGACTTTAAACTAAACCATTTTCTCCTACCATTTGATGGTCATTGGAGATGAAGATATGACCAATACTCATGAGCCTCAAAGGAATATAGAAAGAATTCCATGAAACATCAAGCTAGAGGACCCAAGTCATAAGTATGGACTTGGATCCATCTATTTGCTTATAAAATGAAGTGATGATCAAACTTTGGCTCCCATGTGAAGTACAAGCTTACATGAGATTCAAAACATCAAACTCAAGAGCTTTCAAAAGAGATATTGAAGATCTCCAAGAATCTCAAAAGGAAAACATAAACAAGAAAAATAGAAGAATGATCAAAGAATTAGAAACAAGGACTTTCAAGTTTACTTAACAAACTCTAAAACTTAATCAAGAAAAACTAAATGACTTGAAGATTAGAGGCTCAAAAGAAAGAAAACACAACCAAGATTAGAGGGTCACCTCCAAAAACTATCCTCAAATTTCTATATTTTGAAGATCTTCCAAGTTCTTCTTCAAGCTCTCCCTTTTCTCTCTCAAATATATGTTAGTGTAGTGGTAGTCATTTCTTGTGGATATACTTCTCTCTTTTTTTTTTGTATATCCTCCTAATGAAGATCCTCCCTCTTTTATAGACAAAATTACCAAGTATTTTCAGTGAATTCGGAGTAAAAGACAGGTGTTATTGTCTCATTTGGTGGTACAATACGTACTTCTTAAAAATAGACAGACTTCTGCACAGGGCGGCAGTCAAAAATCCTCTGCGGCAGTCAGTGGATGCCGCTACGGCACTACGCGACTGCCGATGCAGCATTCCATGACTGCCGCGCGGCTCTCAGTAAGTGTCGCGCCAAATTATTGATTGCCGCGTTTTTGTCAACCTTACTTTATCAGTTTTTTTGTTTTTATCCGCATACATATATGTATTGTACCACAAAAAATGGACTTTAAAAGTAAACGGCAGTCAAAAAATGTCGGCGGCACTCAGTAAATGCCGGGTCGGCATTCTGTGACTGCCGTTTGGCACTCACCGAATGCCGTTCGTGAGTGCCGCAAAATACTGCCGTGTGCCTGTTTTTGTTGAATTTCCCTTTTTAGGTCTTTTCTTTCCTCCTTTTTCTTAAAGAAACTTATTTTCGAAGATCTTTTCCAAAAATGATGTTTTATCCCTGAATTCTCCTAAATACCTGGTATTTCCTTCTTCCTGTGAAATTTTATTGCGTTTGGAGAACTTTCTGAAGAGCTTGGAATACTTCGGATCTTTCGGTCTTTATCATCATTGGACGTGGAGGTGACGCTCTCCTAAATTCGACGGTCGGTCAAAATCGGAGTGTCTACAGTATGCCTAAAATTGAAACCATAACACCCAGTCAATGAAATTCACAATACGACATTAAAGCGAATAGATAGAAAATTCGAAACAAAATAATTCAAAGTGAAGATGCATCATAAATTATCAGCATTTGAGAACCAATTTGGAAAGCATAGCATTACTCATGAACATAATCTTTTGTTCACTCCTTTTATCATGTTTTGAGGACTCAAAAAAGGAAAAAGTAATTCACTCCTACTATCAAATTGTAGGAGAAAAAGGAAGGTAAAATTACCTGCGATTTAGATGATATTGTGGCCATTGATTGAGCAGAATGTCCAATTCCTAATCATTGGGCTAATGCGAAGTGATATGCTCGCTCGGAAGAATTCATATCACATTAGGTGCTGAGAGGGATAGAGTGACCAGAGAAACGAGAAGTTTAGGGGAGAGGGTAAAGATAGCAAGAGAACGATACAGACACAAGGATAGGGACAGGAAGAAAACTAACTTGCTAATCAATAAACAGCACTAGAAGTTACCAAGTAGACCGATATTGACTTTATTTGTAAATTTTTTTTTCAAATATGTACATTACGTATAACTTACTTATTATATGGGTACATGCATATACATGTGTCTACTTAGCAAAAGTATACTATCTATAAGAGCGTGCTTCTGCAATAATTTCCCATAGGGTCTAAGAGAGAGAGAGAGAGAGAGAGAGAGGGAGAGAGAGAGAGAGTAGAAAACTAGCCAACCATATTGGCTCTATCCCTCTACATGAGTTAAAGAGGAAAAATGTAAATTGACAATTCTATTTTTGTCACAAATGAAAGGAAAGCAAAGTGAAATAACTAAGAACAGTTCCATATAGCATGAGAAGTCACATAGTTTTTAATAACAAGGAAGACCAACTTTTGCCTTTCGACTTGGCCCACTGTGCTTGGAGATCTCTAATCAGTTGCTACTGGTTTTGCATAAATCCAATATAATTTGTAAGTCTTAATTCTCGGATTAGTTCACTTTTTCCTCTTTGTAGTAGCTATATAAGTTATACTGATACATAGACAAGCATGTAAAATAGTAATGTGCTGAGAATCAAAGTGGATGATAATGGTCATTCAGAAAATATAAACAAATTAAGCCAGAACAATTTGTTCTCTTTCAAAAGAAACTCCATTTATTATAATCAATTAATTATAAAATCATATAAGCAACCGATATACCACATATGATCTTCTCTATGAGGAGCTCTAGCATATATGGTACCAATATGTTGAGAATTCAAGCGAAAATCGAAAATATAAAACCCGCAAATAAAACTATGAAAGCTGCAAATTCAAACTATAAATTTCTAATAATAAATGCAATGGATCAATGGAGAGAGAGAGAGAGAGAGAGAGAGAGAGCATACTCAAATCAGATTCGACTTTATCCAATTGTATGAAACCAAAGCGTCGCAAAGAGACTAAACTTCAATTGAAGTTCTTATACTTCATTTCTGTATAGGCCTGAGTTCCCAAAGTCAATTCCATTCGTGGTGTAATTGGATTGGGGAGAGAAGCAGTACAATTGTTTTATCCACTACAACCAAAGAATGTCTAAAGTTTTAGCATTGCAATTAAACAAAGAAGAAAATCTGAAACATCAAGACTACACAATATAAAAGAGTTGAAATCTGATGTCTGTTTAATTTTCTTTTTCACGTCTCACTCTTTTCTTTCCTCTTGTGTGTATCTTTTGTTTCTGTCTTTCCTTTTTTAATTCTATCTTTGAAAGCATTTGATTCTTGTGTCTTGAGGATGTTTCATATTATGCGAGCATCATTCTGAAAGCGTCCGCCATCAGCAATCTTCTAACCTCCACAAACCGGAATTGCATCCACATGTAAGTTCAAAGCTTCACTGCCCATTTAACTGGCAGCTCAAAGCTAATAGAAAGGACAAAAAGGGTTAAAGGAAGTAAAAACACTTAAAAACTAATAATTTGCTCTGATGCATAATAGCACACTCGATTAACTTGTAATTAAGTGACAACCGCAAAAATCCTTGTTACATGACATCCATATGCATTCTTCAACCAAAGCTTTGAACAACTGAAGTCTTCAAAATATGGAAAACAAATAGTCACTGCTCAAAGAAGTTATTACAACAAACTTGATAAGACGTATGTGATGTCCCAAAAATTAAACATTTGTATTTTCTTCTTACCGAAGTCATAGTTTGAAGTTCACATGTTCATTGCATATAAATCTCTGGTAGTAAGTACTCAACAACTTTGACTACATTCATTTCGATCCTTATTACCCTAGAAATGTAGGGCTTATAAGGATATCATGTTCAATTATCTTGGGCAGCTTTTCGTGAGAAGTCGTTTAGTAAGCAATCTATTTATCTTAGTTCTTCAAGTTTTCAGAGTAATTAAGTGTATATATTTGAACTACAGCTTATGCATATTCAAAGATATATGGTAAAGATTGGAGATCTATTCAATAAGTACATAAATTGCTTGAAAATTCATGTCTACAAGGGAGCCCAACTCTCATTTTGGAATCAAAGAAATCCATGTATAATACCCCAAATTAAAACCCCAATTGAATAAACCCTAGAAAAAACCCAAATTGAATAAACCCTAGAAACCCCTTTTTGAAATTAATTTGGAATTTGAACATGCAAATCAAATGAATCAAAGAACAAGAGATCACCTCTAAATCTCTGAATCTAGAAACATTCAGTGAGAGCAGTAAATGAATTGTAGAAAGAGCAGCAAATGAATTACAGAAGAGAGAGAGAGAGAGAGAGAGAGAGGCCGAACCAGATCGTATTAGGTAGTCAGAATCAGATCGTTGAAGAACTAACAGTGTGACCACCGATCGTCCGATTGACGATGAAGCAGGGCGTCTGTTTGTTGCGGTGGGACGAAGACGGAGTCGCAGAAAACAGTCGTTGTATGAGAAAGGAAACACTCGGGCAAGGGCTACCCTGTTCTGCTTTAGACGGCGTCGTTTTGGCTTTGGCATTAAAAAATTGATCCACTCTTATAATATAGTAGTAGATATATGAAGAGTTCTTGGAAACTAGATTAGATAGCAATTGTATTTTAAAAGATAAAAATATATATAAGGATAATATTTGGGGCACAAATATTTACTAGCACACTCTATCTCTCTCCTGGGTGGCACTATGGGGTCCACTGAAATTATCCAGACCCCACAGTGCCAACCAAGAGAGAGACAGAGTGTGTTTGTAAGCATATAAGCATCTTAAACAATGTAGCATGTTATGTCACATAGTCTCACAGGCAAGTAAACATGCTCAATTCATCTCCTCAAAGATACGTGTAGTTAAAACTTTAAACAGCACATCACAAGTTATAAAGTAACAGGTTAGTACATGATAATATGTTTCTCAAGTCATCGACTAACTTGTCAACAAAACAATTACTCAATCAACATAAGCACATAACCTGGCATTCCGAAGTATTCGACCCGGTATGCTCTAATACCATCTGTAACGCCCCGCCCCGCCACGATACTAGTCCCATAGGCGAGGGGGTGCTAACTGAAATAAAATAATAAACAAGAGCGGAAGGACTAAACATAATCATAATGCTCCAAGTCCTAGACTCGAAGCTTACTTAAAAAAAATCTCTTTAGAAAAACCAACATTTAAACTTTAAAATCATTTAAAGTCCAAATCTCTGAAACATTTAAACTTTGATTCCATTTACAACGCCCCGAGTCCTAGACTTCGAGGGTTACTGCAATAGCATAGAATAGCCTTTCGAAATCTTTGATGGGAAAACAAAATCTTTAAAGATTCACGGATCTGAGTAAAGCGATAGCGGAAGCATTAAACTAGTCTTTTGAAAAGCTTCACTTGCCAATTTAAAAGATATTAACAGAAATCTTTATCGATTCATCAAATGAACAACAGTGTAGCAAAAAATATACAGATCTGATAAACATTTATCATACTTCTTCACCAGCTTTATAAAATAACTTTTAAATAGAAACTCAAACTTGGTTTCACATATCGAAAAGTAATACAATGATTTACTTCCTTTTTCTCAATATTTAGAAATTCTTAAATTAAAAACCCAAGGTTTTTATTAATGTTTTAAAATCAATACAAAGAATCATGATCTCACAATTTCTTCCCTAAACGGGATCTTTACTAGTAAACTCTACTCCGGGCTTGAAAAATATGTTCATCATTTGGAAAACATTAATAAAACAGAAATCGGGTTTTCATTTGAACACTATCCTTTCTTGAAACAAATCGCTTTCAAGATAAGCAACGAAAAATCAGAGTTAAGCTATCATGCTATTTAAAAGCGGGTGGACAAACACTTGTCCAATTAAATCATAACATGCTCTTTGAACCATTATTTAAATTCAAATCCCATAAACTCGACCTTAAAAACAAAGCGGAAGTTCATCAAATCTCGGGGGCCTTATCCTTATCTATATCACCTGAAAGAAAGGTTTAATAGTCCATAAGCCAAAAGGCTCATATAGTCATATAACTGCAAATAACATTTGTTATATAACATGCGTGAGTGAAATGAATGTCAATGTCATGTATGAAAAACCATTTTTTCATGCCTTTTCAAACACTCACCCTCGATCATCAATATCATTACTCGAACCATGGGCTTCCCGTCCACGTAGGCCTAGCCTCAAACGTGCGGGACTTTGGGCCTTACGAATTACACGGAGGCCTAGCCTTCACGTTATGGGGGTTTCTTGTAGCACATCATGCAATTCGAGTTCCTAGTGGTACCCATCTCACACACGCCTATCACAAATCCGGGATTTCTATCTTTTCAAAACAAAATCCCTCCTAGAGGGTTTTATGCATGGAAGCCTCTAAGGTCTTCCCTTTTCAAAACCTGGAAGCCTCTAAGGTCTTCCCTTTTCAAAAATTGAAAGTCGCTAAGGTCTTTCATCCCAAAATCATTTTCGTGATTTTCGTGTTCATGCTCATGCTTATGAAATGTCGTGACATATGCGAGCTCTAAGCATCCAGACATATTCAATATTTCATAAGACAGATTATCAATCCATGCTTTTAATTTAAAGCAACACAGTAAACATGCTGAAATCACCCAGGTAAACACATAGCAACTCAAGTAACCACTTAAGGCATAGCAGCTCAAGTAAACACTTAAAACATCATAGCTCAAGTAAACATATAAGTACACTATTAACATGTTATACAACTTTATTGAGGGTTATATGGAACTATCGTTCACCGAGGATTGACTGGATAAGTAATCAAAACTGAAACTGGAACTGCTCAATCTGTTACAAATCTCGATATACAATAATACAAATGTATTATTGAGGTACAACACATCTAAGCACAAGTACAACTACTATTATAATGAAGTGCAACTCTTAATGTTTAGGGTACAATGTCCCTTAGCTCAGTTCTGGCTTAAGTACAACAAAACAGATGTTTTCAACAAACTGCCTCAGGTCGCTCGCGCGGGCCGCTCGGGCGAGTTTTGCTCAGTAAGGCCACATAGTTATTTAAAAACAGTTTTCAAAAATAGCTTGGTCGCGCGCGCGGGCCGATCGCGGGACCCCTCACTAGCGCGGGTCGCATGCGCGAGATGTCACAGAGTTGTATTCTTCGTTGTTTTTCCCCTGTTTTGAAATCAAAGACTGGTTTTTACCCATTTTAAAAACCTAACCAAAATAGGACTTCCAATATATGAATCTCTTCCTTTTTCCACGTAGATTTCAAATACGAAATCAGTTTTTATTGAAACCAAACACAGCTCACGATTTTATCGAAAATCGAATGGTGACAAAAACTTTAAATCAACCGTTCGTTTCAACCGCTATGAATTAGCTTTTGAAATTCAAAAGGGAACCTCGTGGGATCGAGAGCTTTCATTTGATATATAGAAATCAAATTTCTGTTACAATTTTTTTTGCTCGCTATTTTCGAACTCTTAAAATATATACATGAAATCTATATATATATATCTGTATCAACAAAGACAATATATACTGATACCAATTTGAAATTGGTATAGGAACCTTACCCAATTCAATTATAGAAAGATATAAAATGAAATCCATTATCCAAAGCTTTGATATCAATCCCCTCTCAACAAACTATACATATGATTGTGTGGTATATATATAATTATCTATATACATATATACATCTCTACATACATATATATATATAAAGTCGAGAGAGGGAATAGTTGAGAGATGGAAGAGTTGTTGATATAGTGTAGTGTATATATAGATATATTTGCTTGGCCTCCAAGAGGCTTCAAGCTCATAATTCACCACACACACGCGCACAAACTCACTGCACACACCGTGCATAAAAAAACCAAGTTTTATATGGGATATCATCCCATGTGGTCACTCACACAACCACGCACACAAACAGGTAACATTTATACTGCAGAATCTCAAATCTGGTATTTTTTTTCTTGATGAAAATAAATTTCTAATTTCCGGATCATTACAGCAAGTATTTCCAGGATTTATTTATTTCCTTTTGAACGATTTTTCAAATTCTACTGAACATTCTTTTTACAAATATAACTATACATATATATACACAGAAGTTGTGATAAAATATCTATATAATAAGGAAGAGCGGTGTGGATCCCTCATATTTTAGCAACTTACAATCTTAGCCATTGAGGCAAGTTTAGATATTTTCAACCCTAGGATCGTTGGTCCACCAAATCTCAAAAAATCTCACCCTCACATTAGTCCTCTCACCTAACTCAATCTCTTTTTGAGTTGTCATATCAGAGAGAATCACCACAAGCTATATATATGGAATATGTGAATATTGACTAAAATTAAAATTCTTTGTAGTTACTTTATTAAGGAGATTGGAAGAAGTAAGATAGCAAAGTATACATTATTGCTGTATGTCACACACATAACACATATATAGTTAATAGTTCTTAAAATGTTAGCACTTGAATATTATAATACGCAAAAAAAAAAAAAATTTAAAATAAATAAAATTTCACTCCATTTTAAAAATGTGTAGGTTATTAAAAAAAAAAAAAATGGTCCCTAATACTAAGTACCAAATTTAGGTAAATTCTATCATGAAAAAAAAAATTCACAATATTTTAGCCATGAAAAACCATCTTTTTGGCACCTATAGTGGCGAGTCTCCTTGGCACTATTTTTTTATTCTTAAGAATTCTTTGCATGGTAATTTTGCAGTTATTATGAATTTGTAATCAAAGAATAGCTTTTTCAGAATTCAATCATTTTTCAATGACTGGGCGTCTCTGTGTGTGGGGGTGTTTTTGTGTGTGCGTGCATGTGTGTGTTTATGTGTGTGCGACTATGTGAGTTGAGTTGTGCATGTGTGCGTTTCTGTGTGTGTGGTGTTTTTGTGTGTGCGTGCATGTATGTGTGTTTATGTGTGTGCAACTATGTGCGTGGAACTATGCATGTGTGCGTCTAGCTATGTGTGGGGGTGTTTCTGTGTGTGCGTGCATGTGTGTGTGCGCGCGCATGTAAGTGTTCACATTGCCCCTTTTTTTAACTGTTATATTCATATTTTAACACTCTGCATAGATATTAGTCATAGACTGATTTGTTCTCTCTCTATTGTTTTCTTACAGGTTTTCACATCTCAGTATTGGGCCTTTTTGTAGCCATCATTAATATTAAGCATAGTGAGTTGAATACCTTTTTTCTTTCTTTTTTGTCGTTTTTTTTTCCTTTTACTTTTTCTTATACATCCTCCTTGCAAAGGTAATTTTTTGATTCTCTAGGAAACAAACCCCTTTGAAGTAATTGCTAACTTTTTTGCCTTTGACAGGTAAAAGCACGAAATGAAATGTGCTTTTGCCAGGTAATATTTGTTTTATATTTTTTTATTTGTGTTTTATTAAATTTGATATTTGATCTGTACTTACTACTGTTATTGACCCAGACTATATTTTTGTAGAAATGGTTTAGAGATGTTGCATGGGAAATTGAATTTAATAAAAGCCCGTAATTTGAATTTAATAAAAGTCCGTAATGCATAACGTTATGTCATTTGTATCTACCTTATGTTTTCAACGCTGTACTATTTTCCATGTCAATATAACTTATGTAATTCTTCTTTTTTACTTTTTTACTTGAAGTTAACAGCCACTGTAATTTTGTTAGTTACATAAATTTGTTTGGAATATGATCAAGAGAGTGCTTCTACTTCTACTTCTATTTTGGTAGTGTTATTTTTTTTTTTTTTTTGTCATTATAGTTTCTATCATTTTTTTTTTGGTTGTTGTTTGATGAAGATTACCACATTTTTTGTCTTTGTTGTGATGATATCTATGAATCTGTTATAAAAATTTAAACCATATTGCAGTTTAATTTCAAAATCAAAAGCAAAGAATTGAAAATATATTGTTGTGCCCGCGAAACCAATGTCTTCACATGGGTTTGAATGACATGGACAATTTTACGCAAAAGATTTGATCTTTTGAAATATTGAATTTCTTTTTTTCTTTTTCTTTTTTTCGCTTCGTGCCCACGGGCACGGGTTATTACTAGTACATATATATACACATACATAAGAGATACTAGAATTCTTTGCAAATGTTAAAATTTTAACATAGATACATGTAAAGCGTATGCATATATAATTCAATTACTAAAAGGATGTTTTTTTTTTAATTAAAAATAACTAGAAATGTTCTGACTTACATGGTAATTCAAAACAAAAAGAAAGAAAGAAAAAAAATGATGAATGTTTTGACTTACATGGTAATTTTTTGCAAATGGTTAAAAAAAAATAAAAAAAAAAAAAAAAGGACAAAACAAAAAGAAAGATGAAAAAAAGTAAAAATGTTTTGACTTACATGGTAATTCATTAAGGAACGGAGCTAATTAAATATCTACATTTGATTAAGCATTGGGCTACATTGTATTGTCAAAAGCTGCAATCGTTAAAAAAAAAAAAAAAAAAAAAAAAAAAAGGAAAAAAGTTACGTAGTCCCTAAAGAATTTTATAGAATTAGTGTCCCTATAAGAAATATATATCTGCGGTTCTACTCCATATCTTTTCACTACTCATACGATAACCATGATGCTATAGTTACCTAGTCCATTACGAAAAGAAACAAATCTGTATGCATAAATAAAAGAAAAGTTTCTGCAAGTACGTATCACGTGGTGGGATCATTTCGAAATTGAAGTTGAAGAATAAATCCATTTGAACCTCCTATTATGCCATTGTAATCACAATTCAGTTTTTTAAATTTATTCCCATGGACAAGTTAGAGAATTTTATTCTGGTTTTCAGATTTGCTCACTCTTCTCGTTGATATATATGAGTTTTAGACTTATCCTACTTCTCACAAATCCTTACATACTTCGCAACCAACCTGTCCATGGGGATCTTGGACTTTGAATTGTGATTACAATGGCATAATAGGAAATTTAAAAGGATATATATAGGGACACGAAGAATAATCATGAGACCAGGTTAGTTATGAAGAAACTTTGGCTTTATGGCTTTATTTGGTATAATTTATTTGTGCATTGTTTTTGTGAACTATGCTTTTTTTTTTTTATGACCTATGTAACCATATGTAGGTTCATGTCATGTTTATGTCAATGAGAACTTTTAACAGATGGAGTTGAATTACATATAACTTGTGGTTGATTTCTATAGTGTGGGTGGTTTGTCGCAGAAACGTTAGGACGGTCCGATGGGCTAACGTTCAATGGCTGTTCGAGTAGCATTCGGACGGTGCAGGCATCCGAAAGATACGAGGAATTTTGCAGTTTTGGATGACCGTAGAAAATTTCAATTTGAATTTGCAATCCTATGCATGTTTCGATTGGAGAACATTTGAGACCTACCATGCAACTTTGAAAATTAAATATAACCTTTGTTTTTAGTGTAGGTTTTCATGTTTTTTTTCCCCCTAAAATCATAACAAAAATTGAGTTTGGTAAGAATGTTTTTAATTTCATTTTGTCAAATAGGAATTCAATTTTGGGCCAATGACATCTCCAACTATCGCCGAGGACTAATACCAGCCTCCAAAACATCTCCACCTGTCGTCGTTGCCATTGGGCCCCTTGGGCATCTTTTGTGCGCGCATGTCACATCTATTTAATCCTAGATATGTTTTTCCCTACATATATATATACTAGGGTATACATCTATATAATATTGGAGCTCCGTGTAAACTGTCTAGGACAAAATAAGGTATTTTGGTGTGTGTTATTCATTAGCTTAACAAATAAATGTGTTGACTCAAGCCAAAAGTTAAATGGGAATCAAGAAAATTCGAAATTCAAAAATACTTGAAAACGAAGATAAATAGTAAATGTAAATTAGTAAAAAGCAAGGTGACCCTGCTTTTTCAAGGTAAGAAGGGGTAGAGAAAATGCCTCGAGCCAGTACCAGGCATTGAGGCCAAAAGAAAGTCAATCCCAAATTTTCCTCGTCTCTATCTCTGTAAACGCATATCTCTCTCACTCTCTCTAAACCCTCATTGTTGGTCTACCGTTCCGCCTTCGCATCATTGCTCCGTCTCCGTGGTCTTCGCCGTCGGTAATCTCTCACACTCTCACTCTTTCTTAAATCTTACACTCTATATCTGATGCAGTGAAATGGCAAAATTAATTAAAGGAAAAAACGAGTGAAAATGCAACCTTCCTGCATCTGTTGATTATTGAACAATAATGCCAGAAATCAGAGCTCTATTGTCTTGTTGATTCACGTGAATGCAGAGAACAATAGGAAAAATTGCGAGAAAACTCAAAACTGATATTTTAATATCAAAAGCTGCTGAAAAATAAAAAGTCCTAATTAATTTACAGTATACAAAACCATAAAACACTTAGCAAAATAGAAAGACGAAAATATCCAAAAGGGCCGAAAAAATATAAATGTGGCCCGAAACTTATTCAAACATCATTTTTTGGGCCTAAAACTGGACCCTAAGCATCATAGCTGTTAGTGCGTTAACGGGCTCTAAATTAGCTTTCCGAAAAGGTATGATAGTAGCGATTCTAATGCCCGTAGAGAAAGTTATGGTTGTTTTAGTAGGGAAGGATCAAAAGTGACCCTTATGACTGATTGAACTTCTCGTAGAATGCCAAAGCCACCTGTGCTATATCACTATCTAAACTCTTGCTCCCTCTTTTTTTACTCTCACTGTCTTTCTTGCAGATGCCATTGTCACCATCATTGTCACTTGTGTCATCGTTGCCTGCGTTATAATTCAGCTCCGGCCTTCTTTCTGTCACTCTTTATCTCCCGGCTCAAGGGCAGAAAAACATGTGCAATTTTAAGGTTAGGGTTTCTAATTTGGTCACCGATTTACCCATACTGTTTTAGACATCTGGGTTTAGAGTTAGATCTGATGAATTTGATTTTCAATTTTCTACGGTAGAACTCTCTCTTGAAACACTTTCTCTTCCCTTTTAGATTCGAAGAAAATAAAAAAATTTCAAATTATAATAGGTGATGATGAATTTTATCGGGAAGTTTTGCGTAGAAAACTGTGAGATTCAAAGCATTCCATTGGAGTGTTTTAATGACAAAGAAGGCGGGGAGAGGTGTGGGGCCTTTGTTGGACAGTGATGGTAAGGTAAGGGTACAGATTTTCCACCATTATATTTTGGTTGCCTTTATAAATTATCCATCCATTGTGGCCTAAAATTTGATCATCTTGAATGATTTTACTATTATATTTTTCTCTGTGTAGAGATGCAACACTATGTGCTCTTGGTGTTGGAACATATGAAACTGATGTCGTGGATGACAATATTGAGATGAAATTATTTTATAATGATGGACAAAATTCATGCAGGTACCACAAATTCTCGTTAGTTTTCCTTGCATGGATCCAATCTCCGCATTTAAGAAAATAAATACAGAATTGTTAACTTACTACAATATTACTATGTTCTTAAATTGAATGTGATGTTCTATATTTGTTGAACATATCCGCCCTTAGTCTAAATTGTTGTAGATATATAATCTATTTTGTTTCTCTCTTGGAGAAGATAATTTTTTCTGATCAGTCTCTTGGGGAAGATAATCAATCCATTAAAAGAAACAAAATGAACATTTTGCTTCTTTCTTTCAAATAAAATTTTGGGTACCTAACAATGACTTTTTCCCATGAAGCATGAAATATTAATTTGTTCCAATCTCTCATGATATATATGATGAAAGTCAGCCATGGTCTGCACATCAGTTTCGTGTGTTCGATGTAATTGACTTTGGGATACTTTTTAAACTAATCACTTTTTGAATAAAATGGGTTTTTAAAGGTAAAACAAATTGGAGCTATTTCCAAAAAATAAATGTTGTTTTCAGCTTTAAAAAGAAATTAAAAGCTATTAATGTAATACCTGTAATTTCTAAATCCGAAATACGGGTTAATATCTTTCTATTTAGAAACCATAGTCAGACTTACCTAAGACTCGTTCACAGCTCCGTATCTAGGCACAATTGCATTTGTTCATGTACCTCGGGTCATGCACACAACTAGGGATGGACACAAGTCGAGCCGAGCTAGCCGAGTCGAGCCGAGCCGAGCTTGCTCGCGAGCTTGCTCACCAACTCAAAGGATCGCGAGCTTTTTCGCGCGCCCTTTAAAACTATATAGTTTAATGATAAATTAGTCATTTATCAAGGCTATTTACGAGGTTTGTTGTATTTTCTCTAAAATTATATAGTTTTATTATATATGTAAGTCACTATACAAGCTTTTTATCAAACCTAGTACGAGCTTTTTCACGAGCTTGCTCACGAGCCTTAATCGATCATGTTCATAAGCTCAAATGAGCAAGTCGAGCCTAGACTTTAACCAGTCGAGCTTCGAGCCCTTGTTGAGCAGCTCTATTCATGTCTACCCCTACACGCAACCCTAGGCATTGGCACGTATAATTAGGCAAGAAGCCCGAAGTGGAACCCACACACACGTATCACATGGTAGCTATGCATGCACCACCATCCCCATTTGTTTCCCTCATCTAGTCTAGTCAATGGCATTGGACTTAGAATGACGGGAGGATCACTACCTTGAGGATTAAGATCACATTTGGAGAAATTACCATTATGCCCTCACTTTTAGGAGTTCACATTTAAGGGGTTTTTCCTAAACTACTTGTTCTTATATTTTTGAAGTAAAATTAATTAAAGGCTATTTTTTAGTAGTTTATGGTAAAGATTTTAACAGTGCAAATTAAACTAACTAAGATCCTAGTAAGAAAAGGAAGAAAAAGAAATAAAAGCTAGATTTACATGAACTAAACTTTTTAGATTTTATTGTAGTGAAAGATAGAAATAAGACAAATATTTAATCTAAGTTATCTAAAAACAGAAAATATTAATTAATTTAGAATAAATGATTTAAATAGATTAGGAACATGCAAGTCAACACTAGATCACACAACTTCTATGGTTTTGAAAAGGATTTGGCATTTTAAATCGTAGAGTAATTCTTTATTTGAAAACAAACTTATACCAGTTGAAGTCATATCAAGTATGTTAGGTTTGATATGAAATGACGTCATTTAGTTTAAAGAAAAATAAAGAGGCAATCGGGCAGTAGCTAGGTTCGAACCATGACTCGCCGCGGACGTGGGTTATTCAGCGCCCAATCCTCACCACTACCATTACACAATTGCCTGTCTATTTATGGATAAAAATATATATGGACACATACTTGAAATCTAACTTTATTAAATAAATTATTTTTGTATGCTATGTGTTTTTTTATGACAAAAGGCATAGTTTGACAATTCACATGACTAAATTCTTATTTCAAATACGTAATCTTTTAAAGTCCAATATAGTCATAGTCTATGAATATGTTAAATAGTTATAAACTATAGATATTTTTGGTCAGAAATGGAAAAACAGTCCATCTAGATAAATATGCCCATTTAAGATTAGTGCCAGAAGTTGTGATTTCTGAGTTTTTATTGCATATCACCAATTAAGGATTAGCCTACCATTTTTGGAATTGAAATTATCTTCTAAATAAATTTTAAAGAGAAATTAAATAAATGTACACAATCACCTTTTAATTAAAATTAAGGTTATAACATCAAGGTAAGAGTGAAAACTAATATTAATGCACTTTTCTTCACTTAACATGAGTTGGAATTGAATTCGTAGAATCTGCAAAATAAAAAAGTCTAGTACCATTAAGCTAATAAAATATAAGTAAATTGAAGTACTGAACCAAAAATATAATACTAAACCTTTGACTTTGATTTCTTGCTGGGTCACAGTGGGTGAATTCCAATAGCACAAGCAAGGCCAAACCAAATCCTAATCTAATTTGATAATAGAATACGGGTAGGGTATGGTATGCTTAGATTTTAATTGGTGATTATAACAACTACATGGCAAAAAAATCTGACATTTACTTGCAAATTCTATCTTATAGTGAATGGAATTTTTGCTACAAGAATTGTAAAGTTGGGGTTTCAAACTATTTTAGGGAACATCTACAACTACTAACTATACTAAAAATATTAAAAACACTTAAAATATAAAACTGATTTTTCATACAGTGAATGAAATTAATTACAGAGACTTTGGACTTGAAATTAAAGTTTCAATATAAATATTTTACTACTACAAATTAGTAAAGGACCTACAAAAAAACAAATATTTAAGAACTAATTTGGCAAATACATCACACAAAGTTTTGTTACATTTTTTTTAACATGAAATCATCAATTACAAAAAAGAAAATTTTTACAACTTTTAGAACTAGAAAAAGCAAAGAAAACTTGGTTTCCTACTCTTGAAAATACTAGTCTCACATGATAGTTTCTCTCTGCCTATCTCTCTGTGTTGTGTGTTGTGTGGCTCTCATTGTGTGTGTGTCTTCCTCTTTACTTTCAGTAGATGTTATTTATAGATGAAGGAAGATGTAAATTCGTCATGGGGTTTTTACTTGAACAGGAGTTTCCCTGGTGATGAGAGTGATCTTGGTTCATTTTTTTCTTCTTCCTTGCCCAATATTTCTTCTTCTGTTAGACCTGCAGAGAGAGAGAGAGAGAGAGAGAGAGAGAGAGAGAGAATCATGTTTTTCTACATAAAGCTGTGAACGCAAAAATGTCATTTTCAGAGGCATTAAATGCCCTTTTTTTTCTTGTTTGGATTTTTCTTTCTCTTTGTTTTTTGTTCTTTGCTTTCAAGCATAGCATATAAGCACAAATCAAAAAATAATCCTATGCTTTTGTCTCTTTTTTTTTCTTCGCATTATCTCAACTCTATTTTCACTTAAGCAATAAAACATGTAAAAGCACATAATTACACACATTTGAGTGACATCGTCATTAAATCATATTAATTCCAAAATGTATGTAAAACTATGGATATGGGGATTAAATGAACACTATATCTATTATATTAGCACATGAATTTGCAATATTCATTGTTTCTCATAGGTCATATCCCAAGGAATGGAAATTGGGGACAGAAGGTTCTAGATTGAGACTTAAAGAGAAATAAAAGATGATTTCTTTTAAAGTGGAAGTTCTAATGATCCTACTGTATTCAAGATTAAACTAAATTAATTAAGGATAAGTAACAGTTAAATTAACTAGAACAAGAATTTGAATTCAAAACTATTTATAACAAGGGTGTTGGGAATATGTGAATCCACGTTGTCTCAACCACTACCATGTTTTAACATTTAAGTGCTAATGGGGCTTTACCTTTCTAGCATTCCTTATTTCGAAAATGATTAAGTTAAGAAACCTAGACACTAGTTATGTGACTTTTACATGACTAGTGGTTTGATTTACATAACTTTCTTTGAAGAACTGAAATAGTTACTAACAAAAACAATGAACTATAACTAACAAATCAAGTATGAAATATTCAACATGTTGATCGTGGGTGTTCAATGAGTTAGTTAGTATAAACACTAAACCAAACCAAACCAAACCAAGCCTTGTGTCCCAATCAATTAGGGTCGGCTATATGAATCATTTTTCTCCATTATGCACGATCAAGAGCTATATGCTCATTTAAATTATATATATTCATATCTTGTTGCACTACATATTCCCAAGTCAGTCTAGGTCTGCCTCTCCCTCTAACCATTCCAGGTACTACGATCTTATCACTCTTTCGCACAGGTGCATCTACAGGTCTTCGTTGCACATGGACGAACCATCTAAGTCTATTCTCCCTCAACTTATCCTCAATATGTGTCACTCCTACAGTCTCTCGGATGTACTCATTTCTAATTTTATCTCTCCTAGTCTTACCACATCCATCTTAGCATCCTCATCTCCGCTACACTCACTTTGCTAATGTGTTGTTTCTTAGTTTCCCAACACTCTGTCCCGTGGAGCATAGCTGGCCTAATAACTGTCCTGTAAAAATTTCCTTTCAATTTTGCTGGTATTCTCCGGTCACATAATACTCCAGAAGCACTCCTCCACTTAAGCCAGCCCACTTTAATTCTATGGGTCACGTCATCACCAATCTCTCCGTCTCTATTGATCATTGAACCTAGATGGCGAAAGTGTTCCCTCTTTGGGATCTCTTGATCTTCGATCTTCACTGCTTCGTTGTCTCTACTTCCACTGTTGCTAAAAGTACAATCCATGTATTCTGTTTTCGTCCTACTTATCTTTAGCCCCTTAGTCTCCAGTGCTTCTCTCCAAGCTTCTAGTTTAGTGTTGAGTCCCCTTTTAGTCTCATCAACCAAGACAATATCATCTGCGAACAACATACACCATGGGACCTCATCTTGAATGTGTCTAGTCAATTCATCCATAATTAGGGCGAACAAATAAGGGCTCAAGGCCGACCCCTGGTGCAGGCCTACGGTAATTGGGAATTTGCTTGTTTCTCCGGCTGGTGATCTAATTGTAGTAACCGCTTCATCATACATATCATTCACCACGTCAATATAACCCTAGTCACTCCTTTCTTCTCTAGCACCCACCAAATTAAATCTCTAGGCACTCTATCATAAGCTTTCTCTAAATCAATAAAAACCATATGTAGATCTTTTTTCTTCTCTCTATACTTTTCCATTAGTCTTCTAAGTAAATAAAATGCTTCCATAGTTGATCTCCCAGTCATAAATCCAAATTGATTTTCTGACACTAATGTTGCGCCTCTTAAGCGATGCTCCATCACTCTCTCCCATAGCTTCATAGTATGGCTCATCAACTTAATACCTCTATAGTTGTTGCATTGTTGTACATCTCCTTTACTCTTATTTATAGGCACTAGAATGCTCTTCCTCCACTCATCATGCATTTTTCTAGTCATTAAAATCCTATTAAAAGCTTTTGTAAGCCAAGATGCCCCCACATCTCCCAAGCATTTCCAAACCTCAATGGAGATCCCATCTGGTCCTAAGGCCTTGTTGGGTTTCATCTTCTTCAAAGAAAAATCCACCTCAAACTTCCTTATTCTCCGATAGAATCTGTATTCTCTAGTTTCATCGTAACTTCCAGTTTCTTCTTCCATTGTGTTATCCATATGTATTTCATTCAGCAACTTCTCAAAATAGCTCTTCCACCTTTCCTTAATCTCTTCGTCGTTCACTAATACCCTAGAGTCATTGCTTTTTATACACTTAACCTGATTAATGTCTCTTGTTTTCCTTTCTCTCGACTTAGCAAGCTTATAAATACATTTTTCTCCCTCTCTAGTGTCTAGTTTGGTGTAGAAGGCGTCATAGGCTTCCATTTTAGCAACTCTAACTGTCCTTTTAACCTCCTTATTTGCACATTTATAGCTTTTGAAGTGTTCCTCACTTCTATCATTTTGCCACTTCTTAAAGCAATCCTTTTTGGTTTTTACTGCAGCTTGTACCTCTTCATTCCACCACCAAGTATCTTTAGAAGCCAACCCTCTTCCCTTCGACTCTCCGAGGACCTCCTTCGATATTCTCGTGATGCACCTTGCCATTCTATCCCACATAGTATTGCTTCTATCTTCCAAATTCCAAGGTGCTTCTGCATACATTCTCTCTTGGAATATTGCTAGTTTCTCGGGTTTAAGGTTCCACCACCTAGTTCGCGGGTTTATAGGGTCTTTTCTAGTACGACATTGTCCTTTTATATGGATATCTAAAATAGTAAGTCTGTGTTGAGATGTTAAACACTCTCCTGGGATGACCTTACAATCTTTACATGCTAAGCGGTCTGCCTTTCTCACAAGGAACAAATCGATCTAGCTTCTATTAGATCCACTCTTAAAGGTTATCAAGTGTTCTTCCCTCTTTTTAAAAAATGTGTTTGCTACTACAAGATCATATGCTACTGTGAAATCTAAAATACTCACCCCTGTCTCATTCTGATCTCCAAAACCATACCCCCCATGCACCCTCTCATATCCAGTTCTATCTTGGCCTACATGGCCATTAAAATCTCCACCTATAATTATCTTCTCTCCTCCCGGTATTTCTTGCATTAAAGCATCCAACTCATCCCAGAATTATCTTTTAGTGTGATCATCCAATCCTACTTGGGGCGCGTATGCACTAATCACATTAATTATATCCACTCCAACTACCAGTTTGATAAGCAATATTATGTCTCCTTTCCTCGTGACTGTCACAACTTTATCCTTGAGGTTCTTGTCAACCACGATTCCGACACCATTTCTATGTCTATCTTTCCCTGTATAGAAACACTAATTATTCAAAATCAGTTGGCAACTTGAACTTTGGAAGATCAATTTGGGTTAATTGAGTTTCTGAAATAGAAGTCACTGGAGTGCTGAAAAGGTTCTGCTCAAGACATGTACCTACCAATCGATTGCCATACACAGTAATCGATTGGTATGGATGTCTCCCAATCGATTGGTATAGTATACCAATCGATTGGATATGAGTTTATGACAATCGATTGGATTCTATATCCAATCGATTGCCACTACTTTTACTCTAATTCATGAAAGTGGTTGGGTAACAACGTTTCTTCACATTGTTCCCAACCAGGATTCTAAGCTATTATGTTTAGAGATGCAAAAACAAAAATAAACTGAGGCAATGTTGTTGAAATTAAATCTAGACATGGATTTAATCGTGAAACTTGAAATTACAATGGAGATTTTAAAACAAGAACTAGAATAAAACTAAGACTAGAAAATCCAAAACAATAAAACTAAATAAATGAAACCTGAATTGTATTATGAAACCTGGCTACAGAACTTGAAAGCTTCACAAAAATGGAAAAACTCTAGTTTACCCTACAAACAAAAAAGAATGAGCCAACCCTTGATCCCCCTCACTCACACCTATTTATGCTACAATACCCACGCGCTAGGGAAGTCCAGGTTCATACTATAACAGATGGTCATCGCACAAATCTGGGATATGTTAAGATTTTGCTCCATTAAAGAGGTTTGACTGCACAGTCCAGACCAATCGATTGCTACTGAAGGCAATCGATTGGTATTTACGACAATCGATTGCTCAGTAATGGCAATCGATTGATTCTGGAGAGCTGACAATCGATTGCCAAAGGATGGCAATCGATTGGGACTTGAAGTTTAACTTTAAAATGTCCTCTTTATTTATTCACTATCCCTTTTTTCAATGTATTATCAATTCAACTTCTACAACCTGCATAAAACTGCACTAAACACAACAACATACCATGAAAAATATATCATTGTGTAAAGAAAGGTATTACAACGTAAATGCAGATAAAACTAGAGATATAGGGCTAAGATTGACAAATTCTATTCTTTATCGGGCCAATATTTTACAAATATCAGCCCTCATCATAAAGTAAATAGCAGCGGAAAATAAAAGTAAAATCTATGAAATTTTGAGTTGTAAAAAGTTTTACGCATTTGAAAACACTCGAAGACACACCCTGGTTGAAACCAGCGATTCAGTCGACTGCACATAGGTCCAATCGATTGGAAATGCAAGATACAGAGAGCCTAAAATCTCAACAGCCAATCCAGTCGACTGAACAGAGATTCAGTCCACTGGAAATGCAAAATACAGAGAGCCTAAAAACTCAGCAGTTCGCCCAGTCGACTATGCCGGGGGACCCAGTCGACTGTGGTGTCAGTTTTACAGTCGACTGGTACCTACTTGTCGACTAGATCATAAATTCCCATTTTGAAAATACAATCCAGTCGACTTTTACATAACGAAAAATAACATTTCAACCCAATAATCCAGTCGACTACGTCAGGGACCCAGGCGACTGCCTTTTGTATATTTTAGAGCAGTAGTTGTTTCAAACCTGGCCTTCAGTCAACTGTTTTACTCAGTTTACTAAGCATTTTGCAGATTTCCAAACCATGATTCTGTTACCCAAAAAACATTTACTAATATTTTTCAATGATTGAAAACATAATTATAGAAGTTTTATTGTAGGTTACAATAACTACAAATCCATTACAAGATTCTAAAGGAAACACATGGTTTCAACTTCTCAAAATCTTATTACAACATTTGGGAATGGAAAACAAAAACATATACAAGCATGATCATGTCGTTCCATTGGCCTCACTCCTCCCGTTTCTTCTTTTCTCTCTTCTTATCACCTGCAATGGAGTAAAGCTCCACTGCTCAGCTATATGCTGAGTGCACAAATTCTAACATATGCATATATGATAAATCATGCTTTAATCTCATAATTCACATCAAAATAGCCTCTAGGGAGAAAAACACACATTCATTCGGTAGCGCAAGGTCCAAGTCTTAAACCGCGATGCCATAGGCTAGTCCAAGTCTACAACCATCGCATCTCAAGTGCCTTGGCAAGTCCAAGTCTTAAACTATGCACAGTAGCCATCACTACTAAATAGTCCAAGTGCCCATGCACAGTCCAAGTTTTAAACCATGCACATTTGCACCCTTAATGTTTAGGTTTTTTGAATAAGTTTTATTTTTATGAAAAAAAAAAGGTTTTCCAACATAATTTTTGGGCCTCTACCGCTGCCCATTAATAATAGTAAGAGGACTAATCCAAATAAAATGAAACAAATCTAAAGTTGTCCAACCTATCCTAATTGGAATTTTGAATAAACTCTAATTCTAAAAGGGTGGGGCTAAATTAACCATATTTTTATACTAAATTCACCACATTTTGAGAGTACACAATTTACTTATACCTTATATTTTTTAGGTTACATGTATCTGCGTCCCCTCAACTTTTGATTTTTTTTCATTTGCCCAATATATATATATATATGTATATATATAAATATTTAATCGCAACGAAAATTAGTGTTGATTCAAAGAAGTTTTATAACCAGTGGCAGAGCCATGATTTGAGCCTAGGGGTGGCTTGGGGCTGCATCCTTGACCTATTATTCTTCTTCTTTTTTTTTTTTTTTTGGAAAACTGTATCTTTGGGCTAAAAAATTGCATCATTAGTCCGTGAGTTTTAGAATTACCCAAAGACAAACAATTAAATCTTTTCATTTTTTTTTAATGAAAAGGATCATATGTGTTATTTCTACTTTTATTTTTAAAAGAGTTTCACCTATAAAACAAAGAATCTTTAGAAGTTTAGCATCATAGTGAGATTTATGGATCAAAGTCATTTATTTAGTTTTAAAAATTGTGGATCAAAGAGAGATTTTTGAGTTTCAAGGGATAAACCACATGTAAATCTCATCTCTTTTCCTTATGCATTTATTCACCCTAAACACTATATCTGACTCGTTTTGAAAATCTTTTATTGTAATTTCTTTGTATTTCATTTCCTTTCATTTTAGAATTAAAGTTTATTTAAAATTTCAATTAGGATATATAGGTTGGGTAACTTTGGATTTGTTTTATTTTATCTGGAAAAGTTCCCTTACTATTATTAATGGATAGCGGTAGAGGCACCCAAAAATTAAGTCAGAACATTTTTTTTTTTCATAAAAATAAAACTTGTCCAAATGACCTAAACATTAAGGGTGCAAATCACCAAATGAACCAAATATCAAGGGTGCAAAATGCTTTTAATTTACGGTGAATGACTAAAATACCCTTAAATAAGTCACATGACTAGCACATGGGCGAGTTTTCATTAGTTTTTAACAGAAATTCTAACAGAAGGGCCACATTGCAACTCACTATATACATTAAGGGCCAGTTTGAGAAAATTGAAACATTAGGGTGTATAGTCCAAAACAGTATATACACGGTTGTTAGAATCGTACAATTCACAATTCGATTCGCTTCAGACTAGCCTCAATTTGAATCGCAAATTGACATAAATCGTAGTGAATCGAACTGAATCTTATGAATTGAACAATTTACACAATTCAAACGATTCAAAAATCACACACATAAATAAACAAAATAAAATAAAATAAAATAAAAAAACAAACAACGTGTCACGCCCCAGAGTAGCAAAAATTAGAGGGAAATAAAATTTTCCTTTCCGGATCCGTGAGCCATGACTAGTTACATAGATTGACTTGTCCGTGCAAGCATTCTAATCATAGATATATCAGAGTAAGAAATTTCAAAATGTCTAATGGTATTCATGGGGGAACTTTAAATGTTTTGCTACTTAGGCTATTACAGAAGTTTCAAATGAAAACCACAAAAGGTAAGTTTGGATGATTGACGCCACTTAAATTATTACATCAACAAAAGATAGTTTCTTAAAACATAACGGAAATTTTAATGCGGTAGTAAACCAGGGTCTTCTTTCTAGCTGGCATACCCATGCCCTTCATTGTTATACTCTTCCTGAAAGTCTTCCTCGGGATAACCTTCCTGATAGTTCCCCTCTTGAGGATAGTGATACTCCTTCTCATAGCTACCTTGATGATCTTCTTCATTATAACCTAGACGTAATATGTTCAGGGCAGAGGGAAGAGCCGTTAGCTTTTGAAGCTAAGTGAGTTCGTCTAACCGATCACTCTTAATACAATAATGGTATGCAAGTACAACAAACATCTTGAAAATAAATATTTGATGAGCATATAACATGATGGTATGATGATATGATGGAATATAGATATGTTCGACTCTTTGATAGACACTGATGCTGACTCATGTGACTTTGTACATTACCAGTGTAACACCGTTAGCTTAGAGTACAATAATTACATTGCTATCGTCGCCTAGCAAGGCCCTATAGCAGTTTTGGTTTTAAAAGAGTGTAATCATTGTACTCTTAGGTTCTCGTGAGCTTGCCTGGAGAAAACAATAGTTATAGACACGAGTGTCGTTAGCCTGAATATCGTTGCCTTACGGCCGTTAGGTTGTTAGGGATGTATACTAAAAGCCATACTTTATGTAGTTGATTTATTATTCATTTATTAAAATCAGTTTATCCATTTTTTTATGAGAATCTGTGTGGGCAATATTTGCATTATATTGTTTATTTAATATTATGCATATGTGTCTTTCACTCTACATAGTAGGTGGTTTGGTGTGTAGAGTTCGGCTTGCACAGGGAAGATCAGACCATCGGATCTTGTAGAATGTAAGATTTTGGTTTACAGTCTCAGATGGATTGGACACACCATCGGTAGAACTGCAGCATGGTGTTGTAGTAGGTTTGTCTTGACTGCGGGAAACGGTATAGTTTCAACTCACCATGCTGGTACATTTTGTGTATTAAACGAGATCGACTTGGGGTAATTATCTTTTTACTGACTTATAAGATAATTAATACCTCATGACTATTATGAGTGCTTATGCTCTAAATCCTAAGTTATTTTATGGACACGTACATTTGATATTTACACTTTGATCCCTAAAAGGGTGAGATCCTTAAATGGGTCAATATCTCATTGGATTGGGTGACAATATTAATTGTGTGGTGGATATTAATTAATGATGGAATCCATGTCTCAATTTTGGGATTGATGATATCCCCTTGAGAAAGCTTATAAGTTTTGATTATGTCAAACCCTGCAGGTGGATTTTGTATCCGACATATCAGATAAGTTAAGCAGAGGATCTCAAGGAATTTTAAGAGATTAATTAAATATGATTGTCAGTAATTATATTTAATTAGTGGATATCTGTAATCTTAACATGGGGAGATAATAAGCATTTAATAACATGGAGCTCGAAATATATTTTTGAGATAAGGATAGGAGTGCAATTATAATTCTTTAGTGGTATGAATTATAATTTATGGAAATAGGAATCTGATTCAGTTCAAATTAGGGTTTCCTAATTCCATAAGGAAGCCTATTCCTTATTGAATTCTTATGGTCCCTATCGTAGCCTATATATATGCTGCTTTGGCTCTTCTCTCAGGTTACATGATTTCATATTCTAAGCTTCCCTTGACCTCCTAGCTTTCTTCCACCAAACCCTAGTCTCTGTGAGCATTCAAGAGACATAGGAGTGAAGATCGCTAGCGTCGGACAACGCTCACTAAAAGAGCTTCGGACTATTCGATATTGATCAAAAGTTGCTGAATTTTTTACACAACGTTCCTGACGTCGAGACGGAGCTGCTGTAAAAAATTCAAGTAAATCGGAGATCGTTTAGTCCTCCTGACGAACACATCTTTGTCGAATCAATGTGATCGGGATTGAATCGTCACAGCAATCAAAGAGAGTGTTATAACTGGGAATAGAAAATAGAACGTAAAGAGGGAAGAGCATAAAACATAAAGGATTTCGAAAGAGCCCACACTCAGTTCGATATTCTGGCAGCAAAGGAATACGGTAGAAGATCGTGAGCTGTTATCGAGCCCGTGTTCTCGATTCGTCTACTACAGTAATCCGTTTTTGCAGTTCAAGGTAACCCTAGTTCCGCCTTTGTAGGGTTATTATAGCTTTCACGTAATTTTTTTTTGCAGTACCAACTTATACGCGCTGTCAATGGATTCTGGGAACGCAGTTTTCTAACAGTGGTATCAGAGCAACGTTGATTTTGCGTATGGGTTGGACGCAACCATGTTGTCCAATAAAATAGATCTTATGCATGTTTTGATGGATGGATAGAACGTAGAACTGTGCTAACCCTTGTTTTGCAGCGTTCTTATTCCACTATTGTGATCACTGATTTTGTGTGATTGGATCCCACAATGGTTTTATCCATGGTTAATTTTGCTGTTTTAATATAGCATGTGAACTCCTTTATGGAGGCATAGGAATTGTGTGTATTGGATCCCACGCTTGATTGATGTGTGGTTAATTTACTGCAAAGAAATAGCATGTGAACTCCTCTATGGAGGCATAGGGTTTGTGTAATATATCTCAAGTAAATCCGTGAAGACAGTTTACAAGCAGTTTCAGAGAGCAATCCGGAGGCAATTTCTGAAGGCTGTTTCAGAAAACAGTTCTGGAAGGCAGTTGCGTAGTGGCGACAGAGAGCTAATCGGGTTCCATGAAGATTTTTTCACAAGAGTTGCAGCTTGACCATAATAGTGGGATTCCTATTAATTTTATTGTGGTTTCCTTATTTATGTGTGATTGAATGATTATTATTGCTTCATGTTTAATGAATAGGACAACATGGATAATTGTTCCTAGACCTATTTCAGATGTCTAGCTGCATGTTTAATTTATATTAATTTAAAATGATGGACAACTACATGTGTATTTAGAAATAAAACTAATTCCATAATTTGAAAACATAAGTACTTATTTTCTAAAATCATGAGAATAGAATAATTTTATTATCTACACATGTGGGTTTCACAAGTAAGGATGAATTAATCCTTGTCAAGTATTTCATTATTTTTTATTAATTAAATTAAAAGTTTTTTCTAAAAAATTATAACCCTCAATTATTTTTTAAAATTCTAAGTGGGAAAGGGAATTTATCAAGTATAAATCCCATGGTCTCCATCACTAGTTTGTAGATGATATGATTAATTTTGTGTGATGGCTCTAGTGTCATCCTCCCCATCGGATGTAGTTGATCATGGAATCATCAGTACAAACTTCTTTAAAAGAATGTTTTGGGTGATTGTTGGTGTAGGTCACCTCTCCATCAGAGGTGTTCCTCATGGAACTCTTGACCTAGAATTAAGTGATGGTATACACTTAGCTATAAATAATAATATCCTCTCCATCTGAGTCACTGTTATTATTTATAGGACCAAAGCAAGTTAGCAGTTTAATTTTATTAGGCAAAGTACATTGCCTGGATAGTAAAATTAAAAGGCAATTGTCTATCTGAACAAATGATGGATAGTATATGGCTTCCCATCGAGTCATACTATTCGCGGTGTATCAGGTTGCTGGCGGATTCTTTTCAAATATGGTAGAGGGAACCAATATTTTCAACTCGAATCCATAGTAATTTTTGCCCAAACGTAATTATTTATGTTATGTGATTCTCAGGCTTTTAAATGGGTACTTTCAATCCACTTGCTGTTATACTTAAAGAAAACAAACTTAGTGGACCAAACTATATGGACTGGAAAAGGAATTTGGGTATTGTGTTAACTACTGAAGAGTACAAGTTTGTGCTTACTCAAAAATGTCCTTAGCAACCTGGGTCAAGGCTGAGGAAACCCAGGCTCACAAGTAATGGGTCAAGGCTGATGAGATGGCGCGGTGTTACATTTTGGCATCCATGTCAAATGTTCTGCAACATCAGCATCAGTCAATGACCAGTGCCTATGACATGATGGAGAGCCTCCGAGAGATGTTCGGGGATCAAAGTCGTGCTGCTAGGCAGGTTGCCATGAAAGACTTGATGAACACAACCATGGCTGAGGGGACGCTTGTAAGGGATCATGTTCTTAAGATGATATCTCTTCTTAATGAACTAGAGATCCTTGGAGCTGAAATCGACGGGGAAACCCAGGTCGATATCGTACTCCAGTCACTGCCAGAGTCTTTTAAGCAATTCCGCCTCAATTACAACATGAATAAATTTAAATATACTTTGGCGGAGCTTCTTAAAGAACTCCAGGCAGCTGAGGGTCTCAACAGAAAGTCAGGGAGTGCTCTTGTGTTTGAGAAAGGTTCTGTTTCAAAGTCGAAAGGCAAGAAGAAATGAAAAAGGCTCAAAAGAAGGCCGCGGGTCCTCCGCCAATCCAAAGGCCACGAGGACAACTGGGAAAGCCTAAAGGCAAATGTTTTGTTTGCAAGTAGCCAGGACACTGGAAGAAGCAATGTCCAGTTTATCTCGCCAGATAGAACAATCAAGGTAAATCTCATTTACTAGTTGTTGAATCGTGTTTACCGGTCCGATCTACCGGTACCTAGTATGTAGATACGGGAGCCACTGATCATGTATGCAATTCTTTGCAGGGGTTCCAGGGAACCAGGCAGCTTAGTGATGGAGAGATTTATCTATATATGGGAAATGCTACGAGAGTAACAGCAGTTGCAGTAGGAGATCTACATCTTAGTTTTGGTAGAGATAGGATTTCAATATTCAGAAATTGCCTTTATGTACCTTCTATTAGAAGGAATTTAGTTTAAGTTTCTAGTTTAGTAAAGAATGGATATTCAGTTCATTTTAATAAAGTAGTAGTTATTAAGGAAAAAAAACGTTTTATTTGTTCTGGTCAATTGGTGGATGATCTTTATATCTTAAATTCTATCTCTCCTATACTGCAACTTAATGAATTGAATAACACAAATAGTTTTCCATTTAAGAGAAAAGAACCTTCGAGGATGAACCAAACGCATCTTTGGCACTTACGCCTTGGTCATATTAATTTGAAAAGGATTCAAAGACTGGTTCAAAATGGGCCATTAGGCTCATTGGAAGTGGAGGCACTTCCAGTTTGTGAATCCTGCTTGGAAGGTAAAATAACCAAGAGGCCATTCTCGGCCAAGGGCTATAGAGCAAAAGAGCCGTTGGAACTGGTTCACTCTGATTTGTGTGGTCCTATGACTGTCCAAGCAAGAGGGAGATTTGAGTACTTTGTCACTTTCATCGATGATTACTCAAGGTATGGGTACATTTACTTGATGCGGCGTAAGTCTGAATGCTTTGAGAAATTCAAAGACTTCAAGGCTGAAACGGAGAAACGTCTAAGTAAATGTATCAAGACACTACGATCTGATCGTGGTGGAGAGTACCTCTTGGGAGAGTTTAGGGAATACTTATTAGAGCAAGGGATTATATCCCAATTATCTGCACCCCGTATGCCTCAGCAGAACGGTGTAGCAGAAAGAAGGAACAGGACTCTTATGGACATGGTAAGATCTATGATGAGTTATTCGGATTTACCAATTTCCTTTTGGGGACACGCATTAGAGACAGCCTCATACATTCTAAACTTGGTACCATCTAAGTCAGTACCTACTACTCCCACGGAATTGTGGACTGGACGAAAGCCTAGTCTGCGACATGTTCGGATCTGGGGTAGTCCAGTACATATGCTGAAAGGGAACGCAAAAAAGTTAGAATCGAGAACAGAAGTATGTTTCTTTGTTGGGTATCCAAGAGGAACTAAAGGTGGTCTGTTTTATAGTTCTAAGGATCAGAAGGTTATTGTTAGTACCAATGCCACATTCTTAGAAGAGGACTATGTTATGGACCACAAGCCCAGAAGTCGTATTGTTTTAGAGGAAATGAGAGGAGAGACACCGACACATACTTCTTCGATACCATTGGTACGAGAAGAAACATCACACGACAGAGTTATCGATATTCCATTACCGCGTCATAGTGGGAGGATTATCAAAACTCGTGTAGACCCTGAACCAACCATTAACACGCAGGTTCATGAACCAGTACAGCGTGCAGATAATGGTGTATTAGGTTCAGAATCTTCACAACGAAATATCATTGATACACAGACAAGGGTTGTGCCTCCTCGTAGTGGGAGGGTTATTATTCAACCTAACCGGTATATGTTCTTGGGAGAGTCTTATGACCGGGTCCCTGATGAACAAGGTATCGATCCCTGTAACTACAATGAAGCACTCCAAGATAAAGATGCAGATCTTTGGCAAAAGGCTATGAAGTCTAAAATGGAGTCCATGTACTCCAATCAAGTCTGGGATCTTTTAGAACCACCCAATGAAATAAAACCCATTGGATGTGAGTGGATCTATAAGAAGAAGAGAGGAGCAAACGGTAAGGTGGAAACTTTTAAAGCAAGGCTTGTTGTGAAAGGGTTCACTCAAAAAGAGGTAATTGATTATGAGGAAACGTTTTCGCCGGTGGCCATGCTAAAGTCTATCCGAATTCTCTTATCCACTACTGCACATTTTGATTATGAAATTTGGCAAATGGATGTCAAGACAGCATTTCTAAAAGGGAATCTTGACGAGTGCATCTATATGATGCAACCAGACGGGTTCATTGTGAAGGGCCAAGAACACATGTTGTGCAAGCTTAAGAAGTCCATTTATGGACTTAAGCAGGCATCTAGGTCTTGGAATATCCGCTTTGATCAAGCAATTAAGTCTTTTGGTTTTGATCAATGTGCGGATGAATCTTGTGTGTACAAGAAACATGATGGAAGAGTGGTGGTGTTCTTAGTACTATATGTGGATGATATCTTGCTAATCGGAAATGATGTGGGGGTATTATCTTCTGTAAGGGTATGGTTCTCCATTCAATTCGATATGAAGGACTTGGGAGAAGCCGGTCACATCCTAGGGATCAAGCTTATGCGAGATCGCAAGAATAGAATGTTGGGCTTGTCACAAGGCACTTATATTGACAATATTCATGCAAGGTTTAGCATGCAAGATTCCAAGAAGGGATTCCTTCCCTTCAGACACGGAATTACTCTATCTAAGGATCAGTGTCCTAAGACACCTGATGAGATATAGAAGATGAAGGCAGTTCCTTATGCCTTGGCAGTAGGAAGCCTAATGTATGTTATGCTATGTACTAGGCCTGACATCTGCTTTGCTGTTGGCATGGTTAGTAGATATCAGTCTAATCCAGGGCAAGAACATTGGACTACGGTGAAAAATATTCTCAAGTACCTGAAAATGAATCGAGACTATATGTTAGTTTACCAAGTAGACAGTCTTGTACCCATTGGGTACACAAATTCTAATTTCATGTCAGATAGGGATTCCAGAAAGTCTACCTCAGGATATATGTTTACCCTAGGAGGTAGAGCCATTAGTTGGAGTGAGGTGTGTCACTTCATGGCTTTAAGTCTAAGTGGGAGATTGTTAGGGATGTATACTAAAAGCCATGCTTTATGTAGTTGATTTATTATTCATTTAATAAAATCAGTTAATCCATTTTTTATGAGAATCTGTGTGGGAAATATTTGTATTATATTGTTTATTTAATATTATGCATATGTGTCTTTCACTCTACATAGTAGGTGGTTTGGTGTGTAGAGTTCGGCTTGCACAGGGAAGATCAGACCATCGGATCTTGTAGAATGTAAGATTTTGATTTACAGTCTCAGATGAATTGGACACACCATCGGTAGGACTGCAGCATGGTGTTGTAGTAGGTTTGTCTTGACTGCGGGAAACGGTATAGTTTCAACTCACCATGCTGGTACATTTTGTGTATTAAATGGGACCGACTTGGGGTAATTATCTTTTTACTGACTTATAAGATAATTAATACCTCGTGACTATTATGAGTGTTTATGCTCTAAATCCTAAGTTATTTTATGGACACGTACATTTGATATTTACACTTTGATCCCTAAAAGGGTGAGATCCTTAAATGGGTCAATATCTCATTGGATTGGGTGACAATATTAATTGTGTGGTGGCTATTAATTAATGATGGAATCCATGTCTCAATTTTGGGATTGATGATATCCCCTTGAGAAAGCTTATAAGTTTTGATTATGTCAAACCCTGCAGGTGGATTTTGTATCCGACATATCAGATAAGTTAAGCAGAGGATCTCAAGGAATTTTAAGAGATTAATTAAATATGATTGTCAGTAATTATATTTAATTAGTGGATATCTGTAATCTTAACATGGGGAGATAATAAGCATTTAATAACATGGAGCTCGAAATATATTTTTGAGATAAGGATAGGAGTGCAATTATAATTCTTTAGTGGTATGAATTATAATTTATGGAAATAGGAATCTGATTCAGTTCAAATTAGGGTTTCCTAATTCCATAAGGAAGCCTATTCCTTATTGAATTCTTATGGTCCCTACCGTAGCCTATATATATGCTGCCTTGGCTCTTCTCTCAGGTTGCATGATTTCATATTCTAAGCTTCCCTTGACCTCCTAGCTTTCTTCCACCAAACCCTAGTCTCTGTGAGCATTCAAGAGACATAGGAGTGAAGATCTCTAGCGTCGGACAACGCTCACTAAAAGAGCTTCGGACTGTTTGATACTGATCGAAAGTTGCTGAATGTTTTACACAACGTTCCTGACGTCGAGACGGAGCTGCCGTAAAAAATTCAAGTAAATCGGAGATTGTTTAGTCCTCCTGACGAACACATCTTTGTCGGATCAATGTGATCGGGATTGAATCGTCACAGCAATCAAAGAGAGTGCTATAACTGGGAATAGAAATAGAATGTAAAGAGAGAAGATCAGAAAACATAAAGGATTTCGAAAGAGCCCACACTCAGTTCGATATTCTGGCAGCAAAGGAATATGGTAGAAGATCGTGAGCTGTTATCGAGCCCGTGTTCTCGATTCGTCTACTACAGCAATCCGTTTTTGCAGTTCAAGGTAACCCTAGTTCCGCCCTTGTAGGGTTATTGTAGTTTTCACGTAATTTTTTTTGCAGTACCAACTTATACGCGCTGTCATTGTACTCTTAGGTTCTCGTGAGCTTGCCTGGAGAAAACAATAGTTATAGACATGAGTGTCGTTAGCCTGAATATCGTTGCCTTATGGCCGTCAGGTTACCTTTTTTGTCATCGTCACCTTACGGCCTCATATTATCATCATCACCTTACGGCCTCATATTGACATCGTTGCCTTACGGCCTTAAATTGACATCATCGCCTTACTTCCTTATGGCAACCCCATCTTATTCATCCGACCATAGTCAATTTGTCATCGTCGCCTTACGACCTCACGTTGACATCGTCGCCTTACATCCTTATATTAACCCTATCTTATTCATCCGACCATAGTCAATTTGTCATCGTTGCCTTACGGCCTCATGTTGACATCGTCGCCTTACGGCCTTATATTGACATCATCACCTTATGGCCTTATAGTAACCCCATAGCATAATAACTTGTTCTCATTGATTTGATTGTAACATTTGGACCTCCGCGGTCCACCCAATGTGTGATAATATAATTGAGTTAGTCTCCTCGACTAACCATGCAGACGTCAACTTTGACATTCATGACTCGACTACGTTCATGTGAATATTTATGCGAGTGTATGACATGTAACATAGCGAGTATGAATCATAATAACAATCATCAATTAAGCATGGAGTATAAGTATCTAGATATGCGTTTTCACATAAAGAGTTTATCATAACGTTCACATGTATAATACTCATCAGATATGTCCACATAGGATACACTGTATATTCACATAATACACATAGGATAGTTCTATAATATACCAAGTGAGTTAGGACGACTCACCTCAATGCGGGTTCGTAAGAACAAACGTAGCTTTGGTTCCTACAATGTATATAAATTCATAGAACGACGGTTAATAATCATACTAGAATTAAGGGCATAATGGTAATTGTATTAGATGGGTCTCTAAACCTCAACAAGATGATCTAGACATCATTCTGAATCCAACACCATTGACTAGACTCAAATCGGAGTCCGCCGTGTAAAAGGCTGGATTTCTTATGCCAGTATGGGCCCTAACCATAAGTTGTATTTTTTTAGCATGTCACACGGTCACCGGACTTTAAGGGGATGTTCTAGACATTATTTTAAAAATCTGGAAACTGACCACGTATTTTTCTGAGATACAGTTTATTTATTACGAATCATTGAAGTCTTAACCATCTAAGAATAGACCTAGGGACACCCTAATTATAAAATATATTTTAGGAAGACATTGTGTCCTCATAAATATTTTTATTAAATACTAGGCCATAAAATGGGGTAGTGGTATTTTTCTCATAATTTTCGGAGCTCATTTGATATTTAAATTAATTAAAACAATAATAAACGGCTACGTATAATATATTAAAAATATCCAAACTTAGTTTTATAATTTGTGAATTTACAAAACAGTCATTTATATCCTTAGGACATAATACATAATCTCTCAGATTTTAAAATGGGCCAATAGATATTTATTATCTATTTATCATAATTTTAAACTAGCACTTTTTATTTATTTCAACTAAATAAATAATAAGTACAATATCTAATTATTAAAGTATAATTTCATAATATAATACAATATCCCAAAACATTAAAATTTACTTAATATACTTTTAAAACTATTTTAAACTATAGTTACATAATTTAAAAACCATAGATTTATAAGAAATTTAAATCAAGTAACCAAGGCTCTGTTTGCAACCTAGATAGCTAACCAACAAAAGCTGTCAATATGCTGCCTTTCCAAACAGGGTATAAGCCCCTTGGTTTCTTCTTCTTCTTCTTCACGAAGTCTGAAATATATATATATATATATATATGTATATACACATGTATATTACACATTTTGTACACAAATATTCAAACGTCCGTATCTCCCTTATTTCTTAACGAAAATACAAAAACTTTATGTCAAAATTGAGTCCCTCGACTAGCCCGATCTAATGGTATAGGTCTTGAACATAACTCTTAACGGTTTGTCCATATGGGGGGAAAAATTGTTTAGCCAAAAAAGAATAATTGAATCATAGGACAACCAAACGCGATCTATGCTTCGAGCCATGCATCGAGGATCTTAAGGGGATCATTAGGGTCATTTTGGCATTGGTTTCATGGGTTTTGGTGACGGTCCAAAAACCCGAGCTCGTACGAGCTTTAATAGCGGTCCGGCCATGACGGCAGCCTCAGGTCTGTGTCAATGGTGTCCGTGTGGGTGTGTTTGGTCTGTATAATGTACAAAAATATAAAAAGGGGTGTGAGGTTCTACCTTCCTCCGTTCCGGTCGGTCTCGGGTCTCTCCTGTCACGACCCATCCCAAATACGCGTGGAAATAGGACATGTGGCACACCACTAAAGCTCGTCTAAACCATTAAACTACTGTACGCAGTGGAAAAGGAACTTAAAACAACCTTGACTATATAAAACTTTAGGAAACGATACCTTCCAAATTGTAAAATCTTTATAAAATTGAAAACGTAATCGTATTTCGAAACGAATGATTTTATGTTGAAAGGGTTCCAAAGGTACCCTAAGAACTGATCAAAACATTTAAAATATTTTCGGAAGGTATAGAAAATGATTTCTGGCAGGGGGCATTTCGACCAGTCGAATGACCCTTTAGCAGAATTTGCCTAAGGCATCACCCAACCTTACTCCTTTCATTCCTCCAAACAAGTTTACCTTATTTTAAACTTCTCCATCTATGCTAGGCTTTTAAGAACATTGTTAAGACATGGTAATCTACAAAAAAGCATTAATGACAGAACAAGCTAAGGCTTGTTTGGATCAAAAATACCAAAGTACTATTACAATCCTTCAAAACACTGAATGTGACGAGTTAAGGTACAAAACACAATCCAAGAGTTCAGATCCTTATTAAGATTACCGAAAAGAGTTTTAATTCATATAATATCCTTACTAAATTATTCCAAGTTCTATGTTAAGATCAAAACCCAAACTATTCAAAAATTACATTGTCTGGAATGGTAACAAAAGTATATACAAGTGTGATTATCATCGTTCCACGGCCTCACTCCTCACGCTTCTTTTTCCCTTTCTTCTTGTCACCTGCAATGGAGATTTTCTCCATTACTCAGCTATATGTTGAGTGCACAATTCTTAACATATGCTTATATGACAATTCATGGTTTAAACATCTAAAACACATTGAAATAGTCTTTAGGGTGAGTGGTACGCATTCATCTGGTAAACAAAACCGATGTTGTGGAAGGCACACCTCTCCCACGCATCTTGCACACTGGTTGGGCCTTCCTCCATACCAGGAATCGTGTTCTGGTTGGGCCTTCCTCCATACCAAACACAAACACAACCATAATCAATATCACAATCCTCAACATCGAGGAGCTTACTCCCAGATGAATTTGCACCAACCCCCCCCCCCCCCCCCCCCCCTGACCCTAGTAGACACATAGCATGCTCACATAAATAGTTATACATGCTTTTATCGCAATTTCACATGCATAATTAACGGGCTTAGCTAATACATGAATTTCGCCCGGATCCAAAACATCAAAGCCGATATTAAAAACATGAAAATTCCATATATATCATAGGCATAGAATTCATACCGCGTGCGATCTCTCCGAAACTTTAAAGGACGAATAAGAGGCCCGATTAAACGTCGGATCTTAGATTATACGCGATTCCTACAATTTTACAGGGGTTTTCTCCAAATTCCTAGAAATTTACTTTTCGGAAAAAGTTAGCCAAACATGGCCTAAAGACTATCGAAACGTAGCCCTTGCCTTGAGGAGTTCAAATACGAAGTTTGGTGAAATTCAGACGGACGGAAAGTCACTGATCGTCGTCGCAAAGCCCATAGGATCAAATCTCCCTTTTATCTCTCCTCCTTTGATATTTTTGGAAAGTTGTTAAAAATGAAATGTCATCCATACTATTTATAGACATAACTTCCGCAAATTACGTCTACCTCACCACGAGTTTCTCGAAACTTCTAATTATCTCCCGAAACATCTACTTTATTACCTCACGAGTGAAAACTAAAATTTATAAATGTTTTCGACTAAGTTCTGTTTGGGTCCAAAATAAGGATCCAAAACTAATCACCATGGAATCTCTAAACCGCCTACCTTTTTAAGTAACGTAACACTCACGTTCTCACCACAGTTCTCAAAATGATATAATACATTATCAAAATTACCAGAAATGTACACTACGCAGGGTAATTTACTATTCATGAGAATACCATATATTTCGAATAACATTTAAATCATATAAATGTCATTTAATCATGTTAATGCAATATGAAGTTCCATGTTCCCGTGTCTTCACTGACACCTCACCGTTGACCCACGTCAACTCAACTTAAATTATCAATGAACACTAATAATTCCACAAATTACCACAGTGTCATTCTTAAAACATATAAATTTTAGATCGGGTGTGACAACTCTCCCCTCCAATTGTCACACCCGATTCAAAAAGAAAGTTGGTCCCCAAACTTTACCTCATACGTCGAACAGGTACGGATACTCAATCCTCATTTCTTCCTCACTTTCTCATATGGCCTCTTCAACGGTGTGGCTATGCCATAACACTTTACCATTGGAATTGTCTTCATTCTAAATACTTGCTCCTTTCGATCTAAAACCTCTACTGGATGTTCTATGTAAGTCAAATCTGCTTGAATATGCAACGGTCCTCGTACCATGATCTTACTTGTATCCATCATACGCTGTCTCAACATTGGCACATGAAATACATTGTACACATGTTCCAACTCTGATGACAACGCCAATCAGTAAGCCACTGGACCTACCCTCTCTAGGATCTTAAAAGGTCCTACGAATCTCGAATTGAGTTTTCCCCTCTTTCTGAATCGAACAATGCCTTTCGAAGGCAATACTCGCAAGTATACAAAGTTACCTACTTTGAACGTCATCGGTCGCCGCTTCGAGTCTGCGTAACTCTTATATCGGCTCTGAGCTACCTTGGGTCGCTCTTGAATTAACTTCACCTTGTCAGTAGTCACCTGTATTAGCTCAGGTCCTAATAACTTTCTTTCTCCAACCTCAGTCTAACAAATCGATGATCGACGCTTACGCCCATATAACACCTCATAAGGTGTCATTCCAATACTCGATTGAAATTCATTATTGTACGCGAATTCGATTAATGGCAAGTGCTTCTCCCAGTCACTCCCAAAGTCTAGGACACAAAGTCTTAACATGTTTTCCAAGGTTTGAATCGTCCGTTCTAACTGTCCATCGGTCTGAGGATGAAATGCAGTACTAAAGCTCAACTTGGTACCCATAGCCTCCTATAGACTTCCCCAAAACCTTAATGTAAAACTACTATCATGATCCGATATGATCACAGCTAGAACTCCGTGTAGTCTCACAATCTCTTTCGCATACAACTCTGCTAACCTCGAAGGTTTAGTCATCTTGATTGTTAGAAAATGCGTCGACTTCGTCAATCTATCAACTATGACCCAAATCTTATCGTTCTTATTAAACGATCGTGGAAATCCTGAAATAAAGTCCATCATGATCTCATCCTATTTCCACTCCGCTACCAGCAACGATTGTAGCAATCCCGCAGGTACTTGTCTTTCTGCCTTCACTTGATGACATACCGAACATTCAGTTACAAATTTGGAAACTTCATGTTTCATACCCTTCCACCATAAGTTTTCCCGTAAGTTCTAATACATCTTGTTACTTCCCGAATGAATTGAATATCTACTGTTGTGAGCCTCTTCTAGAAGTCGTTCCTTTAAGTCCCTCATGTTTGGTACACATAAATGATTCCCAAGCATCAACACCCTTTGTTTCAAGGTAAACCTCGGTTGTTTGTCCAAAGGTATCTCGTCTCTCATCTTGCACAAATAAAGATCATGGAATTATTCTGCCTTGATTTCATTTAGGATGTTTGGGTGAGCTATGATTGCCATCATCAAACCACCATTCGTCTCTGGAATCACCTGAAGCACCACCACGACCGCTACCGCGCGTCCGCCTGCGATGCGGTACATCTAGTTCCAATCATTCCATTTCTCGGACTAACTCCTTTTGTTTGGTGAGCTCATCGGCTAAGTTCCTTGTCGTCTTCCGGCTTAACGCATCGGTCACTACATTAGCCTTTCTTGGATGATATTCAATCGAAAGATCATAATCCTTCATCAGCTCTAACCATCTCCTCTGTCTCATATTCAAGTCTCGTTGCGTAAATATGTATTTCAAACTCTTGTGGTCTATGAAAATCTCACATTTCTCCCCATACAGGTAATGTCTCTAAATCTTCAAAGCATGAATTATAGCGGCGAATTTGAGATCGTGAGTCAGATAATTAACCTCATGTGTCTTTAATTGTCTAGAGGCATAAGCAACCACGTTACCACCTTGCATAAGCACACAACCCAACCCTTGATGCGAAGCATCACTATAGATTACAAACCCCCTAGTTCTGAACGGTATTGTCAAGATAGGTGCCCTTGTCAACCCGCCTTCAACTCCTGAAAACTGTCTTCACATTCTTGACTCCATTCAAAAGTAATACCCTTTCTCATTAGCTTTGTCATTGGTAATGAAATCTTCGAGAAATGTTCGATAAAATGGCAGTAATATCCTGCTAATCCTAAGAAACTTCGAATTTTAGATACGGATGTCGGCCTCTGCCAATTAGATACGGCTTCTACCTTGTGAGGATCAACTAATACACCATTCTTATCAATCACATGACCAAGAAAAGTAATGCTAGGAAGCCAGAATTCACACTTCTTAAATTTACCAAACAGTTGTTTTTCTCGCAATCTCTGAAGTATAAGTCTCAAGTGGTTCTCATGTTCTATTTCACTCGCCGAATAAATAAGAATATCATCTATAAATGCTATCACAAAATCGTCCAAGTAGTCCTTGAAGACTTGGTTCATAAGATCCATAAATGCGGCTGGTGCATTTATAACTCCAAATGGCATGACTAAGAACTCGTAATGTCCATAGCGCGCCCTGAAAGCTATTTTCTCAACATCTTCAGCCTTTACCTTCAACTGATAATAGCCCGATCTCAAGTCGATCTTTGAAAACAGTTGTGCTCCATGAAGTTGATCAAATAGATCGTCAATTCTCGACAATGGATACTTGTTCTTGATTGTCAACTTGTTTAACTCTCTGTAGTCAACACACATTCTCATTTAACCATCTTCCTTTTTCACAAATAACACTGGGGCTCCCCACGGTGATATGCTAGGTCGAATGAAACCTTTGTCAAGTAATTTTTATAGCTAATTTTTTAATTTTTTCAACTCTACTGGTGCCAATTTATATGGTGCCTTAGATACGAGTCTTGAGTCTGGCATTATCTCGATAGTAAACTCAGTCTCCCTCTCGATTAGAACATCTGGCAAGTCATCAGGAAATACATCCAAATATTCTCGTACTACGGGAATATCTCCTATCTTTAATTCGATCGCCGAAGTGTCAATTACCGAACATAAAAATCCCTAGCATCCCTTTTTCAATAAATTTTCTGCTCGGATAGCTGAAATCAAGTACGGTGGCGGTGTAACCCCACTCCTTGAAAACAAAAGTTCCCATATACTAATGAGTGAAAATTGACTTTCTTCCGTTCACAGTCTATTGTAGCTTGGTTAAGGGATAACCAATCCATTCCTAGAATTACATCAAAATGGTTCACAACGATCGGTATAAGATCTACAGTCATCAACTTCTTGCCTAATTTGATCTCACAATTCCTATATATTGTAGACGTCACCACTGGTTTACTAAGCGGCACAGAAATGGACAAATCATATCCTAGTGGCGCGTACTTAACATTAAAATGTTCAACAAAGTTATAAGATACAAACGAATGCGTAGATCCTGAATCAATGAGTTTGCGTGCTAAGTGCGAACATACAAGCACCATACCTGAGACCACTATATTAGTAGCAGCCACGTCTCTAGGGTACATCTGAAAAGATCTTTCCTCATGTTGTTCTATCTCCAGTCTCCTCTCACTAGACTGTTTAGGCTTCGAACCACTAGAAGCCATGGAACTTGCCCCTTGTTGAGGATACTTCCTTAAACAATCCTTTGCTCAGTATCCCAAAGTACGACAATCAAAACACTTGAGTTGCAGATAGGATGTAGAACCTGCACTATTTTCCCCTTTACCTTTACTTTAAGAATTAGTCAGAAAACATCAGCCCATGTGTGGTCGATTGCAAAGCGGACATAATGGAATGTTACTGGGTACTCTTCGGGAGTCACTAAAGCTAGAACCAGAGCCCCGTGAAAATGGCCTCTTAAACGACCCGCCTTGACTTCAGTCACCACCCTCATAACCTCGATTCCCTTAATTTTGTCTCGATCTCTCCATTCCACTTTCGGCTACTAACGTTTGTTGCACCGCTGCGACGGTTGAATGTTCGTAGGTCTCCACCCTCAAACGAATATTGTCTCTTAAACCTTCTTCAAATTTCCTTGCTCTATCTTCTTCCTCTGGCATTGAACCTTTATCAAATCTTAATAACATATTGTACTTGGAGGTATATTTAGTCATAGTCATATCTCCTTGCCGTAGGTTATCAAATTCTCTCTTTTTCACGTTATGGGCAGCCCTCGAAAAGAATCCATAATTGAACTCTGCCTTGAACCCTTCCCATGTAATCGGTGCCCCTTGATCTAAAACATTTACCCACCAGTTCTGGGCTTCACCCCTTAACACATCACTTGCGTTCTCAATCTTCTCTCTATCGGTCATCGGAATAAATCAGAAAATTCGTTCCATGTCCATGACCCAATGTCCCGCCAGCATTGTACTAGCTGTTCCATGAAATTCTATTAGTTTCTTTTGTGCAAACTGTTCAGATACAGGTCTCATACCCTATTCTAGGGTTCATGTACTACGGCTATCAGTGTTGGCTCGAATAGAGGTGTTGGAGGCAATCGCTGCGCTATAATCCTTATCATATCCACCATGTTCCCCATCATTTCTACCATTTCATTCATAACTCGCGTATGCGTTGATAATTCCCGGTAACCCAAAACTGCTCAACTTGTTAATCTCGATGCATAAACGCTATGCATGCATGACAATCAACAATTTATATATGTAAAACAACATACATATGCATCAAACATCTCTACAATGTATGGATGCATTCTAGAACATATGACAATTCTCTCAACACTCTACTCGTCGTCGAACGTTCCCAAAGTTTTGTTACCTCTAGCTCTAATACCAATAAATGTCACGACTCATCCCACTACGCGTGGAAATAGGACACGTGGCATGCCACAAAGGCTCGTCCAAACCATTAAACTACTATAAGCAGTAGAAAAGGAACTTAAAACAACCTTGAGTATATAAAACTTTGGGAAACGATACCTTCCGAGTTATAAAATGCTTATAAAATTGAAAACATAATTGTATTTCGAAACGAATGATTTTATGTTGAAAGGGGTCCCAAAAGTACCCTAAGAACCGATAAAAACATTTAAAATATTTTTGGAAGGTATAGAAAAAGATTTCTGGCAGGGGGCATTTCGACCGGTCGAACGACCACATTCGATCGGTCGAATGACCCCATTCGACCGGTCGAATGACCCTTTAGCAAAATCTTGCACAAAGCTGCAGAATTTGCCTAAGGCATCACCTAACCTTACACCTTTCATTCCTCCAAACAAGTTTACCTTATTTTAAACTTCACCATCTATGTTATGCTTTTAAGAACATCGTTAAGACATGGTAATCTACGAAAAGCATTAATAACATAACAAGCTAAGGTTTGTTTGGATCAAAAATACCAAAGTACTAGTACATTCCTTCAAAACTCCAAATGTGACGAGTTAAGTTACAAAACACAAACCAAGAGTCCGAATCCTTATTAACATAACCAAAAAGAGTTTCAATACATCTAATATCCTTATTAATCCATTCCAAGTTCTAAGCTAAGAACAAAACCCAAACTATTCAAAAATTACACTGTTTGGAATGGTAACAAAAGTATATATAAGGGTGATTCTTGTCATTCCACGGCCTCAATCCTCACGCTTCTTTTTCCCTTTTTTCTTGTCACCTGGAATGGAGTAAATCTCCATTGCTCAGCTATATGCTGAGTGCACAATTCTAAACATACGCTTATATGACAATTCATAGTTTAAACATCTAAAATACATAAAAAATAGTCTCTAGGGTGAGTGGTACGCATTCATCTGGCAAACAAAACCGATGCCATGGAAGGCACACCTCTCCCACGCATCTCGCACACTGGTTAGGCCTTCCTCCATACCAGGCACCGTGTTCTGGTTGGGCCTTCCTCCATACCAAACACAAACACAACCACAATCAATATCATAATCCTCAACATCGAGGAGCTTACTCCCAGATGAATTTGCACCAAACCCCCCCTTTGACCCAAGTAGATACATAGCATGCTCACATAAACAATTTTACATGCTTTATCACAATTTCACATGCATAATTAACGGGCCTAGCTAATACATGAATTTCGCCCGAATCCAAAACATCAAAGCCAATATTCAAAATATCAAAATCCCATATATTTCATAGGCATAAAATTCATACCACGTGCGATCTCTCTGAAACTTTAAAGAACGAATAAGAGGCCCTAATAAATGTTGAATCTCAGATTATACACGATTCCTACAAGTTTATAGGGGTTTTTCGCAAATTCCTAGAAATTAGATTTTCAAAAAAAGTTGGCCAAACGTGGCCTAAAGACTATCAAAATGTAGCCCTTACCTTGAGGAGTTCAAATACAAAGTTTGGTGAAATTCAGACGAACGAAAAGTCGCCAATCGTCGTCATAAAGCTCGTAGGATCAAATCTCCCTTTTTTCTCTCCTCCTTTGATATTTTTGGAAAGTTGTTAAAAGTGAAATCTCATCCATACTATTTATAGACATAACCTCCTCAAATTACGTCTACCTCTCCACGAGTTTCTCAAAACTTCTAATTATCTCTTGAAACGTCTTAAATATCTACTTTATTACCTCACGAGTAAAAACTAAAATTTGTAAATGTTTTTGACTAAGTTCCGTTTGGGTCCAAAATAAGGATCCAAAACTAATCTCCATAGAATCTCTAAACCAACTACCTTTTTAAGTAATGCAACACTCACGTTCTCACCACAGTTCTCAAAATGATATCATACAATATCAAAATTACCAGAAATGTACTCTACATAGGTAAATTTACTATTCACGAGAATACCAGATATTTTGAATAACATTTAAATCATATAAATGTCATTTAATCATGTTAATGCAATATGAAGTTCCATGTTCCCGTGTCTTCACTAGCACCTCACTGCTGACCCATGTCAACTCAACTCAACTCAAATTATCAATGAACACTAATAATTCCACAAATTACCACAATGCCATTCTTAAAACATATAAATTTTGTAATGGGTTGACATCTCCCGCGACTCTCTCTCTCTAGCTCTCGGTCTCTCTTTCTCCTCTTCTCCTTCCTCCTCATTTTTCTTCGATTTGTGGTCTATTTGTACAGAGTGGTGACAGAGGGTGAGGGAGTAGTGGGGTTGGGGCAGTGAGTGAGGGTGAGGGTGGAGTTGGGTTTTCCTTTTTTGGGTCTTTCTAACTCTCACACTTTCTAACTCTCTCTCTCTCTCTCTCTCTCTCTCTCTCTCTCTCTCTCTCTCTCTCTCTCTCTCTCTCTCTTTCTCTCTCTTATTCTCACTCTCTCAGTATGTATATATATACAACACAAATGCACCCTACATATAATATAATATTTATATATACACACAATATATACATATATACATTATATATAAAACGTATGTGTGTGCTTGTGTGGTGGTTATGGGTCACAGAGGGAGATTGAGAGTGATTGAGTGAGGGTGTACTTTGGAGGGAAAAAAGTGGCCGACAGTTGGTGAAAAAGGCAAGGGTCCAGCAGTTTAGGGGGGGTGTCCAGGTGGTGAGGTTTTGCACATTAGGTAATGAGTTGTTTAGGTAGGTACAATGACTATTTAGGGCAATATTCCTCTTTCCTCATTTGTATAGTTAGTTGTTGCTAGAAATCACTTGCCATGTAGTCTAAGTTAATATAGATTTTATAAGTTAACGTTACTATGTCAGTCCGGGTCTATAACTTGCAGTCTAAGTTAGTAATATATCAATACGTACTAGCTATTCAAGGTTCTACAATTATGGGACCAAAAATACGGGAACTCATTTTTATTAACAAAAATTTATGGATTTTACATCATCCACTATCAGAGTTTGCTATACATTGAAAAGACAAGGAAACTTCTCATACATTTCTGATTCTAACACCCAAGAAGCTTCACACTCAATATGATGTTTCCACTAGACTTTCACTAAAGGGATCTCCTTAGTCCTTATCTTCTTAGTTCCTCAATCCATAATCTTCACTGGTCCTTCATTATATGTCACATTATCGTTTACTTTGATATTCGTAAAGATGATCTCATAAGATGAGTTGTGCACGACTTTCCTTAACATGCTAATATGAAAGACGTTATGGACTCTTGACATCTTGGGTGGCAATGCAAGTTGTAGGCAACTTTTCCCACACATTCCAAAATTTTGAACGGTCCAATGTATCATGGTGAAAGCTTTCTTCTCTTCTGCCCAAATCTAACAACACCTCGTATCGGTGATACTTTCAGGAATACGTGATCTCCAACATTAAATTCCAAGTCTTTTCGGTGCTTTTCTGTCTGCTCTACACTGCTTTCATCTTTTCTCCAACGATGTTAATCTTTTCATTCGTTTCTCAAACCATCTCAAGTCCTAGAAGTTTATCATCTCCAACTTCTATCAAACACAAAGGTGATTGGCACGGTCTTCCATATAAAGTTTTGAATGGTGCCATCCCTATATGCGAGTGATAGCTATTGTTATATGCAAACTCTATGAGTGGCAAGTTCTCATCCCATGAACTTTCAAAATCTATCGCACAGGCTCGGAGCATGTTCTCCATGACTTGATTGACTCTCTCAATTTATCATTCAGTTTGGGGGTAAAATGTTGAACTTAACTTTAACGAAGTTCCCAGTGCTACTTGTAAGCTTTCCCAAAATCCTAACATGAAATGTGAGTCGCGGTCTGACATGATTTTTACGGGCACTCCATGCAGTAGAACAACTTATTGTATGTACATTTTGCTCAGTTTTTCAACCGAGTAAGTCATACATAAGCGATGAAATGAGACGATTTGGTAAGTTGGTCCACGATTACCCAAATAGCGTCTTGATTTTATTTCGATCTCGGTAGTCCTATAATAAAATCCATCGTAATGTGTCCCTATTTCCATCCGGGAACTGAAAGTGGTTGTAACAATCCTCCTGGTTTTTAATGTTCGACTTTGACTTATTTATAGATCATGCACTTGGATACATAATCCGCTACTTCTCTTTTCATTCCATCCCACCAGAAGTTTCTCTTTAGATCCTTGTACATTTCATTCCTCCAGGATGAACACACATCCTTGACTTGTGTGCTTCATCCAATATATCTTTCCTCAAGTTATCCTCATCGGGTACACAAAGTCAGTTACGGCATCTGAATCCTCTATTTGCTCCCATATTCCATTCGGTGGGGTCCTTTGTCGATGCTTTCTCAAACCATTGATGAAGTCCTTCGTCGTTTCCTTGAGCTTCAAGGATACGACTTATGAGTGTTGGTTATACTATGAGACATCCAAAGAGGCATCCTTCAATTGACTCGACATTCTAAAAGTCAAATTCTGTTAACATCTCCAATGTTTTCCATTATCTAACCATGAGAGAAGATACGATGAGTTTGCAGGGTTTCCGGCTTAACGCGTCAGCAACTACATTTGCTTTACTAGGGTGATATTGTAGGGTAAAATCATAGTCCTTTAGCAATTCCATCCAACATCATTGTCTCATATTCAACTCCTTTTGAGAGAACAAATATCTAGGGCTCTTGTGATCCAAAAATAGATCGAACTTCTCTCCATAGAGGTAGTGCCTCCAAAGTGCAAATACGATTACGACTAGTTTGAGATCGTGCGTAGGATAGTTAAGCTCATGTGGTTTTAACTATCATGATCCATACGCTATCACACTTCTGTCCTGCATAAGCACACATCCAAGTCCTTGATGTGATGCATCGTTGTATATGGTGAATTGTTCACCACTCTTCAGTATTGCAAGCACTGGCACTTTGGTTAATCTCTTCTTTAACTCCTAAAATGCGCGCTCATGCTTGTTATTCCCTTCGTACTTCAAGTCCTTTTTGGTTAATCCAGTAAGAGGGGTTACGATCTTGGAGAATCCTTCCACGAATCTCTGGTAATATCCAGCTAGACCAAGAAAACTTCTAACTTCCGTTGCTGTGGTCGGTCTATTCCAGTCCAAGACAGCGTCGATCTTTGAAGAATCCAATTTTATTCCTTCCTACGAGACAACATATCCTAAAAATTTGACTTTCTTTAGCCAAAACTTGCACTTGCTGTTCTTCGCATACAAGTGATTATCTCGTAGAGTTTGAAGTACTATCTTCATATGTCTTTTGTGTTCTGCCTCTATCTTAGAGTAGATGAGGATGTCATCTATGAACACAATAATGAACTGATCTAGATAAGGCTTGAAGATTCAGATCATTAGATCCATGAACATTGTCAGGGCATTGGTTAATTCGAAGGCATAACCAGGAATTCATAATGTCTATATCTAGTTCTGAAGGCCGTCTTGGGTACATCTTCATGTCGAACAAGCAATTGATGATATCCGAATTGTAGATCTATCTTTGAAAATGTTGTAGCTCCTTGTAATTGATCAAACAGATCGTCAATCCTCAGTAGTGGGTACTAATTCTTGATGGTGACCTTGTTCAATTCCCTGTAGTCAATACAAAGTTGAAGGGTTCCATCCTTCTTCTTGACAAACAGTACCGGTGCTCCCTATGGTGAAGTATTTGGATGAACGAATCCAAGGTCTTCGAGTTCTTGCACTTACATCTTTAACTCTTGCATCTCCATTGGGGCCATTCAGTAAAGTGTCTTCAACATCGGTGAGGTTTTAGGTATCAATTTAATATAAAAGTCGATATCTCTCTTGGGCGGTAGTCCATTAACTTCTTGGAAAACATCTTTGAAATCCTGGACTATGGGGATTTGAGCTATAGGAATTTTTTCACTTATTGTTCCAAGGGTGGCCAGGCAGTTCGTGAGGAAAACATCACATGAGGGATTGCACTTAAAATCAAAAGGTTTGCTTTCAGGTATAAAAAAGGTCATTAATTTGATGGCACAATCTAGCTTGGCATGATATTTTGCGAGCCAATCGATTCCTAAAATCACATCGAATTCCTTCATCGATAAAACTATCAGATTAGTGGGGAGATTTTGATCCTTCAAGTTTAGAGGGCAGTCCATGCATACCTTTCCCAACTTTACACTCACCCCTAGAGGTGATGTAGCATTCAGAGCTATATCCATCATTTGGGGTACTAAGCCTAAACGATGTACTATTCTAATTATAATAAACGATTTTATTCACCAGTATCGAACAAAGCTTTCACTTGGCTATTATAGAAGGTTAAAGTACCTTCTAGATTCTGCTGCTCCTCTTCATTAAATCCTGCTTTTTCGGGGATAATAGCATTAAGGCGAGTCTTTTCTTGTACAGATCCTCTATAGTAACCACCTCGAGGTACCCTACAATCCTTAGCTAGATGTCCTTTATTGTTATAGTTAAAGCAAACCACTTCTGGGCGACTATTCTTCTTCGGGGCACAACAATCCTTAGACATGTGTCCAGGGATTCCGCAGTTGAAGCAGACTCATGGTTACATTTATTGTCCCTGATTGTCCCTACAGTAGAGTCAATTTTAATGACACAACTAGTTTATTATGGAAGCTATCTACGGCTTCTTTTTACCATTCCAATTTCTCTTGAATCTTTGATTACGAGCTGGTGCTTGTCTCAGTCCTTGATTGAACCTCAGAGGGGGTGGTCGATTCACAAAGCGCATTCTGTTCACGACCAGTGATTTCTTTGAAGCCATGGGCTATTCCCACTAAAGCTTTGAATGTTTGGTACAAGTGTCCATAGATCAGCTTTTGCAGGGGTAGGAAAAGTCCCAGGTGGTACTTTCGATTCTTCTTCTCTGGGGTATTGATCATATGATGCGTAAATCGAGAAAGACGCTCGAACTGCACTGTGTATTCTCGTATAGTCTGGCTACCTTGGACCAAGTCAATAAATTCTTTCTCCTTTTTGTTCCTTTCAGTCTGGGGGTTTTCTAGAAACAACTCTTTGAACGTCGCCCATATCATCCCTTGTGCGGCTCCTCCTAGCGTTACTTTCTTTGACTCCCACCAGTCAGTTGCAGCATAAGTTAATTGATATGTAGCCAATCGACATTTATCAACTTCAGAGCATCCTTGTGTATCAAAGATAATGTCTAATTCACGAAGCCACTATTTTGCTTCCCATGGTTTGGTCATCCCATTGAATTTATCTGGATTCATTGCACGAAATCGTTCCACCGTACGATCCTCTTGTGGTTTGGGTAAAACTACAGAATTGATGTTAGCATGGTTGTTGTTGGGACCGTGGTTGTTTCCAATGTGTTCTAGGCATTGTAAGAATGCACCATACACACCAATGGGATCCATTCTAGCAGGAATAGGTTCCGGTTCTCCTCCAGTAGGGTTTGGGGGTCCTAAGCATCGATTCCTTCTTGGTCTGTCGACCATTGATCATCTGGTTTACTACAGAAGTATTCTACTTAGAACTTGTATGCAGGGTTGACTGGGGTATCTTTATGAAATGAAAATAAATAAGCAATTAAACAACACAAGCATGGAGGCAAGTATGGTACTAAAACATCTTCTTCATTAGTATGATAATGGTTACACAATTAAAGCCTTCCAAGAATACATGGATACAAAAGTGGGAATATTACCCTATTACATGTATTCTTACAACAAAAAAGGGTCATTAGCCCAAGTCAACTTAGTACAATTAAACTAAAATGACTAATACATTATAATAGATCATCTAGAACTAGTCATCTAGATCAGACTCGGATGTGATTTCTCTCACATCAGAGTCACGAGGTCTATCTTCATCCATATTGGGTTCCCCTAAGTCCCAATTCTTAATGTCAACATCGCCCTCATCATATTCGTTATTGTCATCGTCTGCGGGCATTTCTACTATAGGTTGGTACCACATAGGCTAAAGTTGTACTTCTTGTTTGGGTTTTTCCTCAGGTTTCAGGATCTTCTTCCGGATCATCCTTCTCGTCATCCTCTTCCTCCACATACATGTCTGGTTCATCATTGGACATTTTTGCATTATTGGGATTAGCAATAGGTTCTACCATTGGGGGTGCCTCTTGTACAGGGGCATTCTCATTTGGTGGCCAAACAAGATGGTCCTTTGGGTGAATCGAGGGTTCTTGCAGTATATGGTTTACTAGTGGTTGGAAGACAGTGTCATCCATCGCTAACTTCCTTATCTCCCCATACATTAACCCTTGGGTATATGCTGTGTGAATGGCCTCAACTTGGAGTCGGTGAGGGCCAGAGATATGGTATACATGATGCTGGACTCTCAATCCGCCTCGAGGTGCTGACAGGCTTTTAGTTTTACATTCTCAACGAATATTTCTGGATCGTCAGGTTTGATGCCATCGGGGTAAACCATATGTCCTCCAAAGTCATCATTTACATAGTAGCCTAGTTCTCGGGATTGCATTTGGTGCATAGGCACTCCTTGGAATGGCAGGGGTTTTTGGAGAAGTACAAGGCAGTGAGGACATCTGATAGGCACTGGTATACATCCTTTGAAAGTCCTCTGGATCCTTAAATAACTTAACCATCTCATCATGAACTTTCCTGATGATCTCAACCTCGTAGATAGCTTCTAAGTGTAGGGTATCAGGGTTATGAATGTTATCCTTATTCATTTCAATCCATAAGTTTCTCTTTTCTCCATCTCTAGCTAGCTGCCAAATTTGGTGATGATATACATCTGGGTTAACTGGCACCACATGATCGAAACATATTAGACGGCCTCCGAAGTCATCCTGGACATAGGTGGGGTCCATGCTACCTGTTTCACCAAAAGAACTTTCTTAATAAGGTATTGGTCCGAAGTATCTTAAGGTTTATCACTTAGGAATTAACCTGTTAACTTATCAAATCATAAGGGTGAATAATACAAATATGGGTAGTCAGAAAGTAATAGATAGGTTTTCATTAATAAGGAGATATTACATAAGAGGAATTAAAATACGACTTTTACATATATATATCCGCCAAAATGTGGGATTATAATCCCAACACAACATCAAGGAAAAGTAAGCTAACTAGAATGTTCTAATCTTCTAGTTGTGGTAATTCTCCCGAAATTTCAATCTCTTTAGGAAGGGTCCATTCCATCCATCTTTCATTGTCCCAACCTATTGGCCAGTCGGGATCATATAGGTACAGGGTTCCTTTTTCTATGAGATCTTCATCAGCTAGGTTTATTTCCATTTCTCCATCATCTGAACTATCTATGGAATCAAAGGGGGTAACCAGGGGTATTACTTCAGTCTGAGATTCTTTTGGATTAATCGTCATAGGATTATAAAGCAGGTGAGAGGTTTGATCCACCTCTATTGTCACAAGGGGGTGCTACGACTCTATGACATGCAGTCTTAGGTACTTATTTCTCAAGGGAGAGGCACTTCATCAGCCTTCTTATCTTCTTACATGCATTACGTTTGATAATAGCACCAGTATGGGTTAGGTCTCAGGAAATGACTTTCTTGTACTTAATGATTCTATGTTCTCCACTTTTAGCTCCACACTTCTTTAGTTCTCCATACTACCTGTTTGGAAGAAAACTATTTTAGTATCGGTTATTGTTTTTAAAAAAATATCTTAAGGTTTTTTAACTCAAGGGTGTCGGACAGTCAGCAAGCACAACTTAACCTAGTGGCTCTAATACCAAAAATCTTGTCATGCCCCGGAGTAGCGAAAATTAGAGGGAAATAAAATTTTCCTTTTCAGATCCGTGAGCCATGACTAATTACATAAGACTGACTTGTCTGTGCAAGCATTCTGTAATACCCTGTATTTTCAGGTATATATATATCCCTTGCACTTTCCTTAGTCTTTGGTGAGTTTGAGTCTCCAATCGATTGACATTCGTCCCAATCGATTGACATTTTTGGATACCAATCGATTGAATAATTTCCCAATCGATTGCCATTAGACCGACCTGAATTCATGACATGGCAGTTTGCTAATCGATTGCCATCTTCTTCAATCGATTGCCTTCAAAAAATCTGATATCAATCGATTGCCATTCATTCCAATCGATTGACATAAGCTGAGAAATACTTTCTTCTTTCCTTCAGCTTTAAACGTGTGGCACTCTTAACCCCTATATATACTCGTTCATTTGTGGCCTTGGGCCAAGTTTGTCAGCCTTGAGAGAGAGAGATACATACTCTCATATATATATACACACATATATATATTGTATATATATATTACACACACACACACACACTCTCGGGTTGAGAAGAAGAAGAAGAGGAGGAGGAGGAGACCAGAGAGAGAAAGAAGAGACAGACAGAGAGACCGAGAAGGAAAGGAGAGAGATCAACCACCATAGCCGCCGCCGCGGAGCTCGGGACGCCATCAACGGACCGCCGGGAGAGGTGAGTTTCATTAACTCACTTCAGGGATTGTTTTTGGATGTATATATGTGTTTAACAACGTGTATGAAAGATGGAAAGAGGAACCCCAACATTTTTATATAAAACTAGCAGTTTTGAAGAAGAAGACAGAGGTCAATCGATTGCCATTGGATCCAATCGATTGGATGATATCCCAATCGATTGATGTGGTGTCCAATCGATTGAATAATTTCCCAATCGATTGCCATAAATTCCAATCGATTGCTTTGCCAATCGATTGCCATTAAGTCCAATCGATTGACATTATTTCCAATCGATTGCCATTTTGGCCAATCGATTGGGTAAGAGCAGAATGTTGTTTATCTATTGTTATATGTTATGAGCTGGTTGTAATGTACCCAAGCTGCAAATGGTTGTACCATACGTGGTATTGGATATGTGCTTAGTCAACATGATACTACGTTAGCCTTATATAATGTATATGTTAATGTTACAAGATGAACTGTTTATTATTAACTGTCAATATGAGATGCTCTAATGGTTAAGTAACTGCCATATGTTATTGTCAAACTGAATAGTAGAACGGAACACGACAGCATGTTAATAGCAAATTAATAAGTAGATATGTTGAATACAGAGCATGTGGTATTTCTTGTACTTAGTATATGAGCATTTCACAACATGTGTCAGCATGCATGGGATAGTGATGTGAAGAGGTAAGAGAATCTGATGAGAAATGGGATATTGATATGAAGAGATGAGAAGATATGATGAGAAAGGGGAACTGTGATTTATATGGAAATAATGAGATACGTGTACTTTGGGATCCGTGGGATCAACGGCTGACGAGTCGGGTGGACGTGGGATGGTTAGAGTTCCTAGTGCGCCTCTCACTGTTGAAGACGTCCAGTGATGCGTATGCACTGTTGAAGATGTCCAGTGTACCGTTGAAGACGTCCGGCTAGTGCTCTAATCTATTCTCAGCTGTGTAGACGACCAGTGAGGGTATACGCATCGTTGAAGACGTCTGATGTGCCGTTCTATCATTTACAGATAGGTGGTACCGTGTAGACGACCGGTAACCCTATCAAGTGAATTGTGGGACCTGCTGCCTAGTCGGGTGATTCCGATTGGCAGTATTGTATCGACGAATGGATATCAGATTGGAATGATGGGATTGACGTATGGATACAGAGATGGATAGAGATATGAATATGAGTACGGATATGATGAGATAAAGGTTTAGTCGTGGATTCAGCGTCCCGACGTAAAGGTAGATGCATGGGTGGTTGCACGGTTACATGCATGGATTTGGTGAATACATGATGAGATATTTATACCATGATCTTTATTATTGAGTTCATTTAATCTGTTTCCTGTTATCGATGAATTCATGCATAGTTTAATGAGACCTCTGCTATGTCCGTGAGTGACGTCATTGATAAGAGATTAACCGCATTTCAAGATGCTGAACAATAGCGGTGAGGAGTGTTGTTTAATGTACTCACTCAGCTTTGTATTCGAAGCTGATGGCGTTTATGCCCTGGACATTCCAATGTCTAGAGCTTGGCAGGTAGTGAGGACGGAAGGCCGATGTTTCGCTGGACGTGGAGCTAAAGGCTTAAAGACGAAGATGTGCCGCTTTGTAATAGTTAGTTGGTATGTCTTTTGTACTACTGATGTTGTTGGTATAGGCTTCAGACTCTAAGCCAGCTGTTGTAATAGTTTTAGTAGACTTTTATAATTGGTACTTGGGCATTTGTTGCTTCCAAACCTTTTATATTTCCGCTGTAGCCTCTGATTATGTTAATAAGTTATGTTCTATGAATAGCATCCTCCCTATCGTGGTGTTTGTTGGTTTGATTAGATGACAATGCGGTTATTCACCCGTCATTCCCTATGGACCCATAAAGGAAATTTATTTTTCCCTATTTATGCTGCTCCGGGGCGTGACAGGATTTTTGGTATTAGAGCCCAGGGTTTTTAGTTGTTAACCGCTTGTCTTTTGTGTTAGAACCCGAGTTCTAAGATAATATCGGTAGCATGAGGATTAGCTGAGATGAGATAGAACTGTTATCTTGTCACGCAGATAAGAGGTTGGAAAAAAAAATTTGTCTGAGGATGTTTCTTTGGAAGGTAGTAACTGTTGGAACCAATAAGAATTTGGATAGCTGAGTTTGCGGAGAACAGGCATCGAGAGTTAGTTGTGGTGGTGGAGATCCTAAATATAGAGTCGTTGGATGTTAGACGCTGATGAATTCCTGAGCGATGTCGGAACAGTCAGTATGTCCTAGAAATAGAAAGAGAATAAGGATAAGATTATCCTGTTACCTTCAGCCACATGTTAGTTGAGTGGTCTCACATGTTAGTTGAGCAGTACTTGTAGTTTGGAACCTGAGAATAGAAATAGAATGTTTATGATTTGACGTTACGCGTAGAGGTTGTAGTTTCGTCTTGAGCATAGATACATTTAAGCATACCTGGTAGATAGACTGACCTCTGTGGTTAATATTATTATTTATGTGAGGTATTCGTATTACTTGATGTGATCGTGTTATATAGTGGTACTATATATTTGTTACCGTATGTTTTTGCTTGAGCTGTAAGATAGAATGCGTCTGACCAAATAGTTTTTCATTTGTAGGTAGCAACATTGAACCCTACCAGCACTCGTTATGGTTAGGACGACTCGAGGAAACCAGGGCCAGCTGAATGGAGTATCTGATATAGTACCTCCTGAGATAGATCCAACAGGAATGGTTGGAGTTTTCATCCGTCGCATGGAACAAGTTATAAATCATGCAGATCGTGTCATCGGCAATGGAGCACCAGTACGACAAACAAGAGTCAAGTTGCTAAAGGAATTTCGTGCTCTTCAACCAGGAACCTTTACCGGATTAACGGGAGCATGGCAAGCGGAGCAATGGATTCGACAGATAGAATTGATATTTGAGGTACTTGGATGTACTGACGTTGAGAAAAGACATTTGGCCGTATTTCAACTGACGTTCTCAGCAGCAGATTGGTGGGACGCAGTGAAAGCTACGATAGGTGAAGAAGCTGTAGGAAGGATGACTTGGGAATCATTCAAGACTCGATTTCTAGAAAAGTACTTTCCAGAATCTAAGAAGAACAAAAGGGAAATGGAGTTCATCCAATTAGTTCAAGGTTGTTTTTCAGTGCCCGAATATACAACTCAATTCGAGAGGCTATCACGATTTGCACCGCATATGATCGATACACCAAGAAGAAAGATCAAAAGATATCATCAAGGACTAGTTCCGCATATTCGTCATATGACTATAGGACATTTAGATCAATCTTTCGAAGCTTTGGTAGAAATGGCAACGAAACTGGAAGACGACACTCAGATTAGTGAAGGACAACACTTTGATCAAGCATTTCCAGGGAACGATCAGTTTTTCATAACGGATCAGAGAGGAAGAGACAGTCAGGTTGTGTTGGCAGCTAACCAAGTTCAACAAGGAAACACAGAGAGAAGTTACATAAGCAACCGCCAGAAGCGTAAGAGGATGGGGAACGACCAGAAAGAATCAAAACTAATGACGACTCCAACACAGCACAGAGAATGAGATATCTGCTACAATTGTGGAGTACCAGGACACCATTCCCAAGAATGCAGAGCAGCAAGGAAATCTAATGGACGGGGAATACGATGTTTCAACTGTGGTAAATTTGGTCATGTCCGTAAGTTTTGTCCAGAACTAAAGATGCAACACAATGTTCCGTTGCAACAAGTACCAAGAGGGCGAACCTGTCGAACAAATGCTTGGTCTCGACTTAGACAAGGACGATAGACAGAAGGTACAACCCTCATCACCTACATTTTGTATTACATATGATCCTGATATTGCAAGAAGTTTAGCATTGTGTGATTTGATTGAAAGAAGGTTAGCCTATACCGTAAATTGTAGATACCTGAATAAATTGTTTGACATTGATCGACAGTAGTTATCCAAGTATAGATCTAGCATCAGTTACATCCCATATGACTTCTATTGCATCCTTATAAGACATCATTTGCCTCCCTATCGAAAGACTACGCCAACCATTGGAGAGGATACTAGTGACACAGAGACAACACCAGAATTACAAGAGTACCATAGAAGGATTCTTTTCGACACCGATTGTCTGTTGCTTTCATCCAGTCAAGAAGTTATACAATAGATCAACTCACGATATCAGTATGTAGTCTTGCCTAGCCTATTTGATTAATACGTGGAAGCAGAACGAGTATTCAATGGATTGAACGACCTCAAAGAGATGATTATATCAATAGTACGTGGGAATTTGGAAAGCCATGAGGAAATTCGAGTTAACAAATGACGATGCTAGAGTCACAATGCTTTCAAGTCAACATATTGAAGGATGAAGGACGACAACAACACGGGAGTTAACAAGGACGTCGTGTGCAACATGAGGCTGACTAACAACGTTGACGATCGTAACGAGAAGACCAGAGATAAGAAGACAGTCAACTGTTGATGCAGTAGAGACATTGTCAGCATAGTGTGAAGCATCTTCAAAACCAGAGTAGACGGCAACGCTTCGCTACTACTTAGATGAGATTAGAACACTTGATCAATAGAACCCTCACACCGTAGAGTTTGACCTGAGGGAGGAACCTTGTGTGTTTGGAGACTAGCCGTTTTAGATGTTGTAAGATGATTAGATTGTGCTACCCAGAACCTTTTCCTGAAGTTTGACATACGAATTTCATATCCCTTAATCCTGAAGATTTGGTAATTATCACCCTAGTATTCGTAGATCAGTGATATCTTCGTATCGTGTGTTTAGAACTTAAACCTTTGACCGCTGAAGTAATCGTTTATGTAAAAAGAGGTCTTGAGCATTTAGGTGGTTTTTCTTTTTGGTAGTAGGGGTCGTTGCTTCAGATTTCGAGGACGAAATCTTTTGATGAGTGGTGGATGATGTAATACCCTGTATTTTCAGGTATATATATATCCCTTGCACTTTCCTTAGTCTTTGGTGAGTTTGAGTTTCCAATCGATTGACATTCATCCCAATCGATTGACATTTTTGGATACCAATCGATTGAATAATTTCCCAATCGATTGCCATCAGACCGACCTGAATTCATGACGTGGCAGTTTGATAATCGATTGCCATCTTCTTCAATCGATTGCCTTCAAAAAATCTGATATCAATCGATTGCCATTCATTCCAATCGATTGACATAAGCTGAGAAATATTTTCTTCTTTCCTTCAGCTTTAAACGTGTGGCACTCTTAACCCCTATATATACTCGTTCATTTGTGGCCTTGGACCAAGTTTGGCAGCCTTGAGAGAGAGAGATACATACTCTCATATATATATACACACACATATATATTGTATATATATATTACACACACACACACTCTCGGGTTGAGAAGAAGAAGAAGAGGAGGAGGAGGAGACCAGAGAGAGAAAGAAGAGACAGACAGAGAGACCGAGAAGGAAAGGAGAGAGATCAACCACCATAGCCGCCGCCGCGGAGCTCGGGACGCCGTCAACGGACCGCCGGGAGAGGTGAGTTTCATTAACTCACTTCAGGGATTATTTTTGGATGTATATATGTGTTTAACAACGTGTATGAAAGAAGGAAAGAGGAACCCCAACGTTTTTATATAAAACTAGCAGTTTTGAAGAAGAAGACAGAGGTCAATCGATTGCCATTGGATCCAATCGATTGGATGATATCCCAATCGATTGCCGTGGTGTCCAATCGATTGAATAATTTCCCAATCGATTGCCATAAATTCCAATCGATTGCTTTGCCAATCGATTACCATTAAGTCCAATCGATTGACATTATTTCCAATCGATTGCCATTTTGGCCAATCGATTGGGTAAGAGCAGAATGTTGTTTATCTATTGTTATATGTTATGAGCTGGTTGTAATGTACCCAAGCTGCAAATGGTTTTACCATACGTGATATTGGATATGTGCTTAGTCAACATGATACTACGTTAGCCTTATATAATGTGTATGTTAATGTTACAAGATGAACTGTTTATTATTAATTGTCAATATGAGATGCTCTAATGGTTAAGTAACTGCCATATGTTATTGTCAAACTGAATAGTAGAACGGAACACGACAGCATGTTAATAGCGAATTAATAAGTAGATATGTTGAATACAGAGCATGTGGTATTTCTTGTACTTAGTATATGAGCATTTCACAACATGTGTCAGCATGCATGGGATAGTGATGTGAAGGGGTAAGAGAATCTGATGAGAAATGGGATATTGATATGAAGAGATGAGAAGATATGATGAGAAAGGGGAACTGTAATTCATATGGAAATATTGAGATACGTGTACTTTGGGATCCGTGGGATCAACGGCTGACGAGTCGGGTGGACGTGGGATGGTTAGAGTTCCTAGTGCGCCTCTCACTGTTGAAGACGTCTAGTGATGCGTATGCACTGTTGAAGACGTCCAGTGTACCGTTGAAGACGTCCGGCTAGTGCTCTAATGTATTCTCAGCTGTGTAGATGACCAGTGAGGGTATACGCATCGTTGAAGACGTCCGATGTGCCGTTCTATCGTTTACAGATAGGTGGTACCGTGTAGACGACCGGTAACCCTATCAAGGGAATTGTGGGACCTACTACCTAGTCGGGTGATTCCGATTGGCAGTATTGTATCGACGAATGGATATCAGATTGGAATGATGGGATTGACGTATGGATACAGAGATGGATAGAGATATGAATATGAGTACGGATATGATGAGATAAAGGTTTAGTCATGGATTCAGCGTCCCGACGTAAAGGTAGATGCATGGGTGGTTGCACGGTTACATGCATGGATTTGGTGAATACATGATGAGATATTTATACCATGATCTTTATTATTGAGTTCATTTAATCTGTTTCCTGTTATCGATGAATTCATGCATAGTTTAATGAGACCTCTGCTATGTCCGTGAGTGACGTCATTGATAAGAGATTAACCGCATTTCAAGATGCTGAACAATAGCGGTGAGGAGTGTTGTTTAATGTACTCACTCAGCTTTGTATTCGAAGCTGATGGCGTTTATGCCCTGGACATTCCAATGTCTAGAGCTTGGCAGGTAGTGAGGACGGAAGGCCGATGTTTCGCCGGACGTGGAGCTAAAGGCTTAAAGACGAAGACGTGCCGCTTTGTAATAGTTAGTTGGTATATCTTTTGTACTACTGATGTTGTTGGTATAGGCTTCAGACTCTAAGCCAGCTGTTGTAATAGTTTTAGTAGACTTTTATAATTGGTACTTGGGCATTTGTTGCTTCCAAACCTTTTATATTTCCGCTGTAGCCTCTGATTATGTTAATAAGTTATGTTCTATGAATAGCATCCTCCCTATCGTGGTGTTTATTGGTTTGATTAGATGACAATGCGGTTATTCACCCGTCATTCCCTATGGACCCATAAAGGAAATTTATTTTTCCCTATTTATGCTGCTCCGGGGCGTGACACATTCTAATCATAGATATATCAGAGTAAGAAATTTCAAAACGTCTAATGGTATTCATGGGAGAACTTTAAATGTTTTGCTACTTAGGCTATTACAGAAGTTCCAAATGAAAACCACAAAAGGTAAGTTTGGGCGATCGATGCCACTTAAATTATTACATCAGCAAATGATAGTTTCTTAAAACATAACAGAAATCTTAATGTGATAGTAGACCAGGGTCTTCTTTTTAGCTGGCATACCCATACCCTTCATTCTTATACTCTTCCTGAAAGTCTTCCTCAGGATAACCTTCCTGATAGTTCCCCTCTTGAGGATAGTGATACTCCTCCTCATAGCTACAATGATGATCTTCTTTTCATTAGAACCTAGATGTAATATGTCCAGGGCAGAGGGAAGAACCGTTAGCTTTTGAAGCTAAGTGAGTTCGTCTAACCGATCACTCCTAATACAATAATGGTATACAAGTACAATGAATATATTGAAAATAAACATTTGATGAGCATATAACATGATGGTATGATGACATGATGCAATATCGATATATTCAACTTTTACTCAGACACTGATGTTGACTCATGTGACTTGTTACATTACCAGTGTAACACCGTTAGCTTAGAGTAGAATGATTACGTTGCTATCGTTGCCTAGCAGGGCCCTATAGCAGTTTTGGCTTTAAAAGAGTAATCATTATACTCTTAGGTCCTCGTGACCTTGCCTAGAGAAAACAATAGTTACAGATACGAGTGCCGTTAGCCTGAATATCATCGCCTTACGTCCGTTAGGTTACCTTTTTGTCATCGTCGCCTTATGGCCTCATATTGTCATCGTCGCCTTACGGCCTCATATTGACATCATTGCCTTACAGCCTTATATTGACATCGTCACCTTACGGCCTTATGGTAACCCCATCTTATTCATCTGACGATAGTCAATTTGTCATCGTCGCCTTATAGCCTCGTGTTGACATCGTCGCCTTATAGCCTTATAGTAACCCCATCTTATTCATCCGACCATAGTCAATTTGTCATTGTCGCCTTACGGCCTCATGTTGACATCGTTGCCTTACGACCTTATATTGAAATCGTCGCCTTATGGCCTTATAGTAACCCCGTAGCATAATAACTTGTTCCCATTGATTTGACTGTAACATTTGGACCTCTGCGGTCCACCCAAACATGTGTGACAATATAATTGAGTTAGTCTCCTCGACTAACCATGCAGACGTCGACTTTGACATTCATGACTCAACTACGTTCATGTGAATATTTATTCGAGTGTATGTCATATAACATAACAAGTATGAATCATAATAACAATTATCAATTAAGCATGGAGTATAAGTATCTAGACATGCGTTTTCACATAAACAGTTCATCTTAACGTTCACATATATAATACTCATAAGATATGTCCACATAGGACACACTGGATATTCACATAATACACATAGGATTGTTCTATAACATACTAAGTGATTTAGGATGACTCACCTCGATGCGGGTTCGTAAGAACAAGCGTAGCTTTGGTTCCTACAATGTATATAATTTCATAGAACGACGGTTAATAATTGTACTAGAATTAAGGGCATAGTGGTAATTGTGTCGGATGGGTTCCTAAACCTCAACATGATGATCTAGACATCATTCTGAGTCCAACGCCATTAACTATACTCAAATCGGAGTCCATAGTGTAAAAGGCTGGGTTTGTGGGCCCTAATCGTATGTTGTATTTTTGACCACGTCAAACGTCACCAAACTTTAAGGGGATGTTCTAGACACTATTTTAAGACTTTGGGAAGTGACCGCGTATTTTTCTGAGCTACGGTTTATTTATTACGAATCATTGAAGCCTTAACCGTCTAATAATAGACCTAGGGACACCTTAATTATAAAATATATTTTATGAAGACATTGAGTGCTCATAAATATTTTTATTAAATACTAGGCCTTAAAATAGGCTAGTGGTATTTTTCTCATAATTTTCGGAGCTCATTTAATATTTAAATTAATTAAAACAATAATAAACGGCTCCGTATAATATATTAAAAACATCCAAACCTAGTTTTATAACTCGTGAAATTACAAAACAATCCTTTATATCCTTAGGACATAATATATAATCTCTCGAATTTTAAAATGGGCCAATAGATATTTATTATCTATTTATCATAATTTTAAACTAGCACTTTTTATTTATTTCAACTAAATAAATAATAAGTACAATACCTAATTATTAAAGTATAATTTCAGAATATAATATTATATTCCAAAATATTAAAACATACTTAATATACTTTTAAAGCTATTTTAAACTATAGTTACATAATTTTAAAACCATAGATTTTGTAAGAAATTTAAAATACACATACATACTATATTTAAATTAATTTAAATCATGTAACCAAGGATTTGTTTGCAACCTAGATAGCTAACCCACATAAGCTGGTCAATAAGCTGCCTTTCCAAATAGGGTATCCCCGGCCTTGGTTTCTTCTTCTTCTTCACGAAGTCTGAAATATATATACGTATATTACACATTTTGTACACAAATATTCAAACGTCCGTATCTCCCTCATTTCTTAGAGAAAATACGTAAACTTTATGTCAAAATTGAGTGCCTCGACGAGCCCGATCTAATGGTTTAGGTCTTCAATCTAATTCTTAATAGTCTGTACGTACAGGGGGAAAAACAGTTCGGCCAAAAAAAGAATAATTGAATCGTAGGACAACCAAACACGATCTACACTTTGAGCCATTCATCAAGGATCTTAAGGGGATTGTTAGGGTCATTTTAGCATTGGTTTCATGGGTTTTGGTGACAGTCCAAAAACCCGAGCTCGTACGAGCTTTAATGGTGGTCCGGCCATGACGGGGGCCTCGGGTTTGTTCGGGGTTGTCCGTGAGGGTTTGTGTGGTCTGTGTGATATACAGAAATACAGAGAGGGGTGTGAGGTTTTACCTTCTTCGGTTCCGGTCGGTCTCGGGTCTCCCCCGCAGCTCTCGCTCTCTATCTCTCGGTCTCTCTTTCTCCTCTTCTCCTTCCTCCTCCTTTTTCTTCAGTCCATGGTCTGTGTTGGACAGAGTGGTGGTGAGACAGAGAGGGTGAGGGAACAGTGGGGTTGGGGCAGTGAGTGAGGGTAAGGGTGGAGTTTGGTTTTCCTCTTTTAGGTCTCTCTGTAACTCTCAGATTTTATAACTCTCGGGTCCCTCTCTCTCTCTCTCTTGTTTTCTCACTCTCTTAGTATATATATATATACAACATAAATGCACCCTACATATAATATAATATTTATATATACACAGAATACATACGTGTATACATTATATATAAAACGTGTGTGTGTGCTTGTGTGGTGGTTATGAGTCACAGAGGAGATTGAGAGTGATTGAGTGAGGGTGTACTTTGGAGGGAAGAAAGTGGCCGGCAGTTGGGGAAAAAGGCAAGGGTCCGGCGGTTTAGGGGGTGGGGGTGCGGTGTTGTCCAGGTGGTGAGGTTTTGCACTTTAGGTAATGAGTTGTTTGGGTAGGTACAATGACTATTTAGGGCAATATTCCCCTTTCCTCATTTGTATAGTTAGCCGTCGCTAGAAATCACGTGCCATGCAGTCTAAATTAATACAGATTTTACGGGTTAACGTGACTATGTCAGTCCAGGTCCGTAATTTGCAGCCTAAGTTAGTAATATATCAATGCGTACTAGCTATTCAAGGTTCTGCAATTACGGGACCAAAAATGCGGGATCTCATTTTTATTAACGGAAATTTACGGGTATTACACGACGTGTTTCAGTGAACCATGTTAGGGCATACCTGTTACTGTATCACACACCCACATCGCAAGATTTGTATTCGCCTCTTCATGAACCCTATCGCCATCGCACAACACAGACGATCTCTTCATCGACTTCACCCTCGTTCTCTCTTTCTCTTCAGGTAAGTGTAAGTCTTCATCTCTTCCTTCTTCTTCTTCTTCTTCTTCTCTTTCTCTCTCTCTCTCTCTCTCTCTCTCTCTTCGATTTGTCTCTCTCGCTCTCTCTCTCTCTCTCTCAGATCTGCGAATAATAAAGGGTATTTGATACCCATCTCTTTACTTTAGGTTAATTTTTTTACTTTAAAATCCTTTAGTTTTGTGTATTTAAAGCTTTTACTCATAGCAATTTTCTAGCATTTCAAAATAAACCCGAGCTTATTCCACACTTTAGTATATTAAGACTTTCACCCCAAAAGTATTTAAATATTTTTTTCAAAATAACCCCTATGTGTTGACAAAGTCATTAATTGTGCATGAAACTTGTGTGAAATTATTATTCAATTACTTTTAAACATACTTGTGTGTATACATATATATATATATAGTATTAGATTCACTAAGAAAAGTGAATCTTACGATTCACGATTCGATTCAATTCTCGATTCAATTATAAGGCCTTCCTCACGATTTAACAACCATGGGTATATACATTACGAGTGCAAAATGCTTTTTACCCAAGTAAAAAATACGGTTACCGGTTCCTTCTTTTTTTGGAATACGAGGACAAATCTCCATGTCTATCCGCGACTTCGGGATCGATACCTATTATCGTTTTTATCGGAGTAGAACAAGGGGCAAACTCCGGGCACGTGCACGGATCCCACAACACACGCACCAAGTGAATCAGGAAGGCAAGCTAGCGGTAGGATCTGAACCCACACCAAGTTAGACATTTTTAAAGTCCATCTTGAGATCCATCCCTCCAACTAGCTTATACGACCCCTGGGAGATTTTGAACCCCTAACCTCCCTTCGTGAGGTCAAAGGCCCTGGCCAAATCCCTAATATTTACCCACGAGGAGTTTCAAATACAAAACCAAAAAGGTCCCTCTCTTGGTCTGCCTACCCACTTGTGCTACCGGTTCCTTCGGTTTTTATTTTCAAACACCATGGCACCTGTCGCCATAACCCTTACAATAATCTAATGGCCTGCGTTGACCGAGGAATTTTCCGTGATATAGTCTCTCCTCGAGTCCGAGTGAGAGGGAGAGAGAGAAGAGCAGAGGAGAGTGAGAGATGGGTGGAGTCGATGAGGATGAGATTTGCATCGTAGGGGGTGGGATATGCGGCCTTGCTACTGCTCTTGCTCTTCACAGGTTTCTCAATTTGGCCCTTTTAATTTCAGTTGAACTGATATATGCATACACAATTTTTTAAAATAGTACTGTAGTATATGATATACATATACCTTGAATGGCAAATATATGAAAAAATAAAATTGCAGGAAGGGTATTAGAAGTGTTGTTTTAGAAAGATCAGAGAGCCTGCGTGCAACAGGAGCAGCTATCGGTATTATGGCAAATGGTTGGCGTGCTTTGGATCAGCTTGGTGTTGGCTCAAAGCTCAGACAAATGGCTCTTCCTGTCCAAGGGTATATATGCCTTCTGCCCTTCCTTTGTGTGTGTGTGTGTGTGTTTATTTATAAAATAACACATGGAATAACATCATAATTGTGCTGTTGGTGTTATTTCCCTTCCAAAATGGACTAACACCACCATTCTGGTGTAAATTATGATAACTTATAGCAAATGGTGACAATGTAACCATACCTCTACTTCCACCTTAGATGGTATAGCAGTGGTTGTAACATTTAAGATACATATGCCTTTTAATTTCTTTATTTAAATGTAAATATGGTGATTTTTGAACAGGGTCTGTGATGTCTAATTGTAAAATTGATGCGCACATAAGACATCTGTTTGGATTAGGACATAGTGTTGTGTTAGGAATTAAGATCACATCCCGCAATGACCAAGTGTGGGGCTATGAAGGACAGACACAGACACATCGATACGGATACGACGCAACACGACACCACACGGATGCATCAACCCGACAAAATCCTAAAAAATTGCACGGCGACACTCCAAGTAAAGTGTCTGTGAAGTGTTGTGTCCGTGTGTCGGACAATATGACAAGCGGCATGTTGCCTTCGTAGAAGTGTCGGTGTTTCCTAGGTGTGGGATTGGTGGGTGGTTTATTAACTTCTACGCACCCTACCCTTTCAAGTCAATTTTCAAGGGTGAGTTGTACCTAGTGAGTTCAAAACAAATGTCATAAGAGTAGGCACAACGTGCATAGTATGGACTGTGGCTGCGTTGCAGTCGGGGGAGGGCTGCTAGCTGCTACCTGAGGTGGGATTTGCAAAATCACCTTATGAAGATCGGTTGCGGTGGATGTAGTTGCGAAGCATAGTGGATTGTTAGGATCCCATCCCACATTGACCAAGTACGAGATTGGTTGGTTGTTTATTATCTCTTAGGCCCCCCCCCCCCCTGCAAGCCGGTTTTCAAGGGTAAGTTCTACGTGGTGGGTTCATAACATGTTGCTATAACCTTCTTTGTGTGGGTTCAATTGGCTGACTAGGGTAGGAGGGTCCTCTACTCCTCCCATCCTAGTGATGCTTAAAATTATAATTTCGGTATATACTACTACTTGCTAACGTTTGTGTCATTAGAGGTAATTTGATCCATTCACATTTTTTAAGACTCATGAAAAAACTGTGACATTGGTATGTATAGTACTTGGTTTTGTCATATATTTTCTCTTTAATTTTTAATCTTCGACATTTAATTATTTCGGATAAGATCATGCTTACCTCAATAGCAATCATTTTCTATCTTTCTTTTCCTCTTTAGGACATTCCTTGTGTTTCCCCACTACATATTGATGATGCCGAAATTTGGTTTAAGGTAAGAAGAATTAAACAAGAGTGATTTGAGTGTGGTTCGACCCCGTTAACTAGGAGACTTACGTCAACGTGATGTGTCTGAGCATTTGCACTAACAAATCACCGGCGGCCTCTTGTGAACCAACAAGAAGGGCGGTACTACCAGAGACCGGCCGGGTATATGCGTATGAGTGTTGTGTATTGCTATTCTGTCAAGTGAGAATGCGATCTCCCTTGAAGGGGGTGTGGTTTCTTTTATAGATACAAGAGATCACTCGTACAAGGTAAGTGGCCCGATAAGGGCAATTTAATCAAATAAGGAGTGATTAACACAAATTATGGGAGTTCCCTAATTGAGTTAGGAAACTATCTAGGCTTTTCATTAGTCTTCTAGCTTAGGTGGGAAATTGCCTGGAATCTCCTGGGGCGCGTCATGGGGCATGCCCGGGTTGCGCTTATCATGGGGTAACCCTGCATCGTGCACCCGACATGTGGGTCGGCCTCGAGCGGTCCTAGATGGACAGCTCGAGACGGTTGCATGGTGAGCGTCATTACCGGATATCTCGGCATTCCTTGCTGACTGAGGTGGCGGAGGCTGACTTTGACTGAATATTTTTGTACGTATCAGTTGCCCTCCATTTTCAAGACTAATGTGATACTTCATTAGATGAGCATTGGAAATTAGTGCAATTCGCCGAATCGGCCGGGACACAACTCGAGGCCAGACCGGTCGCTTTGATTAGTCTGTGGTTGGACCGAACGGTGGCCTCGAGAACCTGGGGTCGGTAGTCGCCACGTGTCAAGGAGCGATTGGTCTGGTTGAGATCCAACGAGGTAGTAACGGAACGGTCGTGTCGTAACCGAGCCGTCGTATCAAGCATTAAATGTGCAAGCCTTTTGAGGCACCGCTTGATCTGCCCGAGGTGACAGCTGGCGTTGGTTTAGGCGGGAAAGCTGCTGCGCCGTTGGATCTAAAATGATCTGAGCCGTTGTGTTCATTCTATAAAAGGGGTATTTGTGCATTTCTGCCATTCTTGCTATCCAGAGATAGAGACTACCGAGCAGTTTAAGAGAGAAATCACCCGGAAAAGCTTCCCGAGCTCCACTTCGCGCTCTTTTTCCTGTAAGTCTTCGTCTCCAGCCTTGTAATTCACTGCATTTTTTTCTCCTTCTGATTCCCGAGCGAGACTGGAGAATAGGAATCCATTAGGGCTTGTGACAGATTGGCTTCTTCCTCCTTTGGTTCATCTTTTTCTTCAGATCAGGTAGTGCAGTTGAACCGATCGGGTTGTCTGGGTACAGTCCTAACCGAGTGTCACCTTACTCTGAAGACCTAGTATACTTTGCCTTTAAGGCTTTTAACCTTACCCCCCTGTATCTTAGACTTGGAGTACCCGACCCCTACCTAGGCAGCCAGTTACTCCCTAGCCCAGCCGCAGGAGCCTTAGAGATGTGCCATTTAGGCTTCGACTCGTCTTCTCGGTCGGAGGATGAACAATCGCAGTCAGGGACCCCGGACACAAGTTTAGATCTTCTTTTTGCGACCCCGTCTGATCAGCACAGCGAGGGTAGGATCCCTATCTGGGTATCAGACGATGAGGCGGGTCAGGAAACCCCAGCAACCTCTGTATCTGGAGGCTCAGGCGACGAGGTGCCGATCCCGAGCAGCCCTGAAGTAGCGTTTGCCTGCGAGTTTATTCCTACCAGTTTGCGTGCTGCGGACTTGGAACGGATCAGGGGTAAATACGGCATTCCCGACCAGTGTTCCCTGACCGCCCTCGAAGAAGGGGCTCAGATATACCGGCCGTGGTTCGTGACCCTTTACGAGGACGCCTTCATGGCTGGTTTTCGTATCCCTCTCCACCCGGTTGCCAGGGACGTTCTGATCTATCTCGGGATCGCTCCCGGGCAGTTGACTCCGAACGGTTGGAGGTTCCTGATGGGGTCGATCTCCCTCTATTCCCAGGTCTTTGGGTACAAACTCACCCTTCAAGAGTTCCTGTGGACCCATCGACCGTTCCCATTGGATAGGGAGGTCGGATTCTTCTCCCTCGGAGCCCGGCAGGGGAGAAAAATCATCGTCAACTGTCCGAGTAACAACAAGGGGTGGAAGAACAAATTCTTCCAAGTGTTCACCCTCGGGCTCTGTGAGGAGGCCCCAGGAATTCAACTGAGGACTTCCTAAGCGGGGAAGTTGAGGAGTAAGCCCGTCCTGCATCTCTTATCCTTTGTTCTTTGCTTTTGCCGCAATCACGGAACTAACTTTTTGCGATCTGTTTTGCGGTGGGGTCAACCGATTCACCGAGCATCCCCGAGGAGTGCTAGAACAAGATCAGGGGCTTGGCGGACCTGCCCACCAACGTTTGGAACGTGCTGACCCAGTCGGGAGACCGGAAGGTAACCTACGAGCCGGATCAGCCCATCGAAGCGCCTGTATTTCCTCGAATCATCCTTGGTGAGCTTTCTCCGCTTGGGTGAATTCCTTTACCTCGGTTATTTTTCATTGCTTTCTCGGTCACTAATCTCGTGCCCTTCTTTTTTTCCCTTTTGCAGAAATGGGTCCCAGGAGAGCTCCGGAGGTGTTGAGGCCAAACAGGCAGCCGCTGCCGCTTGGATGGCCGAGAGGAGAAATAGGCCAGCCGCAGAACCCGCGATCGGCAAACAGCCATTCTGGCGGCTAAGGTATGGGCCGGCGGCTCACCAAGAACCGGGGGAAACGTCAGCCTCCCGAGTAGAGGTGGTGCAGGACACCACTCCCGGCGTGAACATACCGTCCGGGGCAGCGCTAAGAGAGTCCTCGGAGATCCGGGAGAGGGTTAGGCCGGGGCTTCTCCTGAGCCAAGTGGAGATGTGTGCCAACATGTCTCCACAGGTTTTCCAGGGATGGTTGTACAACCTTTCCCACTTCGTAACTCTTATCGCCATCATTTGTTGTCCCTACTTTCGTTTGCTGTCGTAACTGACCTGTTTATGTTTGCTTTTTGTAGGCGGCTGCATGGCCGCCGGAGCCGAGTTCTTCCTGCCCACCTTGGCCGGGAGGGCCACCGCTGCTGAAGCCGCCCTATCAAAGGAGAGGGCCGCTCTGGAGGCCAAGGAAACAGCCCTGGCCATGGAGAAGGACAAGGTCAAGGCTCTGTTGTGAAAGGCGCGCCCGAGACGCGCCTAGGCGCGAGGCGCAAGCGGGCGCAAGCCATGAGCCTCGCCTTAGGCTTGGCGAGACGACTTCAAACAGGCTCAAGAAAGGCGCGCCTTTTCAGCAGGTGCAAGGCGCATGAGGCGCACGCCTAATGCAAACAAGACCCAAGCACACATTTTTACACCCCAAAATCCCAATCGCATCTCATATTTTCAGTTTGGGGGGGTGGGGGGGGGGGGGGGGGGGGGGGGGGGAAAGAAGAAGAAGAGAGGGAAGAAAGAAGAGGCGAAACCCACAAACCAGGAGCTGAGCCTTTCGGAGCTGCTAACCAGGTATTTTCTTTTCTTCTTCTTCTTCTTCTTCTTCTTCTTCTTCTTCTTTGATCATCTTCTTCTTCCTTCTTAGATCACCTTCTTCTTCTCTTCTTCTAGAGTCGCAAGACTCACGACTGTGTTTTTTTTTTTTCCGTTTTTTTTTCCTCTCTTTCTTCTGCGATCTTTCTTCTTCTTCTTCTTCTTCTTCAAGTTGCGAACCTGTGACTGTGGATTTTTTTTTTTTTTTCCTTTTTTTCTCTCTTTCTTCTGCGATCTGTCTTCCTCCCTTCTTCTTCTTCTTCCTCTTCTTCTTCTTCTACTTCTTGAATTGTGACTCTCTCTCTTTTTTTTTTTTTTTTGCCCCTTTCTTTCTTCTTTCTTCTTGCTGCGAAAAACAGCAGTGAGCAGTGAGAAACAACTAGACAAACAGTCTTTATATTTTCTCCCCTTTATAGTTTATAGTTGATTCATGATTTGAATTCATCTTCTTTATTATTATTAGTATTATTTTTTTCTGTTCTTTATTATTTTTTCCTTTTCTTTTTTTTTTTTTTTTTTTTTTTTTTTTGTATGGTACCATACTAGTTATACTACTATAATCTCTTAATCTTTTCCCACACAGAAACACATACAACAGACTTTAGTCTTCTCCCATCAATTGTAATTTTTTTTTTTGTATGCTACGATACTATATATAATTGATAATGTCTAAGGACTATGGTACTATATTATATATAATTGATAGTGTCTATACTAGTATGTTGTGCCTGTAATTGATAATGTAATAATGATTTAATCTCTTTAACTTGTATATAATAATGTAAAATTATATTATAATCATCTAAATTCATATTTTAGATAAGCTATTTACATGTAAAATCATGTAAAAAAAAAATCATATAAAGTGCGCCTCGCTTCACTCGGGCGCGCGCCTCGGATTGCGCCTCGTGCCTAGGCTCCAGGGGACCTTTGCGCCTCAGTGCGCCTTGCGCCTTAAATAACCTTGGGTCAAGGGCATGGCTCTGGGCCTGCGAGTGGCGCAGGCGGAGTTGGCGACAGTCTTGGCGGACTTGGAGACCGCCCGGGCCAGTCTGTTGGCGGCAGAGGCTCGGGAGAAGGCTCTGTCTGGGGCGGCAGCTGCAAGGTCTTCTGAGGAGGCCTTTGACGACGGCTTCTTCCAGGGTTATGAAGACCTGAAGAGGCGGCTAGCCCGGGATCATTCAGAGTGGGACATCTCATCTTACGAGGCGATGGACTCGGACTTCTGGGATGTGGAGCCTACTGTTGTCGACCGTGCCCCCGCCGAGGATGAACCGACCGAGGTGTTGCCCCGGGCGGGGAGGTCGGGCAGACCGAGGAGGTGATTACCATAGATGATCCTTAGCTCCTGGTCTGCAAACATCTTTTATATGTATTTTTTTTTTGGGTGGGGGGGGAGGCTGCTATAATTGCCCCCCCAGGCATTGTACACTCCGAACAATTAATGAAAAGGTCCTTCGAGGCAACCTTTTTGCAGCAATACTGTTGTGTTCTTGTATTCGTATGCCTGTGTGCTTATAATTGCCTGTGTCCGATCGGTTGTGAGCCCTGTAGAACCCCGCCTTAGCAAGAGGTTGACTGTAACCGGTAGGGAACAATTGGTCATTAGGGACCCGTAGCGCCTTTAGATTCCCGAGTCGTTGACGGCCGGGAAGTCCTTAGGTCCCGTCCTGGATAACTCTGACCACTGTAGGTACTCGGGACTGTATTAAGGGTGATATACACTTAGTTCCGAATCCTGTTAGTGGCCGGTGTGATTGCCTGTTTAGTTCATTGTGCCTTCTTGCGCTCCAAGCTTTTGCTAAGACGGGGGTCTGTAGAGGCTATGACTGTAGGTAACCGACCTAGAATGTTGGTAGTTTCAGGCCTTTGAAGTTTGCAATCATCAGCCACCTAGGGAGATTTGCCCCTATGTTACACGGACTCGTAAAATTTGGCAACATACCAGGGTTGACATGACACGACTCCGGTAAGGGTACGGGATACGTACCGGACATGGCAAAGTACATGCCGGATACGCCATATGTGTTGGCTAGAATTTTTGTCAAAAGAAAGAGAATATGCGAAATTGAACAGATTTTTGTTTCATTTTCTTGGCTTACCTGGTTTGCCGTCGACGATAATTAGAAGAAGAAGGTATAGGAGGGGTGATTCTATCGTCGGAGATGTTCACCGTCGTTATGTCGTCGAAGATGTTCGCCGTCGTTTATCTCCTCGTAGACACATCCAACTTTGTTTGTAGAAAGGGGCAGAAAACTCTCTTCTTTTCTTTTTCTTCTTCCTTTTTTTTTTTTTTCCATGGACTCATCTCTGGGAGAAGAAATGTGATATACATATTTTTTTTGGCTTGAAAAGAAGAAATGTGATACAGAGGAGAGAAGGAACAGCTTTTGGTCTGGATGAGAGTTTAAAGGTGCAGTCCAGCTGTCACACGATTTTTTATGCTAGCCTTGGGGAGAGCACCAGCTCATCTACTTTCTTAAAGTCCAACTTATGAGTTATGACCATTGACATCACCATTTTTATTTAAAATTTTCATTCATAGTTTTTTGGTTGGCTTGGGAATTTGAACCAGTTATCACAATGCTCTTCAATACATATTTTAAAAATCTCATTTAAAAGAAGCAACTGCTTTTAATAATTGCATTATTGTAAATTTGCAATCTAATTTTTCTTTGGCTGGGAAGTGTAATTTAGAAAATTATATGTACACTCCAAAATTCAACCAATATACTCTATGGTACCACTCCCACGGCATGTGGTACCATTCACTCCATGGAGTGGATTGATTGATCCTTGGAGTGCACAATCATCTTTTCCTATAAGCAAATTTTGAAGTTTGACATCTAAATTTCAACGTTCAAAGTTATTTTATTATTATTATTAATTTTTTTTTTAATCTAAATAGCCATAAACTTGGAGTAATATATATATAGTTTAAAAAGTTAAAAAAATTGGATACTTCACTTATGAAGTTATGAATCATTCAATCAGGATATAATTTCAAATAGAATAAAATATTAATTTGTAATACTAGAATGAAAAACTGTGTACTTGTTCTCATAGAGTCATACATCAGACTCATCACCTACGTGTTCGCAATGCTGAGTATGCAGTGGTTTTATTCAATGAAAATTCCCAATGTTTTTTAAAAAAAAAAAATTATGGCTGTTATTAAACATTTGTTGCCTGGGGACATGAACCAAATTTATATAGGGGCAATGCTAGGGGCACTAACAAAATTCACTAACAATTACTAACACACTCTATCTCTCTCCTAATGGTACTGCGGGGTCCACTGCGGACCCCACAATGCCACTAGGAGAGAGATAGAGTGTGTTAGTAAGTGTTAGTGGATATTGTTAGTGCCCCAAATATAACTCTTTATATAGCTACAGACTATACTCTATACTCCATAGACATATTAGATACTTTATTGATAAAACCATGATTCGGTCTCCCGTCTCACAAAGAAAAAAGTAGAAATTTCGTAAATAATAGTGATTAATATTCCATGACTTGATTTCTACTCAATAAATTGCTAATTTTTTTTTGTTAAATTCTACTGCTTCTACTCATTTAAATTGCTATATTTTCAACATGTCTACTTAAAATAATATAGGAGAGAAATATATGCTATTTAAACAGAAATTTAAATAGAATATATATAAAAAAACAAATACATAAGGGTGCCGGTAAGGGCACTTAACTTTTTAATTTGGGCATTTAAAGTTAAAGTCAAGTTTAAAAAAATTAAATTTTAACCATTTACTTTACTTAGTAAGGGCAATCTAATACGTTTCTTTACATACTATTATAGTTAAGGGTAAATTACACTAACCGCCTTTGAAACATGATCTGATTAAATGGAACATGGTGTGAATTCACAGACAAAATTCAGTTTGATAATGTAGTAAGATGGGAACAGTTGGTAAAACCCAAGTTTGAGGACTGGAAAGCTCGTATTGATTGTCCATGAGGTACATATATATTTTCTCTCATAGAATAACGGTGAGGTTGTCCAAGTTTGAGGACTGAAACGTGCGGAACGTGACATGTGGAACGTAGCAAGATGGAGATACAGCAAGATGGGAATAGTTGGTAAAACCCAAGTTTGAAGACTGGAAAGCTCGTATTGGTTGTCCATGAGGTACATACATATTTTGTCTCATAGAATGACGGTGAGGTTGTCTAAGTTTGAGGACTGAAACACGCGGAATGTGACATGCGGAACGTGGTGTCAATTCATAGACAAAATTCAGTATGAAAATGTAGTAAGATGGGAACAGTTGGTAAAACCCAAGTTTGAGGACTGGAAAGCTCGTATTGATTGTCCATGAGGTACATGTATATTTTCTCTCATAGAATGACGGTGAGGTTGTCCAAGTTTGAGGACTGAATGTGTGGAACGTGACATGCGGAATGTATCAAGATGGGAGATGCAGCAAGATGGGAACAGTTGGTAAAACCCAAGTTTGAGGACTGGAAAGCTCGTATTGGTTGTCCATGAGGTACATACATATTTTGTCTCATAGAATGACGGTGAGGTTGTCTAAATTTGTGGACTGAAACGTGCGGAATGTGAAACGCGCGGAACGTGAATGCGGAACGTAGCAAGATGGGAGATGCAGCAAGATGGGAACAATTGGTAAAACCCAAGTTTGACTGTGAGGTTGTCCAAGATTGAGGACTGAAACATGTGGAACGTGACATGACGGTGATAGCTATATATGTATCTATGTATACATATAGATACTTATAGCTATATATGTGCAGTGGCGGATGCATAGCATAAGGTTCGGGGGCTCAAGCCCACCCCAAATTTTTGAAAAATTGTCATAGTAGGCCTAAAATATACACAAAATATGTATAACTAGGTCCAAAAATAAAAATTCAGCGCCCCCGAACCCCAGTATCAAGCCCCCCCTAGAATGATTTTCTAAATCCGGCCTGTATTTGTGCATAAGTAATTTAGGTTCTTGCTTTTGAATTTTGGGTTAGTTCATGTCGGCTATTTTGTTACCTGACAGGGGGGTGATTGTTATTTTTGAAAGCAAAAGGTGGTACGTGTATTAAGACATTGGTCCTAATATAGTTAGATTGTTTTATCTAATACAATTAGATTATTATATTTTATCATAACAAACAAATTAATTCTATAAGATAAGATAAGTGTAAGAGTAATATTAACATAATCATGTCTTTTTATAATACCTAACAAATTATAAGTATTGGATAAGTATAAAAACTTAGATAAACATAATTATATTTTTATAAAATATTGGATACTAATACTAGCATTACATTGGCGGTGGAAAAGTCTCCAAATATTGTACACATTCCTACCAACTGCCAACTGCCCCATAATGTCTTCTATCAACAAGCTATATAAAGACTAAAGAGGCAGCTAGTATTTGGAGTATATCAAACCATACACGACACTATAATGTCTTCAACTTTGTGTCCATTAAAGCGTCTAGGTTCTCATTTGATGATAAACCTTTGTGGAATCATGTAAAGGTCCTTAGTGTGGCTACAGGTGGAGGAGGAAATAGGACTTGGTCCTCCAACTACTGTAGCAAAAAAGTGAGTGGATCATATTCAAAAGTTAAAACTCACTTGTTGAGAATTCCTAACCAAGGAGTTGAAGGTTGCAAGTCCATCCGTGATGATGTGCTTGAAGCTATAAAAAAGGAGCACGAGGGAGCTGAACGTAAAAGGGCTCAAGAAGCACTATATGCAAGAAAGAAATCTGATTATATATCCTTACCAGAAGGTTCAGAGTTGCTGCAACGGAAAAAACGCAAGGGATCTGATCCGGGAGATCTAGGGAAGGCATTAAATGTTGCACAAAGAGATATTGCTGACAAAGAGGCTGCTCGTATGTTTTATGCCAGTGCCCTACCATTCAATCTTACAAGGTCTCCTTACTTCCGAAAGTACTCGCAGACTCTAGCAAATGGAAACTTAGCAGGCTACGTTCCTCCTTCATTTGATAGACTACGTACCACTTTACTTGCACAGGAGAAAGAACATGTAAATAGGTTACTCCAACCTATCAAAGATTCATGGAGGAAAAAAGGAGTCTCCATAGTATCTGATCGGTGGTCAGATAGACAAGCTGAATCCCGTCGGCGTGCTCAGGATGATGCCTGCCCCGCTACCCTGTTTGTTGGAGGATCTGTCCACATGGAGTACCCAGGTCGGGATGCCAGGAAGTAGACTGAGCGGTATCTCGGGCAGAAATGGCTCCTCCGCCGGGTCTTCTGGATAAGTGAATTCCACGAGGAAGTCTGCCATCGCCTGTCCCTTGATTGCTGAACGGGGCTGGTAGATCACTTCGAACTCTTCAAATTCCAATGCCCACTTCATGAGCCTCTTGGATGTTTCAGGTCGGCCAAGGACCCGGCGAAGTGGCTAATTTGTGATGCCCACTACGGGCGGAGTCTTCGAGCGGAGATGATTAGTGCGAAAGCGAGCTTCTCGATGCGAAAGCGAGCTTCTCGATGCAGGAGTTTCTGCTTTCTGCGCCTTGTAGTGCCTGGCTCATGTAGTAGATCGGGTATTGTATCCCGTGCTCCTCCCTTACTAATGCTGAGCTCACCGCTGATGGTGACACTGCCAAGTAAAGCAATAATTCTTCCTCCGGCACGGGCGTCGAGAGTAGAGGAGGCGATGTCATGTATTTCTTGAGCTCCTGAAACGCCTCTTCACACTCTTCCGACTCCTGAAAAGCTTTGCGGAGGATTTTGAAGAATGGTAGATATCGATCGGTTGCTTGGGAAACAAATCTGTTCAAGGAAGCTACCCGCCCGGCCAAGCTTTGTACTTCCTTTGTTGTACGAGGTGACCGCATGTTTATAATGGCTTGAATTTTTTCGGGGTTTGCCTCGATTCCTCGCCGGCTCACCATGTGTCCCAAGAACTTCCCGGACGAGACTCCAAATGTGCACTTGGTCGGGTTCAACCTTATCCGGAATTTTCTTAAGATGTTGAAGGCCCCGGCCAAGTGCTCGAGATGGTCGGACTCGTCTCGGTTTTTGACTAGGAGATTGTCAACATATACCTCCATTGTTTTCTCGATCAGATCTTTGAACATATGGTTGACCAGTCGTTGATAAGTTGCCTCAACGTTTTTGAGGCCGAAGGGTATCACCTTGTAGCAATATGTCCCTTGGTCAGTGATGAAAGAAGTCTTCTCTTCGTCCCTGGGATACATGCTGATCTGGTTGTATCCCGAGTAGGCATCCATGAAAGAGAGAAGTGCGTGACCGACCGTGGAGTCCACAAGGAGGTCTATCCTAGGCAGTGGATAACAGTCCTTAGGGCAAGCCTTGTTCAGGTCGGTAAAGTCCACACACATTCTCCACTTTCCGTTACTTTTCTTGACCAGGACCACGTTAGACAACCAATCGGGATAATGAACTTCTCGGACTGACCTTGCCTTAGAGGAGCTTTTTGATTTCCTCGCGCACTGTTGCTTGTCTTTTGGGAGCCATGCCCCTTCTCTTTTGCTTGACCGGCCGGGAACTCGGGTTAATGTTGAGACGGTGGGACAGGACTCGGGGATCTATTCCTGGCATGTCTTCGTGGCACCAGGCGAAGACGTCTTGGCTCTCACCCAGGAACTGTATTAACTTTTCTCTGAGACTTGGTTCCAAGAGAATGCCAATTCTAATGGACCGGTCGGGGAACTTGGGGTCTAGCACTACTTGATTTAGTTCCTCCACCGGGTCTACTCCGTCCCTAGCCTCCCTCGGATCCATCTCCCGGACATTCAGTGTTTCTGCAATGGCTTCTCTGCGCAGGGAGCTAACGTAACAACTCCGGGCAATTGCTTGTTCTCCTCTTAGGCTTCCCAGCCTCTGGGGGGTTGGGAACTTAACAACCAGGCTGTATGTCGACACAACCACCTTGGCTTTATTAAGCGTTGGCCTTCCAAGGATGATGTTGTATGCGGATGGAGCCTCCACAACCATGAAGTTTGCCATCACTGAGACTTGCTGTGGGTAGGTTCCCACCAAGACCGGCAGCTCGATCATCCCGAGCGGTTGTGTGCTTGAACCGTTGAACCTGACCAAGGGAGTGGCCACCGGTCGTAGCCTGTCCCTTGATATCCTGAACTGATCAAAGGTTGAGGCGAACATAATATCCGAGGAGCTGCCCGTGTCCACTAACACCCTCTTTACCATATAATTAGCTATGGAGAGCGTCCCTACTAGCGGATCATCGTGGGGGCAGTACAAGTCCTTTACATCGTCGGATGAGAACGTCAGGACATCGGCCGGTGGGGAGTTGGCTGATTGGACATGCAGGACATCTGCTCGGGATGCCCGAGCTGCCTCTTTTGGTCGATTGTGAGTCCCCTCAGCCCGATGTTCCTCCAGAGATCACGTTGATATGACCAAGGGGTTGCGGCTGCTCGGTAGCTCGGGTGTCGGGCCGAGGTCGTCTATTCGTTGTGACAAACTCGGCGAGGTGACCCTGCTCGATCAGCTTCTCAATGGCAATCTTTAACTTAAAACAGTCCTCTGTGTCGTGATTGTGATCTTTGTGGTACCGGCAGTACTTGTCCCGGTTTCTCTTCTCGAGCGGGCTCTTCAGTTTTGCCGGTTGTTTGAGCAACCTCTGAGCCTCAGCGGCGGCCATAACTTCCTGGATAGGCCAGGAAAGAGGTGAGAAGGCAATTGGGGCCTGATCTCGACCGCCTCTTTGCTAATCCTGCTTCGGCTTCTTCCCAAGCCCTTCGCAGAACCCTTGTGTTTACGTTTGGATTTTGGGGACTCATCTCCCGTGAAGCTAGCACGCTTAGACTTCAGGAACTTTTCCGTGTCAATGTATTTCCCAACCCTCTCGGAGAGTTCAACCAGGGTGGCCGGCCGGTCATGGCGGAACGATGTAGCAACCTTGGTGTGCTGAACCCCGAGTAGAAGGCTGTGATCCTGACCGTTTCATTCAGGTTGTGGATTTGAAGCTTTTGTTGATTGAAACGGTCAACATAATTTAGGGATTCTCCCTTGTGCTGCTTGACGGCCAGCAACTGGGTGTTTGGCTGTGATCAATTGAGCATTCCCACGAACTGGCTGACGAAGAGCTTACTGAGCGCCTTGAAATTGTCGACCGTTCGGGGTTTTAGCGCGTGGAACCACTGTGCGGCAGGACCTTTGAGGGTGCTGGGAAAGGCTAGGCAAAACAGTTCGTCGGCGGTGGTAACTAATGCCATCTGAGCCTTGCAAGTCCGGATATGATCGACCGGGCTCCGCGAACCGTCGTAAGAATCGAGATGCGGTTGCTTAGATTTGCGGGGAATGGGGAATCTTGTGATCCGGACGGTAAAAGGCGACTCAGTTTCGGTGTTGGTGTAGTTGTGTCCCGGCCTGCGACTCAACTTCTCAATTTGTTGCAGGTCGTTGATTTGGGCCCTGACGTCCTCCTTCCCGGTCTCCCGCACTGTATTTATGTGGTGGGTTGGGTCGGATGATGAAGCTTCTTCTTCAAAGTGCGCCGTCCGCAGGGATAGGCATGACTCTGACTCCGACTCCGAGTAATCGTGTGCCTAAGATCCCCGCGGCTCTTGGCCGGGTGTTCTCGGGCTGATTCCCGAGCCGTTTGCTCTTGCCCCTCCCATCTGGCGGCGCACCTGCTATTGATAATCTCTCTGGCATCACCTGCCCGGTTTGGGTTGGCTCGGGCACGTTGCTGGGGGCGGCTGCGCTCATCGTTCCCGAACCGCCTCAAAGCCGGAGGGGATACTGGTTTTTGTATGGGCGCACCGTCGAGTCCGCACGGGCATGTGATCACATGTATCGTTCCCGGGTTGATCCTCGGCCGGAGGGAGTTTATCTTGTCGGGCCAGCAGTGCTTCGATTTGCTGTTGAGTTTGACGCTGGCCCTCTAGGAGTTGAGCGAGAGCCGCAGCGATTTGCTCGGAGATCATGGAGGCAGCCGGTTGCCCGGCCTGAGAATCCGCCTGACTTGTTGGAGCAGCAGTCTTCTTACTTTTCTTCGGCGGCATGTTGATTAGTCACAGATTTGTTTTGGAGAAAGCTTGTCGGCTTCCCATTGACGGCGCCAAATTGATGATGCCAAAATTTGGTTTGAGGTAAGAAGAATGAAACAAGAGTGATTTGAGTGTGGTTCGGCCCTGTTAACTAGGAGACCTACGTCCACGTGGTGTGTTGGAGCACTTGCACTAACAAATCACCGGCGGCCTCTTGTGAACCAACAAGACGGGCGCTACTACCAGAGACCGGTCGGGTATATGCGTATGAGTGTTGTGTATTGCTAGTCTGTCAAGTGAGAATGCGATCCCCCTTGAAGGGGGTGTGTGGTTTCTTTTATAGATATAAGAGACCACTCGTACAAGGTAAGTGGCCCGATAAGGGCAGTTTAATCAAATAAGGAGTGATTAACACAAATTATGGAAGTTCCCTAATTGAGTTAGGAAACTATCTAGGCTTTCCATTAGTCTTCTAGCTGGGAAATTGCCTGGAACCTCCTGGGGTGCGTCATGGGGCATGCCCGGGTTGCGCTTATCATGGGGTAACCCCGCATCGTTCACCCGACCTGTTGGTCGGCCCCGAGTGGTCCTAGATGGACAACTCCGGATGATTGCATTGTGAGCGTCATTACCGGATACCTTGGCATTCCTTGCTGACTAAGGTGGCGGAGGCTGAGTTTGATTGAATATTTTTGTACGTATCACATATTATACATGGTTTCCCATCACTTAATATCTTCTAAAAGAATTTCCCCCATTTAGTCTCCACAAATAACTATATCTTACTTCTTTTTTGTTTTTTTTGGAAAAAATTATATCTTACTTCTTTTTTGTTTGCTACCTTAATTTATCTTATTCTTTTCCTTCCTTTTACTATATTTTTCTTGGTAGTTAGTGTAGAAATTTATGAAATAAGGAGAGAAATTTTATTCAACTGGCTTGATTTGTTCAACCCTTTATATAGGGTGAGATAAGATCGATAAGATCAAATCTCTATATTACAATCATATCCTAAAAGGTAAGATTACAATAAGATTTTAGCCCTAATTAATTCAAATCTTCCCATAAAATCTATATTCTCTCTCTGGAATTCTCTGCCATCAAATCTTTACCAAATCATGACTTGGTTCCACAAATATTCGTTCTTCCATGTCTTCCAACACTCCCCCTCAAGTTGGCACATAGAAACTTCTTGAAATGTCCAACTTGCACACGAATATGGAAGACAATCTTATACCGAACTATCCTCTCTATAACTTCACCTTTGTAGACGGGTGCAGCAGCCCCTCTTAGGTAGTCTCTCGTCCACGTGCGACCACTTCTTGGTGGTCCACGTGCGGCTCCTCTCGTCATACAAATATTCAAAGCTCCAAGATCACATGGAGAAATGTGAGATGTGCCCACGGAATAATCCATCGTGTGACACATAAATAGAGGTAGTTGTCTTGTCTTCAACACTCCCGTTCAAGTTGAAGATATTCAAACACACCTATCCGTGCGGTGTAGCGGGTCCCTCATCGGGTGGTCTCGTCGCCTGTGTGATATAGCAGGCCCATTCCTCAGGGGTCCCATCACCTGGTCCTGTCTCCTTATATTCTCCCCCTCAAACTGAAGGTGGGAGTGAATACGAACACCGAAGTTTGGAAGACTAAAGAAACAAAACCCCATTAAAGCCCAAAGCCAAACATGGTTCTTAAAAAATTTGCAAAGGAAGCTAACAAGGCCAAAAATTTTACATAATTTCTGAACATTTTAGTTGTATTCTGTAATTTTTTTAGAAATTTGTGGGACAAATCTGTAAATTCACGAAACTTTAGGGCTGATTTGAAAATTCAGAAAATATTAGGGTTGATTTGCAATTTTAGAAAATATTGGGGGCTATTATGTAAATACCAAGAAGTTTAGGGATCTTATTGAAAATAACCACACCCGAGAATTTCCAGGGACCAGTTGATCAAGCGAGAAGAGAGAGACATAGGGGACACTATCAACTTGCTGCCTCAGGCCCTCAACTAGCCGAACAGAGATCTCCATAAAAAAAAAGGTTAAATTCAAGTGAAACTGTCATGAATCACTCAACAATCAAACCCGTCTATAGTGGATCGAAACATCAAATAAATTTCACGATACCCAAAATTCTCAGATTGCAAAAAAAATAAAAATATATTTACTACATATATATACTACATATATATGTGTTTGTGTGTTTGGAAAGGAAACCGAAGAGATTTCGAACTGCGAGGGGATTGGGTGTGCGCATGGGCTGGACTGGACGAGACGTGGCTCAGGGCTAGGCGATGGTGGCTGCAACTAGTTTGGCTTTGCAAACCGTAGGAGATGGCTGCTGCTGATGCTTTTCCAAAATAAAAGATGAAAAACAACCCAAAAGATCACGAATCATGGGCTGTTTGGGAGGACTATGAATAGTGCTCAAAAGAAAAAAAAAAAAAAAAAGAAGGGAAGAAGAAATCAAACAAAAAGGAAGAAGAAAGGGTTCGGCGGGCGGAAAAGTAGTGAGCTCTGTCACAAATCGACCCGCTCTAATACCATGTAGAAATTTATAAAATAAGGAGAGAAATTTTATTCAACTGGCTTGATTATTTTACAAGAACTTCAACCCTTTATATAGGGTGAGATAAGAGAGATAAGATCAAATCTCTATATTACAATCATATCCTAAAAGGTAAGATTGCAATAAGATTTTAGCCCTAATTAATTCAAATCTTCCCATAAAATCTATATTCTCTCTCTGGAATTCTCTGCCATCAAATCTTTACCAAATCATGACTTGGTTCCACTAATCTTCATTCTTCCATGTCTTCCAACAGTTAGTCTATTTATTCCTTTGGCCATTCAATGACTACGTGCACTTAAATTCATAATAATACAAATCATATCATACTTAATAGAAACAAAAGTTACACATCCCCTATTGAAAATTGGGCTAAATTTCTCAAAACTTGGATGCCGCTTGAGCGGGCCGCCCGAGCGAGGTCCCGTGCGAGCAGGCCTTTGGGCAGGTTTTTAGATGGATTGGAAACTACAATCTCACTCAACAGGGTGTCCGCGCGAGCGAGCACGGGATTTCTAGGTAGTGACAGCTTCCCTAAGTGAATTAGGATAGCAATTTTAGATAAGTTTCCATGGACGAATTAGTTTCCTAATTATATAGAAGTTTCCTAATTACTTGTAGGGATGTGTTTTCTTGGTGAACATTGAAGAAGCGTTGAACGGGAAGAATGGAAAACCCACGGGGCTGACTAACAAGAATTGCGAGCGGATGAACTCAAAAGCGGTGACCCCCATCCGTTTGAGTTTAGCCGATGATGTGGTTTATGATGTGATGGGAGAAGCCTCAGTGAGTGAGTTATGGAAGAAGCTGGAGGATCTCTGCATGGGAAAAAACTTTACCAATCACCTCATGTTGTAGCAGGAGCTTTATTCTTTGGTGGATCTTCAAACCCATATTGGTGAGTTCAAAAAATTGTTATGTGATTTATCCAATGTTGGTGTTAAACTCGAGGATGAAGACAAAGCCATAATTTTGTTGACTTCGGTAAAATCTACCTATAAGCTTCTTTTCAACGCTTTGATTTATTGGAGAGATTCAGTCACTTTGGTGCAGGTGAAGAAGGCTTTGTACTCGAGTAAGAAGTTGGAGATGGAAGATGTAAAATCTTCGGATGATTTACAAGCATTGGTGAGTCGTGGGAAAGGGAAACCATATGGGAAGAACCAAGGCGGACGAGCAAAACGGCCGTTGAGAGAGATAAACTGTTTGTACTGTGGAGAGAGGGTCACATAACCAAGTATTATCAGAAGGATTTCTGGCAGTGGCGACTTTCCTAGGTGAATTAGGATAGCAATTTTAGATAGTTTCCATGGACGAATTAGTTTCCTAACTATATAGAATTACTTGTAGGGATAAGTTTTCTTGGTGAAGAGTTTTTCCATGTGGGCAAATCTTCTTCTACTAGGATTAGGCAATGTGTATATTATAATAATAATAATAATAATATATAGGTAAAAATGATGAGAACTTGAATTAAAGAGAGAATTCAATAGAGAGAACTCAGAACAGAGTTAGAACGTGTGTGTGGTGAGGTATATACTATGAGGGAGGGTTTGTATTCCTCCATCAATAAATGAGTCTTTCTTCGTGGTGGTGGATTAGCCCGGTTGGGTGAACACAGAGAAATCTTGTGTGCTGATTTTCTTTTTGATCCTTTTCTATTACGTGAGTGTTCACTATTTGATAGTTTCCATGGGCTTGGGCACAACATCCCCTTGTATATATGTACTCAACTTGTTGGAATTAAAAGATATTTAGGAGATTTTTATTCTCATAATAATGGGTTTGACCATAGTTATTTTCATTTATTGCTCTTTATTTTATTTTATTGTCTCGGTCATGTTGACCATAGTTATTTTCATTTATTGCTCTTTATTTTATTTTATTGTCTTTCCTTTTTATTCATCCATTGTAACATTATATAAACTGGGGTATGTAAATAATATGAAGACTTTTCCCAAAAATCTTTTTGGTATCAGAGCCTCAAGAAAAAAAAAAAAAAAATACCTAACCTATCCTCCTCCTCTCTTCTCTCCTCTGCGCTAGACCTTCAACACCACCACCACCACCGCCAACCCTTCCAACTTCTACCCAGCCTCTGCCGCAGGTCCTTGCCTTCCCTCACCTGCGGCGCACCCACCAGGCCACTCGGCTTGGTCCAGCAGCCACTCGGCTGCCTCTTTTGCCTGTCTCGGGCCTCTTTGTGATGCATTAGAGCAGTCTCGTGCTCTCCGTCTCCAGTCTGGGCAGCCGAGTGTCCGATTGCCCCTGTCGTCTTTCGCCGAGTGTCCGGTTGTGATCACTGTTGTTGCCGATATTGGTTATTATTCCGGCAAGTCTACATCTCTTCATATCATCTTCTGGGTATTCTTCATAGCATCATGACTTCTCCTCCTGATTATGATTAGCTTTAGTCTCAGATTGCTCAGCTTCAGTCACGCTTGGGGTTGGGTACGGCAGTCTCATCTTTTGGTCCTACAGCTACCCTTGCTACAGGTACACCCACCGCTCTCTATGGTAAGTCAGAACATCCCACTTGGATTCTGGATTCTGGGGCAAGTAATCATATGACTGGTGAGGCTTCCACTTTCACATCTCCGTTTACTTCTATTCATCAATCTGTCCGTATTGCTTATGGATCTTCCATCCCTATCCAGAGTCAGGGTGATGCTCAATTGTCCCCAGACATCACTCTTACATCTGTGTATTTTGTCCCTAATTTTGGCTATAATCTTCTCTCTGTTCATCGCATTGCAAAGGATCATAATTTTGCTGTCGTGTTCTTACCTAAGTCGTGTTACTTGCAGGACCTGACTTCGAAGAAGATTTTTGGCAGGGGGTATGAGCGTGATGGCCTCTATTACTTTGGTGATCCTCCGTCTTCAGGAGGATTGTCATCCAGCCTACAAGCTTCTGTTTTGTCTACTTCTAATAATTCTGTCTTGCCCGATTCTAATAAATATGATTTTTCTCTTCAAACATTGGACTTGTGGCATGCTCGTTTAGGACATGTAAATTTTCAGTACTTATGTTGGTTATTTCCTCCGTTGAATAAAGCCTGCAAAGACTTTAATTTTAAATGTGTAGTTTTTGAATTGTCAAAGCATACTCGCACTTCTTATATTCCCCGCATGCATAGAGCACCCAGTGCCTTTGATCTTATTCGTTCAGATGTTTGGGGACCCTTATCTGTCACTGCTCTATCTCAACACCGTTATTATGTCACGTTTATTGATGACTATATTCGTTGTACTTGGGTTTATCTTATGAAGAAAAAATCTGAAGTTTTCTCTCATTTTAGAAATTTTCTTCAAATGATTAAAACTCAATTTCATACTGTGGTGCGTAATATTCGGTCTGATAATGGTAGAGAATATATTACTAATGAATTTCGGGCCGAACTTAATAAAGGGGGAATTCTTCAACAACTCACTTGTCCTTACACCCCCGAACAAAATGGGGTGGCCGAACGTAAAAATCGTCATCTTATGGCTATGGTTAGATGTCTTTTACGTGGTATGGATGTTCCCAAAGTTTTTTTGGCATTTTTTTGTCCTTACTGCTACTTACCTTATTAATCGTACTCCTAGCCGTATTCTACAAGGCCAGGCCCCGCTTCATGTCCTTAAGCCTGGTAGTACACTCTTTCTCATTGTCCCCCGGGTTTTTGGGTGCACTTATTTTGTCCAAAATCGCAGCCCTACACGTACTAAACTTGATGATAAGGCTGTTCGGTGTATTTTTCTAGGGTATTCCTCCATGTTCAAAGGATATCGTTGCTATGATCCTATCACACGTCACTTGTATCACTCTTTGGATGTCACTTTTTTGGAAACGGTTCCTTTTTTTCCAGGTGCCTCTTCCTCTTTGGAAACTCCAGTAGAGCATGTTGTGGATGATGTCTCAGTCCTTCCTCGTCCTGTGCCTATTCTTGAATTACCCAGTGACTCTTTGCCTCCGGTCCTTACAACTGACCCGTTACAGGTGTACTCTCGTCGTCCTTGCGCTCCAGACTCCATGCAAACATCTTCTCCGGAATCAGGTATCTCATCTCCTCCTTTAGTCTCTGATGTTGCTCCTCCTCGTTATCCTACTCGTATTCGTCGCCTTCTTCACGTTTTATTCTTTCGAGTAGTACTAACCATCCAATTTCTAAGTATGTCTCTTATCAGGGTCTATCAAAACCATTTGGCTCATTTGTTAGTGCAGTTGATTCTGTCTCCATTCCTCGCACTGTTCATGACGCTCTCCAGAATCCACAGTGGGTGGCTGCTATGAAAACAAAAATGAGTGCTCTTCAGGATAATTAGACTTGGGAACTTGTCTCTCTCCCGGATGGTGAACGTACAGTTGGCTGTAAGTGGGTTTTCAGTGTTAAGTATTTGGCAGACGGCACCATTGACCGATATAAGGCCCGTCTTGTGGCTAAGGGCTTCACACAAGTTCCAGGTAAGGATTTCGGGGCTACTTTTGCACCGGTTGCTAAACTGACCACAGTCCGACTTCTTGTTTCTCTTCCCACTTCCTATTCTTGGTCTCTTCATCAGCTTAATGTCAAGAACACGTTTCTTAATGGTGATTTGTCTGAAGTCATCTACATGGATCCCCCTCCTAGTTTTCGGGCTCAGGGGGAGTATTCGGGGAAAGTTTGTTTCCTCCGAAAATCTCTCTGTGGATTGAAGCAGTCTCCTCGTGTTTGGTTTAGCCGTTTCAGTGAAGTGGTACTTACTATGGGTTTTATCCGGTGCCACTCAGATCACACCTGTTTTCTTCGTCGTAACTCCCAAGGGAAGTGTATTATTATCTCAGTTTATGTCGATGATATTATTATTACAGGTGACGATGCTTCAGGTATTGTTCAAGTAAAGCATGATCTCGGGGTGTCATTTAATATTAAAGATTTGGGTCCTCTAAGATATTTCCTTGGTATTGAGGTAGCTCGCTCACGCTATGGTATCTCTTTATCTCAGCGAAAGTATGCTTTGGATCTCCTTCAGGATACCGGTATGCTTGGGTGTAGACCTGCCTCTTCCCCTATGGATCCAAACGTGAAGCTATCTACTGAGTTGGGGGAGTTATTACCTGATCCCTCAGTATATCAGCGCCTTGTGGGTCGTCTCATCTATTTGACGAACACAAGACCGGATTTGACATTTGCTGTTAGTGTTGTGAGTCAGTTTATGCACTCACCTCGGACCTCTCATTTGGATGCTGTGTATCATATTCTCAGATATCTTAAGACTTGTCCGGGTCTTGGTCTGTTCTTTAAGACAGGAATACAGTCTGGTCTTTCCTGTTTTACTGATGCAGATTATGCAGGTTCAAAAAGCGACAGACATTCCACTTCTGGTTTGTGTACTTTTCGTGGTGATCACCTAATATCTTGGAAAAGCAAAAAACAGGCAGTTGTCTCCCGTTCTTCTGCTGAAGCCGAGTATCGTGCCATGGTCCAGGGGACGTGTGAGCTGCTTTGGCTCCGTTCTATTCTTTATGAGTTGGGGTTTCCTGCGAAGGACTCGTCTACCTTGTTTTGTGATAATAAGTCAGCTATCATGTTGTCATCCGACTCCGTCCTTCATGAGAGAACAAAGCACATTGAAGTTGATATTCACTTCATTCGTGAAAAGGTTAAGTCAGGAGTTATCTCACCAAGGTTTGTTACTTCACGTGAACAAACAGCAGATATGTTCACTAAGTCTATTGGTCCTGGTCTTCTTCAGTTGTCTCTTCACAAGCTCGGGCTAGTCGATATATTCGCCCCAGCTTGAGGGGGAGTGTTGGAATTAAAAGATATTTAGGAGATTTTTATTTTCATAATAATGGGTCATGTTGACCATAGTTATTTTCATTTATTGCTCTTTATTTTATTTTATTGTCTTAGTCATGTTGACCATAGTTATTTTCATTTATTGCTCTTTATTTTAATTTATTGTCTTTCCTTTTTATTCATCCATTGTAACATTATATAAACTGGGGTATGTAAATAATATGAAGACTTTTCCCAAAAATCTTTTCAACTAATAGATCACATTTTTCAATAAAACTAATGAGGGCTGAAATAGCTCCATATCTCAGTTGTTAGAATCTTACAATTCTCGATTGGAAATTCACTCCCATTGGAATTAGTGTAAGTATGTCGAATCTATCTACTGAGGTAATCGCACTGAATTACAATTTTCATTTAAAATCACATGAATCTTACAATTGTTTAGTTATTACGATTCATAATATTGTCGGATAAAAGAGCTTTTTTTCTTTTTCTTTCTGTCTCTCTTTCTTTCCATTTCTCCTTGATTTTGTTTGAGTTTTTATGTTTTGAGGGGAAAAAAAAAGAAAAGAATTCCTAACCCTGTTTTAACCCACAGGATTTATTTATACAACCCAACCATTTTTCCTTCTCAATACAATGTTAGCAGTTTTGGTCCTTCTTGTAGTAGCTTCCCTGTTGGTTTTGTGCTTGTTCAGTTTTTTGTGGCTTGTTTTTCTTCCTAGAACTCTATTTCTGCCTGGTGCACTGTAGTTGTTATAGGAGTGTTCCTTGTAGCCTCTTTGGCTGGGATAGGTAGCTAGCCCTATTTGTTTTTGGTTAATTTGACAGTCAATGCTGTGTATTGTCTTGGCTGCAGTCCTTGAGGGTGTGTTGCAGTTTCCTATGCCATAGGCTTCTTTTTGTTATAAACCTCTCAGGGGATGTATAAGCAGGGATATGGCCCCTTAGACGGTTAGACCTAGGGGTGTGTTTCGGCCGGAACGGATCGGAATAGCCTCTTTCGGAAAAAAATCCAAAAATTCCGGAAATGAAATAGCTGTTCCGATTCCAATTCCGAATTTTCGAAATTTCCATTTTGCTTCCCGTTTGGAAATTTTCGAAATCTTTTGGAATTTCAAAATTTTCTTTAAACTAAACTTAAAAAATAGAGCTCAAGCTTGGCTTGAGTAATGGTGCAAATCCAAATCTGTTAATGGCTCTCAAACAGTGGCTCAAACTAATGCACAAGTCAAGCCAAGCCACCAATGGGATTTGGGTTTGTCATACTTGTCTTCCAATTTATAGAAGTGCTTGTCCTTCCCTCCCTTCATTCTTTACCGATGTGGGATGTACAAGTGATGAGATTTTCGGAATATTTAGGAATCTTTTTGGAAAACATATTTTCCGAATTTTCAAAACAATTCCGATTCCCATCCGATTTTTTTCGGAATTTTGAAATTCGGAATGCATTTTTAGTTTCCAAAATCAGAATTTTTTGGAACAGAATCGGTCGGAATCGGAATTTCCGTTCCAAGTTGCACTCCTAGTTAGACCTGTGCAGTTTTTTGGTTTTTTATTCTCACTATACACAAACATACCCAAAAAAAAAAAAAACAAAAAAGACCAGATTATTGTTCTTAATTTGAAAAGGATCCTATTTTTGGGTGTCAAATAACCTAGGTTTGGTCTCAAAATTTTTAGCTATTCCCAGTTTCTGAAATTTCTGTTATTAGTTTTATTGTTTTCAAGACCATAATTATGTAGATTTCAAATTCAAATAAGATTTTGAAGGATCCTCTAATAAGACTCATTTTCTACAAGCTCCTTGCCACTTTTGTCTTCAAATGTTAGTTTTTTTGTTTTATTTTAGATGGTTATTTCAATAAGCCAATTTGGAGTTCAGATTTAAATTTTAAAAAACAGAAGCTCTAAGATCCCAATAAAGTTAGGAAAAGATAGAGGGATAAAACTAAACTCCTAGTCCATTGGCTATTTATCCATTTCTTCTCCATATTTAATAATATCACTTTCTTCCTTAATCTTTCTCCGTTATGCCTGCATTTGTCCAACTAAAAAGGTGTTGAAACTAAGACACGTGGTTTTACTTGTCTGCAACACGTGATCATCTTCTGTATGTTTGAAACTTATTGGTATCTATCTAGTACACGTAGGACATGGATAGATCACCCATTTAAATATTGACGTGTTTACTAAAATGTGATCAATCATTGGAGTTAACAAGGACAAATGAAAATAACTACCTTCATGATAATGATGACAACAAAGACAGCATATGGGACATCTGACATCGGACTAACTTTCAGTTTTTGGAAATTTATAGGATACGAGATATATGGCTTGACACGGGCAAGCAACGAGAGGCACCATTTGTGTAAGTTCTTTGTAACTCGATAACATTACACAGAGACACACAAACCAGTTAAATGAATTCTCATTTATGACACTTAGAATATAGAAAAAGATGAAAGAAATCAAACATCTACTATGTATGAGACTAATAACTTTGCTGAAGCTTTTTGATAGGAATGGTGAAGTTCGTTGCTTGAAACGGAGCGATCTTATTATGATTTTAGCAGATGGATTGCCTCTTGGTACAATACGATTTGGATGCCACATCGTCTCTGTAAAACTGGACCCTCTAACGTCTTACCCAATCCTTCATCTTCAGGATGGCAGTTCTGTTATGGCTAAGGTGTATTTTGTGCCCGTATTATCAGCTTTATTTTAATTTTCATCTTTTTCAGTTGTATATTACCTTCAAATTCTGATAGGAGAGAACACTACTTCAGAATGACAAACACACGCAGCTAATTAAGCACATAAGCAACTGATATATTACGGAATTATCATGAAGAGGCTTCAACATCGAAGTACTCTGTGGTAGTCAATGAGGAATCCGTAGAAAAATGACCTTCCTTGAGTGGTTAACAATAAATTAATGGAGTAATTATCTGGAATTCTTTTGTTTTGTCCTTTCTCAATTAACTTTCTGCTTCGGGAATGTCTAGGCATTCACATTGAAATGGGTTTATCCCCTCCACCAAGAGAAAATTCAAAAAGAGACATTTCTTATGAACTTTGTAGTCCCTTGTCATCACTGCCAGAGTACGCTGCAGCAGAAAAGTTGAAAATATGGTACTTGGATCAGAAGCATAGGTTTTTTTTTTGGGTTTGTTTTTATTTTTGTTTTCTTTTTTAGAAGAAGTGTATATATGTTGTTCAGAAAGATTGTAAACTTCGGAAAATACTAACAAATGAATCGCATTTTCACAGGTTTTGATTGGATGTGATGGTGCGAAGTCGGTAGTTGCAGATTTCCTTGAGCTAAAGCCAACCAAAGTTTTCAGTAGAAGTGCAGTGCGAGGTTTAACAAATTACCCAAATGGTCATGCATTTGCCTCTGAATTTGTCCGAACAAGGAGAGGCAACACTTTATTGGGTAGAATTCCTATTGATGATAAGTCAGTGTACTGGTTCGTATCTCAGCAATGGGTTTCCATGGGTAAGTTATTATCGGATTTATGCCACTGCTTAGGATGAGTTGCACATTTGGACATGTTTATCTGTAGTTTACTTCTTTTTCTATTTTGCCTTTGGAACTACTATTTCTTTGCATATCAGAAGCAATTTCTCCTGAAAGAAAAAGGTGCTTATTTTCTGTTAAAGCATGACTGTTCTTCTAATTACAAAATTAACAGTGTTTACTGTCATTTCAATTGAGAGAAGGATATAAAACATGTACAAATCCTGCAGAAGTTAGCTGCACAATATGACCAGTGAACGTGGACTCCAGTGACCTATGTCGCTATACTAGTTGACTAGAGATCTTCGTTTCTACATATACTTCATTAGCTTTATTGGTAGATTCAGACAATTGAAGCCTTTTCCATATTATTTGTTTTGAACTTTTCTTAATGCCTTTCACATGCATAGTTACATTGACAGATGCGAAGGTTTCACAAGATTCGGAGCTCGTTAGGCAATCAACTCTAGAATCAATCAAAGGTTTTCCAATGGAGAGTATTGAAATGATAGAGACAAGTGACCTGGATTCACTGTCTCACACAAGCTTAAGATACCGACCACCGTGGGATTTACTACTGGGAAGGTTTTGGAAAGGGACTGTTACAGTGGGTGGAGATGCCATGCATGTAATGGGTCCATTCCTCGGGCAGGGTGGCTCTGCTGGTTTAGAAGATGCAATTGTGCTTGCTAGATGCTTGTCACAGAAGATTAAGGTATACTCCTCGGTAACTTCTCCCAGTGAACGGCAAGGTATTATTCTTCAATCAAAAGTTGGAGAGGCAATGGATCAGTACGTGAAAGAACGGAGGATGAGGGTGGTGCGATTGTCAACTCAAAGTTTCCTTATTGGTTTACTACTAGCCGAAAATCCGTCACCAATGATCAAACTTGTTGCTATCGTTTTCATGGCTATTTTCTTTAGGGATCCAAATGGTCATGCCAGGTATGACAGTGGGTGCCTTTGATGCAGAGAATTCAATTTGAATGCATATGCTATATATATAAATATCGGTGTGTGTAAATATGTGTGTGTGTTTGGGGGGGGGGGGGGGGGGGGGGGGGCTTTCAATGTTGTTATTGTCGCAAGTTATCTTTGTATAACACCCTGTTATGACTGTCAAAGACTCAAAGCTAAAGAATATATGTCTTTTAAGTTCTGTAAATGTTTATTTAAGTCTTGCATGTACAATAGGAGCCAAGGTTCTGTCCTGCTTTCTGATTCAATTCCCTCAAATACTATTGGTGTCTTTTTGAATCCCCTCCCTCCACTTACCTACCCACAAAAAAAAAAAAAAAAAACCCCACGATAATCGGTGATAGAAAGCCAACCGCGAGGAATTGAAGAATTACCTTCTCTTAAGTGAAGTTAAAAAGGAATTTCATTTTTAACCAAATATGTTCGGTGTTTCACCAGTTCAAATATGGTTCCTGGCACATCAATTCCTACTGGATGCACTCCACTAGGACCCTCCAATAAGTCTATTGGAATTGACTCTTTATAGAATCTTTTTCGTTTTTTTGTTTTCTTTGATGCTTGAGCTTGAGAAGCTTCTGGGCAGTGGGTCCGTAAAAATTCACTAGGATAGCGGTATAATATTTCTAATTTGTCGGCTCGAATGGTTACCACGAAAACTCCTTTCTTTATCTTTATTTAGAATACCTACTTGAGCCTTTATCATTCTTTTATGTTCTTTCTTTCCTATAACTTACCATACGTCAAGTCAATGTATCTATATGTATGTGGATATCTATGAGGGAATCATATGAAGGGGAAATCAAACCGGACACAGGTGGTGCCTTTGTCTAGACTTCAAACGCAATAGAAGAAGCATGTACACTTTGGGAAGGGGTTTTGATTTCGTCAATTTGATCAGTGACATAATAGTAACATTCGTCCTTCTAGTTCTGGCCTACAGTGCTGGTTGTTAGATGAGGGTTGTTGAAGCTTGATATACATTGTTGTACCCGTTCTCCAATAGCTTAAAGCCTTTAAAGCAACTGATGGTGACTCGACAGGTGTGAACAAAGATGAAAACGAGTTAGCTGAATTGGTTTTCGGCCCAACTATCTTGTAGTGACAAAAGCACCAAAAGTCCACTCTAGCGCCCCCCCCCCCCCCCCCCCCCCCCCACCACTTTATGAAGTGAGACTCCAAGTGGGAATGCGAGATTAAGCCAAGAAGAGCCTTATTTGATTGCGGACTGGAGTAGTTGGCCGAATTCCTTAGTATCTTAAAGGAGATCAAGTTGAGAAAGGCATCAAACAATAAGATTAACATGGAAATTTATTTCTAAAGGGCTCTTTTCTGTAGAATCTTTTTGCAGAGTTGTTGTATGGGAGATGAAGCTGATAATCTACCCCCTTTTTGCTATGGAATGGGCAGACTTCTCTAAAGGGCGATTTCCCTGTTGGTATATACTGAGATGGGGTGATCAAGTTGGGTTGTTGAAGGAAAAAAAATTCTTCTGGCTTGGAATGCATTGGCTGTGGTGACTATTTTTGTTGTTGTTGCGGAGATCGTTTTGACAGTGTTTTTCCATCTCGTTCATGGTGTTGGGTCATTTGGTGTGACTGTGTGAGATGGTGGGGGTAGTCTCGTGCCATTCCATGTTCCATGGTTGGTTTGTTGGGTTCATATGTGTCTAGCTTATAGAAGTGATGTTTTATGCAATTCTTTTTGCAAACATTTATGCAGGAATGAATTCATTTTCAAAGGTGGGTCAAAAGAGGTAAGTTCCATCATTGATGATGATGCAATTTTTGGTACTGGTCGGATTTAGGGTTTAAGAGCATATTAAAAGCATAGAAGAGAGGGAAAGAGAAATATAGGCAGTTTGTTTGTATGTGGTTCGGTCTTGTTAATAATGGAATCAACGTCCACGTGTGTCAGAGCACTTCCACTAAGTATAAGAAACTGCTGCAGGAGGCCTTGGTGATGCAACAATAGTGACTGGAACTACCAAGGGTCGGCCGTGTAGGGATGATACCTAGGGTTTCTTGGGAGAGGCTTGACAATGTAAGATGGTTTGTTCAATTAAACTCGGGACCAATTAAACTTGGGATCCCCCTTTAGAGGGGGTAGAAGGACCCTTTTATAAGAGGAAGAGTCCTCCCTTACAAGGTATTTTAGTCTCTTTAGGAAACTGTTGAGCCTATAGTAATAACTGCATATTCGAAAGGTTTTCTAATCAGATAAGGAAATTGTTTATGCATATCTGGATGGTTTTCCAGCTGGTTTAGGAAACTGCTAGAGTCCGAGCAGTTTGGGACATGTTACAGAGGTAGCTGAGCTGGATTTGAACTGTATTGTAATTGGACTGCGTTTTCTGACCCATAAGTCGAGGTCGGGTCTGGAGCACTGGAGGTCGGGCCTAGAGCATAGGAGGTCGGGCTTGGAGGTCGGACAGTCAGGGTCGAACCCGGAACACTAGAGGGAGGGAGCGAGGGAGGTCGGTCGGGGTCGGACGCGAAACACTAGAGGTCGCGGTCGGACCCGGAACACTGGAAGGTCGGGCCTAGAGGAAGGTCGGTCGATCGGTTGGTCGGTCACAATTGGACTCGGTACACTGGAGGTCGGACCTAGAGGGAGGGAGGGAGGGAGGGAGGGAGGGAGGTCCGTCGGGGTCAGACTCGGAACACTGGAGGTCGGGCCTGGAGGTCGGTCGGTCAGGGTCGGACCCGGAACACTAGAGTACTGGACAAGTTTGGGCGTATCAGTTGCCCCCAATTTCTAAGGTTGACCTGATGTTATATCGAGTCAAGTTTGGAAATCTGTTTCCGCTTACCACTGTTTGATGTTTGCAAAGTTGGATTTTCTAGGGGAATGATGCACCTTATGATTTAAAGTGTGCAAATCTTAGTTAGTCACCCTTGTATCAGTAACGAGTGAAGATCTGTAACACTGTGATTGCTTGGGGAAGTTGCCTTGGAACTTTCGAGTCTTATGGATTCTCAGGAATTAGCTAAGAGTTAAGACTTCGCCTAATTCGAAGTCTTTGAGTGCTCGGGAATTGGCTAAGAGTTGAGACTTAGCCTAATTCGGAGTCTTTGAGTGCTCGGGAATTAGCTAAGAGTTTAGACTTAGCCTAATTCGGAGCCTTTGAGTGCTCGAGAATTGGCCAATAGTTGAGACTTAGCCTAATTCGGAGTCTTATTTTTAAGTTAGCTCCCAGGATGTTTTTCTTCTGCCCAGTAAGCCTTCGTCAAGGTGGTTGGTAGAAGAATTTGACCATGTTGGATAAGCCGACCTAAACCGTGTTATTTCAGGGTCCTTTTATGTTAGCTCCCAGTATAGTTATCTTCTGCCCAATAAGCCTTCGTCAAAGCTGTTGGTAGAAGAATTTGACCATGTTGGTAGAGCTGATCTAAAGCGTGTTGCTTTAGGATCCTTTTTTAGGTTAGCTCCTAGTATGATTATCTTCTGCCCAGTAAGCCTTTGTCAAGACTGTTGATAGAAGAATTTGACCATGTTGGTAGAGCCGACATAAAGTGTGTTGCTTTAGGGTCTTTTTTTACTCTTCTATCGTGGGCCAACCTAAGAGGTTTTAGTCACCTCTATCGTCGGTTTGGGCCTAATTGGAGGCCCAAAATGTATGAATTTTAGGGATTTCTTTTACTCCTATATCGTGGGTCAACCTAAGAGGCTTTAGTCACTTCTATCGTCGGTTTGGGCCTAGGTGGAGTTTTGCCTCGGATTGACCGAGGACTTTCGCCATGTGGTGGTCTTTTTGGTGCCTTGGAGTGACCAAGGAATTTTGTTGTGCTCTGGGAATCGATTAGGCAATCTGAGTCTTTGTAGGAGCTCTTTGACATAGTCTGTGGAGTCTTGTGCTATGGTAGGTAAAAAAAATACCGTTGTAGTTGGGGTCGCCTGGATTGTTGGAGACAGGAGGTCGGGTCGGGATCCCCGAGCCCTTGACCGCTGTAAACTGGAGGTCGGGTTGGGATTGCCGGACCCTAACCACTGCAGGCTGGTGATCTAGTCGGTCGGGAATTCTGGACCTGATCGTTGGAGACTGGAGGTCAGGTCGGGATTGCCGGGCCCTAACCGCTGTAAACTGAAAGTCGAGTCGGGATCGCCGGACCTGATAGCTGTGAACCGGAGGTCGGGTAGGGATTGCCGGACCCTGACCGCTGTAAACTGGAGGTCGGGTCAGGATTACCAGACCCTGACTGCGGTAACTGGAGGTTGGGTCGGGATCGCTGGATCAGACCGTAAGAGATTGGAGGTCGGGTCGGGAATGCTGGGCCCTGACCATTGTAAATTGGAGGTCGGGTCGGGATCGCTGGATCGGACCATTGGAGACTGGATGTCGGGTCGGGATTGCTGGACCCCGACTGCTGCAAACTGGAGGTCGAGTTGAGAATGCCGGGCCCTGACTGTTGTAAACTGAAGGTCGGGTCGGGATCGCCAGACCTGACCGCTGTGAATTGGAGGAAGGGTCGAGATTGTCGGACCTTGACCGTTGTAAACTGGAGGTTGGGTCGGGACCGTTGGACCGGACTGGACCACTGGAGATCGGGTCAGGATTACCGGACCCTGACCGCCATAAACTGGAGGTAGGGTCGGGTTGGGATCGCCGGACTGGACCGTTGGAGACTGGAGGTCTGGTCGGGAATGCTAGGCCCTGATCGCAGTAAACTAGAGGTCGGGTCAGGATCGCCAGACTGGACCACTGGAGATTGGAGGCCGGGTCGGGATTGCCGGACCTGACCGTTGTGAACTGGAGGTCGGCGAGATCGGGTCGGGCCCTGACCGTTGGAGACAGGGGGTCTGGTCGGGGTCACTGAGCCCCTTTTCCAAATCTCTGATCAAGGTCGGTACCCCGCCTAGTTCACTATTTGCATAATAAGTTGGGCCAGTGAATGAGCGTTCTTCCTAACTAGGCGGGACTGTCCGCTGTGTGTCCACCAAGTCGTCGATTTGTTTTTGTGTATGACACTATCCTTCGTTGATCTAGTGAGTGCAGCAAAGCGCAACAATAATCTGTTCTGGCGTCAAGACTACCGGATCTGTCCTGGCGTCAGGATTGCGGGATCTGGCCTGGCATCAGGACTGTTGGAACTGCTCTGGTGTCAGGACCTGCTCTGGTGTTAGGACTGCTGGGCTGCTTATTTCCCAAACTTTCAACCATGTTTTCTAGCCATTGCGTATCAGTCACAGGACTTGTTTTGGAGGAAAAACTGTCGTTTCCCACAGACGGCGCCAAGCTGATGATGCAATTTTTGGTACTGGTCGGATTTAGGGTTTAAGAGCATGTTAAAAGCATAGAAGAGAGGGAAAGAGAAATATAGGCAGTCTGTTTGTATGTGGTTCGGTCTTGTTAATGAAGGAACCTACGTCCACGTGTGTGTCAGAGCACTTCTACTAAGTATAAGAAACTGCTACAGGGACCTTGTTGATGCAATAATGGTGACTGGAACTACCAAGGGTCGGCCATGTAGGGATGATATCAACGGTTTCTTGGGAGAGGCTTGACAATGTAAGATGGTTGGCTCAATTGAACTCGAGATCCCCCATTAGAGGGGGTGGAAGGACCCTTTTATAAGAGGAAGAGTCCTCCCTTACAAGGATTTTAGTCTCTTTAGGAAATTGACATCCTGTAATGATAACTGCATATCCGGAAGGTTTCCTAATTTGATAAGGAAATTGCTTATGCATATCTGGAAGGTTTCCCAACAAGTTTAGGAAACTGCTACAGTCCGAGCAGTTTGGGACGCTCCACTGAGTTAGCTGAGCTAGATCTGAACTATATTGTAATTGGACTGCATATTCCGACCCATAAGTCGGGGTCGGGCTTGGAGCACTGGAGATCGGACCTGGAGCACAGAAGGTCAGACTTGGAGGTCGGACCAGGAACACTGTCGGTCGATCGGTCAGGGTCGGACTCAAAACACTGGAGGTCGTGCCTGGAGGTCGGACCTAGAGGTCAATCGATCGCGGTTGGACCTGGAACAATGGAGGTCGGTCGGTTGGGGTCGGACCCGGAACACTGGAGGTCGGTCGGTTGGTCGGAGTCGGACCTAGAACACTGGATTACTGGACAATTTTGAGCGTATCAATTGAGATCATAAAAACTTAAAGATTTTGTGTGGTTTGGTTCAAGCTGAAAGTCTCGGACTGTGCTTCCTCTTGCGATAATATAATATGATATGCATGCTTCTAAACAGAAGTGATACTCTTTGTGGTTCATAACCCAGCCAAACAGACAAAAAAGATTTGTTTTGAAATCCGCCATGTTTGGGAACTGTTAAATTCTTTGTGGATAGGTCGGTAGTCGGGAAACCAGGGCACGCTATAATTTGAGAGGAGACAATAAGGTTCTGTGCTTATTTTCAAAGAATATTGGAGGGTCAGATTAATCGAATTTACACCGAGTTGTTGGCCACCAGAGAAGCTATTGATGAGTGTATAGGTGGGGAAGATGAAGTTAAAGAATTGTCAGAAATAGAGAAAATGGAATTCTGTGTATTCTTCACTCTTGGGAGGTGGCTCTATTTGTACATGATTCAAGCTAGCTATAAAAAGAAACGAAATAAAATAGAATGGCACTTAATTATAGATACCACAAATTATTCTAACACAACCCACCAATTAAGCTAATATATTCCCCTAATGATAATAGGCAATAAGCACAAGATATATGATAGTCTTCAACAAAAATTAGATTATACTACTTGCTTGGGTTGAGTCAAGATAGGCTTCTTCTGCTTCGGGTGTTTGCTAGCCGTCTTAATCTCTGTTTGGGTTCTTGTCGTTTTAGAGTGCTGTTTTGTCTAGTGTATATGATCTACTAATATATATATATATATGATATGGTTGAGAAGTGAGAACTGCTCTCAGACAACGTTAGTCAACATGTTTAATTGCTATACTTCAGTTACTCATTAGAGTATTGGAGTATTGTTCGTGAGCATGAAGAAGAAACAATTGACTGATTAAACGTTATAAATGTTGTGCTATACGAAGGAATCTCTTGGACAAGTTTTTCTTAGTAATAAGGTAAATGTTTGTGGTTTTCTGCTGTTGATGTTGATGATGATAATGATGATGCTAATGGTAATGGTCTTAATGGTTTTAGACATGATCATGTTGTTGACTTGAGTTTTGATCATGTTAAGTCTTTTACCAAACATTTCTAATAATTTTTATGATGAAAATCCCTCTATGAAGAGTCATTGGTGGGTAAGAGGGAGGACACCAGCCATATATGGAGATGGGCAGGGGAGTGTCTAGGCTGGTCCAACACAAAACATGTATGGGACATGTTTCTCTTGTGAACCCAAAAAGTGATTGGGATCATGAAAGGAAAAAGATTGTGGGAATTTTTTTTTTTTAACCCTCCAAATTCTGATTTTTAAATTTTTTAACATTTTGATGTTTTAACATTTTTATTTTTATTTTTATTTATTTATTTGTTTTTTTAACTTCATTCATATGGAAGGCTGGCTACCAAGTAACAATATGTTTCACATTCATGACTCACATCACTATAGATTAGATATGCTTTTGGAAAAGACTCTTCTTTTAACCAAGTAAAGCAAAAAACGCACAAGCTCACCACTAACAACTTTCTTATTTCCACCAAATGAAGAAAAAGTAGGAAAGCTAAGAGATTGCACTGAATCTTTGTAGCTAATGGGATTACAAATACCTTCCTTAGAGATCCTTGGAATCAAACTAATTAAGACCTTGGGGACCATAGAAGTCCACCTTCCACACTCGATCATTAGATAAAAAGCAAAGAGGAAAATATATACTAAATTTACTTGTCAACCTAGCAATGGTAGCTAGTTGGTGCACTAAATCTGTCATAATAACCATTCTAGAGAGGGTTTTTTTTTTTTTTTTTTATTTATTTATCAAACATGAGTCAACCAGAGAAAGGGGAAAGGAAAAACAAATTTAAAAAAAAAATCCATTAGTGTTTTATGTTATTTAAGGTATGATACTGTTATCTCCGACATGCGTTGAAGAGCTAAAAGTGTAGTTGCTTGAGTCTTGTCCTTGGGGGTGATCAAGATTTGGTGCAATAGTAGTAGGTGATAAAGATGGGTTGTAGGAATACCATGTGGACCAAAAAAGATAGTTGAAGAAGTTGATGAGGCTAAGAACAGCTAGTAACCAATAGAAAAGGTCTAATCTATCTTTGTTAAGGTCATTGTCACTGAGCCAGCCACCACCACCACCACCACCTGATCCAGATCTAGAGCTGCTTGATGACGATGAGGTGATTTTGTTGACTAGAGAAACTAAAAGAGAGCTCAAATAGAAACCAAATGAGTATGAGCAATAAGTCATTGCAGTTAAGAAGGATTGCATTCCTTCTAATGACTGTTTGTAGAAAAACTCAATAAGTCCCACAGCAGTGAACATCTCAGATATGCCGAATATGAGAAACTGCGGGGCAATCCAGAGGATTGAAAGAGGAGGAGACGACGATGAGTTTCTTCTCTTGTTTTCTACAAGTGCAGCCGATATCATTGAGAAAGTAGCGATAAAGAGGCCAATTCCGACCCTTTGAAGTGGGGAGATTCCAGAGTCCCTTCCAGTGATTTTTCTAGCAAATGGGACAAAAGCAGTCTCATAAAGAGGGATTACAAATATTAGCATCAGGTAGGGGATAGATTGGAGAGATGCTGGTGGGATTTTGAAGTTGTTGGTTATGTGGGTGTTCATTGAACTTCCTTGTTGGACTGAGAAAGTTTGTAGCTGAGCTAATATTGTGTTGAATATTATGGTGCACCCAAATATGGGAATAACTGAGATTATTATCTTCACTTGTTCCACTTGTGTCACTGTGCATAGTCTCCATGGGCTTTCCTTTGCCTTTGCCTTTGCCTTTGCCTTTTCCTTTTCCTTTTCTTCATCATCATCATCATCTTCTTGTATTTTGATGCAAGCCTTGTCAAGAAACCTATCACAATTATTAGTTATTTATTATTAGCATGGATATAAATGGTGATCATGAGACCAATTCAATTGTAACGCCCCAAGTAGTCAATTGGACTAACAATTTGCCGACCCTGACTTACTGTTCCTTAAAATGTTTAAGTCTAAGTTGTTAGTAGCGGTTCACTTGATACTACATATATTTTATTTATATTTATTATTTTATATTTTATTTTTTATATGGTTTCTATGTGTGACGGGTCTCACACCAACAGTCCGAAATGAACAATAATAGTAGCAATAATGCTAAGCACACACTCCAAACTACACCTCAAATCACACTTTTGCTTTAAATGTATGTACCCTGCACTGTGTAAGTGGTGCACAAAAAAATGTGAAAAATTCAAACAGCACAAAGTACATGCATTTAAAGCATAGGGTGTGATTTGGGGTGTGGTTTGGGATGTGTGCCTAGCACTTCTCTAATAGTATTGTCACTATCAGAAAAATGTATTTAAGCACAACACAACGCACTGAAGACAGCAATCTAACCTACCTGAACTTTTCTGTATGCAAGAGACTTCTTCTGACGCTAGGTGACGTAGTAGCCAAAACACACCCACTTCCTATGTTTTGGCTTCCATAAAGCATCTCTGAATTTGAAGGACAAATCTGTTTTCTCTTTGTAATTGCTGCTACAAACACCTTTGGGGAACAAAAAAAAAAAAAAAAAACCATTAATAAAAAATCATAGCAGAAAAAGGGAAACAGTCAAATAGCTTTTAAGCCCAAAGCCCTTGAGTCAAACAACCCTTAACCCGAAACCAAACATCCAAAAAGTCGAATAATCTTTAAGTCACTAAGCCAAACAACCTTCAATTAATCCTAGCCTTCACTCGTGTCAACTTTGAATGGGTCCCCAATTAGTCAATTTATTATATAGATTACCGAAAGTCTCTCAGGAATTGATAATATAGTCCAAATCTCAAATATATGATTGTTAATTTTTTTTTTTTTTTTTTTTTTATAGACGTAAAAATGAACCATCGGATAAAAGCTGAAAACATGAAATACCATCAATGACATGAAATACCACCAGAAATCTTAGCAATGTCATTATCATATTACAATAAATATAAAAAATAAAGGGCAAAAGAGAATAGTCATAGAATTACCAAAATCATGGAGCTAGAAACGCAGAGACACACAGATAACCTGTAATAATACTAAAAAGGTACAAACTTGCTAGAAAGCATCTATATGAACATTCTTTCTTTTCTATTGATGCATGTAATAATAAAAGAAGTCGGCTAAAGATTGTTTGAAAAGAAAAAGCTTGTTGCTCAACGTGGATAATAGTAGGCCAAAGAAAGAAAGGGGTTATTTCTAAGGGGGGTTGTGTGTGTGTATGTGTAATCATGCGGTGTTGCATGTGTCATAACTGTGTCAAAAGTCTAAACTCAAACCCGACCCTACGAAATAAATGGATTACCCATTTAACCCCATTGACATATTTAGTAATCAGATGATGATGGGGTCAACAAGAAGATTAACCTGACCTATTTAACCAGTGCAATATGACTTGTATCACGTATGTTCAAACACATGCCAAATAAAAAGACTACTTACACACACAAGAGAAATTGAGCTCCATGTATTTGAAAATGATGTAGTATATAATAAAACATTTTTAAAAAGAAACTTTGACTCCATTTTACAAAATAGATATAATACAACATATATCATTCTAATAATACAAGTCTTCCCATCAAAATATAACTAAACGCATGACGCAGACTTGTGCAGCTGATTAATTAGGTTAAAAACTTGGTGTTTAGTGTTGGAACATAATATTTTTAGGAAGTTTCAAATCCATCTCCCAAATAATGTGGTAGTGGGATCACTGCCACAAAGCCGCACGACCCGTTTGACACCATTATTGCCTCTTTAGGTTAGGATTGTTTTTTGGAATACACGAAGAATTCTAAATCCCAAATCTACCTCCCAAATGATATGGCAGTGAGAGGTGGATTTGGGAAGTATAGTATTACTCATATTCTTGGTGTATTCCAAAATGATCCTAACTAAGTAGGCACTAACCGTGTCAAACGGGTCGTGCGGCTTTGTGGCGGTTTGGGTCAGCACGATTAATGAAATCATTGAAATGAACTAATTTCGGGTTTCATTTAACTTGAACTCATCCCATTTGTTAATCAGATTAAACTATATATACATCGACCAGTTAATTTATGATAAGGATGCGTATAAGCTAAACCCAACCCCGTTTATTTTTATGTTGGATTCGCCTAGTGTTGTGACTGTTGTCATGTGAAAGCAGAAATCGCGAGCTCAAGTAGTTATTAATTGCCCAAAACCTAAGCAATGGAAAAAACAAAAAAAACAAAAAAGAGAGAAAGGGAAGGGAAGGTGATTTAGTACTTGAGCAATTGGAGTGAAGATACTTCCATGAGGTGGTTTGTTCCTGTAGACAAGTGTCCCTGAGATTAAGCAAATCAATCCTAATGCCATGGCAGCTGCAGATACTCCAAAACCAACATCCATCCCTGAATGTGTTTGAACCCAAACAAGAATGGTAAGTGCAACAAGCTCTCCTGAGCAGAAAGCAAAGTAGGCGCAATTGAAATAAGTTGAGAGTTTGTTGAATTGCTTGGAGTCTTGTTTCCAGCTGAATTGGTCAGCACCATGAGATATTATGTTTGGCTTAAGACACCCACTCCCCAAAGCCACCAAGTATAGTGCTATGAAGAATATCAAAGCCTTGTAGCCCTTGGCCTCCAAACAGTACTCATGTCCCCCTCCTCCAGTACCAGACACCATGTTGCATTGGGGTGGCTTCAATTGTGGGAAATGTGCTTGGACAGCAAGTAATATAAAACCCTACATATATCCATATATATATATATATGTAGAAAATGTTAAGCAGACGTCAAAACAGAGAAGAAGAAGAAGAAGAAGAAGAAGAAGAAGAATAATAGAAACTTACAGAGAGTTCCACAAAGCCAAAGATCAACATGGTCCAAAAACTCCCAAGATAGGAATCTGAGATGAACCCACCAAGGAGAGACAGGAGAAAAACAGTCCCAATAAAGTTTGTTACAATATTAGCCGACTTCGACAGAGGAAAGTGCATCTCATTGAACACATAGGTTATGAGATTGTTTCCAACACCAGCAATTGCCATCATCTCAAATGCCTGAATACCTGATTCATCCACCACCATAACTATTTATATATATATATATAATTTAATTAATTCTATCCATAATATGTAATTTAACAATTAATATAAAGGAAAATATGATTGAACGTGCACTAAATTTTGTTAATGTATTAGATATAACTGTGGAACAGATCGAAACCCATTGCTAAAAACAAGTAGTATAGTTGGTGATTAAATAACTCATTAATCAATGACCATATTATATAAATGAATTCAGTAGTAGAAATCCGCCAACCAAAACAGTGGCTCCACCAATCTTGCTAGTATTGCTACTGCTAGTGTAGAGAGAGGGAAAGAGAATTAATTATATTTTTTTTTTTATAAAGTATAGGTTATGTTATGAGTGGCAATTGCAAGACAATATGGATGTGGAGAACAATATATAGTACACAGAGATGAATCCTCTTAAGGAAAATGGAAGCCAAAGGTAGACAGACATATAGAGGTCCATTTGAAAATGGAGAACATGAATGTGTCATGCATGCAGAGAGAGAGAGAGAGAGAGAGAGAGAGAGACCAAGGACAAAAACTGCAGCAGACATTCCACCATGCTTGTTAGGCTTGCAGGGTCTGCCTCTCCAATCAACAGAGGTCTCCTCAAACCCACATACAGATTCTATTTTGAAATCCTTTCTTGTTGTACCTTCTCTATCCCCCATCTTCTTTTCCTCTCTCTCTTTTTCTTTTTTCCTTTTTTTTAACCTCTTCTCTATCTATCTAATGTCTACGGAAAATAGTGTTATTTCTGTTTGTTTGACGGACCAAACTCTCGACAAACTCAGACACAAAACTATAAATTTTTTCAGAGACCAAAAGCTTAAATTGTTGATTCTGAGGCAGAGTGATTGGGTAGCTTTTCTTTGCCTCATATTTATAACGTTGTAATCTTTTTTTTTTTTAGCCAATTCACTTGGCGAGTTGACTCTGCATTGGTGGGCCTGGCCCACAAACCTCCAAATTCAGCTCAGTATCATTCAGTCAGCCCCCACTCCAGTAACGCCACCACTTGGTAAGTGTGTGTATATATATGTATGTATATATATATATCTCCATAGTAAATAGAAGAAAGAGTTGCACATATACATAAACACACACACACACCAGTATGTATAGTCAATAGGCTCCGGTGGGGGTTGGCGTACAATGGACCATACTTGTCCCCCAACAACAGCCAAGAGTCAATAGGCTCCGGTTTCTTAGTCAATATGGGTCCGTATTACTTCCAGAATTTTCATTCAATAAAATAAAAACCATTACTGTTAAAAAAAGAAAAAAGAAAAAAAAAAGAAAAAAAAAAAAGCCAATTGCCCATTGCATAAATTGTAAGTACTATATATAATGGAGGGTGAAGATGATTAATTATAATGGTTGGTTGGTTTTGTGTTTTGATCTCTCAAAGTGGGACATAAATAATTACTCCTAGGGAATTGACAGAGGCAGTGAAGCCCACTACTTATCTAGTGCTCGTTTCTGTTCCCTACATTAATGTAATTTACAAAATTTTCATTATTGGTTTGATCGATGTTCCAATTACGCCCTCCCTCTGGAGCTACTGTTCCTATCTTCCTCAACACTTAATCATCACATTGAATTGCCTTTGTTTTGCTCAGCCAAAATTAAAATAAACAAAATCACATTCAGTTGCCGCTCGATCAATATTAATTACTGTTGTTCTACATTTCTTTGTAAGAGGCTAGCTAGAAAGAACAAAAAGTAGAAATTTGTACCAAACATGATACGATCGATTTGGTTTTGTTGATATATATATATATATATATGTATATGTTTCAGAACTAACAACTTCTATTTCAAGATTAATTTAGTATGGGCATGTTTGGTTGTCCTTAAATGAAATAATTCTATTCATGATTCCGTACACAATTATATATAAAAAGATGGAGAGCTTGAATGGTTTCATTTAGAAAACGGATGATCGTCTCAAAAATGAGGCTTGCAATCATGAATTTTGGCATTCTAGAAAAATGAACAAATTGTCTCATAAGAAGAAATATGATGAATTCTCCCATATTTGTAAATGGACTCATTTATGGTGATGAATTTTGCCTTTACCTTCTATATAAAATTTGAATGAAACCATTCAATTTGAAGGGACAACCAAACAGGCCCTATATGTATAGTTTGTGAGGTGACTGGTTCCAAGGCTTTAATTTTGATTCAGAATGGTTGATTGTGGTGTTGTGCCTCAAACAAGCCATAAATTGGATTTTACATCCACGCTTACTGGATGTACAGATTTTACTTTGTGCAATAGATAACTGATAACAGTAAGGTGTTAGCTAGGAATAAATTGTCTAGTCAGTGCTAGTCGCTCCCCCATGCACAAAGACTCACTCACATGTTTTGTAAAAGCAGCTTTAGTATAACTCCCAACACTGAAGTGTAAAGTCCACTAGTAAAAGCTCATCCACCCATCCCATTGATACGAATCCAATATATAGAGTAGAAGATAAGGATATGATAATTGGATGCGTTTTGACTTTTCACCATGAAGAGAGCATTTATGTTTGATTTATTTTCGTTAGTCTACGACTCTTTGGCGCAATAGCAGTACTCTTTGGTATTTCTATTTAGACAGGCGGGCGGGCAGGGGCGGGGGTGGAGTCAGAGTCAGAGTCTGAGTGTATTAAACGGGATAGGAGTTGATAGAAAGGGTCTCTGTACCAACTCCACCCACTAGATTAGTCAAGATATTGTTTTTTTTTTCTTCTCTCTTTGATTCATGGCTCACTAATTAACTCCGAGGTAGGAAACACATCCGATGTTTTCTTTTTGTTCCCCCAACTCTCACCCCTAAAGAAAATTTCTGAAACTACCCTTGAGAAGTAATTAGGCTGATCCTCAATAAAAGTGACTTGACATCCATGGAGATTAAAATCTATGTCGATGAGGGGTGATAGCACTTCTATCCGTATGTGTTGCAGAGCGCCCTAAAATAAAAAATGCATTTGATTACTCTCAGGTCCAATTTACTTATTTGCTGTTTGGGGCTATAAACATAGCAGACATAACCCATCATTTTAGGTGGGATGCGAATAGAGTTGGAATCGCATGTGTTCAAGACAGCAACTCGAGGGTATGAAATTGAAGGACTCGGAATGGCATTCGATTAATTAATGTGATATATGACTGTAAGAACATAGGAACATGCAGTGCAAATAACAAGGATTTGGCTACGTATCATTGAATCGACTCGATCATCAGATTCTAGATTATTAGTTCAAAAGCCTAGCTCATTCCCATTTTGGGCGGAACAGATCTACTAAAGATCTACTCTCTCCATATATATATGAGGTAGAAGCAGATGATTAATCATCTGTTGAGGGTAGATGTACAAGATGTTTGGTGAATGTAAATTATGTATACACACATGCATACGGGTCAGGTAAAGGACATACCTTGCGGAATATACCCGATCACGGATCGTCTTGGCGGCATTGTTACAAGCCCGACGATAATACCCACGAACTGCTGCTCTTTAGTGCTTCCGTGTACGCTCTTGTGCTTCGAACGGGTCGTGAGAATGCCTACTAGAGACACCCCCTTTGTATCCACGCGCTAAATCCCAAGCCCTAGTGTGATTTGGCTACAGAGAGAAAGTAACTAAAAGAGAGAGAGAGAGAGAGAGGGAGAAAGGGTGGCTGCCTTATTGTGTGCAGAGTTGTGTTTATGTGTGTTATACACATATATATATACACACATATACATGCCCTAGGACTCCAAGTTATAATCCATATACGATTTCTTGGACCCTAAGCTAAGCCCTTGGACCCAGTCCATAGATTATGTGGGTGACCCATAACCCACAAAAATGCTAACATCTCCCACTCACCCACATAGGGCTTTGTGCTAAAATAAAATCTCTCAGATTTCCAACTTCCATCATCTCCTCATACGGGAAGTAGAACGTGCGAGCTCACGAAAAGAAACATACAGCGACAGGAGCTGAGATGCTAAGTCAATCACATAACTAGCAAAACGCATCACTCGGAAGCTTCTCGTGTATTTACCCAGACAGGTTCAACCACACCGGATCTAGCACTCTTAATCCCTCAGAAAGCAGTGCTACACCCCCAAATATGTAATGTACCCATGACACTCAGTACGTATACGATTGTCGCTGGCCAGCAATGAGTCACAAAACATGGTGTGTTATCGAAGAGTCTTCCCTGCCTACTAATGTCAATCCAACTAACTAGACCGCTTTCCTAGACGTGCCCCATAGGACGGTATTTGCTCTTCGTCCCAGGATGGTACGCTAAAGTAGCGTCATCAAGCGTCCTTTTCATGACATAGTCTCAGGTCATAAGGTAACTTGTGTAGAATCCCCGTTACAGGGATACTACGTGGCTCACACAGCAATGAAATAGGGATTAATCCATTGCTCCACTAACGATCGCAAAATAGCACATACAGTATGATATGTATGCTATGGCGTTCTTCCATATAAATGGGCATGTCACTTCGTGGTAAAAGTAACGCCATACGAATTTTAGTCTAGACGTTACATAAACGTCTAACCTGACATTTCCAGCACAGTCGCTACAACCACCATCCGTCTGAAAACTCATATTCGACTATAAACAGGCTACATAGAGTAGTGGGCGCTCTCTATGTTCGACCAAACACCAAGCTTAGGTCTCATCTTAGCTCTAAGCTAAGGCGACATATAAGGATATCAAGGTTTATATCTAGCTCGCTGTTCTTATACCGCGTAGATATAAGTGTTCTAGCCCGCTTTCCTAGTGCTATAGACACACATGTCCTAGCTAGCTATCCAAGCGCCATGAACACAAATGTCTCATCTTGCTCGCCATCTAAGCGCTATGGACACACATGTCCAACTTCGCTATCTCGGCGCCAAGGTGAATCACCCGTGTGAGCAGGTCGATTCAAGCCTGGTGACACTTTAAAGAAAAAAATGTGCATTCATCCAACTAACAACGAATGAATTTGGAAAACCATTGATTTTGTTATAATAATAAAAATCTGGTAATAATAATATCAAAAATAATGTTGTTAAAGTACATCAGAACCAACAGAGTCCCATACAACTAATGTGGGACAAGAACGAATCTCTAGAAATTTGCTTGATCCAAAAGATTAGCCATTATATCACCAGTAGTGATGTACTCTAAAACAACCTCCCCTTGTGCAACCATATCTCGTATGTAGTGGTGGTGGATCTCTATGCGCTTGGACTTCCCGTAGTACTTATGGTGCTTTGCATAAACTAGAGCTGACGTGTTGTCTCAATAGACCACACTACTTCATCGCTCTGAGGCAAGAAGCCTGCGCTATGTAAGAACCCTTTAACCATACAGCCTCCTGAACGGCTGCAGAACAAACCACATACTCAACTACCATTATGGATAAGGTGATGCATGTCTGCTTCTCGCTACAACAAGCGAATGCTTTATCAACTAATGTGAATGCGTAGACAGACATGGACATGCGCTCGTCTCAATCACTTCTAAAACTCTACCATCCATAAGGTGAGATCCATAATCATGCGAACATATCGTAGAAAGCTCTTCACTACTCTCTAGTGAACTGGACCAAGGTTTACTCTTGTAACGACTAGCTAAACTAACCGCATGGCAAATGTCTGAACAAGAATACAACATAGTATTCGTCAGGCTTTCCATTGCGGATGCTTATGGCACTTTGGACACTTACTTCCTCATCGTTCTCTGGACATTGAATTAGGATCAAGGGTATTCCTTTCTCAACTGGGGTATCTATGGGTTTTGAGTACTGTATGCGAGAGTATTCAAGAATCTTCTATTATGTAAGTCTCTAGAGATGAACAAAATAGGTCTATGAACGGTTCTCACAATCCTAACTCCCAACACACAGTTGGTTGACCCATACCTTTTTATCTAAATAAAAAAGATATTGTTGTCATACAATATAAGAATTAGAACACCTTTAATGGATTGCTCAATGTACACACACTGGTCTTCTTTAATCATCTGAACGAAAGAGATCGATCAAATCATGAAACCTCAAGTGTCATTGCCTAAACGATTGCTAGAGATCGTAAATAGATCAATTAAGATGCCACACTTTGGCTCATTCCCATCGGTCGTAAAACTAATAGGTTGATCAATGTAGATCTCTTCGTTTGGCTCTCTATTGAGAAAAGCAGTATCAACATCCATTTGAAAAGAGTTCTAAAACTAAATGTGCAACAATCACTGAGATAAGGCGAATGAAAACAAAATATCACCACTAAGGAGATTCTGTCTTCAAGGTCTACACCCACTCTTGGGTTTGACCTCTCACCATGAGGTGCGCCTTTATCTTTGTCAACTGAACCATCCGCCTTGAGTCTAACTTCGAAAACCCGCTTGTTTTCAATAGTCTTACACTCGGACAGAATATCAACTGACTCCCAGACAGACCTTATTCTTTGTCCATAGAGATCATATCACCTTTCATAGCAAATATTCACTCAGCTTTAGTAGATGAATAAAGCGCTTCTACATAAGAAGTTGTCGCGACATCATCTACTAATGCACACAGGAAAACACATCCCGCAGATTTCAAAACGCCAACAGAGAACTCATCCTCGTCAACTGCACTGTACTACCTAAGAATCTTGAGTAACCAGTGGTGCACTCCCACTGTTTGGCACACTCCCACTAGCGTCTAGCGGTGTACTCCCACTCGGCTGCAGACTAGTACCATTTTCAGCGATTACTGGATGTGGAATCACAATATCTCCCCACCCTCGCTTAAAGATGGTATGTTGTCTACAATTTCTCTAACTCATAGAGGTCAAGATTCTTATAGCAACAACAATACTGCGAAAACAATTTCAAACAGGCTGTAAAGCTTGGAAAACAGGTTGAAAAGGCACGATTATGCGTATGAGGGCAGTAGCTAAGAGTGCATCCTTCTAAAATTGGAAAGCTAGCTTGTACCGTCAATGATCCAGACTTTTCCAGAAGTATTCTATTCCTCCCTTCTACAATAACATTTTATTGCAGAATTTCCCGGAACAGAAAGTTGTATATGTACCCCTTTGTCCTCACACAGTTCTTCTGAACTAACCAGAGAAACTAACACAGTTCATCTGAACTAATCAGAGAAACTAACACAGTTCCTCTGAACTAATCAGAGAAATACTGGCGTACGAGATGACTCAAAAAGTCTTCTCGATTCTTATTCTCAACCTCTCAGCTATAAAACATTTGATGTAATCTAGTGTTTTATAGCGGTGAGATGACAAGGTGAGAAAAATGGAGTTACCCAGGGACAGAACCAGGAGTTTGTCTTTGGGGGTGCCGAGTTACTACGTAGACTATTTAGCAATGACACACGGGGGTTCGGGGGCAGCGCCCCCGAGGCGTTTTTTTTTTCCTTATCAGTAAGACTACAAATTTACTATATGAGGTTATTTTGTACTATTTGAGAGTTGTTGGGAGATTTGAGTTTACATAATGAGTAGTCTAATGTACAAAGTAATGCTATTCTACCCAAATCTTGTATCCCAAATGATTCTCAAACACATGGGTTGAAGTTTAGAGTTGAAAGAATGTAATAAAATGATTTAAGGTGACTAAGGGAGTAGCATATTTTTTTTGTTTGAGTGTGCCAGACACAATAAAATATGAGTAGTAGTAGATTTTTTTATTTGGGGTGCCAACAAACAACAAAATATGAGGAATAACACACATACATGTATATTAGTAAAACAATTTACCACATGTGAGGGGTGCAATGGCACCCCCCATACTACACACAGTTCCGCCACTGGAGTTACCATAACATGCCTTTACAAACATAAGTCCAAGGTGTGAGTGAACTAGCTCTAAAGATTGATTGTCTCTTATAGCTTTACTTAAAAAAGCTTTCGGTATGCTTTGCCACCTAGGCAAGACTCACACGTGGGCAGGTCAACTTTAGCAAGTGAGCTCACAAGCCACTACGAGCTAATCGAGTCATCCTTTTCTTGTCCTACATATCTGAGTTTAGCATGCCAAGTCATAGAATCAACAAATGACTCAGTAACTTAAGAAATAGAGAAAATAGAGTTAACATTTTAACTCTTAAGAAATTATTACATAAATAACCATGTCCAATAAAAACAAACTATGTAACATAATATCCATCATATTGTAGTCCCACCTTGCCTCTTAGCCTGCTTAATGCACATGGGCCCATCGGCCTCGCGCATTCTTCCACTTATGGAAATACTGGTCATGCATACAGCCTCCCTTATGGCGGTCTGCTGCCAGGTAAACATGACGAGAATAATCAGAACAAATCTTAATTATCTCGTTCTATGTTATGACCTATTTCATGTGTATCCACGAGTCAGACTGAAAACATATCACAGCCTGAACCCGATGTTCACCAGTGCAGGTTGTCCCTAATAGATCTTGAATCATACCGAATTTCAACTTTAGATTCTCGGTCATCAAGTGTTTGGGATTTTTCCTCACTTCGAACTTCAATACCAGATTCTTCAATCTAGTAGTGGATGTGCTCCAAAAACAAATTAGAGCTGGTTCCACATTCACAGGTCATTGGGTTGTTCTTATACTCCCCAATTACATCATCATACATGCTACTTTACCAAAATAGAGCGCGTGTGATGGTCTTACTAGAATTAAATTCTATAGGCCTTTGGCAATATTGGACCCTAGGTCCAATATGGGATCAATTGGCTGGATCATTGATTGAAATAAGTTCTGCAAGAGATCATAGCTCATTCAAACGTATATGTTACTTTAGTGCCAATTTCTACATTCAATAATATGCACAAGAGGTTGACATTATTATGATGCACGTCTTTCTATAAATGTTTATTTTAAAATCTAGTTATCAAAATATTTTCTCTTATCACAATTTCAAGATCGAAAATTCGCTAAGCTTGTAGTAATCACTTTACTCTTATAACTCAAGAAAAAAATTTATAACTGATTTTTCTAAACAAACATGCATAGATAGTACTAAACTTATCTACCATCATCCACAATAATAATATAATTACGCCATACACACGTGAATGCGCATGGGCCCTGCGTGGGCCCAAATTGACAATTTAGAGCTCACGCTAAAGTAATTAATGCATATATTGTGAAAACAAAGAAATTCATCCTTTTACAAATAGGCTTTACCCAAAACATAAAATAGAAACACTCATCCTCACTTTACATTTATAGCCATAAAAAAATAGGGATGCTTTGTTTTTCACACATATACAAAAAAAACCTTAGAACATACATCGTGACAACATAACCTCAAAATAAATTGTCAATTTAAGTCGTTCATTCATTCAATCCAGATTAATTAATTAATCACACACGACAAGCACTCATGCGGTCTTTATTACAAGAATGAATGGACTCATCCATCTCTCCATTTAAGGAAGAGGACAAGAGGTCTTATGGTAATCCAATCACAAACAACATTAAGTAAACGTGCAATGATTCGAGCCTCTAATGCAAAAATAATAAACTAATCATTAAATTTGCCCTTCCAAACCTCTCAAATATTAAAAAAAAAAACCAATTAAATAGGGCTTTTAAATTAAACACAATAATTTTAAAACCTCATGGAAAAGTTTAAATAACTGAAAAACTAATTTTTCATTATAAATAAAAGTTTCCAGAATATTACTAGAGCCCAAAAAACATTTTGAATCAATTCAACAAATAAATTGATCTAGTTAAACAAATTAACTATGAGCAACTAAATTCCTAAAAATACAAAACTTTTGAGGAATTTGTACTCCAAGGATTTTCAGTGATCTAATATGGTGTTCTAAACACCCTATATTAATTTCAAAAATTAATAACTAATTTTAGATATTTTAAGCAATTAAAATGATGCCCACAAGCATAAATTTTATGCTCTAAAATAGCAAAAATATTAGAGAATTTACTAAAAATTTTCTCAAGTCCCCAAGTAGAGTACAAAAAACTATTTATTAATTTCAAGAATTAACAACTTTATTTGCTATATTTTAAGCAATTAATATTGTGCACATAACACAATATATGCTCTAAAATATATCCCAAAAAAATGAGAAAGTTTGCTAAATAATTTTCTCATATTGCAAATAGTGTAATAAAACACATTGTGTTAATTTCACAACTTAACAATCAATAAAAATATTTTAAGCAATTTAATACGTGTACAAAAACACATAATTATATGCTCTAAAATATTAATATGATTTGGATAATTTACCAAAAATTATCTATGGGTCCTACTAAATTTCACATGGTCTCAAAACAGTGTCCTTAATGTCCCTTATTAATTACAAAAATTAATAATGCATTTTTGCTATTTTAAGCAATTAAATAAATGTCTAAAAAACATAAATTATATGCTCTAAAATAACAAAAATACATGATAATTTACACAAAAGTTATCCTAGAGTCCCTTACAGTGTACTAAAAACTATATATTAATCATAAAAATTAATATTTTGTTTAGGATATTTTAAGCAATTAAAAACACGTACAAAACACATCTTTAATGCTCTAAAATACCAAAAAACTATGAAATAACTTATCACAAAATTATTTCTAGTCCCACACAGTGTCCTTAATATAGGAAAAATAAAATTTAATTTTTTTTTATAAATTTTCAGAATTTTAAAGCAATTAAAACATATTTAAAACATTAAAAACTTATTTTTTAATTAACAGAAGCTGTTTTAATTACTAAATAATTAAATACTTTTTCAATAAAAATATGAAAAATATATATTAAGGACCGGGGTCGAGAAACGGACCTCCACTCTCTGGATTCATGGTTGTCGGACTAATCCCGGCCGGCGAGTGGGCCCCACTCTCCTCAGCGAGAGTGGGCGTGACCAAACTCTGGTTCATCTTCCCCAAATCTAAACCAATCTGGGTTTTGGGGGCTGCTCAACCCTCCTACTTTACAAGCTTACATCTCACTCGTTTTTTGTCGAAAACTTACAAATTTTATACCGTTGGAAAGCTCTCACGGAGTACTACAAGATCATACCAAAAAACAGATCGATTAAACAAGTAAATCTTCTGAAAACAGAGAGCAAAGTTATGGGAAAATTTCGTTTTTAACCCAAAAACGAATCTAGGGTTTGCTATATCTCACTCGTTTGAGATAATCAAGGCATGGGACTTTGTGGGGGGACTCTAGGGACCATATGTGACACAACCATATAAAAAATTCGGACTTATATTGGAGTTTACATGTAGACCCACTTCAAATTCGATTTTATCAAGTTTATGTTAAAAGCTTCACCAAGCTTTAATGGTAGATTTGTTTTGGGCAAAATACGGGCGAATCAACAACCTATAGGCTCTGATACCAATGTAAATTATGTATACACACATGCATACGGGTCGGGTAAAGGACATACCTTGCGGAATATACCCGATCACGGATCGTCTTGGCGGCGTTGTTACATACCCGACGATAATACCCACGAACTGCTGCTCTTTAGTGCTTCCGTGTACGCTCTTGTGCTTCGAACGGGTCGTGAGAATGCCTACTAGAGACACCTCCTTTGTATCCACGCGCTAAATCCCAAGCCCTAGTGTGATTTGGCTAGAGAGAGAAAGTAACTAAAAGAGAGAGAGAGGGAGAGAGGGTGGCTGCCTTATTGTGTGCAGAGTTGTGTTTATGTGTGTTATACACATATATATATACACACACATATACATGCCCTAGGACTCCAAGTTATAATCCATATAGGATTTCTTGGACCCTAAGCTAAGCCCTTGGACCCAGTCCATAGATTATGTGGGTGACCCATAACCCACAAAAATGCTAACAGTGAATTATCCCATGCTCACTGAATAGGCACCAAGATCCTTTCAAGGTACTCTCCTCTATTATATCTAATCTAAGACTCTAGATTTAGTATTGAATTGGGTAAGAATCATTTGGTGAAAGGTTTGGAAAATAGAGAGGACCTTACTTTTTTCTCACAACAATTGTACTCCGGTAACTTGAGTACAATCATTAACGAAAGTTACAAACCACTTCAAGCCAGAATGATTAACAACATGAGATAAACCTTACAAATCACTTTGGATATATAATAGGAGATGATATAAAACTTCTATTAAAGCATTAAAAAAAAAATTTAAAAAAATATTAATGTTTGGCTAACTCACAATAGTTGCAATAGGAGCTTGAAACATCAAGTTTTGGAAACAAGAGGGAAACAACTTCCGTAAATAGAAATGATGGATGTCTCAATCATTGGTACCACATCCAAATTTTGCTCCTTGAAAGTAAAATTTTGCGCGGATTGATGTGGTTGTCCAATCCCATCCTTAGTAGATCATTGGATGACTACGTAGTAAAGGCCACCTCTCTCCCTACACTACCGGGTAGATCTTTACAATGCTCAAGGAAAGACTAAGTACTGCACTAGTTTTGGCTGCTCTCTACTTTCACAGGTTATATAAGTTGTACTATGATGCCTCATGTTTGGGAATTGTAGTCGTATTCCCTCAGGAATGCATGCTGACAAATATCTTATTTAGCGAGATGCTTATCGATTTCAAACAACAGTGGATAACGTACCTAAAAACTGGTACGGAGCATAACTATATGCATGCCCGCTTGATTGCCTACCTTCAATGGTTCACTTTCTCTTTAAAGCACAAATCTGATGTATTGAGCCAAAGAGCTCCTCTACTTACCTAACTATTCGAAATGAGATAGTTGGTTTTGGCTAAGATTCAAAGAATAGTGGGAATTAAGCATGTACTTCTAGTGTATTGAATTGGGACCGTTTCTTATTTAGGACATGTACCTTTCCATGGATACTCATTTATGGATTCTGAAGAGTTCGATGAGGGAACATACTATCAAGAAACTCATGGTGGTGATTTAGGCAGTAAAAAAATAGGTTGACATAAGAGTATAATGCTTCATTAGGAGAACTATTATTTGGCCTCAGCTGAGGAGAGATCGATGTTTAGAAATATGTGTACAATTGTTGGTTATGCCAAATGGTCAAGAGGAGAGTTGTGAAGATGTATCTATGGAATTTGTTCTACATCTCCCACAGACTCAGCGTGGCATGGATTCTAATTTTTTTTTTGTCAATAGGTTTTCCAAAATGAACACTACATTCCATGCGGAAGGACCTCGGATGCAAGTCACATTGTTCAAATATTCTCCTGAAAGGTAGTTTGTTTACAGGAATTGCCCACGACGATTGTGATACTACCTCCGTCCCATTTTATGTGTCCATCTTGTGGAATCCAACTATTTAAGGGGACAAAAAGAATCTACACCTACTTTCCACAATTGCCCATAATCATTGCACTTTCTTTTTTTTGTTTTGTTTTGGTGTTAATTGCAAGGAAGGGTAGTTTGAGAAACTAAGTAAAATTTGTATATTAATTTAAGAAAGTGGACAACAATTTTGGGACATCCCAAAAAGGAAAGATGGACACATAAAATGGGACGGAGGGAGTATAAGACTTTTGAGTCACTTTCGGTGTGATATGTTGTCATGCCCCGGAACCGTCCAAACGATTCTAGGACACGTGGCACGCCATCAAGGCTTTACACCAGTGATTAAAGTTCAAAAATAAGCTTAAAATAAGCTTAAACCAAAGAAGCTCAACCAACAAAGGGCAAAACACTGTCTTTGCAGTCAGCCAAAAACCTTATTTTGAGCAAGTAGTAAATTCTCATATAACAATACAATATATCAAGTTGAATTCAACACTAAAACTTCTAATCATTTAGAATCAACTAAAGCCACAAATATGAGCTCCCAAGTTCAAGCAAGAGTTTTTGAATATTTTAAGAAAAGTACCAAATATAATCATTTACAACCAACCCAACGAATAAATCTCTAAGTTCAAACGTCCCATTCCAATAACACCAGTTATAAAAACACTATGATAAAACACAATCCCAACTATTACATAACTTCCTAATTTGATTACAAGAACTACACAAAACATTGTCTCAACCGTAAGTTGAAATTTAACATATCACAACATAAATAACCCAAATTTAAATTGTTTACAACCATTTACCAAATTTACTCTAAAAGCAAGTGACTATAAGCAAAGCCACTTCAACTCCCAAGCAAGTGGATAATAAACACGCTCAATTCAACATATTACAACGAATTATAGTCTCTGGCAATTACCACTTTATTCCCACCACTACCGGCTAGCTCGCGGCTCCACTCCCCAAGCCCACGTGACTAGTCATGACCCACGCCCTCACGCGTGCGGTCCCATAGGCCTCTGGCGGCCGTGGTCTTCACCACAATGATTACCTCATGGTGGTATAAAACTAGCAATTTCATTGACCCAAATAGGCAGCTCAACATGCTCATTTAAACATTACACCGTGCTTCCACAATCAAATTGGGCCTAATTTAACTACATGAGTTTTGCCCAATAATAAATTAAGCAAGCTAAATTAAGCTAATTAGGCATGCTTTGACATCACAATTGAACCTAACATGGAAATCATCCAATTATCAAAATTGACATCACTCACCTCTTGGATTTCACTCATAATCACAATATTAGAGTCCTACAATGATCCAGGCACAATTCCTGTACAAAAACTACAAGTTATGAGCTAAAACCTAAAATGGGTCGCAGAAAAACTATCACAGAACTCAATATAATTAGTACCAATAGATTAGTCTCACCTCCAGAAGTCCGAATATATAGCCTATTTTGAAAACCGATGTTGTTAAGCGCGTCAATTTGTGTCGAAAAGCTTGGCGTCAATACTTCCGTTGATATACGAATCTCGTATATCTTTATACTGTAGACCAGCTAAGGAGGAAGATGAGAGTGACTCATCCCTCCAACGTGTCTAACAAATATAAATTTCAGTTTTTATTATTGCCTCCACACGGTTTTACCGTTTTGCAATTTTACCCTCTACTAATTATAAAACTTATTAAAACTATCCCAAACCTAAATGAGTATTTGTCTATGTCTCGCATGGGTCCCATAAGTGGTCCGATATAATTATTTGAAGTTGCTAATTAACCTACTAATTATGTAACGTGTTCAATTCGTACTCACAAAGGTACCCCTAATTGACCCCAAAAGTGGTCACCGCCTAATAACATGATATTATTAAGAATAAAATAATAAATCTTTTAAGCCTTAATAAACATTTAGGCACATAGGGTATTCCACATATTGTTGTCCCATTTCAACTGGGACCCATCAACACATATCCCAACTTGGGATTGTCATACTGGCCATAACTGGGTTCCCAATTGGACACCCACAATCAACTTAGTGGGTTAATCCCACCTTCAATAAGTGTCACATAACACATTAATTAACATTAACTCATGATTATGCATGCTAAAGCACTATTAAAATGTAAACCGCCGGAGCCGGTGTTATATCTCTCCCTTTCTTAAAAAGGAGTTTGTCCCCAAACTCATAGTACCTTAAGTCTCGAACAAGAACGGGTACTTCTCTTTCATCTCGTCCTCTCTTTCCTATGTGGCTTCTTCAACACCATAACTAAAGCGATAGTCTTTGGCCGCAAAACTTGTACTTTTCTGTCAAGAATCTTGACCGGATGCTCGATATAAGTCAAGTCTTCCCTGATTTCCAATGGCTTTGGAACAATCACTTTCTTTGAATCTGACACACATCTTCTTAACATTGATATATGAAATACATCATGCACATTAGTTAATTCTGGTGGCAATTTCAACCGATATGCTGCTAGTCCAACTCTCCCGATAATCTCAAATGGCCCAACATACCTTGGATGTAACTTTCCTCATTTTCCAAATCTTGTAATCCCTTTTGTAGGCGATGCCTTCAAGAATACAAAATTTCCAATTTCAAACTCCATCGGTCTTCTTTTTAAGTTTGCATAACTTTGGTATCTACTTTGGGCTATTTGAAGCTGTTGTCGTACTGTCTTTATCTTTTCCGTAGTTTGCTGAACAATTTCAGGCCCTAACAATCTTCTTTCACTAACTTCAGTCTAACAAAGTGGACAACGACACTTACACTTATATAAAGCCTCAAAAGGCGCCATCCCAATACTGGATTGATAACTATTATTATCAGTGTTCTAAAAATCCCTAGGTGGTAGGCGGGCCGCGAGGGGGGGCCTAGGGCCTAGGGGCCTAGGCGGAGGCCTAAGCGGAGGCCTAGTATTTTAAAGCAAAATAAATAATACAGAAACAATTGTAATATTCTCAAACTAAGCTTCCAACTCTTCTTCTCCATATTGCTCCAACACTCTCTCTCCATCAGACTCAAACTCATACTCCTCATCACCCTCTTCCTTTGTATCCTCATCAGATACAAAATCGACTTCATGAAGTTCTCGTGACTCATGAGTCATCTTCAGTCTCTCTCTCTCTCTCTCTCTTAATCTTGGTAGTCAATTGAATGAACGACTGTGGTGTGGTGGCTTAGGGGATTATTAGGGCTTGCCCTTGTTATTATTTCAAGAAAATGACAATTCCACCCCTAAGTCTCTGAGGCCGCCTAGGCCGGGTCTAGACCAGGCCTAAATCCCTGTGGGATTTTTGCAAGGATTAGGTGAAAATCCAGGCGGTTGGGCAAGGCCTAGGGCGATTTTTAGAACACTGATTATTATAAGCAAATTCAGCCAATGGCAAATGCTTTTCCCAATCATCTTTAAAATCCAAAATACAAAGTCCAAGCATATCTTCTAGTATTTGAGTCACACGCTCTGATTGTCCATCAGTTTGAGGATGAAAAGCTATACTAAAACTCAATCTTGTACCCATCGCTCTCTGCATTCCTTGCCAAAATCTTGATATAAATGCACTATCTCCATCTAAGACTGTAGATACTGGAACTCCATGAAGTCTCACAATTTCTTGAACATACAATTCAACTAATTTCTTTGGCTCATTGGTCTTGATTAGTAGAAAATGTACCGACTTGGTCAATCGATCAACGATTATCCATACACTGTCATTTAACTTTCTAGATCTCGGTAAACCTCTCACGAAGTCCATTGTGATATTTTCCCATTTCCACTCTGGTATAGCTAATGGTTCCAATTTTCCCGCTGGTTTTTGGTGTTCCACTTTTACCCTCTTCCAAGTTACACACTTTGCCACATGTTCTGGTACTTTGCGTTTTATCCCTGACCACCAATCGATTTCTCGCAAATCATGGTATCTCATCATGAATCTTCTTTAATATTGGATCTTGAAGCTGTTTGGCTCGGATTTCATCAATAAGGGACGGTTGTGCAATAATAGCTGACATTAAAATACCTCTGGTTTCTGGAATCACCTCTAATTTCAATTGCTCCATTTCTTGTATCAACTTATCTTGTGAAGTCAAAGTATAAGCCAAATTGGTTGTAGACTTTTGACTCAGTGCATCTGCCACCACATTAGCTTTCCCTGGATGATATTGGATTGTCAAGTCATAATCATTCATTAGCTCTAAACATATATTTTAGACTCTTATGATCGGTATAAATTTCACACTTTTCCCCATAAAGATAATGCCTCTAAATCTTCAAAGTAAAGATAACCGCCGCTAACTTAAGATCACGAGTCAGATAATTCACTCCGTGTGGTCTTAATTGTCGCGAGGCATATGCAATCACCTTATTGTTTTGCATTAGTACACAACCTAAACCTCGATATGAAGCATCACTATATATCACAAACCCTGCAGTACCTAATTGAATGGTCAATATCGGTGCCATCATTAGACGTGTCTTCGTGTCACACCCCGAAAATTCACTTGCAAAAATAATATAAAGAATTGCATTAAAATTGTAAATAGCCAAGGGTATTTTAAAACAACAAAAATAATTACACTTGAGTGCCCAAAATTACAAATAAATTCATTTACACGGTTAGGACCCAAATAACTCGAACCCACACGGTACTCTAATGTGCTCCAATTTGACTGCTACCTATGGTACCTGCATCTAAAATAACACACAGGGAAGTATACAATATGACAGGAATAATAAAGCCTCAAAAGTACAATGAACTACCACGATGACAAAAGAATTGCTAGGATCAAATAAAATAGACCAACCAATCAACCCACCCGTTCACACAATTTACCCGCTCGCCCACAAGAGCATCATACTAGGTTCCTCTTGGTCACATAGCAAAGAGCCACCTCACCTCACCTCACCCTTCTCCAGTACGTAGGTCCTTGAGGCCTGTTGGACTATTGGTAGGTGCTCCTTACTCATGACCCTTTAGTCCTATTGCACTTAACCAAAATAATATTTTAATAACATATAACCAAAAAAAAAAAGACATAGATTCCAATAGAAAGACAACATAAGCAAAACACATATAGTTATATATATTCACACATATACATATATATATATATCCAGCTAGTCCTAAGAAGCTTCGTACCTCTGGCACCCTTGTCGGTGATTTCCAATTGACCATAGCTTCAATCTTTTGCGGATCCACTGATACACCTTCTTTTGATGTTACGTGTCCCAAAAATGCTATCTCATTTACCCAAAATTCACATTTCTTTAACTTTCCGAACAACTTCTTTTCACGAAGTCGCTGTAGAATCAACCGTAGATGCATCTCGTGATCTTCTACACTCTTGTCATATATTGAAATATGAACTATGAAGATAATTACAAACTCATCTAGATAGTCTTTGAATACTCGATTCATAAAATTCATAATTAATGTTGCCGGTGCGTTTGTAACTCCAAAAGGCATAACAAGAAATTCATAATGACCATAACGGGTCCTGAATGCTGTTTTCTCCACGTCTTCTTCTTTGACTTTTAACTAGTGATAACCCGATCGCATATCAATCTTAGAAAAGACCTAGGCTCCTTGAAGTTGATCAAATAAGTCATCGATCCTAGGCAGGGGATATTTGTTCTTGATAAATACTTGTTGAGTTCCCGATAATTGATACACAGCCTCATAGTCCCGTCTTTCTTCTTAACAAACAAGACCGGTGCAACCCACGGTGATACACGAGGTCGGATGAATCCCTTATCTAGAAGATCTTGCAACTGGATCTTTAATTCTTTCAACTCTACCGGTGCCATTCTGTACGGTAATTTTGATATTGGCTGAGACCCCGAGGCTACTTCAATGGTAAATTCGATTTCCCGTTTAACTAATACGTTAGGTAAGTCTTCAGGAAATACATCTAGAAACTCCAGTACAACTAAAATATATTCTAACTTAGTCCTTATGACCTGTGTGTCAATTATTGAACATAAGAACCCCCGACAACCTTGTGTCAACAACATACCTGCCCGAATTGCTAAAACCAAATATGGTGGTGCGCGCTATAACCCCAATTCCTTGAAAACTAAACTCTCCTTGTCCTGTCGGTCGAAAAGTAACTCTTTTCTGTTCACAATCGATAGTAGCTTGGTTTGCGGATAACCAGTCCATACCCAAAATTACGTCAAAATAATTAATGGCCAACGGAATTAAATTCACTGTCAAAACCCTATTATTTACCCTGATATCACGCTTTAAAATATTGATGAAGTCATCATGGGTTTTCTTAAGGGTAAAGATATCGACAAATTATACCCCAAAGGTTCTAACATGCTGTCTAAGTGTCTAACAAATTCAAGTGTAACAAAGAATGTGTTGACCCTGAATCAATTAAAACATGCGCCAGATGTGAGCAAATGAGTAATGTACCTGATACCACGAAATTGGTAGCTACAGCATCCCCTGGCGTTAGTTGAAAATAACTTCCTTGTCTTTGTTTAGGCCTTTTCCCTTTGTCCACACTTGTTCCTGGTTTTTCCCTAGTTGAAGCCACAGAACCTGTCCCTCGCTGTCGTCTTGTTGAGCAATCTTTAGCTTGATGTCCTGGCTATCCACATTCAAAGCATATTCCCCTCATGTCTGGATTTATGCTCCCCGCATTCTGGGTTTGAGATTGTGGGCAATTTCTTACTATATGTCCCTTCTGCCTACACATGTTGCACACTAAGGTCAGGTGGCACACTCTCCCATGCTGACGATTACATGTTGAATATAGCGGGCGACTCTCCCCAGAAAAGGAACTTCCCCTTTGAACTCCCGAGCTAGAACCGGAACCTCGCGAGAATGGCTTCTTAAAGAATCCTTGTCCTTTACCTTTTTCCTCACCTAGTCGCTTATTCTGTTGGCTTTGTTTGTACTTGTCAATATCCCTTTCTGCTATCAAAGCAACAATTTGTACATCAGCCACCTTTCATAGTTAATATGTATCCACTCAGCTTCTAATATTATCCCGTAGTCCTTCTTCAAATTTTCGTGCCCTATCCACTTCTCTTGGTACTGTCGATGTGCAAACCGAAGTAAACTATTGTATTTCGCTGCATACTCATTTACTGTCATATCCCTTGTTGTAAACTTGCAAACTCTCGCCCCATCTGTGTCTTGACGGATGCTGGAAAGTACCGCTTATAAAAGATCTTCACAAACCTGTCCCACATCTTCGGTGTCCCTTGTTCAATCACATTTATCCACCAGTTCTAGGCTTCACTCTTTAGAGTGTCGGTAGCACACATAATCTTTTCCCTGTCTGTACACTCTACTGCTCGAAAGATACAGTTCATATCCATTACCCAATGATCTGCTTGAGACGGATCTGGGCAACCCTCAAATTGACTTGGCTTCCTTTAATAAAATTGCTCAATGACTCCCCATTCGGCCCGGGGTTGTGGGTTTGCAGGTTGATCACTTATTGCCCTTACAAAATTTCTTACCACATCTTCTAGATGGTCTAACCTCGAATGAGGTGAATGTTTCCGATTCGGATCCATTTTCTTACCTGTCAGTCAATTCAAATAAATATTTTGCATACTATGCCAACCTATTATAATACAACATAGCAGCAATTACTCATATGTATTCATAAAATGCATCTACATGCTCAACATCTACACGTACTCTCAATCGTCGTCTCTCGTATCCAAGGTTCTAAGCCTACTGCTCTGACACCACTAAATGTCATGCCCTGGAACCGCCCAAACGATTCTAGGACACGTGGAACGCCACCAAGGCTTTAAACCAATGATTAAAGTTCCAAAATAAGCTTAAACCAAAGATGCTCAACCAACATAGGGCAAAACACTGTCTTTGCAATCAGCTAAAAATCCTATTTTTAGCAAGTAGTAAATTCTCATATAACAATACCATATATCAAGTTGAATTCAACGCTAAAACTTTAAATCATTTAGAATCAACTAAAGCCACAAACATGAGCTCTCAAGTTCAAGCAAGAGTTTTTGAATATTTTAAGAAAAGTACCAAATGTAACCATTTACAACCAACCCAACGAATAAATCTCCAAGTTCAAACGTCCCATTCCAATAACATCAGTAACAAAAGCACTATGATAAAACACAATCCCAACTATTACACAACTTCCTAATTTGATTAACTACACAAAACATCATCTCAACCCTAAGTTGAAATTTAACATATCACAACATAAACAACCCAAATTTAAACTGTTTACCATCATTTACCAAAAAAACTTTAAAAGCAAGTAACTATAAGCAAAGCCACTTCAACTCCCAAAAACCACAAGCTAGCATCTGGCTCACTTCCTCGATTCTTTATCGTGATCACCTATGATGGTTATTCAATAACCATTACAATATATAAGCTATATGCTTAGTGAATAATGCTAATCATGAACATGGATAATAAACATGCTCAATTCAACATATTACAAAGAACTATAGTCTCTGGTAATTACCAGTTCATTCCCGCCACTACGGGCTAGCCCGCGGCTCCACTCCCCAAGCCCACGTGACTAGTCATGACCCACGCCCTCACGCGTGCGGTCCCATAGGCCTCTGGCGGCCATGGTCATCACCACAATGATTACCTAATGGTGGTATAAAACTAGCAATTCCATTGACCCAAATAGGCAACTCAACATGCTCATTTAAACATCACACCGTGCTTCCACAATCAAATTAGGCCTAATTTAACCACATGAATTTTGCCCAATAATAAACTAAAGAAGCTAAATTAAGCTAATTAGGCATTATTTGGCATCACAATTGAACCCAACATGGAAATTATCCAATTATCAAAATTAGCATTACTCACCTTTTGGTTTTGCTCCTAAGCACAAGATTAGAGTCCTACTATGATCCATGTACAATTCCTATACAAAAACTACAAGTTATGAGCTAAAACCCAAAAAATGGGTCGCAGGAAAACTATCACAGAACTCAATACAATTAGTACTAATAGATTAGTCTCACCTCCAGGAGTCCGAATATATTATTTTGAAAACCGACGTCGTTAAGCGCGTCAATCGACGTCGAAAAGCTTGGCGTTAATACTTCCGTTGACATACGAATCTCGTATACCTCTGTATTGTAGACTAGCTAAGGAGGAAGATGAGAGTGACTCATCCCTCCAACGTGTCTAACATATAAAAATTTCAGTTTTTATTATTGCCTCCACACGGTTTTACCCGTTTTGCAATTTTACCCTCTACTAATTATAAAACTTATTAAAACTATCCCAAACCTAAATGAGTATTTGTCTATGTCTCGCATAAGTCCCATAAGTGGTCTTATATAATTGTATGAAATTGCTACTTAACCTACTAAATATGTAATGTGTTCAATTCGAGCTCGCAAAGGTACCCCTAGTTGACCCCAAAAGTGGTCACCACCTAATAATTTGATATTATTAATAATAAAATAATAAATCATTTAAGCCTTAATAAACATCTAGGCGCATAGGGTGTTCCACATATTGTTGTCCCATCTCAATTGGGACCCATCAACACATATCCCAACTTAGGATTGTCATTGGCCATCACTGATTTCCCAACTGGACTCCCATAATCAACTTAGTGGGTCAATTCCACCTCCAATAAGTGTCACATTACACATTAATTAACATTAACTCATGATTATGCATGCAAAAATAATATTAAAATATAATCCGCCGGAGCGGGTGTTATACATGTGACAACAGATAGACACCTCTTCCTAAATTAATCAAGGAACAAGTAGATATTGTTAATCGAACACTAGAAGATATTTTATAGCATCACGAAAGACCATCCGAAACAGTGGGATGCTGCTGTATCCCAAGCATAGTTTTCCTTCAACAATGTGCCCAACAAATTACTTTATAAAGCTCGTTCAAGAACCCAACTCTTGTGTGCACGTATGCTTGTATATACATACATGTGTATATTTTCATCTTTTGGAGCCTTTTGATTTTCTTGAATTTTTTGTTAAACATTTTATTGATAACCAAACACCGAAACTGCCAAAAGTATTTTCCAAAAAATTTTCCATGGTAACATGCAGAGTGTTAGAATCTTCCTTTCGAATAACACTTAATTTAGACACAAGACAGAGAGATGAAGGCATGACCTACTTTGCATTTGATGAAGGAATTAAAAATAAAAGTATCTTTACAAATGAAAATAAAAGAAAAATGTGTTTTCTTAGCCAAATGAAAAGAAAAGGGAAAAGAATATTTTATGTTAATAAAAAAAAAGGAAAAAAGAAAAATCGTGTGAGAAAAGGGCAAAAATAGCTTTTTTTTGGCTATTTTTTTATTTATATAATTCAGGTAACTACTCACGGGTTGCTACTCACGACTATGGAACACAACTGCCATTGGGCGAAGAGTCACATTGTTTGGTGAACCGTCGTTGATTGATGGTTGAGATTTGTTTTAAAATAAAAATAAATATATATATATATATATATATATTTTGTATTGATTCCAAAGTGAAAAATGGACAATTGCAAACTGTCGTATCATCATCAAAATTTATCTTCTTATTAACGACTTGATAATAGGAGGGGAATCGATTAACGACAATCAAAAAGAAGGAGAAGGAGGATCCATGTAATTTTTCCAACCTTGGGAAGGTACAAATTGCCATTGCCATTATCTTTTCACTACTACATCACTCGGGACCCTATTTTGGTGTACAAATTTTAGATCTACCACCATTGCTCTTCTTTATGAGGCATGAAATAACTTGATACCCTGAGATGACATGATACCATAGTTAACTCAATAATTTGACAAAATAACAACGAAAGTATCTAAATTATTTGGAGCCCCAAATGAGCCCTTACAAAAATTGAATTTTTCATATTTTTTTATGCTTACTTGGATTATGGCTGGACACACACACACACACACACACACACACACACCACACATACACTCATCTCTAAAGTCCCACTGTAGAAAATCATATGCACATATGCATAGAGTTGGGTATAGGTCACTTACCTAGCAAAATAACCCAACAGATCGATTCGGCATTGTTACGAACCTGACGATGAAACCCACAAACGGCTGCTCCTATTGTGCTTCCGTGTGCTCCCTTGTACTCTGTATTAGTTGTAGGAGACACTACAAGAGCTATCCCCGTGATAGTTACGCGCTAAGTCCCATAGCTCCATGGTGATGGCCATAGAGAGAGAGGGGAGAGTGAGAGAGAGAGGTCAGATGCTATAGGGTATATTGTGTTTTCCTAATTGTGTGTGCAATATGCATATATACATATAGGCACATATATATATATATATGAAAACTCTAGGTCTTCAAATGCCAAAGCCCATTGGACCCGGTCCAATGTATGTGGGTGCACAAATGACCCACAATTTCTTACATCTTTCACTCACCCACATAGGGCTTGTTACTAAAACAATCTCTCAAAACATAATTTTTCATCTCTTCATACAGGGAAATAGAACGTGCGACCTTACAAAAAGAAAGTACAGCGACTGGAGTGTAATGCCAAATTATCACCATAACCAGTAAGACACATCACTCGAAAGCTTCTCGTGTATGCCTTAGACGGTTCAACCACACCGGACACAACATTCTGAATCCCTCGGTGAAAAGAAGTGCTGCACCACCTCAACGTAATGTACTCATGACACATCAGTAACAAAATATGATTGTCGCAGGCTTGCCAATGAGTCACAAAACATGGTGTGTTATTGAATGGTCTTCCCTGAGCCCTTATGCCAATTTGACTAACTTGACTGCTTGCCCAGACGTGCCCCATAGAATGGAATTATCTCTTTGTCCTAGGATAGCATGCTAAAGTAGCTGTCATCGAGCATCCTCTTCATGACATAGTCTCAAGTCATGAAGGCAACTAGTTTGTAGAATAACCAATGTCTTGGATATGCTATGTGGCTCACACAACAACGAAGAGGAATCCATTCACTGCTCCACAGTCGATCGCGAAAGCACATATAATATGAAATGTATGCTATGATGTTCTTCCATAAAAATGGGTATGTCACTCTGTGTTTGAAAAAACAAGTAACGACATACGAATCTTAGTCTAGACGTTACACAAAACATCTAACCTGAGTAACCCAACACAGCCGCCCCTCTTGGCGCCCGTTTGAAAACTCACATTTGGCTATAAACAGGCTAAGAGCCTAGCCACTGCAAAAAATTCTTCAACCTAAACAGCTTCTTAAACAGATGGTAAGTACACCACAAATTATGCTTCCATTGCGGACAACATAAGGCGAGGTCCATAGTCCTACAAGCATATCGCAAGATCGTCTTTACTACTCTCTGAGTGACAGGACCAAGGTTGCTACGGCAACCTCTCATTAAACCAACCGCATAGCAGACATCTAATCGAGTACACAACATAGCATACTTTAGATTCCATATTGTGGACGCATATGGCAAACTAGACATTTGTTTCCTCTTCTCATTATTCGTAAGACATTGGTCTAAGGTCAAGGTGAGTCCCTATACAAATTGGGATGCCAATGGGTTTTCAGCTTTTCAAGTGAAAGTGTTCAAGAACCTTCATCTTGTAAGTCCCTCGAGATAAACAAAGGGGCTTCTGAGAGCAATATCCCACAATCTAAACTCCCAACACTTAGTTAGCATCACCTATGTCCTGAATCTCAAGCTAAGAGGACAACCACTCTCAAGTGGTGACAATGGAACTCATCTCATTCCCAGCTAGAAGAATGTCATCAACATGCAAAGAAGTAGAACACTTTTCTTGGATCGTTTAATGTACATACATTGTACCACTACTTAGATGATTGCTAGCTTGAGATAATAAACGGATCATTTGAGACGGCATACTTTTGCGCTCATTCCCTTTGGTAACAAAACCAATGGGCTAATCCATATTTATCTCATCGTCTTGTTCTCCATTGAGAAAAGAACAGTTTAAACATCTAACTAAAAAAGTTCTAAAACTAAATCTGTGGCAATTGCTAGGATAAGGCGAATTGAGTCAGATCTCACCATTTGGGAGAACATGTTTCCATGGTTTACACCCTTTCTGGATACAAACTATCACCACAAGGCGCACCTAATACTTGTCAATTGAATTATCTGCCTTGCGTTAGATGTTGAAAACACACTTGTCTCCAATAGCCTTATGCACAAGAGGAATATCAACTAACTCCCAGACCTTATTCATTCCCATAGAGCTCATCTCATTTGGCATAGCAATTATCCACTCAATTTCAGCAGACGAAGAAAAAATGCTTCATCAAAAGAAGCAGGCTCATCCTCATCCACTTGTGCACACATAAAAATGTCTCCTTCAATTTGAAAATAGCGATAGGGGTTCCTCATCACCTGCGGTGTAATACCTGAGAATCTTGAGTGCCTAGTGGTGTACTCCCACTATCTGGTACACTCACACTAGCGTCTAGCAGTGTACTCCCACTCGACTGGAGACTAATACCATATTTTAGCGATTACTGGATGTGGAATCTCAATCTCTCCACTCTCGCTTAAAGATGGTATCTTGTCTTCAACATCCTCCAACTCATAGAGGTCAAGATATCTGTTAGTATTACCAACCTAGGAAAGTCATTCTCAATATCATGTAATACCATTTCTATCATTCCTATACCCGTTTGTTCATTATAAATAACATAGCCTGTCGAGCTATTAGAATACCTTATAAAGTTATGCTTTCTAGCTCTCTAGCGTAGTTTCTCGCACTTATTCGAGGTATAGTTAACATAACCTCCTGAAGTCCACGGGCGTAAATGCTCCAAAATGAGTTTTTCGCCTTTCCAAGCTCATAAGGGGGTAGAATGAACTGACTGAGAAGAGGCACTCTAGTATGTAAGCAGCAAACGAGATTACATCCCCCCAAAACAACATTGGGAGGTTAACTTGCACCATCATAGTCCTAGCCATATCTAGGAATGTCCTATTCCTTATTTCTGCAACACCATATTGTTACGGAGTTTCCAGAACAGAAAGTTGTTTGCGTTTCCCCTTTTTTCTCACATAGTTCCATGAACTGGTTAGATAAGTACTCGCGATCCTCATATCGCACGAAATTATCTATAAAAGTGAGAAAATGTGAGGCATCATGACATGTCTTTACAACCATAGGTCCACAGATATCTGAGTGAACTAACTCTAATGCTTGAGTAGCTCTAATAGCCTCTCTAAAAGACTTTCAGCATGCTTTGCCAACTAAGCAAGACTCATACATAGGTAGGTCAATCTTAGCGAGAGGGCCCAAAAGGGCTTCTCGAGCTAATCAAGTCATCCTATCACATCCTATGCGTTCAAGTCCAGCATGCCATATTTCAGAATAAATGAATAACAGAGGAAACTAAAATTTATTAAAACAATTCTTAAGTAGTTATCCCTAGATAACCATGTCCTAGTAACATTACCACCCAAAAATATCCATCCTATTACCACCAAATTGGAAAAACACCTTTAACTGTGTTCTCCCACCTTGTTAGCCTTAGGCGCAAACTTGCTAGCCCAACTTGCCTCTTGGGGAGTGTACTCTTACCATTGAGTTAGGCCCACTAGCCTTGCGCTCACTTCCACTTATGAAAGTTGTAGTAAAGAGTGTAGCAATACGGTTCGCCTTACCTTTTGGCGCTCCATATTTAGCTCAACATGTCGGGAAATGTCAAAACAAAATTTTAACATTTCTGAAGTGGATCATGATTTGTTTCCGTGATTCCGTGAATCAGGCAACGAACTACTGATGGCTCGAAACTATAGTTCGGGAGTAAAGATGTTCCTTGTAATCTGATATCACGAATCACATTCACATCAACCTTAGATGTTCAGTCATCATGTACTTAGAACGTCCCCTTTAATTTCTCAAACTTCATAACTAGATACTCAATCTAGTAGTGAATGTGCCACCGAAAACAAATTTGAGCTTATCCCACTATTCTTTGGCTATTGGGTAGTACTTATACTTCCCAATAGGATCATGGTGCATGCTGCTTATCATAAAGTACGTGCTATGATCCTACTCGAGCTAAGTGCTATAGGCTCTTAAGGTTATAACGATGTTGGACCTCAGGCCCATTACTCAGTTGAATAGGTTGCATCATAGAATAAGTCTAAAGCCCATAAGCTCTTACTTATTCTGTAGGTGTGTTACTTTGCAGTGCCATATTACAAAAATTAATCCCTTTTAAGCTTGTTATCTTTGTAAAGATTAACATGGAGTGGTCTGAAAAATAGTTGAGAACATGCGCAAGGGATTGACATTATTATTTACACATTTCATAAAGTTTGTTTTAAAATTCAATTACAAATTAATTTTCCCTTTTTTACAATTTAAGACCAAAAAATTTGCTATTGTTCATTAATCAAATCTAAATTTTGTAAATCAAGAAAAACTTTTTATAATTGATTTTTCTAAACAAACATCAATTAGATGGTGCAAATATCTATCTAAGATCATCCATAGGATACAAAGTGCGCTACACAACAAAAGTGTGCATGGACCCCCACGTGGGTCTGAATTGACAATTTAGAGCTCATACTACGGTAATTCAAGTGTATGATGTATGAGCAAAGAAACTATCCCTTTACAAGTAGGTTTTTCCAATACAAGAAATGTAAATGCTCATCTTCACATTACATTTATAACCACAAAAAAACAGGGATGCTTTGTTCTTATACATACACAGAAACAACCTTAAACATACATCAAGAGGACACAAGCTCCATAAATTGTCAATTAATTGTCCATTCATTTGATTCAGATTAATGCATTAATCACATACACCAGCACTCATATGGTCTATTTAAAAATGAATGGACTAATACATCACTCCATTTAAGGAGGAGGATTAGAGGTCTTGGGTCATCCAAACACAAACAGTAATTAAAGCATGACCAACAATACAGTGAGCCTCTAAAAAATAATAAAATTTGTAATAAAATAATTATTGCACAACCCAGATAGCTCTCATAAGCCAAGTAAAATCAATGAAAAATCCTGAATTTTTTCACTAATTTTAACACAATTTTAGGTGTTAAAAACATATTTTAAAACTAATTCATTAAGGGCTTTTAAATTAACAATTAATTTAAAACCTTGTGGAAAAATTTTATATAACTGAAAAACTAAATTTTCATTATAAATAAAGAATATTCAGAATTTTATCAAGGCCCAAATAAAATTTTTGAATCAATTTAATAAATAAAGTGATCTAGTTAAACAAAATAACTATGAGCAACTAAACTCCCAAAAATACAAAAAATTCAATTTCAGTGGTCTAATATAGTGTATATGGTGTTCTAAACACCCCATATTAATTTCAAAAAATAATAGTGTATCTTGACTATTTTAAGCAATTAATAAAATGTCCATAAGCATAAATTTTATGCTCTAAAATACCAAAATAAAATGATATAATTTGTAAAAATTTTCTCAAGTCTCCTGATATGCCCAAAATAATCTAGCCATGAAGACAATGCCACGTCACCCAGAGGCGCTGGTTATTCCGGTAAGGGCGCTCCCCGTGGAGCCAAGCATTCCCGAGGCGTCCACCCAGACCGCGCGGTCTGTACCAACGGGCCGGGCGTGAGGGTCGCGGCGTCCCGCGATCCCGACCTGTCCAGCAGTTTCCTAAATCAACTACAAGTTTGCGAAAGGGAATATGACAGTTTCCTAAATCACTTAGGAAACTCTCCTAAAATCATGCAAATCTATTGTAATTAGATTAGGCTTCCTAATTCTATTAACTTACCATGTAAGGGTGGACTCTTGCATCTATAAAAGAGTCCACCTCCCCTTTTTACAGGGATCCGATTCCCATCCGATTATTCTCTAGCTAACAAGCATTCAACAGAGAACTCACCATCAATACGCATATACCCGACCGGTATTACTGGTAGTGCCGCCCACCTTTGTTGGCTCACCAGGCCCGCCGGTGATCTGCTAGTGAGAGCGCACAGACACAACCGTGGACGTAGGTCACCTCGTTAACGGGACTGAACCACATACAAATTGTTCTTGTCTCTTTCTCTCTCTAAACCTCTCTTACCAGTTTTAGGCATCATCAGTTTGGCGCCGTCTATGGGAATCGACTGAGTCTTCTCATCAACAAATTCTCAACTGATCAACATGCCGCCAAAGACAGGTAAGAAAGCCGCTAATCTGACCGGTCAGGAGAACCCGCAGGCTGTCTCTATGACGACCGAGCAGATAACGGCAGTGCTGGCACAACTTTGGAGGGCCATCGCTGAACACAGGAACAAGTAGAGGCGCTTTTGGCCCGACAGGAGAAACGCCCTACATCAGAGAATCAGCCTGAGAAGAGCGCCCCTATTCAAAGGCCCGCTCGGGCATGAAGGCAAGCCCGTTCTGCCCCGGTGTCCTCACCGGACCGGGAACACCCCGGCGATGAAGAGCGCAGCTATGCCACTAGGCGCTCGCAGAGATGACCTCGGCCCAATCCTCGTCGAGTGGAGGACGCCAGAACTATTATCGATTGGCGGCGCGCCGCCAGAGGGGAGGAGTCCGGACGGAGAGCTCGGGAATCGGCCGAGGACCCTCCGGCCCTGAGCTAGGGGGATCTTAGGCACACACTTTCCCGGACCTGGAGCCAAGCCCTATCCCCGAAGTCGACGCGCTTTGAGGAAGAGTCCTCGTCATCCGACCCAACTTACCGCTCGGATACAGAGAGGAGGACCGGGCGGGATGACGTAAAGGCCCAGGTCGAGGAACTGCAGTAGCAAATCGAGAGGTTGAACCACAAGTCCGGCCACGACCTCACCAACACGGAGACTGAATCACCCTATACCGCTCGGGTGACACGGTTTCCGATTCCACGAAAGTTCAAACCCCCTCACCTCAGCTCCTACGACGGCACAGGGAGTTTGGTAGACCACATCCGCACTTACAAGGCTCAGATGACACTGGACACCACGGTGGACGAGCTACTGTGCCTGGCCATCCCCAGTACCCTCAAGGGGCCAGCCGCATAGTGGTTCCATGTTTTGAAGCACCGGACGGTCGATGATTTCAATGCCCTTAGCAAGCTGTTCATCAGTTGTTTGTCGGGATGCTCAATCGGTCACAACCGGACACTCAGCTGCTGACCGTCAAGCAGTGCAAAGGGGAGTCCTTGAGGGAATATGTGGACCGTTTCAACCTGCAAAGGCTCCAGATTCACAATCTTAATGAAATGCCCAATCATGGCCTTCTGCTCGGGAGTTCAACACACCAAGGTCACCACGTCGTTCCATCGTGACCGACCGACAACCCTGATGGAGCTCTCAGAGAGGGTCGGAAAGTACATCGATACCGAAGAGTTCTTGAAGGCGAAGCATGCCGGCTAGGCAGGAGATGATCCCCGAAGGCCAAGTGAAGGAAAAAGTGGTTTAAATTTAGAGTTTAAACGCGCAGCGGAAATAAATTAAGTTATAAAACTTTTGGTATTCCAGGATCTACTACTTGTTAATTCCATAGATGCGTACAAGGGGTGCAAGAATTATACCTTAGTGTCTTGAACCCAATTCTGAAACTTTAACTTCCAGCAGCCTCCACTAGATGATCTTCACCCTTATGACTCCTGCGGATGCCTGCCGGAAAGACTAGGGTTGGTGGGAACCCTAATAGAGAGGATAGGAAGGTTTTGGGAAGACTATAATAGTTTCTGCAGCTTCTGCGTATAAAAACGACGATCACTTACTTCCAGAACGCAGCTGCCCTATTTATAGATTTCCAGAACCGACCTAGACTTCGATCGATCGAAGTGACTTCGATCGATCGAACCTTCGATCGATCGAACCATTCTCGATCGATCGAACCTGCTGACTTCAATCGATCGAACATACTTCGATCGATCGAACCTGTCTTAACAGCTTCCTCAAGTGTCTTTCCAAGCATCCTAGCGGAGCTAAGAGTGGGACCTCCTAGGCTCTTTATTGTTGGCTCAGACCAGTTTGTTCATTACCATGACCAAACTCTTTGATCAGCAAACTAACTAACTGGTCAGTTAACGTTTATTCCACTATAAAACGATAACTGAACTCCAACGCAAAAGAACATATCCGAAGCGATAACTAGACTTGTATGGTGTACTAATGTCCCTCTACCGTCAGCATTCGTAATCATATTCAGGTAGTCAGATAACTGTTACTGTCAACCTGAATCATGATTACTTCTTGTATTCCTTGAGTCCCATTCACTAATCATGATTACCAAACATGTTGATAATTCTTATCAACAAGACTGCAGTACTCAGTAATCAACTTGGTGACATTCTCAAGGGAATGCTTACTCTGAATCAGAGGGTAGATTCTATCTTGACAATATATGTTCACAACCCTATGGACATGACATACCCAAGATACCCAGGTGTTGATCCTCTATAGACCTCACTGATTGGTAAGTCAAAATAGCCATATCCATAGTCTGTGTTCATAATCATCTCAAGATTGAGAACACGTACCTTATACAAGTTATGAGTTCCTATTGACTGTTGACAGCCTTAAGCGTCAATAGGAAAGCTCAGGTCCGTCAATGCACTATAAGCACTAGCATATCAACTAAGAGCTACACTCTAGTGATTGAGATTAATCACTCCATCCAATGGTAGTTAATTATGCTACAGTGTAGACCTGATGAGGTATCCAGTCTCATCATCCACTGTGACATATTCTAAGTATCAAAGAATAGTAATTCGTATCTCACTTGTGTGTATCTCATACACACACGAATTGCTTACTATGATACTTAAGGATAAAACAATCATCTCATGAAAGAAACATACACAATGAAATGTAAAGCTGATATCCATATATTATAATGCTAATGTCTCATACATAAAGTAGTGGTTTGAGGGCACAAACCCAACAAACTCCCACTTGCACTCACAACCATTCAGAACTACATCTAAGACCTAGACTATCTAGATGACGATCAAAGACCTTCTGTGGTAAGGCCTTTGTAAACGGATCAGCAAGATTGTCAGCGGTGGCAATCTTGGTGACAGTTACATCTCCACGTTGAACTATATCTCGGATTAGGTGATATTTCCGCTCTACGTGCTTTCCCTTCCCGTGGTTCCTTGGCTCCTTGGACTGAGCCACTGCCCCACTATTATCGCAGTATAGCGTAATAGGTGACAGCGACGCTGGTACCACCTCGAGTTCCATAAGGAACTTCTTGAGCCAAACAGCTTCCTTTGCGGCTTCACAAGCAGCCACATACTCAGCTTCTGTAGTTGAGTCTGCAATGCATTTCTGCTTAATGCTCCTCCAACTAACAGCACCACCTCCCAAGGTAAAGAGATGTCCGGATGTCGACTTTCTCGAATCTTTATCTGACATAAAGTCCGAGTCAGTGTATCCTACTGGAATTAACTCACTACCGCCGTACATAAGCATGTAATCTTTAGTTCTTCTCAAGTACTTAAGAATGTGCTTAACGGCTGTCCAGTGCTCTGGACCAGGATTCGATTGATACCTGCTAACCATGCCAACGGCAAAGCAGATATCTGGTCTAGTGCATAACATCGCATACATGAGACTTCCCACTGCCGAGGCATAGGGAATTCCTGCCATGCGATTCCTCTCCTCTTGTGTCTTTGGACACTGGTCCTTGGAGAACGCTAAACCATGCCTGAAAGGTAACAAACCTTTCTTCGAATTATCCATTGAAAACCTAGTTAGCACTTTCTCTATATAACCAGCTTGAGATAATCCCATTATCTTTCGCTTGCGATCCCGAAAGAGCTTTATCCCAAGAATATAGCTCGCCTCTCCTAGATCCTTCATATCGAAAGTACTAGCTAGCCAAACCTTGACCGTTGACAGCGCCGCTACATCATTCCCAATGAGTAGAATGTCGTCAACGTAAAGAACAAGAAAAGCCACTACTTTCCCTTCACATTTCTTGTATACACAAGGCTCATCCAGATTCTGTATGAAACCAAATGACTTGACCGCTTGGTCAAATCGGATGTTCCAACTTCTGGATGCCTGCTTAAGCCCATAAATGGACTTTTGCAACTTGCATACCAAGTTACCTTTCCGACCAGCTATGAACCCTTCTGGTTGTTGCATATAGATGTCCTCCTCAAGATTGCCATTCAAGAATGCAGTCTTGACGTCCATCTGCCAGATTTCAAAATCTAGGCATGCAGCAATAGATAAGAGTATTCTGATGGACTTGAGCATGGATACCGGCGAGAAGGTTTCCTCATAGTCAATGCCCTCCCTCTGAGTATAGCCTTTCGCCACAAGCCTTGCCTTAAAGGTCTCAACCTTTCCATCAGATCCTCTTTTCCTCTTATAGACCCACTTGCAGCCAATGGGTTTAATATTGGCTGGAAGTTCTACAAGATCCCAGACCTGATTGGAATCCATAGATTCCAATTCAGCCTTCATAGCTTTAATCCAATGAGCTGAATCAACATCAGCCATTGCCTCTTCGTAAGTGGTAGGATCAGATTCAGATTCTATGGAGACAGCTTCAAAAACTTCTCCTAAGAACATGTATCTATCAGGCTGGCTGATAATCCTCCCACTACGATGAGGTACCGGTGCGGAAATGGGTGAAGAAGTGGTATTTTCTTGATTTTCATCGTTATCAACTACGGGTTGAACTGAGGGCTCTCCTTCTATCTCTCTAAGATCTATCCTTCCCTTAGGTTTATGGTTCATAATATAATCATCCTCCAAGAAAACAGCATTTGTACTAACAAACACTTTCTGTTCTCTTGGATCATAAAAATACCATCCATAAGTACCCTTTGGATACCCTACAAAGTAACATACTTCCGATCTAGAATCCAACTTGCTCATCTTTCCTTTAAGCACATGTGCCGGACACCCCCATATCCGGAGATGTTGCAAAGAAGGCTTGCGTCCAATCCACATCTCTCGTGGTGTCCTGGGAACAGATTTGCTTGGTACTAGATTTAGTATGTATGCAGCGGTTTCCAAAGCATAACCCCAAAGGAATAATGGCAACTCTGAATAACTCATCATCGACCTAGTCATGTCTAAAAGAGTCCGATTCCTTCTCTCCGCTACACCGTTCTGCTGAGGCGTACCAGGTGCAGTCAACTGTGACAGAATCCCATTCTGTACGAGGTGATCAATAAACTCATTAGAGAGGTACTCGCCACCTCGATCAGATCGAATGGCCTTGATATGTGTGCCCGATTGCTTCTCCACTTCAGCCCTAAACTCTTTGAACTTTTCAAAGGCTTCAGACTTGTGCTGCATTAGGTATACATATCCATACCTAGAGTGGTCATCGGTAAATGTTATGAAATACTCATAACCACCCCTTGCTCTAATATTTATTGGTCCACACACATCAGAACTAATTCCAACAATGCATTGGTCCTATTTCCCTTTGCAGGAAAGGGCCTTTTGGTCATCTTACCCTCCAAACAAGATTCGCAGACTTCCATTGGTTCGAGAACCAAATCGCCTAAGACCCCTTCTTTGACTAGTCTGCCAATCCTATTCAGATTGATATGGCCAAGCCTCATATGCCAAAGCCTTGTTGGATTAGTGGAAGGTTCCTTTCTTTTAGATGGTAAAGTTACCACTGAGTTATTAAGCTCCAAACAAGAATCTTTTGAAATATTGGGAGTAATCACATACAAACCATTTGATTTAACACCAGAACATATAAAAGAACTGTTTCTTTTAATGACAACTTCAATTCCAAAATGAAAGGAATAACCATTATTCGTTAAATTAGAAATTGAAATTAAATTACGTCTCATTAAAGGGACGTAAAGTACATCTGATAAAATCAAAACTTTATTGTCTGAAAATTCTAAAACTACGACTCCTATAGCAACCGCAGATACGGTTGCGCTAGAACCTAGAGTAAGTACGATCTCCCCATCACTGCATTTCCTGGTTGATCTGAACCCCTGCAATGAATTACAGATATGGTTAGTCGCACCAGAATCAATGCACCAAGTGTTTGAAGTATCCGTAATAAAACTTACTTCAATCACATGTGATTCAATCATACCTTGAACTCTTGTAGCTAAGAATTCTGGACAGTTCCTCTTCCAGTGGCCCTTCTCACCGCATTGGAAACACTTTCCTTTGCCTTGGCCACCCACCTTCCCTTTGCCCTTACCTTTTCCCTTAGATTTTGCAATCTTAGGGACCGGTCCAACACTTGAACCACCAGTGCCAGCCTTCTTCTTTCCTTTCTTACCTTTCGGTGTAGATCGGGAAGAAGAAGCACTTTTCTCAACGTTTAAAACGCTGCCCCCAGGTTTGATCACCCCTTCTGCTGCCAGTAAAGAACTCATTAATTTGCTCATTGAAAAATCCATTTGATTCATATTATAGTTAAGTTTGAATTGAGTGAATGATGGCGACAGCGAGTTGAGGATCATATCAACTTGGGTCTGTGCATCGATGTTGGCTCCCAAGGTCTCCAGTTCGTTTAAATAACCAATCATTTTTAAAACATGTTCTTTGACTGGAGTACCTTCCGACATCTTTGCACTCATTATCTTCTGCATGGCTACCTGTCTGGCAGGCCTGCCATGCTCCCCAAACATCTTTTTCAGGGATGTGATAATGTCACTGGCAGAATCGTTCGATTGGAATTGGTGTTGTAACACACCAGCCATTGAGGCCAGAATGTAACAACGGGCCATTCCATTCGACTTCTTCCATTTGTCGAACTCGCGTCTGGCAGCTGCCGAAGCATTTGCCGCGGGTTCTTCGGGGCTTGGGGTGGTGAGGACATATATGTGATCCTCCGCAGTTAAAACGATGTCAAGGTTACGTTTCCATTCAGTGTAGTTATTTCCAGTTAACTTGTTTTGAGTGAGTATGGTGGCAAGTGGACTAAATGCAGATCCAGACATTATGATTACTGAAAATCAAACAAAATAAATATGGATATCAGAATTGACAGTTTGAAATAAAAGAATCCTTAAAACTCTTATTTAAAAACAAAGTCGCCGGAATATCGAAACGAAAGAATAAAGCCTCCGTGTGGTGGTCAATGTTCGATCTTTCGATTTATCATGACTTATCCGCTATGCAACTCTTGCAAAATAGCCATGACTCCCAAACCTATTTGATCTCTAAGTTTCTGAATAATGCCCCGTGTGGGATCCCTTATCCATAGCTTAGCTAGTGTGTACCATTAACTAGGATCCAATCACAACCGTCTCAAGTAGCGCCTCCGTGTGGTGGTCACCCTCTAACACGTCTGATTGATCCTATCCATAGGAAGTTCACATCTAGTAACCAATGAGCAGCGTACCCTCCGTATGGAATGATCACCCCTGGCGAGGTGACACAGAATACACTACTCATCTTACAATGAACCGTTAATGGAAGATCGTGGGTGTTATTTGATAAGATCCTCTCCCACTAGATTTAGTAAATTAAGGATTTTGCTTTTTGAAAAATGTTTCCACACACTACCCATAAACATCCAATGTTTACTAATGTGTTGAAAAACGGTTTTTGAATTTTATTTTAGAAAACTTGTTTTAAGTGCATGCAACAATGTATTATACGCCAATCACAAAACAAGCACATAAAACAAAAAACTAAAATGAAATATAGGCATTCAAACAATGCCTCTATCTCCCATGGCTCTATTTCCATAGATCCACCTTCTTGGTTTGGTCGCCTCCGGCTCCATCTTTATGGACAACGACTCCTTGCTCCATCTTCATGGAATTTCTAATTCTATTACATTGGACCTATGCTTCTTTTGAAGCTTACAATTTATCTAGGAAAAAGAAATAGCAAAAAGGAAATAAAAGGCTAGGGAAACCGGTGCGACTTTCCTTTTCGTAGGATTGAAGCCGCAGCGCCCTTTACATACTCCTTAAAACCAAACCATTAATAAATTACAACATGCACCAATCTCAAAACAATTTAAATATAAATATCTAAACAACTTGGTGCCATGGGAGATAGCGACTAATTTTGCTGCAAAAGGGTTAGTCGTACACGCATCCACACATACATAACAAATATATGTAACTATTGGAACACTTAATTGATTCACACAGTATATAAACACTTTACATACTGAATTAGAACTTAAAACAACATCTTACTTCTCTGTCTCCGTTCGATCGATCGAAGACCGTTCGATCGCTCGAACCTTCGATCGATTGAACACTGTTCAATCGCTTGAACATTCTGTTTCACAGAATGATTTAAAAATTTTACAAAAATAATTTAAGATTAAAGTATAATTTAAAAAACCTTTACAACTGTGAACAGAACACCTGGACAGAGAATCTGTCTCGATCGATCGAACACTATTTGATCGATCGAACACCAGAAGGCTTCGATCGATCGAAACTAGTTCGATCGATTGAGAACAGAATGTTCGATCGATCGAAACAAGTTCGATCGATCGAACCCACCTTGCATCCTATGCAATCACAGTTTTGTATTCTGCTGCGATAACACTGCAGAAATAGAATTGTGACGATGCAGTTTCGAAAACAGTTCTAAAATCAACATGCAAATCAAAACTAGGGTTCCAAAACGCATCTATAGATCCAAACGAGCGTGGCTCTGATACCAATTGAAGGAAAAAGTGGTTTAAATTTAGAGTTTAAACGCGCAGCGGAAATAAATTAAGTTATAAAACTTTTGGTATTCCAGGATCTACTACTTGTTAATTCCATAGATGCGTACAAGGGGTGCAAGAATTATACCTTAGTGTCTTGAACCCAATTCTGAAGCTTTAACTTCCAGCAGCCTCCACTAGATGATCTTCACCCTTATGACTCCTGCGGATGCCTGCCGGAAAGACTAGGGTTGGTGGGAACCCTAATAGAGAGGATAGGAAGGTTTTGGGAAGACTATAATAGTTTCTGCAGCTTCTGCGTATAAAAACGACGATCACTTACTTCCAGAACGCAGCTGCCCTATTTATAGATTTCCAGAACCGACCTAGACTTCGATCGATCGAAGTCACTTCGATCGATCGAACCTTCGATCGATCGAACCATTCTCGATCGATCGAACCTGCTGACTTCAATCGATCGAACATACTTCGATCGATCGAACCTGTCTTAACAGCTTCCTCAAGTGTCTTTCCAAGCATCCTAGCGGAGCTAAGAGTGGGACCTCCTAGGCTCTTTATTGTTGGCTCAGACCAGTTTGTTCATTACCATGACCAAACTCTTTGATCAGCAAACTAACTAACTGGTCAGTTAACGTTTATTCCACTATAAAACGATAACTGAACTCCAACGCAAAAGAACATATCCGAAGCGATAACTAGACTTGTATGGTGTACTAATGTCCCTCTACCGTCAGCATTCGTAATCATATTCAGGTAGTCGGATAACTGTTACTGTCAACCTGAATCATGATTACTTCTTGTATTCCTTGAGTCCCATTCACTAATCATGATTACCAAACATGTTGATAACTCTTATTAACAAGACTGCAGTACTCAGTAATCAACTTGGTGACATTCTCAAGGGAATGCTTACTCTGAATCAGAGGGTAGATTCTATCTTGACAATATATGTTCACAACCCTATGGACATGACATACCCAAGATACCCAGGTGTTGATCTTCTATAGACCTCACTGATTGGTAAGTCAAAACAGCCATATCCATAGTCTGTGTTCATAATCATCTCAAGATTGAGAACACGTACCTTATACAAGTTATGAGTTCCTATTGACTGTTGACAGCCTTAAGCGTCAATAGGAAAGCTCAGGTCCGTCAATGCACTATAAGCACTAGCATATCAACTAAGAGCTACACTCTAGTGATTGAGATTAATCACTCCATCCAATGGTAGTTAATTATGCTACAGTGTAGACCTGATGAGGTATCCAGTCTCATCATCCACTGTGACATATTCTAAGTATCAAAGAATAGTAATTCGTATCTCACTTGTGTGTATCTCATACACACACGAATTGCTTACTATGATACTTAAGGATAAAACAATCATCTCATGAAAGAAACATACACAATGAAATGTAAAGCTGATATCCATATATTATAATGCTAATGTCTCATACATAAAGTAGTGGTTTGAGGGCACAAACCCAACACCAAGTGCAAGCGTGAAGGATTTGAGAAGTGCTCGGGAAAGAAGCCAAAGCAAGAGCAGAAGGATGCCCGGGGTCAGTCCCCGATCGTTTTCATACCCCTTTCCCGGCCCATACATGAAGTCATGGTCGCCGCAGAAGCGCAGAGGTTGCTTCAGCAGCCAGCCAAACTCAGAGCACCGCCCGGTAAGAGGAACCGGGACAAATTTTGCCGCTACCACAGGATCACGGCTATGAAATGGAGGATTGCTTCAAATTAAAGAGGCAATAGAGAAGCTGATCGAGCAGGGATACCTCGCTGAGTTCGTCACAACAGATAGACGACCCGACAGGACACCCGAGCTCCTGATTAGCCACCACCACTTGGCCACATCCACGTGATCTCTGGAGGAACGTCAGGCGGAGGTGATTCACAGTCGGCATGGAAGAGGCATGCTCGGGCATCCCGAGCGGATGTCTGGCAGGTCCAATCCACCGGCTCCTCCCCAACCGATGTTCTTACATTCACATCCGCCGACCTGCAGGGCGTCCACTGCCCTCATGATGACCCGCTAGTAGTGACGCTTTCTATAGCAAACTATATGGTCAAGAGAGTGCTAGTGGACACAGGCAGCTCGTCCGACATTATGCTCACGTCGGCATTTGATCAACTCGGGATCGCCAGGGATCGGCTCCGATCGGTTGCTACCCCCTGGTTGGATTCAACGGCTCCAGCACACAACCGCTTGGGACAATCGAGCTTCCAGTTCTCATGGGGACCTTCCCTCAGCAGGCCTCCGTACTGACCAATTTCGTGATCGTAGAAGCCCCGTCGGCCTACAATGTCATCCTTGGCAGGCCGACCCTCAACAAGGCCAGAGTAGTCATCTCCACCTATAGCTTAACAGTGAAGTTCCCGACCCCTCAGGGACCCGAATGCTTGCGTGGAGATCAGACCACTGCCCGGAGTTGCTACGTCAGCTCGTTACGCCGGGGGGCAATCACCGAAACATTAAACGTCTAAGAGATGGACCCCCGGGACCAGAGCGACGCGGTAGGTCCGGTGGAAGAATTCGAAAGTGTAGTGTTGAATCCCGAGTACCCTGACCGCACGGTCAGCACTGGCACCTGACTGGATCCCGGCCTGAAGGAAAAACTGACCCAGTTCTTGAGGCAAAACCAAGACATTTTTTCTTGGAGTCACAAGGATATGCCTGGGATTGACCCCCGGGTAATGTCCCATCGCCTCAACGTCAGTCCAGATTGCAGGCCGGTGAAGTAGAAAAGGAGAGGCATGGCCCCCGAGAGACAGAAGGCAGTGAGTGAAGAGGTCGAGAAGCTCCTCAAAGCCCACTCCATACGAGAAGTCCACTACCCGATTGGCTAGCCAACGTGGTACTTGTCAAGAAAAGCAGCGAGAAGTGGAGGATGTGCGTGGACTTTACCGACCTCAACAAAGCTTGCCCTAAGGATTGTTACCCGCTACCCAGGATAGACCTCCTTGTGGACTCCACGACGGGTTACTCACTCCTCTCATTCATGGACGCTTACTCGGGGTACAACCAGATCAACATGTACCCTGGGGACGAAGAGAAGACTGTGTTCATCACTGACCAGGGCACGTACTGCTACAAGGTGATGCCATTCGGTCTCAAGAATGCCGGGGCCACCTACCAATGCCTGGTCAACTATATGTTCAAAGACCTCATTGGAAAGACTATGGAGGTATATGTGGATGATCTGCTGGTCAAGAGCCGGGACGAGCCCGACCACCTCGAGCATCTGGTCGGGGCCTTCAGCATTTTGAGAAAATTCAGGATGAGGTTGAAGCCGGCCAAATGCACCTTCGGCGTCTCGTCTGGGAAATTTCTGGGCCACTTAGTCAGCAGACGGGGGATTGAGGCAAACCCGAGAAGATCAAAGCCATCATCAACATGCAGTCGCCCAAATCAACAATGGAGGTTCAGAGCTTAGCCGAACGGGTTGCCGCATTAAACAGATTTGTCTCCCGAGCTACCGACCGATGCCTGCCATTCTTCAAAATCCTCCGCAAGGCATTCCAATGGTCAGAAGAGTGTGAAGAGGCGTTCCAGGAACTCAAGAAGTACCTGGCTTCCCCTCATCTACTCTCAACACCCGTGCCCGGGGAAGAATTATTCCTATACTTGGCAGTGTCACCGTCAGCGGTTAGCTCGGCACTAATCCAGGAAGAGCATGGGATATAGTTCCCAGTGTACTACACCATTCGGGGTTACAGGGCGCAGAGAGCAGATACTCCCGCATCGAAAAATTGGCATTCGCCCTTATCACCTAGGTCCGGAGGCTCCGCCCTTACTTTCAGGCCCATGCCATTGTGGTCCTCACAGATCAACCTCTCCGCAGAATCCTCAGCCGTCCAGACACGTCCGGGAGGCTTGTCAAGTGGGCATTGGAGTTGGAAGAGTTCGAAGTGATCTACCGACCCCAGACAGCCATTAAGGGACAAGCCGTGGCTGACTTCCTGGTTGAGTTCACATATCCAGAAGACCCAGTTGAAGAGTCCGAGCCGCCCTCCTTACCGCCCGGGTTACACTCTGATATCCCTACCTGGGTACTGCACGTGGACGGTTCATCTAATCAACAAGGCAGTGGGGCAGGAATCATCTTAACTACCCCCGACGACATCCAACTCGAATATGCATTGATATTTGGATTCCGTGCCTCCAACAATGAGGCCGAATATAAAGCCCTACTGGTCGGACTACAGTTGGCCACCTCTATGAGTGCACAACAGGTCCAGGGATACAGTGATTCCCAACTCATGGTCAACCAGGTTAACCAAGAGTACGAAGCTCGGGAAGATAACATGGTAGCCTACTTGGCCCTTGTCCGAGCGGTTTCCAAGAAGCTCCGAGGATTCTCCATCACGTAGATACCCAGAGAAGAAAATACCAGGGCTGACCGGTTAGCTCGCCTCTCCTCGTCTTCTGAGTCAGACTTGCCCGGGATACGGATACAATACCTACCCGAGCCGAGTATGATCAACTCAGAAGGCATGGAGGTAGACCCGGTCACCCTGAGACCCAGCTGGATGGACCCGCTCGTGAAGCTCTTGAAAACAGGGGTGCTACCAGACGACAAAGAAGAAGCCCGCCGGGTCAAATACCGGGCGGCACGATACCACATTGTTGATGGCTTTCTGTACAAGAGGGGATTTACTATCCCGTACCTCCGCTGTGTTCATCCAGCGCAAGTCCAAGCTATACTATTTGAAATCCATGAAGGAGTATGCGAGAACCACATTGGAGGCCGGGCACTCTCCAGAAAGGCCTTACTGCAAGGTTACTACTGGCCAACCATGGCCCGGGATTCCCAGGAGTACGTCAGAAGATGTGACAAGTGTCAACGATACTTTCCCATGATCAATCGACTGGGGGAGCTCCAGACACCAATCCACAGCCCTTGGCCATTCGCCAAGTGGGCATCGACATTGTCGGTCCCCTACCAATGGGAAAAGGACAAGTCAAGTTCGCCGTCATCGCTGTTGACTACTTCACCAAATGGGCTGAGGCCGAGCCCTTGGCGACAATAACCGAACGGAAAATGGAAAGCTTCATTGAAATAAATATTTTGAGTAGGTTCGGCATTCCCCGGGTCCTGGTCAGCGATAACGGCAGGCAGTTTGACACCCCTATATTCAGGCAGTTCTGCTCGGGCTACGGGATACTGAATCATTACTCCTCCCCCGAGCACCCGCAAGCCAACGGTCAAGCCGAGGTAACCAACCGAACAATCTTGCAGTCAATCAAGACAAGGCTTGGAGGCGCCAATGGGTTGTGGGCTGAAGAACTACCGACCCTCATGTGGGTCTACCGCACTACACCCTGAGCGGCAATAGGTGAAACCCCGTTCCCTTTAACCTACGGATTTGAGGCAGTGATCCCCACAGAGCTCGGGCTGCCTACATATAGGGTGGCTAACTTCAAAGCACCGGACAACGAAGAAGCCCTTCGGTCAGAACTGGATCTGGTGGAGGAAAAAAGAGACCAAGCCTATCTGAAGGTGGCGGCCTACAAACAACGGGTTTCTCGATACTACAACAGCAAGGTGAAGCACCGGAATTTTCAAGTCCAAGACCTCGTCCTCAAGGCAGTGAACCAGTCTACCTGAATCTTGAGCCATGGAAAATTGGGGGCAAACTGGGAAGGCCCGTACAAAGTAACCTGGATCAACCGATCGGGAACTTACTGGCTACAAAGTATGGACGGGCATGGTCTCTCTCATCCTTGGAATGTGCAACACCTCCACAAGTATTATCAATAGCATTGGGTCACGGGAATTTAGTACTGATAGAGAGATTTCCTTTTGTAGCTCTGATTGAGCAATAGAAATAAATTTTTGTTTTTAATAAAATTGGAAAGTTTATTTTTCAAAATTACTCCTGTCGGTACATCGTGCAATGCATAAAAGACCTTGGGCCTAACCCTGGGGCATCAAAGACTTGGGCTAACAACCAAGGCATAAAAAGACCTCGGACCTAACCCCGGGGCATCAAAGACCTTGGCTAACAACCAAGGCATAAAAAGACCTCGGGCTCCGAACCCAGGCACTTAAAAAGACCTCAGGCTCCGAACCCAGGCACCTAAAAAGACCTCGGGCTCTGAACCCAGGCACTTAAAAAGACCTCAGGCTCCGAACCCAGGCACAAAATGACCCTGCAACCAACCATGTTCCAGGTTGGTTTCCTATGGTCGCTTCTCAACACGCCCCCGCCTTCACAGGACGCTCGGGTGGCAAGGGGATACTAGACCTAAACAGGAAATTACACAAGGTTTTGCCTAGGTCCAGCCGACAACAGGGTTAACCCCCTAGGTGGCCGACGATGGCAAGCTCCAAAGGACCCTGCAACCACCCATGTTCCCGCACTCCCGCCTTAGCAAAATGCTTGGGGGCAGGGGAATATTAGGCCAAAACAGGAAATCACACCGGTCACTAAAAGAACTTGGACGATATTCCCAAGTACTTACGGTGACCAGAGATACTATCCCGGACGGTAAGATAGGACACACCTATGATACACCGGGACACCCCGGACGGTAATACAGGGTATTCCTATAATACACCAGGCGTACCATCTAAATAGGTCAGAAAGACTACGTGTTCTACTGGTTACGGTCCTAAAACATTTGCTAAGGCAGGTGTTAGGTTGGCCAAAAATCGAGCGGCTATTAGCAATTAAAGCAGGCACAGTACAGAAAAGAAAGAAAGACAGTTAATGGAAAGTTTGACCTCGAGGGCCTTTTCATTAATTAGACTAAAACTGTACAAAGCCTGGGGGCAGCTGTAGTAGCCTCCCCAGAAAGAAAAAAAAACTACAACAAAAAACAAAAAAAAAAAACTAGTCTACAACCACCACTTCCTCCTCCCCCGCGGCCTGCTAATCAACAAAGGGGTCCCCGGCCGGTGCAGCTTTAGCGGCTACCTCAGAGTCAGCCTGGCCCGGTGTAGCTTCAACGGCTACCTCGGAGTCAGCTTGGCCCTCCTTCCAGTAATCGGACTCGGCCCAGGAGTACCCAGACAGATCCCAGTCTGAATGGTCAGCAGCAGCCTGCTTCACCAGGTCAGCGTAGCCCGTGAGGAACCCTGCCTCGAACTCTTCTTCATCCTCCTTGGCTTCAGCCTCCCGAGCAGCAGCGAGCTCCGAGAGCATGGCCGTCATGGCTGCCAGGTCCTTCTCGGTAGAGATCTTCGCGGACTCCGAGGTTGCAACCTTGGCCTCTGCAATCTTCTCTGCGAAAATCCTTCCGGCCTCCGCAGCCGTAGCCTTGGCCTCCGCAGCCTTCCGGGCAGCCTGCTCGGTTGACAAGGAATCACGGACCTCCCCCAGCTCCAGGGCTATTGCCCGGGATCTTTCTTCCTCCACAGTAAGGGCAAACTCCGCGGACTCCCGGGCAGCCCTTTCCACGGAGAGGTTGGCCTCTGCAGCGGCCAACCTCTCAGCAATGCCGGAAAGGGTGGTCTCGGCCCCAGCAGCAATACAACCAATCTGCAAGAACAAGACGATGTCAGTATACGCATAGAGAAAAGGCTAAGGCTCACACTGCAAAGAGACTTACCAGGTGGATGATGCTGTACAGCCAACCGATGATGGCCTTGGGGCTGAGCATGGTGCACTTATCAATCTGACTCTGCAGCAACCCGGGCCACACCCTTCCAACGACTTCGTCCGTTGTCTCGACCTCCGGCCTAGAGGAGGGGCCTGCGTGAGCAGTCTCCTCCATGCTCGAGAATGAGACCCCGGACGGTTGGTCTACTGGGGGGAGGGGTTGAGGCGCAGCAATGGTTACGCCAGGAGGTGGTGGTGGTGGAGCAGCAACTGTAACTACGGGTGTAGAAGTAGCAGCAACTTTCTTCTCAGCCCGGATGGATATCCCCCGGGAAATCCTCTTCAGGAGCTGGCCCTCGGTGGGATTCGGCTTCTTCCTCTTTTGGCCAGCCCGGGCCTTCAGGGCCGCCTCTTTCTCCTTTAGAGCTGCCACGCTCTTAGGAGCCATTTCTGCAAAACCAGAGAGTAGGTCAGTCCAGTAAAATCCCAAACGAAAAGAAAACTGGACGGTCAAGAGATAGTGTTTACCAGGAATGATCGCCGGGAGATCAGGAGCTGTGTAGCGCTGGGGCTTGTAGGTGGTCTTCAAAATCCCCGACCGGGTTAGCACCTTATTAATATCAGTCGGATCCTCGACCAAGGACAAGACCCTTGCTTGAAGCTCGTCGGGAAGACTTGGCTGATCAACTGCTCCCACTGCAAAGCAAACACATACAAATGGGTTAGTCAAGGCAAGACAGAGAGACTAAGCAAGAAAAAAAAAAGGCTCGGGCTTACTCCTCAGCTTCCCCGTCCAGGATGTCCTCAACTGGATACCCGACGCCTTTTCGCACAGCCCCAGGGTGGACACTTTGAAGAATTTCTTCTTCCACCCTTTGTTGTTGCTCGGACAGTTCACAATTATCTTTCGCCCCTGCCTAGCCGAGAGCGAGAAGAAGCCGGCCTCCCGATGAACTTGGAAAGGCCGGTGGGTCCAGAAGAATTCCTGCAAGGTGAGCTCATACCCGAGGACTTGGGGCCACAAAGAGATGCACCCCATCAGGTATCGCCAACCGTTCGGGGCGAGTTGCCCAAGGGAGATCCCAAGGTCGATAAGCGCGTCCCTGGCAACTTGGTGGGTAGGAAGACGAAGGCTCGCCATGAAAGCATCCTCGTACAGAGTGACGAAGCCCGACTCATTGAAGTGAGCTCCGCCATCGTGCACGGCAAGAGAAAAGGGACCGAGAAGCTCATACCTATCCCTGATTCGATCCAAGTCAGGACCACGCAGTGTACTAACAATGGACTCACATGCAAAGATGACTCCGGGACTGTTCGGCACAGACCCTTCATCGCCCGACCCCCGAGACGTCGAGGCTACGGGAGAATCCCGGTGCGCTTCCTCGTGAAATGCCCGAGCGGGGATTATTCCCTCACTATGGTGGTCAGAGGGGGCCGGGGAAGGAGGGTCTGGGCTTGTGCTCATAGACCCAGATCGCAACTGCTCGTCTTTTAACTGGGACGACGAGTTGAAATCTAAATGACACATGACTGCGTCTGTGGAGGACCTAAAGGGAAGACGACCTAAGAATGGGTCAAGAACTCCAAATCTGATGTACAGGGGAGGTAGATCTAACAACCCAAAGGGCAGGTCGTAAAAGACTCGAGAAGAAAGACAACACTCTCTCAAGACTCCCTCGGGAACTCCCGCTCGGTCAATCTACTCTAGTGTACCCCCAGACTGAAAGAAGTGGCAAAACCAAAAAAAGAAGAAGTCCCAGGTTCGCTCTAACCCAAGTGGGTTCACTCCCTCCAGTTTTGTTCAAGAAAAGAAGAAGACAATGAAGAACTGAGGACATAAAGGAAGGACTTACAAAATTTAGCGCAGAAAAGGACTCGGGAACTTTGCTCGGGAATCTTGGTTGCTCTCAAACCGCTCCGGAAAATCTCTCAGTTGGTAGCAGGAACTGAAGAAATGAGCCAAGTGTTCCTTGTATAGAAGTAGCAGACGGTCCAGATCAATCAGATCCAACAGCTCAGGATTTTTCCCGCCAAGAACCGTCAACAGCTGTCACCTCGGGCACGTGAAGGGTCACCTCGAATCTCGCGTGCATTAAATGTGTGACGTGACGGTCCGGTTACCACGCGACTGCTCGGTTACATCCGAACTAACTCCGCTGGATCCTGACCAGGCTAATTACTCCCTGACACGTGGCAATACCCACACCTGAGCTCCCACCTGTACCGGTCGGTTACCCCACCGAGGGATCTAGAGTGTGGGCCCCATCCCGAGCAGCGCTCCTTGACCACATCCAGACGGTTTCCAAGAAGCTACTGATTTTTGAATCCTCACCCGATGGCGCATCGAGTCAGTTCTGAAAATGGGGGGCAGCTGATATGTCCAAAATAATCTAGCCATGAAGACAATGCCACGTCACCCAGAGGCGCCGGTTATTCCGGTAAGGGCGCTCCCCGTGGAGCCAAGCATTCCCGAGGCGTCCACCCAGACCGCGCGGTCCGTACCAACGGGCCGGGCGTGAGGGTCGCGGCGTCCCGCGATCCTGACCTGTCCAGCAGTTTCCTAAATCAACTACAACTCTGCGAAAGGGAATATGACAGTTTCCTAAACCACTTAGGAAACTCTCCTAAAATCATGCAAATCTATTGTAATAAGATTAGGCTTCCTAATTCTATTAACTTACCATGTAAGGGTGGACTCTTGCATCTATAAAAGAGCCCACCTCCCCTTTTTACAGGGATCCGATTCCCATCCGATTATTCTCTAGCTAACAAGCATTCAACAGAGAACTCTCCATCAATACGCATATACCCGGCTGGTATTACTGGTAGTGCCGCCCACCTTTGTTGGCTCACCAGGCCCACCGGTGATCTGCTAGTGAGAGCGCACAGACGCAACCGTGGACGTAGGTTACCTCGTTAACGGGACCGAACCACATACAAATTGTTCTTGTCTCTTTCTCTCTCTTACCAGTTTTAGGCGTCATCATCTCCTATCAGTGTTCAAAAAACATTACTCATTAAATTCTAGAATTAACAACTTCTTTAGTTATATTTTAAGCAATTAATATCATATGTTTAACATAATATATGCTCTAAAACATATCACAAAGTGCGAGAAAACTCACTTAAAATTTGCTCAAGTTGACACTAGTGTGCTAAACACATTGTGTTAATTCCATGAACTAATAATCGATAAAAATATTTTAAGTAATTTAATACGTGTACCAAAAACACATAATTATATGCTCTAAAATATTAATATGATTTAGATAACTTATCAAAAATTATCTATGGGTCTCATAAAATTATATATGGTCTCAAAACAGTGTCCCTTATGTTCCATATTAATTACAAAAATTAATAGTGTATTTTGACTATTTTAAGCAATTAAATAAATGCCCAAAAGTAAAAATTATATGCTCTAAAATACCAAAAATATATGCTAATTTACCAAAAAATTATCTAAGAGTCCCTTTACAGTGTACTGAACACTGTATATTAATTTAAAAAATTAAGATGCTTTTTTGGATATTTTAAGCAATTAAAAACGCACATAAAACATATCTTTTATGCTTTAAAATACCAATAAATAATAAAATAATTCACCATAAAAATATTTCTGGTCCCACTCAGTATCCATAATATAGGAAAAACAAAATTTTAATTTTTCATATTTTTCCTGAATTTTAAAACAACTAAAACTCATTTTATTCGATAAAATGGGTGGTTTTAATAAAACAAATAGTTGATGGGCAGAACTGTAAAAACAGCTCGGGTGTCATCTTCTTCCCTAGAAGAAGAACAAAACGCATCCATTTGCTACAGAGTGATGCCATCTTCCAGAGGCCATTGCGACTTCGTTCTAGATTGAAATCTCTTGTATAATATACCATTTTAAAGCTCATGTGGCCTAGTTTCAATATATACAATAAAACAGATCTGTCGGTCGTGAAAAATGATCTAAAATCAGCTGCAAAGTTTTTGGAAAAATAGGATTATACGAACCCAGAAAATAGGGTTTGTAATATCTCCCTCACTGGAGATAATTAGCCCATGAGACTTCATGGGTGGATTCTAGGGACCACTAGGAACACAGCCATATAAAAAATGGGACTTCTATTGGAGTTTTGACATAGACCCATTTAGAAAAATGAAATAGGGTTTAGGCCATAAAAGCTTGCAAAGCTTCCATGGTATATTCGGTTTGGGCGACAAACGGGTGAATCAACAAACTATAGGTTCTGATACCAATGTAGAAAATCAAATGCACACATGCACAGAGATGAGTATAGGTCACTTACCTAGCGGAATAACCCAACAGATCGATTCGGCGTTGTTACGAGCCCCACAATGAAATCCACGAACGGCTGCTACTATTGTGCTTCCGTGTACTCCCTTGTACTCCGAAATTAGTCGTAGGAGACACTACTAGAGCAATTCCCGTGATAGTCACGCGCTAAGTCCCATAGCTCCATGGTGATAGCCATAGAGAGAGAAAACCGTGAGAGAGAGGGAAGAGAGAGAGGGAGGCCGAATGCTATAGGGTATATTGTGTTTTCCTAATTGTGTGTGCGCAATATGTATAGATATAGACACACATATATGAAAATCCTAAGTCTTCAAAGACTAAAACCTATTAAATCCGATCCAATATATGTGAGTGCATAAATGATCCACAATTTCTTACATCCGCAATGACCCACAATGGTAAACAAAAGAATCCCTTAAAAGATGCTTGTATCCCTTTAATTGCTTCTATTATGATAACCATCTTGACAATCAAAATGCAATTGAACAATGAAGCCTAATTGCTTGGCGTTGACAATAAAGAGTGGGAGTTTGATAATTAGGTACGTGGACTTCTTTCTCTGTCTTGTGGAAGGAAATTCAAAAGTGCATGATTGCAATTTATTTCCATTTAGTCAAACCCCATTCCGAGTTTTAAGGCTACATAACTTTCCCAAGGCAACAACATAAGAGAGACATCTAGAGAGCTTTCCCAAGCAACTACAGGAGAGAGAGAGTATAATATAACCTCCACCCACAGGCAGTGGTGGAGCCACACTATAATAAGTGGAACCCACAGAGATTTTGAGAGGGAAACGTTTATATGTAGTTTTATAGGTATTGACACTTGTTTTTTCTGTGGTGATACTAGTGAAATAAAATCCAAATAAAGAGTAGGGTATTAGTTTTGTGATGTAAGGTGGTCAATTTATCATTTGTCTCAGTTTAAAGTTAAATTTGAACTCACTCTCTACAAAATATCTTTTATTATGATACTAAATATGTATTCGATAATCTAATTAGGTACTGAAAATGAAACATTTCTGTACCTATTTTTTTAGTGTGTTTGATAATGTATCAAAAAAAAAAAAAAAAATTCCGCAAAAAAGAAGCTAAAAACTCCTAAAAACTTCAAGTAAAAATGTTTACCAAAAAATAATCAAATGTAGTCTATTTCAAAGATTGAAACATCGTTTTCAGTACTACAAATTCCATTTTAAAAAAATTTATAGCACTGAAAATTCAATATTAAAATTTGATACCTAATTTTTACTTTCGTTAAACCGGACCTAATTTATTGATTGGCAATACTAAAATTAATTCCTAGCTACTGAAAAATTCTGCTAAAGAATTTGTAAATTGGAAGCTAACTCTCCTATTATTAGAGAGTTCATTATAGACATTTACAATGGAGCAATTTACACAAAAGCTAATAATTACATAAGTTATAAAGGGAATGCTAATTAAGTGACAACCATTTCTTTGGTTAACCGAAACCCATGATCTTAAGTTGAATTGCTTGAGGAAGATGATTGTTGATTGTTCCATATTCATCTCCATGATTATAGTCACTATTTCCTTTAATTGCTACGCCACTGCGGCCACAGGAAAAAGGCATGGCTAAGAAAACTCAATCTCTATGAAATCCTTTATTTGTTGGGAAATTCATACTTAATTCAATGTTCTATAATGGAGAAGGGTCAAAAGCAGTAGGATTAGTAGTTGTTGGATGGACACATCAAAGATTGAACTTTTTGGAAGGGCATCATTTCCTTTTATTTATCACTGAGCAAAACATATATGATTAAATATCTTTTATTATTTGATTAGATACATTTTCACTTTACTTTCTAAATTTAAAAAAGACTTAACACCCTTGGTGGGGGTTGTGATTAAAGCACAAATCATAATGGTGCTAACTTTTGACGTAAAATGACAAATGTATGATTCATTTCATTCACAACTAAAGGGGCGTTATGTCAACTTTTGAATTATATGTGGTAAAGTAAAAAGTGAAAATGAATCTAACCACATGAAGATAAAATGTAGTTATCCATAAGTTTGGACCAAAAACTACAATTATTTCTCTTTAGTTATACAAAGGGTTTACCTGTCAACTTTTAGTAACATGGGATAAAATGAAAATAAGTCTAACTACATAGTTAAAATTTATTTTACCTCCCAAAAAAAAACTTGTACTTAAAACAACAAATTTTACATTAGGCGAACCGCGCCAATGGTGCAATCCATGTATCCTTTTCTCAATTATATTATCGGCATTTATGCTCCAAGTAGATCATATTCACTAGATTTTCTTCTTCTTCTTTTTTTTTTTTTTTTGCTAGGAAACTAGATTTTCTTGTTTGTAATCGAAATTCGATGCACCAATTGCTGACATCATTGGAACAGAGTGTCCATAAATTTGGGTAAAGAGTAATATTTGAGACACTAACAAATTTTACAAACACTCACATTCACACCTACACTCTATCTCTTTCTAGTGGCACTGTGGGATCCGCAGTAGATCCAAAGTGTCACTTGAAAAGAGATAGAGTGTGAGTGTGAGTATTAGAGAGATTTATTAGTACCCCTAACATTGTTGTTCGTGTAAATAAATAGAATCCTAATAAAAAATAGAAAATGTGCGGAAAAATAAAGGAAAAAATAGAAATAATAAAACGATACCATAGATAATATGCCTATGTTCACAGGGGATGTGCAACGAATATTCAACTAAGATGAAAATAGGTACGGAATTAGTTTATAACCAACAAAATAGAAACTCTTAACCCTCTCAAGACCTATAGAATTGTGCTCCTAATAGGCCCCCCAAGAGTCCCAAAATGTATTTCTTAGTAGACTAAGAGAACCCATTTTATATAAGAAAATATTTTTGTTCATCTAATTTTTGGTTCACCAATACTCATTTTAGTTTTTCATTGGTCAATGCAGTGAGACCCAAAATTTAATTAATGTTATTTAATCCTAAGTCTCACTTCATTGAACAATGAGAAATTTGAGTGAACATTAATAAACTACTTTTTGAGTTAACAAAATTACTCTCTTTACATAAGCACAAAACCTTTCCTGTTCAAACGGACTTCGAACGGCTACTGAACGGTGCCTACTAGACTGCAAATCACATCAACAAATCATTGAACTGTCTGGACAGTCAAACCGATGTCTGGGCTTATGGTCCCACAAAGCTAAGAAACAAAATCAATGAATCCTATTCTTCTTGCTGTTATTATCTCCAAACAAATAGCAATTCTCAGAGATAAAACCAAGACCAAAGACTCTTTTAACCTGTCCGTCGAAAGTGATTTCACCAATTCTTCGCCTATAAAGGCTTAGTTCTTTTGTCATTTGAACATATGACTTCATAACTTATTTTTGAACAAAAATGATAGGGATACACACCAAATGACACACTAAATGACACACAAGCTTTAAATATATGTACCCTGTGCTATGTAAGTGATGAACAGAAAAGTGTGAAAAAGTCAAACAGCACAGAGTACATGCATTTAAAACACAGTGTGTCGTTTAGTGTGTCATTTGGTGTGTATCCCTATCATTGTTGATTTCTGAATGTATAATGGTTTTCGCTAGTGGCTGCCGGTATTCTACACCCGATATCCTTTCAGCTCTCCTACTGGATCCAAAAACAGGGATTTTTTTTTTTTTTTCGGAAAATTGGTTAATTAAATAAAAAAGAGGGTATAAATGTACAAGGGCATAGATATACAATGAGCGCAAAAAAAGTGTGGTAAGGTACCAGTGTACCACCAACAAACTAGCACGGAAAGGACACGATATCTAAAATGAAAACAAAAAGATACCCTGTCATCCCATGAGTACACCAAGCAAGGTGCCTATAAACTCCAAAAAAACTAGCAAGAACTCAAAGCTGGTAAAGGCCCATTACAAGAGCGTTTACAGCCATAAAGTAAAAAAAAAAATGCATAAAGGATAATCCGGTCCAAATGGACAAATAATCAGGAAGTGGAATCTGCGGGAAGAAGCTTGCCACTTATTCTGCACTTGTTCATAGATGCTCCTAAGATGTTATTAATCATTGTGTCTCTGGGTTTACTTTGTCGCTTGAAAATTCGAGCATTCCTTTCCCTCCAAATGGTGTAGACCATGATTCTGAGACACATCCGAGGCATAATATGCTGAGGCTTTTTAGATTTCCATTTATTTGCCGCCCAAGAAATGATGGAATTCCAGTCAAGGGGGCATCCACTCAAGTCGAACCTGAACATGATCACCTGCCAAATATAAGAAGAGAATTCACAAGTAAAAAATAAATAGTGACGGGAGTCAATATCCTTGTTGCATAAAATACAAGCTAAATGGCCCAACGTGAAAGATCAAATTCTATCCTGAGTGTACAATATATTATGAAAAGCAAGCCAAATGATGAAGCAATGTCTAGGGATGATCCCAGGGAACCAGACAAGATATGCCCAAGGGACCAAAGGGTGGGACTCCCTCAGAAATTTCCATGTGTGAGGTGATATAGGATCCATTAGGAGAAGGAATCCAGATCTCCGCATCATTAGCATTGGAAGGCTTGGGAATAAGAGTATTTTCATTTTTTACTTCCATTAACTCCCAAGAAGATGTGATGGGTCATCTCCAATCATCCCTGTTAACAATAGTATGAACTTTAGAATTAGTCAAGATAGCAGTATCATAAATAACCCTTTGTCCATGTTTAGCAAATATATAACCAAAAGGTAGCCAAGGATCATGCCATACAAATGTGTTAATACCATTACCAATCTTATACTTGACTAAGATTATAATAGTGGGTCTAAGTTTCAGAAGCTTCCTCCAATACCAAGAACATTGGGATGGAGGTTTGACAGACCAGAAACTATGACCCTTGAGCATATAGGTTTGAATCCAATTCTTTTAGTTAGAATTGGTGGATATGGAAAGAAGACTCCAGATGTGTTTTAAATTAAGGACAGAGTTCATTTCCGCCAACGGTTTGATGCCCAATCCGCCTTCCTTTTTTGGTAGACAAACGATATCCTAAGAAATTTTAGACCCATAGGGTGTTCAATGTTACCGATCCACAAAAATCTTCTCAAAATTTTTTCAACTTCTTTTAGAATACTTTTAGGGAGAATAAACATACCTGCCCAGTAGTTGTGAATCCCCCTAATAACAGAGTTAGTCAATTGAGTCCTACCAGCAAAGGATAAAAACTTAGAGGTCCAAGATTGTATTCTATTAGCGATGCTTTCAAGAAGCTAATTATAATCCTACTTCCTAAGTCTAGTTGTGATCAGAGGAACACCCAGGTACTTAAAGAGGAAGGATCCCCATAGAAAACTAAAAGATATTTCTAATGGCCTCAACCACTTCATCTTGAATGCCAACAACAAATAGGCAACTTTTAGCATTGTTACTGTCACGCCCCGCAGTAGCAAAAATAGAGAAATTAAATTCCTTTTTGGACCCGTTGGCCATGACAGTTGAAAGTCACCATATTGTCCAAAACCAAAGTCAAACCATCAAAGTAATGATTCAAACCACGCATTGGAAAGTTCTAAGATTGATATATATAATCAGAGTTCAATACTAACTATTACAAAACTAAAGTGTTTGCAGAAAATATAAATAAAGCATTACGACAACATATGCCGATTACAAACTTAACTATAACAACGCTCTCTAAAAACATAAGCATAAACTATCAACAGCAAGCCCCAAGTCTTCAGCTTGCGTAGTAGTCATCTCTAGCATAGCCTCCATCATCATAGGCTCCCTCCTTGTATCCCCTATCCATGTATGCATCTCCTGAATACTCATAACCCTGGCCAACTGGACATCGAATATCCTACGGCATAAACGCCGTCAGCTACGAAAGCCGAGTGAATGCAAATACAAACAGAGTATCAATAGATGGCAGCATATATAAATAGCATCATTAAAAGGATCATCTCATCGTTCGCATGCATGTATGCACTAACTCAATATCTAACAACGGACATCATCCCAATCTCCCAATACATAACATAGACTCTTGGGTCCACATTAATCAAACACGTAGTCCCATACTTACGGTCTGTCAAACCAGACACACAGTCCCATATAATCTAGCCAAATGCCACGATATACTTTGGCCAACACTCCCCTGATACATCCTGGCCAACACGCCCAATACTTTACGGCCAACACGCCGAGCCAATACGCTCAATACAGTACGGCCAATACGCCTAGCCAATATGCTCGATACATTACGGCCAATATGCCCATTACATTACGGCCAATACGCCCAGCCAATACGCTCGATACATTACGGCGAATACGCCCAGCCAATATGCTTATTACATTACGGCCAATACGCCCAGCCAATACGCTCATTACATTACGGCCAATACGCTCATTACATTACTGCCAATACGCCCATTACATTACGGCCAATACGCCCAGCCAATACGCTCATTACATTACGGCCAATACGCCCATTACATTACTACTGGCCACACCGTCTTATATCATACGATCTTCGTGACCGTATTTACACGTAGCAATCATAAATAGTATCGACCATTGTGGTCGACAGACCCACTACTATGCACGTCGGCTTTTCAATCTCATTATTATCTCAACAGTAACCAAAGGGTTCCACTTTTCAATGCATTAAGTCCATTATTCCACGTATGCATTATTCCCATACAGTTCTCCAACATCAACATATGATAATAAACATGTTAACAGTTCATTAGATATAAACAACTAAACAATTAACATTCTATTAAGTTTGATCGATTGAACTAAGTTCGATCAATTGAGAGCAGTAATATTCCAGAATTGAACTGGACCTTTCCCGTACGTTCAGGGTCCGTTAATTCTTTCATGCCAAAACATATATAAACATACATATCTACGCTACTAAGTGAGTATAGGCATTCACCGGTAAAGACGGTGACACCGGCGAGCTCGGGGTGGTCGTGGGTGGTCTTGGGGTGTCTTTCTCTCCTATTTTTCTTCTCCTTTCTCTCCTTCTGCTCCTCGTAGGTTTGGGGTTGCGGTGTGGTTTGGGATTTCTTCCTTTCCTTTCTTTTATTTTCTTTCTCCTTCACTCTCTCGTCTAACTCTCTATTATTATTTTTTTCCCTTCCTTTTCAACAACTAATGGGAGGGGTTTTTATAGGGAAAGGGGGAAGGCCACCAATATGTATATATATTATACACAACACCTCACAAGGCACCTTATATGACACCTCACAAGAACTCAAGCACACAAGACACCTCATAGGACACCTCACAGGACACCTCACAAGCACTCAAGCACCAAGACACCTCATAGGACACCTCACAGGACACCACTCAAGCACACAAGACACCTCATAGGACACCTCACAGGACACCTCACAAGCAGTCAAGCACACAAGGCACCTCATAGGATACCTCATAGAGGTTGTTTGGGGGTTGGCTTAGGGTATAAGCATGGTTTGGGGAATCACAGGTATAATTACGAGTTCCGAAATAATATTAATTATAGTGGAAATATAGTTAGGTAATTATTATCTTTCATTATAATTATTATTCATGTAATTATATTATTAAATAATATAATTAAAAAGTCGAATAAATACTAAAAAGGTTGTATAAATACAAAAACGGATATTTTCTCAAAATGACTAAAATTTAGATATCTTCTAAATAGATATCGAAAACTCTTAACTTCCAATATGAATAGCGAATCATTTAACCTTACGCAACTTTTCCCAAAAATTATATTTTCAGTTCATGACTTACAAAATTGGAAAAATGACCAAAATACCCCTGTGGCCAATTTCTGCTAAAATTGCACACGAAGTCTAAATCGTCAATTTAAACATGAAAATACGAGTTACTACAGTTACCTTTAAGCCTAGTAAATTTAGAGAAATGGTTAAGAGTGGTTTGTATGAGGTGAGCAGACTGAATATCTCCATGGAATAAAATCATCAAGTCATCCGCAAAACATAAACGGGATATTTTGGTTTTCTCATATCTCCAATGAAATTTGAAATCTCTATTTTTGGAAATATTATGTTGAAGAAGCTGACTGAGGGTTTCCATAATCAAGACAAAGAGGTAAGGAGACATGGGGCCACCTTGTCTCAAGCCTCTTGCCCCCTCAAAATACCCATAGACTCGCTATTAAAGTTGATGGAGTATTTTGGGAAGGTAACACAAGCCTTGATCCATTTAATCATTTTGGGTGGGAATCTCAGAATATTAAGTAAATCAAAGAGAAAGACCCTACTGACACTCTCATAAGCTTTCATTAAGTCAACTTTAGCCGTGGCTTTTGAGAGGCCCTGTGGAAGTGTGATAATTGTTCATGAGGTTCTGGGCAAGCAAAATGTTGTCACTAATTTTTCTTCCTTTGACAAAAGCAGATTGCGATTGATCAACAATGCTAGGGAGGATTTTTTGGATTCTATTTGCAAGTATCTTAGATATACATTTATAAATGGTATTGTAACAAGAAATAGGTCTAAACTCCCCAACGGATGAAGGATTCAACACTTTAGGGATTAAAGCTAAGAGTGTAGTATTAGACTCAATTAGGATTTCTCGAAAAGTAAAAAAATTCCCTGATAGCAACTAGGACTGAAGGCCCAGTGATATTCAAAGTTTCTTTGAAAAAAATAAGCATTATATCAATCAAGACCAGGAGCCTTGTTGCTATGAAGACTAAATAATTTTTTTTTTTAATTTCCTCATCACTAGGGATGGCATCCATGCCACTAGTCTATTCAAGGGTTAAAGATTTTGAAAAAATTTTCCTAAGTTCCTCCAGATTTGGGTAATTATGGGTAGCAGATGTCCCAACCAAATCCTTGAAATATCTAATGGCCTCCACTTTGGCTTCTTCCTCATCATTAGTAGTGGTACCATTAGGTCTTACCAAGGACAGGATACATTTCATGTTCCTTCTTATTTTGATCGAGTTGTGGAAGTATCTAGTGTTCCTATCCCCAGCTTCAAGCCATTGTATTCAAGATTTTTGTTTTGCAATTTCCTCTTCTATCCTAGCCGCTTCTAGAAAAATTTTCATAGTTTCTTTCTCCTTAAGAATAAGATCATCATCCATAGGTTCAGCATCACGAATACTCTAATTCTAGAGTAGGTCCTCCCTAGCTTTATCCAATCTGATTTTCTCTTTTCCAATAACATCTTTAGACATCTCTTTTAAATTATGTTTTAGATATCTAAGTTTTTGACAAAGTTGGAATTGAGCAGTACCTTCAACTCTATGATCCCAAGATTTTTGGACAGTTAGAGAGAAATTTTCAAGGGAAGTCAAAAAATTATAGAACTTAAATGGTCAACCTTTTCTCTTTTTTGAGTTGTCAATATTAACAAGGATAGGAGAGTGATTAGACATACCCGCTGGCAAGAAATTAGCAACAGACACAGGAAAATAGTCAAGCCATTCCTGATTAACAACTGCCCGGTCCAACTTTCTCTCAGTAAAGTCAGGTCTTCCAAATCTTCTATTACTCTAGGAGAAAAAAAAATACCAACGTATCTAAGGTCCATCAAACAAGCATCATTAATACATATAGAAAATTCTTCCCTATCATGTTCATTACCATTTTCAGTTCCTTGGATTTCATTGGGATGAAGGTTGGCATTGAAATCTCCCAAAGTAATCCAAGGGGTTTTTCCCATGGAATTAGCAATGGCTCTGATAGAATTCCATAGACTAATTCTCTGGGCCCCAGTGTTGAAGGCATAAACAAACGACGCTTCAAGAGAAATTTTATTGTCATCACTAGTAATTTTACTATAGATAAGTTGTGAATTAGAACTCAATATATTAACATTGACTCGATTAGGATCCCAAGCATTCCGAATTCTCCCATGGACTTCGTTTTGGGTGTTAGTGACAAAATTCCATTGGGGGAGGATAGATTTTTGAATCATTATCTCATTAGTTTGTTTCACTTTAGTTTCAATAATGCCCATGACAGAGATATCGTTATCATAAATGAATTTTTTCAGCTCCCTTTGCTTATAAGAGTCTAGTTGCATATAATCATTAAAAATATTAACTGGAGAGATTTATCTTACCTAAAAGGGGGTCCTTCTTATTAATAACCTTACCTGGAGAAGGCGGGTGAATATAGCTAGAGGGACTGCAAGTAGACGAGATTGTGTCTCTACTTTCTCCTCCCGAATTGTTATAACTGATCGGGAGAGAACAAATCCTAATTATATGCCTTAACTTACGTTTGTTTTTGTATATTTTTACTTTGTTTTCTATTTTCTAACAGGTTTTGGAAGAAATCAAGTAAACCAGGCTAAACAGGGTGAAAAAGCAAGCAAAAAGAAGCTGAAAAAACCAAATCGCTCGCGCGAGATCCAGGAAATCGCTCACGCGGCCCGCTCGCGTGACCTCCACATATCGCGCTCACGCGGCCCGCTCGCGTGACCTATGCAAAAATGGAACTTGCGTATTTCACTCTACTGATGACTCATACGCAAACGAAACTGCCTAATTGCGTCAAGATTGTAAAATATAGCTGTTTTAGTGCGATTTGGCTTAGGAAAGCTTCCTAAATCCTTCCAAACTCTATATAAATCCTATTCTAAATCAAATTTAAGATTACAAATCATTACACACTATTATACACATCGTTACACAACATTAGATACAGCCATATATAACTAAAATTTCAGCAATTGAAGAGAGGAAAGCAAGTAAAAGAAGAAGAAGACCAAGGATTCCCATGGCCTCCTCCATCAACCTCTTGCTGTTTATCAATTCTATGGATAAATAAACTCAAGATCTAGGGTTACAATGAAACCCTAGCCAAGTAATAGGGTGTATTTTATGTTTTTATTTTAGTTTTATTATGTATGGATGACAGTTACATGTTCTGAGGATTTTTATAAATAAATCGTGCTTCTATTGATTAAAATCATTACTTTCAAAGTTTATTCTTGTCTTAGACCTATTTTGACTGTGATGTGCTCAATGATCTATTTTTGCTGTGCTTATATAGATTATTTAGATGTAATGGTGCTTAATTGAATTGTGCTGTCAAGTATCCGAATAGTCCATGCCTAGATTAGACGGATTATACCACAACCCTAGTTTAGTGTGGGATAATTCGTGCTAACCGAAGATGGATTATGTTGGTGCTTGAACCATAGTTATTTTCTTGACGGAGGAATTGGGCTTGTAGCTATAATTCCCTATTATCATCCCACTTAATAAGCTAAAGTAATTCGTAAATACCCTTATTATAAAACTAGTGGTGGATTTGCAATCCTAGGTTCCTTAAACTTATTATAAAAACAAATATTTAATTGCTTTCATAATTTAGATTTACTTTTATTGTTATTAGTTTAATTAAAATCAAATCAAAATATGTTTTTCTTAAATTAGCTAAATTTAGATTTTAAAATTAAAGCGCGGTAGTTAATCAATCTCTGTGGGTTCGACCTTTACTTCCACACTACAAATCTTTAGAAAAGTAAAGTATACTTTTATATCTTGATTTTGACAAGATCAATTTTTGGCGCTGTTGCCGGGAATTGCAAATTACTACCTTTAGTTTTAGAATTTTAGTTTAGTTAATTCGTAACTATTGTATTAGGTTTTATTTTTCTTATTTTTCATTTTATTTTGTGTCACTAACTTTTCTTTTTATTTTGTAGTTTCTCGAGTCGTCAAAATTCTAACGTTTCCGGGCGGAATAGCTTAGCACATCAAAGGAGCTTACGCGAAAAAATATAACTAAAATAAAATAAATTGCTTCTTTTGAAATTCGCTTTAAACCACTGTAAGTCAGGGCGCTGTGACGCACTATTTGCATTAGTTTAGGGTTAATTGCACTGCATTAGCTAGGACACCCAGGGCGCTGGGAATTGGCGTGGTCACTGCATTACAGGATAATTTACATGCATCACAGTAGTTGAGTGCTTGTTATCTTAGTTGCGTGGTTGCTATTTGTTTTTTTTTATTATTTGAGTCAGTTTTTGTTTTTAGTTTATTTTCTTGTAGTTTATGTTTGGTACACGCTCAAGTAAACCGGAATTAAAACCTTGTGATCTTGAACTTGAACGTACATTAAGAATTAACAAGTGTTCAAACATAACTTCTAGAACTAGGTTAAACATAGACGACGAATTAACTTCGAAACCATCGTCGTTGTTTGAGTCCGAAATTCGAGTACCCTTAAAAACCTAAAGAAACCACGCTTTATTAACATAGAACCTATTCCAATGGCCGACATTAGAAATAAATAAAACAACGGAAATAACAATAATAACCCTAATATACCGCCACCTCCTCCGCTTAAAGATTACTTTATTCCTACGACTTATACGCCACAAGCTGGTATCGAATTACCGGAGGCGACGACATCTCATTTTGAGATAAAGTCGTCTACCATCTCGCTACTTCCTTCTTTCCATGGCCGTATAAATGAAGACCCTTATCAGCACTTAGGGGATTTTCAAGATATATGCTCTACTTTAAAAATCCAATATTTCACTGATGATGAATTAAAACTGCGTCTCTTCTCATTCTTTAAAGGATAAAGCGAAGTATTGGCTTCAATCACTTGAGCCAAACACAATTAAAACTTGGGAAGCCTTACGCAATGCATTTTTACAAAAGTTTTTTCCAATCACAAGAACTAATCAGATAAGAAAAGCTATAACAAACTTTGTGATGCAATATGGGGAAATGCTTTATGATAGTTGGGAGAAGTTTAAAGAATTATTACGCTCATGCCCACATCATCAGGTTCCTAAGTGGCAGTTGGTACAGGTCTTTTACGAGGGACTTATTCCCTCAATCCGTAACACCGTCGATGCTGTTTGTGTGGGTACCTTCCTACACAAAAGCGCCGACGAGGCATTGAAAATTTTTAAAACGTTAAGCGAGAATTCGATGCACCAGGCCGTGTCGGTACGTTCCGAGGGATATCCTCATCAACCTAAGAGAGAGGTAAAGTTCAAGTCAAGTCACTCAATTAAATTTCAAGAACTATCTAAAAAGCTTGACCGACTTTTGACAATGAACCAAATGATTACCTTACCCGCTCATGAAATTTGTGCATTGTGTTCTGATCCTTCCCATTCTATCCTTGCATGTCTATCGGCAAGTCAATTTTCGGAATTCGTGGAGCAACACATTAATTCTATTCAACAATACCCACGAAATAGTTATAATTTGAATACTAATAATCCGGACGCACCATGGAGAAACCATCCTAACTTCTCGTGGAAAAATAATAATAATAATCTTAATGAGGTGACTAATTTTCCTAATGCATATCGACCTCAGTTTCAACCTAATCAATACCAACAACCGCCTCCTAATCCGAACCCTCCAAGGGGTAACGTGTTTGAGGAAAAGGTGTTGGCATCCCTTAAGAATATCGAAACACAAGTACAGGCACAAGCATAAATAGTGCACTCACACACACAATCCATTGCGAAGCTGGAGTCCCAAGTGGGACAAATAGCTAATACACTAAATCGTTTGACCGAGAGTAAGTTGCCAAGTCAACCTATTCAACAACCTAAGGGACAATATGAGATGGGTGGTACGAATGAGCAAGTGAACGTTGTGTCAACTAGGACAACTATTCGTGAGGAGAAAATTGTTGAAATTCCGAATGCGAGAGAAAAAGAGGTACACATTAACTTGAATAAAGAAAAGGGGGAGGAGACGAGTAAAATTCGAAAAGAAAAAGAACCGGTCCCAACTAATATTATTCCAAAACTACCTTTTCCACCAAATGTCGAGGAACCGTCAAATTTTCCAAAGAAAACGTCAAAAACTGAAGATATACTCGAGGTATTTAAACAATTTAAAATCAATATTCCATTCCTCGATGCTATTAAACAAATTTTCGCTTACGCTAAATGTCTTAAAGACCTTTGCACTCAAAAGCGTAAATTGCCTAGTCATACTCCTAAAAAGGTCTTCCTCACTAAAAAAGTAAGTTCTATTTTTCAAAATGCACCTCCGAAGTATAAGGATCCTGGTACACCAACTATTTCATGTGTCATAGGTGACACGGTCATTCATAGGGCTCTCCTTAACTTAGGAGCTGGTGTTAACATCTTACCTTATCACGTCTATAAACAACTAGGTTTAGGTGAACTTAAACCTACGACCGCTACTATTCAATTAGCGGATCGTTCTGTGAAAGTACCTAGAGGAATCGTCGAGGACGTCTTAGTTAAAGTTGACAAGTGCTATTATCCTGTTGATTTTATGATCCTTGATACTGAACCTGTTTTAGATGCTAGGAAATACACTCCTATCATTCTTGGTCGTCCATTTTTAGCCACCGCTAATGCGCGTGTCAACTGTCGAACAGGTGTAATAAAAGTGTCGTTTGGGAACATGAATTTAAAACTAAACGTCTTTAACACTATTGATCAACCTCCCAAAGACGACGATTATTTATGTGAGGCGGAGAGTGAGGAAAGACGAACTATTAAACCTATTAATGTACTATATTTGAGTGAGGAGAATAATATATTGAGTAATGAGCGGACGAATCCTAATAACTCAGATCCTAAAATTGAATTTACTCGGAAGGTACGAAATCGATTTGACCATAATCAGGATGAACCGTTGAATGAATTAATACAAAGTGATATGCTTTCTGCTTACCACCGGGCTCTTCCTGATATCCTCAGGGGTACAAAATCTGAGTTACGGCCTCCATAAATCTTGAGCTAGAACGGTCTAGCTGAAGATGTAAAAATTAGCGCTTCTTGGGAGGCAACCCAAGCTTTATTTCGTCTGTTTCTCTTGTTTTTGGTCATTTTTGGGTCTTTTTGAGTTAGTTTTTGAGTTTTCTGGACAGGTTTGGGGGTCGGAGTTAATTTATTATGAACTTATATACAAAAACCTAGAGGAAACAAAGAAAATACCAATCTCGCGCGCGCGGCCCGCTCGCTCGAGAATGTGCCTAAGTGATTTTTTTCTTACTTTTTTATTTATGAGCCCTCAGCTTCTCCTCGCGCCTCGATTCTCGCGCGCGAGGTATTTCGCTCGAGCAATTCTATTGAAAAAAAATTAACAATAATAATTTCAAAATTCGCGCGCGCGACGGCTGCTTGCGCGGACCGCTCGTGCGGACCGCTCGCGCGATTTCCCGTTTTCCTAATATTTTCTTTTGTTTTCTTATCTCCTTTCCCACACAGCTGCTCTAGTAGTTTTAGCTTTTCTGTTTACGTTTTAGGTTCTTTTAGATCGAGTCGTTTGTTATTTTCATAATTCTGGTTATGTTTTCTTTTGTTTTACAGTTAATTTTCTTTTTATTTTCGTAGTTTTGTTAAAGTCTTTTAGTTTAGTTTATTTTCATTTTGTCCTTTTGTATTAGTTGTTTCTAGCTGCTTTTATTATCTTGTTTGTTTTCGAGTAGTAACAGGTGAATTAGTTTCTCCACTTGGAGTCATGGACCTTTATAGCCATATTCATATACAGTCACCTGTTTATGATTGTCGAAATTGAGGTACTATCGTTCCTTCCTTAAGTACTCTCCTTTCTTGCATTTTATTGTTTCATTGAAGACAATGAAAGGTTTAGGTTTGGGGGTATGCACACGCATGCACATTTTACTGCAATTTTTCAAAAAGTTTCAAAATTTTTCGATACTTGTGCTTAAATAACGATGATTACCGACGTTTTTGCAATATAAATTTGATACATCTTGTTATGTAACTTGGATTGTTATAGAATGGTAAATAAGAGAAGATGTGATTAAACATATGCTGAAGTCATGCTATGACGTTTAAGTTATGTATCATTTGAATCGTAATTTTATATCATAGATTTGCACATAAACCTATGCACTGCACGTAGTCGCTTGAATACATGTTTGATGTGAACTATAATATGATTCGGATTTCCAGATAACACATGGTGGAGACTAAGCCCAGTGAGCTTTTGAGCCTATCTTTTCCTTTTAGAGGGTTATAAATACATTGTGTTTATCGAATTTCACTTGAAATAGCACATCTACTTGTTGTTTAGTCTCATTATTCTTGTTTTGGTTCATAGTCAAGTTAAAATATTTGTTACCATGCTAAATAATCTTCCATTGTAAACGTTAAAGAACTATATCACCCTAGGAAATGATCTTAGGCCCTTTTTGTTTGCCACCGACCGAAAAATAAAATTTTCTTAGTTCGCCTTTTGAGCCGTTAAATTGCCCTTTTTCTTCAATTACCATTATCCTATTTTTGCTCCAACTTGACCAACTTGGAGTTCACCACTGAAAGATTCGTCACCTTTTAGTGTTGATAAGGCGATGTGTCGATTAAGAAGAAGAAGAGATAAGATGCTATTGGGGTAGTTGCTTAGAAATCAATGAATAATCATCCGACAAGCAAGAAAAAAAAGGGAATAGATTGAACATATTGAAAAAAAATAGAAGAAAGAGAGGGTTGACATAAGAAAAAAGAAAAGAAGAAGAAAAGAAAAAACAGAAGGAGAAAAAATTGAAAGGAATGAAAAGATGAAAGTTGGTAGAAGAGATGAATGAAAGGAATCGAACATGCCTTACAATGCCATTCTAAAACTACCTAATGAGTCCTTTCTATCCTTTTTCGTTACCTGAGCTACATTATAACCTTTGAAAAGTCCTATTTGATCCTAGAAAACATGGTTTGGATATGAAAATGATGGGAGGGGGATTAAAACATGGTAATGATTAATTTTTGTTGACTATTGGTGTCCTATCCATGAGACTACTGTTCTTTCGTGTCATACGTCTTTTCTAAGTCATATGTGAGCATTTCTCGTTTTGAAAACATATTTTCTTTGTTCGCATATACCCGATAAATTACACCTGTTTCTGAGTGTTTCATTTTAGAGTGTAATTAACATTGTGAGATTCGTAGTGGAAGCATAGTTAAATGGTTATCCGAGTTATATTCCAAGTTCATGACATGCGCGTGTTCATTTGACTAACATATCACACACGTGCAATTTGATGATAAACTCTATTGATTTATACGATGCATGTGCTTATGCTTGTTTTTCATGATGTAGGTGGACGTTTGATTTCGTTTCTTCTTGTTCATTATTCTATTTCAAATCATTATTTTATAATAAGGGGTATTGACTATTAGTTTTTCGTTCTTAATAATATTTTTTTTTAATTTACAAGTTAATAAAGATTTGTTGTGGATGACTTGTTGACGAGAACCCTCACGAGACTTCACTCGTCCGACTAGGGACACCTAGAGGTATAAAAGGCTTGTTGCATATGCTAAATGCAATCGCAATCCATGTGAAAATGGGGTAGTATTTTATTAGTAGTTTAGTTTTTATTGTAGTTTTGCTCGAGGACTAGCAAAATGTAGGTTTGGGGGTGTGATCGGGAGAGAACAGATCCTAATTATATGCCTTAACTTACGTTTGTTAGTACCTTTTTATCCTGTTTTTGTATATTTTTAGTTCATTTTCTATTTTCTAACAGGTTTTAAAAGAAATCAAGTAAACCAGGCTAAACAGGGTGAAAAAGCAAGCAAAAAGAAGCTGAAAAAACCATATTGCTCGCGCGGCCCGCTCGCGCGAGACCTAGGAAATCGCTCGCGCGGCCCACTCGCGCGACCTCCACATATCGCACTCGCGCGACCTATGCAAAAATGGAACTTGCGTTACTGATGACTCCTACGCAAACGAAACTGCCTAATTGCGTCTTTAATATAGCTGTTTTAGTGCGATTTGACTTAGGAAAGCTTCCTAAATCCTTCCAAACTCTATATAAATCCTATTCTAAATCAAATTGAAGGTTACAAATCATTACACACTATTATACACATCATTACACAACATTAGATACAACCATATACAACTAAAATTTTAGCCATTGAAGAGAGGAAAGCAAGTAGAAGAAGAAGAAGACCAAGGATTCCCATGGCCTCCTCCATCAACCTCTTGCTGTTTATCAATTCTATGGATAAATAAGCTCAAGATCTAGGGTTTCAATGAAACCCTAGCCAAGTAATAGGGTGTATTTTATGTTTTTATTTTAGTTTTATTATGTATGGATGACAGTTACATGTTCTGAGGATTTTTATAAATAAATCGTGCTTCTATTGATTAAAATCATTACTTTCAAAGTTTATTCTTGTCTTAGACCTATTTTGACTGTGATGTGCTCAATGATCTATTTTTGCTGTGCTTATATAGATTATTTAGATGTAATGGTGCTTAATTGAATTGTGCTATCAAGTATCCGAATAGTCCATGCCTAGATTAGACGGATTATACCACAACCCTAGTTTAGTGTGGGATAATTCGTGCTAACCGAAGATGGATTATGTTGGTGCTTGAACCATAGTTATTTTCTTGACGGAGGAATTGGGCTTGTAGCTACAATTCCCCATTATCATCCAACTTAATAAGCTAAAGTAATTCGTAAATACCCTTATTATGAAACTAGTGGTGGATTTGCAATCCTAGGTTCCTTAAACTTATTATAAAAACAAATATTTAATTGCTTTCATAATTTAGATTTACTTTTATTGTTATTAGTTTAATTAAAATCAAATCAAAATCTATTTTTCTTAAATTAGCTAAATTTAGGTTTTGAAATTAAAGCGCGGTAGTTAATCAATCTCTGTGGGTTCGACCTTTACTTCCACACTACAAATCTTTAGAAAAGTAAAGTATACTTTTATATCTTGATTTTGACAAGATCAATAAGCATCCTGCCTTATAGCTTGGATCTATTAAAATTCATCTAGGGGTTGCTGGTCTTAGCCTTGTACTTGATTTGAAGGAGATCCCTTTTGATTAACAAAGTCTGCTTGCTTATTGACTTCAATTTGTTAGACTACACTATGATATTGTTGGACCTGACTCGACTCTGCCTCGTCACTTTCTTCAATTAGAATGGCGAAGACATTAGTACCATTGATATCCATGTTAATTTGAGAATTAGGGTGACTATATTGGACTACTACAGGGTTAATGGTATCCACTATGTGCTCGCATAACCCACTAGAATCTCCCATAGCTGGGGTAGGGGGTTTATCCAGATTGTACTCAGACCCCATCATAGTAACAAAAGAGGAAATCACTCATTCAAGGCTTTGGAGCCAGGGGGACCTTATGTGGAGCCTTGGCTTGGTTCGTGGTAGCAGTTATAGACGCAGAGGATTCCCTGCGGGTATCCTTATTGGCCTTCCCCTCTGGGTGAGTTCCCACAGGTTTGGCTTATGCGGTTGTAGCTATAATTGGTAGCACAGTAGAAGTAGAGGGGACTTGGGTTGGATCTTCAATCGAGACAGCTTTCCCTTTTTGCCACTGTCCATCATCTAAGCCCTTCTTATTAGCATCAAATCCCATTTGTTGGGTATAGACAAAATGCTTCTTCTCACAATTATGGCCAAATTTACTACACTTATTACACCGAATGGGCATCCATTGATATTCAACTTGAATTCTAGTAAGTTCTGGAACTCCACTGATAGGATCCTTTACCTGGATATCAAATTGAGTAAGTAATTCTCGTTCTGTACTGACATCAATACAGATCCTGGCACATGAAATCCTTCTGCAAGTGGCTATTAACCTATCAACATGGAGTGGTTTCCCAACAATACTTGCAATATGTCTCAAACCATTTGGTTTCCAATATTCAAGAGGAATATTATAGATGTTTATGTTAGGAAACTGCGTTCCAAGAATCCATTAACAGCGCGTATAAGTTGGTACTGCAAAAAATTACGTGAAAACTACAATAACCCTACAAGGGCGGAACTAGGGTTACCTTAAACTGCTAAAACGAATTGCTGTAGTAGACGAATCGAGAACACGGGCTCGATAACATCTCATGATCTTCTACCATATTCCTTTGCTGCCAGAATATCGAACTGAGTGTGGGCTCCTTCGAAATCATTTATGTTTCTGCTCTCTCTTTTTACGCTCTCTTTTCTATTCCGAGTTATAATACTCTTGATGGAAAAATGCAAACTAAGGAGAGAGCCAAAGCAGCATATATAGGCTATGATAGGGACCATAAGAAGTTAATAACGAATAGGCTTCCTTATGGAATTAGGAAACCCTAATTCGAACTGAATCAGATTTCTATTTTCATAAATTATAATTCATACCACTAAAGAATTATAATTGCACTCCTACCCTTATCTCAAAAATATATTTCGAGCTCCATGTTATTAAATGCTTATTATCTCCCCATGTTAAGATTACAGATATCCATTAATTAAATATAATTGCTAACAATCATATTTAATTAATCTCTTAAAATTCCTTGAGATCCTCTGCTTAACTTATCTGATATGTTGAAAACAAAATCCACCTGCGGGTTTGACATAATCAAAACTTATAAGCTTTCTCAAGGGGAAATCATCAATCCCAAATTTGAGACATGGATTTCATCATTAATTAATATCTATCACACAATTAATATTGTCACCCAATCCAATGAGATATTGACCCATTTAAGGATCTCACCATTTTAGGGATCAAAGTGTAAATATCAAATGTACGTGTCTATAAATTAACTTAGGATTTAGAGCATAAGTACTCATAATAGTCATGAGGTATTAATTATCTTATAAATCAGTATAAAGATAATTACCCCAAGTCAGTCCCGTTTAATACACAAAGTGTACCATCATGGTGAGTTGAAACTATACCGTTTCCCGCAGTCAAGACAAACCTACTACAACAACATGATGTAGTCCTGTCGATCGTGTGTCCAATCCATCTAAGATTGTAAACCAAAATCTTACATTCTACAAGATTCGATGGTCTGATCTTCCGTGTGTAAGCCGAACTCTACACACCAAACCACCTACTATGTAGAATGAAAGACACACATGCATAATATTAAATAAACAATATAATACAAATATTGCCCACACAGATTCTCATAAAAATGGATTAACTAATTTTATTAAATGAATAATAAATCAACTACATAAAGCATGGCTTTTAGTATATATACCTAACAATTTACCCATACTGGAATGGATGAAGGTCCTACTTTAGATAACCTTAAGCCTGCTAACCACTTTCGGAGGATTATGGGCTGCACCGTGAAATACCATGGACCCCCTTCCAACACTGCTTCACTTGTCTCTTTGCTGTCAAATATAAAGAAACAGTAACCATCATCAATAGCAACCATGTCTATTAAGCTAGATTTGGACCATATCCTAGCCGTATAGTTCTTCACCAAGGAATACGACAATTTCTTCCTTATGAAATATCCAACAAGAGTATTTTCCTAAGCCTTGCAACCTTCATTAGCCAGATATTTGGGTAAAACATAAAACAGGGAGATCATTAGGTAAGTCCATTGATGACTTCAAATCCACGTCTAGTTCACTAAATATCTACGATGCTTTCAAACGGCCACAAGTTGCCTCTCATGTTTGTTTTTTTTTTTTTTTTTTTATTTTATTTTATGAAAGAATAGCGATATGCTTTTAAAATGAACCCGAATTTTAAATCTCAAGTGTTTTAAGTGTTGTACCACATGATGTGACTATGCTCGTTAATAGCACATAGTATATGTAATACAACTAAAAATTTTTGGGTAAAAATATGGTTAGGCTATCTCCAGCCCCTACACAAATTTTTACTCAAGTATGAGTGATAACTTAATTTGTTATGGAGCTCTCTAATGATCACGCCCATTTTTTTTTACAATATTGCTATGGATAATTCTTGTTGGTTAATATGGATATGAAACTTAATAAAACAGTGACAAAGATCAAGCACACAAATATTGTGCTGTCTAAAAAAAGAATTTATGTTCCACACATAGTTGCTTGTGGACTAAGTTGCATCTTTCTTGAGGATACTAAGATCTAGTATAATAGAGGCAACAATATCTAGTATACTCTGTAGAATATTGTGTATATGAAAAGCTCTCAATTGACTTTAAAAAGGTAGGAAGAAGATATAAAATCTGAACAAAAGTTATTCAAAAATAACTAACTCTAATCTATATATAGTGGTGTCTATTGGGTAAGAGACGTCTCTCTATACAAAGGGTTGTGTCCCAACACCTCTACACTAAGTATACATCTGTATATACACATTTAGCAGTCATTAGAATAGATGAAGTTCAAACAAATTTGAAGGTTCAACATAAAAAGTTGTGACTTTTCACAAACTGGGTCCGGTCGACCGGTCGAATGCCCCTCTGCCAGAAACTTGTTTAAACATCATATATCCATTGACTCGGTCAAAGGGACCTGGTCGACCGGTCGAAAACTTCTCTGCCAGAATCTTAGAACTTAATGTTATAAGCCTTTCTCTGAGCATTGATCTGGTCCATAGTGATCCTAATGATCCCCTTGAGCTCCCATAAGCTACCGAATCTAACAATTCTATCTACCCCACCATTTAATGATTTTTTTTATTCTCGATGCCCCATATACAAAATGACATATAAGGGAAAATGATATTCAGAGTAAAGTACTTGGGTGTAGATAGAATTTCCCATTATTATTTTTCCTTGTTTGAGTAAAGACATCTCCGACCATTGCTTAAACCCATACCAAATCACATTTGGGTTTAAACTAAAGAAAACAAAAGAAGAAAGAAGAAAAACACTATACTGATGCAAATGATTGAAGAAGTTTTCAAAGACTTTTAACCAAATTAAAATTTGACATGAATGTTGAGTAAGCATTCAAGATGGCAATTGGCAAGCATAGCATTATGTTTTCTTTTTTGAGTCCAACTTTACTCTCTCATTGCTCGCCCAAGTACCTCATTAGGTGAGGATATGGGATCCACTATTTTTTGGGGGCAAAATAGAAAGTTGTGGGTCCCACATGCTTACCCAATGGGATGCTTGGGTGAGCATATTTGTACTTTCTTTTTTTAGAGCATTTTTACTCACCCAAATTTGCTAACTTAGGTATATATTAGGTGACATGTGTCTTATTCCATTCTTATTTCGCCCCATTCTTGCTGAACCAAATTTGCTCACCCAGTCCTCATCTAAGTCTCCATTGCCATTTTGCCCCATTTTTATTCAAATAAAATTTCTCACTCATTACTTATTATTCCCTAATGACAATATGATATTGTAATGTAATGTATATAATCTGAACCAGAAACTTAATCTGAGATAGAATTAAAATAAGAAATAGAAACTGGAAACAAAAAATAAAACCAGAAAATTTACAGATCAAAGAATAATAATACAAAATTATAATTTGAGAAAGAATCTGAGACCAGTGTCAACATTAATTCCTTAAGACGAATTTGCTCCCTCTCGGTGCACAAGGTTGCTGAAAATTCATCTCCCAAGATAGAATGGATTTACAGTTCTGTATAAGTTGCACTCCAATATGCAGAACCCAATGAATGCAATTATATGTATGATACCCGAACATACTTAATTCTAATATGCACACACACATACACACACAGAGAGAGAGAGAGAGAGAGAGAGAGAGAGAGAGAGAGAGAGAGAGAGAGAGAGAGAGAGAGAGAGAGAGAGAGAGAGAATTTGAGATGATATGGATGATTACAGAGGTTGAATATATAGAAAATTGGTGTCTGTCTGTAAAAGACACACCGTCTGTAAAAGACACACCCAAACAAGGTATAGATGTCTTTTCAAAAAGACACACCCAAATAGAGCATAAGACATGACTGTTGGTGATTTGATAGTTTTTGGAGGGAAATATTTTCGTCCAAAAAATTAAAAATTAATTTCTAGTTCAAAAATAGTTAGAAATTTTGATAAGTGTTTTCTCCAAAAAGAATATTTCTAATCAATTAAAGTCTAAGCCCAAGCCCACGGACCGATGACCCGCTCCCGAGTCTAGTTCGGTCGGTCGGATAGTGGCGGCGGCACACCCGTGCATTGGTGTGTCGTGGACCATGGTTTTCTTAGGTCCTCCCCCCTTAAAAAAAGTAGGTACCCCAAAGCGGCATACCCCTTATATTAACCTTGAGTTATATATGCTCTTCAACTTCCTCATAGTTTTCCTATATGGGATAACTAGATTTCATCCACTTTACACCTCCTCAACCAAGCTTCATATGGTCACTTTGGATGACAAAATCTCATTCATCCCTCAATGGATTTCCACATGTAAATATATGACGTTCATCTCCTCATGGAGGGGAAAGAGTTCCATGTGGTCCTATCCCCAGAGACATGTGGGACCTACCTAAAAATTAGGCTGAACTTTATACAAACTTTATAATTAGAAGTCCATTTTCCTACAATCCCCCACATGAATGATATTGGCTGAATGATAATGCAGATATAAATGCAGACACTAGTTTGAGTATCGACAATGGGGTACTGCTTTAGACTAAGTAGCCTAGTGGCCTTGAACTTGCTTAGTGATAAACAATCGAATTTACTGGATGATGAGTAGACAAGATTGTCTTTGAACTCCCAGCCATTTGTGTAAACCTAGTCAACATAATTCATACATCACTTCTTCTTCCATATTTGGATCTCACATTTGTGTTCATTTTGGCCTTGTACACCTCTTGGTTCCGTGAGTGTTTTAGAGAATCCAACCTTCAAATTCTCATAGAAGTGGCCCCTTCTTACTCATGTAGGTGGTTACTATAAAGAGTATCCTACAATACCCCACTTGGACATTTTCCAAGGTCTAGGAACCATTAAAAGCATATCTTATCCTACTATTTACGGCAGATTGACACTGACTCAATGTGTATCGAGTACTACATAATTTAGTTTTCTCCTTGAACCTAGATCTTGGGATCTCCAGTCATCTAGGTTAGGTTTCACTATGACAACTCTTGTTTAGTTCATAGGCTTTAATCTCATTCCCCTCGATGAACTTTCCCGTTGCTCTCATGTTAGGCCTTTTGTTAATGGATCCGATATGTTATCCTTTGACTTTACATAGTCAATGGATATAACTCCATTAGAGAGAAATTGTCTAACGGTGTTATGATGTCGACAAATGTGATGTGACTTACTGTTATACATGTGACTATGTGCTCTTCCAGTTGTAAATTGGCTATCACAGTGAATACTGATAGGAAGCTCAGGTTTTGACCAATTTGGAACATCCTCTAGGAAGTTTTGAAACCATTTTGCTTCTTCCCTAGCTTTATCTAATGCAATGATGTCGGCTTCCATTGTAGATCATGCAATACAAGTTTGTTTTGAGGATTTCCAAGACACGGCCACACCTCCAATTGTAAAGACATATCAACTTGTAGATTTTGAGTCTTTCGAATCAGATATCCAATTTGCATCACAGTATCCTTTGAGTACATGTGGATATCTTGTAAAGTGCAGTCCATAGTTTTGAGTATACTTTAAAAATCCCAAAACTCTTAGTATAGCCCTCCAGTGAGTTTCACCAGGATAACTTGTAAATCGACTTAATGTACTCACTGAGTATGCTATATTCAGTCGAGTGTAGTTCATAATGTACATTAGACTACCTATAATACGAGAATACTCTAGTTGAGAAATGCCCACACCATTATTCTTTGCCAAATGAAGACTTACATCGATTGGTGTACTCTTAGGTTTAATCTCATACTTCTTGAAATTTTCAAGTACATTTTCAATGTATTGACATTGAGACAGGACAAGTCCTTCAGATGTTCTAGAAATTTTAATTCCTAATATAACATCTGTGACACCCATGTCTTTCATGTCAAACCTACTAGATAAGAATTGTTTGGTCATTCATATCATTTCGGCATTGCTACCGATAATAAGCGTATCATCAACATAGTGACAAACAATGACATATCCTTTTTGAGTGGTCTTCATATACACACATTTATTGTCCTCATTGATTTTAAATCCATTTGATAACATTGCATTATCAAATTTCTCATGCCATTGTTTTGGTGCTTTCTTTAAGCCATACAAGGACTTAACAAGCTTCTATTCTTTGTTCTCTTGTCCAGGAGCAATAAACCCTTTGGGTTGTTCCATATATATTTCTTCATCTAAATCACCATTCAAGAATGCCATCTTTATATCCATTTGATGGATCTCAAGGTTATTCAGTGATGCGATGTAATACCCTGTATTTCTATAATGTATTATATGAATAAGACCTTGTATTCCTCTTTAAGATACTTGTATGAGTTTAGCTTTGCCTTTGGTGTAATCTGTAACCCAATCGATTGCCTTATCTTGGATACCAATTGATTGGATCATTTAATACCTAACCTCAATCAATTGCCACTCTTGCCAATCAATTGGCAGTAGCTATTTTGATTTTCTTGCTTTGGCTGGGGTTTGGCCATGTGAACGCTTACTCTCCTACATATATTAACCCATTTTGGGCATTTTCTGTTTCAAAAAATAGAGAGTAAGAGAGAGTGTTTTGTGTGTTATATATATACACACATATACATACACATATACATCCATACACTCACATACACACATCCATGGACTGAACTGAAGAGGAGAACAAAAAAAAAGAAGAACAAAAAAGAGAAAGAAGACATAGAAGAAGAAGAAGAAGAAGAAGAGAGAGAGAGAGAGAGAGAGAGAGAGAGAGAGAGAGAGAGAGAGAGAGAGAGAGAGAGGGGACCACCATTAGAGGAGCTCCAAAATTCAATACACACATCCAAACACCACCTAGTCATCTAAGGTGAGATCTAAACTCACTTGGTAGCATAATATTGATGTTAGGACTTGTTTAGATGAAGATAATAAGCAAGGATCATGTTTTCCCATTTCATATATACTGGACTATCTTCACTATGAAGAAGACGAAGTCCTAATCAATTGGGACTTTACCTAATTGATTTTCATCTTTCATAACCCAATCAATTGCCATTTTATACAATCAATTGCCATTGTAGATACCCCAATCGATTGCCAAAATTAGCAATTGATTGGTATGGATTGTGATCCAATCAATTAGCCTTTTTCCCAATCGATTGTTATTGTTTTTATACCAATCGATTGGACCTCTATCCCAATTGATTGGTAGTTACAGAATGTTGATATTCTTATTTAGTTTATATTATAACTGTTTAGTTGTTTATTTACTATTTAATAATCACTGCATGATATACTATTATAATACAAATGTGATAATGAGATAATGCAACGTAGGATCATAGTGACGATACGATTAATGAATAATGGTTGTGACATTAGCTAACGTATCGTTATGAATCATTTGGAGTTGTCATTCATTTCATTCAATGTAGTCAGGTCATATAGGATTTGTCATGTATCGATGTTAGTGTTGAACTTAAGTAGGTTTGTTATGATTCTGGAATCTTGCATGAGCGGGCCTTGGTCGATCAAATTTTCTTAATAGTAGTAGACAGACAAAGGTGTCTACCGAATGGCACCAATAGAAATGCTAGAGTTGAAGAAGCAAGTTTAGGAACTTGAAGACTTAGGTTTCATTCGCCCGAGTACGTCACCTTGGGGAGCACCTATGCTATTTGTGAAAAAGAAGGATAGAGAGCTACAACTTTGTATCGACTAAAAAGAGCTGAATAAGGTCATGATCAAGAATAGATATCCACTTCCCCGGATAGACGACCTGTTTGATCAATTACAAGGATCAAGTATTTTCTCAAAGATTGATTTGTATTCAGGTTATCATTAGTTGCTAGTTCGACCAGAAGATATACCAAAGACTGCCTTTAGGATGAGGTATGGACACTATGAGTTTCTGGTGATGTCTTTTGGATTGACCAATGCCCTGACAGTATTTATGGACGTAATGAATAGAGTATTTAGACCATATCTGGATCTATTTATTATTGTATTCATCGACGACATTCGGATTTATTCGAAGACAAAAGAAGAACATTATCTACAGATTACTCTATAGACTCTCAGAGAAGTTCAACAAGTGTGAATTCTGGCTTCAGGAAGTCAAATTCTTAGGATATATGATATCACAGGATGGAATTTCTGTAGACTCATCTAAGATCGATGCAGTCTTGAGCTAGAATAAATCGACCAACGCGATTAAAGTTAGGAGTTTTCTTTGATTAGCAGGATATTACAACAGATTCATGGAAGGATTTTCCAAGATCGTAGGACTGTTGACAAGTTTAACAAGGAAAGAGACGAAGTTTGAATGGACTAACAAGCATGAGGATTCATTTTGGGAATTGAAAGAGAGACTAACCTTAGCACCTGTACTTGTGATACCCAGGAGTGGTGAGCGATTCATAATCAACAGTGACGTATCATACCAAGGACATGGTTGTGTGCTAATGCAAGATGGAAATGTTATTGCATACGGATTGAGACAATTGAAGCCACACAGAAGAACTATCCAATGTATGACTTAGAACTAGCTGCAATCGTGTTTGCCCTAAACATTTGGAGACACTACTTATATGAAGAGAAGTTCGACTTGTTCTCGGAACACAAGAGTTTAAGGTACCTATTCTCTCAAAAGGAGTTGAACATACGATAATGAAGTTGGATGGAACTACTCAAGGACTATGACTTCTCTTTATAATACCATCCGGGTAAAGGCAATTTGTCACACTCTGATTTTTGGAAAGCCAAATAATCAGCATAGAACTAAATCTAGACAACTATTCGACTGCCCAACTATCGGAGTGAACACCACGAAGCTCATCCTATTAAAACTTTTTAATGAAAATAAATGTTCTAAAAAACCTGATTAAAACATTTATAATAAATCTCCATTTCTTTTTAAAATAAAACCACCACATTTCCATTAAAAAAAAAATAACTCACACGGTTTCAAAAATTCTCAAATTCATTTGAATAAAGCTAAATCAACTAAATCACTTAAATTGACAAACAGAAACTAAATAAACATTTCTAATTCTCATTAACAATAAAAAAATTTCATTTACAATTAAAGCTTTGAAAGAATAACCTCTATTACAACGTCTAGTCAGAGCAACTACAACGTTCCCAATACCCAATATACAATCCTTATAACAATTATGCAAACATGGCCCACATTATTGGAAATAAATCAAGTACAATAAGAAAAGAAATTAAAACTCAAAAGAAAAAAAATAGCACAACGTCAATCTCTTCACACAGACAGAAGCTCCACAAAAATCTCCCATTACTAAACCTACACATACATTCAACTTCGTTTCATATAGAAACGCCCCAAATGCATTTCAGGGTCAGTATATAAAATACTGGTTTGAGTTAATCAAAAATGTTAAATGAGTCTTAGGGAACAGGGTGTCCCATAGACTTCCAAAATAACTCACAAAGAAAATATAACCAAAACACCTTATACATTATCGTCACACAAAAAAAATAAGCAACGCCATCACACATAATATCTGTTGACTTAGAATAGTAGTTCCACACACATTTCAGGGCAGAATAGTAGTTTCCTTCAATGTGGTGGCAGTGGTCCCAAACCCATCTAACACTAACCGAATACTTGCCCATCGAATTTCTATGGTGAGCCAGCCCTGCATAAAAGTTAGTGGGCCCACCATCCTATAAATCGAATGATCACAAACCAAGCGAATAATTCCATACATAAATCGTTCACATTCTAAATTAAACGTCGAGTTCATTATTTCATGCTTATCAGTCTTACAAAATAATCCATTTTCATTATTTATTAGCATTAAATTTATCTTTGTGTTCTGTAGCTTCACCACTTGGCCACCCTCCATGGTACAACCCACACATATATCCCACGTGTGCCCGGACATAATACCAACATCCAATCCGGTGCCAGTTTGGTTGGGGTATCAACCAAACCAGGTATACACAACAGAAGGCCGGTCAATATGCCTAGACGTCTATAAATTAAGCTGAGCATAAAGCTTAGGCTAGCTTGATCACGAAGCCACTGGCAAAAGGGTACACTCAGCAAGTCGAGCTACCAAAACAACATATCACAACAGGGAGCAGTGAACACTAAGGAATTATGTTGTAATTATCACTTATCGTTCGTATTATCCCAATAATTGTGAATTTCAAGTTTATCACATAGTTACGTCTCATCATAGTTCAATCACATCTCTAACTTTTAGATGCGTTCCAATTTCTCATAATATAGGGTTTTATCAATTTACCCATAACAATCGTTCCATAATATTTTTTGATCAAACTACAAGATCACCAATATACTATTCAATGTATCTAGTTTACCTTTTATAAAAATTTCTACAATATACAACCAATTATTTCAGGTATAGATATCTCAACCAAACATTCAATATTAGCATACATAAAACACATAATAAGAAATCATATTCTCTAAATAATAAAATATTCAATTAGATAATTGTTCGCTGCTACTGTAATTGTTAATTTTTGCCCAAATGGTGCAGAATCATGAAAAACACCATTAGACGAAAAGTGTGCAAAATTGCATTTTACATGAGACTAGCGGGCAGAATCTTAAAATAAACAAGTTACAAATTATTTATAATTTTTCTCTCAAACCGATCCGAACTCGTTTAATTAAATCCAAAAATCAGCAAAATAAATCTCAAAGTTAAAATCCAATAACAACGAACATACATGTATATACATACACCTATATATACATACTCTAACATGATTTGATGGGTCCTCTTATGATTTACTCAACCTAATACTAATTGATGAGAAATTGTAACGAAAACAAAATGAAACAAATGATTAACTCACCAATTTAGGACTTCAAAGTTGATGATGATTACGCAAAAACAAAAATTTGGGGTTCTTCTTTTCATCTCTTACTATCTTCTTCTTCTTCTTCTTCTCTCTCTCTCTCTCTCTCTCTCTCTCTCTCAAACACACACACATACACACACACACACAAAAAAAAAAAACGTCGATTCTCTCTTCTTCTCTCTTTTCTTCTTCTCTCTTTCTCTCTCTCACACACACACACAAATGTCTATTCTCTCTTCTTCTCTCTTTTTTTCTCTTCCCTTTTTTTTTATTTTTTGTTAATATGGGGTTAGGGTTTTAATATATGTATATGTATACTACACACATAACACATGTCAATAAAATACACACAAATATATAAATTCCATTTTTTGTCTTACGGGCTCACAAAAAGGCTTTATATGGGTCTGAAAATGCATTCTAAAGTGACTAAATGATTAGCCCAACGGGTACCCATGATCCCTGACACTTAATTTAAATGTTAAAAACACAATTTAACACATTCACGGGCCTATAAGCACCACCCGAAACTAAACTCGTTATTCTAAAAAAATTTGTAACTCGGTCATACAATAATATATCGCACGACTTAATCAAACCTCGAAATCTCATGTCATAATAATAGTGAAACATTAGAAGAAAAAAAAAAAACAACGGAGAAATATTACTGGTCTTTCTAACAATTTAAACATGCTTACTAGCAATTAAATTTATGGTTGCTCCAAACTTAAATTTCAAATGTGTGTTTGTTACTGAGGCACACCCAACTAATATTTACTAATGACAATTAATTGAATAATTAGTCAAATCGCTTAGAAATTTTAGGGTTGTTACATTCTACCCTCCTTAAAGGAATTTATTCCTGAAATTCGATGTAACGATAAATACACAAAGCAGTCATCAATAAAGTTAAGCACGTAATTTCGTACAAAACATGGATTATGTTTAACTCTCAACTATACTAGACCAAGTATGTCGAGCGACTAATCCAAACAAGGAAACCCTCATCTATATACCTTATTCTTGTATAGTCAATTGTCAAACGTTAACAAATAATCTGAAACATAGATATTGATGCAAAACATGTGAATACAAACTATGCATGCAACATGCTCGCAGTTAATCAAAGATTCTAACTATATGCCCATGTTTACCTCTTATCATGTCCCCTATTATACCTCCTCAGGATACCCATACTTACTATTCAAACATTCAGCTTCAAGAATATACATAACTCTGTACTGGAAATAAGACTGCGAAGATAATAATGTGGTCGGAAATAAATCAACATGTGTTCAGATCCGTCATAGTTGTAGAAAATAGAATCCCATTGATCCGATAGATGCTCCAAAATAAAATAGAATGCCCGAATATAGATACAAGAATTATGCTTTATGCCGAAATACTTGTTAATAAATACAACTTCATAATAAGAAATCTGAGATGCCGGAATAATAGAATCCATATGAGAATTCCAGTCGGGTAATAAGGGAAACAATATATAAGATTTTCCGATAATAATAAAATTTCCGATGCTCCATCAGAATAATAATCTCTCGGATAATATGCCTATAAATACCAGATAATTCTGAAGGCTCGCTAATAACAACATAAATCCACTGTACAGGAGCTCCTCTGTTGATCATCCTCCAACTCTCCTCTACTACTCGTCATACCAACAATATGTATGCATGCACTATTATGAAACTTATAATATAACAAATGATTTCAACAAATTAACATGTAATGATAGTCTTGGAAAGTTATGTAATTAATTGATTGAAAAAAAATTCAATAACAGTAGGCAACACATGGATAACACATAAGTACACATAACCTGAAATCCAAATAAATTCACGACCTATGGCTCTGTCCCACTACCATAATGGCAAGGATTCCCTAGACTCCTCCCAATCTAAGGCAACCAAAAGCTCTGATACCAAACTGTCACACCCCAATTTTTGGAAAGTCAAATAATTAGCATAGAACTAAATCTAGACTACTATTCGACTGCCCAACTATCAGAGTGAACACCACGAAGCTCATCCTATTAAAACTTTTTAATGAAAATAGATGTTCTTAAAAACCTGATTAAAACATTTATAATAAATCTCCATTTCTTTTTAAAACAAAACCATCACATTTCCATTTAAAAAAAAATAACTCACACGGTTTCAAAATTCTCAAATTCATTTGAATAAAGCTAAATCAACTAAATCACTTAAATTGACAAACGAAAACTAAATAAACATTTCTAATTCTCATTAACAATAAAAAAAATTTCATTTACAATTAAAGCTTTGAAAGAATAACCTCTATTACAACCTCTAGTCAGAACAACTACAACCTTCCCAATACCCAATATACAATCCTTATAACAATTATACAAACATGGCCCACATTACTAGAAATAAATCAAGTACAATAAGAATAGAAATTAAAACAAAAGAAAAAAATAGCACAGCGTCAATCTCTTTACATAGACAGAAGCTCCACAGAAAATCTCCCATTACTAAACCTCCACATACATTCGACTACGTTTCATATAGAAACGCCTCGAATGCATTACGTACTCGGGTTAGTATATAAAATACTGGTTTGAGTTAATCAAAAATGTAAAATGAGTCTTAGGGAACAGCGGTGTCCCATAGACTCCCAAAAATACTGACAAAGAAAATATAACCAAAACACCTTATACATTATCGTCACACAAAAAATAAGCAACACCATCACACATAATCTCTGTCGAGTTAGAACAGTAGTTCCACACACATTTCAGGACAGAATAGTAGTTTCCTTCAATGTGGTAGTAGTGGTCCCAAATCCAACTAATACTAACCGAATACTTGCCCGTCGGATATCTATGGTAAGCCAACCCTGCATAAAAGTTAGTGGGCCCACCATCCTGTAAATCAAATGTTCACAAACCAAGTGGATAATTCCATACATAAATCATCCACATTCTAAATTAAACGTCGAGTTCATTATTTCACGCTTATCAGTCTTATAAAATAATCCATTTTCATTATTTATTAGCATTAAATTTATCTTTGTGTTCCTTAGCGTCACCACTTGGCCACCCTCCATTGTACAACCCACACATATATCCCATGTGTGCCCGGACATAATACTAACATCCACTCCTGTGCTAGTTTGGTTGGGGTATCAACCAAACCAGGTATACACAATGGAAGGCCAGTCAATATGTCTAGACGTCTATAAATTAAGCTGAGCATAAGGCTTAGGCCAGCTTGATCATGAAGCCACTGGCAAAAGGGTACACTCAGCAAGTCGAGCTACCAAAACAACATATCACACAACGGGGAGCAGTAAACACTAAGGAATTATGTTGCAATTATCACTTATCGTTCGTATTATCCCAATAATTGTGAATTTCACGTTTATCACATAGTTGCGTCTCATCATAGTCCAATCACATCTCTAACTTTTAGATGCGGTCCAATTTCTCATAATATAGGGTTTTATCAATTTACCCATAACAATCGTTCCATAATATTTTTTGATCAAACTACAAGATCACCAATATACTATTCAATGTATCTAGTTTACCTTTTATAAAAATTTCTACAATATACAACCAATTATTTCAGGTATAGATATCTCAACCAAACATTCAATATTAGCATACATAAAGCACATAATAAGGAATCATATTCTCCAAATAATAAAATATTCAATTAGATATTTGTTCGCTACTACTGTAATTGTTAATTTCTGTCCAAATGGTGCAGAATCATGAAAAACACCATTAGACGAAAAGAGTGCAAAATTGAGTTTTTCATGGGACAAGTGGACAGAATCTTAAAATAAACAACTTACAAATTATTTATAATTTTTCTCTCAAACAGATCTGAACTCGTTTAATTAAATCCGAAAATCAGCAAAATAAATCTCAAAGTTAAAATCCAATAACAGCGGACATGCATGTATATACATGCACCTATATATACATACTCTAACATGATTTCTTGGGTCCTCTTATAATTTACTCAACCTAATACTAATTGATGAGAAATTGTAACGAAAACAAAATGAAACAAATGATTAACTCACCAATTTAGGACTTCAAAGTTGATGATGATTACGCAAAAACAAAAACTTGGGGTCCTTTTCTTCTCTTACTCTCTTCTTCTTCTTCTTCTTCTCTCTCTCTCTCTCTCTCTCTCTCTCTCACACACACACACACACACACACACACACACACATAAATGTCTGTTTTCTCTTCTTCTCTCTTTTCTTCTCTTCCCTTTTTTTGTTAGTATGGGGGCTAGTGTTTTAATATATTTATATGTATACTACACATACAACACATGTCAATAAAATACACACAAATATATAAATCCCATTTTTTGTCTTACGGGTTCATAAAAAGGCTTCATATAGGCCCAAAATGCATTCTAAAGTGACAAAATGATTAGCCCAACGGGTACCCATGATTCCTGGCACTTAATTTAAATGTTAAAAACACAATTTAACACATTCACGGGACTATAAGCACTACCCGAAACTAAACTTGTTATTCTAAAAAAAATTATAACTCGATCATACAATAATCTATTGCACGATTTAATTAAAGCTCGAAATCTCATGTCATAATAATAGTGAAACATTAGGAAAAAAAACAACGGAGAAATATTACTGGAATTATTAACAATTTAGACATGCTTACTAGCAATTAAATTTATGGTTTCTCCAAACTTAAAATTTCAAATGTGTGTGTTACTGAGGCACACCCAACTAATATTTACTAACGACAATTAATTGAATAATTAGTCAAATCGCTTAGAAATTTTAGGGTTGTTACACAATTATTGTAGCAGACGTATTGAGCCAAAGGCCCCGCCTTTTGATTTCTTCGATTTGATTAGAGAATGGCCAGCATTGGAGACATTAGCCAAATTCGATCTCAAACCAGCAGAATTTGGAAAAGGATAATACTTTGGATGTCATGTTGTGTAACTGACTCTCGTCAGCCGTATCTTGGAAGCTTAACGGTTAAAAAAGATGTCCGTAAAGGAACTAGAAATATGGAGTATCGGTACGAACAGAGCATTGAGATGTAAAGGTAGACTCTATGTGCCAAATGATGGTAGTCTCAGAAATGATATTTTGGATGAGGCGCACAAGTCAAGGATGACTATTCACCCTGGAGGAAACAAGATGTATAAGGACTTGAAGAGGAACTTCTAGTGGGAAGGAATGAAGCGAGAAGTGGCCAAGTATGTATCACATGTCTTGTTTGCAAACAAATGAAGGTAGAACATCAAAAACTACCTGTACTTCTACAGCCGCTATCGATTCCCCAATAGAAATGGGAACATACCACCATAGATTTCATGGTTGGTTTGCCTAAGTCACAGCAAAACCACGATGCTATTTGGTCAATAGCGGATCGACTCACCAAGTCAGGGCATTTCATTGCTTACAACATGATGTACCCAATTGAACGATTGATCCAGATGTATATTTAGCAAGTTGTGTGACTGTATAGTGTACCTATCTCAATAGTATCGGATCAAGATTTTCTTCACCGCAGAATTTTAGAAGAGCCTTCAGACAGTAATAACAACTTCACTGAATTTAAGTTCAGCCTTTCATCTATAGACAGACGGACAGACAGAACGAGTCAACCAAGTGATAAAAGATATGTTGCGAGCCTGCGTTATTGAATTCGAGAGTTTATGGGAGAAGCACCTACCTTTGATCAAGTTCGCCTTCAACAATAGGTATCACACAATCATAAGCATGGCACTGTTTAAAGCTTTATGTGGAAGACCGTTCCGATCACCGCTATATTGGGCCGAAGTCGGAGATACTCAACTACTTGGTCCTGAGATGATTCGAGAAACCAATGAGAAAATCCAAGTTGTACGAAAGAAGATGAAGGCATCCCAATCCCGACACAAGAGCTATGCTGACAAGCGATGGAAAGATCTAGAGTTCACAGTTGGGGATCATGTACTACTCAAAGTTTCACCAGTTTGAGTTATCGTCAGATTTGGACAGAAGAGAGGCAAGCTATCGTTGTGATTCATCAGACTGTTCGAGATCCTAGAGTTGTGAAAGTAACCTATAGACTTGTATTGCCACTAAAGATGTTAGGAGTATACAATGTTTCTACATTAGCATGTTGAGGAAGTGTGCCCACAACCCAACACACGAGATCAATTTTGAAGATATCAAGATAAACGAAAATGTGACATTCAATGAAGGACTAGTATGTATTCTAGACTGAGGAATGAAGAAGCTCAGAAACAAGGAGATCCCACTAGTGAAGATTCAGTGGAAGCACCACAATGAGGGAGAAGTTTTATGGGAACTAGGGTCATAGATGCCAGTGAAGTTTCCATTTTTTGTTTTGACCCTACTTACTTCAAATTTTGGGGAGGAAATCTTTAATAAGTGGTAGGTGATGTAATACCCTGTATTTGTGTAATGTATTATATGAATAAAACCTTGTATTCCTCTTTGAGATACTTGTATAAGCTTAGCTTTGCTATTGGTGTAATCTATATTCCAATAGATTGGATAAGTAACCCAATCAATTACCTTATCTTGGATACTAATCGATTGGATCATTTAATTCCTAACCTCAATCAATTGCAACTCTTGTCAATCAATTGGCAGTAGCACTTTTGATTTTCTTGCTTTGGCTGGGGTTTGGCAACGTGAACACTTACTCTCCTATATATTAGCCCATTTTGAGCATTTTTTCTGTTTCAGAAAACAGAGAATAAGATAGAGAGGGTGTGTGTTTTGTGTGTTATATGTATACACTCATATGTATGTATACATATATATACATCCATGCACTCACACACACACATCCATGGACTGAACTGAAGAGAGGAAGAAAGAAAGAAGAATAGAAAAGAGAAAGAAGACAGAGAAGAAGAAGAAGAAGAAGAAGAAGAAGAAGAAGAAGAAGAAAAAGAGATATATATATATATATAGAGAGAGAGAGAGAGAGAGGACCACCATTGGAGAAGCTCCAAGCTTCAATACACACATCTAAATATTGATGTTAGGACTTGTTAGATGAAGATAAGAAGCATGGATCATGTTTTCCTGTTTTATATATGCTGGACTATCTACACTCTGAAGAAGATGAAGTCCCAATCAATTGGGACTTTACCCAATCGATTGTCATCTTTCATAACCCAATCGATTGCCATTTTATGCAATCAAATGCCATTGTAGATACCCTAATTGATTGCCAAAATTAGCAATCAATTGTCATGGATTGTGATCCAATCGGTTGGACTTTTTTTTATTTGATGGTTGCTATTTTTATACCAATTGATTGGACCTCTGTCCCAATCGATTGACAGTTACAGAATGTTGATATTCCTATTTAGTTTATATTATAACTATTTAGTTGTTTATTTATTGTTCAGTAATCACTGCATATTATACTATTGTAATACAGACGTGATAATGACATAATGCGATGTAGGATCATAGAGATGATAAGATTAACGAGTAATTATGACGATAGCTATCGCATCGTTATGAATCATTTGGAGTTATCATTAATTTCATTCAATGTAGTCAGGCCACATGGGATTCATCATATATCGATGTTAGAGTTGAACTTAAGTAAGTTTGTTAAGATTCAGGGATTTTGCGTGGGCAGGCCTTGGTCGATCATATGTTCTTAAAAGCGGTAATCAAATGAAGGTGTCTATGACTTGTGGTGAACCAGACTAGTCACCCTAAGATAGCCAGATGATCTAATCATATATTCTTAAAAGTGGTAGATAGACGAAGGTGTCTATGACATGCGGTGGACCGTGATCATTGGTAGACGTCATTGAGTCGTGGTGTTAGAATGATGTACTATTGCTTAAAGCGTTAAATCCCTGTAGTGCGGTGAACATGGTATATGTTCTTAAAAGCTGGGGATGGACTGATGTGGTATCCATAACATTCGGTGGACTGTGTATATGTTCTTAAAACAAGTGGATAAAGCAATGGTGTATCTATAGAATTGAACTATTATTGAGTCTATTCTTCTATCAGAGTGTGTTGTCGATCTTAATTCAGTAAGATGTTAGTAATCGAATAATCGGTTTGATTAAAGAGAAGATACCCTCAATGGAATTTAATTGTTGTCATTCATAACTTATAATAACTTCAATAGTTGATACCCTGTTAGTATCTAATTCACTCAGCTTTCATTAAGCTGACGGCGTTTATGCCACTGGACATTTTTACGTTCCACCGCACCCTGGTCATGTCTATACAGGTGAAGGACCTACGGGCAAGGACTACTATGCTGGTGATGATGTTCCTATGGAGGATTATCCCAACAGAGGTCAGATAGAAGAGGACTATTACGCTAAGGACTACCTCTACGCCAATTAAAGATTAGGCTAGATAGTAGTTTAATGATCCTTATTATTTTCAGACCTTTTTGTAATCAGGCATATGTTACCTTAACGTTTGTAATTCATTATATTCTATTTGATTTGAGACTCTGATTGTAATAGTTAGTAACTTCCTTTTTACTTTAAGTACCCTGTTATCCAGAACCTAGATTATATTCTCGTGATCATTATTCCTTTTTGTTGCTTAGTACTGCATGGTGTGGACAATCATGTGACTTCACCAGTCACTACCTTTGGACCCAAAAAGGAAATTTATTTTTCTCTATTTTTGCCATTCTGGGGCATAACATGCGATCCCAATTAGCATCCGAATAGACATAATTCTTATAGCTGGTGAATAGGTGTCGAAATAATCCAATTCTTCATTTTGCTTGTAGCCCTTGACTACAAGTCTAGCTTTATATTTATCTATTGATTTATCTGCTTTCAACTTCTTTTTGAAGATCCATTTATAACCCAGAGGTTTTGAGCCAGGTGGAAGATCTACTAATTCCCAAGTATGATTTTTCATAATGGATTCAATTTCACTATTGATAGTTCCTTTCCAATATGAAGCTTCAGGAGAGGACATTGCTTGCTTGAACATTTGAGGTTCATTTTCTATCAAGTTTGTAACAAAATTAGGGCCAAAGGATGTTGCCACCCTTGCCCTCTTACTCTGTCTGGGTTCCAAATCAGAAGATTCAGGTTCTTGGTTTATAGGAGTATCAACATTAGTATTATCTAGAGGTCATTTTAATGTTCTTGATTTTGGTGCAATATTGTATGGGAATATATTCTCACATAACTTAGCAACCCTTGATTCTATAAATGTATTGACATGAATATTGGGAATGTTAGATTTATGCACCAAGAACCGATATGCACTATATTGGCATAAGTGCATAACCAATGAACACACAGTCAATGGTTTTAGGACCTATTTTTGCCCTTTTGGGTTTAGGAACTATCGCTTTTGCTAAGCATCCCCACACTCTTAAGTATTTATAACATGGTCTATGACCTTTCCATAATTCATAAGGTGTCTTTTGGGTTTAAGGAGTAGTAGTTTGGTAAATGATCCCATGTTCTGCATAGAACTCCTCAAAAGGTGATTCATATTCACCACCTGTATCACTTCTTATTGCCTTAATCTTTTTGCTAAGTTGATTCTCAACTTCATTTTTAAAATGTTTTAACATATCTATTGCCTCATCTTTACTTCTTAGCAAATGTACATGACTACATCTAGTGCAATCATCAACAAATGTAATTAAATACTTTTTTCCTCCTCTCAATATCAAATTTAGGTAGAAAATCTAATTACTTAATCTATGCAAAGTATCATAATTTACACGACCTAATCTAGCATGCCAAATATTAGAAGACTCCACCAAATAATTAGAAGCATTATTATTATTATTATTAGCAATAGCTTTGGGTACAACAGTCGTTACATTCATCTTAAAGAGCCCATCACTAAGGTATCCCTTTCGTACATACATATCATTCTTAGTGAGTACAAATTTATCATAAACATAAACTAGCTTAAAGCCATTCTTTCTAAGCAATGATCCAGAGCTAAGTTCTTGCGCATATCGGGCACATGATGCACATTATTGAGAGTAAGTTCTTTTCTCGAAGTCAATTTCAGAATAACCTTTCCCTGTCCTTCAACCTTAGAACTAGCAGAATTTCCCATATAGAGTTGTTCTTTATCATTGACCGCCTTATAGGTAGAAAACATCCATTTATTTGAGCAAATGTGGCACGTAGCCCCTGTATCCACCCACTATCCCTTGGTGTTACCAACAACATTGCATTGTCATGCAACTCTGTCACATTTGCTTGAAAACTTTGATTATTCTTCGGCTTACGACAGTCCTTGGCACGATGTCTAGGTTTATCAATATTATAGCACTTGCCTTGGAATCTTTTTGGACCATTAGCTCCTTAAGTAGGACCTTCACCATTATGCTTCCTTTTGTTCTTTGAACTTTGTTCCACAATATTGGCCTTTGCTCTTATAGAAGTGCTTGCACTCTTCTTTTCGGAACCACGATTATCTTCTTTAATCCTTAGTCTCACTATTAATTTAGGGTTAAATACACTTTATCCCTATGTGGTTTTACCCATTTACACTTCACCCCCTATGGTTTTAAATGGTACACTTAACCCCCTCGTGGTCTCAACTAAAGTGTAAAAGATAGTATTTTCATTGAAGTTGACAGAATTTGTTCGAGACGCACTTGGATTCGCGTAAGAAGTCTGAGCAGGAGTGTTCCCTCCAATTTTAATGATGGATAGTACCAAAATGCCCTTGGATCACTTATATAATACATTACAAAACATATATATCATCTTCTTAGAGAGATAGAAACAGGGCCTGAGAAATAGAGAGACAGGTAAGAGAAACAGAGCCTGAGAAATAAAGAGGGAGAGAGAAAAGCCAAGGTTTTGAAGTCCCAACCACCAAAGTACAGTCAAGTCCCAACCAAAAATAGTGTTCAATAGTTCATTTATCTCATAAAAAATGGGTTTTAGCCAAAATAAAGCATTTACAGTGTAAGCCATTGAATAAGACTAGCAGTTAATACATTACAAAAGCCAAGGTTTTTAAGTCCTAACCACCAAAATACATTCAAGACCCAACCAAAAAAACACATTTACTTCCTTACCAAAAAAGACATTTAGTCCCAGCAACAAAAAACACATTCAAGTCCCAACCACAAAAAACACATGCATTTACTTCTGTTGATTTTTTTGGCTTCCTTTTCCTTCATAATTTTTGACCCTAAGATAGCTTCAGCAATGCCTTTGCCTCTCACTGATCTTTCACAAGAAGTCAGTACCTTCTTAGCCATTGTTGCACCATCTGCCTTTATACCCTTCCCACCAAAGCACTTCAATTTGGGAGGTAGTCCATAGTTTCTTTTCTGCTACAATCAGACCACAAAGCTGTTAAAACCTATAAACATTTCAAAAATTAGTGCTACTTAAAAAAACTAAGCAAACATATCACCTGAATTGGTGCAATTGGTGGCCTTGTTTGAGTGGGTTATGAGGCACTTTGTGGCCTTATTATAATGGGTTGTGAGCCACTTGGTAGCCTTATTGTAGTGGGTTATGAGGCAATTGGTGGCCTTGTTCCAGTGGGTTGTGAGCCACTTCGTAGCCTTGTTGCAGTGGGTTGTGAGGCACTTGGGGGCCTTATTGTAGTGGCTTGTGAGGCACTTGACAGGCTTGTTATAGTGGGTTGTGAGGCATTTTGTGGCCTATTTTTTGATCTTTTTCCCTTAGCTGAAAGGGACACTTTGCATGACCTCATGTTGTGGCCTTGTCCCCCACACTTACGACATCTTATTAACTTGTACCTATGTGAAACTCTGTAGGGATTTCTAGGTTATCAGCTTTCCTTCTCCTCAACTTTCTTGGTCTTCCTGGTTGTTTTCTACTATGAGGAGGGAGAATAGTGTCCAAATAGTTTCCACCCAGTCATATTGTCCTGGAACAGGTTTAATCATAGAAGAATAAGCCTTGATGCATGTCTCTTTGTTATAACATTCATGCACAAATGCCTCTGGAATCTATTTATGCACATAGATAGCACTTACTACATGTTTGCATGGGATACTTGTTAAATCCCACTTCTTGCAACCACATGTCTTTGCTTGAAGATCAACTAAATATGTGGTATTAAAGCAATCAACCTCAAATTTCATGTCCCCAGCCAAACATGGAAAATAGTCTCTTGCTTCAACCTTTATCTTTTCTAATTTGTGGTAGATGGCAAGGCAAATTACACCCGTATACTTCTCCATTCCTTGCCTCTTCATTTGTATTCTATTCATCAACTTTCTCCTTATCCACTCAACCATTGTTATGATTGGTTTGTCCCTGGCATCCAAAATATAACCATTAAATGACTCATTCAGATTGTTAACTAGTTAGTCACACTTGCACCTTGTACTAAAGTGGGATCTAGACCATAAAGCTCGATCAATATTCATTAACCAATTGTAAGCCAATGGGTCCATGACTTTAATTATTTTCATTTGCAACTCAAATTCCCTCACAGTACTAGCTGTTGTAGCTTTCCACAATCCATCTTTCAACTCTTTTCCTTTAAATTTTACCTTAAAGTTGTTATACAAGTGTCTAAGGCAGTACCTATGATCTGTTGTAGGCATAACTTGTTGGCAGTTTTCAACTAGACCCTTCTGTCTATCTGATATGAATGTCCACCCATTTTCTTTCACAATTCCAATATCACTCATGAGTTCAGTTAGGAACCAAGTCCACGAATCTTTTGTTTCAGCTTCTACAACAACGAAGGCAATTGGGAACATATTGTCGTTGCCATCCCTCCCAATTGTAGCCAGTAATTGCCCTCTATTACTGCCTCCCTTTAGGTGACACCCACCAAGACCTATAATTGGTCTATAACCTTCTAGAAAACCATCCTTTTGGGCACCAAATCTGACATAGAGTCTCTCAAACCTTGGTTGTAACTCAAGAGTTGGTCTTTCTAGCATAACTTTCATGAAACTATTTTGGTTATACATTCTTATAGTTGCACAATAATCCCAAAGCCTACTGTACTGTTTATCATGATCACCTTCTATCACTTCTTTTGCTTTCCTCTTAGCCCTATACAATTGACTTCTATTCACATTCACCATAATTTCCCTCCTAACTGTCTTCTCTATAACTTCAACTTTCCAGTTAGGTTCATCTCTCATCTTTTCCAAGTACTTCATTGACAAGTACCTAGAATTCACTAGGTGATTATCATATGATCTCCCACAATTATGAACACCCTTCAATCTCTTAATCTGAAAGGTCTTCAACCCTTGTATTGGTGAGGCATGGATCCTCCACATGCAATTTTGCTTACACAATGCAGTTATTCGAGCATTCTCATTATTGATATAACTTATATCGTATCTGTGTTGAACATTCCACTCCTTAAGAGCTACCCTGAAAACTTAAGCATTAGTGAATCTCATCCCAACCTTCAGCTCAGGTTTTGCCATATCCACATCTTCATTGAATTCAGGGTATGCAATACCTGATTCTAAATTTGAAGATCCTTTCAAACTACGGTCATCTTCATTCCCATTGTCTGACCATCAATCTTCCACTTTTGCTTGCCTTGAGCTATTCTCATTTCCCCCTTTTGCATTGATCTCAACACTATCTTCAACTTGATCTGTCCAAGCAAATATATCATCATCCTCACTGTCCTCTAGTCCTTCATTTAACCAAGAAGAATCAGATTCCATACCATCATCATCCACACTGCCCTCAACCACTTGTTCATTGCTTTCCTCACCCACTTGTTCACTCCCAGCCCCATCATTTAAATCTATGTTAGTTGTTTCTGTACCACCAGATAGAACCATAAATGAATCCTCTCCAGATTCAATATAAACAACCACCACTGGCAGACCATCATAAGCAGTAAGCATCTCTTGCACAATCAAGTTGTATATTCTTCAACCCAATATCCAAACTTACCCCTGGCAACCTATAATATATATTACTTGTTGTAGCACAACTTAAAGCCTTGAACAAACCTTGGAGCTCAAAAAATGATAGCAAGTCTATGTCATATTTTCGTACAGCTTTACCCTTCCTCCTTTATATATAGTGTGAGGGTACATCACAAAGTGTCCTCCATAGTGCATCTCGATTGTGATGTTTTCTACCATTCTGCCATATACAAACAATGTTTATGCATTTTTCTTTAAAGTATAATACTTCAATTAAATAATGGATTGAAAAAGACTACCACTACAAAAACAATACACCTTTATCACAAAAAAAAAAGACAATACAAAGACATGGTAGGTCCATCACTGTATAAAATGGGAGATTTCTTTTGTTACCATTGAAAAATAACACATGCATGGTCCCCATCTTCATTTTTTATTATACATTTCTAAACCAAATAGTAGGTTTGGAAATGCTTCGGTGTCATCAATAGATTCAAAATGCTTTGGTTTGGAAATGATTTAAAAAGCAACAATGGAACAAATGCATACCTGCAACACTCCAATTCAAGCCACATAACGACAAATCTTCAATCTTTGGAACCCTTGCTTTCGATTTCATACCCAACTTGCTCTTAAACCCTATTAGCAACCCAGCTTCATTTTTAGTGAGAGAATGGAGCTACACAAATGGGTTAGCATTTTATATATTATAATCAAACAGGGGTAGGAGTGTATTTTCACGCTTGATGTTAACTCTGTCCCCTTTTACGCTTTAGTTGAGACCACGAGGGGGTTAAGTGTAACATTTTAAACCATAGGGGGGTGAAGTGTAAATGGGTCAAACCACAGGGGGTAAAGTGTATTTAACCCATTAATTTATCAAGATTCATCTCTTTATGTTTATGCTTGAGATAATTCTTGAAGTTTTTCCAAGTTGGCAGTAATTTTTCAATAATTGCAGCCACTTGGAAACAATCACTTAGAGACATCCCTTCGGCATGAATATTAAGTAGGATTACTTGAAGATCTTGAATTTGGCTAATGAAAATTTTGAATCCAACATCTTCGTCACTTCCGTCCTAGAAAATGCAATCTTTTAAATCATAATTACTTTGTTTGAGATTTATCAATGTTATTTAATAAATGTGAAAGTGGTTGATTGTGAGTCAACGGAAGGTGTCAAGGGAGGACACAGAAAGTTGGGAGTTTACAAAGCTTTGAAAAGATTTAAATGACATATATGTGATTAAATGTTATTTGACATATCTGGTATATGTGAATAGTAATTATATATGTGTAGTGTAAATTATGTTAGTTTTGATCTTGATGAAGATCAATTAGAAATAAGAGATAGCCAATGTAATATGTTGCATAAAAGGTAGGTTATCTAGAAATTCTTCGAAAATAGTTTTCAGAACGTAATTGGGGTGATAAATGAAACTTAGACGAAAACTTTTATAAATTATAGTTTTCACTTATGAAGCAATAACTTAGACGTTTAAGACGTTTCTAGAGATATTTGAGGGATTAGAGAACTCGCGGGGAGTTAAACACAATTTCCAAAAGTCAAGGCTATATATAGAAGAGTATGAGATATTTTCATTTGTAAAGTTTTCTAAAGCCTAAATCAAGAGAGGATATTTGGGGATTTTATTACTTTGAGCTTCAAGACACAAATTGTAATACCTTGTATTTTCAGTATTTATTAATACAGAGAGGTTCTATATACTTCCTTTGACCATACTTGAAATTAAATTTTTGATCGATCGAACATCTTTCAAGCGATCGAACATTTCAAAGTTCAAGCGATCGAACTCTATTCAACCGATCAAAACCCTACCAACCTAAATTTATTACGTGGTCCTGACTTCAATCAATCAAACCCCTTTTTCAATCGATCAAACTGGCCGAATTACTTTTGAGCGATTGAACTTAATTTGATTGATCAAACTCGCCTGGAATTATGAAATTGATCGATAAGTCATGGAAATAGAATTGATGTGTCAATGTTTGAAGCATTAAATCCTTAACATGCTGTGGATTGTGCATATGTTCTTAAAAGCGGGGGATGGACTATCGTATTATCTATGACTTTCAGTGTACGTAGTAGATAAACTCTATGACTTACAGTGTTACGCGATAGAAGGTATTTATGACTTGCAGTGACGTGGTAGATAGAGCATTGGTATATCTAAGAGTTGTACAATCAAGTCTGTTCATAGGGTCAGTATATGTTGAGTTGGTTATAACAAGACGATGAGGGTTGAGCAACGACTTTGGTTAATAAAGAGAAAGATACTACTGTAACACTATATCTTAGCCACTTCAACAACTTGTTATAACGTTATATCATTGGTATCTTCTGAGTTTTTATTCACTCAGCTCTCAGTAAGCTAGCGTGTAATACCTGTAATTTCTCTACGTTAATAATATTGGTTTTCTAACTTTTCTATGTTTAGCTTATGATTATTACTGCCTCCGTCCCATAATAAGTGTCCACTTCCATTTTGCACAATGTTTAAGAAAGTTGTATTATATTAATTATTTTGGTTCATTAAGAGTCACTTTCCAATTTTACCCTTAGATGTGATGGGTGTTTGGCTTTTTGCTTGTTTCAGGACACAAATAAATGCTACTTTTTCTTTATTATAAGGGTAGTTTTGGAAAGCAAGTAAAAACTATATACCAATTTAGGAAAGTGGACACTTATTGTGGGACATCCAAAAAAAGAAATGTGGACACTTATTATGGGACAGAGGGAGTATTATTTTATTTGTGTGATGGTATCGACGTGTTGTAGCATTACTAATTAGACTATAGTAACCATACCGACTCAACCGTAATAAGACTTAACTTAGTTTTGTACCTGGACTCGGACATTAGAAACAATACCCGTTTGCATGTAAATCTAGACAAAGAAGCTATCAAGGACTTATACACGTAAACCAAGGAAAGTGACACAAAACCCAAGGTGGGCCCCACCATGGCTGGCCACATAGCAACCAATGCAAAACCTTTGACACATGTCTCTCTACCTTAGACACTTGTCCACACACCACACATGCACATAGACACCTAGCATACACTTAGCACTATAAAACCATGCATATACACATGCATTTTACTCTCTTGGACACTTAACATCTGCACTTATATAGAGAAAGCTAGGACATTAGAGTTCATGGAAAGTTAAAGGAAAATCTAGGTGTTCACTTCCCTTCTTTGCACACACTTCCATTTATACACACATATGCTTACACCCACACCACCATGGGAACTTAGGAGCTGTGATTATAAGTCCTGGAAGTTCAAGAAGATTCCCAAAAGTAAGAGAATTAGAAGAGGAGGAAGAAGAAGAAGATTCCATCATTGAAGTTAAGTTCAAGCTTTCACAAGCTCAAATCCTACATTCAAGCTTAATTCCAAGCTTTGGTGAGTATTCTAACTCACTTTAGAACTTATATAGTATGTAGTTATGTTTAGTATATGTTTAAGGAGGTTATTTTGATGTTTCCATGCCATGCAAATAGATTTTGGAAGTTAAATCCGTAGTATAGCAGTGCTATCAAAACACTGCTAAAAGGTATGAGAAACCGGTTAAAGGGAGAAACCAGTTTGTGGGAATGGTTCAAGGAATCGGTTCATGGGGAAAACCAGTTTCTGGGTAACAGTTTATATTTTGTTGTTTTCTATGCTTTGCTTGGTTGTACATCATTCTTGTCAACATGAAACTTTGCTATATATTTATTAAAAACTGCATGGGGGTAACTTGATCACATTAATAACTTATGCATGTGTTTATACATATTAATCTTATGAAATGATGCTTGAAACTTATGAAAGGAGCTTTAATAGTTGTACATTGACTCTAATATGAATCTAGATGACTTATAATATTATACTTGTATCTACTTGAGACCTTGTTATATGAATCTCAGAGACTGTATAATAGAGTTATAACATATTACCGGACTCATGCATGTATTTTTTGTATCAAACATACAAATGATGCTTCGAACTCATGATATGAGCTTTAATAGTTGTACATAGACTCATGAATGGATATATATGGAATATTAGAATTGCTGTGAACATGTCATACTACTCATAGGAGCTTATATGTTTAGTACCCTGAGCTTAAATGGTTGTACATTGCATAAAGAGGAGGAATCTAGAAACTAGCACCAGAAATTTATTAGTAGGGAGAAACCGATTTCTATAACCTAACCCAGAAACTGATTGGTGGGAGTAACCGGTTTCTAGGAGCTTTTTCTGGCAAAGTTTCTTAAGGGTATATTCGAGGTCGTGAACTGAACGTTAACGTTTATTTTTATCTCGTAAGTGTATTATGACATAAAATTGAATGACGGACGTATGAATGTAACTTTGAAAGCATAATCAGAAGACATTAATGAACTAAACTCTGAAATGAGTGATGCGTGTATGATCAGAGATACGTAAGGATCAGTTGTGCTTTGTCAGAATCAGCTTATGCTGAGGATAAGTGTCAGATAGTTAAACCCAGGCTGCAGAGGTCAGGATAGTGAGAAAAGGGTATAGTTGTTGGGTTATGAAGCTGAGTATCCTTTCGGTTATTCGTGACGAAACAGAAAGGGTGAATACTTCAATTCATCATGACAAAGTGATGATTATTGAGTATCCTTTCGGTTCTTCGTGATGAAATGGATAGGGTGAATACTTCGGTTCTTCGTGACGAAGTGATGATTATTGAGTATCCTTTAGGTTCTTCGTGACAAAATGGATATGGTACACACTTCGGTTCTTCATGACGAAGTGATGGTTATGAGATTTAGTATCCTTTCGGTTCTTTATGACGAAATGGATATGGTACATACTTCTTCGTGACAAAGTGATGGTTATGAAATTGAGTATCCTTTCGATTCTTCGTGACGAAACGGATATGGTGCATTCTTCGGTTCTTCGTGATGAAGTGGTGGTTATGAAATTAAGTATCCTTTTGGTTCTTCGGTTCTTCGTGACGAAGTGATGGTTATGAAATTGAGTATCCTTTTGGTTCTTCGTGACGAAATGAATACGGTGCACACTTTGGTTCTTCGTGATGAAGTGTTGGTTCATAAAGTTAAGACTCCTTTTAGTTCTTGATCAAATAGATGTTCTTGAACTCCTCAACACTTCGGTTCTTCGTGACGAGGTGGTTAGCGAGAAATATTTTGGTTAGTAAATGATGTCAGATGTTAGTAATCGATGGTAGTGGCATTAAGAATGTCGAGACGAGTCAACTTGGTTATTCGTATTCCTTTCGAATACGTAGTCGGGCACGATAGTGCAACGGTGAGAACACGAAGACCCTAAAAGACATATTAAAAGCAGAAAGTGAATTATTGTGTGTGTGACTATATACGTTCCATTTGATTTAGTTTTCTCACTCGGCTTTCATAAGCTGACGGCGTTCATGTTGCTGGACATTCCCATGTCTAGCTTATCCAGGTGATGAGTACCCAGGTTATGAAGATACGCAAGAAGGGAATGTGGAGGAAGAGTACACCGAAGATGACTATGGTTATGCTAGTTTGAGAGAAGACTAAAAGTTATCTTTTGTAAATGATTTTGTTTGTAACTAAAGACATATCTTATCTTTTGTAATAGTTTTTGAAAGGTCCGAGAGCCAGAAGACACTGATGTGTCTATAATGATGTAATAGCTAGTTAATACTATGACTTCTTATTGTTTTGTATCCATGTAAGCAGACGTTGATTTTATCCTTTTTGTTATGATGTTTATTTGTAGTATTTGGTCATGGATATTTCGGTAATGTAACCAGTCACGTGCCTCAAGGTCCAAGAAGGAAATTTTAAAACTTTCCCTACTTTGGCTACGCTGGGGCATGACATGATGACTGTTATTGCCTTGACATTCCCCATCCAGATTATCTTGTCCATTTTAATGTAGGTGATGGAACTTACGATGATGGCTACTACCTAGAAGGGGATTATGCAAAGGTTATACTAGAGAAGATTGTTATGCTGACGACTACCCTTACGCCAGCTAGAGATGGAGATTTATATTTAGTTTTATTTATGTTGAACTTTATTTGTTTATCGGGTACTTGGGCATATGTTGTCTCCAGACCTGTTGTGATCTTGAGAACCACTCTGATATTGTAATTGATAGAATCATTACTATAAATTCAGTTGTTTACTGCTCCTGTTGTTTTAGTTGGACTAGTACTACGTGGTGTGGATAACTAGTGACTTTCACCTGTTATTCCCTATGGGCCCAAAAAGCAAATTGTTTTTCTCTATTTTTGCTGCTCTGGGGCGTGACACAAATCGACGACTTTTCGATCATCAATTTTTTTCCAAATTCCATATTCAAGCTCCTTGAGGTAAGAGCTTCTTTTTTATAGTCCTTAGGCCTTGTTTGGCATAGTTTTATAAAAATCCTAATTCTAGAAATTTGGGGAAAACACATGAATAATTGTAGGAATTGCATATAATCAGAGATTCGATGTTTAATCAGACTCCTAGTACTTCCCTTGAAGTTAGAGATATAGCATGAGGTATGTGATTATATGAGCATGCTATGTGATTATATGAGCATGCTATGTGATTATGTGGGTCAAAGGGGGTTTGGTACAATTTCATCCGGGGGTAAGCTCCTCAATGTTTGAGGATTTTGTAGCGACGACTACAGTACATGGTTTGGGAGAAGGCCCAGCCAGATCACAATGCATGGTTTGCGAGAAGGCCATGCCAGGGCACTTGGATGAGTGGTTGGGAGAAGGCCCTCCACGACATCAATTTCATAATTCCATTACCGGATAAATGCGTAATTCTCACCTCGCAGACTACTTTGATGTGTTTTGATAATGTAAAGCATGAATTGTCATATAAGCATTGTTTAGAATTGTGCACTCAACATATAGCTGAGTAGTGGAGATTTATTCCATTGCTGGTGAAAAGAAAGAAGGAAAGAAGAAGCGAGAAGAGTGAGGCCAATGGGAATGCCAGGGATCCTCTTGTATATGTTTTTGTTTTACATTTCAGCGTAGCAAAATATGTTTTTAAGGAACTAGATTACGCTTGTTGTAACTCAGGAACCATGGAATGGTTTTGTAATGTTGTACTAGGTAACTAAACTCTTTTAGTTATATTGTAATGAATCCAAACTCATGGATTCGTGTTCTGAATGCATAACTCATTAAATTCTGTATTTTGGAGGAATGTAATAGTACCTTAGAGTTTTAATTCAAGCAAGCCTTAACTTGGTTCAAAGGATCACTCCTTTTCATGGATTAGGTAGATTAAACTCTTTTTCTTGAAAGTCTGACATAGCTTGTGAAGTTTGGAATAATGTAAGCACGTTTAGAGTAGTAAAAGTGGTGAAGGTTGAATGAATCCTTAGCAAAATTCTGCTGCAATAAGGAATTCTGCTAAAGGGTAAGGGGTCATTCGACTGGTCAAAATGACCCCTACATGCTTTCTATTTCTACCATTTTCGGAAATTATTTAAATATTTTGATTGCTTCTTAGGGTACCTTTAGGACCCAATTCAACATTAATTCATTCGATTTAAAATATAATTACGTTTTCAATTTTATACGGATTTTATAACTTGGAGGGTATTGTTTCCAAAAGTTTTAAATACTCATGGTTGTTTAAGGTTCTTTTCGGCTGCTTTAGTGTTTTAATGAGTTGGATAAGCCTTGGTGGCATGCCATGTGTCTTATTTTCGCACGTAGCGGGATGGGTCGTGACAATCTTATAGTCCAAAAATTTGCCAATTATGAATTTCTTCATGCTAGCATCTTCAGTTTTGTAATTCTTGTCTAAAGATTCCCAAAGATCCTTTGCCGATTCCATTTTACAATACACAATATACAGAGTATTGTCCAAACTATTCAGAATATAATTTCTACACAAGAAATCTGACTGTTTCCATGCATCGATAGCGGTTCTATTGGTTTCTTCTTCATTGAATTCCACAGGGTCCTCACGAAGAAATTTAGCAAAACTCAATGTGGTTAAATAAAAAAGCATTTTTTGTTGCCAAAGTTTGAAATATGTTCCATTGAACTTTTTAGGTTTTTTTCCATGAGATAGATTCACAGTTGGAACAATAGGAACAGATGATGTAGATGCCATTGTGAAATTATTAAAGTTATGGAGTGCGTTTTGATTATTTTATTGACAGAGTAATAAAATAAAACTAAAACAGAAAGAACACAGTTTACTTAAATAGAAACAGATTTGTTTTTTGTTAAACGGATTTATAAAACCAAAACAGATTTGGAAAATCAAATTAGATTTTAAAAGAAAATAACAAGTAAAAATTTCGTCTTAAGATTGTTATTCCCTAATGACAATATGATATTGTAAAGTTATCTATATAATCAGAACAAGAAACATAATCTGAGACATAATAGAAATAAGAAATAGAAACTGGAAACAAAAAATAAACCAGAAAACTTATAGATCGAAGAATAAAAATACATCATTATAATTTGAGAAAGAATCCGAGCCTAGTGTCAACACTAATTCCTTAAGACGAATTTGCTCCCTCTCGGTGCACAAGGTTGATGGACAATCGTTTCCCAAGATAGGACGGATTTACAGTTCTGTATAAGTTGCACTCCAATATACAGAACCCAGCGAAAGCAATTATATGTATGATACCCAAACAGACTTAATTCTAATGTGTAGAGAGAGAGAGAGAGAGAGAGAGAGAGAGAGAGAGAGAGAGAAAGAGAGAAGAGAGAGAGAGAGAGAGAGAGAGAGAGAGAGAGAGAGAGAGAGAGAGAGAAAATTTCAGATGATATGAATGATTGCAGAGGTTGAATATATAGAAAATTGGTGTCTGTCTATAAAAGACACACCCAAACAAGGCATAGGTGTCTTTATGAAAATACATACCCAAACAGAGCATAAAACATGACTGTTGGTGATTCAACAGGATTTGGAGGGAATTATTTTCGTCCAAAAAATTAAAAATTAATTTCCAGTTCAAAAAAATAGAAATTTTGAAAAGCATTTTCTCCAAAAGAATATTTCTAATCAATTAAAACCCAAGCCCAAGCCTAAGCCTAAGTCCAAGTCCATGGACCCACAACCCGAGCCTTGTTCAATCGAACGGACGGCAGCGCGCGTGTGGTGGACCATGGTTTGCTTAGGTCCTTCCCCTTAACAAAAGTGGGTACCCCAAAGGGGCATACCCCTTGTATCAACCTTGGATTATATATGCTCTTCAACTTCCTTGTAGTTTTCCTATGTGGGACAACTAGATTTTGCCCACGTCACACCTCCTCAACCAAGCTTCACATGGGCACTTTGAATGACAATTTCTCATTCATCCCTCAATAGATTTTCACATGTAAATATTTGACGTTCATCTCCTTACGCAAGGGAACGCAATGTGGTCCCTGCTCCACGGATGTGTGGGACCCACTGTGGATATCGCAGGCTAACCATGCTTTGTAAAACTTTTTCAAATTCAAATACGATTCGCCACTTAATTTTTTAAAGGAAAATTAAGAATCCTTTTAAAAAGCAAACCGATCTTTTGGAAACTAGAGATTTCTAGGTCTGGGGATTATGAAATGAGAGGAGAAGGAGCCCGGCGGACTAAAACACCCTATCTCATCCTATCTTGTGATAGGTCTCTACTCAACATCCTTTTTAATCGAATTATTAATCTAAGTATGCCCTCAACTAATACATATATATACATTTCAAAAGCATGTCGAAAGGGGTGCAAGATTGCTAACGATAAAAGTCATACAAAATCACATAGTTCAAATAGCAAGCAAAATGATATGCAATAAGGAACAAGAGAACTTACCCGGAATCCAGCCGCGAAATGAGAAACGTGCAGTGCATACAAAAGTAGAAATCCTAATAAAAGCTCTCTAATCACATATATACACATAATTCAAGACCTAGTTTAAGGTGTAGCACATGGACTTGAAAATCAATAAAATCAAATAATTAAATAAACAAGAGAAGAGTCGAGAAATTGTACCTCCATAGCACTACAAAACAAAGGGTTAGTACACATGCTTTGAACATAATATAATATCAAATCCTAAATATCATACCCAACTCCTAGCTTAAATCTATCAAACATTGAAGAAGTTGACATAATCATGAATTCCTTCTAACTAGTTGAAATTACAACACCTCTGTAGATATCAAGTCTCAACTAGGAGCCAATGTAATGTCCATGTAGAGATGATACAATCCCAACATGATTACAAGGAATGAATAGGTTCAACGAATTATAGCTTAACATAATACAAGATGATTTCTTAATTGTAGAATCTATCAATGCATGAATATGAACATGAATAAGCTATAAATCATTCATTCATTTGGATCAATTCAATTGATTATAATCAAAACATAATTCAAGCCTTAGGTCATAGAAAAGTAATTTGGACCATCATTTACAAAGTTTATCAATACTGAAACAAAATTTGGGAATTTACATAGAGCAGACCATACTTTCAAAAATAGGAAAAGTGTAACTTCCATGGTTTGATCTTAATGATTTTTGGACACAATGTTCCTCTATGAGTCTAGTTTCTAACCCAAAAAGAAATTCAAAGATCACACGGTCCAATATCTGGGAATCGGACCAAGACTGGACATCATTTAGAATTTAATAATTCTCTGTCCAGAGATTTTGTATGATTTTTTAAAAATAGTAAATGAATCAGAATCACTCCAATCTTTTTAGAGGATTTTTCTAACACATTAAACTTCATAGGAAAATTTATTTTAAGTAAAAAAAAATGTTTGATTAAGGCTCTGATATATTTAATTCAAAACTGACTTACTGTTATGAAAATTTAGACAGAGAGTAACTAGTTTACAAATCCTAAAATCAAACCATCCTAACTGCAAAATCTCAATAAAACAAAACTTATAGTGGTAGATATATGAATTTGGGACAAATTCCAATTGGTCTCATTCAATTCCAATGGATCATGATTTAATTAAAAATCTTTGATCACTACTGGTTATTGAATTCACTGCACCAATGTTGACATCTAAGCCATGAAAATTGGTTTTTCTTAAGCCCAGTTCCTCTCTCAAGTTAATGATCCTTGAAGAATGTAGGCTCCCTTTGTCCAACACTCCTCCCAAATTAATGGTTCTTGGAGATCAAACCAAATTGATATCTAAAAGGAAAAAATAATAGCAAATGAGAGGAAAATTTAAAATAATTAATGAGCAAAATCAAATTTCCTTTTGAACACCCATTTTACTTTAAATCCAAGGTTATTAAGGTCCATATCAACAACTATGAATGAGGATTCAATCACAATTCAAGTGGTGTGTGATGAAATGAGGTGGGAAGAGACCTTTTTAAAATTGTGTAAAAGATCCTAGAGTTCTATGAATTGTGATTGAATTGAAGACAAACTAATGCTAAGATTAGAAGATTATCTCTAGAAATCCTCAGATTCTTCTTACTTCTTGATGAAGATCTTCAAAATCTTCAAGTTCTCCTTCAAGTTCTTCTTCAATCTCTTGGGTTTCTTCAAAATTTTCTCGCAATTCTTCTCAATTGTATCTATATTTGCAATATTTTTTTCAACTCCTTTTTCAGGGAAATGAACATCTCCTTATATAGGCCAATTCTAAGGGGTTAATTTAATAAATTCGGGGTGTAAACCCATGTACCATGGTATCTTCTAGAGTTCAATAAGTATATTAAAAAACAGACTCTTACAGTGGACATCACTCGATGAGTTATCCACGGCACTCACTGACTACCGGTGCGGCACTCAGTAAGTGTCGTCGCGGCGTCGGCTTCGCGGCATGCTGCCTCTAACAGACTCCCCCCCTTTTTATTTATATTCATATATACATAGATTATATATGTATATATTTTTGTTTTCCTTTTCTTTTTCCTATTTTTCTTTTCTTTTATTATGTATATATATTTTAAAATAAACTCTCTCTCTCTCATAAAGAGAATCCTTCTTCTTCTTCTTCTTCTTCTTCTTCTTCTTCTTCTTCTTCTTCTTCTCTCTCTCTCTCTCTCTCTCTCTCTCTCTCTCTCTCTCTCTCTCTTTTTCTTCAGAAATTGCTTTCTCAAAACTAGTTATACCAAAATTTATTTCTTACTATATCTTTTGTACTGACTCTATGCTCTTCCCTGTATGTTTTTACACCCGAATTTTCCTGAACATCCAGTCTCTCCTTTCTTTAAAAACGTTATCGAGACTGAAGAACCTTCCAAAGAGCTTGAACCACTTTAAAGATCTTTGAATTTCATTAGACCTTGTCGTCATCGATTTCAGAGGTAATCATCTCCTGGATTTGACGGTTGGTCAAAATCGGGGTGTCTACAGTTTGCCCCTTTTTGGCAGAGCTTGTGAAGCAACGCATGTCACAAGTGAATGTCAAAGCCTGTGTGAATCTCAATAAAACAAAACTTATAGTGGTAGATATATGAATTGGGGACAAATTCCAATTGGTCTCATTCAATTTCAATGGATCATGATTTAATTAAAAATCTTTGATCACTACTGGTTATTGAATTCACTGCACCAATGTTGACATCTAAGCCATGAAAATTGGTTTTTCTTAAGCCCAGTTCCTCTCTCAAGTTAATGATCCTTGAAAAATGTAGGCTCACTTTGTCCAACACTCCTCCCAAATTAATGGTTCTTGGAGATCAAACCAAATTGATATCTAAAAGGAAAAAATAATAACAATTGAGAGGAAAATTTAAAATAATTAATGATCAAAATCAAATTTCCTTTTGAACACCTATTTTACTTTAAATCCAAGGTTATTAAGGTCAATATCAACAACTATGAATGAGGATTCAATCACAATTCAAGTGGTGTGTGATAAAATGAGGTAGGAAGAGACCTTTCTAAAATTGTGTAAAAGATCCTAGAGTTCTATGAATTGTGATTGAATTGAAGACAAACTAATGCTAAGATTAGAAGATTATCTCTAGAAATCCTCAGATTCTTCTTACTTCTTGATGAAGATCTTCAAAATCTTCAAGTTCTCCTTCAAGTTCTTCTTCAATCTCCTGGGTTTCTTCAAAATTCTCTCTCAATTCTTCTCAATTGTAACTATATTTGCAATATTTTTTTCAACTCCTTTTTCAGGGAAATGAACATCTCCTTATATAGGCCAATTCCAAGGGGTTAATTCAATAAATCTGGGGTGTAAACCCATGTACCATGGTATCTTCTAGAGTTCAATAAGTATATTAAAAAACAGACTCTTACAGTGGACAGCACTCGGTGAGTTGTCCACGGCACTCACTGACTACCGGTACGGCACTCAGTGAGTGCCTGCGCGGCGTCGGCTTCGCGGCATGCCGCCTCTAACAGACTCCCCCCCCCTTTTTTATTTATATTAATATATACATAGATTATATATGTATATATTTTTGTTTTCCTTTTCTTTTTCCTATTTTTCTTTTCTTTTATTATGTATATATATTTTAAAATAAACTCTCTCTCTCTCTCTCTCTCTCTCTCTCTCTCTCTCTCTCTCTCTTTCTTCAGAAATTGCTTTCTCAAAACTATTTATACCAAAATTTATTTCTTACTATATCTTTTGTACTGACTCTATGATCTTCCCTATATGTTTTTACACCCGAATTTTCCTAAACATCTAGTCTCTCCTTTCTTTAAAAATTTTATCGAGACTAAAGAACCTTCTGAAGAGCTTAAACCACTTTAAAGATCTTTGAATTTCATTAGACCTTGTCATCATCGGTTTCAGAGGTAATCATCCCCTGGATTTGACAATTGGTCAAAATCGGGGTGTCTACAATTTGCCCCTTTTCGGCAGAGCTTGTGAAGCAACGCGTGTCACAAGTGAATGTCAAAGACTATGTGAATAAAAGCCTTTGACCGAATTGTCAAAAATAGGTAAAAATAAAGTGCCTTGCAAAAACAGGTACGAAGATGGTCGGTGCCAGTCGTGCTCAATGGTGAACTGCCTACGTATCCCAACGGGAATCAGACCAGGGCGTAGTTCGGGAAAGGGATCATACACAAGAACAAATAATCACACGGATGAATGCACCTATCCTATTATGGTGCACATGCTCATGAAACAACAACAGTTGATGCGATCTCATGCTTCATGCTTTAAGTCTATGAAACTGTGATTTCTTGAAGTTATACTATGTCAATATATATCAATGCATTTCATGTCCTATGATTCTAATGCTTGGTTTTCATTATCCATAACCACCTCGGTCCCCCGGATAAGTGTCCTTCATTATTCGTGGCCATCTTGGCAATCTACAACCGTTCGGCCCCATCGGATAATGTGATTGACTGGACAGCGCTTCGTGCCTTATGCCCCGGTGTCATTGCAGATTTGCTCTCTAAAAAATGTGATTGACTGGACTACGCTTTGCCCATTATGCCCCGGTGTCAACGCAGGTTTACTTTCTCAGAATACAATTGATTAGACTGCGCTTCGTGCCTTATGCCCCGGTGTCAATGCAGGTTTGCTCTATGTATTTGCAACACTTCAGCCCTGCACAGATACATTTGCTCTTAGTATCCACAACACTTCGGCCCTGCATAGATACATTCGCTCTTGGTATCCGTAACACTTCGGCCCTGCACAGATACATTCGTTCTTGGTATCCACAATACTTCAGCCCCATACAGATACATTCGCTCTTGGTACCCACTGCTCTTCAGCCCCGCATAGATACATTCGCTCTTGGTATCCGCTCATGTACTTCGGCCCCGCACAGAAACATTCGCTCTTGGTATCTACAGCACTTCAGACCAATACATTCACTCTTGGTATCCGCAACATATCGCCCTCGCACAGATACATTCGCTCTTCGTATCCGCAATACTTCAGCCCCGTATAGATACATTCACTCTTGGTATCCGCAGCACTTTGGCCCATGCACAAATACATTCACTCTTAGTATCCGCATCACTTTAGCCCCATAAGACACATTCGCTCTTGGTATCTACAACACTTTGACCCCTGCATAGATACATTCACTATTGATATCCGCAGCACTTCGACCCTGCACAGACACATTCGCTCTTGGTATCCACAGCAGTTCGGCCCTGCATAGACACATTCGCTTTTTACAATCTTTAAAATCGGGAGTCAGTCAAACTCAATTCAATTTAATTCAATTCCCAAAATTGAGAGTCAAATTAGACTCAATTCAACTTAATTCAATTCAATTTCTGAAATCAGGAGTTAATTAGACTCAAATCAATTCATTTCAGTTCAATTTCTAAAATCAGGAGTCAAATTAGACCCAAATCAATTCAATTTAGTTCAATTTCTAAAATTAGGAGTCAAATCAGACTCAATTCAACTCAACTTAGTTCAATTTTTAAAATCAGGAGTCAAATCAGACTCAAATCAATTGAATTTAGTTCAATTTCTAAAATTAGGAGTCAAAACAGACCCAATTCAAACCAATTCAGTTCAATTTTTAAAACCAGGAGTCAAATTGGACTTAATCCTAAAATTAGGAGTCAATCAGACTCAAAGAATCTCAAATTTCTAAAATTGGGAGTCAAATAAACTCCAATTACCTCGACTTTTTCAAAAATTAGGAGTCAATCAAACTTCATTCAACTCGGTTTTTCATAATAAAAAATTAATCAGACTTTATTCAACTTGTGTTTTCAAAATTAGGAATCAATCAGACTCCATTCAACTCGGATTTTCAAAATCAGGAATTAATCAGACTCCATTCAACTTGGATTTTCAAAATCAGGAATCAATCAGACTTCATTCAGTTTCAACTTTTCAAAATCAGGAGCCAACCCAACTCCCATCTTTTCAAGTTTTCAAAAAAAAAAAATTTCAGGAGTCAAACAAACTCTGACTTATTTTCAAGAATTGGGAGTCAATTTGATTCAAAGGGGTTCAAACCTGCAATGTCTAGAGTCAATTCAACCCATGAGAAGGGCTTTAAAACTTATTTTTCAAATGCTGGTTTTTTTTTAAAACGAGGGAAAACCTTAAGGGATATCTAAGCAAAATTTGGTGGTTCCCAATACGAATATGAAAATTTTGGGAGGAAGCCCAACTGTCTCCGTCAGCGGCACTTAATGATGATACGGCGGCACTCGGTGAGTGCCGGTGCGGTAGTCAATGAATGTCGTGTGGCACTCGCTGAGTGCCACTGACTTTTTGTTGGTGCCGGTCCGAGTAACAATTTGTTTTAAAACAAACTTTCCTCTTTTCTTTTCTCATTCTCTCATTCTCTCCTACACGATTTCTCTCTAGGATCTCACCCTCTCTTGATTTTCAATTCACAAAATTCCTCAAGTCAAGGTATGTTTATTCTTTCCTAGTATCAAGACATCATATTTTAGCTTGATTCATTGATCAAAATTAATTTCTTCACATTTTTTGCATTGTGTTTCTTCAAGTTCTTTTCATTGATTTTTTTTCACATTTTCTTGTAGATTTGCACAAATGGCCAGTGGTTCAGGTTCTCATGGGCCTTTGAGGAAGAAATACAAGCCTTCCCCTGGTCACAATTCTGCATTTCTTCTTACCGATCCTGGATCGCATCTTTCGGCACGGTCTTTTCGCAAAGAGGTATAACTCCAAACTCCCTTGCTCTCTATGATGATAGATGCAATGCAATATATGATGCCTAATGTATGCATGAATATAACCTTGATCCTGTGCATTTGTGATTTCTGGAATTCCCTGGGTTATTGCTGCAAATCACCCTACCCCTTTAGGTTGGTTTGAAGTAAATTTTTAGATGCTAGGATCTCATTTAGGCTCTAGTGATCACTTTGATTCAACTGAGTTAATTGATAATTTCATTTTTAACTTACGAAAGCCAGAGCCACATCGGCTTAAATAAATTGTCATTATTTATTCTTCTTTTCAAAATGGGGACCATATTGGCTCAAACAAACGAATTTGTAAAAGATTTTATTTCGAGAATGGGAGTCACCTCGACTTAAACAAATATCTTTGCTTGTTTTCAAAACAGGAGTCATTTCAACTCAGTCAAATCATTCTATGGAAATTTACAAAACATGGAGTCACTTGGACTTGAAATTAACATTTTACAAAACATAGAGCCATTCAGACCCAAAATTTCATATTTTACAAATCATGGAGTCACTCGGACTCAAAATTTCACATCTTACAAAACATGGAGTCACTCAGACTCAGAATTCATTTTACAAACATGGAGTCACTTAGACTCAAAATTTTATATTTTATAATACATTGAGTCGTTCAGACTCTAAAATTCGTATTTTATAATCATGGAGTCACTCGGACTCAAAAATTCATTTTTACAAAACATGCAGTCAATCGGACTCAAAAATTTGTATCTTGCACTAATGGAGTCACTTGGACTCTAAGAATTCATTTTTACAAAACATGGAGTTACTCAAACTCAAGAATTCATACTTTACAAAACATGGAGTCACTTAGACTAAAAAAATTGTATTTTACAAACCATTGAGTCACTCAGACTCAAAAAATTCATTTTATTACAAACATGGAGTCATTCGGACTCAGAAATTCATTTTTTACACTCATGAATGCATATCCTATTTACTTCCAAATTTTATTGTTATTATTTTCATCACTTATCTTTTATTGCTTTTTTCCTACCTATCCTGCTTATTTGTTTGTTTTTATTCATTTTCTTTTCTTTTCTTTTTTTTAGATGCTCGAAGATGCTCTTAAAGGCCACAGGAGCTTGGCTAATGGATATAGACGGTACAAGGAGCGTCCTGATACTGTCAAAGAAGGAATCAATGCTGCGGGCTTTGGGCTTTCGTGCAATTATTAGAGAAAAGCTCCAATGACATGGCTCAAATCCAGGCCCTAGCGAAGCGATGGTGGGATACCACGAATACCTTCCATTCAAGGAGATGATGATAACCCAATTGAATTTTACGATGATCACCAGCATTCCTTTCGGTGTCTCCCTGTGGCTCGATTTGATGACCTTCGCAGTCGACATGAACAGATTATCAACCTCATTGGAGCTCACTCTAGGGACCCTATTGTCCCAGCAAAATGGTCTCTTGATACCTTCAGGGGCCACGACTTCACTGATCACCAGATGATCCAAGCATTCATCATGTACGTGTTGGGCTGCTTTTTGATGAGCACTAGAGGGGATAGGATCAATCTAGCCTACCTGGCATCCTTGGAAGACATCGATCGCATAAACTAGTATAACTGTGGAGGAGCAGGTTTAGCCATCATCTATCACCATATGAGCGATGTATCTCAGGGCAATTTCCCCTCTACTGGCAGATTCTAGAGGGCCTAGGAGGTAGAATTTCATTTTTTCTCTTTTATTTTGGATTTTCTTTCAACCATTGGATTCACTCTTTGATGCTTTCCTTGCAAATATGGTCCTATGAGTATCTTCACATGAGTGCCCCTAGCACTAAAGTGGATGAGAATTCCATCCTTCCATAAGGCTTAAAATAGAGAAAGGGAGTGAGGGGTTGGGAAGTTGGGGCCCATGATTTCATTGGTTATAGAAATTTTCTTACCAACCTACGGAATGTACATGTGACATGGAATCCATGGTCTGTGGCTCTCTTGGAGGCTAGTGTGAAGCTTCAGGCTGCCTCAAGGTTTCTCTAGGATGAGGATTTTGATGGTCGGGGAGGCCTGTAGAGAGTGGTATTTGGGTAAGAGGGTGACGAGGCAGTCCTTCATCGCTCTTGCTTTTTATGTTCCGATGGTTCCTCCGCCCACTATGAGAAGTACTGAGACCTTGGATCATGATGACTTTGTCACAGCTTTGGGCGGAGAGGACATTGTAAATTACATAGAGGGTCCCGATGGCTATGCTAACTTTCGGATGAATTCACTTATGCACAACTTTCCCTTGACGGAAGTCACTCGGGTAACTCCCTTTTTCATTGCTCAGAATTTTCCTTAGCCTTATAGTAATGACTACTAAGACTTGACTTATTTCTTTCACAGCCTATCCCTGGAGCATCTGATCCTCCATCTCTCCCCCAATGGAATTGGAACATGCCTTTGGTTTATATGGGCCAGGAGAGCTCATATTAACTCACTCCATATACTCAGGATAATGTCTCTCGGGATTATGTAGAGGAAGGACTATTGTATGCTCACATGGTTCAACATTGGATCCATGACCGCGAATAGAGAGTAAGTTCAAAAATTGGCCACATCCTCTTTTATTTCTTAAAGTTTTAAATTTTTCTAAGACTGATACTTATCACTTAACTTTTCTCAGGCTGACGGAGCGAGAGCAGTCGCGGAGCTTCAGGCTAGGGCTTAGGTATATGTGTACCAAATGGATCTATATTTTTTAAAAGTGAGTTTGCAGACCCAAAAGAATTCATAATTACAAAATTGAGTCTGCAGACTCAAAAGAATTCATATTTTCAAAAGCGAACCTGAGGACTGAAAATAATATACTTTTACAAAAAAAGAGTTCACGGACTCAAAAGATTTCGAATTTTTCTCTCTTTTGTCATTTCTTTCACGGGAGGAAGAGATCGCTGCTCTAAGAATACAAATTTAAGAGCTCCAAGGCAGCGGGTATCATGGTGGCACCGGAGGCAGTGGTCTAGGAGAAGATGATGGTAGAAATGGCGATGATGGTGGGGCTGGGGGTAGCCAGATAGCTCAACAGGTGCCCATGAGGAACCCATGTCTCAGTCGAGGATGATTCGCCCTTACTTTCCCTTTACTTTTGGATGTCCCTACATGGACGAAAAAAATAATTCATACCTTCCCTCTTTTCTTATAGATTTTTCTTTAGTTAGATGGATGATATAATATGCATGTTTAGTGGCCTTCGAGATGATTTTGGATCTTGTATCCTCACGCTAGACTGCCTTTTATGATTTTGGATGTTTTTGAAATATGAGTACTCCCTTTTATTGATCATGCTTTTATTAATGGGTAGTGCAAAAGATGATGCTTAAATTCCAATTTTCTTATTTTTTGTAGTATTTTCAATTTTCTCATGCAGGTTTTGGGTTTATTAAATTATAGACTGCACCATAAACTGCATGGAACCTGACCAGTATTTGGTGGAAACCAACCGGTACTCACTGACTGTCGCGCGGTACTCAGCAAATGTCGGCGCAGCACTCGGTGAGTGTCACACACTCTCCTCGAGTGTCGTTCGGTCTTCCAGCCTTATTTAAGTGATTCTTCTCCCTTACTTTATGCTCTTTAAAAATTTCCAAGGCTTCTCACTCTCATTCTCCTTATATCTCTCATGGCTCTTATTAGTTCTCATATCCTTTTTCCATGGATGGACATCCTCTCTAGTATTGATATACTTAATTTTGAGTCCTATAGGCTGACTGATCTCTTCTCTTTTTGATGGATGGCCTTGGATGAAGATTTGCTCCGAGTTGTTATTCGGTGTTGGGACCTCGCACTTCATGTTTTCCGGTTTGGTCAGGAGGAGGTCTGTCCACTGTTTGAGGAGTTCAGTGCCATCCTCCACACCAAACCTTTTGTGAATCTGATAGATCCCCAGGTGCAGGTAGGGTATGTTTAGGATCTAGCAGCTCTTCTTCACATTTCTCACAGCGCTACCAACTCCTTCATTCATGATTGACATATTGATTTTGATTGCCTATCTTCTGCTTATGCCTCTATTGGGGATTCGAATGACAGAGGATGCCAGATTATCCGGCATAGTGCACTCTCTATAGCCATGCTCTCCTATTTTCTCTTTCGATCGTCTGCTAATATACTTATTCCCATCGTCTGTGGCCTTTGAGAGATGAGGAGTGTCGTTATGCTTGTCCTAGGGTAGACCCTGCTAGGACTAGATCGTGCTTGTGACACTAGGGCCATGCTATCCTCTGGGGCTCCTCATGTTGGTAGATTTGGCTTTTGGAGCATCTAGGTCTCTTCGTATGTTCTTCTCACCTTGGGAGGCAGCTCCATTATGACCGCCTAGAGATTCATCGCCCATTTTACTCAGTTAATGACTGGTTTGCTTGGCTTCAGAGTCTCTTCTATAAGGATATCCATTGGATCTGCCCCTGATGGGTTTATTGCTTTGTCACAGTGTGGCTTCCTGGATATCTCGGGGTTTGGCTACCCAGCTTATATGCTACCACCTTTTATATTCTGAGCCGGGTAGTTCTTCAGTTTGGTCTACTTCAAGATGTCCCAGAGGATATCACCCTAGACTTTTTGAGGAGTTCAGCCCTACACCCTTCCACTATGAGGATTTTCACTAAGGCTTGGCATGATAGGGTGGCTGCTCCCTTTTGGAGGGTTCCTGCTTCAGTTGTGCCCACTGCTGAGTAACTTCTGGAGATCCGAACTCTAGTTCAGATATAGTCTCACGCTAGACAGACACAATAAAAAGCAACAAAAAAAGAACTTTATTTTCCAAAACTTTGATGAATCCTATCTACTCTTGTTTGTGCTCCTAAATGTGATTTGCTTTTTCTTTTCAAAAAATGTTCTTGCATTAGAAGATGCTCTAACATGCTCAATCAAAGTGTTCACTCTTTCAATTTATCCTTGAGTTATGAAAATTTTTCCTTTTCAATGTCTTTTTAAGCTTTTACTACCTTACTTTGAGTCTTGCTTAGAGATTTAATCATTCTATACCATGAATTCTTATGTTTTTACATAATGCTCATCTTAATAGCCAATAGATCCAGAGATGGGTTAGGGCACATATCTGGGTACTTGGGGGTAACAAACAAAGTTTGCCCTTGGTTTTGGGACTTTGTCGTCATTTTGGGTAAATACAAGTTTGCCCCTAGTTTAGCATGGAGAAACTGTCACGCCCCAGCGTAGCAAAATAAGGAAAATTTTTCATTTCTATTTTGGACCCGTAAGTCATGACAGGTGAGGGATCGCTTGTCCTATACTTAGCTTAACATGTACCAGAAAAATAGAGTATATTAAACAGAAGGGAAGAAAATAAAGATCAACATAACAAACTTAATATTACATTATCTCAAACAAAAGTATTTCTTGAGGCACAAGCCGCCTTCTTCAAATTAAAACAATATTCATATCGTTTATTACAACTTTTAATAAATAATGAAAGCAGCTCTGCAGACTTCTCTAACTGGCATAATTGTATAACCCTGCATAGCCATCTCCTGGACATTTTGGGTGTCCAGGAAAAAATAAAGTCATCAGCTAATGAATGCCAAGTGAGCATAATGAACACACAAGCAATGTATATAAAAGCACATTAACTGTCTTTACATTTAGTATTTTACAGTACTATTAGTCCATTATTCTAGTCGCATATAAACAATAAATGAACAGTTAAATCAATTATATAAGACCGTGCATGAACAATGTAACCATCTCATCTTACTGACTCTTTTATCTCGACCTCAACCTCTCGACTCATTCGGTTCGCCAGAACCATCCGGCACGAGGCCTTTTGTTTTAGATTGGTCTACCGTATCCGAGTCGGCCTGGACACAACCTGATTGGCCTGCCATATCTGAATCGACCTGGGCTCAATCCTTCCTAATTAATCTACCGTATCTGAGTTGGCCTGGAATAATTAAGGTAACACAAGACTCTGATTGGCCTACCGTTTCCGAGTCGGCCTGGGCTCAATCCTTCCTAATTAATCTGTCGTATCCGAATCGGCCTAGAATAATTAAGGTGACACAACTCAAAACACCCTTTCATTACTTATTCCTCACAAGATGTATATGTTGACCCAAATGACCCCTTTCCAACATGCCAACTCGACTATGCACATGTATGACTTATTCTATTTACTATTTTCTTTAACATGGCAATGATTGTTTTAAACTCGTAATTATCATCAAGTAAACCAATTTATCTTAATTTGATTTTAGGAAACTGACGACGTAATTTTCGGAGTCATAAAATTTTTTATTATAAATTTTAGAAGATAAAAATAGCATATAAATTTAACTATATGGCCCTTCTCAATGACATCATTATATAAAAGTAGAGGGTACATGTTTTGACATTATTTTTAATAAAGACAAGACATCAAAATACAATTCTTCCATTTTTCCATAATTTTGGAAATACCATAGGCATTTTAAAATAATTAAAATATTAGTTAAATAACCACTAATTAATTTTTTTTTAATAATATGAACTAGTTTTATAATTTGATAAATTATAAAACTATATAAAATGACCTCCAACATGTCAACAATAATAAAATAGAATTCAATAGGGTCAATGAGTATTTTTACTACTTATTTTATATATAGTAAACTAATATATTTATTATTTATTTACAAATTTATATGTAACTAGCAAGTGTTGAACTCCCAACCTTAGGGTCAAGGAACTAACCAATCAACAAACTATTACATGGGGGACTAACTGGGATCCTAATATTTCATTGTCAATTTACACAATGAGTTTTCGTTAAAAAATTTTTTACCGCTAATTTTGTACCTCCATGGCTATATATACATATTTATACATACTCACTTATTTTTGAACCCCACAGATTGTGTGTAATGACTTAAAGTACATTAAAAGTGGGTTCAAGAGACTCACCGTTCTTCGTAGTGGCTGAACTAAGAGACCCAAAGATTCTGTAAATATCCGTAATATAAGTTTTGAGCTATATATAATGGCAATAGAGCTCCTACTGTGATGTTCTACCTTTTCTACGTAGATCTTCTAGAATTGTACTGTGCTTGTGAGTAAGTGAGAGAGATAGCTACTGAGTTTGCAAATTTGTATTGATTTGTGTGTGTATGTTGTTTGTGCTAGCACTTGTCTTTATGTAGGCAATTTAGTTGTTAAGGCATATAGTAAAAATTGGGCACACCTCATAAATTTTTCATCCATGGGATAAATCATCATTGGCTTTTCTCAGTAGGTAAGGCTTGTGGCTTATATCTGAAGCACACACCTCTTACATTTTAAACCATGTAAATTCACTTGAGTGTCTTCAATCAACAACTATAATTCACGCGGCTAATTGATGTCCGTAAATCAATCAGTTTGTTTAGTTACATAGACTGGTTCAATCTGGTTTGGTCAGTTAGCTAATCAAAATGTCCCAAATAAAATCATTAGGGACAAAAATGTAAGCAATGTGATATTATATTTTATTAATGGTTCTTATCCCAAATCATAGGGTAACTTAGGGGCGCTGTAGTCACCCCAATTTTGACCGACCGTCGAATTTAGGAGAGCGTCAGCTCCACGTCCAATGATGATAAGGACCGAAAAGATTCGAAGTATTCCAAGCTCTTCAGAAAGTTCTCCAAACGCGATAAAATTTCACAGAAAGAAGAAAATACTAGGTATTTGGGAGAATTCAGGTATAAAACACCATTTTTGGAAAAGATCTTCAAAAATAAGTTTCTTTAAGAAAAAGGGAAGAAAGAAAAGACCTAAAAAGGGAAGTTCAACAGAAAACAGCACACGGCAGTATTCTGCGGCACTCAGTGAGTGCCGACCAGCATTCAGTGAGTGTCGGCCCGGCATTTACTGAGTGCCGCCGACATTTTCTGACTGTCGTTTGCTTTTAAAGTCCGTATTTTGTGGTACAATACGTATATGTATGCGGATAAAAACAAAAAAACTGATAAAGTAAGGTTGACGAAAATACGGCAATCAATAATTTGGCGCGGCACTTACTGAGAGCCTCGCGGCAGTCACGGAATGCCGTCGCGGCAGTCTTGAAGTGCCGCTGCGGCATCCACGGACTGCCGCAGATTACTTTTGACTGTCGCCCTAGGCAGCAGTCTGTCTAATTTCAGGAAGTACGTATTGTATCACCAAATGAGACATTTACACCTGTCTTTTACTCCAAATTCACTGAAAATACTTGGTAATTTTGTCTATAAAAGAGGGAGGATCTTCCTTGAGGAAAGGAAAGAGATATACAACACAATACATGAGAGATAACCACCACTATACTAACATATTTTTGAGAAAGAAAAGAGAGAGTTTGGCAGAGCTTGAAGAAGAGTTTGGAAGATCTTCAAAGGAGAGAAACTTTAAGGATAGTTTAGAGGTGATCCTCTAACCATAAGTTGTCTATTTACATTCTTCCTTTTTTTGAATCTCCTCAAACGTTTTTATTTTCTTTGCTCCATTTCTTTTATTGATCATACTTCCTTCTTGAGACTCTTAGAGATTCTCAATATCTCTCTTGAAATCTCTTGAACATGATCTTTTGAATCCCATGTAAGCTTGTGCTTCACATGGGAATCAAAGTTTGATCATCACTCCATTTCATAAGCAAATAGATGGATCTAAGTCCACACTCATGACTTGGATCCTCTAAACTTGATGTTTTATGGAATCCTTTCTATATTCCTTTGAGACCCATGAGTATAGTCATGTCTTCATCTCCAATGACCATCAAATGGTAGGAGAAAGTGGTTTTGAGTCTAAGCCCATCCCTATGGTTTAGATTCCTTATCTTGAGATTTCATGAAGTCCATTCATACTTCACTTGAAATCTATAAATATAAAGGTCTTTAGTCTCCAATGACCATCAAATGGTAGGAGAAGATGGCTTAGTTTAAGTCCAACTTCATGGTTCAATAGTTGGGGTTAACAAATAAAAGTTGAACTTGACAAATGAAAACAGTGAGTTCACGAACTATTTTTGATCAAAGATTTTTAGTTCAAAATCTAACCGTCGGAATCAAGTGATACCAACGGAAAAGTGTCAATAACACAATATTCTACCACTGTAATTTTTGTTTTAAGGTGGTTTCACGTCTAAAGTGGTTTGGTTATAAGTTTTGTAAGGTCACTACAATTTGTCCAGAGTTTCAGCATAGTAACACTCTTTTGAAATAAGCAAACCAATGCTTTAATAAAGTGTTTGTGACCCAAAATACTTTTTTCTAAGTAGATTAATGTGTTAGGAAGTCACCCTAAAAAGAACAAAGCATTTCTGATATTTTTGCTATTTTTAGAAAATCGTGCAAGAACTCTGGACAGAAGGTTGTAGAATGCTGAGTGATGTCTGTTTTTGTCCAATTCCCGGAGATCCAACCGTTGAAACTTTGATTTCTTTTTTGGGTTAAAAACTAGACACACAGAGGCATCTTTTATCCAAAATTCATCAAGATCAAACCACGGGAACCATGCTTTTTCATTTTTTTAAGTTATAATCTGCTCTCAGCAATTTTCAAAATTCTGCAATAGTTTTCATCAAATCTTGTGAATAATGGTTTAAATGAAATTTTCATGAGTCAAGGTTCAAACCATATTTTAATAATGATTAGTTAAGCTTGAATTCGAAGTTTAAGTGAACCAAACCATTGAGTATTTCATAATTCATTCTTGCTCATGACATATTCATCCGTATGGATCGACATTTGTAGTTAAGATTTGTTTGTTTTAGATTTAATTATATTCTATAGATTTAAGCTAGAAGTTTAGGATTATTATTTTAGATCCAACTTTACATTTTGTATATCATGTGGACTAACTCATTGTTTTGTAGCGCATTTGAGGTACAATTTCACATCTCTTCTCTAGTTTATTCTATTTGTTGATTTTATTGATTTTCGCGACACCTTAGACTAGGTCTTGCCTTATGTGTATACGTGATTAGAGACTCTTTCTAGGATTTTTTTTGTTTGTATGCATTGCACGTTTAATATCGCAGCCGGATCCCGGGTAAGTTCACTTGTTCTCTATTGCATATCATATCGCTTGTTACCTGAATTATGTGGCTTTTGAATGATATTTTGTCAATTGCAATTTTACACCTTTTGGACATGCTTTTGTGATGTATATGTATATATGTATTAGTTGAGGGCATGCTTGGATTAATAAATTTGATTAAAAGGATGTTGAGTAAAGGCCTATCGCAAGATAGGATGAGAGAGGGTGTTTTAGTCCGATGGGCTCCTTCCTCTCTCATTCCATAATCCCCGGACCTAGTTAATCTCTGGTTTCTAAAAGATCAGTTTGCTTTGAAAATGGTTTCTTAATTTTCCTTTTAAAAATTAAGTGGCGACTTATTTGTTTTCTATTTTTGAAAGAATTTTAAAAGAAAAGCTGTGGGTAGAAAGAAAACTGTGATATCCACAATCTGGCGACTCCACTGGGGATCGAACCCAGAATCTCTGGTTTCGCAGACCAGAATTCTGATTTTGGGTTCACTTGAGGATTAGACTTGAAAAATATCCTTTTAATCAAATTAATTAATCTTTGTATGCCTGTTGCATTTCACTTGCATGTCCAGCCAGTCGATTGCACGGAACTATGACCTTGGAGGCTCGGGGCAGCCCGGTCGGTCAAGTCGTCATGGGACTGTATGATCACTCTTGATCTCGTACCATGATTTGGTATATGAAGCATCCTATCGGGTGTGTGTCAAGGGTTCCTTATTTGACCAAAGCCCAGCTTTTGCATAGTAGCTTCCATAGAACCTTTCAATCTTAGGAAATCAATTCTTGATTAGGGTTATGTGCTAGGAAGTTTTGTATGCCCGGAAGGGATTACTTGAGATGATGACGATACTTGCTTGATGAAAGATGTCTAATCTTTTAATCGACTTTTAGCAATTTCTCCCTTTGTCCCGCTACACTTGGAGAACATGCTAAACCCTGATTATAAGATTATGCTTCTTATATCATGTTTAGCTAAGCATCATTGACCTTGCATGTATCCAAATTCATGGAAAGTACGGTGATAATCCGGTCATGTGATCCCTCTACCCAAAGAATTTCTTTTTCCAAGATTTTCATTCACCCTCCCCAAACAAAAAAATCTTTTTCTCCTTTCAATTAAAATTCCCAAACTAACCCTTGTCAAGGCGTATTTACACTTGATCATCTTCAAAAGAAATAAATTCGACAAACCTTGAAATTATTTTGGGGAGTATGATTTTCGGAATATAAAAAAAAAAAACCAAATCATTTTTTCAAAAAGACTGTCAAAAGCATTCTCAAGCATTGTTTTCAAAACCTTTTTACCATCCAAAAAATGCTTTTCAAAAAATTTTTGAAAATTTTTGAATATCCAACCTCTAGAGGGTAGTGAGGATCACAATAAGAGGAGAAATTAGCGCACTTGACACGGGTGAGGATCTTATGTGCTTATGTGTTAGGATTAGGATTTTCTCTTTTTTTGGCATATAGAGTAGGCACACACGCACACATGCATTGCATCCGCATGGCATACAATAAAAAAATGTGTCTTTGAGAAGATAAAAAGATTTTAAAAGGGAAAATTTCAAAATTTGCTGTAGGAGCAAAAATAGCATCCAGATCAAGTCAAACCTGGTTTAGGGATCCCACGGCGAGGCTGGTAAGAAGGGAAGGCACTAACATGACTGAAGAAAGAAACAACGAAGAGATGGCCGGGTTAAGGATACTGGTAGAACAACAAGTGGAGCAGATGAGGCGATAGGCCGAAAATATGAACCGCATGATGGGGATGATAGAAGAGCTGAATCGTCGACCACCACATGTAATTCCACCTGTCATGGACCCACCTTTGGGAGGAGGAGAAAGAGATTGGTTCGACGATCAGGAAGCATAATGGACTGATGCACTGCGGGCCAACACAGACAGAGAAAAAGCTGAGAAAGAGAAGCAACTGACCGAGAAAATAGAGAAGTTGGAAAGGGTGATGCGCAAGGCTCAGGGGGTTGATACCTATCTAATGGAGTTAGAAGGTCTGTATGATGGGGTCCACGAGACGCTGTCTGCCGGGTTCAAAATGCCGGTCTTTGATAAGTTTGATGGCACCGGAAATCCTCGCTGTCATATAAGAATGTGTATTGGGGCTTTCCAACCGAGCGGCTTGAGCACAACTATGATGGCGGTCCTATTCCAACAAACTTTGACTGGAGCTGCTCTGTCCTGGTATCTTACTCTCGAACCAAGCAAAATCAGGGTGTGGGAAGAAGTGATTAAGGCATTTGTGGCACAGTACGAATACAATCAAAATTTGGATGTCACTGTCCGAGATTTGGAGACCACTAGGCAATGGAACAAATAATCATTCACCGAATACCTAAGCAGATGGAGGGGAAAGGCAGCTAAAATGGTACAAAGGCCGTCTGAGAAGGACCAGATCCGAATGCTGATGAAGAATCTACAGCCAGTGTATCAAGAAAAGATGAGATTCCAGTCGATCAATACCTTTGCTGAGGTTTTCGATGTTGGGACAAGGATAGAGGATGCGATCCAAGAAGGGGTAATCAAGAAAGGGAGCAACCAAACCGGTACAGGAGGCTAAACTATGGGTCCAACGGAGGACAAATGGGGGGTCACTCTGGCCCCATCGATGTCAATGCACTGAATGGGCCGGAAAAGAAATTTGACATAGCACCAAGGAGATGAGGGGATAAAGCACCAAGAAAGTTCTCTGATTTGGGAGTGTCACTGTCAACCGCCCTCGATAGATTGTTAGCTAAGGGGCATCTCCGTCAGCTGGAACCATGACCTTTACCGAGTCCGCTTCCGCCAAATTTCCAAGGGGACCTCTTCTGCAAAATTCATCAGCAGAAGGGTCACTCAACGGATAGGTGTATGAGACTAAGGCACGAGATTCAGGACCTCATTGATAATAAGGTGATTTTAGAACCCCCCACCAAAGCTCCGAATGTTACTAGAAATCCGCTTTTGAATCATCGAGTTGTGCCACCACCACAGGGCCTTTACCTCTTGGGGATAGAAGAAGCAACCTTCGATCCGTCTAGGCTAATCACTAAGGCCGGGACACCAAGAAAGCCATATCGATTGCCCAAGGATTCGACAATCTGTGCTTTGGAGGATCAGCCGAGAAAGAATGAAATAGGATAATCAGACTGGTGGGTTAAAGGGAGTGACGATCAAGACGAAGGCCAGGTAGAAGATGGTCTTTGGTACGAGAGCGACAAAGAAACAGAGGTGGTGAAGGGTACTTTGACAGTTGATTCAGAAATTGACAATCTATGGGCAAGGGAAGAAGTCAGTCATTTAACTCGGTCTGGCAGACACTTTAAACTACATGAGCTAGAAGAGGATCATCCTGGGAGAGAATTGGACAAAAGAAAAGGGAAGATGAATGAAGAAGAGGAAGAAGATAGGGTTCTAAAGCAGATGAAGAAAACTCAGGCCAATATCACCATTTGGGGGTTGTTGATTGCCTCCAAACGCCATTGACAGGCAGTCCTAGACGCTCTGAATCCATCTGACGTGTCTATCAACACCACCCCGGAGGATATCGTAGGACTGATCGGCAAAACTCCGACTTCGACTATTACCTTCTCGTCAAATGACTTGCCTCCGGGAGGGCCTGTCCGCAACAAACCGTTGTATGTCACTGTCGAATGCTTGGGGACCATCATGCCTGCTTGCCTAGTTGATAATGGGTTGGCCCTCAACATGTGTCCTTTCCGAACGGCTAAGCAAATGGACCTGGATGAGTTGGCATTTACACCATCTGATCAAAGGGTAAGAGCCTACGACAACACCCAGAGAACAGTCATGGGGATAGTCCTTCTTCGTCTCATTATCGTCCCTTTTAGAAAAGAATCTGAATTCCAGGTCATCGACATCCCCGCTTCCTTCAACCTGTTGTTGGGTAGGCCTTGGTTGGACAGTTTGGGTGCTATACCATCAACGATCCACCAGAAGGTTAAGTATGTCTGGGAAAATAAAGTCTGTGATATCCTCGGGGACAGCTGGGTTCGTTCGTCCGAAGCATCATCAAGCGCACCAGTTCTGGAATTACAGCTGCCAGAAGAAAAAGCAAAAATGGGAGGGTTCGAGTTCATTAGCATGTTAGAAGAGGAAAAGCCGAGGGAGTTTCTACCGCTCCATTTCGATCAGTATGCCAGTCCAGTGGTCGTAGGGATCATGAAGAGAATGGGTTTCTTTCCAGGATTAAGGTTGGGGAAGAACCTTCAAGGCCTGCCTGAGTTTCCAAGAATCCCTACTTGGACTCACACTCACACTCACGGTCTGGGGTACCAGCCGACAAAGAAGGAGCTAAGGGCAAAGAAAAAGACAGCGGACGCACCAATGGACCCTTATCAAAAGACACTCAACGGTTACTTCGTAAAGGAAGGAGAAGATTTCATCTTCTGTGGCTTCCCAGAGCCATGGATGGACCAAAAGGACAAACGTCTAAAGCCAGGGTTCAAGATCTTTTTCTCCCATGAATTTTCCAAGTATGAAGACCCGTTTTTACAAATGCCTGAAAAGTCCGTCGCTGCAAAGGATTGGATCGGTGCGTTAGACGGCTCTGTCATGAAAAATCTGCTGGATGAGGGAAGCACGGAGGTTATGAAAGCGAATCCTAGAAAAGCCAAGGGTGAATACGTCAAAGGTCTGGTGGAGGAAGCGGCCGAGAGTGGAGAAGATGAGGAAGATCAGGGAGAGACTGACAAGGGAAAGGCCGAGAAAGAAAAGATGGAAGAAATTACCAAGGCGGGGGATCTGGAAGAATGCTTCATCACTGATCTGGGGGGAGAGAACAAGAGAGTGGGTTTTTGAGTCTAGTGATAGGTTTTCCCCATACCCAGAGTCTGTAATGGCCCAAATGAGCCGTCTGTCAATTTCTATGTCTGTTGTAATCACTCCAAAGAAAATCAATGAAAGTATGACTAATTCTGCCTACTCGAACGCACTTAATGAATGTGATGAATGTGATGATCATGAAATACCTAATGAATTGCAAAAGTTAATTGAAAAAGAAAAAGAATCTGCATGCAAAATCATTGAGGACACTCTAACAGTTAACCTAGGAAATGAAAATAATCCTCAAAATGTCTTTATTGGCTCCACACTTAGCAATAAAGAAAGCAAAGAACTAATCAATCTATTAAATGAATTCAAAGATGTTTTTGCATGGTCTTATAATGATATGCCAGGTATTGATCCAAAGATAGTCTAGCGCCACATCCCTCTCTTTCCCAATTCAAAACCCATAAAACAAAAATTGAGGCGAATGAGGCCAGAATGGGCACTTAAAGTAAAAGAGGAGGTTGAAAAGCAATTAAGGGCTGGATTCTTGATGGTCACCGAGTATCCTGAGTGGATTGCCAACATTGTACCTGTCCCAAAGAAGGACGGTCGTGTTAGGGTTTGCGTTGATTTTTGAGATTTAAACAGGGCAAGCCCTAAAGACGATTTCCCGTTACCCCACATCGACATATTGGTCGATAACACTGCGGGACATGAGCTTCTATCTTTCATGGATGGATTCTCTGGGTATAATCAAATCCTCATGGCACTCGAGGATAGAGAGAAAACCACGTTCATCACTCCGTGGGGGACATATTGCTGTAGGGTTATGCCGTTCGGACTTAAGAATGCAGGTGCGACCTATCAGAGGGCTGCCACCACTTTACTACACGACATGATCCACAAAGAAGTGGAGGTGTATGTGGATGATATGATTGTGAAATCCAAAGTGAGGGAAGGGCAGCTAGAGGCTTTGAGAGATTGAGGGAGTTCAAAATGAGGCTAAATCCGCAGAAATGCACGTTCGGAGTCACTACCGGGAAATTATTGGGATTTCTTATTACTCAGAGGGGAATAGAGGTGGATCCCACCAAAATAAAAGCCATAATCGAAATGAACCCACCGAAAAATGAGAAAGAACTGAGAGGTTTCTTGGGGAGAATACAGTTCATCAGCCGCTTCATTTCCAAACTCACCTTAACCTGCGACCTACTGTTCAAACTGCTTAGAAAAGGAGAGAAATTCAAATGGGACGCCCCTTGCCAACAAGCCTTCGACAAAATCAAAACCTACCTCCAAAACCCACCTGTCCTATCGCCACCTTTACCTGGGAGACCCTTGTTACTTTATCTCTCCGTATCTGAAGACTCGATGGGGTGTATGCTGGCCCAAGAAGGAGAAGAGGGGCATGTGGAGAAGGCCATTTATTACTTGAGCAAAAGATTGGTCAGATATGAGTTAAAGTACTCACCCTTGGAAAAAGCTTGTTGAGCCTTGGTTTGGTGTACCCGTCGCCTTCGCCATTACATGCTAGCCTTCCCTGTAATCCTGGTATCCCGAATGGACCCATTAAAATACCTATTCGAAAAACCCGTCTTGACCAGTAGGATTTCTCGTTGGACCATGATGCTAGCTGAATTCGACATCAAGTATGTCACTGCCAAGTCTGTGAAAAGAAGGGCTGTCGCTGAGTTTTTAGCCGACCTCGCCATAGAATCCGAGGACGAGGGAGAATTCAAGTTCCCGGATGAGGGAATAATGGAGGTAAAGGAGGATTTGTGGAGAATGTACTTCGATGGAGCAGCCAACTAACTAGGTTACGGAGTTGGAATCATTCTCATAACACCCGATAGGGCCCCTACCCCATTAGCCGTCAAACTCAAGTATAACTTGACCAACAACACCGCGGAGTACGAAGCGTGCATAATTGGGATGGAAGCAGCCTTAGCTTTGAAAGTCAAACAGATTGATGTCTTCGGAGATTCCAATTTGATCATATACCAAGTCCGAGGAGATTGGAGGGTAAAGCATGAGAAGTTGAGACCTTATCACGACTACCTGGAAAGTCTGAAAGCCCGATCAAGAAGATTTCTTTTTACCACCTTCCTCGTGAAGAAAACCAACTAGCCGACTCCTTGGCCACCTTAGCATCAATGATCCAAATCCCTTCCAAAACTACCATGATCCCGCTATCCATAGAAGTGAGGAATCAACCGTCATTTGAAATGATCGCGGCCATAGAAAGAGAAGATGAAGTGCCTTGGTATGAAGATGTGTGGAAGTTCATCAAAGAAGGAGAATACCCCGAAGGAGCCTCAGAAAAGGACAGAAAGGCGATTCGACGATTCGCCGCCCAGTTTATGATTTACGCGAATAAGCTATGGAAGAAATCCTACACCGGTTACAATCTAGAATGCCTATATGGGAAGGAAGCTAAGAGAATGATGGAGGAAATACATGAGGGAGTGTGTGGGCCCCACATGAATGGCCACATGCTGGCAAGACATTGAAAGGAGAATTCTTCATAAAAGATTAATCGAAGGAGTGAGCACTTTGATTAAGCATGTTAGAACTTTCCTAAAGATAACAACACTTCTTTAAAAAAAAAAAAAAAAAGAAGGAAAATCACATTCAAAAGCGTAAAAAGGAGTAGGCAGGGTCTGTCAGAAAGTTTTGTAAAATGGCAAGCTTTTCGCTGTTCTCGTCTACTTTATTATGCATGTGTCTGTCAAACTCGTCTCGCAACCAAGGCCTGGATCTCTAGAAGGTACTGGACAGTAGGCATAGTTGGAGCAGGAATCTTCAGGCTCGGAGCAGCCATCCTGCTGTGCCAAGCCTCGATGAAAGCCTTCACGATAGAAGAGCGCAAAGTGGACCCCTGGTGAAATCAGCAGTCACAGATTCAATAGTATCTTGCAAAAGTCCAAACTGACGGACAACCCGATCGGGAATGTAGAAAGTAGTAGTACGCAAACCTGGCAGCCAGATGCCAGGTCGTCCAGGAAGGCGTACAGCAATAGAGCGAGGGGTCCACTATGGACAAACCCAGCAGATATCACTAGAAGAGAGGCCCTGGAGCCAACCAAGCCATGCATCGGTGGATTAAAATAAGTGGTGAATCTCCATACGATCGTAAGGAAGTGACCCGCGAAGATGGGAAGGGTGTATAAAGAGATCCAAACGCTCCATGAGCCAAATTTGCAAAACAAAAGGTGCCCCGGCAGATAACGTGACCCCGGTAGTATGAGCATGGCCTAATCCAATCAGAGTTTCACCAAGGACCAGCATAACAACACTTTTCATCTCCCGCAAACCGCAGGCAATGGGTATAAGGGTGTCGGAAGATGACTGAAAGAGGAAGTAAGAGAGCATAGCAATCGACAGGGCACTACGTCGGATGATCTGATACTCACCATCGTAAGGGTCCCCTATGGGAGCATAAACGGAAGAAAGGCGCCCAAAATCAATCTGCATGTCACAAATAAAGGAGCCCGCCGCATTCTGAGATGTGTGGAGAAGAGTAGCTAAATCCTGGACATACCTGGCCTGAACTGGAGGAACCGTCAATTCAGCAGAAGGATCAGTGTGAAGAATGGCGCTGAATTCCTCAAACAAGGGGCAAATCTCCTGAGATCCAAAACGAATGACGTTGAAAGAAGGATCCCAACATTGGATGGCAGCTCAAAGTAGACCCTCATTCAAATTCATCCGTCGGAAAGAGAAAAGATCATTTAGCCTGAAGCACTCAAAGTTGAGCCTATCAACGCCGGAAAGGGTATCCATCCATGGGAAAAGGATTTGGGAGCTGATGGGGGCCATTTAGGAAGAAAGTAAAGAAGAAAAGAGAAGTGTTTTGCGGAGCCTTGAGAAAGAAGGGGTATAAATAGGGGAATAAAGCTGCCTACCTACCCGCGGCGCTCGATAAAGTGCAACGTCACTCAATGAAATGCCGCACGGCAGTCCGTGAATGCCGTTGCGGCATTCACTGACTGCCGTCGCGGCTCGCACTGAGTGCTGCAAAGACCTAACCGAGTGTCGTTCTGAGTTTTTCATTGGCCAGGGTCTGTTTGTAACACGTTTAGCCCACCTGCAAACAAAAAACTAGATAAAAGATAGTAAAACGTGCGCTTCATGCAGCACGTGTAATAAAGACTAAGCCATGATCGCATACATTCATTTCATTCATTTGTTCATTATAAATAAAAGAGATAAAAGCATTCAAAAAATCAAATAAAGGAGGGACCAAGCTATGGTCCCACATACGGCAAAAGGACCAAGCTATAGTCACACGTACGGTGAATAAAAGAGTAAAAATATAATAATAAAGGTATCAAAAGTGCCTATCCTACCGGCTATCGTAGAGCCATCATCAAGATAAGAGTGAACATATATATATATATACAATCCATCAAATAAAGTATGCATCCTCCCAAAACACTCAAAAGAAATAAAAAGTAAGAAAAAGCAGGATCAGCCTCGGTCCCGGCTGCGAGTCTGACGGGTCATACGCCTGAGGGGCTCCTCCTCCGACTCTGTCCCGCTACCTCAAGCGCTCTCCCCACGTCCGCCGCTACCGCTGCCTCTGCCTCGACCCCCGCTGCTGCCTCCGCCGCTACCACCGCCTCGCCCCACGCCTCGTCCAGCACCACCATCCCCAGGAATGTCGCTGAGGGGAATGCCGAACTGCTGGAGTCGCTGCTGAAGCTGCCCCACCTGCTGGGATAGGACTCTGATCTCCTCCGTCTAAAATAAGAGAGGATAAGTCCAGAAAGTGTTAAAAGGACAAATGAAATACTAAGAATAAAAGGATAAAGATCATACCTGGGCCCTCAACTGAGCTGCAACAGTTGCCCGAGCTCCCTCAGCCTGAAAGCAAGAACCAAGAATAAAGGTTAGTAAAAGAAGAGGCAATCAAAGTCAAAGTGAAGGGATGGGGAGAAGTCCCTTACCATCCACTCTCGTCCAAGAACCCATTGTCGCACGCTGTGGGCATACGTCAAGCCCTCCTCCGCATAAGCACGTGGGACGACGTCATAATGAAGAGGAATAGTGGGGGCGCCCTGTGAGAGTCGGGGGATCGTCGTCAAGAAGGGCTCGCCGAACGAGATGGTCGACATGGTCCAATCCCACTCAGGTAAGACAGGAGGACGAGCCGCAGCAGGATCATGCTTCAAACAAAAATAAAACGTAAATAAAGGATGAAAGAAAACTCAAAAAATATATGTACAGAATAATAACAAAGGAATTTTGTACTCACCCGAGTCACTTCCATCAGAGGGAAGTTCGGCATCAGCTTAGCGGCACGGAAGGCTGCATATCCTATAGGGGGCTCCAGGAAGCCGTGAATACCCGAGCCCATCAGATCAGCCATCAGCTCGCTACCCTGGAGTGTGTCCGTGGCTCTCATAGAGTCTGGAGGACGGAATGGCACGAAGAATCCAGGGGCCGCCAGTGACTGCCCAGTCACCCTCTCTCCTAAGTACCACGCCTGGCCCTCTGGCCCATTAAGAAGCCACCTCGTCGGGTCATATCCAGTCGACTCTCGGATCTCCTCACGAGCCACAGAAAGCACCCTAAGCCAAGGCTGCCAGTGAACGTGCCTGCTCCCTCAAGTTCGTCAGGAAGTTCTTGAACGAAATGAAGTCGTGGGCCCCGATCTTTCGCCCGACCCTATCCTTCGCCCATTTCAGCCCTTGGGGCATGATAAGGGCGTCTGCCTCGCGCGTCTCAGGGGACATCATGCGGAGATACTCGTGGGACCAAATCTGTAATATTAAAAAAAAAAAGGAGGGTTAGTCTCACAATTTGAATAAATTTCTGAAAGTGTAAAAAGCGGTGAAATATGGAAAAGAATATACCTCCCATGCTCTCCAATAACCACCAGTGGAGGCCGGCTTGTCCCAGGAAATGTCACCCATATGCCTGTACAAAACGGCTAGTCCTGCGCCAGCCCAGTCATACTCATCAACCCAGTCCAGGTACTCCAGAGACGCTACCAAGGAAACAGAGACTCGATCACCCCGGGTGCTTAGTAGAGAGCACCCCAGCATATACATGAGAAAACCTCGGGCCATCTGCTCGTCGGTAAAACCCGACTGGCCCCTAAACGTGTCCATGAACCATTGGGCTGTGACCAACGACTCCTCCGGGACCACTCCTAGCAAAGGCTCCACCTGGTCCCACTCCTGATCCGTCAAATGCCGCAGAGGCTCTCCACCAAAGGCGATCCCTGTGATCATCGAGAAGTCCAGAGGGGTCATCGTCATCTCCCCAAAGGCGAAGTGGAAAGTGCTAGTAGTGTCCCACCACCTCTCTGCCAGAGCGTGAATCTGTCGCAAGTCATTGGAGCTCTTCGTCAAGTGTTTGACGAAGTCTCCAAACTCGGCCGCGTCCACCAAAGCTCTCACTGGCTTGCTCATCAGTGTGTACCACTCATACCCATGAGCGAGGCTGCCATGCCCCTTTAGGACCTTGGGCTGCAGCTGCAAGAAAGAATCACAAGTTTTGATATCAGTAATTGGATAAAAGAAAAAATAAAATAAAACAGATGGTAATAAGGGAACCAGGAAAAGCGACATAAAAACGAAAATAAGAAAGAGAGAAAAAGAAGGAAATGGAGAATCTAGAAATACTCGTAGAAATTTCACGAGCACGGCACTCGTTTGCAAATGTAATAAAAAAAAGCACTTGATGTTCTAGAGAGATTTCAAGAAAAAGAAAAAGAGAGAGAGAGAGACAGGAGTTTGTTCATATTTTCAAAGTATATATATATAAACTTGTGAAGGTTCAAAGCAAATTCAGGTTCAAAGGAGGCATTAGTCTCAAGTGCAGGTTCACAAGCATTCAAAATTAGGTTAGAACAATAAAAGGGTGTTGGGAACTGATCGGGAGAGAACAAATCCTATTTATGCGCCTTAACGAGCATTTGTTAGTACCTTTTTATCCTGTTTTTGTATATTTTTACTTCGTTTTCTAGTTTTTGACAGGATTTGGAAGAAATCACCTAAACCAGGCTACACAGGGTGAAAAAGCAGAAAGAAAGAAGCTGAAAAAGCCAAGTCGCGCGCGCGGAAAACCTAAAAATCGCTCGCGCGATCCGCGCGCGCGAACTGCCAAATGTCGCGCTTGCGCGATATGTGTAGAAATCAAAGTTGCGTATTTCAGTATACTGAAGACTCCTGTTTAAACGAAACTGCTGAACGACGTCTATACTGTAAATTACATCAGTTTCAGTTCGTTTCGGGTTAGGAAGGCTTCCAAAACTTGTTGTAAATCTATATATATACCCTATTTTATTACAATTAAAGGGTTAGACATTGTTGGCAACTATTATACATACATTCTACAACCATACTTCCAGCTATTGAAGGGAGGGAAGCAAGGAGAAGAAGAAGAAGACCAAGGGTTTCCATGGCCTCCTCCATCAACTACTTGCCATCCATCACTTCCATGGACGACTAGATCATAGATCTAGGGTTTCAATGAAGCCCTAGTCGAGTAATAGGGAGTATTTTATGTTTTTATTTCAGTTTTATTATGTATGGATGACAGTCACATGTTTCGAGGATTTTTATAAATAAATCGTACTTCTAGTGATTAAATCATTACTTTCAGAATTTATTCTTGTCTTAGATCTATTTTGACTGTGATGTGCTCAACGATCTATGCTTGTTGTGCTTGTTTAGATTGTTTACATGTGATGGTGCTTTATTGATTTGTGCTATCAAGTATCCGAATAGTCCATGCCTAGGTTAGACGGATTAGATCACAACCCTAGTTTAGTGTGGGATAATTTGTGCTAACCGAAGATGGATTATGTTGGTGATTGAACCATGATTATCTTCTTGTCGGAGGAATTGGGCTTGTAGCTACAATTCCCCATTATCATCCAACGTAATAAGCTAAAGTAATTCATAAATATTCCTATTATGAAGCTAGTGGTGGATTTGCAATCCTAGGTTCCCTTAAACATTATTTAAAACAACTTTAATTGCTTTCATAGTTTAAATTTATTTTTATTGTTATTAGTTTAATTGAAATCAAATCAAAATCTATTTTTTATAATTAACTAAAGTGAGGTTTTAAAATTAAGTCGTTGTAGTTAACCAATCCCTGTGGGTTTGACCTTTGCTTTCACACTACAAATCTTTTGAAAAGTAAAGAACACTTTTTATATCTTGATTCTGACAACATCAGGAATGCTCAAGAAAATTCACAAGTATAATAGACATGGGTAACGCCTTGGAGTTTCAATTAAAACGCGTCACGTTCGTAAAGCTTAAAAAATAAAAAATTCATTTTATTCACAAGAAGTGTTTGAAATTTTGTTCCAGAAGCCCTTGGGAAAAGTTGAAAGAAGAAATAAGGGATGAACACTTGGAAAATTCAGGCATAGCATTCATTTTTATAATAAGCCTTTTTGAAGAAATGAAAATAAGAAATACATACGAAATTTCTTTACAAAAAAAAAAGGCATGGAATAAAGCATTCAAGACACTCGAGGGCGCCACAAGCATAGCATTCGCGTTAAAAAGGGGCATCTAAAAGTTGTGTCGATTGTACGTTGCATTCATACAGAAAAGGAATACAAGAAAGAAATTAAAAAGAGAAAGGGGAGCGTTTACCTTGCGCTTGAACGCGCGGACCGATAAGTTCTCGTCCGGGTCCCGGAGCAGGAGTGTAGCATCAGGATGATGGGTGGCCGTGTACTTGGCCTTCTTCTTTCTCCCCGAACCGCTAGCCATAATCTGTCCAGGAAAAAAGAGAATTCACGCGTTAGATTCGTAGAAATTTCAGAAAAACAAGGAATTAATAGAGATTAATCAAGTCTTGATCAAGCGGAACTAACCTGTGAGTACCAGAGGTCGATCCAGGCAAGAAACGAAAAAGGAATTTTTTTTCTCCAGAGAAGAAACGAGCGAGAGAAGTGCGAGAGAATGAGAAAAATGTATTGAATCCGGTGTTTTAAGCCACTGCCGCTCAAACGCGGCACTCAGTTTTCAGTGCGCGGCAGTTGATGGACTGCCGGGCGGCACTCGCCAAGTGCCGCAACGGCACTCCGTGAGTGCCGCACGGCAGTCACGGACTGTCGTAAAAATCCGCGTGTGCCGCGGCTAACTCGGTTCAAAGATCCTTCATTCCCCCCCCCCCCCCAAAAAAAAAAAAAAAATTTCAAATCAAGTCCCGAAAATTGAATTTGAGGCCCCCAAAATTTGCCCTCATTATACTTTTGGCCCTCGGGGTCATTTTTAGGTTTAAGTTGGTTACAAATTTCAGAATTTAGGAGTATATATGAGCCCGTGGGCCACGGATTTTGAATAGTTGAAATAAATTTTGGCCCGTGGGCTCCCGATTTTTGAAAATTGAAAAGATTTGAGCCCGTGGGCTCCCGATTTTTGAAAATTGAAAAAAGATTTGAGCCCGTAGGCTCCCAATTCTTGAAAATTGAAAACTATTTGAGCCCGTGGGCTCCCGATTTTTTTGAAAATTGAAAAAGATTTCAGGAATATAACAGATTTATATTCTCGGTTCTCGCAACAGATTTGCGTTTACCCTCGTTTTGGGAATATAACAGATTTATATTCCCAGTTCTCGCAACAGATTTGCGTTTACCCTCGTTTTGAGAATATAATAGATTTGTATTCTCGATCCACGTAACAAATTTGCGTCGATCCTTTGTCTTGAGAGTATAACGGATTTATATTCTTGGTTCTCGCAACAGATTTGTGTTAACCCTTATTTTCAGGAATATAACAGATTTATATTCTCGGTTCTCGCAACATATTTGCGTTTACCCTCGTTTTGGAAATATAACGGATTTATATTCCCGGTTCTCGCAACAGATTTGCGTTTACCCTCGTTTTGGGAATATAACATATTTATATTCTCGATTCACGTAACAGATTTGCGTCGATCCTTTGTCTTGAGAGTATAACGGATTTATATTCTCGGTTCTCGCAACGGGTTTGCATTAACCCTTGTTTTGGGAATATAACGGATTTATATTCTCGGTTCTCGCAACAGATTTGCGTTAACCCTCGAAAATCAATTCAAAGGCATCTTCATGACCCTTGTAATAGATTTTTGCATCAGTCAAAGGATCAGATAATCTTTTCTAACTAACGCGTCACGTAATGTGCGTCATACGTAGGGAAGACATGATAAGCATGGCACCTGCAAGACCAGGTTAATACAGAAAACACCATTGCATCGCATCACGACAGGATAGGTGCATGCATCCGTATGGTTACTTATGCTTGTGTGTGTTTGGTTCCTGCCCGAACTATGCTTTGGTCTGATTCCTGATGGGATACGTAGGCAGCTCACCATCGAGCACGACCAACATGAACCGTTTGTGAAGCCGTTTTTGCAACGCATTTTGTTTTACCTAAATTCAACAGTCTGGTCAAAGGCTTGTCTTCACACAGGCTTTGACATTCACTCATGGGACGCATTGCCCCCACGAGTTCTGTCAAAGAGGGGCAAACTGTAGACACCCCAATTTTGACCGACCGTCGAATTTAGGAGAGCGTCACCTCCACGTCCAATGATGATAAGGATCGAAAGATTCGAAGTATTCCAAGCTCTTTAGAAAGTTCTCCAAACGCGATAAAATTTCACAGAAAGAAGAAAATACCAGGTATTTAGGAGAATTCAGGTATAAAACACCATTTTTGGAAAAGATCTTCAAAAATAAGTTTCTTTAAGAAAAAGGGAACAAAGAAAAGACCTAAAAAGGGAAGTTCAACAGAAAACGGCATACGGCAGCATTCCGCGGCACTCAGTGAGTGCCGACCGGCATTCAGTGAGTGCCATCCCGGCATTTACTGAGTGCCGCCGACATTTTTTTACTGCCGTTTGCTTTTAAAGTCCGTATTTTATGGTACAATACGTATATGTATACGGATAAAAATAAAAAACTGATAAAGTAAGGTTGACGAAAATACGGCAATCAATAATTTGGCGCTGCACTTACTGAGAGCCGCGCGGCAGTCACGGAATGCCGTCGCGGCAGTCATGAAGTGCCGCTGCGGCATCCACGGACTGCTGTAGATTACTTTTGACTGTCGCCCTGGGCAGCAGTCTGTCTAATTTCAGGAAGTACGTATTGTACCACCAAATGAAACATTTACACCTGTCTTTTACTCCGAATTCACTAAAAATACTTGGTAATTTTGTCTATAAAAGAGGGAGGATCTTCCTTGAGGAAAGGAGAGAGATATACAACACAATACATGAGAGATAACCACCACTATACTAACATATTTTTTAGAAAGAAAAGAGAGAGTTTGGGAGAGCTTGAAGAAGAGTTTGGAAGATCTTCAAAGGAGAGAAACTTTAAGGATAGTTTGGAGGTGATCCTCTAACCATAAGTTGTCTATTTACATTCTTCCTTTTTTTGAATCTCTAATCCTCAAACCTTTTTATTTTCTTTGCTCCATTTCTTTTGTTGATCATACTTTCTTCTTGAGACTCTTAGAGATTCTCAATATCTCTCTTGAAATCTCTTGAACATGATCTTTTGAATCCCATGTAAGCTTGTGCTTCACATGGGAATCAAAGTTTGATCATCACTCCATTTCATAAGCAAATAGATGGATCTAAGTCTACTCTCATGACTTGGATCCTCTAAACTTGATGTTTCATTGAATCCTTTCTATATTCCTCTGAGACCCATGAGTATAGTCATGTCTTCATCTCCAATGACCATCAAATGGTAGGAGAAAGTGGTTTTGAGTCTAAGCCCATCCCCATGGTTTAGATTCCTTATCTTGAGATTTCATGAAGTCCATTCATACTTCACTTGAAATCTATAAATATAAAGGTCTTTAGTCTCCAATGAACATCAAATGGTAGGAGAATATGGCTTAGTTTAAGTCCAACTTCATGGTTCAATAGTTGGGGTTAACAAATAAAAGTTGAACTTGACAATTGAAAACAGTGAGTTCACAAACTGTTTTTGATCAAAGATTTTTAGTTCGAAATCTGACCGTCGGAATCAAGTGAAACCAACGGGAAAGTGTCAATAACACAATATTCTACCACTGTAATTTTTGTTTTAAGGTGGTTTCACGTCTAAAGTGGTTTGGTTATAAGTTTTGTAAGGTCACTACAATCTGTCCAGAGTTTCAGCATAGTAACACTCTTTTGAAATAAGCAAACCAATGCTTTAATAAAGTGTTTGTGACCCAAAATAATTTTTTATAAGTAGATTAATGTGTTAGGAAGTCACCCTAAAAAGAACAAAGCATTTTTGATTGTTTTGCTATTTTTAGAAAATCGTACAAGAACTCTGGACAGAAGGTTGTAGAATGCTAAGTGATGTCTGGTTTTTGTCCAATTCCCGGAGATCCAACCGTTGAAACTTTGATTTCTTTTTTGGGTTAAAACCTAGACACACAGAGGCATCCTTTGTCCAAAATTCATCAAGATCAAACCACCGGAACCACGTTTTTTCATTTTGTTATGTTATAATCTGCTCTCAGCAATTTCCAAAATTCTGCAATAGTTTTCATCAAATCTTGTGAATAATGGTTTAGATGAAATTTTCATGAGTCAAGGTTCAAACCATATTTCAATAATGATTAGTTAAGCTTGAATTCAAAGTTTAAGTGAACCAAACCATTGAGTATTTCATAATTCATTCTTGCTCATGACATATTCATCCGTATGGATCGACATTTGTAGTTAAGATTTGTTTGTTTTAGATTTAATTATATTCTATAGATTTAAGCTAGAAGTTTAGGATTATTATTTTAGATCCAACTTTACATTTTGTATATCATGTGGACTAACTCATTGTTTTGTAGCGCATTTGAGGTACAGTTTCGCATCTCTTCTCTAGTTTATTCTATTTGTTGATTTTATTGATATTCGACTCAATGAGCGACACCTTAAACTAGGTCTTGCCTTATGTGTATACATGATTAGAGACTCTTTCTAGGATTTTCTTTTGTTTGTATGCATTGCACGTTTAATATCGCTGCTGGATCCCGGGTAAGTTCTCTTGTTCCCTATTGCATATCATATTGTCTGCTACTTGACTTATGTGGCTTTTTTTGAATGATATTTTATCAATTGCAATTTTACACCCCTTTAGACCTGCTTTTGTGATGTATATCTATATATATGTATTAGTCGAGGACATGCTCAGATAATTAATTCGATTAAAAGGATGTTGAGTAGAGGCCTATCGCAAGATAGGATGAGAGAGGGTGCTTTAGTCCGACGGGCTCCTTCCTCTCTCATTCCATAATCCCCGGACCTAGTTAATCTCTGGTTTCTAAAAGATCAGTTTGCTTTGAAAATGGTTTCTTAATTTTCCTTTTAAAAATTAAGTGGCAACTCATTTGTTTTCTATTTTTGAAAGAATTTTACAACAAAAGCTGTGGGTAGAAAGAAAACTGCGATATCCACAATCTGGCGACTCCATTGGAGATCGAACCCAGAATCTCTGGTTTCGTAGACCAGAATTCTGATTTTGGGTTCACTTGAGGATTAGACTTGAAAAATATCCTTTTAAACAAATTAATTAATCTTTGTATGCCTGTTGCATTTCACTTGCATGTCCAGCCAGTAGATTCCACGGAACTATGACCTTGGAGGCTCGGGGCAGCCCGGTCGGTCAAGTCATCATGGGACTGTGTGATCACCCTTGATCTCGTACCATGATTTGGTATATGAAGCATCCTATCGGGTGTGTGTCAAGGTCCCTTATTTGACCAAAGCCCAGCTTTTGCATAGTAGCTTCCATAGAACCTTTCTATCTTAGGAAATCAATTCTTGATTAGGGTTATGTGCTAGGAAGTTTTGTAGACCCGGAAGGGATTACTTGAGATGATGACGATACTTGCTTGATGAAAGATGTCTAATCTTTTAATCGACTTTTAGCAATTTCTCCCCGTGTCCCGCAACACTTGGAGAACATGCTAAACCCTGATTATAAGATTATGCTTCTTATATCATGTTTAGCTAAGCATCATTGACCTTGTATGTATCCAAATTCATGGAAAGTACGGTGATAATCCGGTCATGTAATCCCTCTACCCAAAGAATTTCTTTTTCCAAGATTTTCATTCACCCTCCCCAAACAAAAAAATCTTTTTCTCCTTTCAATTAAAATTCCCAAACTAACCCTTGTCAAGGCGTATTTACACTTGATCATCTTCAAAAGAAATAAATTCGACAAACCTTGAAATTATTTTGGGGAGGATGATTTTCGGAATAAAAAAAAAAAAACAAATCATTTTTTCAAAAAGACTGTCAAAAGCATTCTCAAGCATTGTTTTCAAAACCTTTTTACCATCCAAAAAATGCTTTACAAAATTTTTTTGAATATCCAACCTCTAGAGGGTAGTGATGATCACAATAAGAGGAGAAATTAGTGCACTTGACACGGGTGAGGATCTTATGTGCTTATGTGTTAGGATTAGGATTTTCTCTTTTTTTGGCATATAGAGTAGGCACACACGCACACATGCATTGCATCCGCATGACATACAATAAAAAAATGTGTCTTTGAGAAGATAAAAAGATTTTAAAAGGGAAAATTCCAAAATTTGCTGTAGGAGCAAAAATAGCATCCAGATCAAGTCAAACCTGGTTTAGGGATCCTACGGCGAGGCTAGTAAGAAGGGAAGGCACTAACATGACTGAAGAAAGAAACAACGAAGAGATGGCCGGGTTAAGGATACTGGTAGAACAACAAGCGGAGCAGATGAGGCGACAGGCCGAAAATATGAACCGCATGATGGGGATGATAGAAGAGCTGAATCACCGACCACCACATGTAATTCCACCTGTCATGGACCCACCTTTGGGAGGAGGAGAAAGAGATTGGTTCGACGATCAGGAAGCACAATGGACTGATACACTGCGGGCCAACACAGACAGAGAGAAAGCTGAGAAAGAGAAGCAACTGACCGAGAAAATAGAGAAGTTGGAAAGGGTGATGTACACGGCTCAGGGGGTTGATACCTATCTAATGGAGTTAGAAGGCCTGTATGATGGGGTCCACGAGACGCTGCCTGCCGGGTTCAAAATGCCGGTCTTTGATAAGTTTGATGGCACCGGAAATCCTCGCAGTCATATAAGAATGTGTATTGGGGCTTTCCAACCGAGCGGCTTGAGCACAACTATGATGGCGGTACTATTCCAACAAACTTTGACTGGAGCTGCTCTGTCCTGGTATCTTACTCTCAAACCAAGCAAAACCAGGGTGTGGGAAGAAGTGATTAAGGCATTTATGGCACAGTACGAATACAATCAAGATTTGGATGTCACTGTCTGAGATTTGGAGACCACTAGGCAAGGGAACAAAGAATCATTCGTCGAATACCTGAGCAGATGGAGGGGAAAGGCAGCTAAAATGGTACAAAGGCCGTTTGAGAAAGACCAGATCCGAATGCTAATGAAGAATCTATAGCCAGTGTATCAAGAAAAGATGAGATTCCAGTCGATCAATACCTTTGCTGAGGTTTTCGATTTTGGGACAAGGATAGAGGATGCGATCCAAGAAGGGGTAATCAAGAAAGAGGAGCAACCAAACCGGTACAGGAGGCTAAACTATGGGTCCAACGGAGGACAAATGGGGGGTCACTCTGGCCCCACTGATGTCAATGCACTGAATGGGCCGGAAAAGAAATTTGACATAACACCAAGGAGAGGAGGGGATAAAGCACCAAGAAAGTTCTCAGATTTGGGAGTGTCACTGTCAACCGCCCTCGATAGATTGTTAGCCAAGGGGCATCTCCGTCAGCTGGAACCACGACCTCTACCGAGTCCGCTTTCGCTAAATTTCCAAGGGGACCTCTTCTGCAAAATTCATCAGCAGAAGGGTCACTCAACGGATAGGTGTATGAGACTAAGGCACGAGATTCAGGACCTCATTGATAATAAGGTGATTTCAGAACCCCCCCCACCAAAGCTCCGAATGTTACTATAAATCCGCTTCCGAATCATCGAACTGTGCCACCACCACAGGGCCTTTACCTCTTAGGGATAGAAGAATTAGCAACCTTCGATCCGTCTAGGCTAATCACTAAGGCCGGGACACCAAGAAAGCCATATCGGCTGCCCAAGGATTCGACAATCTGTGCTTTGGAGGATCAGCAGAGAAAGAATAAAATAGGACAACCAGACTGGTGGGTTAAAGGGAGTGACGATCAAGACGAAGGCCAGGTAGAAGATGATCTTTGGTACGAGAGCGACAAAGAAACAGAGGTGGTGAAGGGTACTTTGACAGTTGATTCAGAAATTGACAATCTATGGGCAAGGGAAGAAGTCAGTCATTTAACTAGGTCTGGCAGACACTTTAAACTACATGAGCTAGAAGAGGATCATCCCGGGAGAGAATTGGACAAAGGAAAAGGGAAGATGAATGAAGAAGAGGAAGAAGACAGGGTTCTAAAGCAGATGAAGAAAACTCAGGCCAATATCACCATTTGGGGGTTGCTGATTGCCTCCAAATGCCATTGACAGGCGATCCTAGACGCTCTGAATCAATCTGATGTGTCTATCGACACCACCCCGGAGGATATCGTAGGACTGATCGGCAAAACTCTGACTTCGACTATTACCTTCTCGTCAAATGACTTGCCTCCGGGAGGGCCTGTCCGCAACAAACCGTTGTATGTCACTGTCGAATGCTTGGGGAACATCGTGCCTGCTTGCCTGGTTGATAATGGGTCGGCCCTCAACGTGTGTCCTTTCCGAACGGCTACGCGAATGGGCCTGGATGAGTTGGCATCTACATCATCTGAGCAAAGGGAAAGAGCCTACGACAACACCCAGAGAACAGTCATGGGGATAGTCCTTCTTCGTCTCGTTATCGGCCCTTTTGGAAAAGAAGCTGAATTCCAGGTCATCGACATCCCCGCTTCCTTCAACCTGTTGCTGGGTAGGCCTTGGTTGGACAGTTTGGGTGCTATACCATCAACGATCCACCAGAAGGTTAAGTATGTCTGGGAGAATAAAGTCTGTGATATCCGCGGGGACAGATGGGTTCGTTCGTCCGAAGCATCATCAAGCGCACCAGTTCTGGAATTACAACTGCAAGAAGAAGAAGCAAAAATGGGAGGGTTCGAGTTCATCAGCATGTTAGAAGAGGAAAAGCCGAGGGAGTTTCTACCGCTCCATTTCTTTCCAGGATTAGGGTTGGGGAAAAACCTTCAAGGTCTGCCTGAGTTTCCAAGAATACCTACTCGGACTCACACTCACGGTCTGGGGTACCAGCCGACAAAGAAGGAGCTGAGGGCAAAGAAGAAGACAGCGGACGCACCAATGGACCCTTATCAAAAGACACTCAACGGTTACTTCGTAAAGGAAGGAGAAGATTTCCTCTTCTGTGGCTTCTCAGAGCCATGGATGGACCAAAAGGATAAACGTCTAAAGCCAGGGTTCGAGATCTTTTTCTCCCATGAATTTTCTAAGTATGAAGACCCGTTTTTACAAATGCCTGAAAAGTCTGTCGCTGCCAAGGATTGGATCGGTGCGTTAGACGGCTCTGTCATGAAAAATCTGCTGGATGAGGGAAGCACGGAGGTTATGAAAACGAATCCTGGAAAAGCAAAGGGTGAATACGTCAAAGGTCTGGTGGAGGAAGTGGCCGAGAGTGGAGAAGATGAGGAAGATCAGGGAGAGACCGACAAGGGAAAGGCCGAGAAAGAAAAGATGGAAGAAATTACCAAGGCGGGGGATCTGGAAGAATGCTTCATCACTGATCTGGGGGGAGAGAACAAGAGAGTGGGTTTTTGAGTCTAGTGATAGGTTTTCCCCACACCCAGAGTCTGTAATGGCCCAAATGAGACGTCTGTCAATTTCTATGTCTGTTGTAATCACTCCAAAGAAAATCAATGAAAGTATGACTGATTCTGCCTACTCGAACGCGCTTAATGAATGTGATGAATGTGATGATCATGAAATACCTAATGAATTGCAAAAGTTAATTGAAAAAGAAAAAGAATCTGCATGCAAAATCATTGAGGACACTCTAACAGTTAACCTAGGAAATGAAAATAATCCTCAAAATGTCTTTATTGGCTCCACACTTAGCAATAAAGAAAGCAAAGAACTAATCAATCTATTAAATGAATTCAAAGATGTTTTTGCATGGTCTTATAATGATATGCCAGGTATTGATCCAAAGATAGTCTAGCGCCACATCCCTCTCTTTCCCAATTCAAAACCCATAAAACAAAAATTGAGGCGAATGAGGCCAGAATAGGCACTTAAAGTAAAAGAGGAGGTTGAAAAGCAATTAAGGGCTGGATTCTTGATGGTCACCGAGTATCCTGAGTGGATTGCCAACATTGTACCTATCCCAAAGAAGGACGGTCGTGTTAGGGTTTGCATTGATTTTTGAGATTTAAACAGGGCAAGCCCTAAAGACTATTTCCCGTTACCCCACATCGACGTATTGGTCGATAACACTGCGGAACATGAGCTTCTACCTTTCATGGATAGATTCTCTGGGTATAATCAAATCCTCATGGCACCCGAGGATAGAGAAAAAACCACGTTCATCACTCCGTGGGGGACATATTGCTGTAGGGTCATGCCGTTCGGACTTAAGAATGCAGGTGCGACCTATCAGAGGGCTGCCACCACTTTACTACACGACATGATCCACAAAAAAGTGGAGGTGTATGTGGATGATATGATTGTGAAATCCAAAGTGAGGGAAGGGCAGCTAGAGGCTTTGAGAGATTGAGGGAGTTCAAAATGAGGCTAAATCCGCAGAAATGCACGTTCGGAGTCACTACCGGGAAATTATTGGGATTTCTTGTTACTCAAAGGGGAATAGAGGTGGACCCCACCAAAATAAAAGCCATAACCGAAATGAACCCACCGAAAAATGAGAAAGAATTAAGAGGTTTCTTGGGGAGAATACAGTTCATCAGCCGCTTCATTTCCAAACTCACCTTAACCTGCGACCTACTGTTCAAACTGCTTAGAAAAGGAGAGAAATTCAAATGGGACGCCCCTTATCAACAAGCCTTCGACAAAATCAAAACCTACCTCCAAAATCCACCTGTCCTATCGCCACCTTTACCTGGGAGACCCTTGTTACTTTATCTCTCCGTATCTGAAGACTCGATGGGGTGTATGCTAGCCCAAGAAAGAGAAGAGGGGCACGTGGAGAAGGCCATTTATTACTTGAGCAAAAGAATGGTCGGATATGAGTTAAAGTACTCACCCTTGGAAAAAGCTTGTTGAGCCTTGGTTTGGTGCCTTCGCCATTACATGCTAGCCTTCCCTGTAATCCTGGTATCCCGAATGGACCCATTAAAATACCTATTCGAAAAACCCGTCTTGACCAGTAGGATTTCCCATTGGACCATGATGCTAGCTGAATTCTACATCAAGTATGTCACTGCCAAGTCTGTGAAAGGAAGGGCTGTCGCTGAGTTTTTAGCCGACCTTGCTATAGAATCCGAGGACGAGGGAGAATTCAAGTTCCCGGATGAGGGAATAATGGAGGTAAAGGAGGATTTGTGGAGAATGTACTTCGATGGAGCAGCCAACTAACTAGGTTACGAGTTGGAATCATTCTCATAACACCCGATGGGGCCCCTACCCCATTAGCCGTCAAACTCAAGTATAACTCGATCAACAACACCGCGGAGTACGAAGCGTGCATAATTGGGATGGAAGCAGCCTTAGCTTTGAAAGTCAAACAGATTGATGTCTTCGGAGATTCCAATTTGATCATATCCCAAGTCCGAGGAGATTGGAGGGTAAAGCATGAGAAGTTGAGACCTTATCACGACTACCTGGAAAGTCTGAAAGCCTGATCCAGAAGATTTCTTTTTACCACCTTCCTCGTGAAGAAAACCAACTAGCCGACTCCTTGGCCACCTTAGCATCAATGATCCAAATCCCTTCCAAAACTACCATGATCCCGCTATCCATAGAAGTGAGGAATCAACCGTCATTTGAAATGATCGCGACCATAGAAAGAGAAGATGAAGTGCCTTGGTATGAAGATGTGTGGAAGTTCATCAAAGAAGGAGAATACCCCGAAGGAGCCTCAGAAAAGGACAGAAAGGCGATTCGACGATTCGCCGCCCAGTTTGTGATTTACGCGAATAAGCTATGGAAGAAATCCTACACCGGGTACAATCTAGAATGCCTATATGGGAAGGAAGCTAAGAGAATGATGGAGGAAATACATGAGGGAGTGTGTGGGCCCCACATGAATGGCCACATGCTGGCAAAGAAGATCATCCGACAGGGGTACTATTGGACGACCTTGGACAAAGACAGTTGCAAATATGTTAGGGATAAGTAGGCGGGCTCTCCAAAGCCCTCGGTCCACTCAAAAAAGACTGTGCTAAACTAGGGGCAAATTGGCATTTGCCCAGAACCACTTTGAAGCCCTAAAATCAGGGGCAAACTTCGTTTGCTAGCCGAAGAACCCAGATACAAGACCCTCCTTTGGATCACCTGGCTATCAAGATAAGTATTATAAAGAAACAAATGAGAATTCATGGTATAGAAGAAGTAAAGCTTTAAGCAAAAAGCAAAGTAAAGAGCCAAGTAAAGACATTGAAAGGAGAATTCTTCATAAAAGATTAATCGAAGGAGTGAGCACTTTGATTAAGCATGTTAGAACTTTCCTAAAGATAACAACACTTCTTTAAAAAAAAAAAAAAAGAAGGAAAATCACATTCAAAAGCGTAAAAAGGAGTAGGCAGGGTCTGTCAGAAAGTTTTGTAAAATGGCAAGCTTTTCGCTGTTCTCGTCTACTTTATTATGCATGTGTCTGTCAAACTCGTCTCGCAACCAAGGCCTGGATCTCTAGAAGGTACTGGACAGTAGGCATAGTTGGAGCAGGAATCTTCAGGCTCGGAGCAGCCATCCTGCTGTGCCAAGCCTCGATGAAAGCCTTCACGATAGAAGAGCGCAAAGTGGACCCCTGGTGAAATCAGCAGTCACAGATTCAATAGTATCTTGCAAAAGTCCAAACTGACGGACAACCCGATCGGGAATGTAGAAAGTAGTAGTACGCAAACCTGGCAGCCAGATGCCAGGTCGTCCAGGAAGGCGTACAGCAATAGAGCGAGGGGTCCACTATGGACAAACCCAGCAGATATCACTAGAAGAGAGGCCCTGGAGCCAACCAAGCCATGCATCGGTGGATTAAAATAAGTGGTGAATCTCCATACGATCGTAAGGAAGTGACCCGCGAAGATGGGAAGGGTGTATAAAGAGATCCAAACGCTCCATGAGCCAAATTTGCAAAACAAAAGGTGCCCCGGCAGATAACGTGACCCCGGTAGTATGAGCATGGCCTAATCCAATCAGAGTTTCACCAAGGACCAGCATAACAACACTTTTCATCTCCCGCAAACCGCAGGCAATGGGTATAAGGGTGTCGGAAGATGACTGAAAGAGGAAGTAAGAGAGCATAGCAATCGACAGGGCACTACGTCGGATGATCTGATACTCACCATCGTAAGGGTCCCCTATGGGAGCATAAACGGAAGAAAGGCGCCCAAAATCAATCTGCATGTCACAAATAAAGGAGCCCGCCGCATTCTGAGATGTGTGGAGAAGAGTAGCTAAATCCTGGACATACCTGGCCTGAACTGGAGGAACCGTCAATTCAGCAGAAGGATCAGTGTGAAGAATGGCGCTGAATTCCTCAAACAAGGGGCAAATCTCCTGAGATCCAAAACGAATGACGTTGAAAGAAGGATCCCAACATTGGATGGCAGCTCAAAGTAGACCCTCATTCAAATTCATCCGTCGGAAAGAGAAAAGATCATTTAGCCTGAAGCACTCAAAGTTGAGCCTATCAACGCCGGAAAGGGTATCCATCCATGGGAAAAGGATTTGGGAGCTGATGGGGGCCATTTAGGAAGAAAGTAAAGAAGAAAAGAGAAGTGTTTTGCGGAGCCTTGAGAAAGAAGGGGTATAAATAGGGGAATAAAGCTGCCTACCTACCCGCGGCGCTCGATAAAGTGCAACGACACTCAATGAAATGCCACACGGCAGTCCGTGAATGCCGTTGCGGCATTCACTGACTGCCGTCGCGGCTCGTACTGAGTACTGCAAAGACCTAACCGAGTGTCGTTCTGAGTTTTTCATTGGCCAGGGTCTGTTTGTAACACGTTTAGCCCACCTGCAAACAAAAAACTAGATAAAAGACAGTAAAACGTGCGCTTCATGCAGCACGTGCAATAAAGACTAAGCCATGATCGCATACATTCATTTCATTCATTTGTTCATTATAAATAAAAGAGATAAAAGCATTCAAAAAATCAAATAAAGGAGGGACCAAGCTATGGTCCCACATACGGCAAAAGGACCAAGCTATGGTCACACGTACGGTGAATAAAAGAGTAAAAATATAATAATAAAGGTATCAAGAGTGCCTATCCTACGGGCTATCGTAGAGCCATCATCAAGATAAGAGTGAACATATATATATATATACAATCCATCAAATAAAGTATGCATCCTCCCAAAACACTCAAAAGAAATAAAAAGTAAGAAAAAGCAGGATCAGCCTCAGCCCCGGCTGCGAGTCTGATAGGTCATATGCCTGAGGGGCTCCTCCTCCGACTCTGTCCCGCTACCTCCAGCGCTCTCCCCACGCCCGCCGCTACCGCCGCCTCTGCCTCGACCCCCGCTGCTGCCTCCGCCGCTACCACCGCCTCGCCCCATGCCTCGTCCAGCACCGCCATTCCCAGGAATGTCACTGAGGGTAATGCCGAACTGCTGGAGTCGCTGCTGAAGCTGTCCCACCTGCTGGGACAGGACTCTGATCTCCTCCGTCTGAAATAAGAGAGGATAAGTTCAGAAAGTGTTGAAAGGACAAATGAAATACTAAGAATAAAAGGATAAAGATCATGCCTGGGCCCTCAACTGAGCCGCAGCAGTCGCCCGAGCTCCCTCAGCCTGAAAGCAAGAACCAAGAATAAAGGTTAGTAAAAGAAGAGGCAATCAAAGTCAAAGTGAAGGGATGGGAAGAAGTCCCTTACCATCCACTCTCGTCCAAGAACCCATTGTCGCACGCTGTGGGCATACGTCAAGCCCTCCTCCGCATAAGCACGCGGGACGACGTCGTAATGAAGAGGAATAGTGGGGGCGCTGATGTTGTCAGTATCAAGATATAAAAGTATGCTTATTTTTTGCTTTACTTTCAAAAGATTTGTAGTGTGGAAAGTAAAGGTCGAACCCACAGAGATTGATTACTACAGTTCTTAATTTTAAAACCTAAGTCTAATTAATTAGGAAAAACGGATTTGAATTGGATTTGATTAAACTAATAACTATAAAAATAAATCTAAACTATGAAAGCAATTAAAAGTGTTTTTAATGAATGTTTAAGGGAACCTAGGATTGCAAATCCACCACTAGTTTCATAATAGGAATATTTATGAATTACTTTAGCTTTTTATGTTGGATGAATATGGGGAATTGTAGCTACAAGCCCAATTCCTCCGACAAGAAGGTAATCATGGTTCAAGCACCAACATAATCCATCTTCGGTTAGCACGAATTAACTCACACTAAACTAGGGTTGTGATCTAATCCGTCTAACCTAGGCATGGACTATTCGGATACTTGATAGCACGAATCAATAAAGCACCATCACATGTAAACAACCTAAACAAGCACAGCAAGAATAGATTGTTGAGCACATCACAGTCAAAATAGATCTAAGACAAGAATAAATTCTGAAAGCAATGATTTAATCAATAGAAGTACGATTTGTTAATAAAAATCCTCTCAACATGTGACTGTCATCCATACATAATAAAACTAAAATAAACACATAAATAAAACCCTATTACTCATCTAGGGCTTCATTGAAACCCTAGATCAATGATCTAGCCGTCCATGGAAGTAGTAGATAGCAAGTAGTTGATGGAGGAGGCCATGGAAATCCGTGGACTTCTTCTTCTTCTCCTTGCTTCCCTCCCTTCAATGGCTGGAAGTATGGTTGTAGAATGTGTGTATAATAATTGCCAACCCTCTAATTGAGTAAATTTAGAGTTTATGTAGAGTTTATACAAGCTTTGGAAGGCTTCCCAACCCGAAACGAACTGAAACGCATGTAATTTACAGTCTGGACGTCGTTTAGCAGTTTCGTTTGCACAGGAGTCTTCAGTATACTGAAATACGCAACATTGGTTTTTGGGCATATCGCGCGAGCGGGTCGCGCGAGCGCGACGTTTGGACCTTCGCGCGCGCGGATCGCGCGAGCGATTTTGGGATTCTCGCGCGAGCGGATCGCGCGAGCGATTCTCTGATTTTCGCGGGCGCGGGTCGCGCGCGCGACTTGGCTTTTTCAGCTTCTTCAACTATGCTTTTTCACCCTGTTTAGCCTGGTTTAGCTGATTTCTTCCAAAACCTGTCAGAAACTAGAAAACAGAGTAAAAATATACAAAAACAAGATAAAATGTACTAACAAATGCGCGTTAAAGCGTATAATTAGGATTAGTTCTCTCCCGATCACACCCCCAAACCTACATTTTGCTAGTCCTCGAGCAAAACTAAAATAAAAACTACTAATAGAAATCTATTCCAATTTCGTATGGATCACGATTGCATTTAGCATATGCAACAAGCCTTTTAAACCCCTAGGTGTCCCTAGTCGGACGAGTGAAGTCTCGTGAGGGTTCTCATCAACAAGTTACCCACAACCATCTTTATTAACTTAAAATTTAAAAAGTTTTATTAAAAACGAAAAACATAATATTCAATACTCCTTATTATACAACAAAGATTTGAAATAGGATAACGAACATAAAGAGATAGAATCAAACGTCTACAAACATCATGAAAAACAATCTCAAGCACATGCATTGTATAAATCAATAGAGTTTCTCATAAAATTGCACGTGTGTGATATGGTAGTCAAATGAACACGCGCATGTCATGAACTTAGAATATAACTCGGATAACCATCCAACTATGCTTCGACTACGAATCTCACAATGAATTACACTCTCAAATAAAACACTCCGAAACAGGTGTAATTTTTCTAAAATATGTGAGTAAAAGAAATATGTTTTCAAAACGAGAAATGCTCACATATGACTCGAAAAAAACGCATGACACAAAAGAACAGTAGTCTCATGGATAGGATGCCAACAATCAAAAGAAATTAATCATTACCATGTTTTAATCCCCCTCCCATCGTTTACATATCAAAACCATGTTTTCTAGGATCAATTAGGACTTTTCAAAGGTTGTAACATGGCTCAGGTAATGAAAGATGATAAAAAGGGATATATCAAGTAGTTTCAGAATGGCATTGTAAAGCATGTTCAATTTCTTTCATTCGTCTCTTCTACCACATTCATCTTTTCATACTTTTTCTCATTCATTTTTCTTCTTTTCTTTCAATTTTTTTCAACCTCCCTCTTCTTTATTTTTTCTTTATTCCTTTCCTCCTCGTTGCTTTTGAAACGAATATTCAATAAATAACAAGGCAACCACCCCGAACATCATCTTATTTTCTTCTTATTCTCAATCACACATCGCCTTAACACCACTAAAAGGTGATCAATCTTTCAGAAGTGAACTCCAAGTTGGCCAAATTGGAGCAAAAACAAGGATAATGGTAATTTAAGAAAGAAATGGCATTTTAATGGCTCAAAGGGCGAACTAAGGAAATTTTTCATTTATCGGTCATAAACAAAGAGGGCCTAAAATCATGTCCTAGGGTCATATGGTTCTTCAATGTTTACGACGGAAGATTATTTTGCATGGTAACAAATATTTTAACTTGACTATTAACCAAAACAAGAATAATGAGACTAAACAACAAGTTAATGTGCTATTTCAATGAAATTCGACAAACACAAGATGTATTTATAACCCTCTAAATAGAAAAGATAGGCTCAAAAGCTCACCGGGTCTAGTCTCCACCATATGTTATCTAGAAATCCGAATCATATTATAGTTCACAACCAACATGTATTCCAATGACTACGTGCAGTGCATAGGTTTATGTGCAAATCTATGATATAAAACTACGATTCAAACTATACATAACTTAAAACATTTCAACATGACTTTAGCAAATGTTTAATCACATCTTCTCTTGTTTATCATTCTATAACAATTCAAAGTTCTCTATCAAAAAGTATCAAATTAATCTTGCAAAAGCATCGGTAATCATCGTTTATTTAAACACACTTATTGAAAAAATTTTAAAATTTAGCATAAACTAATGTTCATGTGTGTGCATACCCCCAAACCTAAACCTTTCATTGTCCCCAATGAAACAATAAAACGAAAGACCGGAGAGTACATAAGGAAAGAACGATAGTACCTCGATCTCGACAATGGCAAACAGGTGAACACAAATGAATATGGCAATAAAATTCAATGGTACCTGTTAATACTAGATAAACGAAAAGAAACTAACAAAAGAATGAAACTAAACTATAAAATATAAGTCGATAAACTAATCTAAACCAAACTAAACGAATAACCGGAAAAGTATAGATGTATTAAGGAAAACAACAACTAACTCGATCTATAATGGCTAAAAAAAACAAAAATAGAAACGAAAACATTATCAGAACAAGTATGGGGGAAGGATACAGAAAACAAAGGAGAAAAACAGATAATGGGAAAATCGCGCGAGCGGTCCGCGCGAGCGGCCGTCGCGCGCGCGAATTCCCAAAAATTTTTTTTTTTTTTTTTTTTAAATAATCGCGCCAGCGAGGGTACCTCGCGCCCGCGAGATCAGGCGCGAGGAGAACCTGAGGCCTCATAATAAAGAAAAGCAACGAAAAACACTAAGGGGCAATCTCGCGCGAGCGGGCCGCGCGCGCGAGTTTGGTGTTTTCCATTTTTTGTTTAAAATTATGTATATGCTATTAAAATAAATTAATTCCACCCCCAAACCTTTCCAGAATATCCAAAACAGACACAAACAGACCCAAAAACGACCAAAAATAAGAAAAACGAACGAAATGAAGCTTGGGTTGCCTCCCAAGAAGCGCTAACTTTTATGTCTTCAGCTAGACCATTCTAGCTCATGACTTTATGGAGGCCGTAACTCGGATTTAGTACCCTTTAGGGCATTCGGGAGATTCCGGTGAAACGTCGAAACAAGGTCGCTATGTGTTAATTCATTTGACGGCTCACCTTTATCGTCAAGTCGATTTTTCACCTTCCCAGTAAATTCATCGTTAGGGGCCGAGGTAGTAGGATTCATCCACTCATCATCCTCTATACTATTCCCCGCACTTATATTTATTACGTTAGTAAGTTCAATATTCCGTTTAACCTCACATTCCGCCTCACATAGGTAATCGTCGTCTTTAGGAGGTTGATCCATAGCATTAAAAATGTTTAATTTTACGTTCATGTTCCCAAACGACACTTTCATTACCCCCGTCCGACAGTTAACACGTGCGTTAGCGGTTGCTAAGAATGGACGGCCTAGAATGACAGGAGTATGTTTCCTAGCATCTATCACGGGTTCAGTGTCAAGGACCATGAAGTCAACAGGATAATAGCATTTATCAACTTTAACCAAAACATCCTCGATGATTCCTCTAGGTATTTTAATAGAACGATCCGCTAATTGTATTGTAGCGGCCGTAGGTTTCAGTTCACCTAGACCTAATTGTCTATAAACATGATAAGGTAAGAGATTGACACTAGCTCCTAAGTCAAGGAGAGCCCTATGAATGATAGTGTCACCTATGACACATGAAATCGTAGGCGTACCGGGATCCTTATATTTTGGAGGAGCGTGTTGAAAAATAGAACTTACTTTTTCCGTAAGGAAGACCTTTTTAGGAGTATGACTACGTATTTTGCGTTTTTGCGTACATAGGTCTTTTAAACATTTAGCATAAGCGGGAATTTGTTTTATAGCATCGAGGAATGGAATATTTATTTTGACTTGTTTAAACACCTCGAGTATATCCTCAGTTTTCAATTTTTTCTTTGTAAGATTAGACGGTTCCTCAACATTAGGTGGATATGGCATTCTCGGAATATAATTTATTGGGACCGGTTCATTTTCTTTTTTAACTCTATCCACGTCTTCACCTTTTTCTTTATTCAAATTTAAATTTTCATTTTTCTCACCCCCATCCGGAATTACAACAACTTCCTCATCTCGAGTAGTCGTCCTAGTCGAAACAGCGTTTACGCTCTCACTCGTACTACCCACTGCATATTGCCCCTTAGGTTGCTGAGTAGGTTGACTCGTCGTCTTACTCTCAGTTAAACGGTTTAATGTATTAACTACTTGTCCCATTTGGGACTCTAGCTTTGCGATAGACTGAGTGTGAGAGTGCACTAACTGAATTACCGACCCAAAATTTTCAAGTGAGGCCAGCACCTTCTCCTCAAATGCATTATTGCGTGGAGGTGGAGGAGGATTGGGTTGTTGGTATTGATATTGTTGGTATTGGGGTCGGTACGTATTAGGAAAATTAGTCGACCTAGGATTATAATTATTTTGTGGGAATTGTTGCATAGAATTTACGTGTTGTTCAACAAATTCCGGATATTGAGATGCAGAAGGACATGCAAAGATATTATGGGACGGTTCGGAACATAATGCACATACTTCTGAAGAAGGTGGATTTGGCCTATTCCCCATCCTCATAAGGTGGTCAAGTTTTCTATTTAATTCTTGTATTTGCATTGACTGACTTGACTCAACTGTCACCTCTCGCTTAGGTTGCAGGTATCCCTCAGAACGGACAGACACCGCTTGGTGCATCGAATTCTCGCTCAAAGTTTCAAAAATTTTCCAGGCCTCATCGGCGCTTTTGTGTAGGAAAGTTCCAGCACAAACGGCGTCGACGGTATTCCTAACAGAGGGTATAAGCCCCTCGTAGAAGACTTGAACCAATTGCCACTTGGGAACCTGATGGTGTGGGCATGAGCGTAACAATTCTTTAAATTTTTCCCAAGTGTCATAAAGAGTCTCCCCATCTTGCATCACAAAATTAGTTATATCTTTTCTTATCTTATTTGTACGCATAATAGGGAAAAACTTTTGTAAAAAGGCGATGTGTAAAGCTTCCCATGTTTTTATTGTGTTTGGCTCAAGTGATTGAAGCCAATACTTCGCTTTGTCTCTTAAGGAGAATGGGAAGAGCCGCAATTTTAATTCATCATTATTTAGGTCTTGTATTTTCAAGGTAGAGCATATACCCTGAAAATCCCCTAAGTGTTGGTAAGGGTCTTCATTTAGACGGCCATGGAATGATGGAAGTAGCGAGATGGTAGACGACTTTATCTCAAAGTGAGATGCCGTCGCCTCCGGTAATTCGATACCAGCTTGTGGCGTGTAAGTAGTAGGAATAAAATAATTTATAAGTGGAGGAGGTGGCGGTATATTAAGATTACTCATATTAGCTCCATCATTTTGATTGTTATTGTTATTTCTTCCGTCAGCCATTTTAATCGGTTTAATTTGAAAAGTTCGAGTTTTCCTTAACCGTTCACGAGTACTCTGAATTTCGGCCTCAAACAACGACGACGGAATCGGAATTGATTCGTCGTCTTGCAACCTAGCTCTAGAAGCTTGGGTTGTGGACTTACTAGTTCTTAAGGTACGTTCAAGTTCAAGATCGAAAGATTTTAAATCTGGTTTATTTGAACGTGTACCTAACATAAACTAAAACAAAGAAAAAGAAACTAAAAACAAAAACTGACTCAACAAAAGAAAAACAAATAGCAAGCAATCACGCAACTAAGATAACAAGCATTCAACTACTGTGATGCATGAAAATTATCCTGTAATGCAATGACCGCGTCAAGCCCAGCGCCCCGGGTTTCCTAGCTAATGCAGTGCAATTAACCCTAAACTAATGCAAATAGTGCGTCACAGCGCCCTGACTTACAGCGGTTTAAAGCGAATCCCAAAGGAAGCAATTTATTTGATTGTATTTATATTTTTATTTGCGTAAGCTCCTTTGATGTAATTAGCTGCTCCACTCGGAAACGTTGACTACAAAATAAAAAAAAAAACAAGTTAGTAACTAAAAATAAAAAAAATACGAAAAGGAAACCTAATCTAATATTTACGAATTAACTAAACTACGATTCTAAAACTAAAGGTAGTAATGCAATCCCCGGCAACGGCGCCAAAAATTGATGTTGTCAGTATCAAGATATAAAAGTATGCTAATTTTTGGCTTTACTTTCAAAAGATTTGTAGTGTGGAATGAAGGAAAAACAGGTTTAAATGGAAAGTTTAAACGCGCAGCGGAAAAATCAAGTTATGAAACTTTATTGGCATGCCCGGATCTACTACTCGTCAATTCTACAGATGCGCACAAGAGGGGACACGAGTTATACCTTAGTGTCTTGAACCCAATTCTGATCTTCAACTTCCAGCAGCCTCCACTAGATGATCTTCACCCTTATGACTCCTGCGGATGCCTGCCAGAAAGACTAGGGTTGGTGGGAACCCTAATGGAGAGGATAGAGAAGGTTTTGGGACTCCAAAACAGTTTCTGCAGCTTCTGACGTTCAAAACGACGAACAACTTTTTCCAGAACGCAGCTGCCCTATTTATAGATTCCCAGAACCGACCTAGACTTCGAGCGATCGAAGTGACTTCGAGCGATCGAAGTGCCTTCGATCGATCGAACATTCGATCGATCGAACCATCTTCGATCGATCGAACCTGCAGACTTCAATCGATCGAGATATCTTCGATCGATCGAACCTGTCTGGACATCATCCTCAAGCATCTTTCCAAGCATCCTGGCGGAGCTAAGAGTGGGACCTCCTAGGCTCTTTATTGTTGGCTCAGACCAGTTTATTAATTACCATGACCAAACTCTTTGATCAGCAAACTAACCAACTGGTCAGTTAACGTTTACTCCACTATAAAACGATAACTGAACTCCAACGCAAAAGAACATATCCGAAGCGATAACTAGACTTGTATGTTGTACTAATGTCCCTTTACCGTCAGCATTCGTAATCATATTCAGGTAGTCGGATAACTGTTACTGTCAACCTGAATCATGATTACTTCTTGTATTCCTTGAGTCCCATTCACTACTCATGATTACCAAACATATTGATAACTCTTATCAACAAGACTGCAGTACTCAGTAATCGACATGGTGACATTCTCAAGGGAATGCTTACTCTGAAACAGAGGGTAGATTCTATCTTGACAATATATGTTCACAACCCTATGAATATGACATACCCAAGATACCCAGGTGTTGATCTTTTATAGACCTCACTGATTGGTAAGTCAAAGCAGCCATATCCACAGTCTGTGTTCATAATCGTCTCAAGATTGAGAACACATACCTTATACAAGTTATGAGTTCCTATTGACTGTTGACAGCATTGAGCGTCAATAGGAAACTCAGGTCCGTCAATGCACTATAAGCACTAGCATATTAACCAAGAGTCACACTCTAGTGATTGAGATTTATCACTCCATCCAATGGTAGTTAATGATGCTACAGTGTATACCTGATGAGATATCCAGTCTCATCATCCACTGTGACAAGCTTTAAGTATCAAAGAATAGTAATTCGTATCTCATTGTATGTATCTCATACACACACGAAATACTTACTATGATACTTATGGAATAAACAATCATCTCATGAAAGAAACATACATAATGAAATGTAAAGCTGATATCCATATATTAAAAAGTCAATGTCTAATACATAAAGTAATGGTTTGAGGGCACAAACCCAACAAACTCCCACTTGCACTCATAACCATTCAGAACTACATCTAAGACCTAGACTATCTAGATGACGATCAAAGACCTTCTGTGGTAAGGCCTTTGTAAACGGATCAGCAAGATTGTCAGCGGTGGCAATCTTGGTGACAGTCACATCTCCACGTTGAACTATATCTCAAATTAGGTGATATTTCCGCTCTACGTGCTTTCCCTTTCCGTGGTTCCTTGGCTCCTTGGACTGAGCCACTGCGCCACTGTTATCACAATAAAGCGTAATAGGCGACAGCGACGCTGGTACCACCTCGAGTTCCATAAGGAACTTCTTGAGCCAAACAGCTTCCTTTACGGCTTCACAAGCAGCCACATACTCAGCTTCTGTAGTTGAGTCTGCAATGCATTTCTGCTTAATGCTCCTCCAACTGACAGCACCACCTCCCAAGGTAAAGAGATGACCGGACGTCGACTTCCTCGAATCTTTATCTGACATAAAGTCCGAGTCAGTGTATCCCACTGGAATTAACTCACTACCACCGTACATAAGCATGTAATCTTTAGTTCTTCTCAAGTACTTAAGAATGTGCTTAACGGCTGTCCAGTGCTCTGGACCAGGATTCGATTGATACCTGCTGACCATGCCAACGGCAAAGCAGATATCTGGTCTAGTGCATAACATCGCATACATGAGACTTCCCACTGCCGAGGCATAGGGAATTCCTGCCATGCGATTCCTCTCCTCATGTGTCTTTGGACACTGGTCCTTGGAGAACGCTAAACCATGCCTGAAAGGTAACAAACCTTTCTTCGAATTATCCATTGAAAACCTAGTTAGCACTTTATCGATATAACCAGCTTGAGATAATCCCATTATCTTTCGCTTACGATCCCGAAAGAGCTTTATTCCAAGAATATAGCTCGCCTCTCCTAGATCCTTCATATCGAAAGTACTAGCTAGCCAAACCTTGACCGTTGACAATGCCGCTACATCATTTCCAATGAGTAGAATGTCGTCAACATAAAGCACAAGAAAAGCCACCACTTTTCCTTCACTCTTCTTGTATACACAAGGTTCATCCAGATTCTGTATGAAACCAAACGATTTGACCGCTTGGTCAAATTGGATGTTCCAACTTCTGGATGCCTGCTTAAGTCCATAAATGGACTTTTGCAACTTGCATACCAAGTTACCTTTCCGACCAGCTATGAACCCTTCTGGTTGTTGCATATAGATGTCCTCCTCAAGATTGCCATTCAAGAATGCAGTCTTGACGTCCATCTGCCAGATTTCAAAATCTAGGCATGCAGCAATAGATAAGAGTATTCTGATGGACTTGAGCATGGCTACCGGCGAGAAGGTTTCCTCATAGTCAATGCCCTCCCTCTGAGTATAACCTTTCGCTACAAGCCTAGCCTTAAAGGTCTCAACCTTTCCATCAGATCCTCTTTTCCTCTTGTAGACCCACTTGCAGCCAATGGGTTTAATATTGGCTGGAAGCTCTACAAGATCCCAGACCTGATTGGAATCCATAGATTCCAATTCAGCCTTCATAGCTTTAACCCAATGAGCTGAATCAACATCTACCATTGCCTCTTCGTATGTGGTAGGATCAGATTCAGATTCTATGGAGACAGCTTCAAAAACTTCTCCTAAGAACATGTATCTATCAGGCTGGCTGATAATCCTCCCACTACGACGAGGTACAGGTGCGAAAATAGGTGAAGAAGTGGTGTTTTCTTGATTTATATCGTCATTAACTGCGGGTTGGACTGAGGGCTCTCCTTCTATCTCTCTAAGATCTATCCTTCCCTTAGGTTTATGGTTCATGATATAATCATTCTCTAAGAAAACAGCATTTGTACTAACAAACACTTTCTGTTCCCTTGGATCATAAAAATACCATCCATAAGTACCCTTTGGATAACCCACAAAGTAACATACTTCCGATCTAGAATCCAATTTGCTCATCTTTCCTTTCAGCACATGTGCCGGACACCCCCATATCCGGAGATGTTGCAAAGAAGGCTTGCGCCCAATCCACATCTCTCGTGGTGTCCTTGGAACAGATTTGCTTGGTACTAGATTTAGTATGTAAGCAGCGGTTTCCAAAGCATAACCCCAAAGGAATAATGGCAACTCAGAATAACTCATCATCGACCTAGTCATGTCTAAAAGAGTCCGATTCCTTCTCTCCGCTACACCATTTTGCTGAGGCGTACCAGGTGCAGTTAACTATGACAGAATCCCATTCTGTACGAGGTGATCAATAAACTCATTAGAGAGGTACTCGCCACCTCGATCAGATCGAATGGTCTTGATATGTGTGCCCAATTGCTTCTCCACTTCAGCCCTAAACTCTTTGAACTTTTCAAAGGCTTCAGACTTGTGCTGCATTAGGTACACATATCCATACCTGGAGTGGTCATCGGTAAATGTTATGAAATACTCATAACCACCCCTTGCTCTAATATTTATTGGTCCACACACATCAGTATGAACTAATTCCAACAATGCATTGGTCCTATTGCCCTTTGCAGGAAAGGGCCTTTTGGTCATCTTACCCTCCAAACAAGACTCGCAGACTTCCATTGGTTCGAGAACCAAATCGCCTAAGACCCCTTCTTTGACTAGTCTGCCAATCCTATTCAGATTGATATGGCCAAGCCTCATATGCCAAAGCCTTGTTGGATTAGTGGAAGGTTCCTTTCTTTTAGATGGTAAAGTTACCACTGAGTTATTAAGTTCCAAACAAGAATCTTTTGAAATATTGGGAGTAATCACATACAAACCATTTGATTTAACACCAGAACATATAAAAGAACCATTTCTTTTAATCACAACTTCAGTTCCAAAATTAAAAGAATAACCATTATTCGATAAATTAGAAACTGAAATTAAATTACGTCTCATTGAAGGGACGTAAAGTACATCTGATAAAATCAAAACTTTATTGTCTAGAAATTCTAAAACTACGACTCCTATAGCAACCGCAGATACGGTTGCGCTAGAACCTAGAGTAAGTACGATTTCCCCATCACTGCACTTCCTGGTTGATCTGAACCCCTGCAATGAATTACAGATATGGTTAGTCGCACCAGAATCAATGCACCAAGTGTTTGAAGTATCCGTTATAAAACTTACTTCAATCACATGTGATTCAATCATACCTTGAACTCTTGTAGCTAAGAATTCTGGACAGTTCCTCTTCCAGTGGCTCTTCTCACCGCATTGGAAACACTTTCCTTTGCCTTGGCCACCCACCTTCCCTTTGCCTTTACCTTTTCCCTTAGATTTTGCAATCTTAGGGACCGGTCCAACACTTGAACCACCAGTGCCAGCCTTCTTCTTCCCTTTCTTTCCTTTCGGTACAGATCGGGAAGAGGAAGCGCTTTTCTCAACGTTCAAAACGTTGACCCCAGGTTTGATCACCCCTTCCGCTGCCAAAAGAGAACTCATCAATTCGCTCATTGAAAAATTCATTTGATTCATATTATAGTTAAGTTTAAATTGAGCGAATGAAGGCGACAGCGAATTGAGGATCATATCAACTTGGGTCTGTGCATCGATGTTGGCACCTAGGGTCTCCAGCTCGTTTAAATAACCAATCATTTTTAAAACATGTTCCTTGACTGGAGTCCCTTCCGACATCTTTGCACTCATTATCTTCTGCATAGCTACCTGTCTGGCAGGCCTGCCATGCTCCCCAAACATCTTTTTCAGGGATGTGATAATGTCACTGGCAGAATCATTCGATTGGAATTGATGTTGTAACACACCAGCCATTGAGGCCAGAATATAGCAACGAGCCATTCCATTCGACTTCTTCCATTTGTCGAACTCGCGTCTGGCAGCTGCCGAAGCATTTGCCGCGGGTTCTTCGGGGCATGGGGTGGTGAGGACATATATGTGATCCTCCGCAGTTAATACGATGTCAAGGTTTCGTTTCCATTCAGTGTAGTTGTTTCCAGTTAACTTGTTTTGAGTGAGTATGGTGGCAAGTGGACTAAATGCAGATCCAGACATTATGATTACTGAAAATCAAACAAACAAAATAAATATGGATATCAGAATTTGACAGTTTGAAATAAAAGAATCCTTTTAAAACTCTTATTTTAAAACAAAGTCGCCGGAATATTGAAACGAAAGAATAAAGCCTCCGTGTGGTGGTCAATGTTCAATCTTTCGATTAATCATGACTTGTCCGCTATGCAACTCTTGCAAAACAAGTTATGACTCCCGAACCTTTTTGATCTCTAAGTTTCTGAATAATGCCCCGTGTGGGATCCCTTATCCACAGCTTAGCTAGTGTGTACCATCAACTAGGATCCAATCACAACCGTCTCAAGTAGCGCCTCCGTGTGGTGGTCACCCTCTAACACGTCTGATTGATCCTATCAAAAGAAGTTCACATCTAGTAACCAATGAGTAATACACCCTCCGTATGGAATGATCACCCCTGACGAGGTGACACAGAATGCACCACTCATCTTACAGTGAACCGTTAATGGAAGATCGTGGGTGTAATTAATAAGACCCTCTCCCACTAGATTTAGTAAAAAAGGATTTTGCTTTTTGAGAAAATCTGTTTCTACACACTTCCCATAAACATCTAATGTTTACTAATGTGTTGAAAACGGTTTTTGAATTTTATTTTAGAAAACTTGTTTTGCGTGCATGCAACAATGTATTATACGCCAATCACAAACAAAGCACATAAAACAAAAAACTAAAATGAAATAAAAGACATCTAAACGATGCCTCTATCTCCCATGGCTCTATCTCCATAGAACCTGCTTTTGGTTTGATCGCCTCCAGCTCCATCTTCATGGACAACGGCTCCTTGCTCCATCTTCATGGATAACGGCTCCTTGCTCCATCTTCATGGATATTCTAATTCTATTACATTGAACCTATGCCTCTTTTGAAGCTTACAATTTATCTAGAAATAGAAATAGCAACAACAAAATAAAAGGCTAGGGAAACCGGTGCGACTTTCCTTTTCGTAGGATTGAAGTCGCAGCGCCCTTTACATATGCCTTAAAACCAAACCAAACTTAAAACAACACACCAATCTAAAACATTCAAACACAAAATTAAATGCTCTTGGCGCCATGGGAGATAGCGACTAACTTTTGCTGCAAAAGGTTAGTTGAACACACATCCACGCATATATATAACAAAATATAACTATTGGAACTCTCAATTGATTCACACAGTATATAAACTCTTTACATACTGAATCAGAACTCAAAAAACAGCATCTAACTTCTCTGTCACAGTTCGATCGATCGAAGCCCGTTCGATCGCTCGAACCTTCGATCGATTGAACATTGTTCAATCGCTTGAACATTCTGTTTCACATAATGATTTGAAAATTTTACAGAATACGTTAAAATTAAACTTTTAATTTCAAAATACTTTTTAAAACTGTGAAACAAAGATCCTGACAAAGAGTCTGTCTCGATCTATCGAACTCTGTTCGATCGCTCGAACAACAGAAGGTTTCGATCGATCGAAACCTGTTCGATCGCTCGAGTACAGAGCGTTCGATCGATCGAGACTACTTCGATCGATCGAACCCATCTTGCATCCAATGCAATCACAGATTTGTATACTGCTGCGATAATACTGCAGAAACAGATCTGTGACGATGCAGTTTCGAAAGCAGTTCTAAAATCAACATGCAAATCAAAATAGTGTTCCAAAAAACGCATCTATGGATCCAAACGAGCGTGGCTCTGATACCAATTGAAGGAAAAACAGGTTTAAATGGAAAGTTTAAACGCGCAGAGGAAAAATCAAGTTATGAAACTTTATTGGCATGCCCGGATCTACTACTCGTCAATTCTACAGATGCGCACAAGAGGGGACACGAGTTATACCTTAGTGTCTTGAACCCAATTCTGATCTTCAACTTCCAGCAGCCTCCACTAGATGATCTTCACCCTTATGACTCCTGCGGATGCCTGCCAGAAAGACTAGGGTTGGTGGGAACCCTAATGGAGAGGATAGAGAAGGTTTTGGGACTCCAAAACAGTTTCTGCAGCTTCTGACGTTCAAAACGACGAACAACTTTTTCCAGAACGCAGCTGCCCTATTTATAGATTTCCAGAACCGACCTAGACTTCGAGCGATCGAAGTGCCTTCGATCGATCGAACATTCGATCGATCGAACCATCTTCGATCGATCGAACCTGCAGACTTCAATCGATCGAGATATCTTCGATCGATCGAACCTGTCTGGACATCATCCTCAAGCATCTTTCCAAGCATCCTGGCGGAGCTAAGAGTGGGACCTCCTAGGCTCTTTATTGTTGGCTCAGACCAGTTTATTAATTACCATGACCAAACTCTTTGATCAGCAAACTAACCAACTGGTCAGTTAACGTTTACTCCACTATAAAACGATAACTGAACTCCAACGCAAAAGAACATATCCGAAGCGATAACTAGACTTGTATGTTGTACTAATGTCCCTTTACCGTCAGCATTCGTAATCATATTCAGGTAGTCGGATAACTGTTACTGTCAACCTGAATCATGATTACTTCTTGTATTCCTTGAGTCCCATTCACTACTCATGATTACCAAACATGTTGATAACTCTTATCAACAAGACTGCAGTACTCAGTAATCGACATGGTGACATTCTCAAGGGAATGCTTACTCTGAAACAGAGGGTAGATTCTATCTTGACAATATATGTTCACAACCCTATGAATATGACATACCCAAGATACCCAGGTGTTGATCTTTTATAGACCTCACTGATTGGTAAGTCAAAGCAGCCATATCCACAGTCTGTGTTCATAATCGTCTCAAGATTGAGAACACATACCTTATACAAGTTATGAGTTCCTATTGACTGTTGACAGCATTGAGCGTCAATAGGAAACTCAGGTCCGTCAATGCACTATAAGCACTAGCATATTAACCAAGAGTCACACTCTAGTGATTGAGATTTATCACTCCATCCAATGTTAGTTAATGATGCTACAGTGTATACCTGATGAGATATCCAGTCTCATCATCCACTGTGACAAGCTTTAAGTATCAAAGAATAGTAATTCGTATCTCATTGTATGTATCTCATACACACACGAAATACTTACTATGATACTTATGGAATAAACAATCATCTCATGAAAGAAACATACATAATGAAATGTAAAGCTGATATACATATATTAAAAAGTCAATGTCTAATACATAAAGTAATGGTTTGAGGAAACGTTGACTACAAAATAAAAAAAAAACAAGTTAGTAACTAAAAATAAAAAAAATACGAAAAGGAAACCTAATCTAATATTTACGAATTAACTAAACTACGATTCTAAAACTAAAGGTAGTAATGCAATCCCCGGCAACGGCGCCAAAAATTGATGTTGTCAGTATCAAGATATAAAAGTATGCTTATTTTTTGCTTTACTTTCAAAAGATTTGTAGTGTGGAAAGTAAAGGTCGAACCCACAGAGATTGATTACTACAGTTCTTAATTTTAAAACCTAAGTCTAATTAATTAGGAAAAACGGATTTGAATTGGATTTGATTAAACTAATAACTATAAAAATAAATCTAAACTATGAAAGCAATTAAAAGTGTTTTTAATGAATGTTTAAGGGAACCTAGTATTGCAAATCCACCACTAGTTTCATAATAGGAATATTTATGAATTACTTTAGCTTATTATGTTGGATGAATATGGGGAATTGTAGCTACAAGCCCAATTCCTCCGACAAGAAGGTAATCATGGTTCAAGCACCAACATAATCCATCTTCGGTTAGCACGAATTAACTCACACTAAACTAGGGTTGTGATCTAATCCGTCTAACCTAGGCATGGACTATTCGGATACTTGATAGCACGAATCAATAAAGCACCATCACATGTAAACAACCTAAACAAGCACAGCAAGAATAGATTGTTGAGCACATCACAGTCAAAATAGATCTAAGACAAGAATAAATTCTGAAAGCAATGATTTAATCAATAGAAGTACGATTTGTTAATAAAAATCCTCTCAACATGTGACTGTCATCCATACATAATAAAACTAAAATAAACACATAAATAAAACCCTATTACTCATCTAGGGCTTCATTGAAACCCTAGATCAATGATCTAGCCGTCCATGGAAGTAGTAGATAGCAAGTAGTTGATGGAGGAGGCCATGGAAATCCGTGGACTTCTTCTTCTTCTCCTTGCTTCCCTCCCTTCAATGGCTGGAAGTATGGTTGTAGAATGTGTGTATATTAATTGCCAACCCTCTAATTGAGTAAATTTAGAGTTTATATAGAGTTTATACAAGCTTTGGAAGGCTTCCCAACCCGAAACGAACTGAAACGCATGTAATTTACAGTTTGGACGTCGTTTAGCAGTTTCGTTTGCACAGGAGTCTTCAGTATACTGAAATACGCAACATTGGTTTTTGGGCATATCGCGCGAGCGGGTCGCGCGAGCGCGACGTTTGGACCTTCGCGCGCGCGGATCGCGCGAGCGATTTTGGGATTCTCGCGCGAGCGGATCGCGCGAGCGATTCTCTGATTTTCGCGGGCGCGGGTCGCGCGCGCGACTTGGCTTTTTCAGCTTCTTCAACTATGCTTTTTCACCCTGTTTAGCCTGGTTTAGCTGATTTCTTCCAAAACCTGTCAGAAACTAGAAAACAGAGTAAAAATATACAAAAACAAGATAAAATGTACTAACAAATGCGCGTTAAAGCGTATAATTAGGATTAGTTCTCTCCCGATCACACCCCCAAACCTACATTTTGCTAGTCCTCGAGCAAAACTAAAATAAAAACTACTAATAGAAATCTATTCCATTTTCGTATGGATCACGATTGCATTTAGCATATGCAACAAGCCTTTTAAACCCCTAGGTGTCCCTAGTCGGACGAGTGAAGTCTCGTGAGGGTTCTCATCAACAAGTTACCCACAACCATCTTTATTAACTTAAAATTTAAAAAGTTTTATTAAAAACGAAAAACATAATATTCAATACTCCTTATTATACAACAAAGATTTGAAATAGGATAACGAACATAAAGAGATAGAATCAAACGTCTACAAACATCATGAAAAACAATCTCAAGCACATGCATCGTATAAATCAATAGAGTTTCTCATAAAATTGCACGTGTGTGATATGGTAGTCAAATGAACACGCGCATGTCATGAACTTAGAATATAACTCGGATAACCATCCAACTATGCTTCGACTACGAATCTCACAATGAATTACACTCTCAAATAAAACACTCCGAAACAGGTGTAATTTTTCTAAAATATGTGAGTAAAAGAAACATGTTTTCAAAACGAGAAATGCTCACATATGACTCGAAAAAAACGCATGACACAAAAGAACAGTAGTCTCATGGATAGGATGCCAACAATCAAAAGAAATTAATCATTACCATGTTTTAATCCCCCTCCCATCGTTTACATATCAAAACCATGTTTTCTAGGATCAATTAGGACTTTTCAAAGGTTGTAACGTGGCTCAGGTAATGAAAGAGGATAGAAAGGGATATATCAAGTAGTTTCAGAATGGCATTGTAAAGCATGTTCAATTTCTTTCATTCGTCTCTTCTACCACATTCATCTTTTCATACTTTTTCTCATTCATTTTTCTTCTTTTCTTTCAATTTTTTTCAACCTCCCTCTTCTTTATTTTTTCTTTATTCCTTTCCTCCTCGTTGCTTTTGAAACGAATATTCAATAAATAACAAGGCAACCACCCCGAACATCATCTTATTTTCTTCTTATTCTCAATCACACATCGCCTTAACACCACTAAAAGGTGATCAATCTTTCAGAAGTGAACTCCAAGTTGGCCAAATTGGAGCAAAAACAAGGATAATGGTAATTTAAGAAAGAAATGGCATTTTAATGGCTCAAAGGGCGAACTAAGGAAATTTTTCATTTATCGGTCATAAACAAAGAGGGCCTAAAATCATGTCCTAGGGTCATATGGTTCTTCAATGTTTACGACGGAAGATTATTTTGCATGGTAACAAATATTTTAACTTGACTATTAACCAAAACAAGAATAATGAGACTAAACAACAAGTTAATGTGCTATTTCAATGAAATTCGACAAACACAAGATGTATTTATAACCCTCTAAATAGAAAAGATAGGCTCAAAAGCTCACCGGGTCTAGTCTCCACCATATGTTATCTAGAAATCCGAATCATATTATAGTTCACAACCAACATGTATTCCAATGACTACGTGCAGTGCATAGGTTTATGTGCAAATCTATGATATAAAACTACGATTCAAACTATACATAACTTAAAACATTTCAACATGACTTTAGCAAATGTTTAATCACATCTTCTCTTGTTTATCATTCTATAACAATTCAAAGTTCTCTATCAAAAAGTATCAAATTAATCTTGCAAAAGCATCGGTAATCATCGTTTATTTAAACACACTTATTGAAAAAAATTTAAAATTTAGCATAAACTAATGTGCATGTGTGTGCATACCCCCAAACCTAAACCTTTCATTGTCCCCAATGAAACAATAAAACGAAAGACCGGAGAGTACATAAGGAAAGAACGATAGTACCTCGATCTCAACAATGGCAAACAGGTGAACACAAATGAATATGGCAATAAAATTCAATGGTACCTGTTAATACTAGAAAAACGAAAAGAAACTAACAAAAGAATGAAACTAAACTATAAAATATAAGTCGATAAACTAATCTAAACCAAACTAAACGAATAACCGGAAAAGTATAGATGTATTAAGGAAAACAACAACTAACTTGATCTATAATGGCTAAAAAATCAAAAACAGAAACGAAAACATTATCAGAACAAGTATGGGGGAAGGATACAGAAAACAAAGGAGAAAAACAGATAATGGGGAAATCGCGAGAGCGGTCCGCGCGAGCGGCCGTCGCGCGCGCGAATTCCCAAAAAATTTTTTTTTTTTTTTTTTAAATAATCGCGCCAGCGAGGGTACCTCGCGCCCGCGAGATCAGGCGCGAGGAGAACCTGAGGCCTCATAATAAAGAAAAGCAACGAAAAACACTAAGGGGCAATCTCGCGCGAGCGGGCCGCGCGCGCGAGTTTGGTGTTTTCCATTTTTTGTTTAAAATTATGTATATGCTATTAAAATAAATTAATTCCACCCCCAAACCTTTCCAGAATATCCAAAACAGACACAAACAGACCCAAAAACGACCAAAAATAAGAAAAACGAACGAAATGAAGCTTGGGTTGCCTCCCAAGAAGCGCTAACTTTTATGTCTTCAGCTAGACCATTCTAGCTCATGACTTTATGGAGGCCGTAACTCGGATTTAGTACCCTTTAGGGCATTCGGGAGATTCCGGTGAAACGTCGAAACAAGGTCGCTATGTGTTAATTCATTTGACGGCTCACCTTTATCGTCAAGTCGATTTTTCACCTTCCGAGTAAATTCATCGTTAGGGGCCGAGGTAGTAGGATTCATCCACTCATCATCCTCTATACTATTCCCCGCACTTATATTTATTACGTTAGTAAGTTCAATATTCCGTTTAACCTCACATTCCGCCTCACATAGGTAATCGTCGTCTTTAGGAGGTTGATCCATAGCATTAAAAATGTTTAATTTTACGTTCATGTTCCCAAACGACACTTTCATTACCCCCGTCCGAAAGTTAACACGTGCGTTAGCGGTTGCTAAGAATGGACGGCCTAGAATGACAGGAGTATGTTTCCTAGCATCTATCACGGGTTCAGTGTCAAGGACCATGAAGTCAACAGGATAATAGCATTTATCAACTTTAACCAAAACATCCTCGATGATTCCTCTAGGTATTTTAATAGAACGATCCGCTAATTGTATTGTAGCGGCCGTAGGTTTCAGTTCACCTAGACCTAATTGTCTATAAACATGATAAGGTAAGAGATTGACACTAGCTCCTAAGTCAAGGAGAGCCCTATGAATGATAGTGTCACCTATGACACATGAAATCGTAGGCGTACCGGGATCCTTATATTTTGGAGGAGCGTGTTGAAAAATAGAACTTACTTTTTCCGTAAGGAAGACCTTTTTAGGAGTATGACTACGTATTTTGCGTTTTTGCGTACATAGGTCTTTTAAACATTTAGCATAAGCGGGAATTTGTTTTATAGCATCGAGGAATGGAATATTTATTTTGACTTGTTTAAACACCTCGAGTATATCCTCAGTTTTCAATTTTTTCTTTGTAAGATTAGACGGTTCCTCAACATTAGGTGGATATGGCATTCTCGGAATATAATTTATTGGGACCGGTTCATTTTCTTTTTTAACTCTATCCACGTCTTCACCTTTTTCTTTATTCAAATTTAAATTTTCATTTTTCTCACCCCCATCCGGAATTACAACAACTTCCTCATCTCGAGTAGTCGTCCTAGTCGAAACAGCGTTTACGCTCTCACTCGTACTACCCACTGCGTATTGCCCCTTAGGTTGCTGAGTAGGTTGACTCGTCATCTTACTCTTAGTTAAACGGTTTAATGTATTAACTACTTGTCCCATTTGGGACTCTAGCTTTGCGATAGACTGAGTGTGAGAGTGCACTAACTGAATTACCGACCCAAAATTTTCAAGTGAGGCCAGCACCTTCTCCTCAAATGCATTATTGCGTGGAGGTGGAGGAGGATTGGGTTGTTGGTATTGATATTATTGGTATTGGGGTCGGTACGTTTTAGGAAAATTAGTCGACCTAGGATTATAATTATTTTGTGGGAATTGTTGCATAGAATTTACGTGTTGTTCAACAAATTCCGGATATTGAGATGCAGAAGGACATGCAAAGATATTATGGGACGGTTCGGAACATAATGCACATACTTCTGAAGAAGGTGGATTTGGCCTATTCCCCATCCTCATAAGGTGGTCAAGTTTTCTATTTAATTCTTGTATTTGCATTGACTGACTTGACTCAACTGTCACCTCTCGCTTAGGTTGCAGGTATCCCTCAGAACGGACAGACACCGCTTGGTGCATCGAATTCTCGCTCAAAGTTTCAAAAAATTTCCAGGCCTCATCGGCGCTTTTGTGTAGGAAAGTTCCAGCACAAACGGCGTCGACGGTATTCCTAACAGAGGGTATAAGCCCCTCGTAGAAGACTTGAACCAATTGCCACTTGGGAACCTGATGGTGTGGGCATGAGCGTAACAATTCTTTAAATTTTTCCCAAGTGTCATAAAGAGTCTCCCCATCTTGCATCACAAAATTAGTTATATCTTTTCTTATCTTATTTGTACGCATAATAGGGAAAAACTTTTGTAAAAAGGCGATGTGTAAAGCTTCCCATGTTTTTATTGTGTTTGGCTCAAGTGATTGAAGCCAATACTTCGCTTTGTCTCTTAAGGAGAATGGGAAGAGCCGCAATTTTAATTCATCATTATTTAGGTCTTGTATTTTCAAGGTAGAGCATATACCCTGAAAATCCCCTAAGTGTTGGTAAGGGTCTTCATTTAGACGGCCATGGAATGATGGAAGTAGCGAGATGGTAGACGACTTTTTCTCAAAGTGAGATGCCGTCGCCTCCGGTAATTCGATACCAGCTTGTGGCGTGTAAGTAGTAGGAATAAAATATTTATAAGTGGAGGAGGTGGCGGTATATTAAGATTATTCATATTAGCTCCATCATTTTGATTGTTATTGTTATTTCCTCCGTCAGCCATTTTAATCGGTTTAATTTGAAAAGTTCGAGTTTTCCTTAACCGTTCACGAGTACTCTGAATTTCGGCCTCAAACAACGACGACGGAATCGGAATTGATTCGTCGTCTTGCAACCTAGCTCTAGAAGCTTGGGTTGTGGACTTACTAGTTCTTAAGGTACGTTCAAGTTCAAGATCGAAAGATTTTAAATCTGGTTTATTTGAACGTGTACCTAACATAAACTAAAACAAAGAAAAAGAAACTAAAAACAAAAACTGACTCAACAAAAGAAAAACAAATAGCAAGCAATCACGCAACTAAGATAACAAGCATTCAACTACTGTGATGCATGAAAATTATCCTGTAATGCAATGACCGCGTCAAGCCCAGCGCCCCGGGTTTCCTAGCTAATGCAGTGCAATTAACCCTAAACTAATGCAAATAGTGCGTCACAGCGCCCTGACTTACAGCGGTTTAAAGCGAATTCCAAAGGAAGCAATTTATTTGATTGTATTTATATTTTTATTTGCGTAAGCTCCTTTGATGTAATTAGCTGCTCCACTCGGAAACGTTGACTACAAAATAAAAAAAAAACAAGTTAGTAACTAAAAATAAAAAAAATACGAAAAGGAAACCTAATCTAATATTTACGAATTAACTAAACTACGATTCTAAAACTAAAGGTAGTAATGCAATCCCCGGCAACGGCGCCAAAAATTGATGTTGTCAGTATCAAGATATAAAAGTATGCTTATTTTTTGCTTTACTTTCAAAAGATTTGTAGTGTGGAAAGTAAAGGTCGAACCTACAGAGATTGATTACTACAGTTCTTAATTTTAAAACCTAAGTCTAATTAATTAGGAAAAACGGATTTGAATTGGATTTGATTAAACTAATAACTATAAAAATAAATCTAAACTATGAAAGCAATTAAAAGTGTTTTTAATGAATGTTTAAGGGAACCTAGGATTGCAAATCCACCACTAGTTTTATAATAGGAATATTTATGAATTACTTTAGCTTATTATGTTGGATGAATATGGGGAATTGTAGCTACAAGCCCAATTCCTCCGACAAGAAGGTAATCATGGTTCAAGCACCAACATAATCCATCTTCGGTTAGCACGAATTAACTCACACTAAACTAGGGTTGTGATCTAATCCGTCTAACCTAGGCATGGACTATTCGGATACTTGATAGCACGAATCAATAAAGCACCATCACATGTAAACAACCTAAACAAGCACAGTAAGAATAGATTGTTGAGCACATCACAGTCAAAATAGATCTAAGACAAGAATAAATTCTGAAAGCAATGATTTAATCAATAGAAGTACGATTTGTTAATAAAAATCCTCTCAACATGTGACTGTCATCCATACATAATAAAACTAAAATAAACACATAAATAAAACCCTATTACTCATCTAGGGCTTCATTGAAACCCTAGATCAATGATCTAGCCGTCCATGGAAGTAGTAGATAGCAAGTAGTTGATGGAGGAGGCCATGGAAATCCGTGGACTTCTTCTTCTTCTCCTTGCTTCCCTCCCTTCAATGGCTGGAAGTATGGTTGTAGAATGTGTGTATATTAATTGCCAACCCTCTAATTGAGTAAATTTAGAGTTTATATAGAGTTTATACAAGCTTTGGAAGGCTTCCCAACCCGAAACGAACTGAAACGCATGTAATTTACAGTCTGGACGTCGTTTAGCAGTTTCGTTTGCACAGGAGTCTTCAGTATACTGAAATACGCAACATTGGTTTTTGGGCATATCGCGCGAGCGGGTCGCGCGAGCGCGACGTTTGGACCTTCGCGCGCGCGGATCGCGCGAGCGATTTTGGGATTCTCGCGCGAGCGGATCGCGCGAGCGATTCTCTGATTTTCGCGGGCGCGGGTCGCGCGCGCGACTTGGCTTTTTCAGCTTCTTCAACTATGCTTTTTCACCCTGTTTAGCCTGGTTTAGCTGATTTCTTCCAAAACCTGTCAGAAACTAGAAAACAGAGTAAAAATATACAAAAACAAGATAAAATGTACTAACAAATGCGCGTTAAAGCGTATAATTAGGATTAGTTCTCTCCCGATCAGGCGCCCTGTGAGAGTCGGGGGATCGTCGTCAAGAAGGGCTCGCCGAACGAGACGATCGACATGGTCCAATCCCACTCAGGTAAGACAGGAGGACGAGCCGCAGCAGGAACAGGCTTCAAACAAAAATAAAACGTAAATAAAGGAGGAAAGAAAACTCAAAAAATATATGTACAGAATAATAATAAAGGAATTTTGTACTCAGCTGAGTCACTTCCATCAGAGGGAAGTTCGGCATCAGCTTAGCGGCACGGAAGGCCCCATATCCTATATGGGGATCCAGGAAGCCGTGAATACCTGAGCCTATCAGATCATCCGTCAGCTCGCTACCCTGGAGTGTGTCCGTGGCTCTCATAGAGTCTGGAGGAGGGAATGGAACGAAGAATCCAGGGGCCGCCAGTGACTGCCTAGTCACCCTCTCTCCTAAGTAACACGCCTGGCCCTCTGGTCCATCAAGAAGCCACGTCGTCGGGTCATATCCAGCCGACTCTCGGATCTCCGCACGAGCCACAGGATGCACCCTAAGCCAGGGCTGCCAGTGAACGTGCTGCTCCCTCAAGTTCGTCAGGAAGTTCTTGAACGAAATGAAGTCGTGGGCCCCGATCTTTCGCTCGACCCTATCCTTCGCCCATTTCAGCCCCTGGGGCATGATAAGGGCGTCTGCCTCGCGCGTCTCAGGGGACATCATGCGGAGATACTCGTGGGACCAAATCTATAATATATAAAAAAAAAAAAAAAGGAGGGTTAGTCTCATAATTTGAATAAATTTCTAAAAGTGTAAAAAGCGGTGAAATATGGAAAAGAATATACCTCCCACGCTCTCCAATAACCACCAGTGGAGGCCGGCTTGTCCCGGGAAATGTCACCCATATGCCTGTACAAAACGGCTAGTCCTGCGCCAGCCCAGTCATACTCATCAACCCAGTCCAGGTACTCCAGAGACGCTACCAAGGAAACAGAGACCCGATCACCCTGGGTGCTCAGTAGAGAGCACCCCAGCATATACATGAGAAAACCTCGGGCCATCTGCTCGTCGGTAAAACCCGACTGGCCCCTAAACGTGTCCATGAACCATTGGGCTGTGACCAACGACTCCTCCGGGACCACTCCTAGCAAAGGCTCCACCTGGTCCCACTCCTGATCCGTCAAATGCCGCAGAGGCTCTCCACCAAAGGCGATCCCTGTGATCATCGAGAAGTCCAGAGGGGTCATCGTCTTTTCCCCAAAGTCGAAGTGGAAAGTGCTAGTAGTGTCCCACCACCTCTCTGCCAGAGCGTGAATCTGTCGCAAGTCATTGGAGCTCTTCGTCAAGAGTTTGACGAAGTCTCCAAACTCGGCCGCGTCCACCAAAGCTCTCACTGGCTTACTCAACAGTGTGTACCACTCATACCCATGAGCGAGGCTGCTATGCCCCTTTAGGACCTTGGGCTGCAGCTGCAAGAAAGAATCACAAGTTTTGATATCAGTAATTGGATAAAAGAAAAAATAAAATAAAACGGATGGTAATAAGGGAACCAGGAAAAGCGACATAAAAACGAAAATAAGAAAGAGAGAAAAAGAAGGAAATGGAGAATCTGGAAATACTCATAGAAATTTCACGAGCACGGCACTCGTTTGTAGATGTAATAAAAAAAAGCACTTGATGTTCTAGAGAGATTTCAAGAAAAAGAAAAAGAGAGAGAGAGAGGAGTTTGTTCACATTTTCAAAGTATATATATATAAACTTGTGAAGGTTCAAAGCAAATTCAGGTTCAAAGGAGGCATTAGTCTCAAGTGCAGGTTCACAAGCATTCAAAATTAGGTTAGAACAAGAAAAGGGCATTGGGAACGCTCAAGAAAATTCACAAGTATAATAGACATGGGTAACGCCTTGGAGTTTCAATTAAAACGCGTCACGTTCGTAAAGCTTAAAAAATAAAAAATTCATTTTATTCACAAGAAGTGTTTGAAATTTTGTTCCAGAAGCCCTTGGGAAAAGTCGAAAGAAGAAATAAGGGATGAACACTTGGAAAATTCAGGCATAGCATTCATTTTTATAATAAGTCTTTTTGAAGAAATGAAAATAAGAAATATATACGAAATTTCTTTACAAAAAAAAGGCATGGAATAAAGCATTCAAGACACTCGAGGGCGCCACAAGCATAGCATTCGCGTTAAAAAGGGGCATCTAAAAGTTGTGTCGATTGTACGTTGCATTCATACAGAAAAGGAATACAAGAAAGAAATTAAAAAGAGAAAGGGGAGCGTTTACCTCGCGCTTGAACGTGCGGACCGATAAGTGCTCGTCCGGGTCCCGGAGCAGGAGTGTAGTATCAGGATCATGGGTGGCCGTGTACTTGGCCATCTTCTTTCTCCCCGAACCGCTAGCCATAATCTGTCCAGGAAAAAAGAGAATTCATGCGTTAGATTCGTAGAAATTTCAGAAAAACAAGGAATTAATAGAGATTAATCAAGTCTTGATCAAGCGGAACTAACCTGTGAGTACCAGAGGTTGATCCAAGCAAGAAACGAAAAATGAATTTTTTTTTTCTCCAGAGAAGAAACGAGCGAGAGAAGTGCGAGAGAATGAGAAAAATGTATTGAATCCGGCGTTTTAAGCCACTGCTGCTCAAACGCGGCACTAGGTTTTCCGTGCGCGGCAGTTGATGGACTGCCGGGCGGCACTCGCCAAGTGCCGCAACGGCACTCCGTGAGTGCCGCACGGCAGTCACGGACTACCGCAAAAATCTGCGTGTGCCGCGGCTAAGTCGGTTCAAAGATCCTTCATTCCCCCCCCCCCAACAAAAAAAAATTCAAATCAAGTCCCGAAAATTGAATTTGAGGCCCCCAAAATTTGCCCTCATTATACTTTTGGCCCTCGGGGTCGTTTTTAGGTTTAAGTTGGTTACAAATTTCAGAATTTAGGAGTATATATGAGCCCGTGGGCCCCCGATTTTGAAAAGTTGAAATAAATTTTGGCCCATGGGCTCCCGATTTTTTAAAATTGAAAAGATTTGAGCCCGTGGGCTCCCGATTTTTGAAAATTGAAAAAAGATTTGAGCCCATGGGCTCCCAATTCTTGAAAATTGAAAAATATTTGAGCCCATGGGCTCCCAATTTTCTTGAAAATTGAAAAAGATTTCAGGAATATAACGGATTTATATTCTCGGTTCTCGCAACAGATTTGCGTTTACCCTCATTTTGGGAATATAACGGATTTATATTCCCAGTTCTCGCAACAGATTTGCGTTTACCCTCGTTTTGAGAATATAATAGATTTATATTCTCGATCCACGTAATAGATTTGCGTCGATCCTTTGTCTTGAGAGTATAACGGATTTATATTCTTGGTTCTCGCAACAGATTTGCGTTAACCCTTATTTTCAGGAATATAACGGATTTATATTCTCGGTTCTCGCAACAGATTTACGTTTACCCTCATTTTGGAAATATAACAGATTTATATTCCCGGTTCTCGCAACAGATTTGCGTTTACCCTCATTTTGGGAATATAACATATTTATATTCTCGATCCACGTAATAGATTTGCGTCGATCCTTTGTCTTGAGAGTATAACGGATTTATATTCTCGGTTCTCGCAACGGGTTTGCATTAACCCTTGTTTTGGGAATATAACGGATTTATATTCTCGATTCTCGCAACAGATTTGTGTTAACCATCGAAAATCAATTCAAAGGCATCTTTGTGACCCCTGTAACAGATTTTCGCATCAGTCAAAGGATCAGATAATCTTTTCTGACTAACGCGTCATGTAATGTGCGTCATACGTAGGGAAGACATGATAAGCATGGCACCTGCAAGACCAGGTCAATTCAGAAAACACCATTACATCGCATCACGACAGGATAGGTGCATGCATCCGTATGGTTACTTGTGCTTGTGTGTGTTTGGTTCCTGCCCGAACTACGCTTTGGTCTGATTCCGAATGGGATACGTAGGCAACTCACCATCGAGCACGACCAACATGAACCGTTTGTGAAGCCATTTTTGCAACGCGTTTTGTTTTACCTAAATTCAACAGTCTGGTCAAAGGCTTGTCTTCACACAGGCTTTGACATTCACTCATGGGACGCGTTGCCCCCACTAGTTCTGTCAAAGAGGGGCAAACTGTAGACACCCCAATTTTGACCGACCATCGAATTTAGGAGAGCGTCACCTCCACGTCCAATGATGATAAGGATCGAAAGATTCGAAGTATTCCAAGCTCTTCAGAAAGTTCTCCAAACGCGATAAAATTTCACAGAAAGAAGAAAATACCAGGTATTTAGGAGAATTCAGGTATAAAACACCATTTTTGAAAAAGATCTTCAAAAATAAGTTTCTTTAAGAAAAAGGGAAGAAAGAAAAGACCTAAAAAGGGAAGTTCAACAGAAACGGCACACGGCAGTATTCCGCGGCACTCAGTGAGTGCCGACCGACATTCAATGAGTGCCGTCCCGGCATTTACTGAGTGCCGCCGACATTTTCTGACTGCCGTTTGCTTTTAAAATCTGTATTTTGTGGTACAATACGTATATGTATGCAGATAAAAACAAAAAACTGATAAAGTAAGGTTGACGAAAATACGGTAATCAATAATTTGGCGCGGCACTTACTAAGAGCCGCGCGGCAGTCACGGAATGCCGTCGCGGCAGTCATGAAGTGCCGCTGCGGCATCCACGGACTGCCGCAGATTACTTTTGACTGTCGCCCTGGGCAGCAGTCTGTCTAATTTCAGGAAGTACGTATTGTACCACCAAATGAAATATTTACACCTGTCTTTTACTCCGAATTCACTGAAAATACTTGGTAATTTTGTCTATAAAAGAGGGAGGATCTTCCTTGAGGAAAGGAGAGAGATATACAACACAATACATGAGAGATAACCACCACTATACTAACATATTTTTTAGAAAGAAAAGAGAGAGTTTGGGAGAGCTTGAAGAAGAGTTTGGAAGATCTTCAAAGGAGAGAAACTTTGAGGATAGTTTGGAGGTGATCCTCTAACCATAAGTTGTCTATTTACATTCTTCCTTTTTTTGAATCTCTAATCCTCAAACCTTTTTTATTTTCTTTGCTCCATTTCTTTTGTTGATCATACTTCCTTCTTGAGACTCTTAGAGATTCTCAATATCTCTCTTGAAATCTCTTGAACATGATCTTTTGAATCCCATGTAAGCTTGTGCTTCACATGGGAATCAAAGTTTGATCATCACTCCATTTCATAAGCAAATAGATGGATCTAAGTCCACACTCATGACTTGGATCCTCTAAACTTGATGTTTCATTGAATCCTTTCTATATTCCTTTCAGACCCATGAGTATAGTCATGTCTTCATCTCCAATGACCATCAAATGGTTGGAGAAAGTGGTTTTGAGTCTAAGCCCATCCCCATGGTTTAGATTCCTTATCTTGAGATTTCATGAAGTCCATTCATACTTCACTTGAAATCTATAAATATAAAGGTCTTTAGTCTCCAATGACCATCAAATGGTAGGAGAATATGGCGTAGTTTAAGTCCAACTTCATGGTTCAATAGTTGGGGTTAACAAATAAAAGTTGAACTTGACAAATGAAAATAGTGAGTTCACAAACTGTTTTTGATCAAAGATTTTTAGTTCGAAATCTGACCGTCGGAATCAAGTGAAACCAACGGTAAAGTGTCAATAACACAATATTCTACCACTGTAATTTTTGTTTTAAGGTGGTTTCACGTCTAAAGTGGTTTGGTTATAAGTTTTGTAAGGTCACTACAATCTGTCCAGAGTTTCAGCATAGTAACACTCTTTTGAAATAAGCAAACTAATGCTTTAATAAAGTGTTTGTGACCCAAAATACTTTTTTTCTAAGTAGATTAATGTGTTAGGAAGTCACCCTAAAAAGAACAAAGCATTTCTGATTGTTTTGCTATTTTTAGAAAATCGTGCAAGAACTCTGGACAGAAGGTTGTAGGAATGCTGAGTGATGTCTGGTTTTTGTCGAATTCCCGGAGATCCAACCGTTGAAAATTTGATTTCTTTTTTGGGTTAAAACCTAGACACACAGAGGCATCCTTTGTCTAAAATTCATCAAGATCAAACCACGGGAACCACGTTTTTTCATTTTGTTTAAGTTATAATCTGCTCTCAGCAATTTCCAAAATTCTGCAATAGTTTTCATCAAATCTTGTGAATAATGGTTTAGATGAAATTTTCATGAGTCAAGGTTCAAACCATATTTCAATAATGATTAGTTAAGCTTGAATTCAAAGTTTAAGTGAACCAAACCGTTGAGTATTTCATAATTCATTCTTGCTCATGACATATTCATCCGTATGGATCGACATTTGTAGTTAAGATTTATTTGTTTTAAATTTAATTATATTCTATAGATTTAAGCTAGAAGTTTAGGATTATTATTTTAGATCCAACTTTACATTTTGTATATCATGTGGACTAACTCATTGTTTTGTAGCGCATTTGAGGTACAGTTTCGCATCTCTTCGCTAGTTTATTCTATTTGTTGATTTTATTGATATTCGACTCAATGCGCGACACCTTAGACTAGGTCTTGCCTTATGTGTATACATGATTAGAGACTCTTTCTAGGATTTTCTTTTGTTTGTATGCATTGCACGTTTAATATCGCTGCTGGATCCCGGGTAAGTTCTCTTGTTCCCTATTGCATATCATATTGTCTGCTACTTGACTTATGTGACTTTTTTTGAATGATATTTTATCAATTGCAATTTTATACCCCTTTAGACCTGCTTTTGTGATGTATATCTATATATATGTATTAGTCGAGGACATGCTCAGATAATTAATTCGATTAAAAGGATGTTGAGTAGAGGCCTATCGCAAGATAGGATGAGAGAGGGTGCTTTAGTCCGACGGGCTCCTTCCTCTCTCATTCCATAATCCCCGGACCTAGTTAATCTCTGGTTTCTAAAAGATCAGTTTGCTGTGAAAATGGTTTCTTAATTTTCCTTTTAAAAATTAAGTGGCGACTCATTTGTTTTCTATTTTTGAAAGAATTTTAAAACAAAAACTGTGGGTAGAAAGAAAACTGCGATATCCACAATCTGGCGACTCCATTGGGGATCGAACCCAGAATCTCTGGTTTCGCAGACCAGAATTCTGATTTTGGGGTTCACTTGAGGATTAGACTTGAAAAATATCCTTTTAATCAAATTAATTAATCTTTGTATGCCTGTTGCATTTCACTTGCATGTCCAGCCAGTTGATTGCACGGAACTATGACCTTGGAGGCTCGGGGCAGCCCGGTCGGTCAAGTCATCATGGGACTGTGTGATCACCCTTGATTTTGTACCATGATTTGGTATATGAAGCATCCTATCGGGTGTATGTCAAGGTCCCTTATTTGACCAAAGCCCAGCTTTTGCATAGTAGCTTCCATAGAACCTTTCAATCTTAGGAAATCAATTCTTGATTAGGGTTATGTGCTAGGAAGTTTTGTATGCCCAGAAGGGATTACTTGAGATGATGACGATACTTGCTTGATGAAAGATGTCTAATCTTTTAATCGACTTTTAGCAATTTCTCCCCGTGTCCCGCAACACTTGGAGAACATGCTAAACCCTGATTATAAGATTATGCTTCTTATATCATGTTTATCTAAGCATCATTGACCTTGTATGTATCCAAATTCATGGAAAGTACGGTGATAATCCGGTCATGTGATCCCTCTACCCAAAGAATTTCTTTTTCCAAGATTTTCATTCACCCTCCCCAAACAAAAAAATCTTTTTCTCCTTTCAATTAAAATTCCCAAACTAACCCTTGTCATGGCGTATTTACACTTGATCATCTTCAAAAGAAATAAATTCGACAAACCTTGAAATTATTTTGGGGAGGATGATTTTCGGAAAAAAAAACCCAAATCATTTTTTCAAAAAGACTGTCAAAAGCATTCTCAAGCATTGTTTTCAAAACCTTTTTACCATCCAAAAAATGCTTTCCAAAAAATTTTTGAATATCCAACCTCTAGAGGGTAGTGAGGATCACAATAAGAGGAGAAATTAGGGCACTTGACACGGGTGAGGATCTTATGTGCTTATGTGTTAGGATTAGGATTTTCTCTTTTTTTGGCATATAGAGTAGGCACACACGCACACATGCATTGCATCCGCATGACATACAATAAAAAAATGTGTCTTTGAGAAGATAAAAAGATTTTAAAAGAGAAAATTCCAAAATTTGCTGTAGGAGCAAAATAGCATCCAGATCAAGTCAAACCTGGTTTAGGGATCCTACGGCAAGGCTGGTAAGAAGGGAAGGCACTAACATGACTGAAGAAAGAAACAACGAAGAGATGGTCGGGTTAAGGATACTGGTAGAACCAAGCAAAACCAGGGTGTGGGAAGAAGTGATTAAGGCATTTATGGCACAGTACGAATACAATCAAGATTTGGATGTCACTGTCTGAGATTTGGAGACCACTAGGCAAGGGACCAAAGAATCATTCGCGAAAGGCAGCTAAAATGGTACAAAGGCCGTTTGAGAAGGACCAGATCCGAATGCTAATGAAGAATCTACAGCTAGTCTATCAAGAAAAGATGAGATTCCAGTCGATCAATACCTTTGCTGAGGTTTTCGATTTTGGGACAAGGATAGAGGATGCGATCCAAGAAGGGGTAATCAAGAAAGAGGAGCAACCAAACCGGTACAGGAGGCTAAACTATGGGTCCAACAGAGGAAAAACGGGGGGTCACTCTGGCCCCACTGATGTCAATGCACTGAATGGGCCGGAAAAGAAATTTGACATAACACCAAGGAGAGGAGGGGATAAAGCACCAAGAAAGTTCTCAGATTTGGGAGTGTCACTGTCAACCGCCCTCGATAGATTGTTAGCCAAGGGGCATCTCCGTCAGCTGGAACCACGACCTCTACCGAGTCCGCTTCTGCTAAATTTCCAAGGGGACTCTTCTGCAAAATTCATCAACAAAAGGGTCACTCAACGGATAGGTGTATGAGACTAAGGCACGAGATTCAGTACCTCATTGATAATAAGGTGATTTCAGAACCCCCCACCAAAGCTCCGAATGGTACTAGAAATCCGCTTCCGAATCATCGAGCTGTGCCACCACCACAGGGCCTTTACCTCTTAGGGATAGAAGAATTAGCAACCTTCGATCCGTCTAGGCTAATCACTAAGGCCGGGACACCAAGAAAGCCATATCGGCTGCCCAAGGATTCGACAATCTGTGCTTTGGAGGATCAGCAGAGAAAGAATGAAATAGGACAATCAGACTGGTGGGTTAAAGGGAGTGACGATCAAGACGAAGGCCAGGTAGAAGATGATCTTTGGTACGAGAGCGACAAAGAAACAGAGGTGGTGAAGGGTACTTTGACAGTTGATTCAGAAATTGACAATCTATGGGCAAGGGAAGAAGTCAGTCATTTAACTAGGTCTGGCAGACACTTTAAACCACATGAGCTAGAAGAGGATCATCCCGGGAGAGAATTGGACAAAGGAAAAGGGAAGATGAATGAAGAAGAGGAAGAAGACAGGGTTCTAAAGCAGATGAAGAAAACTCAGGCCAATATCACCATTTGGGGGTTGCTGATTGCCTCCAAATGCCATTGACAGGCGATCCTAGACGCTCTGAATCAATCTGACGTGTCTATCGACACCACCCCGGAGGATATCGTAGGACTGATCGGCAAAACTCTAACTTCGACTATTACCTTCTCGTCAAATGACTTGCCTCCGGGAGGGCCTGTCTGCAACAAACCGTTGTATGTCACTGTCGAATACTTGGGGAACATCGTGCCTGCTTGCCTGGTTGATAATGGGTCGGCCCTCAACGTGTGTCCTTTCTGAACGACTAAGCGAATGGGCCTGGATAAGTTGGCATCTACACCATCTGAGCAAAGGGAAAGAGCCTACAACAACACCCAGAGAACAGTCATGGGGATAGTCCTTCTTCGTCTCGTTATCGGCCCTTTTGGAAAAGAAGCTGAATTCCAGGTCATCGACATCCCCGCTTCCTTCAACCTGTTGCTGGGTAGGCCTTGGTTGGACAGTTTGGGTGCTATACCATCAACGATCCACCAGAAGGTTAAGTATGTCTGGGAGAATAAAGTCTGTGATATCATCGGGGACAGCTGGGTTCGTTCGTCCGAAGTATCATCAAGCGCACCAGTTCTGGAATTACAGCTGCAAGAAGAAGAAGCAAAAATGGGAGGGTTCGAGTTCATCAGCATGTTAGAAGAGGAAAAGCCGAGGGAGTTTCTACCGCTCCATTTCGATCAGTATGCCAGTCCAGTGGTCGCAGGGATCATGAAGAGAATAGGTTTCTTTCCAGGATTAGGGTTGCGGAAGAACCTTCAAGGCCTGCCTGAGTTTCCAAGAATCCCTACTCTGACTCACACTCACGGTCTGGGGTACCAGCCGACAAAGAAGGAGCTGAGGACAAAGAAGAAGACAGCGGACGCACCAATGGACCCTTATCAAAAGACACTCAAAAGTTACTTCGTAAAGGAAGGAGAAGATTTCCTCTTCTGTGGCTTCCCAGAGCCATGGATGGACCAAAAGGACAAACGTCTAAAGCCAGGGTTCGAGATCTTTTTCTCCCATGAATTTTCCAAGTATGAAGACCCGTTTTTACAAATGCCTGAAAAGTCCGTCGCTGCCAAGGATTGGATCGGTGCGTTAGACGACTCTGTCATGAAAAATCTGCTGGATGAGGGAAGCACGGAGGTTATGAAAGCAAATCATGGAAAAGCCAAGGGTGAATACGTCAAAGGTTTGGTGGAGGAAGCGGCCGAGAGTGGAGAAGATGAGGAAGATCAGGGAGAGAGACCGACAAGGGGAAGGCCGAGAAAGAAAAGATGGAAGAAATTACCAAGGCGGGGGATCTGGAAGAATGCTTCATCACTGATCTGGGGGGAGAGAACAAGAGAGTGGGTTTTTGAGTCTAGTGATAGGTTTTCCCCACACCCAGAGTCTGTAAGGGCCTAAATGAGCCATCTGTCAATTTCTATGTCTGTTGTAATCACTCCAAGGAAAATCAATGAAAATATGACTGATTCTGCCTACTCGAACGCGCTTAATGAATGTGATGAATGTGATGATCATGAAATACCTAATGAATTGCAAAAGTTAATTGAAAAAGAAAAGAATCTACATGCAAAATCATTGAGGACACTCTAACAGTTAACCTAGGAAATGAAAATAATCCTCAAAATGTCTTTATTGGCTCCACACTTAGCAATAAAGAAAGCAAAGAACTAATCAATCTATTAAATGAATTCAAAGATGTTTTTGCATGGTCTTATAATGATATGACAGGTATTGATCCAAAGATAGTCTAGCGCCACATCCCTCTCTTTCCCAATTCAAAACCCATAAAACAAAAATTGAGGCGAATGAGGCCAGAATGGGCACTTAAAGTAAAAGAGGAGGTTGAAAAGCAATTAAGGGCTGGATTCTTGATGGTCACCGAGTATCCTGAGTGGATTGCCAACATTGTACTTGTCCCAAAGAAGGACGGTCGTGTTAGGGTTTGAGTTAATTTTTGAGATTTAAACAGGGCAAGCCCTAAAGACGATTTCCCGTTACCCAACATCGACGTATTGGTCGATAACACTGCGGGACATGAGCTTCTATCTTTCATGGATGGATTCTCTGGGTATAATCAAATCCTCATGGCACCCCAGGATAGAGAGAAAACCACGTTCATCACTCCGTGGGGGACATATTGCTATAGGGTCATGCCGTTTGGACTTAAGAATGCAGGTGCGACCTATCAGAGGGCTGCCACCACTTTACTACATGACATGATCCACAAAGAAGTGGAGGTGTATGTGGATGATATGATTGTGAAATCCAAAGTGAGGGAAGGGCAGCTAGAGGCTTTGAGAGATTGAGGGAGTTCAAAATGAGGCTAAATTCGCAGAAATGCACGTTCAGAGTCACTACCGGGAAATTATTGGGATTTCTTATTACTCAGAGGGGAATAGAGGTGGACCCCACCAAAATAAAAGCCATAACCGAAATGAACCCACCAAAAAATGTGAAAGAACTGAGAGGTTTCTTGGGGAGAATACAGTTCATCAGCCGCTTCATTTCCAAACTCACCTTAACCTGCGACCTACTGTTCAAACTGCTTAGAAAAGGAGAGAAATTCAAATGGGACACCCCTTGCCAACAAGCCTTCGACAAAATCAAAACCTACCTCCAAAACCCACCTGTCCTATCGCCACCTTTACCTGGGAGACCCTTGTTACTTTATCTCTCCGTATCTGAAGACTCGATGGGGTGTATGCTGGCCCAAAAAGGAGAAGAGGGGCACGTGGAGAAGGCCATTTATTACTTGAGCAAAAGAATGGTCGGATATGAGTTAAAGTACTCACAATTGGAAAAAGCCTGTTGAGCCTTGGTTTGGTGTACCCGTCGCCTTCGCCATTACATGCTAGCCTTCCCTGTAATCTTGGTATCCCGAATGGACCCATTAAAATACCTATTTGAAAAACCCGTCGACCAGTAGGATTTCCCGTTGGACCATGATGCTAGCTGAATTCGACATCAAGTATGTCATTGCCAAGTCTGTGAAAGGAAGGGCTGTCGCTGAGTTTTTAGCCGACCTCGCCATAGAATCCGAGGACGAGGGAGAATTCAAGTTCCCGGATGAGGGAATAATGGAGGTAAAGGAGGATTTGTGGAGAATGTACTTCAATGGAGCAGCCAACTAACTAGGTTACGGAGTTGGAATCATTCTCATAACACCCGATGGGGCCCCTACCCCATTAGCCGTTAAACTCAAGTATAACTCGACCAACAACACCACGGAGTACGAAGCGTGCATAATTGGGATGGAAGCAACCTTAGCTTTGAAAGTTAAACAGATTGATGTCTTCGGAGATTCCAATTTGATCATATCCCAAGTCCGAGGAGATTGGAGGGTAAAGCATGAGAAGTTGAGACCTTATCACGACTACCTGGAAAGTCTGAAAGCCTGATCAAGAAGATTTCTTTTTACCACCTTCCTCGTGAAGAAAACCAACTAGCCGACTCCTTGGCCACCTTAGCATCAATGATCTAAATCCCTTCCAAAACTACCATGATCCTGCTATCCATAGAAGTGAGGAATCAACTGTCATTTGAAATGATCGCGGCTATAGAAAGAGAAGATGAAGTGCCTTGGTATGAAGATGTGTGGAAGTTCATCAAAGAAGGAGAATACCCCGAAGGAGCCTCAGAAAAGGATAGAAAGGCGATTCGACGATTCGCCGCCCAGTTTGTGATTTATGCGAATAAGCTATGGAAGAAATCCTACACCGGGTACAATCTAGAATGCCTATATGGGAAGGAAGCTAAGAGCATGATGGAGGAAATACATGAGGGAGTGTGTGGGCCCCATATGAATGGCCACATGCTGGCAAAGAAGATCATCCGACAGGGGTACTATTGGACGACCTTGGACAAAGACTGCTGCGAATATGTTAGAAGGTGTCACAAATGTCAGATTCATGCGAATCTAATGCACACCCTGCCGTCACAGCTCTATAGCATGACCACCCCTTGGCCGTTTTCTGTATGGGGGATCGATATCATTGGTGAGATAGTTCCGAAGGCTTCCAATGGGCACCGATACATAATCGTGGCAATTGATTATTTGACAAAATGGGTAGAGGCAGCCTCATATGCAACTTTGAAAGCCAAGGACGTGGTGAGTTTCATCGAGAAAAACATAATCTGCAGGTATGGGGTCCCGAATGAGTTTATCTCCGATCATAGCAGTCATTTCCAGGGAGAGGTTATCCCTCTCTTGGAAAAGTATAAGATCACTTGCCATCAATCATCCCCGTATAGGCCTCAGACGAATGGAGCAGTAGAAGCAGCGAATAAAAATGTTAAGGCAGTCCTGGGGAAAACGACGGATACATATAAGGATTGGCATAAAAAGCTGTCATTTGCTTTGTGGGGATACCGAACCTCGATGAGAACTTCAACGGGTGCTATGTCGTACTCATTGGTCTATGGGATGGAAGCCGTTCTCCCAGTCGAAGTGGAAATACCCTTCCTTAGGGTTTTGGCAGAGTGCAAAATCACTGAATCGGAATGGGTACAAGGAAGGTATGAGGAGTTGATGTTGCTCGATGAGAAGAGGATGGCCGCAGTAAACCATACTCGGGGGGTACCAGAAAAGGATAGCTCGTGCTTTCAACAAAAAGGTCCGCCCAATGAAGCTTGCTAAGGGTGACCTGGTCCTTAAAGAACTGAAAGTGCCTATTTATGACCCCAGAGGAAAATTCAAACCCAACTGGGTCGGGCCATACATCATTAAGACCCTCCTTTCCGGAGGAGCGGCCTATCTCATGGACCTGGACGGGGTTGAATTTAAGCAACCAATTAACCTCGATCGCCTCAAGAAATACTTTGCTTGAAACCATTTCTTTCAAAACCTCCTACCTCGATGAACTACGCTTGACCTGATTCCCATTAGGGGATACGTAGGCAACCTACTCGGTTCGGTCAGTAAATAATTGCCTGATTAGCACTCTTCTTTGCAGCCTTAAACTGAACTACTTGGGACCTGATGCCCGCTTGGGGATAAGTAGGCGGGCTCTCCAAAGCCCTCGGTCCACTCAAAAAAGACTATGGTAAACTAGGGGCAAATTGGCATTTGCCCAGAACCACTTTGAAGCCCTAAAACCAGGGGCAAACTTCATTTGCTAGCCGAAGAACCCAGATACAAGACCCTCCTTTAGATCACCTGGCTATCAAGATAAGTATTATAAAGAAACAAATGAGAATTCATAGTATAAAAGAAGTAAAGCTTTAAGCAAAAAGAAAAGTAAAGAGCCAAGTAAAGACATTGAAAGGAGAATTCTTCATAAAAGATTAATCGAAGGAGTGAGCACTTTGATTAAGCATGTTAGAACTTTCCTAAAGATAACAACACTTCTTAAAAAAAAAAAGAAGGAAAATCACATTCAAAAGCGTAAAAAGGAGTAGGCAGGGTCTATCAGAAAGTTTTGTAAAATGGCAAGCTTTTCCCTGTTCTCATCTACTTTATTATGCATGTGTCTGTCAAATTCGTCTCGCAACCAAGGCCTGGATCTCTAGAAGGTACTGGACAGTAGGCATAGTCGGAGCAGGAATCCTCAGGCACGGAGCAGCCATCCTGCTATGCCAAGCCTCGATGAAAGCCTTTACGATAGAAGGGCACAAAGTGGACCCCCTGGTGAAATCAGCAGTCACAAATTCAGTAGTATCTTGCAAAAGTCCAAACTGACGGACAACCCGATCGGTAATGTAGAAAGTAGTAGTACGCAAACCCGGCAGCCAGATGCCAGGTCGCCCAGGAAGGCGTACAGCAATAGAGCGATGGGTCCACTGCGGACAAACCTAGCGGATATCACTAGAAGAGAGGCCCTGGAGCCAACCAAGCCATGCATCGGTGGATTGAAAGAAGTGGTGAATATCCATACGATCGTAAGAAAGTGACCCGCGAAGATGGTAATGGTGTATAAAGAGATCCAAACGCTCCATGAGCCAAATTTGCAAAACAAAAGGTGCCCCGGCAGATAACGTGACCCCGGTTGCATGAGCATGGCCCAATCCAATCAGAGTTTCACCAAGGACCAGCATAACAGCACTTTTCATCTCCCGCAAACCGCAGGCAATGGGTATAAGAGTGTCAGAAGATGACTGAAAGAGGAAGTAAGAGAGCATAGCAATCGACAGGGCACTACGTCGGATGATCTGATACTCACCATCGTAAGGGTCCCCTATGGGAGCATAAACGGAAGAAAGGCTCTCAAAATCAATCTGCATGTCACAAATAAAGGAGCCCGCCGCATTCCGAGATGTGTGGAGAAGAGTAGCTAAATCCCGGACATACCCGGCCTGAACTGGAGGAACCGTCAATTCAGCAGAAGGATCGGTGTGAAGAATGGCGCTGAATTCCTCAAACAAGGGGCAAATCTCCTGAAAGCCAAAATGAAAGACGTTGAAAGAAGGATCCCAACATTGGATGGCAGCTCGAAGTAGGCCCTCATTCAAATTCATCCGTCGGAAAGAGAAAAGATCATTTAGCCTGAAGCACTCAAAGTTGAGCCTATCAATGCCGAAAAGGGGATCCATCCATGGGAAAAGGATTTGGGAGCTGATGGGGGCCATTTGGGAAGAAAGTAAAGAAGAAAAGAGAAGTGTTTTGCGGAGCCTTGAGAAAGAAGGTGTATAAATAGAGGAATAAAGCTGCCTACCTACCCGCGGCGCTCGATAAAGTGCAACGACACTCAATGAAATGCCGCACGGCAGTCCGTGAATGCCGTTGCGGCATTCAATGACTGCCGCCGTGGCTCTCACTGAGTGCCACAGAGACCTAACCGAGTGCCGTTCCGAGTTTTTCATTGGCCAGGGTCTGTTTGTAACACGTTTAGCTCACCTGCAAACAAAAAACTAGATAAAAGAAAGTAAAACGTGCGCTTCATGCAGCACGTGCAACAAAGACTAAGCCATGATCGCATACATTCATTTCATTCATTTGTTCATTATAAATAAAAGAGATAAAAGCATTCAAAAAATCAAATAAAGGAGGGACCAAGCTATGGTCCCACATACGGCAAAAGGACCAAGCTATGGTCATACGTACGGTGAATAAAACAGTAAAAATATAATAATAAAGGTATCAAGAGTGCCTATCCTACCGGCTATCGTAGAGCCATCATCAAGATAAGAGTGAACATATATATATATATACAATCCATCAAATAAAGTATGCATCCTCCCAAAACACTCAAAAGAAATAAAAAGAAAGAAAAAGCAGGATCAGCCTCGGCCCCGGCTACGAGTCTGACGGGTCATACGCCTGAGGGGCTTCTCCTCCGACTCTGTCCCGCTGCCTCCACCGCTCTCCCCACGTCCGCCGCTACCGCCGTCTCTGCCTCGACCCCCGCTGCTGCCTCCACCGCTACCACCGCCTCGCCCCACGCCTCGTCCAGCACTGCCATCCCCAGGAGTGTCACTGAGAGGAATGCCGAACTACTGGAGCCGCTACTGAAGCTGCCCCACCTACTGGGACAGGACTCTGATCTCCTCCGCCTGAAATAAGAGAGGATAAGTCTAGAAAGTGTTGAAAGGACAAATGAAATACTAAGAATAAAAGGATAAAGATCATACCTGGGCCCTTAACTGAGCCGCAGTAGTCGCCCGAGCTCCCTCAGCCTGAAAGCAAGAACCAAGAATAAAGGTTAGTAAAAGAAGAGGCAATCAAAGTCCAAGTGAAGGGACGGGGAGAAGTCCCTTACCATCCACTCTCGTCCAAGAACCCACTGTCGCACGCTGTGGGCATATGTCAAGCCCTCCTCCGCATAAGCACGCTGGACGACGTCGTAATGAAGAGGAATAGTGGGGGCGCCCTGTGAGAGTTGGGGGATCGTCGTCAAGAAGGGCTCGCCGAATGAGACGGTCGACATGGTCCAATCCCACTCAGGTAAGGCAGGAGGACGAGCCACAGCAGGAACAGGCTGCAAACAAAAATAAAACGTAAATAAAGGATGAAAGAAAACTCAAAAAATATATGTATAGAATAATAATAATGGAATTTTGTACTCACCCGAGTCACTTCCATCAAAGGGAAGTTCAGCATCAGCTTAGCGGCACGGAAGGCTGCATATCCTGTAGGGGGCTCCAGGAAGCCGTGAATACCCGAGCCCATTAGAGCAGCCGTCAGCTCGCTACCATGGAGTGTGTCCGTGGCTCTCGTAGAGTCAAGAGGAGGGAATGGCACGAAGAATCCAGAGGCTGCCAGTGACTGCCTTGTCACCCTCTCTCCTAAGTACCACGCCTGGCCCTCTGGCCCATCAAGAAGCCGCCTCGTCGGGTCATATCCAGCAGACTCTCGGATCTCCGCACGAGCCTCAAGAAGCACCCTAAGCCAGGGCTGCCAATGAACGTGCTACTCCCTCAAGTACGTCAGGAAGCTCCTGAAAGAAACGAAGTCGTGCACCTCGATCTTCTGCCCGACCCTATCCTTCGCCCATTTTAGACCCTGGGGCATGATAAGGGTGTCTGCCTCGTGCGTCTCATAGGACATCATGCGGAGATACTCGTGGGACCAAATCTGTAATATAAAAAAAAAAAGGAGGGTTAGTCTCACAATTTGAATAAATTTCTGAAAGTGTAAAAAGCGGTGAAATATGGAAAAGAATATACCTCCCACGCTCTCCAATAACCACCAGTGAAGGCCGGCTTGTCCCGGGAAATGTCACCCATATGCCTGTACAAAATGGCTAGTCCTGCGCCAGCCCAATCATACTCATCAACCCGGTCCAGGTGCTCCAGAGACGCTACCAAGGAAACAGAGACCCGATCACCTCGGGTGCTCAGCAGAGAGCACCCCAGCATATACATGAGAAAACCCCGGGCCATCTGCTCGTCGGTAAAACCCGGCTAGCCCCTAAACGTGTCCATGAACCATCAGGCTGTGACCAAAGACTCCTCTAGGACCACTCCTAGCAAAGGCTCCACTTGGTCCTACTCCTGATCCGTCAAATGCCGCAGAGGCTCTCCACCAAAGGCGATCCCGGTGATCATCGAGAAGTCCAGAGGGGTCATCGTCATCTCCCCGAAGTCGAAGTGGAAAGTACTAGTAGTGTCCCACCACCTCTCTGCCAGAGCGTGAATCTATCGCAAGTCATTGAAGCTCTTCGTCAAGAGTTTGACGAAGTCTCCAAACTCGGCCGCGTCCACCAAAGCTTTCAACGGCTTGCTCAGCAGTGTGTACCACTCATACCCATGAGCGAGGTTGCCATGCCCCTTTAGGACCTTGGGCTGCAGCTGCAAGAAAGAATCACAAGTTTTGATATCAGTAATTGGATAAAAGAAAAAATAAAATAAAACAGATGGTAATAAGGGAACCAGGAAAAGCGACATAAAAACAAAAATAAGAAAGAGAGAAAAGGAAGGAAATGGAGAATCTGGAAATACTCGTAGAAATTTCACGAGCACGGCACTCGTTTGCAGATGTAATAAGAAAAAGCCTCGATGTTCTAAAGAGATTTCAAGAAAAAGAAAAAGAGAGAGAGAGGAGTTTGTTCACATTTTCAAAGTATATATATATAAACTTGTGAAGGTTCAAAGCAAATTCAGGTTCAAAGGAGGCATTAGTCTCAAGTGCAGGTTCACAAGCATTCAAAATTAGATTAGAACAATAAAAGAGCGTTGGGAACGCTCAAGAAAATTCACAAGTATAATAGACATGGGTAACGCCTTGGAGTTTCAATTAAAACGCGTCGCGTTCGTAAATCTTAAAAAATAAAAAATTCATTTTATTCACAAGAAGTGTTTGAAATTTTATTCCAGAAGCCCTTCGGAAAAGTCGAAAGAAGAAATAAGGGATGAACACTCGGAAAATTCAGGCATAGCATTCATTTTTATAATAAGTTTTTTTGAAGAAATGAAAATAAGAAATATATACGAAATTTCTTTACAAAAAAAAAGGCATTGAATAAAGCATTCAAGACACTCGAGGGCGCCACAAGCATAGCTTTCGCGTTAAAAAGGGGCATCTAAAAGTTGTGTCGATTGTACGTTGCATTCATACAGAAAAGGAATACAAGAAAGAAATTAAAAAGAGAAAGGGGAACGTTTACCTCGCCCTTGAACGCGCGAACCGATAAGTGCTCGTCCGGGTCCCAGAGCAGGAGTGTAGCATCAGGATGATGGGTGGCTGTGTACTTGGCCTTCTTCTTTCTCCCCGAACTGCTAGCCATAATCTGTCCAGGAAAAAAGATAATTCACGCGTTAGATTCGTAGAAATTTCAGAAAAATAAGGAATTAATAGAGATTAATCAAGTCTTGATCAAGCGGAACTAACCTGTGAGTACCAGAGGTCGATCCAGGCAAGAAACGAAAAAGGAATTTTTTTTCTCCAGAGAAAAAATGAGCGAGAGAAGTGCGAGAGACTGAGAAAAATGTATTGAATCCGGCGTTTTAAGCCACTACCGCTCAATCGCGGCACTTAGTTTTTCGTGCGCGGCAGTTGATGGACTGTCGGGCGGCACTCGCAAAGTGCCGCAATGGCACTCCGTGAGTGCCGCACGGCAGTCACGGACTGCCGCAAAAATCCGCGTGTGCCGCGGGTAAGTCGGTTCAAAGATCCTTCATTCCCCCCCCCCCAAAAAAAAAAAATTCAAATCAAGTCCCGAAAATTGAATTTGAGGCCCCCAAAATTTGCCCTCATTATACTTTTGGCCCTCGGGGTCGTTTTTAGGTTTAAGTTGGTTACAAATTTCAGAATTTAGAAGTATATATGAGCCTGTGGGACCCCGATTTTGAAAAGTTGAAATAAATTTTGGCCCGTGGGCTCCTGATTTTTGAAAATTGAAAAGATTTGAGCCCGTGGGCTCCTGATTTTTGAAAATTGAAAAGATTTGAGCCCGTGGGCTCCCGATTTTTGAAAATTGAAAAAAGATTTGAGCCTGTGGGCTCCCAATTCTTGAAAATTAAAAAATATTTGAGCCCGTGGGCTCTCGATATTTTTGAAATTTGAAAAAGATTTCAGGAATATAACGGATTTATATTCTCGGTTCTCGCAACAGATTTGCGTTTACCCTCGTTTTGGGAATATAACGGATTTATATTCCCGGTTCTCGCAACAGATTTGCGTTTCCCCTCGTTTTGAGAATATAACAGATTTATATTCTCGATCCATGTAACAGATTTGCGTCGATCCTTTGTCTTGAGAGTATAACGGATTTATATTCTCGGTTCTCGCAACAGATTTGCGTTAACCCTTGTTTTCAGGAATGTAACAAATTTATATTCTCGGTTCTCGCAACAGATTTGCGTTTACCCTCGTTTTGGAAATATAACGGATTTATATTCCCGGTTCTCGCAACAGATTTGCGTTTACCCTCATTTTGGGAATATAACAGATTTATATTCTCGATCCACGTAACAGATTTGTGTCGATCCTTTGCCTTGAGAGTATAACGGATTTATATTCTCGGTTCTCGCAACGGGTTTGCATTAACCCTTATTTTGGGAATATAACAGATTTATATTCTCGGTTCTCGCAACAGATTTGTGTTAACCCTCGAAAATCAATTCAAAGGCATCTTCATGACCCCTGTAACAGATTTTCGCATCAGTCAAAGGATCAGATAATCTTTTCTGACTAACGGGTCACGTAATGTGCGTCATACGTAGGGAAGACATGATAAGCATAGCACCTGCAAGACCAGGTCAATTCAAAAAACACCATTGCATCACATCACGACAGGATAGGTGCATGCATCCGTATGGTTACTTGTGCTTGTGTGTGTTTGGTTCCTGCCCGAGCTACGCTTTAGTCTGATTCCTGATGGGATACGTAGGCAGCTCACCGTCGAGCACGACCAACATGAACCATTTGTTAAGCCATTTTTGCAACGCGTTTTGTTTTACCTAAATTCGACAGTCTGGTCAAAGGCTTGTCTTCACACAGGCTTTGACATTCACTCATGGGACGCGTTGCCCCCACGAGCTCTGTCAAAGAGGGGCAAACTGTAGACACCCCAATTTTGACCGACCATCGAATTTAGGAGAGCGTCACCTCCACGTCCAATGATGATAAGGACCGAAAGATTCGAAGCATTCCAAGCTCTTTAGAATGTTCTCCAAACGCGATGAAATTTCACAGAAAGAAGAAAATACCAGGTATTTGGGAGAATTCAGGTATAAAACACCATTTTTAGAAAAGATCTTCAAAAATAAGTTTCTTTAAGAAAAAGGGAAGAAAGAAAAGACCTAAAAAGGGAAGTTCAACAGAAAACGGCATACGGCAGTATTCCGCGGCACTCAGTGAGTGTCGACCGGCATTCAGTGAGTGCCGTCCCGGCATTTACTGAGTGCTGCCAACATTTTTTGACTGCCGTTTGCTTTTAAAGTCCGTATTTTATGGTACAATACGTATATGTATGCGGATAAAAACAAAAAACTGATAAAGTAAGGTTGACGAAAATACGGCAATCAATAATTTGGCGCGGCACTTACTGAGAGCCGCGCGGCAGTCACGGAATGGCGTCGCGGCAGTCATGAAGTGCCGCTGCGGCATCCACGGACTGCTACAGATTACTTTTGACTGTCGCCCTGGGCAGCAGTCTGTCTAATTTCAGGAAGTACGTATTGTACCACCAAATGAGACATTTACACCTGTCTTTTACTCCGAATTCACTGAAAATACTTGGTAATTTTGTCTATAAAAGAGGGAGGATCTTCCTTGAGGAAAGGAGAGAGATATACAACACAATACATGAGAGATAACCACCACTATACTAACATATTTTTTAGAAAGAAAAGAGAGAGTTTGGGAGAGCTTGAAGAAGAGTTTGGAAGATCTTCAAAGGAGAGAAACTTTGAGGATAGTTTGGAGGTGATCCTCTAACCATAAGTTGTCTATTTACATTCTTCCTTTTTTTGAATCTCTAATCCTCAAACCTTTTTATTTTCTTTGCTCCATTTCTTTTGTTGATCATACTTCCTTCTTGAGACTCTTAGAGATTCTCAATATCTCTCTTGAAATATCTTGAACATGATCTTTTGAATCCCATGTAAGCTTGTGCTTCACATGGGAATCAAAGTTTGATCATCACTCCATTTCATAAGCAAATAGATGGATCTAAGTCCACACTCATGACTTGGATCCTCTAAACTTGATGTTTCATGGAATCCTTTCTATATTCCTTTCAGACCCATGAGTATAGTCATGTCTTCATCTCCAATGACCATCAAATGGTAGGAGAAAGTGGTTTTGAGTCTAAGCTCATCCCCATGGTTTAGATTCCTTATCTTGAGATTTCATGAAGTCCATTCATACTTCACTTGTAATCTATAAATATAAAGGTCTTTAGTCTCCAATGACCATCAAATGGTAGGAGAAGATGGCTTAGTTTAAGTCCAACTTCATGGTTCAATAGTTGGGGTTAACAAATAAAAGTTGAACTTGACAAATGAAAACAGTGAGTTCACAAACTGTTTTTGATCAAAGATTTTTAGTTTGAAATCTAGCCGTCAGAATCAAGTGAAACCAACGAAAAAGTGTCAATAACACAATATTCTACCACTGTAATTTTTGTTTTAAGGTGGTTTCACGTCTAAAGTGGTTTGGTTATAAGTTTTGTAAGGTCACTACAATCTGTCCAGAGTTTCAGCATAGTAACACTCTTTTGAAATAAGCAAACCAATGCCTTAATAAAGTGTTTGTGACCCAAAATAATTTTTTCTAAGTAGATTAATGTGTTAGGAAGTCACCCTAAAAAGTACAAAGCATTTCTGATTTGTTTGCTATTTTTAGAAAATCGTGCAAGAACTCTGGACAGAAGGTTGTAGAATGCTGAGTGATGTCTGGTTTTTGTCTGATTCCCGGAGATCCATCCGTTGAAACTTTGATTTCTTTTTTGGGTTACAATCTAGACACACAGAGGCATCTTGTGTCTAAAATGCATCAAGATCAAACCACGGGAACCACGCCTTTTCTTTTTTTAAAGTTATAATCTGCTCTCAGCAATTTCCAGAATTCGGCAATAGTTTTCATCAAATCTTGTGAATAATGGTTTAGATGAAATTTTCATGAGTCAAGGTTCAAACCATATTTCAATCATGATTAGTTAATCTTGAATTCGAAGTTTAAGTGAACCAAACCATTGAGTATTTCATAATTCATTCTTGCTCATGACATATTCATCCGTATGGATCGACATTTGTAGTTAAGATTTATTTGTTTTAGATTTAATTATATTCTATAGATTTAAGCTAGAAGTTTAGGATTATTATTTTAGATCCAACTTTACATTTTGTATATCATGTGGACTAACTCATTGTTTTGTAGCGCATTTGAGGTACAATTTCGCATCTCTTCTCTAGTTTATTCTATTTGTTGATTTTATTGATTTTCGACTCCATGCGCGACACCTTAGACTAGGTCTTGCCTTATGTGTATACATGATTAGAGACTCTTTCTAGGATTTTTTTTTGTTTGTATGCATTGCACGTTTAATATCGCTGGTGGATCCTGGGTAAGTTCTCTTGTTCCCTATTGCATATCATATTGCCTGCTACTTGACTTATGTGGCTTTTTTTGAGTGATATTTTATCAATTGCAATTTTACACCCCTTTAGACCTGCTTTTGTGACGTATATCTATATATATGTATTAGTCGAGGACATGCTCAGATAATTAATTCGATTAAAAGGATGTTGAGTAGAGGCCTATCGCAAGATAGGATGAGAGAGGGTGCTTTAGTCCGACGGGCTCTGATGTTGTCAATATCAAGATATAAAAGTATACTTTACTTTTCTAAAGATTTGCAGTGTGGAAGTAAAGGTCGAACCCACAGAGATTGATTAACTACCGTGTTTTAATCTTAAAACCTAAATCTAATTAATTATAAAAACGGATTTTGATTTGAATTTAATTAAACTAATAACAATAAAAATAAATCTAAATTATGAAAGCAATTAAAGTTGTTTTAAATAATATTTAAGGGAACCTAGGATTGCAAATCCACCACTAGCTTCATAATAGGAATATTTATGAATTACTTTAGCTTACTAAGTTGGATGAAAATGGGGAATTGTAGCTACAAGCCCAATTCCTCCGACAAGAAGATATTCATGGTTCAAGCACCAACATAATCCATCTTCGGTTAGCACGAATTATCCCACACTAAACTAGGGTTGTGATCTAATCCGTCTAACCTAGGCATGGACTATTCGGATACTTGATAGCACAAATCAATAAAGCACCATCACATGTAAACAATCTAAACAAGCACAGCAAGAATAGATCGTTGAGCACATCACAGTCAAAATAGATCTAAGACAAGAATAAATTCTGAAAGCAATGATTTAATCACTAGAAGTACGATTTATTTATAAAAATCCTCTAAACATGTGACTGTCATCCATACATAATAAAACTAAAATAAAAACATAAAATACTCCCTATTACTCGTCTAGGGCTTCATTGAAACCCTAGATCTATGATCTAGCCGTCCATGGAAGTGATAGATGGCAAGTAGTTGATGGAGGAGGCCATGGAAACCCTTGGTCTTCTTCTTCTTCTCCTTGCTTCCCTCCCTTCAATGGCTGGAAGTATGGTTGTAGAATGTGTATGTATGGGTGTGTAACAATGTCGAACCCCTTAATTGTAATAAAATAGGGTATATATAGATTTACAACAAGTTTTGGAAGCCTTCCTACCCCGAAACGAACTGAAATTGATGTAATTTACAGTCTAGACGTCGTTTAGCAGTTTCGTTTGCACAGGAGTCTTCAGTATACTGAAATACGCAACTTTGGTTTTTACACATATCGCGCGAGCGGGTCGCGCGAGCGCGACATTTGGCCTTCGCGCGCGCGGATCGCGTGAGCGATTCTGGGACTTTCGCGCGAGCGGATCGCGCGAGCGATTTCTGGATTTTCGCGCCCGCGGGTCGCGCGCGCGAACTGGCTTTTTCAGCTTCTTTTCTTCTGCTTTTTCACCCTGTTTAACCTGGTTTAGGTGATTTCTTCCAAATCCTGTCAGAAAATAGAAAACGAAGTAAAAATATACAAAAACAGGATAAAAAGGTACTAACAGATGTGAATTAAGGCGTATAATTAGGATTAGTTCTCTCCCGATCACACCCCCAAACCTACATTTTGCTAGTCCTCGAGCAAAACTAAAATAAAAACTAACTACTAATAAAATACTACTCATAAAAATCTACTCCATTTTCGCATGGATTACGACTGCATTTAGCATATGCAACAAGCCTTTTAAACCCCTAGGTGTCCCTAGTCGGACGAGTAAAGTCTCGTGAGGGTTCTCGTCAACAAGTCTCCCACAACCATCTTTATTAACTTGAAAATTTAAAAAGTTTTATTAAAAACAAAGAACATAATATTCAATACTCTTTCATTATATAACAAAGATTTGAAATAGAATAACGAACAAGAAGAAACATAATGAGACATTCACCTACATCATGAGAAACAATCCCAAGCACATGCATCATATAAATCCATAGAGTTTCTCATAAAATTGCACGTGTGTGATGTGGTAGTCAAATGAACACGCTTATGTCATCAACATGGATTATAACTCGGATAACTATCCAACTATGCTTCGACTACGAATCTCACAATGAATTACACTCTCAAATGAAACACTCAAAAACAGGTGTAATTTTTCTAAAATATGTGAGTAAAGGAAATATCTTTTCAAAATGACAAATGCTCACATATGACTCGAAAAAGACGCATGACCCGAAAGAACAGTAGTCTCATGGATAGGATGCCAATAATCAAGAAAAATTAATCCTTACCATGTTTTAATCCCCCTCCCATCGTTTACATATCCAAACCATGTTTTCTAGGATCAAATAGGACTTTTCAAAGGTTGTAATGTGGCTCAGGCTATGAAAAAGGATAGAAAGGATTTGTTAGGTAGTTTTAGAATGGCATTGTAAGGCATGTTCGATTTCTTTCATTCATCTCTTCTACCAACTTTCATCTTTTCTTTCTCTTTTCTTCCTTTTCATTCATTTTTCTTCTTTTCTTTCATTTTTTTTTCAACCTTCCTCTTCTTTATTTTTTTTCAATATATTTTTTTTCCTTTTCCTTTTCTTGGTTCTCAAATGATTATTCATCGAATACCAAGCAACTACTCCAATAGCATCTTATTTTCTTCTTCCTTTTCAACACATCACCTTAACACTACTAAAAGGTGACAAATCTCTCAGTGGTGAACTCCGAGTTTGTCAAGTCGGAGCAAAAACAAGGATAATGGTAATCAAAGAAAGAAATGGCATTTTAACGGCTCAAAGGGCGAACTAAGGAAATTTTATAATTTATCGGTTGGCAATAAACAAAGAGGGCCTAAAATCATTTCCTAGGATAATACGGTTCTTCAATATTTACAATGGAAGATTATTTAGCATGGTAACAAATATTTTAACTTGACTATCAACCAAAACAAGAATAATGAGACTAAACAACAAATTAATGCGCTATTTCAATGAAATTCGACAAACACAATGTATTTATAACCCTCTAAAAAGAAAAGATAGGCTCAAAAGCTCACTCGGCTTAGTCTCCACCATGTGTTATCTAGAAATCCGAATCATATTATAGTTCACAACCAACATGTATTCAAATGACTACGTGCAGTGCATAGGTTTATGTGCAAATCTATGATATAAAACTACGATTCAAACAATACATAACTTAAAACGTTACATCATAACTTCAGCAAATGTTTAATCACATCTTCCTTTGTTTACCATTCTATAACAATTCAAAGTTATTTAACAAGAAGTATCAAATTAATATTGCAAAAACGTCGGTAACATCGTTTATTTAAGCACACTTATTGAAAAATTTTAAAATTTTGCATAAACTAATGTGCATGTGTGAGTGCATACCCCCAAACCTAAACCTTTCATTTTCCCCAATGAAACAATAAAATGAAAGAAAGGAGAGTAGGTAAGAAAGGAACGATATTACCTCGATCTTGACAAGCATAGAACAGGTGAAGGTATAAGAATATAGCGATAAAGTTCAATTGCACCTGTTAATACTAAAGAAAAGAAACTAAACAAAAGAATATTAAAAGTAAATGAAACCTAAATATGGAATATAAATCTAAAAACTAAACTAAACTAGCAAATGGAAAAGAAATAAAACGAAAAAGTATAAATGTAACAAAGAAAACAACGAACACGAACTAAACTGAACCAAATAAACAAAAACAGAAAAGAAGCACAAATAAAATAGGTAGGGGGAAGGATATAGAAAACAAAAGGGAAAAAACAGGAAAGTGGGGAATCGCGCGAGCGGTCTGCGCGAGCGGCCGTCGCGCGCGCGAATTCCCAAATTTTTTTATTTATTTTTTATTTTTTTATTTTTTTTATTTTTTATTTTTTTTTCGCACCCGCGAGCTACCTTGCGCCCGCGATATCAGGCGCGAGGAGAACCCGAGAGCTCAAATAAAGAAAAAGAAAGAAAAAACATTAAGGCACATTCTCGCGCTAGCGGGCCGCGCGAGCGACATCTCGCGCGAGCGGGCCGCGCGCGCGATTTGGGTATTTTTCATTTTTTAGCAAAAATTATGTATATAATATTAAAATAAATTAATTCCAACCCCCAAACCTGTCCAGAATGTCCAAAACAGACTCAAACAGACTCAAAAACGACCAAAAATAAGAAAAACGAACGAAATAAAGCTTGGGTTGCCTCCCAAGAAGCGCTAACTTTTACGTCTTCAGCTAGACCTTTCTAGCTCAAGATTCATAGAGGTCGTAATTCGGAGTTTGTACCCTTTAGGGCATCAGGGAGAGCTCGGTGGTAAGCAGAAATCACGTCGCTTTGAATTAATTCGATTGACGGTTTGTCAGTATGTTCAAATCGATTTCTTACCTTCCGAGTAGATTCAGCATTAGGGTCCGGGATATTAGGGTTCATCCACTCATCATCCGCTATATCTTTGTCGTTACTCAAATTTATTGCTTTGTTAGGCTCAATATTCCGTCTTACCTCACCTTCCGCCTCACATAGGTAATCGTCGTCTTTAGGAGGTTGATCCATAGCATTAAAAACGTTTAATTTTAAGTTCATGTTCCCAAACGACACTTTCATTACCCCCATCCGACAGTTAACACGAGCGTTAGCGGTTGCTAAGAATGGACGGCCTAAGATGACAGGAGTGTGTTTTCGAGCATCTAGCACCGGTTCGGTGTCAAGGACCATAAAATCAACGGGATAGAAACATTGATCAACTTTTACTAGGACGTCTTCGACGATTCCTCTAGGTACTTTGACAGAACGATCCGCTAATTGAATAGTAGCGGCCGTAGGTTTAAGTTCACCTAAACCTAGTTGTTTGTAGACATGATAAGGTAAGAGATTAACACTAGCGCCTAAGTCAAGGAGAGCCCTATGGATGATAGTGTCACCTATTACACATGATATCGTTGGCGTACCAGGATCCTTATACTTTGGAGGTGAGTGTTGAAAAATAGAACTTACTTTTTCCGTGAGGAAGACCTTTTTCGGAGTATGACTGCGTATTTTGCGCTTTTGTGTGCATAGGTCTTTAAGACATTTAGCATAAGCGGGAATTTGTTTTATAGCATCGAGGAAAGGAATATTAATTTTAACTTGTTTGAACGCCTCGAGTATATCTTCCATTTTTGACCCTTTCTTGGGCAAATGTGACGGTCCCTCATTATTAGGTGGATATGGCATTCTCGGAATATAGTTCGTTGGGACCGGTTCTTTATCTTTTCTATTTTGATTCACGTCCTCACCTCTCTCTTTATTAGAGTTGGTGTTCATATCTATCACATTCTCATTATTATTCTTATTGGGAGTTTCTATCACCTCCTCTCGTGTAGTCATCCTAGTTGAGACGGCATTTACTTGTTCATTCGACCCCTTAACCTCATATTGTCCCTTAGGGTTTTGAATTGTTTGACTAGGCAACGTCCCCTCGTTTCTACGACTCACTACAGTAGCTAGTTGTCCCATTTGGGATTCAAGCTTCGCAATGGATTGTGTGTGAGAGTGCACTATTTGTGCTTGTGCCTGTACTTGCGTTTCAATTTTATTAAGGGATGCCAACACCTTTTCCTCAAAAATGTTACCCCTTGGAGGGTTCGGATTAGGATGCGATTGTTGGTATTGATTAGGTTGAAACTGAGGTCGATATGCATTAGGAAAATTAGTCGCCTCATTAGGATTATTATTATTATTTTTCCATGGGAAGTTAGGATGGTTTCTCCATGGCGCATCTGGATTGTTAGTAGTTGCATTATAATTATTCCGTGGGTATTGTTGAATAGAATTAATGTGTTGCTCCACGAATTCCGGAAATTGACTCGCCGATGGACATGTAAGTATAGAATGTGAAGGATCGGAACATAATGCACAAATTTCATGAGCGGGTGGGGTTGTTATTTGATTCATTGTCATAAATCGGTCAAGTTTTTTAGATAATTCTTGAAATTCATTAGAATGACTTGACTCAAACTTCACCTCTCATTTGGGTGGAGGAAGATATCCTTCCGAACGTACCGACACAGCCTGATGCATCAAGTTCTCGCTTAACGTTTCAAATATTTTCCAGGCTTCGTCGGCGCTTTTGTGTAGGAAGGTACCCGCACAAACGGCATCGACGGTATTCCTAACAGAGGGAATAAGCCCCTCGTAGAAGACCTGAACAAGTTGCCACTTAGGAACCTGATGATGTGGGCAAGAGCGTAATAATTCTTTAAACTTTTCCCAAGTATCATAAAGTGTTTCCCCATCTTGCATCACAAAATTTGTGATAGATTTTCTTATTTGATTTGTACGCATAATAGGAAAAAACTTCAGTAAGAATGCGGTGTGTAGGGCTTCCCATGTTCTAATTGTGTTTGGCTCCAAAGATTGGAGCCAATACTTAGCTTTATCTTTTAGAGAGAATGGAAAGAGCCGCAATTTCAATTCATCATCAGTTAAGTTTTGAATTTTCAAAGTAGAACATATATCTTGAAAATCTCCTAGGTGTTTATATGGATCTTCATTTAAACGGCCATGGAAAGATGGAAGTAGCGAGATGGTAGACGACTTTATCTCAAAGTGAGATGCCGTCGCCTCTGGTAAATCAATACAAGTTTGTGGCGTGTAAGTCGTAGGAATAAAATAATCTTTAAGTGGAGGAGGTGGCGGTATATTAGGATTATTCAAATTATTTCCGTTGTTATTTTGATTGTTATCGTTATTATTTCCAATGTCTGCCATTTTAATTGGTTCTATGTTATGAAAGCGTGGTTTCTTTAGTCTTGTAAGAGTACTACGTATTTCAGATTCAAATAAAGACGTTGGTTTTGGTGTCAAATCGTCGTCTATTAAAAACCTTGTTCTAGAAGTTAAGTTTGAAGACTTGTTAAGTCGTAATGTACGTTCAAGTTCAGAGTCAAAAGGTTTTAATTTCGGTTTATTTGAACGTGTACCTAACATAAACTAAAAAAAAGTAAACTAAAAACAAAAACTGACTCAATTAAAAAAAAAAAACAAATAGCAATCACGCAACTAAGATAACAAGCACTTAACTACTGTGATGCATGAATATTATCCTGTAATGCAATGACCGCGTCAAGCCCAGCGCCCCGGGTTTCCTAGCTAATGCAGTGCAATTAACCCTAAACTAATGCAAATAGTGCGTCACAGCGCCCTGACTTACAGTGGTTTAAAGCGAGTTTCACAAGAAGCAATTTATTTTATTTATTTTATTTGCGTAAGCTCCTTTGATGTAATTAGCTACTCCACTCGGAAACGTTGGAATTTGATGACTCGAAAACCTATAAAATAAAAGAACAAGTTAGTAATTTAAAACAAAACGGAAAATAAGAAAAATAAAAACTAACCTAATATAATATTTACGAATTAATTAAACTAAGATTCTAAAACTAAAGCTAGTAATTTACAATCCCCGGCAACGGCGCCAAAAATTGATGTTGTCAATATCAAGATATAAAAGTATACTTTACTTTTCTAAAGATTTGCAGTGTGGAAGTAAAGGTCGAACCCACAGAGATTGATTAACTACCGTGTTTTAATCTTAAAACCTAAATCTAATTAATTATAAAAACGGATTTTGATTTGAATTTAATTAAACTAATAACAATAAAAATAAATCTAAACTATGAAAGCAATTAAAGTTGTTTTAAATAATGTTTAAGGGAACCTAGGATTGCAAATCCACCACTAGCTTCATAATAGGAATATTTATGAATTACTTTAGCTTACTAAGTTGGATGAAAATGGGGAATTGTAGCTACAAGCCCAATTCCTCCGACAAGAAGATATTCATGGTTCAAGCACCAACATAATCCATCTTCGGTTAGCACGAATTATCCCACACTAAACTAGGGTTGTGATCTAATCCGTCTAACCTAGGCATGGACTATTCGGATACTTGATAGCACAAATCAATAAAGCACCATCACATGTAAACAATCTAAACAAGCACAGCAAGAATAGATCGTTGAGCACATCACAGTCAAAATAGATCTAAGACAAGAATAAATTCTGAAAGCAATGATTTAATCACTAGAAGTACGATTTATTTATAAAAATCCTCTAAACAAGTGACTGTCATCCATACATAATAAAACTAAAATAAAAACATAAAATACTCCCTATTACTCGTCTAGGGCTTCATTGAAACCCTAGATCTATGATCTAGCCGTCCATGGAAGTGATAGATGGCAAGTAGTTGATGGAGGAGGCCATGGAAACTGTCACGCCCCGGAACGGCATAAATAGAGAAAAAATAAATTTCCTTTATGGGTCCATAGGGAAATGACGGGTGAAGTCACATGATTGTCCACACCACGCAGTACTAAGCAACAAAAGTAATAGTGTAACAACAATGAAGTCTAGGTTCTGATTCACAACATAACATAAGGTCAACAGAAGTTACTAACTATTACATATCAGAGTCTCGAATCAAACATAAGGCAGCGAAAGTACAAATGTCAAGGCAACATATGCCTGACTACAAAAAGGGTTCTAAAACGGTAGAGACAATTAGCTACAATTCTAGTCTAGTCTTCAGTTGGCATAAAGGTAGTCCTCGGCGTAGTAGTCTTCTTCAGTCTGACCTCCGTCGGGGAAATCCTCCACAGGGACTCCGTCACCGGCATAGTAGTCCTCTCCTGCAGGCCCTTCACCTGTATAGTCATAACCAGGGTGCGCTGGAACGTAGAAATGTCCAGCGGCATAAACGCCGTCAGCTTAATGAAAGCCGAGTGAGTTAGATACTAACAGGGTATCGACTATTGAAGTTATCACAAGTTATAAATAGTAACCAAATTAGAATTCAGTAAGGGTGACTCCTTTAATCAATCCAATGATCCGATTACTGACGTCTTACTCGTTATAAGACCGATAACGCGTCTTGATAGGGGAACAGACTCAACAGTAGTTCAACTCTATAACGCACCATTGCTCATCCACCGCTTTTAAGAACATATGCACAGTCCACCGCATGTCATGGATACCACGTTAGTCCATCCCCCGCTTTTAAGAACATATGCACAGTCCACCGCATGTCAGGGATATAACGCTTTAAACAACAGTACATCATTCTATGCCACGACTTAGCGACGTCTACCAGTGATCACGGTCCACCGCATGTCATAGACACCTTCGTCTGTCTACCGCTTTTAAGAACATATGATTAGATCATCTGGCTATCTTAGGGCAAATGGTCCGGTTCACCGCAAGTCATAGACACCTTCGTCTGTCTACCGCTTTTAAGAACATATGATCGACCAAAGCCCGCCCACGCAAATTTCCCGAATCTTAGCAAACCTACTTAAGTTCAACTCTATTACCGATACATGACAATCCCAATGTGGCCCAACTACTCAGAATGAAATGAACGTTAACTCCAAAGGATTCACGACTATTCCGTTATCTAACATTATAAACATTATCCGATAGTCTTGTTATTACTACGATCCTACGCCGCATTAACTCATTATCATGTCTGTATTACAATAATAAAGCATGCTGGGAAATACTGAACAGTAAATAAACAACTAAACAATTATTACATTAACTAACCAAGTAAAACAGTAAACTGTAACTTCCAATCGATTGGTATAGATGTCAATCGATTGGTATAAAAGTAGTGTCAATCGATTGGAAGAAAGTTCAATCGATTGGTATAAAAGTAGTGTCAATCGATTGGAAGAAAGTTCAATCGATTGGATCACAATCCATGTCAATCGATTGCATAAAATGTCAATCGATTGAGACATGAAAAATGACAATCGATTGATAAAGTGTCAATCGATTGACACTTCGTCTTCTTCACAGAGAAGACTGCCCAGCAACATATAAACGGGAAACATGGTTTCTCTTTCATTTCTTCATTCAAAACATGTTCTAACATCAATGTAAGGCTACCAAGTGAGTTTAAAACTCACCTAGGCGTTAAGGGCGTGTTTGGTTGTGTGTTTGAGCTTGAGCTTCAATGGTGGTCCTCCTCTCTCTCTCTCTCTAGTTCTCTGTCTTCTCTCTTCTCTTTCTCCTTCTTTTCTTTCTGGTCTTCTCCTTCTTTCTTCTTGTCTCAGTCCATCTCTGTGTGTGTGTGAGTGTATGAATACATGTATATATGTGAGTGTATATATATATATATGAGTGTATATATATATAACACACACACAAAACCCTCCCTCTCACTCTCTCTAATTTCTGTAAACAGAAATACACCCAAAATGGGCTGGTATATATAAGGAGAGAGTGTTCACGTGGCTTCTCCCCAGCCAGAGCAAAAGAATCTGCCCAGCTGCCTCCAATCGATTAACATAAGTGTCAATCGATTGATACAATCAATCGATTGAGATAAAGTTCAATCGATTGGTATCCAAAGCAAGTCAATCGATTGGTATACTTGCCAATCGATTGGTATCCAAATTATACCAAGGGTAAGGCCAAGCTCATACAAGTATTGAAAGAAACATACAAGGTCTAGTTATATAATATATTACAAAAATACAGGGTATTACAGAAACCCTTGATCTTCTTCTTCTTCTCCTTGCTTCCCTCCCTTCAATGGCTGGAAGTATGGTTGTAGAATGTGTATGTATGGGTGTGTAACAATGTCGAACCCCTTAATTGTAATAAAATAGGGTATATATAGATTTACAACAAGTTTTGGAAGCCTTCCTACCCCGAAATGAACTGAAATTGATGTAATTTACAGTCTAGACGTCGTTTAGCAGTTTCGTTTGCACAGGAGTCTTCAGTATACTGAAATACGCAACTTTGGTTTTTACACATATCGCGCGAGCGGGTCGCGCGAGCGCGACATTTGGCCTTCGCGCGCGCGGATCGCGCGAGCGATTCTGGGACTTTCGCGCGAGCGGATCGCGCGAGCGATTTCTGGATTTCCGCGCCCGCGGGTCGCGCGCGCGAACTGGCTTTTTTAGCTTCTTTTCTTCTGCTTTTTCACCCTGTTTAACCTGGTTTAGGTGATTTCTTCCAAATCCTGTCAGAAAATAGAAAACGAAGTAAAAATATACAAAAACAGGATAAAAAAGGTACTAACAGATGTGAATTAAGGCGTATAATTAGGATTAGTTCTCTCCCGATCAGGCTCCTTCCTCTCTCATTCCATAATCCTCGGACCTAGTTAATCTCTGGTTTCTAAAAGATCAGTTTGCTTTGAAAATGGTTTCTTAATTTTCCTTTTAAAAATTAAGTGGCGACTCATTTGTTTTCTATTTTTGAAAGAATTTTAAAAGAAAAGCTGTGGGTAGAAAGAAAACTGCGATATCCACAGGCGCAGTCTTAAGCAATAATAACAAAATTAAAATTACTAAGGGTTATAAAAATTAAAGGCATTCTCTAAATGTTCACCCAAATATTATTTATTCAGATAATATTCCTACTAACGCTAATACACAGTAGTAAAATAAAATGACATTGAGTTATCAAATTAATAATACTAGTACCAATAATTTATGGAAAGATTACAACTAAAATAATACACATTAATGAAATAAAATTGACATTTTTATTTATTAATAGGGACGCGAAAATACAGGTTGTTACATCACTCCCTCCTTAATAAGGATTCCGTCCTGGAATCGAAGCTGACTAATCTTGAAATAACTTTGGGTAGTTAGTTATCATTTCTGATTCTAACTCCCAAGATGTCTCATTCTCATAATGATACTTCCACTGAACTTTCACTAGAGGAATGTCTTTATTCCGCAGCTTCTTCGTACTGTGATCTAGAATACGCACAGGTCTCTCTTTATAAGTGACATTGTTGTGGATCTCTATGTCAATGAAATCAATTGCGTGTGAAGGGTCACCCTTGTACTCTCTCAACATACTGATGTGATAGACGTTATGTACTCCTGACATCTTTGGTGGTAACGCGAGTCGATAGGCTACTTTTTCAACGCGTTCCAATATCTCAAACAGTCCAATAAAATGAGGTGACAACTTACCTCTATTCTGTCCAAAACGTACTACTCCTCGAATTGGTGATACTTTCAAGAGCACATGATCTCCAACAGCAAACTCTTTGTCCTTTCTATGTTTATCTGCGTAGCTCTTTTGTCTGCTCTGTGCGGCACGCATCATATCTTTCACAACTGTGATCTTCTCATTGGTCTCTCTAGCCAAGTCTGGTCCCAACAGCTCTTTGTCTCCAACCTCTGCCCAACAATGCGGGGATTGACACGACTGTCCATACAATGCTTCAAATGGGGCCATCCCTATTCTTGAATGGTAACTGTTATTGTAAGCAAATTCAATCAATGGAAGGTGTGTTTCCCATGAACTCTCAAAGTTTATAACACATGCCCTGAGCATATCTTCCATAACCTAATTGGTGCATTCAGTTTTTCCTTCGGTCTATGGATGAAAAGCAGTACTTAAACTCAATGAAGTTCCTAAAGTTTCTTGAAGACTTTCCCAGAATCCTGAAGTAAACCGTGAATCGCGATCTGATACAATAGACATTGGTACTCCGTGTAGTCGTACAACTTGCTGAATGTATATCCTACTCATCTTCTCTATCGGATAGGTCATACTATAAGCGATGAAGTGAGCAGACTTCATCAAACAATCCACAATTACCCAAATGGCATCGTGGTGCTGTTATGTCCTAGGCAATCCAACTACAAAGTCCATCGTGATGTGCTCCCATTTCCAACCTGGAACCGGTAGGGGTTGCAAAAGTCCTTAGGGTTTTTGATGTTCGGCTTTCACTTGTTGACAAGTCAAACATTTAGACACGAACTCGGCTACATCCCTTTTCATTCCTTCCCACCAAAAATTTCTCTTCAAGTCCTTGTGCATTTTTGTTCCTCCTGGATGAACTGTCAATCTCGACCTATGTGCTTCTTCGTGAATATCCTTTCTTAGACTGTCTGTGTTGGTGACACATAATTTATTCCTGCACTAGAGTGCTCCATCGGTCCCAATTTTCCATTCCTTTGGGTCTTTGCTGACATTTTCTGAAACCACAGTTAAAGATCGGAGTCTTTCTTTTGCGCTTTCAAAATACGACTGATAAGTGTCGGTTGCACTACAAGACATCCAAAGTGTTGTCCTTCGCCTTCTGTAGACACTTGAACATCAAATTCAGCTATCGTTTCCAAAGCTTTCCATTCTCTAACCATTAGAGATGCAACCATTCCTCGAGGTTTCCGACTTAAGGCATCTGCGACTACATTAGCTTTACCAGGGTGGTATTCTAACGTGAAGTCATAGTCCTTAATCAATTCCATCCATCGGCATTACCTCATATTTAGCTCTTTCTGAGTAAATAAATACTTCAGACTCTTGTCATCAGAGAACAAATCAAACTTCTCTCCATATAGATAGTGTCTCCATATCTTAAGAGCAAACATTACTGCTGCCAATTCCAAATCATGAGTCGGGTAGTTCAATTCATTTGGCTTCAACTACCTTGAACCATAAGCGATAACCTTGCCGTCTTGCATAAGTACACATCACAATCCTTGATAGGATGCATCAATGAAAATAGAAAACTTCTCACCATCTCTTGGTATTGCTAGTACTGGTGCCGTGGTAAGTCTTTCTTTCAATTCCTGGAAAGCCTACTCACGCTTATCATTCCATTCGAACTTCACATTTTTCTTAGTCAAACTAGTCAGAGGGGCTGCTATTTTTGAAAATCCTTCTACGAATCTCCAAAATAACCCGCAAGTCCAAGGAAACTTCTGACTTCTGTAGGATTGGTTGGTCGAGTCCAATTTGAAACAACATCAGTCTTTGATAAATCTACAGCAATTCCTTGTTGTAAGACCGCATGTCCTAGGAATTTCACCTCTTGAAGCCAAAACTCACACTTACTGAACTTCGCATATAAATGATGACTTTGAAGTGTCTGCAATGTGAGTCGTAATTGTTGTTCATGTTCTTCTGTTGTCCTTGAATAGATCAAGATATCAACAATGAAGACTATGATGAATTGATCCAAGTAAGGCCTAAACACTCTGTTCATCAGATCCATGAACACTACCGGAGCATTCGTTAATCCAAACGACATTACCAGGAACTCATAGTGATTGTACCTCGTTCTGAAAGCTGTCTTTGGTACATCCTCGGGTCGTACGAGTAACTGATGGTATCCTGACCGTAGATCTATCTTAGAAAAGATCATGGCTCCTTGCAATTGATCAAACAGATCATCTATTTGGGGTAAAGGATACTTGTTTTTGATGGTGACTTTATTCAATTCTAGTAGTCAATGCACAACAAAGTGATCCATCCTTTTCTTTACGAATAACACTGGTGCTCCACAGGGTGATGTACTTGGGCGCACAAATCCCAGATCCTTAAGTTCTTAAACTTGTTTCTTTAGCTCCAGCATTTTTGTAGGGGGCCATTCTGTAAGGTGCTTTGGATATAGGGATAATGTTAGGCACTAGATCAATGCAGAAATCAATCTCCCTCTTAGGTGGTAACCCAGAGATATCCTGAAAGACATCGTCGAAGTCTTTGACTATGGGTATTGTTGAGATATCCACTTCTATATTGGCAGTCTCGATATTAGCTAGATAATTGGTGAGGAATGTATCACTCATAGGGTTACACTGGAATTCAAAAAGTTGACCTCTAGGTACAGAAAAAGTAATACACTTCTTAACACAGTCCAACATAGCATGATACTTAGTGAGCTAGTCGATTCCTAATATCACATCAAACTCCTTCATTGTTAGGACAACCAAATTAGCTGGAAGGTTCCATTTCTCTAGGTGTATAGGGCAACCTGATCGGGAGAGAACAAATCCTATTTATATGCCTTAAAGAACATTTGTTAGTACTTTTTATCCTATTTTTGTATATTTTTACTTCGTTTTCTAGTTTTTGACAGGATTTGGAAGAAATCACCTAAACCAGGCTAAACAGGGTGAAAAAACAGAAGAAAAGAAGCTGAAAAAGCCAGTTCGCGCGCGCGACCCGCGGGCGCGAAAATCCAAATATCGCTCACGCGAGAGTTCCAGAATCGCTGGCGCGATCCGCGCGCGCGAGGTACCAAATGTCGCGCTCGCGCAATATGTGTAAAAATCAAAGTTGCGTATTTCAGTATATTGAAGACTCCTGTGCAAACGAAACTGCTGAACGATGTCTAGACTGTAAATTACATCAGTTTCAGTTCATTTCGGGTTAGGAAGGTTTCCAAAACTTGTTGTAAATCTATATATACCCTATTTTATTACAATTAAAGGGTTAGACATTGTTAGCAATTAATATACACACATTCTACAACCATACTTCCAGCCATTAAAGGGAGGGAAGCAAGGAGAAGAGGAAGAAGACCAAGGGTTTCCATGGCCTCCTCCATCAACTACTTGCCATCCACCACTTCCATGGACGGCTAGATCATAGATCTAGGGTTTCAATGAAGCCCTAGTCAAGTAATAGGGTTTTATTTATGTTTTTATTTTAGTTTTATTATGTATGGATGACAGTCACATGTTCCGAGGATTTTTATAAATAAATCGTACTTCTAGTGATTAAATCATTACTTTCAGAATTTATTCTTGTCTTAGATCTATTTTGACTGTGATGTGCTCAACGATCTATGCTTGCTGTGCTTGTTTAGATTGTTTACATGTGATGGTGCTTTATTGATTTGTGCTATCAAGTATCCGAATAGTCCATGCCTAGGTTAGACGGATTAGATCACAACCCTAGTTTAGTGTGGGATAATTCGTGCTAACCGAAGATGGATTATGTTGGTGCTTGAACCATGATTATCTTCTTGTCGGAGGAATTGGGCTTGTAGCTACAATTCCCCATTATCATCCAACGTAATAAGCTAAAGTAATTCATAAATATTCCTATTATGAAGCTAGTAGTGTAGTTGCAATCCTAGGTTCCCTTAAACATTATTTAAAACAACTTTAATTGCTTCCATAGTTTAGATTTATTTTTATTAGTTTAATTAAATTCAAATCAAAATCCGTTTTCATAATTAACTAAAGTTAGGTTTTAAAATTAAGTTGCTGTAGTTAACCAATCCCTGTGGGTTCGACCTTTACTTCCACACTATAAATCTTTAGAAAAGTAAAGAATACTTTTTATATCTTGATTCTGACAACATCACAACCCTTGTATACATATTTTAGTGTGACTGTAGCTCCTAATGGTGAAATGGCATTCAAAGCTATGTCTAACTTCTGAGGTACTATATTCATATTTGGAAGAATTTTGGCAGCAATAACAGAGTGTGTGGCACCCATATCAAATAAGACTTTCACACGATGATTATAAAGTGTTAAAGTACCTTCCGTGACTTACTGCTCAGGCTGCTCTTCATATTGGGTTCCCTCATACCCAGCTTCTTCGTAATTACTTTCCTCATAACCTGCGACATCAGGAATGATAGCATTTAGTTGGGCCTGTCCTTGTTGACCATAGCTTCCTCCTTTGGGGGCACGACAATACTTGCTGACATAACCAGTCTTGCCACAGTTATAGCATACTGTATTCTGACGATTATCACACCTTGGTGCTTTGCAATCCCGAGATAGGTGACCGACGATGCCACAATTGAAACAATTACTAGTACTCCCTCCTATGCCTGATTGTGGCCGAGATTGATAAGGGGCTAGTTGAGGTTTCTGGTTTCCATTGAAAGTCCTCTTCTGACCCTGATTGTGATATGGTTGCTTGTTCCCAAATTTTCCTCTTTGTGGTGGGCGGAAGTCAAATTGCTTGTGGCTCGATCGCATGTCTTCTTCTAATTTGGTGGCTAGATCCACGAGAGATTCAAATGTTTTGTCCAAGTGCCAAATAGTCATACGACGAATAGGCGAAGCCAACCCTTGATTATATTTTTGGATTTTCTTTTCATCCGTATCCACCATGTGTGGAGAAAATCTGGATAGCCTCTCAAATTGAGTTGTGTACTCTTATACTGACTTGTTTCCTTGGACTAGGTCCATGAATTCTCTTTCTCACGTGTGCCTCTCAGTCGCTGGGAAATACTTTTCCAAGAATTTTTTCCTGAATGTAGTCCATGTCATTGCTCGTATAGCGTCTCCTCCCATGGTGGCTTTCATTGCCTCCCACCAATCCGTAGCAGCATATGTCAACTGGAATGTTGCAACCTCTTCTTTTCCTGGTCAGTACAATCCATGGTCTCAAAGTTGTGATCCATTTGCCTTAGCCAATGTTCGGCCTTACATGGTTTGGCAGTGCCAGTGAATTGCTCTAGTCGCAAGGCACGGAACTTTTCCAATCGTTTATCTCCTGTTTGATGCGGTGGTAATACATTCCCTTGATCGTTTCGATTTCTATTGTTCTGGGCAGTTAGGCCTCCTATCCATTCAATTCGCCAGACAAACGCCTCAAACATGCCGGTAGGATAGGCATCCCTCGATCAAACCGTGGTTTCTGGGACTCCTTCTTGCCATACTATATCTTAAATAAGAACACCTTGGAGTGCCTAGCAAAGGCAGCGGGCCATCGGCACCAAACTCTGGGCCTACGAGTCAGGCGAACAACAGCTCAGTAGACGTTATCATCGTCAGATACAGAGGGTGGGGCATTCTCCATAATAACATCGAGCTCAACAGGTAGCTCAGGTGGTGGAGCAGGTAACTCTATGATATGAACCTCGGCCTCCATCTCATCATCTTCATCTATCTTAGCCTCGATCCCCTCGATCAGTACGGGGACCACTCCATCCATCTCGTCATCCTCATCATCATCAGCATCAGCGATGGGCTCGATAGGTGGAGCGACCACAGGAGCCATGGTTGGGGGTAGTATAACTGCAGTGGCTACAAAGGCTAGATATGCCTGGACCATATTCATCTCGAGGGGTAAGTAGATCTTAGGGTCAAGGATCCTCCTGATCCTCTCATCAGTAATCAGTCTATCTGTCTAAGCCTGGTAAAGGGCCTCTAACTGTACTCACCTCAAATCTACGGCTCCCTCAACATGAATCTCCTGCCACACATGGTTCTCCAGTCCAATGGTGGCCTAGTATCGTATCAAGGTGACGTACAGCTCCCAATCGAGTGGCTCTATCCCATTAGGGCCAATAACATGCCCTCCAAAATCATATGGAACAAGGTATGGGTCCATGATAATGACCTGGCAAAAGCAAACTATCTTATATCAGGACTAATCTTAATATATTTGGATGTCGGATCCTAAGTACCGAGGACACTCGACTATGCCTATCCTTTTGCTATCACAACTTGTGTCTAGGCTTAAGCCTAAGAATACAACCAAGGCCTGATACCAAAAATCCTGTCATGCCCCAGCGTAGCAAAATAAGGAAAAAAATTCATTTCCATTTTGGACCCGTAAGTCATGACAGGTGAGGGATCGCTTGTCCTGTACTTAGCTTAACATGTACCAGAAAAATAGAGTATATAAAACAGCAGGGAAGAAAATATAGATCAACAATACAAACTTAATTAATATTACATTGTCTCAAATAAAAGTATTTCTTGAGGCACAAGCCGCCTTATTCAAATTAAACCATTATTCATATAATTTATTACAACCTTTAATAAATTATAAAATCAGCTCTGCAGACTTCTCTAGCTGGCATAATCGTATAACCCTGCATAGCCATCTCCTGGACATTTTGGGTGTCCAGGACAAAATAAAGTCATCAGCTAATGAAAGCCGAGTGAGCATAATGAACACACAAGCAATGTATATAAAAGCACATTAACTGTCTTTACATTTATTATTTTACAGTACTGTTAGTCCATTATTCTAGTCGTCGCATATAAACAATAAATGAACAGTTAAATCAATTATATAAAACCGTGCATGAACAATGTAACCATCTCATCTTACTGACTCTTTTATCTCGACCTCAACCGCTCGACTCATTCGATTCACCAGAACCATCCGGCACGAGGCCGTTTGTTTTAGATCGGTCTACCGTATCCGAGTCGGTCTGGACATGACCTGATTGGCCTGCCGTATCCGAATCGACCTGGGCTCAATCCTTCCTAATTGATCTACCGTATCCGAGTCGGCCTAGAGTAATTAAGGCAACACAAGACTCTGATTGGCCTACCATATCCGAGTCGGCTTGGGCTCAATCCTTCCTAATTAATCTATCGTATCCGAATCGGCCTAGAATAATTAAGGTGACACAACTCAAAACACCCTTTCATTACTTATTCCTCATAAGATGTATATGTTGACCCAAACGACCCCTTTCCAACATGCCAACTCGACTATGCACATGTATGACTTATTCTATTTACTATTTTATTTAATATGGCAATGGTTGTTTTAAACTTGTAATTATCATCAAATAAACCAATTTATCTTAACTTGATTTTAGGAAACAGACGGCGTAATTTTCGGAGTCATAAAATTTTTATTATAAATTTTAGAAGATAAAAGTAGCATATAAATTTAACTATAAGGCCCTTCTCAATGACATAATTATATAAAAGTAGAGTGTACATGTTTTGACATTATTTTAATAAAGACAAGACATCAAAATACAATTCTTCCATTTTACAATAATTTTGGAAATACCATAGGTATTTTAAAATAATTAAAATATTAGTTAAATAACCATTAATTAATTAATTTTTTTTAACAATATGAACTTCTAGTTTTATAATTTGATAAATTATAAAACTATATCAAATGACCTCCAACATGTCAACAATAATAAAATAGAATTCAATAGGGTCAATGAGTATTTTTACTACTTATTTTATATATAGTAAACTAATATATTTATTATTTATTTACAAATTTATATGTAACTAGCAAGTATTGAACTCCCAATCTTGGGGTCAAGGAACTAACCAATCAACAAACTGTTACATGGGGGACTAACTGGGATCCTAATATTTCATTGTCAATTTATAGAATGAGTTTTCGTTAACATTTTTGGTACCGCTAATTTTGTACCTCCATGGCTATATATACATATTTACACGTACTCACTTATTTTCGAATCCCATGAATTGTACGTAATGACTTAAAGTACATTAAGAGTGGGTTCAAGAGACTCACCGTTCTTTGTAGTGGCTAGACTAAGAGACCGAAAGATTCCGTAAATATCCGTAATTTAAGTTTTGAGCTATAATTGCAATAGAGCTCCTACTGTGATGTTCTTCCTTTTCTACGTAGCACTTCTAGAATTGTACTGTGCTTGTGAGTAAGTGAGAGAGAGACCTACTGAGTTTGCAAATGTGTATTGATTTGTGTGTGTATGTTATTTGTGCTAGCACTTGTCTTTATATAGGCAATTTAGTTGTTAAGGCATATGGTAAAAATTGGGCACACCTCACAAGTTTTCCATCCATGGGATAAATCATCATTGCCTTTTCTCAGTAGGTAAGGCTTGTGGCCTATATCCGAAGCACACACCTCTTACATTTTAAACCATGTAAATTCACTTGAGTGTCTTCAATCAACAACTATAATTCACGCGGCTAATTGAAGTCCGTCAATCAGTCAGTTTGTTTAGTTACGTAGACTGGTTCAGTCTAGTTTGGTCAGTTAGCTAATCAAAATGTCCCAAATGAAATTATTAGGGACAAAAATGTAAGCAATGTGATATTACATTTTATTAATTGTTCTTTTCCCAAATCATAGGGTAACTTAGGGGCGCGGTCTTAAGCAATAATAACAAAATTAAAATTACTAAGGGTTATAAAAATTAAAGGCATTCTCTACATGTTCACCCAAATATTATTTATTCAGATAATATTCCTATTAAAGCTAACACACAGTAGTAAAATAAAATGGCATTGAGTTATCAAATCAATAATACTAGTACCAATAATTTATGGAAAAAGATTATCACATCTAAAATAATACACATTAATGAAATAAAATTGATATTTTTATTTATTAATAGGGACGCGAAAATACAGGTTGCTACAGAAACTCAAGACATAGGGTTTGTCAAGGGCTTTAGTTTTTTATTGGACCAAAGACTTTGAAAGCCCGCCTACTTATCCCTGAATGGGTATCAGGTCCATAGTAGTTCAGCCAAGGCTTTGAAGAAAAGGGCCCTTTAGGTGATTTTTATTAATGACCGAACTGGGTAGGTTGCCTACGTATCCCCTAGTGGGAATCAAGTCAAGCGTAGTTCATCAATGTAGGAGGGTTTGAATGGAAAGGTCTCATGTAAAGTATTTTTTGAGATGATCGAGGTTGACAGGTAGTTTAAAATCAACCCCATCTAGGTCTATAATATAGGCAGCCCCTCTGGAGAGGAGAGTCTTAATGATGTATGGTCCGACCCAGTTCGGTTTGAATTTTTCTCTAGGATCATAAACGGGTGCTTTAAGTTCTTTGAGGACTAGGTCACCCTCAGCAAGCTTCTTTGGGCGAACATTTTTGTTGAAAGCACGAGCTATCCTTTTCTGATATCCCCAAGTATAGTTTATTGCTGCCAACCTTCTCTCATCAAGTAACATTAGCTCTTCATACCTTCCCCGTAGCCATTCAAGCTCGGTTACTTCACATTCTGCCAAAACCTTAAGAGAGGGTATTTCTACTTCAACCGGAAGGACAACTTCCATCCCATAAACCAACAAACATGGTGTAGCACCCGTTGAAGTTCTCACAGAAGTCCGGTATCCCCATAAATATGGGGAGGACTGGTGGTGAGTGAGCTTATACTTTTCTAAAAGTGGGATAACCTCTCCTTGGAAATGACTACCATGATCAGAGATGAACTCATTCGGGACCATGTATCTGCAGATTATATTCTTCTCAATGAAACTCACCACATCTTTTGATATTAAAGTTGCATATGACGCAGCTTCTACCCATTTAGTAAAATAATCTATCACCACAATTATGTATCAGTGCCCATTGGAAGCCTTCGAGACTACTTCTCCAATAATATCTATATCCCATACAGAAAATGGCCAAGGTGTGGTCATGCTATAGAGTTGGGATGGCAGGGTGTGTATCAAATTCACATGGATCTGACACTTATGGCCTTTTCTGACATACTCATAGCAATCTTTATCCAAGGTCATCCAATAATACCCTTGCCAAATTATATACTTTGCTAACATATGCCCATTTATATGGGGTCCACAAACTCGTTCATGTGTTTCCTCCATCATTTTTCTAGCTTTTCTTCCATACAGACATTCCAGGTTATACCTAGTGTAAGACTTTTTCCATAATTTACTCGCGTAGATCACAAATTGGGTGGAAAACCTCTGAATTGCCTTTTTATCCTTCTCTGAAGCTCCCTCGGGGTATTCTCCTTTTTTAATAAAATTCCAAACATCCATATACCAAGGTACTTCACCGTCCTCTCCTTCTTCAATGGCTACAATCATCTCAAATGAGGGTCGGTTTCTTTCTTCTATGGATAATGGGATCAGGGTAACTTCTATGGGAATTTGGATCATTGAGGCTAGGGTTGCTAAGGAATCGGCTAATTGGTTCTCCTCACAGGAAAGGTAAAAGAATGAAATCTTTTAAATTGGACTTTCAAACTCTCCAGGTATTCATGATAAGGTCTCAACTTCTCATACTTCACTCTCCAATCACATCACACTTGGGATATGATCAGATTAGAATCCCCAAAAATTTCAATCCTTTCAACTTTTAAGGTCAGGGCTGCGTCCATTCCAATTGTACATGCTTCATATTCTACCGTATTATTGGTTGAATTATACTTAAGATTGACGGCTAGTGGAGTCGGGACTCCACTGGGTGATATGAGAATAATTACTACCCCATATCCTCTCTGATTAGCTGCTCCATCTAAATACATCCTCCACAGGTCCTCTTTTACTTCCATCCCTTCCTCATCTGGGAACTTAAATTCTCCTTTCTCCTCGAATTCTACTACAAGGTCAGCCAGGTATTCGATGATGGCTCTCCCTTTGACAGATTTGGTAGTCACATATCTTATATCAAATTTAGCTAACATCATGGTCCATCGGGAAATCTTACTAGTTAGGGCGGGTTTTTTAAATAGATATTTGAGTGGGCCCATTAGGGATATCAAGGTTACGGGAAAGGCTAGCATATAATGCCTAAGGTGATGGGTACACCACACCAGGGCCCAACATGCTTTTCCAATGGAGAATAATTAAGCTCATATTCAGTCATCCTTTTACTTAAATAATAGATAGCAGTAACAAGGGTTTTTCGGGTTGGGGAGGTGATAGGACAGGTGGGTTCTGGAGATAGGCTTTTATCTTATCAAAGGTCATGGTGAGTTTTAATATAAAATGGTTAATGAATTGTATCATGCCCAAAAATCCCCTAAACCACCCTCTCACTCTTTGGCGGCTTCATTTTGACTATAGCTTTAATCTTAGTTGGATCCATCCCCTCATAGTAATTTCCCAGTGGTAACCCCAAAGGTACATTTCTGTGGATTCAACCTCATCCTGAACTTTCTCAATCTCTGGAAAAACTTCCTTAACGCTCCTAAATGACCCCCCTCTCTCTTTGGATTTTACGATCATGTCATCCACATATACCTCCACTTCCTTATGAATCATGTCATGTAGCAATATAGTGGCAGCCCTTTGGTAAGTAGTACCTCCATTCTTAAGACTAAATAGCATTACCCTATAGTAGTAAGTTCCCCAAGGCATGATGATAGTGGTTTTCTCCCTATCCTCTGGTGCCATGAGAATATGATTATACCTGATTCAAGGTGAAAAGTGTATAGTTATAGCATATTATATGGTATTTTATGCATACTTTTATCCCCAAAGTCCCTACATTTAGGTGCATTCTAATAAAAATGTTCTTTTTATTGTGTTAATGCTTAAATATATGTTTTTGCAATGTTTTATACGTATTAGAATGTAAATCAATGAAGTAAAGCTAAAGAAAAGTGATTCTGGTGGATAGAACAATAGAAGTAGCTGAGAAAACGACAATTTTGACAATGAATACTTCAGATTTGGAAGATTTTCCCAGAGATACAAAAAGTAGATCTTTGAGTTACGGTCGCGTGAACGCAAACGGGAGGTCAATCCAAGGTCCGAGTAAAGAGTTATGGCCATTCTCCCATCGGTGCGCAGAGCTGTCAAAATCAGAGACGTTCAAGCGATTGAGGAGAGTTCAATCGATCGAACCTTCGATCGATCGAACTAAGCTCGATCGACCAAACTTTATATTAACCCAAAAGTTGCGTAAACTCTGTGGGAACCCTATATATAAGTAGTTTTGACGCCAGACGAGAGGAGGACGCTCCAGAACGCGAAAAACAACAGTTTAGGGTAGTTTTAGGGTTAGATTAGGAGTAGATTAGGTTAGATTCTTATTTTTCTTCCTCTTTTCCATTGTTATATTGAAGATTATTGAAGATTCAAGTTAGTTATATGTTTATTACAAGTTATATTTAGATTATTCCAGGTTTTTCTTCTCCTTTTCTCTATTTCATTGTTTATTAGTTTATATGTTATGACTACTCTAGTTTGTTATTCCTGTACTTGTTTATTCATGTTTCCATAGTTTAGACGTTGAGAATATGTGATGAAACATTGATTCCCAACCTCTGCCATGCTATCTTTAGAAACCTTGGGCTCGATCGATCGAAGGTATTTCGATCGATCGAACTAGAGCCATAGTCAAGCGATCGAAGGCACTTCGATCGATTGAAGGATGATGATGTCTGATCGATCGAGAGTGCTTCGATCGATCGAACTTTTTGATTCCTGAGATTATTCTTTTAAGTATTCCATGACTTTCTGTTTTAGAAATCTGTCATCAAATTGTCCCAATAAGCTCAGTTTGTCACAACAGTTTTTAGAACTTAAAGCCTTAAGGCCTTTTCTTCAATGACTTTTGAAAACCACTTTGAATGCTAATACTATTTAGAGTGCAAGTAATTACCATTGTTTTAAACCGTCTTCCATGTATTTTAAATCAACTGTGACGATGCAGTCCCGGTCATGAAAGGGCTATTGATTCTATATCTTTAGAAAAATACGAAATGCTGAAAAGGAATGAACTCCATAGAACGTTAATGAGTATGCATGGTAGGTGGTTAGGATCAATGTGGATTCTCGTATTTCCAACACCTTTAATTTACTTATTTAATTAGTTATGTTTCTTTGTACTTTAGTTTGTTATTTAGCTTAAGTTAATTAATTAGGATTCGTAGAACCTCCACTTCTATATTCTTATTTTCTTTTCTTTTCTTTAGGTTTTAACTTAGTAGACATTCTCCCTATTCCTTCCCTGTGGGATCGACCTGGACTTATCCAGTATTACTTGTACGATCACCTACACTTGGGTGTTGCACAAGAGCGCACAACTATTTAGTCGTGTCAATACCCCAAGAATTCGTCCATAAAGGACAAAAGCTTGTGTCTCATGGTATTATCTATTAGTATGTCAATATGAGGCAAAGGGAAATCGTCTTTAGAGCTGGCTTTGTTTAAATCTCAAAAATCAATGCACTCCCTAATACAACCATCCTTTTTTGGGACTGGCACGATGCTGGCAACCCATTTAGGGTACTCAGTGATAATCAAGAATCCATCTCTTAATTGCTTTTCAACTTCCTCTTTTACTTTAAGCACCCATTCAGGTCTCATTCGCCTCAATTTTTGTTTTATGAGTTTTGAATTTGAGAAAATAGGGATGTGGTGTTGGACTATCTCTAGACCTATACCTGGCATATCATTATAAGACCATACTAAGATGTCTTTGAATTCATGTAAAAGATTGATCAATTTCTTGCTTTCTTCATTGCTAAATGTGGAGCCAATCAAAACATTTGTGGATTATTTTCATTTCCCAGATTAATCGTAAGAGTGCTCACTGTGATTTTACATGCAGATTCACTTTCTTTTTTAATTAATTTTTGCAATTCATTTGGGATTTCATCACATTCATTACATGTATCACATTCATTACGCGCATTCGAGTAGGCAAAATCATGTTACAACAGACATAGCAATAGTAAGACACTTCATTTGGGCCATTACAGACTCCGGGGAGGGGGGATACTTATTACTAGACTCAAAGACCCACTCTTTATTGTCCCCTTTCTTGAGCTCCACAGTATCATTGTCTGGTAGGCCCTCTATCTCTATCTCTATCTCTATTTCCTCTTCATTTTTCAACTCTTCTTCCTTTGGTTTGACCTTTTCCTCCACATCTTCTACCTGATCTTTCTCGACTTCAGTTTTCATGATCTTCTCATGACCACCCTCTTTGGTCTTCCCATTATCTTCGACCAATAGATTCTTCATAGCTGGCCTATCTAATGTACAAATCCAATCTTTGACAGTGACTGGTCTTGCGGGTATCTGCAAGTATGGGTCTTCAAAGTTAGTGAACTCATGCAGGAAAAAGATCTCAAACCCTGGCTTCAAGCATTTGTCGTTATGATCTACCCATGGTTCTAGAAAGCCACAAAAGGGAAAATCTTCTCCTTTCTTGATGAAGTACCCATTGAGCTTTTTTATATATGGTTGCAAAGGCGCATCAGCTGCCTTCTTCTTTTCTTTCAACTCTTTCCTTGATGACTGATAGCCCAACCCGTGAGTATGGGTCTATATCTTAATATCTGGAAATTCTAACAAACCTTGGTGCAATTTTTTTAAACCCATTCCTGGAAAGAAACCCATCTTCCTCATGATTCCAACGACTAGCAAACTTGCATACTAATCGAAACATAATGGCAGGAATTCTCATGGATTCTCATCCTCTAACATATTTACAAACTCAAACCTTCGTAGACTTGTCTCTTCTCCGTGTAGTTGTACTTCCAAGACCGGAGCACTTGGCGATGTTTCATTTACATGGACCCAACTATCCCCAAAGGTGTCACAAACTTTATTCCTCCAAATGCACTTGACCTTCTAAAGGATTGTTGACGAATTCGCACTTAAGCTATCGAACTAGGGCCTACTCAGTAGCAAGTTAAAAGGGGAAAGGATGTTAATGATTTGAAATTCAGCTTCTTTCTCCAAGGGCCTGACAGTTAGATTAAGAAAAACAATGCCCATGACTGCCTTTTGGGTGTTGTCATATGCTCTTACCTTGTGCTCGGACAGTATTAAAGTTGACTCATCTAAGCCCATTTTCTTGGCTATTTGGAACGGACATACATTTAAAGCAGACCCATTGTCGACAAGACAAGCAGGTAGAGAATTCCCCAAACATTCAACTATTACATATAGTGGCCTATTGTGAACAGGTCCCCTAGGATGTAGATCATCTGAAGAAAACGTGATAGCGAGAGCCAGAATCTTATTGATCATTCCCACAAGGTCTTCCGGTGTGATGTCGATAGAGACATTTGATTGGTTCAGAGCATCCAAGATAGCTTGCCTGTGGCATTTTGAAGCAATCAATAATCCCTAAATGGTGATGTTTGCCTGAGTCTTCTTCATTTGCTTTAGTACTCTATCCTCTTCTTCTTCACCCATTTTCCCCTTTCACTTATCTAATTCTTGACCCGAGTGATCCTCTTCTAGCTCATATGGTTTAAAATGCCTCCCTAATTAAGTTAGGTGGCTGACCTCTTCCTTCATCCATAGGCTGTCTTGCGCTTCAGTGACTCCTAAAATTACTTCTTCACCCTTGTCACTTTCGTACCATAGGTCTTCCTCTGCCCGATTGATGCTTCGGCTATCATCCCCTTTATTCCACATAGAACTATCAATTTCTGGTGCCCACCAATCTAAAGTAGCAACTACCTTTATCATCTTTCCTCCACATTCTTCTGATGGCCCACCTAGGGTACAGATCATCATTTCTTCTGGTAATCGAGGATTTCGTTCGGTGACCCAACTTGGTGAGCAATTCGGATGGATCAAAAAAATTCTCTTCATACTCTAAGCAATAAATATATGGGGTGACACAATATGGTGATTTGGCAATGGATTTCTGGTGACATTAGGGCTGTTGGCAGGTGGTTCAGATATTATCTTTTTATCAATCAGGTCTTGAATCTTGTGCCTCAGTCTAGAGCAATGATCCATATCATGCCCATGCCCTTGATGGAATTTACAATATATATCCATTTTAATGTATGGAGGAGGAGGGTTTGGTACCGGTCGTGGTTCTAACAGTTAGAGGTGCCCCTTTGCTACCAGTCTATCGAGGGCAGTAGATAGCGATACTCCTAAATTTGAGAATTTTCTTTGCGGCTGGTCTCTTCCCGATCAATTCCTTGTTATATCGAACTTCCTTTATAGCTCGCTTAATGCATTAACATCGGTGAGATCAGAGTGGCCTCCCGAATGTCTTCCCCCTGACCCATAGCTTGGTTACCTGTACCTGTTTTGCAGCTCCTCGATCTTTCTTAATCTCTCCCTCTTGTATAGCGTCCTCTATTCTTGTTCCCACATCGAGGACTTTTGCAAAAGTATTGATTGATTGGAACCTCATCTTTTCTTGATAGATAGGCTGAAGGGATCTTCATTAACATCTCAATTTGCTCTTTATCGGATGCCTTTGTACCATTTTGGTTGCCTTGCTTGTCCAACGGCTGAAGTACTCAGTGAAGGACTCCTTGTTTCCCTGCCTGGTAGTTTCCAAATCTCGAATAGTGACATCCAGATCCTGATTATACTCATATTGTACTACAAATGACTTGACGACTTCTTCCCAAACCCTAGTCTTGCTTGGTTCGAGTATAAGGTACCATGCTAAGGCGGCTCCAGTTAATGTTTGCTGAAATAAGATAGCCATTACGGTGGCGCTTAAACCACTATACACATCCGGATGTGACTACGAGGGTTCCCTGTTCCGCCAAATTTATCGAATACTGGCATTTTGAATCCGATGAGCAGTGTTTCACGGACCCCATCGTATAATCCCTCTAATTCCAATAGATATGTGTCAACTTCCTGGGCTTTACAGACCACCCTCTCAAGCTTCTCTACATTCTCAGCCATTACTTTTTCTTTCTCAGCTCTTTCCTTCTCTGTTCTCTCTTTCTCTGCTTGCGGTATATGTCATCAAAACCAATCTTCTTCTCTCGCGACTGGAGGAGGATCAAAGACTTATGGGTTAGCCAATGGTGGTTGTCATGCCATAGTTTTCATCATGGTCATCATTCGGTTCATTTACCCAGCTTGTTGTTCCACGATTGCCCTTAACTCTGCTATTTCCCTTGCATTCACTTCTTGTGCCATTTTGATGTTGACTTCTCTTCTCATTAACCTTGTTGTGGAATCTCTAAACCAAGTTGTGTTTGAAGCAAATTCTATTTTCACCTACAACCATATTTTATTTTTAATCAATTTTGATTCAAAATTTATTCTTATCATGACTTTTCTTTATTCCTTTATTATCTTTTTCATTCTATTTATTGACTTTATTAGTTGCAAAATGCTTTTATGGATGGTTCATATGTCACCAGATGTAATGCATGTGTGTGCCTAGTCTATATGCCAAAGAAAAGAAAATCCTAATCCTAGTACATAAGCACATAAGCATATAAAATCCTCACTCATGTTAAGTATGCTAATTTCTCCTTTCATCATGATCCCTGCTACCTTTTTCACAGGTCGGGTATTCTAAAATAATTTTGAAATTAATTTTGAAAGCATTTCTTAAGGGATAAGATCTTTTTGAACACGATCTTTCAAAGTATTTTTAATGAGTTGAAAAGTATTTTCCCAAAACAATTCCTAAGAATTTTAGATTTCTTCTTTAAGGATGAGAGTATGAAAATATACCCGAACAAGGGCTGGTCGAGAGTTTTTATTTAATCAAGAAGAAATTGGATTCAAAGATTCTTGAAAGAGTGATTTTCAAAATTCCAAAATACTTTCGGGATGAGTAATGATAATTTGTCAAAAATATGTTTGCTTTACAAACTTGGGTTTAAAATTCTCAGGTAAAAGGATCACACGATTGGATTGTTATCGTACTTTTCGTGAGTTTAGATACATACAAGGTCAATGATGCTTAGCTAACAAGATATAAGAAGTGTATCCTTATAATAAAAAATCTGGCACAATCCCAAACGTCGTGAGACATGAGAATGAATTGCTAAAAGGTGATTAAGAGGTTACACATCCTTCATCAAGCAAGCACTGTCATCATCTTCTGGTCATACAAAACTCCCTAGCACATAATCCTAATCAAGAATTGATTTCCTAAGATTTGAAAAGGTTTTATAGAATTTAATATGCAAATGCCAGGTTTTGGTCAAATAAGGGACTCTTGACACACATCTGATAGGATGCTTTATATACCAACACATGGTACGAGATCAAGGGTGATCATACAATCCCATGATGGCTTGACTGACCGGGTTGCCTCGAACCTCCAAGGTTATAGTTCTGTACAATCAACTGGCGAGACATGCAAGTGCAAGGTAACATGCGTACAAAAATTAAATAATTCGATTAAAAAGATGCTTTTGAGTCTAATCCTCGAGTGATCCCAAAATCAGAAATTCTGGTTTGCGAAACCAGAGATTCTGGGTTCGACCCCCAGCAGAGTCACCAGATTGTGGATATCGCAGGCTAACCACGCTTTGTAATACTTTTACAAATTCAAATATGAATTGCCACTTAATTTTTTAAAGGAAAATTAAGAAACCATTTTAAAAGCAAACCGAAATTTTGGAAACCAGAGATTTCTAGGTCCGGGGATTATGAAATGAGAGGGGAAGGATCCCGGAGGACTAAAACACCCCATCTCGTCCTATCTCGTGATAGGTTTATACTCAACATACTTTTTAATCGAATTATTAATCTAAGCATGCCCTCAACTAATACATATATATATACATTTATGTCGAAAGAGGTGCAAGATTGCTAACGATAAAAGTTATGCAAAACCACATAGTTCAAATAGCAAGCAAAATGATATGCAATAAGGAATAAGACCCCGGATCAGGCCGCGAAATGGAAAACGTGCAATGCATACAAAAGAAGAAATCCTAATAAAAGGTCTCTAATTACATATATACACATAAATCAAGACCTAGTCTAAGGTGTCGCACATGGAGTTAAAAATCAATAAAATCAAATAATAAAATAAACTAGAAAAGAGTCGAGAAATTGTACCTCTATAGCACTACAAAACAAAGGGTTAGTCCACATGCTTTGAACATAATATAATATCAAATATTCATAAATATCATACCTAACTCCTAGCTTAAATCTATCAAACTTTGAAGAAGTTCACATAATCATGAATTCCTTCTAACTAGTTGAAATTACAACACGTCTATAGATATACAAGTCTCAACTAGGAGCCAATGTAATGTCCATATAGAGAAGATACAATCCCAACATAATTACAAGGAACCCGACCATGACTAGGTTCAACTAATTATGGCTTAACATAATACAAGATATGGTGTCCTAATTGCTAGAATCTATGAATGCATGAATATGAACATGAGTAAGTTATAAATCATTCATTGATTTGGATCATCTAACCTCTAGATTTAAATTCAATTAATCATAATCAAAATATATTTCAAGCCTTAGGTCATAGAAAAGTCATTTGGACCATAATTTACAAAGTTTATCAAAATTGAAACAGAATTTGGAAATTTACAGAGAGAAGACTAGACTTTCAAAAATAGAACAAGCGTACCTCGCATTGTTTGATCTTAATGATTTTTGGACACAAGGTGCCTCTGTGAGTCTAGTTTCTAACCTAAAAAGAAAAACAAAGATCAAACGCCCCAATCTCTGGGAATTGGACCAAGACTAAACATCACTCAGAATTTAATAACTCTCTGTCCAGAGATTTTATATGATTTTTTAAAAATAGTAAATAAATAAGAATTACTCTAGTCTTTTTAGGGGATTTTGTTAACACATTAAACTTCATAGGAAAATTTCGTTTAAGTCAAAAATGTTTGATTAAGGCTTTGATCTATTCAAATCAAAACCGACTTACTATTCTAAAATTTTGGACAGAGAGTAACTAGCTTACAGATCCTAAAATCAAACCATCCTAACCACGAAATCTCAATAAAACAATAATTGTTGTGGTACATACATGAATTGGGGAAAAATTCAAATTGGTCTCATTCAATTCCAATGGATCATGATTTAACTAAAAATCTTTGATCACTGCTGGTTATTAAATTCACTGCACCAATGTTGACATCTAAGCCATGAAAATTGTTTTTTCTTAAGCCCAGTTTCTCTCTCAAGTTAATGATCCCTGAGGAATGTAGGCTCACTTTGTCCAACAATCCTCCCAAATTAATGGTCCTTGGAGATCAAACCAAATTGATATCTAAAAGGAAAGAATATGAACAAATGAGAGGAAAATTTAAAATAAATTAATGATCAAAATCAAATTTTCTTTTGAAGACCCATTTTACTTTAAATCCAAGATTATTAAGGTCTAAATCAACAACTATGAATGAAGATTCAATCACAATTCAAGTGGTGTGTGATGAAATGAGGTGAGAAGAGACTTTTTGAAAATTGTGTAAAAGATCATCGAGTTCTATGAATTGTGATTGAATTGAAGACAAACTAATATTAAGATTAGAATATTACCTCTAGAAATCCTCAGATTCATCTTGCTTCTTGATGAAGATCTTCAAAATCTTCTTCTTCAATCTCTTGGGTTTTCAAAATTCTCTCTCAATTCTTCTCAATTGTATCTATGTTTCTAATATTTTTTTCAACTCCATTTTAAGGGAGATGAACATCTCCTTATATAGGCCAATTCCAGGGGGGTTAATTCAGTAAATTTTGGGTGTAAACCCATGTGCCATGGTATCTTCTAGAGTTCAATACATATATTAAAAAAACAGACTGTAACTGTTACAGTAGACGGCACTCGGTGAGTTGTCTGCGGCACTCAGCGAGTGCCGTTCCGGCACTAACTGACTGCCAGTGCGGCACTCTGAGTGCCGCCGGCTTTGCCGCGTACTGCCTCTAACAGACTCCCCCCCCCCCCCCCACCCCCCCCCCCCCCCCCCCCCCCCCCCCCCTTTATTTATTTATATTCATATATACATAGATTATATATGTAATATTTTTGTGTTCCTTTTTTTTATTTCTCTATTTTTCTTTTCTTTTATTATGTGTATATATATTTTTAAAATGAACTCTCTCTCTTAAAGAGAATTCTTATTTTTTTTTTCTTCAGAAATTGCTTTCTCAAAACTATTTATACCCAAATTTATTTCTTATTATATCTTTTGTACTGACTCTATGCTGTTCCCTGTGTGTTTTTGTTTTTACACCCGAATTTTCCTGAACACCCGGTCTCTCCTTTCTTTGAAAACTTTATCGAGACTGAAGAACCTTCCGAAGAGTTTGAACCACTTTAAAGATCTTCGAATTCCGTCGAATATTGTCCGTCATCGGTTTCAGAAGTAATCATCCCCTGGATTTGACGGTTGGTCAAATTCGGAGTGTCTACACCCACCTAAAATTTGGGCTCAAGTTTATACAAGCTTAGTAATTGGAAGTCCGTTTTCCAACAATGCTCACCTTGCCTCCACTAGGTGGCATGTGTCTCATTTCAGTCTCAATTTGCCCCTTTATTATTAACATACTTACTGAAATGGGAAATATCAACCAGTGGAGACTTAAGTGACCAGTGATTGAACAAAAATGTTCTCCTCTTTTTTTGATCATAGCATTATTCTTTTTTCTTTTTTTCTCTTTTTTTTTTTTTGGGGGGGGGGGGGGGGAGGGGGGGAGGGAGGACTTGAAGAGCAATGTTTGGGGGCACAAACTAGGGATAGCCATTGGTGAAGCTTGAACTACATATGCTAAGGGTACTTACCTTTGTCTAAGCCTGGCCCGACTCGGTTGCAGGCCTAAAAATGATTGCCTAAGTCAGACTCTAAGCAATATATCTCAAAACCCAAACCAGGTACGGGCAGACCCATTGCTATATATATACACACATTTTAAGAACTTGAACTAAAAATAACTTTATTATAAATAATGTTTAGAAATATTATTAAGACACATTATTCACCAAAAAAAAAATGTAAAAAAAACTCTTGTGAGAATAAATATGTATATTAAATATTTTATCTACAATTATATATATTAATCTATATACTATATAATATAAAATACACAATATATATGTATATATATCACTAATTCTCAGGCCGGGCTAAATCAGGCCTCATTTGCTTTGTCCAAACCCATTTCGAATATTGATCGGACTTAAAAATAAGCCAAGCCAGTTTGTGTGGGTCAATCTCTTTGTCTAAGTCTAGAAAAACTAGGATCGAGCCGAGCAAGCCACTAGGTCATTGGTCACCCTTAACCAAAATACTCTATCTTTCTTCTGTGTTATTGTGGAGTTATACCCACACTAAAAAATTAAAAGAAAAATAGTATTTGTGTAAAGTGTATATTACAGTGGGTTTTGAAAGCATCTACTCTGGTCTCTAAGTTAGAACTTAGAAGAGACACCGTTCTGTGTATCGGGAATCCAAAAAGACCGCCTGAGTTCCTAACGTATACTACTCCTAGTACTACACTGGATAGTAGATAGTAGATACACACACACTCTCTCTCTCTCTGGCTCGGTCCCCCACCCACTGGAAGTTCTATTGATCAAGTTCACGATGATGAGGAAGCTTGCAAGCCTCTCAAAGTTCAGGTACCAACCAAAACCAACCAACCAAACTCTTTTTCCGGAAAAACCCTAGTTACTTACCTTCTCCAGCTCTGCCAATTTGTGTGCATACATTTTCCTTGAGAAATGGATTTGAAGGAACTACACTTTCTTTGTTTTTTTTTTTTTTTGGGTTCATTTCCCATGTAGGCTAATGTGAACCCCTCTCTCTCTCTCTCTCTCTCTCTCTATATATATATATATATATACATATATATATCCAGTTGCTATCTTGTCTGGATTTTCTGTTGATTTATTTATTTTTTTGGTAGGTAAGGGATTCAGATATTGTCACAACAACATGTTAGTCTAACCTTTAAGGACCTATGTTTAGATTTTGGGGATTATATGCTTTGGTTTATCAAATTCTTGGGATTTCTAACAATTATTTCCATTGCTGAACCATAATCATTGCTGGGAATATGATGCATAAACCAAAGCGAAATGCTTTGAACAACTGAAAGATATGATAGAGGTTGTTGAGCTGTTGTCCAGTTCTTTGAATTGGAGGACACAGTTACCACTTTGAGTTTTTATAGGGTTGTGGTACAGACAGGCATTACAAGTTTCAACTGCACTTATTATTTCTACTGTCAAAGTTATTTACATACCATACCCCCTTCTAGTGCCATGACCTAAAATTAGTTGCTATTACTATTTATTCTAGCTCTCCCATTTATTTGTTCTGTTTGGTTATCATTCCTTTGAGTTCTAAATTTCTCTATCAAAATGAGCTTGACCGACATTCCTTGAATTATTCAATGTTATCTCCATCTTTTATGAAGTTATCCTAGATCTTCCCTGAAGTTCTCTAGAGTGAAAACACCTTTTCTAAATAAATTGAACTATTCAAAGGAATTTGCCTAGCAGCCATGATTTAGGAAGCACGAGCGCATTCCAAAAGCGTTAAGTACCCTTGTCCGACATGTGTTAAGACACTCCTTGACACGTTCTAGACACACCAAAACCAATTTCCTATTAGTTCTTTTTTTTTTTTTTAATTAAATTTTTTTTGGGGTCGTGTGCAGATGAGCACCATAAGACACATGAAGACTCGGTGACTCACCTAGATACTTTGGTGCACTGCGTGTAAATTGTTGAAATGTTGAATTAAGGAGTGGAAAATCTAATAAAGTAGATGTTGATCATACTTAGGGTGTCTTAATGTCGAGAATAATTAGAATTATTGAAATCTTGGTCTAGGCATTTGGAAGTATGAATAAGTAAAGTCTATGATAGTATCTTGGGACTTTTATAAATTGAGAGCATAGAGTTATAACCTTTAAGATAAAAATAATTAGACATCTTAACTCTGTTGTAAACTATTATATTTTCACATAATGTGTGTGTGTGTGTGTGAGTGTGGGTGTGTGTGGCTAACTTTCACCCATGGGTGGACCGACGTGGGAGGCAGGTCTTGCAAAATTTGTAGAAAAATGATACCAATATGTAATTTTGAAAATTTATACTTCTAGCCCCTACAAATTTTGAAAACCTTCTAATATATATATGTATATATAATATTTTTGAACAACCACTCTAAAAAATTTCAAAACTTCAGTTTGTTTATGTAATTTTATAAACTTAGTCCAACCCAAATTTTTTTACTATTCATCAAGCTTAACAAATTGCAAGCAGCACCCTTAAAAAAGGTGATATACAAAAAATCTTACCCAAAAGTATGTATAAATACACCCAAAAACTTTCACCTTGCCCTATAGGTCCACCAATATATGTACATCCATTCAATCTCTTCTACCTCCTTGCGCCCCCCTCCCCCCCGAAAACTGTATATTGCTGGGTCCACAATGCTATCACCTCCCACCCCTTGAGGCTTTCGATTCAATCTCTTCCCTGCTGCCTCAATGGATCAATAATTGTTCATTGTTGGGAGCCTCCTAGGCACATCCCTCGTATAAACCTGCTAAGCAAATCATTGTTGCTCCACCTTTCGCATATCCCTTACCAATTTTCATGTTACCGATGTTGATTCTTCTTCACTGAGAAAAGAAGATGACTGACAAAGGCTCCCAATATTGCTCTCCGCCATTTATTTATTTTTATTATTTCTGGTTAACTCCAAACTCACTGTGGATTCCAGTAATGAGAACAAGAGGCTAGAGAGTGAGAGACGTGGTGAAGAAATTATGCTTTCTCTCTCTACCTCCAAAACCCACCTCCACAAATGGTATTGTTATGGTCCAAAAAGCACGAACACGGACACAAATACAACACGACACGCGGGCTGACAATTTCTCAAAAAAGTAGGACTCGGATACTTCGGGGACATCTTGACTTAAATATACACAAATCATAGCAGTATTTTTAAGATAACAACATTTAACAGAAATAGAAGAAGAAGAAGAAGAAGAAGAAGAAGAAGGAAAAGACAAACAACATTAATGAAGAAAATTTCATAAAAGAAGAGATATAAGTTAGGTATAAGAAAAGAGGGAATTTGAAAATAAATGCATTTAGATTCACCCATATTTGATAAATAAGAAGGCATAACATCACTGTGTAATAAAACTAAAAGCCTTATTGTACATCAAAAATTGAATTTTAAAGCTACATGTGACCTGAAACTAGGCATAGACACAAACCACCTTGAAAGGAATTGCCCTTTGAAAAGAGGATTTTTTTTTTTAAATTTGGACCTAAATTGGGGGGGGGGGGGGGGCGGGGGGGGGGGGGGGGGTTGAAGAAAAAACTTCTAATTTAAAAATGTGTCCAAGCATGTCCCAAACATACCGAAAATTTAGAAAAAGAAAAAAGAAATGGACACTCTTTTTCACGTATCCGCATCCCAGACGTGTCTGATACTGCTTCGTAAGCCAAAGTAGAGTGTTTGTGCTTCATAGGTTATGGTTGGACAGAAGAAGCCTTCTTTTCGTGCAAAACCTAATCAATCACTGTTTGACACCAGCCATACGTAAATATAAAGAGATACTAGATGTGTGTATAATTTCATCTCCACCATACATCCATTTTTATTTGTGTTATTCTTGGGTATAGAAATGGGTTGAAATATCCTCAGTTAGAGTTGGGTGGTTTTTGGTGGCTATGGACGACATTTATGTGAACTATGATTCAAGGAAAACAAAGAGAGAAGATGTGAGCGTGGAGGAAAGTAGTGTCCTAGTGTATGCATTTGTAGAAGAAGATTTTGTATGTGTACGTATAAGAGAGAGATGTGTATAGTTCCAATGAATGGAGCCAAGTCTGAAGTATTGAATGGGAATATATTTGTATAAGTACACATATATGTGAATATATATATGTAGAATCTGTGGTCATTTTAGACCTTTTACTACCAAGAGAGGGTAGTTTGGGCATTCTAAATTATATTGTGATGACCTGCTTATTATTATCATTGTTATCCTACCAATCATTTAATGGAAGGGGGATTTTGTATCCACTTATAAAAGCTGGAGGGGGGTCAGTATTATTCTCAAAAGGTTGGGGTGGTGGGTGTTTTTCGAGCAAACTTTAGGGGTGGTAGGTGATATTTTACCCTATATATATACTTATATACGGATATATATATATATTTGTTGAAGCTTGATATGCATTGTTGAGACCATTCTCTTTACAGATTAAGCTTTTGCAACAAGTGGTTACTTAACATGATATTAGAGCCTTGTTTGTGGGTGGTCTGAAGCTCGAGCCTACTTCCCTGTCCTGGTTTTCATATTTCAGTTTGTTGTTTGATCCATTACAATGGAGTTTCGTTTGTTGCTTCTCCACGGACAAGATAGTGTTGCATGAGAGGGAGGGCGTTGAAGCTTGATATACATAATTGGGCCATTCTCAACAACTTTAACTTTTGGAGCTAATGGTAACTTAATATATATATATATATATATAGAGAGAGAGAGAGGATTCTGAATTTCTTTTTCTTTATTTCATCAATAAAGCTTCATTTAACGTCAATAAAGCTTGCTCAAAGGCTAAGAAAATCCTGATGGATAAGTATTAACCTTATATGGAGAATTGAAACTCTATAATTGAAGTCACTTGGAAGTCCAAATAGATTGTAATGTAATATTGGGATAATTGGTTAAACATCCCTCAGAATTAGATCAACCAACAGTCCTCTGGAACTTTTCTTAACCCCAAGAGTTCTTCATATTAAGAAAATGTAGGTCAAAAGTCCAACTTTAAATTCAGTTAATATTTAATAACAAATTTTCCCATACAGGTATAGGTCCTAATTATGATTCATTATCTACTCGATATTCAATTCTCACCGCTTCTCTCTCTACACTCTCTCAAGCAGTCTCTCTACACTTTCTGTCTCTAGTCTCTACACATTCTTTCTCTACAACTACAGCGCAAGCCTTTGCCTCATTCACCACCTATTTCTTAGTCTTCCCCCAACTGTCGTCATCTCTACCCTGATAGAACCGACCTGATTGCTTCCAATGATTCTCGGCTCAAACAGGGGTTGTCATCGCAGCACACCACCAATGGAGTCTAGAAGTTGGAAAAGTAAAGAAGTTGTGTCAAAGAAGGCATTCCTTTATAATCTCAGTTACATTCACAAGAGGAAGATCCAAATTAAAGGTGGTTCTCCTTCTTATATACTTGCCTGCCTGCCTGCTTCGTGAAAAGCAATAAAATGTTACTACCATTACCGTTTAATAGAAGTAGAATGTTACTTACTGCCTTTACATTTTAATAGTGGTATCATTTTTTACAACCGTTATAGTTTAAAGGCAGTAACAGACCTGTACAATACAGTACAAACAATAACATTTAGGGCTGAAAATTGGTTCGATTTGGTTGATTTTGAGAGTTGCAAATGCACTGAACCGACCTTTCGGTTTTCACAAAAGGTCTATGGAAATGGACCGTGATGGTGAGCAAAACGCCGATTTCGTGATTCTCATATATGACCCGGGAGGCAATTGTATTTAATGATATCGATTTTATTTCCATTGAGTAGGAGTACCGAGTATGTATTTAAGGAATAATTTATGTTAGGAGATTTTATCTTTGGGAAACTTTATTGTTAGGAAGTTTTATTATGGAATAATTATATGCAGCAAATGCTATCTATTAGGAAGTTTCTAGGACGTTGTTTAGTTTAGGTATCTTATTCCTCTATTAATAATGTGCCTTAGCTATGTATAAATAGTTTAAGATAGTTTTTTATTATAAAATAGTTTTTGATTATGAATAAGATTTGATATTTCTCTTTGAGAGCTTAAGATCTTGGTGGATTCCAAGACTTCTTTTTATCTTTTCTCCATTGTTCATTATCAAATTTACCCATATTTCAATTTGTTTGAGTATCCTGCATCAAATTGGGTATCAGAGCACAAGAGCAATTCAGCCATCAACCAAACTAGCCCTAATCTCCTGTTTTCTTCCCACATGAACAGCACCACTCCACCTTCACTGCCGTCACAATCCGCAGCCCAAACCTCAAACCCTAATTGACCTGCACTCAGTTCTTAAATGAAACCCAGCGCCACCTATTTCAATTTAAGCCCAAATAAAAACCTAAAACCCCAGGGCACTGCCCCTTCTTAAGATGCAAGACCAGCCCACCCCCTAAATCCAGCCTATCCAACTCAAGGCCCACAGTTTGGAAAAACAAATTTCTAGCCCAAGCCTTGTCTAACCCAAGTTGTTACAAGCGTATTTCTGTCTCTAAAAGAATCCCAGCCCCTTTCTTTTAGGCACACAGCCCATGTTCAGTTCTCACTCGAAGCCCACATCCAAACTTTCTGTAATTTACATAAAGGACCCCTGAGATCCTAAAATTACCAAACTGCCCCAAACCTTTTTCGAAATTGTAAAAAGTCCCCTAAACTTCATATATTTCCATATTCACCGATCTTCCCTTGGCAAAGATGTATGATATTCTCCGACACCTCCAACCACGTGGTGATGATTCATAACTTTATCCGTAGGCAAGACTCCTTTGGTTTCCCGCACTAATTGCAAATGCGTTTCATCCCTACATCCACTGCGGGGACAAGGTTTGCAAGATACTTATTGATAGAAATTTTTTGATGAATGTGGTTTCTCCATCTGTTCTTAAAAAGATTAAAACTTGAGACTGAGTCACATCCATGACCATGTAAGATATTCGGACTGATGCTTCTACCTTTCTTGTATCGGAGAGATGTTTTGTGCCATTCCAATTGGGCGACTTATGTAATGAACAAATTTGTGTGACGTGGTACTTTTAGATGTAATTATCTAATTCTCGGTTGTCGGTGGATCGATGACTTTGGCGTATGCAGAGGTAAGAACTGTTGAGATTATAATCCCTCATCTGGAATTTAAAGCCTTGCAACTTAATATATAAGATCATGGTGCTATTCTACCCATTGCCAATTGGTTTTGGGTTAGATGCTTCAATTTAACAAGAACGAATCCTATGCTTTCAGTATTATGGGAAAATGATTAAACTTGTGAACCTTGCCCCTTATCTGGTTCCTAAGCAAGACAACTCTTCCCACTTTACCCATACCAAGTCGGATAACAAAACATGTGAGGCCAACCTAGAGAAAGAGTTGGTGGCTACGAAAGTTCCTCATTGAGCGCCTCCAAAGCTTGTTGACCCATCACTTGAGGTCGCTAGATTACCAACAGTTATTCACAAGGAAACACCTAAGGAGCTTCCCACCTAAGTTGCACGAAGCAGGAGAGGGGGCAGGGGCAGGAGCGGGAAAGCATTAAATTTTACGAGGTTCAAAGGTTTCTTCGTGAGCGGGGCGCGAAAGGAAGCGGGGTTGGAGCAGGACAAAATTTGAAAATGGCACACATATCCAAAGGACTAAAAACTCATTCACACTTTCGCAGAACCAAAACTCATCATAGATCCAAACCTCATTCACAGGTAGAGGGGAGAGAGAGAGAGAGAGAGAGAGAGAGAGGGGGGGGGGGGGGGGGTGATGACCTTGGATCCTTGTTCCTTCGACTTCATTGACGGAGGTAGAGGTGGTTGCCGACTTTCTTCTTCTTCTTCTTATAGTCTTCACCAATAGAGAGAGGGAGTCGGACAGAATGGTCTTTCTTCTTCTTCTTCTTCGACGAGTCTTCATCGATAAAGAGAGGGAGTGAGAGGGAAGATCGCCTATTATGGTGGTTTCCCATCATTAGTGGTGGTGTTGACGGCTAGGGTTAGGTAGTGTTGAAGAGAAAAATTGAGAGAAAGAGTACAAGTAAAAGATATATTCTGAGTCCATGAGATTTAGTTGGTTGGTATGTTATATTATGTACATCATATATATATATATAGGTGTTTATTTGTTTATAGCAAGTAGACCAATCGGTTCGGTCAATTGTGGTTAAATTATAAAGGTAACCGCGGCTGAACCGGTCATCCAATTTTTTCTAAACTGCAATCTTCAAAAACCGACCAAAGTAGATTAAGCCGGTCTGTCCCAGTCCGTCAGTCCGGTTTTTTCAAAAAATCTGACACCCCTACTCCCCTAGTACTAATTGCCAAATGGAAGGAGAACCACCTTCTATTTGGTTCTTCGTACTGTGAAATATACCACTGAGATTAGGCAGGCATGGATTCGTTAACACAACTTTTTTTTCCCAACTTCCGGGCTCCAGTCGAGGGCGTGCTGTGATGACAGGTGCTGTTTGAGCCGGGAATTCATGTAGGCGATCTGGTCGGTTGATGGTAACTGTTAGAGAGGCATTTATGCTAGGCAAGAAAGGGGGCCTAGATTGATTTCTTTTGCTTTTTAGGATAATTTTCTCTAACAATCAACATTTTTTAACTATGTTCATTGTATTATTCAGTTTACCACATGTGCACCCCATTTTTCCAGTAAGTTGCAGATCATCCTTTATTTGCTTGTACACAAATGCACTATGGACATGATTCATGGTTTACCAAATGCTATAGCCTTACCCTAAAGGTAAGAGAAAAAGACGCAAGTATATGGACTAATCATTTTTGAAGTTCTTCAACTGACAGTGACGACACTTTGTTTATGTAAATCAGTTAAATTGGGAATTAAAATTCCTGTGTGGACAATTAGAGCTAAAAATTATTTGTGGCCTGATCTCTGGGATGGCAATTATGGTGCTACATTTGTCTAGATAACTGTAGGGGCCCTACATTAATGCAACAGTAAATCTTGGGTTTTCATGTGTGAGAATGCAAGTTAGGCTACGAGAACCACTACTTTTTCCAAAGCTCTAGTCAAACGTTATGTCTACCTCCAGCCCAAGCTGCCCAACCTTTTGAACATCTTGCGTAATTGTTGAGTATCAGATAACAAGTTGTTTCTGCGATTCACTCTCCATGAAAAGCTATTGAATATTGACTTACTACAATAAAAACTGATTTGGATTATTTTTTTAAGCTTTAGTGATGGCCATATTATCACACCCTTTGTCTGATGCACAAAATCGTCCCATATTGTGGTTAAAGAAAGATGGTTCCCAGCCTATCGCATGATAAAAGAACCTCTGATTCATGACCATGATCATCGCTCAAAACATAGTAGGTTGGTTGCATGTAGTCCTGGTACAAGCTCTTGAATTTCAAAATTGACTTTAACCTGATTACTCCCAGAAAGTTTTTAATACAAACCTTGCAATATATCCATCAATAAGATATAAGGATGTCTCTATGCAGCCCATTTACTAAAAAGGAGTCATGACTCATGAGTCATGGCTTTTAAGTATAAACTATGTTACATGGACTCTCCTACTAGCCCCAAGTACCCGATCCCCGTGTCCGACGCCCGTACCCAATTTGGACACTCGGATCCTCCACAAGTGATGTTGAAAAGGTAAGTAGAAGCTCAAAATTGTGGGCCAAGAGGTTTCTAACTATTGATATTAAGAAACATAGTATGTTTATACGTTCAGAAGGTGTCCGCATATCCGTATCCAACGTTTAGACACATGTCCCCGGATCCTAAGATTTGGATTTAAAGGAGGTCCGACACCTAGATACATACCCGCACCCGACACCCATACCCGAGTCTGGGTAACATAGAGTATAAACATTGAAATAAAAAATTAAGCGATAGTATTTCATAAGATGAGATTCTGTACACAATAAAATTAGAGCTTGTTAGTTGATAAAGGACATGTTCATCGTCAATGGAAAAATATAGCATTTACATGAATGTGTGTTTGTGTCCCGCCAAAATCACCATGGCATTTATATGCTCGCCAGCTCAAGCATATTCTTTTACACAGTAATTATCTATATGGAACATTTATCTCTGTAAGGTTAAGTCAGTGCGAGAGAGAGAGAGAGAGTAGTTAAACTGGACCTTTAATACTTCTGCTTGCATTCAAATTTTCAACAGCAAACTCTTGACTTGGTTTTAAGAGCTCAGAACCTTACATGGAATACTGATTTTCTGGAGTTTGTCATCATTTTCCTATGTCGAAACAGGAATCAGTTGTCTCAGAAAAAGTTTTTGGGGAAAGATGTTGGAGATGCTATAGGGTTGCCTACCCTTACTCTCCGGGCAGGCATGTCTACTGGCAGAGAGTCATTTGCTGCAGAAGGTATTAAATGTTTTCTGTGAAGTTCTTCACCTTTTCATATCCCTTTTGGTTGCAATTTAATTGTTTATTACTTCTCTGATGGTTTGTCTCTTTTGTTTATGAGCCCTCAGGAAGACCCACAGCCCGAGTATTTGCAGAATATACTGTTTACAAGGGCAAAGCTGCACTTTCAGTGGATCCTGTCCTCCCCACATTCAGTAAACTTGATGTATGGTTGTGTGTGTGTGTGCGCGTGTGCATGAGCACGTGCACGTGCAGGTGTCTATATGTTAATAATGCTTGTTATTTGATGTATTTGATTAAATGCTTCTTCTCATATCCTCTTGCATAGTCTGGAGATATTAGAGTTGGTCGCCGTGGCAACATCATGTTGAAATTCTGGCCTGCTGTTGGAGAACGCAAGTATGATTGGGGAAAAAGGCAGGTAAGAATGCCACATTTTCTTCATTACAGTTTTAGCTTTTCGTGAGTTTTTCCTTGAGCAACAGTACTCTGTGATTTACTTATGGTGTATGAAATCATTTTGTATTCTATGTTTTTTAAGTTTGAAGATGGGTACTGAAAGTGCTAACTTAACTTCTTGGGGTGAGTGAATTGCATTTTGGCTGTGTCAAAGATTGTAATTTCTTTGCTAATGGATAATTAGCTTTGGAGTGTCATATGTTAATTTCTTTTGAGATTTAACCACAATTAACGTAAAGGACATACTTATTGGTGCTCAGACATACTTATTGGTGCTCAGTTAGATGATAAAAAAGATCTCTCTCTCTCTATATATATATATTTATAATATATATATATATGAATACACACACACACACACATATATATATATATGTATGACACACGCACATACTGTGACTTGACTGCTCTATTTTATTAACATTTCGTAGGTGTTTGCTTTGTCGGCTACGGAAGTTGGATCTTTGATAAGTTTGGGTCCCGGGGATTCTTGTGAATTCTTCCATGACCCATCAATTCAATCAAGGTACAATTTGTGTAATTTTCTAGTACAACGTGTATTCTGGCATGCATGATTTCCAGATTGGATATGAATAACTAGTTTTTACCTTAAAAGATTCACTTAAAACTAAATCTAGTGCTCGAGTTCTTTCCCTTTTGTTTCTAATCATGCAAGCTTCTTTTTATTGTTGTATTTTAAATAATATAATAACTGGTCGATTTACCTGTGGATCAATGGTTCAGCAATGCTGGTCAGGTGAGGAAGAGCTTATCAATTAAGCCACATGCAGATGGTTATTTTATTTCATTGAGTAAGTTTTACTCTCTCTCTCTCTCTCTCTCTCTCTCTCTCTCTCTCTCTCTCTCTCTCTCTCTCTCTCTCTCTCTCTCTCTCTCCTTTTCTTATTTATTTATTTAATGCAGTGAAGTTGCTTATTTAGTGTACTATACTTGCTAATATGAAGTTCTTGAATAGAGGATCCTTACTTCCAATGAACCATAACTAATGAGATAAACTTGAAGTCAGTGGCTAGGTGCAAGTAACTTGCACATATGTTCTTGATTGTGGAGAATTGATGATCGGTGTAGTTTTAGAGATGGTGTAGATACTAGATAAGCCTTTGATGAGGGGGATTAAATTTCTTCCATACCACCTATGATGAAGGTTATAGTATGCGCAAGCAGTTTCTAAAACAAAGCTGATTTGAAAATTTGATGGGTAACAGTGGGTTAGACCCTAGCTTTAGTAAAGGTTTGCATTCAGTGGAAGATTTGGCTGTGTTTGATGAGGTTATCCTAGTGAATCTTTGGTTGAAATCAATGTTAATCATGATACTACTACTTCTAGATGATCCGTGCATTGTGCTAATTGCAGCACTTAGGATTTGAGACCTTATTAACTTTGTTTTATGAATTCACCTGGTTTCAAATTATTGGATTGGCAATGTGTAAGCCTGACAATACTATTTGTTTTTGTTTTGGAAACACCTATCAAGTTTTCTGCCAATATGCAATTCTTTGCAGGCGTTGTCAACAATGTCTTAAAAACAAATGAGCGGTTCACAGTTCCCGTTACAACAGCCGAGTTTGCAGTGATGCGCACGGCTTTCAGTGTATGTCATTCTGTACATTTTCGTGTCACTTACTCTGTTTCTATAAAGCTGGATAATGGGGTGTGTTTCTTTCTCGAAATTATGGATGTCAATTTCTGCAATAAGCTGCACAACTAGATTATTATGTTCTGCAATTGAATGGGTAATGACTTTCTAGCAAATAAGAGGAAATTTTACTGAAAAAGGCATGACCATTAATGTAGATGCAGTGGTGTAAAACCGACAATGATTCGTGCTGTGTATCAAAGCAGTTTTAGGAAGCATTTTCGTCTGGCGGGCCCACCCCCTTGGAACTGGAAATGCTTCTCATATGTGTGTGTATGTGTATGTGTATGTGTGGATTTACACTTGTTGATACAATTTGCTTTCCTTGTGCAGTTTGCTCTGCCGCACATCATTGGCTGGGACCGGTACACAAATCAGCTGCCGAAAAGCATGGATGCTAATCCATCATCAAAAGTTGATCCTCAACTCTTGCATTTGGAATGGGATAGATAAAAAGGCATATATGCATCAGTGAAATATCAAGTAGAAACAATGCTTACTTCGTCTCTTATCACATACCTCCTTGCACTTTAAGAGTTGCCAAGGCCACTCACTAAAGCCTGTTTTGAATTTCCTCTATTTTGGGACCCTGTCCACCTTCAAAAAGATTGATGCAGGCAAATGACCTTTAAGATGTTTGTATTTAGGGTTCTAGTTTTCCTTGTTTGGGGCCCATTTTGTCTGGTATATTATGCATGTTAAGTTCCTGTACTTCAGGGTAAAGATATTGCACCATTTTAACTGCAAGAAAGTCTCCATGTAAAGTTATCTAATGTTAAAGCTTAATATTGGATATCAACTTGGGCGGTGTTACGAATCTACGATGAATCAGTAGCTTGAGGCTACGTTCGGTTTGCAAGGAAAAGGGACAGGGAAGGGAAATTATAAAGAGAACAACTTCCACTGTTTTTGCTAGTGTTTTCCTTCATATCAATATAATTTACTTGAAATTCAAACCAAAAAAAAAAAAAAATCAGTATAAAATAAGATAGTGACAACTCGAAATTCTTATTTTATTTTACCTATTTTATTTTCCTTCTGTCTTTATCTTTGTGGAAATTTAATTTGATACTGTTTTTGGACTAGGTGGGCTCACACAAGCACGCAAATTGCAAAATAAGTATGTATGAAAAAACTTCCTATGGCATGGGCTTATCCCAGATTTTGCTTTGCTTTATCATCCATTGGGTTATGATTGTTTCGGTATTGCATTTTAAAAATAATAATAAAATATAGGGAGGCTTGGCATAAGGTCCTTAAAGTTGGGCATAATTGAATTAAAAGACAGTCCATTAACAACAAACTCACGAAGGACAAAAGCCCAGGCCCATTTTTAACCTACATCCACAATATTAAAATATTACTTTCCAAATCCATTTTACTTTTTTCATCAGACCAAACTACCCTTATAGGAATTGTAAAATAATCAAGTCAAACTTGCCCTAAGCGCGCACAACACCCAAGAATTTCTTCTCCAACGCGCCAACACGCGCTATAACCTGGGGAATTGTCTCCAAAGTCACTCACATGGTGTGAGTATAGTATCGTATAATTTCTAATTTCAAAAAATATTTTTAAACTTTAAACCTCCATAACTTTTGATTTACAACTCCATTTTTCGCAAATTTTATACCACTGAAATCGTGTCGACGAGATCTACAAAACTAGTACCATTGTTAATATGTTTTGAGCAAAAACAAAAAAAACAAAATTTTACATATATAAATAATAAGTGAAATTTCTCTTAATAAGTGAAATTTCACTAAGTAAATGAAATATTAAGTGAAATTTCACTTAATATTTATGGAGGTTAAAATTTTCTCTATTGTAAGATTTCTTAGTAAATGACAACTGAGAAGCATAAAAGTAAGAAAAACATTAAGGGCCTATTTGGAATCACTTCCTAAATGCACATTTGATCCCAAAATACCAATCATGCCAAGGACAACAACGTCTTCTCTAGAACACATTCACCATCTATAAGTTACAGTTATGGTATGACTCCCGACAACAAACATACTCCAAACGATGCACATAACGGAAGGAAGAAACATCATTAAACCATATACTTTAACAATATCTAACAACTCTCAGAAACTAATTGGTAAAAACTCATCTATGTCCACCGATCTTGGTTTTCTAATGACAAGAACAATAAAGAATGTATTCAGAATATCTGAGAGTTCCAATTGTCATAACGAACCAACATCCACTCTGCAAATAAGCCTTCCTTCAAGATATTCCATCATTTAGGGTTTGACATAATATGCAGTGAAGAGCAGGACATAATATGCAGTCAAGTGAAATTTCACTTAACATTTTACATATTCAGTAAAATTTCACTTAATAAGTGAAATTTCACTTATTATTTATATTTGTAAAAACTTAATTTTTTTTTGCTCAAAACATATCAACAATGGTACTAGTTTTGTAGATCTCGTCGACACGATTCCAACGGTATAAAATTTACAAAAAATGGAGTTCTAGAACAAAAGTTATGGAGGTTTAAAGTTTAAAATATATTTTTTTAAATTGATAATTATATGGTACAATGCTTGCATGATGCAAGCATTCTTGGACAAAAAGCCATGTGCGTGGCAGCGTGAGGCGCGTGAAGAGCGCTTGGGCAGGTGGGGATCTGCGCATGTGGCGCGTATGACGAGGGTAAATGTGGGTTTTTTTAATGAGTTAATTAGTATTAAATCCAATCTAATGTAAGTTTGTTACAATAGACCCAACCTATAAAATATTTTGGTGATAGATCCATATTTTTATTTAGTGACCATACTACCCCTAAAATCCATAAGAGGAGTATTCCCTTTCAAACCCACACATGCCTATATATATATATATATATATGGAGATATATATTGAAACTTAAATAAATCAGTTACTATATATATCCCATGATTGTTGCATATTTTATATATGGGAATAAAATCTCATTATTCTAGATATACAGCTTACATAATATAACGTATATTAATCTTCATTCTCCGCCATTTTTCTTCTCTACGTTTTATCACTATTTTCTTCTATTCTTTTGATCACCATAATTGGTCATTCTAGCATACGTGAGAATTTCTGGATTAAAGAAGATAGCAGGCGATCGAAGATATATAAGGAAGTCTTTTGGATCGATGGTGACTGCAGGTGATGACATTCGTTATACATGTTTTAGTCATTCTCCACGTTTTGCCTTCGTTTTGATCTGAACACTTGTCTGAACATTTATTAATTTATAAACTTGATACTTTTTTGAATAACATGCAATTATTCATAAGTTATCTATTTTCACAGTGTAAAATTTCATAGTGATAACAATCAGGCACTTTATTAAATTTAACACTGACATCGTTGATATGATTTGTTCATTAGATTGTTGGGTACGTTGACTTGGGTCACATGTTATATCAAGGGGTTAGTACTTTGATTTTTATTTTGTGGTGTTTTCACACTCATTTGCATGTCTTAATTCTCAATCACAAGTTTCCATTGGTTAGTCTTTTTTTTTTTCTACGGCAAAATTTCTCATTGAAAAGAAATTTGGTATTCCACACTTGCATGTGGGTTTTCTAAATGACAGTGTGAAATTCCACACTCATTTGCATATATTAGATCTCAATCACAAATTTCTATTGGTTGTCTTTTTTAAGTTTCTAGTGCAAAATTCATCACTGAAAAAGGAATCTGATATTGCACATTTGCATGTTGAATTTTTCATTCGCAAGAGGAATAAATTTTTTTTTGACTTGCAGTTTTTACTGTTCAAGATTGAACCTCTGAAGAATCAAGTTATTATTATACGCTTGCAGGATGGTGACACTGTTGTCGATAGGCTAACAGATGGTATTGGGAGATGGCCTCACAGCAAAGACAAAAATATGTCGCTAACATACAGACTGACCTGGCCATTTTATTATGTCTGTTTTTTTTTTTTTTTTTTCCGGAATACATGTTAAAACGTTTCATTGTTTTGATAGTTTGAAAGTTCACAATGTTGAATAAACGTATGGATTGTTTATATATTATAGTGTGAATAATGTGAAATGGGCATCATTGAGTGTGAAATGTTGAATAAGTGGGTATCGTTGAGTGTCAAATTTATCATGTGTGTTCATGTAGGTAGTGTGAAATTTAACACTTAAATTTCTTAATAATGACAGTGAGAAAAAAATGAAAAATCTATACAGTTACCATGAATCACATTATATCATGGCTATCATTATATTACAGTGTGAAATTTCACACTATAAAACTGCATACAGCAGTCCGAATAGTGTGCAATTTCACACTATAAAACTGAAAAACATTACATTTATTCTAAAAAAATGCAAGAACGGTAATCATTAAAATATGACAACTCAGTTTGTAGACTTTTGATTTTGACAACTCTCATTTTATGATGTGAAATATTAATAGAAGATGAAATACACTGTCATTCAAAAATGGTTCAACAAATTTGTAAAGTAAAATCCTAAAATTTTGGGATATCATATCCACATATATTGTATGCAATATTAATGGGGATTTGATAACTGATTACTCATTTAAATAAATTCGGATTTGATTAGATTTGTTCAGATTTGGTAAGTGATTCAAACTTTAAAACTGATTTGTAATATATATGTATATATATATATGGCTCCCTATATATATGTTAGGGGTAGAAAAGACATATACTAATTCTATAATAGGAAAATGTGGACTAATCTCTAACAACATCTACAATTATAGGGTCTATCATTGGGAAGTACCAATTGGTGGGTCTATTACAACAAACGTTGGTAGAATGGGATTTTCTACTAATTTTTTCTTTTTTAATTTATTTCTTTTGTCTTTTTCTGGCAGGACTTGTTTTCAATGTGTATTTTAAATTGTCTTTAATCCCAATAAAGCTCCTTTTAATGACCTTTTCACCAATTTTCCCTAAAAAAAAATGAAAAGGCTTAGTTAAAAGAGTAACTTAGCATTTAGTCCTAATATAGACATCAAACTAAAAATAAGTCCTTTTTTAAAAATAAAATTTGAAATAGGTCCCTCACTTATTTTGAGGACCAAAATATTCCCATTTAGTTATTTTTAGAAATATATATATATATGTATATATGCACACACATAACATTTATTCCTCATAATGAGAGTTTTAAAATTCAAAACTCATATAACTATATATATATATACAAAGAGAGAGAGAGAGAGAGAGAGAGAGAGAGAGAGAGTGATCAACGGCACCACCACCACATCACCGTCAACAGCCCCTTCGGCGACCGTTCGCTGCCATCATCCACCCCTCTTCCATAACCACCATCCTAGGCTACCACTTCACCACACCACGAAACCTACATCCTCCTCCCCTGTCTGTCCCTGGTTAACCTCATATAGCAATCACTCTGAGGACATTTCTCATTGCTTTTCTGAAAAATTGCTATAAATTTAGGTGAGAATTATTTTGAAAATGGCGTTTCTGTATAAAAAGTGAGAAATTATCACATACTCATCACGTATTTCTCACTTTATAAGCATCTACTACCACGTAAGAATTTCTCACTTTAAAAAGGTATCACTGACCATAGTGAAAAATTCTCATCTATACATTCACTTTAAAAGGCATCACTCATCCATATTTCCCACTTATACAAATTTATCACATTTTGAATGAATATCATGAGAAATTGCTCACAAAATAATTAATAAATTTCTCACCTTTTGCATGGATGTGATGAGAATTTTTCACCAACAAAATGATTTTCTCACCTTTAATACTCGAAAGTAAAACCTCTACAGAATCAAATATGCAGATGAAGGACACACCTACGATTATTTTCAGAAGAAAGTAACTCAAAACAGACTGTAACACTTATCCCAATCTTAATCCCATCGTTCAAACGTGAGGAAGACAAACGAATTTTGAAGTTGAGTAAAATAAGGAAACTCCTTGATTTCAGCAAACAAATTTGAAAGTTGAGTAAAATAAGGAAACTCTTTGATTTTAGCAATATTTATTCTCTTATCCATGATCTCCATGGATTATACTTGTCATAACCGTCATTCACATGCCTTATTTGTGCTGGTGGTACATATATACATATGTACATCTAATAATATGGGCAATTTCGAATACTCTAATAACAAATTTCTCACTTTTTGAATGGATATAATACAAAATTTCTCACAACTAAGTCAATTTTCCAACAAGCTTATCACCAAATCTCAGATCATGAATTTCAGCATGATTTCACACAATATTGTGAATTACACTTATAAATTTTGCACTATATTGTGAGAATTTCTCACCTTTTTATTAGCAACCTTCAATCTTCCACACAAAATTATCTGTTATTTCTATGATTCGAATCAATAAAACATATAAATCATTTTCTACAATAGACAAACTACATACATATCTAAAATGCATTGTTTTGAACTACAATCAGCATGATTTTTGAGATAAAACCCCATTATCCATGATCTCCTAAAAATCCAATTCCATTAATTAATACCTAATTTAACTTCTTTTGAAATACACAGATTTCATATATGTGTGTGTATATATATATAAATGTATGAAAAGGGTATAATGGCCCGGATTTACTGTAACCATTTAGGAAAAGGGACTAACTACTGATTAATTTGCAAATTAAGGATTAATTTTTATACGCCAAATCACGTAAGGATCAATTCCTATTAAAGACCAAAATTAGGGACCAAATCATATATTTCTATAGCTAAAATGAGTCTCAGTTAGTGTCAAAAAATGAAAAAGAAAATGAGTCTCTCACTTAAGCAGTGTACAAAAATGCGGGAAAAGATATTTGGCAACCGTTTTGTTAAATGCACTTTTAGGACATTTTTAATAAATATATTTTCTACTCCTTTCGTCCCACTTTATTTGTCCTTTCCTTTTTTGGCTATCCCAACACTATTGTCCACTACGAATATTCCATAATAAATTTTAGTTAGTTTCCAAAATTACCCTTCTTGATTTCAAAATTGACCAACAGACAGTAAAAGGAAAGAAAAAAAAGTGTATTTTGGAACAATTGCATTAATTTTATGTCATGTGTTGGAAATCATTTTCCCCTTATTATGCTATAGGTGGTTTTGTATGGACTGGTACAGAATGCTTGGAACTTTTTAGACTTAAAGGGAATCATTGAATTCTCTAGAGTGTTTTAGAGACTTGTATAGAATATTATAAGTATGGTGACCTTTTAGAAAGATTACTTTGTTAGGATGTCCAAAGTGTCTAAATATTATCTCGGGTTTCTATTCCATTGGATGATTGCCCCTTATATAAATCCTGGTCATTGACCGTACTAACTATTATTTACAAGTAGGGTGGCCTTTATCAAAATTATTCAAGAATTGTAAAGTTGCTCGAGAAAAAAAATTACACTTTGTAGAATTATGCAGATTATTGTCTGAGTAGTAAAAAGTGCATACTTATGTGCTTTATCTACTTCTCCATGTCTCTTTTATCGTCAAATATGAAAAGCCTACTTAAGTCTTGTAACACGTAAAAGATAGCCTCCTGGGCCAAATTCTTGGATCCGCCCCTGGGTGTTGGTCTCTCTATGACGATGGTGTGATTAATGGTGATTCGGTCGCGAGTCTCGCGATTGGCTGTTTTGCAGGCAGAAATGCCGCTGGACATTAGTCTTTATGCTCTACTCACTGACCTTCCGGACATTGTTTCGAGGCCCATGGTTGCTGCTCGAAATCCACCAGCTTTACCGGCTATCAATGCTCCACCAGCTCTGCCGACGATCAATGCTAGGAATCCTCGTCTCATTCATTATCGAACACGTCGTGTGATCATTCTACCTGTTCGGCGTAATCCTTCAACGGCTCTCCGTTTTGCTGCATGACAGTGAGTAGTTGGGTGTTAGGTTGTGGCCAGTCGAGCATGCCTATAAACTGGCTGATGAAATGTTTACTGAGTTACTAAAAGTTGCTGATCGATTGGGGCTTCAAGGAATAGAACCATTGAGCCCCCTAGCCTTTTAAAGCACTAGGAAAGGCTAGGCAATATAGTTCATTGGCATCGGTGGCGAGGGCCATCTAGGCCTTGTAGATCCGGACGTGGTCAACTGGGCTTCCCAAGCCATTGTAAGATTTTAGATGATATTGTTTAAATTTGCGCGGGATGGCAAACCTCGTGATCTTGCTAGAGAATAGTGACTCGGTCTTGATGTTTACATGATCCTGAGTAGGGTTTTGGCCTAGCTCTTTGGCCATCCCATCGATTTGTTTCTCTAAATCCTTGATACAGGCCACCACACCTTCCCAAACGGTATCCGGGACATAGGTCGGTTAAGTGGAAGAGGCTTCCTCCTCATGGTGTGTTGTCCTCGGGGACAAGACTCGGCTATGACTCCGGTTGATCATGTGCCTAAGATCATCTCGGCTCATGACCGAGTGATCATGGGCCAATTCCCTGGTCATGCATTCTCTCCTTCCCCCTCTGGCAGAACGCCTATCATTGATGATGTCTCTGGCGTACCCAACATGGGTTAGGTTGGCTCTGGCACGTTGTCGGGTCCGTGTCGTTTCCAGATTGTGACCCAGCCTAAGAATGGTTATTCCATTGGGCCAGCAGGGCTTTGATCTACTGCTGGGTTTGACACTGGCCCTTCAAGTGCTGTGCGAGGGTCGCAGTGATCTATTGTGGTGTCAAGACTGCCGCAGCCGGCACTGGAGCCAACAGAATGTCCCGATTAGCCTGTTGCGCAACCTTTTTATCTTTCTTCAGAGGCATGACTACCAGTTACGAGATTTGTTTTTTTTTTAGAAATTTGTCGTTCCCACAGACAGCGCCAAATTGAAGATGCCAAGTTTTGGGTAAGAGATAAGAAGAAGACAACAGAAATTGTATGCGGTTCGACCCTATTAACGAAGGAACCTACATCCATGTGTGTGTCTGAGCACTTCTACTATAAGAAATAAAATTATTACAGTGGTGATCCAACAAGGGTGACTGGAACGGCCAAGGATCGGTCATGCAGGGTGTGCGTTTAGGGTTTCTTGGGAGAGGCTAGACAATGTAATATAGTTGGTTCTATCGAACTCGGGATCCCCTCTAATGGAGGTGGGAGGATCCTTTTATAAGGTGAAGAGTCCTCCCGTACAAGGTATTCTAGGCTCTTTTGGAAACTGTTGACAGCCTGTGTTAACTACTACATATCTGGAAGGTTTCCTATTTTGATTAGAAAACTATTTCTGCGTAGTTGGAAGGTTTCCTAGCTGGTTTAGGAAACTGCTGGATTCTGAGATGTGTGGGGATGCGCCTCTGGTCAATCCAAACTGGTCCCGAGCTCTTTGGTGACTGGGGGATGTCATCCCGACTTATAGGTCGGGCCTCTCTTCTGACAGGACCTCGTGCTATGCGACCCGAAAGCTTTAGGTATCCTGGACCGCCCGAGAGAGTGATCATCCAAGCAGTTATGCTTATCCTGGTCTGGATGGAGATCGGTCGGGGTCGGAATTTGTGCACTACCTGTCGGCGAGGTCAAGATCGGAGCACCAGAGGTCGGGCCTAGAAGGTCGGACCTGAAGCACTGGATTACTAGACCATTTTTGGGCGTATCAGACGGTAATACGAGTCGGTATGCTACCGATCCAATTCTTTCTAGAATCTCAAATGGACCAATGAATCGGGGTGATAATTTTCCTCTTTTCTTCCCAAAGCGTACAACTCCCCGAGTAGGTGATACTTTAAGTAGTACCTTATTACCAGCCTCAAATTCAAAATCTTTCCTTCGACGATCCACATAACTCTTTTGCCGGCATTGAGGGGTGCGCTATCGATCTCTAATGAATGATATTTTCTCAGAAGTCTCCTTAACTAGATCTAGTCCAAGTAATGTCTTATCTTCTACCTCTGTCCAATATATGGGTGATCTATAGGGTCGTCTATACAAAGCCTCAAATGGTGCCATCTCAATGCTAGATTGATAACTATTATTATATGCAAATTCCACTAATGTAAGTGAGTTTCCCAGGTTCCTTTAAAATCTAACACACATGCTCGTAACATGAATTCCACTATATGAATCACCCGTTCTGTTTGTCCATACATCTATGGGTGGAAAGCAGTACTTAGCTTAAGTGTTGTACCTAACGGTTTCTATAGACTAGTCCAAAATTTAGAGGTGAAACATGGATCTCGATAAGATACAATTGATACCAGTATACCATGGAGTCGGATAATTTCTTAGAGGCATATCCTACTCATCCTATCAATTGAGTATGTGATGTTATAAGGAATGAAATGTGCTAATTTGGTTAATCGATCTATAACTACCTAAATCGCATCATGTCTTTGTCTTGTCCTTGGTAGTCCCATGACAAAATCCATCGTCACATGTTCCCACTTTCATTCGGGAATAGGCAAGGGTTGTAGACTACACAGTGGTTTTTGCTGTTCACCTTTTACTTGTTGACACGTGAAGCATTTTGACACAAATTCTGTTACATCACATTTCATGCCCACCACCAGAAATGCCTTTTATGATCCTCATACATCTTTGTGCCTTCAGGGTGTATAGTAAATTTTGAACGATGAGCTTCTTCTAATGTTTCCTTTCTCAGATCAACTAAGCTTGGTACATAGAGCCTCCCTCCAAATCGAAGCCCTCCATCATTTCCAGTACACCACTCGGACGGTTCTCTTTCCATCATTTTTGAAAACCATTTCTACAACTCCATATCTTGACCTTGCAACTGTAAAATCTTGTCGACCAATGTCGATTGAACTGCTATATTGTATAAGAAATTTTTAGTTCCTTGAATTGTTAGTTGAACATTAAATTCTGCTAACATCTCAAGCATGTACCACTCTCGTATCATAAGAGAAGTAATGAAACCTCTAGGCTTGCGACTTAGTGCATCAACAACTACATTTGCTTTGCCTGGGTGGTATTAAAGGGAAAAATCATAGTCCTTTAAGAGTTCTATCCACCTCCATTGCCTCATATTCAACTCTTTTTTGTGAAAATAAGTACTTTAGGCTCTTGTAATTAGAAAATAGATCAAAAATTTCTCCACACAAATAATGCCTCCATATTTTTTTTGAGCAAGTACCACTACAGCAAGCTCTATGTCATGCGTGGGATAATTAAGCTCATGTGGTTTAAGTTGTCAATACCCATAAGCTACTACCATGTTATCCTGCATTAGAATGCAACCTAATCCTTGATGTGAGGTGTTGCTATAGATAGTGAACTTAACTCCACTTTTTGGAAAGGCTAAGACAGGTGCACTTGTCAACTTTTCCTTCAGTTCTTGAAATACACTTTCACAATTATCATCCTAAATGTACTTCGTGTCCTTTCGAGTTAATTGAGTCAACGGTGCTGCTATTCATAAAAATCCTTCTATCTCCGGTAATATCCAGCTAACCCAAGGAAACTCCTTATTTTCGAAGGCATCATAGGTTTTCCCCAATTAAAACAGCCTCAACCTTAGATGGATCCACTGAAATTCCATCCTTAGAAACAATATGGCCTAAGAATTTAACCTTATCTAACTTAAATTCACATTTCTCAAACTTAGCATAAAACTTATGTTCTCGCAATGCTTGAAGCGCAACACGTAAGTGGTGTTCATGTTCTTCCCTCGACTTTGAATAAATCAAGATATCATCTATAAATATAATAATAAATTGATCCGAATACGGGCGAAAGACTCAATTCATTAGATCTATGAAAACTGCAGGCACGTTTGTTAGTCCAAAGGGTAATACCAAAAATTCATAAAGTCCATAACGCACCTTAAATGCCATTTTTGAGATATCCTTGCTTCTCACTAAGAGTTGATGATATATATCTTAATTCAATCTTAGAGAACATCGTAGCTCCTTATAGCTAATCAAATAAATCATCGATCCTAGGTAAAGGATATTTATTCTTGATAGTGACTTTGTTGAGTTCACGGTAATCGATACATAATCGAAGTGATCCGTCCTTTTTCTTTAACAATACTGTCGCTCCAAACGGGGATGGACTTAGTCTAATAAAGCCTCGACCTTCCAATTCTTGGAGTTATTTCTTTAACTCTTGCATTTCAAGTGGTGCCATATGATATGGTGTCTTTGAGATCGGAGATGTATTAAGCATCAAATCAATACAAAAGTCATTTTCTCTCTTTGAAGGTAGTCACAGTACCTCCCCAAATATATCCTTGAATTCACTTACTATGGGGATCTGAGAAATTAGAAATTCTTCACTCACATCCTCAAGATAATCTAATAATCCAGTAATAAAAGAATCTCTAGTTCGATGACAGTGGAAAACGTATGGTTGTTGCTCATGGCCAAAAAAAGTAATGCTCTTCTTATGACAATCTAACATAGCATGATATGTAGTAAACCAGTCCATACCAAGAATTATGTCAAATTGGCCCATTGTGAGCACAACCAAATTAGTAGGCATCACTCTTGCCCCCAAGCTTACTAAACAACCTCTACATATAAGATCAAGTATCATTGTACTTCCTAGAAGTGTGGCAATAGGTAGAGGGGAGACTAGATATTCAGATACTATACCCAAAGTCTGCATAAATCTAGTTGATATAAATGAATATGTAGCACCTGTATCAAATAAGGCTCTCACATGACTATTATAAATAGATAGTGTACCTTCAACACTTGCTTGTTCTAGAACTATAGCGTAAACTCTCGCCTGATCACCTGGTGGTGCTAGGTTTTTCCTCTTTGGTTTCCTACAATCTTTGCTGTAATGACCTGGCCCACCACAATTATAGCATATGCCTCCTGCATTCTACCTCTCTTTACAATCTCAAGCTAAATGGCCTAGCTTCTCACAGTTATAGCAAGCTCCCCTTGGTCCTACTGGTGCTACGGTTGGTGCAGGTGCTCTAGTTTTCTCAACTACCATTTCCATCCTCTACTTCTTTCTAGGGTTATTGTTATTCCTCCAGTTCCAGCCTCCTTGTTGTATAACCTTTCCTTTGTTCTTACTTTCCATTTCCTTTTTGTATTCATGATTATTTTCTTCCTGAAGCAACGCTTCCACAACCATCTCTTCGTATGTCCTATGACCTCCAATAACCATTCTTCGAATAGATGATGTCAGTCCTTTTTGCAAATTTCCTGCCCATGTTTGCCACACATGCATACAAAATCTACCGAATGTGTTCAAACAGTTATAAAGAAGTAGAAAAATTGTTACTTAATGGAGAACGACGGTTATAAGGTAGTGGAGAATGGAAGTTACAAGGTAGTGGGTTATATTAACACATGGCCATTATTTAAATGGCTTAGTAGGGAATAACCACCCATGAACTACCATATCAACTATAATGTTCATTAGCCATGTCATCAGCCTGAAGTGACGTGATTAGTCTACAATGCAGTGGCGGTTATGCAGTTAATTAAATTCAGCATGCTGCTTATAAATACATGAGAGGAATGAAGAAGAGGGCCATCATCAACGATCCAACAAACTACATGCTTTAAGAATTTTATCTTTTATCTTTTATCTTTTATTTCCTTTTCCCAATTTAGGAGTAGATTTTATTGTAGTTCTTCCATATCCGTAAGAGAAGGCACGTTATCTCCTTCTTCTTCGTGTTGTAAGTTGGAGGCGAGCTTTGCCACTCCAAACTGTAAGAAAGCGTGTGTTCCCCTTCTTGTTTCTATAATTGGAGGCGCGATTACCACTCCAATTTCTTGTAACTGTTCTTGTGCTTAATGAAAAATATTGTATTTTGGACATTTACTTGTTTGGTGAGATTTCTGTTACATTTTTAAGTTTTTGATTCTGTCAAAGCGCCGAGAATCCAAAGAAAAAGTATTGTTCCTCTACTCTCCAAATCGACTGATCAATTTATCCATACTTAGAGGACGTTTATTAGCAAACAATACATTTTCTTGGCACGCTCGCCCATAAGAACATTTTTTGCCATACAATTTTTGGCATCTCCGGTAGGACCGAAAGTCAAAAATCTTACTCACATTCAAAAGAATATGATGAAAGCTCGAAGTTAATCAAAGGAAAAGGAAGTAATTGGCCTCAAGGCCAATGAAAATTTAAAGGGAATTGAAGGGTCCAATGAATACATTTGAAGTGATGACTATTTCAAGAACATTGAAGAAAGCCACAATATGGAAGATTTTCAGCCAATAAAGATGGTTGGAAGTGAGAATAATCTAAATCCGCAAGTTCTGAAGGATTATATATCCGTGATGCATTATAATGTTGATAGTGCTTTGCATGTTTTTTTGCAAGCCAATTCTTAACAAGCAACTATAGTAATGAGCCTATTATAAATTTGATGCAGAAGATTGGTGATCAAATCACAAAGATCACTGATCGCTAAATGGAGTTCATGTTTGAAAAACTTGGTCCGCCATCTTCAATGAAGTCTAATGCAGAAAAAGAGATGACACTAGATAAAGAAACTCGACAAATGAATTATGGCCAAGTAAAATTTCCTAGAAGGCCCAAGTTCAAGAAAGGATAACAATTTGTATAAATGTGCCCAATGCACCAATTTATGGCACTTACAATCCTATTGCTAATTCAAGTCACCAACCTAGTATCGCAAGGAGGCACGTCAATCTGGTTGCTGATCAACCTAGTGTTACTTGGTAGGAAGTCAATCCGACTACTAATCAGCCTACTTATGTTGGTGGTCAGTCTGATTTTGCTGGTTTTGCAGGAGATCAGCCTACTTGCGTTGGTGGTTAGTCTAGTTTTTCTGGAGATCAACTTGGTTTCATTGGTGGTCAGTCTGGTTTTGTTGGTTATCAACCTGATTCTTAGGTTGGGGTGCAGTATTATCAACCTGGTTCTTAGCCTGGGGGGCAACGTTATCAACACGATTCTCAGCCTGGGGGATAGTTATATCAACTTGGATTCATCGTTAGAGGTCAAGGCAATCAACCTGGATTCATCGCTAGAGGTCAAAGAAATCAATTTGGATTCTTTGATGGGGGACAAGGTTATCAACTTGCTGGTAATCATATGTGTTACTTATTTCATCCTAATGTCCACCTGAGTCCACGGGTAGGTCTAAATAAGGATGAAGTAGTTGAAGTAGTAAGAGAACAACTGCAGAATCAAATAAGGGAACAATTACATTATCAATTAAGAGAACAATTTGGGGCATCTTTTAAGGCTTCACCAAGACCACATTATCAAAAATCGTATCCTGATTATAATGATCAAATGTTTGAGTTTCCTCAATGTTTTAAAAATTTGGATTACACTATATTTTCTAGAGTTGATAAACAAACAACACTTGAACATATAGCCAGGTTTACTGCTCAATGTGGTGATGTGTCAAATAATGACATGTTAAAATTAAGATTGTTCTCTAGTTCACTTATTGGACCGGCCTTTACTTGTTAAATAAACCTGCTAGTTGGTTCTAACCAAACTTGGCAAAATATGGAAAGGATATTTCATGCTCAATATTATCAAGCTGAACCAAAAATTACAATTGTTGATCTAGCTAAAGTCAAGCAAAAATTTGGTGAAAGTGTTGAAACATTTATTGCAAAGTTTAAGTGCATAAGGAACATGTGTAAGACAAGACTTCCAGAGGCTGAATATGTTCATTTGGGTATTGAGAATGTCAAACCTATGTTAAGAATGCATTTTATAGGTCAACAATTTGCTGATTGATGTCGTCTTGTAGAAGTTGTGTCTAGATATGATAAAATGGTTAATGAAGAAAATGAAAAGACACATTCTACAGGAGGGACGTATCACATGGGTCAAAATTAGGATGATCACAAATCTGACACAGAGGAAGAAGCTTAGAGTGTTCGTGAAGAGGGATTGGAGATCAAAGTCAGAATTCAGAGACAAGCCATGAGGAGAGTGGTTTAAGGCAGTTATCAATCTTCAGGCTGGTCATCAACATCCCTTAACTTCAATCATTGGATTCTGAACTTAGGGGATGTTAGGGGGCATTGTTTGCACCACAAAATAAATTCTATGGTATGAGCTCACAAAGGATATGGTCATAAGAGGATGATGTGCCATGTGGTTATTTTTGTAGTTAGCCAGGATGATGGGTTTTAACTCAGGATGAAGGCGGTTAGTCACTGAAATAAGTTAGGATGATGGTAAATAACCACCAAGGGCCCATGTTTGCCACGCATGCATACAAAATCTACCACATGTGTTAAAAAAGTTATAAAAAAAGTAGAAAAACTGCTATTTAGTGGAGAATGGCAGTTACAAGGTAGTGGATTATATTAACACATGGCCATTATTTAAATGGCTTAGTAGGAAATAACCACCCATGGCCATTATTATCTATAAATTTCCACATAATGTTCATTAGCCATGTCATTAGCCTAAAGTGACGTGATCAGTCTAAAATGCAGTGGCGGTTATGCAATTAATTAAATTCAGCATGTTGCCTATAAATATAAGAGAGGAATGAAGAAGAGGGCCATCATCAACAATCACACAAATTATATGCTTAAGAATTTTATCTTTTATCTTTTAGGAGTAGATTTAATGTAGTTCTTCCATAACCGTAAGAGAAGGTACGTTATCCCCTTCTTCTTCGTGTTGTAATTTGGAAGCGAGCTTTGCCACTCTAAACTGTAAGAAGGCGTGTGTTCCCCTTCTTGTAACTGTTCTTGTGCTTAATGAGAAATATTGTATTTTGGGCATTTACTTGTTTGGTGAGATTTCTGTTACATTTATAAGTCTTTGATTCTGTCAAAGCGCTAAGAATCCAAAGGAAAGTATTGTTCCTCTACTTTCCAAATCGATTGATCAATTTATCCATACTTAGAGGACGTTTGTTGGCAAACAATACGTTTTCTTGGCACACTCGTGCATAAGAACATTTTCTGCCGTACACTTAGTTTTTAAAATTTTTTTCTCAGTATTTCATGGTCAATGTTGATCTCGGTTGATAGATCTCATTTTTCTTATTCCAAAACATTAAATTTTACAAAAAAAAAAAGGACTTGTAGAACAAATGTTACAGCAAATTAAAATTGTTTAATTATCAAATTTTTTAAAAAATAGATGGAGTTTTAGCAATTTTATTTGGGGGGTTATGGCTGGGAAGCCCCAAAAATCAGCTTATCATCAAACATCTCATGTGCCAATTTCATCATCCATGACGTAACGACGCATCAAAAATTGAATTATATGTGTAATAATCAGAATTTTATTTCTTTCTAATATTTAATAAAAAAATCTTATTTAATTAGGTCAAAGACAATCTAAGAATTAAATTAGGGTCAAGGCTATTATAACCTTAATTTTGGAGCTAATTACTGAATCACTAAGGATTGGATCAAATTTTGTAACTCATGGTAGTGATTTTTGATGGAAAAACAGGTTTAAAAATTATTTTTAAACGCGCAGTGGAAGTATTTAGTTACAAAAACTTATTGGTAGCCCATGATCTACTACTTGTCATTTCTATAGATGCGTACTAGCTATGTATCTATAGTTTATGACCATAAATGGAAAAACAACCCATCTAGATAAATTTGCCCAAAAATATCTATGTATCTATAGTTTATGACCATTTAATATGTTTATTGACTATGGCTATATTGGACGTCAAAAGATTACATATTTGAAATAAGAATATAATTATGTGAATTGTGAAACTAAGCCTTTTATCATAAAAAAAAATACCTAGCATACACAAACAATTCATTTGACAAAGTTTATATTTCAAGTATGTGTATATATATATATATATATATATATTTCTATCCATTAATGGACGCCTAGTTGTGTAGTGGCAGAGTGGTGAGGACTGGGCGCCGAATAACCCACGTCCGCGGCGGATCACAGTTCAAACTTGGCGACCGCCCAATTGCCTCTTTATTTTTATTTAAACCAAACGACATCGTTTCATATCAAACCTGACACAATTGATACGACCTAGGCTAGTAGAAGTTTATTTTCAAATAAAGAATTACTCTGCGGTCTAAAATGCCAAATCATTTTCAAAAGCATAAAAGTTTTGTGATCTAATGTTGGTTTGCATATTCCCAATTCCTTTAAATCATTTCTCCCAAGTTAATTAATATTCCCATATATTAGATAACTTAGATTAAATATTTGCATTATTTCTATCTCTCGCTATAATAAAATCCAAAAAGTTCATATCATGTAAATTTAGCTTTTATTTCTTTTTCTTCCTTTTCTTACTAGTATCTTAGTTAATTTATTTTGTATGGTTAAAATCTTTACCGTAAACTACTTAGGAAAAATAGCTTTCAAGTAACTTTTACTGCAAAAATATAAAAGCTAGTAGTTTAGGAAAAGCCCCAAAAATCCATCATCTTTTATTTTCTTTTTAGGGACAAAATAGTTATTTCCTATTTTTATAAATTTAATTTTCTGTTCCCTGTGGGTTCGACCTGGTCTTACTAGAAATTTATTACTTGTACGATCACTTATACTTGAGTGTTGATAAGAAAATGCATCAGTAGGACATCGTCAAGTTTTTGGCGCCATTGCCGGGTAACGATTATAATGAAAAATAAATAAGCTTAGGTTTAAAACTATTTCTCACACTATATATATATATATATATATCTATTCTACCTTATAAATAATCTAGTTTTCTTTTTAAGAAAATAATAATAATAACATAAAAAAAAAAATTAATAATAATAATAAAAACAACTATAGATAATTTTTCCTTGTGAAATATCTTTAAATATATATATATATATTCATAAGTATCTGCTTGTTCGTCTTCTAAAAAAAAGTATGTATTTATATACATATATAAACCTATCTTCTAAAATATACATATAGATAATAAAAATAAAAAATAAATAAAAAAAGAGGTTTTTTTTTACTTAGCTATAAATAATAATAATGATATTTTTTAAATTTAGCTTTTCTTTTACTTCATATGTCATTAGATACTACTGAAACTTTATATTAAGTACCACATAATTTTAATATTTCTAGTGATTCATCTAGTATACAGTTTCCTAGAATCATGGCTAAAATTGAAGGCATAGAAGGAATAGCTGATGATGCTTATAGTGAACATGGAGAAAATATACCACAATTTGTTTTGCTAGAACGTGAACAACGCTCTTTACGTGATCTATTTACCCCAGAACGAAACATCACTCCTTCTTACATCACTTTACCTAGACATACATGAAATTTTCACTTTAGACAAGGCATGATTCCACTCTTACCAACTTTCCATGGAATGGGGTCAAAATGTGCTTATTTACATATTCGAGAATTTGAAGAAGATTGTAGTACATTCTCTGATCAAAACTGTCCTATTGAAATAATCCGTCTTAAGCTTTTTCCTTTTTCTTTAAAAGATAAAGCTAAAGCTTGGCTTTTATCTCTCCGTCCTAGATCTATAACTTTCATGGCATGATATGAATGAAGCCTTTCTAAAAAAATTTTATCCTAAAAATTTAACTAATAGCATGATGTGTCAAATTAAATTTTTTACTCAAAAAGAAAAGGAACCATTCCCTGAAGTTTGGGAACGTTTTAAAGATCTCCTGCTAGCTTGTCCACATCATGGATTTAAAAAATGGCGTTTAATTAATTTCTTTTATGAAGGATTAGAACCAAAATCAAAGAAATTAGTTGAAACTGTGTCAAGGAGAATTTTTTAGTACAACTACTGACAAGGCTGAATCATACTTTGATTGGCTTGGAGAAAATGCTTCCCAGTGGAAATAGAAGAAATTGGTAGGATGGAAAAAGCTAAAGGTTTATGCCAATTTCAATCAGAAGATGAATTAACACTGAAATATGAAGAATTAGCACGTAAAGTGGAAGCTATAACAGTAGAAAAAAATAATCCACCTAAGAAGAATAGAGACCTTTGTGATAACTTTCATATGTTAGGACATCCTACGAATGAATGTCCTAATAGTTCAAATTTTCAAAAAATTGCTCCAGCAGAGATAAATGCTGTGAATAATTATAGGGGTCCCCAAAACTCCTATGGTAATTCATACCAGTCTAATTGAAGGAATCCTCCAAAGCATGTGTATACCAAAGAAGGTGATGATGCCGAAAATTGGTAAGAAGGATTTAGAGAGAGAGAAAAAGACAAGAACAAGTTATATGTGGTTCGACCCCGTTAACAAGGTGACCTACGTCCACAGTTGCGTCTGTGCGCGTTCACTAGCATATCACCGGTGGGCCTGGTGAGCCAACAAAGAGGGGTGACACTACCAGTAATACCGGCCGGGTATATGTGTACAATGGTGAAATCTGTGTTCAATGCTTGTTAGCTAGAGAATTCTTCGGATCCCTGTAGACAGGGTAGGTGGGCTCTTTTATAGGTGCAAGTGTCCACCCATACATGGTAAGCTAGTCAGATTAGGAAGCCTAATCTGATTACAATTGATTTACATGATTTGGGGAGAGTTTTCTAAGAGGTTTAGGAAACTGCCACATTCCCTCTTGCAGTCTTGCAGCTGGTTTAGGAAACTGCTGGTTAGGCCAAGTCCACGGGATGCCGCGGCCTTCCGTGCCCGGCCTGTTGGCACGAACCGCACGGTCCTGACGAACACCTCGGGATTGCTTGGCTATTGGTGCCGTTACCGAAGTAACCAGCACCTCCCGGAGACTTGGCAGACCGACTTCATGGCTGGATAATCTTGGACATATCAGATGGTATTTTACAATTTCAACCTCAACAGTATCCTCCTCAAAATAATCAATATTGACCTCCTCCACCTCAATTTCAACAAACACAAAATACATATCCTAATACACAGCAAACTTCTAATGTTTATGTGCCTCCGCACAAGAAAGTACAAGAGGAACCTTCACTACACCACAGGGCCAAATTTCTAACGGACACTTTCTAAGATTTCTAACGGAAATTATAAATGTCTGTTAGTATTTTCATATCATATGCATTACCGATTTATGTAACGGTAAATAAAAAAAATTACTAACGAAAATTATCCATTACAAGTTTTTACCAATATTTAAATTTAATATAGAAAAAAAGAGGGAAATAGAAAAAAAAAAAAAAAAAAAGAAAAGAAAAAAAAAGAAAGGAAAACGAAGACAAGAGGCGCGGGAGACAAAATAGAAAAGAAGAAAGAGGGAGGGAAAGGAGAAGTAGAAAGACGGGAAAGGAGAAGAAGAGAGAAGACACTCCATTACAGCCGCTCTCTCTCCCTCTCAACTCCGCCGTCGCCGCACTAGTCATCCGGTGAGATCTCTATCAGATCTGCTGCACACACACTCTCTCAATTATGTTTCCTTCCTCTCGTGTTTTAAGGCCCTTTGTTGGTAGTGTTTGGTTAATGGTTCTTTTTCGTAAGGGACAGTGACGGCGGACGATAGAGACGAAAGGACCACAGGACATGCCGCCACCACCATAAGTGACTCGACGACGATTGTGCGCGAAACGAGCAGATCTAGGTCTGGTCCTCATCGTTACGGCGCACCTGGTAGACTCCGCTAGGGGTGTAAGAAAAAACCGCGGACCGCAAACCGACCGCAAACCGACCAAACCGAAAACCGATTGGTCAGTTTTCTAAATACATGTACAAGCTAAAACCGACCGAACCCCTAAAAAACCGACCGACCGACCGATTTACACCCCTAGACTCCGCCGCTAACTATTTCCCCGGTAATGGTCTCTCTCTCTCTCTCTCTCTCTCTCCTCCTTCCTCTATATCTTACTCTGTTTCTCAGATCTAGGCCATGTCACCATATTTTTCGTAAGGTATACAAAATACGCCCTCACACCCCCCACTCACACATATATCTACACACGGGGAGATGTAGATCTACATACAAAGATGTAGATCAACATAAGGATATCATGTATGTTCCCATGTATACACATATACATACATATACGTTCATTCGTGTTTGGGACCATGTGTGTAATTTGCGCCGATTACTAATTACCGTCGATTCAGCTCATATATAAATGGGTACTTTCTAAGTAGTATAATTTTGGTTTTTTACTTTGATTTATATATAATATATTGGTGTTATTTTGGTGCAATTTGATGTTCTGCACTTGATGGTATGAATGCCAGAGTGTAGAAACTGCAATTTCGGGGATCGTCTGATCCTATGCTCTCTTGGTCAAATTATATTTCAACCTTTCCCCCAGAATTGGTCAACAATCAACATACATTATTTAATTGGTATTTTCTAAAAATTGCAACTGTTTAGGGACATATCGGCCATACTGAGCGATACGCGTTTGTGAAATGTACCCTGAGAAGCAAACTGGTTAGAATTATAATTTATTGGTTCCATTTTGGGTGGTGTGATAACATAGGCCTAGAAAGTTTCATCCTTCCACAAACAATGTATTATATGCCTATCTTCTATTCCTATGTTTATTGATCGATGTGTCTTAGTATTGGTCTTCGAACACTACAACAAAAATGTGTTTTGGCGACAATACATGGTGAAGAAATTTAAATTTCGTTGCCAAATTTTGTATCCCAAATGTAATTCCGAACATCTGTGGCATTCCTCAATAATGTTGGGAACACTTCAATATCCTCCAAAGAAAATTGAGTGGCCTATTGCCACATGTGTTGGGAACCACATTTGGGATGCAAATTAGGAAGCCAATCATTACTCTTGTAATTTTTGTAGGTTGAGAATACTTTGTAATAGTCATTGACTCATTGGGTACAGACTAATTAGAGGACATACAATAAAATAATTAAAATGAATTTGTAAAGTAGAAAGATAAACTATAAGCATTAAATATGCTTTATATTCTCCAGTTTAGACCAAACATATTATGATTTTAAGGTTATGAGAATAGTTTGATAAAGTCATTTTAATAAACTGAGTATAGTTGTGTTTGAGGAGCCTAAATAACTATTAATTTATTTAACAGAGGAGTCTTAAATTTGACAACTTTATGTTGTACTTAAACTGTGTGAGCTCAATATTATATTAGTTTTTTTGAGAAAAAAAATGTGTACTATTTTTGGCAAATCAAAATTTTGTATTGCAACACAAAAGAGAGACAACAAGTAAAAAATAAATAATAAAAAATTGTCATTGACTATGAATACCATTTAAAATAGAATCATAACTAGGAACAATGCTCCAACCATTTCAAGGCCACTAGCAACTTGATTGTTGATTGCACTTTGCAGTAAAATGGTACCTCTGAAGGACAAGGTTATCAGGTCATCATGTATGATTGGAACTCAAATGAGGAAGAGACATTTGGTTGACTGGTTTATCATCTGCTGAAGATTGTATGACTTATTTCCTATAAATTTAATATTTGGCTGCTTTGTTCTTTATGTTATAATGAAACTGATAGAAGAACATATTTAGAACATATTTTATTCGACGTTGTTGTTTAGAAGCCCATGAATCCTTAGAAAATTTGTCACCATGATTAAGTAGTTTAATCACACTTGGCAACTAAACATTTTCCTTAGTCATTTAATTGTTGTTTTCCAAGGCAATAGAGGTTTGAAGAGATACAACTTGCAAGACTACTTTTAGTCATTATTGCTGACCCACTCTCCATATAGTAAATAATTTTATTGTAAAGGTACTCTATTCATACCTATGGTGTCTCAACCCTGGAATTATTGTAATTCATGTGATTTATGGATACAATTTGTACTTGTTATAATGATTTTTTGTTTGCTGATTTTACATAGGTTAATCTTATAATCCATCTTACTGACGTTGTTTACTGAGATTTGGGTGTACATATCTTCTTTGTTTTGTATGTAGGATCATGATGTTGAAGGGTGATAGAGGGGTAGAGATATGGTGTTAGGATGTAAAAACAGTGCTGGTGTTCTAGGAGTTGGTTGTGGAGTAGGATGACAATTTGCACACAAGGGATGGTGGAGCTGGTTTGTTGTAGTGCCACCCTTGCCCACCCTCTCTAGCCCTCTCCAGTGCTCTCCAACGCGCGCCGTTGCAACGCCTACCGTAGCCGTTGACCTTGCGCCATTGGAAGGTATGTATAGTTATTTGATTTTTTTCCCATTAATTTCTTATTCTTAGAAATTTTTAATGATGCTGGTCTAAGAATTCAGAAGTTTGGGAGTTGCTAAGACAAACAATATAAAAGCAAAAGAGTTATTGAGGAGAGGGCTATGATTTCATGAAGTAAAACCTAATTGGTACCCTGGAAAGGTATCAATGCCCATTTACTTTTGCTGCAATAAATGATTTTAGTGGTATGTAACTGTCCAACTGTTAAATTCAAATTGGTGTACCATTTTGGTTGATCAGGATGGAATTGATGTACTTTGATAATTTATCTTTTCTATTCATTATGGTATTTCTAATATGTGAACTTAGAGTTTGATTGTCAATTTTTTTTTCTTTGCTTCGAGAAGAGTAAGTATAGTAGAATATTTTCCTACCTATTACTGCTCCTACTCATAACAAAAAGTAGGAGCAGATGGATATATTTTCATACCTATGTATATATTCATACTCCATATGGACAAGTAAGTAAGTCGGAGGAAGTATCTGCCTGGTCGTAAGTAAGTATAGTAGAATATCTCCAATTCTAAATATCATAAAGTTGCCCGCTTCATTTAAGACGAGTTTAGAGAAAAAAGTAGATCGATGATCAAAACTTAATAGACTTGGTTCGAATGCTGCCTAAAATAAATGGACTGTTTGACTGGAAGCGATTCTATCACTAGTCCAGAAATTTGATCGAGTGGATTTACTTGACTGGAACGGATGTCCTATTGTCCTACTCGGACTAATGAAATGTCAGATCATGAGAATGAAAACTTTCCATTTCAAGCATTGACTATTGGTTATTCGGCATAACTATAGATTTTGACATCAAGTAAGAATCACTTCAAGGATTGATTTGAAATTTAGGAATCAATTAGGCTTTGTTTGGTGCATGGAATTGGTGAGGGAAAAGAAAGAAAACATAGAGGAAAACACTTTTCTTTGGTTGGTTAATAAGGAAAACGGTGAGAAAATAAGAAGGAATAGAAAATAAGGGATTAAATTTTATCACCACTTTCCCTTCCTTTTCCTTTGGGGCGCGTCTAAATTGCTGACGGAGGTATCTTCTTAGCTTTGAAGATGCACATTCCTTGTGGAGATCTTTTAAACTAATGTGGAAACTGTTCTTATGTCTTGCCATGTTTAACTAAAACTATGCTATTTACCGCATTGTAGCCACTATCAAGTAGACCTCTTCTGTTAAGATTTCAGCTGTTGGTATTTCTTCAAATTCTTTAGACGACGTCCCATAACATCAAACAGTTTTCTTTGCGAGGTCTGGGTGGGAAGTAATCCTTGAGAACCGCTGTTTGTTTGATGAATATTGTGTGTTTCTCGCAGATATGTTTTGTGGATGAATTTGATTTGTCTTGTCAGTTGCTATTAACTTCTTGATGGTACTGAATGGATAATTTTCTTGTGCCAGGTGGGCCATGACGTGGACCATTTCACATCCCCTGAAGGAATACCTGGATTGCCCCAAACCAATTTCAACAACTGTCCCAACTCCTTCAAAATACTCTTACCAGCTCGCACATGTGCAGTATGATCTTCCCTTCGAACCACAACTAATCACAAAGCCTCTATGAACTCGGTTTCTGTTTCATGTTTGCGCGCACCCACAGTAACTTTCCATATAACACAAGACACTGTAGGAAGAGTGACTTGGTCTACAACATAGAAAAAATTAACCTGGGTTGATATTATGAACCTCAATAGTTATCATCAGCAACCCCCTTTCTCACATGCATGTTTGCCCCAATGTGAAAGGTGAGACTATATTTTGGTTAATATGGTAGCTCGAGAGAGTGTGTTTCAGTTTATTTTTGATATTGAATATTATAGTTTGAGCTACCAAATGGATTGTTTTATGTATTTGGTGGTTACAGAATTATAACTCTTTTGTTTGAAACTGGTCATTATTTATTTTATCCGCATCAAACTGATAAAGTGCTTTTCCCTTTTGAAGGTCTATTATAGGGTTGAAATTTTTTTGAAGATATCAAAGATTTTGAATCCATGGGTGTCGATGAGGAAGTTTTGGTGAATGTTGTGGATAGCGATGAGCGATCTCAAGAGTTGGCTTCTGATATTGATAATGATGCCCATACCCATGCCCACACAAGTAAGATAGGAGGATTGGAAGTGGAAGAGATTGGAGAAGGCACGTCAGAAGACTGAATCTTTTGCTAGTAAATACGAAACCAGAATGTAGTCCACGGTTGTACACAGTTTGTATTTAAGGATAATTATGCTTATTTTGGATTATATTTTTTGTATATAATATAGATTTAGCTTGTATTTATTATGGTTTGGATTTGAGCTTATTATATGTTTATAGTAAATGTGATGTGGCTGTGATAGAAATTAGGTGCAAATAAAATTGGGGAGCATATTTTAGTATTTATGTTTTTCATATTTAAAATAATTACTAACGGATGATTTCCGTTAGTATTCTTACACATGTGTTAGAAAACAAACCGTTAGTAATAAAATTACTAACGGTTTATATCCGTTAGTAATTGTCTCGAAAGTGTTAGAAACTGTATTACATACCGTTAGTAATGAAATTACTAATGGAAATTTACCGTTAGTATTTTTGTATATAAAAGTGTTAGAATATAAACCGTTAGGATAAATATTACTAACGGAATTTTTTCGTTAGGAATAATAAATTACTAACGGAAAATATCCATTAGTAAACATATTACTAACGGTAATTTACCGTTAGTAAAAATACTTTTTCTAACGGAAAATTACCGTTAGAAAATCCGTTAGAATTATTAGCCACGCTTTATTCCCAACGGTAAATTACCGTTAGGAATAATTTTACTAACGGTAAATTACCGTTAGAAATGTGCTCTTTTGGTGTAGTGCTTTACAGTCTATGATGCAACAATTAATACAAATCATGGGAATATAAACATCTGTGGATAGGATTAATAATCAACACGATTCTAAAGGAAAAGGCATTTTTCCTATCCAACCACAACCTAATCCAAGGGGACAACCACAAGGTGATCCCTCAACTTATGGTAATAGTCAACATGAACAAGTAAAAGCTGTAACTGTACTAAGAAGTTGTAAGGCTGTTGGATAAGAAATTTCACCCTCTTTAGAAGAAATTGATCCAACAAATAAGGATGATAATATGCTAGAAATTAAGGAAGAAATAGATGAAGATAAAATTGCTAATGAAGTTGAAGTTGAAATTGAAATTGAAACCTTTGAGCACAAATTTTTCAAGAAAATGAAACATCTGATTTTCTAGTGGAAAATGAAACAGGGGAAACTCCTGAATATTCTCCTCAAATTCTTTATCCACAAAGTTTAAGAAAACACCAAATTACTTAGAATTAGGAATATTTAGAATTATTTAAACAAGTCATATTAATATTCCTCTCTTAGATGCGATTAATCAAGTACCTGCTCATGCAAAATTTTTAAAAGATTTATGTACTGTCAAACGTAAGCAAAATGTAAGAAAGGATGCGTATTCTGCTGACTTCGTAGAAGAAATTAATTCCATCGTACAACATAATTTACCAACAAATTTACAGACCCAGGTACACCAACAATATCGTGTATTATTGAAAATCACAAAATTAATCACGCACTCCTTGACTTAGGAGCTAGTGTAAACTTGCTTCCTTATTCATTTATTAGCAACTTGGATTAGTTGAGTTAAAGCCTACTCGCATGGTATTATAACTTGCTGATAGATCTACAAAATACCTGCGAGGAATTTTGGAAGATGTTCTTGTGAAAGTTGACAAATTTATTTTTCTAGTAGATTTTGTCATCCTTGATACAGAACCAGTATTAGATACTAATGTACAAATACCAGTCATTTTTGAAATGCCCTTCTTGGCTACCATTGATGCCACTATTAGAATCTGCAGTGGTATGATGATTATAGTATTTGGAAATATGACTTTAAATATTAAAGTTTTTTCTAATCCACAAAATCAAGAAGAAGATGAGAATATTGAAGAAGTTCATGCTATTGAATATCTATCACGAGAATATTTTAACTTGACTTGTTATAATGATCCAGTAGAATCTGTTATTAATAACTCTATTCAGATACTAGACAATAATAATCTGCAAGAACATATTATAAGTCAAGAATGTTTTAATGAAGACTCAACAGAAGAAGTAATTCAAGAAGCAATGCGGACCTCACATTTTGAACCTTTATCACCAAAGGCTACATTAATACTTCCATCTAATTTACAAATTCCACAATTGGAATTAAAAGAACTCCCTAAAGAGCTTAAATATGCTTTCTGTGGTAGTAATAATACTTATCCCGTAATAATATCATCTCTTTTAGACTCCAATCAAGAAAATAAACTCATTAGTATGCTTTAGAAGCATAAAAGTGCTATTGGTTGGAGTATAGCAGATTTAAAAGGAATAAGCCCTTCAATATGCACTCACAATATATATCTTGAAGATAATGCTAAAACCTCAAGAGAAATGCAAAAAAGACATAATCCTATTATGCAGGAAGTAGTTAAGAAGGAAGTTTTCAAGCTACTCGACATGGGCATTATATATTCAATATCCGACAGTAAATGGGTATGTCTAACACAAGTTGTGTCGAAGAAAGCAGGAATTACAATTGTTCCTAATTCAAAGGGAGAATTAATTCCCACTTGTGTCACTGCTGGATGGCGTGTATGCATAGACTACAGAAAACTTAATGCTGTAACACGTAAGGATCACTTTCCTTTACCTTTTATGGATCAAATGTTAGAAAGAATAGCGGGCCATAAGTATTATTGTTTTGTAGATGGTTATAGTGGTTACAATCAAGTAGAGATCGCACCAGAAGATCAAGAAAAAACTACTTTCACATGTCCATTTGGAACTTTCGCCTATCGCCGAATGCCCTTTGGTCTTTGCAACGCACTTGCGACTAAGATGTATGCTAAGTATTTTTAGTGATATGGTATAAAAGAATTTGGAAGTTTTTATGGATGATTTTTCAATTTTTGGCAAATCCTATGATGATTGCCTTAGCAATCTTTAAAAAGTTCTCCAGAGATGTGAAGAAAAAAATTTAGTTTTAAATTAGAAAAAATGTCATTTTATGGTCACTAAAGGTATTGTCTTAGGACACATTATTTCTGAAAATGGGATACAAGTAGACAAAGCCAAAATAAATCTTATAGCTAATTTACTTATTCCCAAGACTATAAAAGACATTCGTTCATTCTTAGGACATGCAGGTTTTTATCGCCGATTCTTCATCACTATTTCTAGGCCTTTATGTCAATTATTGGCCAAAGATACACCTTTTGAATGGACTAAAGAACGTCAAAACTCCTTTGAGCAATTAAAAGAGCATCTCACTACTGCACCTATTATGGAATCACCTGATTGGAGCTTACCATTTGAATTAATGTGTGATGTAAGCGACTTTGCCATTGGAGCTGTCCTAGGGCTGAGAAAGGATAAAAATGCATCAGTTATATATTACGCCAGTAGAACTCTAGATAGTGCTCAAATGAACTACTCAACTACTGAAAAAGAATTGCTAGCCATAGTATTCACCCTTAATAATTTTAGGCAATACTTAATTGATTCCCCTATTGTCTGTTTTACAGACCATTCAGCTCTAAAATATCTCCCTTCAAAGAAAGACACTAAGCCTAGGCTTATTAGGTGGATACTCCTACTATAGGAATTTAATTTAATAATTAAAGACAAAAAAGGAGTAGAAAATGTGGTAGCTGATCACTTATCCAGCCTCACTTTTGAAGATAACACTAGTGAACTTTTACCTATTTAAGACTCTTTTCCTGATGAACAGTTATTTTCTGTGACTTCCCTTCCATGGTATGCTAATCTTGTTAAGTATTTAGTAACTGAAAAAATACCAAGCAATTGGTCATCATCAGATAAAAAGAGATTCCTAGTTATTGTTAGGCATTTCTACTTTGATGACCCATATTTGTTTAAATATTGTGCTGATCAGATAATTAGGAAATGTGTTCCTAATGAAGAAATCAAAAGTGTACTCTTCATGTGTCATTCATCTTTTTGTGGAGGACATTTTACATCCCGAGTAACTGCCATGAAAATTTTACAAAGCGGTTTATATTTGCCCAATATATTTAAAGATTCATATTTATACTGTAAGGCTTGTAACCGTTGCCAAATGTTGGGCAGTATTACAAAAAGAAATCGAATGCCAATGACCCCTATAATTACAATTGAAATCTTTGATTGTTAGGGCATTGACTTTATGGGACCTTTTCCTCCATCTTGCCAATATGAATATATTTTATTAGCAGTCGAATATGTTTCAAAATGGGTTGAAGCTATTCCTGTTATTGCTTTTTTAGAAGATAATATACTTTCTTGATTTGGAACTCCAAAAGCAATAATAAATTATCAAGGAACTCATTTATGTAACAAGCCATTTGAAAAGTTAATGAAAAGATATGGAGTGACCTATAGGTGTCAATTGCATACCATCCACAAACAAGTGGACAAGCTGAATTAGCTAATAGGCAAATTAAGCATATTTTAAAAAAAACTGTGAATTCTAGTCGTAAAGACTGGTCTTGAAAATTAATAGATGCTTTATGGGCATATAGAACTGCTTATAAGACCCATTTGGGGATGTCTCCATATAGACTTGTCTATGGAAAAACTTGTCACCTAGTAAGCATATTGGGCTACTAGGACTTTAAATTGTCATATTGAAAGGGGGAAATTTAAAGAAAATTACAATAAAGTGAGCTTGAAGAAATTCGTAAAGACGCATATGATAATGCCCGAATTCATCAAGCAAGAACTAAAATTTATCATTATAAGAATCTTTTGCGCAAAAGATTTACCCCCACGCAAAAAAGTTCTATTATATGACTCAAGACTACATCTTTTTAGAGGAAAGATGAAATCTCGATGGACTGGTCCGTATATAGTTAAAAATATTTATCCTTATGGAACTGTCGAGAATGTAGACCCCAAAGATGGAAGTACATTTAAAGTTAATGGACATAGATTAAAGCCATTTTTAAAAGGATTTGAACCTGAATTGGAGTCCATTCCTTTGGAGGACCCCAACTATAATACTTCTTAATATCTTAAATCATATTTCGTATAGGACATAGTGCATCAGAGTATTTATATTCTCATAGTCCTACACTCCTATTTTAATCACTTTTAATATATATAATTTTTTTTTATTCTATTTTTTCTTTGTTTATTTCTTTTTATTACAGGTGTTATCCTTGGCTTCTTATTTTCATCTCACTCATTGAAGACAATGTCAGACTCATTTGGGGGGGGGGGGGGGGGGGTTTCACGATTAACACCTGCTTTTTTGTTTTATCTTTATTTCTTAAATAAATAATTAAATAAAAATTAATCTTTTTAGGGAGAGCTGCATTGAAAAAGAGAAATTGGCTATATATAGGCTTCAAACCCTAAAACTTTTCCAAACTCTCTTTTTCCTTTCTTTTTCTTCTTCTTCTCTTTTCTCTTGCCTCTCCCACCGCAATGTCTCTCTCTTCTCTGCAACTCTCTCACTCTTGCTCCGATCTCTAATTCTCTCATTTATCTCCCATTTTCTTTGTTTTTCTACAATCCAAAATCAAGATCCACTTTATCGATCACTAAAGGTAAGATCTATAATCTAGAGAAAAGCTTGATTTTGATTTTACTTAGTTTTTTTTTCCTTTCTTCCCGATCCGTCTTAAATTTAAGTTTTTGTTTTTGATTTTGATTTTTTCTCTTTTCCATTATATAACAAAAATGTAAGCATAAGTTGTACGTACCCACTCACGAAAGAAGCTTGGAAATACCACTCGATCCACGATCCTACCAGGTTCTTAGATTTCCAAGGGACAGGTGATATTTTCCATTTCTTTACAAAAAAAAAAAAAAAAAAAAAAGTGGCTGACGCACTAATTACCGGTCTTATGTATTTTGAACTTTACGTTATTTTTCTCTTAATTCTTGCTATTATAATGATGCGTTGCCCTTGTTCAAAAAAAGGGAAAAAAATGTAGTTCTTAGAATTTTTAAATTTTTTTTAGTTTCTAAATATATATATATATACACATATGTATATTTGTTAATATTTATAGTTTTTAAATAAAATTCCCACCCACCCACCCACCCACCCCCTCTAAGCTCTCTTTAATTAGATCTTAGAGATAGTTGGAAGGAGTGGAGGGTTGAGTCTAGCCTCTCTTGTTGGCTGAGAGTATAAAAAATGGTTCTGACAGTCGATGAAAAGACATTAATAGGTCGCTCACTTATTCCTGGGCAGAAGAAACCCTTTGCTGGCACCAGCCTTTATGACATTAAAAGGAAAGCTAAAGGTTAGGATGGTGTTTGAATTGTTATAGAGAAAAATGTCATGTTTTAATTGCTCATAATGTCACTTCTTTTAAAGTTTACTACTGTTACAAAAGACAATTCAAATCAACACAAAATAAAGTTTTGGTTGAGAAAGAGGACTGGATCCTTTGATACCCAAATAAATTTTGTTTTCCCATCCCTCATTTCTTTTATTTTTATTGTTTGTTTTTAAATTTATTTTCAGTACATTCAATAATTTTCAATCATGTCAGACTTTAAAATGATCCTTTGTGTACATCTGGCTTTCATTAGCTAGTTCGATTGGAGTAATTTGCATGATCCCAACATCACTAGATATGTTTAGTGCGGTGACTGACTCTAGAGATAGTGAAAAACTAGGTAAAGCCAGAGTTATCTCCTAGCCTCTTACTGATGTTTTAGCTTACTAGTGGTTCTAGACCCATCTCTTTTATTAGAGATGGATGGGCGATCGTGACAACTTGAACACTTCAGATTGCGTAGCCTCTTTTGTATAGGTGCAGAGGATACTAGTCGCACCATATATGTATCCAACCTAGTGGATGCGCTTAGAATTTTTCAAAAGTTTTTTTTTTACTCTTATATAAGATAAAATTTGACATGTTAATGTTATTTGGGTATGTTACTAGCATACAACACATTGTCACATGTTTAACTACTTTCAAATGCTAGAAACTTTTTAAACTTTAAATAATTTGAAACAGTGTGAAAATATTTACTGAATCTAAATGGATGAGTAAACATAAACTATGCAGTCTAAAGACAAGTAGTGGAAACTATTTAACCCATGTGAGCTTTTGTGCCAATCTTCCTTTATGAGAGTTACTGTTACTTTCAGTCTCATTTTTTTTTATCATATCACTCGTTAAAAGTCTCATTATTTTTTTTTTCTTTGACTAATCATTAGAAGAGAACGTTCAGGGTTTACCATTAGAATTTCTAAATTGCTTGAGTGAACAAAGTCACTCTATTTTTAAAATGATTTAGGCAATCTTTTCTTTCAAATGCACCCCCCTTCACCTAATATTGCCTTATTCTCAGTTCTCTCCAAATCATGCCTTGCTCCACCTGGGAGTACAAACCTCACTTCTATATCCAGGTATGTGATTGGATTGTAATAATATTGCAAGAAGTGGTAATGAAATAAAAGCGTTGATTTAAAAAAAAAAAAAAGAAGAAGAAAAAAGAAAAAAATGAGAAACTAAAAAAAAAACTGTACAAATGATAAAAAGGAGAAGAAGAAGAAGAAAAGGTTGGAATGAATTGCGCAAACACTCCAATCACCAAAATCTCCTAATCATCTTACTTTCTAATCTACCAGTCAAAGTCCTAATGATTTATGTAAGAAATATGTGGGCCATATGGGCACCCGCATACATTGGATCGGGTCCAATGGGCTTAGGCTTTTGGAGCCCTAGGGTTTGGTTATTATGTGTGTATATATATATGATATAAACACACATATTTGGGCATCCCTAACATCACAGTAGCCTCTCTCTCTCTCTCTCTCCCTACGGTTTCTCTCTCTAGCTAATCACCAAGGAGCTTGGGATTTAGAACGTGGTATCATCGGGGATTGCTCAAGAAGCCGTCTTCTACGACCTATGCGGAGCACAAGAGGGTACACGGAGGCAACATGGAGCAGCAGTTCGTGGGTGAAGACGCTGGGCTCGTAACGACACCGTTCGGCGATCCGTCGGGTTATTCCGCTAGGTAAGTGACCTAAACCCGACTCGTATGCTTGTATGCATATTATCTACAATTTAAAAGAAATTGATTTGTAAATTTAATTGATGAAGATATTCTCCACTGTAGATCGTTCTTCTAATGCTAAGTATCCTTTCATGAGACTTATTGTACTCCAAATGCTAATATATTGAGTCATCAAAATGGAAGCAATTTCTCTATCTTTGCTTCCCTACCATGTGAGATGTTCACTACATCAGTTTCTGAGAGTTTCTCATTAAATGAGTGATATCCCAGAGAGATTTGAGTTAAAACTACAAATTTTATGACTGCTAATAGTTATGTAAACTTTGAAGTTAAGATCAGCTTTTTGATATTTCAAGCACACACTAGAAGTTTAAAGAGTATAAAAATACTGCTATTGACAAACTGTGAGTATGTAGGTTGCATTACTATTGCATACTTGGAAATTTCATTTTACTGCCAAATTTAATCCTATCTGTTGTAAAAGGAGAAAATCTACCTTAATTTTTACATTTTGAAATTTAAAATAGAATTTTGTGGGTATATTCATTGCAAACCCTCACGAGACAACATTCATCCACTAGGGGTAACCTAAGAGTTTAATGACTTGTTGCATATGCTAAATGGAATCGTGATTCCTGCGACAGTGACTTAGGTTTTATTTTCCTTAGTCTACTCCTACTTTTAAATAAAACTTTTAAAACAATTTTTCTTTCACTTCATTGCTAGGGACTAGCAATAAGCTAGTTGAGGGGTGTGACAAACAATAAATATTGCACATTCATATGGCAATATGATAGATATAGTGCTCATTTAATCCCCCAAATTCCTAGTTTTACATGCATATTTGAATTAATATAATTTAATTATGATGTCACTCAAATGTTTATAATTATATGCTTTTACATATTTTATATGTTTAGGTGAAAATGAAGTGAAATAAAGGGAATGAAATTAAGAAGTAACAACCGCACCGAAGTATTTCTCATATATTGTGTTAGTCAAAACTTAAACAATGAAATTTCTGTAAACTTAAAAAAAAATAAAGTTTGACAAAGTTGTCAAGGTTTATATGTACAGTTAAAACACTTTGAAATAATCTTTTAAGGGAGGCAGTTGCGGTATATTAGGGTTATTTCTATTATTTTCGTTGTTCCCGTTGTTTCCAAAGTTGGCCATTGGAATAGGTTCGATGTTAATAGTTCGAGTTTTTCTTAAACGTTTAAGGGTGCTTTGAATTTATGCCTGAAGCCATGACGACAGTTTCGGAGTTGATTCGTCGTCTAAGGACTCTTAAAGTACGTTCAAGTTTGAGACTAAGCGGGTGTAACTTGGGTTGCTTTGACCGGGTACCGATTATACAGTATGAAAAATAAAGAGAAGCAACACAAATAAAGAGACCAAGCACACAACACTACTATGATGCATGTAATTATCAGTCCCGATCGTTTCTTGCTCAACCCTTGATAAAGAGACCAGGCACACAACACTACTATGATGCATGTAATTATCCTGTTATGTAGTGATTTATGTCAAGCGGGTGTAACTTGGGTTGCTTTGACCAGGTACCTAATTTAAAATGAATCAATTTTACCCAAATCATATCACTCCTGATCGTTTCTTGCTCAACCCTCAATTTTCTTCTCTGCCTCTCGTGATGAACTATTGAGTCTCTCTCTCTCTCTCTCTCTCTCTCTCTCTCTCTGTCTCTCTCTTTGTTCATATATATATAAACACACACACATTTTTTCGGCTCTCCTCTTTGTCGCGACTCTCTTCTCTATCTCTCTGTATGTATATATGTATATATATGTATATACACCCATTAACTTGCCCTAGTCTCAACTGAACTCAATCCTTTCTCTTTGCAAATCTAGAGGTTTGTTCTGAAGCAAAGGAATCATCATCTTGTTGGTTATCCCTTGTCTCAACTGTATAATAAATTTTATATTTTCTGTTTATTTTCTATGTTGTTTGCATAAATTTGAAAAAATTTCACATCAGCAAAATCTAAGATTGTTTATTATGTGTTTCTAAGCTATTTAGATGTGAATTTTTGCTTATTTATATGAGGGTTTTTTTTTTTGCTTAGATTTTCTATGTTGGTTGCTGACAAAATTTAGGGGGTAATAATTAATTGAAAGTTCTTCTTAGTGAAATCGAATTTGAAAATTTAGAACTTTGTGAGTGACTTCACATTTTGTTTTCTTTGACTTTTCACTATATTTCACAACGTTCCAATCTCTGAAGTTATTTAGGCCCTATTATCTTTTGCAAAATTACATTTGCAATGAGGACCTGTACGCCTAAATACTTGTCAAGTTGTCATCCCATGAGAACATGGTTCTTGTACCTCGTGTATTTCCAGTTGCACTAAGGTAATTTAGGTACTATTGATCATTAGTAGCTCTATATAGGCATGCTGTAACCCATAACAGTTCATCCTATCAAAATTTAACTTTAATTCTCAGCCTCTCTAAGCTCTTTCTTAATGGCATGTCTATACAAGTTCTTAAGTTGTGCCATATAGCTTTGGGTCTGTTTTGTACCCGTAGGTTCTTTTTTGAAACTTCCAACTACTTGACTGTTTCAATGAGCTAGATCCTACCTTTGGTTTTCTTTTAGCTTGTTCAAGGCTGTCCATGTTTTTTGCTTCTGGTTTGTAGGTGGTTGAACACCACTACCTTATTATCAATGAAATTTTCCTTCAAAAGAAAAAAAGGGGCAAATTCTAAAAATGAACTTGATTGAATTGGAGTAAATTCTTCATGCTTTATTTTAATAAATTTTATTGAATTGCCATTTTGAACAAGCATGTGTCACTATGTAATTTCTCATTTCAGGGCCATTAATGAGTTGAATGGGAGAAAGATGGCTATTCTGTTGTTGTAAGGAGAGATAAAAGTGAAAAGTCACTCTATAACAGATGAATTTGAGATGGGTTTCCTTTACCAAAAAAAAAAAATTGGAGATGGGTTTGTCTGATGGTACTCATTGTTAATTTTTTGTTTTTCCGCTGAAAGAAAGGTTGTGACTGGCTATTTGAAACTTCATTTTCTTTTTAGGCTTGCTTAATATCATTCTACATACTTCGTAAATTAATTTATGTTCATGTAAATTTTGATATGTACAATGAGGATTGAGCTATCTTTGGGCATTGCAGCTAGGTAGTTATGTTTGCATGGTTGGACATACATGTATTGTTTTAAGGTAATCGTTTTCCATAAGTTTCTGCCGGCTTGTCCTTTTTATATTTGGTTTTATGCACTTAAAATTTGTGTGTGTTTATATAATCTTATCCATGCTCCTTTCAAATGGATGTCTTCATTACTTTATATGAACTTTCATTATTACTTTTTCCCTTATATCCAGTAATGTGTATTAGAAGGAATGGTGATGGATCAGTTGTGGAGGAACGGGGCTCCCCTAACTATCCCTTCTCCCATCTCAAACGCGAATAAAGTTTAGAAACCCATCCCACTCCGTCTCGCCCTAATTAGTACAATCCATTCTCACAATAGTGTGATCTACATTCCGATTATTTTTCATCATAATTAAGCTATGATTTGGGTTTTAAATGTTTCCCTTTATTTTGCACTTGTCTTCTTCTTGCTTTACATGTTTTATCAGGTTGGGAGGGGTCCGCTGCAGATGGGCATATCTTAGGAGCGGCGAGGGAGAAGGATTTCAAAATGCCTACAGGTACATTCACATTTACCATTTGCTTCTTTTAAAGTTCTATTTGTTCATGAAGTGCTTGATTTGCTTCAATAAAATATTTTCTGTTTTCTTGTTATTATAGGAAATATTATCTTGTTGATGTTGGATGCACACATTCACCAAACTTCATAGCACCCTACCGAGGTGTTAGATATCATTTAAAGGAGTTCCGTTCTGGTAATCAAGCTCCATAAAATGCAAAAGAGTTGTTCAACCACCGTTATGCTTCTTTAAGAAATGCAATTGAAAGGATATTTGGTGTACTTAAGACACGATTTCCTATTTAAGGATGTCACGTCCTTATTCATTTACCACTCAAGCCAATTTAGTAGTTGCACTTTGTGTTTTACATAATCATATTAGAGTTGAAATTGGTGGTGATGATTGGGCTTATACAGACTACAATCGTGAAGTACTAAATGAGACACAATCAGAGACTCGATCACAAGGATTGGTAAATGGACAACTATCAGCTAGAAGACAAGATCGAGAGGCAAAAAGAATACGAGATTCTATTGCTCAGAACATGTGGGCTAGTTATGTGACTCAGCAGTGTTCATAATATATATATATATATATATATTTTCTTTCTAATTGGGTATGGGAAACTGTTGTTCTTTACTTATGATTTACTTATGATATGTATGACTTTGATATGTTATTAACATATAGCTAGTTTTTTTATTTTTATTATTTTATACATGTTTGAGGGGGTGGGGGTTTGAACACTCATCACTTGGGTTGGATGGTGGACTTTTGCCACCAGGGTAGGACCATGGTCCTAATATGTACCTAGTTGATAACATGGTAGCATTGAAAAAAAAAGAAAAAAAAAGAGGCCAAGATAATACCCCTAAAGTAAATAAGAACAATTTTCATTATTTCACACAATGAAAACTAAAAAAGAGTTGAGCATAATGTTTAAATTGGATATTTTTCAATTTTAATTATTGCTACAAAACGCTCCTAAATTAGACGATTTAAAATGAAACAGTTTTTTCTTTGGCCAACTAAACAGACACATGAATTAGAATTAAATCATTTACGAATAGACAAATTTCAAATGAACCAAATCAAAATACAATGATTCAAAAAATGGGGTAATTTGTGCAACCAAATAGGGTCTAAGAAAACATAATTTTATTTTTGATTTAAATTAAACTAAGAAGCTAAGGAAATAAATCTAATTATGAAAGCGATTAAAGTTAATTTGATAAATATGTGTATTGAACCTAGGATTGCAAATCCACCACTAGCTTCATAATAAGGGTATTTATGCATTCAATTGGATTATTACATTGGACGATAATGGGGAATTATAGCTACTAGCCCAATTCCTCCGTTAAGAAGATAACTACGATTCAAGCATCAATATAATCCATCTTTGGTTGGCACGGAGTGTCTCACACTAGACTAGAGTTGCGGCACACTCCGTCTTTCTTAGGCATAAACTATTTGACTACTTGATATCACTATTCAAATAAACATCATTATCTGTAAATAATCTATACAAGCACAATAAATATAGACTATTGAGCACATCACATCCAAAATAGAATTAAGACAAGAATAGAATTTGAAAGTAATGATTTAATCAATAAATGTGATGTTATTAATTAAAATCCTCTAAACATGTAGTCTATCATTCATACATAATAAATCCAAAAGAATAACATAAAATAAACCCTAATTACTTGGTTAGGGATTCATTGAAACCCTAGATATCGGTCTAGGCGGCCATAGAATCGAGGATTGACACGAGCTATGCACTTGATTGGTCAATCCAATAGACTAAAACACATACCTCCCACACGCAATCAACCGCAACTTCTCTACTCCGCCGATTTCTCCAATATGAATCAAATTCTCTCCCCAGCTCTCTCCCTCTCTCGGTTCAATATAGCGACCTCTCTTCCCCTATCTCTTCTTTCAATTCAATGTGTGTGTGTGTGTCACATTATACAAATCTTGGTGATAACTGACGAAATAGAGATTGGTTTTGAGTTTTGGGTTTGTGTGTGTTTCTGCAATTGTGTGCAACTGTGTGCGTGTCTGTGTGTATTTAATTGTGTGTATGTTTGTGTATGCATGTGTATTTAATTGTGTGCAATTGTCTTATGTACTTAATTATGAGTAGGGGTGGCAATTCAGGTTCTCATGTCATAATCGGGTCATTAATCGGGTTGTGTTTTTTGGGTTTGATTTTTAGTTTCAAGTGCTATTCATCTATAATGCAAACTATTTTAAATTAATTATGTCATATCGTGTCGTGTTCGGGTTGTCTCAGTAAAACAGGTTATTGTGTCAAAAATTGCCACCCCTAATTGTGAGTATGTTTGTGTGTGCCTTTTTTAGTTGTGTTTTTAATGGTAAATTGTGAACTTGGGATGAATGTATTGAAAGAAAACAATGTGGAACCCTTAAAGGTTCGCGCAGCGGAAAACAAAAATTTAATGGTTTCCTAAACCCATGATCAAGTCTATGATATATACAAAATACATACAACATCCATAGGGGGTTAATCGAATAGTTACCCTTGTAGCATGCTTTACATAATATTAATTTACTTTCGTCCCACGAACAGTTCACCAAATCGTCCAAGCGTCCGATCTCTAAAAGTATCCACACGAGCAATTCACGAACTGGAAAAAGCTTATAATTTTCTTCAACAATTGAAGGACACCAACAATGTCACAATATATATATATATATATATATTTATGACTGTACGGTTATGTTAGGGGAGGAGTTTTTAGTTGGGAAAAACTTATGTGTGCTAGCTTTTTTATTATTTCCCATGCCTCATATATATAATAATGCTATAAGTCCCTTTCCTAATCTAATTAAGAAACTATATTTGATTAGAAGACTTTCCTAAATCAAATATAAACTAATAGTATTATTATACTACTTCCATATTAACAATTTAATATCAAGTAGACCCTCACAACTTCTTCCAATTACACATTGCCCTTTTGTGTGTGACCCCTTAGGTTCATACTAATCTGGTAGTAGGTATTAACACTTTTAAAGTATTATAATTAGAACCCTTTCTAATTAATTTAAATTAGAACATCTTCTAATTCTCCCTTGTAGAAATAATTAATATCAATATTTATTATTTCTGGGCTTCCACTAGTCATGAGTGACACCTAGTAGTATATCATGACACACCCCAAACAGTCTAAAAAATAGTGAACCTTTCCGTTAACAGTTACCATACAATTCAATCATTCTATCAAACAATGTCCCAATTAAATCTCTTGGGTAATGGACATATTATCAAACCCAGATTTAATTATATGTTCTCGAACTAATTGATATTTCTCTATTTGGTGAAATTAGAAAACTCTTTCTAATTCTCACCCTGCCCTGGCCAGGGAGCTTTACTTGAGATATATCATAGAAGATCACATAGGACATTCACTCCCTCACTTGAGAGTGATAGATTCCTTGTTGTACATTCACATATCTCCATGTATGACCTATCATACCCAACAATACATGAATATGCCTTTGATTAAAACATAAACACCGTGCACGTTAAAGTATAATAACTCATACACAAGACAACAGTAATGTCTCAGATCTAAGGATTACTTGTACCATTATAACTAAGAACAATCCATTGACAGATAAGTAAAACTCCATTTGGATTTTCCTAATAGTTGATCACGTTAAGTGAACTTGTTCTATAACAAGCACCCATATGTCTGTTCCATTGTCCATACATTGATGACTTAAGACTAGTCATATTTTATCAAATAAAATAAACATGACACATGTTAGTCTAACCGGATTATCAAATGCCCAATTTAATAATCATACGACTAAGATCAATTTTAGAATAAAGCAACTGAGAAGTATATGGTCTTGTTACTTAACTCTTTAAGTACATACCTTCTCGACTTTAATTCTATGGACATATCATATAAATGTTAAACAACAATAATGATAAGTAATAAACTTGCCATTTTATTAATATGAAACTGTTATTACAATGTAATATTCCTAAAATACTACTCCAATCTAATTGGCTTTTAGGGCATACTACTAACATGTATTAATTGTGGGTAATTACTAGTGGTTTAATATTATTACCAGCATGTGCCAATCTTTCTCAAACATTCATATTCTAATTTATTGGCAGCATGTTACAAAATTATCACAAAATTTTACCAGGAAATTTGAATAAACTTTGCCACCAAGACACACTTTCATTTATATCCAATAGTCACTAGTCAAATAACATCTACACGCACAAAAAGCACACGATGTACATGAAAGAATAATTGCTTATCTTATAATCACTTTTGATTGGATCCATCAACGCGTAAGTGGACGGATATGATTTTGCCATACCCCCGGGTAATTCTGATCTTGTCATCAGTAGATCTGCCCAACATTTTCCCAAATTAAAATGGTTGGTGTTGTATTCCACTTATAGACCGTTTGGGATATATTTGGGATATATTTTAAGGTAATCACTTTTGAAATAGCAGAAAAGCTATTTTTTAGCTTTAAAGCGAATATGATTTCTCAGAAAGCCGCTAAAAAGCTAATCCAAAAAGTTCCAGCCTTTTAACAATCACCTATAAATGATGGTTGAGTCTGAAAAAGCTGTCCCAAACAGAGTCTTAATAAACAAATATCATATAAATCAAAGGGAGACAGTGCAATGACTGCAATATAGAGAGAGATTCTTACAGCAACTCCAAGTTGAACTTGCTTTCCTTTTCTACTGGGAGTCCGAATGGGCTAGCCAGGATGGCGGCATCATCCATTTTGACTTCATATATGTTGGTGCCAGATTTTCTGCTAATAACACAAAAAATACAAAATAATATTTACAAAAAGAAGAATTTAAAAGTTATGATTTCAAACCATGGAGCTCGGGTTTAAATATGGGATTTTAATCAAATACTAGAAATATGTGATTCACCCGTTAGGCTACCTTTACAAATAGCTATAACATGGTTAGACAATAAAACAAGAAAGTATCATCCTTTCCAGCTGAATATGTCGGTTCTAATACTTTCACTTTTCTTTTTTTTAGTTTTCCTTCATCAGAGTCTACAAGAGATTATAAGATAAAAATAAAAAATAATGCGTCCACTAATTTAACGAAGCTATTCACAATTGTGTAGTCTTCGGTTTTGAAATCAATCATCTTAAGTTACAACAACTGTAGTTACTAAAAAGTTACGCTGCGACTTTTTTTTATTTCTTTCTTTCATTTTTTTTTTCCTGCTGGAATGCAAGTCTTGCCCAAACTTAACATACGAGTGACCTCATATGAAGCAGCACAATAAACTCTACAATATTGTTGTCAAAGTTGATCAAAATGATAGTGTTTTATATCAAATGCTCAAAATTCATGAATGGTCTCATCCAAATTCAGGGGACTCCCAAACAAGTCACAAGTGACTTACACAAATGTGCCATTCATGGAGAATTTGAATCCAAGCAATATGTCGACCAGAAACTTCAACTGTCCATTTGCCGCGATGATCTAATTAATAACATTAGAAGATTGAACTAACCAAAAAAAAAAATTTTTTTTTGAAGATTAAGGAAGTCAAACAATGAACCAATAAATTTTAAAACATTTTCATGGAGAAAGAAGCAATTAAGACCATAGCATCATGATCTTGTCCATAAATATAATTATAAAGATCCACCTGCATTCCCATGAGACCATTAGCAGCATTCTCTAGCCAACTGTCTGTCTCTATCTGCACTACAACTGGAGGTGATCAAATTTTGCTGGAGTGTGAGGATATCAAATAAAATATTAAACAGAGGTAACTTAATCAATATCCGGAGCAGCTAGTGTCCAGACGATCTGCTGAGGAAGCTAGACTCTTTTTGAAAATGAGCACAATAATGGTCCAGGGAGCTTGGTGGGAATTGGTAAGTCCAAAACTGACGACATAAGGATCTGCGCCCGCATCACTCTCATCTCAATGAGTACCCTTGGATGACCCCATAGATGCATACAGTGAGATTGATTGCAGCTTGGACAGCCTCCTGGGCTGCTTCGCCAATATGCATGGTTAGACTGACAATGTTTAAATGGAACTGAAGGTTACCCTAGTGGTCACGAGACGTACTATCACACCATGCATGAAAGGCTTTTGATAAATCAGCATCAAACGTCGTATCGCTGACAGTTAAAACTACATATGATCTACTGGAGGGGTGTTCGCACGAGCAGAGGAGCATGAACCTTTTCTTGCAGCTTGGGCTGAGAAGAACTCTCCGTATTGGAATACAAGAAGCTTTAGTGATAAGCTCTTCAGAGTTTCTGATTCTCAAAGATCAAAATATCAAATCATATCGACCCAAAGTGAAATTCATGTCGCCATTGACTTTGAGATTAAGATCATAAACAAACTTGTTAAACCAACACTGGAAATTACTAACTAGAACAAAAACAACGATTAATTGTTCAACTAGCTAGTACTCTTAACACCCTTCCTTAAACCGAGTTCAGTTCAAATGCAATTCAGAAAGGACACTGGACAATCCCCTCCAACAACTTGTCCATCTCGGTTGTCTGAGTTATCTTGCAGCTGCCTCCTGAAAAAAAGATTTGCCTATTGAACAAACTATCATGATTTCAAGAATGGAAGATGAAGTTGGTGCGTGTGGCTTGTTGTGATTGGTTCAGTTCTTCACAAGTCAGTTAGTTAGTTGAGGAGATTTGTTACCTCTGTCTAGTTGAACTCTATATAAATCAATTGTAATTGAAAAATGGTTTTTGTGTAATTCTCTTCTCTGATTCTACTTTTGTTTATCTCATCTCTCTGTAATACATCCTTACCTAAATTCTCTTTCATTTCACTGTCTGTAATCACATTGTACCATTACTTATCATAAAATGCAACTTTCTCCAGTTTGCTAAATCTGTGTTTTCAACACAAGATCTGAACTAGTTTCTTACAGTGGGTTTCAATTTAAGGAAATTTGGCTGAAAATTCCATAAAGGTCAAGATAGAGATCAAAACATGAATTTAGACTTGGATTCCATGTTGGAGTGTGTTTATATAAGCTATATAAGCCAAGAGGGGCATAGAAGGAAAGAATATTCTCAACTCAAATGTCCAATAAGCAACAACCAAGGTAAGGGAAATTGTGGGTATGAATTTGGCTAATAATGGTCAAAGCTCTATTGAAAGATGGATGATGATCATCATCAAAGGGATTTTCATCTTGGTTAATTGGAAAAACTAAGCACAATGAAGAACCTCTCTATAGGGATCAACCAAACAATCTCCAATGGTGATCCGGGTGGGACAAAGTTAAGATGTGTTTCTCTATTCCCCCATATCATCCTTGAGCACAATGATGAAATGTAGGGGATGGTATTTGAAGTAGAAGTAGGTGAGAGAGAGAGAGAGAGAGAGAGAGAGAGAGAGAGAGAGAGAGAGAGAGAGAAACAAAAGAGGAAATAATATCAAATATAATTCATTCAGATATATCCCCAAAACAAACCCTAAAGCTTTATGAATACCTCAAATAAAGAAACTAAATGAAGAAACCAGTAATTAAGTAAACCAAATATTATGGTACAAATTATTCCTAATGTAACTCTGGCTAAAACTAAATCCCAATCAAATCAAGTCTTCAATGCACTCCCTGATCCCCAGCTTTGAATGTCTCAGTGACAGAAAATGGGCATGGACAAGGGGGCACATTGACATGAAGAACACCTTCAAGCATCTGGGTGACCCTCCTCATGGTTGGTCTAAGAGATGGATCTTCTTGAATGCACCAAATTCCAACCATTACAAACCTCTCTAGTGTATTCCCGTCATTTAGGGCCTCCTTTTCATTATCCACAAACACATCCAATCTTCCTTCCTGAAAGCAGTCATACACCCAATCTGTCAGAATCGGGCTCTCCGAATCCACCTCCAAGCTTCTTCTACAAGAGATGATCTCTAATAGCAACACCCCAAAGCTATACACATCGACCATCACAGTGATCGGCGTGTTCCTGAACCATTCAGGTGCAACATAACCTTTTGTCCCCCTAATGCCAGTATTGGTTCGACTTTGATTGAGAATCAAAAGTTTTGCCAGTCCGAAATCTGAAATGCGAGCGTTGTTATAATCGTCCAGAAGTATGTTCTGAGGCTTTATATCACAATGGATAATCTGCGTGCTGCATTCTTCATGTAGGTAAAGAAGCCCTCTTGCAATCCCAAAGGCAACTTGAGTCCTCTCTTTCCAACTGGGTTTTATGTCTCCAAAGAGGAAGTTTGCCAAAGTGCCATTGCTAAGGAATTCATACACTAACATACGGTGTATTCCCTCGTCGCAAAATCCAATCAACCGGACCAGATTCTTGTGATGGGTCTGGCCAATCACATTTACTTCAGCTTTGAATTCCTTTTCTCTCTCAGATGCCATCCTATCAAGCTTCTTCACCGCTACAAGATTTGTAGAGCCTGTGTCTATAGCCCCTTTATAAACAATGCCAAAGGCTCCCCTTCCAACTTCTTCTTTAAACCCATTTGTAGCTTCTGTAAGCTCTTTATATGTGAAACACCGCAAATTTGTTTCCACCACGCTATGATTGGCTCGTTGAATTTTTATGGCTTTCTTGTGGTAAATGAGGAAATGACCCAAACATGATCCACCAACAAACACAATGTTGACGAGGAAAGAGCTACCTAAGAGCACAGATCCCACTAGGATCAAAGTGGTCTGCTTCTCATTTTTCGTATTGGTATTGTCTGGACCAGGACGATGCGGACCTGCTGGTGTTGTCTGGTCACTTTTCCAGAATTTGATGAAGGCTTTCCCATTGACACTTCTGTCCCTTCTCCCATTGGAAAGAGGAAGCTTCTTCTTCCAACAGCTGTCGCCTCTTAAAATGGCAACGGCACAGAAACAATCGTTCAAGCAAGACTTTTTACAGTCTTCCTCGGTATACGGACTCATTTGCTCATAATCAGATAATGGCCAATCAGTATCTCTTAGCTCCACAAAATCGTACAGATCTTCGGGGTGATTGATCGAGTCTCCTCCTCCTGTTTCACAGCTCGTAAAACTTGGTTTGCAACTTCCATACTTGTCATTTGGATCTAGTAGTGAGAAGCTCGGTGGGCATTCACAGACTGGCCTGTCATACTGATCAATAGTACAAACATTGTTAAACCCGCAAGCCCCGCGACCTTTATCTGCACGAATATCTGTACATATATTACCGGGTAGCGTCAAAACAGAAGTCCAGTTTTGATTGGCAGTAGAATTTTTGCGATAGTAATACTGAGAAAAAACTCCATCAAAATTGAGAGTTGCTCTGTAATAATAGTCTCTAGGTGGAGGTATGGTTAGTGTGGTAAGATTGAATCTCTGGTCGTTTCTTCTCAATACATAGATGAGGCCAGTCTCAGCAAAGATTACCCTGTAACCAGAATTTGAAGAATTAGAAGCATCGCGAGTGCCACTGATATAATAGGCATCATAAGCCAAATTGGTCACCACCTCTCGGGTATTAAGCACGAGATTCCCGTCCTCTAGAAGGCGAAGTTGGAACCTTCCATGCGAGAAGTTGGTCTCCGACTGCCGAGAAAAGAGTACCCCGTTGATCTCCATTATCTGCGTAGGCAACAAGGTGTCAGTTGGATTACTAAAGCTCTCCCATATCTTGACAGAATCGCTTCGCATGATCACAAGGTTGCCCGTGTCATTCAAAAGACCATAGGCCACATCATCATTAGGAGCAGTGTCTGAACTCCATAGTTGGTTGTTTTGAGGATCAGTAAGTACAAGCCCGCGGTTGGCGGTTAGCTCGACTTTGGAGTCTCTTGGCACAGGCCTTCCCTCATTTGCATACCATACAATGGTTTTGTCAGCTAGCTTGTAAAACCAAATGGAGAGCAAGAATAGATCATTATCATTCTTATTTGGTTTCTGGAACCCGAACGCGAAATCTTGGGAAGGTGAAAGCCATGGGATGGCGATGTCGGTTGCCGTGATAGACGCACCCACAGATACATTGCCACTAGTTTGAGCAACAGATGAATATGAAAAGATGGGTAGTATTAAGAACAAGGGTAGAAGATTAGGCAGAGAGTAAGCCATTGTCTGAAGACTCTTTAACACCTTGAATTCCAGAAGATGTATGTTTTAACTAAGAACTGAAAATATCTTTCTTTAATAGATAGAGGAAGACTTGTAAATACATTTTCACGAAATTTCTACTTCTTCTTTCTCCATGGAGCCCCCGTGGAAGACTTTTTCTACCCCCGACAACATGACATAAAGAAACGTCCTTTCCTGTGGGAGGGGAGAATTCTTCCATACACCCAACTATACTGCATTTGTTCAAGCCACCAATAGGAAAATTTCAGATTACTGCATTTTGTTCCATGATAGATACTGCATTCCATAGTTGTATAATATACTCTGCATTTGTTCCATGATACAAAATGTCTGTTTTCTTCCTCATAAGAAATGCTTGTACACTTATAATAAGAAATGTTTGTTCATTGATTTGGGGGCTTTGACCCAAAATCACCTAACCAACTTAGGATGACTTAAATACAAAATATACCCGTGAAGGTTGGTCCATGTCTCATTTTTGTCTATATATTTTCACTTGCATCAATTTGGTCCCCGAAGTTTTAATGTAAGCAATGTGGCCCATGTCTCATTTTACCACATTGCTTGTATTAAAAACTTCGAGGACCTAATTGATACAGGTAAAAATACATGAGACTAAAATGAGACATCGACCAACCTTCAAGGGTACAATTTGTAATTAAGCCACATAGTATCATAGAATTCTCCACTTTCCTATAGTATCATAGAATTCTCCACTTTCCTAACCTAATTCTATGTAGAAATTAATATCCCATCTTCTGACTGGTCGCTTGGGTTGCTTTGATTAGTCTTCTCCCTTTGTCTTTGTAGATACTATTTTATATGGTCCTGGGCCAAACACGTGGTGATCCTCCACATTGAGAAATGAAGTTTGTACTCACACGTTAATCTCTTATTGGTCATGAATAGCAAATAGCGTGGCATAATTATTTTATTTTATTTTTTTAATGCAATTTAAGTTTTAGAGTATGTTACAAGTTTGTTTGGTTTATGAATTTTGTAAGGGTAGAAAGAGGGGAAAAGAAAACAAGATGTTTCCAAGAAAGGAAAACATCTTTTTCCCCTCATGAAATCCATGAACCAAACAAAGCTTAAGAGTTCATTTGAGATTCATGAACGAATGAGAAATTACTTATTAAGGGATTCTGTTGACATACAATTTATTTTATAGAAATTTCTAAGAAAGTGTGTTAGCTTTTGAAATTACAAATATAGAAAGTTTTTTGCAATTTCTTATATATATATATATATAAGAAAAAACTAAAATAGGCTACATTTCAATATTTTGGAACTCTTAAAATATATTTATTTTCTATATAAAAAGGGGACTTCTCTATTTTAGCGATTAATAATGCTGTGAGAGTTAGTGATTTTTGAAACGACTTCTTTTTTTCAACTATCTGCGATTCTTCTCAGCTCTCAGCTTTTTCAATTTTGAAGGAACTCTAAAAGTTGGTTAGGAAATGGACACATAATCTCAAGTATGTATTACCAGACATTCTCAACCTTTTGAATGATTTCAACAGGTTGAAGACAACAAAAAGACAATAAAATAAGTGGGCAGGGAAATACAATTACAAAGGTTGCTTTATTTTGATATGCCCATCCTCTTTCTGGCTTATTCTTTTTTCTTTGTAAATTATTAATGTTATTTTTTTTTTTTTTTTATAAGTTTAACAATTCAAAATGGAATGAAATATCACATACAAGAGGGATAACAAATTAACAATAGTTGAAATGTTGTTGTCTTGTCTGTGAATGGTTTGAATTTGTATTGTCACATATTCCTTTCAAAGGGATGCATTCAATTATAGGAAAAGTAAATTTTGAAAAGTCTATGAGCTTTAGATGCTATTTCTAAACTTAGGAGCAGGGGGAAGTTGGGGGGAAGGTTGAAGAGTGACAATTTGGTTTGAGTCAATTATTCCAAACTCCATCCAGAATGTGACCATGGTGAAAATCTCCCTTTCCAAAGGTAATTTGAATGGTCTTCTAAATGAGGGGAATGTTATTAAAACTCCGTTATTTCCTCTCAGAGAGTGCATTGAAAGCATGTCATCACAATTTTGTCTGTGAGAGTGGTATTATGGAGTGCCTTGGTTAATGCCGATAACAATTCCTTAAATTATATCCACACAATAAAATTATTCAGACTTAGCTATGCAATCAGACCGTGGGGTGATAGCAATGGCTGAATTAAATTTTGATACAACCAGGGGGCCTTGATTCTATCTTATGACCGAAACCGGACGACTGAGAGGCAGTCAGACTATAACGCCTGAGAATGGATAGGCGAATTTAATGCTAGCCCTTCACCGGTAGTTATCGTCATTCAACTTGGTTATTCTCCTTATTATAACTATACGAAGTTTCGCCCCATTGTTGTAGTTGATAGTCTCCTTCCCTGTATTTGTGTACAAGACTCCCCAGAAGGAAAGTCTTGGTGCATTTGGTAATCATGGGAACTACTACTATATCCTATACTATTATTTTGGTTCTTTCCCCATTGCGATTGATGGAACTCTCCATATGGAGGTTCTTGATATGTTTGATAACGTGGGTGACTAATATTATTGTTTCCCCATTGTGGTGGTTGGTAGCACTCAGGTTGATAATGCACATCATAGGTGGGTGCTTGCCAACTTGGGGGATAACTACTTTGATTCTCAAGTGTGTACCTATTCTTGGTGGCGTTTGTGTTGTATGGAGAATATATGGATACGACATATTTACACAAATTTTTTTAAAACAATAGGAATTTGATTTTTTATTTATTAATTTATTTAAATTTTTTTTGCGAGAGAAAAAGTCCAAAGTTTTTTTTTTTTTTTTTTTTAATTTTTTTTTTAATTTTTGAAAAGTAACAAAAATTGAAAATAACTTAGTAAAATCATAACCTAGTTGCCTTCTCCGGCAACGGTGCCAAAAACTTGAGACGACTAAAAAGTTGTGCGCTCTTGTGCAACACCCAAGTGTAGGTGATCGTGCCAGTAATACTGGATAAGTCCAGGTTGATCCCACACGGAAGAATAGGAAAAATATAGACTAAGTTATAATCTAAAGAAAAAGAAAAGATGAATTGTAGGTGTAAATAAATATGCACGCAAGCATACGAGTCGGGTTTAGGTTCATTACCTAGCGGAATAACTCGACGGATCGCCGAACGGTGTTTTTACGAGCCCGGCATCTTCACCCATGAACTTCTGCTCCTTGTAGCCTCTGTGTACTCTCTTATGCTTCGCATAGGTCGTGAAGATCACTACTAGAGCGATTCTCGTACATATCACGCGCTAAATCCCATGGCACTGTGGTGATGGCCTAGTGAGAGAAAACTGTAAGGAGAGAGAGAGAGAGAGAGAGAGAGAGAGAGAGGGGGACTGCCGTGTAGAGAGGGAGAGAGGTTGCTGTCTCTCTATATGGAGTTTGTGTGATGTATATGTGTATATATGTAGGCATACACAAACCCTACTAGCTTATGGCTTCCAAAAACCCATGCCTCTTTGGACCCGGTCCAATATTATGTGGGTGCCCGTATGGCCCGACCACATTATTCCCTACATCTCCCACTACCCACATAGGGTTAGTAATAAAGCTAATTTCTCAGACAACGGAACTTCTCAACTCTTCATACAGGAAAATAGAACGTGCGACCTTACGAAAAGAAAGTACAACGACAGGAGTGTAATGCCAAATCATCACCATAACCAGCAAGACACATCACTCGGAAGCTTCTCGTGTATACCTTAGACGATTCAACCACACCGAACACAACATTCTCAATCCCTCGCTGAAAAGAATTGATTCACCACCTCAATGTAATGTACTCATGACATATCAGTAAAAAAATACGATTGTCGCAGGCCTGCTAATGAGTCACAAAAAAATGGTGTGTTATTGAACGGTCTTCCCTGAGCCCACATGTCAATCTGACTAACTTGACCGCTTGCCCAGACACGCCCCATAGAACGGAATTATCTCTTCGTCCTAGGATAGCATGCTAAAGTAGCTATCATCAAGCATCCTCTTCATGACATAGTCTCAAGTCGTGAAGGCAACCAGTTTGTAGGATAACCAATGTCTTGGATATACTACATGGCTCACACAGCAATGAAGAGGAATCCATTTACTGCTCCACAGTCGATCGCAAAAGCACATACAGTGTGAAATGTATGATATGGCGTTCTTCCATAAAAATGGGCATGTCACTCTGTGTTTGAAAAAACAAGTAACGCCATACGAATCTTAGTCTAGATGTTACACAAAATGTCTAACCTGAGTTTTTTAGCACAATCGCCCCTCCTAGCGCCCGTCTGAAAACTCACATTCGGTTGTAAACAGGCTACATAGAGTCTTGGGATCTCTCTATGTTCGACCAAATAAAAGGTCTCATCTAGCTCCATCTAAGGCGGCATATAGAAATAATAAGAGTTTATATCTAGCTCGCTGTTCTTACACTGCGTAGATATAAGTGTTCAAGCTCGCTTTCTAAGCCCTATGGACACACATGTCCTAGCTGGCTATTTAAGCGCTATGAACACAAATGTCTCATCTATCTCGCCATCTAAGAGCCATGGACACACATCTCCTAGTTCGCTACCTCGGGGCCAAGGTGAATCACTCGTGTGAGCAGGTCGATTCAAGCCCGGTGACATATTAGAAATGTGCATCCGTTCCACTTATAACAAATATATATATGGAAACAACCAGTTTATAAAACTCAAATAATAATGTCAATAACACAATAAAATATCTAAGCAGATCAAATCCCCAGGGGGTGATGTGCAGCAAGGCAACTTCCCTTTGTGCAAACTACATCTCAAATTTGACAAAAATGAATGCCTATATGCCAGAATGGCTTTTGAGATCTTTTGCATATGCTCAAGCTTATGTGCTATCACCGTAGATGAACACAACCTCATTGCTTACGAGGTGATGAGCCTAGCCACTATAAAAAATTTTCAACCATGACAGCTTCTCGAACACCTGCAGAGCACACCACATATTATGCTTCCATTGTGGACAGCATAAGACAAGGTCCACAATACTCCTACGAACATATCGCAGGATACTCTTCACTACTCTCTAGTGACAGGACCAGGGTTGCTATGGCAACGACTAATTAAACCAACTGCATAGCAAACATCTGACCGAGTACACAACATAGCATACTTCAGATTCCCTATTACGGATGCATATGGCAAACTGGACATTTGTTTCCTCTTTTCATTATTCTTAAGACACTGATCTAAGGTCAAGGTGAGTCCCTTTTTAAAATTGGGATGTCAATGGGTTTACAGCTATTCATGTGAAAAAATATTCAAGAACCCTCAAGAGAAGCTTCTGAGAACGATCTCTCATAATCTAAACTCCCAACACATAGTTGGCATCACCCATATCCTCAACCTCAAACTGAGAGGATAACCACTCTCAAGTGGCGACAATGGAACTCATCTCATTCCCAGCTTTTAGGATGTCATCAACATACAAAGAATTAGAACACTCTTCCTGGACCGTTTAATGTACACATATTGTACCACTGCCTAGACGATTGTTAACTTGAGATAATAAACAGATCGTTTGAGACAGCACACTTTTGCGCTCATTCCCTTTGGTCACAACACCAATAGGATGATCCATATTTATCTCGTCGTCTTGTTCTCCATCAAGAAAAAAATTGTTTAAAAATCCAACTAAAAGGTTCCAAAACTAAATATGCAACAATTGCTAGGATAAGGCGAATAGAGTCAGATCTCACCCTTTGGGAGAACATGTTTCCATGGTCTATACCCTCTCTGGGTACAAACTATCGCCACAAGGCGCGCCTAAAACTTGTCAATTAAACCATCTGCCTTGCGTTAGATTTTGACAACACACTTGTCTCCAATAGTCTTACGCACAAGCGAAATGTCAACTAACTTCCAGACCTTATTCGTGTCCACATAGCTCATCTCATCTAGCATAGCAACTATCCACTCAACTTCAACAGACGAAGGAAATTGCTTCAACAAAAGGAAGCAGGCTCATCCTCATCCACTTGTGCACACATTTGCACACATATGAAAATGTCTTCCTCAATTTCAAAACAGCGATAGGGAACTTTTTCCTCATCACCATACAGCATAATACCCGAGAATCTTGAGTGCCTAGTGGTGCACTCCCACTATCTGGTACACTCCCACTAGCGTCTATCGATGTACTCCCACTCGGCTGGAGACTAGTACCATTTTACAGCGATTACTTGATGTGGAATCTCAATCTCCCCACCTCGCTTAAAAATGGTATATTGTCTTCAACATCCTCCAACTCATAGAGGTCAAGATTTCTCTTAGTAATACAAATCTGAGAAAGTCATTCTCAATATCATGTGGTACCATTTCTGTCATTCCTATACCCATTTGTTCAATATACGTAACATAGGCTGTCGAGCTATTAGAATACCTTTTAAAGGTATGCTTTCTAGCTCTCGAGCGTAGTTTTTCACACTTATGCGAGGTATAGTGAACATAACCTCTTGAGCTCCACGGGCTCAAATGCTCGCAAATGAGTTTTCCACCTTTCCATAGCTCATAAGGGGTAAAAGGAGCTGACTGAGAAGAGGCACTCGAGTATGTAGGCAGCAATTAAGAGTACATCCCCCAAAACAACATTGAAGGGTTGTCTTGCGCCATCATAGTCCTAGCCATATATAGGAATGTCATATTCCTTCTTTCTGTAACACCATATTGTTGCGGAATTTTTGGAATAGGAAGTTGTCGTTGCTCCTTTTTCCTCACACATTTCCCTGAACTGATTAAATAAGTACTCGTGATCCTCATATCACGCAAAATCATCTATAAAAGTGAGAAAATAAGAGGCGCCATGACGTGCCTTTACAACCGTAGGTCCATAGATATCTGAGTGTACTAGTTCTAATGCTTGAGTAGCTCTAATAGCCTTTCTAAAAGGCTTTCGATATGCTTTACCAACTAAGCAAGACTCACATATAGCTATGTCAACCTTAGCGAATGGGCCCAAAAGGGCTTCTCGTGCTAATCAAGTCATCCTATCACATCCTGTATGTTCAAGTCCAACATGCCATGTCTCAAAATAAATGAATTAACAGATGAAACTTGAATTTGATTAAAACAATTCATAAGACGCTATCCCTAGATAACCATGTCCTAGTAACACTACCACTCAAAAACATCCATCCTATTACCACCAAATTGAAAAATGCCCTCGATTGCGCTCTTCCACCTTATTAGCCTTGGGCGCAAAATTGCTAGCCCCACCCTGCCTCTAGGCAGGTTTACCCTTACCATTGAGTTTAGGCCCACTAGCCTTGCGCTTACTTCCACTTATGGAAGTCGTGGTCAAGAGTGTAGTTATACGGTTCGCCTTACCTTTTGGCGCACCGTATTCAGCTCAATATGTCGGAAAATGTCAAAAACCAAAAAATTAACATTTTCTTTGTGGATCATGATTTGTTTTCAATGGACCCGCGAATCAGGTAAAGACTAATCATAGCCTGAAATTGTAGTTCGCCAGTAAAGATGTTCTGAGTAATCTGAAATCACGAATCATACCTGTCATCGACCTTAGATGTCCAGTCAACGTGTACTTGGAACGTTTCCTTTACTTACCCGAACTTCATAACTAGATGCTTAATCTAGTAGTGAATGTGCCATCGAAAACAAATTCGAGCTGATCTCATAATTCTTTGGCTATTAGGTAGTACATATACTTCCCAACAAGATCATGGTGCATGCTGCTTATCACAAAGTGTGTGCTATGATCCTTCTCGAGCCAAGTGTCATAGGCTTTCAAGGTTTATAATGAAATTGGGCTGGAGGCCCATTATTCGGTTTAATGGGTTGGACTATAGAATAAGTCTAAAGTCCATAAGCTCTTACTTACCCTGTAGGTGTGTTACTTTGCAGTGCCATATTACAAAAATTAGTCCCTTTTAAACTTGTTACTTTTATAAAGATCGACAAAGTGTGGTTTGGAAAACATTTGGTTTGTGAATACAGAAAATTTGAAGAAAAATATTTGAGAACATGCGCAAGGGATTGACATTATTATTTGCACATTTCGTAAAGTTTGTTTTAAAATCCGATTACAAATGAGTTTTCCCCTTTTTACAATTTAAGACCAACAAATTCGCTATTACTCATTAATCAAATATTAATTTTGTAAATCAAGAAAAACCTTTTATAATTTTTCTAAACAAACATCAATTAATTAGATGGTACAATTACCTATCTAAGATCATCCAGAATAATTTAAAGTGCGCCATACAACAAAAGTGCGCATGGACCCCCTCGTGGGTCCAAATTGACAACTTAGAGCTCATGTTAAGGAAATTCAAGTGTATGATGTATGAACAAAGAAAACCATCCCTTTACAAGTAGGCTTTTCCAATACAAGAAATAAAACACTCGTCCTCACTTTACATTTATAGCCCATAAAAAATAGGGATGCTTTGTTCATATACATACACAGAAAAAACCTTAAACATACATCGTGAGGACACAAGCTCCATAAATTGTCAATTAATCGTCCATTCATTTTATCCAGATTAATGCATTAATGACATACACCAAGCACTCATGCGGTCTATTTTAAAAAATGAATGGGCTAATCCATCACTCCATTTAAGGAGAAATCACAAACAGTAATTTAAACGTGACCAACAGTACAGTGAGCCTCTAAAAAAAAAAATAAAATGCAATGAACTAATTCATTGCTAATCCCGGATAGCTCCCATAAGCTAAGAAAAATTCAATGAAAAATCCTGGATTTTTCACTAATTTAGAAACAATTTTAGGTTTTAAAACTTGTTTTAAACCAATTCATTAAGGGCTTTTAAATTAACAAATTAATTTAATACCTCATGGAAGAATTTAAATAACTGAAAAACTGAATTTTCATTATAATGAATTTCCAGAATTTATCAAGGCCCAAAGAACATTTTGAATCAATTTAACAAAATAAATTGACCTAGTTAAACATAAATTAACTTTGAGCAACTAAATTTCCAAAAAATACAAAAGTTTTAAGGAATTTGTTCTCTAAGGATTTTCAGTGGTCTAATATAGTGTTCTAAACACCCCATATTAATTTAAAAAATTAATAGTCTATTTTGGGCTATTTTAAGCAATTAAATAAATGCTCATATTCATAAATTTTATGCTCTAAAATACCAAAACAAAAATGAGATAATTTCATAAAATTTTCTCAAGTCTCCAATCAGTGTACAAAAACACTAGACATTAAATTTAAGAATTAACAACTTTTATTGGTTATATTTTAAGCAATTAATATTGTATACTCAACACAATACATATGCTCTAAAATATGTCCCAAAGAGCGAGAAAATTCACTAAAAATTTCTCAAGCTACCACTAGTATGCTAAACACATTGTGTTAATTCGTTGAACTAATAATCAATAAAAATGTTTTAAGCAATTTAATACGTGTACAAAAACACATGATCATATGCTCTAAAATATTAATATGATTTATATAAATATGCACGCAAGTATACAAGTCGGGTTTAGGTTCATTACCTAGCGGAATAACCCGATGGATCGCCGAACGGCGTTGTTACGAGCCCAGCGTCTTCACCTATGAATTGCTGCTCCTTGTAGCCTTCGTGTACTCTCTTATGCTTCGCATAGGTCGTGAAGATCACTACTAGAACGGTTTTCGTACATATCACGCGCTAAATCCCATGGCACTGTGGTGATGGCCTAGAGAGAGAAAACCGTAGGGAGAGAGAGAGAGAGAGAGAGAGAGAGAGAGAGAGAGAGAGGGACTGCCGTGTAGAGAGGGAGAGAGGCTGTTGTCTCTCTATATGGAGTTTGTGTGATGTATATGTGTATATATGTAGGCATACACAAACCCTACTAGCTTAGGGCTTCCAAAAACCCATGCCTCTTTGGACCTGGTCCAATATTATGTGGGTGCCCATATGGCCCGACCACATTATTCCTTACAGTAGGAGTGGATAAATCGTAATTAATTAAATTAAACTAAATAACAAACTAAAGCATAAAGAAATATAACGAATGAAATAAATAAATTAAAAGTGTTGGGAACACGTGATTCCACATTGATCCAAACCATCTACCATGCACATTCATTAACGTTCTATGGAGTACATCCCTCTTCAGCATTCCATATTTTTCTAAAGATAAAGACTCAATAGTCCTTATATGACCGGGACTATATAATCACAAGTGATTTAAAATACTAAGAAGACTGTTTAAAACGATGATTAATACTTGCACTCTAAATGGTATTAGCATTCAAAGTGGTTTTCAAAAGTCATTGAAGAAAAAGCCTAAGGCTTAAGTTTTAAAAATATGTTTTGACAAACTGAACTTATTGGAACAATTTGATTACAAAATTCTAAAACAGAAAGTCTTGGAGCACTTACAAGAATCATCTCTAATAAATGTTGTTCCTATAAATAGAATTGGAAAAAGACAATTTTATTACTGTACATCCCAACTTATATATAGTATTACAAGGAGAAATAAGAAGGAAAGAAAATAAAGAGAATAGGAAAGAAAATCAATCAACTTAAAGGTGGTCAACTTGACCTAAAATAATACGACAAGATCCGGGACAAGTTCCCCTAATTTCAACACTCATCTTCAAGCTGTGGCGAGGATATTGACGAGACCAAGCTTGCCAAGAGACGACTGTAGAAGTGTTGGACCAATGGACTTAGTGAACATATCAGCGGTCTGATTCGATGAAGGAACAAAGCTCGGTGTGATGACTCATGATCGAACTTTTTTTCGAATGAAATCAATGTCAACTTCTATATGTTTAGTTCATTCATGAAGAATAAAATCAGATGATAACATAATAACAGATTTGTTATCGTAAAATAACATAGATGAGTCCACCACGGGAAAACCTAACTCATTAAGAAGAGAACGAAGCCATGTGAGGTCACATGAACCCCGAGCCATGACACGGTACTCAGCCTCAACAAAAGAACGTGAGACAATAACTTGCTTTTTACTTTTCTAGGAGATAAGATGACAACCTCGAAAAGTACAAAAACCAGAAGTAGAGCGTCTATCACCCTTTGAACCTGCATAATTAGCATCAATAAAGTAGGAGAGACCTGATTGTGATCCTATCTTAAAGAAAAGACTAAGAATAGGATAGGTCTTAAGATACCAAAGAATATGGTAAACCGCATTGAGATGTAAAGTACGTGGTGAGTGCATAAGCTGGCTCACAACACTAACAACAAAAGTCACATCCGATCTTGTGTTCATCAAATAGACAAGACGACCTACAAGACGCTGATATACAGAGGGATCTGCTAAAAGTTCTCTTGATTCAGCAGTCAACTTATGATTTGGATCCATAGGAGAAGAAGCAAGTCTACATCTTAACATCCCTGTATCTTGAAGGAGGTCAAGAGAATACTTCTGTTGGGATAACGAAATACCTTAGCGGGACTAGGCCACCTCAATACCAAGAAAATACCTCAAAGGGCCCAAATCCTTAATATCGAACGACATTCCAAGAGAACGCTTCACTTCTATAATACCAGACACATCATCTCCTGTAATAATAATATTGTCAACATACACAGAGATAATGATTCACTACCCTTTCGAATTACAACGAACAAAACAAGTATGCATGATCAGAATGACATTGAATAAATCCCACAGTAAGCACCACATCACTAAATCGACTGAAACATGCACGAGGAGACTGCTTTAATCCATAAAGAGATTTTCGTAGGCGACATACTTTCTTCAAATACTCCCCTTGAGCCCGAAAACTAGGAGGGGGATCCATATAGATAACATTAGATAAATCACCATTAAGAAAAGCATTCTTGACATCGAGTTGATGGAGAGGCCAAGAATAGGAAGCAGTAAGAGAAACAAGAAGCCGGACTATGCTCAGTTTAGCAACTGGAGCAAAGGTAGCACCAAAATCGTTACCTGGAACTTGTATGAAACCCTTAGCTATAGGACAGGCCTTGTACCAGTCAATGGTGTTGTCTGCTAAATACTTAACACTGAATACCCAATTAGAGTAAACTGTACGCTCACCATCCAGGAGAGAGACAAGCTCCCAAGTCTGATTACCCTGAAGAGCACTCAATTCTGCTTTCATACCAGCCACCCACCTTGGATTTTAGAGAGCTTCGTGAATAGAGCGAGGAATGGAGATAGAATAACTGCACTAACAAATGAGCTAAATGCTTTTGCCAGACCCTAATAAGAGACATACTTAGAAATTGGATGGTTAGTACTACTCGAAAGAAAAAAACGTGAAGGAGGACGATGAATACGAGTAGGATAACGGGGAGGAGCAACATTAGAGACTAAAGGAGGAGATGAGATACATGATTATGGAGAAGATGTTGGCATGGGGTTTGGAGACCAGGGACGATGAGAGTATGCCTATAATGGGTCAGTAGTAATGACTGGAGGCATAGAGTCACTGGGTATGTCACTAGGTATGTCACTGGGTATTTTAAGAATAGGCACAGGATGAAGAAGAATGGAGATATCATCCATAACATGCTCTACTGGAGTTTCCAGAGAGGAAGAAGCACTTGTGAAAAAAGGAACCGCTTCCAAAAATGTAACATTCAAAGAGTGATACAAGTGACGTATGACAGGGTCATAGCAACGATATCCTTTGGACGTGGAGGAATACCCCAGAAAAACACACCTTATAGCCTTATCATCAAGTTTAGTATATGTAGGGCTACGATTTTGGACAAAATAGGTACACCCAAAAATCCTTGGGGACAATGGGAAAAAACCTACTACTAGGCTTAAGGCCATAAAGCGGAGCCTGGCCTTGTAGAACATGGCTAGGGTTACGATTAATAAGGTAAGTAGCTGTAAGGACAGCTAAATGCCAAAAATATTTAGGAACGTCCATACCATGTAAAAGACACCGAACCATAGCCATAAGGTGATGATTTTTACGTTCGGCCACCCCATTTTGTTCAGAGGTGTAAGGACAAGTGAGTTGTTGAAGAATTCCCCCTTTATTAAGTTCAGCCTGCAACTCATCAGTTAAGTACTCCCTAACATTATCAGACCGAATATTACGCACAACGGTATGAAATTGAGTTTTAATCATTTGAAGAAACTTTCTAAAATGAGAAAAATCTTCAAATTTTTTCTTTATAAGATAAACCCGTACAACGAGTATAATCATTAATAAGTGTAACATAATATTGGTGCTGTGACATGGATGTGACGAGGGAAGGACCCCACACATTGGGTGAATAAGATCAAAGGCACTAGGTTCCCGATGCATGCGAGGAATATAAGAGGTACAAGTATGTTTTGACAATTCAAAAACCACGTATTTAAAATGAAAATCCTTACAAGCTTTATTTAATGGAGGAAATAACCAACATAAATATTGAAAATTGACATGACCTAGACGAGCATGCCACAAATCTAAAGTTTGAATTGAAAACACATCATTATTTGAGTCAGGCAAAACAAAATTATTAAAATTGGGTAACACGGAAGCTTGAAGACTGGAGTACATCCTGGACACCAAAGATCACTGAAGTAGTAGAGGTTGTTACGCTTAAACCCCCTGTCAAAAATTTTCTTTGTAGTTAGGTCCTGCAAATAAAATGAATGGGGTAAGAATATTACAGCACATTTATGTTCTTTAACAAGGAGGTTAATAGAGCAAGTTAAAAGCAAAATTGGGAACATAGTACACAGATGAGAGGGTGATGTCGGGAGATAATCGAGCATCTCCCTGACTAAAGATGGGAATGAAATATCCATCTGCGATACGTATAAACTATTTAATGGAGGTAAAAGGTGAAGTAAAAATAGAAAGCTTACTGGTCATATGATTCTTTGCATCAGAATTGAGAATCCATGTGGGATGGCCTAACTTACCATGAAGAGATGGCGACTGCCGGGCCAGTGGATGAGGCAGGAGCTCCAAAGCCTGCATGTGATTGAAGTTGAGCAATCTGAGACTGAAGTTGACCATAATCGGGTGGATAAGGAAGCATCTCAACAACCGCTCCTATGCGGGGGAGCACCCTGGCCGTGACCAGTACCACGACCAGTAGATCGACTCTGAGTAAATTGCCCTTTCAACTCAGGATGATAGGTAAAACAACGATACATGGAGTGGCTCGGCGTACAACAATGCTAGTAGTAAGGACGATTACCTCCAGGACGAGAGCTAGAAGAAGCCGGAAAGGCCATCTGGTCTGGGACAGGTGGAGGAGAAGGCCTAGAATCAAGAGCAGAAAGTAGGCAACAACGTCTCTCATCACCATCAATAGTAGCAAAGGCCTCAAATAAAGAGGGCATAGGGACGGTATTCAGAATCTGGGTTTAGAGATCCTCGAACTCGGGCTTTAGGCCCATCAAGAACTGGTATGTACGACGGTGATCAAGCCGCTTGACTTCAACATCTCCATCATTAAGGAAATCTGTGATGGGTTCATACTGAGCTAAGTCCTCCCACTGAGTCTGCATGTATCTAAAAAAAGTCAGAAATAGAGAGCCCCAAAGTAGCTTAGGAGGCATAAGAGATAGCCTGGTAGAGCTTAAAAATACGGGAGTCAGAATGTGCATGATCATACATCTTCTTCAAAGCAATCCAAAGCCCATGAATGGTATTATGATACATAAACATATTATAGATCTGTTCATCCATCGAATTGAACATCTAGCCCAGAATAATACAGTTATTAATAAACCACTCCTCAAACTTCACGTCATATTCTGAGGGCTTTACCTCCTTCCCAAGTAACCACCCGATTTTGCGTTTACCTCCAAGATAGAGGCGAAAGGAATTAGACCATGCATGGAAATTTTTTTCATTTAGTAGAACACTAGTGACCCAGTGAACGGGAGTTGAATGAGACACAGAGAGATCCGAACGAGTAATCGCGGGAGTAGTAGGGTTGACCGGATCCACATTCTTACCAATATCAGTCATGATGCATTGAAGGATGACTAGAAGATGGATGCAGATTTGCCAAAAAAAAAATCACCAAATTGGCAACAAAGACAATCACAGTTGAAAACACGGTGGCCGGGGGTAACCGAAAACTCGATTACCCAGACTGATAGTTAAGAGCACACGACTTGCTCTAATACATCACAGAAGTACCCAACACGGGTAAAAGAGGTAGCTATCACAGAAGTACCCAACACGGGTAGAGGACGTAGCTAGATAGCTGCCTGACCAAGCCGAGGGGCTTGCTGGTGGCGCAAGGGCTGGAGAAGGCCTCAGCTAGGTGGAGGTAGGTTTGGCAAGGGCTACTGCAAGGTTCATGGTGGCCGGCTAGGGTTGGTGGTGCCGCAAGGTTGGTGGTTAGGGTTTGGTAGTATGGCTCTAATACCAAATAGAATTAGGAAATGACAATTTTATTACTATACATCCCACATATATATAGTATTACAAGGAGAAATAAGAAGGAAAGAAAATAAAGAGAATAGGAAAGAAAATGAATCAACTTAAATGTTGTCAACATGACCTAAAATAACACGACAAGATCTGGTATAAAATCCCCTAATTTCAACACTGTATAAGAAACAGTTGCAGTTGCATAGAAAACTATTGTTCTTGCTGCCAACTTTTCCTACCATCATCACAGAATTTGCACCTTCTATAACAAATCTTGTACCGAATTACGTTGTACGCAATAACCACAAAGCTGGTTGTAAGTTTTTTCGATGTTCATTCATAGTGGAAATTAGTTGCTTGGTGAGGTTTTACATGCATTGGGATTACTTTCCGCATTACAAAATCGTAGGTTTCGTGTATTTAGTACTATCTGTTATTTATAAATATTGAATTTCATATTTAATTTAAAACAGACCTATCCCCCCCCCAGGTCAATCGGTAAACACTAAATAATAGGGCACTTTTTCAATCCCAAAAAAATCTTACCAAAAGAATTGAGTTTTAAAAAAGTCTCAACCAAGGGAAATGTTGGCACATGTTAAGGAGTTTAAAGTAGTTAAAAAACATGGAGAATTCACAATGATGAAAAAGTAGGTGTGAATCTCACTCATTTATTTCTATTTGTGGCTATTTTTAACTCCTTAACATCTGCCCTTAGGGCACATGTTAATAGAATCTCTCAACCAATCTATATAAATCCAAAATAAATTGTACCAAAATGAAAGTAATTACGAAATGTACAATTAGAGATGGAGACAACTGTAAATTATGCAAATTGAAAACTAGAATTCTGGACAAAATTCTACAGTAATTGTCGCATATGGTGGCGAGCTAGAAATGTCCCACCATCTAGCAAGTACACTTTATCCCCTGTACTTTGACCGTTATTCAACTTAGGCCCCCTAAACTTTAGTTTGTGTTACATGCTATTGATTCATCTGAGGGCGATAAATACAACTTTAACGGCCTCTTCTTCCTCGGAGGCATGATTACAGGTGGTTCAGATAAATATTGCTTGATAGCTTCAAAGGCCTTTTGATGCTGATTCTCCCACTTGAATTCTTCCTCGACCTTCAGCTTGAGTAACGGGGACCAAACATGTGTTCGTCTTACGTAGTTTGAAATGAACCTCCGCAGAAAGTTGATTTGCTCGAGGAGTCTTTGGAGCTCTTTCTTGTTATTCAGGGGCTCTGCTGATTGAATGGATCAGGCTTTGTTTTTATCAACCTCAATGCCTCTTTGGTGTACTAGGAAACCCAAAAAGTTCCTTGCCGATACTCCAAAAGCACACTTCAAGGGATTCATCTTCAGCCCATGGGTCCTCATCCTTCCAAATGATCTTCATAAATCGGCCAAATACTTTTCTTGTGTCGCTGATTTTATGACCACATCATCGATGTATACTTCCATGATTTTCCCTATCATATCATGGAAGATTGCATTCATAGCTCATTGATATGTTGCTCCAGCATTCTTCAATTTGAACGACATTACCACCCACTCAAACATTCTAATTGCCCCTGGACATCTGAATGCGGTTTTGGGGAAGTCATCTTCAGCTATATAGATCTGAATGTAGCCTGAATGCCCATTCATAGTCGCAGCGTCAATCAGCTGATCGGCCATCAGCATTGGGTATTCATCATTTGGTGTAGCCAAATTCAGGTTTCTGAAATCTATACAGACCCTTATCTTATTGTTCTTCTTAACTACTGGCACAATGTTGGAAATCCAATCGATGTACCTAGTTGTTCTTATAAAACCGGCCTTCAATAGTCGTTCGATCTCTTCTTTGACTTTTAGAACGATCTCTGGGGACATTCTTCTGGGTAACTGCTTGAATGGCCTGCACCCTTCCTTGATAGGTAAGCGGTGTTCCACCAGCTCCCTTGCCAGCCCTGGCATTTTATGATAACTCCAGGCAAAGGAATCCTTAAATTCTCTGAGAAGAGAGATCAGCACAGTTTGGAAATCGGGCTCGAGTAACTGATTTATGTTGGTAGGTTGGTATTTACCACTTGCCCCCAAATTAACCTCAAGGAGAGGATCTTGTACATCGACCTTTAAGTCGTCGAGCTTTGCAGGGGTCGAAGACAACTCCTCTAGCTTTATGCAGTCTTCCATCATTTCTTCCTAATAATCTTCAATAATGTCAGCCAAATTGGCCGATGATATTTGTGCTTGCTTGTCTGCTAGAAAAGCCTGCATTCTATCCATATTGGCCTGCATGGCCAGTGCCCTTCTAAGCTTCACTGACGATGGGTTCTGGTCCATTGGGAATGTTGAGGTCTACGCCATCGTCGATCGGCGTAATCACGATTGATGGCCGATCGAGTTGTTTGTATACTTGAATCAATTGATTCTTTTGATCCTTCACCATGGTGGCCGATTTTGACCTACCGTTCTAATTTGTTCCAATGAATTTGACGGGGCCGATATCATCTTCATACAGAATGGCCTTAGAACAGTGAACCCTGGCAACAAAAGGCTTGTGGTCAGCCCAGGCTACTTCCACCTCATCACCATTCCAGAAAATCAAGAACTGATGCAAAGTTGATGGAATGCACCAATTGGTGTGAATCCAATCCCTACCGAGCAAGGCATTGTATGATGCTCCGGAATCTACCACAAAGAAAGCTATCAAGGTGGTCTTCTTTCCCACAATGAGTTCTACTGGGAGGATCCCTTTTGTCTTAGTGGGTGTCTCTGTGAATCTGCAGATTGTGAGCTCGGTTGGGATCAACTCCTTCTCGTCATGCTGTAGTTTCAGCAACATAATCGATGGCAGGATGTTCACTGTTGCTCCATTATCGATCAACACCTTCGAGTATGGCACTCCATCAATAGCCGCGTTGATGTATAACGGCTTCAGATGTTGTGACATTCCTTCTGCTGGTTTTTCAAAAACAACTTTTGCTGGTTTATTTCCTTTTTCATCTTCAATCTTCAGTCTAATTATCGATACCTTCGGCTTCTCTATTTTTACTTCCTGGTTAACAAATACAGGCATCGACGGACCCTTATGCAAATCACCCTCCATTTCGCTTGCCTGGTCTGGTCTCGCTCCGAAAGACATCGGTAATGTGTATACCATATTCACTGAGAAATCTTTTGGAATGCTTCCAAACTGGATATATTTGTCCAATGGTTCTTCGTAATGTGAATCGATATCGGCCATTTCTAAGTCCGATTCGTTCACCTCAGGAACGGATGGTGTTTCAAGTTTTGGAGGGTTGCCATCTTGGTCCTCCGTCTCGATCTTCTCTTTTCCCTTATAGCTTAGGATTGCCCTTGGTATCATGTCCTTTTGTTGATCTGCCCGTTTCTTTTCCATGCGGTATTTAGCTTCCCAGTCCCGAGCTGACTGCCTCAGCCTCTAAATTCTTCATTTTTGCATCTTGCTGAAGTATGTGTGCTCTGGGAACTTGGGGTGCTCCACTATTTTCCAACGGTTCACTTCAGCTTGTGGTGGAATAACCATCCGTGGGGATCGGTCTTAGCATTGGTAAGTTTTCCTTCTCTCGTCCTTGTTTTCCTGCCTTGGTTCATCACGCTAATTTCCATGCCTCTGGAACTCGGGCCTTTTGTGGTGCTAATTTGGATAACTGAGGCGACTTTGGATCGGTCTCTTCGGACTTAGTGACCAGTACACCCTTTCTTTCTTGGGCTGGTTAACTATTTCAGCCTTGCATTTTGGACACATCCCTTATTCGATCAAATCAACCATCCATCGCAAAGTTGGGACCGTACCGGTCTCTGTCTCGGCACGGTCTGACATAACTTTTAAAGCCAATCTCCTCTCGACTTTTGTTCATTCATGTTCGTGCTCATTTCTGCGGTGTTAGTTCCTCTGAGACCGATCTTTTCCTTTGGCCTACACAGGATGGTAAAATCAGGTGCAACCATGTTTGCCCCCACTATTTTAGGGAATGGGTTGCTATCCACTCCCATTACCTCCTTTTCTTTCTCGGCAAACTTCAGATTCCCCTTATCGATCATATCCTGCAAGATATTTCAAAACACTCGGCAATTGTTAGTTGTATGGTGCCAAGAGTTGTGCCATTTGCAATACTCTTTCCCTTTCAGCTCGTTGGCCGAAGGTAATTTAATGTCGTGAGGCAGCCGAATTTGCTTATCGACCATCATAAAGTCAAAAATTTGATCAGCCATCACTATATTAAATGAGTATTGCTTGCCGGCCTTAAAAGGCTATTTCTTGACTGATGATAGCTGCGCATCAGTCAATTTTGGCAACGGCTGACATAAATATGGCCATTTTGAGTCGATCTCTGCCATGTCTACTTCAGTGTTGATTTTGCACTCGGTAGCATGAATATCATAGTTGGGATCCCTATAATAGGTTCCCTTAGAGGAATTCTTCCTTTCTTGTTCCTCCCTGAGCATGTGCTCATATTGGGCAGCCCGAGTAGCCAGTTCAAATAGATCGCGGAAACCCATGCCGTTAAACTTTTTTCGTAGTTCAAAGGTGATTCCCCCCAGAGCTATATTGATAAATTCTTCTTCGAGCAACATAACCTTGCAGCGATGCTTTGTTCGTTTAAAACATGCAATATAGGCTTCTGTTGATTCATTTGGAAGCTGACACAGCCTAGTCAGATCGGCCATAGAGACCTCGGGCTCAGTCTGATAAAATTGGGCGTGAAAAGCTTCTTCCATTTGGTTCCAGGTGTGGAAAGAGTTTGGAGGTAAGTTAATGTACCAACTAAAAGCTACCCCAGTTAAGGAATTGGGGAATATTTTTATTAGCATATCTCCTCGGTGACTTACCTCTCCACTTTAAAGCAGGAAACGAATGATATGCTCTATGGTCGATTGGTCCCCCTCACCCGAGAACGTTATGAAGTTAGGCACCTTATATCCTCGGGGAAAAGGCACTCTAAGGCACTCTTTTAATGACATCGCTATGTGGCCTCCTATAAACAGGCCTCTGGGTTCTGCGGAGTAGGCCACCAAAGTCTTGGCGAATGACTTCGGCAGTATGCTCTCGGTCTATCCTAACCGTTTGGACAGGGATACCCCTTCTCATGCCAGTCTCATGTTCTAGACCAATTCCTTCATTCTCTATTGGTTCATCCTCGGTGACTAAATTGTCTCTGAACAATGGGTTAACTCTTCCCCACTGATGGTCTACATTTTGCCCGTTTAGACTGATCAGTTAGTCCTTGATGGTGCTACCTAGTCAGACTATAACCTGATGTGGGTTCACGATCTCTCCTAAAATTTCCTTGCCATCCCTCTTTGGAGGTGTAATGTATTTTTCGATTTGGGAGGATGAAGGGGCATTTTGACTTGCCACCAACCCAACCCGAGATAGGAAGGTTGGTGGAATGGATGGCTGTGAAGGATCACCTGCTTGGTGTTCTTTCCATTCCTTCATTTCACGGAACATTTCACTCACTTGGGTAAAAGTCTGGTCTTGCCTAATGGACATCTCAGCAAAGCATTGGTTGAAAAGTTCTAGCAAGTATTACCCATATTAGACAAGTCCGCTTGGCTGGCTACTGAGCTATCTACCGGTTCCATGATGGGTTCCAGGACAGGTTCTAAGACAGGTTCTAAAAAAGGGTCGCGTGAGCCTACCTCCTGGGAAATCCCCTTAGATTTGGTCCCTTTTTCCAGCCATTTGACACTGGTCCCACCGGGCGTGCCAAAAATTGTTTGCAAACAATTTTTTAGTATGTGGTGTGTGCTAGGCGTGCCAGAGTCCTCGTGAACTCAACGACGTTGTGATTACCGAATCTGACTTTCTAATTTAAACGATGATTGTTAAATAACAATTAATGGGTCTTAGCTCTACTCTGATGCAAGTAAGCAAATACAAATGGAAATTAAAAAAAAAAGGAAACAAATTAAACACTGAGATTTAGAATACCTCCACAAACATCATCTTCATTGATTGAATTCAAGTAGTGATTACAAACGCTCAAAGAACAATTACAAACACTCAAAAGAGAACAATGAGAACTCACAGATCACTCAAGAACAAGAACAGTATTGTTATGAGGAGAAACTAAAGTCTGCTAGCGCAGATGTGGCGTGTGTTTTAGCCCCCTCTAAATGTTGCCCATTCTGTTCTATTTATAGACTCGAGTACATAACCGTTTATGCTAGTAGGATTAGCGGGGTTAGTGGGGTTAGTTGCCCCTGATTTCTAGGTGTGAACAAGTTACTGCTCCCACTATGTCCCATGACCAACTTCCATGATCTATTTGATGATCTCACTTCTGCCACGTTCCTCTTTCATGTTACTGCTTTCTCTCCAGCTCAACATCTCCTAGAGCACACGTTCTCATCCTTGCTTAATTGCCTAAAAGCTTTGTGAGCAGATCCCAGGTGACCGGTAGCATCCCTTTCTTAGTAGCTTGATCTTTGTTGGTTGACGGTTCTCAGTCTTATATTTTATAGGAAGTCTACATGTGTCCATCGGTCTCGTTTGACCGATGTCTTCTTACCTATAGATTACTTATCAATTATTTCCCAAGCCCGATATTACATATCCTTTTATACCTCTTTCAGTCCCAACCCTTTCGGACCTTCATTGGTTGGTCATCGGTCTCGTTTGACCGATGTTATGACTATTGCTGCGTCTGCTTTGCAATTCTAGCCCTGCTTGTTAAGGCCGAGGTGTTTCTTTGAGAACCACGTATCATTTTGTCCTCGATTTTGACACCATTATTCACATATGGAATGTACCATTCTTACCTACTGCTAGTTCTGATATTAGTCTTTCCTTCGTCTTCAGCCTTATCACTTGTTCATCTGCTTACCTACTCTTGTGATGACGTCATTGACACGACTAAAAAGTTGTGCGCTCTTGTGCAACACCCAAGTGTAGGTGATCGTGCAAGTAATATAGTACTGGAAGTCCAGGTCGATCCCACAGGGAAGGAATAGGAAGAATATCTACTAAGTTACAACCTAAAGAAAAAGGAAAATAAGAATGAATGATTGGAGGTGTACTAACAAATTCTAATTAATTAAATTAAAATAAATAACAAAATAAAGTATAAAGAAACATAACTAATTAAACAGATAAACTAAAGGTGTTGGAAATACGTGAATCCACATTGATCCTAACCATCTACCATGCATACTCATTAATGTTCTATGGAGTTCATTCCTTTTTAGCATTCCGTATTTTTCTAAAGATATAGAATCAATAGCCCTTTCATGACCGGGACTACATCATCACAGTTGATTTAAAATATATAGAAGACTGTTTAAAACAATGGTTAAGACTCGCACCCACAATGGTGTTAGCATTGCGAGTGGTTTGCAAAAGATATTGAAGAAAAATGCTTTAAAGCTTTAAGTTTAAAGACTGTTTTGACAAACTGAGCATTTGGGGACAGTTTGATAACAAATCTGTGAAACAGAAAGTCTAGGAATACTGTATTGAATGTTCTCAAGAATCAGAGAGTTCGATCGATCAATGCGCTTTTGATCGATCGAACATCTTCATCTCTCGATCGATCGAAATGTCCTCGATCGATTGACTGTATCTCTGTCTCGATCGATCGAACTAACTTCAATCGATCGAACACAAGAATATTCTAATGCATAGCAGAGGCTTAAGATCACAGTTTCATCGTGATCTCCCAACCCGAGGACTACTCAGACATAGTCTGGAGTGTCTTAGATTTGTTTTTAACGTAAAGATCCATTAGGGATGCGTTTGGTTGTGATTTTAACATAGAAACTATGAAAACTAATGATTTCACCCTAACTAACATGCAAAACTACAATCTAACAGCTTAAACTATGATAAACTGCAAATGAAAAGTAAATAGAACAATAAAATGTAACCTGAAATGGAGAACTTTAATTAAAAGTATGAGAATCCAAGCCAAAACACGCTAAAACCTTGATCAACCCTATAAAAACATATAAACTCTTTATTTCTTTCTATTAAACTAATAAAACTCCAAGTGGGCGTCCCTTGGACGTGAATATAACTGGTATATATAGAAAAACCTAAGGCTAGGGTTACAGAAGATGTCCCTGCTGCGTGCGCGTAAGTTTTGATAAAAGCCATGTTCGATCGATCGAACATCTCTCGATCGATTGAACTTCTGGGATCGTCGAGCGCTTGAACTTCTTTCGATCGATCGAAACCTCGATTGCTCGAAACTTCTTCGATCGGTCGAAACTCTCTTTTCATGTTTGAATTGTCTTTATTGAACCCAAGCACTTCCTTTTATCTTACTTATTCAATTCTTCACACAGCAACATTAATCTGCACAATTAACCACTAAAACAATACCACTTATCATAGATTAATCATATCGTGTAAAAATTGGCATTGTAATTCAAATTGCAGATAAACAAGGGAATCGTGAACTAATTCAGTGTATTTTCTTCTTTTAGCGCGGTTGTATTTTACAAATACCCCCGCTTATCACAACCCCCAACTAGCCATTTTCTAGTCCCTAGCAATATAGCGAAAATAAACAAGCTAAACTAATATTACAATAAAACAAAATGAAACTAAAACAAACTAATCTAAATAGAAAGAAACTACCGAACTCACTTTCGCAGGAATCGCAGTTGCATTTAGCAAACGCAACAAGCTGTTAAACCCCTAGGTTCCCCCTAGTGGACGAGTGTTGTCTCGTGAGGGTTTGCAGTGAGTGTACCCACAAAATTCTCTAATTTTTTTAAGCTCAAAAAGATATAGAACAACTAGTAAACACTCCCTCCAATCCAACTGTAAACTTAGCTCCACAAAACATATCATCCTCGTTCAAACCATGAAAGAAATACACATGCTCCTCATGTTACCAAGATAAAAATAACATATGCATCACATCCATGTATCCGCGTGTGTGTGAAGTTAACAACTATACATCAAACTTTATTTAGAGTTGTTTAGACTATCATACGCTCAGAACTTGTAGTTTCAACTCAATTCTTACATGGTTTTACGCTCAAGAATGAACATCTCACAGAAACTTGGTTAATAATGATCGCACATTGTATGAAAGCTTTGATAGGAGTGATTCTTCAGATACTAATGCTTTCATACTCGACTCTATAGAAGACGAACATTTAGAGTGCAAAGTCTCAAGAAAGGAATACTACTTACTAGAGGAGCGAAATACCGTGGATAACTCAAATTACACGTTCGTGTTTAAACTAGGTTGTTGAGAATCATTAAGGCTTTGACTTTACGGTTTAATTTTATATAGTAGGACAGAAAGGATAGGGGTAAGAATTTGCACATCTTTAGCATTTGATTGAGTGTAGTAATTCCTTCTTTACCTCATTCCAACCATCCTCTATTCTAATGTATATATATATATTTATTTATTTAAAAATTTTTTTTAACTTGAACTCTTTCTTTCCTTTTCTCTTTTATGCAGCCCCTCCCACAACTACTCCCTCCTCGTCACATACTTCAACAATTTATCACATTAGATGTGCAATGGGGTGTATTGAGGTCAAAGTATAAGATTAGGGATTTAGGATTTCATAATAGATTAGGTGTTGGAGTTGAGAACAATGCATATTCTGAGATGTTGATACATGTATATGGAAAGGTAAGGAGCAAACAGCGATGGCTTAAATCATTTTCTCAACTTCTTAATTTTTAACACTTAAGTGTGCATTGAGTTTTGTTGATAAATCCTAAACGTTCTCCTCTACTAAGTAGCCAAAATAAATAATTAGAGACTCTTCAACGAATTTAATACACTTATTCAAGAAAGACAATTTGAATGTAATGTGATAATTCCCTTAGAACTGAAGATTGGATTCAAAAGCTCGCTAAGGGTAACTAGTTTCCACTACATATTCTTTAAAGTACAAAAGTCGTCTTAACTCTTATTCAGATTTTCTGCATAGCTATTAACATGTGCATAAGGAGTTGGAATACACGAATGGTTAACACATGCAATCATCCTAGGGCACTAGAAAAAACGCGTGAATTTAATTCATAAAAAGATGAGATTAATGTGAATGTATAATTGTTTGGTAACAGCTAACAGGAGTAAGTATTGCAAGCAAGTCGTTCTACCAATAAAGTTATAATTTCAAAAAAAAAAAAAAAATTGTTGATTTCATTTTAAAATTTGTTTAAAATTTTCCAAATTCAACCGAGAATGTATGAAATGTGCAATAAATACATTCAGATTGCTAAGTATTGTCACAACCCGGTCCCACAATAGCAGAACCGGAGCCCGTGGTACGCCACCGAGGCTAAACCAATTCATTAACGTTCTTGAAATTTAGTTTGAAGAACACATGCAGCGGAAAAACAAAACACATTTTAAAACTAGGGGTCCAGTCGACTGGGTCGGGTGAAGAGAGCAGAGAGTTTTCAAAAATTGTTTACAGCCCTTCCAGTCGACTGAGACTGGGGTCCAGTCGACTGGGGCCTCCAATTTTCAGTCGGCTGAACTTCCTTCAGTCGACTGAAGCAAGCAGAACCAAAAATCACATAAACTTTCAGAGGTCCAGTCGACTGAGGCAGGGCCCAGTCGACTGCTTTTGCCATATTAAAAAGCAGTTGCTAGCAGGCACAAGGGTCCAGTCGATTGAACACTTAACCAGTCGACTGCTCCCCTGACAGCAGCCCAATCTACAGAAAAAACAAGTTTTAAAAGCTTTTTAAAACAACCAAGTGTTAACCACACACTCCAACCTCACATCAAAGTAATCCTAGCTGTATTAAAACATTACCAAAGTATAATTACAACATGTTACTAACTATTACCATGCTTTAGGTCCATTCTAACATACTAAGTTAAACATAAGTTAAACATTCAAATCTTTATTACAACATTCCTATTGTTCCAAAACTACAAGATCAACATTCAGGTTGCCTTCTAAGCGAACTCTAAACCCACGTGCTCACTTCTCCGATTCCTCGCCAGCATTAACACCTGAAATGGTTATTTGAATAACCACAGATATTTGATTTGTTTAAGCTAACGCTTAGTGAATAAAACAACATATGCACATGAATGATAAACATGTCCGCATTCACATCTCTACATTTCATACTAGTCGCGGGAGACTCACGTGCCCGTCCATACTCCCAATCCGGGACTCCTCGCCAATAAGTCCACGTGAAAGGGTAAGACCCACAATTCTTCTCTTCAATCGTGCGACCTTAATGCCTATATCGGCTCCACAAAATGGCACGGTGACCACGTGCTCCTTCTGACCCACATAAGCAACTTAACATGCTCAAATACATATCACCATGCTCGCGGAAATCAAACATTTCGTCGTGATATTGGGCCTACTTATCAATACAAATGCCCAATATGAACTACACAGTATATATCTATGAATTAATACATGCTATTCAAACATAACATGAATACACGTCAAGAAATCATTCCGAAACATAGTTGGATCAGTCACCTTCGATTTACGCTCTTAAACTTCGATCCAAAGAAAACCCGTGTACAAAGAACGTGTAGAAGTCCGTCTAGTACAATTCCTATGGATCAAAATTCCATTTATCAACTTTTATAAAAAATTCTAGAAAACAACTTTTTGGAAAACTTGGCCAAACAAGCCCTAACATATACCAAAACGAAGCTCTTACCTCGAGGAGCTCGAATATGAAATATGGGAGAAAACAGACTGACGGAAGGTTGTCGTTTGGCGTCGCAAAGCTCTAAGCTCCAAAATCTCCTTATGGCCCCCTTTTTGGAATTTAGGTTAAGACTTGTGAAATTTATGAAAGTCATCACTTTCTATATATAGGCAAAACTATCGGGAATTACGTTTACCTCCCCACGAGTTTTCAAAACTCCTAATCAGTCTCTAAAACTTTCTATTCAGCTTATTCATAGCTTTACAAGTGAAACCTCAAAATTATAAAAGTTTTCGACTAAGTTCCATTTGGTTGCTAAAACGCGAATTTCTACATGACGTTTCTGAAGTTGCTAATTAGCCTACCAAATTAATAGCGTGTTAAATCATTCTCACCAGGATACTTAAACTAATGACAGATATAAATTCTAAACAGAAAATAATACAGATATTGAAATACACAGGTAAACATTTATTTTCAGATAAACATTTAAAGTATTCCACAGTGACCGCCTCATACTCGGAGAGACGTCGCAACAACAAATCCTCAATCACCACAGTTTCAAAGGGTTCTCTCCCTGGGCGGGAGCCTAAGACCACTGTCTTAGCTCGAACTGTGCAACCTCAATACAAGGATCAACCTCGTCGTCAGAATCAAGCTCCTCAGCCTCTGTGGGCGTCCTAGAAGCTACACCCTCTGTATCAGTGCCACCTCCCCTCTTCCTCTTTGCCCCTACCTTAGCCTTACCGTTTGCTTTTCTCTTCTTTTGAGCATCAGAACGGTGGGCTGCCATCTCGCCAAATCGACTCGAGGCTTGAAGAATCGAATCTGTGGCCAATGGAACTAGTCCAGCCTGCTTAATGACCCGATGTATAGGCCAAGCACCCTTGAGATGGCGCTTGGCGGCGATGTACTGCGTAGGCTGAACTAGGAAGACAATCTATAGGTGAGACAGACAGACACGCTATCCTGTCCCAATAGTATACAGGGCACGGGCATACCACGCGGCGAACTTCTCGTGATAAGATGTCATAAAATACAGTTCACCAGCATCAGATGGAGGAGGTGGTAGTTCTTAGTGAGAAGCTTATCCTCGATGAGAGATACGCCGTTCCAGAACTGAATGGTGCCGCCTGTAAGCTCATGCATAATGGTGGTAGGAGGCATCTCTGGGGTGCCTGGTAGGCGAGGATAGAAACAATCTGGTACCTCAAGTACCCCCAGAGCAGCTGAAATGGTGGTAGGGCTGAGTAGGATCTCATGCCCGAGGAAGAATGATCTGTATGTGAACTGGGCCGTATGATCCTTGATCATAGAGGAGCAGGCTTCACGAATCCAGTGGATGTTGATTCTCTTTGTCTGGATCAACATATTGTACCATGATGGCTGGTCTTTGATCCGTCCTAAAAACCATGGGGCTGAGAGCCATACAGACTCCACTGTACGCTCCAACATAACCTTCCTGGATTGGAAGTATCTCGTAAACCAAACCCGCTCCTCTTCATTTCTGAGCCCATGATCTGGTATGGGGTCTGGTATAGTGAGGTCAAGCGGCTTGGAATTGTGGTACCCTGTGATAGGATTCATCATGAAAGCCCTGAAATGGAAGAAACAGACAGTAAATACATTAAAATAATGAAACAGAAAAGAAACTGAAACTGCTGCCCTTCGATCGATCGAAGTATGTTCGATCGATTGGGAAAGTCATATGTTCGATCACTCAAGATGAGTTTGATCGATTAAAATGTTGCTGTGCTCGATCGCTCCATCCCAATTTGATCGATCGAACGCAGCGAAGTAACAATGACAAGAATGGAGACAGAAACTAACTGCATATAGACAATAGCCAACAAAAACAACAATTAAATGGTTTAAAGCCAATGGGGGGCACCCTATAACAATTCAAATGAAAAGGAAAAACTGAGGGAGTGTATCAGAACCTCACCTCGAGATACGCACACAGGGGGAGATGAGGAGGATGATGATGATGATCAGAGGGGCCGGGTGCCGGGTGCTCCTTAATTGGTGTGATTGTACATGGGGAGTCCAAAGTTTGCACGAGCCTCTCTGTCTCCGAGCGATTGAGAGTGAGGGAGATAAAGAGAGACAGAGAAAGTGTATAAAAGATACCTCGTTTAAAAACAAGTCTCTCGATCGATCGAGCAAGTTCGATCGATCGAACTTTCGATCGATTGAGACATGCTGAAGCGCTCGAGGGTTTGATAATTTCGATCGATCGAGATGAGTTCGATCGATCGAACTTAGAAATTCTACAATATCATTAAATTAAAGGATTATACACCTCTAACTAATCAGCATTGGTCTAGACATACAGGAAAATGATAAAACAGTACAAAGGCAGGATATGTAAGCCAAAAATCATCATGATAGATAGAAAATTGCAAATTTCTAGAAATAAAACATTGTAATAGCATCCATTTGCAACATTATTACCCCCAACATGGTATTTTAAACCTTATTGATAAAGGGAAAAAACAAAAAAATGAAAAGAAACTGAAAATAATAAAACTTTGTCTAGGAGTACACTTCAATTGATGAAAGAAAGATGAATGACAGAATACAATTGAAGTGAAGCACTAATCTTCAAGCACGAATATATCCTCTTCCACAGCTTCTTCTTTTTTTGCCACATCTCTGAATGTGGAGTCTAAACCTGATGATTCCCTTTTCTAGAATAGTCAGAAAGCAGCCAGGGCATCATTGGGCAAGTCTGGACTCTCTAAAGGATTGATCGCACAAGGAGGAGGTGATTCGGATGGCGACATTGATAACAGAGTGTAAGTTTGCAACAGACTTTCCTCTTGTGGCGGAGTACTCGGGGACCTTACATATGGTCCAAATCCATGGAATAACTAATTCGGAAGGAATAGTGGCGGTAATATTTGATTCATAGTGACAATCCTGACAAAGAAAACCAAAAGAGAATAAAACGAAAGGAAAAAATTAAAGAAAACAACCGAAAAAACTAAAGGAATAAACAAAAACAAGAACTGTGACCAAGAAGCAACCTCACTATTGGCATGATTGAACCGTGTGCACCAGTAGGCAGAGGGCATTGAAGCTGGAACAACAAATAACTCAACTGCACATAAATGTAGGGAACCACATCATTATGTTGATGACAAGGAAGTCATCAACATAAATGAATACATCATTATGGCATTCTGGCACCACATCCTGTAAATCTCCTTCTTCCCACGGTTCCCACATTGAATCATTCTCCCATTGTTCCATCAGAGCATCATCGACTTCCTAAACAACATACCCCTCTGGTTCTCCCTCCTCTTTAAGAAATTTTATGTGCTCAAACGGATTGATCTGGAGGAGAGCTGGGTTATATGGGATGTATCCTTGGGTCAAGTCGATGACATCTTCTGCCCCTGGTCCTTGATAAGGAGTAAAACAGAATGCTATCTCATTGGCAGTCCAAGGTGGGCTAGGATATTCTGAATCGGCCCATGTCCTAAATGAGTGGACATCATCATCTCTCATGTTGAACAGCCTGTTGGAGATAGATAAAATGGAATAGCAAATTAGAATCTAGGTCACACTTTAAAAAAAATAGATACACAAAAGAAATTAAACAAAACAAAATGCAGTGAATGAAAGAATACAACAACATGGTAAAGACGCACTTGAGCGTTTTAGGTTGAGGTATAATCGGGCTCATCCAGTTGGATGTGCTCGACCTCTGGTTGGAAATCCTCTAAGAACGATTTTAACCTTTGGCCATTAACCTTGAAACTTTCGTCGTTCTTAGGATTAAATAATTCGACAGCCCCATGTGGAAAGATAGATTTGACTATAAAGGGTCCTGTCCACCTAGATCGGAGTTTTCCTGGGAAAAGGTGAAGGCGAGAGTCGTACAATAAGACCTTCTGCCCCGGCTCGAAATTTTTTTGAAAAATTGTTTTATTTTTGTGAGCCTTGAACCTTTCCTTGTGTAATCTAGCATTATTGTATACATCTCGACGTATTTCTTCCAGTTCAGCCAACTGGAGTTTTTGAAGATGACCTCCCTCTTTAATGTCGAAGTTTAATGAGCGTGTCGCCCAATATGCTTTATGCTCAATTTCAACGGGCAGGTGATATGCTTTTCCATATACTAGCCTGAATGGGGACATACCCAGATTTGTCTTGTAGGCAGTGCAGTATGCCCATAGAGCATCAGTCAGTTTGTAAGCCCAATCCTTTCTGTTGAAACTAACCGTCTTTTCTAGTATATGCTTGATTTCACGGTTAGCCAACTCTGCCTGCCCGTTAGTTTGTTGGTGGTAAGCCAGAGCGATCTTATGATTTACCCCATATTTCTTGAGTAGTGATTCCAAAGGCCAATTACAAAAATGCTTGCCTTGGTCACTTATTAGTGCTTTTGGGGTTCCGAAACGTGACAGGATATTTTCCTTAAGGAAGGACATTACTGCTTTGTGATCATTGTGTCTCGTCAGTATTGCTTCCACCTATTTTGATACATACTCCACAGCTAGGAGTATGTATTCGCAGTTATTTGATTTTGGAAACGGGCCCAAGAAGTCTATACCCCAACAATAAAAAATTTCAATTGTGATGATGGGAGTTAAGGGCATAGAATTCCTTTTCAAAATTGTACCAAGCTTTTGACAGCGTTGGCACGATTTACAAAAAGAATAGGCATCTTTGAACACGGTGGGCCAATATAAGCTGCTTTGTAGGACTTTTTGTGCGGTCTTTTGGGAGGCAAAATGGCCACTGCAGGCTTCAGAATGACAAGATGCCAAAATTATAGTTATGTCTTCATTCGGGACGCATGATGCCATGATCAGCACAATACTTGAATAAGTATGGGTCATCGAAAAAGAAATGACGTGCGAACGAAAGGAACCGTTTCTTATCCTGATTTGACCAATGACTAGGGGTCTCTCTCGTAACTAGATAGTTCACTATATCCGCATACCAAGGCAAACTGGAAATAGCCATCAATTGCTCATCTGGGAATTCATCCTTTATCGGTATAGGTTCAGTGTTATCAACAAATGTTAACCGAGATAAATGGTCAGCGACCACATTCTCTACTCCTTTTTTATCCTTGATTGTGATATCGAATTCTTGGAGTAGGAGTATCCAACGGATAAGCCTTTGCTTCGCATCCTTCTTAGATAACAGGTACTTCAAGGCTGAGTGGTCTGTAAAACAGACGATTGGAGACCCTATTAGATATGACCTGAACTTATCTAGAGCAAAAACTATTGCCAGTAATTCTTTTTCGGTAGTCGTATAATTCATTTGAGCTTTGTTTAGTGTTCGACTAGCATAGTAGATTACGTAAGGCTTATTTCCTTCCTCTGTCCTAGAACTGCGCCATTGGCATAGTCGCTAGCATCGCACATTAACTCAAAAGGCAAACTCCAATCGGGCGCCTGTATTATCGGTGCGGAGGTAAGGTGTTCTTTTAGTGCGTCAAAAGATGTTTGACAATTTTTTGACCATTCAAAAGGCATGTCTTTAATCAATAGTTGACACAGTGGTCGGGAGATCGCACTAAAATCTTTTATAAAGCGACGATAAAATCCCGCATGTCCCAAAAATGAGCAGATGTCTCTGACTGTACGGGGGATAGGTAGGTTTGAGATTATATCGATTTTTACTTTATCGACTTGGATACCTTTATCAGAAATAATGTGGCCAAGGACAATTCCCTTGGTCACCATAAAGTGACACTTTTCCCAGTTTAATACTAGGTGTTTGTCCTCACATCGTGCTAACACACGTTCCAGATTATCTAAGCAATTTTCAAAGCTATGGTCGAACACTGAAAAGTCGTCCATAAAGACCTCAAGTATTTGTTCGACCATATCGCTAAAGATACTTAACATGCACCGCTGAAACGTAGCAGGTGCATTGCATAACCCGAAAGGCATACGTCTGTAGGCAAAAGTACCGAACGGACACGTGAAAGTTGTTTTCTCCTAATCTTCAGGAGCAATTTCTATTTGGTTATAACCGTTGTATCCGTCTAAAAAACAATAGTACTTGTGACCCGCCACTCGTTCTAACATCTGATCCATAAATGGTAGTGGAAAGTGGTCCTTCCGAGTCACAGTATTCAACTTTCGATAATCAATGCACATCCGCCATCCGGTGGGGACGCGTGTTGGTACTAATTCACCATCTTTATTAGGAATAACCGTTATGCCTGCCTTTTTGGGCACCACTTGGGTCGGACTAACCCAAGGGCTATCAGAAATAGGATATATAATCCCAACATCAAGTAGTTTTAACACTTCCTTTTTAACTACCTCTTACATGTTGGGATTCAGACGCCTTTGCATTTGTCGTGAAGGCTTAGTGTCTTCCTCCAGATATATCTTATGGGTCCAAATAGATGGGCTTATGCCTTTTAGGTCGGTAATAGTCCATCCCAATGCTCCCTTATGCTATTTGAGCATTTGAATTAACTTATCCTCTTGTTCCAGACTGAGAGTGGATGAAATTATAACAGGATAAGTTTTTTCAGTCCCCAGGAAAGCATATTTAAGCTCTTCAGGAAGCTCCTTTAACTCCAAATCTGGAAATTGAAAATTTGAGGGCATAACTACTTTTGTTTTCGGAGGTAGGGGTTCATATGGCGTTACCCACATGCATTCAGCTCTATCCTCCTCTCGTGTATCCATCATGAGATAAGTGTGATTTAAAGCATAATCCAATGGAGTGGAATCTTTAGGTTGATAGGTAGTGTCGAATTGTGACACAACTATTTCCAAGGGGTCTTTATAATCAACAAAATCTACCTCCTCTTCGATGATCGTTTCAACGTAGTTGACCTCCTCTTCGTCATCGTATTCTTCCGGTCGGGGATTTGAGAAGATTTTGACATTTAAAGTCATATTCCCGAATACAATGGTCATAATACCACTTCTTATTTTTATTATGGCATCTATGGTGTTGAGGAATGGACGTTCGAAATCACCGGGATTTGTGAGCATGGATTGGACACAGGTTCGGTGTCCAAAATTACAAAATCAACCAGGAAGACAAAGGAGTCTATTTGCACTAGAGCGTCCTCCAGTATTCTTCTAGGGTATTTGACGGACCTGTCTGCCAATTGCAATGCAACTCGGGTAGGTTTGAGTTCATCCAACCCTAATTGTTTATAAACTGAGTATGGCAGCAGGTTCACGTTTGCTCCGAGATCAAGGACGGCGTTGTCTATTCTTTGATTTCCAATTCGGCACGAGACAGTTGGGGTACCGGGGTCTTTAAGTTTTGGAGGCAATTCGTTTTGGATGATTGTGCTTGCTTGGCAAGCCACATAAGCGTGTTTCCTCACGCTTTGCCTCCTCTTGACCACGCAAAAGTCTTTAAGGTACTTAGCATAGGCCAGCACTTGTTTGATTGCATCAAGGAGTGGAAGATTGATTTTGACTTATTTGAACAGTTCCAAGAACTCCTAATTCTTTGCCTTATTTTTGGGGTTCCTAAGCCTCTGAGGATAGGGCGCAGGGAAAGGGCATTTAGGGATCCAGGCCTTCGCTCAACTTCTTCTACTTCTTTAGGAGCGTCGTCTTTTTTAACCAATGGTTCGTTATTAGTGAGTTGTTCTTCTTCCTGAGTAGATGGTTTGTTCCTAGTCACCACTTCCTCCTCTTCATACTCCTCGGGAGTAGAATGAGGCATGTTTTGCCCTATGACCTTGCCGCTTCTTAGAGTTGTCACGGCTTTGGCATGCTCATGGATGTTGGGACCATTATTGAATCCCTTAGGGTTTAGAAGTGGTTGAGCGGGAAACGTTCCACTCGAACCCTCTTGTCGTGCATCCATTCTATCTAACGTCACAGACATTTTGCTCATCATTTGAATTAATTGTTGCGTTAGATTCACGTTAGAAAGAAGATCTTCCTCCTGTGCCTTTTTGTGAGGGGGAACGTACACGTTCGCCTGTTGATTAGAGGGTTGAGCTTGGTTATAGTTATTAGGTCTGTTTTGATTGAATGGCTAGGGCTGCCTATTGTATTGCCCTTGATATTGGTTATTGTTGTTATAGGGCTGTTGTTGGTATTGATTTTGGGTCCCAGCATTATTTTTCCAATCAAACCCGGGGTGATTCCATCTATTGTTATTATTTTGTGAATTATAATTATTATAGGAATTCCCCGCCCCCCTATACCCTTGCATGACATTTATTTCTATGGGGGGTTATTCTTGAAAATACGGCACATTGGGACAGTATTGATTGGTATGTCCCAACATATTGCATGTGCCACATGGTTCTTCAGGCAAAACCTGCCTAGAACCTTCCCCTTTCATCCCTAATTCCTCTACTTTCTTAGCTAATTCCTCATATTTATTTATTAGGTGATCTTCGCTTTTTAGTTGGTATAAACTCTTCTCCTCTATACAGGATATCTGTGAGCGTGGAATATCTTCAAAATTGGACTATTCATGGGCATGTTCAGCTAGCCACTTAAAGTGAGCTTCAGCTTCTTCAGTATTTTTGCAAAGAAATGGTCCTGAACTCATGGTCTCGACCAACTTTTTAGTTTCACCATTTAACCCTTCGTAAAAGTAGCTTATGGTTTGCCATTTCTCATACCCATGATGTGGGCATGATAGAAGAAAATCCTTGAAATGCTCCCAAGTTTGAGTGAAGGTTTCATTGCTCTTTTATTTGTAAGAGTTAATTTGTCGTTTAAGCTCAGTGGTCATGCGAGGTGGAAAGAATTTCTTTAGAAATGCCATGTTCATTGCATGCCAGGTGTATATTGAATTCGGCTTCAACGTGAGTAGCCACGCTTTTGCTTTATCCTTCAAAGTGAAAGGAAATAGCATTAGGCGTGTCACGTCTATAGGACAATTTTATGAAAATGTTTTACAAAATCTTCGAAGTCCTTGACATGTAGATATGCCTTCTCGCTATCCATTCCATGGAATGTAGGAAGGAGTTGAATCATTCTGTTGTGAAATTAAAATTCACCATCATGAGGTGGAATGAGAATACAAGAAGGTGTGGGAGCATGTTCAGGTGTCATGAGATCACACAAAGAACGAAGTGAATCGTCGATTGGGACAACCACATTATCACCGTTTTCACTTTGATTATCGGCCATTGAATTAATAGGTGTGGCTATGGGATTAATAGAATTAGAAGAATCAGATAAGTAGAATGGATTTCCAAGAATTCCTTCGATGGAATTTTCGGACATGAATAGGAAAAGATCCTAAAAGGTTTTAATTTAAAGAAGAAAAGAAAAAGAAAAAGAAAAATAGATAAAGATAGTTTGAGGTAAACTAAGTATTAACTCGTCGCCTTCCCCGGCAATGGCGCCAAGAACTTGACACGACTAAAAAGTTGTGCGCTCTTGTGCAACACCCAAGTGTAGGTGATCGTGCAAGTAATATAGTGTTGGAAGTCCAGGTCGATCCCACAGGGAAGGAATAGGAAGAATATCTACTAAGTTACAATCTAAAGAAAAAAGAAAATAAGAATGAATGATTGGAGGTGTACTAACAAATCCTAATTAATAAAATTAAACTAAATAACAAACTAAAGTATAAAGAAACATAACAAATTAAACAGATAAACTAAAGGTGTTGGAAATACGTGAATCCACATTGATCCTAACCATCTACCATGCATACTCATTAATGTTCTATGGAGTTCATTCATTTTCAGCATTCCGTATTTTTCTAAAGATATAGAATCAATAGCACTTTCATGATCGGGACTACATCATCACAATTGATTTAAAATACTTGGAAGACGGTTTAAAACAATGGTTAAGACTCGCACCCACAATGGTGTTAGCATTACGAGTGGTTTGCAAAAGATATTAAAGAAAAATGCTTTAAAGCTTTAAGTTTAAAGACTGTTTTGACAAACTAAGCATTTGGGGACAGTTTGATAACAAATCTGTGAAATAGAAAGTCTAGGAATACTGTATTGAATGTTCTCAAGAATCAGTGAGTTCGATCAATCGATGCGCTTTTGATCGATCGAACATCTTCATCTCTCGATCGATCGAAATGTCTTCGATCGATTGACTGTATCTCTGTCTCGATCGATCGAACTAACTTCGATCGATCAAACACGGGAATTATTCTGATGCATGGCAGAGGCTTAAGATCACAGTTTCATCATGATCTCCCAACCCGAGGACTACTCAGACATAGTCTGGAGTGTCTTAGATTCGTTTTTAACGTAAAGATCCATTAGGGATGCGTTTGGTTGTGATTTTAACATAGAAACTATGAAAACTAATGATTTCACCCTAACTAACATGCAAAACTACAATCTAACAGCTTAAACTATGATAAACTGCAAATGAAAAGTAAATAGAATAATAAAATGTAACCTGAAATGGAGAACTTTAATTAAAAGTTTGAGAATCCAAGCCAAAACACACTAAAACCTTGATCAACCCTACAAAACATATAAACTCTCTATTTCTTTCTATTAAACTGATCAAACTCCAAGTGGGCATCCCTTGGACGTGAATATAACTGGTATATATAGAAAAACCTAAGGATAGGGTTACAAAAGATGTCCCTGCTGCGTGCGCGTATGTTATGATAAAAGCCATGTTCGATCGATCGAACATCTCTCGATCGATTGAACTTCTGGGATCGTCGAGCGCTTGAACTTCTTTCGATCGATTGAAACCTCGATCGCACGAAACTTCTTCGATCGGTCGAAACTCTCTTTCATGTTTGAATTGTCTTTATTGAACCCAAGCACTTCCTTTTATCTTACTTATTCAATTCTTCACACAGCAACATTAATTTACACAATTAACCACTAAAACAATACCACTTATCATAGATTAATCATATCGTGTAAAAATTTGCATTGTAACTCAAATTGTAGATAAACAAGGGAATTGTGAACTAATTTAGTGTATTTTCTTCTTTTAGTACGGTTGTATTTTACAAATACCCCTGCTTGTCAGTCATCAAGCCACATGATTGTCATGTGCCTTGGGCAATCTCAAATTAGGGTGCAAACACCTATCCAACCTAAAACTATCGTAAGGTTAGTATCTTCATAGGTGGAAAAGAGTCTAACGATTTATAACTTAAGTGTGTAGGACAATCGGTGTACACGTCTTATCCTAAAGCTCTGATACCAAAAATCCCAGTCACGCCCCGGAGTAGCCAAAATAGGGAAAATTTTAAAATTTTTATCTTGGACCCTGAGGCACGTGACTGGTATCACCGAATTGTCCATGACCAAAATACTAATAATAAATAATGTAATCAAAAGGATAAAACCAACATCTGCTTACATGGATATATTACAATGAGAGGCCACAGTATTAGTTAACTATTACAGCATGGTAGATACATCAAAGTCTTATGGCTTTAGAGCCCTACAAAACTATTACAAAAGATATGATAAGTCTTCGGATAGAGATTTCAACCAAAAACATTTACAAAGACATTTACAAAGACAGTCACTAGTCTTCTCTCTAACTAGTATATTCATAGCCATCTTCGGTGTACTCTTCCTCCATGTTCTTTTCTTGCGTAGCATCATTACCCGTGTACTCGTCACCTAGATAAGCTGGACATGGGAATGTCCAGCGATATGAACATCATCAGCTTATGAAAGCCGAGTGAGAAAACTAAATCAAATTGAACTTATATAGCTACACCCAAACAAGATATGTTTACTACCTCTATTACGTCTTTTAAAATTCTCCCACGTTCTCACCGTCGAACTATGATCACTAACGTGCCCGACTAAGTATTCAAAAAGAATACGAACATCCAACTTGACTTGCCTCGACATCATTAAAGCTACTACCATCCATTTCTATAATTCGACACCATTCACCAAGCCAAACACCTTTCACTAACGACCTCGTCACGAAGAATCGAAGTGTTACGGAGTTCAAGGACATGCATTTTGTCACAAAGAACCAAAAGGAGCTTTAACTCTAAAAACCACCACTGCATCACGAAGAACTGAAGTATTCACCATATCCGTTTCATCATGAAGAACCGAAAGGATACACTATTTCATAACCATCACTTCGTCTTGAAGAACCGAAGTATTCACCATATCCGTTTCGTCACGAAGAACCGAAAGGATACACAATTTCATAACCATCACTTCTTCAAGAAGAACTGAAGTATTCACCATATCCGTTTCATCACGAAGAACCAAAAGGATACACAATTTCATAACAATCACTTCGTCATGAAGAACCGAAGTATTCCCCATATACGTTCATCACGAAGAACCGAAAGGATACACAATTTCATAACCATCACTTCTTCATGAAGAACCGAAGTATTCACTATATCTGTTTCGTCACGAAAAACTGAAAGGACACACAATTTCATAACCATCACTTCGTCACGAGGAACCAAAGTATTCACCATATCTGTTTCGTCACGAAGAACCGAAAGGATACACAATTTCATAACCATCACTTTGTTATGAAGAACTGAAGTATTCACCATAACTGTTTGTCACGAAGAACCGAAAGGATACACAATTTCATAACCATCACTTTGTCACGAAGAACCGAAGTATTCACCATATCCATTTCGTCACAAAGAGCCAAAAGGATACACAATTTCATAACCATCTCTTTGTCACGAAGAACCGAAGTATTCCCCATATTCGTTTCGTCACGAAGAACCGAAAGGATACACAATTTCATAACCATCACTTTGTCACGAAGAACCAAAGTATTCACTATATCCGTTTCATCACGAAGAATTGAAAGGATACATGATTTCATAACCATCACTTCGTCACAAAGAACCGAAGTATTCACCATATCCGTTTCGTTACGAAGAACCGAAAGGATACATAATTTCATAACCATCACTTTGTCACGAGGAACTGAAGTATTTACCATAACCGTTTCATCACGAAAAATCGAAGATACACAATTTCACAACCATCACTTCGTCATGAAGAACCAAAGTATTCCCCATATCCGTTTCGTCACAAAGAATCGAAAGGATACACAATTTTATAACCATCACTTCGTCACAAAGAACCAAAGTATTCACTATATCCGTTTTATCATGAAGAACCGAAAGGATACACAATTTCATAACCATTTCTTTGTCACGAAGAATCAAAGTATACCCCATATCTATTTTATCACGAAGAACCGAAAGGATACACAATTTCATAACCATCACTTTATCACGAAGAATCGAAGTATTCACCATATCCATTTCGTCATGAAGAACCGAAAGGATACACAATTTTATAACCCAACAAACAGACCCTTTTCTTACTATCTCGGTCTCCACGACCTGGTTTACCTATTTGACACTTATCCTCAGCATAAGCTGCTTTTGACATTACCTAGCTGATGTATACCCGACCACATACGCGTCACTCATTAAGGAGTTTGGTTCATGAAATGACTTCCAATTATAACCGTCAAGATTTTACTATACGTCTGATACTCTATTTTACCCCTCAATATACTTACGATGGAAACTTTCCCAATCACTATCAACGCAATAATCATGCCATACCACATACTTATAGCTTGGGTATGAAATCTCAATGGTCATCACACTATATTCATAACGGAAACCTAGCATGTAGTTCATGGATCCATAATATGGATTTGATACCAATAAACATATAGATGAAACCCTTAACTTACTCACCTATGCAATAGCACTACCATAGCATAAGATATTCATAACAACATAGCTACCAGAAAACTAGCATCATCAATCAACACCATGCATAAACAAAACATCATACAAAAAGCTATACAATCTGCCAGGTGTCCATTTATATGCATATGCATGATTATATAGAGAAATACATGTGCTAGGTGTCCATTCCATGCTTGCATGCTAGGACACATGTCCAACATATGGACAAGTGTCATAAGAGGTGGTGACAAGTGTCTAGGGGGTTGCATGTGTCATAAGTGGTCGACCATGGTGGGGCCTACCTTGGGTTTTATGCCACTTCCTCAGTTTACGTGCACAAGTCCTCGTTATGCATGTCAATCTTAATTTACGTGCAATTGGGTATTATTTCTAATATCTGGGTTCGAGTACGGGACTAAGCTATGTCTAATTATGGTCGAGTCGGTGCGGTGCTTACAGTCTAATTAGTAACACTACAACATGTCAAAACTGTCACGTAATCAAAATAATATAATAACCGATCAAATACAGAAAGTCAGAAAACTGATATTATTATAAGTAGAGGAAAATTACAGGTATTATGTTATTTCCTCATAAAAAGCTTTGGCGACAAAATTTTGACTTTTGGCGAGGAAAATGAATTCTCAGTATAACCAATTTTTGTTGTAGTGGTTCAATTCAACAAAAATTCAATAGTTGTATGTCACAAGTTAAATTACAAATAACAGAAATTTACACACACATACACTAAGTTATTCGGTCAGAGCTTATATAAGGCCGAAATCGGCACAAAAATCAGTTTGGGCTTCAAATTTTGTCCAAGCTCTGCACACAATATAATAGGCCGAACAAGCAAGCTTCAGGCTTGTCTGACCAAATTGACAGTCCTATGCTTGCATATGTGTTTTCGACGGATATATCTCAGATTATGCTTATAATCAGCGTTAATCACCTAGAATTTGAATTTAGATTTAGATTAAGAGATCGTTATGTTGTAATAGTCTGGTTGAACCTTGGGATGTATTAATGTTATATTCAATTTTATGTTTCCCTATTAAGTTAATCCTTGATTTAGAATGTTTTATGGATAATCTGGTGACACACACTCGTCACGGCCTACGAGTCCAAAAAAAAATTTACTTTCCATAATTTTTGGTACTCCAAGGCGAGACAAGATCTAGGTGGAAGAAGAAAGAGATAAACAAATGAGAAAACAATATCAAATATGTTTCAAACAGAGATGTCTAAAACAAACATGAAAGCATTGTGAATACCTCAAATAAAGTAACTAAGGAAAAAACTAGTAATTAAGTAAACCAACTATTTTGGTAACAATGCCTAATGTAACTCCAGCTAAACTAAATCCCATTCAAATCAAGTCTTTAATGCACTCCTTGATCCTCATCTCTAAATGACTTCACAGAGAACAAGAGAAACTCTCTCTCTCTCTCTCTCTCTCTCTCTCTCTCTCAAACAATGGTAGAAAATGGGCATGGACAAGGGGGCACAGTGACTTGAAGAACACCTTCAAGCATCTGGGTGATCCTCCTCATGGTTGGTCTAAGAGATGGATCTTCTTGAATGCACCAAATTCCAACCATTACAAACCTCTCTAGTGTATTTTTGTCATTTAGGGCCTCCGTTTTATTATCCACAAACACATCCAATCTTCATTCCTGAAAGCAGTCATACACCTAATTTGTCAGAATCTGGCTCTCCAAATCCACCTCACGCTTCTTCTACAAGAGATGATCTCTAATTGCAACACCCCAAAGCTATACACATCGACCATCACAGTGATCGATGTGTTCCTGAACCATTCAGGTGCAACATAACCTTTTGTCCCCCTAATGCCAATATTGGTTCGACTCTGATTGATAATCAAAAGTTTTGCTAGCCCGAAGTCTGAAATGCGAGCTTTGTTATAGTCGTCCAGAAGTATGTTCTGAGGCTTTATATCATAATGGATAATCTGCGTGCTGCATTCTTTATGTAGGTAAAGAAGCCCTCTTGTAATCCCAAAGGCAACTTGAGTCCTCTCTTTCCAACTGGGTTTTATGTCTCCAAAGACGAAGTTTTCCAAAGTGCCATTGCTAAGAAATTCATACACTAACATACGTTGTTGTCCCTCATCTCAAAATCCAATCAACTAGACCAAATTCTTGTGACGGGTCTGGCCAATCACATTTACCTCAGCTTTGAATTCCTTTTCTCTCTCTAATGCCATCCTATCAAGCTTCTTCACTGCTACAAGATTTGTAGAGCCTATGTCTATAGCCCCTTTATAAACAATGCCAATGGCTCCCCTTCTAACTTCTTCTTTAAACCCATTTGTACCTTCTATAAGCTCTTTATATGTGAAACACCGCAAAATTGTTTCCACCACGTTATGATTTACTCTTTGAATTTTTATCGCTTTCTTGTGGTAGATGCGAAAAAGATCCAAACATAATCCACTAACAAACATAATGTTGACGAGGAAAGAGCTACCTAAGAGCACATATCCCACGAGGATCAAAGTGGTCTACTTCTCATTTTTCGTATTGGTATTGTTTGGACCAGGACGACGCAGACTTGCTCGTATTGTCTGGTCACTTTTTTAGAATTTGATGAAGGCTTTCCCATTAACACTTCCGTCCCTTCTCCCATTGGAAAGTGGAAGATTTTTCTTCCAATAGTTGTCACCTCTTAAAATGGCAACAGCACAGAAACAATCATTCAAGCAAGACTTTTTACAGTCTTCCTCGGTATAAGGACTTATTTTCTCATTATCAGATAATGGTCAATTAGTATTTGTTAGCTCCATAAAATCGTATAGTTCTTCAGGGTGATTGATCGAGTCTCCTCCTCCTACATCACAACTCATAAAATTTGGCTTGCAACTTCTATACTTGTCACTTGGATCTAATAGTGAGAAGCTTGAAGCTTAGTGGGCATTCACAGACTATCATGCTATACTGATTAATAGTACAAACATTGTTAAACCCACAAGCCCCATTACCTTTATCTATGCAAATATCTGTACATATATTACTGGGTAATGTCAAAATAGAAGTCCAATTTTGATTAGCAATAGAATGTTTGCGATAGTAATATTGAGAAAAAACTCCATCAAATTAAGAGTTGCTCTGTAATAATAGTCTCTAGGTGGAGGTATGGTTGATGTGGTAAGATTGAATCTATGGTCGTTTCTTCTTAATGCATAGATGAGGCCAGTCTTGGCAAAGATTACCCAGTAACTAGAATTTGAAGAATTAAAAGCATCACAAGTGCCACTGATATAATAGGCATCATAAGCCAAATTGGTCACCACCTCTAGGGTATTAAGCATGAGATTCTCGTCCTCTAGAAGGCAAAGTTAGAACCTTCTATGCGCTCGAGAAGTTGGTCTCTGACTACCGAGAAAAGAGTACCCCGTTGATCTCCATTATCTGTGTAGCCAACATGGTGTCAGTTAGATTACTAAAGCTCTCCCATATCTTGATAGAATCGCTTTGCACGATCACAAGGTTACCCGTGTCATTCAAAAGACCATAGGCTACATCATAATTAGGAGAAGTGTCTATACTTCATAGTTAGTTATTTTGAGGATTAGTAAGCACAAGCCTGCATTTGGTTATCTCCACTTTAGAATATCTTGGCACAAGCCTTCCCTTATTTGTATACCATACAATGGTTTTGTCAGCTAGCTTGCAAAACCAAATGGAGAGCAAGAATAGATCATTATCATTCTTATTTAGTTTTTAGAACCCAGACGCAAAATCTTGAGAAGGTGAAAGCCATGGGATGGTGTTGTCAATTGTCATGATAGACGCACCCACAGATGCATTGCCACTAGTTTGAGCAACAGATGAATATAAAAAAGATGGATAGTGATGATGCCAAAATTTGGGTAAGAGAGTAAGAAATAAAAGATAAGAGGTTTGCATGTGGTTCGACGCCATTAACTAGGAGTCCTACGTCCACGTGGTGTGTCGAAGTACTTGCACTATCAAATCACCGGCGGCCTTTGGTGAACCAATAAGAAGGGCGGTACTACTAGAGACTAGTTAGGTATATGCAAATGAGTGTTGTGTATTGCTATTTTATCAAGTGAGAATGCGATCCCCTTTGAAGGGGGTGAGTGGTCCCTTTATAGATACAAGAGACCACTCGTACAAGGTAAGTGGCCCGATAAGGGCAATTTAATCAAATAAGGAGTGATTAACACAAATCATGGGAGTTTCCTAATTGAGTTAGGGAACTATCTAAGCTTCCCATTAGTCTTCTAGCTGAGGTAAGAAACTGACTGGAACCTCCTGGAGTGCACCGCGGGATACACCCGGGCTACGTTTATCATAGGGTGACCCTGCCTCGTGCATCCGACGTATTGTTTGGTCTCGGGTGGTCATTGATGGAAAGCTTGGGATGGTTGCATGGTGAGCATCATTACCGGTCACCTCAGTAATCCTTGCTGAGGTGGCAGAGGCTGACCTTGACTGAATGTTTTTGTACGTATCAACTGCCCCCCATTTTTAAGGCTAATGTGATGCTTCATTAGATGAGCATCAAAAACCAATACAACTCGCCTGAATCGTCCGGGTCATTGTTCGAGACATTACTAGGGATAAGACCAGTCGTTGCGGTTACTTGGAGGTTGGACTGAATGGTGGCCTCGGGAATTTGGGGTCGATAGCTGCCACATGTCAAGGAGTGATTGGTTTGGTTGAGATCCAACGAGGTCATAATTGAATGGTTACATCGTAACTGAGCCATCATGTCATGCATTAAATGCGCATGCCTTTTGAGGCATCACTTCACATGCCCGAGGTGATAGTTGTCAGATAATTTAGGTGGGAAAGTTTCCTAGCCGTTGGATCTGACTTCATCTGAGCCATCAATACTTCCTATATAAGGGACACTTATTCATTTCGATTGTTCTTGCCATCCAGAGATAGAGATTATCAAGTGGTTTGAGAGTGAAAGCACCCGATAAAGCTTCCCGAGCTCCACTTTGCGTTCTCTTTCCTGTAAGTCTTCGTCGCTCCAGTTTTGTAACTGCATTTTTCTCTCCTTTTCTTTTTATTCCTGAGTGGGGCTAGAGAATAAGAATCTGCTAGACTTGGGAGGGAGTGGGATTTCTTCTTTCTTAGGTTCTTCTTTTTCATTAGATTAGGCAGTGTGACAGAATACTTAAACCAGTCGGGGTGTCCAGTGGTGGTTTTAATCGAGTATTACCTGACGCTGATGACCTTATATACTTTACCTTTTAAGCTTTTAACCTTGCCCCCCTATATCTTAGACTTGAAGTCTCGGATCCCTATTTAGGTCGCCAGCTACTCCCTTGCCTAGTCATAGGAGCTTCAAAGATGTGTCATTCAGGCTTTGGCTCATCTTTCTGATCGGAGGATGAACAATCACGGTCAGGGACCCCAGACACAAGCTTAGACCCTATTTCCACGGCCTCGTCTGACCAACATTACGAGGGTAGGATCCCTATCCAAGTATCGGATGATAAGGCGGGTTAGGAGTCCCCAGCAGCCTCCACCTCTCGAGGCTCGGGCAGCGAGGCACCGATCCCGAGTAGTCCTAAAGTGGCGTTCGCTTGTGAGTTCATTCCCTCCAATTTATGTGCCGCTGACTTGGAGTGAATCAGGGGTAAATATGATATTCCTGACCAATGCTCTTTGACCATACTCACTGGAGGGGCTCAGATATACCAGTCGGGGTTCGTGGCCCTATACGAGGATGCCTTCATGGCTGGTTTTGTATCCCCCTCCATCTGGTCACCCGGGACGTTCTAATCTATCTTGGGATCGCTCCCGGGCAGTTGGCCCCAATAAGTTGGAGGTTTCTAATGGGGTCTATCACCCTTTGGTCCCAAGTCTTCGGGTACGAACTGACCCTTCAAGAGTTCCTGTGTACTCAGCGACTGTTCCCGTTACATAGGGAGGTTGGATTCTTTTCCCTGGGGGCCCAGTAGGGGAAGAAAATCATCGTCAACTGCCCGAGTAACAAAAAAGGGTGGAAGAATAAATTTTTCTAAGTGTCCACCCTTGAGCTTTGCGAGGAGGCCCCGGGAATTCAATTGAGGACTTCTTGGGTGGGAAAGTTAAGGAGTAAGCCCGTCCTAGATCTCTTTTCTTTTTCCTTTGCATCATAGAACTAACTTCTTCGTGCTCTATTTGCAGTGGGATTGATTGATCCACTGAGCATCCCTGACAAGTGCTAGGACAGGATAAGGGTCTTGGCGGACTTGCCCACAAATATCTAGAACGTGCTGATCCGGTCGGGAGATCGAAAAGTTAGCTATGAGTCAGATCAGCCCGTTCAAGCACCTGTATTTCCTTCAATTATTCCTGGTGTGCTCTTGCCGCTCAGGTAAATTTGTTTACCTAGTTTTATTACTTGTCTGGTTACTCATCGCATGATTCTCCTTTTTGTAAAAATGGGCCTGAAGAGATACCCCGAGATGCTGAGGGCCCGATAAGTTGTGGCCACCGCCCGGATGACTGCTGAGATTGTGGGTAACGATTGGCCGTTCCAGCGGCTAAGGCAAGGACCAATGGTTCACCAGGAACTGGGAGAGCCGTCAACTCCCCAAGTGGTGGTGGTGTAGGACACCGCTCTAGGGGCAGATTTACCGTCTGGGATTCCACTAGGGGAGTCAGTGGAGATTCATGAGAGGGTTAGGTCAGGCCTTCTCCCGAGCCAGGTGGAGATGTATGCCAATATGTCTCCCCAGGGTTTCCAGGGGTGGCTGTACAGCCTCTCCCACTTCATAAGTAATTCTGCCATACTGCTTTCTTCCTCTGCCTTTTTGTGTGTGGTAATAAGCGACCGGTTTATGCTTATTTTTTATAGGTTGGCTGCATGGCTACTGGAGGCAAGGTCATCCTACCCACCTTGGCTAGGAGGGCCATCACTATTAAGGCAGCCCTGTCAAAGGAGTGGGTAGCTTTGGAGGCTAAGGAGACAGCCCTGGCCATTGAGAAGGACAAAATCAAGGGCTTGGCTCTAGGCCTGGGATTGACATAGGCGGAGCTGGCGACCACCTTAGTGGAACTGGAGACCGCTCAGGCTAGTCTGGCGGTGGTGGAGGCTAAGGAGAAGGCCTTATCCGAGATGGTGGCCGCAGGGTCTACTGAGGAGTTTTTGATGATGGCTTCTTTCAGGGCTACGAGGACCTGAAGAGAATGTTAGCCTGAGACCATCCTGAGTAGGACATCTCAACTTACGAGGGGATGGACTTTAACTAATATAATGTGTAGCCCGACGTCGATGAGGGTACTACTACTGAGGGCACACCGGCCGAGAAAGCTGTGCCGCACGAGGAATGTGGTCATGGATGACCCATAGTTCCCGATCTTGTATTCATTTTTTTTGGGAGACTACTATAATTGCCTCCCAGGCACTATACTTTTTTTTAAGTTGTTAATGAAAAGGCCCTCTGAGGTCGCTTTCTGTGCCAACTATTTTTATTCATTATACTTCTGCCTGTATTTGTTTTATAATTGCCTATGTTCGCTCGATCGTGAATACTAGGTCTTGTAAGGGCCGGTAACGCCTTGCATCCCCGAGCATTTGACTTGGAAATTACAAGCTTGCAGGTCCCATCCAGGATAGTGTAGGAGTTCCATTCCTATGACTGCCCAGTGAACTCTAAGCCCTGTATATACTTAGGAATGTTCAAGGGTTAATTCCAAGTTTTGTGAGTGCTCGGTGTAGTAATTTCCTATCTTAGTTTCGTGTTCTTCCTACCCCCTAAGCTTTTGCTAAGGCGAGCATATATGAAGGAAAAGACTGTAGGTAACCGACCTAGAAAGTTGGTAGTTCCAGGATCTTTTGGGGTTTTTCATCATCAGCCACCTAGGTGGATTTGTCCCCATCATAGGTTATGAACCTAAGCAAAACTGACGCCTCAGGCGTGATCCTGAGGTCTTTATTGTGCCTTGGGTGTGATTTTGGGGTCTTTTGGGCCTCTGGTGTGACCCCGAGGTCTTTTATACCCCGGGTGTGATCCTAAGGTCTTTTATACTGAATGCTGGTAGGGAACATTACTTGCAGTAAAAAAAACCTTTTATTCCTTTTGAAAACTATAATAATTGCTCAAAAAGTGCTATAGTGCATTTCAAAATAAGTTCCTAACCAACGCTGATCCATGCGTTACTGAAAGTACTTGTGGAGATGTTGCACATTCCAAGGGTGAGACAGATTCAGTCCATCCAAAGTCTACAACCAGTAAGTGCCAGGCCTGTTGACCTGGTAACCTTGTAGGGTCTGACACGACTAAAAAGTTGTGCGCTCTTGTGCAACACCCAAGTGTAGGTGATCGTGCAAGTAATACTGGATAAGTCCAGGTCGATCCCACAGGGAAGGAATAGGGAGAATGTCTACTAAGTTATAACCTAAAACAAAAGAAAAGAAAATAAGAATATAGAAGTGAAGGTTCTACGAATCCTAATTAATTAAAGTAAACTAACTAATAAACTAAAGTATAAAGAAACATAACTAATTAAATAGATGAACTAAAGGTGTTGGAAACACGTGAATCCACATTGATCCTAACCATCTACTATGCAAATTCATTAACGTTCTATGGAGTACATCCCTTTTCAGTATTCCGTATTTTTCTAAAGATAAAGACTCAGTAGCCCTTTCATGACCGGGACTACATCATCACATTTGAGTAAAATACATGGAAGACGGTTTAAAACAATGGTTATTACTTGCACTCTAAATGGTTTTAGCATTCAAAGTGGTTTTCAAAAGTCATTGAAGAAAAGGCCTTAAGGCTTTAAGTTCTAAAAACTGTTGTGACAAACTGAGCTTATTGGGACAATTTGATGACAGATTTCTAAAACAGAAAGTCATGGAATACTTAAAAGAATCATCTCAAGATTTAACATGTTCGATCGATCGAAGCGCTCTCGATCGATCGGACAGCATCATCTTTCAATCGATCGAAATGCCTTCGATCGCTTGACTATCCCTAAATCGATCGATCGAAATACCTTCGATCGATCGAGCCCAAGGTTTCTAAAGATTGCATGGCAGAGGCTGGAAATCAATGTTTCATCACATATTTCCAACGTCTAAACTACGGAAACATGATAAATCTAATGCAGAGATAGTAAAACAAGGCAATCATAACATATAAACTCATAAACAATGAAATAGAGATAAAGGAAAGGAAAAACCTGAATATAATCTGATTATAACTTGAAATAAACTTGAAATCTTCAATAATCTTCAGTAATACAATAGAAAAGAGGAAGAAAAACATCAATCTAACATATTCTACTCCTAATCTAACCCTAAAACTACCCTAAACTGCTGTTTTCTGCGTTCTGGAGCTTCCTCCTCTCGTCTGGCGTCAAAACGACGTATATATAGGGTTCCCACAGAGTTTACGCAACTTTTGGGTGAAAATAAGGTTCGATCGATCGAGCTTAGTTCGATCGATCGAAGGTTCGATCGATTGAACTCTTCTTCAATCGCTTGAACTCTCTGATTTTGACTGCACTGCACACCGATGGGAGAATGGCCATAACTTTTTACTCGGACCTCGGATTGACCTCCCGTTTGCGGCCACGCGACCGTAACTCAAAGATCTACATTTCTTGTCTCTGGGAAAATCTTCCAAATCTGAAGTCATCATTGTCAAAATTGGCATTTTCCCAGCTGCTTCTGTTGTTCTATCCACCAGAATCACTTTCTTTAGCTCCACTTCATTGATTTACATCCTAATACCTATAAAACCATGCAAAAACATATAGTTTACCATTAACACAATGAAAAGAACATTGTTATTAGAATGCACCTAAATGTAGGGACTTTGGGGATAAAAGTATGCATAAAGAACCATTAATACGCTAGAAATATGCATTTTTCACCACGTATCAGGGTCCTTCCCAGTTTGGCCCCAATTCCTGTGGCTCAGGACTTTGGTCAACTGGTTTACCTCTTTGAGGACTAGGTCTCCTACTTGGAAACTACGATGCTTGACTTTGCTGTTGAAATACTGAGAGATCCGCTGCTTATAGGCTGCCACTTTCAGATATGACCGGTCCCTTTTCTCATCTATAAGGTCGAGCCCCCTCTAAGGGCTTCCTCATTGCCTTGCTTGCTGAAAATTTCCACACGGTACGTTAGTAATCCGAGCTCTATGGGGACTACTACCTCGAAGTCATAGGTAAGGGAGAATGGGGTCTCCCCTACGAATGTGCCATACCCTTCCTCTTTTGCTTGACTGGTCGACATCTTGGATCGATGTTGAGCCGGAGGACTATGACTCCCGGCATGTCCTCGTAGCTCCAGGAAAAGACTTCTTGGTTTTCCCTCAAGAACTGGACTAACTTTTCTTTGAGGCCTGATTCAAGGAGAGTACCAATGCTGACGGACCAGTCGGGCAACCGGGGATCCAGTACTAATTGATTGAGCTCTTCTACCAGGCCAACCTTGTTCTGCATGTCTCTCGGATCCATCTCTTGAATGTTTAGTGTTTTTGTTATTTCTTTGCGTAGGGAGCTAACATAATAGCTCCGAGCGGTCACTTGATCTCCACACAGGCTACCTGGACCCTGGGGGGTTAGGAATTTTATCACCATGCTATATGCTGACACAACTGCCTTGGCTTTATTGAGCGTTGGCCTCCCAAGGATGATGTAATATGCGGATGGAGATTCCACAACCACGAAGTTTGCCAGCACTAAGACTTATTGTGGATAGGTTCCCATCAATCTCGATTATCCTGAGTGATTGTATGCTTGAACCGTTGAACCCGACCAAGGGGGTGGCCATTGGTTAGAGCCTTCCTTGATATACCAAACTGATCAAAGGCTAAGACAAACAGAATATCTGAGGAGATGCCCCTATCCACTAACACCCTTTTTATCATATAATTGGCTATGGAGAGCGTCATCATCAGTGGATCGTTGTGGGGGCAATGCAGGTCCTTTACATCGTCGGATGAGAGCGTCAGAACATCGGTCGGTGAGGAGTTGGCTGATTGGACATGCAGGACATCCAGTTAGGATGCCTGACTGTGAGTCCCCTCTACCTGAAGTTCCTCTGGAGATCACATTGCTATGACCAAGGGGTTGCGGCTGCTCAAGAGCTCGGGGGTCTAGCCGAGGTAGTCTACCCGTAGTGACAAACTTGGCGAGGTGACCCTGCTCAATCAGTTTCTCGATGGAAATCTTTAACTTAAAATAGTCCTCTGTGTCGTGACCATGATCTTTGTGGTACTGGCAGTACTTGTCCCGATTTCTTTTCTCTGGCGTGCTCTTCAACTTTATCAGTTGTTTGAGTAGCCTCTAGGCCTTGGCAGTAGCCATGACTTCCTAGATAGGCCGGGAAAGAGGTATGAAGGCAATTAGGGCTTGATCCCGACCGCCTCGTCTCTTTAGTGATCCTGTTTTGGCTTCTTTCCCGAGCCCTTCTCAGGACCCTCGCATTTTCGTTTGGACTTTAGGGACTCATCTCCCGTGAAGTTGGTACGCTTAGACTTTAGAAATTCCTCTGTGTTAATGTATTTCTGAGAGTTCAATTAGCATGGTCGGCCGGTCATGGTGGAACGACGTGGCAACCTTGGTGTGTTGGACCCCCAAAAAAAAGGCTGTGATTGCGATCGTTTCATTCAGGTTGTGAATCTGAAGCTTTTGCTGATTGAAACAATCGACATAGTTCTTTAAGGATTCTCCCTTACGCTGCTTGACGGCCAATAATTGGGTATCTGGCTGCGATCGGTTGAGCATGCCCACGAACTGGCTGATGAAGAGCTTGCTGAGTGCCTTGAATTCGTCCACCGTTCAGGGCTTCAGTGCGTAGAACCACTGTGTAGCTGGCCCTTTGAGGATGCTGGGAAAGCTAGAACAATTCGTCATGTTGGTAACTAACGCCATCTGAGGTTTGTATGTCCGAATATGGTCGACCGGGCTCCCCGATCCGTCATAAGAACTAGGATGTGGTTGCTTGAACTTACGAGGAATGAGGAATTTCATGATCCGAACAATGAAGGGTGACTCAGTTTCGGTATTGGTGTAATCACGACCTGGCTTGTGACTCAACTTCTCAATATGTTTCTGCAGGTCACTGATACGGCCCTTAACGTCCTCCTGATCGGTCTTCTGTTCTGTATCTGAGCGGTAGGTCGGGTCGGATGACAAAGCCTCTTCTTCGAAATGCATTGCCCTCAGGGATGGGGCACAACTTTGACTCTGGGTAATTATGTGCCTAAGATCTCCACAGCTTCTGGCCAGTCCTTCTCGGGCCGATTCCCAGGCCATTTGCTGTTGCTCCTGCCTTCTGGCGGCACGCCTACTATTGATGATCTCTTTGGCATCTCGTCCTTAGTTTGAGTGGTTCCGGGAACGTTGTCGGGTCCTCTCGGTACCATGGCTACGCTCATCATTCCAAGGCCGTTCCAAAGCCGGGGGAGAGACTAGTGTAGTATGGGCATGCCGTCAGACTCGTGCGGACGCTCGATCACACACGTCGTTCTCAGGTTGACCCTCGATTTGAGGGGGCTTATCCTGTCGCGCCAGCAACGCCTTAATTTGCTGTTGGGCTTGACTCTTACCCTCTAGGAACTGTGCAAGAACCGCGGTGATCTGGTCTGAGGTCATGGAGGCAGCCAGTTGCCCGGCCTGTGAATCCGCCTGACCTGTCAGGACCGTAGTCTTCTTACCCTTCTTTGGTGGCATGTTGATTAGTCACAGATTTTTTTTTTGGGAAGAAAACTTGTTGTATTCCCACAGACGGCGCCAAACTGATGATGCCAAAATTTGGGTAAAAGAGTAAGAAGAAAAAGACAAGAGGTTTGTATGTGGTTCGGCCCCGTTAACTAGAGACCTACGTCCACGTGGTGTGTCGAAGCACTTGCACTAACAAATCACCGGCGGCCTTTGGTGAACCAACAAGAAAAGCGGTACTACCATAGACTGGCCGGGTATATGTGAATGAGTGTTGTGTATTGCTATTTTGTCAAGTGAGAATGTGATCCCCTTTGAAGGGGGTGAGTGGTCCCTTTTATAGATACAAGAGACCACGCGTACAAGGTAAGTGGCCCGATAAGGGCAGTTTAATCAAATATGTAGCGATTAACAAAAATCATGGGAGTTCCCTAATTGAGCTAGGAAACTATCTAAGCTTCCCATTAGTCTTCTAGCTGAGCTAGGAAACTGCCTGGAACCTCCTGGAACGCGCTGGGGTACACGCCCAGGCTGTTTTTGTGGACACACGGAATTCTGCATTCCTTTTGTTTGTTTTGAAATAGTTTTGAAAGGAAAAGATTGATTTAAAGAAAAGAAGGTCTATTGAAAACAGATACAGAGTCGCCGCTTGGTCTTTAAGGAACCAAGAAACCTAATTTGACTCACCCAAACGGATAAAGGGCACCTGTGTTTCATAACCAAAGAACTTGGCTTGGGGTTTTGGTACGAGAGAGGAAGGAGCCTTTGTCACGACTAAAACACCCTCAACTCACCCCGTCTTTCGACGGGCCTCAATTAGCATCCAAATAATCATCTTATAGTATGTTTGGTTCGACAATTAATACTATGATAGTATATTACATCTCATAAGAATCTTGAATGGAAGATCAAAAGATAAGATATCATTCATAAGATCTAAGCCAAATATCATACAATGTAAAGTGAAAGATCACACAAACAAACCTAGGAAAAATCTTCTTATCATATATCAAGTAATCAAGTTTTCCTAATCTAAAGGGGACATGAATTGTTCTTGAAACAAATAAATCAAAGAAATAAAAAAAATGCTTAGCAAGCTAGAATGATGCATGTTAATCTTTGAGAAAAGAAGACCTCTCAATCCCCGAGACGGATGACAAAGGATGATTAGTTAGAGGGAAAGCATGGACGTGTGATCAAGTTCAATCCTTATAATCTTCTTAGATTGGGAGTCAAAAAAACCCCAAATCTTGCATGGATGCAATGTATGATCCTAAAATGTGCAAAGGTTGTAGTGTGTTTGTGTACATGGACTTTCTAAAGTGACTTAGAAATCTATAATATGAATGAATGCATGAAGGCAATCATCATGGGATATGTACAAATGTAGTATGAACTACTTCCTAAGACATGAACAAATTTGGAGTGCATGTAGGCATCAAATCAAAGGATGGAAGTAAAAGTATACTTGCTGTGAATAGTTGACAGAATAGTGACTTGATCTTGTGGAAAATGGAAAGTAGGGTTAGGAATGTTTTTAATGCATGATGTTTTATGGAGATAATCATTATTGTGTCTAGAACACACATCAAAAAACCAAACTTCAATAACTATTACATATTGAGAGAAATCATATAAACCATAGAGGTCATGCAGAAACAGAGTCTGTATTGTCGACTGAAATGTTTAAAAATATTTGAAAATAAAAACAAAAGATCTAGAGGCCTATATTATATAGACATTTTCCTAAGACATTGGATTTTAAGCTAAAAATAAGTTGGGACCACTCGTTTTAGAAAAGTTTTCTGAAAAACAAGTTGAAAGTCAACCAAGCTGCTATGACAGTAAAGACAGAATGTTTAAAAGGAATGTTTGGACAAAAATGGACCCCTTTCAAGTGCTTTCAAGTCAAGCCAAAAATCATGGGTGTTCTATAATGAGTTAGGATGACTTTCCAAGTGGTCTTGCATCCATACCTTGAGTATTGAACTCAAAATAATTCTTTGAATCAAACAACTCACTGTTTTGAAGATTTTTTTAGAGAAATAAGGTTTATTTCTTGGAATCCCAATATTGGGGTTTTAGAGGGGTTTTGAAATATGGGTTTTGGAAGTATATTTTTAGCACTCAAAGAGGATTAAAACTCCTTAGAAAATCATCATCAAACTCATTTGGAGAACATCCAAGATTGTTGGAAAGACTTGTTTTATTTTGGAAATAACCTCAAGAATACATGGGGATGTATTGAGGTTGTAATCATCATCTATCAAACATGTTTTTGAGATCAAGAGCTACTATCCATAAGGATTCACTCACCTCAAACTTTATGTCCTCATCTAGATGATGATGAACTAGTAAGTAAACAAGAAAAAAGAAAAAGAAATGAGATAAGAGGAGATGAACATCCAAGTAAACAAACAAGTATATAGCAATCAATAAATGATATTCATGATGATTTTGGACTTGTAGCTTGATGTTCACTCATATATGGTGACTTTGGACATGGAAGTAGCTTTCTCTCTCATAAATGCCCACTAAAATGGTAGTTCAGTGTATTGAAAGTGAAGTAAATAGAAGTAATGAAGTAAAAACAAAGTTTAGAACTCACTTTCTTGTTTAAAAATCAAAGAAGGAAGCTTCTTTTCTCTTTACTCTAACCATATCTCTACAACTTTCTCTCTAAAACTTTTCAAAGCTTGCATTTGACGCCACCAAAATGAGAAGTCAAGGGGGGTTTATATAGGCCGATTTGGAGTGGTTTTGGGGTTTTAGAAGTACTCCCATTGGTCCCAAACAACTGAAAACATAGAGCTACGTCGTTTTGGTTTCTAATTAATCAAAATGGACCCCCAAAAGAAATTGCAAAAATGGACTGTTCTAGAGGAGAGTGCCGCGGCGGCACTAGGTCTGTACCATGGCAGAAGTGGGCTAGTGTCATGGCGGCACTGCTCCTCATTCGTCCAGATAATTCTTTTTAGGCCCCAGAGGTTCCGGTATTCGCAAAAAGACCCTATTTCGTCCAAAATTCATAGAAAATGTATATGAACTCCAAACTGAGCTTGGGATATACCGTTGGAAAGATAACAGAGTCTATTTTCCATAAAAAAAATAGTTCAGAGATAGGTCACTTTGAAAAGTTTTGCGGCATTCGCGATAAAAGCCGATTTGATCGCTTTTTTACCTTCGGAAATTCATAATAAATTCATTTTAAATCCAGGAATTATGTGCGATATACCGTTTGAAAGATATTGACCTCTAGTATCCATGAAAAATGTTTGAAAAATAATATGGTGCTCCGGTTTTAAAATCAACTTTTGGTCAATCTAGTCTAACCAGGGACCTCTAGGAAGTTCTGGGAACCTCTGGGAGCTCCCAAGAGCTGACGTTTTTGTCCGATTTTCTTTTAAAACTTGTTTTAGTACTTTCCACATGATCTAGAATGATCTCAAAACTTTTTGACGAATTTAGACGATTTCGGTCAAACATGGTCAATCCTTGGTCAAACTGGTCAACGGGGACTTTCCGAGAACTTCCGGGACTTCCGGGGGGTCTCTAGGAGCTGACGATTTCATCTGATTTTGCTTGAAAACTTATTTTTAGTACTTTTCTTACGACGTAGCTGTGGACACGCGGAATTCTACCTCTTGTTTGTTTGAGATTATTTTGAAAAGGAAAAGAGAAGGTCTGTTGAAAACAGATACAGAGTCGCCACTTGGTCTTTAAGGAACCAAGAAATCTAATTTGACTCAACCAAATGGATAAAGGGCACCGGCCCTTCATAACCAAAGAACTTGGTTCGGGATTTTGGTACGAGAGAGGAAGGAGCCTTTGTCACGACTAAAACACCCTCAACTTGCCCCGTCTCTCGACGGGCCTCAATTAGCATCCGAATAATCATCTTATACTATGTTTGATTCGACAATTAATACTATGATAGTATACTACATAACATAAGAATCTTGAAATGGAAGATCTAAAGATAAGATATCATTCATAAGATCTAAGCCAAATATTACACAATGCAAAGTGAAAGATCACACAAACAAACCTAGGAAAAATCGTCTAATCACATATTAAGTAATCAAGTTTTCCTATTCTAAGGGGACATGAATTATTCTCGAAACAAGTAAATCAAAGAAAACAAGGATGATTAGCAAGCTAGAATGATGCATGTTAATCTTTGAGAAAAGAAGATCTCTCAATCCCCGAGATGGATGAGAAAGGATGATTAGATCAAGGGGAAGCATGGATGTGTGATCAAGTTCATTCCTTATAATATTCTTAGATTAGGAGCCATGAAAGCCTCAAATCTTGCATGGATGCAATATATGTATCTAGAATATGGCAAGGTTGTAGTGTGTTTTATTTTCATGGATTCCTAGAATGACTTAGAAGTCTAGAATATGTATGAATGAATGAATGAAATCATCATGGGATATGTACAAATGTAGTATAAACTACTTCCTAAGACATGAGCTAATTTGGAGTGCATTTAAGCATCAAATCAAAGGAGGGAAGTAAAAGTGTGCTTGCTGTGAATAGTGGACAGAACAGTAACATGATCTTGTAAAAATAGAAATGAGGGGTTAGGAATGTTTTCAATGCATGATGTTTTATGGAGATCTTCCTTATTGTGTCTAGAACACAACCCAAAAGGCCAATCTTTAATAACTATTACTAATTGAGAGAAAACATATGAAAAATGGAGGTTACTCAGAAACAGAGTTTGTACTGTCGACTGAAATGTCAAAACATCTTAGAAAATGAAAAGAAATGATCTAGAGGCCCATTTTATACATAAAGTTCCATAAGACATTTAAGTGAAAGGGAAAAATAAGTTAGGACCACTCTTTTTGGAAAAGTTTTCTGTAAAACAAGTTAAGATTCAACCTAGCTGCTGTGACAGCAGAGGTAGAATGATTGGAAGGAATGTTTGGACAAAAAATGGACCCCTTTCAAGTATTTCCAAGTCAAACCAAAAATCATGGGTATTCTTTAATGAGTTAGGAAGACTTTCGAAGTAGTCTTACATCCATACATTGAGTATTGAGTCCTAGAGAAATCTTTGAGCTCAAATCATTCACTGTTTTGACTCACTATTTTAAAGATTTTGAAAAAACAAGGTTTATCTCTTGAAATCAAAGTGAGGGTTTTAAGAAGGGGGTTTTGAAATAGAGGTTTTGAAAACATATTTTCAATACTCAATGAAGATTATAGCCACTGAAAATATCAACATAAAACTCATCATCAAGAACCTCCAAGATTGTTGGAAAGTACTATTTACATTTTAAAGACAACTTCATGAATACATAGGAATGTATTGAAGTTGAAATCATCATTTATCAAACATGTTTTTGAGGTCAAGAGCTACTATCCATAAGGATTCACTTACCTCAAACTTCATGTCATCATCTAGATGATGATAGACTAGTAAGTAAATAATAAAAAAACAAAAAGAAATGAGGTAAGAGAAGATGAACAGACATAAACAAACAAATAGATAGCAATCAATAGATGATATTCATGATGTATTGGACTTGTAGTTTGGTGTTTCACTCATATGTGGTGACATTGGACATGGAAGTAACTTTCTCTCTCTTAAATGCTCACTAAAATGGTGGTTGGGTGTATTAAATATGAAGCAAATAGGAGTAATGAAGTAAAAATAAAGTTTAGAACTCACTTTCTTGTTTGAAAATCAAAGAAGGAGACTTAACCTTATCTCTACAACTTCCTCTCTAAAACTTTCCAAAGCTTCTATTTTTACACCCCCAAAATGAGAAGTCAGGGGGGGTTTATATAGGCCAATTTAGGGTGATTTTGGGGTTTTAGAAGTACTCCCATTTATCCCAAACATCTGTAAACATAGAACTACGTCGTTTTGGTTTTCAATTAATCAAAATGAACCCCCAAAAGAAATTACAAAAAAAACCATTCTGGAGGAGAGTGCTGCAGCGGCATTGGGCCTGTGCCACGGCAGCAGTGGGCCAGTTCCGCGGCGGCAGTGGGCCAGTGCCGCGGCGGCAGTGGGCCAGTGCCGCGGCGGCACTGCTCCTCATTCGTCCAGATAATCCTTTTTAGGCCCCCAGAGGTTCCGGTATTCGCGAAAAGGCCTTATTTCGTCCGAAATTCATAGAAAATGCGTACGAACTCCAAATTGAGGTTGTGATATACTGCTGGAAAGGTAATGGAGTCTATTTTACATAAAAAAAATAGTTCAGAGATAGGTCACTTTGAAAAGTTTTGCGGTATTTGCGATAAAAGATGATTTAATAGCCTTTTCCGCCTTCAGAAACTCATAATAAACTCGTTTTAAATCCAACAATTATGTGTGATATACCATTGGAAAGCTATTGACCTCTAGTATCCATGGAAAATATTTGGAAATTGTTACGGTGTTCCGGTTTCAAAGTCAAATTTTGGTCAAACTGGTCAAACCTAGGATTCCCGGGAAGTTCTAGAAACCTCTGGGAGCTCCCAGGAGCTGACGTTTTCGTACGTTATTCTTTTAGAACTCATTTTAATACTTTTCACATGATCTAGAATGATCCCGGTAAATTTGGACAATTTTGGTCAAACTTGGTCAAACCTTGGTCAAACCTGGTCAAACTTTAGTCAAATCGGTCAACGGGGACTTTCTGGAAACTTTCGGGACTTTCGGGGGTCTCTGGGAGCTGACGATTTCATCTGACTTTACTTAAAAAACTCATTTTCTTACTTTTCTCACGACATAGCATGTTTTCAAAACTTTTTGGTCCAAATCTGGGAGTTTTCGGGCTTTTAGGGGTATTTTGGTCATTCCTAGCATCTTGAGAAATAGAACCAACTTTCAAGAGTCTTTTTGAGTCTTTTTCGATCATTGTGAACCACCAAGCTATGGGTCTCCTAAATCTAATAGCTGACAAAATGGGGTGACTACAGTTTGCCCCTCTTTGGCATGAACTTGCAAGGTAACTCATGTTGCAAGCGATTGCCAAAGCTTTGAAGAGACAGGACTTTTGGAGGCTATAGATTTAGGATAAAAAGCGTTGCAAAAGATACAATGATGCTGAGGCTAGTGCTGGTCGTGCTCTTCGTGAGCTGCCTACGTATCCCGAGGGAATTAGACCAGGACGTAGTTCGGGGCACAAAGGAACAAATCGCATGTGCACAACAAGACAGCCGAATGCTATGTTATGAGGATGATATGCAAAGCATGGATGTGATGTGAATCGCGTCCTTAGTCATATCATGCTTAGTGTTCTGATCTTAGTATGAGTTGGTGCTGTGGGGTGTGTACTACTCCGAGTGGACTTATGTCGTGCTAGTGTCTCCGACTGTAATGCAGTGGCTGACTCGCATAAAGACACAATGATTTGGAAGACTCTGGGTCTCGGGGTGAACTTCTTAAATTACAAGAAGTGTGCTTCACAAACAAGTGAAATAGATCAGATGCGCATTTTTTTTAGAAGACGATAGCTAAAGGTGACCTAGGGATCTTGTGATAAATGATAGGTAAGGAAGCTATGAAAATGGGCAGATGAGAAAGCTCGTGATAATCAGGAAACATGGAGCCATGGAACGACGGTGCTTCGCCTTCAAAGTCTGGATACGGGCGATATTCTGGTTATTCTTGATGGTCGATTTTTGGGAGTCGGTTCCTCTTTTGCTACTTTTTGCTAGGGATAGTGGGAACTAGTATCTTTCCGTATCTATCCTCGGGGGATGACGTAGGGTTCTCGGAGAATCTCTCTTAACCGTTTCTTGATAAAAAACCAGGACCCATCTCTGAATATCTCACGGTTGATCAAATGTTCCGGCGCTCAACCCAAGAGGGCTGGTCGGGGCCTCCGGGAGCTGGTATCTTTCTGTCCTTAGGGGATGATGTAGGAATCTCGGAGAATCTCTCTTAACTGTTTCTTGATCGGGAACCAGGACCCATCTCTGAATCTCTCACGGTTGATCAAATGTTTCGGCTTTCAATCTAAGAGGGCCGGTCGAGGCCTCCGGGAGCTGGTGTCTTTTTGTCCTCAGGGGATGATGTAGGACTCTCGGAGAACTTCTCTTGACTATTTCTTGATCGAGAACCAGGACCCATCTCTGAATCTCTCACGGTTGATCAAATCTTTGCATTGGTCGGTCCGAAAAGCTGATTCGGGCCTTCGGGAACCGATATCTTTCTGTTGGAGTCTCTGGGAACCTCTCTTAACTGTTTCTTTGGTGTACCGGCCAAAAACTAGGATTCGTCACTGAAACTCTCGTGTTAGATCAAAATTTTGGACAGTCATCCTGAAACAACCGATTTGGATCTTCGGGAGTTGATTTTTCTCAGTTTCTGCCTACTAGAGGTAGCCCTAATGACTTTTGGACTGCTAGGGGTAAAACCTCATAAATCTTGACTGAAATGGGCTGCCGAGGCTGATCGGGGCCTGAAATGGGCTAAAAAAGGCCAAAACAGGCCAAAACGGGGCAAAACAGAGCAAAACAGAGCAAAGCGAGGCCCGCGGGGAGCAGTGTCGCGGCGGTACTGGGTGACTGGACTACATTTGTGTATATCTCAGGTTATTGAGATTTTTAAGCTCCTTCTTGGCCATTTTGGGGTGTTTTTGGAGCCAAAATCTGTCAAAACGCAGCTTGTGCGCGCTCAGGTGAGTAATCTTACCTTGTGGTTGGAATTTTGATTGGTGTTTTGGTTTGTTCCATTTTTCAAGAAGAAAGTTTGATTTTAGTCTTCTATTTTCTTGCAGATCCATGGCTTCGAGCTCGAGGAGACCGTCTAAGAAGGCCAAGGAACGAATGAAAGCCGAGAGTCAAACCCCGGACTTGATTTTACGGGACCCCCAACATCATCTTTCGGCCGCATCTCTAGAGAGCCTGGCATGTGAAACTTTCGACAGTTTAGGACTATTTTGTGCATTGTGCTAGTTTTACGAACTGTAGTGTGCATCTAGAGTTTGCTAGAAGCTTGTTTTGTGCTCATTTTTTATTTTGTGAAGTTGGACTTTTGGGTCATGAATAGTGATTTTGTGCTCGTTTTTGTCATTTTTGATATGTGCAGGTGCCGGAAGTGACATTGAAGGGCCATGGTAACCTTCCTCATGCTTTTCTGTGGTACACCCAACTCTCGCCTGTCGTGAAGAGAATGGTAGACGATACCGGGTTTGGCGGCTTTGTCCGCCTAGTTTCAAAGAGTAGCAACAACCTGGCGCATTTTTACGCTCTTGCTGAGAGATGGTGGGATACTACCAATACTTTCCACCTGCCGTTTAGTGAGATGACAATGACGCCTTTTGATTTCTTCATGATCAGTGGTTTGAGAGTTGGTGGGAAACGCCTGATTCTGGACTACTTCTATGAGATTGATCCCGAGGCTGTCGAGATATTGACTGGGGCTGTTCCTCCTAATCTGGAGAGGCACTGGTTCCCTTGTGGCTGACTTTACTGGGCTTATGGTAGGGGGAATCATACCCTGAATAATTCTCAGCTTCTGAGGGTATTTATTCTGTATGTCCTTGGTTGCTCAATTTTTGCAACACGGAATGACCGGGTGAGCTTGAGGCTCCTTTCTTGCCTGGAAACCATCGATGAGATCCCCTCTTATGACTAGGACGGTGCTGCCTTGGCCCACGTTTACAAGCATATGGGCAAAGTTTCCCGGGGCGATGTTAAATCAACGGGGGGATTCTGGCGAGCTTGGGAGGTATGTACTGCCACTTCTTTTCCTTCCGGTTCTTTTATTTCCGTACTTTTTCTTTCTGATTTTCCTTTTGTCTGTGCAGGTTTGGAGCTTTGAGTACCTAAAGATGTTGGCTCCTTCCCCCGCTGATGAATCAGGTGAAGATGAGCATGGCATGGCTCCTGTCACTTTGTTCCCCTGGGGATTGAGATGGCGGAGGGATGTTGTTCGGGTAAAGAGCGGGGCTCATCGGATTGTTCTCCTCAGAAATTTCTTATCTGGGGTGACAGCTACTAACGTTGATTGGACGCCTTGGGAGCGTGTTGCCTATGCTGCCCCAGAGGAGATATAGGCGGTCAAACCCCTTTTCTCTTGCCGATTTCCGATGAAAAGTACTGAGAGCAGGCAATGGTTCCTCAGCGAGCGAGTGTCCCGGTAGGTGGTTGGCGGTTTAAGGTATCGCGTCCCCCATGATCCTCCTGTGATGGATGATGATGACCTTTCTGGTGATGCTTTGCTGGCGGCCTTAGATGGTACCAATGTTTGGGATCACTTTCTCTCTGAGACCGGCTACGAGGCTTACCGTGGCCACTTCCTAATGCCCAACTTCCCACTCCTGGAGGTGAGTTTTCTTTTATGTTTTTGTCTCTACCATTGCCTATGTTTTTTTTTACTCATCTTTTTCCTAACTTGTTTTGTGCCTACAGCTTTGCGAGATGTACAGGAGACATGTTCTCCCAGTTTCCGTTCCTATCCCTCCTTGGGATTGGACCGTTAATGATTTGGGTGCAGATGCTCTCCCCAGGTTATGGAGGTGCCACGGGTCATATGTGGGTATCCTACCCAGCCAGCAGGCATCCTCAACGTCCCTTGGAGTTATGCTGAGGAGGGCCATGCCTTGGTGGCTAGCTTACGGTCTTTGGTTCTCACGCGAGACCATCGGGTATGTCTCTAATTTTGCGCTCCTTAAGGTTATGAGGTTCTAATCCTGATTTGCCCTTGACAGATGGATGGTATGCGGCAGTTTGCCACCAGTCAGATGGCATCTTTGGTAGGTTTCTGACTCGACTTTGTTTTTGTACTTTTTGTTGTTTCTCTACTGATTGCTTTCATTTTATTTGTGTGTGCAATACCGTAGGGGTGGTGCTGGCTCATCGAGGACCGGACCGAGGTGCAGAGGTGGTAGGAGGAGGCCATCGTCGACGTATACTCCGGGTGGTCCGACAAAGGATGAAGAAGAGGAGGACTGAGGCCTCCTAAGCAGGGATTTTGTTTTATCTTCATTTCATATTTTCGATTGGGTTGTACTAGTGAATGTTGTGACGGATGGACAATGCGTAGGATAAAGCGTAGGATGATGTGTAGAACGATGTGTCACCCTTGACAAAGTATTATGATGTTTTGCCTTTCGAGCCGGATAGTTTCCGGTTTGAAGGCGTAGTTGTGTACTTGCTTTTATTTGGTGATCGTGTGACGATATGCATATCTGTGCACTTGTGATTCTGTGATTTGTTGATGTTACTGCGATGAACAGCCTTGTAATAGTGAGTGTGTTTGCCTTGTAGGTGGGATAGTCCGTGAAACGGGGAGGTGCTGTTTTGCTAGAGCCGTGATAGAAAATATGGCATTGTACGATCTCGCTCAACTCACAGCTTGGCTGAACATCACAAATGGTGTGGAACGGATCAACCCTTTTAGCTACATTTTGACCAAGCTGTTCTCTCTTTGCCAGATGGCTTTGAACGCTGAGTTCATGCGTGCTGCTATTGTCCACTGGGACCCGGTGAACCAAGTCTTCAATTTTAACGGCCTGGAGATATGCCCCCTGTATGAGGAGTTATGTGCTATCCTTGGCTACAATTCTGATTCTGACCTAATTCTCCCTTCTGCTGATACCCCCAGTCCTACGCGAGGCTTGGCTGAATACCTGAACTGTTCCACTATTATTTCCCGCCGGCTAATTCATGGGGAGTGATCGGGAGAGAACAGATCCTATTTATACGCCTTAACATATGTTTGTTAGTACATTTTTATCCTATTTTTTGTATATTTTTACTTTATTTTCTATTTTCTGACAGGATTTGGAAGAAATCAAGTACTTCAGGCTAAACAGGGTGAAAAAGCAAAGCAAAAGAAGCTGAAAAATCCACATCACGCGCGCGACTCGCTCGCGCGAAAATCCAGAAATCGCTCGCGCGATCCGCTCGCGCGAGGTCCCAATATTGCGCTCGCGCGGCCCGTTCGCGCGACATATGCAAATATAGAACTTGCGTATTTCACTCTACTGATGATTCCTACGCGAAAGAAACTGCCTAATTGCGTCCAGACTATAAAATAAAGCAGTTTTAGTGTGTTTCGGGTTAGGAAAGCTTCCAAAAACTTGTTGTAAATCTATATATACCCTATTTTACTTCAATTAAAGGGTTGGTCATTAAGAGACACATCCTACATACACAATATACAACCATACTTCCAGCCATTGAAGAGAGGGAAGCAAGGAGAAGAAGAAGAAGACCAAGGATTCCCATGGCCTCCTCCATCAACCTCTTGCTATCCACCGCTTCTATGGACAATTAAACCTAGATCTAGGGTTTCAATGAAACCCTAGCCAAGTAATAGGGTTTTATTTATATTTTTATTTTAGTTTTATTATGTATGGATGATGATTACATGTTCCGTAGATTTTTATAAATAAATCGTGTTTCTAATTTATTAAATCATCACTTTCAAAGTTTATTCTTGTCTTAGATCTATTTTGACTGTGATGTGCTCAATGATCTATATTTGCTGTGCTTGTATAGATTGTTTACATGTAATGGTGCTTAATTGAATTATGCTATCAAGTATCCGAATAGTCCATGCCTAGGCTAGACGGATTATGTCACAACCCTAGTTTAGTGTGGGATAATTCGTGCTAACTGAAGATGGATTATGTTGGTGCTTGAACCATAGTTATTTTCTTGACGGAGGAATTGGGCTTGTAGCTACAATTCCCCATTATCATCCAACTTAATAATCTAATTGAATGCATAAATATTCCTATTATGAAGCTAGTAGTGGATTTGTAATCCTAGGTTCCTTTAAACATATTTACAAAAACATATTTACAAAAACACTTTTAAATTGCTTTCATAATTTAGATTTATTTTATTGTTCTTAGTTTAATTAAAGTCAAAATCAAAATCAAAATTTCGTTTTCATAATTAATTAGATTTAGGTTCTAAAATTAAGAGTCGTAGTAATTCAATCTCTGTGGGTTCGACCTTTACTTTCACTACTACAAATCCTTAGAAAAGTAAAGTACACTTTTTATATCTTGATATTGACAACATCAATTTTTGGCGCTGTTGCCGGGGATTGCAAATTACTACCTTTAGTTTTAGAATCTTAGTTTAGTTAATTCATAAATATTATATTAGGTTTTCTTTTTCTTATTTTTTCCGTTTATTTTGAGTTACTAACTTTTTTATTTTATTTTGTAGTTTCTCGAGTCGTCAAAATTCTAACATTTCCGAGTGGATTAGCTAATCACATCAAAGGAGCTTACGCAACAAAATAAAAAAAAAAAAAAAATTGCTTCTTTTTAAACTCGCTTTAAACCACTGTAAGTCAGGGCGCTGTGACGCACTATTTGCATTAGTTTAGGGTGAATTGCACTGCATTAGCTAGGAAACCCGGGGCGCTGGGCTTGACGCGGTCATTGCATTACAGGATAATATTCATGCATCATAGTAGTACTGTGTGCTTGCTTGTTGTCTGATTTGCGTGATTATTTTTGAATTTGTTGAGTCAGTCCTTATTTTAATTTCTTTTCTTTTTAAGTTTATGGTTGGTACGCGTTCAAATAAACCTAAATTACATTTTATCGATCTTGAACTTGAACGTACTTTAAGAGTTAGTAAGTCCGCAACCCAAGCTTCTAGAGCTAGGTTGCAAGACGACGAATCAACGCCGATTCCGTCGTCGTTGTTTGAGGCCGAAATTCAAAGTAACCTTAAACGGTTAAGAAAAACTCGAACTTTTAAAATCGAATCGATTAAAATGGCTGACGGAAACAACGAAAATAATATGAATAATCTTAATATGCCGCCACCTCCTCCGCTTAAAGATTATTTTATTCCTACGACTTACACGCCTCAAACATGTATTGATTTACCGGAGGCGACGGCATCTCACTTTGAGATAAAGTCGTCTACCATCTCGCTACTTCCATCTTTCCATGGCCATCTAAATGAAGATCCATATCAACACTTAGGAGATTTTCAGGATATATGCTCTACTTTAAAAATTAAAAACTTAACTGATGATGAATTGAAATTGCGGCTCTTTCCATTCTCTTTAAAAGATAAAGCTAAATACTGGCTCCAATCTTTGGAGCCAAACACAATTAGAACATGGGAAGCCTTACACACCGCATTTTTACAAAAGTTTTTCCCTATTATGCGTACGAATCAGATAAAGAAATCCATAACAAACTTTGTGATGCAAGATGGGGAAATACTTTATGACACATGGGAAAAATTTACAGAATTATTACGCTCGTGTCCACATCATCAGGTTCCTAAGTGGCAGTTGGTACAAGTCTTTTATGAGGGACTTATTCCCTCAGTCCGTAATACCTTCGACGCTGTTTGTGTGGGTACCTTCCTACACAAAAGTGCCGACGAGGCCTGGAAAATCTTTGAAACATTAAGCGAGAATTTGATGCATCAGACTGTGTCAGTACGTTCCGAGGGATATCATTCACAACCTAAGAGAGAGGTAAAGTTTGAGTCAAGTCATACAATTGAAATAAAAGAACTATCTAAAAAACTGGACCGACTTTTAACAATAAACCAAATGATTACCTTACCCGCTCATGAAATTTGTGCATTATGTTCTGATCCTTCACATTCTATACTTGCATGTCCATCGGCGAGTCAATTTCCGGAATTCATGGAGCAACACATTAATTCTATTCAACAATACCCACAAAATAATTATAATTCAACTACTAATAATCCGGACGCGCCATGGAGAGGTCACCCAAATTTTTCATGAAAAAAAAATAATAATAATAATAACAGTAATAGTGAGATGAGTACTTTCCCTAATGCTTATAGACCTCAACAATGTCAATACCAACCACCTCCTCCTCCACCTCCACGTAATAATGCATTTGAGGAGAAGGTTGATCGGGAGAGAACAGATCCTATTTATACGCCTTAACGAGCATTTGTTAGTACCTTTTTATCCTGTTTTTGTATCTTTTTACTTCGTTTTCTATTTTCTGACAGGTTTTGGAAGAAATCAAGTACATCAAGCTAAACAGGGTGAAAAAGCAGAAGAAAAGAAGCTGAAAAAGCCAAGTCGCGCGCGCGACCTACGCCCGCGAAAAACAGAGAATCGCTCGCGCGATCCGCTCGCGCGAGATCCCCAGAATCGCTCGCGCGATCCGCGCGCGCGAAAGGCCAATTGTCGCGCTCGCGCGACCCGCTCGCGAGATATGTGGAAAAAGCAAAGTTGCGTATTTCAGTATACTGAAGACTCCTGTGCAAACGAGATCCTAACTGCGTCCAGATTGTAAATTACAGCAGTTTTAGTGCGTTTCGAGTAGAAAGACTTCCAAAAACTTGTTGTAATTCTATATATATCTTATTTTTACTTTAATTTAGGGTTACACACATCATTACACACCCATACATACACATTCTACAACCATACTTCCAGCCATTGAAGGGAGGGAAGCAAGGAGAAGAAGAAGAAGACCAAGGATTCCCATGGCCTCCTCCATCAACCTCTTGCTATCTACCGCTTCTATGGACGGCTAGATCTTAGATCTAGGGTTTCAATGAAGCCCTAGTCGAGTAATAGGGAGTATTTTATGTATTTATTTTAGTTTTATTATGAATGGATGACAGTCACATGTTTAGAGGATTTTTATAAATAAATCGTACTTCTATTGATTAAATCATTGCTTTCAAAGTTTATTCTTGTCTTAGATCTATTTTGACTGTGATGTGCTCAACGATCTATTCTTGCTGTGCTTGTTTAGATTGTTTACATGTGATGGTGCTTTATTGATTCGTGCTATCAAGTATCCGAATAGTCCATGCCTAGATTAGACGGATTAGATCACAACCCTAGTTTAGTGTGGGATAATTCGTGCTAACCGAAGATGGATTATGTTGGTGCTTGAACCATGATTATCTTCTTGTCGGAGGAATTGGGCTTGTAGCTACAATTCCCCATTATCATCCAACGTAATAAGCTAAAGTAATTCATAAATATTCCTATTATGAAGCTAGTGGTGGATTTGCAATCCTAGGGTCCCTTAAACATTACTTAAAACAACTATTTAAATTGCTTTCATAGTTTAGATTTATTTTTATGTTCTTAGTTTAATTAAATCTAAATCAAAATCCGTTTTTCCTAATTAATTAGACTTAGGTTTTAAAATTAAGTTGCTGTAGTAAATCAATCTCTGTGGGTTCGACCTTTACTTCCACACTGCAAATCTTTTGAAAAGTAAAGAATACTTTTTATATCTTGATACTGACAACATCAATTTTTGGCGCCGTTCGCGCGATTCCTCATTTTCTTGATATTTTCTTTTGTTTTCTGTATCAGTCCCCCATACTTGTTCTGATAGTTTTAACTTTTCTGTTTTTTTTTGTCTTAAGTACTTTTAGATCGAGTCCTTTGTTGGTTTCGTAGTTCTGATTATGTTTTATTTTCTTTTCTAGTTTATTTTTGTTTTGTTTTCATCATTTTGTTATCTAGTATAGTTCTTTTTGTTTAGGTTAATTTATTTATCTTTCTTTTAGCTATATTTATCATTTTTTTTTGTTTAGTGTTTATTATCTAGTATTAACAAGTACATTGAACTTTATAGCCATATGCCTTTGTGTACACCTGTTTTATAATTGCCGAGATCGAGGTAATATCGTTCTTTTTCTTTACCTACTCTCCTTTATTTCATTTTATTGTTTCATTGGGGACAATGAAAGGTTTAGGTTTGGGGGTATGCACACACATGCACATTATTACACTAAATTTTCAAAAAAAATTTCGATACTTGTGCTTAAATAAACGATGATTACCGATGTTTTTGCAATCCAAATTTGATACTTCTTGTTATGTAACTTGGATTATTATAGAATGGTAAACAAAAGAAGATGTGATTAAATATTTATTGAAGTCATGTTGAGACGTTTTAAGTTATGTATTGTTTGGAATCGTAGTTTTATATCATAGATTTGCACATAAACTTATGCACTGCATGTAGTCATTTGAATGCATGTTGGTTGTGAACTATAATATGATTCGGATTTCTAGATAACACAAGGTGGAGACTAAACCCGGTGAGCTTTTGAGCCTATCTTTTCTTTTTAAAGGGTTATAAATACATTGTGTTTGTCGAATTTCATTGAAATAGCGCATTAACTTGTTGTTGAGTCTCATTATTCTTGTTTTGGTTGATAGTCAAGTTAAAATATTTGTTACCATGCTAAATAATCTTCCGTCGTAAATATTAAAGAACCGTATAACCATAGGACATGATGATAGGCCCTTCTTTGTTTATTACCGACTGATAAATGATAAATTTCCTTAGTTCGCCCTTTGAGCCATTAAAATGCCTTTTTCTGTGATTACCATTATCCTTGTTTTTGCTCCGACTTGACAAACTTGGAGTTCACCATTGAGAGATTTGTCAACTTTTAGTGGTGTTAAGGCGATGTGTGATTGAGAAGAAGAAGACAAGATGCTATTGGGGTAGTTGCTTAGAAATCAATGAAGAGTCATCTGACAAGCAAGAAAATAAGGAAAAAGAGTGAATATATTGGAAAAAAAAAACAAAAGAAAGAGAAGAAAAAAAATAAGGTTGAAAAAAAAAAGGAGAAGAAATTAAAAAAAAATTGAAAAGAAGAGAATTAAAAAGATGAAAGTTGGTGGAAGAGATGAATGAAAGAAATTGAACATGCCTTACAACGCCATTCTAAAACTACCTAATGAATCCTTTCTATCCTCTTTCATTACCTGAGCCACGTTACAACCTTTGAAAACTCCTAGATGATCCTAGGAAACATGGTTTGGATATGTAAACGATGGGAGGGGGATTAAAACATGGTAATGATTAATTTTTTCTTGATTGTTGGCATCCTATCCATGAGACTATTGTTCTGTCGTGTCATGCGTCTTTTTCGTGTCATATGTGAGCATTATTCGTTTTGAAAACATATTTCCTTTACTCACATACATTAGAAAAATTACACCTGTTTCTGAGTGTTTTATTTGAGAGTGTAATTCATTGTGAGATTCGTAGTCGAGACATAGTTAGACGGTTATCCGGGTTATATTCTAAGTTCATGACATGCGCGTGTTCATTTGACTACCACATCACACACGTGCAATTTTATGAGAAACTCTATTGATTTATACGATGCATGTGCTTGAGATTGTTCTTCATGATGTAGGTAGACATTTGATTCTATTTCTTTATGTTCGTTATTCTATTTCAAATCTTTGTTGTATAATAAGGAGTATTGAATATTATGTTTTTCGTTTTTAATAAAAGTTTTTAAGTTTATAAGTTAATAAAGATGGTTGTGGGTGACTTGTTGACGAGAACCCTCACGAGACTTTACTCGTCCGACTAGGGACACCTAGGGGTTTAAAAGGCTTGTTGCATATGCTAAATGCAATCGTAATCCATACGAAAATGGAGTAGTAGTTTATTAGTAGTTAGTTTTTATTTTAGTTTTGCTCGAGGACTAGCAAAATGTAGGTTTGGGGGTGTGATCGGGAGAGAACAGATCCTATTTATACGCCTTAACGAGCATTTGTTAGTACCTTTTTATCCTGTTTTTGTATCTTTTTACTTCGTTTTCTATTTTCTGACAGGTTTTGGAAGAAATCAAGTACATCAAGCTAAATAGGGTGAAAAAGCAGAAGAAAAGAAGCTGAAAAAGCCAAGTCGCGCACGCGACCTACGCCCGCGAAAAATAGAGAATCGCTCGCGCGAGATCCCCAGAATCGCTCGCGCGATCCGCGCGCGCGAAAGGCCAATTGTCGCGCTCGCGCGACCCGCTCGCGCGATATGTGGAAAAAGCAAAGTTGCGTATTTCAGTATACTGAAGACTCCTGTGCAAACGAGATGTCCTAACTGCGTCCAGATTGTAAATTACAGCAGTTTTAGTGCGTTTCGAGTAGAAAGACTTCCAAAAACTTGTTGTAATTCTATATATATCTTATTTTTACTTTAATTTAGGGTTACACACATCATTACACACCCATACATACACATTCTACAACCATACTTCCAGCCATTGAAGGGAGGGAAGCAAGGAGAAGAAGAAGAAGACCAAGGATTCCCATGGCCTCCTCCATCAACCTCTTGCTATCTACCGCTTCTATGGACGGCTAGATCTTAGATCTAGGGTTTCAATGAAGCCCTAGTCGAGTAATAGGGAGTATTTTATGTATTTATTTTAGTTTTATTATGAATGGATGACAGTCACATGTTTAGAGGATTTTTATAAATAAATCGTACTTCTATTGATTAAATCATTGCTTTCAAAGTTTATTCTTGTCTTAGATCTATTTTGACTGTGATGTGCTCAACGATCTATTCTTGCTGTGCTTGTTTAGATTGTTTACATGTGATGGTGCTTTATTGATTCGTGCTATCAAGTATCCGAATAGTCCATGCCTAGATTAGACGGATTAGATCACAACCCTAGTTTAGTGTGGGATAATTCGTGCTAACCGAAGATGGATTATGTTGGTGCTTGAACCATGATTATCTTCTTGTCGGAGGAATTGGGCTTGTAGCTACAATTCCCCATTATCATCCAACGTAATAAGCTAAAGTAATTCATAAATATTCCTATTATGAAGCTAGTGGTGGATTTGCAATCCTAGGGTCCCTTAAACATTACTCAAAACAACTATTTAAATTGCTTTCATAGTTTAGATTTATTTTTATGTTCTTAGTTTAATTAAATCTAAATCAAAATCCGTTTTTCCTAATTAATTAGACTTAGGTTTTAAAATTAAGTTGCTGTAGTAAATCAATCTCTGTGGGTTCGACCTTTACTTCCACACTGCAAATCTTTTGAAAAGTAAAGAATACTTTTTATATCTTGATACTGACAACATCAAAGGTGTTGGCCTCACTTGAAAGTTTTGGTCCGGTGATCCAGTTAGTACATTCCCACACCCAGTCCATTGCAAAACTGGAGTCCCAAGTGGGACAAATAGTTAACACGCTAAATCGTTTAACCGAGAATAAGTTGCCAAGTCAACCTATTCCGAACCCTAAGGGACAATATGAGGTGGGTGGTACGAATGAGCAAGTGAACGCTATGTCAACTAGGACGACTGCTCGAGAGGAAGAAGTTGTTGAGATTCCGAGGGAGGTCATGAGGGATGAAAACGTTAACTTGAACAGAGAGAGGGGTGAGGACGTGACTCAAAGTAGAAAAGAAAAAGAACCGGTCCCAACAAATTATATTCCGCGAATGCCATATCCACCAAACGTTGAGGAACCGTCAAATTTTTCTAAGAAAAATTCAAAAACGGAAGATATACTCGAGGTGTTCAAACAAGTAAAAATCAATATTCCATTCCTCGATGGTATAAAAAAAATTCCCGCTTATGCTAAATGTCTTAAAGACCTTTGCACTCAAAAATGCAAGCTGCGCAGTCATATTCCGAAAAAGGTCTTCCTCACGGAAAAAGTAAGCTCAATTTTTCAACACGCTACTCCAAAATATAAAGATCCAGGTACGCCTGCGATTTCATGTGTCATAGGTGACACGATCATTCATAGGGCTCTCCTTGACTCAGGAGCTAGTGTTAATCTCTTTCCTTATCACGTTTATAAACAACTAGGTTTAGGTGAACATAAACCTACGGCCGCTACTATTCAATTAGCGGATCGTTCTATTAAAATGCCTAGAGGAATCGTCGAGGACGTCTTAGTTAAAGTTGACAAATGCTATTATCCCGTCGATTTTATGATCCTTGACACTGAACCGGTACTAGATGCTAGGAAACATACTCCGGTCATCTTAGGTCGTCCGTTCTTAGCCACGGCTAATGCGCGTGTCAATTGTCGAACGGGGGTAATGAAAGTGTCGTTCGGGAACATGAACCTCAAACTAAACGTTTTTAACGCTGTTGATCAACCTCCCAAAGACGATGATTACCAATATATGGAAGGTAGTGAGGTTAGAAGAACTGTTGAATGTAATAAAGAAATACATATGAGTGAGGGGAATAATATAGTGAATAATGAACGGTTGAATGCAAATAACCTGGACCCTAACGATGAATTCACTCGGAAGGTAAGAAATAGATTTGAACATAATAAGGATGATCTATCAAATGAATTAATTCATAGCGGTACTCTTTCTGCTTACCACCAGGCTCTTCCAGATATTCTTAGGAGTACACAGTCCGAGTTTCACCCTCCATAAATCTTGAGTTAGGATGGTCTAGCTAAAAGACGTAAAAGATAGCGCTTCTTGGGAGGCAAACTAAGCTTTATTCCGTCTGTTTCTCTTGTTTTTGGTCATTTTTGGGTCTTGTTGAGTCAGTTGTGGTCTTTCTGAACACGTTTGGGGGTCAGAGTAATTTTATTTTTGCTTAATATACATAAAATAAGTGAGCCACAAGAAATACCCTTCTCGCGCGCGCGACCGGCTCGCGCGAGACGTCGCTCGTGCGGCCCGCTCGCGCGAGACTGTGCCTAGTAAAATTTTTGGTTATTATTTTTATGAGCTCTCGGGTTCTCCTCGCGCCTTGTTTCGCGCGCGCGAGGTATCTCGCTCGAGCGACTAACTTAAAAAAAAAATTAGGATTCGCGCGCGCGACGGCCGCTAGCACGGACCGCTCGCGCAATCCCCCATTTTCCTATTTTTTGTTTTGTTTTCTATATCCTTCTCCCCACCTGTTCGAATGGTTTTTATTTTTTCTTTTTCTGTTTCTGTTTCTTAGGTACTTTTAGATCAAGTCATGTATTGTTTCATTATTCTAGTTATGTTTTATATTTTTTTTTAGTTGATTATCTTTTTGTTTTCGTACTTTCTTTAAGTCTTATAGTTTATTTAGTTTAGTTTAGCTTAGTTATAATTCTTTTAGCTGCTTTTATTATTTTGTTTGTTTGTTTTCTTTTATCAAGAAGTAACAAGTAACATTGAACTTTGATTCCATATTATTATATGTTTACCTGGTTTATGCTTGTCAAGATCAAGGTATTATCGTTCCTTCTTTACGTACTTTCCTTTCTTTCATTTTATTGTTTCATTGGGGACAATGAAAGGTTTAGGTTTGGGGCTATGCACACGCATGCACATTATACTGCAATTTTTCAAATTTTTCAAAAATTTTCAATTCTTGTGCTTAAATAACTGATGATTATCGACATTTTTGCAATCTTGATTCGATACTTCTTGTTATGTAACTATGATTGTTATAGAATGGTAAACAAGAGAAGATGTAATTAAACATTTGCTGAAGTCATGATATGACGTTTTAGGTCATGTATCGTTCGAATTGTAATTTTATATCATAGATTTGCACACAAACCTATGCACTGCACGTAGTCGCTTGAATACATGTCTGATGTGAACTATAATATGATTCGGATTTCTAGATAACACATGGTGGAGACTAAACCCAGTGAGCTTTTGAGCCTATCTTTTCTTTTTAGAGGGATATAAATATACATTGTGTTTGTCGAATTTCATTGAAATAGCGCATTAAATTGTTGTTCAGTCTCATTATTCTTGTTTTGGTGGATAGTAAAGTTAAAATATTTGTTACCATGCAAAATAATCTTCCGTCATACATGTTGAAGAATCATATAACCATAGGACATGATTATAGGCCCTCTTTGTTTACCACTATCCAGAAAAATGATAAAAATTTCCTTAGTTCGCCCTTTGAGCCGTTAAAATGCCATTTCTTTCTTTGATTACCATTATCCTTGTTTTTGCTCTGACTTGACAAACTTGGAGTTCACCACTGAGAGATTCGTCAACTTTTAATGGTGTTTAAGGTGATGTGTGAGTAAGAAGAAGAGGACAAGATGCTATTGGGGTAGTTGCTTAGAAATCAATGAATAGTCATCCGACAAGCAAGGAAAAAAAGGAAAAAGATTGAACATATTGAAAAAAAAACAAAAGAAAGAGAAGAAAAAAAAAATTATAAGGTTGATAAAAAAAAAAAGAAAGAAAAATGAAAGAAGAGAATGAAAAGATGAAAGTTGGTAGAAGAGACAATGAAAGAAATCCTACATGCCTTGTAATGCCATTCTGAGATTAACTACCTAATGAATCCTTTTTATCCTTTTTCATTACCTGAGCCATATTATAACCTTTAAAAAGTCCTATTTGATCCTAGAAAACATGATTTGGATATGAAAATGATGGGAGGGGGATTAAAACATGGTAATGATTAATTTTTCATGATTACTGGCATCCTATCCATGAGACTACTGTTCTTTTGTGACATGCGTCTTTTTCGAGTTATATGTGAGCATTTCTTGTTTTGAAAATATATTTCCTTTACTCACATATTTTAGAAAAATTACACCTGTTTCTGAGTGTTTCATTTGAGAGTGTAATTAACATTGTGAGATTCGTAGTCGAGACATAGTTAATTGGTTATTCGAAGTATATTCCAAGTTCATGACATGCGCGTGTTCATTTGACTACCATATCACACACATGCAATTTTATGAGAAACTCTATTGATTTATACGATGCATGTGCTTGAGATTGTTTTTCATGATTTAGGTGGATGTTTCATTATGTTTCTTTATGTTTGTTATTCTATTTCAAATCTTTGTGATGTGATGAAGGAGTATTGAATATTATGTTCTTTGTTTTTAATAAAAGTTTTAAATTGATAATTTAATAAATATGGTTGTGGGTGACTTGTTGATGAGAACCCTCACGAGACTTCACTCGTCCGACTAGGGACACCTAGGGGTTTAAAAGGCTTGTTGAATATGCTAAATGCAATCGTGATCCATGCGAAAATGGAGTAGGTTTTTATTTTATTAGCCGTTTTTGTTTTAGTTTTGCTCGAGGACTAGCAAAATGTAGGTTTGGGGGTGTGATCGGGAGAGAACAGATCATATTTATACGCCTTAACATACGTTTGTTAGTACCTTTTTATCCTATTTTTTTGTATATTTTTACTTTATTTTCTATTTTCTGACAGGATTTGGAAGAAATCAGTACTTCAGGCTAAACAGGGTGAAAATGCAGAGCAAAAGAAGCTGAAAAATTCACATCGCGCGCGCGACCACTCGCGCGAAAACCCAGAAATCGCTCGCGCGATCCGCTCACGCGAGGTCCCAATATCGCGCTGCGCGGCCTGTTCGCGCGACATATGCAAAAATAGAACTTGCGTATTTCACTCTACTGATGATTCCTACACGAAAGAAACTGCCTAATTGCGTCCAGACTGTAAAATAAAGCAGTTTTAGTGCGTTTCGGGTTAGGAAAGCTTCCAAAAACTTGTTGTAAATCTATATATACCCTATTTTACTTCAATTAAAGGGTTGGTCATTAAGAGACACATCCTACATACACAATATACAACCATACTTCCAGCCATTGAAGAGAGGGAAGCAAGGAGAAGAAGAAGAAGACCAAGGATTCCCATGGCCTCCTCCATCAACCTCTTGCTATCCGCCGCTTCTATGGACAATTAAACCTAGATCCAGGGTTTCAATGAAACCCTAGCCAAGTAATAGGGTTTTATTTATATTTTTATTTTAGTTTTATTATGTATGGATGATGATTACATCTTCCGTGGATTTTTATAAATAAATCGTGCTTCTCTTTCAAAGTTTATTCTTGTCTTAGATCTATTTTGACTGTGATGTGCTCAATGATCTATATTTGCTGTGCTTGTATAGATTATTTACATGTAATGGTGCTTAATTGAATTATGCTATCAAGTATCCGAATAGTCCATGCCTAGGCTAGACGGATTATGTCATAACCCTAGTTTAGTGTGGGATAATTCGTGCTAACCAAAGATGGATTATGTTGGTGCTTGAACCATAGTTATTTTCTTGACGGAGGAATTGGGCTTGTAGCTACAATTCCCCATTATCATCCAACTTAATAATCTAATTGAATGCATAAATATTCCTATTATGAAGCTAGTGGTGGATTTGTAATCCTAGGTTCCTTTAAACATATTTACAAAAACACTTTTAAATTGCTTTCATAATTTAGATTTATTTTATTGTTCTTAGTTTAATTAAAGTCAAAATCAAAATTTCGTTTTCATAATTAATTAGATTTAGGTTCTAAAATTAAGAGTTGTAGTAATTCAATCTCTGTGGGTTTGACCTTTACTTTCACTACTACAAATCCTTAGAAAAGTAAAGTACACTTTTTATATCTTGATATTGACAACATCAGTGAGGTTCTTGACATTGCTTCCATCATCGTATGCTAGTCCTGGGAGTCCTAGCGTATATGATGCTACCTACGGGGCCGCTCTGATATTATGCATGACTTCTCACTTTCTGTTCTCAAGTGCTTCTATTGACTTGGAGCATGTATGCCTTGGGCTGAAACTTAGTAGGAATCCCATGGCCATGGTTCTGGCTGAAACCCTTAATGGTTTGGATCGCGCTTCCAATCAAGGAACGCTTCTTCTTTCTGGGGCGCCTTTGGTGTTACAGGCTTGGATCTACGAGCGTCTTCAGTTATGGACAGGTAACGTGCCGTCAGTTTATTTTTGCAGAGCTGTGCTTCATCCTCATTATACTTCTGCCGATTGGGTGGGCATGATGGGTACTTTATCTGAGGCTGACATTTGTTGGATCGTGAGGCATTGGGGCCATCATGGTGTGACAACTAGTCTTGGGGATTTCCAGAGAGTGTGGTTGATGGGTCTGAGAGAGACTTCTTTCTATCATCCTCACCGATTGGCCAGACAGTACGGGCGAGTTCAAGAGGTCCCTCGGGGGTTTACTGAGAGGGTCTTTGCTTCCAGAGTCCGAGCCACTACTATTGCTGCTTTCATCAGGGGCTGGGCCAGTCGAGCAAGAGCCTATTTCTAGAGACCTTTGAAGAAATAAAAGACACAAAATCAAACTAGACTTGACTGATTCTGCTTCTTTCCTCCAAGTGTCTTTGATATTTGGGATTGCTTTCTGAAAGAACTTTTTGTGTTTTCATTTATCCCTGCTTATGTAATATTCGAAGTTCGTTTATCAGCGAACCTTGGTACTTGGAGAACCTTATTTTATGCATTTGGCTTTCTGAAAATATTCGTAGTATGATTTTGATAAGATGTTTGCTTCTAGTACTTGTTTGGGCATTATAGGACGATTAGAGGCAAACGAGGCGGGTAGACGAAGTTTGCCCCTAGTTTGGAATATGTATGGTTGTGAGGCAAACGAGGTAGATGACCGACGTTTGCCCCTAGTTTAGAAGAGGTTCAGGTAAATGAGGCGGGTTATGGTAAGGACCGCGACTTTATTTTTTTTTTCTCACACGCTCATAATTTTGCCTAGGCACCAGTTAGGTTACCTAACGAGCTCTTTTCTCTCTTTTGTTATTTGCACACTTTGGATTTAACTCTAACTTTTAACTAGGCGTCCTTCTGGATTTTCAACCTAGCGAGCCATCCTTCTTTTCCTTTTTTGAAAGTCTGTCTACGTACCCCCAAACGGGGATTAGGTCCAACGTAGCTCGGGCCAAAGTTTTTAAAGAAAAGGGGTTGATTACGATGGTGTCGACCGAACCGATGCGGTTGCCTACGTATCCCTGAGTGGGAATCAGGTCGAGCGTAGTTCAGGCCAAAGTTTTGAAAGAAAAGGGGTATTAGGGATTGGTCAAGCATAGTACTTTTTGAGGCGATCTATGTTGATTGGTTCTTTGAATTCAATGCCATCGAGGTCCATGAGGTAGGTTGCTCCTCCAGAAAGGATAGTTTTGATGATATAAGGGCCGACCCATTTGGGTTTGAACTTTTCGTGTGGATCAAAGATCGGGGCTCGTAATTCCTTAAGGACAAGGTCACCCTTGATAATTTTCCTCGGACAAACCCTTTTGTTGAAAGCACGGGCTATCCTCTTTTGATAGATTCAGATATGGTCGACTGTCGCTAAGCGCTTTTCATCTATGAGAGCCAATTCTTCATACCTTTCCCTCAACTAATCTGATTCCAAAATTTTGCATTCTGCCATCACGCGCAAGGATGGTAGTTCTATCTCGATTGGAAGTACTGCTTCCATTCCATATACTAGTGAGTAAGGAGTTGCTCCTGTGGACGTCCTTATCGATGTTCGGTATTCCCAAAGTGCGAACGGTAGCTTTTCATGCTAGTCTTTGTAGGTATTGGTCGATTTCTGCAGTATGGCCTTGACATTCTTGTTTGCAGCTTCGACTGCCCCATTAGTTTGTGGCCTGTACGGTGACGACTTGTGATAAGTGATTTTGTATTCCTCAAACAGATCCCTGACTTCAGCTTTGAAATGACTACCATTATCTGAAATGATCTCATGGGGGACTCCATAGTGACAAATGAGGTTCATCTTGATGACCTTGGCCACTTCCTTAGCCCCTAGCTTGGTGTAGGATGCGGCTTCTACCCATTTTGTGAAGTAGTCAATGGCCACCAAAATGTATCAGTTTCCGTTTACGACCTTCGGGACGATTTCGCCAATGATATAGATTCCCCAAGTTGAGAATGGCCACGGGGAAGTTATACTATAGAGCAGAGATGGTGGTACATGTATCATGTTCGCGTGGATCTGGCACTTGTGGCACCTTCTTACATATTCATAACGATCTTTCTCCAATGTTGTCCAGTAGTACCCCTGTCTTACAATCTTCTTGGCTAGCATATGGCCATTTATGTGTGGACCGCACACCCCTTCGTGTATTTCTTCCATCATTCTTCTGGCGCACTTTCCGAACAAGCAAGTCAGATTGTGACCATTGTATCCTTTCTTTAACAATTTTTCCCCGCAAATGATGAATTGCGCTGCAAACCTTCGAATTGCTCTTTTGTCCTTCTCGGAAGATTCTAGGGGGTATGTCCCTTTCTCTATGAAGTCCCAAACATCTTGGTACCATGGTGTTTCGTTCTCTTCTTCTTCGATTGCGACGACCATGTTGAATGAAGGCTCGTACCTTTGCTCAATTACCAAAGGCATCATCTTGACTCCTACGGGAATTTTGATCATGGAGGCTAAGGTAGCCAATGAATCTGCTAGCTGGTTTTCTTCCCTAGGCAAGTAGAAGAATGTGATGTTCTTGAACTGCCTCTTGAGTTGATCGAGATGATCATGATAGGGCTTCAACCTTTCTTCTTTTATTTTCCATTCCCCTCTAGCTTGTGATATGATGAGATTCGAATCTCCGAAGACATCCAACTTCTGAACTTTCAGTTCTACGGCTGTTTCCATCCCTAGAATACATGCCTCATATTCAGCAGTGTTATTGGTGGAGTTATAATTGAGCTTGACTGTGTAGACACCCCAATTTTGACCGACCGTCGAATTTAGGAGAGCGTCACCTCCACGTCCGATGATGATAAGGACCGAAAGATTCAAAGTATTCCAAGCTCTTCAGAAAATTTTCCAAACGCAATAAAATTTTACAGGAAGAAGGAAATACCAGGTATTTAGGAGAATTCAGGTATAAAACGTCTTTTTTGGAAAAGATCTTCAAAAATAAGTTTTTTTAAGAAAGAAGGAGGAAAGAAAAGACCTAAAAGAAGAAGTTCAACAAAAAACGGTACACGGCAGTATTTGCAGCACTCAGTGAGTGCCGAAAGACACTTGGTGAGTGCCGAACGGCAGTCACAGAATGCCGGCCCAGCATTTACTGAGTGCCGCCGACATTTTCTTACTGCCGTTTGCTTTTAAAGTCTGTATTTTGTGATACAATACGTACATGTATGCGGATAAAAACAAAAAATTGATAAAGTAAGGTTGACAAAAACCCGGCAATCAATAATTTGTCGGGGCACTCACGGAGACGCGCGACAGTTATGAAATGTCGCCGCAGTAGTCACGGAGTGCCGGAGCGGCATCCACTGACTGCCGCAAAAGATTTTTGACTGCCACCCTGTGCAGCAGTCTGTCTATTTTCAGGAAGTACGTATGGTACCACCAAATGAGACATTTACACCTGTCTTTTACTCCGAATTCACTGAGAATACTTGGTAATTTTGTCTATAAAAGAGGGAGGATCTTCTTTGGGAGGATGGACAACATATATAAGAAGTGAATATGCAAGGAACATACACAAGAGATATACCAAGAAAATACAAGAAATCACTACCATTACACTAACATATTTTGGGAGAAAAAGAGAGAGTTTAGAGAACTAGAGAGAAGAGCTTGGAAGATCTTCAAAGAAAGACGTACTTTTGAGGATAGTTTGGAGGTGACCCTCTAATCTTGGTTGTGTTTTCTTTCTTTTTGAGCTTCTAATCTTCAAGTCATTTTTTTAGTTTTTTTTCTTGATTAAGTCTTAGAGTTTGTCAAGTAAACTTAGGAGTCCTTGTTTCTAATTCTTTGATCTTTCTTCTATTTCTTTTGTTTATGTTCTTCTCTTGAGATTCTTGGAAATCTTCAATATCTCTCTTGAAATCTCTTAAGTATGATCCTTTGAATCCCATGTAAGCTTATGTTTTACATGAGAGTCAAAAATTTGATCATCACTTCATTTCATAAGCAAATAGATGAATCCAAGTCCATACTCATGACTTGGATCCTCTAAACTTGGTATTTCATGAAATCATTTCCATATTCTCTTTGAAACTTATGAGTATTAGTCATGTCTTCATCTCCAATGACCATCAAATGGTAGAAGAAAATGGTTTTGAGTCTAAGCCCATCTCCATTGTTTGGAGTACTCATCTTGAGATTTCATGAAGTCTATTCATACTTCCTTTGAAATCTACAAATATGAAGGTCTTTAGCCTCCAATGACCATCAAATGGTAGGAGAAAATGGTTAGTTTGAGTCCAACTTCATGGTTTAATAGTTGGGGTTATCATATAAAAGTTGAACTTGACAAATGAAAACAGTGAGTTCATAAACCAGTTTCGATCAAGGATTTTTAGTTCGAGATCTAACCGTTGAAATCAAGTGAAACCAACGGGAAAGTGTCAATAACGCAATACTCTACCACTGTAATTTTTGTTTTAAGGTGATTTCATGTCTAAGATGGTTTGGTCTTGTGATTTCAATACATGCAACTCTCTGTCTGAAATTTCATAACAGTAAATCTATTTTGAAACTAATAAATCAGAATTTTAACAGAGTTTTCGGGGTCTCTAATAAATTTTTCTAGGTATCGTAATATGTTAGGAAGATCCCCTAAAAAGATCTAAGTGTTTCTCATCTGTTTGCTATTTTTAATAAATCGTACAAGATCTCTGGACAGAGAGTTGCAGATTCCTGAGTGACGTCTAGTGTTTTCCATATTCCCAGAGATCTAACCGTTCAAACCTTGATTTTCTTTTTGGGTTATAAACTAGACTCACAGAGGCATATCATCCAAAAATCATTAAGATCCAACCGTTGGAAGCATGGTTTTTCTATTTTTTTAAGTTCTGGTCTGCTCTTTGTAATTCATAAAAACTGCTACTATTTTTTGTCTAATCTTATTTATTTCAACTCAAATGGTCTCCTAATATCTTGGGATCCAAACCTTGTTTTGAATAATGATAATTTAGCTTAAATCCAGAGGCTAAGTGACCCAAATTAGTGAATAAATCCATGTTTCATTCTTGTTCAGATTCATTCATGTACATTTAATGCTCGTGATTAGAACTATAGCCATTGAATAAAGTTGGACTTCATGCTTGATAGGTTTAAGCTAGAAATTTAGGATTGTTATTTCTAACTTCACATCTTGTATATCATGTGGACTAACCTTTTGTTTTGTAGCGCTATTAAGGTATGGTTTCTAGGACTCCTCCTTAGTTTATTTTAATTTCTTGATTTTATTGATTTTTAACCTAATGCGCGACACATTAGAATTATGATCTTGCCTTATGTGTACATGTGAATAGAGACTCTTTTTAGGATTTTCTTTTGTTTGTATGCATTGCACGTTTAATATCACCGCTGGATCCCGGGTAAGTTCTCTTGTTCTCTATTGCATATCATATTGCTTGCTACTTGAATTATGTGATTTTAAATGATATTTTATCACTTGCAATCTTACACCCTTTAGACATGCTTTTGTAATGTATACTTATACATATGTATTAGTTGAGAGCACATTTAAATTAATAAATCGATTAAAAGGATGTTAAGTAGAGGCCTATCGCGAGATAGGATGAGAAGGGGTGCTTTAGTTCGATGGGCTCCTTCCCTTCTCATTCCATAATCCCCGGACCTAGTATAATCTTTGGTTTCGCAAAAGATCAGTTTCCTTTTGAAATGGTTTCTTAATTTTTCCTTTAAAAAATTAAGTGGCGACTCCTTTGTTTTGAATTTGAAAAAGAATTTTAAAAGAAAAGCTGTGGGTAGAAAGAAAACTATGATATCCACAATCTGGCGACTCTGCTGGGGATCGAACCCAGAATCTCTGGTTTCGCAGACCAGGATTTCTGATTTTGGGTTCAGTCGAGGATTAGACTTGAAAAATATCCTTTTAATCAAATTAATTAATCTTTGTGTGCCTATCGCATTTCACTTGCATGTCCAACCAGTCGATTGCACGGAACTATGACCTTGGAGGCTCCAGGCAACCCGGTTGGTCAAGTTATCATGGGACTGTGTGATCACCCTTGATCTCGTACCATGATTTGGTATATGAAGCATCCTATCGGATGTGTGTCAAGGGTCCCTTATTTGACCAAAACCCAGCTTTTGCATAGTAGCTTCCATAGAACCTTTCAAAGTTAGGAGATCAATTCTTGATTAGGGCTATGTGCTAGGAAGTCTTGTGTGCCCGGAAGGGATTACTTGAGATGATGACGATACTTGCTTGATGAAAGATGTATAATCTTTTAATCACCTTTTAGCAATTTCTCCTCATGATCTACGACATTTGGAGAACATGCCGAACCTTGATTATAAAATTACATCTCTTATATCATGTTTAGCTAAGCATCATTGACCTTGTATGTATCCGAATTCATGGAAAGTACGGTGATAATCTGATCATGTGATCCTTCTACCTGAAAATTTTTAAATCCATCTTTGAAAGCAAACGGATTTTTGCAATCTTTATCCCAAAGTTTTCAATTGCTCTTTCAAAAAATCTTTGGAGTTCACTTTTGATTAAAGCTCCAAACTAATCTTTGGGAATTGTTTTTGGAAGAAATGCTCTTCAAATGAATTTCAGAGTAAAATTTCAATCCAATCACCTATATTGAGAAATATTTTCAGATCCTCTTTTTAATAAAAGATTCAAAATCCTTGAGAATTGTTTTTGAAAGATCTCATCATTTAAAGAAATGCTTTTCAAATGAATTTTGAATTTTTTTTTAAATACCCAACCTTTGGACGGGTAGTGGGGGTCACATTGAAAGGAGAAGTTGGCGCACTTGACATGGGTGAGGATTTTATGTGCTTATGTGTTTACCTGTTAGGATTAGAATTTTCTTTGCTTTGGCATATAGAGTAGGCACACACACACTTGCATTTCATTCGTGTGCCATATGTGCAGTGCATGCATCAAATCATAAGAGCATGTACATTTTGCACTCTCACCAATCAATATCATTACATATGTGTAGCGTACAAACTCACAACATCTTCTTCTCAATTAAGATCAAAGTCCCTCAAAAATCCCTTATGCGGACCTTTTTCCTATTTGTTTTTTTTAGAAAGAGTGGAACAACCAGAGCCCCTAGTAAGGACACTTCTAATCTTCTTGGGTTTATCTCTCTTAATTAGAGGAGATCATGGACCATCATATCGAGACAGACCCACCAATGGCTTACAAAGCTTTGGAGGAGAAAGTAAGCAAACTGCAAGTCGTTGTTGAGCAACAAGATTCTAGGGTGAAGCAATTGGAGGGGGTCATGCTTGAGTTCATTCAATTATTAAAATATCAAATAGGCCCTAATGAGGAAAAGACAGATCAGAGAATAATGGATTGCTTAAAGAAGACCCAACAGGCATGTCTGGACCCACCTGTGCACCAAAGCTCATGTCCAAACCCAACCTATCACCAAAGTCCATGCCCAAGCTTAACCATTCACCAAAGCCTACATCCAAGCCCAATCCCAACTAACCAAAGAGTTATTTCAAGTCCACATCTCAACCCAAAAACCAACTCTAGCTCAAAGTCGAATTCAAAATCAAACCAAGCCCGGAAGCCGAGAATCTTCACCAACCTTGGCATGCCATTATCCATGGCCCTTGGTCACCTTGTCAAGAATGGTCACCTCAACCCCCTGGACCCAAGGCCACTACCAAATCCCTTACCCTGCAAATGTGACATGTTTCTGTACTGTGCCTACCACCAGACCCCTGGTCATACACTAACTATTGCATAAAACTCCGCCACGATATCCAAGATCTCATTGAGCATAAAAGCATCACTCCTTTGTCGAACCCACCGAATGGCATCTGGCATGACATACAATCTTTTCAATCACATCCATCGCTGAATACTCTCAAGGGATTCGTTGCCTCCAGGAGTGCGCAACAACCAACTGGCCCCGACCCAATCAACAGAATTGAAAAAGGCGTTGACAATACTCAGTATGAGTCAGAGAAGGGCCATTCGACTGAAAAATGGGCCATAAGGGCAGATGATGTTCCCATAAAGATATAGAAGGGGAATGATGAACCTGAGGAAGATGCTAGTGAAGTGATAGTATTTGGAACTGCTGTTGTTAAAGCAAATGTGGATGCTCTTGGAAATCTAGTCAATTGAAAATCGTCTGTGACACTCCAATTGAGACCAAGTCAAGTCTGATAGTCGAGTAGGAGTCGAGTGTCAAGTCCAGTCAAGTTTTTTTGAGTCAATCGGTTATTGAGTTTATTTCTCGAGTCTCTTCTTATCAAGTTGAGTGATGTAATCCTCCTTCCCTACTAGTTGAATAAAATCTCATTTTTCTTGATTTGGTGTGCTAAGTCGTGAATGTATGGATCATTAAGCCCAAAAAATAAAAAATAAAAAAGGGGGGGTCACTTTTTCAAATGATCATGAAAAACACTTTGTTAATAAATCTTTGTATTGAAAAGGATCCCCAAGTGATCAAGGCAAATTTTGTGCCAAAACCAAGGAGAAGTAGAGAATTGATTAGCTTTATTTTAAGAATTTATAGATGCTGTTGCTCAATCTTGAAAAGACGAAATTGGAACTTGAACTTGCTCACCATCTCCTTTTCTCAGATACCAAGCCTCAAAGATGAGCCCAACCAGTCTATAGCCATAAACTTTGTCCTTGATGGTAGCCAGACATTTTAAATGAATTACTTCTGCTTCCAAAAAAGGAAAAATAGAAAAAGAAAAAGAAAAAGGAGCTCGCTAGGATGAAAACCTGAAAGGGCGCCTAGAAAAAATTTAGAGCAAAAATAAGATGCATGTTGATTTCAAAAATCCTGATCCTAGCCAGTCAAAATCATGGAGAGAATAAGAGATAGTAAGGAAGAGAAAGGAAAGGAAAGAGAAAAGAAAAGGCAGAGAATAGATAAGATTGAGAAGTCTTCAGCACTTCAAAATAGATCATTGGCACATGAACTATCTCAAGACTTTGTGTTGTTCTAAAGAAATTGGAAATGAAAAGAGAGATTTGAAAGTATCAATTAAGCTCACAATTTTGTGAAAGGCTCAATGGCTAAGAGGACATAAAATAATGCAAAGACATCTTTGAGAAAATAAAGAGTGATTTGGAGGGCTGATATTGCTTTGTGAATATGATAGAGTATGAATAAAACATAATGAGAGTTGTAAAGATTAACTGGCTAGTGAAAAGGTTAAAGAATCAACCGTCAAATATAAAAAAAAGAGAAGGAAAGAAAAGAGAAAAGAGAATAAAGGAAAAAGTAGTTCATCATGCTACATGAGGGCTACCACAAGTGACATGCACTCCCTAGACCCGAATGGCAACATGGCTCAAAAAGCCCACCATTTCTTGAAGCCTAATTCTTTCAAGACCTCCGGAGTACTTGAACTACACTTGACTTGATTCCCACTCGGGGATACGTAGGCAACCTGTTCGGTTCGGTCGCCACCAATGATCTAGCACTTTCTTTAAGCTTTGGCCAAACTACTCTAGACCTGATTCCCGTTCAGGGATAAGTAGGCAAACCTTGCAAGGTTCTCGGTCCATAGCCATTCCTAAACTATAAGCAACACCCTTTTGCGCCTTTGGCTTCCTTCCTTCAGACTAGGGGCAAACTCACGTTTGCCTGAAGCCACATATACATCGCCAAACCAGGGGCAAACTTCTTTTGCTAAAAATCCCTTTTACCATAGAAGCAAGCCCCTAAGTCTCTTCCAAACTAGGGGCAAACTTCGTTTGCCAAAATCCCCCTATGTCTGAGAAAAGTTCTCAAGCAATCAAGTTTGTTTTGAATGGATTGAAATAGAATGTCTTTTATTCTATAAGCTAAAGCACTAATTTGAAGCATACTCTAGATAGGAAAAGGATTTGCTAAAAAGAAAAGGGGAAGTTTTCAAAGTTTAGATTTGTCGGTGAAGTACTACCATTGTAAGGTGATGAATAAATGAAAGGTGAGATGATATATTATTCATGATGACAACACACTTATTTATAATAATTCAGAGTTTGAGTCAGTCATCTTTTGTAATTGCTTTGATAAGATTGTCCTCCTTCGATGAGTCAATAATGGCTTAAGCGTGTGGGTTTAAGATGATGAATAAAGATTTGAAAGCCTCCAAAAGCATCCCACGAGCATGGCAAGCAGGAGTTTTAAACACTATCGCAACACAATACTAAAAGTGGAAACATGAGAATAGTCCAAGACTGGGGGCAAAGGTGACTTCCCTCTTTTGACACAACCATTACATTTCTTCCAAATGGTCCGCAATTGCAAAAAATCATGCTTTCAAGAGACTATTAGGGCAGCGCAAACCCCGTCAGCTCCGTTCAAATTCTTTGTGTCCGAGGATTCCCTATTTTTGTAAAATCAATTCTTTGAGTCCGTGGACTCCCCGTTCTTGCAAAATCGTTTCTTCGAGTCCAAGGGCTACCCATTTAAAAAAAAAACTAATTATTTGAGTCTGTGTGACTCCATTTGTATAAAAGTAAAGTTTGTTGAGTCCGTGTGACTTCGTTTGAATAAAGAAATAAAATTTCGAGTCCGCATGACTCCGTCTTTGTGAATACATGATTTTTGAGTCTGCATGACTCCATACTAAGTTCTTGAGTCCGCATGACTCCGTCTTTGTGAATATATGATTTTTGAGTCCGTGTGACTTCGTTTGAATAACGAAGTGAAATTTCGAGTCCGCGTGACTCTGTTTTTGTGAAATATGAAATTTTGAGTCTGCATGACTCCATTTATGTAAAATACTGAGTTCTTGAGTCCGCGTGACCCCGTCTTTGTAAAATATGATTTTTTTTTAAAATCCGTGTGACTTCGTGCTTATAGAATGTGAAGTTTAGAGTCCGTATGAATCCGTGTTTGAGAAATGTAAAAATTTTCAAGATCATATGACTCTCCTTTGTAAAATGTGAATCAGTGCGACTCCCATTTGGAAATTGGAATTGTTTCAAGTCGAATCGACTCCCGACTTGGAAATGAGAATTGAGTTGAGTTGAACCAACTCCACACTCCGGATTTTGAGAGTTTGAATTTGTTTGAGTCTAATTGATTCCTGATTCATGAGTTTGAACTAATTTGAGTCTGATTGATTCCCAGTTTTGTGAAGCAAAAATTATTTGAGTCTGATTCACTCCCAATTTTGTGGAACAGAAATTCTTTGAGTCTAATTGACTCCCAATTTTGTGAAGCAGAAATTCTTTGAGTCTGATTGAATCCTAATTTTAGAATATGGAACTAGATTGAGTCTGATTGACTCTAGATTTTGAAGAGTTGAATTGAATTGAGTTTATTTGACTCCCGAATTGAATTGAATTAAATCTGACTAACTTCTGATTTTAGAATTTGAATAAAACTGAGTCTGACTGACTCTGATGAACTGAATTGAATTGAATTGAGTCTAATTTGACTCTCGATTTTGGGAATTGAAATAAATTGAGTCTGATTTAACTCTTGACTTTGAAAATTAGAATTTTATTGTTGCTGAGTCAAAATTGACTCTGGTTAAGAAAATTTGAAATGTTGTAAATTAACCCTCGATTTTAAAATAGGAAATTCTTTAAGTCCGTGTGACTGCATTTGTATAAAAAGTGAATTCGTTGAGTCCATGTGACTCCATTCGTATAAATATATATATATATATATACATTTGTTGAGTCTATATGACTCCATTGGTATGAAATGTGAGTTTGTTGGGTCTGTATGACTCCGTTTGTGAAATAAGTGAATTTGTTGAGTTTGTATGACTTTGTTCGAATAAAGGTATGAAATTTTGAGTCTGCATGACTCTGTATATAAATTTTTGAGTCCGCATGACTCTGTATATGAATTTTTGAGTCCACGTGACTCCGTTTGAATTTGTGAGTCTGCTTAACTCCGAATTTTGTTGGAATTGAATTCTTTGAGTCTAACCGACTCTGAACTTTCGAAAGTTTGGGTTAAAATGGATCTAACTATCGCCAGATTTTAATAAGTTGAATCTGATTGGTTCCTGGTTGCGGAAATTAAAATCATAAAGTCCGTTTGACTCTCAATTCATGAAAGTCTAACTTAGCACCTGAGCTTAGAAAATGAATTGAATTGAGTCTGATTGACTCTTAATTCTAGAAAAATTCATTTAAGTCTGATTGACTCCAGATTTTAGAGTTTTGGAATCGAATTGAGTCTGTTTTTTAAATTGAAATTCTTTGAGTCTGATCGACTCCCAATTTTAGATTTGAGTCTAATTGACTCTCGGTGTTGTGAAATAGAATCCGATTCGAGTCCAATTGACTCCTGTTCTAGAAATTTGAAATTATTTTGAGTCTGTTTGACTCTGATTTTGAAATTAGAAATTCTTTTGAGTATGATTGACTCATGATTTGGAATTGGGAGTTCTTTTGAGTCCGATTGGCTCATGTTTTTTGGAAATTAGAAATTCTTTTGAGTCTGGTTGACTCCCAATCTTGTGAAATAGAAATTCTTTGAGTTTGATTGACTCTCAATTTTGGTAAAAATTCTTTTGTGAAATAGAAATCCTTTAAAGTCCAATTTTGTGAATTTAAAATTCTTTGAGTCCGAGTGACTCCTAGTTTTGTCCAATTTTGCGAAATAGGAATTGACATCTGATTTAGGATTTGAATTTGAACTGGATTTGAGTCAAATTGACTCCGGACTTGGTGAAATTGAATTTGTTTGAGTCTGGCTAATTCCTAATTTCAGAATGAATTAAGTCGAGTCTAGGCGACTCCTAATTTAGCATTTGAATTTGAACTCAAATTGAGTCGAATCGACTCCGGACTTGGTGAAATTGAGTTTATTTGAGTCTGACTGACTCCTGATCGAAATTTGAAATTTTTTTTATTATTAAGCTCGATTGACTACCAATTTTGGAAAATTGAATTGAGTCTAACTGATTCTCGATTTTGGAAATTGAAGTGGATTTGAGTCCATTGGACCCCCAGCTTTAGATATTTGAAATAATTTAAGCCCATCAGACTCCTAATTTAGAAATTTGAAATAATTTGAGTCTGAAGTACTAGACTTCGAATTTTTGAAAGTAAATGGAATGAAATTTGTTTGACTAAGAAGAGAATTTATTGAGTCTAATAGACTCTCGATTTTAGAAAATCGAATTAAGCCTGAAGGACTCTGGATTTTTAGAATTGAACTGATTCGAGTCTGACTGACTCCAAATTTTGAATTAAATTGAGTCAAGTCTGGTTGACTCCCAATTTTGAAAAATAAAATAAATTGGAGTCTGTCCGACTCCAGGTTTTAAAAAATAAAATAAATTTGAGTCTGTTCGACCCTAAGTTTTGAGAATTGAAATGAATTTGAGCCTGTTCGACTCCAAGTTTTGAAAATTGAAAAGAATTTGAGTCTGATTGACTCCTGATTTTGAAAAATGAAATAAATTTGAGTCTGATTGACCCTGAATTCAGAGTAAACATATCCGACGAGGCCGAAGGGCTACGGATCATTATGAGAAAACATATCCGATGGGGCCGAAGGGCTGCGAATTTTTTTCAGAGCAAACTCACTAGACACCGGGGTATAAGGCGCGAAGTGCATCTCAGTCTTTCAACGTGGTTCCTGATTTGACACCGGAGTATAAGGCGCGAAGAGCATCTCAGTCAATCAGATGATTTTTGGAAGACACCGGGGTATAAGGCGCGAAGTGCATCTCAGTCTTTCAGCGTGGTTCCTGATTTGACACCGGAGTATAAGGCACAAGGCGCATCTCAGTCGATCAGATGATTTTTGGAAGTCACCGGGGTATAAGGCACGAAGCGCATCTCAGTCTTTCAGTGTGGTTCCTGATTTGACACCGGAGTATAAGGCGTGAAGCGCATCTCAGTCGATCAGATGATTTTTGGAAGACACTGGGGTATAAGGCGGGAAGTGCATCTCAGTCTTTCACCGTGGTTCCTGATTTGACACCGGAGTATAAGGCGCGAAGCGCATCTCAGTCGATCAGATGATTTTTGGAAGACACCGGGGTATAAGGCGCGAAGCGTATCTCAGTCTTTCAGCGTGGTTCCTGATTTGACACCGGAGTATAAGGCGCGAGGTGCATCTCAGTTGATCAGATGATTTTTGGAAGACACCGGGGTATAAGGCGCGAAGCGTATCTTAGTCTTTCAGCGTGGTTCCTGATTTGACACCGGAGTATAAGGCGCGAAGCGCATCTCAGTCGATCAGATGATTTTTGGAAGACACCGGGGTGTAAGGCGCGAAGCGCATCTCAGTCTTTTAGCGTAGTTCCTGATTTGACACCAGAGAATAAGGCGTGAAGCGCATCTCAGTCGATCAGATGATTTTTGGAAGACACCGGGGTATAAGGCGCGAAGTGCATCTCAGTCTTTCGGCGTGGTTCCTGATTTGACACCGGAGTATAAGGCGCGAAGCGCATCTCAGTCTTTCAGCGTGGTTCCTGATTTGACACCGGAGTATAAGGCGCGAAGCGCGTCTCAGTAAGACACCGAAGTATAAGGCGCGAAGCGCATCTCAGTCTTTCAGAAAGCGTAGTTTCTAATTCGACACCAAGGTATAAGGCGCGAAGCGTATTCTAGTCGATTAGATGACTCTTGAAGAATGTTAGAGAATTAAGCATAGTAAGCGCATCTATGACGGTCGTGACTTTCCCAGAATAGAATGATATCATAAGTAGAATGGCATAGGTTGCATTTTTGGTACTAAGAAAGAACAATATGTTGCTGAGACATTATATGGAGCACGAGATTGCTTGAGCACGTGCATCAAAATAAGATAGGTGCATTCATCCGTATGACTATTTGCGCTTGAGTATGTTTGACCCTTGCTCGAACTACGTCTTGGTCTGATTCCTGAATGGATACGTAGGCAACTCACCGTTGAGCACGACCAACATGAACCGTTTGTGTATCCGTTTTTGCAACGCATTTTGTTTTTACCTAAATTCAACAGTCTAGTCAAAGGCTTCTCTTCACACAGGCTTTGACATTCACTTATGGGACGCGTTGCCCCACAAGCTCTGTCAAAGAGGGGCAAAATGTAGACACCCCAATTTTGACCGACCGTCGAATTTAGGAGAGCGTCACTTCCATGTCCGATGATGATAAGGACCGAAAGATTCAAAGTATTCCAAGCTCTTCAAAAAAATTTCCAAACGCAATAAAATTTCAAAGGAAGAAGGAAATACCAGGTATTTAGGAGAATTCAGGTATAAAACGTCTTTTTTGGAAAAGATCTTCAAAAATAAGTTTTTTTAAGAAAGAAGGAGGAAAGAAAAGACCTAAAAGAAGAAGTTCAACAAAAAACGGCACACGACAGTATTTGCAGAACGGCACTTGGTGAGTGCCGAACAGCAGTCACAGAATGCCGACCCAGCATTTACTGAGTGCCGCCGACATTTTCTGACTGCCGTTTGCTTTTAAAGTCCGTATTTTGTGGTACAATACGTACATGTATGCGGATAAAAACAAAAAACTGATAAAGTAAGGTTGACAAAAACCCGGCAATCAATAATTTGTCGCGGGACTCACGGAGACGCGCGGTAGTCATGAAATGCCGTCGCGGCAGTCACGGAGTGCCGGAGCGGCATCCACTGACTGTCGCAAAAGATTTTTGACTGCCGCCCTATACAGCAGTCTGTCTATTTTCAGGAAGTACGTATGGTACCACCAAATGAGACATTTACACCTGTCTTTTACTCCGAATTCACTGAGAATACTTGGTAATTTTGTCTATAAAAGAGGGAGGATCTTCTTTGGGAGGATAGACAACATATACAAGAAGTGAATATGCAAGGAACATACACAAGAGATACACCAAGAAAATACAAGAAATCACTACCATTACACTAACATATTTTGGGAGAAAAAGAGAGAGTTTAGAGAACTAGAGAGAAGAGCTTGGAAGATCTTCAAAGAAAGACGTACTTTTGAGGATAGTTTGGAGGTGACCCTCTAATCTTGGTTGTGTTTTCTTTCTTTTTGAGCTTCTAATCTTCAAGTCATTTTTTTAGTTTTTTTTCTTGATTAAGTCTTAGAGTTTGTCAAGTAAACTTAGGAGTCCTTGTTTCTAATTCTTTGATCTTTCTTCTATTTCTTTTGTTTATGTTCTTCTCTTGAGATTCTTGGAAATCTTCAATATCTCTCTTGAAATCTCTTGAGTATGATCCTTTGAATCCCATGTAAGCTTATGCTTTACATGAGAGTCAAAATTTGATCATCACTTTATTTCATAAGCAAATAGATGAATCCAAGTCCATACTCATGACTTGGATCCTCTAAACTTGGTATTTCATGAAATCATTTCCATATGCTCTTTGAAACTTACGAGTATTAGTCATGTCTTCATCTCCAATGACCATCAAATGGTAGAAGAAAATGGTTTTGAGTCTAAGCCCATCTCCATGGTTTAGAGTACTCATCTTGAGATTTCATGAAGTCTATTCATACTTCCTTTGAAATCTACAAATATGAAGGTCTTTAGCCTCCAATGACCATCAAATGGTAGGAGAAAATGGTTAGTTTGAGTCCAACTTCATGATTTAATAGTTGGGGTTAACATATAAAAGTTGAACTTGACAAATGAAAACAGTGAGCTCATAAACCGATTTCGATCAAGGATTTTTAGTTCGAGATCTAACCGTTGAAATCAAGTGAAACCAACGGGAAAGTGTCAATAACACAATACTCTACCACTGTAATTTTTGTTTTAAGGTGATTTCATGTCTAAGATGGTTTGGTCTTGTGATTTCAATACATGCAACTCTCTGTCTGAAATTTCAGAACAGTAAATCCATTTTGAAACTAATGAATCAGAATTTTAACGGAGTTTCCGGGGTCTCTAATAATTGTTTCTAGGTACCTTAATGTGTTAGGAAGATCCCCCAAAAAGATCTAAGTTTTTCTCATCTGTTTGCTATTTTTAATAAATCGTACAAGATCTCTGGACAGAGAGTTGCAGATTCCTGAGTGACGTCTAGTGTTTTCCATATTCCCAGAGATCTAACCATTCAAACCTTGATTTTCTTTTTGGGTTATAAACTAGACTCACAGAGGCATATCATATCCAAAAATCATTAAGATCCAACCGTTGGAAGCATGGTTTGTCTATTTTTTAAGATCTGGTCTGCTCTCTGTAATTCATAAAAACTGCTACTATTTTTTGTCTAATCTTATTTATTTCAACTCAAATGGTCTCCTAATGTCTTGGGATCCAAATATTGTTTTGAATAATGATAATTTAGCTTAAATCCAGAGGTTAAGTGACCCAAATTAGTGAATAAATCCATGTTTCATTCTTGTTCACATTCATTCATGTACATTTAATGCTCATGATTAGAACTAGCCATGGAATAAAGTTGGACTTCATGCTTGATAGGTTTAAGCTAGAAATTTAGGATTGTTATTTCTAACTTCACATCTTGTATATCATGTGGACTAACCTTTTGTTTTGTAGCGCTATTAAGGTATGGTTTCTAGGACTCCTCCTTAGTTTATTTTAATTTCTTGATTTTAATGATTTTTCAACCTCATGCGCGACACATTAGAATTAGGATCTTGCCTTATGTGTACATGTGATTAGAGACTCTTTTTAGGATTTTCTTTTGTTTGTATGCATTGCACGTTTAAGATCGCCGCTGGATCCCGGGTAAGTTCTCTTGTTCTCTACTGCATATCATATTGCTTGCTACTTGAATTATGTGATTTTTGAATGATATTTTATCACTTGCAATCTTACACCCTTTAGACATGCTTTTGTAATGTATACTTATATATATGTATTAGTTGAGGGCACTGATGTTGTCAATATCAATATATAAAAGTATACTTTACTTTTCTAAAGATTTGCAGTGTGGAAGTAAAGGTCGAACCCACAGAGATTGAAATACTACAACTCTTAATTTTAAAACCTAAATCTAATTAATTATGAAAACGAGATTTTAATTTTGAATTTAATTAAACTAAGAACAATAAAATAAATCTAAATTATGAAAGCAATTTAAAAGTGTTTTTATAAATTTTTTTAAAGGAACCTAGGATTGTAAATCCACCACTAGCTTCATAATAAGGGTATTTATGAATTATTTTAGCTTATTAAGTTGGATGATAATGGGGAATTGTAGCTACAAGCCCAATTCCTCCGACAAGAAGATAATCATGGTTCAAGCACCAACATAATCCATCTGCGGTTAGCACGCATTATCCCACACTAAACTAGGGTTGTGGTATAATCCGTCTAATCTAGGCATGGACTATTCGGATACTTGATAGCACAAATCAATAAAGCACCATCACATGTAAACAATCTAAACAAGCACAGCAAGAATAGATCATTGAGCACATCACAGTCAAAATAGATCTAAGACAAGAATAAACTTTGAAAGCAATGATTTAATCAATAGAAGTACGATTTATTTATAAAAATCCTCGGAACATGTGACTGTCATCCATACACAATAAAACTGAAATAAAAACATAAATAAAACCCTATTACTCGTCTAGGGTTTCATTGAAATCCTAGATCTAAGATCTAGCCGTCCATGGAAGTGATGGATAGCAAGAGGTTGATGGAGGAAGCCATGGAAATCCTTGGTCTTCTTCTTCTTCTCCTTGCTTCCCTCCCTTCAATGGCTGAAAGTATGTATATATATTTGTGTATAATAATTGTCAACCCCTTAATTGAAGTAAAATAAGGTATATATAGATTTACAACAAGTTTTTGGAAACTTTCCCAACTTGAAACACACTAAAACTGCTGTATTTTGCTATCTGGATGTAATTAGGTAGTTTCGTTCACACAGGAATCATCAGTATACTGAAATACGCAACTTTGGTTTTTACACATATCGCGCGAGCGGGTCGCGCGAGCGATTCTCGGATTTTCGCGCCCGCGGCTCGCGCGCGCGACTTGGCTTTTTCAGCTTCTTTCTTTGTGCTTTTTCACCCTGTTTAGCCTGATATACTTGATTTCTTCTAAAACCTGTCAGAAAATAGAAAATGAAGTAAAAATATACAAAAACTGGATAAAAAGGTACTAACAAATGCTCGTTAAGGCGTATAAATAGGATTTGTTCTCTACCGATCACACCCCCAAACCTACATTTTGCTAGTCCTCGAGCAAAACTAAAAATAAAAACTAATTACTAATAAAATACTACTCCATTTTCGTATGGATCACGACTGCATTTAGCATATATAGCAAGCCTTTTAAACCCCTAGGTGTCTCTAGTCGGACGAGTAAAGTCTCGTGAGAGTTCTCATCAACAAGTCACCCACAACCATCTTTATTAACTTGTGAATTGAAAAACTTTTATTAAAAACAATGAACATAATATTCAATACTCCTTTATCATATAACAAAGATTTGAAATAGAATAATGAATATAAAGAAACAAAATCAAACGTCTACCTACATCATGAAAAACAATCTCAAGCACATAAATCGTATAAATCAATAGAATTTCTCATAAAATTGCACGTGTGTGATATGGTAGTCAAATGAACACTCGCATGTCATGAACTTTGGAATATAACTCGGATAACCAATTAACTATGTCTCGACTACGAATCTCACAATGTCAATTACACTCTCAAATGAAACACTCAGAAACATGTGTAATTTTTCTAATATATGCGAGCAAAGGAATTATGTTTTCAGGACGACTAACGCTCACATACGACACGAAAAAGACGCATAACACGAAAGAACAGTAATCTCATGAATAGGATGCCAACAATCAAGAAAAATTACTCATTACCATGTTTTAATCCCCCTCCCATTGTTTACATATCCGAACCATGTTTCCTAGGATCAAATAGGACTTTTCAAAGGTTGTAATGTGGCTCAGGTAATGAAAAAGGATAGAATGGATATATCAAGTAGTTTCAGAATGGCATTGTAAGGCATGTTCGATTTCTTTCATTCTTCTTCTACAACTTTCATCTTTTCTTTCATTTTTTTCAACCTTCCTCTTCTTTATTATGTTTCTTTTCCCTTTTTTTCTTGCTTCTCAAATGACTATGCATTGAATACCAAGCAACTACCCCAATAACATCTTATCTCTTTTTTTCTTCTCAATCACACATCGCCTTAACAACACTAAAAGGTGACGAATCTTTCAGTGGTGAACTCCAAGTTGGTCAAATTGGAGCAAAAACAGGATAATGGTAATTAAAGAAAAAAATGGCATTTTAATGGCTCAAAGGGCGAACTAAGGAAATTTTTATCATTTATCGGTCGGTAATAAACAAAGAAGGCCTAAAATCATGTCCCATGGTTATATGGTTCTTCAATATTCACGACAGAAGATTAGTTAGCATGGTAACAAATATTTTAACTTGACTATCAACCAAAAACAAGAATAATGAGACTAAACAACAAGTTAATGCGCTATTTCAATGAAATTCGACAAACACATAATGTACTTATAACCCTCTAAAAAGAAAAGATATGCTCAAAAGCTCACCGGGTCTAGTCTCCACCTTGTGTTATCTAGAAATCCGAATCATATTATAGTTCACATCAAACATGTATTCAAGAGACTACGTGCAGTGCATAAGTTAGTGTGCAAATCTATGATATAAAACTACGATTCCAAACGATACATAACCTAAAACATTTCATCATGACTTCAGCAAATATTTAATTACATTTTCTCTTGTTTACCATTCTATAACAATCATAGTTACAACACAAGAAGTATCAAATTGAGATTGCAAAAACATCGGTAATCATCATTTATTTAAGCACAAGTATCAAAAAATTTTCAATTTTTGGTGTATATAATAATGTGCATGTGTGTGCATACCCCCAAACCTAAACCTTTCATTGTCCCCAATGAAACAATAAAATAAAAGAAATGAGAGTACTTAAGTAAGGAACGATAATACCTCGCTCTTGACAAGCATAGAACAGGTGAACACAAAGGAATAAGGCAATAACGTTCAATGTTACCTGTTACTTCTTAATAAAAGAAAATTAAACAAACAAAATAATAAAAATAGCTAAAAAAATTATAACTAAGCTAAAACGAAACTAAATGAACTATAAGAAGAAACAAAACTATGAAGACAACACGAAAATAAACTAAAAAAAAATAAAACATAACCAGAATTATAAAAACAATCAAAGACTCGATCTAAAAGTACCTAAGAAACAAAAACAGAAAAGTAAAAACTACTAGAACAGGTGTGGGATGAAGATAGAGAAAACAAAAGAAAATATCAGAAAAATAGGGTATCGCGCGAGCGGTCCGCGCGATCGGACGTCGCGCGCGCGAATCCAAAATTTTTTTTTTTTTTTAAAATTTTCGCGCGAGCGGGACCCCTCGCGCCCGCGAGCTACCCCGCGCCCGCGAGATAAGGCGCGAAGAGAACCCGAGGCATCATAAAAGTAAAAGAACAAAAATTCCACTAAGTCACATTCTCGCGCCAGCGGGCCGCGCGAGCGATGTCTCGCGCCAGCGGGCCGCGCGCGCGAGAATGGTTTTTTCCACTTTTTGGCTAAAATTATGTATATCATATTAAAATAAATTAATTCCAACCCCCAAACCTGTCCATAAAAATTCTAAAACTTGACAAAAATGACCAAAAACAAAGAAAACAGACCAAATTAAGCTTGGGTTGCCTCCCAAGAAGCGCTATTTTTTACGTCTTTAGCTAGACCATTCTAGCTCAAGATTTATGGAGGCCGTAAATCGGAGTTTAGACCCCTTAAGATGTCAGGACGAGCCCGATGGTAAGTTGAAAGCATGTCGCTTTGAATTAATTCAATCGACGGTTCATCCTGATTAAGGTCAAGTCGATTTTTCACCTTTCGAGTAAATTCATCGTTAGGGGCCGAAGTATTAGGATTCATCCACTCATCATCCTCTATATCTTTGTCGTTACTCACATTTATTGCTTTGTTAGGCTCAGTATTCCATCTTACCTCACATTCCGCCTCACATAGGTAATCGTCGTCTTTAAGAGGTTGATCCATAGCATTAAAAACGTTTAATTTTACGTTCATGTTCCCAAACGACACTTTTATTACCCCCGTCCGGCAGTTAACACGTGCGTTAGAGGTTGCTAAGAATGGACGGCCTAGAATGACAGGAGTGTGTTTCCTATCATCTAGCACGGGTTCAGTGTCAAGGACCATGAAGTCGACAGGATAATAGCATTTATCAACCTTAACCAAGACGTCCTCGACGATTCCTCTAGGTATTTTGACAGAACGATCCGCTAATTGAATGGTAGCGGCCGTAGGTTTAAGTTCACCTAGTCCTAGTTGTTTATAGACATGATAAGGTAAGAGATTAACACTTGCACCTAAGTCAAGGAGAGCCCGATGAATGATAGTGTCACCTATGACACATGAAATCGTAGGCGTACCAGGATCCTTATACTTCGGAGGAGCGTGTTGAAAAATTGAACTAACTTTTTCCGTGAGGAAGACCTTTTTAGGAGTATGACTGCGTATTTTGCGTTTTTGAGTGCAAAGGTCTTTTAAGCATTTAGCATACGCGAGAATTTGTTTTATAGCATCGAGGAAAGGAATATTAATTTTAACTTGTTTGAACACCTCGAGTATATCTTCCATTTTTGACCCTTTCTTGGGCAAATGTGACGGTCCCTCATTATTAGGTGGATATGGCATTCTCGGAATATAGTTCGTAGGGACCGGTTCTTTATCTTTTTTATTTTTATCCACATCCTCACCCATCGTATTCGAGTTAGTATTCATATCTTTCACATTCTCATTCGGAAGTTCAACAGCTTCCTCTTCCCGAATAGTCATCCTAGTCGATACGGCGTTTACTTGTTCACTCGTCCCCTTAACCTCATATTGTCCCTTAGGGTTTTGAATCGTTTGACTAGGCAACGTCCCCTCGTTTCTACGACTCACTACAGTAGCTAGTTGTCCCACTTGGGATTCAAGCTTCGCAATGGATTGTGTATGAGAGTGCACTATTTGTGCTTGTGCCTGTACTTGTGTTTCAATTTTATTAAGGGATGCCAACACCTTTTCCTCAAAAACATTACCCCTTGAAGGATTCGAATTAGGAGGCGGTTGTTGGTATTGGTTAGGTTGAAACTGAGGTCGATATGCATTAGGAAAATTAGTCGCCTCATTAGGATTATTATTGTTATTTTTCCACGAGAAGTTAGGATGGTTTCTCCATGGCGCATCCGGATTATTATTAGTCGAATTATAGTTATTCCGTGGGTATTGTTGAATGGAATTTATGTGTTGCTCCACGAATTCCGAAAATTGACTTGCCGATGGACATGCAAGTATCGAATGTGACGGATCTGAACATAATGCACAGATTTCATGAGCGGGTGGGGCTGTCGTTTGGTTCATTGTTAAAAGTCGGTCAAGTTTTTTAGATAATTCTTGAAATTCAATAGAATGACTCGACTCAAACTTCACCTCTCGTTTGGGTGGAGGAAGATATCCTTTCGAACGTACCGACACGGCCTGATGCATCGAGTTCTCGCTTAAAGTTTCAAAAATTTTCCAGGCCTCGTCGGCGCTTTTGTGTAGGAAAGTTCCCGCACAAACGGCATCGACGGTATTACGGACCGAGGGAATAAGCCCCTCGTAGAAAACCTGTACCAACTGCCACTTAGGAACCTGATGATGTGGGCAAGAGCGTAATAATTCTTTAAATTTCTCCCACGTATCATAAAGTGATTCCCCATCTTGCATAACAAAGTTTGTTATGGATTTTCTTATTTGATTCATACGCATAATAGGAAAAAACTTTTGTAAAAATGCGGTGTGTAAGGCTTCCCATGTTTTAATTGTGTTTGGCTCAAGGGATTGAAGCCAATACTTAGCTTTGTCTCTTAAAGAAAATGGAAAGAGCCGCAATTTTAATTCATCATCATTTAAATTTTGGATTTTCAAAGTAGAGCATATGTCCTGAAAATCTCCTAAGTGTTGATATGGATCTTCATTTAGATGGCCATGGAAAGATGGAAGTAGCGAGATGGTAGACGACTTTATCTCAAAGTGAGATGCCGTCGCCTCCGGTAAATCAATACATGTTTGTGGCGTGTAAGTCGTAGGAATAAAATAATCTTTAAGTGGAGGAGGTGGCGGTATATTAAGATTATTCATGTTATCTCCGTTGTTATTTTGGTTGTTTTCGTTATTTCCAATGTCTGCCATTTTAATCGGTTCTATGTTATGAAAGCGTGGTTTCTTTAGTCTTGTAAGGGTACTACGTATTTCGGATTCAAATAAAGACGTTGGTTTTGGTGTCAAATCGTTGTCTATTAAAAACCTTGTTCTGGAAGTTAAGTTTGAAGACTTGTTGAGTCTTAATGTACGTTCAAGTTCAACGTCAAAAGGTTGTAATTCCGGTTTATTTGAACGTGTACCTAACATAAACTAAAATAAAGAAAAAGAAACTAAAAACAAAGACTAACTAAACAACAGAAACAGATAGCAATCACGCAAATAGGGCAACAGGCACACAACTACTATGATGCATGCAAATTATCCTGTAATGCAATGACCACGTCAAGCCCAGCGCCCCGGGTTTCCTAGCTAATGCAGTGCAATTAACCCTAAACTAATGCAAATAGTGCGTCACAGCGCCCTGACTTATAGTGGTTTAGAGCGAGGTTCACAAGAAGCAATTTATTTAATTTTATTTATATTTTTTTTCGCGTAAGCTCCTTTGATGTAATTAGCTACTCCACTCGGAAACGTTGGAATTTGATGACTCGAAAACCTCTAAGATAAAAAGAAAAGTTAGTGACTCAAAATAAAATAAAAAATAAGAAAAAGAAAACTAATATAATATTTACAAATTAACTAAACTAAGATTTTAAAATTAAAGGTAGTAATGCAATCCCCGGCAACGGCGCCAAAAATTGATGTTGTCAATATCAATATATAAAAGTATACTTTACTTTTCTAAAGATTTGCAGTGTGGAAGTAAAGGTCGAACCCACAGAGATTGAAATACTACAACTCTTAATTTTAAAACCTAAATCTAATTAATTATGAAAACGAGATTTTAATTTTGAATTTAATTAAACTAAGAACAATGAAATAAATCTAAATTATGAAAGCAATTTAAAAGTGTTTTTATAAATTTTTTTAAAGGAACCTAGGATTGCAAATCCACCACTAGCTTCATAATAAGGGTATTTATGAATTATTTTAGTTTATTAAGTTGGATGATAATGGGGAATTGTAGCTACAAGCCCAATTCCTCCGACAAGAAGATAATCATGGTTCAAGCACCAACATAATCCATCTGCGGTTAGCACGCATTATCCCACACTAAACTAGGGTTGTGGTATAATCCGTCTAATCTAGGCATGGACTATTCGGATACTTGATAGCACAAATCAATAAAGCACCATCACATGTAAACAATCTAAACAAGCACAGCAAGAATAGATCATTGAGCACATCACAGTCAAAATAGATCTAAGACAAGAATAAACTTTGAAAGCAATGATTTAATCAATAGAAGTACGATTTATTGATAAAAATCTTCGGAACATGTGACTGTCATCCATACACAATAAAACTGAAATAATAACATAAATAAAACCCTATTACTCGTCTAGGGTTTCATTGAAACCCTAGATCTAAGATCTAGCCGTCCATGGAAGTGATGGATAGCAAGAGGTTGATGGAGGAGGCCATGGAAATCCTTGGTCTTCTTCTTCTTCTCCTTGCTTCCCTCCCTTCAATGGCTGAAAGTATGTATATATATTTGTGTATAATAATTGTCAACCCCTTAATTGAAGTAAAATAAGGTATATATAGATTTACAACAAGTTTTTGGAAGCTTTCCCAACTCGAAACACACTAAAACTGCTGTATTTTGCAATCTGGACGTAATTAGGCAGTTTCGTTCACACAAGAATCATCAGTATACTGAAATACGCAACTTTGGTTTTTACACATACCGCGCGAGCGGGTCGCGCGAGCAATTTCTGGGTTCTCGCACGAGCGATTCTCGGATTTTCGCGCCCGCGGCTCGCGCGTGCGACTTGGCTTTTTCAGCTTCTTTCTTTGTGTTTTTTCACCCTGTTTAGCCTGATATACTTGATTTCTTCCAAAACCTGTCAGAAAATAGAAAACGAAGTAAAAATATACAAAAACAGGATAAAAAGGTACTAACAAATGCTCGTTAAGGCGTATAAATAGGATTTGTTCTCTCCCGATCAGGCACATTTAAATTAATAAATCGATTAAAAGGATGTTAAGTAGAGGCCTATCGCGAGATAGGATGAGAAGGTGTGCTTTAGTCCGATGTGCTCCTTCCCTTCTCATTCCATAATCCCCGGACCTAGTTTAATCTTTGGTTTCGCAAAAGATCAGTTTCCTTTTGAAATGGTTTCTTAATTTTTCCTTTTAAAAGTTAAGTGGCGACTCCTTTGTTTTGAATTTGAAAAAGAATTTTAAAAGAAAAGCTGTGGATAGAAAGAAAACTGTGATATCCACAGACTGCCAGTGGGGTATGGTCCCCATTTGGTGACACTAGAATCATTCCTACTCTATAGCCTTTCATGTTGGCTGCTTCGTCAAAGTACAACTTCTAATGTTCTTCCTTGATTTCTATGATATTCTCGTCCAGGAACGGAAAATCTCCACTTACCTCAGAATCAATGGCGTGTTCAGCAAGATGTTCAGCTATAGTTCTCCCTTTTACCGATTTGCTTGTCACGTACTTGATATTGAATTCGGACAGTAGATGTAACCAACGGGATATACGGCTGGTCAAGGCGGGTTTTTCAAGGAGGTATTTTAGAGGATCCATACGGGATATGAGCACAACCGGGAAGGCCAGCATGTAGTGCCTCAGTCGACGAGTGCACCAAACCAAGGCCCAACATGTTTTTTCGAGGGTAGAGTAGTTGAGCTCATACCCAGTCATCCTCTTGCTGAGGTAATATATGGCTTTTTCGGAGTGGATTTCTTCTCCTTCTTGGACTAGCATGCAACCCATGGCATTTTCGGAGACAGATAGGTAAAGGAATAATGACTTATGGGGAGCGGGTGGTGAAAGGACGGGCGGATTTTGAAGGTAGGCTTTTATTTTGTCGAAAGCGGCTTGGCATTGGTCATCCCATTGGAACTTCTCTCCTTTTCTCAGCAACTGGAACAAAGGATCACATGTAGTTGTGAGTTTGGAGATGAAGCGGCTGATAAATTGAATTCTTCCGAGAAACCCTCTCACTTCCTTTTCACTCCGTGGTGGGGCAATTTCTAGGATTTCCTTGATCTTAGAGGGATCCACCTCTATCCCCCTTTGTGTGATGAGAAAATCCAGGAGTTTACCAGAGGTCACACCGAAAGTGCACTTCTTTGGATTCAACATCATCTTATATTTGCGCAACCTTTCAAAAAACTTTTCGTGCTACCAGGTGTCTTTCTTTATCCTTGGACTTCACGATCATGTCGCCTACATACACTTCTACTTCTTTATGAATCATGTCATGCAGCAGAGTGGTGGCAGCTCTTTGGTAGGTTGTTCCAACATTCTTGAGTCCGAAAGGCATTACTCTATAACAGTAGGTTCCCCAAGGTATGGTGAATGTCGTCTTTTTTTATCTTCTGGCGCCATTAGAATCTGATTGTACCCCAAAAAGTCATCCATGAATGACAGTAGCTCATGTCCTGCGGTGTTATCCACCAAGACATCGATGTGGGGAAGCGGGAAGTCATTCTTGGGACTTGCTTTGTTTAGATCACGAAAGTCGACGCACACACAAACTTTTCAGTCCTTTTTGGGGACTGGTACGATATTGGCAACCCATTCCGGATACTCGGTAACAATGATGAACCCTACCTTGAATTGCTTTTCTACTTCTTCTTTGACCTTGAGTGCCCATTCTGGTCTCATGCGCCTAAGTTTCTGCTTGACGGGTTTAGAATTGGGAAGGAGAGGAATGCAATGTTGGACGATGTCGGGATCGACCCCAGGCATGTCCTCGTAAGACCAAGCAAAAACATCTTTGAATTCTTTTAGCAAGAGAGTCCATTTTTCTTTTTCTTTTTTATTAAGAGTTGAGCCAATTTGCACAATTTGTGGATTATCTATTTCACCTAGGTTAACCGATAAAGTATCTTCGATTATTTCATAAGCAGGTGGTTTTTCAATTAGTTGCTTAAGTTCGATTGGGAGATCCTCGGAGGGATCTGTGCATTCACAAGTATTAGACACAGAGGAGTAAGCAGAATCATTTTTCATTTCATTCATGACAGGTGGAGTGATTACAGTAGACAGTGATGGGCCTACAGCAGCCGACTCTGGTACAAACTCGATAATTGGAAGTACAGACTCTGGGGGAACATGGGATAGGGAGACACAGACAGATGACTCTACAGCCTGGTTGCTCAGACCCTCCTTGGTTGGCTTGATCTGATCATCTTGGCTCTTGGCCCTCTTTTCTTCCTTCTCTTCAGCGAATTCTACCCACATTTTCTTGATGGCTTCAGTGTCTAGGTACTTCAACCAGTCTTCCCCCAGGGTCTTCACAACTTCTGCGGGATAGAATGGATCTTGAAAGGGGGGCCTTTCACAGTCAGCGAAGATTTCAAGCCCGGAGTGCCTTTTTCCAGTGGTTTGATGGATCCAGGGTTCTAGGAACCCAAAGTAGGGGAAATCGTCCCCTTTTTTGATGAATTGTCCATTCGAGGTTTTGCGGTATGGTGGGAGACTCTTCACTCTTTTCTTCCATGGCCACTGTAGCTCGACGTCATCTTTAGTGGGCTTGTACCCCAACCCAAAAGTGCCTTGTTGCCATTTAATATGAGGGAACTCACGAATCCCTTCCTGGCATCGGCCTAATCCCATTCCAGGGAAGTAGTTCATTTTGTGGACAATGTTGACAACTGCGGAGTGGATCTCGGGGAACCTGTCTTCATCATTGATCATGTGGACTTCTTCCATAAAGAATCCCCCGATTTCTCCTTTTAGCTCAGGTATTTGGATTTCAAAGATGGGGGGGTAGTTTGGGAAAGCTTCATTACCCCAACTATTGCCGAGGATGATTTTCACCTCCTTCTCATGAATGTACTTGATCATTTGATGCACAGTGGATGATACAGCTTTGTTGACATGTAGCCAGGGCCTTCTAATCAACAAATTGAATGAGGCAGGTATGTCCATGACTTGAAAGACTTCAGTGCTCACCAAAGATCCTACCCGGATTTGGAGAGAAACAGTCCCCATCACATTTCTCTTGGTGTTATCGTAGGCCCTCACGGATTGCACAGATGGTGTGATGTCAAGGACATTGACCCCCAAGGCAGTGGCAGTCCTTAGAGCACAAACATTTAAGGCAGAGCCTGTATCGACTAGATAAAATGGCACCTATTGTCCCTTACATCCAACAGTGATGTACAATGCTTTGTTATGTGCAGATCCTTCTAGAGGCAGGTCTTCATCAGAAAATGTAATGATTGGGTCAGGGGTAAGTGCGCCCAAGAAAGCCACCATATCTTCCGGTGCGGCGTCAACGGGGACCTCTATTCCAGCCAGGGCATTCAACACAGCTTGCCTATACTTGTAGGATGTTACCATGATGTCCCACATCGAGAGATGTGCTTGGGTTTTCTTCAACTGCTTTATCAACTCATTGTCTTCTTCGATGATCTTGTCCATTTTTCCCTTTCCTTTATCTTTGACCGGACTTTTTTCGATAACCTCGGTGGTAGGCTGCGGAGGCTGATAATGACGGCTTGACCTAGTCAGATGATCAATCTCGGCAGGGGTAGGCCCTTCTACAGTCCCATCTTCTTTGAACTAGTCGTAATTTGTTCTCACAAATGGTTTCTCCGGTTCGTTCCAGATAAAAGCATCGCTTTCATTGTCGGGATCATACCATTTGAGGTCCACTACCCCTAGATCATGTTCTTCCAAGAAGAATAGGTCTTGTTCATCAGCCAGCTGTTGCTGCCACTCGTCATCTCCTCCGTCAATCAGATGAATTCCCACAGATTCTGGGATGTCAATGAGGGGTAAAGGTTAACCTAAGGGGGTAATATAGGTAACAGGGTTGAAAGATACATGGTTGGACTCAATGAGGCTGATGTTTTGGTGGTTTGGTAGAGGATTTTGAGTGACATGGGGCTGCTTTGGAGGTGGCTCGATGATATTTTGGTCAATGAGGTCTTGGATATCATGGCAGAGGCACATGCAATCATCAGTGTTGTGGCCAGAGGCTTGGTGGTAGGTACATCTTTTGGACATGTCACAGTTTGGTGGGAGAGGGGTATTTCGAGGCTGGAGTAGTTGGAGGTGGCCCTTTTTAAGGAGACGATCTAAGGCTGAGGAGAGGGGGATTCTAATTTGGCGAAGTTGCGAGGAGGCTTCCTAGGGAAAGAGCGATTGGAGGAATTAGCTTGGTTGGGAGGTTGGTATGGCCTAGGAGGGTAAGCCATAGGTTGACTGCTAAGGGCGTTGACATCCGGAGGATTGCGGGAGTAGTTGGGCCTTTTTGACTAACTCAGAGGCTCTTCTTTTTTTATCTTTCCTTCTCTTATGGCGTCCTCAATTCGAGTCCCAACTTCAAACAGCTCTTCAAAGGTGGAGATGGACTGGTAAAATAATTTCTCATGGTAGAGCAGCTACAGATTCCGGATTAGCATCCTCACCTGTTCCTTTTCAATCAACTGGTGGGTCATTTGGGCCACTTTATTCCTCTAGCTGCTCAGAAAAACAGCAAAGGATTCATTGGTGTTCTGCCGAGTAGTTTCCAAATCCCTGATAGTGACATCAAGTTCTTGGTTGTAGGAGTAGTGATCAACGAATACCCAAACTATGTCCTCCCATGCCCGAGTTTTGGAAGCTTCCAAGGTAAGGAACCATGATAGTGCAGACTTTGCGAAAGTTTATGGGAACAACATTACGAGGTGCTCGTGGGTACAGCCATGGATTGGAAGATGCTCATACACAGGTTTACATGGCTCTTCGGATTTCCGGTTCCATCGAAATGGTCAATGGCAGGCATCTTGAAGTTTTTCGGTAGCTTCAGCTTAATAGGCTCAAAAAGGCCTTCCAAGCCTAGCATGTAATCATCAACCCCTTTACTTTTCCTCAGTACACTTTCCAGCTTGTCAACCTTATCCATTTTTTCTTAGAGCTTCTTCTCATATGCAAACGGTGGGACCCCTTGAAACCAGTCTTCCTCCCCGTTATTCTCATGTGGGGGCAGTTCAAACCCCGGTGGTGGAAACCCAGGTGTAGGTTGCGGCCGCTGCTACTTCAATTCTTCCATGAACTTCAGAACTTGGGCTAGGCTGTCGGACTGCTGGCTTATGGTTGCTCCCAACTCGACAACCTTGTTTTCTAACTCTTCTTGATTCATGCTGAAGTAAGCTGTCGGACTGATTCTGACCAAACGATTATCTGAACTTCTGACCCAAGACGAGGATCCCAGCTGCTGACTTCAAGAATCTATCTTGACCTGACAGATTTTGACAGGACTAGGTCAGATTTTGACAATGATGACTTTAGACGAACAAAGACAGTGATGTCAACAAACGTGGACTGACTCATGTGAGACTGGTCGAGACAGTGCGTGCAGATTGATAGGAATGGTGTATGCAAATGAGACAAGCATGCGGATGTAAGCCCAAATCTATATGATGATCCTATTTCTAACAGATAGCAATTAAACAACTACGGTCCTAACCATATAGAGTGTGCCAACTTCACTTTCCAATATGATCACCAAGGGATAACAGGGGTTTCTAGGGTTTTATGAAGGCTTCTAGGAGAGACTGGGCATTTCTGGTTGATTTGGACAGAGTTTCTGAGAGAAACTGGCATATCTGGGATATCTGGACAGAGTTTCTGGTATTTCAGGGAAATTTAGGCAGAATTTCTAAGAGAAACTGGTTGATACGATTATATCTGGGATATTTGGGCAGAGTTTCTGAGAGAAGCTGGTTGATACGATTATATCTGGGATATTTGGGCAGAGTTTTTTAGAGAAACTAGTTAATATGGTTGTATCTGGGATATCTGGACAGAGTTTCTGAGAGAAGCTGGTTAATATGGTTGTATCTGGGATATCTAGACAGAGTTTCTGGGAGAAACTGGCATATTTGGGAAATCTGGAAGATTTAGACAGAGCTTCTGAGAAAATATGTATATTTGGAAAATTTGGGAGATTTAGACAGAGTTTCTGGCAGAAACTGGTAAATATGACGGGAGCAAGTGATTATGGTGATCATACTGTCTAGCAAGTTTTCATACTCCTATGTCTTAGGACCAACAAACAAGGTTTACGGTGTATATCTTTGTGAGCATGGAGCAGACATCCTTGTCATGATGCCTAGGCAGGTCAACTCAATGTGATCACATGTGAGTGATTGCCTTGGGAATTATAAGAAAGAGGTTCTACCCCATGCCACATAAGTATCTACACCGCGCAGGTAATCCCATCAGGGCATACAACAGTTACATCACATTGTCCTATCTGAAAAGATAAATGAATAGTCCTATGAAAAGTTCTACAGGAATCTATATGCAAAGGCTGGGTTTAGTCACAGAGGGTCCGTTGATGAGAGTTCCAATATACCGTCAGAGAGACAGTACGGAAGTGTTTACTCTTTTTGATATACCTTGGAAGGTACAGTATCAACGGTGACTTTTGCCTTGGCACAGCAAGACCTGAGCAATGTCAGCGTAGCATTTCAGACACAGTCGGAGTGGGGAAATGCAAGAGTGCAATGCAGTGAACCAGACACAGTAAAAAGATGATTTTAAGGATGCTTCTTACGAGTCAAACCTCTGTATTATTTTGTTTTGAAAATAAATATCCCCAGCAGAGTCGCCAGATTGTGGACACGCGGAATTCCACCTCTTGTTTGTTTGAGATTGTTTTGAAAAGGAAAAGAGAAGGTCTGTTGAAAACAGATACAGAGTCGCCACTTGGTCTTTAAGGAACCAAGAAACCTAATTTGACTCAACCAAATGGATAAAGGGCACCGGCCCTTCATAACCAAAGAACTTGGTTTGGGGTTTTGGTACGAGAGAGGAAGGAGCCTTTGTCGCGACTAAAAAACCCTCAACTCGCCTCGTCTCTCGACGGGCCTCAATTAGCATCTGAATAATCATCTTATACTATGTTTGATTCAACAATTAATACTATGATAGTATACTACATTACATAAGAATCTTGAAATGGAAGATCTAAAGATAAGATATCATTCATAAGATCTAAGCCAAATATCACACAATGCAAAGTGAAAGATCACACAAACAAACCTAGGAAAAATCGTCTAATCACATATCAAGTAATCAAGTTTTCCTAGTCTAAGGGGACATGAATTGTTCTCGAAACAAGTAAATCAAAGAAAACAAGGATGCTTAGCAAGCTAGAATGATGCATGTTAATCTTTGAGAAAAGAAGATCTCTCAATCCCCGGGACGGATGAGAAAGGATGATTAGATCAAGGGGAAGCATGGACGTGTGATCAAGTTCATTCCTTATAATCTTCTTAGATTAGGAGTCATAAAATCCCCAAATCTTGCATGGATGCAATGTATGTATCTAGAATGTGCCAAGGTTGTAGTGTGTTTCATGTTCATGGATTCCTAGAATGACTTAGAAGTCTAGAATGTGTATGAATGAATGAATAAAATCATCATGGGATATGTACAAATGTAGTATGAACTACTTCCTAAGACATGAGCTAATTTGGACTGCATGTAAGCATCAAATCAAAGGGGGGAAGCAAAAGTGTGCTTGCTGTGAATAGTGGACAGAATAGTAACATGATCTTGTGAAAATGGAAAAGAGGGGTTAGGAATGTTTTCAATGCATGGTATTTTATGGAGATCTTAATTATTGTGTCTAGAACACAACCCAAAAAGCCAATCTTTAATAACTATTACAGATTGAGAGAAAACATATGAGCACTGAAGGTTACTCAGAAACAGAGTTTGTACTGTTGACTGAAATGTCAAAAAATCGTAGAAAATGAAAAGAAATGATCTAGAGGCCCATTTTATACATAAAGTTCCCTAAGATATTGAAATTTAAGGGAAAAATAAGTTATATAGGACCACTCGTTTTGGAAACGTTTTCTGTCAAACAAGTTGAGAGTCAACCTAGCTGCTGTGATAGCAGAGGCAGAATGTTTGGAAGGAATGTTTGGACAAAAATGGACCCCTTTCAAGTATTTCCAAGTCAAACCAAATATCATGGGTATTCTCTAATGAATTAGGAAGACTTTCCAAGTAGTCTTGCATCCATACATTGAGTATTGAGTCCTAGAGAAATTTTGAGCTCAAATCATTCACTGTTTTGACTCACTGTTTTAAAGATTTTGGGAAAACAAGGTTTATCTCTTGAAATCAAAGTGAGGGTTTTAAGAAGGGGGTTTTGAAATAGAGGTTTTGAAAACATATTTTCAATACTCAATGAAGATTATAGCCACTCAAAATGTCAGCATCAAACTCATCATCAAGAACTTCCAAGATTGTTGGAAAGTACTATTTACATTTTAAAGACAACTTCATGAATACATAGGAATGTATTGAAGTTGAAATCATCATTTATCAAACATGTTTTTGAGGTCAAGAGCTACTATCCATAAGGACTCACTCACCTCAAACTTTAAGTCATCATCTAGATGATGATAGACTAGTAAGTAAATAATAAAAAAAACAAAAAGAAATGAGGTAAGAGAAGATGAACAAACATAAACAAACAAATAGATAGCAATCAATAGATGATATTCATGATGTATTGGACTTGTAGTTTGGTGTTTCACTCATATGTGGTGACATTGGACATGGAAGTAGCTTCCTCTCTCTTAAATGCTCACTAAAATGATGGTTGAGTGTATTGAATATGAAGTAAGTAGGAGTAATGGAGTAAAAACAAAGTTTAGAACTCACTTTCTTGTTTGAAAATCAAATAAGGAGGCTTCTTTTCTCTCTATTCTAACCTTATCTCTAAAACTTTCCAAAGCTTCGATTTTTACACCCCCAAAATGAGAAGTCAAGGGGGGTTTATATAGGCCAATTTGGGGTGGTTTTGGGATTTTAGAAGTACTTCCATTGGTCCCAAACATCTGTGAACATAGTACTACGTCGTTTTGGTTTTCAATTAATCAAAATGAACCCCCAAAAGAAATTACAAAAAACACCATTCTGGAGGAGAGTGCCGCGGCGGCACTGGGCCTGTGCTGCAATGGCAGTGGGCCAGTGCCGCGGCAGTACTGCTCCTCATTCGTCCAGATAATCCTTTTTAGGCCCCAGAGGTTCCGGTATTCGCAAAAAGGCCCTATTTCGTCCAAAATTCACAGAAAATGCGTACGAACTCCAAATTGAGGTTGTGATATACTGTTGGAAAGGTAATGGAGTCTATTTTACATTAAAAAAATAGTTCAGAGATAGGTCACTTTGAAAAGTTTTGCGGTATTTGCGATAAAAGCCGATTTGATCACCTTTTTCGCCTTCAGAAATTCATATTAAACTCGTTTTAAATCTAAAAATTATGTGTGATATACCATTGGAAAGCTATTAACCTCTAGTATCCATGGAAAATATTTGGAAATTGTTACGGTATTTCAATTTCAAAGTCAAATTTTGGTCAAACTGGTCAAACCTGGGATTCCCAGAAATTTTTGGAAACCTCTGGGAGCTCCCAGGAGCTGACGTTTTCGTGCGATCTTCTTTTAGAACTCATGTTAATACTTTGCACATGATCTAGAATGATCCCGGTAAATTTGGACGATTTTGGTCAAACTTGGTCAAACCTTGGTCAAACCTGGTCAAACTTTGGTCAAACCGGTCAACGGGGGACTTTCTGGGAACTTTCGGGACTTCCGGGGGTCTCTGGGAGCTGACGATTTCATCTGAATTTACTTAAAAACTCATTTTCTTACTTTTCTGGCAACATAGCATGTTTCCAGAACTTTTTGGTCCAAATCTGGGAGTTTTCGGGCTTTTAGGGTATTTTGGTCATTCTGAGCATCTTGAGAAATAGAACCAACTTCCAAGAGTCTTTTTGAGTCATTTTCGATCATTGTGAACCACCAAGCTATGGGTCTCCTAAATCTAATAGCCGACAAAATGGGGTGTCTACAGTAGCATGTTTCTAGAACTTTTGGTCCAAATCTGGGAGTTTTTGGGCTTCCAGGGGTATTTTGGTCATTCTGAGCATTTTAGGAGATAGAACTAACTTCCAGGAGTCCTTTTTGAGTCTTTTTCAATCATTGCTATGGGTCTCCTAAATTTGATAGCCGACGAAATGGGGTGTCTACAGTATGCCCCTCTTTGGCATGAACTTGCGAGGCAACGCATGTCGCAAACGAGTGCCAAAGTTTCAAAGAGACAAGTCTTTTTAGAGGCTATAGATTTAGGACAAGAGCGTTGCAAAAGATGCAATGATGATGCTGAGGCTAGTGCTGGTCCTACTTTACGAGAGCTGCCTACGTATCCCAAGGGGAATCAGACCAGGATGTAGTTCAGGATATAGAAGAACAAATCATAACAAGACAGGCGGGTCCTATGCTATGAGGATGCAATGCATGAATGTGTACACATCTAGTGTTATGATCCTAGCATGAGCTAATGATGTGGGGTGTGTGCCACTCCTAGTAGACTTTATGTTGTGCTAGTGTTTACGATTGTTATGTGGTGGCTGACTTGGATAAGGACATCAAGGCTTGGGAGACTCTGGGTCTCGGGGCAAACTTCTTGAATTTTGGAAAGTGTGCTGGCAAGTAGATCAGACACAGGGCCCTTGAGGATAATAATTGAGAGGTGAGTGGGCTCACAAAGATCGATAATCGGGAAAATTTATGATAACCGAAGTGAGGATGTTCACAACAAATGAGAAAGCTCACGGTGACCGATTTGGTGAAAAAGTTTATGGTAAGTGAGGAGGCTCACTGACAGGTGGGATAAACGGAGTAAGGAAGCTCTCGATAAGTGAGGAAGCTCACGATAACCGACATGTGAGGAAGCTCACAGCAGTATGATAGATGATGAAGCTTATCAACGGGCGCAGGGTCGTAAAAGTTGGTTATGGTTTTCCATTTATTTTCTGCTGGGGATATTGGGGAATTCTTTCTGAGAACCCCTCACGACTTCTGACCGAGAACCAGGATCCATCTCTGAATCTCTCATGGTTGATCAAATTCTGCTATGTTTAATCCAAAAGACCTGGTTAGAGCCTTCAGAAGCCAGATTCTTTCTGTTTCTGTCCTCGAGGGATGGTGTAGGACTCTCGTAGAATCTCTCTTAACTTTTTCTTGATCAGGAACCAAGACCCACCTCTGAATCTCTCGCGGTTGATCAAATCTTGCGGTGCTTAATCCAAGAGAGCCAGTTAGGGTCGGGAGCTGACATTTCTCTATTTCTGTCCTCGGGGGATGGTATAGGACTCTCAGAGAAACTCTCTCAACTGTTTCTTGATCGGGAACCAGGACTCGTCTCTGAATCTCTTGCAATTGATCAGATCTTTGCAATGGTCAGTCCGAAAAGCTGATTCGAGCCTTCAGGAGCTGATATCTTTCTGTTTCTATCCTCAGGGGATGATGTAGGACTCTCGAAGAATCTCTCTTAACTGTTTCTTAATCGAGAACTAGGACCCATCTCTGAATCTCTTGCAGTTGATCAGATCTTTGCAATGGTCAGTCCGAAAATCTGGTTCGGGCCTTTAGGAGCCGATGCCTTTCTATTTCTGTCCTCGGAGGATTAATTGAATCTGCTGGGGATGAAATGGATCTACTGGGGATAAAAAGGATCTGCTGGGGATAAAACCTTAGAAATCTTGGCTAAAATGGGCCATCGGGGATAATCGAGACCAAAACAGGCTGAAATGGGTCAGAACGGGCCAAATCGGGCTGAAACAGAGAGAAGTGGGGCCCGTAGGGAGCAGTGCCATAGCAGCACTGGGCCACTACCACTACGGTAGTTGGCCAGTGCCACAGCGGTAGTTGGCCAATGCCACGGCGGCACTGGGTGGCCGGACTCCATGGATGTATATCTCGGGTTTTTGAGCACTTTGATCTCATTTTTGACCATTTTTGAGTGCTTTTGGAGCCAAAATCCATCAAAACGCAGCTTGTGCACGCTCAAGTGAGTAATCTTTCCCCACGATTAGAATTTTGATTGGGTTTTTACTTTTTTCAAAATCTCAAGAAGAAAGTTGAGCTCCCATTTTTATTTTTTGCAGATCCATGGCTTGAAGCTCAAGGAGGCCGTCCAAGAAGGCCAAGGAACGGGCAAAGGCCGAGAGTCAACCTCCGGAGTTGGTTTTGGGCGACCCTTAACGTCACCTTTTGGTTGCAGATCTAGCTTGTCAGGTATATGAAACTTTTGGTAGTTCAGGACTATTCTTATGTATTGTGCTAGTTTTGTGAGCTATAGTGTGCACCTAGAGATCGTTAGAAGTTTGATTTGTGCTCAAATGTTGATTTTGTGAAGTTTGGAATTCGGGTTGTGAATAGTGACTTTTGTGCCTATTTTGGGTTATTTTTGGTGTGTGCAGGTGTCGGAGGTAGCTTTGAAAGGCCACGGTAGTCTTGCCCACGCTTTCTTATAGTATACCCAACTGTTGCCCACTGTCAAGCAGATGAGTGATGATGCAGGTTTTGACGGCTTCATCCGTCTAGTTTCAAAGAGTACGAATGACCTAGCCCATTTCTAAGCTCTTGCTGAAAGGTGGTGGGACATAACTAATACCTTCCATCTTCCGTTCGGCGAGATGACGATGACACCTTTTGACTTCTCGATGATTACTGGCTTGGTGGTTGGCGGGAAGCGCCTAGTCTTGGATTACTGCTATGAGATTGACCCTAAAGCTGTCGAGATGCTGATTAGGGTTGTTCCTCCTAATCTGGAGAGGCACTGGTTCCCCTATGGCTGGCTTTATCAGGCCTATAGAAGAGGGAAACACACTCTGAATGACCGGCAGTAGTTACGGGCCTTTCTGTTGTATGTTCTTGGCTATTCAATTTTTTCCACACGAAATGACCGGGTGAGCCTGCGGCTCCTTATTTGCTTGGAAACCATTAATGAGATTCCTTCCTATAATTGGGGTGGTGCTGCCTTAGCCCACCTTTATAAGCACATGGACGAGGTCTCCCGTAGAGGTATAAAATCTACTGGAGGATTCTGGCGAGTTTGGGAGGTATGTTCTGTGAGTTTTTCTTTTCTTTTGGCCCTTTCTTGTTTCTGCTTTCTGATTTTCACTTTCTTCCTGTACAGCTCTGGAGCTTCGAGTATTTGAAGATGCTGGACTCTACTCCTGCTGATGAGTCGGGTGAGGATGAGGATGGAATGGCTCCTGTGCCTTTATTTTATCGGGGCTTGAGGTGGCGGAGAGACGTTGTCAGAGGCAAAAGCGGGGCCCATCGGATTAACCTTTTGAGGTACTTCTTATCTAAGCTTACGGTTGCCAGTGTTGACTGGACCCCTTGGGAAGGTGTTTCTTATGCAGCTCTTGAGGAGATCCAGGCAGTTACGCATCTTGCTTCTTGTCGCCTCTTGATGGAGAACACCGAGGGCAGGCAATGGTACCTTGGCAAGCGAGTATCCCGACAGGTGATCGGTAGCCCAAAGTATTTTGTTCCTCATGATCCTCCCATGATGGACGCTGGTGACCTTTCTGGTGCAGCTCTGCTAGCGGCTCTGGTTGGCACTGATGTTTGGGATCACATCTGCTCTGAGACTGGCTATGAGACATACCGTGGCCACTTCCTAATGCCGAACTTCCCACTCCTGGATGTGAGTTTCTTTTTATGTTTTTGTCTCTATTTGTCACTTATGTTTTTTTGGACTCATCTTTTCCTTACTTGTCTTGTGTCTATAGTTTCACGAGGTATACAGAAGACAGGCTCCTCTGGCTCCCAACCCTATCCCTCCTTGGGATTGGACCGTCAATGTTCTAGGTGCCGATGGTTCTCCTCAGGTGATGGAGGTACTGTAGACACCCCAATTTTGACCTAACGTCGAATTTAGGAGAGTGTCACCTCCGTATCCGATGATGACAAGGACCGAAAAATTGAAGTATTCCAAGCTCTTCAGAAAATCTCCAAAACGCGATAAAATTTCACAGAAAGAGAAAATACCAGGTATTTAGGAGAATTCAGGTATAAGACATGATTTTTGGAAAGGATCTTCAAAAATAATTTGTTTCAAAAAGGGGGAAGACCTAAAAAAGGGAACCTCAGCTAAAAACGGCACACGGCAGACTGCCGCGGCACTCGCTGAAAGCCGCGCGGCAGTCAGAGAGTGCCGTTCCGGCTTTCACCGAGTGCCGCCATAAATTTCTGACTGCCGTTCACTTTTAAAGTCTGTATTTTGCAGTGCAATACGTATGCATATGCGAATAAGAACAAAAAACTGATAAAGTAAGACTGACAAAAACGCGGCAATCCATTAATTGTCGCGGCATTTGATGAGTGCCGCTCGGCAGTCACGCAGTGCCGGAACTGCAGTCATGGACTGCCGCGGCGGCTTTCACGGACTGCCGCGACAGTTTCTTGACTGCCGCCCTGGGCAGCAGTCTGTCTAAATTCAGAAAGTACACATTGTACCACCAAATGAGATGTTTACACATGTCTTTTACTCCGAATTTACTGAAATGACCTAGGTATTTTTGTCTATATAAGAAGAGGTATCTCCATTGAGAAACACATGCAAAAAAGAGGAGGGAGGAAACACAAAAAAAAAAAAACTTCCATTCCACCAACATTTTTTAGAGAGAAAAGAGAGTTTGGAGAGCTTGAAGAAGAGTTTGGAAGATCTTCAAAGGAGAGAAACTTTGAGGATAGTTTGGAGGTGACCCTCTAATCTTAGTTGTGTTTTCTTTCTTTTGAGCTTCTAATTTACAAGTCATTTAGTTTTTCTTGATTAAGTTTTAGAGTTTGTTAAGTAAACTTGGAAGTCCTTACTTCCTAGTTCTTTGATCCTTCTTCTATTTTTCTTGTTTATGTTCTTCTTTTGAGATTCTTGGAGATCCTCAATATATCCCTTGAAAGCTCTTGAGTTTGATGTTTTGAATCTCATGTAAGCTTATACTTCACATGGGAGTCAAAGTTTGATCATCACTTTTTTTCATAAGTAAATAGATGGATCCAAGTCCATGCTTATGACTTGAGTCCTCTAGCTTGATGTTTCATGGAATCCCTTCTATATTCCTTGGAGACTCATGAGTATTAGTCATATCTTCATCTCCAATGACCATCAAGTGGTAGGAGAAAGTATTTTGGGTCTAAACTCATCTCTATGGTTTGGATTCATCATCTTGAGATTTCATGAAGTCTATTCATACTTCATTTAAAATCTACAAATATAAAAGTCTTTAGCCTCCAATGACCATCAAATGATAGGAGAAGTGGTTTGGTTTAAACCCAACTTCATGGTTTAATAGTTGGGATTAACAAATAAAAGTTGAACTTGACAAATGAAAACAGTGAGTTCACAAACTGTTTTTGATCAAAGATTTTTAGTTCGAAATCTAACCGTTGAAATCAAGTGAACCCAACGGGAAAGTGTCAATAACACAATATTCTACCACTGTAATTTTTGTTTTAAGGTGGTTTTATGTTTAGAAGGGTTTGATCATGGGTTTTGTGAGTCAACCACAATCTGCCCAGAGTTTCAGAATAGTTTCAGAACAGCAAGTCCATTTTGAAATTCATAAATCAGAAGTCTAATGGAGTTTTTGGGGTCTCTAATAATTTTTTCTGGGTACCTTAATGTGTTAGGAAGATCCCCTAAAAAGAATGAAGCATTTCGGATTATTTTACTATTTTTAAAAAATCAAACAAAATCTCTGGACAGAGAGTTGTACATCTCTGAGTGATGTCTGGTGTTTGTCCTTTTCCCAGAGATCCGACCGTTGAAACCTTGATTTTCTTTTTGATTTGGAAACTAGACTCACAGGGGCAGCTCGTGTCCAAATTTCATCAACATCAAACCATAAGAGACGTGCTCTTTATTTCTTTTAAGTTCTGGTCTGCTCTCTGCAATTTTCAGAGTTTTTATGACACATTTGACTTACTTTGTAAATAAGGGCCTAAATGACTTTCTTATGATCTAAGGCTTAAACCATGCTTTAATAATGATTAGTTGAGCTTGAATTCAAGGTTTAAGAGTATCTCATAGTTTATCCTTGTCCATGTACATATTCATCTATATGATTCGACATTTGTAATTAAGATTTATTTGCTTTGGATTTAATTACATTAGATAGATTTAAGCTAGAAATTTAGGGTTGTTATTTCTAACATCATGTTTTACATATCATGTGAACTAACCCTTTGTTTTGTAGCGCTATTAAGGTACGATTTCTCAATCCCTCTCTAGTTTATCAAATTCCTTAATTTTTATTTGATTTTCGACCTTATGCGCGACACCTTAGAGTTAAGATTTGCCTTATGTGTATATATGGATTAGAGACTCTTTTCCTAGGTTTTATTTAATCGCATGCATTGCACGTTTATTATCGCTGCTGGACCCCGGGTAAGTTCACTTGTTCCCTATTGCATATCATATCGCTTGTTACCTGAATTATGTGGCTTTTGAATGATATTTTGTCAATTGCAATTTTACACCCTTTGGACATGCTTTTGTGATGTATATATATATGTATTAGTTGAGGGCATGCTTAGATTAATAAATTTGATTAAAAGGATGTTGAGTAGAGGCCTATCGCAAGATAGGATGAGAGAGGGTGTTTTAGTCCGATGGGCTCCTTCCTCTCTCATTCCATAATCCCCGGACCTAGTTAATCTCTGGTTTCTAAAAGATCAGTTTGCTTTTAAAATGGTTTCTTAATTTTCCCTTTAAAAATTAAGTGGCGACTCATTTTGTTTTAGAAATTGATTTTGAAAAGCTGTGGGTAAGTCAACCTGCGATATCCACAATCTGGCGACTCTGCTAGGGATCGAACCCAGAATCTCTGGTTTCGCAGACCAGAATTCTGATTTTGGGTTCACTCGAGGATTAGACTTGAAAAATATCATTTTAATCGAATTAATCAATCTTTGTGTGCCTGTTGCATTTCACTTGCATGTCCAGCCAGTCGATTGCACGGAACTATGACCTTGGAGGCTCGAGGCAACCCGGTCGGTCAAGTCATCATGGGACTGTGTGATCACCCTTGATCTCGTACCATGATTTGGTATATGAAGCATCCTATCGGGTGTGTGTCAAGGGTCCCTTATTTGACCAAAACCCAGCCTTTGCATAGTAGTTTCTATAGAACATTTCAATCTTAGGAAATCAATTCTTGATTAGGGTTATGTGTTAGGAAGTTTTGTATGCCCGGAAGGGATTACTTGAGATGATGACGATACTTGCTTGATGAAAGATGAATAATCTTTTAATCACCTTTTAGCAACTTCTCCTCGTGTTACATGACATTTGGAGGACATGCCGAACCTTGATTATAAGATTATACTGCGTATATCATGTTTAGTTAAGCATCATTGACCTTGTATGCATCCGAATCCATGAAAAATGCGATGATTATCTATTCGTGTGATGCTCCTACCCAAGAATCCAAAGTTCATGGTTTATGAAAATTTTTGATTAATCATCATCTTTTATCCAAAAGAAGAAGAAATTGTTTTGAATTTTTTTTTTTTTTTTTTTTTTTTTTTTACCCTTTCAAAGAAAAAAAAATGTTTAAGGTTCATTTTTCAAGTAAAACCCAAATCATTTTTTCTTATTGAGAAATATTTTCATATCCTCTTTTTTAATAAAAGGTTCAAAATCCTTGAGAATTGTTTTTGAAAGATCTCCCCAATTGAAGAAATGCTTTTCAAATGAATTTTAAAGCAAAGTTTCAACCCAATCATCTTTTGTTCAGAAATGTTGCCTTCAAAGGAAAACTCCTTAAGAATTTGAAAGAGCCCATCATCTAGGGGAAATACTTGTCAAATGGATTTCAAAAATTCTAAAATTTTCAAACCTTGAAGGGGTAATGAGGATCACGATGAAAGGAGAAGTTAAGCGCACTTGACATGGATGAGGATTTTATGTGCTTATATGTTATATGTGCTAGGACTAGAATTTTCCTTTCTTTTGCATGTAGAATAGGCACACACACACTTGCTTTTCATCCGTGTGTCATGTGTGCGGTGCATGCATTTAGCCACATCAAATCATCAAAGCATGTACATTTTGGCACTCTCATCATATCAGTCAATATCATTACATGCATGTAAAATACAAATTCATAAAGTAATCCAATAATTCCTCAAAATTCCTTGCCTCCTGAAAATCAATTCTGCATACCTCTATATGTGTTGGATTTGTAGAAAGAGTGGAACAACTAGATCCCCTGGTGAGGACACCTCTAACCTTCTTGGGTTCATCTCTCTTGATTTAAAGAAGAAAATGTTTTTGCACACATGCTATCGGGGAATGATGAACCCGGAGGTTCAAATGATAACAATGAAGTGATAGCGTTTGGAACTGCTGCTGCTAAAGCAAATGTGGATGCTCTTGGAAATCTAGTCAATTGAAAATCATCTATGACACTCCAGTTGAAACCAAGTCGAGTCCAGTCCAGTAATCGAGTCATGTCAAGTAGGAGTCAAGTGTCAAGTCCAGTCGAGTCTTTAAGTCAGTCGGTTGTCGAGTTTATCGAGTCAAGTGATGTAACCCTTTTTCCCTGCTAGTTGAATAAAATGTCTCATTCTGTTTGATTCAGTGTTCCAAATCGTGAATGTATGGATCATTAAGCTAAAAAAGAAAAAAAAATGAAAATCAAATCACTTTTCCAAATGATCGTGAGAAATACTTTGTTAATAAATCTTTGCATTGAAAAGGATCCCCAAGTGATCAAAGCAAATTTTGTGCCAAAACCATGGAGGAGTAGAGAATTGATTAGCTTTACTTTAAGAATTTAAAGATACTCTTGCTCAATCTTGAAAAGATGAACTTGGAACTTGAAGCTTGCTCACCATCCCCTTTTCTCAAAAACCAAGCCTAAAGAGATGAGCCCACAGTCCAAAGCCATAAACTTGGTCCTTGGTGGTAGCCAGATATTTTAAATGAACTTCTTCTTTCAAAAAAAAAAAGAAAAAAGCTCGCTAGGATGAAAACCCGAAAGGGCGCCTAGGCAAAAGTTAGAGCAAAAATAAGATGCGTGTTGATTTCAAACTCTGGATCCTAGCCAGTCAAAATGTGAAAGAAAATAAAAGATAGTGAGGTAGAGAAAACAAATGAAAGAGAAAATAAAAGCAAAGAATAAGATTTAGAATTCTTGAGTACTTCAAAGAACATCATTGGCACATGAATTGTCCCAAGGCTTTGTGTTGTTCTCAACAAAGAAAAGAAATTGGAAATGAAAAGAGAGATTTGAAAGTATCAATTAAGCTCACAATTTTGTGAGAGGCTCAATGGCTAAAACAACGCAAAGATATCTTTGAGAAAAATAAAGAGTGATTTGGAGGGCTGATACTGCTTTGTGAATATAATAGAGTATGAATAAAACATGATGAGAGTTGTAAAGATTAACTGGCTAGTGAAAAGGTTAAAGAATCAACCGTCAAATGAAAAAAAGAAGAAAAGAAAAGAAAAGAAAATAAAGGAAAAAGTAGTTCATTATGATAAGGGCTACCACAAGTGACGAGCACTCCCTAGACCCAAATAACAATAACGGCTCGAAAAGCCCATTAATTCTTGAAGCCTAATTCTTTTCAAAACCTCCAGAGTTGATGAACTACGCTTTGACCTGATTCCCACTTGGGGATACGTAGGCAACCTGCTCGGTTCGGTCATCACCCCATCATCCTATGCTATCCTTCTTTCAGGCCTTGGCCGAACTACTTTGGGCCTGATTCCCGCTTGGGGATAAGTAGGCGAACCTCCCAAGGTTCTCGGTCCATAGCCATCCCTAAACTATAAGCAGCACCCTTTTGCGCCTTTGGTTTCCTTCCTTCAGACTAGGGGCAAACTTACGTTTGCCTGAAACCGCATATATATCACCAAACTAGGGGCAAACTTCCTTTGCTGAAAATCCCTTTTATCATAGAAGCAAACCCCTAAGTCCCTTTCAAACTAGGGGCAAACTTTGTTTGCCAAAATCCCTTGATGCTAGAGGAAAGTTCTCGAGAAATTGAGTTTGTTTTGAAAGGATTGAAATAGAGTGCCTTTCATTCTATAAGCTAAAGCACTAATTTGAAGCACATTCTAGATGGGCAAAGAATTCGCTAAATTGAAAGGAGGAGGTTTTCAAAGTTTAGATTTATCAGCAAAGCACTACCATTTGTAAGATGATGAATAAATGAAAGGTGAGATGATACATTATTCACAATGAAAGCACATTGATTCATAATGAATGAAGAGTTTGAGTCAGTCATTTTGAGTAACTAGCTTTGACAGGTATGTCCTCCTTTGATGAGTCAATAAATGGTCTCAAATGTGTGGGTTTAAGATGAGGAATAAAGATTTGAAAAGTTTTCATGAGCACCCCAAGAGCAGTACAGGCAGAAGTTTTGAACACTATCACAGTATAAAGTGGCAATATAAGAAGAGTCCAAAACTAGGGGCAAAGGTGACTTCCCTCTTTTGACAGAATCGATGTGTTTCTTCCAAAGGTCCGCGAATGCAGAAAATCATTCTTTATATCAGCTCTGTTCAAATTCTTTGAGTCTTGCTTATAAAATAAATTGAATGGAGTCTGATTAACTCCTGATTTTGGAAAAGTTGAATTGATTTGAGTCTGATTGACTCCCAATTTAAGGAATTGAACTAAACTGAATTGATTTGAGTTCGATTGACTCTCGATTTTTTTAATTAAATTGCAACATGAGTCCTTGTAAGGTTGTTGATCTCTGCTATTGCAACATAAGTCCCCAAAAGGGCTGCCGATTGTCGCTTTCGCAACATAAGTCCTTGAAAGGCTGTTGACCATTGTTCTTGCTTGTAAGCCTCTGAGTGGCTATTGACCAATATCTTACCATGTTGTTTAGTTCTTCTCTAAGCGTTAGTCCCCAATGGCAGCTTTGTCGGTGTTAGTCCTCAATGGCAACCTTGCATTAGTCCTCAATGGCAGCATCATTTGTGTTAGGCCTCAATGGCAACCCTCGTTTTGAGAATATAACAAATTTATGTTCTCGGTCTTCGTAACAAATTTACGTCGATCCTCTTGGTTGGGAGTGTAACATATTTACATTCCCGATTTTTACAACAAATTTGCGTCAACCCTCGTTTTAAGAATATAACATATTTGTATTCTCGGTCTTCGTAACAAATTTACGTCGATCCTCTTGGTTGGGAGTGTAACATATTTACATTCTCGGTTTTCGTAACAAATTTACGTCGATCCTCTTGGTTGGGAGTGTAACATATTTACATTCTCGGTTTTCGTAACAAATTTGCGTCAACCCTCGTTTTGAGAATATAACATATTTGTATTCTCGGTCTTCGTAACAAATTTACGTCGATCCTCTTGGTTGGGAGTGTAACATATTTACATTCTCGGTTTTCGCAATAAATTTGCGTCAACCCTCGTTTTGAGAATATAACATATTTGTATTCTCGGTCTTCGTAACAAATTTACGTCGATCCTCTTGGTTGGGAGTGTAACATATTTACATTCTCGGTTTTCGCAACAAATTTGCGTCAACCCTCGTTTTGAGAATATAACATATTTATGTTCTTGGTCTTCGTAACAAAGTTACGTCGATCCTCTTGGTTGGGAGTGTAACATATTTACATTCTCGGTTTTCGCAACAAATTTGCGTCAACCCTCGTGTTGAGAATATAACATATTTGTATTCTCGGTCTTCGTAACAAATTTACGTCGATCCTCTTGGTTGGGAGTGTAACATATTTACATTCTCGGTTTTCGCAATAAATTTGCGTCAACCCTCGTTTTGAGAATATAACATATTTGTATTCTCGGTCTTCGTAACAAATTTACGTCGATCCTCTTGGTTGGGAGTGTAACATATTTACATTCTCGGTTTTCGCAACAAATTTGCGTCAACCCTCATTTTGAGAATATAACATATTTATGTTCTCGGTCTTCGTAACAAAGTTACGTCGATCCTCTTGGTTGGGAGTGTAACATATTTACATTCTCGGTTTTCGCAACAAATTTGCGTCAACCCTCGTGTTGAGAATATAACATATTTGTATTCTCGGTCTTCGTAACAAATTTACGTCGATCCTCTTGGTTGGGAGTGTAACATATTTACATTCTCGGTTTTCGCAATAAATTTGCGTCAACCCTCGTTTTGAGAATATAACATATTTGTATTCTCGGTCTTCGTAACAAATTTACGTCGATCCTTTTGGTTGGGAGTGTAACATATTTACATTCACGGTTTTCGCAACGGATTTGCGTCAACCCTCGTTTTTGAGCATATAACGGATTTACATTCCCAGTTCTCGCAACGGATTTGCGTTAACCCTTGGCTTTTGAATATAACGGATTTATATTCCCGGTTCTCGCAACGGATTTGCGTTAACCCTTGGCTTTTGAATATAACGGATTTATATTGCCGGTTCTCGCAACGGATTTGCGTCAACCCTCGTTTTTTAGCACATACCGGATTTATATCCCCGGTTTTCGCAACGGATTTGCGTCAACCCTCATTTTTGAGCACATACCGGATTTATATCCCCGGTTTTCGCAACAGATTTGCGTCAACCCTCATTTTTGAGAATATAGCGGATTTATTTTCCCGATCCTCGTAACAGATTTACGACGATCCTTTGTTTGAGAATGTGACGGATTTACATTCTCGATTCTTGCAACGGATTTGCGCTAACCCTCGTTTTGAGAATATAACGGATTTATATTCTCGATCCTCGTAACAGATTTACGGCGATCCTTTGTTTGAGAATGTGACGGATTTACATTCTCAGTTCTTGCAACGGATTTGCGCTAACCCTCGTTTTGAGAATATAACGGATTTATATTCTCGATCCTCGTAACAAATTTACGGCGATCCTTTGTTTGAGAATGTGACGGATTTACATTCTCGGTTCTTGCAACGGATTTGCGCTAACCCTCGTTTTGAGAATATAACGGATTTATATTCTCGATCCTCGTAACAGATTTACGGCGATCCTTTGTTTGAGAATGTGACGGATTTACATTCTCGGTTCTTGCAACGGATTTGCGCTAACCCTCGTTTTGAGAATATAATGAATTTATATTCTCGATCCTCGTAACAGATTTGCGGCGATCCTTTGTTTGAGAATGTGACGGATTTACATTCTCGGTTCTTGCAACGGATTTGCGCTAACCCTCGTTTTGAGAATATAACGGATTTATATTCTCGATCCTCGTAACAGATTTACAGCGATCCTTTGTTTGAGAATGTGACGGATTTACATTCTCGGTTCTTGCAACGGATTTGCGTCAACCCTCGTTTTTGAGCATATAACGGATTTATATTCCCGGTTCTCGCAACGGATTTGCGTTAACCCTTGTCTTTTGAATATAACGGACTTATATTCCCGGTTTTCGCAACGGACTTGCATTGACTTTCGTTTTTTTTAGAATATAACGGATTTATATTCCCGGTTCTCGCAACGGATTTGCGTCAACCCTCGTTTTTGAGCATATAACGGATTTATATTCCCGGTTCTCGCAACGGATTTGCGTTAACCCTTGTCTTTTGAATATAACGGACTTATATTCCCGGTTTTCGCAACGGACTTGCGTTGACCTTCGTGATCAAATCAAAAGCACTCTCATGACTCCTATGACAGATTCTCGCATAGATGATCTTCCCTGACTAACACGCCACAAAATGCGCGTCATACATAGGGAAAATGTGATAAGCATGACATTTACATAACCAGGTTAATTCAGAAAGCACGAGATTGCTTGAGCACGTGCATCACGATAAGATAGGTGCATTCATCCGTATGACTATTTGCGCTTGTGTGTGTTTGACCCTTGACCCGAACTACGTCTTGGTCTGATTCCTGAACGGATACGTAGGCAGCTCATCATCGAGCACGACCAGCGTGAACCATTGCCCCGCGCATGTTCTCTTTTTGCAACGCATTTTGTTTTTACCTAAATTCGACAGTCTGGTCAAAGGCTTGTCTTCACACAGGCTTCGACATTCACTTGTGGTTCGCGTTGCTCCACAAGCTCTGCCGAAGAGGGGCAAACTGTAGACACCCCAATTTTGACCTAACGTCGAATTTAGGAGAGTGTCACCTCCGTATCCGATGATGACAAGGACCGAAAAATTGAAGTATTCCAAGTTCTTCAGAAAATCTCCAAAACGCGATAAAATTTCACAGAAAGAGAAAATACCAGGTATTTAGGAGAATTCAGGTATAAGACATGATTTTTGGAAAGGATCTTCAAAAATAATTTGTTTCAAAAAGGGGGAAGACCTAAAAAAGGGAACCTCAGCTAAAAACGGCACACGGCAGACTGCCGCGGCACTCGCTGAAAGCCGCGCGGCAGTCAGAGAGTGCCGTTCCGGCTTTCACCGAGTGCCGCCATAAATTTCTGACTGCCGTTCACTTTTAAAGTCTGTATTTTGCAGTGCAATACGTATGCATATGCGAATAAGAACAAAAAACTGATAAAGTAAGACTGACAAAAACGCGGCAATCCATTAATTGTCGCGGCATTTGATGAGTGCCGCTCGGCAGTCACGCAGTGCCGGAACGGCAGTCATGGACTGCCGCGGCGGCTTTCACGGACTGCCGCGACAGTTTCTTGACTGCCGCCCTGGGCAGCAGTCTGTCTAAATTCAGAAAGTACACATTGTACCACCAAATGAGATGTTTACACATGTCTTTTACTCCGAATTTACTGAAATGACCTAGGTATTTTTGTCTATATAAGAAGAGGTATCTCCATTGAGAAACACATGCAAAAAAGAGGAGGGAGGAAACACAAAAAAAAAAAAACTTCCATTCCACCAACATTTTTTAGAGAGAAAAGAGAGTTTGGAGAGCTTGAAGAAGAGTTTGGAAGATCTTCAAAGGAGAGAAACTTTGAGGATAGTTTGGAGGTGACCCTCTAATCTTAGTTGTGTTTTCTTTCTTTTGAGCTTCTAATTTACAAGTCATTTAGTTTTTCTTGATTAAGTTTTAGAGTTTGTTAAGTAAACTTGGAAGTCCTTACTTCCTAGTTCTTTGATCCTTCTTCTATTTTTCTTGTTTATGTTCTTCTTTTGAGATTCTTGGAGATCCTCAATATCTCCCTTGAAAGCTCTTGAGTTTGATGTTTTGAATCTCATGTAAGCTTATACTTCACATGGGAGTCAAAGTTTGATCATCACTTTTTTTCATAAGTAAATAGATGGATCCAAGTCCATGCTTATGACTTGAGTCCTCTAGCTTGATGTTTCATGGAATCCCTTCTATATTCCTTGGAGACTCATGAGTATTAGTCATATCTTCATCTCCAATGACCATCAAGTGGTAGGAGAAAGTATTTTGGGTCTAAACTCATCTCTATGGTTTGGATTCATCATCTTGAGATTTCATGAAGTCTATTCATACTTCATTTAAAATCTACAAATATAAAAGTCTTTAGCCTCCAATGACCATCAAATGGTAGGAGAAGTGGTTTGGTTTAAACCCAACTTCATGGTTTAATAGTTGGGATTAACAAATAAAAGTTGAACTTGACAAATGAAAACAGTGAGTTCACAAACTGTTTTTGATCAAAGATTTTTAGTTCGAAATCTAACCGTTGAAATCAAGTGAAACCAACGGGAAAGTGTCAATAACACAATATTCTACCACTGTAATTTTTGTTTTAAGGTGGTTTTATGTTTAGAAGGGTTTGATCATGGGTTTTGTGAGTCAACCACAATCTGCCCAGAGTTTCAGAATAGTTTCAGAACAGCAAGTCCATTTTGAAATTCATAAATCAGAAGTCTAATGGAGTTTTTGGGGTCTCTAATAATTTTTTCTGGGTACCTTAATGTGTTAGGAAGATCCCCTAAAAAGAATGAAGCATTTCGGATTATTTTACTATTTTTAAAAAATCAAACAAAATCTCTGGACAGAGAGTTGTACATCTCTGAGTGATGTCTGGTGTTTGTCCTTTTCCCAGAGATCCGACCGTTGAAACCTTGATGTTCTTTTTGATTTGGAAACTAGACTCACAGGGGCAGCTCGTGTCCAAATTTCATCAACATCAAACCATAAGAGACGTGCTTTTTATTTCTTTTAAGTTCTGGTCTGCTCTCTGCAATTTTCAGAGTTTTTATGACACATTTGACTTACTTTGTAAATAAGGGCCTAAATGACTTTCTTATGATCTAAGGCTTAAACCATGCTTTAATAATGATTAGTTGAGCTTGAATTCAAGGTTTAAGAGTATCTCATAGTTTATCCTTGTCCATGTACATATTCATCTATATGATTCGACATTTGTAATTAAGATTTATTTGCTTTGGATTTAATTACATTAGATAGATTTAAGCTAGAAATTTAGGGTTGTTATTTCTAACATCATGTTTCACATATCATGTGAACTAACCCTTTGTTTTGTAGCGCTATTAAGGTACGATTTCTCAATCCCTCTCTAGTTTATCAAATTCCTTAATTTTTATTTGATTTTCGACCTTATGCGCGACACCTTAGAGTTAAGATTTGCCTTATGTGTATATATGGATTAGAGACTCTTTTCCTAGGTTTTATTTAATCGCATGCATTGCACGTTTATTATCGCTGCTGGACCCCGGGTAAGTTCACTTGTTCCCTATTGCATATCATATCGCTTGTTACCTGAATTATGTGGCTTTTGAATGATATTTTGTCAATTGCAATTTTACACCCTTTGGACATGCTTTTGTGATGTATATATATATGTATTAGTTGAGGGCATGCTTAGATTAATAAATTTGATTAAAAGGATGTTGAGTAGAGGCCTATCGCAAGATAGGATGAGAGAGGGTGTTTTAGTCCGATGGGCTCCTTCCTCTCTCATTCCATAATCCCCGGACCTAGTTAATCTCTGGTTTCTAAAAGATCAGTTTGCTTTTAAAATGGTTTCTTAATTTTCCCTTTAAAAATTAAGTGGCGACTCATTTTGTTTTAGAAATTGATTTTGAAAAGCTGTGGGTAAGTCAACCTGCGATATCCACAATCTGGCGACTCTGCTAGGGATCGAACCCAGAATCTCTGGTTTCGCAGACCAGAATTCTGATTTTGGGTTCACTCGAGGATTAGACTTGAAAAATATCATTTTAATCGAATTAATCAATCTTTGTGTGCCTGTTGCATTTCACTTGCATGTCCAGCCAGTCGATTGCACGGAACTATGACCTTGGAGGCTCGAGGCAACCCGGTCGGTCAAGTCATCATGGGACTGTGTGATCACCCTTGATCTCGTACCATGATTTGGTATATGAAGCATCCTATCGGGTGTGTGTCAAGGGTCCCTTATTTGACCAAAACCCAGCCTTTGCATAGTAGTTTCTATAGAACATTTCAATCTTAGGAAATCAATTCTTGATTAGGGTTATGTGTTAGGAAGTTTTGTATGCCCGGAAGGGATTACTTGAGATGATGACGATACTTGCTTGATGAAAGATGAATAATCTTTTAATCACCTTTTAGCAACTTCTCCTCGTGTTACATGACATTTGGAGGACATGCCGAACCTTGATTATAAGATTATACTGCGTATATCATGTTTAGTTAAGCATCATTGACCTTGTATGCATCCGAATCCATGAAAAATGCGATGATTATCTATTCGTGTGATGCTCCTACCCAAGAATCCAAAGTTCATGGTTTATGAAAATTTTTGATTAATCATCATCTTTTATCCAAAAGAAGAAGAAATTGTTTTGAATTTTTTTTTTTTTTTTTTTTTTTTTTTTTTACCCTTTCAAAGAAAAAAAAATGTTTAAGGTTCATTTTTCAAGTAAAACCCAAATCATTTTTTCTTATTGAGAAATATTTTCATATCCTCTTTTTTAATAAAAGGTTCAAAATCCTTGAGAATTGTTTTTGAAAGATCTCCCCAATTGAAGAAATGCTTTTCAAATGAATTTTAAAGCAAAGTTTCAACCCAATCATCTTTTGTTCAGAAATGTTGCCTTCAAAGGAAAACTCCTTAAGAATTTGAAAGAGCCCATCATCTAGGGGAAATACTTGTCAAATGGATTTCAAAAATTCTAAAATTTTCAAACCTTGAAGGGGTAATGAGGATCACGATGAAAGGAGAAGTTAAGCGCACTTGACATGGATGAGGATTTTATGTGCTTATATGTTATATGTGCTAGGACTAGAATTTTCCTTTCTTTTGCATGTAGAATAGGCACACACACACTTGCTTTTCATCCGTGTGTCATGTGTGCGGTGCATGCATTTAGCCACATCAAATCATCAAAGCATGTACATTTTGGCACTCTCATCATATCAGTCAATATCATTACATGCATGTAAAATACAAATTCATAAAGTAATCCAATAATTCCTCAAAATTCCTTGCCTCCTGAAAATCAATTCTGCATACCTCTATATGTGTTGGATTTGTAGAAAGAGTGGAACAACTAGATCCCCTGGTGAGGACACCTCTAACCTTCTTGGGTTCATCTCTCTTGATTTAAAGAAGAAAATGTTTTTGCACACATGCTATCGGGGAATGATGAACCCGGAGGTTCAAATGATAACAATGAAGTGATAGCGTTTGGAACTGCTGCTGCTAAAGCAAATGTGGATGCTCTTGGAAATCTAGTCAATTGAAAATCATCTATGACACTCCAGTTGAAACCAAGTCGAGTCCAGTCCAGTAATCGAGTCATGTCAAGTAGGAGTCAAGTGTCAAGTCCAGTCGAGTCTTTAAGTCAGTCGGTTGTCGAGTTTATCGAGTCAAGTGATGTAACCCTTTTTCCCTGCTAGTTGAATAAAATGTCTCATTCTGTTTGATTCAGTGTTCCAAATCGTGAATGTATGGATCATTAAGCTAAAAAAGAAAAAAAAATGAAAATCAAATCACTTTTCCAAATGATCGTGAGAAATACTTTGTTAATAAATCTTTGCATTGAAAAGGATCCCCAAGTGATCAAAGCAAATTTTGTGCCAAAACCATGGAGGAGTAGAGAATTGATTAGCTTTACTTTAAGAATTTAAAGATACTCTTGCTCAATCTTGAAAAGATGAACTTGGAACTTGAAGCTTGCTCACCATCCCCTTTTCTCAAAAACCAAGCCTAAAGAGATGAGCCCACAGTCCAAAGCCATAAACTTGGTCCTTGGTGGTAGCCAGATATTTTAAATGAACTTCTTCTTTCAAAAAAAAAAAGAAAAAAGCTCGCTAGGATGAAAACCCGAAAGGGCGCCTAGGCAAAAGTTAGAGCAAAAATAAGATGCGTGTTGATTTCAAACTCTGGATCCTAGCCAGTCAAAATGTGAAAGAAAATAAAAGATAGTGAGGTAGAGAAAACAAATGAAAGAGAAAATAAAAGCAAAGAATAAGATTTAGAATTCTTGAGTACTTCAAAGAACATCATTGGCACATGAATTGTCCCAAGGCTTTGTGTTGTTCTCAACAAAGAAAAGAAATTGGAAATGAAAAGAGAGATTTGAAAGTATCAATTAAGCTCACAATTTTGTGAGAGGCTCAATGGCTAAAACAACGCAAAGATATCTTTGAGAAAAATAAAGAGTGATTTGGAGGGCTGATACTGCTTTGTGAATATAATAGAGTATGAATAAAACATGATGAGAGTTGTAAAGATTAACTGGCTAGTGAAAAGGTTAAAGAATCAACCGTCAAATGAAAAAAAGAAGAAAAGAAAAGAAAAGAAAATAAAGGAAAAAGTAGTTCATTATGATAAGGGCTACCACAAGTGACGAGCACTCCCTAGACCCAAATAACAATAACGGCTCGAAAAGCCCATTAATTCTTGAAGCCTAATTCTTTTCAAAACCTCCAGAGTTGATGAACTACGCTTTGACCTGATTCCCACTTGGGGATACGTAGGCAACCTGCTCGGTTCGGTCATCACCCCATCATCCTATGCTATCCTTCTTTCAGGCCTTGGCCGAACTACTTTGGGCCTGATTCCCGCTTGGGGATAAGTAGGCGAACCTCCCAAGGTTCTCGGTCCATAGCCATCCCTAAACTATAAGCAGCACCCTTTTGCGCCTTTGGTTTCCTTCCTTCAGACTAGGGGCAAACTTACGTTTGCCTGAAACCGCATATATATCACCAAACTAGGGGCAAACTTCCTTTGCTGAAAATCCCTTTTATCATAGAAGCAAACCCCTAAGACCCTTTCAAACTAGGGGCAAACTTTGTTTGCCAAAATCCCTTGATGCTAGAGGAAAGTTCTCGAGAAATTGAGTTTGTTTTGAAAGGATTGAAATAGAGTGCCTTTCATTCTATAAGCTAAAGCACTAATTTGAAGCACATTCTAGATGGGCAAAGAATTCGCTAAATTGAAAGGAGGAGGTTTTCAAAGTTTAGATTTATCAGCAAAGCACTACCATTTGTAAGATGATGAATAAATGAAAGGTGAGATGATACATTATTCACAATGAAAGCACATTGATTCATAATGAATGAAGAGTTTGAGTCAGTCATTTTGAGTAACTAGCTTTGACAGGTATGTCCTCCTTTGATGAGTCAATAAATGGTCTCAAATGTGTGGGTTTAAGATGAGGAATAAAGATTTGAAAAGTTTTCATGAGCACCCCAAGAGCAGTACAGGCAGAAGTTTTGAACACTATCACAGTATAAAGTGGCAATATAAGAAGAGTCCAAAACTAGGGGCAAAGGTGACTTCCCTCTTTTGACAGAATCGATGTGTTTCTTCCAAAGGTCCGCGAATGCAGAAAATCATTCTTTATATCAGCTCTGTTCAAATTCTTTGAGTCTTGCTTATAAAATAAATTGAATGGAGTCTGATTAACTCCTGATTTTGGAAAAGTTGAATTGATTTGAGTCTGATTGACTCCCAATTTAAGGAATTGAACTAAACTGAATTGATTTGAGTTCGATTGACTCTCGATTTTTTTAATTAAATTGCAACATGAGTCCTTGTAAGGTTGTTGATCTCTGCTATTGCAACATAAGTCCCCAAAAGGGCTGCCGATTGTCGCTTTCGCAACATAAGTCCTTGAAAGGCTGTTGACCATTGTTCTTGCTTGTAAGCCTCTGAGTGGCTATTGACCAATATCTTACCATGTTGTTTAGTTCTTCTCTAAGCGTTAGTCCCCAATGGCAGCTTTGTCGGTGTTAGTCCTCAATGGCAACCTTGCATTAGTCCTCAATGGCAGCATCATTTGTGTTAGGCCTCAATGGCAACCCTCGTTTTGAGAATATAACAAATTTATGTTCTCGGTCTTCGTAACAAATTTACGTCGATCCTCTTGGTTGGGAGTGTAACATATTTACATTCCCGATTTTTACAACAAATTTGCGTCAACCCTCGTTTTAAGAATATAACATATTTGTATTCTCGGTCTTCGTAACAAATTTACGTCGATCCTCTTGGTTGGGAGTGTAACATATTTACATTCTCGGTTTTCGTAACAAATTTACGTCGATCCTCTTGGTTGGGAGTGTAACATATTTACATTCTCGGTTTTCGTAACAAATTTGCGTCAACCCTCGTTTTGAGAATATAACATATTTGTATTCTCGGTCTTCGTAACAAATTTACGTCGATCCTCTTGGTTGGGAGTGTAACATATTTACATTCTCGGTTTTCGCAATAAATTTGCGTCAACCCTCGTTTTGAGAATATAACATATTTGTATTCTCGGTCTTCGTAACAAATTTACGTCGATCCTCTTGGTTGGGAGTGTAACATATTTACATTCTCGGTTTTCGCAACAAATTTGCGTCAACCCTCGTTTTGAGAATATAACATATTTATGTTCTTGGTCTTCGTAACAAAGTTACGTCGATCCTCTTGGTTGGGAGTGTAACATATTTACATTCTCGGTTTTCGCAACAAATTTGCGTCAACCCTCGTGTTGAGAATATAACATATTTGTATTCTCGGTCTTCGTAACAAATTTACGTCGATCCTCTTGGTTGGGAGTGTAACATATTTACATTCTCGGTTTTCGCAATAAATTTGCGTCAACCCTCGTTTTGAGAATATAACATATTTGTATTCTCGGTCTTCGTAACAAATTTACGTCGATCCTCTTGGTTGGGAGTGTAACATATTTACATTCTCGGTTTTCGCAACAAATTTGCGTCAACCCTCATTTTGAGAATATAACATATTTATGTTCTCGGTCTTCGTAACAAAGTTACATCGATCCTCTTGGTTGGGAGTGTAACATATTTACATTCTCGGTTTTCGCAACAAATTTGCGTCAACCCTCGTGTTGAGAATATAACATATTTGTATTCTCGGTCTTCGTAACAAATTTACGTCGATCCTCTTGGTTGGGAGTGTAACATATTTACATTCTCGGTTTTCGCAATAAATTTGCGTCAACCCTCGTTTTGAGAATATAACATATTTGTATTCTCGGTCTTCGTAACAAATTTACGTCGATCCTTTTGGTTGGGAGTGTAACATATTTACATTCACGGTTTTCGCAACGGATTTGCGTCAACCCTCGTTTTTGAGCATATAACGGATTTACATTCCCAGTTCTCGCAACGGATTTGCGTTAACCCTTGGCTTTTGAATATAACGGATTTATATTCCCGGTTCTCGCAACGGATTTGCGTTAACCCTTGGCTTTTGAATATAACGGATTTATATTGCCGGTTCTCGCAACGAATTTGCGTCAACCCTCGTTTTTTAGCACATACCGGATTTATATCCCCGGTTTTCGCAACGGATTTGCGTCAACCCTCATTTTTGAGCACATACCGGATTTATATCCCCGGTTTTCGCAACAGATTTGCGTCAACCCTCATTTTTGAGAATATAACGGATTTATTTTCCCGATCCTCGTAACAGATTTACGACGATCCTTTGTTTGAGAATGTGACGGATTTACATTCTCGATTCTTGCAACGGATTTGCGCTAACCCTCGTTTTGAGAATATAACGGATTTATATTCTCGATCCTCGTAACAGATTTACGGCGATCCTTTGTTTGAGAATGTGACGGATTTACATTCTCAGTTCTTGCAACGGATTTGCGCTAACCCTCGTTTTGAGAATATAACGGATTTATATTCTCGATCCTCGTAACAGATTTACGGCGATCCTTTGTTTGAGAATGTGACGGATTTACATTCTCGGTTCTTGCAACGGATTTGCGCTAACCCTCGTTTTGAGAATATAACGGATTTATATTCTCGATCCTCGTAACAGATTTACGGCGATCCTTTGTTTGAGAATGTGACGGATTTACATTCTCGGTTCTTGCAACGGATTTGCGCTAACCCTCGTTTTGAGAATATAATGAATTTATATTCTCGATCCTCGTAACAGATTTGCGGCGATCCTTTGTTTGAGAATGTGACGGATTTACATTCTCGGTTCTTGCAACGGATTTGCGCTAACCCTCGTTTTGAGAATATAACGGATTTATATTCTCGATCCTCGTAACAGATTTACAGCGATCCTTTGTTTGAGAATGTGACGGATTTACATTCTCGGTTCTTGCAACGGATTTGCGTCAACCCTCGTTTTTGAGCATATAACGGATTTATATTCCCGGTTCTCGCAACGGATTTGCGTTAACCCTTGTCTTTTGAATATAACGGACTTATATTCCCGGTTTTCGCAACGGACTTGCATTGACTTTCGTTTTTTTTAGAATATAACGGATTTATATTCCCGGTTCTCGCAACGAATTTGCGTCAACCCTCGTTTTTGAGCATATAACGGATTTATATTCCCGGTTCTCGCAACGGATTTGCGTTAACCCTTGTCTTTTGAATATAACGGACTTATATTCCCGGTTTTCGCAACGGACTTGCGTTGACCTTCGTGATCAAATCAAAAGCACTCTCATGACTCCTATGACAGATTCTCGCATAGATGATCTTCCCTGACTAACACGCCACAAAATGCGCGTCATACATAGGGAAAATGTGATAAGCATGACATTTACATAACCAGGTTAATTCAGAAAGCACGAGATTGCTTGAGCACGTGCATCACGATAAGATAGGTGCATTCATCCGTATGACTATTTGCGCTTGTGTGTGTTTGACCCTTGACCCGAACTACGTCTTGGTCTGATTCCTGAACGGATACGTAGGCAGCTCATCATCGAGCACGACCAGCGTGAACCATTGCCCCGCGCATGTTCTCTTTTTGCAACGCATTTTGTTTTTACCTAAATTCGACAGTCTGGTCAAAGGCTTGTCTTCACACAGGCTTCGACATTCACTTGTGGTTCGCGTTGCTCCACAAGCTCTGCCGAAGAGGGGCAAACTGTAGACACCCCAATTTTGACCTAACGTCGAATTTAGGAGAGTGTCACCTCCGTATCCGATGATGACAAGGACCGAAAAATTGAAGTATTCCAAGTTCTTCAGAAAATCTCCAAAACGCGATAAAATTTCACAGAAAGAGAAAATACCAGGTATTTAGGAGAATTCAGGTATAAGACATGATTTTTGGAAAGGATCTTCAAAAATAATTTGTTTCAAAAAGGGGGAAGACCTAAAAAAGGGAACCTCAGCTAAAAACGGCACACGGCAGACTGCCGCGGCACTCGCTGAAAGCCGCGCGGCAGTCAGAGAGTGCCGTTCCGGCTTTCACCGAGTGCCGCCATAAATTTCTGACTGCCGTTCACTTTTAAAGTCTGTATTTTGCAGTGCAATACGTATGCATATGCGAATAAGAACAAAAAACTGATAAAGTAAGACTGACAAAAACGCGGCAATCCATTAATTGTCGCGGCATTTGATGAGTGCCGCTCGGCAGTCACGCAGTGCCGGAACGGCAGTCATGGACTGCCGCGGCGGCTTTCACGGACTGCCGCGACAGTTTCTTGACTGCCGCCCTGGGCAGCAGTCTGTCTAAATTCAGAAAGTACACATTGTACCACCAAATGAGATGTTTACACATGTCTTTTACTCCGAATTTACTGAAATGACCTAGGTATTTTTGTCTATATAAGAAGAGGTATCTCCATTGAGAAACACATGCAAAAAAGAGGAGGGAGGAAACACAAAAAAAAAAAAAACTTCCATTCCACCAACATTTTTTAGAGAGAAAAGAGAGTTTGGAGAGCTTGAAGAAGAGTTTGGAAGATCTTCAAAGGAGAGAAACTTTGAGGATAGTTTGGAGGTGACCCTCTAATCTTAGTTGTGTTTTCTTTCTTTTGAGCTTCTAATTTACAAGTCATTTAGTTTTTCTTGATTAAGTTTTAGAGTTTGTTAAGTAAACTTGGAAGTCCTTACTTCCTAGTTCTTTGATCCTTCTTCTATTTTTCTTGTTTATGTTCTTCTTTTGAGATTCTTGGAGATCCTCAATATCTCCCTTGAAAGCTCTTGAGTTTGATGTTTTGAATCTCATGTAAGCTTATACTTCACATGGGAGTCAAAGTTTGATCATCACTTTTTTTCATAAGTAAATAGATGGATCCAAGTCCATGCTTATGACTTGAGTCCTCTAGCTTGATGTTTCATGGAATCCCTTCTATATTCCTTGGAGACTCATGAGTATTAGTCATATCTTCATCTCCAATGACCATCAAGTGGTAGGAGAAAGTATTTTGGGTCTAAACTCATCTCTATGGTTTGGATTCATCATCTTGAGATTTCATGAAGTCTATTCATACTTCATTTGAAATCTACAAATATAAAAGTCTTTAGCCTCCAATGACCATCAAATGGTAGGAGAAGTGGTTTGGTTTAAACCCAACTTCATGGTTTAATAGTTGGGATTAACAAATAAAAGTTGAAATTGACAAATGAAAACAGTGAGTTCACAAACTGTTTTTGATCAAAGATTTTTAGTTCGAAATCTAACCGTTGAAATCCAGTGAAACCAATGGGAAAGTGTCAATAACACAATATTCTACCACTATAATTTTTGTTTTAAGGTGGTTTTATGTTTAGAAGGGTTTGATCATGGGTTTTGTGAGTCAACCACAATCTGCCCAGAGTTTCAGAATAGTTTCAGAACAGCAAATCCATTTTGAAATTCATAAATCAGAAGTCTAATGGAGTTTTTGGGGTCTCTAATAATTTTTTCTGGGTACCTTAATGTGTTAGGAAGATCCCCTAAAAAGAATGAAGCATTTCGGATTATTTTACTATTTTTAAAAAATCAAACAAAATCTCTGGACAGAGAGTTGTACATCTCTGAGTGATGTCTGGTGTTTGTCCTTTTCCCAGAGATCCGACCGTTGAAACCTTGATTTTCTTTTTGATTTGGAAACTAGACTCACAGGGGCAGCTCGTGTCCAAATTTCATCAACATCAAACCATAAGAGACGTGCTTTTTATTTCTTTTAAGTTCTGGTCTGCTCTCTGCAATTTTTAGAGTTTTTATGACACATTTGACTTACTTTGTAAATAAGGGCCTAAATGACTTTCTTATGATCTAAGGCTTAAACCATGCTTTAATAATGATTAGTTGAGCTTGAATTCAAGGTTTAAGAGTATCTCATAGTTTATCCTTGTCCATGTACATATTCATCTATATGATTCGACATTTGTAATTAAGATTTATTTGCTTTGGATTTAATTACATTAGATAGATTTAAGCTAGAAATTTAGGGTTGTTATTTCTAACATCATGTTTTACATATCATGTGAACTAACCCTTTGTTTTGTAGCGCTATTAAGGTACGATTTCTCAATCCCTCTCTAGTTTATCAAATTCCTTAATTTTTATTTGATTTTCGACCTTATGCGCGACACCTTAGAGTTAAGATTTGCCTTATGTGTATATATGGATTAGAGACTCTTTTCCTAGGTTTTATTTAATCGCATGCATTGCACGTTTATTATCGCTGCTGGACCCCGGGTAAGTTCACTTGTTCCCTATTGCATATCATATCGCTTGTTACCTGAATTATGTGGCTTTTGAATGATATTTTGTCAATTGCAATTTTACACCCTTTGGACATGCTTTTGTGATGTATATATATATATATATATATGTATTAGTTGAGGGCATGCTTAGATTAATAAATTTGATTAAAAGGATGTTGAGTAGAGGCCTATCGCAAGTTAGGATGAGAGAGGGTGTTTTAGTCCGATGGGCTCCTTCCTCTCTCATTCCATAATCCCCGACCTAGTTAATCTCTGGTTTCTAAAAGATCAGTTTGCTTTTAAAATGGTTTCTTAATTTTCCCTTTAAAAATTAAGTGGCGACTCATTTTGTTTTAGAAATTGATTTTGAAAAGCTGTGGGTAAGTCAACCTGCGATATCCACAGGTACCACGAGTCACATATGGGTATCCTACTCAGCCAGTGGGTGTTCTCAATGTTCCCTGGAGTTACGCTGAGGAGGGTCACACTTTGGCAGCTAGCTTACGGTCCTTGGTCCTTATAAGAGACCACTGGGTATGTCTCTAATTTTGTGCTCCTTAAGGTTATGAGGTTCTAAACCTAGATTTTACCCTCTGACAGATGGATGGCATGCTGCAGTTCGCCACTAGCCAGATGGTGTCCTTGGTAAGTTTTTGACTCGACTCTATTTTTTTGTACTTTCATTATTTCTTTACTAATTGCTTGATTTTGTGCATGCAGTGTCGTGGAGGTGGTGTCGGCTCGTCGAGAACCAGGCCAGGGTGCAGGGGTGGCAGGAGGAGGCCATCGCCGACGTACACTCCGGGTGGTCCGACAGAGGATGTAGAAGAGGAGGACTGAGGCCTCCTAAGCAGGGACTTTTGTTTTGTATCCATTTCATGTCTTCAATTGGGTTGTACTAGTGAATTATGGACAATGTGTAGGATGATGTATAGGATTATGTGTCACCATCGATAGAGTTTTATGTTGTTTTGCCTTTTGAGCCCAATAGTTTCCGGTTTGAAGGCGCGATTGTGTGCTTGTTTTAGTTGGTGATCATGTGACGATATATGTGCATTGTGATTCTGTGATTGTTGATGTTACTGCGATGAGCAGCTTTGTGATAGTGAGTGTGTTTGCCTTACAGGTGGGATAGTCTGTGAAACGGGGAGGTGCTGCCGAAATTTCAAATTTTGCTAACGCCGCGACAAAAAACATGGCATTATATGATCCTGCTCAACTCACCGCTTGGCTCAACATCACGGATGGTGTGAAACGGATCAACCTATTTAGCTACAGCTTGACCGAGATGTTCTCTCTTCACCAGATGGCTTTGAACACTGAGTTCATGCGTGCTACCATTGCCCATTAGGACCCGGTAAATCATGTCTTTAATTTTAATGGCTTGGAGATATGCCCCCTGTTTAAGGAGTTCTGTGCTATCCTCGACTTCGATCCGGACTTTGACCTGATTCTTCCTTCTGCTGATACCCCCAGTCCTACGCAAGGCCTGGCTGAATACCTGAATTGTTCTACTTTTATTTCCCGCTGACTGATTCATGGTGAGGTTCTCGACATTGCTTCCATAATTGCCCGGTATGTTAGTCCCGAGAATCCCAGTGTATATGATGCCACCCGCGGGGCTGCTCTGATATTATGCATGACTTCGCACTTTTTATTCTCGAGTACTTTCCCCGACTTGGTGCACGTGTGCCTCGGGCTGAAATTGAGTAAGAACCTCATGGCCATGGTTGTAGCCGAAACTCTGAATGGTTTGGATCGTGCTTTTAATCAAGGGACTCTCCTTCTTTCTGGGGCGCATTTGGTGTTACAGGCTTGGCTCTACGAGCGCCTTCAGTTATGGACTGGTAGTGTGCCGCCAGTTTACTTCCGCAGGGCCATGCTTCATTCTCATTACACTTCTGCCGATTAATTTGGCATGATGGGTGCTTTATCTGAGGTTGACATTTGTTGGATTGTGGGGCGTTGGGGTCATCATGCTGTGACCACACGCCTTGGGGATTACCAGAGAGTGTGGTTGATGGGTCTGAGAGAGACTTCTTTCTATCATCCTCGTCGATTGGCCAGACAGTATGGGCGGGTTCAGGAGGTCCCCCAGAGGTTTATTGAGAGGGTCTTCGCTTCCAGAGTCAGAGCTGTTACTATTGCTACTTTCATCAGTGGATGGGCCTGCCGAATAAAAGCCTACTTCTAAAGACATTTGAAGAAATAAAAGACACAAAATAAAACTAGACTTAACTGATTCTACTTCTTTCCTCCAAGTGTCTTTGATATTTGTGATTACTTTCTGAAAGAACTTTTATGTGTTTTCATTTATCCCTGCTTATGTAATATTTGAAGTTTATTTATCGGCGAACCTTAGTTACTTAGAGAACCTTATTTTATGCATTTGGCTTTCTGAAAACATTTGTAGTATGATTTTGATCAGATATTTGCTTTTGGTACTTGTTTGGGCATGCTAGGACAATTAGAGGCGAACGAGGCGGGTAGCCGAAGTTTGCCCCTAGTTTGGGATATAGATGGTTTTGAGGCAAATGAGGTGGATGACCGACGTTTGCCCCTAGTTTAGGAGGGTTTTAGGCAAACGAGGCAGGTGGCCAAAGTTTACCCCTAGTGTGAAGGGTGATTTCTGGGTCAAGGTAAGGACCGCGACTTTATTCTCTCATATGCTCATAAGTTTTTATCTAGGCACCAGTTAGCTGACCTAGCGAGCTCTTTTCTCTATTTTGTTATTGCTCACTTTGGATTTAACTCTAATTTTTACCTAGGAGTCCTTTCGGATTTTCAACCTAGCGAGCCATCCTTCTTTTCTCTTGTCAAAGTCTGCCTACGTACCCCGGAGCGGGGATCAGGTCCAACATAGTTCGGGCCAAAGCCTTGAAAGAAAAGAGGTTGATTATGATTGTGTCGACGGAACCGATGCGGTTGCCTACGTATCCCTGAGTGCGAATCAGGTCGAGCGTAGGTCAGGGCAAGGTTTGAAGGAGATGGGCTAATTTTGTGGGTGAAGCGACCGAACCGATGTGGTTGCCTATGTATCCCCGAGTGGGAATCAGGTCAAGCGTAGTTCAGGGCAAGGCTTTGAAAGAAGTTTGGGGAATGGTCAAGCATAATACTTTTTGAGGTGATCCATGTTGATTGGTTCTTTGAATTCGACACCATCGAGGTCCATGAGGTAGGTCGCTCCTCCGAAAAGGATGCTTTGACGATATAAGAGCCGACCCATTTGGGTTTGAACTTTCCACATGGATCAAAGATCGGGGCTCCCAGTTCCTTAAGAACAAGGTCACCCTTGACAATTTTCCTCAAACAAACCTTTTTGTTGAAAGCACGGGCTATCCTCTTTTGATAGATTGGACATGGTTGATCGCGTCTAGGCGCTTTTCATCTATGAGAGCCAACTCTTCGTATCTTTCTCTTAACTAATCAGATTTTGAAATTTCACATTTCGCCATCACTCGTAGGGAAGGTAGTTCTATTTCGAACGAAAGTACTGCTTCCATCCCATATACCAGTGAGTAAGGAGTCGCTCATGTAGACGTCCTTATCGATGTTCTATATCCCCAAAGTGCGAACGGTAGCTTTTCGTGCCAGTCTTTTTAGGTATCGACCGATTTCTGCAGTCTGGCCTTGACATTCTTTTTTGCGGCTTCGACTGCCCCATTGGTTTGAGGTCTGTACGGTGATGACCTGTGATAAGTGATTTTGTATTCCTCAAATAGATCCCTGACCTCTGCTTTGAAATGACTTTCGTTGTCCGAAATGATCTCATGGGGGACTCTATAGCGGTAGATGAGGTTCCTTTTGATGAACTTGGCCACTTCCTTGGCCCCCAACTTGGTGTATGATGTAGCTTCTACCCACTTCGTGAAGTAGTCGATGGCCACTAAAATGTATCGATTTCTGTTCGAGGCCTTTGGAACAATTTCTCCGATAATATCGATTCCCCAAGTTGAGAATGGCCATGGGGAGGTCATACTATAAAGCAGAGATGGTGGTACATGCATCATGTTTGCGTGGATCTGGCACTTGTGGCACCTTCTCACGTATTCATAATAATCTTTCTCCAATGTCATCCAGTAGTATCCTTGTCTTATGATCTTTTTGGCTAGCATGTGACCATTCATGTGTGGACCACACACCCCTTCGTGTATTTCTTCCATCATTCTTCTGGCATACCTTCGGAACAAGCAAGTTATATTGTGACCATTGTACCCTTTCTTCAACAATTTTCCCCCGTAAATGATGAACTGTGCTACGAACCTTTGAATTGCTCGTTTGTCTTTCTCGGAAGATTCTAGGGGATAAACTCCCTTTTCTCTGAAGTCCCAAACATCTTGGTACCATGGTGTTTCGTTCTCTTCTTCTTCGATCGCGACGACCATGTTGAATGAAGGCTCGTATCTTTGCTCAATTATCAAAGGCATCATCTTGACTCCCACGAGAATTTTGATCATGGAGGCTAAGGTAGCCAACAAATCTGCTAGCTGGTTTTCTTCCCTAGGCAAGTAGAAGAATGTTATGTTCTTGAATTGTCTCTTGAGTCCATCGAGATGATCATGATAGGGCTTCAAGTTTTCTTCTTTCACTTTCCATTCTCCTCTAGCTTGTGATATAATGAGGTCTGAATCTCCAAAGACATCCAACTTCTGAACTCTCAGTTCTATGGCTGCTTCCATCCTCAGAATGCATGCCTCGTATTCAGTAGTGTTGTTGGTGGAGTTATAATTGAGCTTGACTGCCAGTGGGGTGTGGTCCCCATTTGGTGACACTAGAATCATTCCTACTCCGTAGCCTTTCATCTTGGCTGCTCCATCAAAGTACAACTTCCACTATTCTTCTTTGATTTCCATGATATTCTCGTCCGGGAATGGAAAATCTCCATTTTCTTCAGAATCAATGGCGTGTTCAGCAAGATGTTCAGCTATTGTTCTCCCTTTTACCGATTTGCTTGTCACATACTTGATATCGAATTCAGATAGTAGGAGTAGCCTATGGGATATACGATCGGTCAGGGCGGGTTTTTCGAGGAGGTACTTTAGAGGATCCATGCGGGATATGAGCATAACCGGGAAGGCTAGCATGTAGGGCCTCAATCGGCGAGTGCACCAAACCAAGGCCCAACATGTTTTTTCAAGGGTAGAGTAGTTGAGCTCATACCCAGTCATCCTCTTACTAAGGTAATATATGGCTTTGTTGGAGTGGCTTTCTTCTCCTTCTTGGGCTAGCATACATCCCATGGCATTCTCGGAGACAGATAGGTAAAGAAGCAAAGGCTTATGAGGAGTAGGAGGTGAAAGGACAGGTGGTTTTTGGAGGTAAATTTTTATTTTGTTAAAGGCGACTTGGCATTGGACATCCCATTGGAACTTTTCTCCTTTCCTCAGCAGTTGAAACAAGGGATCACATGTGGTTGTGAGCTTGGAGATGAAACGGTTGATGAATTGGGTTCTCCCGAGGAACCCCCGTACTTCTTTCTCATTTTGCGGCGGTGCCATTTCTAAAATTGCTTTGATTTTGGAGGGGTCCACTTCTATCCCCCTTTGTGTGATGAGGAAACCCAGGAGCTTTCCAGAGGTCACACCGAAAGTGTATTTCTTGGGATTTAGCCTCATCTTGTACTTGCGCAATCTTTCGAAGAACTTCTCCAAGGCCTACAAGTGTCCCTTTTTATCTCTGGATTTTATGATCATATCATCTATATACACTTCTACCTCCTTGTGAATCATGTCATGCAGCAGAGTGGTGGTAGCTCTTTGGTAGGTTTCCCCAGCGTTCTTGAGTCCGAAAGGCATCACCTTATAATAGTAAGTCTCCCATGGTGTGGTGAATGTCGTCTGTTCCCGGTCTTCCGGAGCCATTAGAATCTGATTGTACCCTGAGAAACTATCCATAAATGAGAGTAGCTCATGTCCTGCAGTGTTATCTACCAAAACATCCATGTGGGGAAGCGGGAAGTCATCCTTTGGGCTATCTTTGTTTAGATCTCGAAAGTCGATGCACACGCGAACTCTCCCATCCTTCTTAGGGACTGGCACGATGTTGGCAACCCATTCTAGATACTCCATAACAATGATGAACCCTGCCTTGAACTGTTTTTCTACCTCTTCTTTGACCTTGAGTGCCCATTCTGGTCTTATGTGCCTCAGTTTCTGCTTGACAGGTTTAGAATTGGGGAGGAGATGAATGTGATGTTGGACGATGTTGGGATCGACCCCAGGCATGTCCTCATAAGACCAAGCAAAAACATCTTTGAATTCTTTTAGCAAGAGAGTCAATTTTTTTTCTTCTTTATTAAGTGTTGAGCCAATTTGCACAATTTGCGGATTATCTATTTCACCTAGATTAATCGATAAAGTATCTTCGGTTATTTCATAAGCAGGTGGCTTTTTAATTAGTTATTTTAGTTCAATTGGGAGATCCTCGAAGGGATTTGTGCATTCACAACTATTAGACACAGAGGAGTAAACAGAATCGTCTTTCATTTCATTCATGACAGGTGGAGTGATTACATCGGACAGTGGTGGGCTTACGTAGCCGACTCTGGTACAGACTCGATAATTAGAAGTACAGTCTTCGGGGGAACAGGGAATTGGGAGACACATACAGATGACTCTACAGCCTGGTTGCTCAGACCCTCCTCAGTTGGCATGATCTGATCATCTTGGCTCTTGGCCCTCTTTCCTTCCTTTTCTTTAACAAATTCTTCCCATATTTTCTCGATAGCTTCGATGTCCAGGTATTTCAACCAATCTTCCTCTGGGGTTTTGACAGCTTTTTCTGGATAGAACGGATCTTGATAGGGGGGGCTTTCGTAGTCAGCAAAGATTTCAAGCCTGGGGTGCCTTTTTCTAGTGGCCTGATGGATCCAAGGTTTAAGGAACCCAAAATAGGGGAAGTCATCCCCTTCTTTGATGAATTGCCTGTTCAAGGTCTTACGGTACGGTGGGAGACTCCTCACTCTCTTCTTCCATGGCCTCTGAGCTCGATGTCTTCTCCAGTAGGCTTGTACCCCAACCCAAAAGTGCTTTGTTGCCCTTTGGTTTGAGGGAACTCGTGGATCCCTTGCTGAGGTCGGCCCAATCCCATTCTAGGGAAATAGTTCATTTTGTGGACGATGTTGACGACTGTAGAGTGGATTTCAGGGAACCTGTCTTTATCACAAATCATTTGGACCTCTTCCATGAAGAATCCTCTGATTTTTCCTTATTCTAGCTCAGGTATTTGGATTTTAAAGATGGGAGCATAGCTTGGAGAGGCTTCATTACCCCAACTGTTGCCGAGGATGATTTTCACCTCCTTTTCATGAATGCACTTGATCATTTGGTATACAGTGTATGTGTCACACCCCAACCCACCCCGTGTGGATTAGGACACGTGTAACAATGCTAAAATCGCCCAATTACATTAATTTGCAAAGAAACATGCGAATTGTTAGTAAACGCATGTGTTAATCAACATTAAATAACTCTATTGTTACAAAATAGCCCCCAAGGGTAAAATGGTAATTAATAAGATATAGAAAATTTTACACCAAAAGATAGGTCTTTGAGTCCCAGCTCCAACGCAAAAAACGGTACGCGAATCCGAGTTTTCTAGAGTGAGTTATGCCCGTTTTTGTAAAGGTCGACAGTGCAGCAAAATGGCTTGCGGATCGATCCCCCCCAAAACCGAATCGATCTGGATTTGGCAGAATGCCATTTCTGCACCATCCAGCTGCTCCGGATCGATCCGCTCAAGGCTCGGATCGATCCGGTTCCTGCAGAAGTTAAATTTTAGCAGAAAACCCCTGTTTTAAAAGTTCTAAACACAACCAAATCACAACTAAACCTCATGTAACCTTAGACAACCATTTTGAAACAATTTGAAAACTCATTGAAACATTTCCAAACACCAATTTAAGTTCTTCCAAACATTCAAACACATGATCATCACTTTATTTGGATCAAACTAAACCAAAGACACATCCTTTGAATCAAATCAAGTGTTTTTGAAGTTCAACTCTTGGAGGAAACCAATATCTCATGAAATTTTGTTGGAAATGAGCCCAAAGCTATAACCAACGACATATTACATTAGAAAACCATTTCAAGACCATTTCCAATCATTCAAACCATGAATGTAACTTCATTTGAGTCCCAACAAGTGAATCAACCTAAATTCTTTCCAAGAACAACCATAAGCATGAAACTTTCCAAAAAGGATTTTAAAACTTTCCAAGACACTTAGTTACGAAATGTAACTTATCCAAAGGAATCGCGACGCATATCCGGACTTGCCGGAAAGGACCATTTCCAACCAACTCACACATATCCATAGGTATAACTTAAGAATATACATAGGATTTACAAACAACCTTCAAATCCTCTAACCTCTTACCCAAAACTAACTATTAACATAGAGAATTACTCAAATTTCTACAAATTTACATTAAGCACATAAGTTATATAATCCCAACTAGTTCTCAATCTCTCCAACTCTACAACCACGAGTCAAGACTTCAATCCACGAGTCAAGGGTACTAAGTCACAAGTTAAACCATAATACATGTTATAAACATAACTACAAGTCGCAAATCTCTCCCCCATTCCCGAGCACATCACTTTCTCTCCGGATATTGCTCCGTACCTGCGGTGGTTGTTATTTACCACAACAGAAACAGAAAATGGTTTTCTTAAGCATTACGCTTAGTGAGTGATCTAAACATGATTGAATGTTTAACATGTGCAATGCAACAATAAACATATAAATCATGTTTGTAATTGCCGAGTCACCGGTTCAATGATTCATTCAGACCCGAAGACCTTCCCTGGTCCTGTGGCCACTTCTATTCCTTGGACTTCTGTCTTTATTGGATTCTTCCTCTTCACCACCCTTATTACTCCCAACTAATGAATCATTGTCCCAGGCTCATTGAATACCATATAGACATATAAGCATGTAGGCACATAATCATAGCAACTTTTCATACAATTGATATGTAATTCACAATCTAACAATTTTATAACTTCTAAACATGATTTCCACAATTCAAAATAGATATAAAAACATTGAACATCTTAAACCACAATCACCTTTTTAGTTAGAAAACTCACCTTAGCAAGATCCAACCAAATTAAACTAAGTAGATGTTGAATTGCACCAAATCCAAATTCAATTTCTACCCCAAATGAATACTACATAGTTTTGGTACAACAAACATTGTCTATCAAAAACAGTTACCGGAAAAACATTACCGAAGATGAAAATAAATTACGTGCATGTGATCCTCTTACCTCCACGAGTCCAAAAGTGGTCTCGGATCGTAAATCCGGTGAACGACGGTGACAGAACGGCGAAAAACGTTGTCGGTGACGGTTCCGTCTTCTCCCGAGCTCCTTCTCTATTTCTTTTCCTTAAATTTGCTGAATTTCTGTAAATGGGAGACTTCTCCCTTGTTTTGACACATCCTCATGCATAAGCTTGAGGTGTCATTACCTTATTTTCCCTTATTTTCACTTATACCCCCGGAATTTCCTAAGTTCCTATTATGAAATCCCCCAAACATTCCATTAACTACCCAATTATCCAAATGAGTATTTTTCTAAGTTTTTTATGGGTCCCAAATATTTTGTGAAGTTGCTATCGTACCTACTAATTATCAATCTTTTTCAAATATACCCTTATTTGGGTATCCAAACTAATACAAGTTGCCAACACATGTATTATCATATATTATGAAAGTATTTAAACAGTTAGTCATTTAATCATATAAATGCATTTAATCACATAAAATGTAAATATTAATATTTGGCCCTTCACTTGGTCCCATTCCAATACTTGTCCCACCTCACTGGGGACTTTTCCAACTGTGTTCCTTTACTAAACACTTTTTTTCACGGGTGCGTCCAAGCCTCCCCTTAATCCATTTTATACACTAATTATATTAATTAATGCACATAAAAATGATAATTAACCCGTTTTCCGGGTACGGGTGTTACAGGATGATACAACTTTATTGACATGTAGCCAAGGCCTTCCGATCAGTAAATTGAATGAGGCAGGTATATCCATGACTTGAAAGAGTTGAGTGCAAACCAAAGACCCTACACGAATCTGGAGAGAAACAGTCCCCATCACATTTCTCTTGGTGTTATCATAAGCCCTCATGGATTGCACAGATGGAGTGATGTCCTGGATGTTGACCCCCAAGGCGGTGGCAGTCCTTAGAGCCTGTATCGACCAAACAGTATGGTACTTGCTGCCCCTTGCATCCAATAGTGATGTACAAAGCTTTATTATGTGCAGACCCTTTCGGCGGTAGGTCTTCATCAGAAAAGGTAATGATTGGGTCGGGGGTGAGTGCGCCCAAGAAAGCCACCATGTCTTCTGGTGCAGCATCGATGGGAACCTTAATTCCAACCAAGGCATTCAACATGGCTTGCCTATGCTTGTAGGATGTTGCCATGATGTCCCACATTGAGAGATGTGATTAGATTTTCTTCAACTGCTTTATCAACTCATTGTCTTCTTCAATGATCCCATCCATTTTTCGTTTCCCCTTGTCTTTAACTGGACTTTTCTCAATCGCTTTATTGGAGGCTGCGGAGGCTGATAATGACGGCCTGACCTAGTTAGATGATCAATCTCGGTAGGAGTAGGGCCTTCTACAGCCCCATCTTCTTTAAACCAGTCACAATCTAATTCCACAAATGGTTTCTCCGTCTCATTCCAGATAGAAGCATCACTTTCATTATTGGGATCATACCATTTGAGGTCCACTATCCCTAGATCATGTTCTTCTAAGAAGAATAGATCTTGTTCATCAGCCAGCTGTTGCTGCCACTCATCATCCCTTCATTCAATTAGATGAATTCCCAAGGAATTCGGGATGTCAATGAGGGGTAAAGGTTGACCTAAGGGGGTGATATAGGTAGCAGGATTAAAGGATATAGGGTTGGACGCAATGAGGCTAATATTTTGGTGGTTTGGTAGAGGATTTTAAGTGATATGGGGCTGCTTTGGAGGTGGCTTAATGATATTCTGGTCAATGAGGTTTTGGATATCATGGCAAAGGTGCATGCAATCATCGATGTTGTGGTCGAGGGCTTGGTGGTAGGTACACCGTTTGGATATATCATAATTGGGTGGTAGCGGGGTGTTTCGAGGCTGAAGGAGTTGGAGGTGGCCTTTTTTTAGGAGGTGGTCTAAGGCTGAGGAAAGCGAGATTTCTAGCATGGCGAAATTGCGAGGGGGCTTTTTCTGGAAAGGGCGATTGGAGGAGTTAGCTTGGTTAGCGGGTTGGTATGGCCTAGAAGGGTATGACATGGGTTGACTGCTAAGAGCATTGACATCTGGAGTGTTGCGGGAGTAATTGGGCCTTTTCGGCTGACTTGGGAGCTCTTCCTTCTTAATCTTTCCTTCCCTTATGGCGTCTTCGATTTTGAGTTCCAGCTTCAAACAATTCCTCAAAGGTGGAGATGGACTGGTAAAATAATTTCTCATGGTAGAGCGGTTGCAGATTCCAGATTAGCATCCTTACCTGTTCCTTTTCAATCGGTCGGTGGGTCATTTGGGCTACTTTATTCCTCCATCTGCTCAAAATGCAACGAAGGATTCATTGTTGTTCTGTTGAGTTGTTTCCAAATCCATGATAGTGACATCAAGTTCTTAGTTGTAGGAATAATGATCAACAAAGACCCGGACTATATCTTCCCATTCCCGAGTTTTAGAAGCTTCCAAGGTAAGGAACCATGATAGTGTAGACTTCGCGAGAGTTTGTGGGAACAGCATTGCAATGTGCGCATGAGTGCAGCCCATCGATTGAAAAATGTTCATACACATCTTTACATGGCTTTTTGGATTCCCGGTTCCATCAAAACGGTCAATGGCAGGCATCTTGAAGTTTTCTGGCAGCTTCAGCTTAACAGGCTCGAAAAGTCCTTCCAAGTCTAGCATGTAATCATCAACCCCTTTACTCTTCCTCAATACGCTTTCCAGCTTGCCGACTTTGTCCATTTTCTCTTGGAACTTTTTCTCATATGCCGGTGGTAGGGCCCCTTGAAACCAGTCTTTTTGTCCATTATTCTCGGGATGCGGTACGAATCCAAATGGTGGTGGTGGGAACTCAGGGGGACACTACTGTCGCTGCTATTTCAGTTCTTCCATAAACTTCAGGACCTGGGCCAAGCTATCGGATTGCTGGCTTATGGTGGCTCCCAACTCGGTAACCTTATTTTCTAACTCTTCCTGATTCATGTTGAGATAACTTGTTGGGCTAATTCTAACCAAACGATTATCTGAATTTCTGACCCAGGACGAGGATCCCAGCTGCTGACTTTGAGAATCTATAGTGACCCTACAGATTTTAGAGGATTTATATCAGATTCTAACTATGATGACTATAGACGAACAATGATAGTAACATTATCAAATGTGGATTCACTGGTGTACAGACTGACTGAGACAGTGCGTGCGGACTAACAGGAACGATGCATGCAAATGTGACAAGCATGCGGATGCAAGCCCTAATCTATATGATGCTCCTACTTCTGACAGACAGCAGTTAAACAAATAAGGTCCTAACCATATAGAGTGTACTAACTTTACTTTCCAGTATGATCACCAGGGATAACGGGAATTTTGGGATATTTGGGGGAAATTTAGACAAAGTTTCTGGGAAAAGCAGGTATATCTGGGTAGAGCTTCTGGCAGAAATTGGTTTATATCTGGTTATGATGGGATATCTAGACAGAGTTTCTGGGAGAAATAGGTTATATCTGGGATATCTGGACAGAGTATCTAGGAGAAACAGGTTATATAACAGGAGCATATGATGATGGTGATCATACTGTCTAGCAAGTTTTTATACTCCTGTGTCTTAGGACCGACAAACAAGGTTTGCAGTGTATATCTTTGTGAGCATGGAGCAGACATCCTTGTCATGGTGCCTTGGCAGATCAACTCAATGTGATCACATGTGAGTGATTGCCTTGGGAATCATAGGAAAGAGGTTCTACCTCATGCCACATAAGCGTCTACACCGCGCAGGATATCCCGTCAGGGCATATAGCAATTATATCACATTATCCTATCTGAAAAGATAAATGAACAGTCCTATGAAAGGTTCTATAGGAATCTATATACAAAGGTTGGGTTTAGTCAAAGAGGGTCCGTTGACGAGAGTTCCAATGTACCGTCAGAGAGACAGTATAGAGGTTTTTACTCTTTTTGATATACCTTGGAAGGTATAGTATCAACGGTGACTTATGCCCTAGCACATCAAAACCTGAACAATGTCAGCGCCGCGTTTCAGACACAGTCAGAGGGGGAAAATGCAGAGTGCAATGCGATGAACCAAACATGGTAAAAAGATGATTTTAAGGATGCTTCTTATGAGTCAAACCTCTGTATTATTTTGTTTTGAAAATAAATATCCCCAGCAGAGTCTCCAGATTGTGGACACGCGGAATTCCGCTTTCCTTTCTGTTGGTTTTGAAATCGTTTTGAAAGGAAAAGGTTAATTTGATGAAAAGAAGGAGTCTATTGAAAACAAATACAGAGTCACCACTTGGTTTTTAAGGAACCAAGAAACCTAATTTTGACTCACCCAAACGGATAAAGGGCACCGGCCTTTATAACCAAAGAACTTGGCTCGGGGTTTTGGTACGAGAGAGGAAGGAGCCTTTGCCACGACTAAAACACCCTCAACTCGCCCCTTCTTTTGACGGGCCTCAATTAGCATCCGAATAATCATCTTATACTATGTATGGTTCAACAATTAATACTACGGTAGTATATTACATCACACAAGAATTTTAAAATGGAAGATCAAAAAAATAAGATATCATTCATAAGATCTAAGTCAAATATCACACAATGCAAAGGTGACAGATCACACAAACAAACCTAGGAAAATTCTTCTAATAACATATCAAGTAATCAAGTTTCCCTAATCTAAAGGGGACATGAATTTCGTTTTTTGTTGGGACTTTCAATTCTCTTATTTGAAACAAATAAATCAAAGAAATAAAAAAAAATGCTTAGCAAGCTAGAATGATGCATGTTAATCTTTGAGAAAAGAAGACCTCTCAATCCCCGGGACGGATGAGAAAGGATGATTAGATCGATGGAAAGCTGGGACGTGTGATCAAGTTCAATCCTTATAATCTTCTTATATTGAGAGTCACAAAAACCACAAATCTTGCGTGAATGCAATGTATGATCCTAAAATGTGCAAAGGTTGTAGTGTGTTTGTGTACATGGACTTTCTAAAGTGACTTAGAAGTCTACAATATGAATGAATGCATGAAGGGAATCATCATGGGAAATATACAAATGTAGTATGGACTACTTCCTAAGACATGAACAAATTTAGAGTGCATGTATGTATCAAATCAAAGGATGGAAGTAAAAGTATACTTGCTGTGAATAGTGGACAGAATGGTGACTTGATCTTGTGGAAAATGGAAAGTAGGGTTAGGAATGTTTTCAATGAATGATTTTTTATGGCGATAATCCTTATTGTGTCTAAAATACATATCAAAAATCCAAACTTCAATAACTATTAAACATTGGGAGAAATCATATAAACAATAGAGGTCGCGCAGAAACAGAATCCGTATTGTCGACTGAAATGTTGAAAAATCTTTGAAAATGAAAACAAAAGATCTAGAGGTCCATATTATACAAACAGTTTCCTAAGACATTTAAGTTTAATGGAAAAATAAGTTGTGACAACTCTTTTTGGAAAAAGTTTTCTGAAAAATAAGTTGAAAGTCAACCAAGTTGCTGTGACAGTAAAGACAGAATGTTTGGAATGAATGTTTTGACAAAAATGGACCCCTTTCAAATGCTTTCAAGTGCTTTCAAGTCAAGCCAAAAATCATGGGTGTTCTATAATGAGTTAGGAAAACTTTACAAGTAGTCTTGCATCCATACCTTGAGTATTGAACTCAGAATAATTCTTTGAATTCAAACAACTCACTATTTTGAAGTTTTTTTGAGAGAAATAAGGTTTATTTCTTGGAATCCCAATATTGGGGTTTTAGAGGGGTTTTGAAATAGGAATTTTGAAAGTATATTTTCAGCACACAAAGAGGATTAAAACTCCTTAGAACATCAACATCAAACTCATTTGAAGAACATTCAAGATTGTTGGAAAGACTTGTTTTATTTTGGAAATAACCTCAAGAATACATGGGGATGTATTGAGGTTGTAATCATCATCTATCAAACATGTTTTTGAGGTCAAGAGCTACTATCCATAAGGATTCACTCACCTAAAACTTCATGTCCTCATCTAGATGTGATGAACTAGTAAGTAAACAAGAAAAAAAGAAAAAGAAATGTGATAAGAGGAGATGAACATCAAAGTAAACAAACAAGTATATAGCAATCAATAGATGATATTCATGATGATTTTGGACATATAGCTTGATGTTTCACTCATATATGGTGACTTTGGACATGGAAGTAGCTTTCTCTCTCATAAATGCCCACTAAAATGGTAGTTGGGTGTATTAAAAGTGAAGTAAATAGAAGTAATAAAGTAATAAAGTAAAAACAAAGTTTAGAACTCACTTTCTTGTTTGAAAATCAAAGAAGGAAGCTTCTTTTCTCTCTACTGTAACCTTATCTCTACAACTTTTCAAAGCTTGCATTTGACACCCCTAGAATGAGAAGTAAAGGGGGGTTTATATAGGCCAATTTGGGGTGGTTTTGGGGTTTTAGAAGTACTCCCATTGGTCCCAAACAACTGAAAACATAGAGCTACGTCGTTTTGGTTTCTAATTAATAAAAATGGACCCCCAAAAGAAATTGCAAAAATGGACTATTCTGGAGGAGAGTGCCGCGGCGGCACTAGTCCTGTACCATGGCGGCAATGGGCCAGTGCCACTGCGGTACTGCTCCTCATTCGTCCAGATAATTCTTTTTAGGCCCCCAGATATTTTGATATTCGCGAAAAGGCCCTATTTCGTCCGAAATTCACAAAAAATGTATACGAACTCCAAACTGAGCTTATGATATACTTTTGGAAAGGTAATGGAGTCTATTTTCCATAAAAAAAATAGTTTGGAGATAGGTCACTTTGAAAAGTTTTGCGGTTTTCGCGATAAATGCCGATTTGACCTTAAAAAATTCATAATAAATTCATTTTAAGTCCAGGAATTATGTGCGATATACCGTTGGAAATCCATTGACCTCTAGTATCCATGAAAAATGTTTGAAAAATGATATGGTGCTCTAGTTTTAAAGTCAACTTTTGGTCAAACTAGTCAAACTAGGAATCTCCAGGAAGTTCTGGGAACCTCTGGGAGCTCCTGGGAGCTGACGTTTTTGTCCGATTTTCTTTTAGAACTTGTTTTAGTACTTTCTACATAATCTAGAATGATCTTGGAGCTTTTCAGAGAATTTGGACAATTTTGGTCAAACCTTGGTCAATCCTGGTCAATCCTTGGTCAAACCGGTCAATGGGGACTTTCCGAGAACTTTCGGGGGTCTCTAAGAGCTGACAATTTCATCTGATTTTGCTTGAAAACTTATTTTTAGTACTTCTCTTACGATGTAGCATGTTTCCAGAACTTTTGGTCCAAATCTGGGAGTTTTTGGGCTTTTAGGGGTATTTTGGTCATTCTAAGCATTTTGGGAGATAGAACTAACTTCCAGGAGTCCTTTTTTAGTCTTTTTCGATCATTACGAACCACCAAGCTATGGGTCTCCTAAATTTGATAGCCGACAAAATGGGGTGTCTACAGCGTTTATCATGGGGTGACCCCGCCTCGAGCATCCAACCTGTTGGTCGGTCCCGGGCGATCCTTAATGGACAGCTTGGGATAGTTGCGTGGTGAGCGTCATTATCGTTTATCTCGACGTTCATTGCTGAGATGGCAGCGGCTAACCTTGACTAAATATTTTTGTACGTATCAGATAGTATTAAGAACATGGGTAGAAGATTAGGCAGATAGTAAGCCATTATCCGAAGACTCTTTAACACCTTGAATACCAGAGGATGTATGTTCTAACTAAGAGCTAAAAATATCGTCCTTAAATCATAGATAGAGGAAGACTTGTAAATACATTTCCACGAAATTTCTACTTCTTCTTTCTCCATGGAGCCCCCATGGAAAGACTTTTTCTAGGGGAAGACTTTTTTTACCCCCGACAACAAGACATAAAGAAACGTCCTTGCCTGTTTCCATACATGATACAACCAACTATACTGCATTTGTTCATGCCACCAATAGGAAAATTTCAAATTACTGCATTTGTTTCATGATAGATACTGCATTCCATAGTTGTATATACTGCATTTGTTCCATGATACAAAATGTATGTTTTGTTCCTTATAAGAAATGCTTGTACTCTTATAAGAATTGTTTGTTCATTGATTTAGGGGCTTTGACCCAAAATCACTTGGGTTTAAAAAAGATGGACGAGTAACATTACCTTTGGATTCATCTAAGGATTATGGTTGTTTGGTTGTACCATTCAACCAAACCACTCGGTTGTATGGTAGTCTACCCCTATAGCTATAATAGAAAACACTATACATGTACGTAATAGGAATCATTTGTGTCTATAGTGGTTTTTGGTTTTGTAAATATGACAGCACAAGAAAGTTTGTACCCCACTTAGGATGACTTAAATACAAAATCTACTCCTGAAGGTTGGTCCATGTCTCATTTTAGTCCATATATTTTCACTTGCATCAATTCGGCCCCCGAACTTTTAATAAAAGCAATGTGGTCCATGTCTCATTTTACCACATTGCTTATATTAAAACTTCGGGGACCAAATTGATGCAAGTGAAAATACATGGGACTAAAATGAGACATCGACCAACCTTCAAGGGTACAATTTGTAATTAAGCCACACAGTATCATAGAATTCTCCACTTTCCTAACCTAATTGTATGTAGAAATTAATATCCCATCTTCTAACTGGTCGGTTGGGTTGCTTTGAATAGTCTTCTCGCTTTGTCTTTGTAGATACTACTTTATATGGCCCTGGGCCAAACACATGGTGATCCTCCACATTGAGAAATGAAGTTTGTACTAACACGTTACTCTCTTCTTGGTCAGGAATAGCAAATAGTGTAGCACAAATTTATTTATTTTTTTGTGCAGTTTAAGTTTTAGAGTATGTTACAACTTTATTTGGTTTATGAATTTTGTGAGCACAGAGAGAGGGGGGAAAAAAACAAGATGTTCCCGGAAAAAGAAAACATCTTTTTCCCCTCATGAAATTCATGAACCAAAAAAAGCTTAAAAGTTCATTTGAGATTCATGAAGGAATGAGAAATTACTTATTAAGGGATTTTGTTGAAATACAATTATTTTATAGAAAATTCTAAGAAAGTGTGTTAGCATTTAAAATTACATATAAAGAAAGTTTTTGCACCTTTATATATTGATATGCAAAAAAATATCAGGACAAAGTCAGGCCTCGCCACCTCAGCAAAGAGAAGCCAGGTCATCTTGAATTTGGAATGACTACACAGTCATCCCAGGCTGTTACGCAAAACCGCCCAGGATGGCCTTAAGTCCGGTCGTTCTTTCTATATGGACCCACATGAGCGCACCCCCAAGAGGCATGATTGCTTGGTCAGCAAGCCTCCAGGCAGTTTTCTACCCCAGTTAGAAGACTAAATGGAAGGAGCAGGCAGTTTCCTAAACCACTTAGGAAACATCCCTAAATTCATGAAATCGGGCTGTAAATAGATTAGGCTTCCTAATCTACTAACTTACCATGTACTGGTGGTCTCTTGCACCTATAAAAGAGGCCGCTCACCCCCATTAAGGGGGTCGGATTCTATCAAAAGGAATAGCATATTATTCTCACTATTACGCATATACCCGGTCGGTTCTACTGGGAGTGCCGCCCAATTGTTGGCTCACCAAGCCTGCCGGTGATCTGCTTGTGAAGCGCACTGACGCACCTGTGGATGTAGGTCACCTCGTTAACGGGACTGAACCATACACAAACTCTTGTGTCCCTCGTATTTCTCTCTGAATTTCTCTTACCAATTTTTGGCATCATCAGTTTGGCGCCGTCTATGGGAAACGACAAGTTTTTCACCAACAAAATTCTTGACCGATCAACATGCCACCGAAGACGGGTGATGTTGTCAATATCAAGATATAAAAAGTATACTTTACTTTTCTAAAGATTTGTAGTGTGAAAGCAAAGGTCGAACCCACAGGGATTGGTTAACTACAGCGACTTAATTTTAAAACCTAACTTTAGTTAATTATGAAAACGGATGTTGATTTGATTTTTAATTAAACTAGGAACAATAAAATAAATCTAAATTATGAAAGCAATTTAAAAGTGTTTTTATAAATATGTTTAAAGGAACCTAGGATTGCAAATCCACCACTAGTTTCATAATAAGGGTATTTATGAATTACTTTAGATTATTAAGTTGGATGATAATGGGGAATTGTAGCTACAAGCACAATTCCTCCGTCAAGAGAATAATCATGGTTCAAGCACCAACATATTCCATCTTCGGTTAGCACGAATTATCCCACACTAAACTAGGGTTGTGGTATAATCCGTCTAATCTAGGCATGGATTATTCGGATACTTGATAGCACAAATCAATAAAGCACCATCACATGTAAATAATCTAAACAAGCACAGCGAGCATAGATCATTGAGCACATCACAGTCAAAATAGATCTAAGACAAGAATAAACTTTGAAAGCAATGATTTAATCAATAGAAGTACGATTTATTTATAGAAATCCTCGAAACATGTGACTGTCATCCATACATAATAAAACTAAAATAAAAACATAAAATACTCCCTATTACTCGACTAGGGCTTCATTGAAACCCTAGATCTAAGGTCTAGTTGTCCATGGAAGCGGCGGATAGCAAGTAGTTGATGGAGGAGGCCATGGAAATCCTTGGTCTTCTTCTTCTTCTCCTTGCTTCCCTCTCTTCAATGGCTGAAAGTATATATATATTTTGTGTGTATAATAATTGTCAACCCTTTAATTGAAGTAAAATAGGGTATACATAGATTTACAACAAGTTTTTGGAAGCTTTCCTAACTCGAAACTCATTAAAACTGCTGTATTTAGCTTTCCAGACGTAATTAAGCAGTTTCGTTCGCACAGGAGTCTTTAGTATACTGAAATACGCATAATTGGTTTTTACACATATCGTGCGAGCGGGCCGTGCGAGCGCGACATTTGGCACCTCGCGCGCGCGGATCGCGCGAGCGAATTCTGGATTCTCGCGCGCGCGAACTGGTTTTTTTCAGCTTCTTTTCTTCTGCTTTTTCACCCTGTTTAGCCTGATATACTTGATTTCTTCCAAAACCTTTCAGAAAATAGAAAACGAAGTAAAAATATACAAAAACAGGATAAAAAGATACTAACAAATGCTCGTTAAGGCGTATAAATAGGATTTGTTCTCTCCCGATCAACGGGTAAGAAAAATACTACCCAAGCCAGTCAGGAGAACTTGCAACTCAAGCAGCAGGCCGCCTCCATGACCTCCAAACAAATGACGGTGGCGCTCGCGCAACTTCTGGAAGGCCAGCGGTAAACCCAATAGCAAATTGAAGCACTGTTGGCCTTGCAGGAGAATCGTCCTCAATCTGAGAACCAGACCGGGAAGAGTGCCCCTGACCGAGAACCCGCGCGAGTCCGGAACCATACCCACTCTGCGGCGATATCCCCGTCGGATTAAGAACACGTCCGGGATGGAGACCATAACAGAGCGTCCAAGCGCACTAGGCGGCAGGCTCGGACCAATCGTCACCGGATGGAAGACGCTAGAGATATCATCAATAGACGACGCGCCACCAGGAGGGAGGAATCAGGGCCAAAGCCCCGGGAATTAGCCAAAGACCCTCCGGCCCGGAGCCGGAGAGATCTTAGGTATACGATTACCCGGAGCTGGAGCTGGAGCTGGGTTCTATCCCCGAAGACAACGCACTTCGAGGAAGAAGCATCATCATCAGACCCGACATACCGCTCGAATATGGAAAGAAGAACTGGCTGAGATGTAAAGGCCCAGATCGAGGTCTTGCAATAGCAAATCAAAAAACTGAGCCGCAAGCAGCTCAATAACCATACCAATACAGAGACCGAGTCGCCCTACACCGCTCGAATCACCGCGTTCCCTATCTAGCGGAAATTCAAACCGCCATATCTCAGCTCTTATGATGGTTCAGGTAGCCCAGTAGATCATGTTTGCACTTATAAGGCCCAGATGGCGCTGGTCACCATGGTTGATGAATTACTGTGCCTGGCCATCCCTAGCACCCTTAAAGGCCCAGTCGCGCAGTGGTTCCACGCTCTGAAACCCTGAATGGTTGATGACTTTAAGACATTGAGCAAGCTCTTCATCAGCCAGTTTGTGGGGATGCTCGAGCGGTCACAACCGGACACCCAGCTGCTTACCATTAAGCAGCAAAAGGGAGAGTCCCTAAGGGAGTACATGGACCGTTTCAATCAGCAGAGGCTCCAGATCCGTAACCTGAATGAAACAGCTGCAATCATGGCTTTCTGCTCGGGAGTTCAACACACCAAAGTTGCGACGTCATTCTATCTTGACCGACCGGCAACCCTGGTGGAACTCTCAGAGAGAGTAGGGAAGTACATTGATATAGAGGAGTTTCTGAATTCCAAGCGCACCAGCTTTACGGGAGAAGACTCCCCGAAAGCCAAACGAAAACGGGAAGACTCCGAAAAGGGTCTGGGAAAGAATCCCAGGCTAGTTCAGTAGAGAGGCATTCAGGATCAGGCCCCGATTACCTTCACCCCACTTCGCGGCCAATCCATGAAGTTATGGCCACCGTAGAGATCTAGAGGCTACTCTAGGAGCCTGCCAAGTTGAAAAGCCCGCCCGGTAAGAGGAACCGGGACAAGTTCTGCCACTTCCACAAATATCATGGGCATGACACAGAGGATTGCTTTAAGCTTAAGATTGCCATTGAGAAGCTGATCGAGCAGGGCCACCTAGCTGAATTCGTGGCGGCAGACAGACGACCTCGGCAAGAAACCCGAGTTCCTGAGCAACCGTGACCCCTCGGGCAAATTAATGTAATCTCCGGAGGCACTTACGGCGGAGGGGATTCACAGTCGGCCAGGAAGAGGCATGTTCGGGCATCCTGATCGGATGTCTGGCATATCCAATCCACCCGCTCTCCCCCAACTGACGTGCTGACATTCTCATCTGAGGACATGTTAGGCCTACACTACCCTCATGATGATCCGCTGGTGGTGACACTTTTCGTAGCAAACTACGTGATTAAAAGGGTGTTAGTAGACACGGGCAACTCCTCCGACATCATGTTTGTCTCGACATTCGATCAGCTAGGGATATCTAGGGATCGGCTCCGACCAGTGGCCACTCCCCTGGTAGGGTTTAACGGGTCCAGCACTCAACCGCTCGGTACCATCGAGCTCCCAGTTCTCATGGGAGCCTACCCTCAGCAGGCATCTGTACTGGCAAGCTTTGTGGTCATAGAAGCTCCATCTGCGCATAATGGCCTCCTCGGGAGGCCAACCCTCAATAAGGCTAGGGCGGTCGTATCAACGCATAGCCTGGTAGTTAAATTCCTAACACCCCAAGGGCCTGGGAGCCTACGCAGAGACCAAGCAGTCGCCCAGAGTTGTTATGTTAGCTCTCTACGTCGGGAGACCATCGCTGAAACGCTGAATGTCCAGGAGATGGACCCAAGGGATTAGAACGACAGAGTGGTACCAATCTGGGATCTGGAATAGGTGATGTTAGACCTTCAACTCCCCGATCGAATGGTCACCATCAGCACCCAACTGAAGCCCGGGCTCAAGGAGAAGCTAATTCAGTTCCTACGATAGAGTCAAGATGTGTTTGCTTGGTGTCATGAAGACATGACCAGGATTGACCCCCGGGTAATGTCTCACTGACTCAATGTCAACCCAGATTCCCAGCCTATGAAGCAGAAGAGATGGGGCATGGCCCCCAAGAGGCAAGAGGCAGAACGCGAGGAGGTCAATAAACTCCTCAAAGCGAAATCTATCCGAGAGGTCCACTATCCCGACTGGTTAGCAAGCGTAGTACTGGTCAAGAAAAGCAACTGAAAGTGGAGGATGTGTGTGGACTTCACCGATCTGAACAAAGCCTGCCCCAAGGACTGCTATCCACTGCCCAGGATAGATTTTCTTGTAGACTCCACAGCCGGTCATTCGCTCCCCTCGTTCATGGACGCCTACTCCAAGTACAATCAGATTAGCATGTACCCAGGGGACGAAGAAAAAACCTCGTTCATCATGGATCAGGGAACCTACTGCTACAAAGTCATGCCTTTCGGCCTCAAAAATGCTGGGACAACCTATCAGTGCCTGGTCAATCACATGTTTAAGGACTTGATCGGGAAATCCATGGAGGTCTACGTTGATGATGTACTAGTTAAAAGCAGGGACGAGTCTGATCATCTTGAGCATTTAGCCGGGGCCTTCAGCATTATGAGAAAGTTAGGTATGAGGTTGAACCCGGCCAAATGCTTATTTGGCGTCTCATCTGGGAAGCTTCTTGGGCACCTAGTCAGTAGGTGGGGGATTGAGGCGAACCCCAAAAAAATTCAAGCCATCATAAACATGCGGTCACCCAGGTCAACCAAAGAGGTACAGAGTTTGGCCGGGCGAATGGCTGCATTAAATAGATTTGTGTCCCGAGCTACCGACCGGTGTCTGCCATTCTTCAAGATCCTTCGTTAAGCTTTTCAATGGTCAGAAGAGTGCGAAGAAGCGTTCCAGGAACTCAAAAAGTACTTGGCATCGCCCCCTCTACCCTCAACGCCCATGCCAGGCGAAGAATTGTTCTTATACTTAGCGATGTCACGCTCGGCGGTCAGCTCGGCACTCATTCGGGAAGAGCACAGGATATAATTCCCGGTCTATTACACAAGCTGGGCACTTCAAGGCGCAGAAAGTAGATACTCCCGCATTGAAAAGCTTGCCTTTGCCCTCGTCACTTTAGCCCAGAGACTTCACTCGTATTTCCAAGCCCACGTCATCGTAGTCCTTACAGATCAACCCCTCCGTAAGATCTTGAGTAAACCTGAAATGTCCGGGAGGCTCTTCAAATGGGCCCTGGAGTTAGAGGAATTTGAAGTGGTCTACAGACCCCGCACAGCAATCAAGGGACAGGCAATGGCAGACTTTATTGTTGAATTCACATACCAAGAAGACCCAGTCAAAAAAACCACCCCACTAACCTTGCCGCCCGAGCTACAGCCAGATATCCTGACCTGGGTACTTTATATGGATGGTTCTTCCAACAAACAGGGTAGCGGAGCAGGGATCATCTTAACCACGCCCGATGGGATCCAGCTCGAGTATGCGCTCAGGTTCAGATTCAATGCGTCTAATAACAAGGATAAATACGAAGCCTTGTTGGTCGGGTTACAAATGGCAACCTCAATGGGCGCATTGCAAATTCAAGGTCACAGCGACTCTCAACTCATCGTGAATCAAGTCAACCAAGAGTACGAGGCTCGAGAGCATAATATGGTAGCTTATCTAGCCCTCGTCCGAGCAGTTTCAAAGAAGCTTCAAGGGTTCTCTGTCACGCAGATACCTAGGGAGAAAAACACTAGGACCAACCTATTAGCCTGCCTCGCTTCATCTTTGAGTTAGACTTGCCCGGATAAGGATAGAATACCTACCCGAGCTAAGTGTGTTCAACTCAGAATGCATAGAAGTCGAACCGGCCACCCTAGAACCTAGCTAGATGGACCCAAACATGGAATTTCTTGCAACAGGTGCGTTACCAAACGGAAAAAAAGTAGCCCGCCGGGTTAAATACCGAGCATCAAGGTACCACATCATTGATGGCATCCTCTACAAAAGGGGATTTTCTATACCGTACCTCCGCTGTGTCCACCCTGCATAGGTCCAAGCAATACTGTACGAAATCCATGAAGGGGTGTGCGGGAACCACATCGGAGGCCGGGCACTTTCACGCGAAGCCCTGCTGCAAGGTTATTATTGGCCGACCATAGCCAAAGACTCTCAAGAATACATCAAGAGGTGTGATACGTGCCAAAGATTTTCTCCCATGATCAACCGTCCGGGAAAACTTCAGACGCCAATCCTCAGCCCCTGGCCGTTTGCTCAATGGGGCATTGACATTGTCGGCTCTCTCCCGATGGGAAAAGGACAAGTCAAGTTCACCGTCATAGCCGTGGACTACTTCACCAAGTGGGCAAAAGTCGAGCCCTTGGCAACAATTACCGAGAAGAAAATGGAAAACTTCGTGGAGAAGGACATCCTCAGTAGGTTCGGCGTCCCCCGGGTTCTGGTTAGTAACAACGATGGGCAATTTAACACCCCGGTATTCAGGTAGTTCTGCTTGGGCTACGGGATATCCAATCACTACTTATCCCCTATCACCCCTAGGCCAATGGCCAAACAGAGGTGAACAACCAGACTATTCTTTAGTCAATTAAAATAAGGCTTGAAGATGCCAAAGGACTATGGGCAGAGGAACTACCAACCCTCATGTGGGCCTACTGCACAACTCCCTGAGCGGCAACAGGCGAAACACCTTTCTCACTAACCTACGGCTTCGAGGCGGTGGCCCCAACAGAGCTCGGGTTGCCCTTTTATTGGGTGACAAGCTTCGACGATCAGAGCAACGAAGAGGCCCTTAGAACCGAACTTGACTTGGTAGAAGAAAAAATAGACTGGGCCTATCTAAAGGTGGCAGGATACAAACAAAGAGTCTCTTGGTACTATAACAACAAGGTCAAGCATTGGGGTTTCCAAGTGGGAAACCTCGTCTTGAAGGTGGTAAATCAGTCTACCAAAGTCCCGAGCCACAGAAAGCTGGGGCCAAATTGGGAAGGACCGTATATAGTCACAAGGGTCAACCGACCGGGAACCTACTGGTTATAAACTTTGGACAGACATGAGCTCTCTCACCCATGGAATATACAACACCTCCGCAAGTACTTCCAATAAAGCATGACAACAATGTTGGCTAGGAATTATGTAGCTCAACCCGAGCATATCTATTCATATAGTAATAAAAGTTTCTTTCACCAAACAACTCTTCTCCATGCTTGCTCACTTAAAAAGACCTCGGGGTCAGACCCCAGGCATTTAAAAAGACCTCGGGGTCAAACCCCAAGTATTTAAAAAGACCTCGGGGTCAGACCCCAGGCATTAAAAAGCCCTCGGGGTCAGTCCCCAAGCACTTAAAAGACCCCGGGTCCAAAACCCGAGGCACAGGCTTCGCTTAGGTCCAACCTATAAGTGGGGGCAATGCCTCCTAGGTAACTGATGATGGCAAGTCCCAAAAGACACTGCAACCACCCACGTTCCAGGTCAGTTTCCTACAGTCATCCCCTCTATACGCCTGCCTTAGCAAAAGCTTGGGGGGCAGGGTAGACTAAATAGGAAATCACACCGGATACTAACAGGACTTGGAATCCTAGAACACTCTAACATTCCTAAAGTACCTACAGTACCCATAGAAACCGCTCGGGTAGTAAACAGTCGTAAAACTTTACTATACCTGAGCGGGACCCCTACATCAGGTCCCAAAATGACCAAGTGTTCTCTGTCGGTTACAGTCCTAACTTTTGCTAAGACAAGGTTCCTACGGGATTTACAACCGGTCGGTTACAGGCAATCACAAACAGGCACAGTGCAGAAACAGTAAACAATTGGAAAGTTGGTCTCAAGGACCTTTTCATTAATTAAAGATAATTTGTACAGGGCCAGGGGGGGCAGTTGTAGTAGCCTCCTAAAAAAATAAAAACTACAACGCAAAAAGAAAATAGGTCAGGGACCTTAGTCATCCACTTCGATCACATCTTCAATCTTCCCAGCCTCTTCTCCTAGGGCAGCTCCTTCTTTGGTTCTCGAGCCCCCGCCCGGGACAGGCTCAACAGCTCCAGCACCAGCAGAAGGATCCTCACTAGCTGCGGGACCGACGTCCCAGTAGTCCGAATCAATCCCCTCGTAGGATGAGATGTCCCACTCGGGGTGATCTCGGACAATCCGCCGCTTCAGATCCTCGTAGCCCTGGAAGAAGCCGTCATCAAATGCCTCTTCTGTGGCTCTTGTGGCCGTCACTTCAGCCGCGGCCTTTGCTCAGGCCTCTGCCACCGGCGCGAGGGCTCGGGAAGCTTCCAAATCGGCCTAGGCAGCGCCAATTCCGCCTGGGCTACACCAAGGCTCAGGGCCAAGCCCTTCACCTTATCCTTCTCCAAAGCCAGGGCATTTTGCCTGGCCTCTGAGGTTGCTCGCTCCTTAGACAGAGTGGCTTCAGTAACAGCGGCCCTCCCGGCCAAAGAAGGTAGGAAGGACTCAGCCCCAGCAGCCATGTACCCGATCTACAAACAATCCAAGACGGTCAGTCAGAAAAATAAGCGCAGGAGAAGCTGCGGTAAAGAGGAGCAGGAGCACCGAGTGCTTACCATATGGGAAAGGCTGTATAACCATCCCTAAAATGCCTCGGGGAACATGTTCGCACACGCCTCCACCTGGCTAGGGAGAAGGGCAGATTTGACCCTCTCCCTAATCACTATCGATTCTTCAACCGGCGCCCCAGATGGTATTCCCACTCGGGGGAAAGTCTCGGCAACCACCACGCGGGGAGCTGAAGTCCTGACGGGTTCTGGACGGTTTGCAGTCATGTGCCGAATTTGCCTCAGCGGGCGTTCACTACCCAAGGCTTCCGCGGCGGGCCTCTTTCCTTGTACTACTACCAATCGGGCGGCAGCAGCAGCAACAGCAGTGGCCTACCTCTCCCTCAGCTGCTCCAAATTCCTCTTTGGGACCATTTCTGTAAAACAAAAGCGACCACGAAGTCAAAAATTATAGCAACGAGATGATGAAGGATAATCGAGATTAAGTTGTCGATAAACTCTTACCTGGGATGATTGAGGGAAGGACGGGGGCCTCGGCGAGGTGTTCTGGATTGTGATCACCTCTCTGATCTCCCGAGCGGGTTAGAACGTTCCAAATATTGATGGGATGGTCCACCAAGCTTCTGATTCTCTCTTGGCACTCCCCAGGAATACTATGTGGGCTAGCTGATCCCGCAGCAATGCAAAACGTAATGCAGTTAGTCTCAAAGCAAAGTAAATAAAGTGAGCGGGAAGTTACTGCACTAACTTACCCCTTAGTTCTCCCACCCAGGAAGTCCTCATCTGGATCCCCAGGGCCCGCTCACTGAGTCCAAGGGTGGACACTTGGAAGAATCTATTCTTCTAACCCTTGTTGCTGCTCAGGCAATTCATTATGATCTTCCTCCCCTGTCGAGCCCTGAGAGAAAAGAACCCAGTCTCCCCATGTACAGAAAATGATCAGTGTGTCCAGAGGAACTCCTGGATGGTAAGCTCATACCCAAAAACTTGTGGCCAAAGGGAGATGGATCCCATGAGGAATCTCTAACCGTTCGGGGCCAGCTACCCCGGGGTGATCCCCAAGTATATAAGGACGTCCCGAGCGACCGGATGGAGTGGAATACGGAACCCAGCCATGAGGATGTCCTCATATAAGGTGGTGAAACCCCACTGGTAGATTTGGGCTCTGCCGACATTCACGGCCAGGGAGCAATAGTCGGGAAGGTTGTACCTATCCCTAATGCGGCTAAGATTTTTGGTACGCAGGGTGCACGGGATGAACTCACTAGTGAAGGCTACCTCGGGGTCGGGTTCCCTTGGTGTTTCATCACCCGAACCCTGGGAAACGGAAGCAACAGGGGCTTCTTGGTCTGACTCATCGTCGGATAGACGGATTGGGATTCTGCCTTCGCTATAGTGATCAGAGGGGGACACGGACAGCGGACTCAAACTTGTGTCCAGCGTCTCCGACCCGGACCACTCGTCCTCTGATAATGAAGATGAGTCAAAACCAGAGTGACTCATCCTTGGGGTTTCGATGACTGGGCCGGGAAGTAAAGGGCGACCAAGGTATGGGTCAGGAACTCCGAGTCTGAGGTATAAAGGAGGCAGGGTTATCAACCTAAAAGGCAGTAAGTATACGATCTTAAAGACAAGGTGACACTTGGTCAGAACTACCCGGGGATAGCCTGCTTGGTTCAACCTATCTAACGTACCTCCCGACTTGAAGAAAGAGAAAAACCTGAGAAAGAAAAAGTCCCACTCTCATTCTAACCTAAGAGGGTTCATTCTCTCTACCCGGGGATAGCCTGCTTGGTTCAACCTATCTAACGTACCTCCCGACTTGAAGAAAGAGAAAAACCTGAGAAAGAAAAAGTCCCACTCTCATTCTAACCTAAGAGGGTTCATTCTCTCTAGCCTCGCTCAGACAAGAAGAGAAAAAGGAAGAGGAAGAGGATGATGAACCGAAACTGAAAAGGGAACACTTACAAGGGTTATCGCAGAAGAAGAGCTCAGGAAGCTTTACCAGACACTTTCTCTGCTCTCAAACCGCTCGGTATCTCTATCAATTGGCAGCAGGAATCCCAGAAATGAATGATTGTTCTTTATATAGGGAGTGTGGACAGTCCAGATCAAGTTAGATCTAATGGCCAGGAAATTTTCCCACCTAAACCCGTCGACAGCTGTCATCTCGGGCACGTAGAACGTCGCCTCAAAAGATGTGCCCAATTACTGCCAGACGTGACAGTCTGGTTATGACGTGACTGTTGGATTACCAACCTCGCTGGATCCTAACCAGGCCAGTGACAAGGTGAGACATAGAAGAAGTTGGTCCCGGGCCCGCATAGCCACCGCTCGGTCCTAACCACGGAAGACAAGCCCGATCAATCGCAACCCGGGTAGCAACCCGGAGCCATTTCCCGAACGGTTTTCTATTAGAAGCAGTCTTAATTTTCAAACCTCATCCGATAGAGCATCCCGTTAGTTTTGAAAATGGGGGGCAGCTGATATGCACAAAAATATCAGGTCAAAGTCAGGCCTCGCCACCTCAGCAAAGAGAAGCTAGGTCATCTTGAATTTGAAATGACTACACAGCCATCCCGGGCTATTACGCAAAATCACCCGGGATGGCCTTAAGTCTGGTCGTTCTTTCCATATGGACCCCACATGGGCGCGCCCCCAAGAGGCGTGATTGCTTGGTCAGCAAGCCTACAGGCAGTTTCCTATCCCAGTTAGAAGACTAAATGGAAGGAGCAGGCAATTTCCTAAACCACTTAGGAAACATCCCTAAATTCATGAAAATTAGGCTGTAAATAGATTAGGCTTCCTAATCTACTAACTTACCATGTACGGGTGGTCTCTTGCACCTATAAAAGAGGCCGCTCACCCCCATTAAGGTGGTCGGATTCTATCAAAAGGAATAGCATATTATTTTCACTATCATGTATATACCCGGTCAGTTTTACTGGGAGTGCCGCCCAATTGTTGGCTCACCAGGCTTGCCGGTGATCTGCTAGTGAAGCGCACTGACGCACCTGTGGATGCAGGTCACCTCGTTAATGGGACCGAACCACACACAAACTCTTGTGTCCCTCGTATTTTTCTCTGAATTTCTCTTACCAATTTTCGGCATCATGTATCTATATATATATATGTAAGAAAAAACTAAATAGGTTACATTTCAATCTTTTGGAACTCTTATAATATTTTTTTTTTCTATATAAAAAGGGGACTTCTCTATTTTAGCGATTAATAGTGTTGTGAGAGTTAGTGATTTTTGAAACGGCTTCTTTTTTTTCAACTATCTGTGATCCTTCTCAGCTCTCAGCTTTTTCAATTTTGAAGGAACTCTAAAAGTTGGTTACGAAATGGACACATAATCTCAAGTATGTATTACCAGACATACTCAACCTTTTGAATGATTTCAACAAGTTGAAGACAACAAAAAGACAATAAAAATAAGTGGGCAGGGAAATGCAATTATAAAGATTGCTTTATTTTGATATGCCCATCCTCTTTCTGGCTTATTCTTTTTTTCTTTGTAAAATTTTTTTTTATAAGTTTAGCATTAATTTTAATTTTAACATTCAATATGGAATGAAATATCACATACAAGAGGGACAACAAATTAACAATAGTTGAAATGTTGTTGTCTGTGAATAGTTTGAATTTGTTTGGTCACATTTTCCTTCCAAACGGATCCATTCAATTACAGGAAAAGTAAAATTTGGGGGTAAGGTTAAAGAGTAACAATTTGGTTTTAGTCAATTATTCCAAACTCCATTCAGAATGTGAGACCATGGTGAAAATCTCCCTTTTCTAAGCTACTTTGAATGGTCTTCTAAACGAGGGGAATGTTATTGGCACTCCGTTATTTCCTCTCAGAGAGTGCATTGAAAGCATGATATCACAATTATGTCTTTGAGAGTGGTATTATGGGTGCCTTGGTTAATGCCAATAATAAATCCTTAAATTATATCCACACAAAAAAATTATTCAGACTTAGCTGTTCAATCAGACTATGGGGGTGATGGCAATGGCTGAACTAATTTCTGATTTGATAAAAAGCAGAAAATGTGTAAGCCACCAATAATGCAGTCCAGAGAGTAAATGCAAGTCCGTGGTAGAAAGTGACATGGGATGCAACTTGCAAGGAAGAAAAACAAAATTGGAATTGTTCAAAGGCGTTGGAAATCTAAGAGGTCTGGTCCACACAGAACAACTTTTCACATAGGAGCCTAGTAGGACCTCATAAAAGAAGGGAGGATTTTATTATGACCGAAACACTGAGAGACAGTCAGACTGTAACGCGTGAGAATGGATAGGCGAATTTAATGGCCCTTCACTGATAGTTTCCGTCATTCTCGCGAATGGTAATAAATGTTGTGCCTATATAAGAAACAATTGCAGCTGTATAAAAAACTGTAATTCCTGCTGCCAACTTTTCCTACCATCATCACAGAATCTGTACCTCATGTAACAAATGTTATACCTAATTACGTTATTTGCATTAACCACTAAGCTGGTTGTAAGTTTTTCCAATGTTCATTCATAGTGGAAATTAGTTGCCCGGTGTGGTTTTACATGCATTGGGGTTACTTTCCGCAATTACAAAACCGTAGGTTTCATGTGTTTACTATATGTTATTTCAATAATGCTAGGTATACACACTTTTTGACACACTTTGCTCTAAATGCATGTACCATGTGCTGTTTGAAATTTTCACACTTTTCTGTGCACCACTTACACAACACATGGTACATGCATTTAAAACTGTGTGTCAAAAAGTGTGTAGAAAAGTGTGTGTGCCTAGCATTACTCATGTTATTTATAAATATTTAATTTAATATTTAATTTAAAACAAACCTATCCCCCGGTCAATCGGTAAGCACTAAATAATAGGCACTTTTTCAATCCCAAAAAATTCTTACCAAAAGAATCGAGTTTTAAAAAAGTCTCAACCAATCTAAAGAAATCCAAAATAAATGGTTACCAAACAGAAGTAATTATGAAATGTACAATTAGAGATTGGTGGAAAGAATGTATATTCAAAAATGGAGGGAAAGTTTTTTAGGGAAAAACTATTAAAAAGTGCTTTTGCTTTTGTTTTGTTCACAAAAACTCAAATGCTCGTTTACTTGTCCCACGTAGGAAAATTAGATGAAGTTGGAAGGGCATATATAATGTAAGAGTCAGCTATTGATTGCTGCGTTCTTACCTAATGAAATCCACAATTTGGGACAATTACAGAATAGTAGAAGAAGAAGAAGAAGATACAGGATGAAGATGAAGGGAAGAACAGAGATTACAGAGAGAAACAGAGAGACTGGAGAGAGAAAGTAAATTGGAATTGTTATTGATACGCCCAAAATTGGCTCTATCCTATGATCGAGCGGTTCAAATCAGCAGCTAGTCCATGCCCCGGGCAAATCATGCTCAACTCCTCAGAAGCATCAGCCCGAGCGGTTTTGTCTACTCATCATCCCGAGTGGTTCATCACGACCCGGTCAACAGGTCGGAAAAATCGCACAGGCACATCCCACCACGGGAACAGCTCATCCGGGCCCACAGGCATGATTCCGAGCATTACGGGCAGTTTCATACTCAAGCTAGAAGACTAATGGAAAGTGCACACTATTTCCTAATCCAATTAGGAAATCCCCATAATTAATGTCAATCTATATCAATAGGATTTTATTTCCTTATCCATGTATGAGTAGGTCTCTTACATCTATAAAAGTGACCTCTCATCCCCCATTGAAGGGGCCGCCAACTTTTGAGTCTACACAGCACCTCTATAAAATTCACCATTATACGCATACACCCGGCCGGTATTACTGGTAGTGCCGTCCCTCTTTGTTGGCTCACCAGGCCCGCCAGTGATCTGCTAGTGAACGTGCTCAGACACACCCGTGGACGTAGGTACCTTCATTAACAGGGCCGAACCACATACAAAAAATAGTCTCTCACTCTCTCTCTCTCTCCTTACATTGCTTTACTTTACTCTTACCAAGTTTTGGCATCATCAGTTATTACTCAACTGATTGCAATTACAAAATACACTCAACTTATAATAGCTTTCGGTTCTAACGACTTAACAAAATCAGTTTTACAACCAATGCAAACAATACACGTGTATAGTTGAACTAATTACTTAGCAATTATCGCCAATTCAAAACGACATTGTATGGCAACTAAATTTATCAAAACGACACAACTTCCAACGGTAATAAAATCAAGAGCTGAGATGATCTCATTTGAATTCCTTAGAATCAAAGTCTCGCAACCTATCTTCTCCCTTGAATCATGACAAATACCCAACCGTTAAAAACATCCTTGTCCTCAAGGATGAAATGGGAAGGGAAGGACAAGGAACCCACTGTGTCCCACCTGGATCAGGGCCCATTAACCATATTAGGTTTTCTTTGTTTTCTTCCCAATTTACCAAAAAGAGGGATTCTTGGATGATGACCTTTAGTTCTTCAATAATACACTATTTGGGACTCGAATTCTCGATCAAATTAGACACAAAGCGACCCTTCCTAACTTCATTTCTTGGTGACTTTGATTCCGAGCAACATCTCTAGAGAACAACTTATGCCTATAATCAGCTACTATTGGGTCTTCTTGAGTCTGTGTGATATCAAATTTATCAAGAGAAAAATAAGTGGCAAGAACATCTTGTTCTTGTGTCCTTTTTTCTTCAATGCACAACCTCACTTGGTTATCATTTTGTTCAAAAATTGATCATAGACCTTCAATTACAACACTCTCTAGATCCTTGCCTTCAGTATGACACATTTTCTTCTCCTTTTGAATGACTGTTTTGGTATCCATTTTCAAAGGATACTATTACTGGTAATATTGTTCTATTTCAGTTTCTGCAACAACAATTATAAGACGCTTTTACATCTACTATGGATTCTTCAATGCTTTCTGTTACCTCCGACCTCAAAACCCTTCAAATTTGAGGGCCTTCACTTTAAATAGTGGAGGATGAAAATGAGGTTTTTCTTAACAACGAAAAAATTGCACTCTTTTTGTCTTTCTGAAAAGCCCACTGTTTCTGAGAATCCCACTGTTGCTCAAATCAGAGAGTTTAAAATTTGGAATGAAAATGACTTTCTTTGCAAAAATTATTTTTTGAATGGACTCTCTAACAACCTTTATGTTTATTATGCAAACTGTGATTCAGCAAATAAAAGTTTGGGATGCCTTTCAAAAAAAGTATGACACCGAAGAAGCTGGAGCAAAGAAATTTGTAGTCAGCCATTATTTGAAACATTAAATGGCGAATGACAAATCTGTTGAAACTCATTTCCATAAGCTCCAATAGATTACTAATGAGATAATTTCTGAAGGCATGGATTTAAATGATTGATTTCAAGTTGCTGCCATTATTGACAAGCTTCCCCCAAGTTGGAAAGATTTCAAAAATATTTTGAGACACAAATCAAAGAATTTTTTTTGGAAAGTTTGTATATTCAAAAATGGAGGGAAAGTTTTTTAGGGAAACACTTTTATAAAGTGCTTTTGCTTTTGTCTTATTCACAAACCAACTCAAATGCTCAGTCACTTGTCCCACAGGAAAATTAGGGAAAGTTGGAAGGGCATATATAAGTGGAGGTTGGAGTAAGGGTTGGGCCCCTTGGGGTAACCAAGTTTTGTGAAGGGGGGAGGACCTAGGCCCAATTGGGTTTACCACAAAACCCAAGCACACCCCTCTCGTCGCCGCCGCCTCCCCGCTCTGTTCTGGGCTAGGCTCGGGCTTGGGCATGGGTGTGGGTTGCGCTTGGACCTACTCCTATATATCTTTTATACAAAAATTATTTGGAAAATTATTTTTCTTATAATCTGATAGAGTTATAAAAAGACTAGACAATTGGAGACCCAGTTTCCCTCAATCTCCTCCACGTTTTTTATTCCAGATGTTTTCTCCAATGTAAACCCAGCTTTTTCACCACGTTCTACAATATTCTATTTCTAACGTTCTCTTCCAATGTTATGAATATATTTATTTAAATCTACAACAAACTACTTTCAGTATTAAAAAATAAAAATTTAAAATTTAAAAAAAAAACTAGAGGGAGAATAAAAAAACAATTTCTGATAAATAGAGAGATACAATTTTGCTTAATATTTTCTGTGATTTCGAGCAACTAGTTCTGAAAGAGTGTGGATTTTATGATTTTCCTCCGTGCAAGGAAGTATGAGACCAAGGCACATCGTGGCCTTCATCTGAGCTACTTGCACAATTTGGGCAGAGCCGCGAAGCATCTTAAAGAGAACAACTTAGTCCGCGACTCATCCCGAGAAAAATGTCAAATGATACTATTACTGGTAATATTGTTCTATTTCAGTTTCTGCAACAATTTTAAGGCGCTTTTACATCTGATGTGGATTCTTCAATGCTCTCCGTTACTTCTGACCTCAACAAACCCTTTAAATTCGAGGGCCTTCACTTTACACGGTGCAGGATGAAAATGATGTTTTTCTTAACAACAAAAAAATTGCACTCTTTTTGTCTTTCTTAAAAGCCCACTGTTTCTGAAAATCCCACTGTTGCTCAAATCAAAGAGTCTGAGATATGGGCTGAAAATGACTTTCTTAGCAACAATTATATTTTGAATGGACTCTCTGACAACCTTTATGATTATTATGCAAACTGTGATTCTGCAAAACAAAAGATTTGGGATGCCCTTCAGAAAAAGTATGACACTAAAGAAGCTAGAGCAAAGAAATTTGCAGTCGGTTGTTATTTGAAATACCAAATGGCGGATGACAAATCTGTTGAAACTCAATCCCATGAGCTCCAACAGATTGCTCATGAGATAATTTTTTAAGGCATGGATTTAAATGATTAGTTTTAAGTTGTCATTATTGACAAGGTTCCCTTAAGTTGGAAAGATTTTAAAAATATTTTGAGACACAAAATCAAAGGATTTTCATTGGAAAGTTTGATAACTCGCCTTCATGTTGAGAAGGAGGCATGAAAACAAGATTTAAAAGATCAGGTTCTGGTTGTTTCCTACCAAAAGAAACCTCAAAATTTGTCACGCCCCGAAAACCGAAGCGCGAGAAAAGAGAAAAGATAGAAAAATAGGAAAGAGAGAATTAAAATCCTTACACAAAATGCAGAAGCGACTTTGGAAATCCACAGGGATTCCTACAAGGATGACTAACTAATACGTAAATCCCAAAAGGAATTACATGTTAACGAGTCCAACAAAGATGGAAGCACTTGAAAATTTAATTAAGAGACTATCCGGACAAGTACTAGTTTCAAGGAGAAGGAAAAATACAATAACTTTGAAAAATGGCATTTTTGATAGTTGCTGAATTTTAAAACACCTGTATGTAGTTATATCTTTAAAAATTTCACATTCTGTTGGCAAGGGTCCATGTAAAATTTAATTCTGCACAACTTTCGTCAAATGATATTTTTTCCAATTCCTCACCGTTTGGGCAGAAAACTGAAATAACAGTAGCAGATTTTTCCTTTTGACAGCAACTTGACTGCATTTTGAAACATTACCAACTATGCCAAATTTTCAAGTTTAAACATTGGTACAAGACTAAACAAGTCCTAAACAACATATGACACGTGTCTAGCCCAAACAGAACTTCATGTACTCGAAATTTATTAAAAACGAGAAGTGAAAGAGATGAAGTGAGGAAGAATGGGAGAGGGAGAGATTGGGGGAGAGAGATTTTAAAACATTTCCTTTAAAAACAAAATGGAAAAATCCGGCAAGGATTTCATACAAATACAATGAGTCCGGCAAGGACAAAACCAAACATAAACGAATCCAGCAAGGATTCAAATCAACACACATACATAAAACTTAAAAGAGATTCTATGGTCTCGGAATTATAATTACATAACATAGATAAGTTGAACAAGTATGAAAGACAAGGACTAATATTTGTCCATCAAAATTACATCAAGGCTTCCCAAATGACAAAAACACGGAAGTCCAAACTCAAGAAGTTTTGTAATAAAACTAATACAACCATTTTCATTTCAGAGCACTAATCTATTACAAACTTCCCCAACTAGTTAAAATTTACAAAAGAACTATCCATATACATAACCAAGTACGAGTCTTCAAAATAGAACAAAAGATGTCAACGTCTACGCGTCGGATCACATATGCCCTTTGCCTTTATCAAGCTCACCTGAAAAATGTTTTGTCATTTTATGAGAACGACGGCTCGTAGAAAACATTGTAACAAATCTATATGCTATCCATGACTAAAATGAAATGAGATGCAATGGGTCGCCACCACGGCTACAATGAAATGATTAAAGCCGCAAGGCTATGCGTGATATGCGCACACCTCTCTCATTACCGGACTATGAGCCACCCACGCATGGAGTGTAGCATACCAACTTTTGGGAGCCGACCGAACATAGCTAGAGTTTGAATGTTTCTAAGGATCATTCTCCCTGTCTCACATCACAACCCACGTCCGGATTTCTTAAATAAAATTCCCTCGCATGGGGTTTTTCTCTTTTCAAAACAAAACATTCATGTCGTGTTCATGTAATGCTTGCCGATTAGGCCTCAATGCATATGATATTGATAATGATTTTAAGAATGATCCACTACAATATATTAAGCAATAATTCTAGTCCATTAGACATGATATCAAGAACTTCAAAGAATGTAATTAAATTTCATAATTTAACATTCCTAACAAGAATTTCTAAACTAACGTCCTAGCATGTGTTTACACATAAAGGGAGCATCCTAAGCATATCTAGCACACATAATCAAGTTTAGTAAAATCTAAACATGTATTTTACAATTTGTGGCATACAATTCTAAATTTACAACGTTGGGGAAAAACTAATGCATGGGTCCAATTTATTATCCCAACATCCCTCTAATTACATTTAGTACCCCAATTTCACAACTTGCACAACTAAAGCATATAAATCATGTTTAGGCTAAATAATTCCAACATTACAACTTTGGGGGAAACTTAGTGCATGTATCCAATTTGTTCTCCTATCATCATTCTAAATACATTTAGCACCCCAAATTTCCAACTTACACAATCAATGCATATATTTCATATTTATGCAAATTAACCCTAACATTACAACTTAGGGGAAAATCCTATTACATATGTCTAAGTTCTCTCCTAGTCTAAAAGTGAACTCAAGACATCTTAGACATGTATAACATATAAAATTGCACAATTTAAAACTACCTTAATGAAGATTTCGTCCAAAATAAATGGAAGAGCCCAAAATTTGAGAATGAACCAAGGGACTCCAAATGGCTCCAAGAAGATGAAAAGAGATGTGCTTGAGAGCTCAAGAACTCACTACATGTAGTACTCCATCAATAGACCTCCATGGATGAAGATGAGAAGTTTGGAGGCTCTATGTAATTTGGGAAAACTATGGAAATGGCTACCAAAACGAATTTCATGGGTATCACTAGAAAGCTCTTGAAATTCTAAGAGTGTTTTGTGAAATAGAAAAACTCACGAAAATTACTTTTTGGGGGTCTATTGGGAGCTTGAAGATGGTGGCTATGGAGGTTTTTGTATGTATACCATGTATAGATATAGAGAGATGGGGGAGAAAAAGAGAGAGAGAAAGAAAAGAAAAAAAATATAAAAATGAGGAGAGAGGGAAGAAGTGGCCGGCCATAATGGGGAGGGGTGGGGCCCACTTTTTTTGTTTAGTCTATGTTTGTATTTAATGTGTATAGGTGTAATGTATGTGTGTGTGTGTGTGTGTGTGTGTGGTCTACTTCTACACACCCAATTTAAAATATGTACCCACTTTAACCCTAGGAAAAAAAATATTGTAATAAAATAAAATAATACCAAATAAGAAAAGAAAAATAAATAATTAAATATAGTGACACAAGTTTAGATAAATTCAAATACTGCCCCAAAATAATTAACAGGCTCGCACATAATCATTTAAATGCAGTTTTACCCTTAATTAAAATTTTGAGTTATGACAATCTACTTCCCATAAAAGAATTCCGTCCCGGAATTCGGAGCAAATAAGCAAAAAAAGGGAGCAACGACTTGCTCAAACCTTGACTAACTAACAATATCAAATGAAAGAGACTTACTCTACTCGGGGAAAAGATGAGGGTAACTCTTACTAGCTTCATCCTCGTCCTCCCAAGTCGACTCAGAAATACCATGATGATTCCACTGAATTCTTACCAACGGGATAACCCTTCCTCGTAACACACGGTCTTTCTTCTCAATGATACGGATGGGTTGCTCTTCATACGACGCGTCTTCTCCAAGAGGCAACTCGGACCAATCTATGATATGTGATGGATCAGGGTAATACTGACGGAGTGGATCGGAGTTACACCTACGAAGCATTGAAACATGAAATACATTATGAACACTCGAGAGTTGAGGCGGAAGTGCTAAACGATACGCGACTTCACCAACCCTTTCAAGAATTTTAAATGGTCCCACAAATGGCGGTGCTAATTTCCCACTTTATCCAAAACTTTGTAACCCACGACACGGAAAAACCTTCAAAAACACATGATCACCAACCTCAAACTCAAGTGGTCGACGATGACGATCGGCATACGATTTCTGACGACTCTGAGCTGAAATCAACTTTTAACGAATCACTTTAATCTTTTCTGACGTCTCTCTAACCATATCGGGTCCATGAAGAATAGTCTCACCTACCTCGCCCCAACACAAAGGAGATCAACACGGACGGCTATACAATGCCTCGAATGGTGCCATCTGAATACTCGCTTGATAACTGTTATTATAAGCAAACTCGACTAAAGGAAAATGATCTTCCCAATTTCCACCAAGTTCCATAATACTGGCTCTCAACATGTCCTCTAAGATTTGTATAGTACGCTCGGACTGCCCATCTGTCTGAGGATGAAATGCTGTGCTAAGAAGAAGTTGAGTACCCAAAGCTTTCTACAAACTCTACCAAAAGTGAGATACAAACTTCGAATCACGATCCGATACAATCAAAACTGGGATACCATGTAGTCTCACAATCTCTCGGATGTAGATCATACTAAGGGTGTCTGTGGTGTCGGTTACCTTAATTGGTAAGAAATGTGCCGATTTGTCAAACAGTCCACAATGACCCAAATAGCATTATGCTTATGCAAGGTCCTAGGAAGTGCCGTAACAAAGTCCATGGTAATATGCTCCCACTTCCACTCGGGAATAGGGAGAGGTTGTAACAAACCTGCGGGCCTCTGATGCTCGGCCTTTACTCGTTGACAAACTGGACAACTAGCAACAAACTCCACAACTGCTCTTTTTAAGCCTTTCCACCAATACTGACGACGTAAATCATGGTACATTTTCGTACCCTCGGGATGAACGGCGAAACGGGAATGATGAAACTCTTTCAAAACATCCTCTCGACAAGCTACGGGAACAAAGACTCGATTTCGAAACCTCAAACCTCTACCCTCATCAAAAGTCCAACCCTTTTCCAAATCTCCATTAAGCATACGGGACTTTAAGGACATGGTCTCATCATCGGATTTCTGTAACTCCAAAATTCGATTCAAAAGTGACGGTTGAATGGTCAAAGTAAACAAAGTAGCTCGGTCGGAATTTTCTATGCAATAAATCTCAAAGTCATCAAGGTGTTCAAACATCCTCCACTCTTGGATAGGTAAATAGGCTAAGGTGCTAAGGAGTTTACGACTAAGGGCATCGGCCACGACATTAGCCTTACCCGGATGATATTACAAGTCAAAGTCATAATCTCCTAAATACTCCACCCAACAGCGTTGTCTCAAGTTAAGGTCTCGTTGAGTGAAAATATATTTAAGGCTCTTGTGGTCGGAAAATACCTCAAATTTTTCACCATACAAGTAGTGTCTCCAACTTTTTAAAGCAAACACAACGGCGGCAAGCTCTAAATCGTGAGTAGGGTAATTTTTCTCGTGAGGTTTCAATTGTCTCGGACCATAAGCTACGACTTTACCTTCTTGCATTAATACACAACCCAAACCTTCAAGTGAAGCATCACAATAAACAGTATAGTTCAATCCACGCTCGGGAATAACAAGAATAGGTGCCGAAGTCATACGGGTTTTCAATTGTTGGAAAGCATTTTCACAAGAATCGTCCCATATGAATTTCACTCCCTTCCTAGTAAGCTTAGTCATAGGCATAGCTAAACGAGAAAAGTTCTCAATGAAGCAACGGTAATAACCTGCTAGTCCCAAGAAACTACGGACTTCAAATACCTTCTTCGGTGACTGCCAATCTAAAACAGCCTCAATCTTAGAAGGATCAACGGATACCCCATCACCCAAAATAACATGACCAAGAAACTTCACTTCCGGTAACCGAATTCACACTTAAAAAATTTTGCGTACAAACGGTGCCCTCTCAAGACTTCTAATACGATTCGGAGATGTTTCTCATGTTTTTCTTTAGAAGGTGAATAGATTAATATGTCATCTATAAACACAATCACAAACTTATCTAAGAATGGGCTAAAAATGTGGTTCATCAAATCCATGAAATCAACGGGTGCGTTCGTTAAACCGAATGGCATAACAAGAAACTCGAAATGACCATAATGTGAACAGAAAGCTGTTTTAGGAATGTCACAGTCGTGAACTCGCAATTGATGATAACCCGACCTCAAGTCAATCTTAGAAAAACAAGTTGAACCACGGAGTTGGTCAAAAAGATCATCAATTCTGGGAAGCGGATATTTGTTCTTTATTGTAATGTGGTTTAGCTTACGATAGTCAATACATAATCGAAGTGATCCATCTTTCTTCTTTGCGAAAAGGACGGGTGCTCCCCAAGGAGAATTACTAGGACGAATAAAACCTTTGAGTTATAAATCCTCTAACTGTGTCTTTAATTCTTTCAACTCAGTGGGTGCCATACGATACGGTGGAATTGAAATTGGTGATGTATTGGGAACTAAATCTATTGCAAGCTCAATCTCACGGGTAGGTGGCAAACCAGGAAAGTCCTCAGGAAAAACATTGAAATGCTCACTAACAACCGGAGGTAATTCAGTCAAAGTTGGCTCATCTTCATCGAAAAACAAACTAGCAAGGTAGTCATTATGATTCTTTCTTCTACATAAACTGTGAAGTGAACTCATCAAGAAGTCTAAGTGATCACCCTCAAAATGACCAAGGTCCCGGAAGGTAACACAAAAGTAACTCTTCTCTTAAAACAATCAATAAAAGCTCGGTATGTAGTTAACCAGTCCATACCCAAAATTACATCAAAACTAAGCATGTCTATAATGATTAAATTAACAATGATGTTCCAGTCAGCAAGAACAAGTTCACAACCATGACTCACTCGATCTAAGGGAAGTAAACCTCCAACGGGAGTATCGACTAAAAGTGTTGAAGCTAAATGGCTCACTTCTAGATCCAAGGATGATGCACAAGATGAAGATATAAATGAACATGATGCACCGGTATCAATAAGCACAGAAGCTCTAGAACTGAACACTAATAACGTACCTCGAATAACTGAAGCATCGGAGTTAACTACAGAAGGTACGGCGGCAACAAGGTTGAACATAGTAGGAGGTGGCTTTGAAGCTTGTTGTCCTCCTCCACGATGTCCCACATGATGCTACTGACCCCTAGGAGCATTAGGCTTAAAGCTCTGAGCAAAAGGAGCTAACGGTGATGTCAAAAGAGGTGGCCTATAACTCTGCTGATAAGGTCCAGGAAAAGGTGGGCGAACCTGTGGTGGCCCAACTGTCTGTGGTGCTGTCTGATTGAATGGACACTCTCTCAATATGTGGTTTGGGTTGCCACAACCATAACAATTCCTTGGGCTGAAGTCTTCCCCTCCACGGGAATGACCAGAATGATGAGAACCACGCGATTGAAACTGATGTGACTAAGATTTGGACGGGAGCTGAGAAACTGGCTGAGCCTGAATAGGTGTCGAAGAAGAATATGTAGACTGTTGAGGGGCATACTCTTGCCTCTGCTTCTTAAATTGGTGCCCACTTGATGAACCTGACTGATTACCCTTTGATGGAGCACGAATTTTCTTATCTCTCTTTGAACTCAAATACTCCTCCTCGAACACAAGTGCTTTATGAACCACTTTACTATAGGAGTCCAATTCAAACCCAACAACTTTCGCGCGAAGTCCCTGACGAAGTCCATTCTCGAAGGTCCTAGCCTTAATCTTATCATCGGCGGTGATATCGGGTGCAAAATGAGCCAAGTCCCCAAAACGAGCCTCATAATCGGTAACAGACATCTCACCCTGACGAAGGTTCAGAAATTCAATTCTCTTGGCATTACAAGCAACTGGTGGAAAATACTTATCCAGGAATAACTGGGTAAAAGTGTTCCAAGACATACCCTCCAAAGTTTACGTAGTAAGAACAAGTTCCCACCAGATTTGGGGTCGACCTGCCAATTGAAATGTAGCGGCATCTATGCGGAGATTATCTTCGACAATACCGAGATGTTCAATGATCCGGGTAATCCTCTTTAACCAAAGTTCCGCTTGAACAGGGTCCGTTTCTCCTAAAAAAACTGGAGGATTCTTTATACCAAATTCTCGCATAGCCGATTGTGCCCTCGGTTCCGCCTTAACAGTGGGCACTACAGGAGCCACGCCGACAGGAGCTACCGGGGTTGGTGGTATATCATTCCTCACTGCTTGGGCAGCTTGGGTGAAATCCCTCATGGCAGCGGCCATCTCATGAAAGAACTGAGCTCCATCGGGAACATCTGGAGCAGGTTCTGAAATAGGAGCTGGAGCAAAAGCGGATGAGGAAGACTGGGCTCCTCGGCCTGCGGCTCCACCTCGGCCCCTAGCACGACCTCTAGCACGGACAGGAGGTCGGCCTCTAGCACAGCCTCGAACGCACGGCGGCATGGCTAAGTATAAAATAGTTATAAGGTAATAAGGAATTAGGTCATTAGCTTCTATTATACGCCTAATTCCAACATTTATCAAATCCAGGTTATATTATCATGACCAATGTAAATACATAATCATGACCAATGTAAACACATAGAACAGGCTATATTATCATGACCAATGTAAACACGTAGAACATGAAAATCTAACATGTAGTCATGTAGTCCCAAAGGCATTCAACGTATTAGCATGCTCAATAGGCTACTCAATACTCAAAGTAACCTTTAAAGGAAACAATGGAAGTATAAATAGGAAATTAGACATGTAGCAAAAATAACAATTTGTAAGTAAGCCCAAATTAAACTCCCATAGCCCCAAGGTATTCAAGCCCGGTTAGCTCTGATACCAAACTATCACGCCCCGAAAACCAAAGCGCGAGGAAAGAGAAAAGATAGAAAAATAGGGAGAAGAGAATTAAAATCCTTACACAAAATGCGGAAGCGACTTTGGAAACCCACGGGGATTCCTTCAAGGATGACTCACTAATACGTAAATCCAAAATGGACTTACATGTTAACGAGTCCAACAAAGATGGAAGCACTTGAAAATTTAATTAAGAGACTATCCGGACAAGTACTAGTTTCAAGGAGACAAGGAAAAATACAATAACTTTGAAAAAGGGCATTTTTGATAGTTCCTGAATTTTAAAACACCTGTATGTAGTTATATCTTTAAAAATTTCATATTCTGTCAACGCGATTTTATGTAAAATTTAATTCTGCACAACTTTCGCCAAATGATATTTTTTCCAATTCCTCACCGTTTGGGCAGAAAACTGAAATAACAGTAGCAGTTTTTCCTTTTGACAGCAACTTGACTGCATTTTGAAACATTACCAACTATGCCAAATTTTCAAGTTTAAATATTGGTACAAGACTAAACAAGTCCTAAACAACATATGACACGTGTCTAGCCCAAAAAGAACTTCATGTACTCAAAATTTATTAAAAACGAGAAGTGAAAGAGATGAAGAGAGGAAGAATGGGAGAGGGAGAGGGAGAGATTGGGGGAGAGAGATTTTAAAACATTTCCTTAAAAACAAAATGGACAAATCCGGCAAGGATTTCATACAAATACAATGAGTCCGGCAAGGACAAAACCAAACATAAATGAATCCGGCAAGGATTCAAATCAACACACATACATAAAACTTAAAAGAGATTCTACGGTCTCGGAATTATAATTACTTAACATAGATAAGTTGAACAAGTATGAAAGACAAGGACTAACATTTGTCCATCAAAATTACATCAAGGCTTCCCAAATGACAAAAATATGGACGTCCAAACTCAAGAAGTTTTGTAATAAAACTAATACAACCATTTTCATTTTAGAGCACTAATCTATTACAAACATCCCCAATTAGTTAAAATTTACAAAATAACTATCCATATACATAACCAAGTACGAGTCTTCAAAATACAACAAAAGATGTCAACGTCTACGTGTCAGGTCACATATGCCCTTTGCCTTTATCAAGCTCACCTGAAAAATGTTTTGTCATTTTTATAAGAACGACGGCTCGTAGAAAATATTGTAACAAATCTATATGCTATCCATGACTAAAATGAAATGAGATGCAATAGGTCGCCACCACGGCTACAATACGCTATGCGTGATATGCGCACACCTCTCTCATTACCGAACTATGAGCCACCCACGCATGGAGTGTAGCATACCAACTTTCGTAGCCAACCAAATATAGCTGGAGTTTGAATGTTTCTAAGGGTCATTCTCCCTGTCTCATATCGCAACCCACGTCTGGATTTCTTAAATAAAATTCCCTCGTATGGGGTTTTTCTCTTTTCAAAACAAAACGTTCATGTCGTGTTCATGCAATGATTGCCGATTAGGCCTCAATGCATATGATGTTGATAATGATTTTAAGAATGATCCACTACAATATATTAAGCAATAATTCTAGTCCATTAGACATGATATCAAGAACTTCAAAGAATGTAATTAAATTTCATAATTTAACATTCCTAACAAGAATTTCTAAACTAACGTCCTAGCATGTGTTTACACATAAAGGGAGCATCCTAAGCATATCTAGCACCACATAATCAAGTTTAGTAAAATCTAAACATGTAATTTACAATTTGGCATACAATTCTAAATTTACAAGTTTGGGGAAAAACTAATGAATGGATCCAATTTATAATCCCAACATCCCTCTAATTACATTTAGCACCCCAATTTCACAACTTGCACAACTAAGGCATATAAATCATGTTTAGGCTAAATAATTCCAACATTACAACTTTGGGGGAAACTTAGTGCATGTATCCAATTTGTTCTCCTATCATCATTCTAATTACATTTAGCATCCCAAATTTACAACTTACACAATCAATGCATATAATTTATATTTATGCAAATTAACCCTAACATTACAACTTAGGGGAAAATCCTATTACATATGTCTAAGTTCTCTCTGTTTGCTGTAATTTTTGTTCGGGCGAGCCAGAGCCTTGTTAGGTAGACCCAAACTAATAAACACAAAAATTCCTAAAGCACTTGTGTGAGTGATACACAAGGTTTTGAAAATCTGACTTCTAACAAGCGATTGTGATGGCCAAGTAGGAAAGTACCCTTGGCCTGTAGTCCCTAGACAGTATTGAAGCATACAAGCCTAGCAAGTGATGAAAACAAGCAAGAGAAATTAAATAAAAAGAGCATTTTTATTTAATTGGGAAGACAAGGAAAATTACAATGATGTAATTAAAGGCTAAGAAAAATAAAAACTAATCCTAAGAATGCTAAAGGATGCTTTAGAATGCATTGGGATGCTTTTGTCGAGGTGACGCGGGGTGTCTTGACTGCTTGGCCTGCCTGAATATTTATAGCGGCCTTGACTGATTAAAGATAAGGCAAGTAGAATCTCTAAAATATAATCTGGTATAATTTACCAGATTTATATCCCAAGATCTGCTCTTGACATCCATAATTATCTAGTATAAAATACCAGATTTCTTCCATATCTTCAGCACCAAGATAAAAATATCAATATGTATTTGTTTCCATGTTGGCCTCTAATTGATGTGATTGAATTAGAAACAAATACATAAACCTACCATATCTTCTTAATTGTAATACAATCAAATCAACCAAGAGTGAGGCTGAATGGAATTGTATTACTAGCATGACTTACCAAATTCGTGTAACTTGAACTGGGCCCACCATATCACCTCTTTTCAATCGTGATAACCAAGCGTTGGCCATGTAACAAATGTTTGGCAGAATATATGATAGTATAAGACAAAGAAAGTCTCAGCCCGATAGAATAATATTCATCAGCCCGAGCCAATCGGGCATGTTTGTGAGGCATATCATGTAATAACTCGGTGGCCCACCACTCTAATGATTACATACACCAAGAGGTGTACCACCTTTCTTTCAGTCTGACTGAATACGCTAGTCAGTCCAATTAAATGGTGTCCGAATGAACTAGTGAAATAGCATACACAACAGCCAAATTAATGTCCAATCAAGGATGGCCCACCAATGTTGACAAACCAAACCATCTCGTGGCCTATCAAGAAGACCAATGATGATATAATACCATATTTACAAACTGGTCAATCAAAGTGGTCAAAATTAGAACTCAAACACCACCATAAGTCATGACGTGGCTTAATAATCAAATGGCCAAAACCTTAAGTCATTATTAGGGATGGCCCACCACTTCTTCACTTGACTATTATGATAACTAGTCCGACTGAATCATGTGATAGCCCGATCAGTAACTAGACAGTTTAAAAATACATCCGGCCTCACCATCTTTGAACCAGTCACTTGGCCTCTTATTCTTGCAATCAGTCTGTAAGTCCGATTAAAATGTTCCAATCGGCCTTAAACAACTTTGAATTAAAAAATGTATTTTTTAGGTGCAAACACTCTCCTAGTCTAAAAGTGAACTCAAGACATCTTAGACATGTATAACATATAAAATTGCACAATGTAAACCTACCTTAATGAAGATTTCTTCTAAAATAAATGGAAGAGCCCAAAATTTGAGAATGAACCAAGGGACTCCAAATGGCTCCAAGAAGATGAAAAGAGATGTCCTTGAGAGCTCAAGAACTCACTGCATGTAGTACTCCATCAATAGATCTCCATGGATGAAGGTGAGAAGTTTGGAGGCTCAATGTAATTTGGGAAAACTATGGAAATGGCTACCAAAACGAATTTCGTGGGTATTACTAGAAAGCTCTTGAAATTCTAAGAATGTTTTGTGAAATAGCAAAACTCACGAAATTTTTTTTTTGGGGGTCTATTGGGAGCTTGAAGATGGTGGCTATGGAGGTTTTTGGATGTATACCATGTATAGATATAGAGAGATGGGGGAGAAGAAGAGAGAGAGAAAGAAAAGAAAAAAAAAATAAAAATGAGGAGAGAGGGAAGAAGTGGCCGGCCATAATGGGGAGGGGTAGGGCCCACTTTTTTTTGTTTAGTCTTTGTTTGTATTTAATGTGTATAGGTGTAATGCATGTGTGTGTGTGTGTGTGTTTTCTACTTCTACACACTCAATTTAAAATATGTACCCACTTTAACCCTAGGAAAAAAAATTATTGTAATAAAATAAAATAATACCAAATAAGAAAAGAAAAATAAATAATTAAATATAGTGACACAAGTTCAAATAAATTCAAATACTGCCCCAAAATAATTAACAGACTCGCACATAATCATTTAAATGCAGTTTTACCCTTAATTAAAATTTTGAGTTATGACAAAAATTTTCCAAAAACAAAACCTTTGTTGTTCTTAAACCACCTGCAAAAAATATGAAGTTTCAAAATCGAAATCAGAAAAAGAACCGTTACAACAACAAAAATCAGAATCTGAAGCCAAATCAGAATAGGAATGTACCCCCCAAGGAATAAATGAAGATTGATAGTTTGTTTGCTACAACTGTGGTAAGCTAGGTCACATGGCTCGAAACTGTCAAAATCCGTGACGAGTTGTCCCCAAGAAAATCTTGCCAAAGAGCAACTCGTTGCTATGATTTCCGAGGTTAATATTGTCGGTGGATCCAAGGGGTGGTGGGTAGACACTGGCGCCTCTTGCCATGTTTGCTATGACCGTGACATGTTCAAATCCTATTCTGAAGCTAAGGACAATAAAGTGTTGTTGCGTGATTCCCACACCACTCTGGAAAGACTGTCACTTTGAAGGATGTCTTGTAAACTCCAGAAATGAGGAAAATCTTGTTTCAGGCTATCTTCTCAACAAGGCTGGCTTTACTCAAACGATTGGGGCTGATCTTTTTACTTTAACTAAGAATTGAGTGTTTATTGGCATGTTTAAGTTAAATGTTGATATTAATAAAAAAAATTCTTCTGCTTACATTTTGTGTTCTTTTAATGTTTGGCATACTAGATTATGTCATGTGAATAAAAGGCTTGTAAAAAATATGAGTAGTCTAGGATATATTCCACAATTGTATTTAAATGAATTTGACAAATGTGAATTTTGTAGCCAAGCAAAAATTACTAAAACACCACATAAATATGTCACTAGGGAATCTAAACCTCTTGATTTAATTCATTTAGATATTTACGAATATGAAGGAATTTTAACTAGAAATGAAAAAAGATATTTTATCACTCTTATTGATGATAGCTCAATTTATTCATTTGTTTATCTTATGAAAAATAAAAGTGAAGTCATGGACATGTTCAAAATTTTCCTAAATGAGATTGAAAATCAGTTTAATAGGAAAATTAAAAGATTCCGTAGTGACAGAGGACGTGAATGTGATTCTGATGAGTGTACTGCTTTGCATAAAATTCATGGAATCATTCATGAGAAAACGGCCCTGTATTCCCCTGAAATGAATGGAAAAACTGAAAGAAAAATAGGACTTTTACTGAATTAGTAGTGCTATTTTATTAAGTTCAGGGGTTGCTTCTCATTGGTGGGGTGAAATATTATTAACTGTTTGTCATGTATTAAATAGAGTTCCTAACTCTAAAACAAATATTTGCCCTTATGAAATATGGAAAGGAAGAAAACCAATTGTTTCTTATTTTAGAACATGGGGTTCTTCGGCATATGTTAGAATTCCATACTCTAAAAGATCTAAATTAGCTAGCTAGTAGAGCTTATGAATGTGTATTTATTGGTTATGCTATTAATAGTAAGGCTTATAGATTTTATGACTTAAGGAATCATGTCATAATTGAATCTAGTGATGTTGATTTTTTTGAAAATAAATTTCCTTTTAAATTTAAAAATAGTGGGAGTTCAACATCATATGATATGCCTAGATTAGTAGAACCAAATGAATATGAATTAGAACCTACAAAAAGTAAGAGAGCCCAAATCGCGAAAGATTTTGGGACCGACTTTAATACTTACAACTTAGAGGAGGATCCTAACACCGTCCAAGAAGCCTTGACTTCTACAGATGCTGATTTATGGCAAGAAGCCATAAATGACGAAATGGAATCATTAGAATCAAATAAGACTTGGCACTTAGTAGATCTTCCACCTGGTTGTAAGACAATACGTTACAAATGGATTCTTAAAAAGAAATTGAAACCCGATGTCACGATAGATAAATATAAGGCACGTCTTGTAGCTAAGGGTTATAGACAGAGAAAATGTTTTTGATACTTATTCACCAGTCACTAGAATTACTTCTATTCGTGTACTATTTGCTTTAGCTGCTATTCATGATTTAGTAGTACACTAAATGGACGTTAAAATAGCTTTTTTTTTTAATGGTGAAGTAGAAGAAGAGATTTATATGGACCAACCTAAAGGGTTTATTATTTTTAGTCAAGAAAATAAAATTTTGCAAACTGGATAAATCTCTTTATGGTTTAAAACAAGCTCCTAAACAATTCCATGATAAATTTGACAGTTTAGTCATCTCAAATGGTTTTAAAATTAATAAAAGTGACAAATGTATTTATAACAAATTTGAAAACAATATTTGCTCTATTATTTGTTTATATGTGGATGACTTATTTTTGGATCAAATATTCATGTCATTAATGGGTTAAATATTTCTTTTGTGCCAAATTTAATATGAAAGGTTTAGGAGAAGCTGGTGTAATTCTTGGAATTAATATTACTAGGTCTAAAAAGGGGACTTTCTTTACATCGATCTGATTACATTGAGAAGATCCTAGAGAAATACAATTACTTTAACTGTAAACTAGCATGTACTCCATATGACCCTAGTGTAAACAAGAACACTGGTGACAGTGTTAGACAAACTGAGTATGCGAGCATCATTAGTAGCCTCTGTTATGCTACTGATTGCATTAGGCCTGATATAGCTTATGCTGTTGGAGTATTATGTAGGTTTACTAGTAGACCTAGTATGGAGCATTGGCATGCTATTGAAAGGGTCATGTGTTACCTGAAAAGGACGATGAACCTAAAATTACACTATCATAAGTTTCCTGCTGTCCGTGAAGGATAGCAATGCTGATTGGAATACCCTATAAGATAACTCCAAGGCCACTAGTGGATACATTTTTTTGTATTGCTGGAGGCGCAGTTTCATGGAAGTCTAAGAAACAAACTATTTTGGCTCAGTCCATGATGGTGTCAGAGATGATAGCACTAGCTACAACTAGTGAGGAGCTAGGTTGGCTGAGAAACCTGCTAGCTTAATCCACTATGATAGTACCATGGCTATTGCAAAAGTTGAGAACCGTTATTACAATGGTAAGAAGCGATAAATACGTCACAAGCACAACACTATTAAAGAGTTTCTCTCTACTGGGGCTGTAAGAGTTGATTATGTACGACCTGAAGAGAACTTGGTTGATCCTTTGACGAAAGGGTTAGCATGAGAGAAGGTTTGGAAAACCTTGAAAGGGATGGGACTAATGCCTGATAGTTGAGTCACTTGTGATGGTAACCCAACCAATAGACTAGAGATCCCAAGAAATAGGTTCAAAGGGTAATAACAACTCTTGAGTGATATGAGCGGAATCATGCTAGTAATTTTATATGGGGTTAATACTCTAAGTCCATCTCTAAGAAGCATGACATCCTGAAGGACAGAAGGTTGAGTTATTATAACTCTTAATGAGCTCTAAACTCTATGTTGAGTGGGATACCTAGCTACAAGAGTATCCTGGTTAGACTCACCTGTGCAAATATGGAAGTGAAGCCGCTTCCTATGAGATTTGGGCAAATTCTCTAGATCATTTGCTATACTAGGATATAAGCACATGGCATAAAAGTGCTAGTTTTTGAACTTCATCCTAGTAGGATTGTGTGTGTGGTGTTGTTTGAGATAGAGTTCAAAACTACAGTTACTACAATATAATCGAAAGCACTATCACTACGTAAAGGGTCAAGTTGAAAAACACCTTTACTTATGCACAGTCTTATGATACGTTGCTCGATGATCTTAAACAATTTTTAAATATACAAGAGGGGGATTGTTGGAAAGAATGTATATTCAAAAATGGAGGGAAAGTTTTTTAGGGAAAAACTTTTAAAAAGTGCTTTTGCTTTTGTCTTATTCATAAACCAACTCAAATGCTCATTTACTTGTCCCACATAGGAAACTTAGAGGAAGTTGGAAGGGCATACATAAGTGGAGGTTGGAGTAAGGGTTAGGCCCCATTGGGTTTACCAAGTTTTGTGAAGGGTAAAAACCTAGGCCCAATTGAGTTTACCACAAAACATAAACATAAGCGTGTGCACGCGCCGCCCCACCCAGCCCTTCCCCGCTCCGTTCTAGGCCAGGCTCGGGCTTGGGCGTGGGTTGGGTTGGGCTTGGTCTTGGGCCTACTCCTATATATCTTTTTACACAAAATTTATTTGGAAAATAATTTTTTTTATAATTTGATAGAGTTATAAAAAGACTGGACAGTTGGAGACCCATTCTCCCTCAATCTCCTCCACATTTTTTAATCTAGATTTTTTTTCCAACATTACCCAGTTTTCTCTCCACGTTCTACAACGTTCTATTTCTAACTTTCTCTTCCAATGTTCTGATTATTTTTTTTATCTATACAACAAAATGCTTTCAGTATTAAAAAAACTAGAGAGAGAAAAAAAATAGTTTCTGATAAACAGAGAGATACAATTTTGCTTAAAATTTTCTGTGATTCCAAGCAACTAGTTCTGAAAGGGTGTGGGTTTTTTAATTTTCCTCCGTGCAGGGAAATTTTGAGATAGAGGTGATTTATGGGCTGATTTATCCTAGGGACGTCGTGGCCTTCATATGAACTATTTGCAAAACTTAGACAGAGCCGTGAAGTCTCTTAAAGAGAGCGACTTAGTCCATGACTCATCCCAAGAAAAATGTCGAAGGATATTGTTACTGGTAATATTGTTCTATTTCAGTTTCTGCAACAACGCAGATGGAGACAATTGTAAATTACACAAATTGAAAACTAGAATTCTGGACAAATTTCTACTGTAATTGTCGCATATGGCGGTGAGCTAGAAATGCTCCACCATCTAGCAAGTACAATTTATCCCCTTTACTTTGACCGTTGTTCAATTCACCCCCCCCCCCTAAACTTCAGTTTGTGTCTCATACCACCTACAAACCAAAGGGATTCCATTAAAACTCTGTCTAAATGGACGAAAAGGTGAAAAACACTCCAAAAATTTAGGATTAAGTACATTATGCCTCCTGTACTTTGTCCCTTGCTCAATTTTCCCCTTGTACTTTTTGTCTTTATGGTGCCTTTATTACCGCTCCATGTTAGTTTGAATAGATGTTCTGACAGAATCACTTTGGTTGGTAGTACAGGGGGGTTATGTGACACAAACCAAAGTCCAATGGGAATAAATTGAACAAGGTCCAAAGTACAATGGGGTAACGTGTCCTTAACCCTTTTTTTATAACACAATGTTGTCTTTTGGTAGGCTTTTCTTTTAGGGTAAAATGCATTGCACCCTCCAACTATATCCTATATTGCACTTTGGTCCCTAACGTCGCATTTAGGTCCCTCAACTAACGTTTTGTGGTATTTTGCTCCTTCTGTCCCTTTTTCACTTTTCATCGTGTACTTCAATGGTATCAATAATGTCCTTGTACTTTGAACTAACGAGAAACCATTAGTAAATTAGTTAAATTCAATAGGAAAAATTAACCCCTATAGGCCACGTTTGGCAATAACTTTTGGAGTTCATCAATAATTATAAAACTCCAAAATCTAGAATAAAACATTTATCAAAATAGCCTCTACAATTACAATTGTCCATTAGCTACCTTGGACAATTTTTACCAATCGCACATTTTTATAATTTGAAAACAAAAGAAAAATAAGCTGATAAACGGTCCACAAGGGGTATTGTTGAGCTCTGCTACTTGCTAGAGTGTCTCCTCATGATTTTTTTTATGTCTAATGAAACTCTTTTATTGACCAAACAATAAAGCAGGGGACAAAGTGAAAAAAAAAGGTCTAACTACAGGGGTAATTAACTATTTTTTCTATAAAAAGTTTAACTTTTTTCGTGTAACACACTATAATTTTATTTTCATTAATAAAATAAATTTTTCATTTTTTTTTCTTTCTATGATTAAAAACCTTTGGTATGATTTCCAAAACTCTATTTTATTTTGAGGCTATAAGAATGACTTTTTGGGACCAAATGTATTTTTAAGATATGTATCAATATTTATTTGGGGTCAAAATTGGAATTTCCATAAATATGGAAAACACTTTGTATGAATTTGAAAACTGTATATTTTTATACAAATATGAATTTATATCCTACACTAGCATTATTTTTTTCTATTTTTATCGCAAACAAAATACCAATTTTTATTTTAAGCTGCAACTATACCGCAAAGTGGGTGTGGGAGCACGCGAGCCCAACCACACAGTGTGATTCCTGTGATTTGGTTGGAGCCCAAACATTTTTCTGCATATATATCACTATATTCTCTCATCTCTCACAGATTATCTCATCTCTCTCTCTCTCTCTCTCTCTCTCTCTCTCTCTCTGTGAACTATCTATTCTCTCAACTCTCTCTTGCTCTCTCAAGATAAACACACCCAGAGATTATATATATACCCATACATATACATACATATAGATATATATATATATATCAAAATCAAGAGAGAGAGACCGAGGAGAAATTCTAAACGACGAAATTTTCGACGAAAATCCCGGCATCAAATTCTCAGTCCTTTTATCCTCAGTGAGTATTGTAAAACTCACTCTCCATGTTTATATATGTATATTTTTGTATGTACAGAGGTATATATACATATATATATGTAGTCACCATGGGAGCTTGAAAGTTGGAGTTTTATGAAACTTAACAAAAATCAATTTCGTGAATTGAAAATGAAAGATCTTAGCTCCATTAAGCTGTAGTTTGAATACTATGGTGTAACTTATCCGTATCGCAACGTATTATGAATTTTAAGTTTTGTCACTCTCACTTTAATTGCAAATATCGAGAGATACAATTTGTATCAGTTTAATCTGAATGCATATTCGCGATCCTTGCGAAAAACTTAAGAAAACCATATATTACATGACTTGTTTAGATTAAAATCTAGAAATGGGTAAATTTCAGTTTTGAAAATTGAAACAGGGGAAAAATAAAGAAGAAGACGACTCTGCTTCATCTTGCGAGTGCAACCCACTCGCGCGAGACCTCACTGGTGCGGCACCTCGCGCGACATGTACAGATTTGAGCATAAATGAATTTTTAACAGATTTCATGAAAAGATCTTGATCGCTCATGCGACCTACTCACACGACCCATCGCTCGCGCGACATGGTTTTTTTGGCAGTTTGTTCCTTTTTCAGTAAGGGATTGTTTGGAAATGGTTTTGAAAGTTTTAAGGAGCTATTTTAAAAGATATATTATTTTAAAGGCTTACGTTTAAGAAATGGATTAATAAGAACGGTTAAGACTGAGATTTATGTTCGTCCAGATATTCGGCTTTGTGATTAATAAATAATGTTATGATTCATGACATTGACATTCATGGTAGGGTCGAGGTTGGGTTGACATGCATGGTTTATAAGAAAGTGTTAAAAAGAGTATAAGAGATTGTGTGTTGGTGTGGTTGCCTCCATGGACACTCCCTAGTACCCGAGTTTCGGATACTGATCGAGATTATCTATGGTATGCCGTGGTGGTACTATAGTGTGATGCCATGGATCAAGGTAGTGGATGTCATGATGATGTGGCTTTAGGGTACCTTTTTAATATGACGATGGCAAATTGGACCCTCCCTGGCACCCGTGGGTAGTGCTATAGTGTGTGACGCCTCCAAGGACACTCCCTAATACCCGAGTTTTAGATATTGATCGAGACTATCCCTGGTATGTCGTGGTGGTATTTTAGTGTGATGCCATGGATCAAGGCTGACTGGACATTCCCTGGTACCCGTTGTACTATAGTATGGCTGCCCGAATATTTTAAGGTACTAGAAATGAGGAAGTTTGGACGATGTGATCTTGTGTTTTGTCAAGAGAAAAGAGTCGGTAAGATGAGATATTACATTATTCATGCACGGTCACGTATTCATTTGCTTATTGTCTTCCTGTGGTTAAAAAAGTTGAAGTTGGCACTTTGAATTATTATTTTAAAGTTTAAATAGTAACGTTGTAATATATGCTTATATATACATTGCGAGTACATATTTATTTTACTCACCAGATTGCATAAGCTGACAGCGTTGATGCGTCCTGGACTCTATGTCCAGATTTTCCAGGTCACGAGCAACCAAAGTATTTCAACTATGCTAGTTGGAGACTGGAGGAGGTCCAGAAGAACTTACTTACCTTTACTTATGTTTTACTTTTCAGAGATGTAATAAACTTGATATTAGAATTTGAATAAGGCGGTTTGTGCTTAAGTCAATGACTGATGTAATAGTTTAGTAGATTCTTTTAATTTGGAGTTTTATGTTTAATAGTATCCTTGGCTTTTAGAAATGTTATTAAGTTATTTGTTGCAGGACAATTGGTTACTTACACTTGTCACGACCTACAAGTCCATAAAGGAAATGAAACACTTTCATGATTTATGCTATGTCAAGGCATGATAGGGTTTTTGGTATCAAAGCCAGGTTTGGCTCGACCAATTATCCAAGACACATAGGATCTTCCGTTAAGATAGCATTAAGATAAGAGAGTTCGACTTCATCCTGTATTTCTTCACTTTCGATTGTTTAGAATTTTCTTCTACATCTGGTTGTTGATCGAATTCTATTGATCGATGAATAGGTACCTTCTCTCGATCATATGGCTGTTAGAAATCTCAGGCCTCGGCCCGCTGCTATTGAAGTTGCACCCCCGGTAGCAGACCCAACCAGGATGTTTGAGGCTTTTGTAACACGGTTGGAAAGGGTCACTGATCAGAACATAGGGAACAATAATCAAAATAGGAATCATAACGGGAATAAGAGGCGAACCCAGACTGGGGACAAGCTTCTCAAAGAATATCTCGTACTACGGCCAGAATATTTTGCTAGGATCGATGAACCCTAGCAAATGGAAAAATGGCTATGCTAGATGGAGCGTATCTTTGAGACCATAGAGTGCACTGATCTGGAAAAGAAGCATCTGGCTATCTTTCAGTTATCATATGCAGCGGCAGATTGATTGGATTCCAAAAAGGCAACTATTGGGGAAGAAGCCGCAAGGGGAATGCCATGGGTGGTGTTTAAAGAGAGATTTCTCAAAAAAAATATTTCCCCGAGGAAGAAAAGGACAAGAGAGAGAAAGAGTTCATGGAATTAACACAAGGAAATCTTATTGTCCGTAAGTATACTACTTAATTTGAGCGTTTGTCCTGATTTGCTCCACACATGGTGGACACACCAAAGAAGAAAATCAAGAAATATCACTGGGGTCATTTGAAGCTCTGGTGAGATTGGTTACACGATTGGAGAATGATGGTTGTCAAAATCTGAAACCATTTGGAAATCAACCTCTGCAGAAAGTGATGAGAGTTGATATTAACTTAATATTAGCTCGATAAGGAGTAAAAACTGACCGGAGTTGACCTCATTTCTCTAGTATTACCTGCACTTGTGTTTAATTTGTTTCTTTACGCAATGATGTGTTTTTCGTGGTATGTTGTTGTGTTTGGCTCTTTGAGTGCAGGTTCTGAAGATGAAAGGAACAACAAGTTGAAAGGAATAACTCAAGAAACAAATTGATGAAGTCTTGATACCAATCGATTGACATAGTATCAATCGATTGACATGTTTTCCTTACCAATCGATTGAACTATTTGTCAATCGATTGACATCTTTATCAATCGATTGACATCTTTGTCAATCGATTGACTTAAACTGGAAACAGTCTATTTTAATGGCGCAAGATCTCAGCAATCAGGCGACGACCAGCCGTTATGGAATGAACCTGGACGCCTCTAGCTCATTTTTATGACATTATATATAGAGGAGAGTAGAGAGGGTTGGGGGTTGGCTCATTTTGTATTGTTTTTGTAGGGATTTCACCATTGATTTTGGTTTCGGATAAAAATTCCAGTGGATAAATTCGTATTCTGTTTTTCAATCTCTAATTCAGGTTTCAATTCTTGTTTTCAGTTGCTTAGGAATTGTGGATTGTTATGTATGTTATAGTTAGAGTTTGATTTAAGCAATTTTAATTTAACATTTTAATCCATGGCTATGTTTGATCCTATCTTTCGGTTTATTTATGTTTGTGCAGTCTTAATTATGCTTGAGTAGAATTCTGGTTGGGAATAATGTGAAGAAACATTGTTCCCAGCCCTCTGCCATGATTCTGTGAAAGAGTTAATGCCAATCGATTGGATATAGTATCCAATCGATTGACATAGACTCCAAGTCAATCGATTGATATACTTGTCAATCGATTGAAAGCCATTCCATGTCAATCGATTGACATTAAGTCAATCGATTGATATGATTATGACTTGGGTTTACTCCTTTCTGTATTTCAGTAACTTTTGTTTCAGAAACTAAGTCCAAATTGATCTTTCAAGTTCAAATTGTAATCTGATTTTGGAATAAAAGCTCTTTCGATTAGTTAAATCTATGAACACTCATAACAAACACTTCGAATATTCCATACTCAATTTGTTAGTTATTGTTCATGGTTTTAATTAACTACTTATTTCAGTTCTTCATAAATAAGTGAGGTAAACAAACCACTAAATATGCAAGATACACATACCTAGTGTCTAGAATGCTTAACTTAATCATTTTGAAATAAGGAATACTCTAAGGATAAAACTCCAACTGTTCATTCTTGTTAAAATCATGGTAGTGGCTGGTACTTTGTGGATTCACATGTTCCCAACTCTTTTTCATATTTGATTTTTATCACAGTTTTTAATCTTATCTAGTTAAGTCTTTGCTTCACTATAAACTATTTCTTCTATTTTTTAGGACTGTTAGAACCCCCTACTACAAGAAATCATCTTTTATTTTATTTTAGGATTCAATCTAGATTCTTCCGCCTTAATCTTCCGTCCTTTGGGATTCGACCCGGTCTTACCGGTTTTAACGCGACGCGACCGTCTACACTTGGACGTACTCTTCAGAGAACACAATTCCAGTCGTGTCAAGTTTTTGGCGCCGTTGCCGGGGACGGTAACAAAGGCCAGGAATTTCGATTTGATCCAATCTTTTCTTATCCCATTTCTATCTTTCTTTTTCTTTTTATTTCTTCAGAACACAAGCTGTATTGTTGTGTCCTCCTATGTCCTTTGATTCCACTGAAACCTTCATCACAAATCTTTTTGAAGATCCAATCCATAGTGTTGATAATCCCATTTTCACCCCATCCACTTCTAACTCAATGTCTGATACGGAGAGCCAACAAGGAGAGAATAGGCATGACCTCATCGATGAAGGTCAGCGACCTTTACGAGAACTCTTGGCCCCTGATCGAACAGCCACACCTTCTTGTATCCGCATCCCTCCACACACAGGCACATTCCATTTTCGTAATGGAATGATTCAACTGTTACCCACATTTCACGGGATGGATAAAGAGAAGGCGTACTTGCACATTCGAGATTTCGAAGATGTTTGTGGCACTTTCACAGATCAGACTTGCCCAAGTGATATAATCCGACTAAAGCTTTTTCCCTTCACCTTGAAGGACAAAGCGAAGTCATGGTTATTGTCACTTAAACTGAATTCGATTTCGACTTGGGCAGCAATTCATGAAGCCTTTCTTAAAAAGTTCTTCCCTAATCGGTTAACAACTGACATCTTGAGACAAATCAAGATGTATAATCAAAAAGAGGAAGAAACTTTTGCTGAGGCATGGGAGCGTTTCAAGGATTTGTTACTGCTCTGCCCGCATCATGGTTTTGAGAAGTGGCGAACAATAAGCTTCTTCTTTGATGGCTTAAGTCCAAAATCAAAGAAGCTCGTAGAAACTACGAGTGACGGTGAGTTTATGAGCAAGAATGCCGAACAAGCAGAGGCTCATTTCGAATGGTTAGCCGAACACGCACCGGAATGGGAAACTCAAGTGACGAGAACTCAGCCCAGTTCAAGTTCAAGTAAAAAGAGTATTTATCAGCTGAAGGCGGAAGATGGCTTATTGGAGAAATACGAGCAACTAGCTCGTAAATTGGAAGTTTTGGAAGCAAAGAAGGACTCGGTAATACAATTTGCATCTGAAGAATCATGTTCGAGTTGTCTACAGATGGGGCATACCTCTCAACATTGCCAAATATACCCTGTTTACCAAGAACAGAGTTCAGTGGAGGTACATGCTGTAAATGCCCCTAATCGTTTCAACCCCAATGATAGGTGGAGTCATCCTGGTTTCGATCAAAGAAACAGTGCTGCTGCAGCAAACCCATCTCAACAGTGGCAGCCGAATAAAGGAAACCAATACCGACCTCAGAACCAAGGATACCACCAGAGTTACCAACCTCCTTCTACTTATCAACAAAGTCAAGGGTATCACCAGAACCAATATCAAAATCATTCACCTCAATCCAACTACAATCAGGGAGGCAACAACCAACTCTCACCAAACACTTATGTGCCACCTCATAAGAAGGCACAAGAAGATTCTAATACACTCATGATGCAGCAGATGATGCAGCTAATGAGTAAACTCAATACAAGTGTAGAGAGGTTAGCTGCCCAACAAGGGGATCGAGAACGAACTATATTCCCTGCACAGCCAGAGCAAAATCCTAAAGGCCAACACTCGGGTACAGGACCCTCGGGATCTGGACCACATGAGGAGGCCAAGGCGGTAACTGTGTTGAGGAGTGGAAAAGAAATTGAGAAAGTCTCTTTGCCCTTACAACCTGTAGTTAGTGATGAAGAAGAGGTAGAGAATGAAGAAGAATTGGTGGAAGAAGGAAAAGAGGGCGAAACAGTTGAGCCCAAAATAACAATTCCTGAGGATAATGAAATAAAGAGAAGACCTGGAAAAGAACCTCTCATCGAGGAAGCACCCAAATGTCCTTTTCCGGCACCATATCCTCAGAGGTTGAAGAAACCTCAACAAGAAACGAAAAGTCAGGAGTTTCTGGAGTTATTCAAGCAGGTAAAGATCAATCTCCCACTCCTAGACGCAATTAAACAAGTGCCTTCCTACGCCAAGTTCCTTAAAGACTTGTGCACTGTAAAGAGGAAGCAAAGTGTTAAGAAGAGTGCTTACTTGGCATGCCAGGCAAGTGCGATCGTAAAACACGATTTGCCTCCAAAATACAAGGATCCAGGCACACCAACAGTTTCTTGTATAATCGGTCAGAAGAAAGTGAACAATGCGTTACTCGATTTAGGATCGAGTGTTAATCTCTTACCTTACACTGTTTATCAACAGTTAGGGTTAGGAGAACTTAAGCCCACTCACATTACCCTTCAACTGGCAGATCGATCAATCAAATACCCGCGAGGAGTTTTAGAAGACGTTCTGGTCCAGATTGACACCTTTGTCTTTCCTGTTGACTTCGTTATCCTAGACACCGAACCAGTACACAATGCTAAATCTCAGATTCCGGTGATCTTTGGACGTCCTTTCTTCGCGACAATTGATGCGACGATCAAAGTAAGGAGTGGAGTTATGACCGTTGTTTTTGGGAATATGACATTAAATATCAAGATCTTTTCAAATCCAAAAATTGAAGATTTTGATGAGGAGGAAGAGGAGGTGAATTGGGTAGAAGCAGTAATTCAAGATTGCTTTGATTCAACTGCTCACTCTGACCCTGTGGAGTCCATTATAACTAACTCATGTTATGAATTGGATAGATACACTCCACAAGATGAAAGGATGAGTCAGATATGCTCTATATTGGAGATTGTTGAAGAGGAAGTTGCAAGAACAATGTGGACGGCTCAATATGAGCAGCTACCGCCAAAGACCAAGTTGGCAGTGCCGTCGAATCTGTAATTTCCAGAGTTGGAACTGAAAGAGCTCCCAAAAGAATTGAAGTATGTATTTCTGGGAGAAGAGAAAACCTTTCCTGTGATTATTTCATCTGTTTTAAATAACGAACAGGAAGGTAAGCTGATACAGTTGCTTAGGCAACACAGGAGTGCATTAGGTTGGACCGTTGCTGATTTAAGAGGAATTAATCCATCCATATGCACTCACAGGATTTACCTTGAGGAAGATGCCAAACCTTGTCGTCAAATGCAAAGGCGTCTTAACCCAAACATGCAAGAGGTAGTGAAGAAGGAAGTTTTGAAGTTGCTGGATGTTGGGGTTATTTATCCAATTTCAGATAGTCCTTGGGTGAGTCCAACTCAAGTAGTGCCGAAGAAAGCTGGCATTACGGTGGTAGAAAACAAAGAAGGAGAATTGGTACCCACACGTGTAACCACCAACTGGCGCATGTGTATTGACTATCGAAGGTTGAATGCGGTAACTCGGAAAGATCATTTTCCATTGCCATTTATGGATCAAATGCTCGAAAGGGTAGCGGGTCACCAATTCTATTGCTTCTTGGACGGTTATAGTGGTTATAACCAAATCGAAATTGATCCTGCCGATCAAGAAAAAACCACTTTTACCTGTCCGTTTGGAACATTTGCATATCGCCGGATGCCATTCGGATTGTGCAACGCACCTGCTACTTTTCAGCGGTGCATGCTGAGCATCTTCAGCGATATGGTGGAGAAGATCATGGAGGTTTTTATGGACGATTTCTCCGTATTTGGAAGCAGTTTTGATCATTGCCTGGAGAACCTCCAGAAAGTCCTGAAAAGATGCGAGGACAAGAATTTGGTCCTCAACTGGGAGAAATGTCACTTTATGGTGACGAAAGGGATTGTCTTGGGACATATAGTGTCTGCTGAGGGAATCCAAGTAGACAAGGCGAAGATCGATATAATTTCCAATCTTTCTGTCCCCACTACAGTGAAAGAAATACGATCGTTTCTAGGTCACGCCGGTTTCTACCGGAGATTTATTAAGGATTTCAGTGCTGTATCTAGACCACTATGTCAACTCCTTGTTAAGGACCAACCTTTTGAGTGGAATAGTAAGTGTCAGGAATCCTTTGATAAACTCAAACATCACCTAACAACAGCTCCGATAATGCAATCTCCGGATTGGAGTCTTCCTTTCGAGCTGATGTGTGATGCGAGTGACACAGCGATCGGAGCTGTTTTAGGGCAAAGGAAAGATAAAAAGCCTACTGTGATTTACTACGCTAGCAGAACCCTTGATGGAGCTCAACGTAATTACTCTACTACCGAAAAGGAGTTGCTAGCAATTGTGTTTGCATTGGAGAAATTTAGGCAATATCTAATTGGCTCGCAGATCATTTGCTTCACCGATCATGCTGCATTGAAGTATCTGCTATCCAAAAAGGATACAAAACAGCGATTGATACGCTGGATTCTTCTGCTCCAAGAATTTGATTTGGTTATCAAAGATAAAAAAGGAGTGGAGAATGTTGTTGCTGATCACCTCTCACGATTGACGTTTGAAGACAATTCTTCACAATCTATTCCAATCAGTGAATCTTTCCCAGATGAGCAACTTTTTGCAGCAACTAGCTTGCCCTGGTATGCTGACATTGTCAATTACCTGGCAACAGGGGAGACCCCATCTCATTGGTCCACCCCTGACAGAAAAAGGTTTCTGTCCATCGCCCGATGGTTTTACTTTGATGATCCGTACTTGTTTAAGTACTGTGCGGATCAAGTAATTAGGCGATGTGTCCCTGAGGAAGATATCTCTCATATTTTAGCTTCTTGCCACTCAGAGGCCTGCGGTGGCCATTTCTCAGCCCAGAAGACTGCTCAAAAAGTGTTTAGTAGTGGTTTCTACTGGCCGACAGTTTTCAAAGACTGTTATGCATTTTGTAGAGCATGTGCTAGATGCCAAATGTTGGGAAGCTTGTCAAAGAGAAATGAAATGCCGATGACCCCGATCATGACTATTGAAATCTTCGATTGCTGGGGCATCGATTTCATGGGACCATTCCCGCCATCATCTCATTACGAATATATTCTTCTGGCGGTCGAATATGTGTCCAAGTGGGTTGAGGCCATTCCGACAAGAAAAAGTGATCACAGAACAGTGATCTTATTCTTAAAGGAGAATATTCTGTCAAGATTCGGAACACCAAAGGCCATGATTAGTGATCGTGGAACCCATTTCTGCAATAAACCCTTTGAGGCGCTGATGAAGAAGTATGGGGTCAACCATAAGGTTGCTTTATCATATCACCCACAGTCAAATGGTCAGGCAGAGTTAGCCAACAGGGAGATCAAACACATCCTGGAAAAGACTGTTAACATCAATAGAAAGGATTGGTCGTCGCGTTTAACTGATGCTTTGTGGGCGTACAGGACAGCGTATAAGACGAATCTTGGGATGTCTCCCTACAGGCTAATTTATGGAAAAGCTTGCCACTTGCCTGTGGAATTGGAGCATAAGGCATATTGGGCAACGAGATTGCTAAATTTTGATATCCATGAAAGTGGTACATTGAGGAAATTACAACTCAATGAATTGGAAGAGATTCGGAATGATGCATATGATCGTGCTCGAACTTATAAGTCAAAATTAAAAGCTAAGCATGATCAATCGATACTGAGAAAGAAGTTTGAACCGGGGCAGAAAGTGTTACTTTACGATTCAAAACTTCATCTCTTTCCCGGGAAGCTGAGGTCAAGGTGGATAGGACCATTTGTTGTCAAGGAAGTGTTTCCACACGGAGCAATAGAAATCGTTAATCCCAAGAATGGTAATGCTTTTAAAGTCAATGGACAACGTTTAAAACCATTTTTGGAGAGGTTCGAACCAGAATCAGAGACCATCCACCTGGATGATCCTGATTATTCTTCTTGAAATTTGAGAACCTGATGTTGTTGTATAGTAGTTTTCTTTTCTTTGTGTGCTTCTTTGTTTCCTTTTATTCTTATTCTGTCTTTTTGATTGGCTGTAGGATGAATCCATTGCATTACCTACCACATTTGCTCTACCATGGGGTCCGTTCTCCAGGAACCCCAGAACAGACAGAGCAAGAAAGGCCAATTTTTACTCCACTTTCCAGTTCATGCCCAGATTCTCCTATTGCGGTAATCACCAATATGAATACCTGGGATTTGCTTTGCGCAGTTCGAGAAATTCTGGAAGATCTTCAGATTGATTCGGACGGAGAAGTTGTGAAATACTCTGTGGAGTATGCTGTGGGAGAAGACTTTTCTTCCCCTGAACCTGAGCAGAATTGATAATTCCTATGGCAGATGAATAGACAGAATTTTGTTCTTGTTTTTCTGTTTGTTTGTTTGTTTCTTGACCAAGATCTTGTACTCATGGGATGATAATAACCCATTTTGAACTTTGAATTGATGATGTTTGGAATAAATTCTTCCTATTTGTGTGATTGATGAGTCTAATCCTTGTTTGAATGATCAAAAGTTTTGTTTCTGTCTTAAAAATGCATTCTTAAAACTGTTGGGGGTGATCACATGAGGAACATTTGGGTTCCCATGAATTTCTTTTTCAATCGATTGATATTATTGTCAATCGATTGGTATAAATGGTTGTCAATCGATTGACAATTTTATCAATCGATTGACCTTAATTGTGTTCAATCGATTGACATATATTGTCAATCGATTGAAAATCCCTCCAGACGTAATGACTACTCTTCTCCCTCTCCCTCATTTCAATTCAAATCCTGTGAGAGAGAGAGGGAGGAGGCGATTTCCAGGGAAGTGTGAAGTAAACCCCTCCCCATACTTTCATTCCCATCTCTTTTCATCATCCCCATCATCCATCATCATTATCTCCATCTTCATCATCTTCATCTCCATCATCACCGCCGCGGCCGCTGTTCTCACGCGAACAGAGGGAGAGAAGAGAGAGAGTGATTTGGACCTTAATCTCAGCATCATCATCACCTCTTCATCATCAACCTCTTCCTGAACAGTCTAGGCGCACTATTTCTGCCGCGTTTTTGATCAAGGTAACTCACAAAACCCATTTCCCATTTTTCATCATTTCTGATTCAAAACGAAAGAGGGAGCCCCTCATGGTCTTTAGACCACTAAAATGATGAAAAGGGGGACGTGAGACCTTGTTGTGGGCAGCCCCCTGCAATCGCTGATGTCAATCGATTGACATCAGGGCTCAATCGATTGGAACCCAACTTCAATCGATTGACAAGTTATGTCAATCGATTGACATAAACAGAGAAGCAGAACCTCATTTCTTTCATCCTAACTCTCTGCTATGTTTCATTTTGCAGCTCCTATGGCTCCAAAGCCCAAAGACAGTGGGCCCCACCCAGAAAAATCCACGTCCCTCGAGATCCCGGACCCACCGCTTGCCCACGGATTCAGAAACGCAAAAGAAAATACGTGGTACACCAAATATTTCCGAACTCGCGCAGTTATGGTGGAAAGGCAATTCGAAAATTTGTGGAGCGATGACAAGATTCCATTCCATTTGGCCCGTCTTAGAGCTTTTCCCGATTGGATCCCAGTTCTTACAGCAGATAAGAGAGTATATGCTTCTTGGATTCGGCCAGCATGCGCCAGTTTGGTTAAGGTGCCGAACGTTCCTTACACATATTTCTCGTGTGTTTCGGGACGGGCAATTGAGTTCAGCCCTGCGACGGTCGCTCAGGCACTGGGTATCCCTGAGGTTCCTGATCATATGTACCCCATTCATCCCGACCGTCCTTTTCCATCATTTAATGTTGTGGCCACGGAGATCTCAGGCGGGAGGGTGAAGAAATATTCAGGGATCACAGTATTCGACGATCACGACCTGACGTCAGACTATCATCTTCTACATTTGACTCTCTGCAGCTGTATCCTCCCCACCACTTATAAGTTAGATTTTGCTGGGTGGTACGCGAGAGTTCTTTATGCTATTGGGACAGGTTTGCCCATCTGCCTCGCTAGGCTCTTCATCGAGTTCTTAGTTGAGCCTACACGTCATCCTGGCCTCAAGGGTGCATGGGTGATACATAGAGTTTGCGAGCAGGCAGGGTTGGTGATACCAGCAGGGGAGGCGCAGTTAAAATCTAAGATTGGTGTTTTTGGTGAGTCGGCTGCTAGACGGTCAGCAGCGCAATTTAAAAAATTGTCTAAAGGGAAGGGGAAAGTAGGTGAGAGTAGTAAGAGAAAGAAGAGGAAGAGGGGAGATACATCATCAGAGTCAGAGGATGAGGACCCAGGGACGCCCGAGGCAGAGGGTCAGGATACAGTTGTAGTTGAGGAGGAGGAGGATGAGGACTCAGGGACGCCGCCCGCGGCTGAGGGTCAGCATGAGTTGAGGATGCGTGAGCCACCTACAGCATCCACACCACCTACAGCTTCCACATCTACCCCTCCATCTCTCCAGTCCATTTACGACTTTTTGGTAGAGGAGCGAACCGCGAGACTACAGCTTCATGGAATGGTCATAGATCTCTCTGCGGAGTTGTGTTTGTTAGCTGCCCAGATGTCGTTGGATCGTGATGCAGTTCAGGGGAGACTCGGGCAGCTTGGTGGTCAGATTGAGCAGATTTTGATGCTGCTTGGGATCGAGCAATCTTTACGCTCATCTATGCCACCTCCTCCGACAGCTCCAGCATCGACGACAGCTCCGACAGCTCCAGCATCGACGACAGCTCCGACAGCTCCACCAGAGGGCAGTATCTCAGAGACACCTTCACAGCCACCACCTCCAGCTGCTGCTTCACCGCCAGCTGTGAGTGACCCGGCGGTTGTCGCCCAGACTGGGACAGCTGCTGAGGGTGGCAGTGAGGTAGTTATCACGCCATCCGATGACTAGACTGCCGATTCTTAGGAGGGAGTTGTGGCGAGCGAGAGAGTGTTTTGTTATTTCATATATCTTTCTCTCTCTTTTGTCACTTTATTTTGTATTTGTGGATATTTGGGCACTTTTGTGGACACGTGGGTATTTGTATGGATTTTGTGTTTTGGTGGGTGGTTAGTTGATTTTCAGTTATCTCTGTATTAGGGACTTTATTGATTTTGGACATTACTATACAGATAGTTCTGTGTGTTCATGGATTATGTTTCTAGTGTTGATATTTTTTATTATTATCCTTTTACTCTTGATCTTGGTTGTGTGCGGAGATTGTTATATTAAACCAGGTGTATTCTCTGATGTGTATGGAAATGCTTTAATCAGGTGATATCTTCTTTTTCTTGAAATACTTCCATTGTGGACAATGTCAATTTCAGTTGGGGGTAGGAAATAGATATCCACCTGTTTTCTCTCTTGAATTTAAAATGCACACCTGTTTAATATTTGAATTTCCAAGTTTCTAGCTTTCTTAGTTTGTTTTGATTTAAAAAAAAAAAAAAAAAAAAAAAAAAAAAAAAAACTGTTGTCAAAATTTCTAAACTATTAAAACTTCGTTCCTCCTAGCTAAATTATTGTGCAATGATGCATTCATGTTTTCCTTACTATATTATGGATTTCAATTACATGTTACTTAGTCACTAATCGAGTTTTGCATCCATAGCACGAATATATCCTGAAACAATTTTGCACGAGTTGACAATTACGAAAGAATCTTTGAATGAGAATGAAATACGATTGTCATGGTTAATGGATTAATAGTGAAAACTTTTAACCCTAGTGAGTTTTGAGCCATTCTTTTATTCTGAGGGTTAATCGCAAAACTCGTGTTAATTCTTGAAATACACTTTTATCTCGTTGAGAGTCTCATTCTTGTTTCATTTGGCTGATGCCTCAGGAGAACGTTCAGGATTTACTAATTTTAAAACTCAGGAAATATTTGAGATTAGTTATAATGTCTAGAAAATGATTTAGGCCATCATTTCCTCACCTCATCTCTCGAGAAAGTCTAAAACCTCACTTACCTATCACAAATCAAGGCCTCTTCCTAAAATCACAAATTTATAATCGAGCATGTGACGGTTTGGTGAAAATAGTTAAAGGAGGAAAAGGAGAAGTGATTGCAGACATTAAAAAAAAAAAAAAAAAAAAAAAAAAAAAAAAAAAAAAAGAGAGAAAAGAAAAGTGGAAAGCAAGAAATGAAAGAAATTGGAGAATTGATAAATAAAGGTGTGAAGTGGAGTTGGTTTTACTATATCACATGCTTGAACTCATTTTTCACAGTCCATTATCTCTTACCTCTCCTCATATTTCTGTCACAAGTCCTAAGGATTCTAGATTAATTTTAACAAATCTCGAGTATGAAATGAGTTTTCCACAGTAGATCGCTCCTGTTGTAATTGGTATTCCATCCATGAGACTCATGCACCTCAAATAAGCGTTCTTCAGTGTCTAGTATGTAAGCATGTTCGATTGCCTCTACATTTACTCATTTGAGCTTCATACTATGAGTGCATAAGTTTTACGCCAGTTTCAGAGTGATTTTTTATTTTTGAGCGTAAACTGTGTGAGAATTGAGTTGAAACTATGAAGTCTTAAACATGTCAATCTAAATAATTCTAAGATAAAGATTTATATCGTAGTTGTTAACTCCCCACACACACACAAGGATATAGAAAGGCTGTGAATGTAGCTTAACTTGAATAAGTTACTTCGTAACATGTTGTTTACTTCCATAGCATGGTAAAGGAATTCATATCCTTGTTAAGCAGAATTGTAGCATAAAAGAGAAATTGAAGCTTTGACAAGTTTGGAAATTTGACATCTGAATTTTGTGGGTAAATTCTCTGAAAACCCTCACGAGACACAACTCGTCCATTAGGGTAAACCTAATGGTTCAAAGGCTTGTTGCATACGCTAATTGCAACCGCGATTCCTGCGACAGTGAGTTAGGATTTCCCTTTTGTTTTAGCTCAATAATACCGTAACGTTAATAGTTGGTCGTCTTAATTTGTGTTAATTCCGCTTCGTTGCTAGAGACTAGCAAAGCGCTAGTTGGGGGTCGTGATGAGAGCTGATATTAACTTAATATTAGCTCAATAAGGAGTAAAAACTGACCGGAGTTGACCTCATTTCTCTAGTATTACCTGCACTTGTGTTTAATTTGTTTCTTTACACAATGATGTGTTTTTCGTGGTATGTTGTTGTGTTTGGCTCTTTGAGTGCAGGTTCTGAAGATGAAAGGAACAACAAGTTGAAAGGAATAACTCAAGAAACAAATTGATGAAGTCTTGATACCAATCGATTGACATAGTATCAATCGATTGACATGTTTTCCTTACCAATCGATTGAACTATTTGTCAATCGATTGACATCTTTATCAATCGATTGACATCTTTGTCAATCGATTGACTTAAACTGGAAACAGTCTGTTTTAATGGCGCAAGATCTCAGCAATCAGGCGACGACCAGCCGTTATGGAATGAACCTGGACGCCTCTAGCTCATTTTTATGACATTATATATAGAGGAGAGTAGAGAGGGTTGGGGGTTGGCTCATTTTGTATTGTTTTTGTAGGGATTTCACCATTGATTTTGGTTTCGGATAAAAATTCCAGTGGATAAATTCGTATTCTGTTTTTCAATCTCTAATTCAGGTGTCAATTCTTGTTTTCAGTTGCTTAGGAATTGTGGATTGTTATGTATGTTATAGTTAGAGTTTGATTTAAGCAATTTTAATTTAACATTTTAATCCATGGCTATGTTTGATCCTATCTTTCGGTTTATTTATGTTTATGCAGTCTTAATTATGCTTGAGTAGAATTCTGGTTGGGAATAATGTGAAGAAACATTGTTCCCAGCCCTCTGCCATGATTCTGTGAAAGAGTTAATGCCAATCGATTGGATACAGTATCCAATCGATTGACATAGACTCCAAGTCAATCGATTGATATACTTGTCAATCGATTGAAAGCCATTCCATGTCAATCGATTGACATTAAGTCAATCGATTGATATGATTATGACTTGGGTTTACTCCTTTCTGTATTTCAGTAACTTTTGTTTCAGAAACTAAGTCCAAATTGATCTTTCAAGTTCAAATTGTAATCTGATTTTGGAATAAAAGCTCTTTCGATTAGTTAAATCTATGAACACTCATAACAAACACTTCGAATATTCCATACTCAATTTGTTAGTTATTGTTCATGGTTTTAATTAACTACTTATTTCAGTTCTTCATAAATAAGTGAGGTAAACAAACCACTAAATATGCAAGATACACATACCTAGTGTCTAGAATGCTTAACTTAATCATTTTGAAATAAGGAATACTCTAAGGATAAAACCCCAACTGTTCATTCTTGTTAAAATCATGGTAGTGGCTGGTACTTTGTGGATTCACATGTTCCCAACTCTTTTTCATATTTGATTTTTATCACAGTTTTTAATCTTATCTAGTTAAGTCTTTGCTTCACTATAAACTATTTCTTCTATTTTTTAGGACTGTTAGAACCCCCTACTACAAGAAATCATCTTTTATTTTATTTTAGGATTCAATCTAGATTCTTCCGCCTTAATCTTCCGTCCTTTGGGATTCGACCCGGTCTTACCGATTTTAACGCGACGCGACCGTCTACACTTGGACGTACTCTTCAGAGAACACAATTCCAGTCGTGTCAGAAAGGCTATCCCGGAAACAAACTAGTGTACCCTTAGGGACAGAACAGAAGTTGGGATGGAGGGAAAAAACCTCAGTAGACACAGACAGTATAGCAGAATTCGCCTCGAGCAATAGGAGGGAACAACAACGCTAACTACTTCAATTGTGGTATCCCCGGTCACCGAGCTCGAGAATGCAAAGCACCTAGGCATTCTAATCGTCTGGGAGATGTGTGCTATAATTGTGGCTTACCGAGTCACATAAGTAAGGACTGTAGGGCCCCTAGAAAAAATAATTATGATCAGAAAGTATAAGCTCGCCTAAATGTTGTTATTCCCTAGGCTGTGTGTTACGAGGAAACAATGTATAAAAAAGGTACTTATGAGGAGGAACCGCCCTTGCAACAAACAGTGGAAGATACTCTAACCTTGTTTAACTCTCATGTCAAAGATTTATTTAACAGATGCTCCACACACTCATTCATATCTGCTAGGATTGTTCAGAATTTGGGTATAATACCGCAACGTTTAAATGAAGCTTTGAGTGCTATTTCACCACTAGGGACCACTGTCAAGTTAGTACATGTATGTAAGGATTGTCCTCTATGGTTAGGAGACAGTGAACTTCTGGCAAGATTGGTGGTTCTCTCGATGAAGGAATTTGATATATTCCTAGGAATGGATTGGCTCGAAAAGAATCATACGAAGTTGGATTGTGCAAGGAAGAGGATCACATTTGCAAACAATGGGAATCAACTATTTGATTTCTAATATAACCCTTCAGGTGATATGTTCTTCATCAGATGCCTAGCAAACATCGAAGTTATCAGTACAAAAGTGACAATGTCATCAATACCAGTGATCAAGGAATTTAAGGAAGTATTCTGAGATATTTCTGGATTACCGCCTGAGAAGGACATAGAATTTTGTGTGGAACTGGTGCTTGGAACTCGACCTATAACCAAAGTTCCCTATAGGATGGCCCCTACCAAACCTCTGGAGTTGAAGGAACAAGTTCAAGAACTTGAGAAGTTGGGCTTTGTTCCCCCAGGTACTTCACCCTGGGGAGCACTAGTGTTATTCATGAAGAAGAATGATGGGACCATGCGATTGTGTATTGACTACCGGGAACTGAATAAGGTTATTATCAAGAATAAGTATCCCTTACGCCAGATAGATGGTCTGTTTGATCAATTGTAAGGAACCACAACCTTTTCCAAGATAGATGTATAGTCGGGGTATCATCAGTTGAGGGTACGAAAATAGGACATACCTAAGACTGCTTTCAAGATGAGGTACGGACACTATGAGTTCTTAGTGATGCTGTTTGGAATGACGAATGCTCTGGTTATATTTATGGATTTGATGAACAGAGTATTCAAGCTCTACTTGGATTAGTTTGTTATTATCTTTAACGATGATATTTTGATCCATTCCAAGTCAAAGGAAGAGCATGAACAGCATGTACGGATTACAATACAAACTCTCAAGGATCACCGCCTATATACTAAATTCAACAAGTGTGCATTCTAGCTTTAGGAAGTTAAGTCCCTCGGGCATGTGATCTCATAACAAGGAATTATGGTTGACTCATCAAAGACCGATGCAGTTGCGAATTGGTCGCGGTCGACCAATGCTACAGAAGTCAGAAGTTTTCTAGGACTAGCTAGTTACTATCGGAGATTTGTGGAGGGATTCTCAAAGATAGCATCCCCGTTAACTGGTTTAACTAAGAAAGATAAAATTTTTGAATGGATTGATAAGCACGAATGCGCCTTTCTAGAATTAAAAGAAAGACCGACAATAGCGCTAGTGCTTACAATACCAAAGAGTAATGAGAATTTCACTTTTTTCAATGACGCCTCTTATCAAGGACTGGGATGTGTCCTTATGCAAGACGGAAATGTTATCGCCTATGGTTCACGATAGTTGAAGCTAAATGAATTGAATTACCCAACTCATGATTTGGAACTGACAGCCGTCGTATTCGCGCTTAAGATCTAGAGACACTACCTCTATGGGGAGAAGTTTGATTTATTCTCAGACCACAAGAGCCTTAAGTATTTGTTTACTCAGAAAGAGCTGAACATGAGGCAATGCTGATGGATGGAACTATGACATTACATTAGAGTACCACCCTAGTAAGGCTAATGTAGTCATTGACGCCCTAAGTTGGAAACCTCGAGGAGCAATTGCTTTATTGATGATAAGGGAATGGAAAGCCTTAGAGACAATCGCTGATTTTGATATACAAATTTCTGAGGGAAGTGACGGGCAACACTTTGGATGCCTTATAGTACAACCAACACTTGTGAGTAGAATTATCGAGGCCTAAAAGGGAGACGAGAAATTTTAAGTATGGTTCGTCAAGATGTCAGATAAGGATCCAACAAAATGGAAGGTTGGGACTGATGGAGGATACAGATGTAGAGACAGATTGTATGTGCAAGATTTAGGAAGCTTAAGAAAAGATATTCTTGAAGAAGCACATAAATCAAGATTGATAGTACACCCAAGAGGAACAAAGATGTATAAAGATCTGAAGAAAAACTTCTGGTGGGAAGGAATGAAACGAGAAGTAGCCGAGTTTGTGTCTAGATGTTTGACTTATCAACAAGTAAAGGTCGAACATCAGAAACCTCCAGGATTGTTGCAACCCTTACCTATTCCAGGATGGAAGTGGGAACACATAACTATGGATTTCGTAGTTAGAATACCTCGGTCACAACAGAACCATGATGTGATTTGGGTAATTATGGATCGTCTGACGAAGTCTGCACATTTCATCGCATATAGTATGACTTACCCAGTACAAAGGATGAGTCGAATGTACCTACAGCAAGTGGTACGATTGCACGATGCACCTGTGTCTATTGTATCAGACCGCGATGCACGCTTTACCTCAGGATTTTGGGAAAGTCTGCAGAAGGCTATGGGAACTTTGCTCAAGATGAGTACTACTTTCCATCCTCAGACCGATGGATAGATCGAGCATGTTAATCAGATTATGGAAGATATGCTCAGGGCTTATGCAATCAACTTCAAAGAAACTTGGGAGACGCACTAGTCGTTGGTCAAATTTGTATATAACAATAATTATCACTCGAGTATTGGGATGGCACCATTCGAAGCCTTGTACAGACGGCCATGTTAATCTCTGTTGTGTTGGGCAGAAGTGGGAGACATAGAGTTATTAGGTCCCAATTTGGTGAGGGAAAATAATGACAAGATTTTACTGGTCAAGGAAAGAATGAAAGCTGCACAGAGTAGACACAAGAGTTATGCGGATCGACGTTGAAATGATTTGGAGTTCAGTATCGGAGATCACATACTCCTTAAGGTTTCACCAGTTTGGGGTGTAGTACGTTTTGGTCAGAAAAGAGGAAAGTTGGCACCTTGTTTCATCAGGCCGTTTGAGATATTGGAATGTATTGGGAAAGTGGCGTATTGACTCGCGTTGCCACCAATGATGTCTGGTGTTCATAACGTATTCCATGTCAGCATGTTGACGAAATATATACGAGATCCCTCACACGTGGTTAATTTTGATGATATCGAGGCGAGTCAGAATGTTGTCTACAAGGATAGACCGGTGAGGATTCTTAACCGAAGTATCAAGAGGCTGAGGAGAAGGGGAGTTCCTTTGGTTAAGGTTCAGTGGAGGCATCATGATAAGGGTGAAGCATCGTAGGAGTTAGAGTCAGACATGAGGAATAGATATCCAGAGTTGTTTCAGGCTTAGTTAGTTCAGATTTCGGGGCAAAATCTCTTTTGAGGGTAGAGTGTAAAACCCTGTAATTCTATTTTCATTAATAAAATAAATTATTCATTTTTTTCTATCTATGATTAAAATCCCTTTGGTATGATTTCCAAAACTCTATTTTATTTTGAGGCTATACGAATGACTTTTTGGTGCAAATTGTATTTTTAAGATATATATAAATATTTATTTGGGGTCAAAATTGTAATTTCCATAAATATAGAAAATACTATATTTTTATACAAATAGGAATTTATTTCCTACACTATTATTATTTTTTTATATTTTAATTGCAAACAAAATTACTAGTTTTTATTTTAAGCTACGACTATACCGCAAAGTGGGTGTGAGAGCATGCGAGCCCATATCGTGTGATTCCTTTGGTTTGCTTGGAGCACAAACATTTTTCTGTATATTGATATATCACTGTATTCGATCATCTCTCTCTCTCTCTCTCTCTCTCTCTCTCTCTCTCTCTACGAACTCTCTATTCTCTCAACTCTCTCTTGCTCTCTCAAGATAAACACACACAGATTATATATATACCCATACATACACATAGATATATATAGATATATATATATCAAAATCAAGAGAGAGACCGAGGAAAAATTCTGACCGACAGAATTTTTGGCAGAAATCCCGGCATCAAATTCTCAATCCTTTTTTCTTCAGTGAGTATTGTAAACTCACTCTCCATGTTTATATATGTATATTTCTATATATATATAGAGAGAGAGAGAGGTATATATACATATATATATATATAATCACCATGGGAGCTTGAAAGTTGGAGTTTTATGAAACCAAAATCAATTCCATGAATTGAAAATGAAACATCTAAGTTCCACTAAGCTATAGTTCGAATACTACGGTGTAATTTATCCGTATTGCGACGTATTATGAATTTTCTGTTTTGTCACACTCACTTTAATAGCAAATATCGAGAGACCTCGCCTGCGCGGCCCCCTCACGCAACCTGCACAAATTTGTGCAAAAATGAAATTTTAACAGATTTTATGAAAAGAGCCTGATCGCTCGCGTGACTCATTGCTTGTGCGGCCCACTCACGCAACATGGTATTTTGGGCAGTTTTTTCCTTTTTCAGAAAGGGACTGTTTGGAAAAGGTTTTGAAAGTTTTAAAGAACTGCTTTGAAGGATATAGTGTATTAAAGGCTTACGTTTAAGAACTGGATTAATAAGAACAGTTAAGACTGAGATTTATGTTCATACGGATATTCGGCTTTGTGATTGATAAATAATGTTACGATTCATAACATTGACATGCATGGTAGGGTTGAGGTTGGGTCAACATGCATGGTTTGTAAGAAAGTGTGAAAAAGAGTATAAGAGATTGTGTGTTGGTATGGTTGCCTCCATGGACACTCCATAGTACCCAAGTTCGGGATACTGATCGAGATTATCTCTGGTATGCCATGGTAGTACTATAGTATTATGCCATGGATCAAGGCAGTGGATGTCATGATGATGTGGTTTTAGGGTACCTTTTTAATATAACTGTGGCAAATTGGACATTCCCTGGCACCCGAGGTAGTGCTATAGTGTGTGATGCCTCCACGGACACTCCTTGATACCCGAGTTCCAGATACTGATCCAGATTATCTCTACTATACCGTGGTGGTATTATAGTATGATGTTGTGGATCAAGGCTGACTGGACATTCCCTGGTACCCATTATACTATAGTGTGGCTGCCCGAATATTTTAAGGTACTAGAAATGCGGAAGTTTGGATGATGTGATCTTGTGTTTTATCGAGAGAAAAGAGTCGGTAAGATGAGATATTACATTGTTCATACACGGTCACATATTCATTTGCTTATTGTCTTCCCGTGGTTTTAAAAGTTGAAGTTGGCACCTTGAATTATTGTTTAAAAGTTGAAACAGTAATGTTGTGATATATGCTTATATGTACATTGCGAGTACATATTTATTTTACTCACCAGCATGCATAAGATGACGGCGTTGATGCGTCCTGGACTCTATGTCTAGATTTTTCGGGTCAGGAGCAACCAGTGTATTTCGACTATGCTAGTTAGAGACCGGAGGAGGTCCAGAAGAACTGATTTACCTTTACTTATGTTTTACTTTTCAGAGATTTAATAAACTCGATATTAGAATTTGAATAAGGCAGTTTGTGCCTAAGCCAATGACTGATGTAATAGTTTAGTAGATTCTTTTAATTTAGAGTTTTATGTTTAATAGTATCCTTGGCTTTTAGAAATGCTATTAAGTTATTTGTTGCAGGAACAATTGGTTACATACACTTGTCACGACCTATGATTCCATAAAGGAAATTAAACACTTTCCTGATTTAGCTACGTCGGGGCGTGACATTTCTTCACTTTCAGTGGATTAAATTGACGGAAGGTGAAAAGTGTCACAAAATGTTACTTGAGGGACCAAAATGTGAAAAAAAAAAAATTTAGAGACTATAGGGCCAAACATGGTGTAGTTTGAGCGTGCAGAATGCATTTTACCTAATTAAAACCTAAACATGCTTTTGTCAAAACTCTTCATCACTCATTCCTCCATTTTTCTCCTCGGAATGACCTCTCAAGTCCCTCATTTTTTGAGACAAAGGGATGATGCAGTAGTAATGGATGTTATTCCACCTACAGGTACTTGCGGGGTTGGGTCTAATGTTACATCTCCCTCTATCCAATCATCTATGTCTCTTTACGGGTTCATGTCAACAACAATTTTTGGCGAATAAGAATTGTACATATAGAGCATAATAATTCTACTAATTTTTTAGGGGGATAATTCCACTTCTTTTAATAACATAAGACTTGTACATAAACAATAAATTTTAAAAATAAAAAAGCATTCGCTTCCTCGCCCAATTTTCATTTTTCAGGATTGTTGACTCAATGCATTTGTGTTGTGTGGTATTTCTGATTGTGCTTCATAGAGTAATTAAGTACAAGGAGAAAAGATTAAAGCATTTCACTGACCAGAAGCAAACCCCAACCAATTCGCTGAATGGCAAGAATGCAGACCACAATATCTTGCATTGTCATGTGCTAAAATGGTAAGTAGCATTCTTGCTCAAGTGCATACCACTCTGACTATCACAAAGCACTACATATATACTCATCTTGCCTTACACCCAGCTCTAGGATCAGGGTCTGCCTTGACAATTTGGAAGTCATAGGTGTACTTTTAAAGATAGGGCCCTTGACCAAAGTCTGTTTGTAACCCCATGGGGTTGGGGGTAGCACCCCTAAGCTAAAAAATTTTAAGGTCTATTTGTACATATTTGGAATTGGGGGTGTGATTTTTTGTATCATAAAGATTGCAGTTTTGTTCTGTGATATTTTGAATGTTAAGAGGTTTAGTACTTTTAATCTTCATTGCATCTAACGGATTGTGATATTCCTCTTCCCCAGCCCATTTGTAATTCTGATATGTTCATATTGCCACATTTTTTCCTTTAATAAGAAGGTTCATCGCTTATTATTAATTGTATAGCTTGGATTGATGTAAAACAAGAGTAATTCTATGTTTATTTGAATCCAAATAAACATAGCATTACTAAGTAAAACAAAAGAGATCAAGAACCATTTCTATTTCCACTTTTACCTCAAGAGGTGATTTCGATAATCAACTAACCAACAAATCCGTAGCCCATTGTCCTATCTACCTACTACTCATTGAACACGATTTTACATTCTTGTGGAGTTACTAATTCACCTACCAATTATCAAACGTGTCCAATTTTATGTCTCACAAGGGTACGCTTATCTAATCACATTGCTAATCACATGATAAAAATATTCAAAATGATTAAACAACTAATTTCATGTCTACCAACTTGTGCATATAAATGCAATTAAATCACATTAGACTATGTATGGACACATCTCCTTTCCCGTCCCATCCGCAAAGGAACCTCTCACATGTATCCTCGATGGAACACCCATTTTTGTCACCGACTCATCCATGTCAACTGTTTAAATAACACTAAATAATGTATTTAAGAATGCTAATGCAACTCTCAAGGGTGAGGGTGTTACACCTTTTCTCCAATATAAATGAAACACAAGTGCGCAACAGAAAATATAGAGATGCAAAAGGAATCCTTCAACTAAGTAAAAAAAAAAAGAGCAAAGCAAATAATCAAAGAGGTATAAAGTTTCGCCTGAAGGTGATATTGTTAAAGAGGATCGTACAAAATAAATAGTCAAATATTGTAAATTGATATTTTGTTAATTACTTACTTATCTTGCATTTGCTTAGCCGTAATTATAGGCAATAGAATAGGATCGTGGTGTAAAATTCTAGTATAAAGCTAGCTGTTACCTTTGTATTGTGATGATATCAATTAAAAAAAATCTATTCTTCCATTTTTGGTTTCTCTTGATGGTATCAGAGCAACGATCAGGGTAAACCTAACCAAACACAACCACAAACACCACCCTCACTAATGCAGCCATGGGTGACATCATCGAAAAGAAGTCAATCAGCTCAGGCATGGCTTCAAATCCAAGATCGAAAAACATAAACCATCCACTATACCTTCATCATTCAGACCAACCCGGTGTAGTCCTTGTCTCACAACCTTTGGTAGAAGATAACTACAGCATGTGGGTTTAGTCCATGAGCATGGCCTTAACGGTCAAAAATAAGATTGACTTCGTTGATGGGTCGATCAAAGAACCAAATGAGGATGAACCTAATGGATTACAGCAATGGAAGCGCTGCAACAACTTAGTCAAGACATGGTGATTGGGATCGATGTTGAAGGAAATTGCTAGCAGCGTCATTCACTGTAATGACACATACTAGATGTAGATTGATCTACAATAGCAATTTTTCTCATGTGAATATCGTTCAGCTTTTCCATATAGAGAACAAAATCCATGATTGCATACAAGGCAGCAAGACTGTAAGTTCTTATTTTACTAAACTTAAAAGCCTTTAGAATGAACGAGACGCGTTGTGCTCAATCCCGGCATGTAGCTGCAGAATAATCAAAGAGATTACTTCATACATAGAGACTCAGAAATAATGAAATTTCTCATGGGTTTGAACGACTCATATGCCATTGTTCATAGTAACACACTCTTGTTGAAGCCATTGCCCATAGTGAACAAATCATATTCATTAGTCCTTCAACATGAAAGGCATACAGAGATTTAAAATGGGAAAAGTTCTACTCAACCAAAATCAACCGTGTTTGCCATGAAGAACACAAACCGTGAGTTCGAATCAGAAGAGCGATGTGCAAAGTGCAACAAGGTGAATCACATCACCAATAATTCCGTGCTCATCTCAAATGCACCTATTGTGGTTGGAAAGCTCACTCATTTGATTACTACTATAAGAGAGAGGTGGCATTAGCGACTGAGCAAGATAGTCTTTCGTCCTCAAAGGGCAACCATGTTGCATCATATACATCTGACAAGAAGGAGGCAATGTCTAATTTCCCTTTTTCTCTAGAGGAATGTAAACAGATTCTTCACATGTTGAAAAAAAATAAATCCTCTATAGCCAATCAAGTTGGCAATTCTTCAATCCAATAAGCACTTTCTAGTAAAGCTTTTTTCCTTTACTTATAATGGGAAGAAGAACATTTGGATCTTGGATAGTGGCTCTACAGATCACATGGTTTGTAGCCCTGAAGCCGGTTGAAAATCATACTATTGCATTGTCGAATGGTTCATTTGCTAAAGTCACTCATATTGGACTGACAAATTGAATTTTGCATATTCATATGCTAATGTTCTAGATATAGTGCCCATTTTATCGATGTTTTCCACATAACAATATTTCTATACCCATAGATGTCAAACACGTATACCTTTATGTTTTTACAAGATTTGGAGAACATTGCATCAGTTGAAGGAAGGAAAGAAAAGAAGAAAGTAAAACTAAAAATAGGAAGTAGGATCGATCCTCACAATATCCTTATAGGATCGATCCTCACAATATCCATCCTACAGAGATCGATCTTCAGAACTGTACAGGATCAATCCTTATAGGATCGAGGATCGATCCTTATAAGATCAATCCTGTGTTCTCAGTATATCAGAATGATTCGAAGCAAACAGATGTGATGTTCTATCAGAACGGAAATTGTTCTGAAATTGACGAAAATGGTAACACTTCACTTTCATCTCCATAGATTACCTTTTCAAATGACGAACTCAATGATGAATCTTCACTTTCCTTTAAAGCATCTTCGTCTATAAATGACATCCACTAGAAGAAGAATGGAAGAAGAAGAAGAAGAAGAAGAAGAGGAAAAGAAGAGACGGAGAGGGAACAGGAAGAACTCCATAGCTAAAGTTACCATGTGAGCTTCTCATAGTATCCTTAGGAGTAGAAATTTAAGATTTTCATTGCTTAATTCATTTCAAAAGTTGTAAAGAACTTCTTTTCTGTAATATTTGGTTTTGATTTCCAAGTTCTGTAATCAAACTCTATTCTCTGTATTTCTCAAATTAGTTCTCAAAAATTTGTTTTCTTGTAGTTCCTTTGTTAATTTGTAGTAGAAAATCACTTCTAATTTAGTTTTGATTGCAAAACCCAAAATTTCTGTAATTACTTTCATCTACTGTAAGAAAAATTAGTTTTCAAATTTTGAGCTTCTTAAAGTTTTTAGGATAGTCAGTAGTTATAGATCTTCCTTAAAATAGTTTGAAACCCCAAATTTCAAGTTTTTCCAACAAAATTTTATTCATTGTAAGATAGAATTTACCAATGGAATTTTGGATGTCTTTACTTCGTACTTGTTATAATGACCTAATAGTTTAAAAGTCTATAACAATTACAATCAGAAGATGATTTAACACTAAAATATGAAGAATTAGCGCGTAAAGTAGAAGCCATAACAATATAAAAAAATAATCCATCTAAGGAGAAAAGAGAACTTAGTGATAACTGTCATACTTTAGGACATTCTGCAAATGAATGTCCTAATAGTTTAACTTGTCAAGAAACAGCTCCAGTAGAGGTAAATGCTGTGAATAATTATAGGGGTCCCCAAAACTCCTATGGTAATTCATACCAGTCTCACTGGAGAAATCCGCCAAATCATATGTATACCAAAGAGTGTATTCTACAATTTCAACCTCAATAGTATCCTCCTCAAAATAATCAATATTTACCTCCTCTACCTCAATTTCAACAAACACAAAATACATTTCCTAATATACAACAAAATTCTAATGTTTATGTGCCTCCGTACAAGAAAGTACAAGAGGAACCTTTACAATCTTTGATGCAACAATTAATACAAAAAATGAAAAAACTACAAACATCTGTGGATAGGATTAATAATCAATAGGATTTTAAAGGAAAAGGTATTTTTCCTGCCCAACCACAACCTAACCCAAGAGGACAACCACAAGGTGATCCCTCAACTTTGGGTAATAGTCAACATGAACAAGTAAAAGTTGTAACTATACTAAGAAGAGGTAAGGTTGTTGGGCAAGAAATTTCACCTTCTTTGGAAGAAATTAAGCCTACAAATAAGGATGGTAATATGCTAGAAATTGAGGAAGAAATTGATGAAGATAAAATTGCTAATGAAATTGAAGTTGAAGTTGAAGTTGAAACCCTTGAAAAACAACAAATTTCTCAAGAAAAGGAAGTATAAGATTCAATAGTGGAAAAAGAAATAGAGGAAATCCCTGAATATTCTCCTCCAATTCCTTATCCACAACGTTTGAGAAGACACCAAAATACTAGGAGTCAATAATATTTAGAATTATTTAAACAAATGCATATTAATATTCCTCTATTAGATGCAATTAATCAAGTACCTACTTATGCAAAAAATTTAAAAGATTTGTTTACTATCAAATGCAAGCAAAATGTAAGAAAGAATGCGTATTGAATTGACTTTGCTGAAGAAGTTAATTACATCATATAACATAATTTACCAACAAAATTTAAAGATCAAGGTACACCAACAATATTGTGTATTATTGGAAATCACAAAATCAATCATACACTCCGTGACTTAGGAGCTAGTGTGAACTTGCTTCCTTACTCTATTTATCAATAGTTACATTTAGGTGAGCTAAATCCTACTTGTATGGTGTTACAACTAGCCGATAGATCTACAAAATATCCACGAGGAATTTTGGAAGATGTTCTTGTCAAAGTTGACAAATTTATTTTCCCAGTATATTTTGTCATCTTTGATATGGAACCAGTATTAGATACTAAGGTGCAAATACAAGTCATTTTTGGAAGGCCCTTCTTGACTGCCACTGATGCCACTATTCGAATTTGTAGTGGTATGATGACTGTGGTATTTGGAAATATGACATTGAATATTAAACTTTTTTCTAATCCTCAACATCAAGAAGAAGATGAGAATATTGAAGAAGTTTATGTTATTGAATCTCTATCATGAGAATATTTTAACTTGACTTGTTATAATGATCCAATAGAATCTGTTATTAATAACTCTATTCAAAAGCGAGACAATAATAATCTACAAACCATCTTATGAGTCAAGTATGTTTTAATGAAGATTCAATAGAAGAAATAATTCAAGAAGCAATGTGGACCACACATTTTGAACCTTTACCACCAAAGACTACATTAACACTTCCATCTAATTTACAAACTCCACAGTTGGAATTAAAAGAACTCTCTAAAGAGCTTAAATATGATTTTCTTGGTAGTAATGATACCTATCCTATAATAATATCATCTCTTTTAGACTCCAGTCAAGAAAAAAAACTTATTATTATGCTTCAGAAGCATAAAAGTGCTATTGGTTGGAGCATAGCAGGTCTAAAAGGAATAAGTCCTTCAATATGAACTCACAATATATATCTTGAAGATAATGATAAAACCTCAAGAGAAATGGAAAGAAGACTTAATCCGATTATATAGGAAGTAGTTAAGAAGGAAGTTTTCGAACTACTCGGCATGGGCATCATATATTCAATATCTGATAGTACATGGGTATGTCCAACATAAGTTGTGCCAAAGAAAGCAGGAATTGTAGTTGTTCCTAGTTCAGAAGGGGAATTAATTCCCACTTGTATCACTACTGGATAGCGTGTGTGCATAGACTACAGAAAACTTAATGCTGTAACCCGTAAAGATCACTTCCTCTACCTTTTATGGATCAAATGTTAGAAAGAATAGCAGGCCATAAGTATTACTATTTTCTAGATGGTTATAGTGGTTACAATCAAATAGAGATCGCACCAGTAGATCAGGAAAAAACTACTTCCATGTGTCCATTTGAAACTTTGGCCTATCGCCGAATTCCCTTTGGTCTTTGCAACGCACCTATGACCTTTCAAAGGTGTATGCTATGTATTTTCAGTGATATGGTAGAGAAACTTTTAGAAGTCTCTATGGATGATTTTTCGATTTTTGGCAAATCCTATGATGATTGCCTTAGCAATCTTCAGAAAGTTCTCTAGAGATGTGAAGAAAAAAGTTTAGTTTTAGATTGGAAAAAATGTCACTTTATGATCACTAAAGGTATTGTCTTAGGACAGATTATTTTGAAAAATGGAATACAGATAGACAAAGCCAAAATAGATCTTATCGCTAATTTACCTATTCCCTCCACTGTAAAAGAAATCTGTTCATTCTTAGGACATGCCGGTTTTTATCGCTGATTCATAAAAAATTTTAGTACTATTTCTAGACCTTTATGTCAATTATTGGCCAAAGACACGCCTTTTGAATGGACCAAAGAAAGTCAAAATTTCTTTGAGCAATTAAAAGAGCATCTCACTACTACACCTATTATGTAATCTCCTGATTGGAGCTTACCATTTGAATTAATGTGTGATGCAAGCGACTTTTCCATTAGAGCTGTACTAGGACAGAGAAAGGATAAAAAGCCATCAATACTACTCCAGCAGAACTCTGGATAGTACTCAAATGAACTACTCAACCACTGAAACAGAATCGCTAGCCGTAGTATTTTCCCTTAAAAAATATACGCAGTACCTAGTTGGGTCCCCTATTGTCTGTTTTACGGACCATTCAGCTCTCAAATACCTTATTTCGAAGAAAGACTCTAAGCCCAGGCTTATTAGGTGGATACTCCTATTACAAGAATTTAATTAAATAATTAAAGATATAAAAAAAAGAGTAGAAAATGTGATAGTTGATCACTTATCCCACCTCACCTTTGAGGACATACCAAGACTCTTTTCCTGATGAACAGTTTTTTTTTTTATGGCTTCTCTGCCATGGTATGTCGATCTTGTTAATTATTTAGTAACTGGAAAAATACCAGGCAATTGGTCAACTTCAGATAAAAAGAGATTCCTAGATATTGTTAGGCATTTCTACTTTGATGAACCATATCTGTTTAATTATTGTGCCGACCAAGTAATTAGGAAATGTGTTCCTAATGAAGAAATCGAAAAATGTACTCTTCATGTGTCATTTGTCCTTTTATGGAGGGCATTTTTCACCATGAGTAACTACCATGAAAATATTACAAAGCGGTATATATTGGCCCACCATATTTAAAGATTCATATTTATACTCTAAGGCTTGTAACCGCTGCCAAATGATGGGCAGTATTACAAAAAGAAATCAAATGCCAATGACCCCTATTATTACAATTGAATTCTTTGATTGTTGGGGCATTGATTTTATGGGCCCTTTTCATCCATCATGTCAATATAGATATATTTTATTAGCGGTCGAATATGTTTCAAAATGGGTAGAAGCAATTTCTACAAGAAAGAATGGTCACCATACAGTTATTGCATTTTTAAAAGATAATATACTTTCTCGATTTGGAACTCCAAAGGCAACAATAAGTGATCAAGGAACTCATTTCTGTAACAAGCCATTTGAAAAGTTAATGAAAAGATATGGGGTGACCCATAAGGTGTCACCTGCATACCATCCACAAACAAATGGATAAGATGAATTAGCTAATAGGCAAATTAAGCATATTCTTGAAAAAACTATGAATTCTAATCATAAAGACTGGTCTTCAAAACTTATTGATGCTTTATGGGCATATAGAACTGCTTATAAGACCCATTTGGGGATGTCTCCATATAGACTTGTCTATGGAAAAGCTTGTCACCTACCTATAGAATTGGAACATAAGGCATATTGGGCTACTAGGACTTTAAATTGTAATATTGAAGAGGGAGGAATATTAAGGAAATTACAACTAAGTGAGCTTGAAGAAATTCGTAAAGATGCATATGATAACGCCCAGATTCATCAAGTCAAAACAAAAATGTACCATAATAAGAATCTTTTGCGCAAAAGATTTACCCCCGCGCAAAAGTTCTATTATATGACTCAAGACTACATCGTTTTAGAGGAAAGATGAAATCTCGATGGACTGGTTCTTATATAGTCAAAAATATCTATCCTTATGGAAGAGTTGAGATTGAAGACCTTAAAAATGGACAAACATTTAAAGGTAATGGGCATAGATTAATGCCATTCTTAGAAGGTTTTGAATCTGAGTTGGAGTCAATTCATTTGGAGGACCCCAACTACAATGCCCCTTAATTTCTTAAATCATGATTCGAATCGTACATAGAAGGAATTTTATTTAAATTTAAATTTTCTTTTTCTTTATTGTTCTTACTATTTAATATTTTACAGAAATTCCTATCTTTATTATTACTATTTATCTTTCTATTTTATATATTAAAAAAATAAAAAATTTCATCACTGCGCTTGTTATTTCCACAATAATTTGTAAATTTTTTAAAACAGTATCTAGCATAGTGACTGTATCTATATTACTACTCTTTCCATGTAATTATTAGTGTTATGAACTGTTTCGAGAAAGCATGATCTACGCGCACTTTTGTAGCTCATTTGCTTTTTGCTATTCATGTTCACATTGATAAATATATCATTATTATATCTTTTCTTTGTATGATTCTTTGTTTAAACATGTGTTATCTTTGTTTTTTTTTCTCATCTCACTCATTGAGGACAATGTCAAACTCAGTTTGGGGGGGGGTGGACAGTTTCACGATTAACACATGTTTGTTTGTTTGTTTTATCTTTATGTCTTAAATTATCTACCTAAAACAAAAAATTATTAAAAATTTAAAAAATATATGATAAGTTTTTTTAGAGAGAGCTACACTGAAAAAGAGAAAATGGCTATAAATAGGGCCTCTAACCCTAATGAACCTCATTTCTTTTCTCTTTTCCCTCTTTCCTCTCGTTGGGGCGACTGTCCCTCTCCCGATCTCTCAATTTCTCCTATTTTCTTTGTTTTCCTCAATCCAAAATTAATATCCACTCTATCGATCATTAAAGGTAAGATCTATAATCTAGAGAAAAGCTTGATTTTGTTTTATTTTCTATTATTCCGATCTTACTTAGTTTTGTTTTTTAGATTTACGTTCTCTCTTTACCATTATATAACAAAAAAATGAAATCCATAAGTTGTAGGCACTCGCTAAAGAAGCTGAAAATTACCACTCGATCCACGGCCCTACCAGGTCCTCAGATCTCTGTGTGGCAGGTGATATTTCTCCATTTCAATATTAAAAGTGAACGGGGCGCTACTTAACGGTCTTATGTATTTTGAACTTTACCTTAATTTTTTCCTAATTATTATTATTGTAATGATCTGTTGTGCGTAAAAAAAATTGTAGTTTTTCTAGTTTTTTTTAATACAAAAAAAAAAAAAAGAAATTTACTGTTCTTAATATATTTATATAGTTTCTAAATAAAATTCTCACCCACCCCCTCTAAGCTCTCTTTCATTAGATCTTAGTTGATAGTTGGTAGGAGTGGAGGGTATAGTCTAGCCTCTCTTAATAGTTGAGAGTATAAAAAATGGATCTGACAGTCGATGGCCAGACGTTAATGGGTCGCTCACTTGTTTCTAAGCAGAAGAATTCCTTTGCTAGCACAAGTCTTTATGCCATCAAAAGGAGAGCTAAAAAACTAGGATGGTGTTTGAATTGTTATAGAGAAAAATGTCTTGGTTTAATTTCTCACAATGACACTTCTTTTAAAGTTTACTACTATTACAAAAGACAATTCAAATCGAAACAAAAGAAAATTTTGGTTGAGAAAGAGGACTGGATCCTTTAATACTGTGACAACCTGCATTTCATTTAATTTTAATTTGCATTTCACATTTAAATTGGTATTCTTGGTGTTAATATAAATTGCATTTCTCATATTTTGAAATCTGATTTCTTATGATATTTCATATTTAAAATTCTTTTGGGGCCAAACCATAATTTCCATAAATATAGAAAATTCTTTCTATAGATTTGAAAACTATATCTATACTTGTGTCCAAACCGAAATTTATTTCCTACGATAATAGAAATTTTCTGTATGTTTTATATCAACTGTAAAATATCAGTTATGTTTTAAAACTGCGTCTTTACTGCATTTGGGTGTGGGAGCACGTAAGCTCATCACACGGGATAATACCCGTTGGTTGCTTGGAGCCCAATTTCTCTATACAGTATATATATGTGTATATAACTCTCAACTCTCAATTTTTCTCACAGTCTCTCAATTCTCTCAACCTCTCCTGGTCTCTCAAGACACACACACAGATAGTATATATATACACTCATACATACACAGTTATATATATTGATACATCAAATCAAGAACGTGAAGAATTCATAGACGACGGAAACTTCGGCGGAAATTCTCGGTCTCTAAATTCTCAATCTAATCCCTCAGTGAGTATTCTAAACTCACTTGGAATGTAATCTCATATTTATTTACTGTTAGTTTAGTCTAATTTGAAGAACACCATTGTTAATTTTCGTATGAAAGCTTGAAGCTCAAAAATGGTAATTTTTCAAACTTAACCAAAATCAATTCTGTGAATTGGGAATGAAAGATCTTAGTCCCATTAAGCTGTGGTTCGAATACTACGGCCTAATTCAACCGTATCGCGACGTACCGTTGATTTAAAATTTTGTCACCTTTCGGTTTTACGTGAAATCCGAGAGCTACAATTGAAATTAGTCAAAACCGATCACATATTCGTAATCCTTGCAGAAAAATGAAAAAATCCATATATTATATGTCTTGGTTGAAGCAGAATTCAGAAATGGGTCAAAAACAGGCTCTAAATTCGTAACAGGGGAGAAACTGCTGATGCCAATCGATTGGTATGGGTTCCAATCGATTGATATGAGTTCCAATCGATTGACATATGTTCCAATCGATTGACACTTTTGTCAATCGATTGACATTTTTCAGCACTGACGACTTTTAGTAAAACGGCCATAACTTCCTCTAGGAAACTCGAAAACGCGCACGGTTTGAAGCGTTGGAAACTAGACTCAAAGACCTTTCTTTTGGTATGTAATTCATGTACAAAAATTATAACTCATTTTTAAGGGCATTGCTTCAAAGTAGACCCACTTGTATTCTAGTAGCGATAAAAGCGTATTAGAGCATTCTTTGATGAATTCACCTGTTGTTTCATATAAGATTTGATTTCTCCTCGTATATCCATGGTTATTGTTCCCAGTACTTTATATTGCTGTATTAAGTCACATGTCATTCATTTGGAGTCAGTTGTACATGCATGGTGAGTGTGAATGTTGGTCAGTGTGGAAAAGAGTAATGGTCAGTGTGGCATAGTGAGTGCGGTTGAGATTGTGTTGTGGACACTCCCTGGTAAGTGAGTACCAAAGTGTGTGGTGATTGAGATTGCGGCGAGGGTGTCTTTGAAATGCGACGATGGCAAAACTGGACACTCCCTGACGACCATGGTAGCGTCAAAGTGTGTGAAGCCGAACTTGGACATTCCCTGGCACCCATGGAAGTGCTAAAGTGTGGCCTACGGACACTCCCTGATACCCGAGTCTGGATACTACGTGAGGGTTCCTCCGGTATTTGCATGGCGGTTTAGGTAGTCAAAGTGTGAGGCATTGGACAGTCCCTGGTACCCCGGACCAAAGTGTGAGGCAAACTGGACATTCCCTGGCACCCCTGTGCTAAAGTGTGGCTATCTTAGCATTTCAAAGATACCGGTGTGTGATGGTGGGTTGTTGGGTTTTGTCGAGAGAAAAGAGTCGATAAGATGAGATGGTGCATTGGTCTCATACACGGTCACTTATATGTGAATTATATCTTTTAAATAATATTATGCTTGTTTCATAAAATGAACTCCTTGCTCTAATGTAAACTTGTTAAATTAAATGAGAAATGGAAAAAGGGTAATTAAGTATGTTTTATATTCAAAGTTATGTTTTTAATACTCACCAGCTTCTTGAAGCTGACGACGTTGATGCGTCCTGGACAATCGTGTCTAGGCTTTTCAGGTTATAATCAGATCGGCCTGTATGACTACGCCAATTGAGTTTGACTATTGGGGAAGAAGAATGTTTAATTATGCTATGCTTTAAGTTTATACGTTTTAAGTTATGAACTAGTTTGTAATAAGGATGACTGTAATAGACGATAAGTTATTGTTTTGTTTCAAGGCGGTCTGTGCATTTAGATGACCCGTGTTGTAATATTTATTAAGTTAGAAAAATTTTATAAGCCTTGATTGCTCTACTCTGATTAATGGTTTTATGTTGTTCGACGTTTGGGACGGAATTGATCCTTCAAACTGTCGCGACCTACGGGTCCATAAAGGAAATTAAACGCTTTCCATATTTATGCTACGTCGGGGCGTGACAAATACCCAAATGAACTTTGGTTTCCCATCCCTCATTTTATTTTTAAAATCAATTTTCAGTACATTCAGTAATTTTTAGTCAGACCAGACTTTAAAATGTTCCTACGTGTACATCTGGCTTTTATTAGCTGGTTCGATAAGAGTTATTTGCACGATCCCAACGTCACCAGATATTGTCTAGTGAGGTGGTTGACCCTGGAGGTAGTGGCAAAACTAGGTAAAGCCAAAGTTTTCTCGTAGCCTCTTACTGGCGTTCTAGCTTGCTAGTGGTTCTAGACCCATCTCTTTTACTAGAGGAGGATGGGCGGTGGTGACAACTTGGATGCTCTGGATTGAGTAGCCTCTTTCGTATAGGTACAAAGGATACTTGCACCATATATGTATCCAACCTAGCGGATACGCTTAGGATTTTTTAGAAGTTTTCCTTTTACTTCTATATAGGATAAAATTAGATACGTTAATGTTATTTTGGGTATGTTAATTGCATACAACACATTGTCACATGTTTAACTACTTTCATATGCTAGAAACTCTTTAAACTTTAAATATTTTGAAACATTGTGAGAATATTTACTAAATCCAAATGGATGAGTAAGCATAAACTATGCAGTCTAAAGACAAGTAGTGGAAACTAATTAACCCATGTGAGCTTTTGTACCAATCTTCCTTTTTGAGGGTTACTTTTCCTTTCAGTCTCATTCTCTTTATCATATCACTCATTGAAAGTCTCATTATTCTTTTTGATTAATCACTAGAAGAGAACATTTAGAATTTACCAAATTTAGAACTTCTAAATTGCTTGAATGAACAAAGTCAATCTATTTTGAAAATGATTCAGGTCATCTTTTCTTTCAAACACACCTTCATTCACCTTATACTGCCTTATTCTCAATTCTCTCTAAATCATGCCTTGATCCACCTGGGAGTACAGACCTCACTTCTATATCCCGGTATGTGATTGGACTATAAAGATGTTGCAAGAATAGAAAGAAGAGGTAAAGAAAAAAAAAGAAGTGGCAAAAGAAGAAAAGAATACATATCATGTCACCAAAAGAAACTGACAAAAGATGGTACAAATGATAAAAAAGGAGAAGAAGAAGAAGAAGAAGAAGAAAAGATTGGAATGAATTATGCAAACACTCCAGTCACATACTTAGAACAAATACACCCCAAATCTCCTAATCATTTTGGTTCCTATCCAATACCAGTCAAAGTTCTAATAATTTGAAAGAGATTGATTTTTAAATTTAAGTGATAAAGATGTTCCCCACGGTAGATCGCTCTTCTAGTGCTAAGTATTCTTTCATGAGACTTACTGTATTCCAAATGCCTATATATTGAGTCATCAAAATGGAAACAACTCCCCTATCTTTGCTTCCCTATCATGTGAGATGTTCTCTACACTTGTTTCTGAGAGTTTCTCATTAAAAGAGTGAAATCCCAATGAGATTTGAGTTAAAACTACAAGTTTTATGACTGTTGTTGGTTATGTAAACTTTGAAGTTAAGATCAGCTGCTTGGCTTTTCAAGCACACACTGTAAGTTTAAAGAGTATAAGAAAAAGGCTGCTATCGACAAACTGTGAGTGTGTGTGTTACGTTACTGATACATAGTTGGAAATTTCATTTTATTGCCAAATTTAATCCTATTTGTTGTAAATGGAGAAAATCTACCATTATTTTTACATTTAAAATTTTAAGTTGAATTTTGTGGGTACATTCACTACAAACCCTCAGAAGACAACACCCGTCCACTAGGGGTAACCTAGGGGTTTAACAGCTTGTTGCATACGCTAAATACAATCGTGATTCCTGCGACAGTGAGTTACGTTTTATTTTCCTTAGTCTACTCCGACTTTTAATAAACTTTTAGAACAATCTTCCTTTCACTTCCATGGTAAGGACTAGCAATAAGCTAATTGAAGGGTGTGACAAGCATTGAATATTGCATATTCATATGTTAATGTTCTAGATACAGTGCCTATTTAATCCCCTAAGAAGCATATTTTATCTATGTTTTCCACATACAGTATTTCTATAACCATAAATGTCAAACACATATATCTTTGTATTTTTACAGGTTTTTGAGAACATTGCACCAGCTGAAGGAAGGAAAGAAAAGAAGAAACAAAAACTGAAAACAATCATAAGATCCATCCTACAGAGATCGATCTTCAGAACTGCACAAGATTGATCATGTGTTCTCAGTATATCAGAATGATTCAAAGCAAACAGATGTGATATTCTGTCAGAACAAAAACTGTTCTAAAATTGTCAAAAATGGCAATACTTCACTTTCATCTCCATGGATTATCCTGTTCAAATGATGAACTCAATGACGAATCTTCATCCTCCTTCAAAGCATTTTCGTCTATAAATAACATCCACTGGAAGAAGAATGGAAGAAGAAGATGAGGAAAAGAGGAGACGGAGAAGGAACCATAGGAAGAACTCCATATAGCCAAAGTTACCATGTGAGCTTCTCATAGTATCCTTAGGAGTAGAAATTTAAGATTTTCTTTACTTAACTTCATTTCAAAAGTTGTAAAGAATTTCTTTCTGTAATATTTGGTTTTGATTTCAAAGTTCTGTAATCAAACTCTATTATCTGTATTTCTCAAATTAGTTATTGAATATTTGTTTTCTTGTAGTTCGTTTGTTAATTTGTAGTAGAAAATCACTTCTAATTTAGTTTTGATTGCAAAACCCAAAATTTCTATAATTACTTTGATCTACTGTAAGAAAAATTAGTTTTTAGATTTTGAGTTTCTTAAAGTTTTTAGGATAGTTAGTAGATATATATCTTCCTTAAAATAGTTTGAAACCCAAATTACCAGTTTTTCCAACAAAATTTTATTCACTGTAAGACAGAATTTTCCAATGGAATTCTGGATGTCTTTACTTCGTAGTTGTTATAATCACTTATTAGAGCCCCAAGAATACCCACTCCTAAATTAGATTAGGATTTAGTTTGGCATTGCTTGTGTGTTTAGAGTTAAGGTTGAAGGTGTAGTAGCCAATATTTATTTCAGTTCATTTATGTTTTAATAGTTTAGTTGTACTAAACTTTGTTATTTTGCAGATTCCATAAACTCAATCACAACTTATGTTAAGTGAAGAAAAAGTGTATTAAAATTAGTTTCTACTCTTTTCTTGGTGTTATGATCCTAAATCTTAATTAGACTACCTAATTAAGATTGAATTAAGATTGTGTACATCTACTTATTTTTTCTTTAAAATTTATTTTGATGATAGATTTAATTCCAAAAATGTTAGGCTAAACCTCTAATTGGGAATCTGCAATAAAAACATAGAAATCACAACTTCTGTGCACTAATCTTAAATGGGCAGATTTATCTAGATGGGTTGTTTTTTCCATTTCAGGCCAAAAATAACTATGGTTTATGAATATTTAACATATTTATATCCTATAGCCATATTGGTCTTCAAAGTATTACGCATTTGAGATAAGAATTTAATTATGAGAATTGTCAAACTATACCATTTGTCATTAAAAAAAAAACACCTAGCATACAAAATAATTTATTTAATAAATTTCATATTTCAAGTATGTGCATATATATATATATATATATATATATATCCATCCATTAATGGACAGGCAATCGTGTAGTGACAGTGTGACGGGGACTGTGCACCGAGTAACCCACATCCGCGGGTTTGAGTTCGAACTTGGTAACTGTCCGATTGCCTCTTTATTTTTCTTTAAACTAAACGACGTCATTTCATATCAAACATGACACACTTGATATGACTTCAACTGTTATAAGTTTATTTTCAAATAAAGAATCACTCTGTTTAAAAATGCTAAAGCCTTTCAAAAGCACAAAAGTTGTGTAATCTAGCTTTGATTTGCATATCCCCAATCCCGTTAAATAATTTCTCCCAAGTTAATTGATATTTCCTGTTTTTAGATAACTTAGATTAAATATTTGTATTATTTCCATCTTTCGCTATGATAAAATCCAAAAAGTTCATTTCATGTGAATCTAGCTTTTATCACATTTTCTTCCTTTTCTCACTAGCATCTTAGTTAGTTTATTTTTAATGTGTAGTGTTAAAATCTTTACCGTAAACTACTAGGAAAGAAATAGTTTTAATTAGTTTTAATGCAAAATTTTAAGAATCAGTAGTTTAGGAAAAGCCCCAAAAATCGTTCATTTTTATTTTCCTTTTAGGGACAAAATGAATACTTCCTATCTTAAAAAAAAAATTCTGCCATTTCCTATGTGTTCGACCTGGTCTTACCAGAACTTTAATACTTGTACGATCACCTACACTTGGGTGTTGATAAGAAAACGCGTTAGTACGGACTCGTGATGGACAAATAATTTTCTCTCCCAATTTCATTCTCAATAACGTCCTATGTGTAGTGCTTTTTTCAGCTAAACTTAATTTCCATTAGCAAATTGGCCTCTGATTCCTTTTGTATCACAGTGTTTCTAAGCCAAATTTGTGTCATACAGGACCTATACTCGGGAAAGATGATTGGGATAGGATTTAAACTGGAGGGACTCTACTATCTCAATCAGCCCAAGAAAGGGACATGCAACTCTGTTCAAGCTCTGGCTTCTGGTCTTTGGCATCAACGTCTTATGGTCTTTGGCATCAACGTCTTGGACATCCTTCAAATAAAGTTTTCCAGTTATTCCCTTTTTCAAAAAAAAAATCTTGTGGTACAGACAAGTGTTTAATTTTCCCATTGGCAAAACAAACAAGATCACCATTTCCGTTGAGTTCCATTTCCAGTAAAATATGTTTTGATTTGATATATGTTGACATTTAGGGTAGGTTATAAAATTGCTTCCCTTTTTGTTGCAAAATATTTTCTCACTATCGTAGATGATTTTACTAGGAGTGCATGGGTTCATTTGATGAAACATAAATCTAACACAAGGGACCTTCTAGTTAAATTCATTCACATGGCTGAGACCCAATTCCAATCTAAGGTCAAAATAGTATGTAGTGACAATGGCCATGAGTTCAAACTTGAAAATTTTTATGCTCTCAAAGGCATTGTTCATCAATCTAGTTGTGGACACACCTCAACAAAATGGTGTTGTTGAGCTCAAACATAGGCATTTGCTCAATGTAATTCAAGCCGGGCTACCTAGACAGTTTTGGGGGGATGCAATTCTTGCATCAACATATCTCATAAATAGAACACCAATACCTCTTCTTCATGGAAAAACACCAGTTGTGAAATTGTTTCATCAAGCTCCTAATTATTCTCACTTAAGGGTATTTGGTTGTTTATGTTTTGTCTCCACCCACGCACAAAGACCTTCAAAATTTGACCCCCGTGCAACTCGTTACATTTTTCTTGGATACCCTTATGGTCAAAAAGGTTATTATGTATTTGATCTCAACCTCAAAAAGGTTTTTGTCTCACGGGATGTAACTTTCTTTAAAGAAATATTCCCTTTTCAAAATCTTACTCATTCCGCTACACTACACCTATGCCATAACCTAATACATCCCTTTTGACATTTGATGTTGACTATTTCCTAGAGCTCCCATCTTCATCCCAACAATCAGAGGAAACTCTCTCTTGTCAAACACCATATGTAGATGTGATCACCCCCTCAATTTCCCCAGCCCCATCACCTGATAATTCACCTAGAGAAATTATACCTCCACCATCCTCAACTCTACCACTTTCACGGTTCCCGATTCTTCCTCCTCTCTAACACCACCATTGCTCAATGTGGTGCACGTCAAACCAAGCCACCAACTTTTTTAGTAGGATTTTCATGTCGAGGCAGCCCTCCCATCGAGACCCAAACCTACATCTTCCATGAACGTGGTCAAGTCTTCAGGTAGTGCCCATTCTCTTTCAAAAAATTTTATCCTATGATCAACTTTATTATAATCATAAAGCCTTTGCCACTCACTTCACTCCTCTCAAAGTACCAGGAAGTTTTTTGCAGGTAGTTAAAGATCCAAAGTGGAGGGATGCCATGCAACAATAAATTGCAACCCTCCAAGCCAACAAAACATGGACTCTCATGCCATTGCCATCTCACAAATGCCCTATCGGGTGCAAGTGGGTGTATATAATCAAGTTCAACCCAGATGGGACAATCGAGCAGTATAAAGCTCAGTTAGTGGTGAAAGGGTACAGTCAAATAGAGGGTATTGATTAAGGGGAAAATTTTCCCCTGTGGCGAAATTGGTGACTGTTCGTGTGCTTCATAGCATTGCAGCCTTACAAGGATGGCACTTTTACCAACTAGAGGTAAACAATACGATCTTGCATGGCGATCTTGATGAGGATTTCTACATGTCCTTGCCTTCTGGTTTCGGAAAAAAGGGGGAGACTCGTGTGTGAAAATTAAACAAATCCTTGCACGGACTAAAGCAGGCATTGAGACAATGGTTTCTCAAACAGTCAATCGCTCTCAAAGCTGCTGGACTTCATCAATTATTGTCCGACTACTCATTGTTCGTCCGAAATCATCAAGGTAGCTTCATAGCGCTACTTGTCTATGTTGATGATGTGATATTGGCAAGCAACAACTTACATGACATTGAGGACACTAAGCAATTTCTTTCCAATCATTTAAAGCTCAAAGACTTGGGTCAGATCAAATACTTATTGGGGAAAAAGGTTGCAAGGTCAAAATGTGGTATAAATTTGTGTCAACAAAAATATTAGATGATGCCAAGTTCCTAGGTGTCAAACCTTCACAGCTCCCTGTGGAACAAAATTTGTCACTCACACTAACAAAGGGGAAGCTATTGAATGATCCATCTTCATACAGACGGCTTGTAGGTAGGTTAATTTACTTGACCATCATAAGACCTGATCTTGTTTATATGGTTCATGTATTGATTCAATTCATGTATAAGCACGGCAGCCTGTAATGCCCTGTATTTTTTAATGTTTGTTTATAAATAAATTCTATTGTATTGTGTTAATCTTGTTTTGTCACGCCTCGGAGAAGCAAAAATAGAGAAAATAAATTCCATAGGTTCGTGACTTGTGAATAACCACATTGTTATCTACTCAAACCAACAAATACAATGATAGGGAGGATGCTATTCATAGAACATATATATCTTATAAACATAATCAGAGACTACAGCAAAAACTCTCAGGTCCCAAGCAAATAAAACTATTACCAAAGTTGGCTTATAGTATGAAGCCTACAACGATATTTACACAAATATGACCGATATATAAACTAGCTATTACACAACAGCACGACTTTGTCTTCAAACCTTCAGCTCCAAATTCGGCAAAACATTAAGCCTCCGTTCTGAATACCTACAAAGCTCTTGACATTGGAATGTCTAGGGCATAAATGTCATCAGATTTGAATATAAAGCTGTGTGAGTACATCAACCAACACTCCTTACACGTTACTATTTAGCATCTAAAAATGCAGTTAACTTCTTATCAATGACATCACTCACAAATATAGTAGAGGTCTTATTAAATTATATAATAAAGATAACAGGAATCATAATAAATAAAGACAAAGGTAATGGTATAACATCTCATCATGCTGTTCACCAAACCCATGCATGTAACCCATATATCCATGCATCTATCTTATTGTCGGGATACTGAATCCACGACGAACAACCATCTCATCTATCCATACTCATATTCATATTCTTATCCCTATCCATATCCATGCGTCGATAAAACAATGCCAATCTGTATCCATGCATCAATACAACATAATTTAGCCAATAGGCCACACTCGTCATCTACACAGTGGTGTCCTACATCACACGATCCCTTGATAGGTTACCGGTCATCTACATGATACATTATATCTATAAACGATGGGAGCGGCTCATCGGACATCTTCTATGGTGTGTATACTCTCACTGGTCGTCTACACATCTGAGAATACATTAGAGCACTAGCAGGATGTCATCAACTATACACTGGACGTCTTCAAAAGTGTACACGCATCACAGGATGTCTTAAACAGTGAGAGGCACACTAGGAACACTAACCATCCCACGTCCACCTGGCTTGTCAACCGTTGATCCCACAGATCCAAAATATACATATCACATTATTCTACATAAAGGCACATATCCCAATTCTCATCATATTCTTTTATCTCGTCATACCACTATCCCATGCATGCTGACCACATGTCATGCACTACTCATGCTCCGGATGCAGAATTACCACATGCGACATCTTTTATCATCTACTCATTAACTAGTTATTAACATGCAATCGTGTTCCATCTACTATACAATCCAGTAACAACATATGGAAGTTAATCAATAAAAAGTTCATTATATTGATAGTTAATATAAGGTAGCTCATCTCATAACATTAATGTAAACATCCTATAAGTCTATTATAACATCATAATGAGTATTCCCAAATCCAAATATCACAGTATCATATGTGTTATAACTATATCATCATTTGTATAACTATCGACAACTAAGTACATCATAACCAACTCGTAGCATATAACAATATTAATAAGAACATTTTGTTCTTGCCCAATGGATTGGCCAAGCAAGGCAATTAATTGGGAAAAAAGGGTAATTGATTAGGAATCAAATTATGGCAATCAATTGGCATACCAATCGATTGGTCAATGATCCAATCAATTGGAAGAAAAGCCAATCGATTAGGACATCGTCTTCTTCATAAAAAATGTCTGTTACATTATAAAAACTTTGGGGATTCCTTTCCTTCCTCATGCACGTTCTTAAACACATACAAAACATCCCAAAACCATCCCTTAAGTGAGTCACTGGACTTACCTTACTCTGGCGTTCCGGTGACAGCGTTTCGTACTCTATGACGGTGACTATGGTGAACTCCCTCTTCTTATTCTCTTCTCTGGTCTCTTCTCTCTCTCTATTATCCTTCTTCTGCTTCTTTTCTTCTTCTCCTCCTCCTCTCCACCCGAGAGTGTATATATTTATAAATATATAGATATATGTATATATTTATATATGTGTATATATATGGGTTTTTCTCTCTCTCTCTCTCTTTTTCTCTCTCTCTCACACACACACACACAAATACACACACAAAGCCAATTATGTATATGTATAAAGGAAGGGGATTATATAGGGGAGGGGAAGAAACCACAACAATTCAAACTAAACTTGGAGGCCAAGTTCTGCCATTCCCAATCGATTAAGATAAGGTGGCAATCGATTGGTTGTAGGTTGGCAAAAAGGCAATCGATTGGTAGAAGGAAAAATGATTGGTAAACCAAAAGTGGCAATCCATCGGAGAAAGGGTCCAATCGATTTGGCACTCAAACTCACCAAAGGCTTGGAAATGGGCACTCAAACTCACCAAAGGCTAGGAAAGTAATAGGAGTATATATATACATTTGAAAATACAGGGTATTACATTATCCACCATTTATCAAAACATTTCGTCCTCGAAATCTGAAGTAGTAGTCCTAAAACAAAAAGAATTCCATCTCGCAAGTCATACTCTAAAAATGCTTAAGTTCTTATTTTACAAAAATGATTACATCAACGGCCAATTAGATAAGTTCGATCTAACAGTATTAGGGCGACAACTACCAATATCAGTTTTAGCTATATTAAATTAGTATGTCAAGCTTTGGGAAAAAATCCTAGTCATAGGATTTAGCTCTATGAATAGATTGTGATACCTAGGATCTATATGAATTAACTATTCTCCTAACACAGAAGGTTCCTGCCTCAGGTCAAACTCTATGGTGTGAGGGTTCTACCAATCAAGCGAGCTAATCTCGTCTAAATCATAGCGAAGCATTGCTATCTACTCTTGTCTTTGAAGATGTTTCATACTATGCTGACAATGTCTCCTATCTTTGGACTTCTTGTCACGATCTTGGCATCCTCAGTCGATCTCTTATTGTCCACGACATTCTTGCTAACTCTAGTGTTATTGTCGCCCTTCAATATGTTGACTTAAAAGCATTATGACTCTAGCATCGTAGTTAGTAATTTAAACTTCCTCAAGTGCCTCTAAATTCCCACGTACTATCGATATAATCATCTCTTCGAGGTTGTGAAATCCATTAAATACTTGTTCTGGTTACGTGTACTAAGTAAATAGTTTAGGCAGGCTATGTATTGATCTCGTGAGCTGATCTACTATATAATATCTCAACTAGAGGAAAGCTATAGGAGATCGGTGTCAAAAATCAATCTTCTATAGTACCCGTTGTAATCCTGGTGTTGTCTCTGTGTTACTCATATTTATTCTCATATAATTGCAATCTTCTGGTTCATCCTCTTTGGTCAGACAATTCTAGGACACATGGCACACCACCAAGGCACATCCAAAGTTATTAGAGTTCCAAAAACCTCAATAATAAAAGTTTTGACTCATAAACTCAACACTTTCTAATGATTTTCAAAAAGATTTTAAACTCACACTCCCAAACACACACTAATGAAGTCCATTTTTGAAAGTAGCACTTTTATAAGTTAAGGGAGTCCCAAAGGTACCCTCATGTTTAATTAGAAGTAAAATCGAACTCTTAAAGTAGGAGAAACAAGCATCAACCAGGGTTTTTTTGATCAGTTGAACTGCCCCTTTCGACTGGTAGAATGACCCCCGGGCAGAATTCTCCCCTGCTGCAGAATTTTGCCTAGTGCCATTCAACCACTTCGAGTTTAACCAACTTTCAAACATTTCAAAACATCAAGTTCATTTCTAAAACATGTAAAAACATTAACAGATCAAATTATCAGACTAACGGTTTTTGAATTTTATTTTAGAAAACTTGTTTAAATGCATGCAAGTAGTAACAATATTAATTAAATGCCAATCACAAGCCAAGCACATAAAACTAAAAACTAAAATGAAATAAAAACATCCAAACGATGCCTCTATCTCCCATGGCTCTATCTCCATAGAACCTCCTTCTTGGTATGGTCGCCTCCGGCTCCACTTCATGGACAATGGCTTGCTCTTCCATCTTCATGGATTTCCTATTCTATTACAGAAATCTTATGCTTCTTTCGAAGCTCACAATTTTTCTAGAAAAGGAAATAGTAGTAATAAAATAAAAGGGCTAGGGAAACCAATGCGACTTTCCCATTCGTAGGATTGAAGTCGCAGTTCCCTTTACACATGCCTTAAACCAAACAATAATTAAAACACACCAATCACAAACAATTAAATACAAAAAATTAAAAAGTCAAAACGTGGTGCCATGGGAGATAAACTTATCTTGTTGCAAAGGGTTAGTTATACATACAACCACGCACATATATAAAAAAAAATCTATAACCAATGGAACTACTAATTTAATTGCATAAACCATAAACTATTTGTGTAAGTAATTTGTATTCTAAAACAACATCTCTGGTTTTCTGTCACAGGCTGATTTAAAATTTTCAGAACAGTAAGTAAATAATTTTAAAGTCTTTAAAACTGTGAAAAATACACCTAGACAGATAACTAATTTCGATCGATCGAAGCTTATTCGATCGCTCAAAACTGGCATTGGTTCGATCGATCAAAACTCTTTCGATCGATTGAACACAGAGAGTTTCAATCGATCAAAACAAGTTCGATCGATCAAAACTGCCTTGCATCCAATGCTATCACAAATTTATTTTCTACTACGAAACTGTTGCAGAAATAGATCTGTGACGATGCAGTTTCAAAAACAGCACTAAATACAAATATGCAAATCAAACTAGTATTCCAAAATGCATCTATAGATCCAAATAAGCATGGTTCAAATACCAATTAAATAAAAAGTTGGTTTAAAATATATTTAAACGCACAGCAGAAAAATTAAGTTACAAAAACTTTATTGGTAGCCCGGATCTACTATCAACTCTACAGATGCGTAAACAAAAGAGGGAGAAGAGTTATACCTCAGGTCTTTAATCTAATTCTAATTTTCTTATTCCTTGATGGTGCAGCAGCCTCCATTAGGTTATCTTCACCCTTATGACTCCTGCGGATGCTTTCGGAGATGCTAGAGTTGGTGGAAACTCTAACGGGGAGGATAAGAAGGCTAAGGAAACCCTAAAACAGTTTCTACAACTCTCGTATTGAAAAACGACGATTATTAAACTTTGTACGCAGCTGCCCTATTTATAGATTTCCAAACTAACTTTAACCCTTCAATCGATCGAAGTGGTTTCAATCGATCGAATTCCTCTAGACTTCAATCAATCGAAAGACTTTTGATCGAACAAACTTGTCTTGACAAAATCCTCAAGTGCCCTTGCAAGTATCCTAGAGGAGCTAAGAAAGGGACCTCCTAGACTCTTTATTGTTGGCTCAAACCAATTGTTAATTCCCATGACCAAACTCTTTGATCAGGAAACTAACCAGATGGACAATTAACGTTTACTCCACTATAAAATGATAACTGAACTCCAACGCAACAGAACATATCCGAAGTGATAACTAGACTTGTATGGTGTAGTAATGTCCCTCTACCATCAGCATTCGTAATCATATTCAAGTAGTCGGATAACTGTTACTGTCAACCTGAATCATGATTACTTCTTGCATTCCTTGAGTCCCATTCACCACTCATGATTACCAAACATGTTGATAACTACTTATCAACAAGACTGCAATTCTCAGTAATCAACTTGGTGACATTCTCAAAGGGAATGCTTACTCTATATCAGAGGGTAGATTCTATCTTGGCAATATATGTTCACAACCCTATGAATATGACATACGCAAGATACCCATGTGTTGATCTTTAAGACCTCACTGATTGGTAAATCAAAGCAGCCATATCCACAGTCTGTGTTCATAATTGTCTCAAGATTAAGAGCACGTACCTTATACAAGTTATGAGTTCCTATCGACTGTTGACAGTCTTAAATGTGAATAGGAAAGCTCAGGCCCGTCAATGCACTAAAAGCACTAGCATATTAACTGAGATATACCCCAGTGATTGAGATTCATCACTCCATCCAATGGTAGTTAATCATGCTACAGTGTAAACCTGATGAGATATCCATTCTCATCATTCACTGTGACAAATTCTAAGTATCAATGAGTAGTAATTCGTATCTCGCTTGTATGTATCTCATACACACAGGAATTACTTACTATGATACTTAAGGATTAACAATCATCTCATGAAAGAAACATACACAATGACATGTAAAGCTGATATCCATATATTAAAATGTCAATATCTCATACAAAAAGTAATGGTTTGAGGGCATAAACCCAAAATGGGGTTCTCTTAATCTCACTCACTCTGCTCTCTCTCCCCCTCGCTGTGCTCTCTCTCGATCTCTCACTCTCTCTCGATCTCTCACTCCCTCTCTCTCTCTCGATCTCTCTCTCTCTCTCTCGATCTCTCACTGTGCTGGCTAGGTTCACGCCCCCGCCGCCCCCTCGCTGTCATCGCAGCTCTGGCATCTCCGCCTCTAAGTAACATTATTCTCTTTCTCGCCCTCTGTCGCTCTCGAGATCTATCTCACTCTCTCCCTCTCTCGATCTATCTCCCTCTTGAGATCGAACATAAAAAAATCTCTACATTGCATCATGTAATGGCTTGATTTTGTTGACTGATATCTTGTGTCTAATTCGATTATTTTATTATGAAAGTGGAATGTGTCTTAATGCAACATTTTCAAAACCGTCTAATAGATTCTTAAAGAAGCATAAGAAATTCAAACATAATATTATACACTATCACGTTGATATAAAGAATATATGCAATGTTCCCTAAAAAAAAAAAAGAATATATGCAATGTATGTGTTTTAGTTTATAACGGTTATGATCTTTGTTTTTGTAGCAGCTGTTTTGAATACTTCCATAAACCATGTGATCAATCAAAATATGAAGTATTTGCATGAATTCATTAGTAATCATTGGATGAGTCATGTATGTAACTTTTAAAACAAATTAAGGGGTTGTTTGGTAATTGCAAAAATACTATCAAACCAAGTTATTTTTTTTCATCAAACATCATAATTCTTGTGTTCATAAAAGCTCCTCCATCTTACCCAAATTAAGAGTCCATTGATTGCACTTTGCTCATTATTTTCTTTATTTAACTTCAAGCATTATGGACAGTAACATGGAGGGGGGGTTCGGCCAGAAATGACAATATGGATAAAGAGGCAGAGACAGTTAAATTGAGGGTAGATTATGAAAGTGATGAATGGGGGGACACCTCCAATTGTCATGATATTTCCAATCCTCAAGTGTGATCTCAAACCTAGCCTTGGCTAATAATTTCAAATAATAGAGGATGTTTACAATTTCTACAATGCATATGCTAAACAAGGTGGCTTTAGTATTCGAAGTTAGGTGTCTAAGAAGATGGAAGGAAGTGAAGTGGTTTACAGGAAGGAGTTTGTTTGTTTTAAACAAGGAAAGGGAATAATGGTTGTGGATGTTGCAAGCCAAAGGCGTCAGGGAATGGTGAAAGAGGGTTATAAAGCAAAGATAGCTATGGTGAGATCCAACTCTGGGGTATATATAGTGACACAATTAGTTGAGGGTCATTGTCACCCATTGGCAACCCCTTCAAAGAAGCATCTTTTGAGATCTCACCGATCTGTTTCGAGTGCCAAAAGAGTTTGACTCAACAACTTGGAGTTGTGAACATACCCACGCATCAGTAATTTAGTTTTCTTAGAGTCCAAGCTGGAGGGTTTGAAAACATTGGATGTACACAAAAAGATTCATATAATCAACAAAGGGATATGCGTAAGGAGAAAAATGGGCATGATGGAGAAATGTTGAGTGAGTATTTAAAATTGGAACAGGCCAAGAATCCATCATTCACATACAAAATTTAGGCAGATCGTAACCAAATGATAAAACATTGTTTTTGGGCCGATGGGACATCCAGACGGGCTTATAAATTTTATGGGATGTGGTCGTCTTTGATACTACATACAACACCAATCGCTATGGTATGATTTTTGCACCACTAATTGGGGTTAACAATGATGATCAGATGATTATTTTTGCTTGTGCATTTTTAAGTGACGAGACCACAGTTTCATTTATTTGACTATTCAACCAATTTTTGGAGGCTATGCCATGTGATGCCCCTAAGATGATCATTACTGATCAAGATCCCGCAATGACTAAAGCAATTTCCAATACTCTTCCACCATAGGTTTTGTAGTTGGCACATTTTGATGAAGTTTTCTGAGAAGATAGACTCGGTCAAATATAGTAAGCACCATTCAGAGTTCTCCAATTATATTTGGAATTTGGAGTCTAGGGAAGAGTTCAACGAGATATAGTGTCATGCCCCGGAGCAGCAAAACAAGAGAAAAATAACTTTCCTTTTTTTGGGTCCATAGGGAATGATAACTGAAAGTCACTAATTATCCACACCACACGGTACTAGTCCACAAGATAAGCAGAAACAGTAACATAATCAACTGGATATAAAAGCAGTGTTACTGATACAAACATCATAGTGATCCTCAGGATCATAACAGGTCTGTAGACAACATATGCCCAAGTACCCGTTAAACTAATAAAGTTCGACAGAAATAACAGAAATATAAACTAGATATAACTATCTTCAGATCTTCAGCTAGTGTAAGGGTAGTGTGGATATTGCAGTTTAACCACAGCTTTTTAAAACGTTTTCACTTTCAAAATCAAAACACGAGTCGCCACTTAATTTTTAAAAGGAAAATTAAGAAACCATTTAAAAGCAAATAGATATTTTTTAAAACCAGAGATTTCTAGGTCCGGGGATTATGGAATAGGAGGGGAAGGAGCCCGGCAGGCTAAAACACCCCCTCTCTCATCCTATCTAGCGATAGGCCTCTACTCAACCTCCTTTTAATCAAATTAAAATCTAAGTATGCCCTCAACTAATACATAGATATTTATACATTTACAAAAGCATGTTAAAATGCTGTAAAATTGCCAACAGTAAAATGGCATACAAAACCAAATAATTCAAATAGCAAGCAAATGATATGCAAAAATAGAGAACGAGGAAACTTACCCAGGATCCCGCTGTGTTATAGAAACTTGCAATGCATACACAAAATATAAAGCCTAGAAAAAAGGTTTCTAACGCATAATACACATAAGGCAAGACCTAGTCTAAGGTGTCGCACATGGAGTCAAAAATCGATAAAATAAAAAATGAAATAAACCAAAGAAAGAGTCAAGAAATTGTACCTCCATAGCGCTGCAAAATAGAGGGTTAGTCCACATACTTTGAACAAGATATGATATAAAATCCTAAATAACATTCCTAAACTTCTAGCTTAAATCTATCAAGTATGAAAGAATTGACATGATCATGAATTCTTTCAGATTAATTGGAAACACAATATCTCTATAGATATACAAGTCTCAACTAAGAGCCAATGTAATGTCTGTATAGAGCTGGCATAGTCCCAACATGACCACAAGGAACTCACAATTAGGTTCAATTAAATTCAACTTAGTTCCAACACAAAATGAATCCTAATTACAAATATCCACCTACATGGATGAATGCATATGAATACATGAATATGAACAAGGGTAAGCTACAAACTATTTATTAATTTGGATCATTTAGCCTCTGGATTTAAGTTTAATTAATCATTATAAAACATGGTTTAAGCCCTAGGTCATTGAAAAGTCATTTAGATCATTATTTACAAAGTTTATTAAATCTGTGATAGAATTCTAGAAATTATAAAGAGTAGACCAGGACTTTAAAAATAGAAATATCATACTTCCATCGGTTGGATCTTAGTGATATTTGGACACAAGGTGCCTCGGTGAGTCTAGTTTCTAACCAAAAAGAAAATTAAAGATCCAACGGTTCAATCTCTGGGAATTGGGTTATAACCAGACATCACTCAGAATTTTAACAACTTCTGTCCAGAGATTTTGTGTGATTTTCTAAAAATAGTAATAAATCCGAATAACTCTAATCTTTTTAGAGTATCTTATTAACACATTAAACTTCATAGAAAATTTTATTTAAAGTCGAAAATACTTGGTTAAGGCTTTGATAAATTCAAATCAAAACTGACTTACTGTTCTAAAATTTTGGACAGAGAATGGCTAGTTTACAAATCCTAAGACCAAGCCATCTTAAACATGGAATCTCATCAAAACAAAAAAAATCTAGTGATGCATATATGAGTTGTGAACAATCTCTAATTGGTCTCATTCAATTCCCATATATGGACCATGATTTAATTAAAAATCTTGGATCACGGTGGGTTCATGAATTCACTGCTCCATTTGTTGAGTTCATCTTTTTTGTTAAATCTATTAACCAAACCATAGAGGTTGACTCATCCTAGAACTAATTCTCCTTCCCATTGATGGTCATTGGAGATTAAATATGACTAATCCATGTGAGCCTCAATGGAATATGGAAAGGATTCCATAAGGCCTTAAATTAGAGGACCTAAGTCATGAATTAAGACTTAGACCTATCTAATTATGCATGAACATGGCTATTCGCATTTGAATCACAAGTTCATAGAGTATTTAACAAGGCCAACTCAAAGGGAGTCCTATGAGATATTGAGAATCTCATGGATCCCAAGAGGAGAATATAACAAAAGAAAGGGAAATCAAAATTCAAATGATACTCAAAGTTAAACTTTGCTTCATAGTTTATTTAGTCTTAAACCTCAAGCTACTTTAATCCAAATGAAGTGAAAAGAGCAAATGAAAGTTTAATCACAATTCTAGTGGTGTGTGATGAAATGAGGTGGGAATAGACTTTTTGAAAATGTGTAAAAGATCTTAAATAACTCTATGAATTGTGATTAACTTGGATTAAGTACTAACTAGTCTAGAGTTTATCTCCAATTATCCTCAACCTTCTTTGTGATTTGAAGGACTTCCAAGGATTATTCAAGCTCTTCTCCTAGCTTATGCAATGACTTACTCCTTGATTCTCTTAATTTTTCTCTAAGATTCTCCTAATCAAAACCTAAGAGATTCAATATTCAAGTTGTTCAAAAGAAAAGGATCAAGATTCAAAAATAAGATTTTTTTTTCTTTCGCTCTTTTTTTGTAATGGAATATTCACTCCCTATATATAGGCAAATTTGAAGGGTATTTTAGTAATTTCAAGCCAAAAACCCTAATTTCGGATGTACTTTTGATGGTACAAAATGTACTATCTTTGAGCAAACTGTAACAAAAATGCGGCACTCAGTGGAGTTGGAAGCGGCATGCGGTGATTGCTAGAATGGCGCTCACCATTTGCTGGCGCGGCATTCATTTATTGCCGCAATGGCACTCACGGAGTGCCGCAGACAACTCCACCAAGTGCCGTCTTTTTGTGTATTTCAATTTTTGTAGCATTTCAAAGTTTTCTGCGGCATTCAATGATTGCCGGAGCACTCTCACGAACTATCGGTGAGGCAGGTTGTGAGTGTCGCTGCAATGTCTCGTGACTGCCGTAGACCTCTTTGTGTGCCATTGTTTCATCCTTTTTATGTTCTTTTTGTCCTTTCCTTTCTTCCTTTCATTTTTGTTTCATTTTCTTTAGAATTGAAGAGCCTTTCAAAGAGCGAATCACCTTTGGAAACCCTAGATTAGTCGGACATTGTCATCATCGGACATGGAGGTAGCACTCCCCTAAATTCGATGGTTGGTCAAAATCAGGGTGTCTATAGTTTACCCCTCTTCGACTGAGCTTATGGAGCAACGCATGTCATAAGTGAATGTCGAAGCCTACGTGAAGACAAGCCTTTGACCAAGCTATCGAATTTAGGTAAAAAAAAAATGCATTGTAAAAATAGACGCACAAAATGGTCCATGTCGGTCGTGCTCAATGGTGAGCTGTCTACGTATCCTTACAGGAATCAGACTAGGACATAGTTCGGGTAAGGGACAAACACACACACAAGAATAATAGTCATATGGATGAATGCACCTATCCTATTGTGATGCACATTCTCGTGCAATGATGGCTACCAATGCAATTTATATGTTCTGTAAATGATATGATTCAAGATCATACTATTTTGATGTATCTGGATGCAATCCATTTCGTATGCTACTTAATGTTCATGGTCAACTCAACTTGCTAGGTGAGCTATCTTCGGAACTCATAGCTTCTCTGACTAATAAGTTGGTCTTCTTCAGGAATTGTAGCCATTTTGGCCAATTGGATGAACACTGAACGCAATTGACTGGGCGGCGCTTCGTGACTTAGGCCCTGGTGTCAATGCAGGTGTGCTCTGAATATCCACATCCTTTTGGCCCCATCTGACACGTTTACTCTAAATATACGCAGCCCTTCAGCCCAATCAGATATGTTTGCTCTAAATATTCGCAGCCCTACGGCCCCGTCGGATACGTTTGCTCTAAATATCCGCGGCCCTTCAGACACGTTTGCTCTAAATATCCACTGCCCGTCGGACACGTTTACTCTAAATATTCACAGCCCTTCGGCCCCTTCAGATATGTTTGCTCTAAATATCCGTAACCCTTCGGCCCCGTCGGATACGTTTGCTATAAATATCCGCAACCCTTCGGCCCCGTTGGATACATTTGCTCTAAATATCCGTAACCCTTTGGTCCCATTGGATATATTTGCGCTGAAAATCCATATCACTTCAGCCCCATCAGATATGTTTGCTCTGAAAATCCCTAGCCCTTCAGCCCCGTCGGATGCGTTTGGAGTCAGTCAGACTCAAAGAATTCCCAAAATTAGGAGTCAAACAGACTCCTACTCAGTTCAATTTCTAAAATCCAAAGTCTAACAGACTCAATTTAATTTATTTTCAAAAACCCAGAGTCTAACAGACTCAATTTAGTTTATTTTCAAAAATTCGAAATCAACCAGACTCAATTCAATTTTCTACTCTATAAAAATTAGAAGTCAACTAAAAAAGAATTCAAATTTCCAAAAAAAACGAGAGTTAATCAAACTCAAAGGAATCCCATTTCACAAAATTGGGAGGCAAATGGACCAATAAAATCTAGATTCAAATTCAAAAGCACATTTCATCATCTAAAGTCATGCAAATTTTGAAAATTTCAAATTTATTGTCTGAATGTGGACTCAAAAAGGCTTGAAAATTTATTTTCTAGGAGCCAAGGTGCAACGGGGGCAAAATTTGGGGTTTTAAATTCAAAATTTGGAACTTATTCAAAAATTTTGGAGGGAAGTGACCGACTCTTCAGCTGCTCATCTTGCGGCACACACACAGAAATGCGACAGTCTGTGACTACCGTTATGGCACTCACAGAATGCTGTTGCGGCACTCAATGAAATATGCATGACAATCAGTGGCTGTCGCTCGCTAACTCCCGAGTGCCGTTCGAGGCACTGAATGCTATACATGATTCATTTTATCTCATTTCTTTTCACTTTTCACAATCTCCTTCGCCTCAGATCTCTCTAAAAAATTTTCTCCTTTTACTTGCAGCGATCTAGAGGGGTCAATAGGTTAGTTTGTCTCAATTAAAACTTTCTTTTTCTCTTTTTTTTTGTTATTTTCTTGATTTCTTTCAAAAGTTTAACATTCAGTTCTCTCCTTCTTAACAGGTTGACCGTTATGGCTAGTGGCTCAGGGAGTTCGAGCAAGAAGAGGAAGAAGTACAAGGTCACCTCATCCCGACCCTTTCCTACTCCAGGACCCAGACAAGCACCTATCCGCCAGAGCATTTCACCGAGAAGGATACCTTTCTTTTTTATCTCTTCAATTTTAAATTCTCTTCTTATCAACCCTATGAATGCAATGTATGACAAAAAAAACTTTGAAATGTCCTCTTTCGATTATCAAATGACCTTATGAATGCAAATGTTATGCTGTAGAGATTTTTGAGCGTTCCAAACGTTCCCTTTATTTATTCACGTTCATTTTCTCATGTTCATTTTCACTATCACTTTTTATTTCATTTCATTCTTTCCCTTTATCCATTTATTTACTAATATTAAGCTCTCATAACTTTTGTAGCTTTAGCCCGATATGCTGAAGGGGCATGGCAGCCTGGCCTATGGCTATGAGTGGTATCAGTTGTTGAGCGAGACCGTGAGAGGCTTTAATGATGCTACTGGCTTTGGAGATTTCGTCAAGCTCTTGGCAAAGAGCTCGAACGACTTGAAGTAGATTCACGCTCTCTCGGAGCGGTGGTGGGACACCACCAACACATTCCACTTTGAGTTCGAGGAGATGACAATGACCCCACTCGATTTTAGCATGATCATTAGGATCCCCTTTAGGGAGGACTGCCTCCGGTACCTCGATACAGTAACGGAGTGGGACCAGGTACCCTAGATGTTAGGAGTAGTCCCAGAGGAGTCCTTGGTTATAGCCAAGTGGTTTTTTGACACATTCAGTGGCCAGGAGGGCTTTTCAGATGAGTAGATGGCTCGGGGATTCATTATGTATATGCTTGGGTGCTCCCTACTAAGCACCAAGGGCGATCAGATCTCCATTGCGCTGGTAGGGTCTCCGGAGTATATGGATCACATCTACGAATACGACTGGACAGGGGCTGAATTGGCCATTCTCTATAAACATATGGGAGAGATCTCCCGGGATCATCCAGCCTCTACAGGCGGCTTCTAGAGAGCGTGGGAGGTATATTACCCTCTTTGTATATTTTTTTTTATTTTTCATTAATTTTTCATTCTGACTTATAAACCTTATATCTTTCTTCCTTTTTGTGCAAATTTGGTCCTACGAGTACCTCCATATAATGCTGGCTTCGACATGACCGGCGGACACACTCGTCATGCCCCAGGGGTGGAAGTGGCAAAAAGATCGCATCAGGCAGAAGACCAAGGCCCACGACTTTGTTGCTTTCAGGAGCTTCTTGACGAATCTAAGAGAGCCACATGTCAAGCGGCAGTCCTGGGTTGAGGTGATTCTTACCCTTCCTCCAGATAGGCAAAGATCAGTGGGTTTTGACCCACTAAGGTTATTGTTCGACGGCCCAGATGCTCGGGAGTGGTATTTGGGGGAGAGAGTGACTAGGCAATCACTGATGGCTCTTGTCTTCCACGTGCCGCATCCCCCTCCTAGCTCTATGAGGGATTTAGAGACTCTTTATGGTAGCGCATTCACGACTGCCCTGAATGGTCTCTCCATTCAAGATTTTTCTAGAGCCTCTTGAGGGGTATGCAGCTTTCCGTGCTGCCAAGCTGATGAAGAACTTCTCTCTGATGGAAGTGACGTGAGTAAGCTTCTTTTAACACTTCATCCTCTCTTTAGTTCTATCCACTTTTATTAAATTCTTTTTTTTTTCCTCGTAGCCCGTTCATGCCGTATCTCGGGCTCCCGTTCTACCACCATGGGATTGGAGCCTCCAGACAGTCTTCCAAGGTGAGCAAGGCATGACCATGGTCCCTCAATATCACACGGGTGCTCCTACCGTCCCGCTCCAGTACGATCATGTCCCCAGGTTCTACGTTGAGGAGGGTTTACTTTACACCCATAGCGTGAGGGAATGGCTCCATGGATGAGAGTGGAGGGTAACTTTCTAAAACCCGACTTCAACTTTGTAATCTCCCCTAAGTTTCTAATCTTTTTCTGGTTTTCTAATTCAGGCTGACGGAGCTCGAGTAGCCGCGGAGGCTCAGCTGAGAGCTAAGGTAAATTTTTACCGTTATTTTCATTTATCCCATTTAACACTTTTATTTATCTTTCAATTTTTCTTAACCCAATCAGTGATTCAATATCTTTTCTTGTTTAGGAGGAAGAGAACAAGGCCCTGAGCCTACGAGTGAGAGAGCTTGAGCAGCAGCTTGGGGTGGGTCCTACTAGAACATACGGAGGCCCCGGTCGAGGCAGAGGTAGGGGTCACAGAGGAGGTAGAGGCCATGGCACCGGGAGCGATACTGAGTCAGAGCAGGGGCCTCTCCGACACGTCACTCCCCAGACCTGAGGTCAGGGCTGCGGTTGATCTCTCTTTCTTTATTTTCTTATTTTCTGAGTGTTTGGTGAGGAAATATACACTTATTGGATGACTATATTTATACTTATTTTTTACGGTGGCTCTCGGATAGCTAGGATAGGATAGGCACCTTCATGCTTTATTATTATGATTACGGACATGATCACCTTTTATGCTTTTATCTGCGACCATAACTTAGTCATACATTTTATTGCTGGTGGATGCTGCATTTCATGAATGTGACCATGGCTTGGTCATACTTTTTATTTCTTGTGAATGCTCATGAATGTGATCATGTCTTCATTTATTTATTTTCTGTGAATGATGAATGCTCATGAATGTGATCACGTCTCTATTATTCATTTTTTGTGAATGATGAATACGACCATGGCTTGGTCTTGTGTACGTGAGCGATATGATGCACACGTTTTATTGTATATTCAGTTTTTTTCTTTGCAAGTTGGGCTGAAAGCATTACAAACAGGCTGTGGCAAAATCAGCTTCCTTACGGCACTCGGTTAAGCCTGAGCAGCACTCGCCGAGTGCCGTAGCAGCAGTTGGTGACTGCCGTGCGGCAATCACGGACTACCGTGCGACACTTTCGAGAGTGCCGCTCGAAGGTCTGGGTAGATTTACTTCTTCTTTCATACTCTCTTTTCTCAAAAACTCTGCAAAACACTCTTCTCACTCTTTCACTCCCTTCTCAAATGGCCCCCATTGCCTTTTAAATCCTTTTCCCATGGATGGATACTCTCTCAGGCATTGACATGCTTAACTTCGAGTGTTTCAGGCTGAACAGCCTCTTCTCTTTTTGGCGGATGGCCCTGAATGAAGGTTTGCTTCGAGCTGCTATCCAGTGTTGGGATCCCATACTCCATGTCTTCCGCTTTGGTTACCAGGAGATATGCCCCTTTTTTAAGGAGTGTAGTACCATCCTCCATACTGATCCTTTTGTGAATCTAACGGTTCCTTTAGTACGGGTTAGGTATGTTCAAGATTTGGTTTCTCTTCTTTATATTTCCCGTAATGCGACAGGCTCTTTTATCCATGACAGGCAGATCATTTTCGAGTGACTTTCCTCCATCTATGCTCCCATGGGGGACCCCTATGACAACGAGTATCAAATCATATGGTGCAGTACATTATCAATTACTATGCTTTCTTATTTTCTCTTCCAGTCATTTTCTTATGTTCTCATACCCATCGATTGTGGTCTACGGGAAATGAAGTATGCCTTCATGCTGGTTCTTGTTGAGACTCTGATGGGATTGGATCGTGCCCATATTGTGGGAGCCATGTTATCCGCTGGAGCACCCTTTGTCTTATAGGTTTGGCTCATGGAGTGCTTGGATCTCTTCATCCACCCTTTATACCTTCATAGGTCACTTCTTTATGATCATCTGGAGATCCACTGCCCATTACATTCCACCGCTGCTTGACTTAATTGGCTTCAGGGTCTCTCTCTTGATGATATTTGCTCGGTCTATCCACAGTGGGCTTATTGCTCTGTTACAGTACGACTTCCAGGGCGACCTGGCATCTGGTTGTCTGGCTTGCATGCTTCCACTTTTTATATCCCTGGCTGGGTGGTTCGTCAGTATTTACTTCTTCAAGATGTTCCTGAGGTCATTACTGTGGACTTTACGAGGAGCTCTGTCATACGCCCTTCCATTATGAAGGCTACTGAGGCTTGGTATGACAGGGTGGCGGCCCCCTTTCGGAGAGTTCCTGCTTCAGTTTTGCCTACTGCTGAGTATCTCCTGCGGATCTAGACTCTGATCGAGAGATAGGCTTTATAGACATACATAGATGAAAACAAAATGCAGGACAAAAATTTTATTCTACAAAACTTCTGACAAATCTTGCCTACCCTTTTACGCTTTTGAATGCGATTTCCTTCTTTTTCTTTCCAACAAATGTTTTAGCATGTTAAATCAAAGCGTTCACTCTCTCGATCTATCTTTAAGTTGTGAAAATCTTCCTCTCCATGTCTTTTCTTGGCTTTTTATTACCTTGCTTTGAGTCTTTCTTAGAACTTTAATTGTTCTATACCATGAGTTCTCATTTTTTCCTTTATAGTACTTATTTTGGATAACCTGGAGATCCAAAGATGGGTTAAGGGAAATATCTGGGTTCTTCGGATAGCAGATGAAGTTTGCCCCTGGTTATGGGGCTCTGATATGGTTCTGAGCAAACGTAAGTTTACCCCTAGTTTAGCACAGGGATTTTTTTTAGGTTTTTCATGGACCGAAGGCTTTCGAGGGCCCGCCTACTTATCCCCGAGTGGGCATCAAATTCAAAGTAGTTTAGTTTAAGGCTTTGAAGGAAGGTGCCACTCAGGCAATTTATTTATGAACGAACCGAGTAGGTTGCCTACGTATCCCCTAGCGGGAATCAGGTCAAGCATAGTTCATCAACGTATAAGGTTTTGAAAGGAACGGTTTCAAGCAAAATACTTCTTGAGGCGATTGAGGTTAATCGACTGTTTAAATTCAACCCCGTCTAGATCCATAAGATAGGCGACCCCTCCAGAAAGGAGAGTCTTAATGATGAATGGCCCAACCCAGTTGGGTTTGAATTTTCCTCTGGGGTCATAAACAGGCACTTTAAGTTCTCTGAGGACCAGGTCACCCTCAGTAAGCTTCCTTGGGCGACCTTTTTGTTGAAAGCACGAGCTATCCTCTTCTGATATCCCCGAGTATGGTTTATTGCGGCCAACCTTTTCTCATCAAGCAACATCAACTCCTCATACCTTCCTCGTATCCATTCTAATTCAGTCACTTCACACTCTGCCAAAACCCTAAGAAAGGGTACTTCCACCTCAACTGGAAGGACAACCTCCATCCCATAAACCTACGAATACGGTGTATCTCCCATGGAAGTTCTAACAGAGGTCCGGTATTCCCATAGTGCAAACGGCATCTTCTCGTGCCGATCGTTATACGTTTCTGTCATCTTTCCCATGATTGCTTTGACATTCTTATTTGCTACTTCCACTGCCCTATTCGTTTATGGTCTATATGGGGAAGATTGGTGGCGGGTGATCTTGTATTTCTCTAAGAGTAGGATGACCTCACCTTATAAATGGCTGCCATGATCTGAAATGAACTCATTTGGAACCCCATATCTGCAAATTATGTTTTCTTGATAAAGCTCACCATATCGTTAGCCTTCAAAGTCGCAAACGATGCTGCCTCTACCCATTTGGTAAAGTAATCAATTGCCACAATTATGTACCAGTGTCCATTGGAGGCTTTTGGAATTATCTCACTAATTATATCTATACCCCATACAGAAAACGGCCAAGGTGTGGTCATGGTATAGAACTGGGATGGCGGGGTATGCATCAGATTTGCATGGATTTGGCACTTATGGCATCTTCTAACATATTCACAGCAATCTCTGTCTAAGGTTGTCCAGTAATACCATTGATGAATTATCTTCTTTGCCAATATATGCCCATTCATATGGGGCCCACATACTCCCTCGTGTATTTCCTCCATCATTTTATTAGCTTCTTTTCCATATAGACACTCCAAATTATACCTAGTGTAAGACTTTTTCCACAGTTTATCTGCATAGATCACAAATTGAGCAGAAAATCTTCGAATCACCTTCCTATCCTTCTCTGAAGCTCCTTCAGGGTACTCTCCCTTCTTAATGAAATTCCAAACATCTTCATACTAAGACACTTCACCCTCTTGTTCACCGCTTTTAAGAACTCTTACTGTTCACCGCTTTTAAGAACTCTTGCGAACACTAGCCATTGTTCTCATATAACGACTAGTCTATGGACGTACTCATACTCTTGTTCACCACTTTTAAGAACTCTTGCTGTTCACTACTTTTAAGAACGCTTGCAAGTACTGTACATACTTAGCTCTGTCAAATATGAACTAAAGGCGTGCCACAACTACTCTTGTTCACCGCTTTTAAGAACTCTTACTGTTCACCTCTTTTAAGAACACTTGCGAGTACTGTGCACCCATAGCTCTCACGATCCTGGTCAAATCCTTCTTACTCACTTATCAAATTCAACCTGAGCGAATCATCAGCTCGACAAAACACAACCTTGAAAGTAACTAATAACCCACTGACTCAGTCACCAGACTATCCAACGTTACCCACCATCATATCTCCATATCGTGTCGTATTAATACTAATGTTCCGAACCCTACTATGTTTCTCACCACATTATCTTAATCTCATTATCGTATCACATTACCTCCATAACCCATAATATCCCATAATAAGAACATGGAACATTGATTAAATAGCTAAGCATTATGAATTATAAACGTAAAGGAAACATCCAAGTTCTTTTTGGTTCAATCGATTGAAGTCATCTCATTCGCTTGAGGAAAGTGAATTTTGACCGATTGAAGTATTCTAGATTGATTGAAGTGAAGATGTTATCGATCGATTGAAATCATTTCGATTGATTGAGACTCAGGTGTGTTCGATTTATTGAACTTAGTTTAATCGCTCGAACGTAGTTTTCACTAGATTCTAGCAGTGAACGTCCAAAATCTGTTAGGGCATGTTTGGGTTATTATTAAACATCTAAAACTTGTAAAACATTATAACTAAGCTACTGAGTGAGTTTGAAACTCACCGAACGTCGTAAGGGCGAGTTTGGCTTGTCAAGCTTTGAGCTCTCTCTCTCTCTCTCTCTCTCTCTCTCTCTCTCTCTCTCTTTCTCTCTCTCTCCTCTGCCTTGTCTATGTCTCTTTCTCTCTCTGTCTCCTTCCTCTGTTCTTCTTCTTCTTCTTTCTTCTCTGCTTCTCTTTCTCTCTTCTATAGATTATATAAAGTGTGTGTGTGTATATATATAGATACGTGTATATATGTATATATAAACACAAGCACACATACATGCTCTCTCTAAACTCTCTCTGGTTTCAACAACCACACACAAACACCAGATACCCATGTATATAGGAAAAGGTAAGTGCAAGTTCCAGTGCACAAACTGAGATCAGATATTCAGTCACGTTTGATCGATCGAAGTAAGTTCGATCGCTCGAATTCAGATCAGTCAGGTTTGATCGATTGAAAATGGGTTTAATCAATTAATGTGGGGACCACGTCATAAATTCTTGTCGGCAGGATTTCGATCGATTGAACAAAGTTCGATCGCTTGAATGTAACAATGTTCGATCACTAGAATGGACTTCGATCGGTTTAAATTAAATTTTCAAGTTTGATCAAGGGAAATATACAGAATTTTATTGTATTAATAAATATTGAAAATACAGGGTATTACAAATTAAGGATTTTATCCTCAAAATCGAAAACAAACAAGGTCTAAAATAAAAACAAAAATAGAAACTTCTCACACATCTCTGACTCTAGCTCCCACGAAGCTTCTTCTTCATCATGATGCTTCCACTAAATCTTTACCAGTGGGATCTCCTTGTTCCTGAGCTTCTTGATTCCATGATCTAAAATGCGAATCAGTCTTTCGTTGAATGTCTAACGTTGTCATTGACTTCTATATCTTTAAAGTTGATCTCGTGCGCTGGGTTATGAACACTCTTCTTCAGTATATTGATGTGGAATATGTTGTGCACTCCTGACATCTTCTGCAATAATGGACGGCGATAAGCAACCTTTCCAACACATTCTAGAATCTCGAACGGTCTGATGAATCACGGTGATAGCTTGCCTCTCTTCTGTCCAAATCTGACGATGCCTCGAACAGGTGAGACCTTGAGTAGCACGTGGTCTCCAACTACGAACTCCAAGTCTTTATGTTGTTTGTCAGCATAACTCTTGTGTCGAGTCTGAGCTGTCTTCATCTTCTCACGTACAATCTGAATCTTCTCGCTGGTTTCTCGTACCATTTTTGGCCCAAGAAGTTGAGTATCTCCGACTTCATCCCAACATAATGGTGATCGACTAGGTCTTCCGTATAGAGCTTCAAACGGTGCCATCCTTATGCTTGTATGGTAACTGTTGTTGTAGGCAAACTCAATCAATGGCAGGTGCGTCTCCCAAGAACTCTCAAAATCGATAACGCAAGCACGTGGCATGTCTTCCATTACTTGATTGACTCGTTCAGTCTGTCCATTGGTCTATGGATGAAAGTCTAAACTCAAGTTAAGTGTTCCCATCACTGTCTGAAGACTCTTCCAAAATTCTGCAGTAAAGCGTGATGGTACACCGTGTAACCGTACTACTTGTTGGATATACATCTGGCTTAAACGTTCCACTGGATACTTCATACTGTAGGCGATAAAATGTGCCGTCTTCGTAAGTCAATCCACAATTACCCAAATTGCATCACGGTTTTGCTATAACTTCGACAATCCTACCACGAAATCCATGGTTATATGTTTCCATTTCCACTAGGGAGTCGGTAATAGCTGTAGAAATCCAAGTAGTTTCTGATGTTCTGCCTTTACTTGTTAACAAGTAAGACACTGAGATACATACTCAGCTACTTCTCGCTTTATTCTTTCTCACTAGAAATTTCTTTTCAAGTCCTTGTACATCTTCGTACCTCAAGGATGAAGAGTCATCCATGACTTATGTGCTTCATCCAATATTTTTTTTCGAAAATTTTCTTTGTCAGGTACACAGAGTCTACCTTTACATCGTAAGGTTCTGTTTGTACCAATACTCCAGAACTCTGATTCCTTCGCTGACATCTTGGTAAACCATAACTTCAAATCTTCTGTTGTCTGTTGAGCGTCTATGATATGGTTGATCAAAGTTGGTTGTACCATAAGACATCCAAGGTGTTGTCCTTCTATTGGTTCCATTGGCTGAAGATCGAATTCAACTAACACTTCCAATGTTTGCCATGCTCGAATTAATAGTGCAGTGATTACTAGTCGAGGTTTACGACTGAAACCATCTTCAACGACATTTGCTTTACCCAGATGGTATTGCAACTAGGGGTGGGCATTCGGTCGGTTTGGTTCGGTTTGGAAAAATTCGGTTCGATTTTGTTCGGTTCGGTTTGGAGAAATGGGAACTGAAACTGAACTGAATTATATTTCGGTTCGGTTCGGTTTTGGTCAATTCGGTTCGGTTTGGTTCGGTTTGGAAATTCGGTTAACCGAATTTTGAAAAAACTATACTTTCTTTTCTTTTATTTTTCATTTCACAACTTTTTTAGATGTTTCTTTACCCATTTTTCTTTCATATTACAAAGAAAACATATGTTTATATTTACTTATATATATTATACTTATATTTTGGTAATATATAATTGTGTATAAAAATATAGTAATAATATATAAACTAAAAAAAAATTTCGGTTTTTCGGTTCGGTTCGGTTTGGGAGAGTGGAACTGAAAACCGAACTGAAAAAAAAATTTAAGTTCGGTTTGAAACTGAACTGAAATTTTTAACTGAATTAATTGAACTGAAATGAAAATTTTAGTTCGGTTCGGTTTGAATTTCGGTTAACTGAACTATTTGTCCACCCCTAATTGCAACGAAAGGTCATAGTCTTTGAGTAACTCCATCCATCTTCATTGTCACATGTTCAACTCCTTCTGAGAGAACAAATACTTCAAGCTCTTATGATCGAAAAATAAATCAAACTTTTCTCCATAAAGATAATGTCTCCAAATCATTAATGCAAACACTATTGCTACTAATTCCAGATCATGCATAGGATAGTTCTTCTCATGTACCTTCAATTGTCTTGATCCATATGTAATAACATTCCCCTCTTGCATAAGCACACAACCAAGTCCTTGGTGTGATGCATCACTATAAATCACATAATGTTCTCCAGTTTTAGGTATCGCAAGCACTGGTGCGGAAGTCAATCTTTCCTTTAACTCTTGAAATGTACCCTCATGATTATCTATCCATTCGTACTCTATCTCCTTCCTTGTAAAATTCGTCAAAGGTCCTGCTAACTTGGAAAATCCTTTAATAAACCTTCGATAATATCCTGCTAGGCCAAGGAATCTTCTAACCTCCATCGCATTGGTTGGTGACTGCATCAATCTTAGATGAGTCCACAGAGATACCGTCCTGAAATATAATATGTCCCAAGAACTTAACCTCTTGTAGCCCATATTCACACTTGCTGAACTTTGCATATAGTTTGCTATCTCGAAGTGTTTGTAAAGCAATCTGTAAGTGTTTCTTGTGATCCTCCTTCATTTTTGAGTAGACCAATATGTCGTCGATGAACACTACAATGAATTGATCCAGATATGGTCTAAATACTCTATTCATCAAGTCCATGAATAATGCTGGCGTATTTGTCAATCCAAAAGGCATAACTACCTGTATCTCGTCCTGAATGCAGTCTTTGACACATCCTCCAGTCGAACTAACAACTGATGATATCTGGATCGTAGATTGATCTTAGAAAAGTTCCTTGATCCTTACAACTGATCGAATAGGTCATCTATCCAAGGAAGTGGGTATCGATTCTTGATCATAACCTTGTTCAACTCTCTATAGTCTATGCAAAGTCGAAGTGTTCCGTCTTTCTTCTTCACAAATAGAACTGGTGCTCCCCAAGGTGACGTACTCGGATGAACGAATCCCAAATCTTCAAGTTCCTGAACTTTCTTCTTCAATTCCAACATCTCAGTTGGTGCCATCCTATATAGAGTCTTAGATATCGGCGATGTACCAGGTACTAGTTCCACACAGAAGTCTATCTCTCTTTTTGGTGGAAGTCCTTTAATATCTTGGAATACATCCTGAAAGTCTTATACGGTAGGAATCTGATCCATTGTGAGTTTCGTACCATAACTCCCAATTTTAGCTAACCAACTTATGAGGAACATGTCACTCATCTACTAACACTGAAATCTTATCGTCAAACATCCAGGTATCAGAAATACAATTGTCCTGGTAGGGCACTCCAAATTGGTACTATACTTAGTAAGCCAATCCATACGTAGGATAATGTCGAATTCTGATATTGAAAGAACTACTAAGTCTGCTATAAGATCCTATCTCCCAAGGTCAATGGACAATCTTTACACACTTTACCCAGCTTAACAGTCACTCCCAATGGTGACACAGCATTAAGTGTTAGCTCAAGTGTCTGGTGTTCTAAACCCAACTGACGCTCAATCTTAACGGCAATAATGAATGTACAGCTCCAATATCTAATAAAGCTTTAACTGGACTATGAAAAAGTACAAGCATACCTTCCAAATGTTGCTGCTCATCAGCATTAAAACTTGCTTCTGTAAGAATGATGGCATTCATCCTTGTCTGATCTAGGGGTCCTTGGATTCCTTGAACTGGTGCCCCATAATACCCTTCGCGAGGTGCACGGCAATCTCTGCTCAAATGTCCTGGCTTGTTGCAATTCTGGGAGGTAGCATCCATTCGGCGATTACTTCTAGAGGTTGTGTAGAACTTGCCAATGTGCCCTGACTTTCTGCAATTAAAATATCCTTCGTTATTACTTGGTGGGGCTATTAGTAGCGCCTAAGGTTGTGGTCCTCGTTGTTAATACTGCTGATATTGAGGATAACTTGACTGAGGCTTCCTGGTTCCATCCCAGGTTCTCTTGTTCCCTTGAAAATTACCTTGAGGTCTCCACCCTTGGGTATTTCTCGGCGGTTGATTCTGGAAATTCCTCTGCTGAAAACCTCTTAATGACTGAGGTTGATTTATCTATGTTCATTGTGATAGATAAGCGTCCTTTTCCAACCCTGTAGCAAATTTGACAATCCCCTCAAACGATTGATTCAGATGACCAACCATTATATATCTGAGGTAGGGGTTCAATCCTTGGTGAAACCTCTTCACATTCTTCTATGGAGTGTATATCATATGTTGAGCAAATTGGGATAATCGCTGAAATTGTATAGTATATTCCCGTACAGTCCATCCTCCTTGAACTAGATTGAGAAAGTTCTTGTCCTATTGATCCCTCTCATCTTCTGGGAAGTACTTTTCCAAAAATCTTCCTTTGAACGTTTTCTAAGGCATCGCCCTTGTAGCATTCATCCCTATAGTGCTCGTTCAGCTTTCCACCAATCTGTAGTGGCATAGGTGAGCCAGAATGTAGCAAGACGGCGCTTCTCCTGTTCGTTGCATTCTAATGCTTCAAAAATCAATTCCATCTCTCTTATCCACTGTTCAGCTTTCCATGGTTCTATTAATCCATCGAACTTTTTGGGACATAAACCACAAAAATTTGCTAGCAACTTATCTCCAGTTTGTCTTTGCTGAAACGGTGCAACTGGGGGTTAAACAGGTCGTTAATTTGTAGCATGGTTGTAGGTATCACCTACATGCTCCATCCTCTGCGTAAACGGTTCAAAAACTCCAGATGGGTCCATTCCCCTGGAATAAGTGCTCTAATTCGCGCTTGATAATTTCTCAAAGGTTCTACCATAGTGTGCTAGGGAGGTGTACCTACAAAAGACCTAACGATAAGCTAAAAGTCTTCTCGTAGAAATGAAATCAAGATAGAGCGACAAACAGCAATAAGAACTAACAGTTCTACTCAACAGCATATAACAATCTAAATATACCATCAATATATCAAAAGTATTGCATATATATATATCAAAAGATGTACCACATAGTACACACTAGTCAAACTGTGTACCATATAGGACATAGGCTAAAACAGTACTAAAGTCAGTTGTTTATAATACCACTACTGGTAATATCTATACAAAGCTATGGTCAAATAGCTATCTCTCAAGCTTCCAAAACTCATGTGGACAACATGTCCTGACATAAAATTAACAAAAACTAAACTCTACAGACCCTGACTCAAAACTCATCAGTGTTTGATCTTGCTGGTGGTGCATCATCCTTCGAAACGATATCCATCTCCTTAAGGGGAACATCCTTAACTGGTGAGGCAAGATCTCCGACTACTACTCCGATATCCCAATCCCCAATTACGTCCTCTACCATCATCGCCTTATTAGCGATGTTGACAGCCACACAACAAATCCATCAGCTATGTCCAATGCCCCTACTAGTGCAACCTCTCCCATAATAAATCCAACTAGCTGAGCGACCATCTCAGCTATCCATCCTACTGCCATATCAGTCATGGCTGCCATATGTGCTATGAATCCGACTAGTAACTAAAGCATAATGGGTACCTCTTGCACAACTATTTCCTAGTCAGGAACATCCTCCTCTACTACCTCTATGAACACTTCTCCCTCTACTGGGTCCTCTGGCTCAAACTTTGGCTCTAGCTCTGTGTCAGGAACATATTCTGGCTCCTCCAGGTCATCCTATGGCTTGTCATCATCATCATCATCATCATCTGCAGGCTCTTCCTCTATTGGGTCCTCATCGTCCATCGGCTCATCCTCTCCATCCCCGTCAATATCCTCATCAGGATGCTCATCCTCTGGCTCTAGGTCCTCCTCTCCTTGAATCGGCTCAGGCTCTAGAACTGGTATAACAGGTACCGGTGATGGTGGGGCTACCAGTACTGGTGCAACTATAGGCTCTAGTGGAATAGGCCCGGCTAAAATCGCTCGCAACTCAATCTCGTCTACCTCTGGTTTACTCTGGATCAACTTAGCCATCTCCTGGTATATGGCTGCTCGGGTTATAGCACTGTGATACGCGTCCATACATATCTCTGTCAGGTGTGTCGTGCCCACAACATAGAGAGAGAAGTCCACATCCTCTCCTCTAAGTATCGACTAGTTGTATGGAAAATGTGGCTCTGGTATAACTCTGGTATGGCTGGCTCTACTGTATCGCCATGAATAACATGTTCGCCAAAAGAATCATCCACAAACAGGTGGAAAATCCGGATCCATGCTGACCTGCAAAGGAAACTATCTATCGTCAGAAGGATGAACTTATCTTAAACTCATATCTCATCTCAGGGATCTTAAAATACTAGAACCGGATGGTGTGGGACCGTTAGTGAACGAAAGTATCACAAACTGGCTTTGATACCAAAAATCATGTAACACCTCGGAGTAGCAAAAATAAAGAAAAATAAATTTTCTTTTTTTGGGTCCATAGGGAATGACAAGTGAAAGTCACTGATCGGGAGAGAACTAATCCTATTTATACGCCTTAACGAACATTTGTTAGTACCTTTTTATCCTGTTTTTGTATATTTTTACTTCGTTTTCTAGTTTTTGACAGGTTTTGGAAGAAATCACCTAAACCAGGATAAACAGGGTGAAAAAGCACAAAGAAAGAAGCTGAAAAAGACAAGTCGCGCGCGCGACCCGCGCCCGCGAAGAACCAGAAATCGCTCACACGATCCGCTCGCGCGAGATTCCCAGAATCGCTCGCGCGATCCGCGCGCGCGAAGGCCAAAATGTCGCGCTCGCGCGACCCGCTCGCGCGATATGTGTAAAAAGCAAAGTTGCGTATTTCAGTGTACTGAAGACTCCTGTGCAAACGAAACTGCTGAACGACATCTAGACTGTAAATTACATCAGTTTCAATCCATTTCAGGTTGGGAAGGCTTCCAAAACTTGTTGTAAATCTATATATACTCTATTTTATTACAATTAAGGGGTTGGCAATTGGTACACACCCATACATACACATTCTACAACCATACTTCCAGCCATTGAAGGGAGGGAAGCAAGGATAAGAAGAAGAAGACCAAGGGTTTCCATGGCCTCCTCCATCAACTACTTACCATCCATCACTTCCATGGACGGCTAGATCATAGATCTAGGGTTTCAATGAAGCCCTAGATGAGTAATAGGGTTTTATTTATGTTTTTATTTTAGTTTTATTATGTATGGATGACAGTCACATGTTTAGAGGATTTTCATAAATAAATCGTACTATTAGTGATTAAATCATTGCTTTCAGAATTTATTCTTGTCTTAGATCTATTTTGACTATGATGTGCTCAACGATCTATTCTTGTTGTGCTTGTTTAGATTGTTTACATGTGATGGTGCTTTATTGATTCGTGCTATCAAGTATCCGAATAGTCCATGCCTAGGTTAGATGGATTAGATCGCAACCCTAGCTTAGTGTGGGATAATTTGTGCTAACCGAAGATGGATTATGTTGGTGCTTGAACCATGATTATCTTCTTGTCGGAGGAATTGGGCTTGTAGTTACAATTCCCCATATTCATCCAACGTAATAAGCTAAAGTAATTCATAAATATTCCTATTATGAAACTAGTGGTGGATTTGCAATCCTAGGTTCCCTTTACATATTCATTAAAAACACTTTTAATTGCTTTCATAGTTTAGATTTACTTTTATTGTTATTAGTTTAATTAAATTCAAATTCAAATCCGTTTTCCTAATTAATTAGACTTAGGTTTTAAAATTAAGAGTTGTAGTAATCAATCTCTGTGGGTTCGACCTTTACTTCCACACTGCAAATCTTTGGAAAAGTAAAGAACACTTTTTACATCTTGATATTGACAACATCAGTCACTAATTATCCACACCACACGATACTAGTCCACAAGATAACCAGGAACAATAACATAATTAACTGGATATAAAAAGCAGTGTTACTATTACAAATAGTGGTCCTCAGGGTCACAACAGGTCTGGAGACAACATATGCCCAAGTACCCATTAAACTAATAAAGTTTGACAAAAATAACAGAAACATAAACTAGATATGACTATCTTCAGATCTTCAGGTGGCGTAAGGTAGTCGTCAGCGTAGTATAAGTCTTCGGCATAACTATCATTAGTAGGGCCATCCTCTACATATCCCCCTTCAGGGTAGTAGTCGTCGTCATACGCTCCATCACCTGTATTATTATGAATAGGGTAGTCTGGACGGGGAAGGTAATGAAGGCCATCAGCTTACTAAATGCTGAGTAAGAACTAACTAACACAGTCTTATAGAAATAAGGTATTTACCAGTCATCAACGATATATAGCAATGATATTAATAATGTCTTTTCCTCTTTTATTCAAACACGTCATTAACCGATTCTTATCATCTTCTAACTCTAATACTGATTGTACCAATCCCGACTAACTATACCAAACTGATTATATCATCATGACACACTAGTGCTCTTGTTCACCGCTTTTAAGAACTCTTACTATTCACTGCTTTTAAGAACTCTTGCGAACACTAGCCATCGTTCTCATATAATTACTAGTCTATGGACGTACCTGTTGGCCCAAAAAGGAAACCTTAGAGGGGGGGTGAATAAGGTTTTAGCGGAAATTAACCTTTTAAAACAAATTGCAAATTAAAACACAATCACAAGCAATTAAGTAAAGAGAGAAGGGAAGAGAAACTTGCAAACCGATTTTTTAAGTGGTTCGGCAATCACACCCCGCGGCCTACGTCCACCCCTCAAGAACACCTCTTGAAGATTCCTTAACTCCGATCTACTTCACGGGTGTAGACCAAACCGTTCTCCCGGAGCACTTACGGGTGTGCACCAAACCGTTACAAGAGCCTATGATCTCTCCCAAAGAAGAACGCCTCTTCTTTGCACACAAGGGTTACTAACCCTTAACCTTTACAATTGATTTGATACAAATTGAACTCTCTTTGTAGATTGGATAATACAATTAACGCTCACTACAATTCACTCTCTCAAAGATTACAATTGAAAGCTAGAGTAAATTGATAAACTCACACAACTAGGGCTCAATTTTGAATGACTAAGAATCAACAAGTTGTGTGATTGAAATAGATGTTTTCCAATGGATTGATCAACATAAAATGGTGTGGGAAAACATGTATTTATAGGCCAAGAAAGATTGTAGTCATTGGTGGCAAGTTTGGTAATTAAAAGCCCCTTTAAAAACTAGTCGTTATGCCTTTTCAGGTCGCTTCAGTCGACTGGAACATGAAGCAGTTGACTGGTCCTTGAAGCAGTCGACTGATATGTGTTTACAGAGGGTTCTGTTTGCATTCTGCTCACTTCGGTCGACTGCATCGGGCCCTCAGTTGACTGCCCCTCCCTGTTTGACAGCCTGACACATCTCCACTAAAATTGCCATAACTCCCTCTACAAAAATCAGATTTGCGATCCGTTTGAAGTTTTGGAAACTAGATTCAAATACCTTTCCAACCATATATGATTCAGAATTTAATTATTTTCCAATTGGTTGTGGCATTGCTTTAAAGATGACCCATTTAAAATTTATTTCCAAAACTTTAACTTTTAGCATTTGTTTGAGCCCTTAAGAGTGTGAGATCAAGATGCCTTACAATGATGGTCCTAGACTTCAACCAAGGATGAAATATCTTCAAGTCTTCAAGCTTTATCCTTGTTGAGCTCCTTGTAATCTTGATCTACATCAATTGAATCTCATGCACACAAAGATGTTAAAACATTGATACAATATTAATACATGAGATTATATATGAGCATAAAAATGACTATGATAATAACAAAGAATGAATCAATATGAATCATGTAATTATCATAGCATATTTGACATCATCAAAACATAATTAAATATGCCTTAATATACCTTAAGGCTAACAGTACCCATACTCTTGTTCACCGCTTTTAAGAACTCTTGTTGTTCACCGCTTTTAAGAACACTTGCGAGTACTGTCCATACTTAGCTCTGGCAAATATAAACTAAGGGGTTGTTTGATAACCAAATTAAATGGTGAAAATAAAATTTTTCATCACTTAATTTATTTCAGTGCATTTGATAATGTACCACTTAATTGAAAAAGCAGTTAAAAATCCACTGAAAACTTTAAGTGAAATTTTTTTACTGAAAAATTCATTGAATGCAGTCTATTTCAGTACTTGAAACATTGTTTTCAGTATTGTAAGACCAAACGCCTAAAATTTTCAGCACTTAAAATTCAGCATTTAATTTTCAGAACTTAATTTTCAGTTTTATCAAATGAGCCCTAAGGGTGTGCCACAACTATTCTTGTTCACCGCTTTTAAGAACTCTTACTATTCACTGCTTTTAACAATGCTTGTGAGTACTATGCACCCAAGTCGAATCCTTCTTACTCAGTTATCGGATTCAACCTGAGCGAATCATCAGCTCAACAAAACACAACCTTCAAAGTAACTAATAACCCACTGACTCGATCACCAGACTATCCAACGTTACCTACCATCATATCTTATCTCGTTATCACATTGTATTAATACTAACGTTCTGAACCCTACTACGTTTCTCACCACATTATCTCAATCTCATTACCGTATCCCATTACCTCCGTAATCCATAATATCGCATAATAGGAACATGGAACATCAATTAAACAGCTAAGCATTATGAATTATAAACTTAAAGGAAACATCTAAGTTCTGTTTGGTTCGATCGATTGAAGTCATCTCAATAGCTTGAAGAAAGTGAAGTTCGATTAATTGAAGTAGTCTCGATCGATTGAAGTGATGATGTTCTCGATCGAAAGAAATCATTTCGATCGATTGAGACTCAGGTGTGTTCGATCTATTGAATTTAGTTCGATTGCTCGAACATCATCTTCACCAGATTCTTCTGGCAGTGAACGTCCAGAATCTATTAGGGCGTGTTTGGGTTATTATTAAATGTCCAAAACTTGTAAAACATTATAACTAAGCTACTGAGTGAGTTTGGAACTCACCGAACGTCGTAAGGGCGTGTTTGGCTCGTCAAGCTTTGAGCTCTCTCTCCAAGGGTGGTCTCTCTCTCCTCTGCCTTGTCTCTATCTGCTTCTCTCTCTGTCTCCTTCCTCTGTTCTTCTTTTTCTTCTTTCTTCTCTGCTTCTCTCTCTTTCTTCTATAGATTATATAAAGTGTGTGTGTGTGTGTGTGTGTATAGATATGTGTATATATGTATATATAAACACAAGCACACATACATACTCTCTCTAAACTCTCTCTGGTTTCAACAACCACACACACACACACACACACACACACACACTGGATACCCATATATATAGGGAAAGGTAAGTGCAAGGTGGTATTCCAGCGCACAAACTAAGATTAGATATTCAGTCACGTTCGATCGATCGAAGTAAGTTCGATCGCTCAAAATCAGATTGGCCAGGTTTGATCGATTGAAAAGGGGTTTGATCGATTGAAGTGGGAAACACGTCATAAATTCATGTCGGCAAGATTTCAATTTCTTGAACAAAGTTCGATCGCTTGAACGTAACAATGTTCGATCACTCGAATGGACTTCGATCAGTTGAAAGTAAATTTTCAAGTATGATCAAGGGATATATACATAATTTTATTGTATTAATAAATATTGAAAATACAAAGTATTATATGTCATGCCCCGACATAGCATAAATATGGAAAGCGTTTAATTTCCTTTATAGACTCGTAGGTCGCGACAGTTTGAAGGATCGTTTCCGTCCTAAACGTGGAACAACATAATAACCATAAATCAGAGTAGAACAATCAAGGCTTACAAAAATCTTCTAACTTAATAATTATTACAGCACGGGATCACCTAAAGGCACAGACCGCCTTAAAACAAAATAATAACTATCTATTACAGTAATCCTTATTACAAAATCAGTTCATAATTTAAAACATATAATGATAAATAATCAGTTTCTTCTTTAGTAGTTGTTCTCAGTTCGCATAGCCATAATGTTCAGCCCGATCATAACCTGAAAAGCCTAGACACGAATGTCCAGGGCGCATCAACGCCGTTAGCTTATTGAAGCTGATGAGTATTAAAAACATACATTTGAACGTAAAACATACTCATTTACCATTTTCTAATTTCTAATTATTCAAAGGTGGATATCATAGAAAGGAGTTCTCATTAAAACATTAATAATAACATTTGTAAACTTTAATTCGTAATCCATATGATCTTGTATGAAAATGATGCACCAAACTCATCTTACCGACTCTTTTCTCTCAATAAAAACATGAACCCACTTTCTCACTCTAGTATCTTTGAAACACTAAGATGACCACACTTTAGAAACGGGGTACCAGGGAGTGTCCAGTTTGCCTCACAGTTTAGTACGGGGTACCAGGGAGTGTCCACAACACAATCTCAACCACATGCTCTTTTCCACACTGACCAACCCTCACCATACATGTACCACTGACTCCTCATGAATGTCATGAAACTTCATACAAAATGTGTAAACAACTAGAAATATGAACCATGTGCGTACGAGAATAATTAAGTCGTAGTTTCTCACTTTTATAAACCAAACATAGTAAACAATATTCTGATTTAGTAAAATTCCCAAACATAACCTTCTGCCTTTAAAAATTATTCCAAACAGTCCTTTAGAGATTGCAGCGAGGGGTCGCTCGCGCGAGCCACTCGCGCGATCGCGCGCGCGAGTTTAGGCAGTGTCTTCGTCTTCTTCGCTGAACTTCCCCTGTTTTCTATTTAAGGGGTCTTTTGACCCATTTTGAAATCCGCAAGTATATATGTCATAGAATATATGAATCTCTTCATTTTCCTACAAGGATTATGAATCTTCAATCAATTTAACACGAATCAATCCATACCTCTCGGATTTTATGAAAAATTAAAAGATGTCAAAACTTAATTTCTAATATACTTTCTTCATAAATGGTGATCACAAATCAACTACACAAAACATTAATTGAAAGGTGAATTACATTTTGAGTAAGTTAGTAATACTCACTTGATTAAAGATTGAAGTATTAGTTTAGAAAGAATCACAAATAGAACTCCAATTGTGAACTTGGCTATGGAGATTGAAGCTTCTCTCTCTCAAAAATTCAGTAACTATGAACTCTCAAACTCTATCTTTTCTCTCTATATTGTGTAGTGCAAAATGTGTATTAGAGGAAAGGGTGAGAGTGTATGAGGCTTATATAGATATCAAGAACTTGGCCTCCAAGTTCCTTCTTAAAGGCTTAACAATTTATTTTAAGTACTAATTTTCTAAACAAATCTACAGATTAACAGGATCAATACATACGTATATACTCTCCCACATATCTGAAGAGGTAAATTTAGACTCATAGGGGTCAAATTGAAGATGTTTGTGTAATTAGCTTATAGGCATAAACCATTGATCGGGAGAGAACTAATCCTAATTATATGCCTTTAACGCGCATTTGTTAGTACATTTTATCCTGTTTTTGTATATTTTTACTCTGTTTTCTAGTTTCTGACAGGTTTTGGAAGAAATCAACTAAACCAGGCTAAATAGGGTGAAAAAGCATAGTTGAAAAAGCTGAAAAATCCAAGTCGCGCGCGAGAATCCAGAAACCGCTCGCGCGATCCGCTCGCGCGAGATCCCCAGAATCGCTCGCGCGATCCGCGCGCGCGAAGGACCAATTGTCGCGCTCGCGCGATATGAGGAAAAATCATAGTTGCGTATTTCAGTGTACTGAAGACTCCTGTGCAAACGAAACTGCAGAATGACGTCCAGATTGTAAATTACATCAGTTTCAGTCCGTTTCGAGTTGTAAAGGCTTCCAAAACTTGTTGTAAATCTATATATACTCTATTTTACTTCAATTAGAGGGTTGGCAATTCATATACACACATTCTACAACCATACTTCCAGCCATTGAAGGGAGGGAAGCAAGGAGAAGAAGAAGAAGACCAAGGGTTTCCATGGCCTCCTCCATCAACCTCTTGCTATCTACTACTTCCATGGACGGCTAGATCATAGATCTAGGGTTTCAATGAAGCCCTAGATGAGTAATAGGGTTTTATTTATGCTTTTATTTTAGTTTTATCATGTATGGATGACAGTCACATGTTTAGAGGATTTTTATAAATAAATCGTACTACTATTGATTAAATCATTGCTTTCAGAATTTATTCTTGTCTTAGATTTATTTTGACTGTGATGTGCTCAACGATCTATTCTTGCTGTGCTTGTTTAGGTTGTTTACATGTGATGGTGCTTTATTGATTCGTGCTATCAAGTATCCGAATAGTCCATGCCTAGGTTAGACGGATTAGATCACAACCCTAGTTTAGTGTGAGATAATTCGTGCTACCCGAAGATGGATTATGTTGGTGCTTGAACCATGATTATCTTCTTGTCGGAGGAATTGGGCTTGTAGCTACAATTCCCCATATTCATCCAACGTAATAAGCTAAAGTAATTCATAGATATTCCTATTATGAAGCTAGTGGTGGATTTGCAATCCTAGGTTTCCTTTAAATATTATTTAAAACACTTTTAATTGCTTTCATAAGTTAGATTTACTTTTATTGTTATTAGTTTAATTAAATTCAAAATCAAATCCGTTTTTCCTAATTAATTAGACTTAGGTTTTAAAATTAAGTCGCTGTAGTAATCAATCTCTGTGGGTTCGACCTTTACTTCCACACTGCAAATCTTTAGAAAAGTAAAGTATACTTTTATATCTTGATATTGACAACATCAACCATCACACGCCTAAGAAGCATAGCCAAACAAGGCTCTAATAAGTTGGCTAGAAATCACTTGTTTTTGGTAAAACAACTCATGGCACTAAGTTTATACACACACAAAGTGCACTATCCAAACAAGGCCTATCTAATGATTACTTGCCATAAATGGAAGTAAAGCAAGTGTCAAATCTTGATTTGCATCACTTCCAGAATCTGTGGAAGTTCATCGCGGCGTGGACAGTTTTGAACATAAACCGGTATTTTTGCGACGCGGTGATCACCACAAAAATACAGAAAATCCATTTTAATGTAAGAAATGATCTTTCGATTTTATAAAAGTACAATTTGAGTTAAAAGAAAATATTTCCACCGTTTTGAAATACAGTTATGAAATTCCACACAGGTGTTTCTTAAATTCATAAAATTGCAGTTTGAGCCCCAAAGAAATCCAATATGCAATAAAACAAGAAATAAGATTCCAACCATGAGAAACGTAATTAAAAATTAAAGTAGACAATACCAATCGAATTTAAATATGACAATGCAAATAAAATGATTTCATGAAAATGCAGGTTGTTACATCCTTCCTCCCTTAAACATGATTTCGTCCCCGAAATCAAGACTAACTAGTGTTGAAACAACTCTGGGTACTTCTTCCTCATGTCAGCTTCAACTTCCCACGAGGCTTCATTCTCGTCATGGTGATTCCACTGAACCTTCACCAACGGAATGTCCTTATTCCTAAGTTTATTGATACTCTGGTCTAGAATCTTCACAGGACTTTCATTATAAGAAACATTATGACTTGTCTCAATATCGTCATAACTAACCACGTTCGAGGAGTCTTGTATGTACTTTCTCAGCATACTAACATGGAATACATTGTGAACCCCAGACATCTTTTGTAATGTTTTAGAATTTATAATAAAGGATAATGGGGTAATTTTGCCTTTCTTGTTGTGGACTCATATTTTATTTGACAGTACTTTTAATTCCAGAGCATGACTTAATTATTTTATTTTACCTTTCATGTGCTTAAAATTTATTTTCTGATTATGTGGGTGTGTTTATTTAATTTTGGGATTGCACTATTGGGTCAGACTGTCCGTGGGAACACCAAATATTTTATTTTTGGAACAAACCAGAGAGTGGGCCCCACCCCATTCCCTATATGGTCGGCCAAAGCCCTCCCCCCCCCCTCATTTATGTTAGTTTTTCTTCTCCTTCATTTCTTCTTCTTTTTCTCCTTCCAAGAGACAAAAACTTCCATAGAACTTCTTCTACCCCCCCCCCCCTCATTTATGTTTATTTAATTTTGGGTTTCTTTCTTCAAGATTGCTAAGGAAGGTCAAGTTCTTCATCTTCAAGCTCTCCTAACAATCCTAGGGCTTAACATCCTTCCATTGGTGAGTTTTCTAGAAACCCCCAAATTCTAGGATTTCATTAGTTTTCCAAATTTTGAGTTATTCATGGACTTCTCTTACTTTGTATAGCCTCCTTGTAGTATATAGAGTTTCTCTTTTATATCCTAACCATTTCCATGGAGGATTTCAAATATGGGTAAGTTTTTCCAATCTCTAACAACCTAGGGTTTGCTAGTTTCATGTTTTCTATCCTAACCTTGGGTTGTTCTTGAATAGTGGTGCATACTTGAAGCATTCTTCAAGATCCTAGCACAAGCATTGAAGTTATTTTGGATTTACTTAGCTCTCTTGAGTTGCCATTGATTTTTGAAAGCTAAGCTTTGAGGTAGATTTACATTGTTGCATTTTCATATGTTATGCTTATCTAAGATATTTTGAGTACATTTTATATGTTGGGAGATTAATTTAGACACATGCGTGAGGTTTCCCCAAAGTTGTAAATTTAGGGTTGTATGCCTAATTGTGAATTACATGCTTTGGTTGTAATAAACTTGATTATGTGATGCTAGATATGCTTAGGATGCTCCCTTTATTGTAAAAGCATGCTAGGACGTTAGTATAGAAATCCTTGTTAGGATGGTCAACTTATGCAAGTTAACTACATTCTTTGAGACCCTTGATATCATGTCTAATAAACTAGAATTTTTGCTTAAATTGTTGTAGTGGATGGACAATTTAGTGGATGATCCATAATGTCATTTTAAACATTACATGCATAGAGGCCTAATCGGAAAGCATTCATGTATCATGACATAAATGTTTTGTTTGAAAAAGAGAGAAAAATCCCATGTGAGGGAATTTGATTTAAGAAAATCCGGATATGGGTTGTGATGTGAGACAAGGAGAATGACCCTTAGAAACATTCAAACTCCAACTATATTCGCGAAGTTGGTATGCTACACTCCATACGTGGGTGGCTCATAGTCCGGTAACGAGAGAGATGTGCATATATCACGCATAGCCGTGAGGCTCTAATCATTTCATTTTAGCCGTGGTGGCAATTCATTGCACCTCATTTCATTTTAGTCATGGATAGAATATAGACTTGTTACAATGTTTTGTACGAGCCGTCGTTCTCATAAAAATGACAAAACATTTTTTTTCAGGTGAGCTTGATAAGGGAAAAGGGCATATGTGACCCGACACGTAGACGTTGATACTTCTGTTCTACTTAAAGACTCGTGCTTAGTTATGTATATGAATAGCTCTCTTGTTGATTCAGTCATTTTGGAAGATTATAAATGTTTAATGCTTTGAAACTTAGAGTGTTAAGGTTTTACAAAAACTTCGTGAGCTTAGGCTCTCATCTATTATATATATATAAAAGACAAGGCCAAAAGCCTTCTCTAAGCTATGCCAAGTGGCATATCTCTCCTCACTCAAAAAATCCAATGTGGCAACAATTGTCATCCATTTTAGCCATGTGGCATTTTGTGTATGTTCCTTTTTCTCACATGGTATAAGCCAAAACTCTACTCTAAGCTATGCCAAGTGGCACACCCCTCCTTCCTCCAAATATCCTATGTGGCACCCTCTTTTTACTTTAAGAAGACTTCTCTCTCCAGCTATTTACCACAAAAAAGACTCTTCCAATCCCAATTCGGTTAACCTCTCACAATGCACCCACCCAACTTTCTACATCTTATTAACTTTCTCTCTTTTCCCTTTGCATTATACTAAATATATTGATCTTCCCAAAAGTAACAGTTTGAAGCTCCCAAAATTAGCACACTAATTACCATTTAAACCACCAATATATCTTGGAAGTTGAAGCACCTTGGACAGAGAAAGTCTTTTTATTTACTATTTTTTTTTTCCGAAAATTGATGAATTGGAGAGAGAAAGTCACAGACCTTTAATTCTTTTTTATCATTGTATTCTTTAATTGGAGTGTTGGGCTGTGTATATATATATATATATATATGTATAATATACATATAGCTTTATTTCTCCCTCTCTCTCTCCCCATGAAACTCATCTTTAAATCCTTATTATGCTGATATGTGTTTTTTTTTCCTGACTTTTGTAATATAGTTTGTTGCATTTTATCCATTGCATTGCCTTTGCTATTTGATAACTGTGATTGTAAACTTTGCGTTATTCATTCATTTTGCAGTGAAAAGGGGATCGACTATGAAGTTCACTGATCAAAAGGTATCGTGGCTTTATTTCATATAATATCCCTTCTTCTTTTTTCTGAGGTTCTTTCTTTAATTTACTTTACAAAGTTTATGTGGTGATAATCTAAATGTGTTGGGTTACGATTAGGATATTTTATTTACCCGGAGTCTCGCCGCCTCAGATGTATGCTAAGGTTAGCAATTCTTCTAAGTATATAGTGTATATATATATATATATGTATATATATATCCTACATTGGAGATTTTGTAGAGAAAGACGGCAAAAAAGTTTTTGTTTCAAATTGATCACCATATATTTTTTTTTTGTTGAACTTGATCGCCATATATAATATCAAAGAATATCAGCTTGAATTGGCCGGAAAGGTTAAGGGCATGTTTCGTTGTCCCTCCAAATTCAATGGTTCCATTGAAATTTTGTATAGAAGTTAAAAGACAAAATTTATCACTATGAATGGATTCATTTACAAATATGGGAGGCTTCACCATATGTCACACCCGTTCCAAAAAAAAATTTATGGTTTTAATATGCATATTCAGATTTTGTGGATTATCAATGTTAGTTGATAATGGTGGATTGAGGTTGACTGTGAGTCAACGGTACGGTGTCAATGAGGACACGGGAACATGGAAGTTCATATTGCATAATCATGAGCAAATGACATTTATATGATTTAAATGTTATTTGACCTTATCTGGTATTTCTATGAATAGTAATTATACCTGTGTAGTATAATTCTGGTGAATTTGGATATGATAGTATCATTCTGAGAACTGTGGTGAGAACGTGAGAGTTACGTTAATTAAAAAGGTAGGTTGTGTAGAGATTCCACAGAATATAGTTTTTGGACGTTTTTTTTGGACCCAAACGAAACCTAGTCGAAAACTTTTGAAATTTATAGTTTTCACTCGTAAAGTTATAAAATGGACGTGTGCAACGTTTCATGGGTTAATGTGAAGTTTTGAGAAACTTGCGGGGAGGTAAATGTAATTTCTGAGAAGTTTGCTTATATATAGGTGAGGATGAGATTTCATTCTCATCCAAACCCTTACAAATATCTAGAGAGAGGTGAGAGAAAAGGAGATTGAGCCAACGGGCTTTGCGACGACATACGACGACCGTTCGTCCGTCAGATTTTCTCCAGATTTCAGATTTGAACTCGTGGAGGTAAGATCTACGTTTTGATACCACTTAGGCCGTGTTTGGCCATGTTTTGTAAAAATCTAATGTCTAGATTTTTGGGAAAAATCAGGTAAAACTCGTAGGAATCGCGTATAAATTGAAATCCGACGATTATTTAGCCCCCTAGACGATCCTTCAAAGTTTGAAGAGATTCGCACGAGGTATGAATTCTAGATCTATGAAATATATGGATTTTCACGTTTTGAACATCATTTTTGATATTCTTGGATCCGGGCGAAATTCATGTGTTAGTTAGGCCCGTTAATTATGCACGTGAAATTATGATAAAAGCACGTATAACTGTTTATGTGAGCATGTTATATGTCTACTTGGGTTAAAGGGGAGTTTGGTGCAAATTCATCCGGGGTAAGCTCCTCGAACCTTGAGGATTGTGATTGTGATTGAAATGGAATTGGAATTGTGGTTGTGTCTGGATTGGAGGTGGGCCCAACCAGTACACGCTACCTGGTATGGAGGAAGGCCCAACCAGTGTACGAGATGCGTGGGAGAGGTGGGCCTCCTACGGCATCGACCGGATGAATGTGTACCACTCACCCTAGAGACTATTTCTATGTGTTTAGATGCTTAAACCATGAACTGTCATATAAGCATACATTTAGAATTGTACGCTCAGCATATAGCTGAGCAGTGGAGATGTACTCCATTGCAGGTAAGAAGAAAGACAAGAAGAAGCGTGATGAGTGAGGCCAATGAACGCCGGGGGAATCACATTTGTATATGTTTTTGTTTTAAATAATAAACTTGTGTAAGGGTTTGAATATTGTAGTATGATGTAATATAAACATGGATTAGTTTCACGGTATGGAAATCTTGTAATTGAACGTCTGTAATTGCGTTTTAATATGTTAGAAATCAGTTATAGTTGGGATTGGTGTTGGTTTAAGAAGCATGAGTTGTTAGTATTTACAACACAGGGCTAGGGATGGCAACGGGGAGGGTATGGGACGGGGGCCCCCATACCCCGCCCCCGCCCCCGCCCCGCTTCAGTAAACCCTCCCCCCGCCCCAGCCCTGCCCCGCATAGTGCCCTCCCCCGCCCCCGCCCCGCCCCCGGGGTCCCCGACCCCGCCCCGCCCCGCCCCGCCCCGATTATGTTTTTTTTTTTTTTTTTTTGGTACACAAATTAAAAAAGCAATTTTTTTAATGCATTTTTTTCTCTAATAGTGCAGTTTTTTTTTAACTTACCCAATTAGTTCCCTAATAGTGCAGTTTTTTTTTTTAAATGGTAATACACATAACTATTGAGGGGTAAAAATACAAATACAAGTCTATTCGGGGCGGGGGCGGGTTTTTTGACCCTACCCCGACCCCGACCCGACCCCGACCCGGGTTTTGAAAATCTCCCCCATACCCGCCCTAACCCTATTAAGCCCCCCCATACCCTACCTATTAGGGGCGGGGCGGGGCGGGGCGGGGAACACGGAAAACCCACCCCATTGCCATCCCTACACAGGGCCGCCAGCAGGGGAGCAGTCGACTGGACCCAGGATCAGTCGACTGGATCTCGTGTATTTAAGACACTGAAAGTGAATAGTAAGAGAAGCAGTCGACTGGACCCTTGATCAGTCGACTGAACCACTGTTGGTTTTGGCTACTGCTTCCAATGATGGAAAAGCAGTCGACTGGATCCCCAGATCAGTCGACTGTACCCCTTTATGAATTGTTACATTTTGGTTCTGGATAACCCAGTCGACTGGGCAGTCGACTGGACCTCTGTTGAGGATTTAGGATTTTAGTTTCTGCCGGGCATAGTCGACTGGACAGCCGACTGGGCAGTCGACTGAACCTCTGTATTTTTGGACTGGATTCTTGTGAACACTTTTAATTGAACAAAACTTTTTGTAACTCCGTTTTCAATGGATTTTGTATAAACTCAGAGGGTAATGTTCCCTAAGTTTTATATACCCAAGGTTGTTTTAAAGTTCTTTCCGATGCGTATAGTTATATGTCCTACTTCCACGCGTAGTAGGATGGGTCGTGACATTTATTGGTATTAGAGCTATAGGTAACAAAACTTTGGGAACGTTCGACGAAGAGTGGAGTGTTGAGGGATTTGTCACATGTTTTAAATTACATTCATACATCTTAGAGATGTTTGATGCATATGGATGTTAGTTTACATACATGATATTGTTATTGTTGTACATGCATAGTGTTTATGCATTGAGAACTACAGGATTGTAATCATGGATGACCGAGAGTTATCACCCCATACCCGACGAATGAATGAAATGGCAGAGATGATGGGGAATATGGGGGAAATGATACAGAATATAGCGGAGCGACTGCCTCATACACCTCACATTGAAGTGGAACCAATAACCGTAGTGCATGCACCCGAAACTAGAGGTATGAGATCAATATCCGAACAATTCGCTCGAAAGAAACCAATAGAATTTCATGGGACGCCTGATACAACATTGGCAGAACATTGGGTCTTGGACATGGAACGAATTTTTCGATCTATTCCGATGTCAGATAGGGAGAAGGTTGAGAATGCAAGTGACGTACTGAGGGGTGAAGCCCAGAACTGGTGGGTGAATGTCCTAGATCAAGGAGCACCGATTACTTGGGAAGGGTTTAAGGCAGAATTCAATCGCCGATTCTTTCCGCGAGCCGCCTATAATGCAAAGAAGCGAGAATTTGATAACCTTAAGCAAGGAGACATGACTGTGACGGAGTATACTTCCAAGTATAACGCATTGTTGAGATTTGGTAAAGGTTCCGTGCCAGAAGAGGAAGATAGGGCAAGAAAATTTGAATAGGGTTTAAGGGATAATATCCGGTTGAGAGTAGAGACCTATGAGCATTCGCCTGTTGCAGCAGTACAGCAGACGGCGCTTGTAGCCGAAAGTGGAATAGAGATATCGAGACAAATTCACCAAGGAAAGCGAAGTCATGAGGGTGGTGACCGAAGTCAGGGGGGATCTTTTAAGCAGTCGTTTTCGCGAGGCTCTAGTTCTGGTTTTAATGATTCCAGGAGAATACCCAGTAACATACCGTTGTGTTCACTTTGCAACCGACCACACACCGGTCGATGTTTTCTGACCAACTTTCAGAACAGATCTATAGGGGGAAACAGTGTGAGTTCTGCGACCTATCCGCAACTCAAGTGCTTTGATTGTGGTACCTTGGGACACCGAGCGAAGGATTGCCCAAAGAAGCGTTCTCAACAAGGGACAAGTTCTATGGCTTCTAGTGGTTCGAGGCCTAAGCAGTCTAGTGACGGAGGACAAAGGACAGAGCAACGTCAGGGAAGATCATTCCAGATGAACCCTGGAGACATGGCTGCTACTGATACAGTGGTCTCAGGTATCGTGCTTGTATGTTCGCACTTAGCACGCATACTTGTTGACTCGGGATCTACGCATTCATTTGTATCGCATGCTTTTGTTGAATATTTGAATGTTAAATCGGCACCATTAGGATATGAATTGTCTATTGCTGTGCCACTTAGTAAATCGATAACGACATCTACTATATATAAGAATTGTGAGATCAAGCTAGGTAAGAAGTTGATGACCGTAGACCTTATACCGATTGTGGTGAACCATTTCGATGTAATACTGGGAATGGATTGGTTAGCTCTTAACCAAGCCACAATAGACTGTGAACGGAAAGAGGTTAATTTTTGATCACCGGTACATGGGAGCTTTTGTTTCCAAGGGAGTGGGGTTATGCCGCCACCGTATTTGATTTCAGCTATCCGAGCGGGAAAGATATTGAAAAAGGGATGTCAGGGATTTTTATGTTCAGTGAATGATGTCTCAGCGACTGAATCAAATGTAGAAGACATTCCGATAGTACGAGAATATTCAGATGTATTTCCCGATGACCTACCAGATGTTCTTATTGAGAGGGAGGTCGAGTTCACTATTGAGATTATGCCAGACTCAAGACCCGTATCAAAGGCACCGTATAGAATGGCATCAGTAGAGTTGAAGGAACTGAAAGTTCAATTGCAAGAGTTACTTGATAAAGGTTTCATCCGACCAAGTGTATCGCCGTGGGGAGCTCCAGTGTTGTTTGTAAAGAAGAAAGATGGCTCCATGCGTATGTGTGTTGATTACCGAGAACTGAACAAGTTAACGATTAAGAATAAGTACCCGTTACCCAAAATTGATGACTTATTTGATCAACTTCGTGGGGCACAAGTATTCTCCAAGATAGACCTGAGATTGGGTTACCATCAGTTGAAAGTGAAGGCCGAAGATGTTGAGAAAACAGCTTTTAGAACGCGCTACGGACATTATGAGTTCTTAGTTATGCCATTTGGAATTACCAATGCACCAGTTGCGTTTATGGATCTTATGAACCGAGTCTTTAAGGACTATTTGGATGATTTTGGGATAGTGTTCATCGACGATATCCTTATCTATTCACCGAGTGAAATAGAACACGAAAACCACTTAAGATTGATACTTCATAGATTGCGAGAGAAGCAATTATTTAGTAAATTCAAGAAATCTGAATTTTGGTTGTCTAGTATTACTTTTCTTGGTCATGTAATTGACAAGAATGGAGTTTCAGTTGATCCTCACAAAGTAGAAGCTGTATCAAATTGGCAGAGGCCGACATCCGTATCTGAAATTTGAAGTTTCTTGGGATTAGCGGGATACTACCGCCGTTTTATTGAACATTTCTTGAAGATCTCATTGCCAATGACAAAGTTAATGAGAAAGGGAGTTATATTTGAATGGAGTCAGGAATGTGAAGACAGTTTCCAAGAATTGAAAGCACGACTAACGAGAGCACCTATTCTGACAATACCATCCGGAACCGAGGGGTTTGTGATCTATAGTGATGCGTCGCATCAAGGGTTGGGATGCGTGTTGATGCAAGGTGGTAAAGTAATTACATATGCTTCTAGACAGTTGAAGACACATGAGATTAATTATCCGACTCACGATCTCGAATTGGCCGCGGTAATTCATGCTTTGAAGATTTGGAGACACTATTTGTACGGGGAAAAGTGTGAGATATTCACAGACCACAAGAGTTTGACATATATTTTCACCCAACGGGACTTGAATATGAGACAGCGAAGATGGTTGGAATTGATGAAGGATTACGATCTTTCGATTGAGTACCATCCGGGAAAGGCAAATGTAGTAGCCGATGCATTAAGCCGGAAGACGCAAAGGAATTTAGCCGACGAGCTAACACAACAAAAAGAATTGGTAAAAGAAATGGAATGCTTAGAATTGGAGGTGATTCCAGGAACCAATGATGGCTTAATGATGGCGATTGTAGCACACCCAGATATTATTGAAGAGATCAAGAAAGAACAATTTAACGATGTCTATTTGTGCAAAATGAAGGATGAGATACCTTTGGGAAAACGACCGGGATTTATTTCAAAACAAGGAACGTTGAAACTGGGGAATCGGTTATGTGTACCGAATGTGAAAGATTTGAAAGAGAGAATTCTAGAAGAAGCTCATAGTACGAAATATTCAGTGCACCCGGGAAGTAATAAGATGTACAGAAACCTGAGGGAAAACTTTTGGTGGAAGGGTATCAAGCGTGAAGTCGCTAAGTTTGTATCTGAATGTTCGGCATGTCAACAGGTCAAAGCAGAGAGACAAGTACCTGTGGGGTTACTACATCTATTGCCAGTGTCAAAATGGAAGTGGGACGAGATCACGATGGATTTTGTTTCAGGATTTCCACGATCATGCAATAAGAATGATAAGATTTGGGTTATAGTTGATCGATTAACCAAGTCAGCTCATTTTCTACCGATCAAGACGACTAAACCGTCCAAATTAGCAGAATTGTATGTGAAAGAGATTGTAAGACTACATGGGGTACTAGCGGTGATTATATCCGATCGGGATAGTAGTTTTACGTCAAGGTTTTGGGGAAGTATGCAAAAAGCTATGGGTACGAAGTTAAGTTTCAGTACCGCATTTCATCCTCAGACCGACGGACAGTTAGAGCGTATGATTCAGACCTTAGAAGATATGTTGAGATTGTGTGTATTAGACTTTGGGAATGATTGGGAGCACCACTTGCCGTTAATTGAATTTGCTTATAACAACGGATTTCAGTCAAGTATTGGTATGGCATCGTATGAAGCTTTGTATGGGCGTAAGTGTCGATCACCAATTTGTTGGACTGAGGTTGGAGAAAGGAAATTATTAGGACCTGAGTTAATACAAGTGACTACTGAGAAGGTGAAGTTGATTCAAGAGCGACTCAAGGTAGCTCAGAGCCGTTATAAGAGTTATGCGGACTCGAAACGGAGACCGATGACGTTCGAAGTAGGTGACCTTGTTTACTTGCGAGTATCGCCTTCGAAAGGCATTGTCCGATTTAGAAAGAGAGGAAAGCTCAATCCTAGATTTATAGGACCTTTTGAGATCCTAGAAAGAGTAGGGCCGGTGGCTTACAGATTGGCTTTATCATCAAAGTTGGAACATGTGCACAATGTGTTTCACGTGTCTATGTTGAGACGTTGTATGACTGATACGAGTAAGATCATTGTACCTGAACCGCTACAGATTCAGGGAGACTTGACTTATGTGGAACAACCGGTCGAGATTCTAGATCGCAAAGAACAAGTTTTGAGAACCAAGACTATTTCAATGGTGAAAGTGCTATGGCGTAGTCATACGGTGGAAGAGGCTACATGGGAAAGTGAGGAAGACATGAGGAATGAGTATCCGTACTTATTCGACGCATGAGGTAAAGTTTGGGGACAAACTTCCTTTTTGGAGGGAAGAGTTGTCACACCCGTTCCAAAAAAAAAATTCATGATTTTAATATGCATATTCAGATTTTGTGGATTATCAATGTTAGTTGATAATGGTGGATTGAGGTTGACTGTGAGTCAACGGTACGGTGTCAATGAGGACACGGGAACATGGAAGTCCATATTGCATAATCATGAGTAAATGACATTTATATGATTTAAATGTTATTTGACCTTATCTGGTATTTCTATGAATAGTAATTATACCTGTGTAGTATAATTCTGGTGAATTTGGATATGATAGTATCATTCTGAGAACTGTGGTGAGAACGTGAGAGTTACGTTAATTAAAAAGGTAGGTTGTGTAGAGATTCCACAGAATATAGTTTTTGGACGTTTTTTTTGGACCCAAACGAAACCTAGTCGAAAACTTTTGAAATTTATAGTTTTCACTCGTAAAGTTATAAAATGGACGTGTGCAACGTTTCATGGGTTAATGTGAAGTTTTGAGAAACTTGCGGGGAGGTAAATGTAATTTCTGAGAAGTTTGCCTGTATATAGGTGAGGATGAGATTTCATTCTCATCCAAACCCTCACAAATATCTAGAGAGAGGGGAGAGAAAAGGAGATTGAGCCAACGGGCTTTGCGACGACATACGACGACCGTTCGTCCGTCAGATTTTCTCCAGATTTCAGATTTGAACTCGTGGAGGTAAGATCTACGTTTTGATACCACTTAGGCCGTGTTTGGCCATGTTTTGTAAAATCTAATTTCTAGACTTTTGGGAAAAATCAGGTAAAACTCGTAGGAATCGCGTATAAATTGAAATCCGACGATTATTTAGCCCCCTAGACGATCCTTCAAAGTTTGAAGAGATTCGCACGAGGTATGAATTCTAGATCTATGAAATACATGGATTTTCATGTTTTGAACATCATTTTTGATATTCTTGGATCCGGGCGAAATTCATGTGTTAGTTAGGCCCGTTAATTATGCACGTGAAATTATGATAAAAGCACGTATAACTGTTTATGTGAACATGTTATATGTCTACTTGGGTCAAAGGGGAGTTTGGTGCAAATTCATCCGGGGTAAGCTCCTCGAACCTTGAGGATTGTGATTGTGATTAAAATGGAATTGGAATTGTGGTTGTGTCTGGATTGGAGGTGGGCCCAACCAGTACACGCTACCTGGTATGGAGGAAGGCCCAACCAGTGTACGAGATGCGTGGGAGAGGTGGGCCTCCTACGGCATCGACCGGATAAATGCGTACCACTCACCCTAGAGACTATTTCTATGTGTTTAGATGCTTAAACCATGAACTGTCATATAAGCATACATTTAGAATTGTACGCTCAGCATATAGCTAAGCAGTGGAGATGTACTCCATTGCAGATAAGAAGAAAGACAAGAAGAAGCGTGATGAGTGAGGCCGATGAACGCCGGGGGAATCACATTTGTATATGTTTTTGTTTTAAATAATAAACTTGTGTAAGGGTTTGAATATTATAGTATGATGTAATATAAACATGGATTAGTTTCACGGTATGGAAATCTTGTAATTGAACGTCTGTAATTGCGTTTTAATATGTTAGAAATCAGTTATAGTTGTGATTGGTGTTGGTTTAAGAAGCATGAGTTGCTAGTATTTACAACACAGGGCTGCCAGCAGGGGAGCAGTCGACTGGACCCAGGATCAGTCGACTGGATCTCGTGTATTTAAGGCACTGAAAGTGAATAGTAAGAGAAGCAGTCGACTGGACCCTTGATCAGTCGACTGAACCACTGTTGGTTTTGGCTACTACTTCCAATGATGGAAAAGCAGCCGACTGGATCCCCAGATCAGTCGACTGTACCCCTTTATGAATTGTTACATTTTGGTTCTGGATAACCCAGTCGACTGGGCAGTCGACTGGACCTCTGTTGAGGATTTAGGATTTTAGTTTCTGCCGGGCACAGTCGACTGGACAGCCGACTGGGCAGTCGATTGAACCTCTGTATTTTTGGACTGGATTCTTGTGAACACTTTTAATTGAACAAAACTTTTTGTAACTCCGTTTTCAATGGATTTTGTATAAACTCAGAGGGTAATGTTCCCTAAGTTTTATATACCCAAGGTTGTTATAAAGTTCTTTCCGATGCGTATAGTTATATGACGTTTGGATGAGCCTTGGTGGCGTGCCACGTGTCCTATTTCCACGCGTAGTGGGATGGGTCGTGACACCATATTTCTTCTTATAAGGCAATTTCTTCATTTCTCTAGAATACCAAAATTCATGAGTGTAAGAATCATTTTTGACACAAGCACCATTTTTTTCCAAATGAAACTATTCAAGTTCATCATTTTTAATGTAAATTGTGTACGAAAATATGAATGAAACTATTTTCATTCAAGGACAACCAAACAAGTCCTAAAACAAATGTTTGCAACAATAGACTTCTTAATTTTTCTATGTATTTTTAATATTTTGATAATTCCCGTGCAAAGCACGGGATGTCGACTAGTTTCTTATATTTGAGAAGCTTATTTGATTTTGATGGGACAAGTGTTAGCCCTTGCTTTCATAGTTATTTCTTTCAATTGTTAAACTCACTTTATGATGATGCATTTACTTTCCGAGGTCGTTGAACCTCTTTAAGCTCTTTTCTTTTTTATTTACATGTCCATTGTTTGTTTTTCCCTTATGTTTGGATCCTTGCCGAATTGGTTTCAGTGGTTGCTTTTATGAGAGTTCATTTGTTGTAGTTTAGTTCGTTTTGTACTTGGATCCTTGCCGGATCAAACCCCTCTTTTAATTCCAACAAGGTTTCAAACATTTAAACGTTCCAAATCTCTCCCATTCTCTTTCTTTTCATCCCACTCTTTGACCTCTTTCCATTTCTCAAATATTTTTTCCTTTTACTTATGTTGGAATTATATATATATACATGTGTAATGAGTGTTTAGAGTACCTTCCCTCTATTTCTCTCCCAATCTCTCCCATATCTCTCTCCCAATCTCTCCCTCTTCCTCTCCCCTTCTTCCTCTCTTTATCTCTTTCACTTCTCGTTTTTAATAAATTTTGAGTACATGAAGTTCCATTTTCTATAGACTCGTGTTGTATGTTGTTTAGGACTTGTTTAGTCATGTATTGATGTTTAAACTTGAGGATTTAGCATAGTTCGGGACATTTCAAATGCTGTCAAACTTCTTGTAAAAAAAAACTGCTACTGTTATTTCAATTTTCTGCCCAAATGATGTGGAATTGGAAAAAATGCTATTTGACAAAAGTTGTGCAGAATCGTATTTTACATGGACTCCCGTGTACAGAATGTGAAAATTTCAAAGATATAGTTACTTACGGATGTTTTAAAATTTAGCAATTATCCAACAATGGTCCTTTATCATTTTTTTGTGTTCCTTGAACTAGTGCTTGTTCGGATAGTCTTTTAATCAAATGTCCAAATACTTTTACCTTCGTTTGACTCATTGACTGGTAAGTCTATTTTGGATTTACGTATTAGTAAGCCATCTTTGTAGGAATCCACATGGGTTTCCAAAGTCGCTTCCGCATTTGTGATTGGGTTTTACTTCTTTTCTCTCTATCTTTCCTCTTTCCTCACGCTTCGATTTTCGGGGCGTGACAGATTGCTATCAAAGCCAACCGGATTTGAATACCTAGGAGCTATGGGTGTTTACTTTGGGCTTGTTTCGTTTCCGTCCATGCTTAAGTTTGTTTATTGCTTTCTGTTTATTTCATTGCGGTTTTTTCGTTGAGATGATGCGATGCCGTGTGGGCATGCGCATAGGATGAATTCCTGCGGGACCTTTATGGTTACATGTTCAAGGTGTTTACATGTTTCACATTCAACGCAGTATCTACTTACATGTTAAATGTTTACATACTCCATGGGATGACATTAGTCCTCCTATAAGTTGCTTAATTTTGTTAATAGTCATTCGATTCCTCATTCAATGCTAATTGTTTTAACTATGCTGTCGTTTACTTTGCATAGTGAGATACTGCGTGAGCATTTTTTTTATTGAGTGAAAGTCTTCGGGACTTTTGTGCTTACGTGCCCAGTTTACATGTTTCATATCTTACGTGTTATGTGAGTTCATGTGAAGCCTACGTGCTCTATGTATTGTGTTGTGCATTTCCATTGGCTATGATATGAAGAATACGTATTTCATTCAAGGCGAGTATAATGCTAGCATGCTCAAGGTTGAATGCCTTCAAGGCTAGGTACGTACATGCTAGGTGCTTACATGTCAAAGATTACATGTTCCATACCCGATGTGCTAAGTGTTTATATGATTTTCAATCGTTCTAATATGTATTGATGCATGTTGAGTAATGTGATCCCGCATTGTTGATGAGCATGCTTCTTAGTGAATTTTATGTTTATATTAATGCATACACGTGATATGCGTATATGTTCTACGTGCTATGAGCTTATCGGTTCCAACATTTATATGTGTTCAGGATACATACCAAATGCATTCATATTTGACGTGCCCTACAGTTATGTTATAACCATGCATATTCTCAGTGCTATGTGTTCTCATGGGTCATGATAGGCATTGATTAGTATGAATCATGATATAAGTTGCTTAAGGTTGCTAGTAACCATATTGATATTGATTGCCTTTCCTATATTATCCTTGTTGTTTGTGTTAAGTGTCGAGTTGATTTACAAAGCAATATGGTATCATCGTTCGCAAATGTAAATGGAATTATGAAGGGAAATGTTATATGTTATATGTGAACATGATTAATGTTGTGAGCTATGTGATCTTATGCTAAGTATGCATATCCTCTAAGTGATGTGTGAATTAATGTTTAACCTATACAGATTCGCGCCCGGTTCACGTGGAACTATGGCTTGAGCACGTATTCATAATTTGTAGTAACTTGGTACTGTTTGAGGAGAATCTTCGAGTAGACGCTGTAACTTTTCAGTCAGATTTAAGTGGGGTTTAGTGTTGATTACACCAACTTTGGAAAGTATATTATGGGACACCCTCAGCCGATTATTTCGTGAGCAGTATTTCCCATTCGTAGTTCGTCGAGCTAAGAGGATTGAATTTTTAAAATCTTTGTTAGGGAACCGTGACAGTTTCTGAGTATGAGGCTAGTCTCATTTTTGATATAACATTGGACAATAGAATGAAGGTAAGAACTTTTGAGAATGGACTTCGTCCAGGCCTACGTACCAACGTGGTTGGATTCGAGTTGAATGTACATAGTAAAGTGGTTCAGAAAATATTAGTATTTGGGTATTTGAGTTAGAATAAAAATTTAGAGAACTTCGTGCACCGACTAAGAACAATCAGTTAGACCACCCCCAGTTCGTCCACCTTTTCAGTAGGCTTGTAGGACACTTTTGTTACCACCACAGCCAACTCCTTCAACTCAGATTTTTTTTTTGCCGAGCATCCCTAGGGGGACAATAAAGATAGTTAATCTTTTTCCGCCGCACCTTCCAGGGGTAATACCGATGCTTCTGTGATCCAAGGTAAGTTGTTTGTGTTTAGTCCCAATGCCATTATGCCTGTAGATATCGGCGCATCATATCTCTTCGGATACCACCTTGTGCATCATCATTGAGTTGAGAAATGAGTCATTTGGTTCCTACATTGTTAGTTGTTAATTGATACTTCCGTTGGAGGCTTAGTTCCCTTGGATCGAGTGTGTCGTGGCTGCGAGCTGTGATAGCTGACCAACACACCATCTTTGATTTGTGATTGTGAGTATGGACTAGTGAGTACTTATCGAGAACCTTGTGACTTGTTTCAAGAGGAAGGTAGCATTTACATTACCATTCGAGAATCTTAATTGTTTTATGGATGATCGTATGAGACTTCGATATATCTGCTTCATAGTTGGTGCAACGGTAAAAATTGTATTGACTCCTTAAATGGCTTATTTTGTTTTCCAATGAGAATGAACCAAATTTGTTGAGTTCTCTTCCGTTGTGGGTTAGTACATCGAAAAGTTTCCTGAGGATTTGTATGGCTTGTTGCCTATCGGTGAGAATTGAGTTGTGACAGATTAATACCCAGTACTTCATCCATTTTGATGCCGCCATATTGTAGGACATCCGCAGGGTTAAAAGAGTCAAGGACTCAGTTAGAGAACTTATAGGTTAGCGATTTTAATCGTCTTAATCCGTCTCCTTGGAGAGTACCCATTTCCCTGTGCCAAGAAGATAGATGGTTCGCTTAAGTTGAATATTGATTATGACATCGAATCTTATGACTATTAGAATCAGTAGATCCTTTTGATCAACTTCATGGTTCAACGTGTTTAGTTTCAAAGATTGATTTGAAATAGAGTTATCACCAGTTGCGCACTAGGGAACATGAGATTCCTAAGACTACTTTTCGCTCGTGTTACGGACATTGTTAATCCATTGTTATACCATTTAGTTTAACGACTGCACCTGCTACTTTAGTAGATTTGATAAGCCGTGTGTTTAATCCTTACTAGGACAAGATTGTGATTGTGCACCGATGACTACGTATGCCAAATTATCTAAGTGTGGATGTTGATTATCCGAAATAAAAAGTTTCTTGAACATGTCATTTCTGGTAATGGAATATCCGTGGATCCTTCTAACATTGGGACCGTTATAGATTTGCTTTGTATCTGAGATTCATGGTTTTTGGGGACTAATAGGTTACTACCGTTGCTTTGTTGGAAACATTTCCCCGTTTGGCAATTAACTTAGTTGACCAAAGTAGAGGTGAACTTTGTTTAAGATGCTTTGGGTGAGAATGTGTTATACCAAAGTTGTAAAACTTATTTGATTTCGGCACCTGTTCTTGTGAGCATTGAGCGTGAGTTGATTAAACTATACCGTATGCTTCCTGAACGTGGATTGAGCTACCCATGACTTAGGACTGGGAGACACCACATATGAGACATTTCTGACTCAGAGAGACATTAATTTGGGAAAACGCCATTGTGTAATTATAACTATGACTATAAATGTAACTTTGGGTTACCTTAAGACATGAGCAAACTATGACTTGAATAGCATTGCCACCCGAGCTAGGTGTAGACACCCCAATTTTGACCAAACGTCGAATTAAGGGGACTATTACCTCTAAGATCCGATGATGACAATGTCCGAACTAACCTAAGACTTCCAAAAGGTGATTCAAACTCTTCCGAAAGCTCTTCTAATTTAAAAATAAAAGAAAAAAGGAGAGAAATTCAGCATGAACCCCGAAAAACAAAGTCAATAGTTGACCCAGTGAAAAGTCAACGGGTCAAAAGGGAGTCAATCATAAAATTTCCGAATTTCAAGATGAAAAGTCCCTGTAATTGTTCATTGGGTCTCCCTTATGCTAGAAATGATTTTTAAGAATTTTTAAATGAAAGGAATCATGGTGAAATCGAAAGGCTTTTAAGGAGAATTGTGCAGAAAATCGATATTTTGCCTTCGGAGGGAGAGTTGACTTTTTTTCCTTAAGGATTTTGATTTTTTATATATTTTTATTGAATCTAAATGGGGGGTATTTCCTTAATTACATTTAATGTCTTAAATAAATACATAAATTTTAAATAAACACATAAATTAAACGACATTTACTTAAATGACATAAATACATAAATTAAACATTTACTTAAATGACATAAATACATACATTAAACGACATTATAAATACATAAATTAAACATTTACTTAAATGACATAAATACATAAATACATAAATTTTAAATAAACACATAAATTAAACGACATTTACTTAAATGACATAAATACATAAATTAAACATTTACTTAAATGACATAAATACATACATTAAACGACATTATAAATACATAAATTAAACATTTACTTAAATGACATAAATACATAAATTAAACGACATTTACTTAAATGACATGAAATGAAATTAAGGTGCTGAATTGCAGTGCAGCGACAGTCGGGGTGCACGAACGGCAGTCAGTGAATGTCGGTGCGGCACTCAGGCCGCTCCAACATCCAGTGAGTGCCGCAACGGCTCTCATTGAGTGCCGCTACGTTTCTCCGAGTGCCGCGTTTTTGTGACAGTCTGTCCGAAAGTAGGTCGGTTTATACCTTCAAAATGGCGGCGGAAATTGGGTTTTGGCTGCGAATTTCCCAAACTAACCCCTAAAGATTGCCTATAAATAGAAGGTGTATATCCCTTGTTTGTAAGGGTGAAACATTAGAATGTTGAGATTCCTATATTAATTCTCACCCAAAACTTTCCAAATCAAGAGAGTATTAGAGAAGTTTGTTAGAAGAAAGAGCAAAGGAGGAGCTTAATCACCATTTGGAGGGCCTTAAGGCAACCAAGAAGTTGAGGATCATTAGAGGTAAAACTCTAAACTAATTAGTGTATTTAGTAGCTCAATCATGATATAGATACTTAGGACCTCTTACACATTTTCAAAACCTCTCTTCTCACCTCATTTCATCACACACCACATATATTGTGATTGAGCTTTTATGTCATTAGTTTGGATCAAAATAGTTCAATGGTTAAAGCTTAATAAAATTTTGAAGTAAAGCCTTGGTTTTTTTCTTTTGATTATGTTTATCTCCTTGGATTTATAAGACTTTCAATGTCTTGCTTAAATCCATGTGTTTAGAGTCCTTCAATGTCCTTATAAACTCATGATTCATGAGGGGATTGAGGTTGATTTTTAGTATATTGAGTTAATGAGTCCAAACTTCATCCATAGTTTGAGATCATTACTTTGAGGTTTTATGAAGTCCTTTATACTTCATTAAAACCTATGAGTTCAAGTGTTATTAGTCTCCAATGACCATCAAATGGTAGGAGAAGTAGCTTAGTTTAAGTCCATCTCTATGGCTTAGGCTAAACTTTTTCTTAGGTTTGAGGAGTTCTTCATACTTCATTTAAAACCTACATGTATGTGTGTCTTTAGCCTCCAATGACCACCAAGTGGTAGGAGCAATGGTATGAATCCAAGCTTTGATCCATAAGCTCAAGTTCATTATTTGAGGATTTTGTGAAGTTTATTTCATACTTCATCAAGGTCCATAAGTCTAAAGTGTCTTTAGCCTTCATTGACCATCAAATGGTAGGAGGAATGGTTTGGTTTAAGCCCAACTTTATGGTTTAATAGTTGGGGTTAACAAATGAAAGTTGAACTTGGACAAATGGTGCAGTGAATTCAATGACCACCTTTGATCAAGGATTGTTAGTTCGAAATCAGACCGTTGGAACTGAATGAAACCAACGGAAAAATGTCTATAACTCAAAGTTCTACCACTGTAATTTTTGTTTTAAGGTAGTTTCATGTTTGGGTGGTTTGATCAAGGGTTTTGTAGAGCAACCATAATCTGTCCAGAGTTTCAGAACAGTAACACTCTTTTGAAACAAGCAAATCAGAACCTTAACCTACAACTTGTTACCCAAAATAATGTTTTCTAAGTAGGATAATGTATTAGGAAGCTACCCTAAAAAGAACAAAGCATTTCTGATCTTTTTACTAATTTTAAAAAATCGTGCAAGAACTCTGGACAGAGGGTTGTAGAATGCTGAGTGATGTCTGGTTTTTGTCCAATTCCTGGAGATCTAACCGTTGAAATTTTGATTTCTTTTTTGGGTTAAAAACTAGACACACAGAGGCATCTTGTGTCCAAAATTCACCAAGATCAAACCATGGGAACCATGCTTTTTATTTCTTTGAAGTTCTGATCTGCTCTCAGCAATTTCCAGAATTCTGTGACAATTTTGATCAATCTCATAAATAATAGCTTAGATGATATTTTCATGAGTTAAGGTTTAAACCATGTTTCAATAATGATTAGTTAAGCTTGAATTCAAAGTTTAAGTGATCTAAATCATTGAGTATTTCGTAATTTATTCTTGTTCATGTACATATTCATCCATATGGCTTAATGCTTGTAATTAGGACTTATTTGCTTTAGATTTAATTACATTTGATAGATTTAAGCTAGAAGTCTAGGATTGTTATTTAAAATCCAACTTTACATCTTGTATACCATGTGGACTAACCCTTTGTTTTGTAGTACTATTAAGGTATGATTTCTTGAATCCCTCTTTAGTTTATTTTAATTTCTTAATTTTATCGATTTTTCAATCTCATGTGCGACGCCTTAGAATTAGGATCTTGCCTTATATGAATACATGTGATTAGAGACTCTTTTCTAGGATTTTCTTTCATTTGTATGCATTTGCACGTTTAATATTCGCGGCCGGATCCCGGGTATGTTCTCTAGTTCCCTATTTGCATATCATATTGCTTGCTACTTGAATTACGTGGCTTTTGAATGATATTTTGTAAATTGGTAATTTTACACCATTTTGAAGTGTTTATGTAATGTATACGTATATCTATGTATTAGTTGAAGGCATGCTTAGATTAGTAATTCAATTAAAAAGATGTTGAGTAGAGGCCTATCACAAGATAGGATGAGAAAGGGTGTTTTAGTCCGACGGGCTCCTTCCTCTCTCATTCCTTAATCCCCGGACCTAGTTAATCTTTGGTTTCGCAAAAGATCAGTTTCCTTTTGAAATGGTTTCTTAGTTTTCCTTTGAAAAATTAAGTGGCGACTCATTTGTTTTGAATTTGAAATTTAGAAAAGATTTTAAAAGAAAAGCTGTGGGTAAAAGAAAGAAAATTACGATATCCACACTAGGCCAGTGTCGTGACCGAGAACTATGACTATGACTTAGCCAACTTACCTATGTAAGAGTGGAAAATGTTGAGACTTGCGTGTACCCTAGTGTATTTACCGGTGCAAGAGTGGAGAATACTGAGACGTTGTGATGACTTTGAAAATTGTGGTTCGGAAACCTTTGCCCAAATTTTCTCGTTTGACTTGAATGTGTAAACGAAAGTTTTGACTTGAAGTTGTTAGCAGTACAGAAAACTCGATGATGAGACCATTGCCTTGACATTCCATATGCTTATCGGAGACTTAGGATAGGGTTGGACTTTTGGTGACATTAGAGGTTTGAGACCTCAAGATCGAGTGTTCATTCCAGTTGCTTACCGTGGAGATGTGTTGAAAGAGTTTCGCCATTCTCGTTTTGCAGTACATCCGGGAGGCACAAAGATGTACCATGATTTGCGTCGCCAGTATTGGTGGAAAGGGTTAAAGAGATCCATTGTTGAATTTGTTTGATTTACCAGTAGGTAAAGACCGACACCAGAGAATCACATGTTTGTTACAACCATTTTCAATTGCCTGTTACAGCATTTCTAAGAACTTTGTGTAAGGACAACACTCTTTTGGATCCTTGTAGATCATTTGGACCACATCTACACATTCGTTGCCATTCAGAATGACCGACATCGTAGTTTCCCTTAGTGTGATTCACATCCGTATCGTGAGACGCCATAGTGTATCAATATCGATGCGTTTAACTGTGATACGAAAGTTGTGTTTCCTTCCTGGCAGAATTTGTAGTAAGTATGGGTATTCAGCTCCTTCTATTCCGATTGATTTTAGAAAACATGTTGAGAATAGTGTTATGACCCTTAGTAGTAATTGGGAAGAACAGTTTTTGTAAACCGAGTTGCATCCAACATCAGTTATCAGATGGCACCGTTTGAGGCATTGTATGGCTGTCCGTGTCGATCTCCTTTGTGTTGGGGTGAGGTAGGTGAGACTATCCTTCATGGTCTTGATATGGTTAGAGAGACTTCAGAAAAGATTAAAGTAATTCGTGAGAAGTTGATTTCAGCTCAGGGTCGTCAGAAATCGTATGCCAATCGTCATCGTCGACCACTTGAGTTTGAGATTGGTGATCTTATGTTTTTTAAAGTTTCACCCCGTCATGGGTTGCAACAATTTGGTCAGAGTGGTAAGTTGGCACCGCGATTTATTAGACCGTTCGAGATCCTTGAGAGGATTGGCGTCATTGCTTATCGTTTGAATCTTCTGCCACAGTTATCTAGTGTTCACAATGTGTTCCACGTTTTGAAGCTTAGTTGGTATAATCCCGATCCACTCCGTAAGCCTTATCCTGATCCGTCACATGTACTTGATTAGACAAATTTTCCTCATAGTGAATATGCTTTGTATGAGGAACAACCTGTTCAGATTCTTGAGAGGAAGGACCGAGTGCTACGAAGTATAGTTATTCCGTTGGTGAGAATTCAATGGAATCATCATGGTATTTCTGAGTCGACTTAGGAGGACGAGGGTGAAGCGAGGAAGAGTTATCCCCATCTTTTTCCTGAGTAGTGTAAGCTTTTTTATATGCCATGTGTTTTGCTGTGCTTCTTCCGTTGTTGTTGTTAAGGTTGAGCAAGTCGTTACTCCCTTTGGGTGATTGCCGTTCCGGATTACTGGACGGAATCCTATTAAGGGGGTAGACTGTAATGTTTCAAAATTTATAATAAAGGGTAATGGGATAATTTTGCCTTTCTTGTTGTGGACTCATATTTTATTTGACTGCATTTTTAATTCCAGAGCATGACTAAATTATTTTATTTTACCTTTCATGTGCTTTAAAATTTATTTTCTGATTATGTGGGTGTGTTTATTTAATTTTAGGGTTGCACTATTGGGTCAGACTGTCCGCGGGAACACCAAACATTTTATTTTTGAAACAAACTAGAGAGTGGGCCCTACCCCATTCCCTATATCGTCGGCCAAAGCCCTCCCCCCCCCCCCCCCCTCATTCACATTAGTTTTTCTTCTCCTTCATTTCTTCTTCTTCTTCTCCTTCCAAGAGACAAAAACTTCCATAGAACTTCTTCTACCTTGGGTTTCTTTCTTCAAGATTGCTAAGGAAGGTCAAGTTCTTCATCTTCAAGCTCTCCTAAATATCCTAGGGCTTGACATCCTTCCATTGGTGAGTTTTCTAGAAACCCCCAAATTCAAGGGTTTCATTAGTTTTCAAATTTTGAGTTATTCATGGACTTCTCTTACTTTGTATAGCTTCCTTGGAGTATATAGAGTTTCTCTTTCATATCTAACCATTTCTATGGAGGATTTCTAATGTGGGTAAGTTTTCCCAATCTCTAACAACCTAGGATTTGCTAGTTTCATGTTTTCTATCCTAACCATGGGTTGTTCTTGAATAGTGGTGCATAGTTGAAGCATTCTTCAAGATCCTAGCACAAGCATTGAAGTTATTTTGGATTTGCTTAGCTCTCTTGAGTTGCCATTGATTTTTGGAAGCTAAGCTTTGAGGTAGATTTACATTGTTGCATTTCCATATGTTATGCTTGTCTAAGATGTTTTGAGTACATTTTACATGTTGGGAGATTAATTTAGACACATGCGTGAGGTTTCCCCAAAGTTGTAAATTTAGGGTTGTATGCCTAATTGTGAATTACATGCTTTGGTTGTAATAAACTTGATTATGTGATGCTAGATATGCTTAGGATGCTCCCTTTATGTGTAAAAGCATGCTAGGACGTTAGTATAGAAATCCTTGTTAGGATGGTCAACTAATGCAAGTTAACTATATTCTTTGAGACCCTTGATATCATGTCTAATAAACTAGAATTTTTGCTTAAATTGTTGTAGTGGATCATCCATAATGTCATTTTAAACATTACATGCATAGAGGCTTAATCGGCAAGCATTCATGTGTCACGACATAAATGTTTTGTTTGAAAAAGAGAGAAAAATCCCATGTGAGGGAATTTAATTTAAGAAAATCCGGATATGGGTTGTGATGTGAGACAGGGAGAATGACCCTTAGAAACATTCAAACTCCAACTATATTCGGGAAGTTGGTATGCTACACTCCATTCGTGGGTGGCTCATAGTCCGGTAACAAGAGAGATGTGCATATATCACGCATAGCTGTAAGGCTCTAATCATTTCATTTTAGCCGTGGTGGCGATTCATTGCACCTCATTTCATTTTAGTCATGGATAGCATATAGACTTGTTACAATGTTTTCTACGAGCCGTCGTTCTCATAAAAACGACAAAACATTTTTTTTCAGGTGAGCTTGATAAGGGAAAAGGGCATATGTGACCCGACACGTAGACGTTGATACTTTTGTTCTATTTAAAGACTCGTGCTTAGTTATGTATATGAATAGCTCTCTTGTTGATTCAGTCATTTTGGAAGATTATAAATGTTTAATGCTTTGAAACTTAGAGTGTTATGGTTTTACAAAAACTTCGTGAGTTTAGGCTCTCATTTCTTATATTTGAGAAGCTTCTTTGATTTTGATGGGACAAGTGTTAGCCCTTACTTTCATAGTTATTTCTTTTAATTGTTAAACTCACTTTATGATGATGCATTTACTTTCCGAGGTCGTCGAACCTCTTTAAGTTCTTTTCTTTTTTATTTACATGTCCATTGTTTGTTTTTCCCTTGTGTTTGGATCCTTGCCAAATTGGTTTGGGTGGTTGCTTTTATGAGAGTTCATTTGTTGTAGTTTAGTTCGTTTTGTACTTGGATCCTTGCCGGATCAAACCCCTCTTTTTATTCCAACAAGGTTTCAAACATTTAAACGTTCCAAATCTCTCCCATTCTCTTTCTTTTCATCCCACTCTTTGACCTCTTTCCATTTCTCAAATATTTTTTCCTTTTACTTATGTTGGAATTGTATATATACATATTTTTGAAAGGTTTCCGAATGTGAAAATACACGTGTGAGTGTGTGTGGGTGAGTGTTTAGAGTACCTTCCCTCTATCTTTCTCCCTATCTCTCCCTATATCTCTCTCACAATCTCTGCCTCTCCCCTTCTTCCTCTCTTTATCTCTTTCACTTTTTGTTTTTAATAAATTTCAAGTACATGAAGTTTCGTTTGCTCTAGACTCGTGTTGTATGTTGTTTAGGACTTGTTTAGTCATGTATTGATGTTTAAACTTGAGAATTTAGCATAGTTGGAGACATTTCAAAATGTGTCAAAATGTTGTCAAACTTGCTGTAAAAAAAATTGCTGCTATTATTTCAATTTTTTGCCCAAATGGTGTGGAATTGGAAAAAATGCTATTTGACAAAAGTTGTGCAGAATCGTATTTTACATGGACAATTGTGCACAGAATGGGAAAATTTCAAAGATATAGTTACTTACGGATATTTTAAAATTTAGCAATTATCCAAAAATGGTCTTTTATCATTTTTTTTGTGTTCCTTGAACTAGTGTTTGTTCGGATAGTCTTTTAATCAAATGTCCAAACGCTTTTACCTTCGTTTGACTCGTTGACTTGTAAGTCTATTTTGGATTTACGTATTAGTAAGCCATCTTTGTAGGAATCCCCATAGGTTTCCAAAGTCGCTTCTGCATTTGTGTTAGGTTTTACTTCTTTTCTCTCTATCTTTTCTCTTCCCTCACGCTTCGGTTTTCGGGGTGTAACATCTTTGGTGGCAGAGTGAGTCGATAAGCCACTTTCCCCACACGTTCCAAAATCTCGAACGGTCCGATGAAACGTGGCGCTAACTTCCCTCTCTTAAGACCGAAGTGTATTACTCCTTGGGTCTGTGAAACCTTAAGAAGTACGTGATCTCCGACACTGAATTCCAAATCCTTTCGGCGTCGATCAGCATAACTCTTATACCTGCTTTGTGCGAGTCGATAAGCCACTTTCCCCACACGTTCCAAAATCTCGAACGGTCCGATGAAACGTGGCGCTAACTTCCCTCGCTTAAGACCGAAGTGTACTACTCCTTGGGTCTATGAAACCTTAAGAAGTACGTGATCTCCGACACTGAATTCCAAATCCTTTCGGCGTCGATCAGCATAACTCTTATACCTGCTTTGTGTTGTTCTCATCATTTCTTTAATCAAAGAAATCTTCTCGTTGGTTTCTCTAACCAGATCTGGTCCTAACAACTTTGTGTCCCCAACTTTTACCCAACACAACGGAGAACGACATAGTCGTTTGTACAATGCTTTGAACGGAGCCATCCCGATACTCGTGTGATAACTATTGTTACAAGTAAATTCCACCAAGGGAAGTGCGTTTCTCAAGATTCCTCAAAATCGATGACACAAGCCCTAAGCATATCCTCCATAATCTGGTTAACATGCTCAGTTTGCCCATCTGTCTGAGGGTGAAAAGCAGTGCTCATTTTGAGCAAAGTTTCCATAGCTTCTTGAAGACTCTCCCAAAAACCAGAAGTAAAATGTGCGTCACGGTCTGACACAATTGACATAGGTGCACCGTGAAGTCGTACTACTTGTTGTATGTACATCCGACTCATCTTTTCTACCGGGTATGTCATACTATAAGCAATGAAATGTGCCGACCTAGTCAGTCAATCCATAATTACCCAAATGGCATTATGATTCTGTTGAGATCGAGGCAATCCCACTATAAAATCCATGGTTATATGCTCCCACTTCCAACCTGGTACAAGCAGCGGTTGCAACAATCCTGACGGTCTCTAATGTTCGGCTTTGACTTGCTGATACGTCAAACACTTAGATACAAATTCGGCCACATCTTTTTTCATACCTTTCCACCAGAAATTTCTCTTTAAATCTTTATACATTTTCGTTCCTCCCGGGTGAACCGTATACCTCGATTTATGTGCTTCCTCCATAATGTCCTTTCTTAGCTCTCCACAATCTGACACATATAATTTGTCTCTGCATCTGTATCCTCCATCATTTCCCACCTTCCACTCTATCTGATCTTTTTCTAACATCTTCATAAACCATGTCTGAAACTTCTCAAATTCTTTCTGGGCTTTAATAATATGGCTAATAAGGATAGGTTGTAGGATAAGACATCCAAAAAGTTGCCCTTCTCTTTCCTTAGTATTCTGTACCTCGAACTCGGCTAATGTCTCCAATGCTTGCCATTCTCTAACCATTAAGGAGGCAATCGTCTCACGAGTTTGCCGACTCAAGGCATCAGCGACCACATTAGCTTTACCAGGGTGGTATTCTAACGTGAAGTCGTAATCTTTAATCAGCTCCATCCATCTGCGTTGCCTCATGTTCAACTCTTTCTGTGTGAACAAATATTTTAGACTCTTGTGATCGGAGAACAAATCAAACTTCTCACCGTAGAGGTAATGTCTCCAGATCTTGAGTACAAACACCACTGCCGCCAATTGCAAATCATGAATGGGGTAGTTCAACTCGTTCGGCTTCAACTGTCTAGATCCATGGACGATAACTCTACCATCTTACATAAGTACACACCCTAGTCTTTGATAAGACGCATCACTGAAGATAGTGAACTTCTCATCGGGCTTGGGTATAGCTAGAACTGGCACGGTAGTGAGTCTTTCCTTCAACTCCAGAAAGGCACTCTCGTGCTTCTCTGTCCATTCGAACTTTAAATTCTTCTTCATCAGTTCAGTCAATGGTGCTGCTATTTTGGAGAATCCCTCAACAAATCTCCGATAATAACTTGCGAGTCTAAGGAAACTTTCAACTTTCGTAGGGTTGCTCAGTCTAACCCAATTTGATACCACGTCTGTCTTCTATGAATCCACAAAAATTCCTTGAGACGATACCTTGTGTCCCAAAAATTTCACTTCTTGTAACCAGAACTCACACTTACTGAATTTGGCATACAGTTGGTGATCCTTAAACATTTGCATTGCGATCCAAAGATGTTGCTCGTGTCCTTCTTTTGACTTAGAATAGATCAGGATATCATCTATAAAAATGATGACAAATTGATCCAAATAAGGTTAGAACACTCTGTTCATCAAATCCATAAACACTACTGGGGCATTCGTCATTCTAAATGGCATCACCAAAAATTCATAGTGACCATATCGGGTTCTGAAGGCAGTCTTAGGTATATCTTCTTTCCGTACCCTCAACTGATGATATCCTGACCGTAGGTCTATCTCGGAGAATGTTGTAGTTCCCTGTAGTTGATCAAACAAATCGTTAATCCGAGGCAAGGGATACTTGTTCTTGATAGTCGCTCGGTTCAATTCTCTGTAATCGATACATAATCAAAGTGTCCCGTCCTTCTTCTTCACAAATAACACTGGTGCTCCCCAAGGCGATGTACTTGGACGTACAAAACCCAGATTCTCAAGCTCTTGAACTTGTTCCTTTAATTTTGATAGTTCGGCAGGGGCCATTCTGTAGGGAACCTTGGTGATCAGAACAGTACCTGGTATAAGTTCAATACAGAACTCTATGCTTCTCTCAGGCGGTAAGCCAGAAATGTCTTGAAATACTTCCTCGAAGTCCTTGACTACAGGTATAGAGGATGTTGTCATCTCTGTACTGACGACTTCGATGTTGGTTAAACACCTTGTGACGAACATATCTCCCGAAGGGTTACATTGGAAATCAAAGGATTGATTCCCATTGTTAGAGAATGTAATTTTCTTCCTTGCACAATTCAAAGTTGCTTGATTCTGAGTGAGCCAATCCATCCCTAATATAATGTCAAACTCCTTCATCGATAGGACAATCAATCTAGATGAGATCTCACGGTCTCCTATCCGTAGAGGACAGTCCTTGCACACATGTCCCAACTTGACGGCGGCTCCTAAAGGTGAGGTAGCCCTCAAAGCTTTCTCTAAACGGTGTGTTAGAATACCCAATCTTCGGATAGTATTAACAAATATGAACGAAAGTGCAGCACCTGTATCAAATAAAAATTTAACTTGGGAATTAAACAAGGTTAATGTACCTTCCACAGCTTACTGATCGGGCTGAGCTTCTCCATAATCTCCTTCTTCATAAATAGTTCCATCATATCCAGCGGCATTAGGAATGACAGCATTTCGGCGAGTTTGACCCTGTTGACCATACATCACCTGCTTAGGAGCAGTACAGAACTTGCTGATTTGGCCTGGTTCACCACAGTTGTAGCAGATAATCCCTTCCTATGTAGCATACCTCGGTGCCTTGCAGTCTCGAGCCAGATGACCAGGGTTGCCACAGTTAAAGCACTTCCCACCACTACTTCCTTCTCCAACTCGAGGCTGAAAACGGATAGGTAATAGCCTAAGGTTTCTTGCTTCCGTCAAAATTTCTCTTCTGACCCTGTGTGCGATATGTTAGTGGCTTATTCCCAAAGTTACCCCTCTGAGGTGGCCGAAAATCAAATTACTTTCAGTTTACTCGAGCATCCTCTTCCAGATCAGTGGCCAGGCCAACTAGTCCCTCGAAGGTCTTATCTAGGTGGCCGAGAGTCAGGCGACGAATCTGCGGAGTTAGTCCTTGGTTATACTTACGGATCCTCTTTTCCTCAGTATCAACCATATGAGGGGCAAACCGAGATAGTCTCTCGAACTGAGTGGTGACTCTTGCACCAATTTAGTTCCCTAAGTCAAATCCATGAATTCCTACTCCCTCCTGTGCCTCTCTGTAGTCGGAAAATACTTTTCCAGAAATCTCCTCTTAAATGCAGTCCACGTCATTCCCATAGCAGCTATGTTACCAATGGTGGCTATCACGGAGTCCCACCAGTCTGCGGCGGCATCGGTTAATTGGAAGGTAGCTAACCTATTCTTATCCACTTCACTGCACTGAATAGCTTCGAACATACGGTCCATTTGCCTTAACCATTGTTCGGCTTTCCAGGATTCTGCAGTACCCGCAAACTGCTTAGGTCTTAGTGCACGGAATCTTTCCAGCAACTTATCCCCAGTTTGACGGTCTCGTCGGTTCTCATTTGTATTACTATTCCTCTCGAGGCGCTGGATGAAAGCTGATCTTGTCAAAATCAAGATATAAAAAGTATGCTTTTATTTATGCTTTACTTTTCTAAGGATTTGTAGTGTGAAAGTAAAGGTCGAACCCACAGAGATTGTTTAACTACAGCTCTTTAATTTTAAAACCTAAATTTAGCTAATTAAGAAAACGGATTTGATTTTAATTTGAATTAAACTAAGAACATAAAAATAAATCTAAATTATGAAAGCAATTAAAATAGTTGTTTTTAATGATATTTAAAGTGAACCTAGGATTGCAAATCCACCACTAGCTTCATAATAAGGATATTTATGCATTCAATTAGCTTATTACGTTGGATGATAATGGGGAATTGTAGCTACAAGCCCAATTCCTCCATCAAGAAAATAACTATGGTTCAAGCACCAACATAATCCATTTCGGTTAGCACGAATTATCCCACACTAAACTAGGGTTGTGGTATAATCCGTCTAATCTAGGCATGGACTATTCGGATACTTGATAGCACAATTCAATTTAAGCACCATTACATGTAAATAATCTAAACAAGCACAGCAAGCATAGATCATTGAGCACACTACCATCAAAATAGATCTAAGACAAGAATAAACTTTGAAAGTAACGATTTAATCAATAAAAGCACAATTTATTTATAAAAATCCTCGGAACATGTAACTGTCATCCATACATAATAAAACTAAAATTAAAACATAAAATACACCCTATTACTTGGCTAGGGTTTCATTGAAACCCTAGATCTTGAGTTTAGTTGTCCATAGAATTGATGACTAGCAAGAGGTTGATGGAGGAGGCCATGGGAATCCTTGGTCTTCTTCTTCTTCTCCTTGCTTTCCTCCCTTCAATGGCTGAAAGTATGGTTGTATGTTCTGTGTATCATAATTGTCCAACCCTTTAATTGAAGTAAAATAGGGCATATATAGATTTACAACAAGTTTTTAGAAGCTTTCCTAACCCGAAATGCACTAAAACTGTTGTATTTAGCTTTCTAGACGTAATTAGGCAGTTTCGTTTGCGTAGGAATCATCAGTATACTGAAATACGCAAGTTCCATAATTACACATGTCGCGCGCGCGGGCCGCGCGAGCGCGATATTGGGACCTCGCGCGAGCAGATCGCGCGAGCGGGTCGCGCGCGCGATGTGGATTTTTCAACTGCTTTTTCTCTGCTTTTTCACCCTGTTTAGCTTGGTATACTTGATTTCTTCCAAATCCTGTCAAAAAATAGAAAATAAAGTAAAAATATACAAAAACAAGATAAAAAAGTACTAACAAACGCATGTTAAGGCGTATAAATAGGATTTGTTCTCTCCCGATCAAAAGCCTCAAACATTCCCATGGGATCAGCAGTCACAGATGCTTCCTAAATCAAATTACTATTTCTCCTTTGTCTTCTAGCCATTTTGAATGCATGTCAATGATGCAAGAATGAAAAACATAAATGAAACAGATATATGAAGCAGTTATATCTATCAGTTTAAATGACAACAATGTTCAAAAGAGTATTGATATATATAACTTCTTGATCAAGTTGATACAAAAAGCGTGTAGGATCAGGTCAATGCCTACCCTATCTATATGGGTTAGGACGTACTTCGCCCATGCAAGAGTTAGATGTCACGAAAATGGGGTCATTGCCCTACACTCCAATGCATGTAAATACAGCTTGCAAAAAGAGATAGATCTACTAGTCCAAAACTAGTAGATATGTACAAGGTCATATCTAAATCATCAATCATCTCTGTAGGCAGCTATGAGCAAATCCAATGAGTCGAATGGGAAAAAACGCTGAGCCTAATAGGGACCCACAAGATCATAATCACCGCTCTGAGAGGCTGGTGATAGAGCAGGCCCTGGGGCATCTACCTTAACCGACACCTCTTCAGGCAGAACTAGCTCAAGACTAGCTCCTCCTCAAGGTTGGCAACAAAGTCATCAAGACCTATGTCATCCTTCCCTACAACCTCCCCATCAATAGGGATAACCATGACGTCGTCGTCATCATCATCCTCAACCACGAGAACTACCGGCGGGTGGGTGCATCTCCAGCTGTGCGAGGTGAGCGTGCACAATCTGGATCTCAAGGGAAAGGTAGAAAGCGTCACTATTAACCAGCCTCAAAATCTCGACTAGCACTAATTGCTGAGCCTCTGCGAAGTAACGAAGCTCAAGACGAATACGGGTCAAGTCAACAATACCCACAATATGGACTTGGTGCCACAGATCCGATACTATAGTCGTCGTGGCCAACTGCTCAATGACAGTGTGATATAAGTCCAGGAAAGCTGGGACTACTGCCCCCGGGGTCGCAAAATGTCCTCCAAACCCGTCTGGCACATAGAGTGACTGAGCTGGATCCATACCTGATAAAAAGGTACAATCTTAAATTAGGATAGAAATAATCTTAGGCGTTTGGGTTTCGGGTTTGTCCTCATGTCTTATCATCGAGTGTGTAAAGCTTAAGCTAACAGAATGTGGAATCAGGTCTATACTGGTAAACCCTAACCTGGCTAAACTATTCTGAGATAACCTGGCTCTGATACCACTAAATCCTATCACGCCCCAACGTAGCATAAATATGGAAAGCATTTAATTTTCTTTAGGGACCCGTAGGTCGCGACAGTTTGAAGGATTATTTCTGTCCCAAACGTCGAACAACATAATAACCATAAATCAGAGTAGAGCAATCAAGGCTTACAAAAATCTTCTAACTTAATAATTATTAAAGCACGGGATCACCTAAAGGCACAGACCGCCTTGAAACAAAATAATAACTATCATCTATTACAGTCATCCTTATTACAAAACCAGTTCATAATTTAAAACATATAATGATAAATAATCAGTTTCTTCTTTGGTAGTTGTTCTCAATTCGCATAGTCATAATTTTCAGCCCGATCATAACCTGAAAAGCCTAGACACGAATGTCCAGGGTGCATCAACGCTGTCAGCTTATTGAAGTTGGTGAGTATTAAAAACATACACTTGAATTTAAAACATACATTTACCATTTTCCAATTTCCAATTATTCACAGGTGGATATCATAGAAAGGAGTTCTCATTAAATCATTAATAATAACATTTGTAAACTTTAATTCGTAATTCATGTGACCGTGTATGAAAACGATGCACCAAACTCATCTTACCGACTCTTTTCTCTCGATAAACACATGAACCCACTTTCTCACTCTAGTATCTTTGAAACACTAAGATGACCACACTTTAGAAATGGGGTACCAGGGAGTGTCCAGTTTGCCTCACAGTTTAGTACGGGGTACCAAGGAGTGTCCAATATCTCACACTTTAGTACCTAATCCGCCTCGCAAATACCGGAGAAATCTCACGCAGTATCCAGACTCGGGTACCAGGGAGTATCCGTAGGCCATACTTTAGCACTACCATGGGTGCCAGGGAATGTCCAAGTTCGGCGTCACACACTTTAACGCTACCATGGGCGTCAGGGAGTGTCCAGTTTTGTCATCGTCGCATTTCAAAGATACTCTCGCCGTAATCTCAAAACGTCACACTTTGGTCCACAATTACCAGGGAGTGTCCACAACACAATCTCAACCACATACTCATTTCCACACTGACCAACACTCACCGTGCATATACCACCGACTCCACATGAATGTCATGAAACTTCATACAGAATGTGTAAACAACTAGAAATATGAACCATGTGCGTACAGAATAATTAAGTCGTAGTTTCTCGCTTTTATAAACCAAACATAGTAAACAATATTCTGATTTAGTAGAATTCCCAAACAGAACCTTATCTGCCTTTAAAAATTATTCCAAATAGTCCTTTAGCAGAAAGCAAATAAAAATTGAAAACTGCTAGGTCGCGCGCGGGCCGCTCGCGCAAGGGGTCGCTCGCACGGACCGCTTACGCGATCGCGCTCGCGAGTTTAGGCAGTGTCTTCGTCTTCTTCGCTGAACTTCCCCTGTTTTCTGTTTAAGGGGTCTTTTTGACCCATTTTGAAATCTGCAAGTATAAATGTCATATAATATATGAATCTCTTCATTTTCCTACAAGGATTATGAATCCTCAATCAATTTAACACGAATCAATCTGTACCTCTCGGATTTTATGAAAAATTAAAAGATTTCAAAACTTAATTTCTATTATACTTTCTCTTATGAATGAATTAAGCTTTAATACTTTAACCATAGTCTGTATATACTATAATCTTTCATCATTATCTATAAAAACAGATTTTGGTTGAGTTTGAAAAGTTATAATTTTCAAGCTATGAAACTTCAAACGTAAATTCATAAATGGTGATCACAAATCAACTACACAAAACATTAATTGAAAGGTGACTTACATTCTGAGCGAGTTAGTAATACTCACTTAATTAATGATTGAAGTATTAGTTTAGAAGGAATCACAAATTGAACTCCAATTGTGAACTTGGCTGTGGAGATTGAAGCTTCTCTATCTCAAAAATTCAGTAGCTATGAACTCTCAAACTCTCTCTTTTCTCTCTGTATTGTGTAGTGCAGAATGTGTATCTGAGGAAAGGGTGAGAGTGTATGAGGCTTATATAGACATCAAGAACTTGGCCTCCAAGTTCCTTCTCAAAGGCTTAACAATTTAGTTTAAGTACTAATTTTCTAAACAAATCTACAGATTAACAGGATCAATACATACGTATATACTCTCCCACATATCTGAAGAGGCAAATTTAGACTCATAGGGGTCAAATTGAAGATGTTTGTGTAATTAGCTTATAGGCATAAACCAGCACACACCTAAGAAGCACAGCCAAACAAGGCTCTAACAAGTTGGCTAGAAATCACTTGTGGTTTTTGGTAAAACAACTCATGGCACTAAGTTTATACATACACAAAGTGCACTTTCCAAATAAGGCCAATCTAATGATTACTTGCCATAAATGGAAGTAAAGCAAGTGTCAAATCTTGCTTTGTGTCACTTCCAAAATCTGTGGAAGTTCATCGCGGCGTGGACAGTTTTGAACATAAACTGGTATTTTTGCGGCGCGGTGATCACCACAAAATACAGAAAATCCATTTTAATGTAAGAAATGATCTTCCGATTTATAAAAGTGCAGTTTGAGTTAAAATAAAATATTTCCACCATTTTGAAATACAGTTATGAAATTCCACACATATGTTTATTAAATTCATAAAATTGCAGTTTGACCCCAAAAGAAATCCAATATGCAATAAAATAAGAAATAAGATTCCAACCATGAGAATTGTAATTATAAATTAAAGTAGACAATACCTTTCGAATTTAAATATGACAATGCAAATAAAATGATTTCATGAAAATGCAGGTTGTTACATTACATATGGATAGATCTTGTTAGGAGGAGTGAGTTAGACGCAAATAGTTGGTTGAAGTCAATGTTTGATATTTGGTCAAAATGGGTGTCTGTCGACAATAATCACATTTTCTCGGCCGATATGGCAAGTTGTCAAAGAGCCGAAGGCTCTCACGCTTTTTTCAAGAAATTTGTCAAGAAGGATAATTCATTAGTTGATTTCATGATTCAATTTGGTAGGGGGCTACTACGATATCAGAATGTAGAGTTGTTGGCCGATCACAAAGATTGGACCAAGAAGCCAAGGGACTATTTGTTACAAATGGTTGAGATTTATACGTCAAAAAAGTTTTATGAACTTCAGGATGAGATTTGGGAGTCCTTGAACTATAGACACGAGCTTATCAAGGAGGATGAGAAGCACCGGGTATATAAAGTTCAAAGAAAGGCATTTCAAAGAGTACGAGAAGTTCTTTATGATAAGGAGTTGTGTTTTGCTTCATGTAGTTGCAAATTATTTGAGAGCTCAGGGATACCATGTAGACATGTATTATGATACTTGCACAAAATGACTACTTTTGAAGACTTGCCGGAACGATACATCGTAAAAAAAAAGTGGACTAAAACAGCAAAGACCGCGGTGGTGGTTGATAATGACACGGGCACAGTGATAACTAATGACAAATCATATCTACTAATGCAGAGTGCATTGATTTAATGTTCTTTGGATGTGATTGACAAGTCCTGAATGCATTAAGATTTATAAAGACGCTTTGGCTAGTGCAAGTGAAAAAATGATACATGTTGTTGCAAGTGGTCCAAATTCAGATTGTGCTACCGTTCAAATGAGTTGTAATAATAACCATACTTATAATGAACCCAAGCAAGTGAGGGCAAAAGGGTGTGAGAAAAGGCTTAGAGGAGGGAAAGAAAAGGCACTACGGAAGGCGAAGAAGGCTAAAGCTAGACGTTGCCGTGGTTGCAGGCTAGTTGGACAATCTCATGATAAAAGAAATTGTCCAATGCTTACAAATCAATAAGAATATTTATTTTATTACTGCTTTATAATTTTTTTTTTTAAATCTCTCACATTGAATGACGAGTTTGTTTTTGGTTTAACTTTGTGTAGAGCTTCTTACATCAATGAAGATGCAACTCCATATTCAAGTTCAGAGGATGATAGCTTGCATCCAAAAGTTCATGAAGCTTCAATTTCCTTTTATTGTATTATAATTTTTTTAAATATGTAATGGTATTTGTGGATCATGTTTTTTTTTCTTTGTGGATCATGACTTTTAATATGTAATGGTTTATGTGAATCATGACTACGGTTTATTTGTGGATCATGACTTTTAATATGTAATGGTATTTATGGATCATAACTTTGAAGAAATGGTGACCATATGTGTTTTATTGGGTGACTATGTGTGTTATGTTTCCATTTTGGATCATGATTTTACACCATGTTTCCATGTTGCAATTGCAATGATTTTACACCATTTTGGATCATGATTTTATACCTCGTGTTTCCATTTTGCAATGATTTTACACTATTTTGGAATGATTATATATGTATATATATCAATACCCTCATACATAAGAGGCTTAACATTTGACTTGCTAACTTTACTGTTCATACTTTTTGAAGTTGAATTACGATTTTGACCTTCCGTACTCCAACTCTACCGCTTCTGCTTTAGACTACTTTTGTCAATTAACGCACATAGGAACTTGCGAAAACACGTGTATTATGAGAGAAGAACTCGCGTGGAATTTCTCTACTTCCATCTTTTCTCTCTCTCTCTTCTCTAAACTCTCCCTCTCCTCACTCTCTCTCTGTTCCCCAACATCACAGAACACTAGGGGTGTACAAGAAAAATCGAGACCGAAACCTACCGATCAAACCGACCAAACCGAGAACATTCGGTCGATTTTCAAACTTATATTTTAAGAAAAAAACCGAACCTATCGACTGAAACACCCCAAAACCCCGACCGAACCGACCAAACGAGACTATTAATCGATTTTTTAATGTGAAAAAACCGAAAAAAACCGACCGTGAACACCCCTGTAGAACACCACCACCACCACCACCCACGCCGTTGGTGTTCTTGCCCTCATCAACATCTCTCATCTCAGTGACCACCACCATGGTACCCAACCACACTACCACCAAATCCCGTCGCAGACCAAACCCACCATCACCATCATCATCATCATCATCATCGGTCCCTCTCTAAAAATCCATAAATCCCGTCACAGACCAAATCGGTCGCCACCATCCCCATCATCATAATCTCTTGCAGATCCTACATATTTCATTCACATATCTCTTTCTGTACTCTCTCTCTCTCTCTCCCAAAATTCCTATACATATTCTCTGACTCAAACCCTAAATCTCTCCCTCCACCAGCGCCTGCTGCTTGCATTTTGGATTTTAATTTTTTGATCAGTCGCGCCTCCACCGCAGACCACCCGCACCAAACCAGGCCACCACCATCGCTCGCCGCCTTGCAACTGCCGCTACCAATAAATAACCTCATCTCTAGCTCCACTATCGCTCGCATCCCTGCCCTGAAACCGATAGTCGCGCCTCCCCAGCAATCCCTATCCTTCGTCAGTCATTTAGGGCACTTACTCAGAATTGTTTCAACCTAAGGGGTTTGGTGATGCAATTGTTTGATGCTTGCTTAGGGATTGAATTTTGGTGAAATAAGGTAACTTTTGTTCACTGTTACAGCTTGATTTTATGGGTATGATATGAGGATTGTTGAGGGGCTGATGATTTGTTTTATTCTTAGTTTATTCTTCTTAATTCATATTTTCCTCTTAAAAGGATCTTTCACTTCTCAACCAATTCATTCCTCACTGTGACCCCCCACGGCAAATCCGATTCTGTAGCAGGATTTTATTATTATTATTATTATTACTATTTTCCTTTTGAAAAAAAGAAAGAACTTCAAGTTTTTTTTTTTTTGATGAAAAAGAACTTCAAGTTCAATGGAAGAATGAGTGACTTCCGCATCCATGGTTCTTGTCCTTTTCAGAAAAACACTACGGGACTGTTTCGGTTTCACAAAATTAGATAATTGGGCCATTTAAAATTAGCTCGTCTATGAATGAGCTCATTTAGTTGTGCTTGGATGCCCAAAGAAATTTTAAAACTTACTAAAATTGTTATTCAGAATCTAGGTAGAACAATTTCACGTAATACTTAGAACTACCTAATTTGAAGGTAAGATGATTTAATATCATGATTTCATACTTAAATGGGAAAAAAAAATTGAAATGGAAAGGGAAATTTGACTTTTCCAAGTGGAATTTTTCATTACGGGTGTTGGTGAACTGATTTTCTTCGTACAGAGAGATATAGCGGGAGTAATTCACAATTCACGATGGAGCAATACTCATACATTCAGATTGAATGTTGAGGATAGTTATTCAACAAAAATAAAAAAAGAAAAAAGAAGAGAATAGAGATAGAGTGAGCGAGTGAAGGAAAAAGATACGGATGTGGAAATGGAGGTTTGGACCAGTTGTGGTGCACTCCATGGAACAAGTGATCATGATCTTTCAAGTATTTGGTTTTCCTCGTGTCTTTGTATTTGGTTGCTTAGAAGAAGTGAGGAAAAGAACAACAAAGATTACGCCTTTTCTGGGTCGTGCTTGAAAAATCTATTTGTATTGAATAGAGAATCAGTCCTACCTATCCAAAACATTTCTGCTGCCATAGATGCTAATGGCCGGCAACCATATGGAGTTTAAATCAGTTGACTATAATCAAGGCGTCTCCATATTCGAATCTATGTTATAGGATAAGAAATCCATTTTTTCTTCATCTTTTGCTGAATGGCTTGCCTGCTTTCAGCTGTTGCTGCTTTCAATTCCAGCTTCCAAGGTGGATTCAGCGAGCATTTGATTCACCAATAATACAAGCTAATCACCCATCCTCTACTTAGAATGTGTAAAAAACGAATTCTCTATTCCGAATGGTTTATTTACCTTATTTACTTTACACATAAGGCTGCTACTCCCATTATTCTTGGAAATTTTGTGCTCTTAAAATTAGGATCTTCAAAAGGAAATAGTTAAAAGAAAAAAAAAAATAGATCTATAATTGTGAAGGCTTGAATATTTAGTATTTTTACAGATTGTATTTCTAGGTCTTTGTTTTCAAAATCATGGGGAAAAAAAATTTAAAAACTTTCGTTTTTGGTTGTAGTAGAAAAGATTACTCGTATTTTAGATTGACTTCTCTTCTTCTCTCTCTAAATATGTGGAGTTCAAATCCTCTTAATTTTGCCAATGATCAACATAATAACTATAGTAATGACTAAAATAGGAAGTCATATTGACAAAGTTATTCTCGTTGCAAGATACTATGACACCACTCATAGGGTGGTTGAAATAAATAGAGGTAAACCGTATATGGCAAATTGTAGCAATTATTGAGCAAAGGAATATAGAGGGGGGTAGGTTTTCTAATTTGTATTGAAGGGTTGGGGACATAGTAATGGAATGTACCTATGCTGCTAAAACACTTCTCACACGTACGATTATAATTATTTTGAACAACTAGAAAGAAAAAAAACTCACAAATAACTACAATACTTGCAAACAAAACATCTTATACATGTTGTCCAAAAAAAAAAAAAAAAAACCATCCTATACATACCACGATAGTAAACGACTCTCTCAATTAAACTTCATTATACCAAGAAGCAAAATTTAGCATACCAAAAAGTTGGGTTGCTCAATTGAAATTTTACGAACTTACGGCTTGGTATTAGGTGAAAAACAATATCCTTCCAGTACTTCTCTCAGTTTGTCTATAGCTTTACTGACTTACAGCTTCGTGTTAAGGGCAAAAACATTTACAGCTTCGTGTTAAGGGCAAAAACATATTCCCTGCACTTCTATAAGTTTGCATATGCATGGCTTTCCTTGTGAAAAAAAAAAGGTTACTCTTACTGTCGAACTTTGATTTTGTTCAGCTCAATTTCAGCTATATCATACGTACATGACAAGTTAATGGAACCCAAAACAGGCACCACTGCGTGCCTCGCACGTAGCAGCCATCTAGTATATATATACAAACTTTCTAAAACACCTTTCTTCACACATATGACGCAACCCTCTCTCTAGGCACTATGTTTGGAAGTTTAAAACCGAGAGAAAGGAAGAGAAAATAAGAGAAAGTACCTCACTTTCTTTCGCTCTCTCGTTTGAGAGTTTAAGTGAGGAGAGAAAATGAGAGAAAGGGAGAGAAAACTAATCCCCACTATCTCTCAATTTCTTTCTCTCCAAATTGGGAAGAAAATGAGAGAAAAAAAAGTGGAGTTTATTGAATTTTTTTTAATACCTACAATACCCTTTATTTAATTCTTAACTAATTTTAATTTCATCTAAGTCTTAGGCTCCTAATACACTATATATGTGTATTCTCTCTCCTAACAAAGAAAAAAGCTCACGTACCAAGTAAATTTGGATATTATTTAGCGTGAATAAAAAATGAAAAGAAGAGATACTAGAGGCTTCATTAGTTCAAGTCATTAATGAGTAGAATGATAACTTTCTTTCTTTTCTTCTCAACTCTCAATAAGAGAAAAGAAACTCATTTTCTATTCTCTCCTACACTCTCAAACAAAATGGAAGAAATTATGTCCTTTCTTTTCTTTTGACTTTCCTCACTTGTGACTTTCTCCGATTTTCTTTTTCTCTCCAAGACTCCCAAACTATGGGGTCTGTCTCACGATTCCAAGCTCATCAAACAATGTAACACTCCATTTGGTTTGATTCTAAAATATAATGGAATTGAATTTGCAATTCTAATTTCCAATAATAGAAAAGAAATGAAATAAATGAAATTGATTTGCAATTCTAATTTCCATGTCAATTCTTTTGTCAAACCAAACACAAGATTTGCCGAATTGCAAATCAAATTCTTTTCTAATTTGTGAAGGGACTGGGACTGTAAAAGAGACCTAAACTTTCCCTCTCACACGCACCAAACTCCATAACCATCAAAGTTTCCGACAAGGGATCTCTGCAGTTCCGGCGAGCCGCTCTCTTCTTCACCGACCTCGAGCCGTCACGATCTGGCCCAAGGTACCCTCCACTGATCTCTCACTTGATTGAATGGTTGAATCCTCTCTCTCTCTCACACACACACGTTTGGTGCGAAAATTTTGAGGTTGGTGCGATTTTGAGGGTTGGGCATCCTCTTTTGGTTTGATTAGGGCTTCATATTTTCATATCCAGATAGTCAACACCCCATTTCCAGTACCATTCTTCTGACTTTTGTATGATGATGAACCAGAGAGAGAGAGAGAGTGAGAGAGAGAGGGAGAGAGAGAGAGAGGGAGAGAGAGAGATATTTATTGACAATAATGCATTGATTTATCTCTGCTAAAGAATGGGGGTTTGTTTTCTCATGTATTTGGCATTATATGTAACCCATGGTGTAGAAACCACGGTGGCAATTGACACCGACCGAAAACCGACTGCTATTGGGCAGTCGGTATTACAAGATTGGTTGTTACATTCGGTCGATTTCGGTTTCTCCTTAGCAACACCGAAGTTATTTGGTTCGGTTTGCTTTTATTGTCCAAAACCGACCGATTCCACCCCTAATTGAGTTAGTTACAGGTTGAGCACTCGCATGGTTAGAGCTTAGAATTGTTCGGTAGTGCCTTTAGACGCGAGTCACAACTAGTGTTTTTATGCCCAGAGAGCAAAGGAAATACTACCATTCGCATGCCGGTTTGACTACCGATTAGAAACTCGAGTTGCACTTTCTCTAACCAAACAGCCTAGTAAAATTGTAAACATCTCTCAGCTAGGGCAAAATTTGGTTTAAGTCTCTCTTCAATTCTCAGCTTGCAAGTGCCGACCATGATTGGTTTGTTGTTAATCACGGAAATCGTTGTCTTTTTCTCTCTGCCCCCTCTCTAAGTTTATACATAATCTGTATGTGGTGTTCTCCCTCGTTCACAATTCATTGGTTTATTACTTTTCTTTTATTTGGCATTTTCAGTCAGTGTTCTCCGCTGAAACTACTGTTTGCTAGAATTTACTTTCCAATGTTCTATTTTGGTCCCTTTTTTAGGTGGTTCCATGATGCTACTGTAAGTTTGAAAATTATTATTGCTCGGTCGTAGACGTAATTTAGTGAGTATTGCCTATATTAAACTTGAATCTATGAATATCACTTGTCATCTCTTTTTTGTTTAAAACAACGCTTCTCCTCTTTTTTCTCATCAATATCACCAACACAGCCATGTTTCTTCAATTATTTTAGAAGTTTGAAAATCTCAGGCTTTGGTTACATGTCAATTAGGGGTGATGTCCATGATCAATTTTATCAATTGGGAAATCATTCACATCCCAGGCAGGCCACCCAATGCGCCTCACCTACAACCCACAGGTAAGTCTCTCCTTATCTTCTCTCTCTCTCTCTCTCTCTCTATATATATATATATATATATGAATGCAGGGGGATGTTTGTGTGTGATATATATATATATATATATTTTGGTTATTAATGTATTTAATTTACCTAAGTTAGTTTGGGGTAATATCAATGTTATATTTTAGGGTTAATTACATTTACCCCACTGTGGTTATGCCCATTTTCACTTTATCTCCTGTACTTCAAAAGTGGACATTTATCTCCTTGTGGTTTCGGATTAAAGTGAAACTATAAAGATTTCTCTCAAACAATAGCCCCACAAGGGATTAATGTTATAATTAGCTCCACAATGGAGAGTTGAAGTGTCAAAATTAACTCCACATTGGAGTTAACCCCGAAATTGGCCCCATAAATGGACTGAGTGTTAAAAATTAGCCCCCGATAGTTGAGTTAAATGGCAGCATTTTCCCCACATAGGGTTTTTTTTTTTTTCCAAAATCAACCTCACAAAGGGTGGGGTCAAGTGTTTATATTTTTGGCCAATATTATAATTTTCATCAGTTTTGAGGGAAATCTTTACATTTTCACTTTAGTCCAAAACCACAGGGGTTTAATTGTCCACTTTTAAAGCATAGGGGGTAAAAATTGTCCACTTCTAACCACAGGGGGGTAACATCTCTATATTTTAGTCTTAAGCAACATTTTTATAGTCATGAGTTCATATATTTTTTTTGTTTCGCAATTTTTTCTATGCTTACATACAGTGGATGTCTTTGCTTGTGAGATTGACCCAAAACTTGCCAACACCCTCGTAAGGTTTGTTTTTGTTGGCTATTTATTTTACTCTAATACTCAACCTTGGTTGGATAACTAATAAGGTCTTGCTTACCATTATTTTTTCCACCTTTTATTATTGTCATTTTTTAATACTGTAAAAAATATTTTGATTTTAATTAGGAAGTTAAATCAAGTTGCTCCATTGGAAAATTTTCGACATGTGAAGCGAGTGCGCAAAAAGTGCCTACAAGGAGGTGTGCTTCTACCTCCCGTCCCTCTCTTATGTTTACATATGCATCTCATTTTCATTATATATATATATATATATCCATGTGCATATGGATGCATATATGCATTTATCTAGAATGCTGTCCAGAAAGGTTTTTTTTTTTATACATCTGTCTTATACTTGCTTTGTGATCTACTGTAGACTTGGAAAATACACCATGAGGATCGATTTTGATTGGGTTATTAGTATGCGAAAACTAAGCACCAAATGACCTAGACACTTATAGTCCAAGGCATGACATCATAAACCACTTGTGGCAGTCTAAAAGAAACAAAATTGTAACGCAGAATTAGTTTGGTTTGGATTCAATGAAAACTACTTATAAATGCCTAAAAATATGAAAAAAATGGTGACTGGAAAATTGGAAATGGGCAGCAACGTTAAAGATGAGAGATTATGCAGGGCCAAGCTACTAGTGGTGCCATTAGGGGTGTGTTTAGGCCGAAACAGATCAAAATACCCTTTTTCGGAAAAAATTCCGAAAATTAAATAGGTGTTCCGACTTCCGTTCCAATTTTTTCGGAATTTCATTTTCCTTTTTGATTTCAGAATTTTTGGAAATTTTCGGAATCGGAATTCTTCGGAAAATTTCGGAATTGAAATCGGAAACTTTCGTAATTTTTGGAATTTTCAGAATACAAATACTATTGAAAGGGTATGTCATGATTTTATAAAGAGTCCCATACTCTCTCCTTTTTCTTCTTATTCGATGTGAGACGAACAAGTCTACATTCTTCCCAATTTTTGGAAAATATTCGGATTTTTAAGAAATATTTTCGGAATTTTCAGAATTCTCAAAACAGTTACGATTCTGATTCGATTTTTTTTTTCCGGAATTTTTGGAATTTGAAATTTTGGAATTTAATTTAGGTTCCAAAATCGGAATTTTTCGGATCGGAATTCTGCTGTTTTTGTTCTTTTCCTTTTTTGCCCCTTTCTTTTTCCTAGGTATTCTTTGTGTTGTCCTGGGATGTATACGCCTTGTGTACATGGGTGCACCCCCTTGGTGCCTTTTCAATACAATACATTTACCTATCAACAAAAAAATAGTTAGTAGACATATTATAGCTTCCTTAAACCATTTTTTCCAATACCAATGTTTATGTTCGTGGCCTTGATTCTGAATAAAGGCGGAGTAGTCCAGTTTTTTAGAACTATCAATCTAATAGTTTTTCTTTTATAGCAGTAGAGTAGTTTTTTTGTTTTACTTTTTTTATTCTTTATAAACTCCCATCAAAAGTTCTTGCAAACAGGTTGCTAGCACCTAGCTTTCTTGAGCCCCTCTTGACCCAGACACCAGAATGCCTTTGTTGGAGGCCATCAGATTCCTGATGCGGTGCTTGTGGCTAGTGTATGTGTTGACTCAAGTCTCAGGGGATCGGAAGGGGATTGGCTGAGACCTGGAAAAATCTTATGACCAAAGTTTGTAAGGTACATTATGAAAGGATGTGAATTATGGGATTTGAAAGCAAATGGATAGATTGGATCCTTTGTGTGTGCACTGCTAGGTTCTCAATCCTTATTAATGAAGTATCAGTTAGCTTCTTTGTTAGTTCGAGGGCGTTGAGGCAAGGGGATCACCTATCTCCCTTCTTGTTCATCATCCTTATGGAATTCAAAGGGCATCAGAAGGACTATCGCTAAGGCTTTGAAGTGGGCAGAGAGCAAACAAGCGAGCAAATCATACCATCAACCATCTTTTTGAAGACAATACTATTGTCTCGTGTGATGCGAAAAGATTAGACTAGGTATCTGTGGTGTGTTCATTGCTTTCAAGTGGTGTTAGGGGTTAGGATAAATTTGGAGAAAAGTGAGTTGATCCTATAGGAAGGTTGGACAAATGTCAACTCTCTTGTAGAAGTGCTGGGATGTAAGGTGGCTTCTCTTCTATCCATCTACCTTGGGCTACTTTCCGGTGCCCACCCCAAAACAAAATTTAATTGAGATGGTGTTATTGAAGGAACTCAAAGTAGGGGGTTCACGGGTCGGGTTTGACACAACTAGCACACCCGAACTGACTGAGTTCGGTTTTGCATTTTCTCACCTGCCATTCGAACTGAAGTAAGGACCAAACCGACTTTTTCGGTTTCGAGTGGGTTGGTCAGGTGTCGTGTTCAAACCGATGTAGCAAATGAATCCCACACAAAAGGAAATTTGCTAAAATAAACTGAGGAACAAGCAACTGGCACTGCAATGGCAAAATCATAAGAACTGGCCCATCAAAGATTAAAGGATTTCAAAAGGGTTCCATTCTGATTTCTAAAACGTCTTTGATTGGTTACATAATTTACAAGGAATAACACAAAGGGGTGACTAGATCTATTTTCAAAATGGGATGAAAATCCAAAATAAGGTCTAGATCTGACCAAAAATTCAAAAAAGAGATCGATATGTATATGTATAGGTATATTATACTGGCAAGAAATAATGGACTCCAGTGCACAATGAACAAGTTCCATCTATGGAGAGTATTGAGTCCAAATCTGAAAAAACTTGTCTCGAAGCTGGCCAAGATTAAGACTCCCATAGATCTGGGTAAATTCCTTGTGTGATATTGTGTATAGAGAGAGAGAGAGGGGTATAGAGTCAGAGAGGGGGAGAGGGAGAGGGAGAGGGAGAGGGAGAGGGAGAGGACGAAGATGGGGCTTTCGGCGACTCGGCGTGGCAGAGAAATAGAGAGGGCATAGAGTGAGAGAGGGGGAGGACTAAGCTAGGGCTGCGACGTCTCTTCTTAGAGGAAAAAATAGGAGAGGAGTCAGGAGAACAAGGGTTTTTAGTGTATAATGTATATATACCCTATGTATTATATATATATAATATGTACATGTATGATTAGTCGGTTGGGGCCGGCGAAAATAAGACCCTCCATTGAAAACTAAACTCGTGATTCCATTCAAGAACCCATGAAACCAACCAACCAGGGTCTGGTTGGGTTGGGTTTCGTGGGTTCACGAAAAATTTGATCATCCTAACTCAAAGAAACGTGGTATAGGGTGGATGAAGCTTTATCTGTTAAAAACTTTGGTAAAGAGCACGCTTTCTAGCATGCCGATTGATGTGCTCCCTCTATTCCCTATCCTGGACTTAATTGAAAAGAGGTTAGAAAAGATGCAATGTGATTTTCTTGGGGAGTAAGAGAGGAGTTCAAGTTCCACCTATGAATTGGGACAACATTTGTAGCCCTTTTTTGAAATGGGGGGCTTGGCATAGAAACTTGAGAATGTTCAACTATGCGCTATTAGGCAAATGGCTGTGGAGGTACAATACAAGAATCATGAAGACTTTGGAGAATGTTATTTTGTAGATAATATGGGAGCAAGGTTGGTAATTGGTGCATGAAGGAGGTTAGGAGTTCTTACGGGGATGGAACGAGGAAGAATGTTGGGAAAGGAATAGGATGGGACATCTTTTGAGCACGTCTAAGGCTGGAAGTGCGGATGGGAGATCGCCTTAGCTTTTGGCTAGATCATTGGTGCGGTGAAGGTCCTTTAACTACGACCTTCCCAGAGCTATTTTAGTATCATCTAATTGTCAAGCTCATGCTCATATTTTCTCAATTGGGAAAATAGTGGAAAGTAATTGGGATGCTTGTTTTTCTCGAGCATTACAAGTTAGGGAGGTAGAATCGATCTTATGTTTTTTGGATTTCTTATGCAAAGCAGCTAGGGGAGAACGATAAACTGAAGTGGAAGCGTCCAAAGAATGGCAGGTTTGATGTATGATTATTTCATAGAGTATTGACGGGACCGTTTGGAAGACTAAGGCTCCCTCGAAAGTTGCCTTCTTTAGCTGGACAATGATTAAGGTAGAGTTCTAACAATAGACAACCTGATGCGGAAAGGTCACATTATAGTGAATCGGTGCTGCACCCGCAAAAGGGACGAGGAATCTATTAACCATTTGTTATTACATTGTCCGATTGCAAGAGAATTTGGGAACATTTTATTTTCTTCGGAAAACGGTAAATATATTCCAAAAAAGGGGATGTACAAAAGTACAAGGGGCAAACCCCGGGATTTTACAAGGGGCATACCCAAGGATAAAAATGAAGCACTAGCATGAGGACTGTGGCAAAGGATGTTGAATAACATTACACAATATTATTGAAGGCTTGATCTCACAACTGTTAGACATCTTTATTTATAATAACAAAGGTACCAATAATTACACGCAAGTCCCTATACTAATCATAAAATATAAAAACATTATAAAACATTAATAACTAATAAAACTCAACACCCTCCCTCAAGTTGGTGCGAAGATATCTCTCATTCCCAGCTTGCTAAGGATAAAGTGAAACGAACGACTTGCTAGACTCTTTGTGAGGACGTATGCTAGCTGCTCTCCAGACTTGACAAATGGAGTACAAATACTACCACAATTAGCTTCTCTTTTATAAAATGTCTGTCAATCTCCACGTGTTTTGTCCTATCATGTTGGACCGGATTATGAGCAATGCTAATGGCTGATTTACCATCACAGTACAGTTTCATAGAGTCCTTTGGCCCAAACCCCAAATCAATCAAAACTATCTGAATCCATAATAACTCACATACTCCTTGTGCCATAGCTCTAAACTCGGCCTCTGCACTTAATCTTGCTACCACTGCTTGCTTCTTGCTTCTCCATGTGACCAAATTACCTTCCACAAATGTGCAATACCCAGTAGTTGATCTCTTATCCATCACTGAACCTGCGCAATCTGCATCGGTGTAGGCCTCAACTAGCGTATGACCATTCTTGGCAAAGAACAGTCCTTTCCCTGGGCTGACTTAAGATATCTCAGAATTCTAATCGCAGCATCAAGATGAAGTTGTCTAGGAGCATGCATAAATTGACTTACCACACTAACAGCGAAAGCAATATCAGGTCTGGTATGAGCTAAATAGATAAGTTTCCCTACTAATCTATGATATCTCCCCTTTTCAACTGGTTCTCCACTGGGATCATCGTTAAGTTTCGTATTCGGGTCCATGGGAGTATCAACTGCTTTACAACCAAGCAAACCTGTCTCCTTTAGGAGATCCAGAACATACTTACGCTGGGATTTAAACAGCCCTTCCTTGCAGCGTGCCACTTCTATTCCCAGAAAATGTTTCAAATCTCCCAGATCCTTAATTTCAAACTCCTTAGCAAGATAGGTCTTCAACTACTCCATTTCTACTAAGTCATCACCTGTGAGAACTATATCGTCTACATAGACTATCAAAGCAGTCAATTTCATTTGTGAGGAATGCTTGATAAAGAGAGTATGATCGCCTTGGCTTTGTCCGAAACCATACCTTATCATAGCTTGAGAGAATCTATCGAACCAGGCTCTAGGAGATTGTGGCCATATAAGGATTTCTGGAGGCGACATACCTTACCTTGTGTCTTACTGTCTTCAAACCCGGGAGAAATGTCCATATACACGTCTTCTTCCAAGTCACCATGTAGAAATGAATTCTTGGCATCAAATTGATGCAAGGGCCATTTCAAATTTGCTGCTAGTGACAAAAGGATCCTGATGAAGTTTATTTTTGCAACTGGGGCAAATGTCTCTTGGTAATCGACCCCATATGTCTGAGTAAGGGCCTTTGCAACAAGCCTGGCTTTGTATCTCTCAACAGTCCCATCCGCATTATGTTTCACAGTGAATACCCACTTGCGTCCTACCGTCTTTTTACCTCGAGGTAACTCTACTAATTTCCACGTCCCATTTTTGTGAAGAGCTTTCATCTCTTCTACCATGCCATTCTTCCAATTAGGATTAGACAAAGCTTCCTGAACATGGTTAGGAATAGACACAGAATCGATTTGTGACACAAAGGCCCTATATGATGGAGACAGATGGGAGTATGAAACAAAATTTGAAAGAAGATGTTTAGTACATGCTCTAGTTCCCTTTCGCAAGGCAATAGACATGTCTAAATCATCATCATCAGATGGATCAACAATAATGGGTATTGGAGAAATAGTAATAGAGGGAGAGGAAATACCTGATCATCTTCACTAGAAGGCCACTGAAGCGGAATTGGAGAGATGTGCCTTTTTTCTGCTGCCCCAAAATTCTCTCCTCGGGATTGGAGAGATGTGCTTTTTTTCTGCTGTCCCATAAATCTGTCTCCTCTTATCCTTGGTATATGTTAACAACTTCTTACCTTCTCTCTTTTCCTCTCTTTTTTCTTCCTCTTCCTCTCTTTTTTCTCCCTCTTCCTCTCCTTTTTCCTCCTCATCCTCTCTTTTTTCTTCCTCTTTCTCTCTAGATATAGGGAAGGGAACAATGAAAGTGGGCTGCTCTTCTTGGTGCTCTATCATCTCTCCCTGGAGAGGAGAAAGAGAGGACTAGAAGTAGGAAAGTGTCTCATTAAAGGTGACATCCATAGATACATACCACCGACGAGTAGAGGGATGATAACATTTGTACCCTTTCTGAGTTGGAGAATAACCAACAAGGATCTAACTTCTTATGAGAAGGAGAATGATTGTGAACGAAACACACAACCAAGCACTCTATGAGGAATGGGAGGATGGATTAGTAAGAAGTTCAATAGGAGATACCATGGACATGCGAAGGAAGACGATTGATAAGGTAGGTTGCAGTAAGAACTGCTTCCTCCTAGTAAGGCTTGGGAAGATGCATTGAGAAGAGCATTGACCTAGCTGATTCTAACAAATGACGGTTTTTTCTCTCTGCAACACCATTCTGCTGAGGAGTATTGGTGCAAGACATTTGATGTATCATCCCATGCTCTGAAAAATAGTGAGTAAGACCACCATAGATATATTCCCCCCCTTTGTCAGAGCGTACTACTTTGACAACTGTGCTAAATTGTGTACATATCATTTTATGAAATGATTTAAAGATGGGAAAAACATCATTTTTTTCCTTCATCAATTAAACCCAAGTAGTGCGAGTACAGTCATCTATAAAGGTAACAAACCATTTGTAGCCATTTAGAGTGGTAATAGGGGAAGGACCCCAAACATCAGTGTCAATAATAGCAAATGGATTAGTACTTTTATTAGAACTGGAATTATAAGTTGCACGGTGGTGTTTGCCCAACTCACAAGCCTCACAAGAAATGTTCGAAACACTTTTATTATTGACAAGAGAAGGAAAAAAAAAAACGAAGTAAATAAAACGAAGGGTGGCCTAATCCCTGATGCCATAACCAAGCTGCCCTCGGAATAGTCTCTCTCTGTATATGATTAGCTGTTTATGTCAAGTTTCCTTGTGTGTCTCCCTCTGGCAACAGAAGATATAGGCCATTCTCCTCTCTACTACTGCCAATCACCTTCTTCATGGAGAGATCATGAAAGATACAATGAGACGGGAAAAAAGTGACACTACAGTTAAGATCATGAGTAATACGAGCAATGGATTAGAGAAATTAGGAACGTGAAGTACCGAAGATAAAGGTAATGAATTAGACATTTTAATGACACCTTTACCAGAAATGGATGGAAGAGAATCATCGGCAGTTCTAACTTTCTCTTTACCAGAACTTGGGGTATAAGTAGAGAAGACAGAGGAAAGACCGATCATGTGATCGGAAGCTCCAGAGTCAATAATCCATGGTTGACTAGAATCAGCATGTAAAGCATGTGAAAAATTAGCAACAATACCTGTCTGGCCAAAAGAAGTAGATGCAGTCGGAATGTTCAATTGGGCCATAATACGGCAGAGAGTTTCGATATCGGCACTACTGATGCTTCCCGCTGCTAGAGAAGGAGATGCTGCAAGATTATCGTTTTCCTCTGAAGGAGATGACTCGGTAGACAAATGAGCTTTTGGAGGGCCACCATGACGTCCACCCCCACATCCCCTGGAAGAGGGAGGACGTTCGTAAATAGGTGCTTACCAACAAACTAAGCTTCCAACTCTTCTTCTCCATATCGCTCCAATACTCCGTCTCCATCGAACTCAAACTCATGCTCCTCATCTGAGCACCGTCTTCTTCTGTATCCTCATCTGATACAAAATCGACTTCATGAAGTTCTCTTACTTCAACATTTCTACCACTTCTCCGAGGCTCCATGACATGATCCGCTCCCGATGCCTCTCCAACCATTCCCCAAGTAAGTCCTGAACCGGGCTCGACTTCTTCCTCATCACCACCGTCGAACAATCCATCCTTGTACGTTGCTAGCTTCCGTAGCAAGTAGAACATCCACATCTTTCTCCTTTAACTTTAGCTTCTTGTTGACGATCTTGGAATTGAATTGGACATTGACTAGATTGTTAAAAATTATTAGTATGTCCTAAATTTCAATTAACAAAGTAACTACCATACACCTTATAATTCATACTTACCGCCTCAAAATTGCTCCAATTTCTCTCACATCCAGAAGAACTAGAAGTTAATGAGAGGATCCTTGAAGCCAACTTTTGCAAGTTGGGTGTAAGATTACCATAGTTTGACCACCATCCAACTACATTAAAAATTAAAGCATAATTAGTGATTCCTAAGAAATTTTAAATAAGAAAATGACTAATGAATAGAAATAAGTATATTTACCCGGATCATAATTGTCTTCATTCTTGGCACATCCCGCCTTGGCCAAGGGTCTTCCAAACCCACCCTCTTTTTTCTTATACTTCAATAATTTCACATTTATGACTTGATGTTGACTAGTAAAGTCATTCGGGAAAAACTTCTCAACACAAGTAAAGACTGCATCCGTGACAAGAGGATCATTTTGTAAGTTTGGATCTTTGAAGAAGTAATAAGGATTCAAGAGGTAAGCCGCCAAATGTAGTGGACTATCAAGTCGACCTTCGGCTTTTCTTATCAATAATCTCCAAGATTGGATGGTAATTAACCTCCACATTTTTGTAAGCCTCTTTGATTTCTTCCTTTGCTTGTTGTAGCTCACCGTACAAGAAGCCCATTGATGGCTTTTGATCCCCATCAACAAGGTGAAGTACTTTCACTAAAGGAGCAAACACCTTTAAGCATAATGTTACCCCATTCCAAAAAGACATGCTTACCACCCTAGCATATGCCGTTTTCCCTTTTGCACTCTTGGAGTGTTTGCATTCTCCCCATGCATCACTAGTAACCACAGTCCTTAACTTTTCTTTCTTCTCCATCAAACTTTGCCAAGTGAGAAAAGAAGTTGCAAATCTAGTGGCTTTCGGCCTGGCTATGTTTCTTCTATTTGTAAACTTTCTCATCAAACCCAATGTCATATGATGTGAATAAATGAAAATGGTGAATGCCTTTGCCTTCTCAATCACTCCTTTGAATCTAGGAGTCTTTCCAATTCGCTTAAGCATGAGGTTTAATGTGTGAGTGGCACATGAAGTCCAAAACATGTTTGGCCTCTTCTCGTTTAACAAATTTGCCGCGGCCATATTATTAGAAGCATTGTCCGTCACCACTTGAACTACTTTTTCTGGCCAGATTTCTTCAATGTACTTGTCAACATATTCAAAAATATATTCCTTGGTGTGCGCATCATTAGATGCTTCTTTTGAAGAAAGAAAAATAGTGCCCACCTTGCAATTCATGCATAAATTCATAATACTTCTTCTCTTTCGGTTGGTCCAAGCATCGGTCATGATAGAGCAACCATTCAAAGCCCATTCTTCCTCTTGCTTCTTGAGTGAATTTTTTGTCCTCAACCTTTTTCTTCAACAATGGCTCCCTTAATTCATATTGACTTGGAGGTTGGTAACCCGGATCAAATTGACCAACCGCTTCCACAAATCTTTGAAAGCTATCATTATCAATAGCATAAAAAGGGATGCCTGCTTCATACACCCATTTAGCCACATATTGATGCATGGTTTGTCTTCTTTCCTTCCAAATCGCATCATGCATATTTTGTTGCCTCATCTTCTTCGCAGTATCCATTGAAGAATCGGGATCGATAATGTTTGCGAATCTATCCGTAGGCCCAAGAACGTGCGGCTTCTTTCTCGATGACCCAACCTCTACAACTTCTTCATCTTCTTCACCAACAACTTGAACCTCTTCTCTCATCTCCTCTTGTTGTTTTCTCTTCTCTCTCTTCTTTCTTGGTGCTTCATCTAATGCCGCTTGGCACTTTTTTTTTTAATCTTCATCGGTAGACTTTGGACATGCGGTTACCGACCCTTAACATGGGCTATGTATAACTTAGCTGTGTACACTCCTCCACTAAACCTTTTACCACACAACTTGCATTTTACCTTATCCAAATTTCCAGGATCCACAATTATTGCATAGTCCCATCCAACATCATTTGAATTTCTCTTTAGAATTTCTTCCGATTGAGACACGGGCCACACGGCATTAGATGTCGCAGAAGAATTACGAGTTACATTATCTATCCGTGTCATTGTCTAAAGAGTTCTGGAAAAAAAAAAAAAACCAAAAAAAAAACAAAAATAACACAGCCACACTAAATAAATCAAAGTAATCAATAAATAAAAAAATAACTAAGAGACATACAACTTACAAGTTCTGAATAAATAAAAATAACACTGATGACTGGTACAAAAAAAAAAAATTAACACACAAGTTCTTACTGAGAAGTAAATAAAATAACACAAAATAAAAAATCAACACACATGACTACATGAGACACACAGTGACCTGCCAATGCCACACTCACGCACATACACAGACACTCACGAACACACTCACGCACACACATAGACACACTCATGAACACACACAGACACTCACGCACACAGCCACACACACTGAGTCACGCACACACACAGCCACTGAGACACACACTCACGCACACGCGTAGACACTCGATCGCACACACACTCATGCACATACACAGCCACTGAGACACACACTCACGCACACACACACACACACACTGGAGGAGACTGGAGAGAGAGAAGATCAGAAGATGCAAGGAAAACCCCCAATTTAAAAACCCTAATTTTAGAATTTAAAAAACCCTAATTGCAGAAACCCTAGTAGCCAGGTACGTACCTCTCGGCTCTCGGTCCTCTCCTCCTCCCCCTCCTCCTTCTTCTCGGCGTTGAGATCTCTCACGGTCTCTCTCTCTCTCGTGTCGTCAGATTTGGGTGGGAGTGAAATTAACGAAAAAAAAACAAAAAAAAATTAATAATGAGATTTTTTTGTTTTTTGTTGTTTTTGTTAGTTGCCACCTGGCTAGAAGCGCTTAGCAGCGCCTAGACCACCGCCTAGTACATTGTGCGATTTTCCAAACGCCTAAGCAAAAATCTCGGCGGCCAGGCACTGCCTAGCGCCTAGACGCCGCCCGCTTTTTAGAATACTGACTAAGAGCCTCCATGATAAGAACAAAGAGATAAGGGGAAATAGGATCTCCTTGTCTAAGACCTCTAGCACCATCAAAGTATCCCACTGATTCCCCATTAAAGTTAATGGAGTATCTATGGGTAGTAACACAAGCAATAATCCTTTTTTTTTTAACTTAGGAGGAAAGCCCATAACATCAAGTTGATCAAACAAAAACTCCCAACTAACACTATCGCTAATGTCATGAGGTCAACCTTGGTAGTAATTCTAGGTTTTCCCCCCAACTTTGTGATAGTCTCTAAAAAGATCTTGAGCCAGCTAGACATTATCACTAATATTCCTACCTTTTAACACATGCAGATTGTGCTTGATCAATAATAGTAGGGAGAAAAGATTGGAGTCTATTCGCAATGATAATGCATTTGTAAATGGTATTACAACCATGGTTGTTAGAATCGTACGATTCACGATTCGATTCATACGATTGCTTCGCTTCTTGTGCTTGGCGATTCGAATCGGAAGTTTGAATCGCAAATTGAACTGAATCGACATAAATCGATTCAGAATCGTAGTGAATCGTACAAATCGATCGATTCAAACGATTCAACCGATTTGCGAAATCACAAATAAAATTCGCAGAACCCCTTTGTGAAAGCCCTAACCTCGTCGCTTAACCTTGTTGCCAATTTCTGGTCGCCGGTTGATTGTCGCCGTTGTCGTCACCGTCATCGACTGGTGTCACCATCTTCTTGCTGTCGTCGTCGTCCTCTTGTTGCGAAGGTACGACTCTCTCTCTCTCTCTCTCTCTCCGCAGGGTTGCTATGTAAAATTGTAAACAGTAAAACCCACTTTCCCTTCTCTCTCTTCACTTGGGTTGCTATGTGAAGTTGTAAATAGTAAAACCCACTTTCCCTTTATTTAAGTAAATATATTAGAAAATTTTGGAGTCTTGTGTGTATATAATATAATAATCTAACCCATTTTTAGATATTCTTTTTTAACATTCAACCTTGAAGTCTGTGTTTGTATATAATATATATATATGTAGACTGTAGGTATAACATTAGATTGTTGCTTAAACCACTTATTTAATATGTTAACCATTATTCTATCTTTAGAGAATTACACTATTTGCATGGAATCTAATGTTACAATACTATTTTGTCCATTTTAAGCAATGTATATGTATTTTAATGTGTGTATACATATATATAAACACTTCTATTTTTGAAAAAAGTGTGAATCTTACGATTCACAATTTTCATAATTTTGGCCGATTCACGATTCGATTCACGATTTGACAACCATGATTACAACAAGAAATAGGTCTAAAATCCCCCATCTTTAAAGGGTTTAGCACTTTAGGGATCAGAGCGATGATAGTAGTATTCGACTCTCTTAACATTTCTCTTGAGTTAAAAAATTCTTGAATAGCTTCGAAAACTGAAGCTCCAACAGTTGCCCAAGACTTTTTAAAGATATAAGCATTAAAACCATCCGAGCCTGGGGCTTGTTGTTAGGTAAGTTAAACAGAGTGTTTAATATCATCAGAAGTGGGAATTCTGTCAAGCTCCTCCAAAAAATTCTCTAGTATCCTTTTAAAAATGACTCTTCTCAGAGCATCAATCCCAGGGGTATTGGTTATTAATAGTAGTACCCAGAAGACCAACAAAATGTCGAACCTCTAATTTTGCATCCTCAATGTTGCAAGTAAAGGGACCATTAGGTTTTTCAAGTTTGAAAATCCTCTTCCTATTTCTCCTACTTTTAATGTGTTGAAAACAAAATTTAGAATTTTTGTCTCCTGCTTCTAGCCATTACTCTCTAGATTTCTGCTCAAGGGTTTCTTCCTCCATCCAAACAGCTTTCAAGAAATAAGATAAACATTGTTTCTGTTTGGAAATAAGAGGACAACATGGACTTTTAAGGAGGTCAGACTGGGCCACTTTGAGGTCAACCCTAGCTTTATCTGCTAACATTTTTTCTTTCCTAACTGTTGGAATGTCCCACATCGTCCATTTATGGCCCCTCTATGCGGTTTATAAGGCTTTAGTTCCCTTCTCCTTAACACCTGGGTATTAAGGAGTTGAATTCGGCTGCTGTGGTCCAGGGTATGCCGAGTGTCCCGCTCATGTGATTCAGGGGGTGTGTCGGAATGTCCCACATCGCCCATTTATTGCCCCTCTATGCGGTTTATAAGGCTTTAGTTCTCCTCTCCTTAACACCTGAATGGGATGGGCCTTACAAGTGGTATCAAAGCTTGGTTGGCCTTGTCTTCCAGCGTGCCGAGTGTCCGGCTGCTGTGGTCCAGGGTATGCCGAGTGTCCGGCTCCTGTGGTTCAGGGGGTGGGTTGGAATGTCCCACATCGCCCATTTATGGCCCCTCTCTGCGGTTTATAAGGCTTTAGTCCCCCTCTCCTTAACACCTGGGTTTTAAGGAGTTGAATGGGTTGAGCCTTACAAGACCAACAAAACTTTTGCTAAGGATTTTCAATTCATGTTTAACCAGTCTAAGTTTATGGCAAACTTGATACATGTTGGTACCATTAATAGAAGTATTCCAAGCATTAGACATAGAAGTATTGTAAGAATCAAGTTGGGTCCAGAAATTAAAGAACTTAAAAGTCTTACCCTTTCTCCTAGTAATTTTATCAATGTATTGTACAAAAGGGGAGTGGTCAGATGTACCTGGCTCGTGAAATTGAGCGTAGGAATCATTAAAATTGTCCAGCCATGTTTAGGTTACCAGAGCTCTATCCAATTTCCTTTGAGGATAGTCTGATCTGCCGTATCTACGATTCCTCCAGGTAAAGAATTCTCCCAGAAATCTCATGTCAGTTAAGCAAAGAAAATTAACCACATTTTTGAAATCAGTAATGTCAGGACTTAACCCAAAATTTGGCTTCGAGACTTCATTAGTATTTAAGACCACATTGAAATCTCCCAGAAAAACATGATTAATATTGGAGTTGAAAATTGAATTTAACTCGTTCCATTAGACTTTTCTTTCATGTCCTGTGTTAAAACCATAAATAAAGGATGCCTCAAACTGAAAACTAAAATCATCATTAGCAATGTTAACATGAATAAGTTGGGGAGTGATTCTAAGAACAGTAAGATTGATCTTGCCTGGATTCCAACCCACCCAGATTCTCCCAACAAAATCTGGGGTACTATTGGAGACAAATTCCAGTCCTTAAAGATTTTCTTTTTAATATTTTCCTCATTAACATACCTAACTTTAGTTTCAATAAGGCCAAGGACATCAATATTATTTGCATAAATAAACTTGGCAACCTCAAATTGTTTTGAGGGTAGGTTGAGACCCCTAATATTCCAAGTGCTTAATATCATTAATAACGTTTATGGGGTTTTTTCCTCCTTCCGGAGGAGCTACTTTTTTTTTACTACCATTTCCTGGAATAGATGTGCTCTTGCCTTTATAAGGAGAGGAAGATTGAGAGGACAACTGACCTTGATTAGATGTGTGCTTACCTTTAGGAGAGGGAGAACAGTGACGGGATATTTAGACTAGTCCCAGTGGGAAATGCTTTTTCTGCTTTATGTGGTGCAATGGGTTACAGCCATAGGTGCCCATGATAACATGGAGGCATGGAGGGGAGGCCAGGTTAGAGGCAGTGTGAAGGATATGTGGATTTCAACTCCGTCATGTTAGTGGTGGTTTATTGATCGAAAGAGATAGAAGGCTATGTTACTCAGACCCTTCATAGTGCATGGAGTACGGGTGTCCGACCGACACCCGGATAAGTGTACTCCTCTATCGGACCCTTTAAAATAGAGTAAAATCTTTGAAAACTGAACGAACCCGAAACTTGGATAACTTGAGTCTGGGTAACATAGATAGAAGGCTCTTTTTTTTTTTTTTTTGGGTGGGGGGTCCTCCTTTTTTCTGTTTGAAATTTAGATCTTTATGCTCCGTTCTCATTTGGTTTTAAGAGAGCAGTCTTAGTTGTGCAGATTCTCTTTGTAGAGTTCCTAGATGATCCAATGCTTTTGTTTTTATGTATATTTCTGCTGGACAGTGTGCCCCCCCTTTTTGGTGCCTTTTATAGAATTATCTTTACTCATGAAACAAAAATAAAAAAAACAATAGACTATATATAGAATCGAATCCTCCAAGGGACTTGAGGGGACTACAGTATTTGAGTGCTTTTCAGCAGTGAAGGATGTGATGCAGAAATGGTATGCATTCCAAGTTTGATCATATTTCTTTTCTGTTTTGGATGCACATTGGGGGGTAAATGTGATATATTCTGTGACCTTGTTCTTCTTGTGCACTTCTCCATGTGGGTATTACATGTATTTTCTGATTTTACTTCTAAGAGTGCTTAAAGTGGTGATTTTAATGGATGCGCACTGTGATGACTTCAATTTTAAGACGCCTTCAAGAAATTTACTGCCAGCAAGATATGGATATATATCCAATTGAAAGCACCTGATCGTCCTTTCTGACAACTGTTCGGAGGAATTGCCTATTACTTGTTCTTAATTTTTTTCCTGGTAGTAGATAATCTTTCGTAGATTGTTTTTAGAAGACTGTAGTTTGGTTCTACTGATTCAGTGTGGGACAAATGAAACAATCACTTATGGCGATTTGTCATTTTTGCCATTAACTTTGCGTACACGGTACATCTTTATTTTTCTGTCCCTCCCTAGTAAAATGGTGACAATTACCTTCTTTGACAGGAAAAACTCAGTTATCACTTATCCTATGCCTAGCTTCTGAAAATGATGATCAGCCCAACCGCATGCCAAAAGATGTAGATGAGCTTATAAATTCCTACCGGTTGAGTGCATTCATCACAAAAGTAGGTCATTGTTTTGTGTTGTACGTTACCGATGCATATGTTTATTGGAAAAATTGATGTTCCCTTCTCAGTAGGATATGCCCTTTTTTCTTCGCTCTTGTTTCCTCTTCCCCACTGAATGGACACTGAATGGAAGTAGCCTGCCCACCTCCTTTTTCTCCTTCAATGCGGTTTTAGATGTATTTGATTTATATCATCTAACTGGAACTTATGTTACTTATTTCCAAGTTTGTTTTATGTGCACAGTCGAATTAAATCTCCATGGCATTTAAGTTATTACGAAGTTTTAATACGTGTGTGAGTAAGAGAAGTTACGACACTCCAATGCTCAAGCGAATTAACCAGGAGAACAGTCGTAACTGGAGGATATTGAGCCGAGGTTTTTCCCATTGTTTGGTCAATTTAGTTTTGTTCCTCATAGTTTGTAATTAATAGTGGCTTTCTGTAATGCTTTTTACATAGATTTGTCCTGGTAATTCATTCATTTGCTTAGCTATTCATGGTTTTTGATTGCGGATCACGGGTCCCATTGCAATCCAAACGCCAGGTGCAATGAAGATATATATATATATATATATATATTAATTTATTCTCTGGGCATATAATTTCCCCCTTTGTTTTTGATAGACATTAGATAAGGTATTCACTGGTGGTGATTATGTTCCTGGTTGTTTTATGTTTCTTTTTGCTGAGTGTGGCTTAATTGCTAGGTGTTCTTCTCTTCCATACTGACATCCTTTTTGGCATATTGTTTTTTAATTTATATTTAATGAAATTCTTGTCACTTTTATATTGAGGAATTGACAAGTTGGGTACAATTTTGAAATGGCTTGATATTTTAACTAGTATTCAAAACTTTACCTTCTTCATGTGAACTTTCTTAGTGAAAACTATTTTAGTTTCCTTTCGTTTACGTTCTATTGTGGTGCTATACTTACATAGTCTTTGATATGATAGAGAGTTTTTTCATTTAAACTCCACTTTAATATTAGGTGTGCAAATATGCTGCATTATCAAAAGAAGAATGGGAAGAACAATGCAAACTGTGGCCAACCTCATACCATCCACCTACTTAGTAAGTTCTATTTCATCTTACTAACTTAATTGTAGAGACACTACTGTTTTTGGGATGTCGGTGTAGTGTTTTTACTGCTAAGTTACATTTGAATAGCCTATAATTATCCATAGATAGTGCAAAGTATGATACTTTCAAGCAGGGTTTTAAAACACAAAGAGAAGAGGTGCCTCGCCGTCAATGTTGTTTTCCAACTTTCACAATTTCGGGAAAAGTGATTAAAAGATCTCAATTTGGCCATTTTTCCCACTATTTTATGATGATTTCAGTTATAAGGGGGTTTCTGCGCAGATCTACAAGATTTGAGCGCATACACTCAAGGTCTAGCCTTGGATGTTTAATCTAGAGATTGTAGGCTTTGGAAACAATTGATAAATCTGATATTATTTTGTGTGCAATTTCTCTTTCCCATATGTTTTATGCTGTATACGAGACCTAACAGGCTAACATACATTTACACCATAACATAGATTTTGTTTCGCATCTTGAATTTTCAACTTTAGTCCATTTTTCAATTTATTTTTTGGTTGTTTGATTGAAAAACTAGACGGAGATGTAATTATCTTAGAACTCTAATTTTACTTCCCATTCGGTTACGTTCAAGGTTTGAAGTCTCGGCCGAAACCGAGTCGTCTCGGCCGAGTCAACTCGGTTTCGAGGGTCAACGAAACGAGATCTACATACGATACGCATAATAATCAAAGGCGTAGTCTCGGTGGCCATCTTGGCTGTTTCGCACCGTATCGCGCGAGATGGCGCCGTATCGCCCGAGATCTCGGCCGAGATGGCGAGATGAATCTCTGAAGGACAGAAAGAAGTATGAAAAAATGGGGGGGAAAAGGGTCGAATCTTACCTCTTATGCATTATTTTCACAGACCTGAAGCATAGAGGCTTCGTCTTCGTCTTCTTCCCTCACAAATCGATCGATTCTCTCTCTATATTCACAGATCTATGTTCACGATCGATCGATTCTCGCTATATTCATAGATCTGTTTGGTTCTTCTTCCCTCACGAGGCTTCGTCTCTCTTGTTGCGACCGAACGATCTCTGAGTGTCTCTCTCCATTTCTCTCGCTGTATTGTCTTGCAGAGGCTGCGTGAAAGACTGGACTACTAGACGTAACGATATGGTTTTGTTGTGTTTTGTTTATTTAATTTATAAGTAATACACTGTATAATACACTTTATTATATTATAATATAATACACTATATTTTATTTTCTTCTCAAGGGAAAAAAAAGGAGCATAATGTGGGTTTAAGACTTTTAAGTAGTATAAATATAGTGCCATATACCAAGTTTTTCCCTCTTTTTTTTTTCTTGGCTAAAAGTGTATTATATACTTACTAGATTATACTTATTTTTTTTAATAGAACTTAATTTACTATACTTGCTATATTATATATATATATTTTTAGCCATCTATTAATAAGTTTATTATATCAAGTGTACCCAATAATGTATGTAGTGTTATTAGATACTCAATTCGCAGAGTGTGTAATGGATATTATGTGATTTTATAATTGATACATTGTATATTGTGACAATCTATTAGGCCAAATTTATTATTCTAATTATTTTAGAATTTTTCATCATTTTTTCAGATTTTTTTGAACCTTAAATCTAGCTTATCTTTGCGTATCGCCTGATACTAGTCCGCAGCGCCGCGACCAAGTCGTCTCCGCGACCGCGACCGATACCGCTACCTTGAACCATGTTTACGTTTCTATTTTCAGTTTTTTTTTTCAAACTTTTTTGAAAACAAAAAGTAAAAACGTATTTGAATGCAGTTTCCGTTTTTTCTTTCTTGGAAACAAAAACAGCATTGGGCCAGAAGAAGGGACATGATCTCTGTTGTTATAATCGTACAATATGCGATACATATCATAATTCATGTTGAAGCTTGATATACATTGTTGGCCCAATAATGTATATTGGGTGACACACAATAAAAGGTCGTCTCCACACATTAGGCTTTGGTTAAGGAGGTACCCACATCGACTCTTGCTAACAGCAAAAAACATATAAATTTTTTATTTGGAATGAAAGCTGTCGTTTTATTCTCCAAGTTACGCATCCAATCTCTTTTTCCTCGTGTTAATTTTTTTATTCTCTTCTTACCGAACATGATTCATGTTTTCATTTTATGGAAGTAAAAACAAAAGAGTAATGCTATGCTTCCCAAATCCTAATCCTAAATACCCATCCCAAATGATGTGGTAGTGGGCCCACTGGATTTTGATTGGATGATATTGAAGTGGTCCCCATCAATATTACCAGTGGACCCACTGCCACATCATTTGGGATGGGTATTTGGGATTAGGATTTGGGAAGCATAGCATTACTCAAAACAAAAACATGTTTTTTGATTTCATTTTTCAAAAACAAAAAATGGAAAATATTGCCAGAGGACCTTCTTGTTCACTAATTGTGGTAGTCGTATAATACAAGGAGTTCATTATACATGAAAATTGTAAAGGACAAAAGAATAATTTATTTATCGCCTTAATATTTAGTAACTATCTTAGTTGGTATGATTTATTTGTTTTATAGTTCTATAATATCATATGAATGCAAAGTTTGAGAAAAGGCATTACAAATATTTTAAGCCCAAATTTATGAAGTTTGTTGTTAAATTATGCACATCAATTAACTTAGGAGTCGATGCGTAGTTGGAAAAATATCATGAATCCGTTAGCCGCATCCATAATGTTGCACCCGTTACGCTTCTCGATCGTATTCACAGTTGGCTAAAACGTTAGTTTCAAGTTCCTTTTAGATCTTACTAAAGTTAGGATCGAGGTAAAAAAAATCACCTCTAGCAAAATATAATAGCAACTCACTGTTCTTTCATTTGATTAATTCTTTAATGAAAATATTTTGTCAGTTAGTGTGAAATTATAATGAAATAGCAATTTAATGATGTATAGAGATTGACAGGAAAAAAAAAAAAACAGTTCTTGGCAAAAGATGTATTTAGAAATCGTCAGTGAGGATAGGAGTTGGATCCTTTTTCACTTCGTACAAGTCTTGATGGTGTTGTGCTTCAGTTGTTTGGGTTATAAATTTTTTCTTCATCCCAAAAGAAGTAAATAAACCTTTCGTTTTTCATGTTTTCTATTCAAGATGATCTTGCTACAGCTTATAACTGTTATCTGTGGCATTGGATGGCTTGGCGTTATCCGAGTCTTTTGCATGTCTTTTTCGGAGTATTCTCTGTTTTACAGTTGTAAATGGATAGATGGAATGTTCGTCTCAATATCCATGAATTAATTTGACAATTTATTTCAGGATTTATGTTAAAAACCTTTTTTCTAATTTTTGTCTGTCCAATTACAGCAACATTGATGGCATTACTGGATTCAGCGAACAGGATTCACAATCAGTTTTCAACTTCATGAAATTCACTATTGACTTTGCAAAATCTGGTGATGGTCAGGTGACTATTTACTGCATTTCTGTAATAAAAAATATTTGTTACTCCGGTGAGGTTTGGTACAACTTGAGCCTATTCCATACTGAAGAATAATAATTCCTGCTGCCTTTCCTCGTCAAGAAACTTGACATGGTGATCAACTGTATGCCTTGATTTTTAAGATGTGTTGACTATTTAAAGATAGGTTATTTCACGAAAGAGTTTTTACCTTACAATGGGTTAATTTTTCTAGGTTTATATTCCACACGACACACGGTAAAAAGAAGGGTGAATTACACTTAACAACCCCTCAACTATTACCCTTTTTCAAATACCCCCTAAAATAAAAAAAAATGTAACAAACTGGCACCCTCAACAATTACCTTTTTTTAGGAAAACCCCTCCAGTTAGGATGTCGTCTAGAAAAGCAATACTTTTGTATCATGTGACCAACACATGACATAAAAGTGCTAACAACATGACAAATTTGTCCCACCTTTGAGCCATTGAAAATTTTAGAACAAAATTGTCTTAAATTTTGTGTACAACATAGAGCAATTATGTGTGCACGTCTCAAAGGAGGGATAAAAACTTATCATGTTAATATGTGTTCATCACATGATACAATAACGTTAGTTTTTGGACGGCATTTAACGGGTGGGGTGTTAGTAAAAACTAGGTGTGGCTGGCACGTGCCAATTGGAGTTTGCAGGACTTTTTAATACATGTAAAAAATTTAAACACGGTTAGAAAGAGAGAAGTTTGATCAAAAACTTATTTCAAACGGCTAATGTTTCGTGTATAAGGGTTTACTTTTGCCCATACAAAGGAGTGTAATGTACACGCTAGTTAGAAAATTGTATTAAATTAGACCAATACTACTAATCCTAAATTTGGTTCTCAAATGCTTTGTTAATTGTGCAGTTTGAAACAACTTTCTATTGAAAAAAAATATATATATATATATTCAATGGCTCCCATTGTAATTATATATGTATAGAAATTTAGTGTTAAATCCCTCTTTAAGGAAGTTATTGGTTAAAGCCTTAAAAAGACACAATTGAAACGTTTTTGGTTAATAGTCCCCCCCAACCTAGAGTTAAGCCACTCTAAACAAAAATCCCAATAACAACCAAAATGGAAAAAAAAATATTTGCGAAAGTATACAAGTAGAAGTAGGTTCAAATGGCTTAATTGGGTGATAGCCCAATTTGATTGAATCCCCTTTCCTTTGGTTTTCTTGTATTGTACCATATGGTACAACTGGCAATCATTTGGCACCAAGTTAAACATTGAGTAATGCGCTATACTTCCTAAATTGGTTAGAGCAAATGCTTTCAGTTGGACCATGTGGTATATAATCAGTAATTACAGCATGTGTAGGATGTACCATAAAATTTCCCTATTAATATATTTAAATAGTTAAGTGTAGGACAAAAGTCAAAATTGATAGCTTGAAGCAAATCGGATAGAAAGGAGACAGAAAGTGAGAAAGTACTACAAAGGACGGATGAAATGGAAGAAATCCGAATTTGGCCAAATTTCACTATGGCACGCTTCCCAATAGAACGGGCGCTTTTATGTCTGTTATTAGAAATGTAATAGTTGAGGGGTCAATTTGTTGAATTTTTTAGTTTAGGGGGATATTTGAAAAAAGAGTCTTACTTGAGGGGGTGTTGGTGTAATTTCCCCCACATACCCCACCCCCGCCCCGCCCCGAGAAGGAATACATCCCATTTCTGACCCCAAGTAAAAACTGGGAACCCGTCCCCGTCCTCGCCCCACTAAGCCACCTAATGAACAATTCAATACAAAGAGAAAGAAATGAAAAACCTGCTTCAACAACTAAAAAACCACTGAAGAAAACACCATTTTAAAAGCAAGATTATATACGATTTTAAGATTAGTTAAGATTGCAATAGCCCATGTGAAGGTTCTGTTTTATGTTCCCATGTCTCTTCAGAATGGCTCGTTGCCACAAATTCATCACCATAGATTGCTAGTACCAGGTGCAGACAGTATATAATGTAGCATTGCAATTCACACTTGCTCACGCAGAAATTGAATCGCAATTGTTACACACACAATCGCATTCGCACACACACGAATAAACACACGCCCATGCATACTCACTGACCCAATCACATGATTCACACATAGACAAACACACACACACGCGCGAACTCACCCAAACAGATCTAGATATGCAGCAATTAGGAGTTAGGGTTTCAGTATTACTTTATCTATTATATCTCACAGTTGAAAGAGGAGGACATCAACGGCAGCAGCCGGCAGAAGAGTGGCGGCCTCAGGTTGAGTGTGTGTGTGTTAGAGAGAGAGAGAGAGAGAGAGAGAGAGAGAGAGAGAGACAGTTGTGGCTGATTTAGGTTAAAATGTGTAAAAATCCTAACTTAAGTATTTAGTAGGTAATATCATAATCTATAAGGGTGTTTTTTTTTGTAATTTAGCTACATAATCGGGGCTGGTTCGGGGAAATCTACCCAAACTCCGACCCGATCCAGGTTGAGGTTTTTTTTTGCACCCCATACCCGCTCCTACCCCGTTTGAACCTACCCCATACCCTACCTATTAGGGGTGGGGCAGGGAACCCGACAAACCCGTCCCATTGCCATGCCATCCCTAGTTGCAACATGGCAGTTTTAAGTGAAGTCCTCAGTTTGGAAGGTAGCAATGCAAACATGAAAAAGAAAATGGGAGTGTTTGTGCATGAAAAATATTATTCTCAATTTTTGCATGGTTTTAAATCACACCATAGCTACTAAAATAGAACCAAATATGAATCACATGCTTGCTATGACCTTTACATAAAATCCTGTTCTCAATCCCGTGGCACTGTTTTATGTCAAACGCTTGCTGGACAATAGAGCTTTCGTATGCATACTTGCACATCCTTTGAAACTTGTGGCATTCTCTCAATTTTTTCTTTTGGGTTGGGAGGTGGCGGTAAAGGGTGGCAGGTCCAGAAATCCTCCACACCCCCCACGATTTGGCACTGGCTGTGAACAGTCAAAGCTTCAACATTTTGCTATTTCTTCTAGATATAGGCTTAAGTTTTGGGCATTTAGACACTTGGTATTTTCTGTGGGAAGTTGTGACCGGTGTTGTTCAATTCTCTTCTTTCATTCTTCTATGTAGGTAGTCAATGCTGCTGTTATAGTGGATCCTTCAGTTAATCAGGTAATCGCGAGTGCAGGCGACCAAGTCTACTCTCAGAATACTCCTATAAACAAGACCACTGTGGAGACAAGCTACAATGAAAATATAAAGGCCTTTGTTGCCAATGGAGGAGAAAGCCATAAAACTTCTTCGCTTTCAATTTGTTTATCTGATGCCTCCAAACACTTTTACACTGGTGTGTCTTGTTTATATCCTCGGTGGTGGGCTGAGTATGAGTTATATTCAGGTTCATGTTGGCACCCTTTACAGCATGCTGCGATTGTAGCTATTGAATGTTCTGCTGCCAGGGATAGACACCTCTTCCCAGGTTCAGAACATCTTGGAGATGCGTCATTTCAAATGGATCACATGCAGTCATCTTCGACAAGCTTTCCGGCAAAAAGACAAAAAACTGATCTTACAAATGTGTGCTACAATCTTTCCATCTTGTCTTTAGTAGTTTTGTAATTCCGTGATAATCAACGGAAACCACACAATAGGTTAAGCAGTAGACAAATATTAGCCCTACCCTTCTTAGTGGTAGCTAACTCATATCTGTTCAACCAATACATTTCACTGAGAACATTTGAAAAAAATGTTCACTGGGTATGTTCACTCTACCCGGTTCACCCTAGGAGCCGGACCGTATATATTATGAAAAAAAGAAAAACAGAACAGTGCCCAGGGACCTTAAAAATCAGTGATATACTTTTCAATAGAAATCTGACTTAATATGAACCAAGATTGTAATCCCTGGCCTGATTATGTGCTCTTCCCATCAACTATTTAGTGTACAATTATGTTATATGTATCACACTGTTTTCCTAGATTGCTTCAAGTTTTTCACTGCTGAGTGATGGTATACTATTATGTTTCAGGTTGAGGATGACAAGAATGTGGACACGGAAGGATTTCCTTCCAAGATAGCCAGACCATATTTGTGCACTGGTTATGACATTTATCTTGTTTGGGAGCCATGTCCAATGTAAGCCATCAATACCTGAATGACTGCTTTTATTTTTGTTCTTTGTTTCCTTTGTTAAGTTTGATAATGCGTCAAATAGAACTCTCTGGGAAAAGTGATCAACTTGTCAGGTCAACAATAATAATAAACCCGGGGTTCGAAGTCTCGGCCGATACCGACTCGGTTTCGAAGGCCAACGAAACGAGATCTACATACGATACAAATAATAATGCAAAACGACGATGAATCGGTGACTATTTTGGCCGTATCACCTTGTATCGGGCGAGATGGTTCCGTATCGCGCGAGATCTCGGCCGAGATGGCGAGACGAATCTTATGATGACAGATTTGAGTTGGAAAAAGACTGCAAACGGTTTGAATCTTACCTTCTCTGCATTATCTCCATAGATCTGTAAGGAGAGAGGGCTTCGTCGATGTGAGATCCCGAACCAAATCACTCTTGTTCTCTCACAGATCTCTGTTCCATCATCATCACCACTCTCTTCCTTCGCCAATCTTTTCACCTCTCTCTGTGTCGTGGCCTCTTTGTGTGTGTCATGCTCTGTGTGTGTGTGAGTCGATATATGTCACTGTGTGTATGTAAATTGGAAAGTCGGTGGTAGAAACAGAGGGGGGATTTTTTTTTTATTTATTATATTTGGTCAAAAGGAGATGTGGGTTAGGTTACACACGTGTGTATATATGTTTTTTGGTCAAAGGTTGGTTATATACTAATTAAGTGTATTTAATTTGGGTTTTTGAGTTTAAAAATTGTGGATTAGGTTAAAATTGAAATTGTGTTAGAATTATTTGATAATTGCTACTCCCTCCGTCCCATTTTGAGAGTCCATCTTTGGAAACTCAACTTATTAAGGGGACAAAAAGAATCTACACCTACTTTCCACAATTGCCCCTAATCATTACTACTTTTTTAGTTTTGTCTTGGTGTAGATTTCAAGGAGGGATAATTTTGGAAAGTAAGTAAAAATTGTACATCAATTTCAGGAAAGTGGACACTATTTTGGGACATCCCAAAATGGAATAATGGACTCTCAAAATGGGACAGAGGGAGTATTTAATATTATAACATTATGAAGTGGCATTATTACTTTTAATTAAATGTGTAAAACCATTAAAATTACAAAATCAAGAATAAATTCTTATCACATTAAGAAGTAACATTACTACTATTAATTAAATTTGTGTAGTATTATTAGACACTAGATCGGCAACGTTTTTATGATTTATTATGTGACTTTATTTATACTTGGTACATTGTGTATTATGCTAATCTATTAGGTCTATTTTGCTATTCTTATTATTTTATAATTTATTATTATTTTTTCAGATTTGTTTGAAGCTTAAATCTGGCGTATTATTGCGTTATTGCCCAATACCAGGCCGCGGTGCCGCGACCGAGTCATCGCAATGGTCTCGGCGACCGCGACCGATACCACGACCTTGAACCATGAATAAACCCCAACAACTACTAAACTAGATGAGATAGTGATGAGTAGGGTATCGAATCACAGGAGTGAGATCTCTGTTGTGAAAGGCGCGCCCGAGGCGCGCCTAGGCGCGAGGCGCAGGCGGGCTCAAGGGTTGCGCCTCGCCTAAGGCTAGGCGAGGCGACTTCAATCAGGCGCACTAGAGGCGCGCCTTTTGGCGCTTTTTCCGGAGGCGCAAGGCGCATGAGGTGCACGCCCAAGTCAATCGAGGCTCCAAGCACAAATTTAACTCAGGCAAAGAGCAAATTTAGACCCAAAAAAAAAAAGGAAGAAGAAGAAAGGAGAGAACAGTTGCGATTCAGGTATGTCCGCCCTAATTTTTTCCCCCCTTTTTTTTTCTTCTTCTTCTTCTCCTTCAGATTCGTTTTCTTCTTCTTCTTCCCTGTTCTGCTTCTGGTTCCCTTCGTTGCTTCTCTTCTTCTTCTTCTTTTTCTTCTTCTTCTTCTTTTTCTTCTTCTACTTCTTCTTCGGACTTCTCTGTTCTAGAGATTTTCGCACCAGTTCGTCTTCTCTGTTCTGGAGATTTCGCACCAGTTGAATTGGTTATTTTTTCTTTTCCTCTTCTTCTTCTTCTTCGGTTTCTGCGGCTTCTTCTTCTTCTTCTTTCTTCTTTTTCTTTCTTCTTCTGAGTCTTTTTTTCTTTGTTTTCCAGCCTGATCTCCTTGCGATGGGGGTTTTGACCTTTTTTGACTTTGTTTTTTCCAGGTGTTATCCAACTCACACTAGAATATAATCTGTATAAAATAAGTCATAAGAGATTAGACAATATAATATATTACTCTTACTATTTGTATTGATACAATTTCAGTGATTTTTTATTAACTTATCATACATAAATAATATAATATAATCAGCTTCTTTACTTTCTTTTTTTTTTCTTTTTCTTTTTCTTCTTCTCTTATTTTGTATTGTATTGTAATGTGTTAATATTTCCCACACAAAAATACATAAAAATAGATTTTAGAAGTTAGAAAATACTAGAAAAATTAAAAAAAAAATATACTAGAAAATACTGAAAAAATTAAAAAAAAAAAAGTTTTAATGTCTTAATCTTTGGGTGGAGCACTAGGCATAAAATACTAAAAAATTAATAAAATCATATAGAAAATACTAGTATATGTTAAAAAGCCCAGCCGAGGTGCTATATCATATAAAAAAATATATATGTATTTTTGCGCCTCGCTTCGCTCGAGCACGCGCCTCAGAGTGCGCCTCGCGCCTAGGCTCCAGGAGACCTTTGCGCCTCAGTGCGCCTTGCGCCTTAAATAACCTTGAGTGAGATTTGATATATGCTGAATTTCCATGATTGATTTATTAAAGAAAAGCGAATCGTGGATTGATTTCCATGATTGATTTATCAGTAAAATGGAAGATCTAGGGCACTGAATCCACCACTAACTGCATAGCCATGATTAAGCGAACTCAATTCAAAAATTTGTTCTCAATATTTGGAAGGGTAAAGTGCAACTACAAGTCCAATTTTCACGTCAAAAAGATTGTATGACCTGTTCCTAAGCATGAGCCATCCTCGATTAGCATAGACTGTTCGTACTAAAGCTAGGGTTACAGTTCAACCTCTCTTCTCTAAGCATGGATTATCTATAGAATAGCTTCACACATGGTTAAAACTATTGTATGAACGTTACATCCAAAATCACAGAAACTGAATATAACTAGGGTTTAATCATAAAGCGAATAATTCTAAAACAAGATAATTTGATCATTATGTTTTAATGTTTACAACCAATTAAAATAGTGTAATGCTTCTGTTCATACAACTAATCTGATATAAAGAATGAAAACCTAGAAAAAGAGTACAAAAACAGTGGTTACTATGCTATTGTTTCATGGAAACCCTAGATATAGAGCTTAGTCCTCCATAGACGAAATTGTATCAGTAGAAGTTGAAGAAGCCATGGTAAAAGCTTGAAATCTCCTATTCTTCTTCTCCAATGTAGCTGCCTCCAATTGTTTGATAGTCCTAAAAAAGGCTTATCTATGACCTTTGAAAGGACCTTTTGGACAAAAATACTCTTGCACTAGAATTTGCTTTTTTTAGAAATTCTGTTGCCGCCAAAATTGCTCATGTGAAAATGGGTTCTCTCTTGTACGAGGTGGACTTTGCTTGTGCGAGATCGGGTTTTTCAGTACTTCTCTTAAAAAGCTTGAGTAGAGGTGAAATAATATTTCATTACCAATCACAGAGGTATGGGGTGCAGAAAGCATATGGGTTATGGGATTTAGTATAAACATTTGATGCATATATAAGATTTTGGAGGGGAATTTATTGGGTTCACACGTACATTAAAGCACATTTAAGAGGAAAGGAAATATGTGGTCACATTTGGCACTATCTATTATCCCTTGATGGAGAAAAATATTAGAATTTTGGAGAAGGATAAATCGGGTAGATATTACATGTGATTTTTACATTTTGTAAAGGGGAACTTTTCACATCCTGCCAAGCTCAAACTTGAGAATGGCACCTGACCTTCATGTTGATATTTCCTTAAGACTTTGTAAGTGTGTAAGGTTGGGATACATGCGTCCGTGCACACATCCTAAAAAGTAAATAGGAATGATGCTGTAGAAAAATGGTTTTAAGGGATTTTCCCTTTTCTTGCATGATGAGGGAAATATGTTTAAACCCCTATGACCCAATCCCTCATCGGGTAGACTCTTGATACACAAATCACTTGCAAACCATGCATAGCATTTATGCCCTGATGACACCCGTGAGAGTTGGACATCAAACTGCGCATTTCTTTTACCTTGGCACTCTCTTTTTGCAAGTTTTCTCCCCATTCACGGTCGGTGTCGGTCTGGCAACCAGTGGTTCTCCATAGAAATTGCATTGGGAATTGAGTTTCCTTTTTGCATTGTTTGATGTATATATCAAGGAAAAGTACTCTAAACTGGAGTAAGTGGCATGTATTATAATTGTATATTGTAGCACTCATAAGCCATAGCAAAACAGATGAAAGTAACATCCATTTTTCAAGTCCAAAAACAACTTTTTCTTAAGGTTGATGCAGGCATTTATGCACTCACAATTGTCTTTGAAAATAAAATCCAAACGTAGCCACACAGACGTGAGAAGAGTTTGTATTTGGAATTGCTAACTGGCATTCGTTCTTCTTTCCCTTTTTCTTTTACTAATAATTGAACAACTTCCATTAATTTTAAGGTGGTTCCATTGTTGGGATAACTTGCTTGTATTGATGTTGAAGGTGTGCAATGGCACTTGTCCATCAAAGAATCAGACGTATATTCTATGCTTTTCCAAACCCGAACAATGGTGCATTGGGAAGTGTTCACAGATTACAGGGGGAGAAAAGCTTAAATCATCACTATGCAGTCTTTAGGATCCAGTTGCCTAAAGAAGTGCCCAATAGCTATGAAACTGCTGTAGCAACCACCACCACCACCACCACCGAGAATGGTTGTAGCAGCACGCCTGAAGGCCACCATCGGCAATATGAGCACCCAAAATCATAATGATCCACCAAGCCCAAAAAAGTATACAGTTCTTTTCCCAGTTTTCAAAATTCTCATTTAGATATATATTGTTTTTTTTTTTTTTGGTTATTTTGCTCCTTTTGAATATATTTTAGGGAATTGCTATTAGCTCATTTTCGTTTCACGCAAAGACATAATAGAGATATTGACGAAGATTATTGTGGTGCCTGTTAGGTTGGTACCGATGTATTGGATTCTTCTGAGATAATTTTCTCATGAATTATCTTGTCCAAATTTATTATCGTTGGGTCCATTGTCTTGTATCAATGTGTAAAAGATGTAGGGATAATTAGATTTCATTCAATTTTATGTGGCAAATTTAGAAGTCTGTCGACTATTTTTACAAAATTGAAAAAATATCAACAATTATAAAATAAAAAAAAGTTACAAAGTTGTCAACAAAATTAAAAAACAACTTTTGAAAGTTGATTTATATTTCAGGGTATTTTATGTTTGCATGTTTTAAACTTGCACCAAAATATTGTGAAGATGCTCTTAACGTTATGATGAGTTGCTTTCGACTTTGTGTAGAATTGCTTCGAACGTTATATTGAGTTGCTCTTGATATTGTGAAGAGTTGCTCCCTAACGTTATAAAGAGTTGCTCCCAAACGTTGTGTAAAACTTGATGACTTTAGAATAAAAAAAAAGTTGATTCAACAAATGCTAACGAGCTCAATTTTTTATGGAATTTATCGGTGACCAATTATATTTTAATTCATATATTGTCTCTTGGAATGATCTATAGCTGGTATCAAAATAATACATGTACCATATGACACATTAAATGCATATGTTGCATAAACATATTAAAGTGGTGCTCCGCCACAGCTCCATAGTTATTAGAATCAGGCGGTCCAACCGGAGAACCCATGAACTGGACTCTAAATTCGTCCAGGTCCAGGTTAAATATCTAACTGAAGAAAGAAGAGGCTTAGAGACTCGTGTTGGCCCGTGCGATCCAGCCGGTTGAAACGACCTATGCAACCAAGTCGGGTTTTAAAGAACCGTTCAAACTTTGTAATGCGGTCAATTTAAATTTTGAATATTTTATTTGCCTATGGCTGAATTGCCTATTGCTGAATTCCCATTTTGTAGAATTGATGTTCTATTCATCAATTCCTCTTGCACAATGCACATATATATATATATACACATATGTATATATATATATATTTTTATCCATTAGAGCTATAGGTATCTAGTAAATATTTTTTATCCGAATGACTGATATTCTGGTAGTTGCTCAAACAGTGAGAATTGCCGAAATTTTCTAACCTATAGAATTGTCAATACTTTTTTGTTAATGGTTTGATCAAGGAAAAAAGTATCATTTCAATTCATATTTGATTGGACTGCATTCAACCATTTTTTTTTTCTCAAGGAATTTCTATTATGCTAAAAGTTAAAACTAATTTTGGGCCAAACTTTATTGTTGTTATTTTTTAATTGTTATTAAATTAAATCGGTCAAACCAGTTAACCCGATAGTTAGACTAGTGACTCTTCTTCTCGGTCACGTTACCGAGTTGATGCTTGAGATTGTTTGATAACTGTGCAAGCTCCCTCATTAGGACATTTTGAGACAAGGTTCGATTGTGATGGCGAATGCTTCGATACAATCAAGTGGTTTGATTGTATGATATAATCAAACAACTTGACATGCAATGGTAAGAAATATTTGTACCACGGGTATAAAGATTTCTTTCCATAGGTACAAAGGTTTCTTACCATAGGTTCTAAGGTTTCTTATCATGAGTACAAAGCTCCCTTACCACAGGTACAAAAGGTCACAGGTACAACGTTTCCTTATCATGCGTACAAAGCTTTCTTACCATTAGTACAAAGATTTCTTACCACGGGTAAAACCACAAGTGGTTGTGATTTGGTACAAACATTTCTTATAAGGGTATAACAACATTTTATTACCTTAGTACAATTATTTCTTATAAAAATGCAATGTTTTCTTACCAAGTACAAGCATTTCTTACCAATGTATATTATACAACCAAACCACTTGGTTGTATGGAAGAATTTTCCAAATAATACCTCGCTCAACATTTTGTCAGAAGTATTATTTCATAACCGATTGCTCCATGTATCTCATTATCTACAAACAATTAACTACTTCCATTCAACACTAAGAGCATCTGTATTGGAGATACTAAAATTTCCCACTAAACGCCTCTTGTACAAGTTGTACCACTTTTTGTAAAGTCTGACATTAAATGCAAGATACACAAAATGTAATACCCTGTATTTTCGAATGTATATATATACTCCTATTACTTTTCTGGTCATTGGTGAGTTTGTGTGCCCAATCAATTGGAACTAACCCCCAATCGATTGCCACTTTTGGTTTTCCAATCAATTGCCACTTTTGGTTTTCCAATCAATTGCCCTTTTGCCGACCTAAACCCCAATCAATTGCCACTTGGTCCAAATTGATTAGGAGTGGCAGAACTTGGCCTCCAAGTTTAGTTTGTGTGGTTGTGGTTGTTCCCCCTCCCTAATATATACCCCTCCCCTACATACATAAATATGGTTGTGTGTGTGTGTGTGTGTGTGTATGTGTTTTAAAGAGAGAGATACCCACACACACACACACACACACACACACATACACACACATGCACCCACCCACGCGCGCGCGCGCACACACACACACACACACACACACACTCACACTCACACTCACACTCTCTCTCTCTCTCTCTCTCTTTGGTGGAGAGGAGATCAGAAGGAAGAGAATAAGGAAAGACAGAAGACAGAGAAGAGACCAGAGAAGAGAAGAGAAGAAGAAGGAGGCGGAGTTCACCATAGCCGCCACCGCGAAGCTCGAAACGCTGTCACCGGACCGTCAGAGTAAGGTGAGTTCATTGACTCACTTAAATGAGGTATTTTTGGGGTGTTTTATGGGTGTTAATAATGTGCATGAGAAGAGAAGAATCCCCCAACATTTTTATAATGAAACAAATAGTTTTGAGGAAGAAGACGATGTCCCAATCGAATGGCTCATTTTATTATCAATTAGATCATTGTCCAATCAACTGGTACTCTTACCAATCGATTGCCATCCTCTGGTTGCTATTCGATTTCCCTTTTGTCTAATCGATTGCCTTGCTTGTCCAATCTATTGCCTTGTTTGGCCAATCAATTGGGTTAGAATAGAATGTTATATATATGTTGTTATATGCTATGAGTTGGTTGTTATGATACCTGAAGTTGTTAGTAGTTGTACAAATACTAATATAGTTATGTCGTACGTGATACTATGATATTGGATATATGATTAATCAACATGATGTTATTTTAGCCATAGATGGCGTTTATGTTAATGTTATAAGATGAACTGCTTTATATTAACTGTCGATATGGTTGTTATGACACCAGGTGGATTAACCGACCGGTACAGGTAGGAGCTCGGGTGTGGGTATTGCCACGTGTCAGGGAGTAATTGGCCTAGTCAGGATCCAACGGAGTTAGTTCGGATGTAACCGAAGAGTTGTGTGGTAACCGGACCGTCACGTCACGCATTTAATGCGCGCGTCTTTTGAGACGACCCTTCACGTTGATTGAAAAATTAGGTTTAAAATTATTTTAAACGCGCAGCGGAAAAGATTCAGTTATAATAACTGATTGGTAGCCCAGGATCTACTACTCGTTAATTCCATAGATGTGCACAAGAGGGGACAAGAGTTATACCTTAGTGTCTTGAACCCAATTCTGATTTTCTTCAACTTCCAACAGCTTCCACTAGATGGCCTTCACTCTTATGACTCCTATGGATGCTCGCAGGAAGGACTAGGGTTGGTGGGAACCCTAATGGAGAGGAAGTAGAAGGTTTGGTGCTCTAAAACAGTTTCTGCAGCTTCTGACGTTCAAAACGACGAACTTCTTTTCCAGAACGCAGCTGCCCTATTTATAGATTCCCAGAACCGACCTAGACTTCGAGCGATCGAAGACCTTCGATCGATCGAACCGTCGATCGATCGTACCATTCTCGATCGATCGAGACTGCCAAGACTTCAATCGATCGAACATCCTTCGATCGATCGAACTTGTCTTGACAACTTCCTCATGTGTCTTTCCAAGTATCCTGGTGGAGCTAAGAGTGGGACCTCCTAGGCTCTTAATTGTTGGCTCAGACCAGTTTGTTAATTACCGTGACCAAACTCTTTGATCAGCAAACTAACTAATTGGCCAGTTAACATTTACTCCACTATAAAACGATAACTGAACTCCAACGCAAAAGAACATATCCGAAGCGATAACTAGACTTGTATGTTGTACTAATGTCCCTCTACCTTCAGCATTCGTAATCATATTCAGGTAGTCGGATAACTGTTACTGTCAACCTGAATCATAATTACTTCTTGTATTCCTTGAGTCCCATTCACCTCTCATGATTACCAAACATGTTGATAACTCTTATCAACAAGACTGCAGTACTCAGTAATCGACTTGGTGACATTCTCAAGGGAATGCTTACTCTGAATCAGAGGGTAGATTCTATCTTGACAATATATGTTCACAACCCTATGAACATGACATACCCAAGCTACCCAGGTGTTGATCTTCAATAGACCTCACTGATTGGTAAGTCAAAGCATTCATGTCCACAGTCTGTGTTCATAATCGTCTCAAGATTGAGAACACGTACCTTATACAAGTTATGAGTTCCTATCGACTGATTGACAGTCTTGAGTGTCAATAGGAAAGCTCAGGTCCGTCAATGCACTATAAGCACTAGCATATTAACTAAGAGTTACACTCTAGTGATTGAGATTGATCACTCCATCCAATGGTAGTTAATCATGCTACAGTGTAAACCTGATGAGATATCCTAGTCTCATCATCCACTGTGACATGTTCTAAGTAACAAAGAATAGCAATTCGTATCTCACTTGTATGTATCTCATACATACACACATTACTTACTATGATACTTAAGGATAACAATCATCTCATGAAAGAAACATACATAACAAAATGTAAAGCTGATATCCATATATTAAAATGTCAATGTCTCATATATAAAGTAATGGTTTGAGGGCACAAACCCAACAAACTCCCACTTGCACTCACAACCATACAGGATTACATCTGAGACCTAGACTATCTAGATGACGATCAAAGACCTTCTATGGCAAAGCCTTTGTAAACGGATCAACAAGATTGTCAACGGTGGAAATCTTGGTGACAGTCACATCTCCACGTTGAACAATATCTCGGATAAGATGATATTTCCGCTCTATGTGCTTCCCTTTTCTGTGGTTCCTTGGCTCCTTGGACTGAGCCACTGCCCCACTATTATCACAATAAAGCGTAATAGGTGACAATGACGCTGATACCACCTCGAGCTCCATAAGGAACTTCTTGAGCCAAACAGCTTCCTTTGCGGCTTCACAAGCAGCCACATACTCAGCTTCTGTAGTTGAGTCTGCAATGCATTTCTGCTTAATGCTCCTCCAACTAATAGCACCACCTTCCAAGGTAAAGAGATGTCCGGATGTTGACTTCCTCGAATCTTTATCTGACATAAAGTCCGAGTCAGTATATCCTACTGGAGTTCTTGACCCATTCTTAGGTCGTCTGCCCTTTAGGTCTTCCACAGGCATAGTCATGTGTCATTCAGATTTCAACTTGTCGTCCCGGTCGGAAGACGAGCACGTGCAGTCAGGGTCCATGAGTTTAAGCCCAGACCCTCCTTCTCTGGCCCCTTCTGACCAGCATAGTGAGGGAAGAATACCTGCTCGGGCGTTTCACGAGGAAGCGCGCCGGGATTCTCACGTAGCCTCAACGTCTTGGGGGTCAGGCGATGAGGGGTATGTACCGAACAGTCCCGGGGTCGTCTTCTCGTGTGAGTCCATCGTTAGTACCATGCAAGGCCCTGACTTGGATCGAATCAGGGATAGGTATGAACTTCCCAGTCCCTTTTCACTTCCACGAGTCAGGTTTCGTCACCTTGTATGAGGATGCTTTCATGGCGGGCCTTCGCCTGCCTATCCACCCAGTCGCCCAGGACGCTCTCATCTACCTCGGGATCTCTCCCGGGCAACTTGCGCCGAACGGCTGGCGATATCTGATGGGGTGCATATCCTTGTGGCCCCAAGTCCTCGGGTATGAGCTCAAATCGCAGGAGTTCTTCTGGACCCACCGGCCTTTCCAGGTTCACAGAGAGGCCGGTTTCTTCTCGCTCGGGGCCAGGCAGGGGCAAAAGATAATTGTTAATTGCTCGAGCAACAATAAGGGATGGAAGAAGAAATTCTTCCAAGTGTCCACCCTGGGTCTATGTGAGAAGGTGCCGGGTATTCAGCTGAGGATCTCCTGGGCGGGGAAGCTGAGGAGTAAGCCCAAGCACCCTTTCTTTCTTGCTTAGTTTTTTTACTTTGCCTTGACTAGCCCGTTGATGCATTTGTCTTGCAGTGGGATCAGTTGACTCGCCTAGCTTACCAAACGAGCTGCAAGCGAGGATCCTATCTTTGGTAGACGACCCGACAGATATTAATAAAGTGCTGACCCGGTCGGGGAGCCCGAAGATCTCTTACAAGCCCCAGGGATTCACAGCTCCCTTCAAACTCTTCCAGTTCCAATGCCCACTTAACGAGCCTCCCGGACATGTTTGGGCGGCTGAGGATTCTGCGGAGAGGTTGATCTGTGAGGACCACAATGGCATGGGCCTAAAAGTAAGGACGAAGCCTTCGGGCCGAGGTGATAAGGGCGAACGCCAGTTTTTTGATGCGAGAGTATCTGCTCTCTGAGCCCTGTAACGCCTGGCTGGTGTAGTACACTGGGAACTGTATCCCGTGCTCTTCCCGAATAAGTGCCGAGCTAACCGCCGATGGTGACACTGCCAAGTAAAAAAATAATTCTTCCCCCGGTACGGGTGTTGAGAGGAGAAGAGGGGACGCCAGGTACTTCTTGAGTTCCTGGAATGCCTCTTCACACTCTTTCGACCACTGGAACGCTTTGCGGAGGATTTTGAAGAATGGAAGGCACCGGTCGGTAGCTCGGGAGACAAATCTGTTCAGTGCGGCCACCCATCCGGCTAGGCTCTATACTTCCTTCGTTGATTTGGGCGACCGCATGTTGATGATGGCTTTGATCTTCTCGGGGTTCGCCTCAATTCCCCGTCTGCTGACTAGGTGGCCCAAAAATTTTCAGACGAGACGCCGAAGGTGCATTTAGCCGAGTTCAACCTCATCCTGAATTTCTCAAAACGCTAAAGGCCCCGGCCAGATGCTTGAGGTGGTCGGTCTCGTCTTGGCTCTTGACCAGCAGATCATCCACATATACCTCCATAGACTTTCCAATGAGGTCTTTGAACATGAAGTTGACCAGGCGCTGGTAGGTAGCCCCGGCGTTCTTGAGACTAAATGGCATAACCTTGTAGCAATACGTCCCCTGGTCGGTGATGAATGTTGTCTTCTCTTCGTCCCCGGGGTACATGCTGATCTGGTTGTACCCCGAGTAAGCATCCATGAACGAGAGAAGTGAGTGACCTGCAGTGGAGTCCATAAGGAGGTCTATCCTGGGTAGCAGATAGCAATCCTTGGGGTAGGCCTTGTTGAGGTCGGTGAAGTTCACGCACATTCTCCACTTCCCGTGGCTTTTCTTGACTAGAACAACATTAGCTAACCAGTCGGGATAGTGGACCTCTCGGATGGACTTCGCCTTTAGAAGCTTCTCGACCTCCTCACTCACTGCCTTCTGTCTCTCGGGGGCCATGCCCCTTCTTTTCTGCTTCACTGGGCAGCAATCCGGGCTGACATTGAGACGATGGGACATTACCCGGGGGTCAATCCCGGGCATATCCTCATGACTCCAAGCAAGAACGTCTTGATTTTGCCTCAGGAACTGGGTCAGTTTTTCCTTCAAGCCGAGCTCCAGTAAGGTACCTATGCTAACCGTGCGGTCTGGGTACTCGGGATCCAGCATCACTTGTTCCAATTCTTCCATTGGACCTATTGTGTCGCTCTGGTCTCAGGGGTCTATCTCTTAGACGTTTAATGTTTCTGTGATTGCCCCCTGGCACAACGAGCTGACATCATAACTTCGAGTGGTAGTCTGATCTCCTCGCAAGCATCCGGGTCCCTGGGGAGTTGGGAACTTCACTGTCAAGCTGTAGGTGGAGACGACCGCCCTGGCCTTGTTGAGGGTAGGCCTGCCAAGGATGACATTGTAGGCCGACGGGGCTTCTACGATCACAAAATTGGTCAGTACGGAAGCTTGCTGAGGGTAGGTCCCCATGAGAACTGGAAGATCGATTGTCCCGAGCGGTTGTGTGCTGGAGCCGTTGAATCTAACCAGGGGAGTAGCGACCGGCCGGAGCCGATCCCTGGAGATCCCAAGCTAATCGAATGCCGACGTGAACATAATGTCGGACGAGCTGCCTGTGTCCACTAGCACCCTCTGGACCATATAGTTGGCTATGGAAAGCGTCACTACTAGCGGGTCATCATGGGGGCAGTGGACGCCCTATAAGTGGTCGGATGTGAATGTTAGAACATCGATTGGGGAGGAGCCGGTGGATTGGACCTGCCAGACATCCGCCCGGGATGCCCGAGCATGCCTCTTCCGTGTCGACTGTGAATCTCCTCCGCTTGATGTTCCTCCGGAGATCACGTGGATGTGGTCAAGTGGTGGTGGCTGATCGGGAGTTCGGGTGTCCTGCCGGGTCGTCTATCTGTTGTAACGAACTCCGCCAGGTGTCCCTGCTCGATCAGCTTCTCTATTTTCATCTTTAATTTAAGGTAATCCTCCGTTTCATGGCCGTGATCCCTGTGATAACAGTAGAATTTGTCTCGGTTCCTCTTACCGGGCGGGGCTCTTAGCTTTGCCGGCTACGGGAGCAGTCTTTGTGCCTCGGTGGTGGCCATGACTTCTTGAATGGGCCGGGAAAGGGGGGTGAAAGCAATCGGGGGCTGACCTCGGGCGTCCTTCTGATCTTGCCTCGGCTTCTTTCCCGAGCCCTTCTCGAATTCTTCATGCTTACACTTGGCCTTTGGGGATTCATCTCCCGCCTGGCCGGCGTACTTCGCCTTAAGGAATTCTTCAATATCTATGTATTTTCCGACCCTCTCCGAGAGCTCCACCAGGGTTGTCGATCGGTCATGATGGAACGACGTGGCAACCTTGGTGTGTTGAACTCCCGAACAGAAGGCCATAATTGCGGTCGTTTCGTTGAGGTTACGAATTAGGAGCCTTTGCTGGTTGAAACGGTCCACACATTCCCTCAAGGACCCACCTTTACATTGCTTGACGGTCAACAGCTGAGTGTCCGATTGCGACCGATCGAGCATCCTGACAAACTGGCTGATGAACAGATTACCGAGGGCTTTGAAGGTGTCGACCGTCCGGGGCTTCAAGGCATGGAACCACTGTGATGCTGGCCCTTTGAGGGTACTGGGAAAGGCCAGGCACAGCAGCTCATCCACCGTGGTGACCAGTGCCATCTGCACCTTGTAGGTTCGGATGTGGTCCACCGGGCTCCCTGTGCCGTCATAGAAGCTGAGGTGAGGGGGTTTAAACTTCCGTGGAATAGGAAACTTTGTCACTCGAGCGGTATAGGGTGATTCTGTCTCCGTGTTGGTGAGGTCGTGACCGGACTTACGGTTCAACCTCTCGATCTGTTGCTGCAGTTGCTCGAACTGGGCCTTGACGTCATCCCCCCGGGTCCTCCTCTCTGTATCCGAGCGGTAGGTCGGATCGGATGACGAGGCCTCGTCCTCGAAACACGGATAGGACGGGATCACGGGATGCCGCGACCTTCATGCCCGGCCAGTTGGTATGAACCGCCCGGTTCTGATAAACACCTTGGGATTGCTCGGCTCTTGGCGCCTTTACCAAAATAACCGGTACCTCTTGGTGACGTGGCAGATCGGATTCCTGGCTAGATAATTTTGGACATATCAGTAGTTATTGCTGAACTGTATAATAAATAGAACATGACTGCATATCAATAACCAGTCAATGAGTAGATATGATAAATGATATCGTATGTAATAGTCCTATTATCTTGAGCAATGCATTTCACTATGTGGTCAGCATGCATGGGATAGTAGTATGAAGAGATAGGAGTACATAATATATATCAGAATATGGAACTGTGTCTTTGTGTGGAATAACGTGATATGTGTACTTTGGATCCGTGAGATCAACGGCTGACGAGTCGGGTGGCCATGGGATGGTTAGAGTTCCTAGTTTGCCTTTCACTGTTGAAGATGTCTAGTGATGCGTGTGCACTGTTGAAGACGTCCAGTGTACCGTTGATGATGTCAAGCTAGTTCTCTAATGTATTCTCAGCTATGTAGATGACCAGTGAGGATATACACATTGTAGAAGACATCTGATGTGTTGTTTCCATCGTTTACGGATAGGATGTACTGTGTAAATAACCGGTAACTTGTCAAGGGATCATGTGATGTAGGACACCACCGTGTAGACGACTAGTGTGGCCTACTGGCTAAGTTATGTTTTATCGACACATGGATAAGGATTTGTATTGTTGTATGAACGTATGGATACGGAGATGGATAGGATACAAATATGAGTATGAATAGATGAGATGGTTATTCAATTGAGGATTCAGCATCCCGACAAGAAGATAGATGCATGGGTAGATACATGGGTTACATGCCTGGATTTGGTAAATAGCCTGATGAGGTGTGATACCATTACCTTTATTTTATATGATTCATGTTATCAATAATTTGATGTATAATTTAAAGAGACCTCTGCTATGTCCGTGAGTGATGTCATTGATAAAAGATTAACCGCATTTTAAGATGCTGAATAGTAATGGTGAGGAGTGTTGGTTGATGTACTCACTCGACTTTATATTCAAAACTGATGGCGTTTATGCCCTGGACATTCCAATGTCCAGTGCTTTGCAGGTATTGAGGATGGAAGACTGATGTTCTGCCGAACTTGGAGCTGAAGGCTTGAAGACGAAGATATGCTATTGTGTAATAGCTAGTTTATATATCTGTTGTACTTTTGCTAATATTTGTTGTTTCCTTGCAGGCTTCAGACTATAAGCCAACTGTTGTAGTAGATTTAGTTGCTTGTGACCTGTGAGTTTCCGCTATAGCCTCTAATTACATTAATAAGATATGTTCTACGAATCGCATCCTCCCTATCATTGTGTTTGTTGGTTTGAGTAGACGACAATGCAATTATTCCCCAGTCACAGGCCTACGAGACCAAAAAGGAATTTATTTTCTCTATTTTTGCTTCTCCGGGGCGTGACAGAATTTTTGGTATCAGAGCCTAGGTTTCAGTTGCGAACCGCTTTTCTTTTGTGTTAGAACCCGAGTTCTAAGTTACTATCGATGGCATAAGGATTAGCGGAGATAAGATAGAATTGTTATCTTGTCACGTAGATGAGAAGTTAAGGAATCCATCTGAGGATGTTTCTTTGGAGGGTAGTAATTGCTGGAGCCGATAAGAAATTGTTAGAATTGTTGGCAGCTGAGTTCACGGGGAGCAAGGCATCTAGAGTTAGTTATGGTTGTGGAGTTCATAAGTGTATAGCCATTGAAGTTAGACATTGACGAATTTCCGAACGATCTCGGAACAGTCAATATGACCTAGAAATAGAAAAATGTTAAGGATAAGATTATCTTGTTACCTTGACAGAGATGTTAGTAGAGTGACCTCACATGTTAGTTAGACTATACTCCTAGTGTGGAACCTGAGAATAGAAATAGAACATTTACATTCGATGTTACGCATAGAACCTGTAGTTTCGTAATCTTTGTTTTGAGCATAGATACCTCTGAGAATACCTGGTAGGTAGACTGAACTCTGTGTTTATTATTATTACTTGTATGGGATATTCGTGTTATGTGATGTGATCGTATTATATAGTGGTATTATGTATTTGTTATCACACATTTTATTCTTGCCTGATATGTAAGATAGAATGTGATTAACCGTAGATTTTCATTTGTAGGTAGCGACACTGAACACTACCAGCACTCGTTATGGTTAGAAAGACTCGAGGAAACCTGGGCCAGCCAGATGGAGTACCTGAGAGATAGATCCAATAAGAGTTGTCAGAGTTTTCACTTTTCGCATGGAACAAGTTAGCAATCTTGCAGGTCATGTCATCGGCAATGAAGCACTAGTACGTCAAACATGAGTCAAATCACTAAAGGAATTTCATGCTCTTCAACCAGCGACCTTTACCGGATTAACAGGAGCATGGCAAGATAAGCAATGGATCTGCCAAATAGAATTGATATTCGAGACAATCGAATGTACTGATACTGAGAAAAGATGTTTGGCCGTATTTCAACTGACGTTCTCAGTAGCAAATTGGTGGGATGTAGTGAAAGCTATGATAGGTAAAGAAGTTGTAGGGAGAATGACTTGGGAATCATTCAAGACTCGATTTCTAGAGAAATACTTCCCAGAATCCGAGAAGAAGAAAAGGGAAATGGAGTTCATACAATTAGTCCAGGGTAGTTTGACAGTGCCAGAATTTATAACTCAATTCGAAAAGCTCTCATGATTTGTGCCGCATATGATTGATACACCAAGAAGGAAGATTAAGAGATATCAATAGGGACAAGTTTTGCATATCCGTTATATTACTATAGGACACTTAGATAAATCCTTCGAAGCTTTGGTAGAAATAGCAACGAGACTAGAAGACGACACTCAGATTAGTTAAGGACAATGATCTGATCAAGTTTTGCCAAAAATGATCAATTTCTCCTAACGGATCAGAGAGGGAGGGATAGTCAGGTTATGTTGGCAGCCAACCGAGTTCAACAAGGAAACACAGAGTGAAGTTATGGGAGAAATTGCCAGAAGCATAAGAGAATGGGGAACGGCAAGGAAGAATCCACACCAACTACGACTCCAACACAACACAGGGAACGAGATATCTGCTACAACTATGGAGTACCGGGACTCCATTCCCAAGAATGCAAATCATCAAGGAAATCTAATGGATAGGGAATACAGTTTTCAATGGTAGAAAACTCGATCATGCCCGTAAGTTTTGTTCAGAACTAGAAATATAACACAATGCTCCACTGTAACAAGTACCACGAGGGTAAACTCGTCGAACAAGTAATTGATCTCGACTTAGGCAAGAATGATAGACAGAAGGTACAACACTCAACACCTACATCATATATTACATGTGATCTTGACATTGCAGGAAGTTTAGCATTTGTTTGATTTGATAGTAAGAGGATTAGACTAATTAGTTCACCCTACAATTTTGAGCCTACACCATAAATTGTAGATACCTGAGCAATTTACTTGACAATGATAGATATTCTTCTAAGACAATAGTTATCCAAGTATAGACATGACATCATTTACATCCCTATATGACATCATTTGCCTCCGTATACGAAAGACTACGCGAACCGCTAGTATGTGGACAGAGATTAAAAATGAAGAAACTCAATTTTTTTTGAGACACAGCCTTGACAGGAAAGGATGAACTAAAAGATCACAATTTTACGAGAAAAAATACTAATGATGCTAAGACAACACCAAAATTTCAACGAGTATCGTAGAAGATTGCTTTTCAACACCGATCGCCTATTGCTTTCATCCATTCGAGATGTTATACAGTAGATCAACTCATGAAATTAGTATATAACTCTGCATAACCTATTTAATTAGTACCCAGAAGCAGAATGAGTATTCAACTGATTGTTTTGCCTCAGGGGGTGATTATATCAATAGTACGTGGGAATTTGGAGACACTTGAGGAAGTTTAAATCACCAACTATGATGCCAGAGTCACAATGCTTTCAAGTCAACATACTGAAGGATGAAAACAACATGGGAGTTAGCAAGAATGTTACAGAACATCGTGTGCATCAAGAGATTGATTGAGGATGCTGATGATCATAATAAGAAGCCCAAAGATAGGACATCGCTAACAGATGATGTAGTGGAGACATCGTCAGTACAGTACTAAGCATTTTCAGAGACTGGAGTAGATGGCAGCGCTTCGCTGCGACTTAAGATGAGATTAGCCCACTTTCTTGGTACTCACGCCACAGAGTTTGACTTGAGGCAGGAGCCTTCTGTGTTTAAGGACTAGCTGTTTCAGATTTGTAAGACTTTTTTCGGAGTTTAACATACGAATTTCATATAGCTAAACCCTGAGATTGGTAGCTATCACCCTTGTGCTCCTAGATTGTTGCTATCTTTGTATCGTGTGTTTAGAACTTAACCCGTTGGCCGCTGATGTAATTGTTTATGTAGAACGAGAACTTGAGTATTTTTAGAGTGTCTTGCAAGATGGACTTCTTTTTGTTTTAGGACTACTACTTTAGATTTTGAGGACGAAATCTTTTGATAAGTGGTGGATAATGTAATACCTTTTTTGAATATGTATATATACTCCTTATACTTTTATAGTCTTTGGTGAGTTTATATGCTGAATCGATTGGACCTAACCCCTAATCAATTGCCACTTTTGGTTTCCCAATCGATTGGACTTTTACCAATCGATTGCCCTATTGCCGACCTAACCCCCAATCGATTGCCACCTGGTCCAAATCGATTGGGTGTGGCAGAACTTGGCCTCCAAGTTTAGTTTATATGGTTGTGGTTGTTCCCCATCCCTTATATATACCCCTCCCCTACATACATATATATAGTTGGTTGTGTGTGTATGTTTTATAGAAAGATAGATACCCATATATATACACACATACATATACCCGTATATATATACATATACACACACACACACACTCTCAGGCGGAACAGATAAGAGAAGGAAGAGAAGAAGGAGAAGAACAGAAGATAGAGAAGAGAAGGAAAGGAGGCGGAGTTTACCATAGCCGCTGCCGCTGCTGAGCTCAGAACGCCGTCACTGGACCGTCGAAGTAAAGTGAGTTCATTGACTCACTCAAAGGAGGTATTTTTATGGTATTTTCTAGGTGTTAATGTTGTGCATGAGAAGAAAAGAATCCCGCAACATTTTTATAATGAAACAGACAGTTTTGAGGTAGAAGACGGTGTCCCAATCAATTGGCTCATTTCACAATCGATTGGATCATTGTCCAATTGATTAGTACTTTTTACCAATCGATTTCCATTCTTTGGTTGCCAATTGATTGACCTTTTGTCTAATCGATTAACTTGCTTGTCCAATCGATTGCCTTGTTTGGCCAATCGATTGGGTAAGAATAGATTGTTATTTATATGTTGTTATATGCTTTGAGTTGGTTGTTATGATACTTGAAGTTGTTAGTAGTTGTATAAATGCTGATATAGTTATTCTATATATGATACTATGATATTGGATATGTGATTAATCAACCTGATGTTATGTTAGCCTTACATGACGTTTATGTTAATATTACAAGATGAACTGCTTTATATTTACTGTCGATATGAGATGAACCATTTACTGTTTAACTGCCATATTTAGTTATTGCTGAACTATTGTAGCATCTGTATTTTCCTAGCTATTAATCCGAATTTTTGTATTTCTTCCTTGTAATATTTTTTATCATGAATATACATATATATATATATATAAGATCTATTTTCTTGTTCTCTTTATTGTTTTCTATGATTGATTTATGTTTGGTCATGTTTGGAGGTATGTGTTGAGACCTTGGGGAAACATTCCTTGAAAAGCAACCTCGAGCACTCGAGAGAACCTAAGCGCTCGAGCCCTGAGCGCTCCAGCCATTAAAAGGGGTAAAATGACTATTTTATCCCTAGGCCCTCAAAAACCTATAAATACCCCTTCATTCTCAACATTTTCTACGTTTTGCAGAGAGTGGGCTTTGTGAGGGAGAGACAACTTTTCTACACACATATACTTTTATACACACGTACAAGCACAAATTCATCATCCTCACACACTCCTACACTCCGTACACATGTTACATTTTTTTTTATCAAAGATGGAGGACTGAAGAAGAAGTGTAGAAAGTAATATTGTTCATGATCAAGTAGAAGCAATTCATATTTTGAGCTCAACTACTCAAGGATCAAGTTCTTTCTCAAAGCATAATCATCAATATTCGTCATCCAAACACTCCCTAGCACTTTGTGAGCATAGATTCTTACCTAGATACTCTTAGAATCAGTTTTCACATCTTATATCTAACATGCATAAAGATCTAACTTGTCTTTCGTACATGCATTACTTAGAACCTGTTATACTGCTAAGTCAGAGCGTTTGCGTTGGACTGGAGCGCTCGAGACCCTGAGCGCTCGAGTCTTTTGAGTGCTCGAATGGACCAGTTCTATTATGAGTTTTGTTTTGTCATGTTTGGAAGTGAAATTTTTATTATACATAGATGTTGTTTTCGTATTTAGAATCTGCAAGTTCACTTGGATACACATGCACTTAAGTTATTAGTTGAATTGTTGATCCATGCATACGTGTTAACTTGGGCTTGAGAATCCATCTTGGAACTTTGTAATGACAATAATTTCTATGATGCACTTTCAGTTCTTTGAGGACCAGGTCACCCTCAGCAAGCTTCTTTGGGTGGACCTTTTTGTTGAAAGCACGAGCTATCTGATGTTGTCAATATCAAGATATAAAAAGTATTCTTTACTTTTCTAAAGATTTGTAGTGTGGAAGTAAAGGTCGAACCCACAGAGATTGATTACTACAACTTTTAATTTTAAAACCTAAGTCTAATTAATTAGGAAAAACGGATTTGATTTGGATTTAATTAATCTAAGAACAATAAGAGTAAATCTAAACTAGGAAAGCAATTAAAGTTGTTTTAAATAATGTTTAAGGAAACCTAGGATTGCAAATCCACCACTAGCTTCATAATAGGATTGTTTATGAATTACTTTAGCTTATTACGTTGGATGAATATGGGGAATTGTAGCTACAAGCCCAATTCCTCCGACAAGAAGATAATCATGGTTCAAGCACCAACATAATCCATCTGCAGTTAGCATGAATTATCCCACACTAAACTAGGGTTGTGGTCTAATCCATCTAACCTAGGCATGGACTATTCGGATACTTGATAGCACGAATCAATAGAGCACCATCACATGTAAACAATCTAAACAAGCACAGCAAGAATAGATCGTTGAGCACATCACAGTCAAAACAGATCTAAGACAAGAATAAATTCTGAAAGTAATGATTTAATCAATTAAAGTACGATTTATTTATAAAAATCCTCTAAACATGTGACTGTCATCCATACATAATAAAACTAAAATAAAAACATAAATAAAACCCTATTACTCGTCTAGGGCTTCATTGAAACCCTAGATCAATGATCTAGCCGTCCATAGAAGTGATAGATTGCAAGTAATTGATGGAGGAGGCCATGGAAACCCTTGGTCTTCTTCTTCTTCTCCTTGCTTTCCTCCCTTCAATGGCTGGAAGTATGGTTGTAGAATGTGTGTATAATAATTGCCAACCCTTTAATTCAAGTAAAATAGAGTATAAATAGATATACAACAAGTTTTGGAAGCCTTTACAACTCGAAACGGACTGAAACTGATGTAATTTACAGTCTAGACGTCGTTTTGCAGTTTCGTTTGCACAGGAGTCTTCAGTATACTGAAATACGCAACTTTGGTTTTTACCCATATCGCGCGAGCGCGACATTTGGACTTTCGCGCGCGCGGATCGCGCGAGCGATTCTGGGGTTCTCGCGCGAGCGATTCTCGGATTTCGCGGGCGCGGGTCGCGCGCGCGACTTGGCTTTTTCAGCTTTTTCAACTATGCTTTTTCACCCTGTTTAGCCTGGTTTAGTTGATTTCTTCCAAAACCTGTCAGAAACTAGAAAACGAAGTAAAAATATACAAAAACAGGATAAAATGTACTAACAAATGCTCGTTAAGGCGTATATTTAGGATTAGTTCTCTCCCGATCACACCCCCAAACCTACATTTTGCTAGTCCTCGAGCAAAACTAAAATAAAAACTACTAATAAAAAATCTATTCCATTTTCGTATGGATCACGATTGCATTTAGCATATGCAACAAGCCTTTTAAACCCCTAGGTGTCCCTAGTAGGACGAGTAAAGTCTCGTGAGGGTTCTCATCAACAAGTCACCCACAACCATATTTATTAACTTAGAAATTTTGAAAGTTTTATTAAAAACGAAAAACATAATATTCAATACCCCTTATTATACAACAAAGATTTGAAATAGGATAATGAACATAAAGAAATAGAATCAAACGTTTACCTACATCATGAAAAACAATCTCAAGCACATGCATCGTATAAATCAATAGAGTTTCTCATAAAATCGCACGTGTGTGATGAGGTAGTCAAGTGAACACGCGCTTGTCATAAACTTGGAATATAACTCGGATGACCATCTAACTATGTCTTGACTACGAATCTCACAATGTCAATTACACTCTAAAATGAAACACTCAGAAACATGTGTAATTTCTCTAGTATACGTGAGCAAAGGAGTTATGTTTTCAAGACGAATAACGCTCACATACGACACGAAAAAGACGTATAACACAAAAGAACTATAGTCTCATGGATAAGATGCCAACAATCAAGAAAAAAAATAATCATTACCCTGTTTTAATCCCCCTCCCATCGTTTTCATATCCGAACCATGTTTCCTAGGATCAAATAGGACTTTTCAAAGGTTGTAATGTGGCTCAGGTAATGGAAAAGGATAGCAAAGATTCATTAGGTAGTTTTAGAATGGCATTGTAAGGCAGGTTCGATCTCTCTCATTCTTCTTCTACAAACTTTCATCTTTTCTTTCTCTTCATTCCTTTTCATTCATTTTTCTTCTTTTCTTTCATTTTTTTTTCCAACCTTCCTCTTCTGTATTATGTTTCTTTTCTTTATTCTTTTCCTCCTTATTTCTTTTAATGAATATTCAATAAATATCAAGGCAACCACCCCAACCATCATCTTATTTACTTCTTCTTCTCAATCACACATTGCCTTAACACCACTAAAAGTTGATCAATCCTTCAGGGGTGAACTCCAAGTTGGCCAAATTGGAGCAAAAACAAGGATAATGGTAATTAAAGAAAGAAATGGTATTTTAACAGCTCAAAGGGCGAACTAAGGAAATTTATAATTTATCGGTCGGTGGTAAACAAAGAAGGGCCTAAAATCACTTCCTATGGTTATATGGTTCTTCAACATGTACGACGGAAGATTATTTAGCATGGTAACAAATATTTTAACTTGATTATCAACCAAAACAAGAATAATGAGACTAAACAATAAGTAGATGCGCTATTTTAATGAAATTCGACAAACACAATGTATTTATAACCCTCAAAACAGAAAAGATAGGCTCAATAGCTCACTGGGTTTAGTCTCCACCTTGTGTTATCTAGAAATCCGAATCATATTATAGTTCACATCAAACATGTATTCAAGCGACTACGTGTAGTGCAAAAGTTTGTGTGCAAATTTATGATATAAAACTACGATTCAAACAATACATAACTTAAAACATTTCAACATGACTTTAGTAAATATTTAACCACATATTCTCATGTTTACCATTCTATAACAATTCAAAGTTATTGAACAAGAAGTATCAAATTGATATTGCAAAAACGTTAGTACTATCGTTTATTTAAACACACTTTTTGAAATATTTTAAAATTTTGCATAAACTAATGTGCAGTGTGATTGCATACCCCCAAACCTAAACCTTTCATTGTCCCCAATGAAACAATAAAACGAAAGAAAGGAGAGTACATAAGGAAGGAACGATAGTACCTCGATCTTGGCAAGCGTATAACAGGTGAACACAAATGAATATGGCAATAAAATTCGATGTTACCTGTGAATACTCGATAAACGAAAAGAAAACTACAAAAGAATATTAAACACAGCTAAAAGAAATGTAAATAAATTAAACTAAAAGAAATAAACTATAAGTCCGAAAATAAAAAGATAATAAACTATAAAACAAAACCAGAACTACAAAACGAACAAAGGAAAAAATACTGACGAAAGAAAAACAGAAAAGTAAAATATATCAGAACAAGTATGGGGGCTGATATAGAAAACAAAAGAAAAAAAACAGAGAATGGGGAAATCGCGCGAGCGGCCGTCGCGCGCGCGAATCCCCAGCGATTTTTTTTTTTTTTTTTTTTTAGAAATCGCGCCAGCGAGGTACCTCGCGCCCGCGAAATGAGGCGCGAGGAGATCCTGAGGCATCATAAAAAGCAAACAAAGAAAAAAACACTAAGGGGCAAACTCGCGCCAGCGGGCCGCGCGAGCGACGTCTCGCGCGAGCGGGCCTCGCGCGCGAGAATGGAGTTTTCCACTTTTTGGCTAAAATTATGTGTATATTTTTAAAATAAATTAATTCCAACCCCCAAACCTATCCAGAATGTCCAAAACAGACTCAAACAGACTCAAAAACGACCAAAAACAAAGAAAACAGACAACATTAAGCTTGGGTTGCCTCCCAAGAAGCGCTTACTTTTATGTCTTCAGCTAGACCATTCTAGCTCAAAATTTTATGGAGGTCGTAAATCGGACTGTGTACCCCTAAGGATGTCAGGTAGAGCTCGATGGTAAGCAGAAATAACATCGCTTTGAATTAAATCGATTAACGGTTTGTCATTATGTTCGAATCGATTTCTTACCTTCCGAGTAGATTCTGCATTAGGGTCCACGAGATTAGGATTCATCCACTCATCATCGTCCACTATATTATTTTTCCCACTCACCTTTATTTCTTTAGTAGGCTCAATATTCCGTGTTACCTCACCTTCCACCTCACATAGGGAATCGTCGTTTTTAGGAGGTTGATCCATAGCATTAAAAACGTTTAATTTTAAGTTCATGTTCCCAAATGACACTTTCATTACCCCCGTCCGACAGTTAACACGTGCGTTGGCGGTTGCTAAGAATGGACGGCCTAAGATGACAGGAGTATGTTTCCTAGCATCTAGCACCGGTTCGGTGTCAAGGACCATAAAATCTACAGGATAGAAACATTGATCAACTTTTACTAGCACGTCTTCGACGATTCCTCTAGGTATTTTGACAGAACGATCCGCTAACTGAATAGTAGCGGCCGTAGGCTTGAGTTCACCTAATCCTAATTGTTTATAGACGTGATAGGGTAAAAGGTTAACACTCGCTCCTAAGTCAAGGAGAGCCCTATGAATGATAGTGTCACCTATGACACATGAAATCGTAGGCGTACCTGGATCTTTATATTTTGGAGGAGCGTGTTGGAATATAGAGCTTACTTTTTCCGTGAGAAAGACCTTTTTAGGAGTATGACTCCGTATTTTGCGCTTTTGAGTACACAGGTCTTTTAGACATTTAGCATAAGCTGGAATTTGTTTTATAGCGTCGAGAAAAGGAATATTTATTTTAACTTGTTTGAACACCTCGAGTATATCCTCAACCTTAGACCCTTTCTTAGGCAAATGTGACGGTCCCTCAACGTTTGGTGGATATGGCATTCTCGGAATATAATTCGTTGAGACCGGTTCATTTCCTTTTCTACTTTGATTCACATCCTCACCTTTTTCTTTATTCAAATTTAAATTTTTATCTTTCTCACCCCCATCCGGAATTACAACAACTTCCTCATCTCGAGTAGTCGTCCTAGTCGAAACAGCGTTCACGCTCTCACTCGTACTACCCACTGCGTATTGCCCCTTAGGTTGCTGAGTATGTTGACTCGGCAACTTACTCTCAGTTAAACGGTTTAATGTATTAACAATTTGCCCTACTTGGGACTCCAGTTTTGCGATGGATTGTGTGTGAGAGTGTACTAACTGAACCACTGAACCAAAGTTTTCAAGTGAGGCCAACACCTTCTCCTCGAATGCATTATTGCGTGGAGGTGGAGGAGGTGGTTGGTATTGACCTTGTTGGTATTGGGGTCGGTACGTATTTGGAAAATTAGTCGTCCTAGGATTATAATTATTTTGTGGGAATTGCTGCATAGAATTAACGTGTTGCTCAACAAATTCCGGATATTGAGATGCAGAAGGACATGCAAAGATATTATGGGACGGTTCAGAACATAATGCACATACTTCTAAAGAGGGTGGATTGGACGTTTTGTTCATTTGCATAAGTCGATCAAGTTTTCTATTTAATTCTTGTATTTGAATTGATTGACTTGACTCAACTGTCACCTCTCGCTTAGGTTGAAGATGATATCCCTCTAAACGTACCGACACAGCCTGATGCATCGAATTCTCGCTTAGTGTTTCAAAAATCTTCCAAGCCTCGTCAACGCTTTTGTGTAGGAAAGTTCCCGCACAAACGGCATCGACGGTATTCCTAATAGAGGGAATAAGCCCCTCGTAGAAGACCTGAACAAGTTGCCACTTAGGAACCTGATGATGTGGGCAAGAGCGTAATAATTCTTTGAATTTCTCCCAAGTATCATAAAGTGCTTCCCCATCTTGCATTACAAAGTTTGTTATGGATTTCCTTATCTGATTTGTACGCATAATAGGGAAAAACTTTTGTAAAAATGCGGTGTGTAAGGCTTCCCATGTTTTAATTGTGTTTGGCTCAAGTGATTGAAGCCAATACTTAGCTTTATCTTTTAAAGAGAATGGAAAGAGCCGCAACTTTAATTCATCATCAGTTAAGTTTTGGATTTTCAAAGTAGAACATATATCTTGAAAATCTCCTAAGTGTTTATATGGATCTTCATTTAAACGGCCATGGAAAGATGGTAGTAGCGAGATCGTAGACGACTTTATCTCAAAGTGAGATGCTGTCGCCTCAGGTAATTCGATACCGGCTTGTGGCGTGTAAGTAGTAGGAATAAAATAATTTATAAGTGGAGGAGGTGGCGGTATATTAAGATTATTCATATTAGCTCCGTCGTTATTTTGGTTGTTGTCGTTATTATTTCCAATGTCTGCCATTTTAATTGGTTCTATGTTATGAAAGCGTGTTTTCTTTAGTCTTGTAAGAGTACTACGTATTTCGGATTCAAATAAAGACGTTGGTTTTGGTGTCAAATCGTCGTCTATTAAAAACCTAGCTCTAGAAGTTAAGTTTGAAGACTTGTTAAGTCTTAATGTACGTTCAAGTTCAGAGTCAAAAGGTTTTAATTCCGGTTTATTTGAACGTGTACCTAACATAAACTAAAACAAATGAAAAGAAACTAAAACGACTAACTAAACAAAAGAAACAAATAGCAATCACGCAATTAGGGCAAAAGGCACACAACTACTATGATGCATGCAAATTATCCTGTAATGCAATGACCGCGTCAAGCCCAGCGCCCCGGGTTTCCTAGCTAATGCAATGCAATTAACCCTAAACTAATGCAAATAGTGCGTCACAGCGCCCTGACTTACAGCGGTTTAAAGCGAATTCCAAAGGAAGCAATTTATTTAATTGTATTTATATTTTTATTTGCGTAAGCTCCTTTGATGTAATTAGCTGCTCCACTCGGAAACGTTGACTACAAAATAAAAAAAACACAAGTTAGTAACTAAAAACAAAAACAGAAAATAAGAAAAATAAAAACTAATCTAATATTTACGAATTAACTAAACTACGATTATAAAACTAAGGGTAGTAATACAATCCCCGGCAACGGCGCCAAAAATTGATGTTGTCAATATCAAGATATAAAAAGTATTCTTTACTTTTCTAAAGATTTGTAGTGTGGAAGTAAAGGTCGAACCCACAGAGATTGATTACTACAGCTTTTAATTTTAAAACCTAAGTCTAATTAATTAGGAAAAACGGATTTGATTTGGATTTAATTAATCTAAGAACAATAAGAGTAAATCTAAACTAGGAAAGCAATTAAAGTTGTTTTAAATAATGTTTAAGGAAACCTAGGATTGCAAATCCACCACTAGCTTCATAATAGGACTGTTTATGAATTACTTTAGCTTATTACGTTGGATGAATATGGGGAATTGTAGCTACAAGCCCAATTCCTCCGACAAGAAGATAATCATGGTTCAAGCACCAACATAATCCATCTGCAGTTAGTATGAATTATCCCACACTAAACTAGGGTTGTGGTCTAATCCATCTAACCTAGGCATGGACTATTCGGATACTTGATAGCACGAATCAATAGAGCACCATCACATGTAAACAATCTAAACAAGCACAGCAAGAATAGATCGTTGAGCACATCACAGTCAAAACAGATCTAAGACAAGAATAAATTCTGAAAGTAATGATTTAATCAATTAAAGTACGATTTATTTATAAAAATCCTCTAAACATGTGACTGTCATCCATACATAATAAAACTAAAATAAAAACATAAATAAAACCCTATTACTCGTCTAGGGCTTCATTGAAACCCTAGATCAATGATCTAGCCGTCCATAGAAGTGATAGATGGCAAGTAGTTGATAGAGGAGGCCATGGAAACCCTTGGTCTTCTTCTTCTTCTCCTTGCTTTCCTCCCTTCAATGGCTGGAAGTATGGTTGTAGAATGTGTGTATAATAATTGCCAACCCTTTAATTCAAGTAAAATAGAGTATAAATAGATATACAACAAGTTTTGGAAGCCTTTACAACTCGAAACGGACTGAAACTGATGTAATTTACAGTCTAGACGTCGTTTTGCAGTTTCGTTTGCACAGGAGTCTTCAGTATACTGAAATACGCAACTTTGGTTTTTACCCATATCGCGCGAACGCGACATTTGGACCTTCGCGCGCGCGGATCGCGCGAGCGATTCTGGGGTTCTCGCGAGAGCGGATCGCGCGAGCGATTCTCGGATTTCGCGGGCGCGGGTCGCGCGCGCGACTTGGCTTTTTCAGCTTTTTCAACTATGCTTTTTCACCCTGTTTAGCCTGGTTTAGTTGATTTCTTCCAAAACCTGTCAGAAACTAGAAAACGAAGTAAAAATATACAAAAACAGGATAAAATGTACTAACAAATGCTCGTTAAGGCGTATATTTAGGATTAGTTCTCTCCCGATCACTATCCTCTTTTGGTACCCCCGAGTATGGTTTATTGCAGTCAACCTTTTCTCATCAAGCAACATTAGTTCCTCATACCTCCCTCGCATCCATTCCAACTCAGTCACTTCATGCTCTGCCAAGATTCTCAGAGAAGGTATTTCTACTTCAACTGGAAGAACGACTTCCATCCCGTAAACTAATGAGTACGGCGTAGCTCCTGTGGAAGTTCTTACAGAGGTGCGGTATCCCCATAATGCAAATGGTAACTTCTCGTGTCAATCTTTGTATGTATCTATTATTTTTCCCAAGATTGGTTTGACATTCTTATTTGCTGCCTCTATCGTCCCATTCGTCTGTGGTCTATACAGAGATGACTGGTGACGAGTGATTTTATATTTTCTAACAGCGGGATGACTTCCCCTTGGAAATGACTACCGTGATCGAAAATGAACTCGTTTGGGACTCTATATCTGCAAATTATGTTCTTTCTATAAAGCTCACCACATCCTTAGCCTTCAAAGTGCGTTGACATCAGTTGGGCCAGATTGACCCCCCGACCGTCCTCCATTAGACCCATAGTTCAGCCTTCTGTACCGATTTGGCTGTTCCTCTTTCTTTATCACTCCCTCTTGGATCGCATCTTCAATTCGAGTCCCTACATCAAATACTTCATCAAAAGTGTTGATCGACTGGAATCTCATTTTCTCTTGGTAGACAGGTCGAAGGTTCTTCATCAACATTCGGATCTGATCCTTCTCGGACGGCCTCTGTACCATCTTACTGCTTTTCCTCTCCACCTACTCAAATACTCAGCAAATGATTCTTTGTTTCCCTGCCTAGTGGTCTCCAAATCTCAGACTATGACATCCAGGTCCTGATTGTACTCATATTGGGCCACGAATGCTTTGATCACTTCTTCCCAGACCCGGGTTTTTCTTGGTTCGAGAGTGAGGTACCAGGATAGGGCAGCTCCAGCCAAGGTCTGCTGAAATAAGACGGTCATCATGGTAGTGCTCAGTCCACTCGGTTGGAAGGCCCCGATACACATTCTCACGTGGCTACATGGATTTCCTGTTCCATCAAACTTGTTAAAAATTGGCATTTCAAAACCAACAAGCAGCTTCTCGCAGACCCATTCGTACAGTCCTTCCAATTTCATCAGGTAAGTATCGACTCCTTGAGCTTTACGCATTACCCTTTCCAGCTTCTCTATCTTCTCGATCAGTAGCCTCTCTTTCTCAACTTTCTCCCTTTCTCTGTTGGCCTACAGCGCATCAGTCCATTGTGTCTCCTGATCATCAAACCAATCTCCTTCCCCCCCCCCCCTCTAGAGATGGGTCCATAACCGGCAGAGTTATAGGCGGTGGTCTGCGATTTAGTGCTTCTATCATTCCCATTATACGGTTCATATTTTTTGCTTGCCGCCTCATTTGCTCTGCTTGTTATTCCACCAGCGTTCTCAACTCTACTACCTCCCCATTGTTCCTTTCTTCTGCCATTTCAGTGTCTTCTCTTCTTACTAACCTTGTTGTGGGATCTGTAAACCAGGCTTGATTTGAACTTGATGCTATTTTTGCCTCTACAAAAAAGGTTTAGTTTTTTTCTTTTAAAAACTTTTATTTGCTTCCTTTTGTCACACACACACACACACACACACACACATATATATATATATATATATTGTTTTAAAAGACTCTTGGTAAAAACTCTTTTTTACGGATGGTTCATATATCACACGGATGCAATGCATGTGTGCATGTGTGCCTACTCTATATGCCAAATAAAAGGAAAATTCTAATCCTATCACGTAGACACATAAGCACATAAAATCCTCAGTTATGTCAAGTGCAATAATTTTTCCTTTCATTGTGACTCTCACTACCCTTTCAAAGATTTTGAAATTTATTTGAAAAGCATTTTCTTTAGAATGGTGAGAAAAGACAATTCTCAATGATTTTGAATCTTTTATTTGAAAATGAGGGTGTAAAACATTTCTCATTGATCAGGTTGAAATTTTGTTTTGGAATTCATTCGAAAAGTATTTCTTCTAAAATAGATCCCTGATTTTTGGGTTCTTCAAAGATGAGGATGTGAGAACATATTTTAACAAATGTTGTTTTGGAATTTTAATCGAAAGGTGAACTCAAAAGATTTTCGAAAGGGTGATTGAAAACATTGGGGAAAAGATAGAAAAATCTGTTTGCTTTCAAAGATGGACTTAAAACTCTTTGGGTAGGAGGAACACATGATCGGATTATCACCATACTTTCCATGAATTCGGATACATACAAGGTCAATGATGCTTCGCTAAACATGATATAAGAGATGTAACCTTATAATCAATATCTAACATATTCCCAAATGTCATGGGACATGAAGAGGAATTGCTCGAAAGTGATTAAGAGTTTACATGTCTCGTATTAAGTGAGCATCGTCATCATCTCAAGTAACCCCTTTCTGGGCATACAAAACTCCCTAGCACATAACCCTAATCAAGAATTCATTCCCTAAGACTTGAAAGGTTCTATAGAAGCTACCGTGCAAAGGCTGGGTTTTGGTCAAATAAGAGACCCGACACACATCTGATAGGACACTTCATATACCATATTATGGTACGAGATCAAGGGTGATCACACAGTCCCATGATAACTTGACCGACTGGGTTGCCCCGAGCCTCCAAGGTCATAGTTTTGTGTAATCGACTGGCTGGACATGCAAGTCAAATGCAACAGGCACACAAAGATTGATTAATTCGATTAAAGGAATGTTTTCAAGTCTAATCCTCGAGTGAACCCAAAATCAGGAATTCTGGTCTGCGAAACTAGAGATTCTGGGTTCGATCCCTAGCAGAGTCTCCAGATAGTGGATATCGCAATTTCTCCTTACCCATAGCTTTTCCTTTTCAAAATATTTTTCAATTTAAACACAAAACAATGAGTCGCCACTTAATTTTTAAAAGGAAAATAAAGAAACCATTTTAAAGCAAACTGATCTTTTAAGAAACCTGAGATTTTCTAGGTCTGGGGATTATGGAATGAGAGGGGAAGGAGCCCGTCGGACTAAAACACCCCCTCTTATCCTATCTCGCAATAGGCCTCTACTTAACATCCTTTTAATCGAATTATTAATCTAAGCATGTCCTCAAGTAATACATATGTATAAATATACATTACAAAAGCATGTCTAAAGGGTGTAAGATTGCAAGTGATAAAATATCATTCAAAAATCATACATAATTCAAGTAGCCAGCAATATGATATGCAAATAGGGAATTATAGAACTTACCTGGGATCTATGCCGCGAATATTAAACGTGCAATGCATACGAATAGAAAGATCCTAAGAAAAGGTCTCTAATCACATATACACATAAGGCAAAACCTAATTCTAAGGTGTCACGCGTGAGGTCATAAAATCAATAAAATCAAGGAGTTAAATGAACTAGAGAAATGGTTGAGAAATTGTACCTCAAAGACGCTACAAAACAAAGGTTAGTCCACATACTTTAGAAAGAATGTATAGTATCAAATAATTATTCCTATACGTCTAGCTTAATTCTATCAAGTAGAAGAAATAACACAATTATGAATTCTATTATCAATCTACATGGATGAATGTGTATGATTGCATAGATGTGAACAAGAATGAGCTATTGGATTATTCCTTGATTTTTATCATTTAGCCTCTGTATTTAAGCTTAACTAATCATTATTAACACATGGTTTAAGCCCTAGGTCATGGAAAGATCATTTGGACCATTGTTTGCAAGATATGTCAAAATTGTGACAGAATTATGAAAATTGTTGAGAGCAGTTCAGAACTTTAACAAAATAAAAAGCATGTTTCCGATGGTTTGATCTTGACGATTTTTGGACACAAGGTGCCTCTATGAGTCTAGTTTTTAACCCAAAATGAAAATTAAGGTTTCAACGGTTAGATCTCTGGGAATTAGACAAACACTAGACATAATTCAGGGACTTACAACTCTCCGTCCATAGTTTTTGTATGATTTTCTAAAAATAGTAAAAAAAAAATCAGAAATGCTTTGGTCTTTTTAGAGTAGCTTCATAACACATTAAACTATCTAGAAAAATTTATTTTGGGCCAAGAGTGCTTGATTAAGGTTCTAATTTGCTTATTTTAAAAGATTATTACTGTTCTGAAACTCTGGACAGATTATAGTTATTCCACAAAACCCTTGACCAAACCACTCTCAACAAGAAACTTCCTTAAAACAAAAATTTCAATGGTAGAAGTTTGAGTTATAAACACCTTCCTGTTGGTTTCATTCAGTTCCAACGGTTCGATGTTTAACTAAAAATCTATGATCAAAAATAGATTGTGAACTCACTGCATCGTTTATCAAATACAACTTTGTTAATTAATTTCATCCATGAGCCATGGAATTTGGCTTGAACCACACTACCTCTCCTACCATTTGATGGTCATGGGAGACTAACTACATTCATATCTTGAAAGTCTCAAAGAAATATAGAGAAATTCCATGAGACCTAAACATAACAAACCTAAAACCATGAAGATAGGTTTAGATTTATTAATCAAGTGTACTAATATCAACTTCAATCTCCTTGTATATCATGAGATTACAAAGGAATTAAAGGATTTCAAATTAAGGATTCAAGTAAGACATTGAGGGTCTTATGAATCTCAAAGACTAAAAGGGAGAGAAAAAAAGAAAATTCAAAGACTATAAATATATTTGTGATTAGAAAGACTAATTAACTCAAAGTTTTACCTCCAAAATATCCTCAACTTTGTGATTTTGAAGAACTTCCAAAGACTAATCAAGCTTTCCACCCTCTTCAACTCTTCTAAAACTAACTTCTAATTGTGTTTAGAGAAGAAATTTTGAAAGTTTTAGGACTTGGAGAACTAATACAACCTCGAGATTCAAAGAAAATTCCAACCCCTTGCAAGAGGATATTCATCATTTATTTATAGACAAATTTAAAGGGGTATTTTAGTCATTTCAGAGTAGAAAACCCTAATTCAGAATGTCCTTTGGTAGTACAAAACATGTTGTATTACAGCTGGCTGTTACGAAAATGCTGCACTCAATGGAGATGGAAGCGGCACTCACTGAACGCCGCAACGGCACTTGGTGAATGCCGGTGCGGCATTCGCTGAATGCCGCAACGGCACTCATAGAATGCCGCAGACAACTCCATGGACTGCCGTCTTTTCAGGATTTTCAAATTTAAAGGCACTTGAAACATTTTAGTGGCAGTTAATGGATGCCGGTGCGGGTCTCCTTGAATGTCGTTCTAGCAGTTAGGGAGTGCCGTAGCGGCAACCCGTGACTGTCACAAATCTGCCCAAGTGTCGTTTTGCCTCTATTTTCCTCTTTCTTTATTTTTTGCTTTTTGTTTAGGTTAGAGAGTCTTTCGAAGAGTTTGAATCATCTTTGGAAGTCTTCGATTGTTCGGACATTGTCATCATCAGGTCTTAGAGGTAACACTCCCCTTAATTCGACGTTTTGTCAGAATTGGGGTGTCTACAGCCTTCGGTGTAGGGCTAATTTTGAACAAACGCCCGAGCCGTGGCCGGACTGGGCGGTCTCAACAGACAACCCGGGTAGGCCGAATAGTAAGCATCCCTTCCAGATGACATGGTAATTTGACTTTGACCTGATATTTTTGTACCTATTAGCTGCCCCCCATTTTCAAAGTGGAGGTGATGCTATATCAGTTGTGGTTCAAAAATCCATGCTATCCAATATACTAGCCAGGAAAATGCCCGGCTACTGCTCAGGAATGGGCTCACCCTTGGCCACCCAGGATCTAACCGACCGGTATTGTTAGGGACCCGTGGATGGTGGTAGCCACGTATCAGGGTGTTACTGGATCAGTTAGGATCCAACGAGGCCAGCGCTGGCGTAACCGATCAGTTACGTGGTAACTAGACAGTTATATCATGCATTGAATGCGCACATCTTTTGAGGCGACACTTCACGTGCCCGAGGGGACAGATTGCAGGTGGTTTAGGCAGGAAAGCTTCCTGGACGGTGGATCTGATCTGATCTAAACCGTCAGCACTTCCTATATAAGGGGTCCTTGTTCATTTCCTTCATTCCTACTGCCCTGAGATAAAGATTACCAAGCGGTTTTGAGAGCAAAAGTCCGCGATCAAGCTTCCCGAGCTCGTTTTCTGCTTTAACTTTCGTAAGTCCTTACTTCCCCAGTATCAATTCACTGTTCTCTTCCTTCTCCTCTTTTCTTTTTCTTCTTCGGGTGAGGCTAGAGAGGACAAATCCACTAGGTCTTGCACGGGAGTGGGATTTCTTCTTCCTTAGGTTCATCTTTGTTCTTAGGTCAAATCACCCACCCTCTGCGATAGAGTGGTTAAACCGGCCGGGTTGTCCTGTGGCAGTGTTAACTGAGTGTTTCTTTATCCTAAGAGCTCTGTACACTTTACCCCACAAATTGTTGGATCTACCCCCCTTGTACCTTAGGTTGGGAGTTGGTGACCCTTACCTAGGCCGCCAATTACTTCCCTGTCCAGTCCCAAGAAACCTAGAGATGGAACATTCTAACTTTGATTCCTCTTCCCGGTCGGAGGACGAATAGTCACGGTCCGGGACCCTGGACATGAGCTTAGATCCACCCTCCACTACTCCATCGGACCACCATAGCGAGGGTAGGATCCCGATTCGGGTATTGGACGACGAGTTAGACCAGGAGACCCGGGTGGCCTCTATCTCGCAGGGTTCCGGTGATGAGGGACCGGAGGGTCCTGACCCCAAGGTAGCGTTTGCCTGCGAGTTTACCCCCTCCTTCTTGCGCGCCCAAGATCTCAACCGAATTAGGGATAAGTACACTATTTTTTACGGTTACTCCCTGACCGTGAAAGTCAGCGAGGCCCAACTCTATCACCCGGGCTTTGTCACTTTGTACGAGGATTCCCTCACGATGGGGTTCCATATTCCACTCCACCCGGTTGCCTGGAACACCCTGATCTACCTCGGGATCTCTCTCGGGCAGTTAGCCCCGAATGGGTGGAGGTTCCTGATGGGGTCCATTTCTCTCTAGCCCCAGTTCTTCGGGTATGAGCTCACCCTTCAAGAGTTCTTTTGGGCCCACTGACCATTCCCCGTGCACGGGGAGGTCAGTTTCTTCTCTCTGGGGGCTCAGCAAGGGAGAAAACTCATTGTCAACTGCCCGAGCAACAACAAGGGGTGGAAGAACAAGTTCTTCCAAGTATCCATCCCTGGGCTTTGCGAGCGAGCTCCAAGGATCCAGCTAAGGACTTCCTGGGTGGGAGAGATGAGGAGTAAGCTCGTCCATCATTTCTCCCTTTGCTTTCCTTTACTCTTGATTGTGACTTGGTGGCTAACCATTTTATGCTTCATTTTATAGTGGGATTTACCCACCCACCGAGCATTCCCGAAGAGTTTCAAGCTAGGATTAGGTGTTTGGCTAACTTGCCCACCCACGTCTAGAACGTGCTGTCCCGAATAGAGGATTTTATTGTCTCTTACTCCCCGGACGAACCTGTTGAAGCACCCGTCTTTTCCCGAATCATCCCGGGTAAATTCTTAGGCGAACTATTTGGCTATATCTGTCTTTCGCTATTTTTCTCGGCTACTAACTGTATGATCTTATTTATTCATAGAAATGGGTCCCTAGAGAGACATCGAGCAGCTGAGGGCCAGACAGGCCGCTGCCGCTGCTGCCGGTCGTGTTACGGATAGAGGAAAAAGGCCTGTTGTTGAGACCTTGGGCAACGATAGTCCACTCCAGCAGATAAGGCATGGGACGATGACGTATAAGGAACCCAGAGGGACATCGGCCCCTTATGTGGTGGTGGTGGTGGAGGAAACTACTCCCCGGGCGAACCTACCATCCAGGACTCCACTAGGGGAGTCGGCGGAGATAAGGGAGAGAGTCAGACCAGTCCTCCTTCCCAGCTAGGTGGAGATGTATGCAAACATGTCTCCCCAAGTCTTCTAGGGGTGGCTGTATAGCCTCTCCCACTTTGTAAGTATCTCTTCTATCTTTCCCATCCTTCAAGAATTTTCTTCATTCTGCTCCTGTTAAGTAACCGTTGCTTGTTTTTGCAGGTTGGCTACATGGCCGCCAGAGTTGAATCGTTCCTATCTTCCTTAGCTGGGAGAGCCACTGCTGCTAAGGTCGCCTTTTCATATGAGCGGGCAGCCTCCGAGGCCAAGGAGACTACCTTGGTTGTTGAGAAGGACAAGGACAAGGTCAAGGGCTTGGCCCTGGGCCTCGGTGCTGTACAAGCGGAGCTAGTGGTCGCCTTGGCTAATTTGGAGGCTTCGCAGGCGAGCCTGGAGGCGACAGAAACTCAGGAGAAGGTCATCACCGGGACAGTGGCTACGGGGTCTACGGAGGAGCCCTTCGACGGTGGCTTCTTTTAGGGCTATGAGGACCTGAAAAGAAGGATTGCCCAGGATTATCTCGAGTGGGATGTCTCGTCCTATGAAGGGATCGACTTGGACTACTGGGATGTGGGTCCCGCTGTTGGCAAAGGTTTTGTTGAAGCTGGACCTACTAGAGGTGCTGCCCCGGGCGGGGAGGATGTTCCGGGAGGTGAGGTTACTCTAGGAGGAGAGGCTGGTGAGACCGAGGACGTGGTCGTGGTGGACGACACCTAGCCTCTCTGCCTACCCCCCAGTTCTGTTTATTTTTATTTATTTTTTTTTGGAAAGGCTACTACAACTGCCCCCAGGCAATGTACATATTTCTGATTAATGAAAAGGTCCACCGAGGCTGTCCTTTTTCATCAACTGTTTATTTTCTGTACTTGTATGCCTGTCATTGATCGGTTATGAACCTTATTAGAGCCCTGTCTTAGCAAAAGTTTAAGACCGTTAACGGTAGGGGTAATGAAATATTACCATCATTAGACTCTGGACATTGTAGGTACCTGGGACTGTTTAAGGGCAATTTACACCTAGTTTCAAGTCCTGTTAATGCCTGGTGTGATTGCCTATTTTAGTCTAATGTCTCCTGCCCCCAAGCTTTTGCTAAGGCGGGTGTTAACGGGAGTGACTATAGGGAACCGACCTAGAACGTCGATTGTTGTAGGGTCTTTTGTAGCTTGCCATCCTTGGCCACCTAGGGAGTTGGTTTCCCATCGTAGGTTTTGGTCCTAGGCAAAACTGGTGCCTCAGATACGACTCTGAGGTCTTTTGTGCCTGGGGTATGTCCTCGAGATCTTTTTGTGCCTCGGGTGTGGTCCCGAGGTCTTTTTTGTGCCTCGGGTGTAATCTTGAGGACTTTTTGATGCCTCGGGTGTGATCCCAAGGTCTTCATAGTGGAACACTAGTGAGAAACAAGTAGAAAAAGAACAATCTTTATTGCTATTGAAAATTTTAATAATCGCTCGGGAAGAGCTACAGGGTCCCTGACCAATACTGTTTCCATTGTTTACTGAAAATACTTGCAAAGGTGCTGCACGTTCCAAGGGTGAGGGAGGTCTTGCCCATCCATAGTCTATAGCCAGTAAGTTCCTGGGCGGTTGATGCTGATGACCCAGTAGGTCCTTCCCAGTTCGGGCCCAATTTTCCATGGCTCGGGACCTTTGTCGACTAGTTCATTGCCATAAAGACAAGATCTCCCACCTGGAAACTGTGGTGCTTGACCTTGCTATTGTAGTATTGGGAGACTAGCTGCTTGTAGGCTGCCACTTTTATAATGCCCAATCTCTTTTTTCTTCCACCAAATCCAGTTCTCCTCTAAGGGCTTTCTCATTGCCTTGTTCGTCGAAGTTTTCCACCTGGTATGTTAGCAATCTGAGCTCAGTGGGTACCACCGCCTCAAAGCCATAGGTGAGAAAGAACGGTGTCTCCCCCATTACCGCTTAGGGGGTGGTACGGTAGGCCCGCAGAAGGGTCGGTAGATCATCCGCCCAGAGTCCTTTGGCATCCTCGAGTCTCGTTTTAACTGACTGTAAAACTATCCGGTTCGTCACCTCGGCTTGCCCATTGGCCTGAGGATGCTTAGGCGAGGAGGAGTGATTGGATATGCCATAGCCCGAACAGAATTTTTTGAACACCAGGGTGTCAAACTGCCTGCCATTGTCGCTAACCAAGACCATGGGGATGCCGAACCTACTGAGAATGTTTTTCTTGATGAAGTCTTCCATCTTCTTCTTGGTGATTGTTGCCAAGGGCTCGGCTTTTGCCCACTTAGTGAAGTAATCCACGACGATGACTGCGAACTTAACCTGTCCTTTTCTGATCGGGAGGGAACCGACTATATTAATCCCCCACTGAGCGAACGGTCAAGGACTGAGGATCGGAGTCGGAGCTCTCCCGGTCGGTTGATCATAGGGGCATGCCTCTGACACTTATCGCATCGCTTGATATATTCTTGAGAGTCCCGGGCCATCGTTGGCCAATAATTGCCTTGCAACTGGGCCATTCGGGAGAGTGCTCGACCCTGGACATAGCTTCCACACACTCCTTCATGGATCTCATGCAATATTCCCTGGACTTCTGTAGGGTGAACGCACCAGAGATACAGGATAGTGAACCCCCTTTTGTTGAGGATGCCGTCAACGATATAGTATCTAGCGGCCCAGTATTTCACTCACTGGGCTTCTTCTTTTCTTTCAGATAAGGTACCCGTCGTGAGGAATAGTGCTATCGGGTCCATCCAGTTAGGCCCTGCAGCGACCGAGTCTACCTCCATGCCCCCTGAGTCGGTTATGCTTGGCTCGGGCAAATGTTCAACTCTTATCCCAGGCAGGTCTGACTCGGAGGACGAGGTAAGACGAGCCAACCGGTCAGCCCTCACATTTTTTTCCCTCGGGATCTATGTGACGGAGAAACCCTCGAGCCTCTTTAAGACTGCTCGGACGAGGGCTAGGTAAGCTACCATGTTGTCTTCCTGAGCTTCATACTCTTGATTGACTTGATTGACCACAAGCTGGGAGTTGTTGTATGCTTGGACTTGCTGCGCCCCCATCGAAGTAGCTAACTGCAACCCGACCAACTGGGCTTCGTACTTGGCCTCGTTATTGGAGACCAGGAAATCGAACCTCAATGCGTACTCCAGCTGGATCCCGTCAGGTGTAGTAAGGATTATCCCCGCTCTACTACCCTATGTTTTGGAGGATTCGTCCACATGGAGTACCCAGGTCGGGGTGTCAGGCTATAAGCCGGGCGGTTGAGCCGTCGGGTCAAGCTCCTCGACTGGATCTTCTGGATATGTGAACTCAACGAGGAAATCTGCCACTGCTTGCCCCTTCTCTAACTCCAATGCCCACTTGACAAGTCTTCCGAATGTCTCAGGCTTGCCTAACACTGGGCGAAGAGGCTGATCTGTGAGGACCACGATGACGTGGGCTTGAAAATATGGGCGGAGCCTTCGGGCAAAAGTGATGAGGGTGAAGGCCAGTTTCTCGATGCGGGGGTACCAACTTTCGGCGCCTTGAAGTGCCCGGCTGGTATAATAGACCGGGAATTGTATCCCATTCTCTTCTCAGATGAGTGCCAAGATGACCGTCGAGGGTGATACTGCTAAGTATAAGAACAACTCCTCCTTTGGTGCAAGTGTGGAGAGTAGAGGGGGTGATGTCAGGTATTTATTAAGGTCCCGAAATGCCTCCTCACATTCTTTCAACCATTGAAACGCTTTATAGAGGATTTTGAAGAACGGCAGACACTGGTCGGTAGCTCGGGAGACAAAACGATTCAAAGATGCCACCCGTCCAGCCAAGCTTTGAACTTCCTTGGTTGACCTAGGTGACCGCATGTTAATAATAGCCTGAATTTTTTCAGGGTTCGCTTCGATCCCTCGCCTGCTGACCATGTGTCACAAGAACTTCCCGGAGGACACTCCAAATGTGCACTTGGCCAGGTTTAACCTCATCCAGAAATTTTTTTAAGATGCTGAAGGCCCTGGCCAAATGCTCGAGATGGTTGGGCTCTTCCCGGCTCTTGACCAAGAGATCGTCGACGTACACCCCCATTGATTTCCCGATCAAATCCTTGAACATGTGGTTGACCAAGCACTGATAAGTCACCCCGGCGTTTTTAAGGCCGAAGGGCATCACCTTATAGCAGTACGTCCCTTGGTCGGTGATGAAGGACGTCTTTTCTTTGTCCCTGGGGTACATGCTGATCTGGTTGTACCCCGAGTAGGCATCCATGAATGAGAGAAGCGAGTGGCCGACTGTGGAATCCACAAGTAGGTCTATCCTAGGCAACGGATAGCAATCCTTGGGGCAGGCTTTGTTAAGGTTAGTGAAATCCACGCACTTTCTCCACTTTCCGTTGCTTTTCTTGACTAGCACCATATTTGCCAATCAGTCGGGATACTGAACCTCTCAGACAGATTTCGCCTTCAGGAGCTTTTCAACTTCTTCGCGCACTGCTGCTTACCTTTCAGGGGCCATGCCCCTCCTTTCTGCTTGACCGGCCGAGAGTCCGGGTTGGTGTTGAGATGCTGGGACATGATCCGGGGATCTATCACAGGCATGCACGTTTCCGTAAAAGTGGACGGCTGCTGGGAACAGGGGCGGATCGATCCGCCCACAAAATCCGAATCGATCTGAACTAGTATTTTTCTAGCAGTATGCCCCTCCAGAACCCCGGATCGATCCACCCTTTGAACCCGTATCGATCCGGGTTCCTGCAGAATGGTTCCAGCTGCTAAATTGTGCTGCTATAAGTTTTCAAACATGTCCAAAACATAATCAAACTTTATAAAACTATGGGAAAACTATTCCAACCCATTCCCAAACACTTTTAAACATAAACCAAGCATGTACCACATATCCACAACTAAAATTTGATCAAATTCACTCATCAACTCAACCCTTTTTGAATCAAAACAAGTTATGGAGCCTTGAAATTCAACTCACAACAAAAGTTCATAAAACTTGACCAACATCATACATACAAATAAAACTTGCCTACAACACTTGCAACACTACCCGAACTTGCCGGAAAGGTCCAAGTTAGCCACTCTTGCACAAACAACCAAAACATAGAAATTTACATAAGTTTTCCAAGTTATACTACAAAACCACCCAATGATAAGTTGGAACAACTAAGTCCCAAGTCACTACAAAAGTATTAACATTACCATTAAAAACACTACATTTTACATCATTTTACAAGGTTGAAAGAAATTCTTAAACACAAGTCTCAAATCTCCCCCATCTCTTTCATCTCTCCCATCATTTCCTCTCCGACTATTGCTCCGTACCTGAGGTGGTTGTTATTTATCACAACAGAAAAGGAAAATGATTTTCTTAAGCATTACGCTTAGTGAGCATTCTAACATGATTGTATGTTTAACACGTACAATGCTACAATTCATACATAAGATGTAACCGTAATCGCCGAGTCACCGGTTATATGGTTCATTCAAACCCGAAGACCTCCCTTGGTCCCATGGTCACTTCCATTCCTTGGACTTCCATTTTTATTGGATTCTTCCTCTACACCACCCTTACTACTCCCAACATTGAATCATTTCCCCGGTGCTCATTGACTACCACATAGACATAGAAACACATATACTTGTATCAACATATCATCTTCATGAAATTGACATAAAATTCACAAATTAACAACAAAATAGCATCTAGCATGAGTAGTTATTCCTAACATCATCAAAGCCTTAAACCCGTTAAACACAATCATTTGGTTTGTATAGAAAACTCACCTTATTCACAGATTTTACCCAAATTCAAGCTAGAGATGTGTCACGCCCCGACGTAGCATAATTCAGGAAAGCATTTAATTTCCTTTATGGACTCGTAGGTCGTGACAAGTGAGTATGACCAATTGTCCATGCAACAAATAACTTAACAGCATTTCTAAAGGAAAGGATACTAATAAACATAAGTTCCGAAATTAAAACTTACTAAACTATTACATAAGTCCAGGTCTTAGGCACAAACGCCCTTATTCAAATCTAACATAAAGTCTATTACAACTCCAAAGTAAAAGATATAAGAAATATAAAGCAGCCTTCTGGAAAGTCCCCTGCCTCTAACTAGCATTAGGGATGGCAACGGGGCGGGTATGGGATGGGGTACCCTTCCCCTGACCCCGCCCCGGTTGAAAGAGCCCTTCCCCCACCCCCGCCCCGCCTCGAGGGAATGTTTGTCCCAACCCCGACCCCGCCCCATAAACAGAAACCCGTCCCCGCCCCGCCCCACCCCGATTATTATTAATTTTTTTTTCCTTCAGCAAAAATCTACATTCCTTAATTAGCAAAAAAAATTAAAGAACAAAACTAGATCTATCTCTATATACACAGCGACTCACGCAAAAAAAAAATTTAAAGAACAAACATAGATCTATATCTATATCCATTGATTGCATTTGCTGTAAAAGAACATTACAAATTATTAACCCATATACACAAATCTCTCACACACACAAAAATTGCTTGAATTGAAGAGAAAGAAGCTAAAATAAACACAAATATATATGTGTGTGTGTGTATATATAAACATAGATCTATATCTATATACACAGATCTCTATATATATACACACAGATCTTTATATATACTCACACAGAGATCGATGGATTCGAGGAAACGGTTGAGGGATCGTAGTGAACCTGAAGTTGTTGAAGATCTCTGGCTTAAATCCAAGTTTGATTAGTAGTTTATACCTTTAAGAGCCTTGAGAGTGAGATTTTCATATGAGAGCTGAGAGAGATGAGAGGCGCAATCTGCGCAGAGGTAAATCTAAATCCCTAATTCAATTAGTAAGTATTTATAGTACAAGGGTTTTATGTAATAGTTAAAAGAAATAAGGGTATAAATGTAATTTCTATGTATAATCGGGATGAGTTCGGGGGATTTGCCCCTTAACCCGACCCCGACCCCGACCCGGGTTGAGAAAAATTCCCCCGTACCCACCCCTACCCCGAATTAGCCACCCCCATACCCTACCTATTAGGGGCGGGGCGGAGAACCCGAAAAACCCACCCCATTGCCATCCCTAACTAGCATAGTCGAAAAACCCTGGCTGCTCCTGACCCTGAAAATCTGAACATAGAGTCCAGGACGCATCAACGCCGTCAGCTTATGAAAGCTGGTGAGCAAAATAAACAAGTGCTCGCAATGTATAAATAAATATATATATATAATCACAGTGTAATATAAACTGATAGAATAATAGATTCAAGGTTCCAACTTCAACATAAGTCACGGGGGATAATAATGGGCAATAAACATGCGACCGTGCATGAACAATGTAACATCTCATCTTTCTGACTATTTTCCCTCAACAAACTCGACTCAAGTAAACCATTACCTTAGATACCAGGAATAATATCTGCTCAATACCTAGGTCGCACAACACATCGTTGCCTTGGATACCAGGAATAATATCCGATCGATATCCAAACCGCACACCATACCATCACTTCAAATACCAGGAATAATATCCGATTGATATCCGAAACGCGCGCCTTAGATACCAGGAATAATATCCGATCGATATCTAAGTCATACACAACACTGTGGCCTCCAATACCAGGAATTATATCCGATCAATATTGAGGTTGCACACCATGCTATCGCCTCAGATACCAGGAATAATATCCGATCGATATTGAGGTCGCACACCATGCTATTGCCTCAGATACCAGGAATAATATCCGATCGATATCTGGGTCTATCACGACCAACCATCGCTTCGGATACCAAGAATAATCTCCGATCGATATCCGAAACGCGCGCCTTAGATACCAGGAATAATATCCGATCGATATCTAAGTCGTACACAACACTGTCGCCTCCAATATCAGGAATAATATCTGATCGATATTGAGGTCGTACACAGGACCGCCACTGTTTACTTTTTTTACGCTTTCTCACACACATGCATGTCGACACAACCTCGACCCTAATATGTATGTCAATGTTCATAATTTGTAGTAATAGTTATTAATCTCAAAGCTGGATATTCGTTCAACATAGATCTCGGCCTTAATCGTTCTTATAAGTCCAATTCCTAACAGTGAGCCTTTAAAACAGTATATCTGTCAATCAGTTCCTTAAAACTTCCCAAAACATTTTCCAGACGGTCCCTGATACAAAAGTGAACAAACTGTCAAAACTGCCTCGTCGCGCGAGCGATTAGGCCATTTTCGTAAAATCTTTTAAAATTTCCTTTCTGCCCAAAACAACGCAGGTCGCGCGAGCGAGCATCGCGCGAGCGGGCCGCGCGCGCGATCTTGCCCTTTTCCTGAAATTTGTTAAAAATATAGCTTTCTGCCCAAAAATACACTGCTCGCGCGAGCGCGAGTTGTTGCAGAACCTCATCTTCTTCATTTTTCCCCTATTTTCAATTTTCCAAACTGTTACAGACCCATTTTTAGATTCTGTTTCAAACATGTCGTGCAATATATGGATCTCTTCGGTTTTCCGCACAGATTAAGAATATGCGATCAATTTAAACAAAAAAAAAGATTGTATCTCTAGATATTCGCGATTAAAGTAAAGGTGTCAAAACTTTAAATCAACGGTACGTCGCGATACGAATGAATTATTTCGTAGGATTCGAACCGTAGCTTATTGGGACTAAAATCTTTCATTCCCAATTCACGGAATTGATTTTGGTTAACTTTTCTAAAACTCAATTTTTTTCAAGCTCTAATGGTGTATCTATATAAATACACATATATATACACTGAAATATACCTATATACACATGGAGAGTGATTTTAGATTACTCACAGAGGGCAAAAAATATAGAGATTTTGAGATAGAGAATTTCCGCCGTCGATTCCGTCGTTCGAATTCTCCTCCGTTGTTGATCTTCATATATATATATAGCTATATATCTATGTATGTGTATGTGACTATGTGTATGTATATAATATATGATGTGTGTGTGGTATTTGTCTTGAGAGAGCATGAGAGAGTGGAGAGAATTTGAGAGAGACAGAGAGCAACAGTGAGAGAATGAGAGAACTGTGAGGGAGAGATACAAACATATACACTGAATATGTTTTGGGCTCCAAGCAACCCACGGGTTTCGCCCAGTGTGGTTGAGCTCATGTGCTCCACACCCCAAACGCGGTATAAATACAGCCTTAAAACAATAACTGGTATTTTAGGGTTGAAAATAAAAATACAGAAAACCATATTAATGTAGGAATTAAATCCCGGGTTGTACAAAAGTATAGATATAGTTTTCAAATCCTAATAAAGTAATTTTCTATATTTATAAAAATTACGGTTTGACCCCAAACAAATATTTATAAATAGAATTAAAATACAACACTCATTTATTAATGAAAATAAAAATTACAGGGTGTTACAAGATGTGCTGAATTTCACCAATTAAAGCTCAATTTCTACTCCAAAATGAATCCTACAAGAATTCGGTAGACGACGTCTCACCATTAAGTATGAGCTACCAAAATCCGACAATTAAAATGTAAATTAGAGGTATGGAAATGTTCGTCTCACCTCCACGAGTCCGAAAACGGCTTCGGTTCCCGAATTGGACGTCGAACGGCGACAGAACGACGAGATTACGACGTCGATGACGGTTTCTCCGAGCTATCTCCCTCTTTTTCTTTTAATTTCTATGAATTTTGAGAGTGATATACACTCATTTGACACCTATACTCATACATGCAATGAGTTGTCAAAATTTTCATTTATTTCCATTTACATCCCCAGAATTTTTTAGTTTTTATTATAAAATCCCCCACACATTCCATTAACTACCCAATTATCTAATAAGTGTTTGTCTAAGTTCCGTATGGGTCCCAACATGGGTCCCACATATTTTGTAAAATTGCTAACGCACCTACTAATTTTGAACCTTTTTCAGTTACACCCTTATTTGGGTATCCAAAATAATACTCATTGCTAGTACATGTATTATCATATAATATGAAAGCATCTATACAAATATTCATGTAATCACGGAAAATGCAAATATTTTTATTTAGGCCCTTCACTGGGTCCCACTTCCAAACCTGCCCCTCCTCACTGGGGACTTTTCCAACTTGTGTCCTTTCTAAACACTTTTCACGGGCGAGTCCTAGCTTCCCCTTAATCCATTTTATACATTAATTATATTAATTAATGCATATAAAATTAATAATAATAATTACCCTTTTTTCCTGGGTACGGGTGTTACACTATAACTGCCTCTCTACACAAGGAACTGACCTAATAGCTTCGAGTGGTTGCTTGGCCTCCACGTACGCTCCCTGGGCCCCTGGGGGGTTGGGAACTTAATCACTAGATCATACGTTGACACGACCACCTTAGCCCTATTGAGCGTGGGCCTCCCCAGGATGACATTGTAGGCGGATGGGGCCTCTACTACCATAAAGTTTGCGAGTACGGAGACTTGCTAGGGGGTAGGTCCCCATGAGAACTGGGTGTTCAATCGCACCGAGGGGCTACATGCTAGATCTGTTGAATCCTACCAAGGGAGTGGCTACTGGCCAAAGCCGATCCCTTGATATCCCAAGCTGATCAAAGGCTGAGACAAATAAGATGTCAGAGGAGCTGCTCGTATCCACTAACACTCTCTTGAACACATAATTTGTATAGTAAGTGTAACCACCAGTGGATCGTCGTGGGGGAAATGCAGGTCCTTGACGTCACATGAAGAGAACATTAGCACATCAGTCCGTGGGGAGTCGGTAGACTGGACATGCCAGACATCCGATCGGGATGCCCGAGCATGCCTCTTACTGGCTGACTGTAAATCCTTTCCGCCCAAAGTTCCTCTAGAGATCAAATTGATTTGCCCAAGCAGTTAAAGCTACTGGGGGTCGGTTGTCGTGCCGAGGTCGCCTATCGGACACGAGGAACTCAGCAAGGTGGCCCTGCTCAATCAGCTTATCGATAGCAATCTTAAGTTTGAAGCAGTCTTCTGTATCATGACCGTGGTCCTTATGATACCGGAAAAACTTATCTCGATTTCTCTTCCCGGGCGGGCTCTTCAGCTTTGCTGGCTGCTGGAGGAGCCTCTGGGTCTCGGTGGTAGCCATAACCTCGTGAATAGGCCAAGAAAGGGGCATGAAGGTAATTGGGGCCCAATCCTAACTACCTTTCTACTGATCCTGCTTAGGTTTCTTTCCCGAAGTCTTCTCAGGGCCTTTGTGCTTGCGTTTGGATCTCGGGGACTCATCTCCCATAAAGCTAGCGTGCTTGGACTTTAAGAACTCCTCCGTGTCAATATACTTCCTAACCCTTTGGGAGAACTCAACAAAGGTTGTCAGTCGGTCATAGTAGAATGATGTAGCAACTTTGGTATGCTGAACTCCTAAGCAAAAGGCCGTGATAGCGACCATTTTGTTCAGCTGGCGGATCTGGAGCCTTTGTTGGTTAAAATAATCAATATAATCTTGTAAGGATTCTCCTTTGCACTGTTTGATGGTCAGCAGTTGGGTGTCAGGTTACGACCGGTCTAGCATCCCTATAAACTGACTGATGAATAGCTTGCTGAGTGCCTTGAAACTATCGATTATTTGGGGCTTAAGAGCATGGAACCACTGTGCTGCTGGCTCTTTGAGAGTGCTAGGAAAGGCCAGGCACAGTAGTTCATTGGCGGTACTGATCAGTGCCATCTGGGCCTTATAAGTCTGGACATGATCCACCGGGCTTCCTGAACCGTCATAAGAGTCAAGATGTGGTGACTTGAACTTTCGCGGGATGGGGAATCCTGTGACCCGGACGGTGAAGGTTGACTCAGTTTTAGTATTAGTGTGATCGTGGTGCTGCTTATGGCTCAGTTTCTCAATTTGCTTCTACAAGTCCTCGATCTGGGCCTTGACATCTTTCTGACCAGTCTTCTGCTCCATATCTGAATAGTACATCGGGTCGGATGATGAGGCCTCTTCCTCAAAATGCGTTGTCCTTGGGGATAGGGCCCGTCTTCGGCTCTGGGTAATCGTGTGCTTAAGATCCTCATGGTTCTTGGCCGGGGGGTCCTTGGCCGAATCCCGGGCAGTCCGACCTTGCCCCTCCCCTCTGGCAGCGCGCCTATTATTATTGATGATTTCTCTGGCATCCCCCCACCCTGTGTGGGTTGGCCCAGGGGCATCACCGAGTCCTCTCAGGAGCCTGGCTACGCTCATCGTTCTCGAACCGACCCAAATTCGACGGAGGTATAGGCTCAGTGTGGGCGCGCCTTCAGAACCTACGGGCTCCCGATAATGCATGCCCTTCTCGGACTATTCCTTTATTTTAGAGAGCTTTCTCTGGCGGGCCAGCAATGCTTCAATCTGCTGCTGAGTTTACTACTGGCCCTCCAGGAGTTGTGCAAGGGCCGCAGTAACTTGCTCGAAGGTCATGGAAGCAGTCGGTTGCCCGGGTTGCGATCTGCCTGACCTGCTAGAGTAGCGGCCTTCTTACCCTTCTTCAGTGGCATGTTGATCAGTAACAAATTTTTTTTCGAGAAAAGTCATTATCGTTTCCCACAGACGGCACCAAACTGATGATTCCAAAATTTGGTCAAGGGCGAGAGGAGTAATTTTAGGAGAGACAAGAAGTTTGTATGTGGTTTGACCCCATTAATGAGGTGACCAACGTCCATAGGTGCATCGGAGCGCTTCCACTAACAGATCACCAGTGGCATTCGGTGAGCCAATAGAGAGGACGGCACTACCAGAAAATCGGTCGGGGTATATGTATGTACAATGATGTATTACTGTATTCCTTTTGGATAAGCATCCTATCCCCTCAATAAGGGCGAGGAGCCTCTTTTATAGATATAAGAGGCCACTCGTACAAGGCAACTAGTTAGACTAGGAAACCTAGCCTAATTACAACTGATTTGCAAGAATTATGAGAGTTTCCTAAATGGTTTAGCAAACTTCTTCCTCCTTTCTTTAGTATCCTATCTTAGATAGGAAACTGGTCGGCATAGCCCTACAGGAGCAAGCAATTGCCTCTACCTAGAATGCCTCCGGTGTAGGCCCAATCCGGAACGAACGCCCGAGCCGTGGCCGGATCGGGCAGTCTCAACAGACAGCCCGGGTAGGCCGAGTAATAAGCATCCCTTCTAGATGATGTGGCAATTTGACTTTGACCTAATACCATCACTTCCCATCCTGTTGAGTGTTGTTTGATCAATTGTTGTTGATGTCTCTTTGTGCAAGCTAATACTGGAATCAATGATCGAAGGTTGAGTTGATAACTAATGTTTTATGGCTGAAAAGTGAGTTATAGCACGGCTGTAAAGTGAGATGTCCTATGGGTGTAAATTGAGTCATTGCACGACTGTAAAGTGAGATGTCCTATGGCTATAAAGTGAGTTAAATGTCTACAAAGTGAGTTGCTAGTTGACTTATGTCATAACTTGTGAGAAGAAAAGGTTATTGTGTTGGGATTCATGAATCAACTCAATTGTCAAGCGGGTCTGTCATTTATCCCTGGATCATGGAAAGGGTAAGGAGTCTGTACCAGTTATCATTATTTAGAGGGTTTTCGTTTAAATGATGTATAAGATGACTAAAGGATAATGAATCTAAGTATTTCTTAACTGTTACTAACGTGCTTCGCAAGAATTCATGCTCACATCGCTTGTATTCATGTTAACTGTGTTTTATGCCGCTGGACCATCCACATCTAGCAATGACAGGTTTAGCAGGTGGGGCTCAGTCCGAGGGCTACCACGGGAACGATGGTATGCTGCTGATCAAGGCTATACCAACGAGGGTAATGTAATAACCTTAATTTTTACCCAAAAAGAAATTATTATTTAAATATAGATATTTTTTTTTTGTTATTTATTTACTTTTTATTTAATTGTATTGTTTAAATTTAAAATGTGTGTGAGTGGGCCATATGTGTGGACCAGTGCATATGTGGATATGTTATACCACATGTGTGTGTGCATGTGTTTATGTGTTGGTGTGTGTGTCGTGTGTGTATGTGTGTGTTTGACGGGGGGTAGGTTACCTAAGCTAGTATTAGGTTAAAGTAAAGAAAAGAAAAGAAAGAAAAAAAAGGGGGATCCTCATCTTTAGCCGCAAGAGAGAGAGAGAGAGAGAGAGAGAGAGAGAGAGAGAGAGAGAAGAAGAAGAAGGAAGAAGAAGAAAAGGGAGAAGAAGGAGAACGGTCCCAGGTTCGTGGTCACGTGTGGATCGTGGGGTATTCGTGACTGCCATTTTTTTATCAACTTTGTGAGTTAAAATTTGTGTATTCATATATATATATATATATATACACGTATGTATATGTGTATACGGGAGTAATTAAATTAGTACGTACATATTTAATTTAATTGTTAAGGTTAAATCTTTGTAAGGGATACACGCTATTGTTGAAGTAATTTAGATAGTTTATTTCCCCTTCGTGTGACTTTGCGATCATGACATTAGGGTATTCGAAAGGGTTAGGTGAATCGTTAGTTTGATCAAAACCATATGTGAAATATTCATGTTTGTTAGAAAATATATGTGAAATTCGTTTTATGTGTAATTCATACAGTCGCAGAAACTTTAGAAAATTATTAGAAAATCGTGGCTTTGAATTTGAACATTCTGTCCGGTATCTCATGTAAAACGTGATTCTGCACGTTTTTCGTCTAATGGTATTTTTCCTGATTCTGTACCGTTTGGGCAGAAATTGAAGATTTCAGTAGCAGGTTTTAGTATATTAAAATGTACGAAATTGGGAAAATGTGATTCGTTGTGTTTTTTTTTTAAATATTGTTCGTATGAATTAACGAAGATTACTTGGAGATACATGAATTCTCATATAATGTTGAGCTATGAAAAGAAATAGGTGATAGTCAGTAACGTTGAGTCCGATTAAATTGTATAATTCCAAAAATGCAAAATAGTTTCAAGTTCCTTAGTGTTCACCGCTCCCAATTGTGATATTGTTTTTGGTAGCTCGACTTGCTGAGTGTACCTTTTTGCCAGTGGCTTCGTGATCAAGCTGGCCTAAGCCTAATGCCCGACTTATTTGTTAAACGTCTAGGCATATTGACTAGCCTTCTGTGTGTATACCTGGTTTGGTTGATACCTCAACCAAACTGGCACCAGAGTGGATGTTGGTAGTATGTCCGGGCACACATGGGATATATGTGTGGGTGTACCATGGAGGGTAGCCAAGTGGTGAACCTAGGAAATTGAATAATGAATCGTACATAAAAGTAAGAGAATTATTGTTAATAAAATTTCCTATGGGTTAAAGGATATGAAATGTTGATTTCCTCGTCTGTTGTTCTTTTCTTATACATTATATTGGGACGTGTAGTGAGTAAATTGTGATAATGATCCTTCCTATATCTTAGTACAAGTAGTTCTGCATATTCTTGTAGTATTTTGCTGTTATTAATCTTGTGGTTGCAGGATGGTGGGTCCACTAACATTTTACAGGTATTGACTCACCATGGGACGTTAGGTAAGTATTACTTTATTTAAATTCGGGCGAGAACTGTATGGCCACCACATAAAGGGAAACTACCGCTCGTCCCAATATGTGAAGTGGAACTACTCTCTTGCCCGAGTTAATATTTTGTGTGGTAGTTAAAGGATCAACGGGTGATCCTGAAGCTGTGTGTGTGTGGTTTAACTCATACCAGTCATGTGACTGACCCGTGAGTTTTTTTTTCTCGCGGGTGCGTTCTTGTTGGAGTGTAGCCGATCACAATTTGCAGGGCTAGTCGGGAGGTCGTGGTACCTGACAGCAGGAGGCATGTCGAGTCTTGTGCTGTTTCCTTATTCGTTTTTTTTATTCAATCCTAGAAAGTTTAGAAATAATTTCTGGCATTTTGGGCCATTTTAACAATTTAAGATTTTATTTAGTGACGTGTTCTTTCCAGTTATTTATTATGTTTTGGAGTCGGATTTAAAATCTTGGTTTGACTTTTTAGTTGGATGTTGACCGTTGCTTTAGCTCATGTGAGTAATGATTTATTTCGGTACAGACTGTGTGATGTTTTTTTTATATTACAAGCACCTTGATGATTGGACAATTGGATATTGGTTGAGGGTTTTCCCTTGATTAATAATTGGTTGTCTAAAAATTGGGGTGTGAAGTTTGGTATCAGAGCGCATGGTTGCCCTAGATTAGAGAGTGTATAGGTGATCTTCGAAATGTGGTGAATGGGTTGTTAATTACAATGAACGAGTTTGTTTCAGATATTTATGTATGTGTGGTTGTCTTATGAAGGTTATGGCTGGAGGCTACAATACCCGTCATGGAGCTCAGACTGAAGGTGGTGAGAGTTCTGGAGGAGCTGGGGCAGGAAATCCCAACTTAGTTCAGGTTGACGTGGGGGCTATGATGAACCAGATTCTCCAAGCTGTGCAGAACAATCAGCAGGGAAACCAGGGTGACCCATTTGCTAAAAGGAACAAGGATTTTGTTTCTATTGGCGGTCGAGCATTCAATGGGGAAAAAGGTCCGTTAGTAGGAGATGCTTGGATACGAAAGTGTGAGTTCGTGTCCGAGAGGATGCAGGTCACAGAGGTGCAGAAATAGGAGTTGTCATCTCAATAGCTTGAGGGTGCAGCTTTGCTTTGGTGGGAATCATTGAGGACTACTTATGACGTGGCGGAGATGATGTGGGAGGAGTTCAAAGTATTATTTGAGGAGAATTTTATTCCTAGTGCAGTGAAGTCACAATTGGCTAGGGAATTCCAAGGCCTCACTCAGGGTACTATGACTGTATGGGAGTATGTGAAGAAGTTCAACGAGCTATCTCAGTATGCTCCTCATCTGATTGATACAGAGGAGAAGAAAAACGAGAAATTTATTGATGGATTGGGACATCACTTGTCCAAGGCAGTGTTATCTGCAGAGAGTGAACCTTTCAACAAAGTGGTGGATTTGGCTTTGAAGTTCGAGCGGAAGGAGCAGAAATTTCAGGCTGAGAGGTCAGCAAGGGCGAAGATCAATGAGAATTCTAGAGAAACTCGGCCTCAAAGTCAGCAAAAAGATACAGGACGCAGTGGGAACATATTTAAGCCTTATGATCAAGGGTGGAGAGGTCAGCAGTATCAAAGACAAGGATATGGCGGTCAGTGGTTCCCAGGAAATCAGGGGAACTTCAGGCAGCAGAACCAGCAGTGGAATGGTCAGGGTGGTCAGCGTAATCAGGGTTTCCAGGGTCAACGTCAGCAGGCCCCGCAGCCACAGATTGGTTTCCGTCCACCAGTGCCTCAGATTGGAGCACCACCGATAAGGGGAGAGATGGTTGTAGCTCCTAAAGTGTGTTTCAATTGCCAGTTACCAGGACATATTGCTAGGGAATGTCCCCACCCTCCTAGGAATAAGCAGGCCGCGAGACAGGGTCAAGCAGCACCAGCCAGGGCATTTGCAGTGATGCCAGGCAACGAGAATGTGCAAGGTAGCCTCAAACTTTTTTATTCCGATGTTCGTGTTTTGTTTGATTCGGGTGCATCCCACTCTTTTATTTCTCGTCAGTTTGTTTTGAGAGAGAGTATTCATGCTACGCCTTTACTTGTTCCTGTGAGCGTAGGAACACCTCTAGGGGGGTCAGTTACTCTATATGAGCATTGTAAAGATTTTGTGATAGACTTTGGGGATAGGACTTTCCTCGTTAATTTGATTGTATTGGGGTTTGAAGGGTTTTCCATTATTTTGGGGATGGATTGGCTTTGGGAGAACCATGTTATCCTTGATTGTGCTAAGAGGACCATTCATATAGATACCCCAGGATTACCTCGTTTCTCTCATACGTATCCAGATAGTGGAGAATTGGTTATGTCTAGTTTCCTATATTCGATGGAGATACCGAAGAAGGATATTAGTGATGTGGAAGTGGTATGCGACTTTGAGGATGTTTTTCAGGAGATACTTGGCCTGCCGCCTAAGAGAGAGGTGGAATTTCAGATTGATCTTGTTCCGGGGTCCGCACCAATTTCTAAGGCAGCATATCGTATGGCACCCAAGGAGTTGGGAGAGATGAAGAAGCAGTTGGATGAGATGCTTCAGAAAGGGTGCGTTAATTATTTCTTTATGATAGATTCATTTTTTCTTCTTAGTTGATCCTTATTTCTAGCAGTGTAATTCTTTTGAGGTGTGTATGAATCAGGTTCATACGTCCTAGTAACTCACCGTGGGGAGCTCCAGCGATATTTGTATCCAAGAAGGATGGTAGTCTTCGTATGTGTATAAACTACAGGGAGTTGAATAAGGTGACAATCAAGAATAAGTATCCTTTGCCCAGGATTGACGACCTTCTTGACCAATTGAAGGGAGTGGCGGTCTTTTCACAGCTTGATTTGAGGACCGGGTATCACCAGATGGGAGTGGTGGAAGAGAGCATTCCCCGTACAGCTTTCCGTACTCGGTATGGGTTGTATGAATTTCCAGTGATGCCATTTGGTTTAACCAACGCTCCAGCGTTCTTTATGGATTTGATGAATAGGGTGTTCAGGCCGTATTTGGACCGTTTTGTCATTGTCTTCATAGATGACATTTTGGTTTATTCACGGACTCAGGAGGAGCATAGAGAGCATTTGAAAGTGGTGTTGCAGATACTTCGGGAACATAAGTTGTATGCCAAGTTCAGTAGGTGTCATTTTTGGGAGACCGCAGTGAGATTTCTAGGTCATGTTATTTCAGGTGAAGGAATATCAGTAGATCCTGAAAAGGTTACAGCAGTACAGGACTGGGCACAACCTTCTAATCCGACAGAGGTGAGGAGTTTCTTGGGATTAGCAGGTTATTATAGGAGGTTCATTGAGAAGTTTTCTCTCATAGCAGCTCCAATGACGAAGTTGACTCGTAAAAATGTGAAGTTTGTGTGGATAGATGAGTGTGAGCAAGCATTTCAGGAGTTGAAGCAGCGGTTGACCATTGCACCAGTGTTGACTATCCCGACGAAAGGAGGGAAGCTTGTAGTGTTCACAGATGCTAGTAGGACTGGTTTGGGTTGTGTCTTGATGCAAGAAGGGAAGGTTGTTTCGTATGCTTCTAGACAGTTGAGGCCACATGAGAGGAGGTATCCCACTCATGACTTAGAGTTGGCAGCTGTTGTGTTTGCACTGAAAGTGTGGAGGCATTATTTGTTTGGGGAGAGATTTGAGTTGTATACAGATCATAAGAGTCTCAAGTTCTTGTTTTCACAAAAGGAACTGAATATGAGACAACAGAGATGGGTTGAGTTCATTAGTAGTTACGACTTTGAGATTCTTTACCATCCGGGTAAGGGTAATGTAGTGGCCGATGCCCTGAGTCGGAAACACAGTGTGATAGCTTCTTTGATGGTTAGGGAGTGGAAGTCTCTTGAAGTGTTAGCATCTCATGATATTCAGCCAGGGCATGAAGGTGATAAAGCATATATTGGGAGTTTGGTTGTCCAACCGACTTTAATAGGGAAAGTTCGACAGATGCAGAGGTTAGATACAATCTTAGTTAACCGTCTCAATGACTTGGTAGTGGATTTGCTTGATGAGTGTCCGACGGATTGGTCCGTGGATACAGAGGGAAGTTTATGTTTTCAAGGATGACTCTGTGTACCGGATAGTGAAGAGTTGAAGAGGGAAGTACTTGATGAGGCACATCGGTCTCGATACACTATACATCCTGGCGGGACTAAGATGTATCATGACCTGAAATGAACCTTTTGGTGGGAAGAGATGTTGGAGAATATGTTTCTAAGTGTATGGTGTGTCAGCAGGTTAAGGCGGAACATCAGAGACCGTCTGGCTTGTTGAAACCTTTAGAAATACCTGTGTGGAAATGGGAGTGTATCTCTATGGATTTTGTGGATGGGTTGCCGAGATCCAAGAAGGGAAATGAGTCAATTTGGGTGATTGTGGATAGACTAACTAAGTCGGCGCACTTTATTCCAGTGAGTGTGCATAGGACAGCATACAAGTTGGCACAGTTGTATATTCGGGAGATAATACGTTTGCATGGGACTCCGGTCTCGATTGTGTCAGATAGAGATTCGTTGTTTGTGGCAGAGTTTTGGGAGAGCTTTCAGAGGGCGATGGGGACCCGGTTAGACCTTAGTACTGCTTATCACCCTCAGACCGATGGGCAGACTGAAAGGGTTAACCAGGTTCTTGAGGATATGTTGCGGGCTTGTGTTCTCGATCTCGGTGGTAGTTGGGAAGAACACTTGTCATTGGTAGAGTTTGCTTACAATAACAGTTACCATTCTAGCATAGGAATGGCACCTTTCGAAGCGTTGTATGGGAGGCCGTGTAGATCTCCATTGTGTTGGACAGAAGTGGGTGACGTACCTATTTTGGGTCCAGAGATGGTTCGGGAAACTAATGAGAAGGTGAGTGTTATTAGAGAGAAGATTAAGACTGCTCAGAGTCGGCAAAAGAGTTATGCTGATAGGAAGCGCAAGGGTGTAGAACTCAAAGTGGGAGATTTCGTGTTCTTGAAAGTATCTCTGATGAAGGGTGTGATGCGATTTGGTAAGAAAGGGAAGCTTGCTCCGAGGTTTGTAGGACCTTATGAGATCATAGGAAAGGTTGGAGAGTTGGCCTTTAGAGTATTGCTGCCTCCGACATTGGCGACAATCCATAACGTGTTCCATGTATCAATGTTGAGGAAGTGTGTGAAAGATCCTACACAGATTGTTCGTCCGACAGAACTTGAGATTAACGATGACCTCACGTATGTTGTTCGACCTATCACTATTGTCGATCGAGATGTGAAGTATTTGCGGAGAAAAATAGTGAACCTGGTGAAGGTGCAATGGAGTGAGAGAATTAACGATGTTACGTGGAAACTTGAGGAGAAGATTCGGAAATCGCATCCTGAGCTATTCGAGTAATGTTCGCGCGTGTTGCAAATCTCGGGACGAGATTTTCTTTGAGGTGTGTATAATGTAATAACCTTAATTTTTACCCAAAAAGAAATTATTATATAAATATAGATTTTTTTTTTGTTATTTATTTACTTTTTATTTAATTGTATTGTTTAAATTTAAAATGTGTGTGAGTGGGCCATATGTGTGGACCAATGCATATGTGTATATGTTATAACACATGTGTGTGTGCATGTGTTTATGTGTTGGTGTGTGTGTCGTGTGTGTGTTTGAGGGGGGTAGGTTACCTAAGCTAGTATTAGGTTAAAGTAAAGAAAAGAAAAGAAAGAAAAAAAAAGGGGGATCCTCATCTTCAGCCGCAAGAGAGAGAGAGAGAGAGAGAGAGAGAGAGAGAGAGAGAGAGAGAGAGAGAAGAAGGAAGAAGAAGAAAAGGGAGAAGAAGGAGAACGGTCCCGGGTTCGTGGTCACGTGTGGATTGTGGGGTATTCGTGACTGCCATTTTTTTTATCAACTTGGTGAGTTAAACTTTGTGTATTCATATATATATACACGTATGTATATGTGTATACGGGAGTAATTAAATTAGTACGTACATATTTAATTTAATTGTTAGGGTTAAATCTTTGTAAGGGATACACGCTATTGTTGAAGTAATTTAGATAGTTTATTTCCCCTTCGTGTGACTTTGCGATCATGACATTAGGGTATTCGAAAGGGTTAGGTGAATCGTTAGTTTGATCAAAACCATATGTGAAATATTCATGTTTGTTAGAAAATATATGTGAAATTCGTTTTATGTGTAATTCACACAGTCGCAGAAACTTTAGAAATTTATTAGAAAATCGTGGCTTTGAATTTGAACATTCTGTCCGCGTATCTCATGTAAAACGTGATTCTGCACGTTTTTTGTCTAATGGTATTTTCCTGATTCTACACCGTTTGGGCAGAAATTGAAGATTTCAGTAGCAGTTTTTAGTATATTAAAATGTACGAAATTGGGGAAATATGATTCGTTGTGTTTTTTTTTTTATTATTATTGTTCGTATGAATTAACGAAGATTACTTGCAGATACATGAATTCTCATATAATGTTGAGCTATGAAAAGAAATAGGTGATAGTCAGTAACGTTGAGTCCGATTAAATTGTATAATTCCAAAAATACAAAATAGTTTCAAGTTCCTTAGTGTTCACCGCTCCCAGTTGTGATATTGTTTTTGGTAGCTCGACTTGCTGAGTGTACCTTTTTGCCAGTGGCTTCGTGATCAAGCTAGCCTAAGCCTTATGCCCGGCTTATTTGTTAGACGTCTAGGCATATTGACTAGCCTTCTATGTGTATACCTGGTTTGGTTGATACCCCAACCAAACTGGCACCAGAGTGGATGTTGGTAGTATGTCCGGGCACACATGGGATATATGTGTGGGTGTACCATGGAGGGTAACCAAGTGGTGAACCTAGGAAATTGAATAATGAATCGTACATAAAAGTAAGAGAATTATTGTTAATAAAATTTCCTATGGGTTAAAGGATATGAAATGTTGATTTCCTCGTCTGTTGTTCTTTTCTTATACATTGTATTGGGACGTGTAGTGAGTAAATTGTGATAATGATCCTTCCTATATCTTAGTACAAGTAGTTCTGCATATTCTTGTAGTATTTTGCTGTTATTAATCTTGTGGTTGCAGGATGGTGGGTCCACTAACATTTTACAGGTATTGACTCACCATGGGACGTTAGGTAAGTATTACTTTATTTAAATTCGGGCGAGAACTGTATGGCCACCACATAAAGGGAAACTACCGCTCGTCCCAATATGTGAAGTGGAACTACTCTCTTGCCCGAGTTAATATTTTGTGTGGTAGTTAAAGGGTCATTGGGTGATCCTGAAGCTATGTGTGTGTGGTTTAACTCATACCAGTCATGTGACTGACCAGTGAGTTTTTTTTTCTCGCGGGTGCGTTCTTGTTGGAGCGTAGCCGATCACAATTTGCAGGGCTAGTCGGGAGGTCGTGGTACCTGACAGCAGGAGGCATGTCGAGTCTTGTGCTGTTTCCTTATTCGTTTTTTTTATTCAATCCTAGAGAGTTTAGAAATAATTTCTGGCATTGTGGGCCATTTTAACAATTTAAGATTTTATTTAGTGACGTGTTCTTTTCAGTTATTTATTATGTTTTGGAGTCGGATTTAAAATCTTGGTTTGACTTTTTAGTTGGATGTTGACCGTTGCTTTAGCTCATGTGAGTAATGATTTATTTCGGTACAGACTGTGTGATGTTTTTTTTATATTACAAGCACCTTGATGATTGGACAACTGAATATTGGTTGAGGGTTTTACCTTGATTAATAATTGGTTGTCTAAAAATTGGGGTGTGACAAGTTATTTTGAAGATGAATACTCAGGAGAGGACTACTATGGGGACAACTATAGATTTGCTAGCTGAGGATGGGATCCTTAGCTTACTGCTTATCTTTTAATTGTCATTTAATAAATTAGTTGATGTCAGACTTTGTGACACTGGATGTCACTAGATATTCTCTTTTATCGCTGTTTCTTGTCGATTTAAGGGTCTGTAATATAATGATGGATCTAATACTTAGCAATGTTTTATATTATAATGTTGCATGTGGCTTAGACACATTTCCATCAATATTATGATCTTGTTATTATTTCTGTTAAGGACAATTAGGCGAATCTCCAACCCATTACGTGTTCCTAGGATCCAAAAAGGAAATTTTAAAATCTCCCTAATTCTGGTCTACTTTGAAATGTGATAGGGATTTTTGGTATCAGAGTTCTAAGTTTAGACGAGTGATTCGAGGTGAAAAGTGCATATTCTTAGCGTATTACATGGTCCTTTATGCGTACTTTTATCCCCAAAGTCCATAGGGGCGCAGAGTTGTCAAAATCAGAGGAGTTATGGCCATTCTGAGGTCCGAGTAAAAGTTATGGCCATTCTTCCATTGGTGCGCAGAGTTGTCAAAATCAGAGAAATTCAAGGGCTTGAGGAGAGTTCAATCGATTGAGAGTTCGATCGATCGAACTAAGCTCGATCGATTGAACTTTATTTTTCCCCCAAAAGTTGCGTACAGTCTATAGGAACCCTATAAATAAGTCATTTTGATGGCAGACGAAGGGAGGATGCTCCAGAATGCGAAAAACAACAGTTTTAGGGTAGTTTTAGGGTTAGTTTAGGCTAGATTAATCTTCTTCCTCCTCTTTTCCATTATAAACTCAAGATTCAAGTTGATTTCAAGTTTATTTCAAGGTTATATTCAGATTTATTCCAGGTTTTTCCTTTCCTTTATCTTATTTGATTGTTTATTGATACAGTTGTTATGATTGCTTTAGTTTACTATTTCTGCATTAGTTTATTTATGTTTATGTAGTTTAGACATTGGGAATATGTGATGAATCATTGATTCCCAACCTTTGCCATGCAATCTTTAGAAAACCTGGGCTCAATAGATCGAAGACATTTTGATCGATCGAACCAGAGCCATAGTCAAGCGATCAAAGACATTTCGATCGATTGAAGGATGATGTTGTCCGATCGATCGAGAGCGCTTCAATCGATCGAACTTGTTAATTCCTGAGATGATTCTTTTAAGTGTTCTAAGACTTTCTATTTTAGAAATTTGTCATCAAATTGTCCCTATAAGCTCAGTTTGTCACAACAGTTTTTAGAACTTAAAGCCTTAATGCTATTTTCTTCAATGACTTTTGAAAACCACTTTGAATGCTAACACCATTTAGAGTGCAAGTAATAACCATTGTTTTAAACTGTCTTCTAAGTATTTTAAATCAACTGTGATGATGTAGTCCTGGTCATGAAAGGGCTATTGATTCTTTATCTTTAGAAAAATAATGAATACTGAAAAGGAATGAACTCCATAGAACGTTAATAAATGTGCATGGTAGATGGTTAGGATCAATGTGGATTCACGTGTTTCCAACACCTTTAATTTATTTATTTCATTAGTTATGTTTCTTTATACTTTGGTTTATTATTTTGTTTAATTTAATAAATTAGGATTTATTAGAACCTCCACTCGTATACTGATCTTTTCATTTTCTTTAGGTTGTAACTTAGTATGTATTCTCCCTACTCCTTCCCTGTAGGATCGACCTGGACTTATCCAGTATTACTTGCACAATCACCTACACTTGGGTGTTGCATAAGAACGCACAACTTTTTAGTCGTGTCAATGAGCTTGATGATTGTCCTACACATCTCGAATAATAAGATGCTATAGACACCCCATTTGTCGGCTATCAGATTTAGGAGACCCACAGCTTGGTGGTTCCCGATGATCGAAAAGACTCGAAAAGGACTCCTGGAAGTTAGTTCTATCTCTTCAAATACTCAAAAAGTGGTACAAACGACCAAAATGCTCCTGAAAGCCCAAATGCTCCTAGATTTAGACCTAAAGTTTTGGAAACACATTATGTCATAGAAAAAGTAATAAATTGAGTTTTAAAGAAAAATCATATGAATGTCAGCTCCCAGAGACCCCCGGATGTCCCGGAAGTTTCCAAAAAGTCTCAGTTGACCGGTTCGACCAAGGTTTGATCAAGTTTGACCAAAGTTTGACCAAAATCATCTGAATTCGCCCGAAAGTTTCGAGATCATCCTAAATCATGTGAAAAGTACTAAAACGAGTTTTAAAAGAAAATCGAACAAAAACGTCAACTCTTGGGAGCTCCCAGAGGTTCCTAGAACTTCCTAATAATATTCATCGACGACATCCTAATCTACTCAAAAACAGAGGATGATCACAAAGAGCACTTACAGATTACTTTACAGACGCTTCGAGATAGTAAGTTGTACACAAAGTTTAGTAAGTGTGAATTTTGGCTACATAAGGTCAAATTTCTTGGATATGTGATTTCTCAGGATGGTATCTCTGTGGACCCATCAAAGATCGATGCTGTCTTGAGTTGGAATAGACAGACCAATGCTACAGAAGTCTTTCCTCGAATTAGCAGGATATTATTGAAGATTTGTCGAGGGATTATCCAAGATTGCAGGACCCTTAACAAATTTGATGAGAAAGGAGATGAAGTATGAATGGACAGATAAGCATGAAAGTGCATTTCAGGAGTTAAAGGAAAGATTGACTTTTGCACCGGTATTGGCAATACCTAGGAGTGGAAAAAGGTATGTGATCTATAGTGATGCATCGCACCAAGGACTTGGGTGTAGGCCTATAAACGGGTCGGATCCGGACCGGATCTAGTGCATCTAGATCCAGATCCGCTAAACTATATATGGATTCGGATTCGGATTCGGATCTGACGGATCTGTTATAAGTCAGTCCATATCTAGATCCGCCAAAATATACCGAATCCGGATCTGGATCCGGATTCGATCCGAAATAATATATAATGTGTATATCTATACTATTTTTGTATATATATAATATGTATATATATAAATATATTTGTATATACATGACTAATATATTAAATATAATACAGTATGTATATGCATTATATATACATAATTATATATTATAGTATGTATATACATTATATATACACATTATTATATTATATATATATATATATGAATATATTTATATATATAAGTATTATTCGGATCCGGGTCTTAAGCGGACCGGATATTACAAAACCATAACCGGTCCATTTTTTTAGCATAAAATACGGATTCGGATCTGGATATGGATCTTAAAAAATGCTCAGATCCGTCTAACAGAGCTAGATCTGGACTGGATCCGAGTCTAGACCCGGTCCATTGACAGGCCTACTTGGGTGTGTGCTTATGCAAGATGGCAATGTCATTGCATATGGATCCAGACAGTTGAAAGTAGATGAGAAGAATTACCCTACGCATGATCTGGAATTAGCAACGATAGTATTCACATTGAAGATCTGGAGACACTATCTCTATGGAGAAAAGTTTGATCTATTTTCTGATCATATGAGCTTGAAGTATTTGTTCTCTTAGAGGGAATTGAACATACAACAACGAAGGTGGATGGAGTTGCTCAAGGATTATGACTTTCCATTGCAGTACCATCCGGCTAAGGCAAATGTCATAGCAAATGCTTTGAGCAGTTGACCTCAACTAGTAATCCCAACATTGCTAATACGAGAGTGGAAAGCATTGGAAGTGCTAGCTGAATTCGACCTTCAGCCAGTGGAGTTAATGGAAGGACAACATCTTGGATGTCTTATGGTACAACCAACTTTAAGCTGCCATATCATAGAAGTTCAACAGATGACAAAGGACCTAAAGTTATGGTTTGCCAAGATGTCAATAAAGGAACCAGAAGTCTGGAGTATTGGTACAACGGAGCCTTAAGATGAAAAGGTAGACTCTGTGTACCTGACGAAGAAAATCTCTGGAAGTAAATATTGGATGAAGCACATAAGTCACGGATGACAATGCATCCTGGAGGTATAAAGATGTGCAAAGATTTGAAGAGAAATTTTTTGTGGGAATGAATGAAGTGAGAGGTAGCTGAGTATGTATCTTAGTGTCTGACTTGTAAACAAGTAAAGGCAGAACACCATAAACTACCCAAACTTCTTCTGTAGATGTTACCAATTCAACTATGGAAGTGGGAGCACATAAACATGGATTTTGTTGTAGGTTTATCAAAGTCTCAGCAAAACCACGATGCTATTTGGGTAATCGTGGATCGACTTACAAAGACTGCACATTTTATTGCCTACAACATGACGTATTAAGTGATGTATATTCAACACGTTGTACGACTACATGATATGCCTTTTTTTATTGTGTCAGATCAAAATTTGCGTTTTACTGTAGAATTCTGGAAGAGTCTCCAAACAGCGATAGGATTGACACTGAACTTGAGTTCAGCTTTTCATCCATAAATCGATGGGCAGACTGAACGAGTCAATCAAGTGATGGAGGACATGCTACACACATACGTTATCAATTTTTTAGAGTTCTTGGGAGATGCACCTACCATTGATAGAGTTCGCCTATAACAATAGCTACCATACGAGCATAGGGATGGCGTCGTTTAAAGCTTTATATGGAAGACCTTGCCAATCGCTGCTATGTTGGGTTGAAATCGGAGATACTCAACTTCTTGTGTCAGAAATGGTACAAGCGACCAGTGGGAAGATCCAAATTGTACGCAAGAAGATGAAGACATCTCAAACCTAACATAAGAGTTATACTGAGAGGCGACACAAGGACTTGGAGTTCGCAGTTGGAGATCATGTGCTGCTCAAAGTTTTACCTTTTCGAGGCATCATTAGATTCAATCAGAAGAGAGGCAAGCTGTCGCCACGATTCATTGGACTGTTTAAAATTCTAGAGCGTGTTGAAAAGATTGCTTATCGACTTGCGTTGCTGCCAAAGATGTTAGGACTACACAACGTTTTTCACATCAGTATGTTGAGGAAGTATGCCCATAACCCAACGCACGAGATCAACTTTGAGGATATTGAAATCAACGACAACGCTACGTTCAACGAAGGACCAGTGCGAATTCTAGATCGAGCAATCAAGAAACTCAGAAACAAGGAGATTTCTGCTAGCAAAGATTCAGTGGAAGCATCATGACGAATGAGAAGCTTTATGGGAGCTAGAGTTGGAGATACGCGAGAAGTTTCCATTTTTATTTTAACTCTGCTACTTTCAAGTTCGAGGATGAAATCTTTTAATTAGTGGTGGATGATGTAATACCCTGTATTTTGGAGTGTATATTAATAAATAAAAAAAAAGACCTGGTATTTATTCCTGTATACTTGTATGACCCTTACATTCCTTTTGGTAAATTTTGGGTACCAATCGATTGCCTATACATCCTAATCGATTGCCACTTTTTAGATACCAATCGATTGTCACATTTACTAATCGATTGCCATTCTACCGACCTGAATTCATTACGTGGCACTATCTCAATTGATTGCCCTTATTCCCAATTGATTGCCTTCAAATATCTGATACCAATCAATTACCATCAGTTCCAATCGATTGCCACCTATAGAGATAAGTTTTCAACTTTGCTTCGTGTTTTGACATGTGGCACCCCATTCTCTGTATATACACCTTCATTTTGTGGCCTTGGGTCTATTTGGTTTAGTTCTTTAGAGAGGGAGTGATATATATATATTGTATACACACATCTATACATATATCTATATATATACACAACCATACACACACATACTCTCGAGTCATAGAAAAAGAGAAGGGAGAAAGAAGAAGAAAGAGAAGCGACAGCAACAGAGAGACAGAGAAGATAAAGAGAAGGAGGAGAGAGAGAGAGTGCTCAAGGCCTCCATAGCCAAACACACACCAAACACACCCTAAGTGAGTTCTAACTCACTTGGTCTCATTTATATGATGTTACAAGCTTATATGAAGATTAGACATAATAAACACGACCCTAAGACGTGTATATATGCTATTTTGTAATTCTACTGGAGAAGCCGAAGTCCCAATCGATTGGACTATTTCCAATCGATTGGACTTTTTCCAATCGATTGGACTTTTTCCAATCGATTGCGATTAGTCTGGACCCAATCGATTGGATAGTTTTTCAATCGATTGCCATTATTTGTAGACCAATCGATTGCCAAAGATAGCAATTGATTGTCATTATTTTGGATCCAATCGCTTGCCATTTTTCTCAATCGATTGTTATAATTTTTATCCTAATCGATTGAACCCTTGTCCCAATCGATTGGTAATCACAGAATATGGATTGTTTCATTTGTTTATTATATAAGGGGTTCGATTGTTCGATTCTCGATTTGGACTTTCATTATGCGACTATGGGGATAATCAGGGATAATGTGATACCAAAGATAAGCATGATTGAGAATAATGGATTAACGTTATGACGTTAGATACTATGCCATTCATGTTCGAGTTCAATATCCATTTTATTTTAATCAGAGTAGTCAAGCCACAATGGGAAAGTCTCGTGTCAAGGTTAGTACGGAACATAAGTAGGTTTGATATGTTCTGGAAATGGTACGTGGGCAGGACCAAGTAATCCTGAGATAGCCAGATGATCCATGTTATATCCTTAACGAACGGTAGATGGGAGATCACTAGTAGACATCGACAAGTCGTGGCAATAGATTTGATATTGTTAGCCCCAAGTGTTTTTACCTTAAGTAATTTTGATGATTAACAAACTATGAAGTTGAGTACTTATGTTTATCTTAAGTGTTGTGTCCAAAAAGAGATTTATAAACTTGATGGATATTCAAAAGAGAAGCTTATTGGAAGATCATTTCTTACTTGTATTGTTCTTTTAGGACTCTTTGTGAAGTTAGTTAGATTGATTTTCCAAGACAAGGGCTTAAAACTGAACAAAATCTTCAAAATAGAAAAACTGGACTGGATTTATTTACAGTCGACTAGACGTTGAATCCTTCAGTTGACTTGAGTTTTAAAATAGTCAACTATTTCATGTTTTTGAGAACATAGTTTCTGATAGTAAAACTAGTTGACTAGTCCATGCTATCAATCGACTGTTTTACAGGTGCATTTCAAACTATTTGAAATGCAGTCAACTGGATCACTGCGCATAACAGTAACAACTATTTTCCTGGGTTTTTTATTTTGCATTTAATGCTCTCAACTACCTCAAACGTTCAGATTCTCTAGAGATAGTATATATACTCAATTAAATTTGGTTGTTGGGTACGTAAGATATTACATTGGATACTCATTTTTTGTAATCAAAGATTCAAGCCCTAATTGTGTGAGATTCAATCTTCTAGCTCTAGATTTCAATTGTAACCTCTTAAGAGCTTTTATTGAAAGCATTTATTGGATCTATCTACTCTACAAGAGAGTATATTTTAGTTGTTCCAAAACATTTATTCAATCCTCAAAGTTATAAAGAGGGTTATTGTAACCCTTGCTCTAAGTGAAGGTATTCTCCATTGGAGATGAAAAAGAAGGTCAAGAAGAACTTGTAAGGAATGGTTTAATCTTCACCCAAAGAAGATTGGTTAGTGGAATCCTCAAGAGGTGTTCTTGAGGGGTGGACGTAGGCTGCGGATTGCGGATTGCCGAACCATTTGAAAAACTTGGTTTGCAAGTGTTTCTTTCCCTTCTCTCTTTACTTATTGTTTTAATTTGATATTGTGCTTGCTTAGTTTTAAATTTGCCATTAATTGTTAGTAATCTTATTCACCCCCCCCCCCTAAGGATTACTTTTGGGCCAACAATTGGTATCAGAGCAAGGGCTCTTATATTGATTTCACATATCTTTGAGTTAAAGATCATGTGGCAAATGCTAGTACCCATATCACTTATGTTGAGGAACAATCATCCCAAAGACCTCCATGCTTCAATGGAATCAACTATGCTTATTGGAAAAATAGGATGAGAATTTACATTATTGCTCAAGACTTCGATTTATGGCAAATAGTAGTCAAAGGATCTCATGTCCCCACTAAGACCATAGGCACCGAAACCGTTCCTAAGACGGAAGATGAATATGTTGATAGTGACAAGAAACTTATTAAAATGAATGCTATGTCTACAAATCTTTTGTATTGTGCCTTAGACCCAAAAGAGTACAATAGAATATCTTCTTATGAATCAGCTAAAGAAATTTGGGATAAACTACAAGTCACACATGATGGAACAAATCAAGTTAAGAAGTCTAAGATTAGTTTACTTGTTCAATCTTATGAAATGTTTAAAATGCTTCCTAATGAAACTTTTAGTGAAATGTCTACTCGTTTTACTATTATCACTAATAGTTTGAAAAATCTTGGTAGAGTGTATCCTAACAAAGAGATGATTGAGAAAGTGCTTAGGTCTCTACCAAAGCATTGGTAACCAAAGGTCAAGGCAGTCTGAGAGGCAAAGGAACTTTCAAGGCTTTCGATCCAACAACTCATGGGATCTCTCATCACTCATGAAATGGAATTGGCCGTCTTCGACAATGAAGGCAAAAAGAAGAACTTAGGTCTAAAGGCTTCAAATGACCAAGATGATGATAGTGATGAAGATGATGAAATGGCCATGATCACCCACAAGTTCAAAAGGATCTTGAGGAAAGAAAAAACCTTTGGAAGAAGGGGACAAAAAGATAATGATGCCAAGAAAGAATCGATCATTTGCTTCAAGTGCAAAAAGCCCGGACACATCAAAGCCGATTGCCCATTGCTAAAGAAGAACTTCAAGCAAAAGGCAAAGAAGGCAATAAAGGCAACTTGGGATGATTCCAAAAATGAGACATTCAAAGATGAATCAAGTGATGAGGAAGTTGCTAATTTATCTCATGGCACACAAAAATGATGAGGTAGACTCTAACTATGATTCTTGTAATGAATCTCACAACTATGATGAGCTTCAAAATGCGTTTGATGAATTGCATGAGGAATTGGAAAATTTGGGAAGCAAGTATCTAGTTCTCAAAAAGAATTTCACCACACTTTCAAATAAGCTTAGTAAATTAAAATCACAAAATGAATCTTTGAGAATAGAAAATGAAATGCTCTCATTAAGAAAAATTCCCATAAAGGATTTTGAAAAGGAAAACATTGAGTTGAAGAAACAAGTTGAAGACTTGACAAAAACATTAGCAAAATTCACTCATGGAGAGCAAACCTTGAATATGCTTTTAGGAAAACAAAGATGTGTATTTGATAAAGCCGGATTGGATTTCAATCCTAACTAAAAAGAAAAGAAGTACAATAATTTCTTTTCAAGTAATGCTTCTACAAGTTCAAGTTCTTCAAACAAGTGTCATCAAAGCATTTTCACAAAAGGATCCACTTTAAGCAATTTCAATCCTCACGCAACTTGTCATTATTGCATGAGAAAGGGGCATGTGAACTATAAATGCCCAAATAGGAGAAAGACCACTGTGGTTTGAATTGAGAAGGGAACCACACCTCCCTTAGCTACTAAAAGTGGACCCAACAAATTATGGGTACCAAAGAGGGTTACTTAAGCTTGTTTTATAGGTGTGCTTAAAATCCTCAAGCAAGGATAGATGATTCTTGGATAGTGGATGTTGTAGACACATGACCGGAGACAAATCAAAGTCCTCCTCTCTCTCTCTCTCTCCCAAGGATGGTGGAAATGTCAGCTTTGGAGACAACTCCAAGGGAAAATCATTGGCATAGGTTATATTGGTAAGAACTCTTCTCTAACCATTGAAAATGTGTTATTAGTTGATGGTCTTAAGCATAACTTGTTGAGCATTAGTCAATTATGTGATAAAGGCTTTAAAGTTGTGTTTGAATCAAATTATTGCATGATTATGGATGTCAAGATTGATAAAGTGTTATTTATTGCATACCGATATGAAATGTTTATACCATTGATTTTGATGATATCTCTTCTCAAGATGTTAAATGCTTTGTCGTGTTGAGTGAAACTAGTTGGCTTTGGCATAGACGATTAGGATATATTAGTATGGATCTCCTTTCAAATTTAACAAAGAATGATTTGGTTAAAGGTTTACCAAAAATAAATTTTGTTAAAGACAAGATTTGTGATGCTTGCCAATTTGGAAAACAAACAAAGACTTCTTTTAATAAAAAAACATGAGATCTCTACTAGTAGACCCCTTGAATTGCTTCATATGGATTTATTTGGTCATAATCGTGTAGCAAGTGTGAGTGGCAAAGTGTATGCATTCGTAATTATTGATGATTTTTTAAGATTTACATGGGTCATTTTTCTTGCTCATAAAGATGAGGCTTACCCAAATTTTGTAAAAGAGTTCAAAATGAAAAAGGGTATGCTATCAACAATTTTAGAAGTGATAGAGGAAGAGAATTTGACAACAACGATATTTCAAATATTTGTGATGAAAATGGTTTTGGACATAATTTTTCGGCACCAAGAACTCCTCAACAAAATGGTGTTGTTGAAAGGAAAAATAGATCACTTCAAGAGATAGCAAGAACTTTATTGAATGAACACTCTTTGCCTCAATACTTTTGAGCCGAAGTAACTAGCACTTCTTGTTACGTTATTCATCATGTTGTTATTAGAAATAATCTTGGCAAAACTCCCTATGAGCTTTGGAAGGGTAGAAAACCTAATATCGGTTATTTTAAAGTTTTCGGTTGTAAGTGTTTCATCATGAACAATAAGGATAACTTAGGTAAGTTTGATGCTAAGTTGGATGAGGGTATCTTCCTAGGTTATTCACAAATAATTAAGGCATATAGAATCTTTAATAAGAAGACATTAGTTATAGAAGAGCCCATGCATGTAGTTTTTGATGAGGCTAATCCCTTTAGAAGAAAAGATGATGATGATGATGTTGTTGTAGAAAGTCAAGATGGTGCTAGTACTTCAAACTCATTACCTTTGAAAAAGCCTAAGGAAGGTTCCCCTACCCCTCTAGAACCTCCTAGGGACATCATTAGAGATAACTTCCCTAGAGATTGGAAGACCGTTCCTAGTTACCCCATAGATCAAATCATAGGTGACCCTGGTCAAGGAATAGCAATTAGATCCTCTCTTAGAAATGTTTGCAACAACCTAGCTTTCATTCCTCAAATAGAACCTAAAAACATAGAGGAATCCAATCAAGATGATAGTTGGATTATGGCTATGCAAGAAGAGTTGAACCAAGTTAAGAGAAATAAAGTTTAGACTTTAGTTCCTAGACCTAACGATCATTCCACCATAGGAACCAAATAGGTGTTTAGGAATAAGAAGGATGAATCCGGTGTTGCTAGAAATAAGGATAGATTGGTAGCCCAAGGGTACAACCAAAAAGAAGGTATAGACTATGAGGAAACCTATGCCCCGATAGCAAGGTTAGAAGCCATTAGAATGTTACTTGCTTTTGCTTGCCACAAAGATTTCAAACTTTTTCAAATGGATGTTAAAAGTGCCTTTTTAAATGGATTTATAGCGGAAGAAGCTTATGTCAAGCAACCTCCCAGATTTGAAAGTTCACAATTTCCCAATCATGTCTTTAAACTTTCAAAGGCTTTATATGGATTAAAATAAGCTCCTCGTGCTTGGTATGATCGTCTTAGCAAATATTTGCTTGATCTTGGATTTACTCGAGGAAAAATTGACACTACTCTTTTCATTAAACATGCACACAACGATATTCTACTTGTTCAAATCTATGTGGATGACATCATTTTTGGTGCTACAAATGAAAAGATATGTGAGGAATTTGCAAAATGCATGCAAGATAAATTTGAAATGACTATGATGGGGGAACTAAATTTCTTTCTTGGATTACAAATCAAGCAACACAAAGATGGCATTTTCATAAACCAATCTAAGTACATCAACGATTTATTGAAAAGATTTGGACTTGAAAATTGCAAACCTATTAGAACTCCCATGAGCTCATCTCTCAAGCTTTGACAAAGATGAATCCGGAAAACTTATTAATACTAAAAATTTATGTGGCATGATAGGTAGTTTGTTGTATCTCATTGCTAGTAGACCAGATATTATTTTTAGTGGATGTCTTTGTGCTAGATTCCAATCCCCACCTAGAGAGTTGCATATTGTACCCGTTAAGCACATTTTTAGATACTTGTTAGGTACAATTGACTTGGGCTTATGATATCCTAAAAACACTCCCTTTGACTTGGTTAGCTATTCGGATGCGAACTTTTCCAGTTGCAAAGTGGATCGTAACATCACAAGTGGCACGTGTCACTTCTTAGGACACTCCTTAGTTACTTGGTTTAGTAAGAAACAAAATTCCGTAGCTTTATCTATAGCGGAATCCAAATATATAGCCACCGGTAGTTATTGTGCACAAGTTCTTTATATGAAACAACAATTAGAAGACTTTGGACTTCACTTTGATCACATCCCTCTTAGATGTGACAACACTAGTGCGATTAGTCTCTCTAAGAATCCCATTCAACACTCTAGAACTAAGCACATTGAGATTAGATATCATTTCATTAGAGATCATGTTCAAAAGGGCGATGTTGAACTTGTTTTCATCGATACAAATCATCAATGGGTGGATATTTTCACTAAACCTCTTCAAGAAGAACGTTTTTGTATCATTCATCGTGAATTAGGGATGGCTAGTCAAGCCGATGTTGTGTAAACTCATGAATTGGAGCCTATTTCCTTCACTTTCTGCCAAAACTATTTTTACTCAAAACAGTCGACTGACTACTCTATCAGTCAACAGAATTTTTGTTTTATTTTATGATTTTTTAATCTATTAACCCAGTCGACTTGACCATTTCAGTCGACTTGACTTTCGGACTCCCAGTCGACTGTTTTATGTCTAGTCGACTCATTTTTTTTGTTTTACACTCTGCTTGTAATTTCAGTCGACCGTATAATTATTCAGTCGACTGAGTCTGTGCCCAAATTCATTCATTCGACCTCACCCTCGACCCAGTCAACTGTAAATGTGTATATATATATATATTTTTTCCCAGCATTATTTTAAAACCCTAAATTTCTTTTTCTTTTTTCTCTCTCCTCCCAGGCGACTGTGCCCCTGTTCCTCTTCCACCTCCGATATCTTCTCTGTCTCCTCTTCCTCCATTTTTTGCCACCTTCATCACCACTTCAACCCCCATAATCCCTTTTCCCATTCCATCTCTCTCTCTCTCTCTCCTTTTTTCCTCCTCTTTGCGTTAATGGCCCCCAAGAAACACAAGGAAGTAGAGGCCCCTCCTCTCAGCCGCCAGCTCCGCAACGCCCTTGTCCTATTCCGTATTTCATTGACGAGGCTCGCAAACAAAGCTACTTAGATAACTTTATGCATCGCAAAGTTGTTATGGGTAAGACTCTTTCCTTTAATTTTTCTAATTCCAATGGCTTGCATCTTGGCACACTCTTTAATGCTCTTTCTTGGACCCCTTTTCTCTCCATTAACCAACCCATGTACCCCACTCTTGTCCGTGAGTTCTACGTTAACCTTCATTTCACACCCGCTGCCGTGTCCTTTTCTTCTTATGTTAGAGGAGTCAAATTTATTATTACTCCTGATACTTTTGTCCAGATTTTTCATGTTCCTATGGGTAGCATTCGCGCCTATGAGGAAAATAAGTGGAACGTCAGACATGGTTTTGACACTCTTACTACCTATAGGCTAATCTGTGGCAACCCTGGTCTGGTTCACGCCTCGAAACCCTCCGCTTCACAGCTCACTTTTGAAGCCCGTCTCCTACACCACATTCTCACCTACACGCTCCTTCCACGCACAGGTGGTCGCGATTATGTGTCTTATCTTGATGTCTTTCTTTTATGGTGTATTCTTGAAGGCAAAAAATTTGATTTTTTGACTCTTTTCTGCCATCACATCTGTGAGTCACAGAAAAAGTCAAAAGCCAGCTCCCTTCCCTTTGGCATGGCCCTTACCACCATTTTTTGCCATTTTAAGGTCCCCCTTGATGAGTGTGATCATCATGATCCCTCTTCCCATGACGTATATTCCACCACCACTCTGTCTCTCATGGGCTATAAGTTCAAGGGTGGTGTTTTTGTTCCCAAGACCCTCCGTGCTCCCAATGCCCCTCCTCTTCCTACCACCACTGCACCTACCACTGACACTACTCCATCCCTTAGTGCTCCCTCCACTTCTACTCCTCCATCTACCGACATTCCATCCTCTTTAGCTCCTCCTGCTGCTGCTGACCTCTCAAAGTAGTTCTCCATCATCACTACCTCCATCGAGTCTCTCTCCACCATAGTCGCATCCCTCCACTCCTCTCTCTCTCTTCTAGTGTCTCTACTCTCTCATCTACAATCGCTTCTCATTTTGACACCCTCCGTTCAGACATTTTAGAGATTGGGTCTGCTGTTGACATTCTCTGTACTTCCATTACTGCCACTTAGGAGTTAGTGGATCGATGCTTATCACAAATGCAGTCCAGTCTTGTTGATGTGCGAGATGACATTCTCCTGATTCAAACTCGTTTTCAGATTTGACGGCCCTACTGATCTCTTTTGAATATAAGCTCGATGTATAGCTAGTATGGACTCTAGATTGATAGTCTTGTTATGGGGATAGTACAGACATACACATTCTTTTTGTATCTAAAACATCCCATTTGTATTTAACACCATCTTTTGGATCTATATGAAAGTTGTCTATTTTATTATATATCTCTCCTGTTATTTATGCTTGTCTATGTATTCTTGATTCTTTGTTTTCGTGCCTGTTATTGCTTCTCATGATATTGGTATACATGTTTGTGTACTAACTGTGGGAAGATGATGATACCATTCTATTAGTGATTCCCACATCCCCCCCCCACCCTGTCCTTTAACTCACTTATAGAGGGGGAGATTCTCTCCGCTCTAAGTGATTTTTGTTGATCTCCACTCTAAGTGATTTTTGTTGATGACAAAAGGGGGAGAATATCCTGTTGCTTATCCACATTGAATTAATTTTCATTTTCTATCAAAACTTAAAATTGATTCATTTAGTCACATGTTCTTCAAAGTGTATTATTTATCTTGATTGGACAATTACTTATTATTTTTATCTCGGCAACTAGTAGTTTGTCATCATCAAAAAGGGAGATTGTTAGCCCCAAGGGTTTTTACCTTAAGTAATTTTGATGATTAACAGACTATGAAGTTGAGTACTTACATTTATCTTAAGTGTTGTGTCCAAACATATATTTATAAACTTGATGGATATTCAAAAGGGAAGCTTATTGGAATATCATTTCGTACTTGTATTGTTCTTTTAACACTCTTTGTGAAGTTAGTTAGATTGATTCTCCAAGACAAGGGCTTAAAACTGAACAAAATCTTCAAAACATAAAAACTATTTTTCATAGGAAAAACAGTCGATTGGATTTATTTATAGTCGACTGGCGTTGAATCCTTCAGTCGACTTGAGTTTTAAAACAGTCGACTGTTTTATGTTTTTGAGAAGATGGTTTCTATTAGTAAAACCATTCGACTAGTCCATGTTATTAGTTGACTATTTTACAGGCGCATTTCAAACTATTTGAAATGCAGTCAACTGGATCGCGAACCCAATCGACTGGATTATTGCACAGAACAGTAACGGTTCTTTTTCTAGGTTTTTAATTTTGCATTTAATGCTCCCAACTACCTCAAACGTTCAGATTCTCTAGAAAGATATATATATATATATATATATACTTAATTAAATTTGGTTGTTGGGTACTTCAGATATTACATTTAATACTCATTTTTTGTAATCAATGATTCAAGCCCTAATTATGTGAGATTTAATCTTCTAGCTCTAGATTTCAATTGTAACCTCTTGAGAGCTTTTATTGAGAGCATTTGTTGTATCTATCTACTCTACAAGAGAGAGTATTTTAGTTGTTCCAAAGCATTTATTCAATCCTCAAAGTTGTAAAGAGGGTTGTTGTAACCCTTGCTTCAAGTGAAGGTGTTCTTCATTGGAGGTATAAAAGGAGTTCAAGAAGAACTTGTAAGAAGTGGTTTAATCTTCACCCAAAGAAGATTGGTTAGTGGAATCCTCAAGAGGGGTTCTTGAGGGGTGGAAGGAGGCCACGGATTGCAGATTGCCGAACCATTTGAAAAACTTGGTTTGCAAGTGTTTCTTTCCCTTCTCTCTTTACTTATTGTTTTAATTTGATATTGTGCTTGCTTAGTTTTTAATATGCCATTAATCGTTAGTAATCTTATTTACCCCCCCCCCCCCCTTTAAGGATTACTTTTGGGCCAACAGATATGCCAATGTTTGAAACGTTATGTCCCCGAAATGCGGTGGACAGTGATATGTCCTTAACGAGCAGGGGGATGGACTAACATGGAGTCCATGACATGCGGTAGATGGTATATATCCTTAACGAGTAGTGGACAGAATGATGGTGTATCCATAGAGTTGAACAATTTAGTATGTTCATTCAATCAAGAGTACATTGGTTATCGGTCTTAGGATAATGAGACGATAATGGTTAGTTACGATGAGATGTAATGAAGAGAAGATATTGTTTAGTAGAACTTAACTTAACTCATGTCTTCATAACTTGTTTATACTTCAGATAACTAGTTCTTTGTTAATTTTTATTCACTCAGCTCTCAGTAAGCTGACGGTCGTTATTGCTTGAACATTCCCTGTCTAGACTACCCTGTTCCTAACCTTGCAGGTGACGATCACTACCAGGATGGTTACTATGTGGAGGAAGGCTATGCTGAGGACGTGCCGGGGAAGAAAGGCGAGGATAGACAAGACTACTACGCTGGTGGCATTTACGCCAACTGAAGAACTAAATAGTTATTAGTTTTATTTTTGTTGAACTTTGTTAAACGCGTACTTGGGCATATGTTGCTTTCAGACCTGTTATATTTCCTATAGTGCACTCTGATGATTTGAAGTAGCTAGAACCTTTGTAATATATTCAGTTTGATATTATTATTGTTCTTGTTATTCTAGTGGACTAGTACTGTGTGGTGTGGACAATTAGTGACATTCACCCCTCATTTCCTATGGATCCAAAAAGGAAGTTTGTTTTTCTCTATTTTTGCTATTTCGGGGTGTGACAATCACCGTGTCGACGATCGGTGTGGCGCACTGGCTAAGTTATGTTTTATCGATATATGGAAATGGATTTGTGTTATTGCATTGACGTATGGATACGGAGATGGATAGGATACGAATATGAGTCTGAATAGATGAGATGGTTGTTCAATCGAGGATTTAGCATCCTTACAAGAAGATAGATGCATGGGTAGATACATGGGTTACATGCATGAATTTGATTAATAGCGTGAAGAGGTGTGATACCATTACCTTTATTTTATATGATTCTTGTTATCATTAATTTGATGTATAATTTAAAAAGACATCTACTATATCCGTGAGTGACGTCATGGATAAGAGATTAACTTTATTTTAAGATGCTGAACAATAACGGGTGAAGAGTGTTGGTTGATGTACTTACTCGACTTTGTATTCAACAATGATGGCGTTTATGCCCTGGACATTCCGACGTCCAGTGCTTTGCAAGCATTGAGGACGGAAGATTGATGTTTCGTCAAACTTGGAGATGAAGGCTTGAAGACGAAGACGTGTTGTTGTGTAATAGTTAGTTTATATATCTGTTATACTTCTGTTAATATTGGATGTAGCCTTGTAGGCTTCAGACTATGAGCTAGCTGTTGTAGTAGATTTAGTTGCCTGCGACCTATGAGTTTCCGATGTAGCCTCTGATTATGTTAATATGATATGTTCTACGAATAGCATCCTCCCTATTGTTGTGTTTGTTGGTTTGAGTAGATGACAATGCGGTTATTCCCCAGTCACGGGCCTATGGGACCAAAAAGAAATTTATTTTCTCTATTTTTGCTTCTCCGGAGTGTGACACAAAAAAAATTCTACAGTTAACTATGCCAACGGTCAGCACCCAAAATAAAATAAAATAAAATAAAAATTGCCAACGGTGAAAGCGGGATTTTGCAACGGTCAAAAATTATTTTTTTCCTTTTTAACGGTAATTTGTTATTTTAATTAATATTTTTTGCTTATGAAAAGAGGACAATACCTCAACTTACAACAAATACATATCATCTATTTTTTGGTTCATATCACCAATTGCATTTTTTTAAACTGATCTTCATCCTAAATTTGAGTTAGTTTATGGCTTCATCATCGCATCTAATTGCTATGAATGAGTCTAATTCTGCAACATCTTCGAGTTCAATAAGCAACACGGGTTCATCTTATGAAGAGATTGAGACAGTATCCCAACGTTCTAAAAAATGATTGCAAAATATGATGAATTTTCTGCCACTACAAATTCTAGCAATGCAATCACAACCAGGTGAGAGACGGTACATCGAGCATGTTCAAGAGGAAAGCCATCAATAGATATGGAGGGACTACTTTGCTGAGAGTTGTACTTATCCAGATGATTACTTTCATAGACGACTTTGAATGCAACGAGAGTTATTTCTTCACATTTTGAAGGATGTAGAAATGCACGACACATAATTCGTCCAAAAGAAAGACTGTCGTGGTCGCTTTGGGTGCTCCGCCATTCAAAAGATGACCATTTCATATACTTTCCTATGGATTATCAGTAAATCTCTGTGATGATTACATTAAGATTGGTGAGACCACTGCCATCAAGAGCTTGAAGCATTTTTGTAATGTTGTTATTGAACTGTACGAGGTACAATACTTACGTGCACCAAATGAAGAGGACATTACGCGTCTTCTTTATGAAGGAAGTGAGAGAGGGTTTCTAGGTATACTCGGCTCTTTAGATTGTATGCATTGGGAATGGAAGAATTGCCCAACAGCATGGCATCGTACTCATAAGGGTCGTAGCCATGAACCTACTCTCATTTTGGAGGCAATTGCATCAAAAGATCTGTGGATTTTGCATGTTTTCTTTGGTATAGCAGGTTCATACAATGATGTAAATGTCCTCGATCACTCCCCATTATTTGACAATCTCATTCATGGAGAATGCCTCGAGTTAAGTATGAGGCAAATGAGAATCAATACACAATGGGGTATTACTTAACCGACCAAATATACTCTCACTGGGCAACTATGATGCAAACCATCTCGCACCCAACAACGCCAAAAGAGAGTTTGTTCGCTAAAAAACAAGAGGCTGTTAGGAAGGATGTAGAACGAGCGTTTGGTATGTTATAAATCAAGTGGGGTATTACGTAAGGACCTGTACGTTATTGGAAAAAAGAGGACCTTTGCAAGATAATGAAAAATTGTGTCATCCTACATAATATGATCATTGAAGACGAGCGTGGCACCCACCTTGTAGTATGGAGACTATCTCCCATCCTGATTATACTAGAACCCCATCAACTTTAGCGACTTTTATCTCTGCTCGTCTAGATAGGATTCGCAATCGTGGAACAAATATAATGCTAAGGTCTGATCTTGTAAATCATTTGTGGAACAAGTTTGGGAATGAAATTATTAAAATGCTATTGAATTGTTTAGTTTTTATCTCAAGTTTTGTATTAGAGTACGGTAAAATTAGATACATCAAATTCAGGCAAATTGAGCAATACTTCGACATTTATTGAATTAAAGCATTATCTATTATCTATTAATAAATAAATAAATAAATAAACTAAAGCCCACTATCACTTGAACCATCTCCGAACTCTCTTGCCTTCCACGTGCAAGAATTGATTTTTGTTGTTGGATGATCCAAGCCCTCCCTTTTTCTATAGGAATTGAATTTGGATTAGTCATCATAATCTCCCTTTCCCACCTCATTCGTTCTTGCTTTTACTTTGCTACAGTCTTCATTTTCTCGGTCTCAATTTTGGCTGCAATCCTCATTCTTTCTGCATTTTCAACATTAGAGCCACTAGATGGAGAAAACCACTCTACCATGTGCACATATCCAGAATATTTGTTCAAGTAAGACTGAATAAGTGACCAATGGTTCATTGAAGCAGTGCTAACTCTATTTGTATCACAACCCATTATGATGTTAAACTCATCACTGATTCGATCCCATAAACCTTCCTCTTTGTTAATCTACACCCGTGACTTCTGACACGAGAATTTTTCTGTGTGCGCTTGTGTGCTATACCCAAGTGTAGGTAATCGTGTAAGTAGTAATCTGGTTAAGTCTGGGTCGATCCCACAGAGAAGGTGTTAAACTAAATACCTAGATTAATCTCTAAAAAGGAAAATAAAAATCAATATTTTAAAAGGATGTAGAACACAAAGTTCCACGGTTTATGAACTACTAAAGATAAAGCAATTAAACTAAATTAAACTAACGACTAACTAACAAATTAAAGCGATATTTTAAAACGTGTTTTTCTTAATAAAAGGGAATGTTGGGATAACATGAATCCACCGCGACTTAGCCTTCTACCATGCAATTACGTTGAAGCTCAATAGAGTACATCCTCTACAGTATTCCGTATTTCTCTTAGGATAAAGAATCCATAGCCCTTTCATGACCGGGACTATGTCATCACAATTAAGTTTGAAACACATAAAAGCGGTTTAAAACAATAGTTAAGACTTGCACCTATAATGGTGATAGCATTGAGGGTGGTTTGCAAAAGATATTGAAGAAAAATGCCTTAAGGCTTTAAGTTTAAAGACTGCTTTGACAAACTGAGCGTTTGGGGACAGTTTGATAACAAATCAGTAAAGCAGAAAGTCTAGAAATGCTGCATAGAATGTTCTCAAGAATCGGAGAGTTCGATCGATCGACGCGCTTTCGATCGATCGAACTTCTTCATCTCTCGATCGATCGAAATGTCTTCGATCGATCGAAATGTCTTCGATCGATTGACAATGTCTCTGGTCCGATCGATCGAACTGACTTCGATCGATCGAACACAGAAATTATTCTGCTGCATGGCAGAGGCTTAAGATCACGGTTTCATCATGATCTCCCAACCTGGGGACTACTCAGACATAGTCTAAAGAGTCTTAGATGTGTTTTCAATGTAAAGATTCATTAGAGTGTTGTTTGGTTGTGATTTAATCATGTAATCATTGAAAACTTAAAGGTTTAAACTACCTAACATGCAAAACTACGAGATAACAGATTATACTACTATAAACTACATGCAGAATGTAAATAAAATAATAAAGGAGTAAGCTGGAAAGAAGAACTTTGATTAAACTAAGAGAATCCAAGCTACAAAACCAATAATCTTTGAAAAACCTACAAAACAAGAAGACAAAGCTCTCTACTCTCTATGAAACTGATGACAAGTAAAAGTGGGCGTCCTATTCGACGTGAACACAACTGGTATATATAGAAAAACCTAAGGCTAGGGTTAAAAAAAATGTCTCCGCTGCGTGCGCGTAAGTTCTGATAAAAGCCATGTTCGATCAATCGAACATCTCTCGATCGATTGAACTACTGGGATCTTCGAGCGCTTGAACTGTTTCGATCGATCGAAACCTCGATCAATCGAGCCTTCTTCGATCGCTCGAAACTCTCTTTTCATTTTTGACTTGTCTTTATTGAACCCAAGCACTTCCTTTTTATCTTGCTTATTCAATTCTTCATACAGCAACAGTAATCTGCACACATAACCACTAAAACAATACCACTTATCATAGATTAATCATATTATGTAAAAACTGGCATTGTAATTCAAATTGCAGATAAACAGGGAAATTGTAAACTAATTTAGTGTATTTTCTTCTTTTAGCGCGGTTGTATTTTACAAATACCCCCGCTTGTCACAACCTTCAACTAGCGATTTGCTAGTCCCTAGCAATAAAGCGAAAATAAAGGAAGCTAAATTAATGCTACAATGATTAAAATAAAACACATTAAAACCAAAGCAAACTAATCTAAATAAAAAGAAACTACCTAACTCACTTTCTCAGGAATCGCGGTTGCATTTAGCAAATGCAACAAGCCATTAAACCCCTAGGTTCCCCCTAGTGGACGAGTGTTGTCTCGTGAGGGTTTGCAGTGAATATACCCACAAAATTCTCTGATTTTAAGATCAAAAAGATATAGAATAACTTGTAAACACTCTCTTCTATTCAACTATCAATTTAGCTCTACAAAACATATCATCCTCATTCAAACCATGAAAGAAACACACATGTTCCTCATGTCACCAAGAAAGAATAACATATGCATCACATCCATGTATCCGTGTGTGTGTGTGAAATTAACAGCTATACATCAAACTTTATTTAGAGTTGTTTAGACTATCATACTCTCAGAACTTGTAGTTTCAACTCAATTCTCACATGGTTTTACACTCAAAAATGAACACCTCACATAAACTTGGTTGATAGTGATCGCACATGCTATGAAAGCTTTGATAGGAGTGATTTTTCGGATACTAATGCTTTCATACTCTGCTCTACAAAGGATGAACATTTAGAGTGCAAAGTCTCAGGAAAGGAATACTACTTACTAGAGGAGCGAAATACCGTGGATAACTCAAATTACACGTTCGTATTTAAACTAAGTTGTTGAAAATCATTAAGGCTTTTTATTTAGTAGGATAGAAATGAAAGGGTAAGAAATCGCACATCTTTAGCATGTGATTAGGTTTAGTACTTTCTTCTTCACTTCATTCCAACCATCCTCTATTTAAATTTTTTTTTTCTTTTTTTTTTTTCTTTTTTTTTTTAACCTGGACTCCATCTTCTTTCCTTTTCTCTTTTTTGCGGGCCCTCCCACAACTACTCCCTCCTCATAACATACTTCAACAATTTAATCACATTGGATGTGCAATAGGGTGTATTAAGGTCAAAGTATAAGATTAGGGATTTAGAATTTCATAATAGATTTGGCATTATTTACTAGGTGTGGGGTTGAGAACAATGCATATTCTAGGATGTTGATACAGGTAAATGAAAAGGTAAGGAGCAAATAACGATGGCTTAAATCATTTCCTCAACTTCTTAATTTTTACACGTCAATGTTCATTGAGTTTAGTTGGTAAATCCTGAACATTCTCCTCTACTAAGCAGCCAAAATGAAGAATTAGAGACTATTCAACGAATTTAATACACTTATTCAATAAAAACAATTCAAATAATGTGATAATTCCCTCAAAATTGAAGATTGGATTCAAAAGCTCACTAAGGGTAACTAGTTTCGACTACTTTATTCCTTAAAGTATGAAAGTCGTGTTAACTCTTATTTTAAGTTTTCTGCATAGCTATTAACATGTGAAAATAATTTGGATACAAGAATGGTCAACATATGCATTCATCCTAGAGAAACTAGAAAAACGCGTTAACTTAATTCATAAAAGGATGAGAATAAAATGGTTGTGTCATTGCCACATAACAGCTAAATAGGGGTGAATATTTAGAGCTATTCTACCAATTTAATTTCTAAAACTTGGTTAATAGTTTGAAAATTTTAACTTTAACATATGCAAAAAAAAAAAAAAAAAAATCTGTAATTTTATTTGTTTTCAAACAAACTTCTAATCGAGATTGTATGACATGTGCAGTAGGTGATCCAGATTGCTAAGTATAAATATGCACAGGTGATTATCTATCTACATCACACCCCCAACTGAAAATAACTATGTCCTCAGAAGTTGATTTTCAAAAATAGATAGAGAGATATCACCTAATAAAGCATCGTAATAACCTCGCAAGTGTAACAATTTGTACAGAAAGCATACAAGCTACAAGTAGCAAAGATCAAATAAGATATGAAATAAAGCATGAGATCCATACATAAAACAGAACTAATCACCGAAAAGATAATAGAGTGAAATAATAGAACAGTGATAATATAATCCAAAAAAGACTACAGTCCAACATATCCAACCGAACCAACAAGAAACAAAATATCCCAAAGGTTCAACATATCCAAACAAACCATAAGAAGAAAAAAAAACATATGATCGAGCAAAAGCTATGCATCATCGGCGACGTCAGATAATATCTCAATCAGTAAATCTGGAGCATCCCCATCACCACCCTCGGCAATAGTAACTTGCAATCGTGGCAACTGGTGTAGATAATGATGTGTCAGCCACGACAGGAGGAGGTGGAAGTGGTGTCTCAGTAGCAGGCGGTGTCGCCAATGTGGATGGAGCTGCATGATCAATCTGAGCAGGTGGAGGGGAAGATGCAGAGGGAGCGGTAGGACCAGAAGAAGACGGACCAGTGGTGGGTGGTGGAGGTGCAGGTGGAGTGGAAGACGGGGGTATAAACGGATCGAACCCTAGCTGGACCAGCAGGGTCGTAAGCATAGCAGTCATGTGATCTACCTTGCCCTCAATTCTAATCCGGGCCTCTCTCTCCTCCAATAGTAACTGGTGAACAGTCGGGAGAGGTGCAGACGAAGAAGACTCTCCCTGGGCATGAACCTGAGATCACTGTCTCAGCTCAAATCTCGCAACCTCCTCAACAGGGTCCACCTCTTCCTCAGAATCATGCTCCTCAGCCTCTATGGGCATTCCAGAAGTAGCACCCTCCGTATCAGTGCCTCTTCCCCTTCTCCTCTTCTGACCAACCTTAGCCTTACCCTTTGCTTTTCTCTTTTTCTAAGCATCAGAACGGCGGCCGCCGTCTCTCCAAATCGACTAGAGGCCTGAATGATCCAATCTATGGCCAATGGAACTAGTCCAGCCTACTTAATGACCCGATGTATAGGCCAAGCACCCTTAAGATGGTGCTTGGCGGCGATGTACCGCGTAGGCTGGACCAGGAAGTCAATATATAGGTGAGACAGACAGACTCGCTGTCCTGTCCCAACAGCATACAGGGCACAGGCATACCACACGAGGAACTTCTCATGATAAGATGTCATAAAAATGCAGTTCACCAACGTCAGATGGAGGAGGTGATAGTTCTCGGTGAGAAGCTTATCCTCGATGAGAGAAACGTCGTTCCAGAACTAAACGGCGCCGCCTGTAAGCTCACGGATAATGGTGGTAGGAGGCATCTTTGGGGCTCCTGGTAACCGAGGATAGAAACAATCAGGTACCTCAGGTACCCCCAGAACAGCTGAAATGGTGGCAGGGCTGAATAGGATCTCGCACCCACAGAAGAATGATCTGTATGTGAATGGGGTCGCGGGATCCTTGATCGTAGAAGAGCAGGCTTTACTAACCCAGTGGATGTTGATCCTCTTTGGACTTATGGTACCCGGTGACAGGGTTCATCGTGAAAGCCCTGTAATGGAAGAAACAGACAGTAAATATAAGAAAACAGGGAAAACAGAAAAGATATTGAAAACTACTGCTCTTCGATCGATCGAAGTATGTTCAATCGAATGAGAAAATCCTATGTTCGATCGAATGAGAAAATCCTATGTTCGATCGCTCGAGCGGCGTTCGATCGATCGAAAAGATGCTGGGTTCGATCGTTCGAGCCCAGTTCGATCGATTGAAATGTGGCTGAGCTCGATCGCTCGAACCAAGTTCGATCGATCGAACATAGCGAAACTGTAGCGACAACGATAGAGAACGGAATAGCCCGCAAACATAAAAAAATCAAGAAAACATCAACGAAATGGTTTAAACCCAATGGGGGCACCCCCTAAACAGTTTAAATGAAAAGGAAAATGAGAGGGATTTTGTGGACCTTACCTTGGGTGGAACGCGGGTAGATGATGAAGAGGATGATGATGGCGATGCAAATGATGATCAGGGGCCAGGCGCTCCTCAATGGATGTGGTTGTATATGGGGGGGGTCCAAAATTGCGCAAGCCTCTTCTGTCTTCGATCGCTCAAGCGTTAGGGAGATGAAGAGAGACTGATGAAGTTTCTGAAAGATGCCTCGTTTAAATACAGGTCTCGATCGATCGAGAAGGTTCGATCGATCAAACGTTCGATCGATTGAGGCCTGCTGAAGCGCTCGAGGTTTTGATTATCTCAATCGATCGAGATATGTTCGATCGATCGAACTTGGAAGTTCTACAATATAACTGATTGAGAAATTATACACCCCCAACTAACCAACATTGTTCTGGACATACAGGAAAGTGATAAAAACAGTTTATTGACAGGACGTGTAAGCCAAAAAGTCATCATCAAAATAGAAAATTGCAAGTTTTTATAAATAAAACATTGTAATAGCATTCATTTGCAACATTACTGCCCCCAGCATGGTATTTAAAACCTTATTAATAACGAAAAACTAAAATAAAGCTTAAAATAATAAAACTTTATCTAGGAATACACTTCAATTGATGAAAGAAAAATGAAATGACAGAATATAATTGAAGTGAAGCACTACTCTTCAAGCATGAAGATTTCTTCTTCCACAACTTCTTTCTCCGCCAGAACTTCAAATGTGGAGTCTAACCTTGATGATTCCCTTTCCCAGAACAGTCGGAAAGCAGCTAGGACATCATCGAGCAAGTCGGAACTCTCTAAAGAATCGATTTCACGGGCAGTAGGTGATCCGGATAGGGACAAGGATAACGGAGTGTAATTTCTCATCGGACTTTCCTCTTGCGACGGAGTACCCGGGGACCATATATATGGTCCGAATCCATGAAACAGTTGATGTGGAAGGTACAGGGGTGGAAACATTGGATTCATAGTAAAATTCCTGACAAAGGAAAACAAAAAGAAAACGAAGAAATAAATCAACTAGAACAAAGGAAAGAACTAACAGAAAGAATTAAACAAAGAAAAACGAAAAGAGAAAGGAATGTGACCAAGATTTAACCTCACTATTGGCATGATAGACCCAAATGCACTAGCAGTTAGAGGGCAGTGAAGCCGAAACAACACATAATGCATGTGCACATAAATATAAGGAACCGATTCGATGACAAGGAAGTCGTCAACATACGTGAATACAGCATTATGGCGTTCGGGCACCACATCCTGTAAATCTTCTTCTTCCCATGGTTCCCACATTGAGTCATTTTCCCATTGTGGCAACAGTGCATCATCCACTTCCCCAGCAAAGTACCCTTCTGGTTCCCCCTCATCTCCAGAGAGGTCCATATGCTCAAATGGGTTAATGAGGAGGAGTGCAGGATCATAAGGGATGTACCCATGGGTCAGGTCCACTACATCATCTGCCCCTGGTCCTTGATAAGGAAAAAAGCAGAATGCTATCTCGTCGGCAGTCCAAGGGGGGTTAGGATATTCCAAATCAGCCCATGACCCTATGGAATGAACATCGTCGTCCCTCATTTTTAATATCCTGCAAGGGAGAGACAGCAAGGAATAGTAAATTAAGAATCGAAATCACATTCAAAAAGACAGAAAAGAACAAAACAAACAAAATGCAGTAAAAGAAAAAGTACAACAACATTGTGAAAATGCACTCGAGCGTTCTAGGTCGAGGAATAATCGGGCTCATCCAGTTGGATGTGCTCGACCTCGGGTTGGAAATCCTCTAAGAACGGTTTTAACCATTGGCCATTAACCTTGAAACTTCCGTCGTTCTTAGGATTAAATAACTCGACGGCCCCATGTGGAAAGACAGATTTGACTATGAAGGGTCCTGTCCACCGAGATCAGAGTTTTCCTGGGAAGAGATGAAGGCGAGAATCGTATAATAAAACTTTCTGTCCCGGCTCAAAAGATTTTTGAAAAATCATTCTGTCATGGCGAGCCTTCAACCTTTCCTTGTGGAGTCTAGCATTGTCATATGCATCTCGACGTATTTCTTCCAGTTCAGCCAACTGGAGTTTCCGGAGATGACCTCCCTCTTTAATGTCGAAGTTTAATGAGCGTGTCGCCCAATATGGTTTGTGCTCGATTTCGACAGGAAGGTGACATGCCTTATCGTACACTAACCTATATGGGAACATCCCCAGATTTGTCTTAAAGGCCGTGCGGTACGCCCATAAAGCATCAGTCAGTTTATAAGCCCAGTCTTTCCTGTTGAAACTAACCATCTTTTCTAGTATATGCTTGATTTCACGGTTAGCCAACTCTGCCTGCCCGTTTGTTTGTGGGTGGTAGGCTAGAGCGATCTTGTGATTGACCCCGTATTTCTTGAGTAGTGATTCCAAAGGCCTATTGCAAAAGTGCTTGCCTTGGTCACTTATTAATGCTTTTGGGGTTCCGAAACGCGATAGGATATTTTCCTTAAGGAAGGACATTACTGTTTTGTGGTCATTGCGTCTTGTTGGTATCGCTTTCACCCATTTTGATACATACTCCACAGCTAGGAGTGTGTATTCGCAGTTATTTGATTTAGGAAATGGGCCCATAAAGTCTATTTCAATTGTGCTAATAGGGGTTAAGGGCATAGAGTTCCTTTTCGAAATTGTACCAAGCTTCTGACAGCGTTGGCACAATTTACAAAAAGAATAGGCATCTTTGAACACGGTGGGCCAATAGAAGCTGCTGTGTAGGACTTTTTGTGCGGTCTTTTGGGAGACAAAATGGCCACCGCAGGCTTTAGAATGACAAGAGCCCAAAATTACAGTTATGTCCTTATTTGGGACGCAACATCTGATGACCTGATCAGCACAAAACTTGAATAGGTAGGGGTCATCAAAAAAGAAATGACGTGCGAACGAAAGGAACCATTTCTGATTTGACCAATGACTTGGGGTCTCTCCCATAACAAGGAAATTTATTATATCCGCGTACCAAGGCAAACTGGAAACAGCCATCAGTTGCTCGTCTGGGAATTCATCTTTTATTGGTACGAGTTCAATGTTGTCAGTAAATGTCAACCGAGATAGATGGTCGGCAACCACATTCTCTACTCCCTTTTTATCCTTGATTGTGATATCAAATTCCTGGAGTAGGAGTATCCAGCGGATAAGCCTTTGCTTCGCATCCTTCTTAGATAGTAGGTACTTGAGGGCTGAGTGGTCTGTAAAACAGACGATTGGGGACCCTATCAGATAAGACCTAAATTTGTCTAGAGCAAAGACTATTGCCAGTAGCTCTTTCTCGGTGGTTGTATAGTTCATTTGAGCTTTGTTGAGTGTTCGGCTGGCATAGTATATTACATAAGGCTTATTATCCTTCCTCTGTCCTAGGACTGCACCAATGGCATAGTCACTAGCGTCGCACATTAGTTCAAATGGCAAACCCCAGTCAGGTGCCTGTATTATCGGTGCAGAGGTAAGGTGTTCCTTTAGTGCCTCAAAAGATGTTTGATAGTTATCTGACCACTCAAAAGGTGCGTCTTTGACTAAGAGTTGGCACAGTGGTCGAGAGATCGCACTAAAGTTTTGGATAAAGTGATGATAAAATCCTGCGTGTCCCAGAAAAGAGCAGATGTCTTTAGCTGTACGGGGGACCGGTAAGTTTGAGATAATATCGATTTTTGCTTTATCGACTTGGATACCTTTATCGAAAATAATGTGGACGAGGACAATTCCCTTGGTCACCATGAAGTGACACTTTTCCCAGTTTAGTACTAAGTGTTTGTCCTCGCATCTTGCTAACACTTTCTCAAGGTTTTCCAGGCAGTTATTGAAACTATGGCCAAACACTGAGAAGTCGTCCATAAAGACCTCGAGTGTGTGTTCGACCATATCACTGAATATGCTCAACATGTACCGCTGAAAGGTAGCAGGTGCGTTACATAAGCCGAAGGGCATACGACGATAGGCGAATGTACCGAACGGACACGTGAATGTCATTTTCTCCTGATCTTTCAGAGCAATTTCAATTTGATTGTAGCCACTATATCCGTCCAAGAAACAGTAATATTTATGACCCGCCACTCTTTCTAGCATTTGATCCATGAATGGCAATGGAAAGTGGTCTTTCCGGGTCACAGTATTCAACTTTCGATAATCAATACACATCCGTCATCCAGTGGGGACGTGTGTTGGTACTAACTTGCCGTCTTTGTTTGGGATAACCTTTATACTAGCCTTTTTGGGTACCACCTGGGTTGGACTAACCCAAGGGTTGTCAGAGATAGGATATATAATCCCAATGTCAAGAAGTTTTAGGACTTCATTTTTAACGACTTCTTGCATATTGGGATTCAGACGCCTTTGCATTTGTCGTGAAGGTTTAGCGTCTTCATCCAGATATATCTTATGGGTGCAAATAGATGGGCTTATGCCTTTCAGGTCGGCAATAGTCCATCCCAATGCTCCCTTATGTTGTTTGAGCATTTGAATTAACTTGTCCTCTTGTTCAGAATTCAACGTGGCTGAGATTATCACAGGATAAGTCTTTTTAGTCCCCAGAAAAGCGTATTTGAGCTCTTTTGGAAGCTCCTTTAATTCTAAATCGGGAAACTGATAGTTCGAAGGCATGGCTAACTTCATTTTTGGAGGCAAGGGTTCATATGGTGTGACCCACATGCATTCAGCTCTATCCTCCTCTTTAGTTTCCATCATGAGGCAGGCATGATTTATGGCAGCGTCCTATGGAGGTGAATCGTTAGGTTTGTAGACTGCGTCACATTGTGCCACTACTACTTCCAAAGGATCTTTATAGTCAACGAAATCGGCCTCATCTTCGATGACCGTCTCAATGTGGTTGACATCCTCTTCGTCTTCGTATTCGTCAGGTCGGGGATTTTAGAATAACTTGACATTTAAGGTCATGTTCCCAAATACGATGGTCATGATACCACTTCTTATTTTGATCGTGGCATCTATGGTGTTGAGGAATGGACGTCCAAAAATCATCGGGATTTGTGAACATGGATTAGACACAGGTTCGGTGTCCAAAATCACAAAATCGACCGGGAAGATAAAAGTGTCTATCTTCACCAGAGCGTCCTCCAGTACTCCTCTAGGGTATTTGACTGACCTGTCTGCCAGTTGTAACGCAACTTGGGTAGGTTTGAGTTCACCCAACCCTAGTTGTTTATAAACTGAGTATGGCAACAGGTTTACACTCGCTCCTAGATCAAGGAGTGCATGGTCTATCCTTTGATTTCCAATTCGACACGAGACAGTTGGGGTGCCAGGGTCTTTGAGCTTCGGAGGCAATTCATTTTGAATGATTGCGCTTGCTTGGCAAGCGACATAGGCATGTTTCTTTACACTTTGCCTCCTTTTGACCGTGCATAAGTCTTTTAGATACTTAGCATAGGCTGGCACTTGTTTTATTGCATCAAGGAGTGGGAGATTGATTTTAACTTGTTTGAACAAGTCCAAGAATTTCTGATTCTTTGCCTCGTTTTGGGGTTTCTTAAGCCTTTGAGGGTAAGGCACAGGGAAAGGGCATTTAGGTAATTCGTCAATGTCAAGCTTCTTTCCGGGCCTTCTCTCAACTTCTTCTACTCGTTTAGGAGCTTCATCTTTTTCAACCAATGGTTCGTTATTATTGAGTTGCTCCTCTTCTTGAGTAGATGGTTTGCTCTTAGTCACCACTTCCTCCTCTTCATACTCCTCGGGAGTAAAATGAGGCATGTTTTGCCCTATGACCTTGCCGCTTCTCAGAGTTGTCACGGCTTTGGCATGCTCATGGTTATTGGGACCATTGTTGAATCCCTTAGGGTTTGGAAGTGGTTGAGCAAGAAACTTGCCACTCGAACCCTCTTGTCGTGCATCCATTCTTTCTAATGTCGCGGACATTTTACTCATCATTTGAATTAACTGTTGTGTTAAATTCGCGTTAGAGAGTGGATCTTCCTCTTGCACCTTTTTGTGAGGTGGCGCGTAATCATTCGCTTGTTGATTATTAGAGGGTTGAGCTTGGTTATAGTTGTTTGATCTATTTTGATGGAATGGCTGGGACTGCCTGTTGTGTTGCCCTTGATATTGATTGTTGTTATTGTAGGGCTATTGTTGTTGATATTGGTTTTGTGTTCCAACATCATTTTTCCAATCAAAACCGGGGTGATTCCATCGATTATTATTACTTTGTGAATTATAATTGTTATAGGAATCCCCCGTCCCCCTATACCCTTGCATGGCATTCATTTCCATGGGGGGGTTGTTCTTGAAAATACGGCACATTGGGACAGTATTGATTAGTGTGTCCCAACATGTTGCATGTGCCGCATGGTTCTTCAGGTAAAACCTGCCTAGAACTCTCTCCTTTCATTCCCAACTCTTCTACTTTCTTAACTAGTTCTTCATACTTATTCATCAGATGATCCTTACTTTTTAGTTGGTATAAACTTTTCTCTTCCACATGGGATATCTGTGAGCGTGGGACATCTTCGGAATTCGACCACTCATGGGCATGTTCAGCTAACCACTCGAAGTGAGCTTCAGCTTCTTCAGTGTTTTTGCGAAGAAATGGCCCTGAACTCATGGTCTCGACCAACTTTTTAGTTTCACCATTTAACCCTTCATAAAAGTAGCTTATGGTTTGCCATTTCTCGTACCCGTGATGTGGGCATGAGAGCAGCAAATCCTTGAAATGCTCCCAAGTTTGGGTGAAGGTTTCATTGCTCTTTTGTTTGTAAGAGTTTATTTGTCGTTTAAGCTTGGTGGTCATGCGAGGTGGAAAGAATTTCTTTAGGAAAGCAGTGTTCATCGCATGCCAGGTGTAGATTGAATTAGGTTTTAAGGTGAGTAACCACGCTTTTGCTTTATCCTTCAGGGTGAAGGGAAATAGCATTAGACGTGTCACGTCTACAGGATAATTCTGTGAAAAAGTTTTAGAAACATCCTCAAAGTCCTTTACATGTAGATACGCCTTCTCGCTCTCCATTCCATGGAAGGTAGGAAGGAGTTGAATCATTCCATTTTGAAATTGAAATTCGCCTGCATGGGGTGGAATGAGAATACAAGAAGGCGTAGGCGCATGTTCAGGTGTCATGAGATTGCACAAAGGACGAAGTGAATCGTCAATTGGTACGATGACATTCTCATCATTTTCACTTTGATTATCGGCCATTGAATCTGTTGGTGTTACTAAAGGATTAATAGAACTAGATGAATCGGATGAGTAGAGTGGGTTTCCGTAAATTCCTTCGATGGAATTATCAGACATAAAGGGAAAGACCCTAAGTAGTTTTTAATCTAAAGAATAAAAGAAAAAGGAAAACAGAAAGAGATAAGGATAGATTGAGGTAATCTAAGCGTTAGCTTGTCGCCGTCCCCAGCAACGGCGCCAAAAAACTTGACACGAGAATTTTTCTGTGTGCGCTTGTGTGATATACCCAAGTGTAGATGATCGTGTAAGTAGTAATCTGGTTAAGTCCAGGTCGATCCCACAGGGAAGGTGTTAAACTAAATACCTAGATTAAACTCTAAAAAGGAAAATAAAAATCAATATTTTAAAAGGATGTAGAACACAAAGTTCCACGGTTTATCAACTACTAAAGATAAAGCAATTAAACTAAATTAAACTAACGACTAACTAACAAATTAAAGCGATATTTTAAAACATGTTTTTCTTAATAAAAGGGAATGTTGGGATTACACGAATCCACCGCGATCTAGCCTTCTACCATGCAATTACGTTGAAGCTCAATGGAGTACATCCTCTACAGTATTCCGTATTTCTCTTAGGATAAAGAATCCATAGCCCTTTCATGACCGGGACTATGTCATCACAATTAAGTTTGAAACACATAAAAGCGGTTTAAAACAATAGTTAAGACTCGCACCTACAATGGTGATAGCATTGAGGGTGGTTTGCAAAAGATATTGAAGAAAAATGCCTTAAGGCTTTAAGTTTAATGGGTGCTTTGACAAACTGAGCGTTTGGGGACAGTTTGATAACAAATCAGTAAAGCAGAAAGTCTAGAAATACTGCATAGAATGTTCTCAAGAATCAGAGAGTTCGATCGATCGACGCGCTTTCAATCAATCGAACTTCTTCATCTCTCGATCGATCGAAATGTCTTCGATCGATTGACAATGTCTCTGGTCCGATCGATCGAACTAACTCCGATCGATCGAACACAGAAATTATTCTGCTGCATGGCAGAGGCTTAAGATCATGGTTTCATCATGATCTCCCAACCTGGGGATTACTCAGACATAGTCTGAAGAGTCTCAGATGTGTTTTCAACGTAAAGATTCATTAAAGTGTTGTTTGGTTATGATTTAATTATGTAATCTTTGAAAACTTAAAGTTTTAAACTATCTAACATGCAAAACTACGAGATAACATATTATACTACTATAAACTACGTGCAGAATGTAAATAAAACAATAAAGGAGTAATCTGAAAAGAAGAACTTTGATTAAACTAAGAGAATCCAAGCTACAAAACCAATAATCTTTGAAAAACCTACAAAACAAGAAGACAAAGCTCTCTACTCTCTATGAAACTGATGACAAGTAAAAGTGGGTGTCCTATTCGACGTGAACACAACTGGTATATATAGAAAAACCTAAGGCTAGGATTAAAAAAAATGTCTCCGCTGCGTGCGCGTAAGTTCTGATAAAAGCCATGTTCGATCGATCGAACATCTCTCGATCGATTGAACTACTGGGATCTTCGAGTGCTTGAACTGTTTTGATCGATCGAAACCTCGATCTATCGAGCCTTCTTCGATCGCTCGAAACTCTCTTTTCATTTTTGACTTGTCTTTATTGAACCCAAGCACTTCCTTTTTATCTTGCTTATTCAATTCTTCACACAGCAATAGTAATCTGCACACATAACCACTAAAATAATGCCACTTATCATATATTAATCATATTATGTAAAAACTGACATTGTAATTCAAATTGCAGATAAACAGGGGAATTGTATACTAATTTAGTGTATTTTCTTCTTTTAGCGCAGTTGTATTTTACAAATACCCCCGCTTGTCAACTTCATCTTCTGAGACACGTATCCATGCTTTATACAATGCTTCATCTTCTTTTTTAGTCCAATTGGGATTTCGTTCCTTTTGTTGTGTTTAAATATTCTTCTTCTTTTGTGTTGTGTGAGGTTGTGGATCACTATTTGGCAAGGTTTATTGGATGGGAATTGAGATTGTCCAAAACAAAATTGAGGATTGAACATAGTAGGCGGGTATTGTGGATTGAACAAGTATTGTTGTGAAAATGTCTGAGAACCATATTGCGATGGTTGGGAATGTGATTGAGAATCAAATTGAGGTGATTGTTGGTAGTTACAATGTGGGTAGAATTGAGTGTTAAAAAATGGAGGACGATGATCCATTGGGCAAGTTGAACTGAGTAATGTGGAGAACTACTAAAAATTAAATTGAGAGTAAAAAGAATGAGAATTTATAGAAAAAAATTTTATCTGATTATACAAGGAAAAAAAAAAAGAAATTGTAACAGTTATAAATATAGCTGTTGTGTGTGAAATGTTTGCATTTGATATATAGTCGTTGTATGTGAACTGGGTGTTTGAAATGTAACTGTTACGTTCACTTATCTGTACTAATATTTAAAAGGAGAGCTAAATCCTCTCCTCTTACCCTATGCCACTTGACATTTTATATTTTTTTTCTTTTTGCCATGACATTTTCTAAATTTCTCGCGTGGCATGTTCCCACTTCTTGCACAACTCTTCATCTACCTCCATTGAATTTGGTATGAAAAGTTTGAATACACAAATCAAACATGTGACTCTTGCTCTTCTTTCCTCTCAAATGACATCTACAGGTTACATATATATGCTTGCAGACATTTTATAAAGTAATCAAAACCCAAGAGAAGTTGTGCTAAACAAAATCCCAATAGACTACTTACAAATATTTACACTCAAAGCCATCATTATACTCAATTGTAGGGGTACAAAAAAATCCGACCCCGAAACAACCGACAAAACTGAGGGCATTCGGTCGGTTTTCAAACTTATAGTCCAAGAAGAAAACTGAACTAACCGACCAAAACACCTCCAAAACCCCGACCAAACCGAGCCGATTGGTCGATTTTTTTTATGTGACAAAAGCGAAGAAAACCAACCGTGAACACCCCTACTCAATTGTTCAGTTCTGAACTGGACCTCGGTATAGAGGGTCTAATTAACAGGCCTCTAATTCAATCTTGACAGCTCATTAAGGCAATAGTATACTCAAGCACAACAATGCAAAGGTTTATGCTTCTCTCCCCCATAATGATGTGTTTGCCAATAGATTTGAATGAATTTTTGCTCTATCACTATTTTAAGTTTGTGTTGTAAGTTCATCGGCATGGTTTTGTTGTTAGTATAAAGTGAAATTCTGCATTGCTAATTGAAAAGTTAATTCAATTAGAAGGCCTCAAATAAACGTCTTAAAATTGTTTGAACAGTAAATAGAAGTGGAACAGAATTACCGGATCGGTAGCCTCTTTCAAAAGCATCTTGGACCGAGTCGCGGATCTCGCTATCTTTAAGACGTTTCGCGGCTCTGCCCAAAGTGTGCAAGCAGTTCGTACATGCCACGTCGTCCCCAGGATAAAACAGCTCAGAACTTCCTCTATCTCAGATTTTCTTTGCACTAAGAAAAACTGGAATACTAAATACCTTTCAGACTTAGTTGCTCGGTAACTACAAACTGAAAATAATTTTTTCCTTTGGAAGCCGAACTCAAATATTTTACTCTCTTTCAGAAAACTTGAAACTCCCTAAGATCTGAGATTCATTTCTTTGTAATGGGAATTTTTCTGATTGGAGAGCCAATCAGTCAGTGAGGATATATTCTTCTTATAACTCATAGCTTGATCATTGTTAATGGCTATAAGCAGGTCTTCAACAATCAGTCGTTGCAAAGATAACGTTTATATTCTAGAGTTATTATATGATTGTTATAACATAACTTATACACGTGCATATATATATACATATATTATATAATATTACATACTACTCAACCGTGGCTCAACTTCCCGACGGTTTTAAAAATAATAACTCACTATTACAATATGTAACATACTCTTAATTAGTATATCAATTATAACAAGGGGCAATTGGTGATAAATCTATTTTAGGGTGATGTTTTAGTATTAAACCCATCAAGCAAAAAATTTAGTTACAAGTCCTCTCTCCCTTCAATTGACTACACTTTCCTCACCATTTGCTAAAATTGCTACACAATAGGTGCGAAACTACAATGAACTCCGACGACCTCACCGGACCTCTGGTGACCACCACCAAGACCTCCCCTGACCTCCGGCGACCTCGTCGGAGCTCCAGCGACCACAAACACTACTTTGTTTGATCTCTCCAATGACCACAACCACAACCTCTCCTGACCTCCTGCAATCACCACCACAAATGCATCTGGCCTCCAACGACCTCCACCATGACCTCACTTGATTAATTTCTTCACAACCAAGCTACAAACATCCAGATTGGGGGCAACACCACTGCAACTCCATCACCTCTATTACAAAAGTTTGATAAATTTCTCAGAAAAATATTGAGACATTTCTGTGGATACCGGGCTTCCACCGCTTTGTTTGTTTTGAAACTTGTTTTGAAAAGGAAAAGAAAAGGGTCTGTTGAAAATAGATACAGAGTCGCCACTTGGTCTTTAAGGAACCAAGAAACCTGTTTTTGACTCACCCAAATGGATAAAGGGCACCGGCCCTTCATAACCAAAGAACTTGGTTCGGGGTTTTGGTACGAGAGAGGAAGGAGCCTTTGTCGCGACTAAAACACCCTCAACTCGCCCCGTTTTTCGACGGGCCTCAATTAGCATCCAAATAATCATCTTATACTATGTATGGTTCGGCAATTAATACTATGATAGTATATTACATCACATAAGAAACTTGAAATAGAAGATCTAAAGATAAAATATCATTCATAAGATCTAAGTCAAATATCATGCAATGTAAAGTGAAAGATCACGCAAATAAACCTAGGAAAAATCGTCTAATCATGTATCAAGTAATTAGTTTCCTTAATCTAAAGGGGACATGAATTATTCTTGAAACAAATAAATAGAGAAATCAAAATATGCTTAGCAAGCTAACATGATGCATGTTATTCTTTGAGAAAAAAGAAGATCTCTCAATCCCCGGAACGGATGAGAATAGGATGATTAGATTGAGGGGAGCATGAACGTGTGATCATAATCATTCCTTATAATCTTCTTAGATTAGGAGTTACAAAAACCCCAAATCTTTGCATGGATGCAATGTATGTATCTAGAATGTGTCAAGGTTGTAGTGTGCTTTGTGTTCATGGATTCCTAGAATGACTTAGAAGTCTCAAATGTGTATGAATGGATGGATGAAATCAACATGGGATATGTCCAAATGTAGTGTGAACTACTTCCTAAGATATGAACTAATTTGGAATGCATATAAGCATCAAATCAAAGAATGAAAGTTAAAATGTGCTTGCTGTGAATAGTGGACAGAACAGTGACTAGATCTTTGAAAAATTGAAAAGAGGGGTTAGGAATGTTTTCAATGCATGATTTTTTATGGAGATGTTCCTTCTTGTGTCTAGAACACAACCCAAAAAGCCAATATTTAATAACTATCACAGATTGAGAGAAATCATATAAACAATAGAGGTCACTCAGAAACAGAGTCCAGTCGACAGAAATGTTGAAAACTCTTAGAAAATGAAAACGAATGATCTAGAGGCCCATTTTATACAGAAAGTTCCCTAAGACATTGAAGTTTAAGGGAAAAATAAGTTTGGACCACCCCTTTTGGAAAAGTTTTCCGTAAAACAAGTTGAAAGTAGACCAAGCTGCTGTGACAGCAGAGGCAGAATGTTTAGAAAGAATGTTTGGGTCCAAATGGACCATTTTCAAGTACTTCCAAGTCAAACCAAAAATCATGGGTGTTCTCCAATGAGTTAGGAAGACTTTCCAAGTGGCCTTGCATCTATACGTTGAGTATTGAGTTCTAGAGAAATCTTTAAACTCAGCTCACTCACTGTTTTGACTCACTGTTTTGAAGATTTTGGGGAAAATAAGGTTTTCTTTCTTGAAATCAAAATGAGAGGGATTGAGGGGGGTTTTGAAGTAGTGGTTTTGAAAGTGTATTTTCAATACTCAATGAAGATTATAACCACTTAGAATGCCAACATCAAGCTCATCATCAAGAACCTCCAAGATTGTTGGAGAGACTTATTTTTATTTGAGCATAACTTCAATACACTTCAAGGAGACCTTGGAGGTATTGAAGTTATGATCATCATCTATCAAACATATTTTTGAGGTCAAGAGTTACTATCCATAAGGATTCACTCACCCCAAACTTCATGTCATCATTTAGATGATGATGAACTAGTAAGTAAACAAAGAAAATAAAAAAGAAATGAGGTAAGAAGAGATGAACATAATATGAATAAGCAAGTAAATAGCAATCAATAGATGATAATCAATGTGATTTTGGACTTGTAGCTTGGTGTTTCACTCATAGATTTTGACATTTGGACATGGAAGTAGCTTCTTAACTCAAGAATGCTCAAGAATGGTGATTGGGGGTGTTTGGAATGTGAAGTATAAGAGAGGTAATGGAAGAAAACAAGATTAAAACTCACTTTCTATAGCAAAATAGTAGGAGGAAGCTCCTTTTCTCTCTTCTAAACCTATCTCTATCTCTCTTCTTCTCTACAACTTTTCAAGCTTTTGCACTTGGCCCCCCTAAAATGAAGAGCAATGAGGGGTTTAAATAGGCCAATTTGGGGTGGTTTTGGAGTTTTAGAAGTACTCCCATTGGTCCCAAACAACTGTGAACATAAAACTATGTCGTTTTGGCTTTCAATTAATCAAATTGGACCCCCAAAAAAATTACAAAAATGGACTCTGCGAGGGTTGAGTGCCGCGGCGGCACTGGGCCAGTGCCGCCACTGGGCCAGTGCCGCGGCGGCACTGCTCCTCAGAAGCCCAGAAAATTACGTTTAGGCCCCCAGAGGTTCCGTTATTCGCGAAAAGGCCCTATTTCGTCCGAAATTCACAGAAAATGCATACGAACTCCAAATTGAGGTTGTGATATACCGTTGGAAAGGTAATGGAGTCTACTTTACATAAAAAATAGTTCGGGGATAGGTCACTTTGAAAAGTTTTGCGGTATTCGCGATAAAAGCCGATTTGATCGCCTTTTTCGCCTTTGAAAATTCATAATAAATTCGTTTTAAATCCAGAAATTATGTGCGATATACCGTTGGAAAGCTATTGACCTCTAGTATCCATGAAAAATATTTGAAAATTGTTTCGGTGCCCCGATTCCAAAGTCAAATCTTGGTCAAACTGGTCAAACTTGGGATTCCCGGGAAGTTCTGGGAACCTCTGGGAGTTCCCATGAGTTGACGTTTTCGCTCGATTCTCTTTTAAAACTCATTTTAATACTTTTCTAATGATTTTGGTGAATTCGGATGATTTCGGTCAAACTTGGTCAAACTTGGTCAAACCTTGGTCAAACCGGTCAACGAGGACTTTCCGGGAACTTCCGGGACTTCCGGGGGTCTCTGGGAGCTGACGATTTTATTCGATTTTACTTAAAAACTCATTTTATCGTTTTTCTTACGACGTAGCATGTTTCCAGAACTTTGGGACCAAATCTGGGAGTTTTCGGGCTTTCAGGGGCATTTTGGTCATTCTGAGCATTCTGAGAGACAGAATTAACTTCCAAGAGTCCTTTTGAGTCTTTTCGATCATTGTGAACCACCAAGCTATGGGTCTCCTAAATCTGATGGCCGACAAAATGGGGTATCTACAATTTCTCAAACTTTTTTTAAGAAATTTATCAAACTTTTTTGTACTAAATTTCTCAAGTCTGGCCTTGAAAAAAAACTAAAAGACATGGAGAGAGATAGAGAGAGAGGAGTGCAGAAGAAGAAGAACCACGACCTCACCTGATTAATCTTTTCACAGCCAAACAAAAAAATCCAGATTGGGGGTAACACCACAGCATCTCTGTTACCTCTGTCAAAAAAAGTTGATAAATTTCTCAAACTATTTTAGAGAAATTTATCAGACTTTTTTGTGTTAAAATTTCTCAAGTCTAGTCTTGAAAAAAAAACTAAGAGAGAGAGAGAGAGAGAGAGAGAGAGAGAGAGAGAAGTGCAGAAGAAGAAGAAGAAGTCATCGCGGCGGCATCGAACCTAGATCTAGATCTCAGATCTCGCAGTGGTGGTCATGATGGTGACTTCGATGATGATCATCGGCGATGGTGGTGGTGGAGATGTCAATGGTGATGGTAGTGGTGGCGATCCACGATGATGGTTGTGCTAGAGACGTCGATGGCGATGGTAGTGGTGGCGATCCACGGTTGTGGTGGAGACGCGATGGCAATAGTGGTGGTGATAGTGGCGACGACGGCGATGGTGATGTTAATTGACGATGATAGTGGTGCTGGCCGGCGATCGTCGCCGATGGTGATGGTGATGGTGATCTCTGCCTCTCTCTCTTTCTCTCTCTCTCTAACTGGAAATGGAAATGAATGAAAATGGTATATTGGTCAGAACTAAAAGTAATTGAGTTTATCCCCAACAATTTCCACCAAACATATATCCTTGTCTCCAAATATTTTTCCTTTGTGTCTTATAACCAAATAATTCTCCTAATTTGGTATTTAATACCAAATTTCCATTATAACAAAGTAATAAAAGTTAATAATTTCTATTTTGAGATAGTACTAAAATATAACAATCCCCCACTATTTTAAAATACAAATTTATAAAAGTTTTTATTCCTTTTTTTCAATTACATATTCACGGCTAACAATTCAATCTTGACAGGCCTCTAATTCAATCTTGACAGCTCACAAGGGCAATAGTATACCCAAGCAAAACAATGCAAAGGTTAAGCTTCTCTCCCCCATAATGATAGTGTTTGCCAATAGATTTGAATGAATTTTTTGCTTTATCACTATTTTAAATCGGCATGGTTTTGTTGTTAGTGTAAAGTGAAATTCTGCATTGCTAATTGAAAAGCTATTTCAATGGTTATGATTTGATGATCTCTTTTCTTCAATAAGATTCAAGAATTATGTTATTTTTCTTAAAAGTATTTTAGTTAAATTGTTTTAACATTTTTATAAGCTATTCAGTTTTTAGATTCATCAGGCTTGCAATCCGTGTATAGCACGAGTTATTGACTAATTTAAACAATTTTTTAAGCCCAGTCAGCACTCTAAATTGCTAGCTAGAATTGCATGTACATTAACTGCCGACACAAGGGACCCACACTTAGCATGGGGGTTAACCGTTCCACTACGCCACCTATTTTGCACATTTAACCAATTCTGACACAAACGTGATCACGTGACCTTTCCACTACTGATGCTCTAGCCTCTAAGGGCCTTGTAGCACCGAGTACTCCACAGAACACAGTAAGCATATATTTCTCTGAGACTATTATATTATATAAATAAATAAAATAAAAAAGGCCCAAGTTTAACATCCTAGGTTCTTGAATTCAACGAGGGAATGAAAACTAGCTCCTTCGTGTTTTTCATCATTCTTCAATAAAATTAACAATTAAAAAAAATTTGTAGAACAGAATTGTATAGAAGATAAGGAAAATGACTCTACACTCAAAAATTTTAATTTATTTCTCAACTTATTCTCCTTCTTCCCTATTTTTCTCATCGTTTACCTTATTAACCAAACAGAGAAAAAATTATTCATCTCTGTTTTCTTTTATATTCCCTAGTGAAATCGAAGAAGCAAACAAAGCGTAAAATTATTAACCAGCACGTTTCAGAAATCACCATCTACTAAACCATGCCATTAGGACTACCAGTCTCAGAATCAAAATCATTATAGTTTCATTCAGTGAAGCAAACTGATAGCCTAACATTTACTGAATCCCAGCCCAATCTCGATTTTAAAAATAAAAATAAAATTTCAAGGAGAACCCCAAAATATTACCGAGTTCAACAATTAAAAAAAAAAAAAAAAGGCCCCAATTCATCATGAAAAAGAAAAACCTTCCTCCAGACATTTCGTGCGGCTGTCTTGCATTTTGTGCTGAAATAAAGCAGGGTTGCTAGTAACGACAGCATCCACACCCTCAAACAACATTCTCTGCATGGAGACTTCATCATCTACCGTCCACGCATATACCTTCTTACTCCTCCTGTTCTAATCACCAACATCATGTTATAAATGAATATAAACACACCAATTTACAAAAGCATACAGAGGAAAATGAAAATGTTATCCTACCGATGAAGTATTTTCACAAGCTTGTCATCAATTAAAGGGTGGTATACACCAACTACTCCAGCAGCTCTCATCCTTAATAAGTTAGTTCTAATCCCAGTAGAAGGATCCTCCATGACTATGTAGCCGACCTGAAAAACCACCATTCACCCAGTTACACATGCATATAGCTTAAAGTTAAAAGAAGGCATCACTAGCTTTTAAAATAAGAGTAATGTTATGCTTCTCAAATCCAAATCTCAAATGATGTGGCTGTGAACCTACTAGATTTTGATTAGAGGATGTTGAAGTGACCCTTTAGTTGTCAATGGATCCACTGGATTTTGATTGGTGCAACATTGAATTTTTTACCCTTGCCATCAATGTGGGACCAATATATACACAACCTATCACTGTTTCACCTTATTTCCCAAACCCATCACCTTTTTAAAGTCGCTAGTTGAAGTAACGACTTCACCAAAAAAATTCTGAAGAAATCACTAGTCCAACTCGAGACTTCTGGCCGCAACGAGAAGTCGCGAGTTAAACTAGCGACTTCTATTGACATACACACTAGAATCTCTTACAAAAAGAAATTGAAAATGAGAAATCGTAAGTTCAACTAGCGACTTCTCATTTGGCCAAAAGTCACGAGTTGGACTAGCAACTTATACAGATTTTTTTTTTTTGTGAAGTCGCTACTTGAACTAGCGACTTTAAAAAAAATGATGGATTTGGGAATAAGTTGAAACAGTGATGAATCGTGTATATATTGGTCCCACTGTGATGGGTTGGGTAAAAAATTCGTGCAACATTATTTGGGATGGGGATTTGAGATTTGAATTTAGGAAGCATAGAAATACTCTAAAATAAATATTGAAAGTTTGATGTAACACCAGTAAATTATAGCCCACTTGGAGTTCCTATGTGATACGCCAAAAATTGTCCAGTAATCCAGTGCTCCAGGCCTGACCTCCCGACCTCTAGGCCCGACCTCCAGTGCTCCAGGTCCGACCTCTCGATCTCCAGTGTTTCGGGTCCGATTCGGGTCCGACCTCCAGTTTTCCGGGTCCGACCCCGACCGATCGACCTCCAATCCAGGGCCTCGGGTCAGACCCCGACCTATAGGTCAGAATACGCAGTCCAATTACAATACAGTTCAGGTCCAGCTAACTCAGTGGCGCGCCCCAAACTGCTCGGACTCTGGCAGTTTCCTAAATCAGCTAGGAAACCTTTCAGATACGCATAAACAGTATCCTTATCAGGTTAGGAAACATTCCGGATATACAGCTATCATTGTAACTGTCAATTAGTTACCTAATCAGACTCAAACGCCTTATCAGGGAGGACTCTTCCTTCTATAAAAGGTCCTCCTATCCCTCTAAGAGGGGAACCCGATCTCGAGTTTATTTGAACCAACCATCTTACATTGTCAAGCCTCTTCCAAGAAACCATAATATCATCCCTGCATGGCCGCCCTTGATAGTTCCAATCACTATTGTTGGATCACCAAGGTCCATGCAGCAGTTTCTTATACTTAGTGGAAATGCTCTGACACACACGTGGACGTAGGTTACTTTATTAGCAAGGCTAAACCACATACAAACACGATGCCTATATTTCTCTTTCCCTCTCTTCTATGCTTTTAATATGCTCTTAAACCCTAAATCCGACCAGCACCCAAAATTGCATCATCACCATGAATTCAGTCTTTGTAAATCATTTTGATGGAAGATTCCTAGGTTTTCTCAAGGTCAACAAATTTTTTATTTTAAGCATAATTTTTAGATATACTACCATGCTATGGAGTAGATTTTCATTCTAAAGGATGAATTTCTGGAAAGGAACCTATGTGACAAGCAAATGGGACAATTAATTTCAAGGAGACAACCAAACACACCCTTAATTTAAAAATACAAATAAAAAAATGTTCAAGTCTGAAAGAACTTTCCACAAATTCATCCACGCATGCAAGCACTTGATGCAAATGAAATATGCATGAAACCGCCAAGACCTGAGGCTTAAGGGGAAAAAAAAGATTTGATAATGCCTTAGTTCTGAGTATACTACATGTCCGATCATTTTTGTCTTCTACCAAGGATTAGACTCCTGACAAACTAATTATATAGAGGAGATTAGACAGATGAAGCCCGTATGTAAAACTGTTGAGCTACCCACCCAACCCAAGCACATATAGAGCCTTGCTGTGCAGAAGGCATGGAGGTATCCACTTTAAACACAATAAAGAAACAACTTATACTAGGGTAATAACATGGCTATCATTTTTCTCTAGAGGATTACCCATGAGTATAATACAACCCTATTGTGGAAAAGGCATCCGAGAATCCACTTCAAACACAAAAAGCAATGAGGTCACATGGTTATGATTTATCTGTCGTTTACAAGTCATTCCCTAGAAGGCCAACATTTCATCAATTAATTAAAAGTCATATTCACCCAATAAAACTGAGTAAATGTCAACTTCACAACTCTTTCCAATTTATAGTCCTGCAGAAACAAAATTAGTTCCAACAAAAGGAGGAAAAAAGAGGTTAAAGAAATGAACCAGTTCTTACCGTGACATCAGATGACAACTTCATTACATCCCTGGCTAAACTGTCACTTTTAGCCCATACAAGGCAATTCTTACAATGTGTTCTTGCAACCTACAAAGAAAGCCAGAGGTTTCCAAACTTAGAAGTCATTCCAGCTGAAGATAATTCAGATTTCAACTAGCAGATGGTAGTGTCAAAGCAACAATGATATGATCCAAATACGCGTAGTTTCGATAATTTGGAGGGAGGGACTTAACTCTCCCCAACTAGTTATTAAAATTTCCCTTTATTGTGAATGGGAAACAATCAAACTTAGGCCTTGTCAGAACCATTTAATCCCTTTGACATTGTACCAAAGGTCAAAAAACTACCAAGTCGATCACAATGTACACAAGAAGTATACGACAAATACAAAACATAATCCTAATTCATCTTGGACCTCTACGAAGTTCAGACTATCCATGTACATCTCCTTTAATTCAACAAGAAAGGGAGCTTGACGAAGTATCTATTAAGCGAAAAATAGGGCCGCCTCTTCAGAAAATCTCAAGTTTCTTTCCTTCCATATCCACCAGCAGCTAGGAAGCACCGGTGCGGATCTAGGGACGCTAGTGCGGGGAGTTCGGAAATTTTCTCAAAATCAAGAGTGTGTGTGCGGCGGGAATACTTATATAAAATATTAAATATAAATTTTACATAGTATTTATATAGTACTACCACTATTTTATTTTCTAATTAAGACATAAAATACACAAACTACTAATTAAGACACAATGACACAAATAATAGTTTCTAACCAAATCCATTCCTATTTCCTAGTGACTCTTACCCAAAAAACATAGAACTAATCAATATAAATAGAAATAACAAACATAGAATCCTATATTTGCTCTTCTATTTTTATTTGTGTTCCGAACCCCACAAGTTTTCCAAATATTATGAGTAACCCCCGTACCTTCTAAAAAAATTTTAAAAATTGTTGTCATCCTCACTCTCGGCGTGTCCACCAGACTTGTCCGCACCGCACTCAAACATCGCAAAGGACTCAAAATGTGTCCACAAGCACTCCCGGCGCACTCCCACCACACTAAGTGCGCATCTGGCACCAGTTTCAAAGCACTCGTGCTTCATAGACCAGCACAGACAAATAGGAGCCACAAGTTAGCTCGTGGATGTTAAGGGACTAACCACTGAAGAGAAAACAAGGGCAAAAGCATAGACCAAACATTCCTACCCCGGAGCATAGCAAACACAATTAATTAATAGTCTCCTCGTCCTTTTTGCGCTATCCATATAGATTTTATTTCATTGAAGAATCTAACTATCTTGAAGTCTCCCCCATGGCACCAAGAATCCTTCCATCTACTTCCCATCCCCACAAGCTCCCATGATATAATTATGCACATTGCTTACTTGGCCATACACCAAAAAAGACCCAACTTGATTCTTTCTCCACAAAAAATTGACGTTACCGATATAGAAAAAACCTTTGCTATACTTTCTCTTCTACCACTATATTACCCCAAAAATCATTGATAAACAATTTGTTGGACAATACTCAATGCAATTACCACAAAATATACAGATTCCGAAATCAATACTGCACCCCGCTCCCATTGTGTCCAACAAAAAAGAAATACTACCTCCCCACCCCCGACATTATATAGTCCCCGATAATCTTAATCCAAAAATCATCCTGGTCACAAACTGTGAAATATATCTCCACTAATCACTTCCATTTTTGTTTCATGTAAGCAAAGCACATTAGCTCTCTACTCCCTCACTCTCAGAGAAGATTTCACCGCCTCCCTCTAGTTCGGGTCATTTAATCCCTGAATGTTCCAAAACAATATTTTTATCCTTATTACTTAATAACGTACCCCCTCCCTTTCATTTTCCCTCCCTCGAATTATGTTCCCTTCTACGCCCCTCTTGCATCAAAATTTACAGTAGTTATTAACCTCAACTCCCTTCACCTTTTAATTTATTTTATTTTTTTCCTATCATCTTTTCTGTTTTACAATTTTTGAGTCAACTCAATAGTCTCATTATAATATATTACATCCTCCTCAAAGCCTTGTCTTTATCCATCAACATCCTCCTCAAAGCCTTAAAAGATACCACTAGCTCCTTTTTAAATTCGTTTGCCATTTGATTAACCTCATATTTTGCATAAGTATAGCTTTATAATTGTGCAAAATACCATTCTCGGAGCTTCTTAGTACATTATTTATGCACATTCCTCGCATAACCCTCATTTCTATTGTTTACATCTTTTACACGGGTTGTGTGAGTGTTTTGTAGGTCAATTTGGCAATCCGAGTTGGAAGGTAAAGTCTCGGTTGAAGATCACTACCATTGCGGCCACTTCTTGCCCCTTTTTTTTAGCCTCCAAGACCACATGTTTGGAGGTTGTTCAGGACTTGATAAAGGTAGCTCTGCGAATCATCTTCGCGTGGCCGCAAATTTCATCTCAATCGGAGGTCGGAGCAAGAAGTTATGGTGATTCTACGATTGGTGCGCAAACTACATGTGAAGCTGTGAAGATTCAATGAAGAGGCCCGCTCGACTGGTCGAAGAGGCCAGCTCGACCGGTCGAAGGGGCCCGCTCGACCGATCGAACTACCCTGTTTCTACACCCTTTGTTTTACAAGTTTGCCACTCCAAAGGCTTTGTATAAATACCCCATTGGGCCATTATAACTCGAATTAAAGGGTCTTGACCAAATTTTAGAGCAACTCATTTACTCTCTACCTACACCTCTTGTATTCTCTAGGTTTTCTTGTTTTTAGTTCATAAATTAGTGTAGATTTAGGGCTTGTAAGTGAGATAGTGAGAGAATGTTGTACTTTCAAAGCTTGGATTCATTTTGGAGCATTTAATGGAGCTTTCATTGAAGTTTCTTGTTGGATTATCTCTCTTGAAGTGTATATTCTCATTTATAGTTATGTATTTCTTCTTCTTTGTAGTTTATTATGTTGTAGATGCTTTAAATACCATGTGTAGCTAAATTTCTAGGTTAGGGGTCATGAACCCACCTATGAATCTTTGTTTTTCTTGAAAGTCTAAAGGGTTTGGAACTTCTTAGATGATTGAAGAGTGTTGGGATTGTAATATGCTTGTTTCTTTACCTCATTGTCATGCAATGGAGGTTATTGAATCGATATTACAAATCCAACATTTGCCCTTAGTCCCTTTAAGCTTTCATCTTTCATAGTGGGGTTGACAACCCACATATTTGATTATTAGCCCCCAAGGTACTTTGTTCACTTGAGAAGCTCCCTCCAAATCCCCAAGACTTATCCTTGTGTGATCCAAGGTTGGCAACATGACCCCTAGCCCCCTTTTCCCTTAGTTAAATCAAACTTACCAAACTAGTTCACTTGTAGTTGTTAATCGTAGCCGTTTTCTAACTAGTTAACGTACTTAGTCGTCGTTATTACCTTAACATTGTTGCATGCTAGTTATAGTCTTAGTGTTAGAAAACCCCAAAACAACCATCCTTTCTTTCTTTTTGGTTACTATAGTATAGTGTATTCGAGTCTTGAAACTATAACCTTCCGGTCCAGTCCCCGTGGAAATTGACCTCGTACCTACCCGAGTATTACTTGTTACGATTGATTTGCACTTGAATCATACATATCCTGAGAGCGAACACTATTTTATTTAAAGCTTCTTCAACCTTTGTTTTTTTAAAACGTTAGCTAAGGCTCCTCGGATAACTCAAATCAGCTATTGTAAATATAGGTCATCCAAAAGCATCAAGTTCATAGAGCTGGGAATAATCCTCACCCGATTCTAACGTGTTCGCCAAGTTAGATTCCTCTTCCATTAGAATCGAATACAAACAGAGATGCTAACCCAATATACACGTCATTACCTAAGAAGCACCGACACTCTATTTTGGCCATCGTATCAGTGTCAGCAGAGTATCCGACACCGACACTCTCCAGACACTCTCTGGAGACATGTCGGATACTCTAAATATCGTCTTGTTTATTATTAGTTTTCAAACGGACACCGCTTAAGACACAAATACAGCATGCTTAAACATGTGCAAGACACGCAAAATTGCCATTCTTAGATAATGTTTTGAAATTTTGGTATTAAACTATGATTTTTCTAAATTGTTATGCATAATGGGTGTTGATTAAAGTTCTTAAAATTGTGATGGATTTAAATCTAACATAAAAGAAAGTGTAGAATTAAAGAAGATAAAATGAAGTATATACTGAGAGTCTAAGACCAATTCATTTGGCAAATACGCAAGTAACGTAATCATGTAAATAAAATATAAATGTTGATGACTGATGATTAATGAAGACGTTCTTGAATTTTACTTATTGGCTTTGTTATTACTAAAAATGTCGTAATATTGGTGTAATTTATGTGTTTTTATGCCAATTTTGATTAGACATGGTAAAATATAGATTTAAAAGAAGAAAGAAAGATGGAAGAATAATTGTTATCTTATTCATTCACAATGTGTATGTATATATACAAGCTAAGAAAAACAGAAAAAGGAAACAAAGAAAAGAAAAGGAAAGAAAAGAAAATGAAATAGACAACTATAGTCAATTACAATTAATCTATTCCTAATCCGTCCATGAATAAGTTTGACCATAATAAATGCATATTCCAACACTCCCCCTCAAGCTGGAGATGGAGCAAAGATATCAATGAGACCCATCTTGATCAGAAACAACTTCAGAAGAGAGGGACCAACAAACTTTGTAAACATATCGGCAACTTGACTGGAAGAGGGCACAAACTCTGGGACAAATGGACAATGATTCCAAAACGAACTTTCTCTTTAATGAAATGAACATCCACTTCAATATGCTTAGTACGTTCATGGAGAACCAGTCAGAAGCAAGCATAAGGGCAGACTTCTTGTCACAGAACAACGTGGATGAGCCATTAACCGGATAACCCAACTCTTTCAGAATAGAATGCATCCATAAAAACTCACATGTTCCCTGTGCCATGGCCCGATACTTTGCCTCAGCGGAAGAACGAGAAACTACAGCTTATTTCTTGCTTTTCCATGAGAGAAGATGATTCCCATAGAAAGTGCAGAATCCAGATGTGGACCGATGATCACTCTTAAACCCAGCATAATCAGCATCAGTGAAGCAGGACACCCCAGACTGTGTACCTGCAGAATAAAATAATCCAAGACCAGGACAAGTCTTGAGATACCAAAGTATATGATGAACAGCATCAAGATGAGATGACCGTGGAGCATACATAAATTGACTCACAACACTGACTGCAAATGTAATGTCAGGTCGAGTGTTGGTCAAGTAAATAAGACGGCCAACAAGGCTCAGATACACCGAAGCATCAGGAAGAAGTTCCCCAGACTCATTAGACAGCTTATGATTGGGATTCATAGGAGTGGAGGCAGGATGACATCCCATCATACCCGTATCCTGCAGAAGATCCAGAGTGTATTTTTGTTGAGACAGTGATATACCTTGGCGAGAGCGAGCAACTTCTATCCCAAGAAAGTATCGAAGAGGACCCAAGTCCTTAACATCAAAAGATTGACTAAGAGCGTTCTTGATTTTGGTAATGCCTGGAGCATCATCCCCTGTAATAATGATATCATCAACATATACCAGAATAATAACTGACCGACCATCGGGTCGATGATGGGTGAAACAAGTGTGATCAGAATGGCACCGAGTGAAGCCCAAAGATAAAATAACCTTACTAAAGCGGTTGAACCAAGCTCGGGGAGATTGTTGAAGTCCATATAAAGATTTTCGAAGATGACATACATTCCCTGAATACTACCCCTCAGCCCGAAAACCCAGAGGAGGATCCATATAAATAGTCTCATCCAAATCCCCATTTAGGAAGGCATTTTTAACATCCATTTGATGCAGTGGCCAATTGTGAGATGCAGCCAAAAGATGTCAATTTGGCTACAGGAGCAAAGGTAGCACTAAAATCCTTGCCCAGGATTTGAGTAAAACCCTTGGCCACTAAACGTGGCTTATATCGCTCGATAGTACCATCAGCCTGATACTTGATAGTGAAGACCCACTTACACCCAACAGTTTTCTCACCCGAGGGAAGAGGCACAAGTTCCCAAGTCTGATTACATTGAAGGGCATCTATTTCCAAGGTCATGGCAACCACCCACTGTGGATCCTGGAGGGCTTCAAAGACACACCGAGAGATGGATGTGGAGTCAACCTGACTAAGAAAAGAGCAATAGGAATCTGAGAGTCTCTAGTAAGAAACATACTGATCAATGGGGTGTTTAGTACTAGCAGAAAAGCCATAACGATTAGGAGGAGGACGAAGTCTAGAGGGATACCTAGAGGAAACAAAAGGTAAAGGTGGAGAAACATTACCAGATTCCGGTGAAGATATTGGAACTGGAGTCTAAGTAGGAGGTTGGCGAGAGTACACCTGAGTAGAAACAGTAGTGACGACCAGAGGAAGGTTGGAAGAAGTCTCCAGAGGTTGTTCAAACAAAGGAACAGGACGCGGAGGAGAGTTTGAATCCTTAGAGACTTCGGTAGAAGGAGGATCATATTAAGGACCTGCAAAAAACGGAGTATCTTCCAAAAATGTGACATGGAGAAAATGATACATATGACGAGTGGTAGGATCATAACACCTGTAACCTTTTGACATAGGTGAAAAACCTAAGAAAATGCAGCAGACAGCCTTGGAATCTAATTTTGTCTGAGTTGGACTGCGATCTTGGACAAAGCATGTACAACCAAAGACCCGAGGTAGGATATGAAGGAAAAAGGGTTTTGTCGGGCTGAAGAAGTTGCAAAGGTGTCTTTCCTTGACAAACACGACTTGGAGTCCGATTAAGAAGAAAAGTGGCAGTAAGCAAGGCCAGATGCCAGAAGTATTTGGGTACATTCATTCCGCACAGAAGATACCTAACAACAGACACGATGGAGTGGTTCTTTCGTTCCGCCACACCATTCTGCTCTAGAGTGTAGGGACAAGTGAGTTGCTAGAGAATACCCTGTTTATTAAGCTCAGCCCGAAACTCATTAGTAATGTATTAACGACCATTATCAGAACGTAGATTACGAACAACAGTGTTGAATTGGGTCTTAATCATTTGTAAGAAGTTAGAAAACAAGGAGAAAACTTCATTTTTCTTTTTAAGCAAATAAACCCATGTACACCTAGTGTAATCATCAATGAATGTAACATAATAACGATAACCAGAAATAGCAGTAATTGGGGAAGGACCCCACACATCAGTATGGATAATATCAAAAGCAGACGGTGCACGATGCATGCGAGGTATATAATGAGAACGAGCATGCTTAGATAATTCACACACACCACACAATTGAATTTAAATTTCTGGCAGGCTTAATTCAAAAATGGAAAAAGTTGACAAAGGTAATGAAAGTTTGTATAGCCCAAGCGGGCGTGCCACAATTTTATTGACTAAAGAAAAACTAGAAGACTTAAAAGATTCAGGCAAAACAGACGCATGAAGACTCGGAGACGACAAACTAAAACTCCCACCAAGTGGATCACCAAAATAGTAAAGGCCATCCCGCTCATATCCCCTGCCAAAAATCTTCTTCGAAATCCGATCCTGCAAATGACAACAATCTGGTAAGAACACAACTTCACAATTAACAGATTTTGCAAGACAAAAGACTGAAAGAAGATTATAAGGACAAATAGGGACATGAAGAACAGAAGATACAGAGATACTAGGAGAGAGACAAACATCGCCTTTACTTTTGACATAGATAGTGGACCCATCGGCAATACGCACAGACTAGGAGATGGGAACCAAAGAGGAAGAAAACAAGCGCAACTTACCAGTCACATGATCACTGGCACCAGAATCCAGAATCCACGAGGGGTTGCTAGACCCAACATGGAGTGCAATAGAAGGAGTACGTGCAGCCAAAGTAGCAGTGGGAGTGGTGCCAGAATGAGAACCTTGCTAAAGTAATGACCCTAGTTGAGATTGAAGTTGGCGCATCGGAGCTGAAGAAGATCTGGAGTAGGAGCAGTCTTCCTTTATTTCGGGCACCCTTCTCGCGAAGTTCAGGATGGAGTTTGAAGCAACGATCCTTAACGTGACCAAGCTTACCACAGTGAGTGCAAAAAGGGCGGTTACCAGATCCAGGAGGACGGGTGAATGGGCTCGACGGGGCAGCAAGAGCCATCTGATCAGGCACTGGAGTTGGCTGAGGCAAAGCCGGAGGCTAAAGCAAGTGACGACGTCTCTCATCTCCATCAATAGTAGCAAAGGCTTCAAATAAAGAGGGTATAGGGGATGTGTTCAAAATCCAAGTCCGGAGAGATTCGAACTAAGGTTTTAGACCCATCAAGAACTGGTAGGTGTGATGGCGATTGAGACGTCGGAGAGCAATAGTAGTTGCTTCAGTCGGAAATTCACTGAGTGGCTCATACTGAGCCAGTTCCGCCCAACGGGACAGAAAGACCTAAAGTAGCCTGAGAAGCCTGTGCAACATCCCGATTAAGTTCGAAGATACGAGAAAGAAGAAAGGTAAATTTTCTTACTATTTCAACAAGACTTTACAATGTTTATATACAAGTAGAAAGGAGACAAGAAAGGAAATAAAATAAAAAAGAAAGAAAAGATTACAATAATATCAAGATCATATAATAAAAGATTACAATCATATAATTCATAAATTCCCACACTCCCCCTCAAGCTAGAGCGAAGACATCTGTGAGACCTAGCTTGACCAAGGAGGACTTCAAGAGAGATGGTCCGACGGATTTGGTGAACATATCTGCTGTCTATTCTGAAGAAGGAACAAAACACGGAGTAATCAAACCAGAGCGAACTTTTTCACGAATAAAATGAATATCGACTTCAACATGTTTGATACGCTCATGAAGGACAGTCAGAATCAAGCATTATAGCAGACTTATTGTCACAAAATAATGTAGAGGGTTTAGCTACAGGGAACCCCAACTCTCGTAAAATAGACCGGAGCCATAGAAGTTCACAGGTACCTTGTGCCATAGCACGATATTCTGCTTCAGCTGATGATCTTGAGACAACTGCTTGTTTCTTGCTTTTCCAAGAGACAAGATGTTTACCATAAAAGGTACAAAAACCTGAAGTTGAACGTCTGTCACTCTTAGACCCAGCATAGTCAGCATCTGTAAAGCATGATATCCCAGATTGTTTCCCTGTAGTGAAGAAAAGACCCAAACCTGGGCAAGTTTTTAAATACCTCAGAATATGATGAACAGCATCCATATGAGAAGTGTGCGGGGCATGCATAAATTGGCTGACTACGCTAACAGCAAATGTGAGATCAAGTCTAGTGTTGGTCAAATAAATGAGCCGACCAACAAGATGCTGATAAGAAGATGGATCAGACAGAAGCTCTGCTGACTCGGATGATATTTTTATATTTGGGTCCATAGGCGTGGAAGCAGGACGACAACCCATTATGCCGGTATCACTAAGAAGGTCCAAGAATATTTCCTTATGAGTCATTGAGATCCCATGACGTGACCGAGTAAAATGATATATTGAATTCAAATTGAAAAATGATTACAAGAGTAGCCTTATACATAGGATTAGCTAGAAGCTACACTTTTACAATCTAACCGATGTGGGACACTATAACATTACACTATTTACAATATTATCCTTTAACAAGATATACTAGGAAATAGGGTGATGACCAGAACAAGAGTAACTATACCGATTTACGGGGCGAGAGACCCTGGTGGATCGTTTGAGCGGTGTAGGAGAAGCAGGACCTGGATTCGGAGAAGCATTGGATAGCGGAGCATGAGCCTGTGGACGCCGAGAGTAACAAAATTCAGGGGAAGATGTGATCGCAGGTGGAAGAGAAACCTCAGGAGGAGAGTCAAATATGGGAACAGAATGGGGAAGAACGTCTGTTACAAGAGGGGTTTCCCGAGGAACCGAGGCAGGTGAAGAGTGAGGACCTGCAAAGAAAGAGACATCTTCCAAAAAAGTAACATCCATTGAGTTGTAAAAACGACGAGAAACAGGATCATAGCACCGATAACCTTTAGACATGGGGGAATAACCAAGAAAGACGCAACAGATAGCCTTATCATCTAGTTTAGTGCGATGAGGGCTGCAGTTCTGAACAAAACAAGTGCAGCCAAAGACCCAGGGCAAGACGTGAAAAAGAGTACAATCAAGCTGAAGGATATGCAGAGGTGCCTTCCCGTTCAAGACACGACTCGGGGTACGATTAATGAGGTAAGTAGCTATGAGAACAGTGAAGTTCCAAAAATACTTAGGCACCTCCATACCACGAAGAAGACGCCGGACAACAGACATAATGTGACTGTTCTTTCGTTCCGCCACACCATTCTGTTCCGGGATATAAGTGCAAGTGAGGTGTTGGAGGATACCTTGTTTATTTAGTTCAGAACAGAAATTATTAGAGATGTATTCACGACCATTGTCGAATCGGAGAGCACGGACAACGGTTTTATACTGGGTTTTTATCATTTGTAAAAATTGAATAAACAATGGAAAAACCTCATATTTTTTTCTAAGAAGATACACCCATGTGCAACGTGAATAATCATCCATGAACGTAACATAATAACGGCACCCAGTTAAAGCAGTAACAGGGGAAGGTCCCCACACATATGAGTGTACAATATCAAAAGCACAAGGAGCACGAGACATGCGAGGAATATAAGTGGAGCGAGTATGCTTAGAAAGTTCACACACCACACAATGAAATTTATGAGTTACAAGCTTTTATTAATGCTGGAAAAAGTAAACAAAGATATTGAAGATTAGCATGTCCTAGGCGAGCATGCCACAACTCTAAAGTTTTATTAGAAAATGAACTAGGTAAAACAGACGCTTGCAGACTGGAAGACACAAGTGGTGGTGGTGGTGGTGGTTCCCCGAAGAAATAAACTCCATCACGCTCATGGCCCGTACCAAAAATCTTCTTCGAAGCCAGGTCCTGCAAGAGACAACGGTCAGGTAAGAAGATGATAGCACAGTTATAACTCTTAGCAAAACAACTAACGGATAGGAGATTAAGAGAGAAATGGGGGACATGAAGTACAGAGGACAAAGTAATATCTGAAGATAAACATACATCACCCTTACTATGGACACGAGTGTTTGACCCATCAGCAATACATACAGATTTGTTAATAGGAGTGAGAAGGGATGAAAAAAGTGACGACTCACCAGTCATGTAGTCAGAGGCTCCAGAGTCGAGAACCCACCTTGGGGTGCCTGACTTAACATGTAAAGCAGTGGAGTACCTGTAGCAAGTGCAGAAGTGGAAGAAGATCCAGGATGAGTCTGCTAAAGAAGGGAGCCAAGTTGGCTCTGAATCTGACCAATCTAGGACTGAAGCATACTCTGATTCTGATGAAGTTGACCAATATCAGGGGTAACAGGATCAAGACCAGATTCAGCTATTGCAGCAAAGCGGGAAGATCCAGGACTGCAGCCACGGGCATACTGTTTCTTCAACTCTGGATGTAGTTTAAAGCAACGATCTTTGGTATGACCGACAACATTACAATATTTACAAATGGGTGGTTGCCGACCACTAGGGCGAGCTCCAGTATTAGCTGCAAAGGCCATATGATCAGGAACAGGTGGAGGGTCAGAGACTGGAGGAGGAGAAGCCTGAATCAAGCATCGTCGACGCTCATCACCATCAATTGTAGCAAAGGCCTCGTAGAGCGAAGGCATTGGGGATGCGTTCAAAATCTGAGTGCGAAGGAATTCGAACTCAGATTTCAAACCCATCAAAAACTGATAGGTGTGCAAACGATCAAGACATTGAACAATAACAGTGGCCGGCTTCAACAGAAATATCATCAAGAGGCTTATACTGAGCCAACTCCTCCCAACGAGACTGGAGATAGCCAAAAAAGTCGGAGACACTAAGCTGGAGAGAGTCCTGAGAGGCATGAAGAAACCTCCCGATGAAGTTGATAAATACGGGACTCATTGCGCTTATGCGCATACATCTTGGTCAAGGCATCCCAAAGACCATGGACTGAGTTGTGATGCATAAACATCCGATAAATACGATTTTCCATATAATTAAACAACCAGCCCAAAATAGCGCAATTATCCATAGTCCACTAATCGAATGTGGAGTCAGTAGAAGCAGGATTAGGAACGTTGCCAGAAAGGCAACTAGTCTTTCCCTTGGCACCAAGGAAGAGACGAAGAGAATGCGATCATGCGACAAAGTTGTGCCCATCCAATAGGACAGTTGTAACACGTTGCGCAGGAGTATGCTGAGACAGAGAGAGATCCAAACGAGGTTGAGATCCAGAAGTAGGCTGCTGAATATCCTTGTCCTTACCAGTGATAGTCATGGATCCGGAAAAAATAAATAAAACAAGCAGCAAAAACTCAGCAAGGCGCAACACAAGAGAGAGAGAGAGAGAGAGAGAGAGAGAGAGAGAGAGAGCACAGAAGGGCTCTAATACATCACAGAGGAAGACCCAACTGGGTAAGGCACAGCACTATAGGCTGTGCAGCAAAGAGGCACAGCATAGGGGCTGCAAAGTGGCTGGGACTGCCGAGGGGGCTGGGCTTGTTCGGCGAAGGTGTTGTGGTGTTGGGGAGATTGTGGCGAGGTGGTTTGGTGGTGGGCTAGATCGACGAGGTGGCTGAGTAATGGTGGGTCTGCGGCGAGATGGTGGAAGGGCTAGGGTTTCCCATCGACTCTGATACCAAGAAGAAAGGTATATTTTTCTTATTATTTCAACAAGACTTTACAATGTTTATATACAAGTAGAAAGGAGACAAGAAAGGAAATAAAATAAAAGGAAAGAAAAGAAAAAAGAAAGAAAAGATTACAATAATATAAAGATCATGTAATAAAAGATTACAATCATATAATTCATAAATTCCCAGAGAGAATCATTGCACTCATGAGCATACATTTGAGTCAGAGAGGTTCATAGGCTAGAAACAGTATCATAAAACATAAACATATGATTAATCTGATCTTCCATAGAGTTAAATAACCACCCCAAAATGGTGCAGTTATCAATATCCCACTGAGCAAATGTAGGATCAGAGAGTGCTGGTTTGGGTACAGTGCCTAGAATCCGTCCAGACGTCCCTTTTACTCCAAGATCACGGAAAGAACGGGACCATGCAGCAAAATTCCTTCCACTCAACAACACACTAGTAACCCGTTGAGCAAGAGTGTGTTGAGAGAGAGACAAATCTGGACGAGTAGGAGCAATAGCTGGAATAGGATCAGTACTCTTATCGTTGTTAGCCATACCGGAGTGTCTGAACCCAAGAGAAAAACCAACAAAATTTTGGAAAATCGAGAAGATGGAGGGTATGTATGATGAAGCTTATGATAGAGTGCCTAGAGATTTAATTTGGTGGGTGCTAAAGAAGGCAGGAGTGACCAAGGGTTATATTGACGTGGTGAAGGATATGTATGATGAAGCGGTTACTACAATTAGATCACCAGTCGGAGAAACAAGTGAATTCCCAATTACCGTAGGCCTACACCAGGGGTCGGCCTTGAGCCCTTATTTGTTCGCCCTAATTATGAATGAATTGACTAGACACATTCAAGATGAGGTCCCATGGTGTATGTTGTTCGCAGATGATATTGTCTTGGTTGATGAGACTAAAAGGGGACTCAACACTAAACTAGAAGCTTGGAGAGAAGCACTGGAGACTAAGGGGCTAAAGATAAGTAGGACGAAAACAGAATACATGGATTGTACTTTTAGCAACAGTGGAAGTAGAGACAACAAAGCAGTGAAGATCGAAGATCAAGAGATCTCAAAGAGGGAACACTTTCGCTATCTAAGCTCAATGATCAGTAGAGACGGAGAGATTGGTGATGATGTGACCCATAGAATTAAAGTGGGCTGGCTTAAGTGGAGGAGTACTTTTGGAGTATTATGTGACCGGAGAATACCAGCAAAATTGAAAGGAAATTTTTATAGGACAGCTATTAGGCCAGCTATGCTCTACAGGACAGAGTGTTGGGCAACTAAGAAACAACACATTAGCAAAGTGAGTGTAGCGGAGATGAGGATGCTAAGATGGATGTGGTAAGACTAGGAAAGATAAAATTAGAAATGAGTACATCCGAGAGACTGTAGGAGTGACACATATTGAGGATAAGTTGAGGGAGAATAGACTTAGATGGTTCGGCCATGTGCAACGAAGACCTGTAGATGCACCTGTGCGAAAGAGTGATAAGATCGTAGTGCCTGGAATGGTTAGAGGGAGAGGCAGACCTAGACTGACTTGGGAATATGTAGTGCAACAAGATATGAATATATATAATTTAAATGAGCATATAGCTCTTGATCGTGCAGAATGGAGAAAAAGGATTCATACAGTCGACCCCAATTGATTGGGACACAAGGCTTGGTTTGGTTTGGTTTGGTTTGGAGAAGATGGAGGGTTGCCCAGAACAATTAGAGCACAGACAGGGCAACCGGAGACCAAATGATGGCCTGAACGAGAGAAAAGAAGGAGCACTAAGGTTCTAACGCATCACAGGGATGCAGGAGAGGCCCACAGAGGGGCGGAGGACAGCACAAAGGCTGTCAGAGTGGCACAGAGGCCTCGGTGGGGGTGCTGGGAGATGCGCCAGAGCCCTAGGGGGCTTGTGGGACCCTCAGCTGGTGGTGGGAGGCTGCGCCAAGGTGGGCTGGGGGTGGGGGTTGGTGCGGCGAGCCTAGAGGAGTCTGTGGGTGGCGGCGGCTGGTGGTGGAGAGCTAGGGTTTGGTTTTTTGTGGCTTTGATACCAAGAAGAAAGAAAGATGGAAGAATAATTGTTATCTTATTCATTCACAATGTGTTTGTATATATACAAGCCACGAAAAACATAAAAAGGAAATAAAGAAAAGAAAAGGAAATAGACAACTACATAATTACAATTAATCTATTCCTAATCAGTCCGTGAATAAGTTTGACCATAATAAATATATATTCCAACAAAAAAATATGACAAATCTAAGTGTCCCAGACGTATTCGTATCCTGCTTTTTTGATAAATATCGTGCACGTATTTGCGTCGCGTCGTGTTCGTGTCCGAGTCGGTGCTTCTTAGGTCATTACTTCTGAGCCGTTTTACTTGTATGCACCATCTGCTCCGCTTTGCCTATGTCTTCTCTTGGTTATTGTGCATAACTGCATTCCCGTTGTACCACTTTCTTAGCTTTTAGACGCTCCAGCTTCACTCTACCATCTCCTGCTACATGAGGTTTGAACCTGCTCCGACTTTCGAAGTCTTGGATTGTAACTTTTTGGACTTTAAAATCATCCACAGGGACTTGTTCATACCTTTATCCTATCATGAGAATCATGTTAAGTTTAAAATGCCCATTAAGGAGGAAGAGAGACATCAATTTTGGGCACCATTACTATCATCTTTAACCATATGATGTGTCCTCCCATTGTGCAAAGTCATCTATCATAGATGTTAAAGTATAAGGGTATTTTTGTAATTGTTTCATTAATAATATATATACATGTGTGGGCTAACCGGTTAGGTTAAGCCTTCATTCTCTCTATTTTCTCTCTTTGAACATGGTATCAGAGCCACCATGGAGATCCACAAACAAACCCTAATCGCAGCACCACCCAGCCCCACCTAGCCCTACGCCGCAAACCCTAGCCCTACCCAGCCCTGCGCCGCAACCCCCAGCCCCACCCAGCCCTGCACCGCCACCCTTAGCCCCACCCAGCCCTGCGCCGCACCTCCCAGACCCACCCAGCCCTGCGCCGCAACTCTCACCATCATCCTGGCCCATCGCAGCCCCCCCGCCATACCTCTAGCCTGTTTTCTATCTATTTCCCAACCCTAATCAAGCCATATAGGCATCACATCACATTGATCTGATTTTCCAGTGCAGTTTTGATTGGTGCTTCTCTCTTTATATTGTCTCGGTCCTTCATGGACCTCATGGATTGATTTCTAGTATGAGTTCTTGTTAATGTTCTTCTACGCGTGTGTTCGTCTGTTGGTTTAAGACTCCTATTCGTCAGTTGGTATCAATATGGCTGATTTCGGTTCCACAAAGAATGTCCATGATATTATCAGTGCGCAAATTGTCGCGACAAAATTGAATGGGTCCAACTACTTGTTGTGGGCTCAAGCTATGAAAGTTGCTTTAGGTGGTCGCAAGAAGTTAAAATATATTCTGTCTGGACCTCCTTTACAGGATGCTAAAGAGTATGATGATTGGGTTTCTGAAAATTATACGGTTATGTCTTGGTTATGGAATAGTATGGAACCATCTATTTCATCCAGTGTTATGTTTTTGTCTTCGGCCAAAGCTATTTGGGAGTCTGTACACGAGATGTTTTCCATGGACAATAATGTTTCTCGAGTCTATGAAGTTTATGAGAATCTATTTCTTCTTCAACAGAATGAGAAGTTGATCAGTGAGTATTACAGTACATTCAGGGGTTTAATGGATGAGTTAACACAGTACCATCCAGTTACAAATGATGTCGAGGTTATGAAGAAACAACGTGAGGAATTTTATGTCTCCAAATTCCTTGCTGGGTTACACCCAAACCTTCAAACTGTTAAGTCCCAAATTTTAGCAGGCGATGGTAGCATACCTTCATTGAGTAATGTGTATTCTCGCATCTTCGTGTGACTACTGAGTCTTCCTCCTTTTCTGAATCCTCTGCAAAGGATAATTCTGCTGTTGTCACCTATTCTGGCAATCAGGGGGCCTTTCGTGGTCGCGGCAATTTTCATACTAATAATCACGGTCGTGGTTTCGGTAATCATCAGTCCGGTTTTAATAATAATCGAGGACGAGGGGGTCCTCCTGGTCGTGGTCGTGGTCGTCGTTTTGGTAGAGGACGTGTATGAACTGGCTCTCTTTATTGTACCCATTGTGGGGGTGACAATCACACCGTTGATCGATGTTATGATCTCCATGGTAAGCCTTGGGAGAATCCGTCTAATCCAGCTTTGTTCACTTCTGATAATCCCTCTGCACCTCACCAGGAAGTTAGTACTCCTATTCCACAGGCCGTTGCATCTTCTAGTGAATCTATCACTCTGTCTCGGGAGGATTATAATGCCTTAGTTCAGCAACAACAACAGTTATCCGTGTCTGATTCCGCTGGCTTTGCTCATTCAGGTAATATTGCTAGTTTATCCTCTTCTGCTCCTTCCCCGTGGGTTATCGACTCCGGAGCCTCTGCCCATATGACTGGTAAGTCCAATAATTTTTCACAGCTAACTTGTTCACCTGTTGAGTCCTCAGTTGTTCTTGCTGATGGTCGGTCTTGTCACATTGTTGGGACCGGCTCTGTCTCTCCGACCTCTTATCTTACTTTGTCTTCTGTCAGTTATATTCCTGCATTTCCTTTTAATCTCTTGTCAGTCAGTCAACTTACTAAATCACTTAATTGTTCTGTAACCTTTTACCCTGATTGTTGTGTCTTTCAGGATCTCAGCACGAAGACGATGATTGGTGGAGGTCGTGAGCGGAATGGTCTTTACTACCTTGAACAACATCCCTCAGCTAATAAACCGGTGGCTTTACAAGCAGTTGTCTCACCGCATCAATGGCATTGTCGTCTGGGTCATCCATCGTTGCAGACCTTGAAGCTAGTTTTTCCATCTTTTAAGTCTGTGTCTACGTTAGACTGTGAGGCTTGTCAATTAGGTAAGCACCATAGAGTCTCTTTTCCTTTACGTCAAAATAATCGTCGGTCCACTCCTTTTGAGTTGGTTCATTCCGACGTGTGGGGTCCATCTAGACATAAGAGTCTATTAGGTTTTTCTTAATTTGTTTCTTTTGTGGATGATTGTTCAAGGATGTCATGGATTTTTTTAATGAAAGATCGTTTTGAAATTTCTTCAATTTTTCAATTATTTCATAGTGAGATTGTGACTCAATTTGGTTGTGCCATTCGTACTTCACAGTCTGATAATGCTTTAGAATATGTTAAAGGACCACTTCAATCATATTGTGATTCTCATGGGATTATACATCAAATGTCTTGTGGTTATACTCCTCAACAGAATAGAGTTGTTGAACGTAAGAATAGACATCTTCTAGAAGTAGCTAGAACTCTTATGATTCAAATGAAAGTCCCTAAGCACTTTTGGGGGGATGCTGTTCTTACTGCTTGTTATCTTATAAATCGTATGCCCAGTTCTGTTCTTCAAGGTGGCACACATTCGATCTTATATCCTGATAAGCCCTTATTTGCTTTGCCTCCTCGGGTGTTTGGTTGTGTTGCATTTGCTCATGTTCTTACTCCAGGTCAGGATAAATTAGATCCTCATGCTACAAAGTGTCTTTATGGGGTATTCCCGTACTCAAAAAGGTTATAAGTGTTGGAATCCTCAGACTCGTCGTTATGTGGTTAGTGCTGATGTTACCTTTTTTGAAGGTACATCTTTTTTCTCGTCGTCTGGAGCCTTGTTAGATGTTGATGTCCTTACTCCGATTTCATCTGTTCCACTACCTATTCCTCCTACTTCTGATTCTACTACTTCTGGGTCTGTGCCATAACAGGTGTACCGTCGCCGTGAAAAACCACCACGGGTTGAGACTTCTTCTACTCCACCTCCTACATCATCAACTTCAGGCGAGGTCCCCCAGTCTGTTGATCTGCCTATTGCACTTCGTAAAGGTACTCGTTCTTGTACTCAGCATCCTATTGATTAGGTTGTTTCTTTTTCTCGTTTGTCTCCTATGCTTTGCTCCTTTGTGAGTGCTTTATCCTCTGTTTCTGTCCCTAAGTCTCATACTCAGGCATTAACTTCACCAGGATGGAAGAGTGCTATGGACGAAGAGATGTTAGCATTGTCCAACAATGGTACATGGAGTTAGTTGATCTTCCTTCTGGGAAGCAAGTTGTGGGTTGTCGTTGGGTGTATGTGGTTAAGTATCACCCTGATGGTACTGTCGAACGGCTGAAAGCTCGGATAGTTACGAACTAGGTAGCACCGGTGCTGGTGCGGGTGCGGGGATTCGGGTACGGGGATGCGGGTGCAAGAAATTCGTCAATTTTCCAAAAAGTAAGGATGCGGGTGCGGCGGGAGTACTTGGATAAAATATTAAAAATATACTTACAGATAGTAGTATATACAAATTATTTTAGGGTAAATTACACGGACCTCCCCTGAGCTTAGGTCAAATTACAGGGACCTTCCTCGTGGTATGCAAAATTACACTGACCTCCCTTGAGGTTTATAGTTGAGTAACACTGACCACCCTTCCGTTACACTGACCTCCCTTGTGGTATGCAAAATTACACTGACCTCCCCTGAGGTTTGACAAAATTACACGAACCTCCCCTCTAGTTTGAATAATTGAACTCCGAATTGGGTTTTGGGTTTTCATTGTCTGTTGTAATTAGTGGGCTATTTAATTCTTGCAGTTTGGAGATTTTATAGAATAAACATTTGGAGTGCAGTTTTGCTCACCCCAAAATTGCTTATCCAACTCTCCCGTTGGTTAATAAAAAGTCATAGGTCCCACTACAATATTAACCAAAGGAAGAATTGGATGAGCAATAGGTGAACAATTTTGAGGTGAGCAAAAATGTTTTGATCAACCAAATTCATTAATTAACAAAAACAACTATTGAGAAAAAAACAAATCTTCAAGAAATAAACCAATATGGACATCGAGAAAACATCTTTAAAAAAAGGATAAATTGCAAATTACACCCATATAGTTTTAGGGTTGTGACAATTTGGCCCTTGTGGTCTCAATTTTGGCAAGTTACACTCTATAGTTTGAAAATTGTGCAAAATTCACCCAACTACAAAAAAACCAAGGGCACAATTTTCAAAATTGTGCAAAATCCACCCAACTACAAAATTGTTTTTGTTAATTAATGAATTTGGTTGATCAAAACATTTTTGCTCACCCCAAAATTGTTCACCTATTGCTCATCCAATTCTTCATTTGGTTAATGTAGTGGGACCTATGACTTTTTATTAACCAATGGGAGAGTTGGATAAGCAATTTTGGGGTGAGCAAAACTGCACTCCAAATATTTATTCTATAAAATCTCCAAACTGCAAGAATCAAATAGTCCACTAATTACAACAGACAATGAAAACCTAAAACCCAATTCGGAGTTCAATTATTCAAACTAGAGGGGAGGTCCGTGTAATTTTGTCAAACCTCGGGGGAGGTCAGTGTAATTTTGCATACCACATGGGAGGTCAGTGTAACGGAAGGGGGGTCAGTGTTACCCAACTACAAACCTCAAGGGAGGTCAGTGTAATTTTGCATACCACAAGCGAGGTCCCTGTAATTTGACCTAACCTCAGGGGAGGTCCGTGTAATTTACCCATTATTTTATAACAATTAGTGCATTATTGTATCCCTAGATAATTGCTATTATTATTTTCTATCATTTATCTTTTAAACCCCCAAAATTTTCAAAATTATATGAAAAACTTGTGTTCTTTTTTAAAAGAAAGCTGCAAAATGCCCCAGCCACACTCCAAAAGAACTCAAAGAATCCACGGAGCACTCAGTACGGGTGCGCACTAAGTGCGGGTGCAGCGGCCTTTTTGAAGAGTCCGTGTTTCATAGGTTGCGAAAGGGTATACCCAAACCTTCGGTGTTGATTATTTTGAAACCTTCTCTCCTGTTGCTCGTCTTAGTTTGGTTCGAATGCTATTGACTGTTGCTGTTAATCAGAATTGGCCACTTTACCAACTCGATATCAAGAATTCTTTTCTTCATGGTGATCTTCAGGAAGAGGTTTACATGGAGCAACCTCCTAGGTATGTTGCTCAAGGGGAGTCACATAGGGTATGTCGATTGAAGAAAGCTATCTATGGACTTAAACTATCTCCAAGGGCCTAGTTTGACAAATTTAGTCAAGTAGCTAGCTTATATGGGTTAAAGAGGACGAGTTCTGATCACTCGGTGTTTGTGAGACATTGTGAGAAAGGCACCATTATCCTAGCAGTTTAGGTGGATGATATAGTAATAACTGGCAATGATAATGAAGGTATACAATTGTTGAAAACTCACTTGGGGAAGCATTTTCATATGAAAGACTTGGGATTACTACGTTATTTCTTAGGCATTGAAGTTGCTAGATCTAAGGAAGGAATTTGTTTGTCTCAGAGAAAGTATGTGCTTGATCTTCTAGAGGAAACAGGATTGATGGGTTCAAAACCTGTTGAGACTCCGATGGACTCAAATATAAAGTTTAGTAAAGATGATGGAGAAGACTTCAATGATGCTGGGCGATATAGAAGACTTGTGGGTAAGTTGATTTATCTGACTGTGACTCGACCAGATATCACCTTCTCTGTAGGAGTTGTTAGTTAGTTTATGCAGAATCCCAAATTATCACATTGGGAGGCAGTGTGTCGTATTTTAAGATATTTGAAAGGTGCTCCTGGAAAAGGTTTAGTGTTGAAACCTTCAAATAACTTGGAGATAGTGGGTTCTCAGATGCTAGTTGGGCAGGAGATCATTTGGATAGACGTTCAGTGTCAGGGTTCTGTGTATTTGTTGGTGGTAATCTTGTTACGTGGAAAAGTAAGAAGCAAAATGTAGTGGCGAGATCGAATGCTGAAGCTGAATATAGGGCTATGGCTCATACTGCCTGTGAGATGTTGTGGGTGAAATCTATTCTGCAAGAGATGGGGTTCTCAAGTGATCAACCTATGAAGATGTATTGTGATAATCAAGTTGCCATGCACATTGCCAGTAATCTAGTGTTTCATGAGAGGACCAAACACATTGAAGTCAATTGTCATTTTATTAGAGATATGGTCATGAGGAAACAGATTGTTACGTGTTTTGTTAGGACAAATGATCAGTTAGGAGATATTCTCTGAACAAGGGTCCTTTCTATGATATTTGTAACAAGTTGGGCATGATACATATCTATGCTCCAGCTTGAGGGGGAGTGTTAAAGTATAAGGGTATTTTTGTAATTGTTTCATTAATAATATATATATATATATATATATATATGTGTGTGTGGGCTAACTGGTTAGGTTAAGCCTTCATTCTCTCTATTTTCTCTCTTTGAACAATAGACAACTTGGTCATAGTGCCACGTTGTTGTATCGGGTGATACGCAACAATAACAACAATTGAGATTCGGAAAAAAGAAAAAATAGAAGATGATGGTAGCTTTGAATACACTTTTTCTTGGTCTTGACGAATTTCTTCGTCCTTTACTTCTGCAACTGCCTGTATGACTATAGTTCTGCAATTCTTTTTTTGAACCTTTATGATTTTCTCACCTCCCATTAACCATATAGTACTCAAATTTATTCGTTGATAACATATATGCCATTACACGGAAATACCGCTAAATCAGTTGCAGTACACTTGGGCTTTGTTTGGTTCATGGATTTCATGGGGGAAAGGAAAACAAGATGGAAAACTAGTTCATTTTACCTGGTGAACTAGTTTTCCATCTTGTTTTCCTTTCCCCTCTATTTTCCCTCATGCAATCCATGAACAAAACAAAGCCTGTAAGATTCAGAGTGACTAGAGTATCATAAAAGCTTAAAATGCATGTTTTGAGTTCAAATTCAAGCATTTTCAAGTGCATAACTGAAGATAACATAGCAAAGCAGAATACGAAAACAAGCTTACGATGGAAAGAATATCCTTTGCTAGCCCTTTTTCATAAAATGGTGGTCCAACTTTTGCGTCAAGAATAACCTGTCGAACAGAACTTGATACCACCTGCAGGACATCAATTAAAACCAGTCCAGATAACAGCTTGTGAAAAAGCTTAATAGGAAACAAATCAAATTAAGCACGGAGATTATACTAATTCCAAGCTGATTCTTTTTAATCAAGTGGAGTGGGAAAAGTGAATCCTGTACATGCTATTAGTGTGAACGGTAACTCCTGCAACACCTTAGGTGGGTGCATGGTTCAAGTCTATTGCAATGCGAGTGTCCGCATGCCAATTAAAGAGCAGAAAAGATACCTTCAAAGCGTCCTCAATGGTTGGAATACTTTGATCATGAAACTCCAATGGCAACTGATGAATGGCATCCAGTTCTTTGATCTACAACCACAAACTATAAATATAATCTCACTCAACATTATTTTGCACATAAGAACTAAATAAATTTGTTAAATGGAGATATTATAAGGTGGGAATGAAGATCTTGTATTAACTATTTACACACGAACTTCCATAGATGCCTTTTATGGCATAAATGGGCACCATTAAAAAGCTTTGCATGCTCAACTGAAATACCAGATCATGAAAAACGTATCTAGCATCTAAGAGTAACATATAAGCCAGTAAACCTAAGAGTTCAGATGTCATTCTATCAAGTCAAATACTGCACCACTGCCTCTAAATAGGCAATACAGCTGCCAGTCTACCAGGATATATTGGTAGAAGGAAATAAAGTCTACTTAGCAGAAAATTCCTCCGCAGGTTCACTCAATCAAGCCAGAATTCGCTACAGTGAAAAAGTTAACAGCGTCAACTTAATAAAAGCTTCCGCACGGTGCCAAAGATAAGAGTGTCGTTCTCACGCGCGTACACGCGCCACCCCACCTCCAGCCACGTGTCGTTACAGCGTTTACACACTTGCGCTGCTATGACATCAGCCCTATCTGTCATGCTGAGGTCATCCTACACATCACGCTGATGTCAATGATTTGTAATGCTGGCGTCATAGGTCCAGTTCAACCCCCTTTCACTCTCTCTTGACCAGATCAGTCACAGTTTGACCCAATTTTGATGGTTCCCCACAGTTTCCACCCATAAAGGAGGAATGCTATTCCCTCCTAAATTTTGATCCAGTTGTTAAGAACCAAAACATCATCATACGTATGCATCTTAGCTATCCAAAAAGTGAGACATTTTGTTCCAAGGGTCGAAATTTGTTCCCTTTTGAATACTTTTCACGAATTTGGATTTTAAAAACAAGAGGGACCACCACCACTAATATTTCAACCTCACTCTCACTCTCTCTCTCTCTACAGCAGTAACACCACCACCACCACCGATATTCTCTCTCTCTCTCTCTCTCTCTCTCTCTCTCTCTCACCAAACAGTCTATGGCATACTCTCCTCATGTATCCTCTACACTTTGGCATACTCTTTTATATCAAAGAAAATTTCCTAGTCAAAGTTCTTTCTCACTTCCTGACAATCAACAACCTTTGAATTTAAACATTTATGTTATTACTCCCTCCGTCCCTTAAAAATAGTCCACTCTTGGGAACTCAACTCTATAAGGGGACAAAAAGAATTTACACCTACTTTCCACAATTGCCCCTAAGCATTACAACTACTTTTTTAGTTTTGTCTTGGTGTAGATTTCAAGGAAGGGTAGTTTTAGAAAGTAAGTAAAATTGTATACAGTTAGATGATAAATTGGTAAAATAGGGTTAGGTGTGAGAAGAAAGAATAGAGAAAAGAGAAGAGAAACTTTGTATTCATCTATTAATATTACATTAGCATCTGCATATATATATATATGCCTACAATGAAAAAGACCAAAACATTCTGGTAAATTAGGGTTAGGTGTGAGAAGAAAGAATAGAGAATAGAGAAGAGAAACTTTGTATTCATCTATTAATATTAAACTAGCATCTGCATATATGCCTACAATGAAAAAGACCAAAATAACCTTAGATAAATAAATAAACTCTAACACTCCCCCTCAAGCTAGAGCACATAAATCAAACATGCCCGGCTTGGAAGACAAGTACTGAAAAGAAGGCCGGGGTAACGGTTTCGTTAGAATATCACCCAGTTGAGTGTCGAACCGAACATACGAAGTGACAGTATGTTTCTTGACTACCAGATCTCGAATAAAGTGACAATCCACCACAATATGCTTGGTGCGCTCATGAAAAACTGGATTATTAGCAATGAAAATAGCTGCTTGATTATCACAACACATTTCCATTGGAGCAGAGATAGCAACACCGATGTCTTGAAGGAGAGAACGAACCCACAACTTCTCAGAAGCAGTATGAGCCATAGCTCTATCCTCAGCTTCGGCGCTAGAAAGCGCAACAACATTTTGCTTTTTACTGCACCACGTAACAAGATTACCACCAACAAAGGTACAATAACCAAAAGTGGATCGCCTATCAGTTCGACAACCAGCCCAATCAGCATCACTAAAACCAATCACACATAGAGAGGCAAAGGGCTTATAAAGAAGCCCTCGTCCAAGAGCACTCTTTAGATACCGTAAAATACGACAGACTGCATCAAAATGAGGTTGACGTGGTGCATGCATATACTGACTAACTACACCAACAGCATAAGTAATATCCGGTCGAGTGACAGTGAGATAAATCAACTTCCCAACCAATCTTCGGTATCGACTGACATCAACAAACAAGGCACCTTGGTCATTATCAAGCTTAACAGTAGAATCCATAGGTGTGTCAGCCGGTCGAGATCCCAAGAGGCCCGTCTCAGACAAAAGATCAAGTACATACTTCCTTTGAGATAAAGAAATACCACGACGGGATCGAGCAACCTCAATCCCAAGAAAGTAGCAAAGAGCACCAAGATCTTTAGTATGAAAGTATTGGCTGAGGTGGCACTTCAAAGCTGCAATACCCGCAGAATCACTTCCAGAAATAAGAATATCATCAACATATACAATCAACACAATTGTACCCCCAAAAGAATGTCGAACGAAGACAGAATAATCAGAAGAGAACGACGGAATCCATATGCAAGTACAACAGTACTAAAACGATCAAACCAGGCACGAGGAGATTACTTCAAACCATATAGAGCTTTGCGCAATCGACATACAAGATGCTCACTCCCAGCAGTAGCATAGCCAGGGGGCTGATCCATATAAACTTCTTCCTGAAGATTGCCATGAAGGAAGGCATTCTTAATATCTAACTGATATAGCGGCCAAGAGCTAGTGACTGCAACAGAAAAGTAGAATCCTAACAGAATTAAGTCGAGCCACAGGTGAGAAGGTCTCAAAATAATCCATACTATAAGTCTGAGTATACCCTTTAGCAACAAGGCGTGCCTTAAGACGCTCAACTGAGCCATCTGGAAGATACTTAACAGTGTAAACCCAACAACAACCAACGGTCTGTTTTCCCGGAGGAAGAACAGTAAGTTCCCAGGTCTAATTCTTACGAAGAGCACTCATTTCCTCATCCATAGCAATTTTCCAGCCCGAGGATGTCAAAGCTTGCTTATAAGTAGGAATACAAACAGAGGACAAGGCACATGCAAATGAGTGTAAATAAGGTGAAGTATGTGCATAAGACACTGTAATACCCATACCCAGAAAAAGGTAGTAATATTAATTTTTCATGCATTAATTAGTGTGATTAATTGCATGTGATGATTTGGGTGAGTTTCAGTCACCCCGATGTGATAAGTGCTTGATAAATGGCACACTTTGATAGATATGACGTGGGACCCACGGGAGGTCCAGATTGGATAAATTGCATTTAGTTGCATTTATGTGATTAAATGGTAGACATGTAAATGTGTACATTATAATACATGTTGATGCCATATGATTATTTAATTGATAAAATGTTAAGTGCTTTAATATTCTATTATTGTTTATGATTGTTTATGGGACCAGTTTGGGTACCCTTATGAGGGCGTAATTGGACACATGGTATAATTGGCAAGCGAATTAGTGCCTTCATATGATATTTGGGACCACGTTTGGGGCCCATTCGTAACATAGATATAGACCCACTTAGATATTGGGGTAGTTAATATAAAGTTTAGGGGATTTCATAATAAGCATTAGAAGTAGTGGGGGTGTAAGTGCAATAAACCAAAGTTTGGTTTCTTAGAGATTGACACCTCACACTCCCCCCCCCCCCCCCCCGATGACTCATCCCCTTGTTAAAAAAAAAACAAAAAATATCATAACAAGTAATACAGACTGAGAGATACAGCCAAGGAAAAAAAAAGAGAAAGAGAGAGAGAGAGAGAGAGAGAGAAACTTCACGTCGTTGTTTCGTTGCCGTAACTTCGCCATATGACCTCTATTTCGCGAACCGAAGCCATATTCGGACTCGTGGAGGTGAGATGATTATTTCTCTGTCTTTCTTTTTCAATTTTGGTAATGTTTTTCTGCGACCCATTTTAAGGGGTGATACATATATATGATATATATATATTTATATTTATATGTAGGGATATCATTGGAATCATTAGGAGCTAGTTTTGCGAAGGAATTTGGGAATTCTAGGTTTATTTTGGACCTATTTGTGAGGTGAGTGTCCTAATCCCCAAATTGGATGTTTAATGTCTTTTAATAGTTATTAAATGCTTAAAATGCTTAATTTATGATTAAGTAGAAAAACATGTGATAATTTATTATTTAACGTATCTGAAATGTTGAAATTGCCATGTTGACATGTTGAGCTGCTATGTGCTTATTTAGGTCAAAGGGTTTCAAGTAATAATCACCATTATTTAGCCCGTATATAAGGGACGCCATCGCTCAGAGAAAAGGGGAATGATGATGAAGTCCTCAGAGAATAGGGGACGGTGGTGACGACCACAGCGAATTGACTTCGGTCACATTAGAGTGTGTGATATCGCTTTTAAAGCGGCGACAAAGTGACAATTGTTGAATCAAAATTTTACAGGCTTAGAAAAAGTAATCACTCTCTCTCTCTCTCTGTTATTATATTAAACCCACAAAGGGGAAAGTCAAAAATTACAAGCAAACCCTCATAAATTGTTAAAATAAAAAAAACTCTCAACACTCCCCTCAAGCTGGTGCAAAGATATCTCTCATGCCCAGCTTGCTAAGGATAAAATGAAAAGGTCTACTAGAAAGACTCTTCGTAAGGACATAGGCTAATTGTTCCTCTGTCCTCACGAAGGGAGTACAAATAATCCTATTATTTAACTTCTCTTTAATAAAGTGCGGATCTATTTCAACATGCTTTGTCCTATCATGCTGAACAGGATTGTGAGCAGTGTTGATAGCTGACTTCGTGTCACAGTACAACCTCATCGAATCTTTCAGCTTGAATCCAATATCCTCTAAGATAATCTGAATCCACAACAATTCACACACTTCTTGTGCCATGGCTCGAAACTCTGCCTCTGCACTAGACCTTGCTACCACTGATTGCTTTTTGCTCCTCCAAGTAACAAGATTACCACCGACAAAGGAGCAATACCCTGTAGTAGATCTCTTGTCATTTACAGACCCAGCCCAATCGACATCAGTATAAGCTTCTACTTGAGTATGACCATTTTTTCCAAAGACCACATCAGTATAAGCTTCTACTTGAGTATGACCATTTTTTTCCAAAGAACCCTTCTTTTCCTGGAGCTGACTTGAGGTATCTCATAATCCGATAAACTGCATCAAGATGATTCTTTCTTGGCGAGTGCATGAACTGACTTACCACACGCACAGCAAATGCAATGTCGAGCCTGGTATGTGAAAGATAAATCAGTATGCCTACTAGCCTCTGATATCTTCCCTTATCCACTAACTCTTCATTAGGATCATCACAAAGCTTCAAATTAGGATCCATTGGAGTATCGGTGGCCTTACTCCCAAGCATATCAGTCTCTTCTAACAAATCTAAAACATACTTTCACTGCGAGATAAAAATTCCCTCTCGAGATGGAGCAACTTCTATTCCCAAGAAGAATTTTAACTCCCCCAAATCCTTGATTTCAAATTCTTTGGCAAGATAAGCTTTCAATTGCTCCATTTCCACTAAGTCATTCCCTGTGAGGACAATATCGTCCACATAGATAATCAAGGCAGTCAACTTACCCCCTGAAGAATGTTTTATGAAAAGTGTATGATCTCCTTGACTCTATTTGAATCCATTCTTGACCATGGCTTGTGAGAATCTATCAAACCATGCTCTCAATGATTGCTTGAGCCCATACAGTGACTTCCTAAGGCAACATACTTTTCACTTTGTATTAGCATCCTCGAAACCTTGAGGAACATCCATATACACTTCTTCCTCTAAGTCACGATGTAAAAAGCGTTCTTAACATCGAAATTTGCTGCAAGGGACAACAGAATCCTAATAGAATTCATCTTTGCTACTGGAGCAAAGGTTTCCTGATAGTCAACTCCATAGGTTTGAGTAAACCCTTTAGCCACTAGCATGGCTTTGTACCTCTCAACCGTCCCATCTGCTTTGTGTTTCACAGTGAAAACCCACTTGCATCCTACTGTCTTCTTCCCTCGAGGTAACTCTGCTAATTCCCAAGTGCCACTTTTTGATAGTGCTTTCATCTCTTCAACCATGGCAGACTTCCACTTAGGATCAAAAAGAGCTTCCTGGACATGATTAGGAATAGGAATAGAGGAAAGTTTGGACACAAAAGCTTTATAAGACGGAGACAAACGGAGAATACGAAACAAAATCAGACAAAGGATATTTAGTACATGCTCTAGTGCCCTTCCGATGAGCAATAGGAATGTCTAAATCATCACTAGAATCAGGAATTTCAGGAACTTGAGTTGGAGAACTTAACATACCTGGACCATCATCACTAGAAGTGATCGACTGTAGTGGAGGGAAATGGATAGCTTCTGTTTCTAGGGATGCCCCAAACCTCTTTCTCTCCTTGTTCTTTGAATATTTCAGTAACTCTTTCTCATTCCTCCTATTACTAGGTTGTTCTCTTTCTCCCGCACTTTTCTCCTTTTTTTCTGCCTCACTTTTCCTGTTCATAGGCTCCCCTTCTCCTTCATCTTTCTTTTCTCCCTCATCTTTCTTTTCTACTCCCTCTCCCTCTTCTACTCTCTTATTTTCAATTTCCTCATCATTGCACATAATAGAAGCAGGCATCTCTTCCTCACTCTCTTTCTCCCCTGAAGAGGTGACTGAAGAGACTGTGGAGACTGAAAGTAAGAGTGTCTCATGGAAAGTACATCCATAGAGACATACCACTTACGAGAAGGGGGATGACAACACTTATATCCCTTCTGTGTGGGTGAATAACCAACGAAGACACATTGAAGAGCACGAGGGTCTAATTTTTTCCGAGACGGAGAGTGGTTGTGAACAAAACAGACACACCCAAAAACTCTAGGAGGAATAGCAAATATAGATGATGGTTTAAGAAGAACTTCAATGGGAGATGTCTTACCAAGAACACGAGTGGGCAATCTATTGATGAGATAGGCAGCAGTCAACACTGCATCTCCCCAATAAGACTTTAGAACCTGCATTGAAAACATCATAGACCGGGCAGTTTCCAACAAATGGCGGTTCTTATGCTCGACAACTCCATTCTGTTGAGGAGTATTTGTATAGGAAGTTTGGTGAATCATACCATGATCAGAAAAATAGGTTTTAAGACCACCATAAATATATTCCCCCCTTCGTCAGAACGGACAATTTTTACAACAGTGCTAAATTGGGTGCAAATCATTTTGTGAAATGTTTTAAAAATTGAACACACTTCACTTTTATCCTTCATCAAATACACTCAAGTAGTACGAGAGAAATCGTCAATAAACGTAACAAACCATTTGTAACCATTCATAGAAGAAATATGAGAGAGACCCCACACATCAGTATGAACAATATGAAAAGGAATTGAACTTTTATTCAAACTTAAATTAAAAGTGGCACGATGATGTTTGCCTAGTTCACAAGCCTCACAAAAACATCCAAAAGATTCTTATTGTTTATTAACGACGGAAATAAATGACTACGAAGGAAAAAAGATGGATGTCCTATTCTCTGATGCCACAGCCACGCCTCTCTAGAAATAGTTTCCGTCGAAGTATTATGAGCACTCTGGATCACACTTCCACCCTCAGCTTCACTGGGCATCAGAAAATTGAGTCCATTCGCTTCCCTACCACTGCCAATCATCTTCTTTGTGGAGAGGTCCTGGAAAACGCAATAAGATGGAAAGAAAGTCACGCAACAGTTAAGATCACGCGTTATTCAACTAATTGAAATAAGATTAGTCGAGAAACTAGGAACATGAAGGATCGAAGATAAAGACAGTAAAGCATGAATGACACCTTTACCAGAAATTGAAGAAAGATTACCATCGACTGTTCTCACTTTATCTTTACCTGAGCAAGGGTTATAAGCAGAGAAAACAGTTGATTGACCAGTCATATGATCGAAAGCCCCAAAGTCTATAATTCATGGTTGTTGAGAATGAGCATTTAAAGCACTAGTGAAGTTAGCAACATTACCAGCGTGAGCAAAAGGCGTAGAAGGGCTCGTGGAATTGTCCAATTGTGTCATAATTCGCCTCAGTGTCTCCATATCAGTAGTACTTATACTTCTAGCAGGAGAAGAAGATGACGTGTCCTTTGGAGGGCAAGAATCAGGTGCAATAGACAAGTGGGCAGAGGAGGCTCTGGGTTGGTGCGACAAGGGCAGAGGAAGCCATAGGTGTGTGCAGCGAAGGTCAGGGTGACTGAGGGTGGTCGACGCAAGGCTTGGTGGTGTTGGGATTAGCGATGCAAGTGGTTTGGTGGTGGAGTTTCAGTGGTTGTTGAATCCCTAACCTAGGGTGGCTCTGATACCATGTTGAATCAAAGTTTTACAGGCTTAGAGAAAGTAATCACTCTCTCTCTGTTATTATACTAAACCCACAAAGGGGAAAAGTCAAAAAATTACAAGCAAGCCCTCATAAATTGTTAAAATAAAAAAAATCTCAACAAGAATGGCCCGAAATCAGGGGTCCAGAACGATGGTGATTAATTACTTGACACGCCTGCGACCATTTATTGTTGTGAATGTTTAATTGGTGTTAAGAATCATTAAATAATCCAATTGTATGATTAGTACCACGTACTCATTGAGCGAAAGCTTATTCGATTTTGTAGCTAATGACCACGCAGGTTCAGATGAACGTCACAGTGAGAAGCGTTGAACCACGGGGTTCTGGACAACTTGGGAGTATGTTTCTTTTGTTGTATATGTTAATACGTTGTTTGTGGGCGTACCCATTTGGATTGGGAGTTGGTATAGAAATTTGATTTGCAGAATCCGCATGTCTATTTTTGACTTGTCGACTTTTATGGAAACGGACATAACTCTTTCTAAAATTTCGGATTCGCGCGCCGTTTTTTACGTTGGAACCGAGACTCGAAAGGCTATCTTTTGATATAAAATTTGACTATATTTTCTTAATGTCTATTTTACCCTTGGGTCGGTTTAAGCTAACAAATTCCTTTTACTATGTTTAACTCTTATTTTACTATTACTAAGGGGTGATTTGCTTTGGATAACTCTTTGTTACACAGTTCTGATCTGCGTGTGGCGGGTTGGGGTGTGACAGACACAAAGTTAGCAATTGGGTGTTGAGTGCACGTACATTTACCTTGTCGTAAGGCAATAGGTAAATCATCAACGAATGGACCAGAACCCTCGGACGATGAAGATGCAACATCACGGCTATAAGAAACAAGTCGTCTATCTCGGGATCACTGATAAACCTGCAAAGGGAGCGTAGGAACCGTAGAAATAGGTAACGGGAGAGTAGGAGTAGAGTCAATAGACTCCCTCTCACGACAAGATATAAGATCTGTCGACAACACTTGACCAGAAAATGAAAAATAGGAGGTGGACTCGAAGAATGTAACATCCGCACTGACAAAGTAGCGGTGAGACTCAGGGTCATAACAACGATATCCTTTTTTAGTGCGAGAATACCCAAGAAAAACGCATTTGTGAGCATGAGGAGATAGTTTTTAATGATCGGGATCCAAAATATGAACGACGGCAACACAACCAAACACCCTATGTATAAGCCGAAATGGTGAGAGTCTAGGATATAGAAGGGAGAAAGGAGATTGGTTATTGAGAACAACAGTAGACATGCGATTAATGAGATAACATGCAGTAAGAACAGCATCATGCCAAAAATGTTTCAGTACCTGCATATTAAACATCAAGGTGCGCGCAATGTCTTACAAATGACGATGCTTCCTTTCTGCCACACCATTTTGTTGTGAGGTGTGGACGCAACTAGTTTGATGAATGATACCCCGATCTGCACAAAAAGTATCAATGGCAGCCAGTGTATTTTCTAATGCATTATCAGAACAAAGAATTTTAATCCGTTTACCAAACTGAACATAGATTTCATTATAAAACTTAGAAAGGATGGTAGGTAATTCAGATTGCTCTTTCATTAAAAACCACCATGTCATACGAGAATAGTCATCCACAAAGATAATAAAATATTTAAAACCCTTTAAACTAGAAAAACAGGAAGGTCCCCAAACATCCGTGTGAACAAGGTCAAAAGACTCGGACTGACGACTAGAACTACTATTCGAAAAAGAACTACGATGATGCTTGCCTAACTGACAAGCCACACAATTCAAACTAAACACTCGACCTAAACTAGGAATGGCCAACTTGAGTTTAGCCAAGGATGGATGACCTAAGCGAAAATGCCAAGGCGAAACAGCAGCACTTAAAGCGGGAGAGGATGGAATAGTAGAACCACAAGTATCCAAATAATATAGGCCATCCTTCTCATACCCCGAACCAATCATCTTCTTCGTCTTGAGGTCCCGAATAACACAATAAGTAGGAGAACAGGTTATGGAACAGTTTAAAGCTCTAGTCAATTGACTAACCGAAAGCAAATTGAATGGGAAATTAGGGACATAAGACTAGAAGACAAAAGTAAACAAGGAGTGGGATGAAGAACACCTCGCCCAAGAACTGGCCGAGAGGACCCATCAGCTAGAACAATGTTGTGTTGAATAGAGTGTAAATTAGAAAAGAGAGATGATATACCAGACATATGTGAGCTAGCATTGGAGTCAATGACCCAGGATGACGGCGCATGAGCCACACATGCAACATTACCTGAATCAGCTAATGTGGCAGTGGAGGAGAAAGGAAGACCATAAGGAAGGGCCATACGTAATGTTTGAACAAGCTCGCCAAGTTGAGTCTTGAGTGCATCATGAGAACCAGAGCCAAAAACAACAGAAGTCGGTGAAGAAGAAATAGGTACTGGCTGTATAAGGCTATCAACAGCCTGATATGCATACTCCGGCTTACCATGCTTCACCCAACAATAGGGTTCTATATGGTTCGTGTCACCACAATGATCACACTTCCTATCATTGCGACCACTAGCACGACCACCACCTCGAGAACCACCACGAAAACCACGACCACCACGGGTAGCACGAGAACCAAACCCACGTCCATTACCACTCGAAACCAAAGCAGAAGACTCAGATAAGGAGGCATTAGTGACAGCCACAGTAGAGGTTTTGTCCCAAAGAAGAACGAAGTAACCGAGAATATGCATTAACAGTTGCTATAGGAAGAATCTCACTGGCAAGTATCTGATCCCGAAAGCCACGAAGATCATAATCAAGACTCGATAATACCCTCCCAATGACGTTTTTGTTGCTCCAAGTCATTAGTAAATGGACGATACTGTAGTAACTGATCCCATAAACTTTTAACAGTACTATAATACTCCGATACCGGCTTCCCGGACTGCTTTAAAGAAAATATCTGCTCATACAACTCAAAAACCCGAGAGACATTACTCTGTTGTGAGAATGACTCTGCAACAGAGTCCCAAATCTTCTTTGAAGAGTTGCAAAATTCCACGGTAGTAGCAACTTGTGATTCCATACTATGCCAAAGCCAACCCATAACAATGGAATCCTCACATAAACATTCCTCATACTTCGCATCTGTCTTAGCGAGGGGATCATCGGTCACATATTTTAGCCTACGTTTCCCTCGTAAATACACTTTCACAGCATAAGCCCAAGCTAGATAATTCAAACCATTCAATTTTTTCGAGGTAATAGACCGCGGAACATCATCATCCTTTATCACTGATGGTTTAGCGTCAGCCATCATAACAACCTAATAGAAGCCACTTAACCAAGAAATTGACAAATAGAGGAGAACAAAGGTGAACTGTAAACAAATCAGCCAAACAGAACCTTTGGAGCACCCAGAGAATCAAAGAACACCACAAACGAAGCTGCAAGTATAGTTTGAGAACCACAGTAACCATAAAATAAGGGGACCGACACCTACTTTGTCAAAAAAAAAAAAAGAGGCCAATCTAGCAAGACCCACAAAGTAAATACTTCCATGGACTAAGGCACCAAAAAACCCCACCAAGGCAGATCGACAAAAACATGTCCAAAAATCCGAAAAAGATTAAAAAATTTTAAAAAACCATTCAAACGACTTCAAATCAAAAAATGAAGGTCACCACAATGAAGAGCATCACCAGGCGAGTCTAATGATGGTCTTCTCGTCGAGAAACGATGACGTCATCGTGACGTCCGCCGAAAACTGACGTCAACAGAGAAGGGACGATGTCAGCACTGTCATATGTGTGTGTTTGCTGTTTGGAGAGACCTTCAACTTGAATCGTTGGCTCTGATACCAAGTTAGATGATGTATTGGTAAATTAGGGTTAGGTGTGAGAAGAAAGAATAGGGAAAAGAGAAGAGAAACTTTGTATTCATCTATTAATATTACACTAGCATCTGCATATATATATATATGCCTACAATGAAAAAGACCAAAATACCCTTAGATAAATAAATAAACTCTAACATATACCAATTTACGAAAGTGGACAATAATTTTGGGACATCCCAAAAAGGAAATGTGGACGATTTTTAAGGGACGGAGGGAGTAGTATTTTTTACAATACCACGTATACCAAACAATCCCTTAAGCCTTGAGCATTCACCAAACAGTCTCTTGAGCCTTCATTTTTTTCATTTTCAAATAGGTCCCCCTCTATTTTGTTTTTCTTTCTTTTCTTTTCTTTTTTTTTAAATTTGCCACGCTAAAAAACTACTAAATAGTTCTCTCTCTCTCTCTCTCTCTCTCTCTCTCTCTCTCTCTCTCTCTCTCTCTCAATAGTCCCTTGGGAAGCCAAACTGTCCCTTCGGAAGACAAACGACCCTAAAACCTAACTGTCTCTGTGCGTCACGCCGATGTTAGCCATACGTGTCATGCTAACACACACCGCATCACGCTAATGTCAGCCATATGCGACATGCAGGGCTAGCATGATAGCATCAACCCTAGGCCTGTAAACGAATCGGATTCGGGCCAGATTTGTGATATCCGAATCCAATAAGTTAAGGAAATCCGTTAACCGAATCCGATCCGATAATTACGGGTTCCATCAAATACAATACCACATAATTACAACTACAATATCTCTAGATTTGTTTTTGACCGTAAAAATTAAATATAAAATCCCTAGATTTGTTTTTATAGTGTAGGGTTATTATGAAATTTTCACAAAACAAGGAGGGCTTTTACAATTTTTAGAGGGGGCTACCTCTAAAATCTAGGGTTGAGATAGAGAATGAGAGGAGGAAGGACCCTAGTCCAATGTAGGGTTATTATCGGATTCGGGTTTTTATCGGATTGGATGTATCAAATCCAAACCCAATCTGCTAACTAAACAACCATTCGGATTCGGATTCGGACTTTGATATCCAAATCCGACTATTAAGGTCGGATCCGGATCCAAATCCGATTCGTTTACAGGCCTATTAATATTTCATCCCTAGGTGCTGACGTTGCTGATTTGCAATGGTGAACGGTACAGGGGTTCTTGGTGATAATCCATCACTTCGGATTTGTTCTGTCCAATTGGATGGTACTAATTACCTTACCTGGTCAACATCCGTTTTGTTATCTATCCAAGCATGAGGACTCTATGCATAATGCATATTTGACAGGAGACGCTCCTAAGCCTAAGGGCATCTGTTATGTCTATAGAAAAACTGAATGTATTGAATATTATGGGATAATTACAATAAAGCATTACAAGCCTTTATATAGGCAAAACTCAGAAGTGAAAAAATACTAAAGTGCCCATAGGGCTTACATAAGCAATGACCTAATCAATGACATAAGCCATGACTTAAGCCCTAATACTAATTAATAATAAAATCCCACCATCTTCCTAATATTATCAAATCTCCCCAAATCTCAATTAATTCTTATCTTCTCATTTGTCAAACTTCCATATATTCCAACACTCCCCCTCAAGTTGGCACACAGATACTTGTTGAAGTGTCCAACTTGCACACGAATATGGAAGACAATCTTATACCTAACTATCCTCAATAATCCTTGTAGACTGTTGTAGCGGCTTCTTTTAGGTAGGCTCTCGTCCACGTACGACCCCTTCTTGGGTGGTCCACATGCGGCTCCTCGTAAGGTTGGCTCTCGTCCTACAAACATCCAAAGGTGAAAGTGTCCACAGAAGGGCATCATGTGACACAGAGAGATAGTTGTCTTGTCTTCAACACTCCCCCTCAAAGTGAAGGGTGGTAGTGATCCCAAATACATCTGTGTGTAGCGGGTCTCTCTTCGGTTGGTCTCGTTGACCATGTGATATAGTGGGCCCCCTCCTCGGGGTCCCGTCACATGGTCCTCTATCCCTATATTCTCCCCCTCAAACTGAAGGAGGGAGTAAACACGAACACCGAAGTTTGGAAGATTATGGAAACAAAACATGGAAGCCCAAAGCCAAACATGGCTTTTAAAAAAAATCTGAAATTTTGAAAAATTTTGGGGCTAATGTGTAATTTCAGAAAAATTTTGGGGCAAAAAGGTCATTTTTAAAAAAAAATTGGGGCTTTTAAAAAAAATGAGAAAGTCAATTCAAACAACCCCTAAAACACATCTTTGTTCGTTTCCTCACAAACAAGAGCCTCTTTTCTCTCTCTATCATTTTCCTGCACCAAACAAACACCAAAGAAAGCCAACCAAGGCTTAATAGCAGCAGCAAAAAACAGGTCCTAATGTTTCAGCCAATACAAGGGCCAAATGAGGGCTGCGCTACAGCCTATGTGGTGGAGTTAGGGCTGTGGCTGGACTGGGAAAGGACCGGATGGTCTTCGGCTGGTTGTAGAGGCTGCATTTGGTGAGTACGGCCTTGGGCTGTGCTTGGTGGTCGGCGAGGCCCCTCTGGGCTGCAGCTTGGTGTGAAGGGCCCAAGGAGGCTGCGACTTGTGGTGTGATGCCCAAGGGGGTTGCGGCTGGATTGTAGAGACTGCGGCTAAGGCTTGAGAGGCCCAAGGGGGCAGTGCCGAGTGGTGAGGGAGAACCTCCTCTCCTTGGGTGTGAATATCCCCTCCTAGGGTTGTTGACTGAGGGTTGTGAAGCCTTAAGGGGCTGTGGCTAGTTGATGGTTGGAAATGATGATGGTGGGTAATAAGGTGGGTAGATGAAAAAATGGTAACAAAAAAAGTTCCGGCGGGCAGCGGGTGCAGCAGTGGTGGTGGTGATCTTGGAAACCCTACTTAGGGTTGGCTCTGATACCATATAGAAAAACTGAATGTATTGAATATTATGGGATAATTACAATGAAGCATTACAAGCCTTTATATAGGCAAAACTAAGAAGTGAAAATATACTAAAGTGCCCATAGGGCTTACATAAGCAATGACCTAATCAATGACATAAGCCATGACTTAAGCCCTAATACCAATTACTAATAAAATCCCACCATCTTCCTTATATTATCAAATCTCCCCAAATCTCAATTAATTCTTATCTTCCCATTTGTCAAACTTCCATATATTCCAACAATGTCCCGGCTGCTTAATTCAAAGCAACAACAGATTAGTCGTAGTTACTTGTTTCTTGATACGGGTCATGGCGTATGGATCGTTGCTGCACAAACGTACTCCAAGTCGCGATTGATACCCAGATATATGACCATTAGAAGAAAGTTCATGAGATACAGCAAATAGATGACTACTATCTTTCAGTAGTATGCTGTGCTTTATAGCCTATGGCAGGAATTAAACTATTATTAGGATTTGCAGGCAGATTGTGCAAATGAGAGTCTTAAATTCAGAAGTTGGTACAAAAGGAACGTGTCTGTGAATGGGTTGGCTGGTAATTAAAATCTACACAATCACTAACAAAGCAACATACTTTGAAAAGTATATATAATTTCGGTTATAGTATCAACATGTTTTAAACCAAAAAAAGTTCCAGAACTGAGGAAAGAGAAACCACAGAGCTTAACAATTAAAGATTTATATACATGGAATAGAGCACATCAAGGAAGCAAAAGGTAAGATTGAAAAATTTTGGAAAGTACTATATAGCTGGAAACCATTATAAAGTTAGGTTGAGAAACATAATTAGAGTGTTGCCACATCAAGGAAGCAAAAGGTAAGATGCAAAATTTTGGAAAGTACTATATAGCTGGAAACCATTACAAATTAAAGCTTGGTTGAGAAACATAATTAGAGTGTTGCCAGACTTGAAGATATTCCAATGAAAGAACATAATAAACAACTCAAGTCATTCCATGTCACTACTTTTATTCCCTACTTTTTTTTTGGTCGAATTTTTATTCCTCACCTAAAGAAAGGTTAACAATATATAATTCAAATTTATTCTAAAGACCATAACAAAAATATATGCATGACTTTACTAGGATTATGGTTGGCAAAACACTGACTATGGCGTTGCGAGAACTGGAAGACCTTCCCAGTGACAAAACACATACAACTTAAGAAAGTTAACAAGAAATCTGAGTCAGAAACTCTCACCTCTTTCGTGCTCAAGTACCCAACCTTAGAAGTACTGTTTCCAGATAACCGCTGCAAATCCCTGCCTGTGTCATGAGATAATCAAGTCTCCAGACAGTTTGTAACGCCAACAATGATGATTCAGAAAACTGATTCTTTAAACATAAATATGCAGTAATGTGGTCTGAATCTTTGACATGAATATGCAGTTCAAATGGCTAAGTTCCTTTCCTTCATTTGACTTTGATGTGCTTCCTCAATTAAACCTTTTTTGAGGAACTTTCTCAAAAGCTAAGTCAAGAAAATAATACAAATTAGTCCACCACTTCTGTAGATATATTCTAAAGTTGGGACCAAAGGCCTTCTCTCAGGCCCTCCAACTGCCGCCTACGTGGACATCCCCAAATTGCACCAATTATTTCTTACGTGGCTTCTCTAACCCCACTCTCTCGAAGGTTTTTTTTCTCTCTAACATAACGTATACTGCTTCCATAGATTCAGCCTCTTCGTCTCTCTAGATCTGTCCCTTGAAAATTGAAACGACACTCCCTTCTATCTATAGATATATTGAAACGAGGTCCCTCTCTGTCTCTCAACCCCTCTCTGTCAGTTAATTCGTTGCCCCACCAAGTTGAAGCAGTTTCCTCGTTAGCTGAATTCATTCCCACATCAAATCATGCTGCCGTCACATGGTCTGCAGAAGTACATGTAAAATAGTTTTCAATTCTAATGTTCTAAATTTAGTACTGTTCCTTTGGTTTTTTTTTTACCTGAATCTGTCTTTTTTCTCGTGATCATGATCCATTGTTTGAAAAACTTGGGTTAATTATTTTATATTTTTATTCAGATTAAATTATTGGTGATCCTTTGTTTTGTTTTTGGTGTTTTTTTTTCTTTGTGATAGGCTTGATTCTACTTTTGTGTTCATAGTTGCCGTGATTATTTGGCTCTGGAAGTAATTTGTTCACATACTTCACACATCGATTGACTTTTATAAGTAACGAAAACCATAAACAAGAAGGAACAAAGGGGTTGGCCCCGACTACTTTAAATGAAAATTTTGTTTTTTGAACAGATGAATCTAATTACACACCTGGTAAATTTCATGTTTCTAAGCCATCTTTTATATTAGCTATCATACGGTACTTTATAATAAGACTTTGCTTTGAAGATTGAATCCAAATGATTTTCAGTACTCTTCATCTAATAACGGCTTTTTTTTTTTTTACTTTTTCTTTTCTTTGCTAAAACTTTAGAGAGGCTGTTAGACCTTTACTTAGTCATACGATTGGTAATGGCGAACACACCTCCCTTTGGTTTGACAATTGGCTCCCCATCACTGGCGGACCGAAGAGTATGGCAGGGGTGGCACAGGCCCCCCCTGAACTTTTGAAAATTATAAAATTACATGTAATATTTTATAAATTTTACAAATAGGCCCTCCTAAAATTCACACAGGCTCCTCCTGAACTTTTAAAAATTTTAGATTTACATACAATATTTTGTAAGTTTTAGACACAGGCTCCCCTAGACTTTTGAAAATTCTAGATTTATATGTAATATATTACAGGTTTTAGAAATAGGCCCCCTAAAATTACATGATTTACCCCAAATTAGGGGAATTAAACCAATTTTATAGTTTTACACATAATTGTGTATAAGTAGACCTAAAAACATTTGCCTCGGGGGCACTACTCCCGAACACCCATGTAATTTAGGCCCCTCCTGACCAAAAATCCTGGGTCCGCCCCTACTCCCCATAGGTTCTTTATTTGTTAAGTACTCTACTAGAATTGCCTATGATGCTGTCATTGATATTAATGCTAGAGTGGAAGAGAGGAATGGATTGGCATTGGCCTGTCTCTAACTCCATTGCCCTTAATGAGGTTAGAGAAGTTTTATCTAATATGTACAAGCCCACTAGCTTGTCAGATAAAATTCTTTGGACTACTAACCCTCAATGGGGGGTACAACTTTGCTAGTACATGGAATCATATGAGAGCGACTAACCCTGTTGTTCCCTGGAATAAATTAGTTTGGTTAGACAATGGTTTGTTCTTTGGGTAGCTATTCAACATAGACTTTCTACTCATGACAGGATCTACAACTTCACCCCCGGTCCCCTTGCTTGTGCTTTTTGTCGTAACTATATGGAAACTCATAACCATCTAATTTTTTAGTGCACTTATTCCTCTTTTATTTGGCAGGACTTGATGCTCAGGAATGGGCTGATCTGGAATGGTACTCAGTGGGATAACACTATTTTGTGGATGGCAAAGCATTGGAAAGGGATAAGCATCGCCAAGCTATTCCAAAGATTTGCCTTGGAGTTGTTGTTTATGGGTTGTGGAAAGAGAGAAATAGCAGAACATTCCAGAATTCCTTTTGTCCTAAAGAAGTCCTTTTGAAGACCTTGATCTCACAAGTAAATGCTCAAATTAGATCTAGGTGGAAATGGATTATAGCATGTGTTACTACCCCTAGATATTCTATTAACTTTAATGGTGAATTTGTGGGTTACTTTGATGGTGCTAAAGGCTTAAGACAAGGTGATCCTATTTCTCCCTACTTATTTGTTATCATTATGGACACGCTAAGCCAACTTTTACAACATAATATTCATAGAGAGCATTTTACTCACCATTGGAAATATGATAAGTTAAAAATCTCACACCTCTGCTTTGATGATGATCTTATCTTAATATCTTATTCAATAGAGATGTTGATTCTGCCAACTTGGTAAGACTAACTCTAAACCAGGTCCTTAACTTAACTGGTTTACAAGCCAACAACGCTAAAAGTTGTCTTTTTTTCTCAAATGTTGAGGGTGATATGATTGATGATATTGTTAATATTCTTCACTTTGGGAAAGATATTCTCTCCATTAGATATCTTGGAGTCCCTCTTATTACTTCAAAACTTAAGAAACAAGATTGTGAGGGCTTGGTCAATAAAATATGTACTAGAGTTAATTCCTGGAAATCTAAATTTTTATCTTAGGCAGGTAGAGCCCAGCTCATTAGCTCTGTCTTGACAGGGATTCAACTCTATTGGTCAGGAATGTTTGTATAGCCTAAGAAGTTCTCAAGCAAGTATCCCAATCTATGGCCAGATTTCTTCGGTCTGGCAAGACAAATAAAATCTCTGGAGCTAAAGTTGCATGGTATAAAGTATGCAGACCAAAAAAGGAAGGGGGTTTTGGGCTTCAAACATGTTTTTTTGGTCAACATTGTTTTGAATCTGAAACATATTGGGAACTTATTGGACCCTTCCAATAAGTCCCTCTGGAACAAATTAGTTATTAAAACTTAGGAATAGTCAAACCTTTACTAATACACTACATTGGTAATGGTAATCATACTTCTCTTTGGTTTGATAATTGGCTCCCTTTGGGACCTTTGTTTGATAAATACTCAGAAAGTATTGTTTATGATTTCACCCTTAATCTTAATGCTAAGGTTAGCCGCATCATTAGGGGGATGGAATGGAATTGGCCTAGGTACAACTCCATTGAGCTTAATGAAGTCAGAAATGTTTTGTCTAAATTCTATAAACCTAAAAGTTGTCTTGATACTGTGAAATGGAGTATAACACCTAATGGTGTGTTCAAAACTTTTCTTATTTGGGACCATTTGAGGATTCATCACCCTGTGGTTCCATGGTATAATATTGTATGACTCTCCGGTTGTATTCTCAGACATAGCTTTGTTCTTTGGTTAGATGGCCAAAATAGACTTTCTACACATGATAGAATTTCTAATTTTACTCCCGGCCCATAAGCTTGCATGCTTTGTCATAAGCATATGGAAACACATGACCACTTGTTTTTTACTTGTTCTTATTCTACTTTTGTGCGGCAGGACTTTATGAATAGATGTGGATTGCAGTGGCAAGGCCATAGCTAGGTTGACACTTTGGATTTGATGGCTCAAAGGTTGAAAGGCAAGACAATCCAACATGTGATACCTAAAATGTGTCTTGGAGTGGCAGTCTATGGGTTATGGAGAGAGTGAAATAATAGGACGTTTAAGAACACCTCCAATACCAAAGAAATTCTTCTGAAGAACCTAATCTCTCAAGTCAATGCACAAATCATGGTGAAGTGGGGAACCATTCAAATTTTGATAGGATTATTTGTATTTGGTCCTAATTGTCCTGCTGGGGTTTTTGCACATTTTGATTTGTTAAGTTTGTAACTTTTGGGTTGCCTTGGATGCGTGGTAGCCCTTCAGTTTGTGTTTTTGTTTCATGTAGGGCCTGCCATTGTTTTTGATGTTTTGGTTGCTTTTGCTTCATGTCCTCATGCATTGAGCAGTGTTCTAAAACTCGGCCTAGACGGCTCCTAGGCACTAGGCGGCCCCCCACCGCCCAGAGTTTCCCCTAGGCGTTTGTAAATCGCCTAATTTACTAGGCGAGGTCCTAGGCAGCTAGGCGTAAGAAGAAGAAGAAGGAGAGGTAAGTACCTGGGGCTGGGGTTTTTAATTAGGGGTTTCTGAGACTTCCTGAAATTAGGGTTTTAAATTGGGGGGTTTTCTTTTTCTTGCATCTTCTCTCTTTCTCCAGGCTCCCCCGTGATTGTGCGTGTGTGTGTGTGTGTTCGAGTCTGCGAGTGTCTGCGACTCTGTGTGCGTGTGTGTGTGTGTTGATGTGTGCGACTGTCAATTGTCAGTCTTCTTCCTTCTTCGTCTTCTCTCGCTCCCTGTTTCTTTTTTCTTGTTTTACCCCTTTCTCCTTCGTATCTCAGTCCTTTGGTTTTTTTCCCTTGGCTGTATTAGGTAATAGGTATATGCATATATAAAATATATATTAATAAAAATTAGTCATGTTGGTCATCCATATCATTCCCAAAAACTAGATGGGGGGCTAAAAAGCCTAGCAAAAAAACAAAAACATATTAAAGGCTCTTTAAGGTTTAAGTTAATTACAAATAGATCTTTATAGTTTTATAAATATTAAAATTTTCTAAAAATCTTTACTTATTTTCAAATAACAACACATAACTGTTATAAATATTTATTATTTTGTAATACCCGTGAAAATTAGATATTACGGACATAAATTCCCGACGTTAGTTCTGTATTTATCCTTGTACCCCGTATATTAAGATCATATTTTAATATTTGGTTGCCGCTTAATTATCTACTTTAGGTTATTCTAATATTCATAGTCGCTAATTTATAACTATAGGTTATATTATATTTCGTAGTCGCTGGATAGCAATAAATATAGATTATTTTAATATTCATAGTCGCTAAGTTTTATAACTATAGAATATTTCGTATATTCGTTGTCACTTGATTTATAATTAAAGGTTATTTTATACGGACCTGACATCGCTTAGTTTGCCGTAAATGTAAGTCGTAATAAAATATTTATTATCACTTCAATTATAACCTTAGGTTAAATTACGTATTCGCTGACACTTAATTTATAACCATAAGTCATGTTATATAATTCGATGTCATTTTAGCCCCGTAATTACAGTTCGGAGTATATTATATATTTGACATTATTTAGCTCCTTAAATATAAGTTGTAATATTATTATATCGACATTTTATTTTAACCCCGGACATTAAGTTAGGCCTAGACTATATATTAGATCCAGACTAACTTATCATGCAAACTAGTAAGATCTGTATCAAAACTGGACTGTACGACACAAGATCCCACAAACATAATGAGACAAGTACACCAAGCACACACCCCCCCCCCCCCCCTTATACCCACTATGCAAACACCCCCTCAAACTCTTCTCTACCCGCCGGACATTTCCCCCAACCCCTCAAATCAATCCCTCTCAAAATCCCCCTCATCAATGCTAGGATATGCAAATCTACATATACATCATATGTATGAGTGTATGTGGTTGTGTGTATATAGACAGATTGGGAGAGAGAGAGAGAGAGAGAGAGAGAGAGAGTAAGTCAAAGAGAGAGAGAGAGAAGTTACCGAGAGAGTAAGAGAGGAAAGAAAAAGAAAACAACACAAACAAACACTCCCCCACCCCTCACCCCACTCTCTGCCTCACTGCCCTCATATGCAGACCACACACAGAACACACACACACACACACACACACACACAGAGACCAGACGCAAGGAAGAAGAAAGGAGTAGTAAAGAGGAGGAAGGAGACCCTAGAGAGAGAGAGAGAGAACCCGAGACTAGTGGTATGACCTCCTACACCCTCCTCTGTTTTATTTTTATATTTATTATATACCAGCCGACCCCAACTGATTAAGACACAAGGCTTGGTTTGGTTTGGTTTGGTTTGGTTTATTTATTATATACCACACACACACAAGGACCACCTACATGAACCAAACAGAGCCTCGGGCTCAGGTTTGGCCGTGGCTTCCATGGAAGCTTGATTTTCCAACTCTAACCAAATCGCCCCTAACCACTACCAAACGGACCCTCGTGTTCCCCATAAGTCCCCCATTAGAACAGTTTAGAGTTTGGACTTACAGAACTCGACATATAGCCCATTATTCCTACGAAACTCCAAAAAGATAATGGTTTGGTTGGACGCCTAAACGAGATAACTAAGTCCCCTTATACCCATAGATGTATAGAGGAGAGAGAAACGGAGTGAACGGCATTGGTCTTGCCAAAATCTATGGAGAGACGGCCAAGTTATGGCCACCGGAAGTTTTCCCGGCGACGCGGGCTCGCCGGCGGCGATGTGCTGGCCGGAGAAGGAGACCAGAGGTATTGATGCATTGAAAGCTTGTATGTTGAGCTCGGTTTGTGATACGTACCCATTTAGTTAAAGGGTCATATTGTTTACCCGTTTTTTATTTTAAGTTGGGTAAAATACTGTGTTTGGTTCGGGTTATGGGTTGACCCAATAACCCACGGGTTTAGTAATTTATTTAAGAAGAATGGGTACCCCATATTTGATATGAATCCGAGTCTGGTTCGTTCTAATAGTGTATATGGGTTATCCGTTTACGAATGGGTCGGATCAGGGTTAACCTATGGTCAGCGATCTTGGGTTCTATTGTTTCTATAAACGGTTAACCCGTTTATGATCGGGTCGGTTCGGGTAACCCGCGAAATTTATTATGTTTATTATTAATCAATATATGTATATATGTATTAGTTGTATGTCTAAAATTGTTTTAAATTATGGAAATAGTTTTAAAGGATTGTTAATTAGTTTTCTTTAAAATTCGGATATATTATTAATTATTATATATTCTAGAATTATATATGATATAGTAATATATTATACTTATAATTTATTTAATTGTAAATAAACATTAATTGCAAGTTTAATTAAAATAAAAGGATATGTTAATTGTTTTAAATTAAGGCTGAAATCGGTTCGATTCGGTCGGTTTTGGGAGTGATTTTCCACCGACCGATCGGTTCGGTTTCGGTCGGTTTTAGGCTAATTTTTCGGTTCGGTTTTCGGTTTTACACTGCACTACCCTTATGAAAACCGACCGAACCGATCGGTTCGGTTCGGTGGTTCGGTTTTTTCGGTTTTTGTTTCACCCCTATTTTAAATAGTTTTAAAAGTATACCTCACCCCACTCTCTGCCTCACTGCCCTCATACGTAGACCACACACAGAACACACACACACACACACACAGAGACCAAACGCAAGGAAGAAGAAAGGAGGAGTAAAGAGGAGGAAGGAGACCCTAGAGAGAGAGAGAGAGAGAACCCGAGACTGGTGGTATGACCTCCTACACCCTCCTCTGTTTTATTTTTATATTTATTATATACCACACACACACACAAGGACCACCTACATGAACCAAACAGAGCCTCGGGCTCAGGTTTGGCCGTGGCTTCCATGGAAGCTTGATTTTCCAACTCTAACCAAATCGCCCCTAACCACTACCAAACGAACCCTCGTGTTCCCCATAAGCCCCCACTAGAACAGTTTAGAGTTTGGACTTACAGAACTCAACATATAGCCCATTATTCCTACAAAACCCAAAAAGATAATGGTTTGGTTGGACGCCTAAACGAGATAACTAGGTCCCCTTATACCCATAGATGTATAGAGGAGAGAGAAACGGAGTGAACGGCATTGGTCTTGCCAAAATCTATGGAGAGACGGCCAAGTTATGGCCACGGGAAGTTTTCCCGGCGACGCGGGCTCGCCTGCGGCGATGTGCTGGCCGGAGAAGGAGACCGGAGGTATTGGTGCATTGAAAGCTTGTACGTTGAGCTTGGTTTGTCATACGTACCCATTCAGTTAAAGGGTTATATTGTTTACCCGTTTTTTTTATTTTAAGTTGGGTAAAATACTGTGTTTGGTTCGGGTTATGGGTTGACCCAATAACCCACGGGTTTAGTAATTTATTTAAGAAGAATGGGTACCCCATATTTGATATGAATCCGGATTTGGGTAAACGGGGTCTGGTTCGTTCTATTAGTGTATATGGGTTATCCGTTTACGAATGGGTCGGATCAGGGTTAACCTATGGTCAACGATCTTGGGTTCTATTGTTTCTATAAATGGTTAACCCGGTTATGATCGGGTCGGTTCGGGTAACCCGCGAAATTTATTATGTTTATTATTAATCAATATATGTATATATGTATTAGTTGTATGTTTGAAATTGTTTTAAATTATGGAAATAGTTTTAAAGGATGGTTAATTAGTTTTCTTTAAAATTCGGATATATTATTAATTATTAAATATTCTAGAATTATATATGATATAGTAATATATTATACTTATAATTTATTTAGTTGTAAATAAATCATAATTGCGAGTTTAATTAAAATAAAAGGATATGTTAATTGTTTTAAATAGTTTTAAAAGTATACCAAGTAAATTTTAATATTCTGGGATATTGTATTTAATTCTAAAATTATACTTTAATCATTATATATCGTACTTATTATTTATTGAGTTTAAATAAATAATAAGAATTAGTTTTAAATTATGATAATTATGTAATAAATACCTAATGGATATTTTAAAAATCTAGAAAATTATGTTGTTGATCCTAAGACATAAATGCCCCTGTATTATAAATTATTAATTATAAAACTTTTGTATTTATATATTGTGGTTATTATTTATTTGGGCTTAAATAAATAATGAATAATACTACCCAATTAGATTTAAATAGATATTTAGTATCTATTGGCCATGTTAAATTCTGAAAAATTATAATTATTGTTTTAAAAGTATTTAAGTCATGTTTTATAATTTATTAAATTACAAAACAGCATTATGAGTATTTTCAGTAATTATCGAGGAGCCATTTACGTAATGTTTTAATTGATTTAAATACCAAACAAGTTCCGAAAAATAGGAGAAAAATACTACTAGCTTATTTTAGTGTCTAGTAATTAATAAAAATGTTTCTAGAGACTGTTTGTCTTCCTTAGATATATTTATGTAATTAAGAGTCATTACGACTGTATTTTTTTATATGGAATTATCTTTGATAATTCATAATAAATAAACCGTAGCTCAGAAAAATACGTGCTCAGTTTCTAAATTCCTAGAATAATGTTTAGACCTATTTTCTTAAATTTCGTGACTATCTGACTCTGTAGAAAATACAGCTTACTGTTTGGGCTCACACTAGTATAGGAAACCCAGCCATTTATATGACAGACTCCAATTTGAGTCTAATCAATGGCGTTAGACTCAGAATGATGTCAGGATCATCATGTTGAGGTTTAGGAACTCATTCGGCACAATTACCATTATACCCTTATAATTAGAATGAATCTTAAATCGCCATTCTATGTATTTATATGAATTGTAGGGACCGAAACTATACTTGTATTTGCAAATCCATATCGAGGTGAGTCGTCCTAACTCACTTGGAATATTATAGAAATACTCTATATATATTATGTGTACAGATTGTAAAAGTAAACTCCACTTGTTGAAATGAGAACTCATACTTAGACAATTATACTTGGTATATTAAATAAAAATTTCATGTATCATATCTGTGCAGATTCCATGTATCGTATACGTACAGATTCCATATATTAGATGAATAATTCCATATACCCTATATGTGTATGTTATCTGTATATTCTATGGACGATATGTATGCGTAGTGAGAAATGAACTGTTTATATGAGATCGCATGTTTAGATAACTATACTTCATACCTAGTCTAAATGATATGATTTATACTGTTATGTGTATAGTTCCCAACTGTTATGATACATGTTATATGAATAGCTTAACTGTTATGGTTTATGCTTATTAATCGTACGTCATACACTCGCATAAACACTCGTATAAACATAGTCGAGTCGTGATGTTTGAAAGTTGACATACGTATGGTCAGTCGAGGAGACCGACCCAGTTATATGTCACACATGTTTAGTCGACCGCGGAAGTCTGAGTTGTATAATGGGTACAATTAAAAAAGCTATTGGGCCCTGTTAGGCGACGATAGAAAAATATCCATCCAAGTCTTGAATACAGTGGTTACAACTTCAACTGCTATTGGGCCCTGTTAGGCGACGATAACAACGTGATCATTACACTCGAAGCCAACAGCGTTACACTGGTAATGTAACAAGTTATGTGAGTCAAGCACGAGTCTTGAAGTCAATGGTTACCACTTATAATGCTATTGTACCCTGTTAGGCGATGATAGCGCTGTAACTATTCTATTCCCCAGGCAAGGTCACGAGGACCTAAGAGTAAAGTGATTACAATCTTTTAAACCAAAACTGCTATTGGGCCTGTTAGGCGACGATAGCAACGTGATCATTTCGCTTTAAGCTAACGGCGTTACACTGGTAATGTAACAAGTCACACGAGTCAGTTGTGGTGTCTGTGATCGAGTAAAGTCGAATACATCAATGATGCATCGTGTTGTGTCTCATTCATACTGCCATATCTTAAATCATACGTATTGAGATAATGCTTATTAAATGTTTTCGTTCGAGCTATTTGTTGTACTTGTATATTATTGTTTGTATTAGGAATGATCGGTTAGGTCAACTCACTTAGCTTCAAAAGCTAACGGCTCTTCCTGCCCTGGACATATTACATCCAGATTTCACAGAAGACGACTACCAAGATGAAGCCACTCGAAAGGATACAGCAGGTGTACAAGTTGAAGCGAAAGGACTCTAATGTAGTTGTATTAGAACTACTTAATATGCTTTGTTATCTTCTATCTGAGGTAATAGTTTAGTTATGTATTGTGATCAGTATAGATCGCCCTAGACTGCCTTTATAGATCTTTTATTTGAATTCATGATGTAATAACTAGATCCCAGACATTTGAGTTCTATTGAGGAATACCAATAGATGTTTTATGCATCCGCTTACTCTTTTAACCAGGTGTAGAATGTAGAAAGCACAATCAGTTAATGTAACTAGTCATGGCTTACGGATTTGGAAAGGAAAATTTTATTTCCCTCTAATTTCTGCTACTCCAGGGCATGACATATTTAAACCCAGTAATTATTTTAAATAACACCACATAATTGGTATGTATATATACTATATTATTAATTTTATTCATTAAAATAAATCCGCCTAGGCCCCTAGGCGCTAGGCCTCCCCTCGCCGCCCGACTAGCGCCTAGCGAGTTTTAGAACATTGGCATTGAGCTCATTGAATAATCCTGGGGTATGCCCCTTGTGCATTTTGTACATCCTTATTTTGGAATTTATTTACCTTTATCCAAAAAAAAAGGAAACAACACAATCAAATTGATGTAATTATTAGAAACTGGACTTAATGGTGTGTTGTGTTTCATTCTTTAGTTGTTAGTGTTGTTTTTGTTGTTACTTGTTTTACTCCTGTTGGGCTTTGGCCCAATTGAGTATTTTTTCTGTCGCTTTGCGTCTATCCTCATGCTTTGAGCTCATTGTTTATCCTGAGGTTTGCCCCTTGTTGTACTTTTACACATCCATTTTTTGGAATACATTTACCTTTTACCACACAAAAAAAAAAATTAAATAAAAAATTTACGTCTCCCCTTTGGTTATTTTTACCCAATTCAGCCAACAGAGGCGGTGTTGGTGGTGAAGTGGGTGTTTCTCGCCGGGAATTGGTGATTTCAATCAAGAAGGTAACTGGAGTTCATACGGAACATCCAGATTGGTAATTATGAACCAAGGTATGAGTTCATCCCACGATTTTAATTTTTGGGGTTCATATTGGATAAATCTGTAAATCAAATTTGCTCTTGAATTTAAATTTTTACGGAGTGTTTAGTTGTTCTGAATTTTGATTGTTTTGGGAAATTGAGGTCTAGCTTTTGTTACTCTCTTTCTTAAATCCTTGGAAAAACTTTGCCTCTGTAATTCTACTGCTCTTCAATGTTATTCTATTGATGTTATAAGTTTGCTTAATCTGGACCTGTTTTCTTATGAATCATGTGTTCACATATTAATCAAATTTGAGAAATTCCTTCCACATTTCTATCATTACTTCACCGGTCAAATATTTCCCAAAATTACTTAAAATTGGTTTTTTTATCCCTCATTACTATTTTTATTTGGATAACAAATTAATATCCGAATTTAGTCAACTACATACAACCCGTGCATTGCACGGGTTGTCGACTATGCACGGGTTGTCTCTCTATTATCTATTATCTATTACTATCTATAGGCCAAGGCTAAATCTCTTCATAGAGAGAGCACCGCGTGGCTTTTTTTAAAGTTTCTCCTTCTTCTTTTTTTTGTTTGTTTTAAAATGCCTTTTTAGTTGACTATTTCTATTATTATGTTAATAAACATTTCAGATAGAATTACTATTATACCAGTCCAATTGATCTTCCCTAAATTTACAAGTTTTTATGACAGTCTCCCTTTATCTTCCCAACACTAGTCAGCTTAACCTTTCATCTTGGAAGTCAAAAGGCCCTAATTGGAGAGAGAAAAGTCCATCTATTGAGTTTCTTTCTGCTTGCACATTATACACCAATGTACATGTATACTTCTCTCTCTCTCTCTCTCTCTCACTCTCTCTGTGACCCAAAATTTGCTCACCCATTGGCCATTGCTAGCCCAAGCACCCTATTAGGTGAGCATGTGGGACCCACCGCTTTTCATCTTTTGTGTATTCCTATTTTGCCCATAAAAAGTGGTGGGCCCCATATGCCCACCCAATGGGGTGCTTGGGTGAGCAAAAATGCTCTCTATTTTTACATCCTCATGTACCATTCGGTAGTATTTCTTAAAAAATTTCCTGCCTTTTGTCATTTGTGCCATTCTTATCCTCTACCGACTTTGGTATTTGATAATTGTGACTATCACTTTTTCTTAATTCATTTTTGTTTTGCAGGGACAAGGGACACCATTGTCTCCTATGAGAACTATTTTTTTAATTTTTTTTTACCATTGAGTAGTACCGAACTATGAAGAAAACATTTGTTGTTAAAAGGTATTGTTGCTTTATTATTTTTATTTTATTTATTTAAAATTCCTTTTTCGCGCCCTTCTTTGTATAATTTCACGTTGCAGTGTTTGGAGTTGTGATAGAATGAATGTGTTGGGATATGATTGCGATGTCTAAGATTCTATCGTTTTACTCTTTTAACGATTTAAAGTAAGAGTGATGCTACGCTTTTCAAATTTTGAATCCCAAATTGGTTCGCAAATGTTTTGTCAAACAGACAAAGCAATTGGGAACCAATTTGGAGAGCAAAACATCATTCTTGAAGTAAATTCCTTACTAAGATTTTTGGAGTGGCCAGTTTGGGTAAACGGTAATATTCATTGTCTACCATTCATTTTTGTGTCAAAGTTTCCAAAATCAAGCACCGAGGCTTTGATACAATTATTTATTTTTTTTATTGTTTGTGGGGGAGCAACGGTTAAGGGCCGAGGCTTTGATACTATTATTTATTTTTTTTATTGTTTGTGGGGGAGCAATGGTTATGGGCCACTCGTTTGCAATTTGAGATATTTTAAGTTTGCTTACTCGTTTGCAATTTTGAGACCACGTTTTTCCTTTTTCCTTTTTTTCTTTTTTCCCCCTCTCTAGCATTTTCGTGTTGGCCTATGCTTCGATGACACTTAGATGTTTGCAGCAACAGACTTGCATGTGTTACTATGGATTCCTGATTTTTGACAAATTCCCATGCATTTGCAGGGCTATCGACTAGTTATAAAATAAGTTGGTAAACATGTTGCCATTAGAGAGGAAACTTTATCTTTTCAGAGAATGAGCTTCAAAAGCATCACCAAGGTCATGCTTAAAAAGAAAACCCCAGTTAAATTTAGATAGCTAACAACGCACATAAGATCTTTTTAAGATGATCATGAAACCAGGAAATCTTAGGCAATGGATGTGTTTTATGAAGAGCATGAAGCGGTGCCCATAAATGGCAAAAAAAAAAATGTTAAAAGGACTCATGAAGAGCATGAGTAAGAAGCTAGTTGAAGATATAGAGTTAATTTGGAGACTTGGCATGTACGAACACTGCTAAGTGAAGAGGTGAAAGTAGTGAACCGAAAGCTTTGAAGCAGAATAGCAGATCACGCTTATGAGAAACATAGCAGCTAGGACAAGTTAAACGGCGACGTGATTTGGACTTTAACAGCACTGCTAAGTAAAGAGGTGCATTTAATAAACAGACAGCTTTGAAGCAGAATTAGGCAGAAATCTTAGGCAATGGATGTGTTTTATGTAGATCATGTGGCGGTGGTGCCCATAAATGGTAAAAAAGTGTAAAGGACTCATGAAGAGCATGAGTAAGAAGCTAGTTGAAGATATAAAGTTAATTTGGAGACTTGGCATGTACGAACACTGCCTAGTGAAGAGGTGAAAGTAGTGAACAGGATGCTTTGAAGCAGAATTAGCAGATCACGCTTATGAGAAACATAACAGCTAGGACAAGTTAAACGACGACGTGATTTGGAATTTAACAGCACTGCTAAGTAAAGAGGTGAATCTAATAAACAGAAAGCTTTGAAGCAGAATTAGGCAATCAGCATATCATGCTTAAGAAATCACTCCCCCAACCACACGAAGATACTCTAGATTTAAGGTTCAAAAAATTATGAAAAATATTTAAAATTTCTAAAATAATAAAAATAACAAGATTGGTCTAAACCACGTACCATTTATTAAGTCATATATTATTAAATAAATACGATGCCGATCTAGTGTCGGATAACACTAAACACATAATTGGATAAAATTGTTCAACACTACCAAATAGTTTGAACAATAACAGTATTATAAATCTATAAGTAAAAAAAGGCATTATATTTTATTAACAAATAACAACAAACTTAATTTCAAGAAACAAATAAACCGATATGTATTTCTTATTTCAAATTTAATTATGCATACTGACTTACTAAGAATAAATAAAAGATCTTCTCTTCTTTCCTAATTTTATCAGGATTTAAAAGATTTGGGTATCAATTCTAATGCATACATATAAAATTAACTCACCTTCCAAAATTGAGTAATCAACTCTACTAAATATCAATTCACTCACTTCCGAAATTGAAAATACAAAACAAGGGAATTAATCTCTGGCTCTTGTTTATGTTTACAAAAAAAAAAAAAGAACAAAAACAAAACCAAAAACAACACAACAAAACCCTAATTTACCTTTGCTTAGCCGCAGCCGCTGATTCCAAACCAAAGAGAAAAGCACGACACAGAGAGAAGAAAAGCACAACACAGAGAAAGGGAGAGGGGGAGGGGGAGGGAGAGGGAGAGGGAGAGGGAGAGGGAGAGGGGGAGGGAGAGGGAGAGGGAGAGGGAGAGGGAGAGAGAGAGAGAGAGATAGAGAATGAGAGAGAGAGAGATTCTTGGTAGCCGAAGTCTAAGATGGAAGAAACAACGTGAAGGAAGACAGAAGGGGAAATTTTAAGTACAGATCTGCGTAAAAGAAGACGGATCTGGTTCGAGAGCAGACCTTACTTTGTTGAGTTCGAAGAAGCCCTCTTTACATCAGATCTATGAAAGGAATGTGGATAAGGTAAGATTCGAACTGCTCTTTGAGCCTCAAAGCACGATTCGTTCATGATACGCTACAGTATTGGTCGATATAGCCGATACAACTACCGATCCTTCATCGTTTTGATAATTATTTGTATCGTATGTCTCGGATCGGTGGCCTTGGATATCGAGTTGACTTGGCCGAGTTGACTCGGTCTCGGCCGATCCTTTGAACCCTGGCATCACCTAAATCATTCATCTTTCCTAAAATCTTTGGCTTCTCTATTACCTTCCTCTTTTATTTCCTGCCTTCTCTTACCTCATTTGACTAAACAATCATACTCCTTGCGCATGCAACATTGTGGTACTCAAAGCTGCAAGTTTACCACAGTATTATCACGAAGTAGGAGATCATATGTGAAGGCCAAAAGACTCGACAGAAAAAATTATTTGCTTATCACGTTAGCCGAACACTAGTAGAAAACAGATGCAATAGAACTGCAAAGGACACATTCCAGGTTTTGACACAAAGCTTGATAAAGGGAGATATTAAAACGGCTCTTATCAGGCTGGTTATCATTGGTTTTCTTTCAATAAATCTAGTTTCAATATGGCTTCGGGAGAATATAGTGTAAGAAAAGGCATGCCCCCGGGCTAATATCGGAGGCAAGACAAAACCTAAGAGGATATTCAGGACAGTGAACAGTACTGCAGAAACATTTACTAAGGTGTTTACCTGATGTTTAAGTAGGGAAAGAAATAGCCAGTCAAACTTATTTCTAACCAAATCTATGATGCAAGGTCTGAATAGCAAAAGCCTAACGGAATAGAAGAAGATGTTTATAGGCCTAAAGTCACTTGATGTGACTCAAAACCTTTACGTAGGCAAGGCCATAGCTCCTGCCTTGATATTAAATCGTCCCACGTTCTTTGAATGTGATCTTCCATTGATCCTCTCATGGGGCAGCATCAACAACTTATTCTATTGATTGACAAATTCACAGGATAATTGAGGGGGGAAAGGGTATTTTGGCATCACTGACTCATTGCTGCTACCCCAGAATCAAAATTTGAAGCTTCTTATTTCTAGGTATAACTAGAGATTAATAACTAAAAAATAGTTCATGAAATTTTGATATTTGAGACAGTTAGTTTTTTCAGTTTATAATAGCATGTTTTTCTTTCTTTGTTATGAAAGATGCAAATAAAGAAAGAAAGCAAGAAAAGATAGAAGGGTCAAATAAAGAGAGAGAGAGAGAGAGAGAGAGAGGTGAGGCAATTATCACAGCTTAAATTATAGATAATTCTCATCCAACAAGTCTATTGAGACAATAGTCATGGAGATTCACCAAAAACAATAATTACTGAAGATGATGAAGCCTTACTTCAACCGATGATCTGACGGTGCAATTGCAAAATGTTTCTGTTCTACCACCTTGAAACTTCAAAGCTCAAATCAGGTTTTCTCCACCTTACGAAAAGTATGAAGAAAATACAAGTCCCAACAGAGAGGGAAAAGAAAGGAGAATATTTGAAATATTAGGTCTCTCCAGGTGGAGAAAATTTTAGTCTACACTTCCCACTCCCAGCACCCTTGGGGTAAGCGGGACAATAGTTAAGGCAATAGCCCTTATGTGTAAAAATTCCAAATGTTACTTCAATCTATCCCTCCCAACACCCTCCACTCACCTCTGGATACTTGGTAATTAAAAAACATAACTGAAAACATGATTCAAATTCATCTTGAGTATTATTGCTAGACATTGGCTGAAATAAAATTCCATCACTTTTAGTATTCAAAGTAACTTGGTAAATTTAGTTTACAATCAAAAAGATTACTTAGTCTTAAGTTAACCTGCTCAATAGGCTGCTTTAGTCAACTAGCTGGTTACTTTGCTCTTAACTATGATGTTAGTGGGTAACATCTGTGGCTATATAATCAAAAATCTATAATATAGGGAGAGCGAATTTAAAAAGTCTCTCGAGTGGAGTTACTTGAGATGTATGATGAGCCTTCTCTTAGGTTTAATTGTAAGAACCTAGATATTCTTGCTTTCTAAATGGAGAGTTCCTCCTCTGGATTCTAGCAACCTGTGACAACTCAATCCCTCTCTTTTGTTTTCTTCTCCGGACCTTTTACCCCATCCATTTCCTTTCCCTTTTTACTCTTATATGACTTAAAGAGAACCATACTACTCCTTATAAAGATAGTCCTGCATCTCTCTCCCTTAAATGCAGCAAGTCACATAAGAACCAAGATTATAAAAACAAAAATATGAAGCAGTCATCCAAACATTAATGCAGAAACACTTCATAAATAATTTATTGCTCTTTAGTGATGTGAAATCCATTAACAGATGGGAAGCACTAAAATGTTTAATAGCAGCGATAGCAGATCCCATATACCTGTCATGAAGAGCGAACAGAACTCCATCTGAAGAACGAGAAACATCTATCTCAATGCAGTCTACTTGAGAATGGAGAGCAATACGATATGCATCCATCTGTTAAAAATATAGGAAAACGGTTGAATAGTTTAATATATATATATATTAGGAAAAATATAACTGTTTTATGCTAATTACTACACGGAAAAAAAAATAATAAGAAAAGATGTACTTTAGAGACAAGTTCTTTTAACTGAACAAACGAGAAACTAACTAATCACAAGACCATGAACCACAGTTACGATCTCATTGAATGCCTAAAATTCATCATCTAAGTACGAGTTCAATAATAATAATAATAATAATTACGATCTCATTGAATGGCTAAAATTCATCATCTAAGTACGAGTTCAACAATAATAATAATAATAATGCCTAAAATTCATCATCTAAATACGAGTTCAATAATAATAATAATAATAATAAAGATGTTTTTATATGCAAAGTTATGCAAAGAAATGATGCAAATGATGAACACTGGAAAGCCAGCCCATTTTATTGATGGACTTCCACATTTAATAATAATAATAATAATAATAATAATAATAATAATAATAATAATAATATAGTGGAAAGGAATTATGTGAGTGGAATATTGATGATGCCAATGAGTATCAAATCTTTGAAATTGTTCATCAAATGCTCATGTGGGCCTCTCTGAGTAAACATTGCGGTAATGCTTAAAAAGATACTGCAATCCTTTTAACCAATGGTTTTTCAGGTAATAGTAGTAGTAATAGTAGTAGTAGTAATAGTAATAGTAATAGTAATAAATAAATAATATGTCAGAATTTTTGAGGAAGAAGAAAAGAAAAGAGATGACAAATTTCTTATTGAAGCATCTTAACTCTCCTCTAAATTGAATATGTTCAACCTCCTATTTAATTCAATTAGGGGGAAGTATCCTCATCTTACATGGGAAGAGACACAGGTTAAGGTCATGAAAGCAACCAAGTCCCTTGTGGCCGAGTGGTAAGCTTCTTGGGTGTACTACCCAAGAGGTTTAGTGTTCGAGTCATGGGGAGCATGGCCACTGGAGTATTCATCCGGCGCCTCCAGGCCTCGGGGGATTAGTCGAGGTGCGCGCAAGCTGGCCCGGACACCCCCGATTACCAAAAAAAAAAAAAAAGGTCATGAAAGCTCTCAAAGAACAGTTTCTGGCCTCTCAGGTTTCCCAAGGCAATAGTCAGACTTCTTCCAGTCAGGCAAAAGACCCTGCTGACTTATTATGATCATTTGAAATATATAATTATGATAATTCTTTGGGGGTCATAAGATTCCGTTAGTCGCAAAAGTTTGGGCCTGTTTTGCCAAGGAGTGGCTGTTTGGCTATAGCATCTGTTGACTGGAACAGACTCTATAAGAATTCTCATAATATATAACAAAAATCATAATATGTGAAATAGTATATATCAAGGTAGCCTCATCTTGATAATGTTCACAAGAACAACCAAGTCTGGACCTAGATCATCTTTAAGATCCACATCCAATATTGTAAATACAAAACTTGTTGCGTTTAAATAATTAACATGTTTCGGATTAGCAAATCCTCAATGGGACAAAATTGTTGAAACTGATGCCTCAGATATCGGTTATGGGGGAATTCTCAAACAAAAGAATCCCAACACCAATAAGGAAGAACTTTTAAGATTCACTTCTGGTGTCTGGAAAGGATCTTCAAAAAATTATTCTACTATTGAAAAGAAATGTTTTCTATTGTTAAGTGTGTCACTAAATTTCAATATGCCCTTCTTAACCAAGCATTTAGTTCCCTCAACGGCGTCCCAACAAAGGGAAAGACCACCAGCAACACCCATCTAAGGGTTCTCAGCCCAACGAAGGGTCTGGTCAGCCAAACCAGGCTGGTCCTTGACAACCTTCTGCTAAGGACATTCTCATTCAAGATGTTGTTTTCGATCAAAAACAATTTTTGGAAAATTTTCTTGTTTTAGACCAATAAAATTGATGATAAATTAGAACTAGATGCTTGGGGTCTTAAAGAACGTTATCTAAATAACCATAACTTCATGACCCAAGAATCTAAAACTAGATTTGTTTAGTTTAAATCTGCTCCACTAGCAACTAAAGCAACAGCATTGTTAATGGTATATTCTTCCTGGATAACCATATTGATTTTTATATACCATTTTTTCTAAGTAATTTTATTTAGGAGATGTAAATATTGATCTCCAGCTAAATCTATGGGTGTTTCCTCAATATTAGGAATATCATCACCTATACTAATGGAAGAATTGGGAATGTTTATATTATTAATTTTTTCTTCCATTTTAGAAAAAGCAATTTGGAGGTCTTTTATGTCAGATTTAACCAAATTGATTTCATGTTTTAAATCTTGAACAGTAATGGGTTTTTCCTCTTTTTCCATTTTGTTGAAGACTTCCTGAATACTATACTGAGGAATCTTGTATGGAATTTCTTCAGGCTTGTCCTTTTGACCTTTTACAGGTTTTTTCCTAGCTGGGTTGCTTTTCCTGGGGGGAGGTCTAGGTTTAGTTCTAGGATTAGGATTAGTATTCCTTCTCCTGGTAGTGTTCTGAATACTCTGTCTCCTTCTCTTTTCCATAGGATTGACAGGCATATCATAACCCCATTGTTTGCAAAATTCTCCTAGTTCCTGTTTAATAGTGAGGTTTTGTTTTTTCATTTGATACTGTAATTTCATATCATATGAATATATATAATTTAAATGAGCATATAGCTCTTGATCGTGCAGAATGGAGAAAAAGGATTCATACAGCCGACCCCAATTGATTGGGACACAAGGCTTGGCTTGGCTTGGTTTAATTTCATATCATTATAAATACTTAACCCGACTTGGATACAGAGACTTATGATCTGTCCATAATTTAGACTTGCATATGGAATATTGTTTCCATCATGCTGATCACGAAGTTTTTGTCTGACCTTTTCAGCAAATAATAGTGGAAGTCCATCAATAAAACGGGCTTTCCAAAATTCATTATTCGCATCATTTCTATGCATAACTTTGCAGATGAAAACATCTTTATACCATCTGAATTGGGTTAAAGAAGGATATCTTAAATTCATAAGAAGTTCTCTACCCCTTTCATTTCTTTGGGAAGACCATCCGACAAGTTTACAATGATTGTCTGGACCAATGTTATAACAGCATCAGGGACCATAAAAGGTTGACCCTCAATTGTTTCTACTTTGACTGATTTTAAAATTTCATCTCTTTGGGCACTGGTTAGAACATTATCCCACCAACCCTTGAGGCATCCTGAAAACCCATTTGTAATCAGGATTGCGGTATTTTTATCATTATTACCACAATGTTTGTTCATACTGGCCCACATAAGCATTTTGTGAACAATTTCATAGATTTGGTATTCAGTGAAACCATCTATGTTCCGTTCACATAATTCCTTGCCACTGTATGAAGCATGTGGTGTCCTCCAATAGCTTTCTTCAAAACGGAGGTCTTGGGGAGAAGCTCTATGATAATAATATGGTATGACTGAATAATCATATCCAATTTTATTAATCTGAGGAGGAGGAGTTTTAAAATTTCTTTCTCTAAATTTACTTTTAGTATACAAAAAGTTCCTCCATAAATTTTCCTCACTAAGAATGTCTTCAAAATTTTCTTCTTCTTTTTCTTCTCCTGAATCTTGTGATTCGGGAGTATGGCTTGTTTTCGAAAGAACATTTAAAGAGACATCTTTAATCTTTTTTGTTAAGAGTTCAATAAACTCTTCTTCCTCCTTTTTACTTTGGGTTCTGAACTTATCAGCTTGATAAGGAGGTTTAAAAGTAGCAACTTCGAAAGAAGAAGAACAAGCCTCGGGCTGTTTAGTAACATGTTGCCTTTTTCATTCTTTCTTGTGTTCCAGAAGTTTATTTTCTATTCTGGTTAACTGACCTTCCATTGATACAATAGAAAGATTTGTCCAGTTAATTTGTTTACAAATATGATCACTCGTAATAGCAATATCTGAAGATTTGCCTATATAGGCAGCAGCTTCAATATCCTTGTCATTTACTCTGCAATCTATATACATAGGAGGAGGATGAGAATTTTCTATGAATCCTTTATCCCCATGTAGTCTCCATCTGGTTGAACTAATGGTATTAAGTACCTTTTGGGTAGGGAACCATTGATTAAACCAGTCAACAAACCAAATAATGGTTTGATAATAATAATAATAATAATAATAATAATAATAAAGGAAAATTAAAAAGAACATTCATTATCTTAGCTGCAGCTAGGTGAGTCAAAGCAAATGGGCAAGCTCAGGATAAAGTTTCTTGATTAGTATTGGGCGTTAAAGAAAAAGCTCAATCAAACATAGAGATGATCATTTGTAGCCTTGACGCCCAAGGAAATTCAGCATAGTAATCTCTAACCCGCGCATGTCAATGTATATATTTTGGTAAGATTAACTAATATCCACGTTCCAAAATTTTAACAAAAGGTAATTGTATTGCATTTAAAAGGCACCCGAGGGGATGCACCCATGTACATAGGTTGCATACATCTTCAATAAGAGCACAGGAGGTACCAATCAAAAGGAAGCTAGAAAAACTAAACAAAAATAAATATAAAAAAACAAAAAAACAAAAAAGACAAAAAGCAAAAAATAAGAGACAAACAAACCCCATTGGCTGAACACTTGCCTGGAAAAGAACAGTCAAATTTCAAAAAGGGAATGAACATCTATAGACAACACTCCCACTGTCCCAAGAAAACGAGGTCCATGACAACTTGGAGAAACCATGCTTCAAAGCCCAGGAAAAGCAAACAAAATGAAGGAACAAAATCTTCGAAATGGCTCCACTACAAAAAGCCAAAAGGCCAGCTCCACCAAACCCAGGCAAAAGAAGAAGCACGGAATTAGAAGTACTTCTTGGCCTATTAGCTTGACTAGGGAGATTTAAGATTCTTTCAAAGCAATTGTTATGTTCAACCCAAAAAGGCTTTTATGAGAACACTCGAATTCTAAATGTAGGTCTCACAACGAACCAAATGTACTTGAGACTAAGGTTGGTGAACTATGGTGATCTGCAAATTGTTTGTTGAGAAGGCTTTGATCATTATACAGGGTTTCTTTTACACATCATGGAAAAGATGGAGTTTGGGCAGAATGGAGAGATGGATTGATTTTTGCACATCTATAGTTGTTTCTTGTATCATCATTAGGGGGCAGGGGCAACAATGGGCTTTTTTGCTGTCTTGAGAGGCGCAAGGCAATTTGATGTCCCCATTCCCACTTACAGTGGTAATTAAGGCATTTAGTTGCATTACTTAATGATCAACACGGTGATTTGTTAGGGTGTTCTAAGAGGAGGTTGTATAAGGAGACCTTCCAGTTAAATCGATCTCCGATTAATTGACCACGCAATTTGTGTTGTGGGAATGGAAGAAGGTTAACTCAAGTATCCTAAGTGTCTCTTCTTTACTGCCAGGAATTTCAAGCATGAATATTAACTGGCGGGAAGAGTTGGTCGAGGAAATAAGAGGGAATAGAAAAGTTGGGACACTATAGGGGTCATAGGGTGCCTGATGGGAGCTATCTCAATTTCCTTTTTTGGTCCCATTAGGTGAATCCTTAACCCTACCTTAGTTTAGAAATTGTGGTTCAATGGTTGCAGACGCTGCTTAATGGGTGGAAGAGCAAACTTTTAGCCAAGGGAGGAAGGTTCGCTCTTACTAAGAGCACCTCATCCAGCTCCTCTTACTTATTCAAGATCCCTTTTCTAGTCCCCACGGTGGTGAAGAGTTTCGAGAAGTTGGATATGGACTCTTTTCTGGGGCATAAGGAAGCATTTAATTATCATTTGATGGGTAGCCACGTCTCTTCCTACCAAGGAGGGAGGGCCAGGTGTTGGGTATTATGGCTGTTCACATAAGTCCTCCTTATTAACTGGTTATGGGGGAATGCAAGTGGAAGGAATATCTTTGGGGAGAAGTGTGTGGAAGGGATTAAGAATAAGAGAAACAATTACAATAGCGGGAAGGTCCAAACATCTTATGGAATGGGATGCGGAAGTATATAAGATAGATATGCAATTTTTTCCAAGAAAAATATCAGGCGTTGTAGAGCGTTAAGTTTTGGCAAAATCATTGCATAGGAGGGCCTCAATATTGGAATTTTATCAAACCTTTATTCAAGATTGCACTAAAATATTAGGCTATGACTGTTTATAACTTTATAACAAGGTGGTGATCAAGATCTTCTTTTGTAGACACTACAAGATTTTACCACTAGAGAGTGGTTGAAAGAGCGGTCGAATTATAGTTATTGGGTACTACATGAGCAAACAAGATGAAGAAACCATTAGTTGACTTTTACTTCATTCTGCCTTGGTGATGCTGAGCTTTTCACCTTGCTCTCTTTAAAGTTCAGAGGATTATGCCTAGATTGACGGGTGATGTCCCGCCAGCTAGAAGGGTTATATACTAGGGAGGAGAGTGATGGAAGACAACTCCATTAAGTCTAAAGCAGTGTAATTGGTGCATGAGAAACAGTTGATCTATGAAACGTCTTAATCCTCTGTATTGTCTCTTAGATAAAGGGCACAACCGGGGGTCTGGCGAGTGTTAGATGTATGCAACCATACTCCCACATGCGGAGAAGATATAGATAAGATAAAAAAAAAAAATTTATTGGGGTGGGACCACTAAGAGCTCTCTTTTGTTGATAGATTTTTCTGTAAAGTTTCCTAGAGAGACGAGCATAATTTATATATCAAACCTACATGATCCTTCAACGATATTTCATACAGGGAAAAAAAAAACACACACACACACAGAAAAAAGGGAGAAACTTTAATTGCACCCTTCTATGATATTTCACTTCGCAACAAACAGACACCTATATGCATTTATAACATATGGTGCTCTGCGTAAGAAGTGCAGCATATAGATAATTTAGTAAATAACTCAAGTAGCTTCAGAAAGGACATTGCATAGGCGCACTAAGTTAATTTTCTCACAACACAACTGAAGATAAAAATCAATGCACAATTCGATCGTCACTTTTGTCTAAATCAGCAATCAAAGAAAATGTTCTCATTGATTTCAACATACACATCTAACTGTATGTATAAAATTAATAAAATAATAATAATAATAATAATAAATCTCCAGCATGTCACCTCCTTCATAATCCAACTAAAAGTTGGAAAACAGCAAGAGGAGAACATTTTATTTTAGGTGAAAATTGCTCAATTTTAACCCGAGAAAAAGTATTTGGCAAACAAGGCAATCCAAGTGAACAAAAGAGGCATACTGTGTTAGGAAATGCCTTGGTAGAGTCACCGCCATGTGCACACACTAATGGAGGATTTTTCAGCCAACTGCACTTTCTTAATTGCATCTGCGCAAACATGAACAAAATACAAAATTGAAGAGTCAACAAATATACCTTCATAACTCATAAAAATATGAAATTACTTGAGATGATGGACCAAAACTTGAAAAGCTACTCTGGCCAGGTAACATAATAGGTAGTTTCATGTCAGAACCCAAGGGTTAACGGTAAAGAGAACGACGTATAATTGTATGATTTCTTGAAATCTTAGGTCACATAGGATTAGGATCCCAACATTAGAATCAACAATCAATAATAAACAAGCTACTCTATTCTTGAATGTTTTAGGCTGGGCTGAGAATATATGTAAAATTTGGACTAAACAAACTACAAAACCACACTACTAAAATGAAAGAAGATAGATGGCAATGAGACCTGATGGAAGCGCCTGAGTTTAAAATGGAAGAAGATTGGGGGTAGGATGGCTATGAGGGAAAGGGTTATAAGAAGCAAACGGAACAACTTCTTATGGGAAGTAAAAAACCCTCTTCTCAATCTCAGCTTTCGATTCAACCAAACCCCTTTTTGCCTCCCCATTTCCACTTCCACTTCTCGTCGTTGTTTCCTTTCCCCCCGTCTACCCATCATCATTCCCACACCACACTGACACAACTCTCTGTGTGTTTATGTTTGTCCGTCAGCTGCCAGATTCAGCTTCCCCCCCCCCCCCCCCCCCCCCCTACCTATTAGTCGGATCTCTAAATTAAAAAAGGGCAATGATAGATGCACAACAAAAACCCACAACCAATTGCACAACCTGTTTAAAATTATTGAACTTTGTGCTGAAAAAGCTGTACATACAAAAAAAATGGATGTACAGCTTTTTCAGCACAAAGTCTAATAATTTTAAACAGGTTGTGCAATTGGTTGTGGGTTTTTGTTGTGCGTCTATCATTACTCATTAAAAAATTCATGTCATATCACAAGAATTTTTTACCCGAAGCTTCATAACCGGGTAATATATCCATGATCCGTCACTGTTTTAACTTATTTTCTAAATTCATCACTTTTTCAGAAATTGTTGCTCAACTAACGACTTCATACCAACTCAGTTCAGCCTGAAATCGCTATTTGAACTAGCAAATTTAGGTGCTGTTTGGCGTAACTTCTCACACAGAAGTCCATTTCCAGAATGGACTTCTGAAGATGAAATTTTCAAAATGGACTTTTTTTAAAGAATGATTTGTTTGGCGAATGAGTGTTTTTTAAATAAAAAGTGCATCTAAATGTGCAAATATGTTTGGTGGCAACTTTTTAAAAGTAAAAACGTATGCTTACTTACCAATATTACCCTTAGTCATGAATTTAAAACTAAATGGATATAACATATTATTGTATATAATTTTAGACTGCAAAATAGTTAGCTGAAATAAATTAAAATTATTTATCCATAACTATCATGTCAAATGAACTAAAATTGGGTACCGAAAAAAATAGAATAAAGAAAAAAACACTTTTAATTACAATGTTGGATAAATGACTTATTTTCTATAGGAATTGTAAAACAATAGGGATTCAGCTAGGCTACATAATTCATGTATGGGGTTTGGATAAAGAGGGCATTAATTATAAAACAAGGGATAAAAGTGTAATTCTGTGTATAAAGCTCCTGACTTCTGGAGAAGTGCAAAAATCACAGTTTTGAGAAGTCAGGATTTTTGACTTCTTGAAATGGGCATTCTGGAGATGCACTTCTTGTCAAGAAGTCCATTCTCAAATCTCACCAAACGAATTTCAATTCTGTAAATGGACTTCTTCTTCCAGAAGTCCATTCCCTTTGGTTTCCAAACACTCTCTTAGTAACCAAGCATTTTCATTTAAAGTAGAACTCGCTACTTGAAGTAGTGATTTCAAATAGAGCCGCTACTTGAACCCACATCTTCTTCTTCTTCCCTCTCACAATACCACATATGTTCTCTCTCTCTCAGAGGTCTCTCACTCTCTCTCTGCGATCTCTCTCTCTCAGTGATCTCTCTCTCAGGTGCCTCTGTCCCTCTCTCTCTGTTATTACACACGCACACACACAATGTATATATATATTACACACAGATACACATACAAACACAGATACATATACACACACACAGATACATGTACACACACACAGATACATATACACACACAGATACAGGAGGACACTGGAAGGAAGTATAGAGGTCACACTTAGTGACTGTTAAAGCTCTAGTACTTAATTAGAGCTGCATAATTAAAGTTTATTCTTGTAATCTTGTCAGTTTCAGTTTCTATTTAATAAGTCATGTGACTTTTCAGACTTTCAGTAGTATCCAGCTGTAAACATTCATGTGATTTTTTGGTAACCATGTGACTGTTAACATTCCCCTATCCTATTTAAACAGCAAATCCAAGTTTGTAATAGCAACCTTTTTTATATTTTCTTAATACAAATTGAGCCAACTTTAATGGCTTTTTCTCTCCTTTTCTCATAGGGATTGAGTTTGGGTGTTCTAGCTACTCTAATAGTAGAATTAGCTCTAAGATTTTCCTCCTTTACTCTTGAAATTATAACTGAATTGCATTAACTACACCTGATTGTACTTTGCACTGGTTTAGTAATCTTATTGATGCCAATTCGAGGTCTTGAAAGTGACATTATTCAAAGCTAGGAAGCACCAGTATGGGTGCGGGGATGCGGGTGCGGAGAGTTCGGTAAATTTCCCAAAAGTAAGGGTGCGGGTGCAGCGGGGTACTTGTATAAAATATTTAAAACATATTTTTATATATTACTACATATGAATTATTTTTCTAGTTTTCAAATATTTTTTTTATTAAGCCACAAATAACAATTAACAAGCTATAAACTCATAAATATAAATCCACATATGCAGCTATGCAAGTAAGCCAAAGTTGCCACAACATCACAGGCAAAAAAATCATAGCTGGAAAAAAAGAAGAATGTTCAATGTTTTTAAAATCAAAAATTTTAACTGAAAATTTTAAAATGGAAAAAAAGAAGAATATTCAATGTTTTTAAAATCAGAAGTTTTAACTGAAAATTTTAAAACAGAAATAGAAACAAAAATCATAGAGGAAGTGTTTTCGATTTGAGAAATGGGAAGGTACATTAGTCCTTGTATTTAATTACCATTGATTACTTACACTCGAATTTGCAAATGTGAAGGTATTAAAATGGCTAGTGTTGTGACTATAATGCTGTATTGGGGGGGGGGGGGGGGGGGGGGGGAACATGTGCATTGGAGCGGATGGTCTATACTACGATAGTCACTGTCGAAGTTTCATTCGCCTGAGAACGGACGTTGAATACACTGAACTTGTTAGAAACGTCTGCAAGAAAATGGGGGGTTCATCATAATAGTGTTCGTTTGAAGTTCACTTGTAGGTTTCCGTCGGTTCTTGGATATCAGGTTTCCAAGTTTATACCGTTTGAAGTAATTGATGACAAAAGTCTGCAAGTAATACTAGAAACAGCATCTACCAATGCAGCTATAAACTCTATGGATCTATATGTCGAGACAGAGAATCTTCCCGAGGCCCATCAAACATTAGATGACTGGATTGGGCCGTACACCTCTCTGTTGACACAAGAAGGTGAAAGCTCAAACCCGTTTGTACATGGGTTATTGCCGTCCATGTCTACACAACATGTGGATTGCTCAAATGCATTGCAAAATAGTCAGAATGATTACAGGAGTCTGATGCAAGACATTGCTTCAGAACGGCCAATTCATGTGCAGTTCGATTCAGAAGATTGCGGATATGGTGATGATTGGGAGGGCACACAGAGGGATGGACACTAACTTGACACCGAAAAACTCGGATGAAGAAGATGTGCATGCAGACGAGTATACTGGGGGGGATGAGGAAGACGATGTTATCGAAGATATTGAGCCGACTGCCCAAAGAAATCCTGAAAATGCTTTGTATGAGCCTCGTTCATCAACTTTTCCAATTGATGCGACAATTCACTGGGTCTGATGCCCAGTAGTTGACGCGACAAGTCAGTGCTTTAAGTTTTTTTACACCACGTAATTTAACATATTTAACTCTTGTTTAATATAATGTTGTCGCTTCATTACATTTACTCGTGATTTTGTTGACTAACCATCATGTTTGAACAGCCTGCTTACCATGGATGTACACCCTGGCCCTGAGGATCCCTCAGTACTGTCATTACAGGACGTACATCGGTCATCCGTCATCTGGGATGGTAAGATCTTGAGTGAGCTTTACTGCCGGTGCTCTGAGGTTGTTTTACGGCGAGGTCCTGATCCAGATCAACGCATATTAGATTACATCAGACAGAACGGGTTCTACGACACATATAGACTCGGATTTATACAGTATAATTGGGGTTTGATCACTGCCCTAGTTGAGAGGTGGCGTGTTGAGACACACACATTTCACCTACCTGTCGACGAGACCACGATCACGCTGCAGGACGTCGGCATTCTATTGGGCCTGCCGGTCGATGGCCGTGCAGTTACCGGTATTGATGTGTCACGCTCCAAGGAGCAGTGGCAGGAGCTATGTCAAGAGTTGCTCGGTTTCACGCCACCCCTTGCCACTATCTCTGGATCTTCACTGCGACTGACTACAATACAGGACCATTTCACACCCCAGATCGCCCAGGATGCTGACGACGCCACTATTCAGCAGATGGTTCGATGTTATTGTATGATGTTGATAGGAGGGTCGTTGTTCCTAGACAAGTCTGGGAACAAGGTCAGCCTCATATATCTACTACATCTATGACACTTTGATGCTGGCTACAGCTGGGGTAGTGCAGCATTGGCATATTTGTTCTGTGAGTTGTGTACTGCATCTCATCGTACCGTAGTTTAGATATCCGGCCCGCTTATACTTTTACAGGTTATGTGTTATGTCAATTCTGTGAATTACGCATATTTTACAATTATTCAGTCTATTATAAATAACTTAACTAAAATATTATCAATCGCAGTTTTGGGCATGGGAGAGATTGACCCATATCCGACCAGTCCCCTTACCAGCAGCTGTACCAGAGGATGGTCCATTGGGTTGTAGGTATACTTACATTGTTTTATACATTATTTTTATTCATTACTCGTACATTCATTTTAGTGCTAAGAATTTTGTCATTACTTTAGGTGGTTGACCCGATTCTCAGTTCGGGATGTGCCTACTCATGTCCAGCGTCACTTTCGGGACCAGTTGAACCAGATGAGGCCCGAGCAGATAAATAATGTGCAGAGTTAAACCGTCATTTGCATTATTGTTCAAGTAGCTAATTTTTTATATATTGTTTCATAGATGATTTGGCAGTCGTACAGTGTTGAGCTAGTCGCTTCGTTACCTCAGTACTGTCGGGCTGGGCAGGGCACATGGATGACTAGATGTCCGTTGATCGTGTATGCCGTGGTTGAGTGGCATCATCCCGTCAGAGTGATGTGACAGTTCGGGATGAGGTAGGTAGTCCCAGAGCCATGTAATACTATGAGGACATTACATCGCATTGATCGACGTGGTCATGCGAATACCGACTGGAGTCACTTTCATAGAGAGTATGTTGAGCTCTGGGACCATCGGCTGTAGCATGTTATGGTAGGTATTCCAGATACAGCTCATATGCTTGCCTCAGACCCATATATGAGATGGTATAGCCGCATTACACGTAGATTGATTGGACCAGTTAGAGATCCACCGACTGTTGGCTTCCAGCCAGTCGGTACGATTCGCGGCGTTCTGGTGAGATGTTTTCCTTATCGTACAACATATAAATTTTCCATCCTGCACATGCCATAAAATGTGGAATACTTAATTAAACTTTCCATTTTTTTCAGGAGGATGGTGTGACTCGTGTGTATGAGGTTGCACGATCGGTGTTGGCTAGTTTAGCAGTAGGCGGCCCTCATTCCATCCCTCCAAAGGTGATGGCGGCATTAGAGGAGATTCGTACGATTAGTGAGCATTCATTACAGGCTGTTCACGAGGACCGACGTTTAGACGTGGCTGTTCCATCTTCCACAATATTCGTGCCCCGTGTCTCAGAGCCTCAGCCTCAGCCTCAACCTCAGACGCATCCTCAGCCACAGCCACATCCTCATCCTCAGACGCATCCTCATTCTCAGCCTCAGTCTCAGTCTCAGGAGCAGATAGACCCATCTACACACTCTGAGTCTGAGCCACATACACCAGATGATCAGGGTCCTACTGTGTATGCATATGATGATACGGCCGACGTTTATAGGCATTTCACTCCAGGGGGCTCTCAGTTCCGTATATCTCTGATCCATGACTTCTCCATCCCATAGTACACATATACAGATGCACCGTTGTCATCGTCGATCCCGCTACCACATACAAATTCATAGTTCGAGGCGATGGTGACGATGGTGGAGAGTTTGACGCAGGTAGAGGCGGAGGAGATGCAGGTGGAGGTGAGAGAGACGACTGGACATCATACCCCCATGGTAGAGATACATGAAGAGGGTTTGACATAGGCCGAGTCTCAGCGACGACCTCCGATAAGTTCAGTTTACACCAGGGGTAGAGGTCGTCATGGCCGCAGAGGGAGAGGGGTATCGCAGGTCATCCAGTCACGTGAGGAGGTTCCACTAGTGGAGGATCCACCACAGGAAGAGGTAGGCCTACGAGAACGAAGAAGGTTCCGTGGTGTGGGACACATTATAAACAAAGATAGTCCATAGGATCCACAAATAATTACACCTTTGATTTTTGATGTATTATAAACAAACAATTACACATTTGTATATATATAATTTTATTTTCTTCTATACATCTATATCTCCCCCCCCCCTCCCTCTCTCTCTCTATCTCTCTCCCCCTCACTCTCTCTCCATCTCTCTATCTCTCTCTTTCCCTCACTCTTTCTCTATCTCTCTATCTCTCTTCCCCTCACTCTCTCTCCATCTCTCTCTATCTCTCTGTCTCTATCTCCCACTCTCTATCTCTCTCCCCCTTACTCTCTCTCCATCTCTCTATCTCTCCCACTATCTCTCTCTATCTCTATCTCCCACTCTCTCTATTTCACTCCCACTCTCTCCCACCCACTCTCCCTCTATCTCTCTATCTCTATCTCCCACTCTCTCTATCTCTCTCGCTCTCTCGCACCTATGTCTCTATCTCTCTCCCACATTATGTTGATGATGTTGGATTAGTAATGCTTGGTGGTTCAATTATGAAAATAAAATTATGTTGGATATATAGCAGGGAGCTGCTGCTAAAATGTGTCACAGACTGCTGGGAATTTAGCTGCTGATGAAATTGCTAGTTCAAGTAGCGAGTTCTAATGAAAACGCTACTTCAAGTAGCGACTTCTGGCTACACTAAATTCGCTAGTTCAAATAGCGATTTTCAGGCTGAACTGAGTTGGTCTGAAGTCGTTAGTTGGAGTAGTGACTTCTGGAAAAGTGATGGGTTTGGTAAATAAGTTGAAACAGTGATGGGTCAGGGATATATTACCCGGGTTATGAAGCTTCGGGTAAAAAATTCCAGTTCACAAGGCAGCCCACGAGTCGTTTCCATTAAAATTGGCCATAAACAACTTAATTATTAAATCGGTGTGCCTTGGAACTTAATGACATTTCCCACGTGAATTGGTTTTACTAAAATCGATATTAATAAGTCGTTCTTAGCAACACCGACATTTATAATAATGTCGATTTTACTAAAACCGAGATTTATTATTCCTCAAAAATGGGAAGAAACAAAAAAAAACCCAACTTTATTTTCAGAATTTAGAAACCCAACTTTAAAGTCGCTTTTTGAAAACCTTACTTTAATGTTGGTTTTTGGAAACTCAACTTTAAAGTCGGTTTTTTGAAACCCAACTTTAAAGTCGATTTTTGGAAACCCAACTCTAAAGTCGGTTTTTGAAAACCCAACATTAGTTGTAACTGACCATTTTTTTGTCAACGTCCAACTGCTAAAAACAGGCCAACCTGAAAGTCGGCATTACTAAGAACGACTTTAACAAAATTGTCACAGCTTTTTCCTATGCTTCACAGAACGTCACACTGAGAGTTGCCAGAAAAGTTGTGGACACCATAATGTCGGTTCTACAAAGGACGACTTTAGAAGTCGTTAAACTTCCTCCTGCACACTCATAGTCATTTATTCTTTCCAAAAGATATGATAATAATTTCTCTTCACCAAGCTTTTTCCTATAGTGTGCTTCTTCATCAATCTTCTTCCTCATATTCCTTCTTCATCTATATCTTCTTATTCTTCATTTCATTTTAACTCGCCATTGATATACTTATATTTTCAATGTCGACATTGGTTACATTTTACTGGGGAGGGCATATTCTAAATGATCACAGTGAAGGAGGTGTGAAATATAGCCTTCCAGCAAAGGATATTCAACGAGTGAATCGTGAAACAACTTTGTCTGAGTTAGTCCAGTTGGTAAATCACAAGGTAGCCTTTGAAGGTGAAATTGTTGAGTTGAAATTCACTTGTAGATTTCTAGTAAGTCAGTATGGAGCCATTATCAACTACAAAGCCCTTTCCATTGTTGACAATTCGACACTAGCAACGGTACTTGAGATTCCTTCATTATTCGCGGCGGTTAGATGTGTCGAGGTCTATGTCGAGAAGGTGCCCATTGTTGTAGGATTCAGCCTACCTGGGCCCGAATATGTAGAATCTGGACCGTATACTCGACGGCTCACACAAGGTGCTAAAAACTTCAACTTGGAGTCCCCGTGTCTATCCCCAATGAATTTAAATGAGGACTACTCCCACAATGTAGATGGATACTGTAGCTCGCAATGGAGTTACAGAAATGAAGAGAGACATACAACGAGCCCTGTGTATGGTAGTGGATCAACATTCAATGAGTACACTAACTCGGAGCCGGGAAGATTAAATAACAAACAAGCACAAGTTGAAGCAAGTGCAGGCCCTAGCTTTAGCACTCCAAACTTTTATAGTATAATTGACTTCGGTAGCGGCATGATACGAGAAACAATAGTGTCAACCGATGAACGACTTGGTGATATGAACCTCGTTGAGCAGTTGGTAAGATCTGAGGTCAATATTGGGGGTGTTATTGCAAACAGCGTTGGCCATGACTACTCTGGATATCCCTTAGAGGAAGAGGAAGAGGAAGAGGAAGAGGAAGAGGAAGAGGAAGAAGCGATAATGGATACCTCAGATTCTGATAATGAAGGCGAAGCAGTTGCTAGACAGGGTGTCGAAGGCCCCTCTCATGTACAAGAACCTCACATTTCGGTCCCTTTCTTTGCTAACCTTGAAGGGGAGGGGGATTGTTATGTAACTAGTCGCGACAGCTACCAAACTTATCCAATGTGGCAATCTGATAAAGTTAAGTTAAAGCTAAACATGAAATTCAGGGACAAACAGCACCTGCAGGAATCTGTGAAGTTTTATCACACAAAGAATGACAGACAATTAGTGGTAGTTGAAACAAATCCAACACTTTGGGTGGTTAAGTGCAAGAATGGATGCACATGGCGGCTTCGGGCTTCCAAAAAAAGATTGCAAGGTGGTTTTCAGATTACAAAATACTATGGTGATCATCACTGTGTATACCCTCACACTAGACAGGACCACGTTAATCTAGATATGAATCTTATAGTAAAGTTAATCATTGGTTACGTGCAACGTGTGGCATATATAAGTATCCCTTTGGTCATCGAGAGGGTGAAAGAAAGCCAGCGATACACTATATTATACAAGAAGGCATGGCGTGCAAGGAAAAAAGCCATTGAGATGGTTTTCGGAGATTGGGATGAGTCTTATACAAAATTGCTCAAATTTATGGCAGCTCTTCAACAATACAACCCGGGGACAGTGGTGGAGTGGCTAACGAACCCTACGGATACCCAGAGTGTGTTGAAGTTCCAATACTTATTTTGGGCCTTCAAACCTTCAATCGACGGGTTTATTCATTGTCGTCCAGTAATCAGCGTAGATGGGATGCATTTGAATGGCAAATACAAAGGGAAGATCTGTGTAGCTATGGGTATTAATGCAGAGAATATGATATTTCCGCTTGCATTTGCAATTGTTGACGAGGAGACCCTTGCCAGCTGGTCATGGTTCCTAAGGAACCTTAGTACACATGTTGTCCGAGGTCGACGGGGCATATGCCTAATATCTGACCGACACACTGCTATAATTTGTTCAGTTGAGAGATTAACAGAGTGGCACGAGCCATATGCTGTGGACCACTGCGAATGAGGAGGTCCTGACGCTCTCCCTCGATAGTGTCCCGGGACGGATCCCAAGGAGCACACTTCAGGGAAAACTAGGACTTCCTCACGCGATCCTAGAGACAAAGAGTCGCCACCTAATTTTTATCGGGAATTAGGAAACCCAAGTTTGACTCGCCCAAAATTGAATAAGGTTACTCGCCCTTCATTACCAGAAACAAGGTTCGGGGGTCTTGGTACGAGAGGGGAAGGAGCCCAAGCAGGACTAAAGCACCCCCTCCTCGCCCTACCGAATGGTAGGCCTTGATTCAAATATCCTTGTTATTAATTCATAATAGATGTTGTTTCCTCAAACATACTAGATAGGTATATACATGGCAAAAAGAAACATCTAATGAAAATCATTTCAAGAGACTAAATCAAGTAGAAAGCGGATGCTCATGCAACACAAGGGAGAAGTATACTCACAGTGGCTAGTCCCGCCCGGGACCGATGCAAATAAAGTAAACATGTCATGATATGCAAAGGGAACGAGAAGACTTACATTGGTTGACTCAAGCGGAGTCGCGAAAGCAAAAAGAATGTAAACGTGCAATGCAATCATGCAACAATCCTAGATAAGATGTCTCTAACAAATAATCATATAAACGGAGACTTATCCTAAAGGAAATGTGTCGTTGAAATCAAAGTTGTAAACCTAGAAAAATTCTAAGAGAAAGGATAGAGATAGTACATGATACATGGGCACTAAGCCACATGTAGACGAGGCAAACCACAAATCGACGTCCGGGTCCAAGGCACTTAATTCTCTGCACTAAGACACCAAAGAATACCCAAAGCATTGCAAAAATACAAGCAAACAAATGATATGCATGATAAACAAAGAAAACATGTCATCAATCAAATTTCCAGATTCAGCAACCTCTAATGAATCCTATCAAAAGTGGTCTTAAACATGAGCTGGATAAAAACCCTTTTACAGAAAGTTAGATACATGTCTTAGGGAACTTCTCCAAAAAGTGGGACCTCAATATCAATTTTATTGTTTGAGAAATAAATGTTTTGGGAACAGTGGATCAGGACTGTCCACTGTTCTTGTAAAAATCATAATTAAATCTACAAAAATCATATGAAGCTCTATTTGGTGTCAAAAGAAAGCTATTTCATTGTAGTATATGATAAAAATAAACCCATGGACATTCTGTAATCACAAGGTTTCTGAAAAAGTGTTTTAAACAGACTCTATTATTCTGGAAATTTGGTATCATTTGACAAATGAATGCAAAACATAATAGAAGTATAATAGAAGTTCATGAATCATGTTAACCAAGTTGATTTAAGCTTTTGATCTCTCATCCATTTATCCTAGGTGATTTCTAAACCAAGTTTTATTCATCAATTGTTGTTGAGTGATCAAGGTATGACCATTTTGTATACATAATCATATTTGTAATTAAACTTAGAAAATTCCAGAATAGTTGTATCAACTTTAAACGCTTAGAAAACGATCCTAACTCGATCGTATGCTCACGATTTTACATCGGCATATAGATATATGAGTTAGGAATCATCCCCAAAAAGCGGAACATCGATAACTATTATAGATTTTCTGAAATTCAAGCACAAAGAGACGATGTTCAAATCTGTCAACCGATTTCTCAACAATTTCTAAAAATAGTATATGAATCCTAAAAGCTCTCAAAACGGACCGGATGAAAGCTAATTCATCAAAGTTTACCCAGAAAATTTGAAATCCATCAAACTATGGATTTTGATGGACCAAATCTAATGGACAAAACCAATCTGCTTTGCTGAATTTTTATCTAGTTCATTTTAAAGTGTGAGGAAAACATTTTAGTGATAGTTGAAGCTTATTAGAGAGATCAAACTCATAGATCAACTTAATTATCATGATTCCCAATCAATTTAGCCCTCAAGTTCTATGAAGAACTTTTAGATCAAGGATCAAAGGGACTTATAAATATCATGTTGGAGATGAAATTCAATAGGAATTCTAGGTAATAGGAATAATCAAGAGATAGGTATGAACATAGAAATCATCCTTCTCATAGATCATATTTCCAAACCATCATGGAATTCAAAATAGATATATGTATATACATATAATCATGTATGCATGAATCTAAACTAAAATTGAAGAATGAAACCAAAATTGAAAATCAAAGTGAAAAACAATCTCTAATTGTAAATTATCAATAAAAATCAAAGAGATTTGGATCTAACTATGTGAGTGTGTGAAGAACATGAGAGGAAGAAGATGAGTGTTCTAATAAGTAGAAATAGAACTAAGTTAGATCCAAATCTTATAGATCTATATATACAAAGTAGGAATTAGAGATGAACTATAGTGTTTACCTCTTGGAGGATTCTCAATTACAAGACCAAAATTGATTTGAAGATCTTCTTCTTCAAGTGTTATTCAAGTGTTCTTCAAGCACTCATCCATGGAAGTTGAGGGAGGCAATTGATGTTCAAATTGTGGTCTAATTAGCCTAAGTTAATCTAAATTCAATTCATAATTTTCTCTCTCTAGAATTCACCTAAATTGAAAGTATATTCAAAGTATACTTATCTCTCTTGTATGTGCTTCTATGTGTGTTTGTATCTCTAAGTATATTCAAGTGTATCTCTTCCAAGTGTCTAGTGTGTTAAGATGTGCCCTCATATGAGATGTATGAGATCTTATATAGAGTTTTGAAGACTTAGCTCTTAAGTTTCAGGGTTAAAACAGGATTTTTAGAGCTTAAAAGAGGGTTAAAATGGCCATTTCGGAGCCTAAACGCAATTTCCAGGCAATTTCCTCGCAGTGGGAAGCTTCTAGAAGGGTCTGGAACTCAAAAAGCTCCGTGGAGGACACAAATGGAAGTGGCGGTTATGGTGGGACCCGCCACCCCCATACCCAAAACCGCCACTTACTATTCTTGCTCCTCTGGTCACCCACAAACCCTGTTTCAAAAATCACGTGCACTGCTTTTCCAGATTTTTGTAAAAATGCTTTTTGGTGTCCGAAATCGTCCGTTTATGTACCGTTGGAAAGCTGTCAGGTTGAATTTCAGTATAAAAATATTTCCAGAGGTTTTATAATGAGAATTGAAGTCCAATTGAAGTCCGGAAGTCCTCCGGAACTTTCGTCGTCTTTTTGAAATCAAATGACGTCTTTTCCAAAATTGCTTTCAAATGTGCGTCGATTTCGAACTTTTCTTTAAAATTGAATCTCTGGATACCTAGAATACTGCGTTTAGAACACTTAATGTTCATATAACCCTGAGAGAATATGAATTCTGAGAGATGATTTTGACAAAACCGGGATTTATCCATGGAAAAGGGCTTTTCTGAGCTTGAAGTCACTTTCCGAAGTCCGATCTTCTGATTGTGTGGAATCCAGTACCTTCCACGGGGTACTTTTCATCATCGAATCCTCCAAGACGTTGTCCACCCTAAATCCTATCAGTGTGGTCAAAATTGGGTGTCTACAGTTTGCCCCTCTTTGGCAGAGCTTGTTGTGAACAACGTGAACTGCAAGTGAGTGCCAAAGCCTTGAAGGCACCCAAATAACCATACTGAGAGGTTTTAGGAAAAACAAAAAATTCGCAAAATCAAGAAATTCAAAATCAGAGAAAATCAAGAAATTACGAATGCAAGAATGCAATGCAATGCTGGGTAGAGGCGGCTAAGTTGAAGCTGATGCTGGTCGTGCTCCGCTGGAGCTGCCTACGTATCCTTTCCAGGAATCAGACCAGGGCGTAGTTCAAGCGCGCGGGAAAACGGAAAACAAACAACAACAATGCGGATGAAATGCTCCTATCCTAGGATGCTGGTGCAGTATGAAAACATGAAATGTGAAAGTGCTGGAGGAATCATCCTCAAGGGTTCCCTAGATGCAAAATCTAATGCAAAGGATGCAACGACTCTCTCTCACAGTCGAATATGCTAAAGGTATCTTGGATGATTCTCGAGGTTTTTGTCAAAGTTATTCTTCTGATCTTAAGGCTCGTAGGCGTCATCTGTATCCTGGACGACTCTTGAAATAGCGAAGTATCTTGGATGAATTCTGAGTCATGTCAAACAACTGGATGATTGCTGGTGTAGAGTCCTTCTGCTGGGGACGATTACTGATGTAGAGTCCTTCTGCTGGGGACGATTGTTGATGTAGAGTCCTTCTGCTGGGGACGATTGCTGAAATAGGTCCTTCTTCTGTGGACGATTGCTGATGTAGAGTCCTTCTGCTGGGGACGATTTGCTGATGTAGAGTCCTTTTGCTGGGGACGATTGCTGGTGTAGAGTCCTTCTGCTGGGGACGATTGCTGATGTAGAGTCCTTCTGCTGGGGACGATTGCTGAAACAGGTCCTTCTTCTGTGGACGATTGCTGATGTAGAGTCCTTTTGCTGGGGACGATTGCTGATGTAGAGTCCTTTTGCTGGGGACGATTGCTGATGTAGAGTCCTTTTGCTGGGGACAAATCTTCTGAAACAGGTCTCTCTGCCGGAGACAAATCTTCTGCTCTTCTGAAACAGGTCCTTCTTCTAGACAAATCTTCTGTAACAGGTCTGGAAACAAGTCTTCTGAAACAGGTCTCTCTGCCGGAGACAAATCTTCTGTTCTTCTGAAACAGGCCCTTTTTCCGAGGACAAATCTTCTGTGGCAGGTCTAGAAATAGGTCTCTCTGCCGGAGACAAATCCTCTGTTCTTCTGAAACAGGCCCTTCTTCTGAGGACAAATCTTCTGTTCTGATGCACGGATTCTGAGAGATACACAAATTCTGAGAGATGACCCTTCTTCTGAGAGCAACCCACGGATACACGATTCTGATTTTGAGAGAAACCCTACATTCTGGAGGCAACCCTGATATGCGATGCTGAGAAATACATGATTCTGAGAGAAACCCTACATTCTGGAGGCAACCCTGGATACACGATTCTGATTCTGAGAGAAACCCTACATTCTGGAGGCAACCCACGATTCTGAGAGAAACCCTACATTCTGAGAGCAACCCACGGATACACGATTCTTGGCATAAACCTTGTATTCTGGAGGCGACCCACGATTCTGATTCTGAGAGAAACCCTACATTCTGGAGGCAACCCACGATTCTGAGAGAAACCCTACATTCTGGAGGCAACCCTGGATACATGATGCTTGGCATAAACCTTGTATTCTGGAGGCGATTTTGATGCTCAAATTCTGAGAGATACCCTTTATCTGGAGGCAACCCGTGGATACATGATGCTTGCGAGAAACTTAATTCTGAAAGTTCTCTACTGGGGAGATCCTATGATTCTGAGAGATGCACGAATTCTGTATACCTTGACAATATCTGGAAATTCTCTGCTTGAGGAGATATCTGAGGTTTCTGGGACGTGAGCACATATTCTGGAGGCCCTGCTGATTCTTTCTGAGACTCATATTGGTGCTTCGACCAACGCAATCATTCTTGCAACACGTCAGGCTTACTCTAACCCTTTCTGAACATCTCGCATTCTGACCCATCTTCTGAAAGTCCTTTCTGGATGTAATTCTCAAGCGACAGTAGACTCAAATGTCCATTTTCTAAGACAACTCATAATCAATCCCAAAACGACGGGAGTTTGCCGTTTCTCGGCCACTTTCAGGCTGCGGTGCCTTTGATTCTTCTCATCTGGGGGACTTTTTTCAATTCTTGAATGGATTTTTACCAAGATTCAAATCTCCAGAGGTCCTCTAGACCAAGAAACCCTACATTCTGGAGGCAACCCTGGATACACGATTCTGATTCTGAGAGAAACCCTACATTCTGGAGGCAACCCACGATTCTGAGAGAAACCCTACATTCTGAGAGCAACCCACGGATACACGATTCTTGGCATAAACCTTGTATTCTGGAGGCGACCCACGATTCTGATTCTGAGAGAAACCCTACATTCTGGAGGCAACCCACGATTCTGAGAGAAACCCTACATTCTGGAGGCAACCCTGGATACATGATGCTTGGCATAAACCTTGTATTCTGGAGGCGATTTTGATGCTCAAATTCTGAGAGATACCCTTTATCTGGAGGCAACCCGTGGATACATGATGCTTGCGAGAAACTTAATTCTGAAAGTTCTCTACTGGGGAGATCCTATGATTCTGAGAGATGCACGAATTCTGTATACCTTGACAATATCTGGAAATTCTCTGCTTGAGGAGATATCTGAGGTTTCTGGGACGCGAGCACATATTCTGGAGGCCCTGCTGATTCTTTCTGAGACTCATATTGGTGCTTCGACCAACGCAATCATTCTTGCAACACGTCAGGCTTACTCTAACCCTTTCTGAACATCTCGCATTCTGACCCATCTTCTGAAAGTCCTTTCTGGATGTAATTCTCAAGCGACAGTAGACTCAAATGTCCATTTTCTAAGACAACTCATAATCAATCCCAAAACGACGGGAGTTTGCCGTTTCTCGGCCACTTTCAGGCTGCGGTGCCTTTGATTCTTCTCATCTGGGGGACTTTTTTCAATTCTTGAATGGATTTTTACCAAGATTCAAATCTCCAGAGGTCCTCTAGACCAATTCCAACAAGTTTTAAGCACTCTCAAGGCTTATATATCAAAAATGGACCAATCCGGGATCAAATCAAGAGTTCCGGGGGTCAAAACGCGAATATAGAGCAAAATGGGGAAATGGCAGGAAGTGAATAGTAAATGGCGGTTCCCCACACCCCCTTGGGAACCGCCAGCCGCAACTTTGGGGTTTTAAACCCATTTTCTTCTTTGTTCTTCATTCATTTCTTCTTCAATGCATCACCTCTTCCTTCTAAGGTGCTCAAATCTTGCAATTTCTTGATGTTTTGAGTGATTTCTTGCATTAAAACCTCCAAAAACTTTGTTGATTTCATCAACTCCTCCCTATTCTAGGGGATTCAAGTACCAAGGTTTTTACTATTCATCATCTTCAACCTCTTATCTTCAAGCTTCAAGCATCAACAACCATGAGTTCCCATGGACAAGGTGAAAGTTCTAGAACACGTAGAAGCCAATTTCAAGCTAGTGGAGCTTCATCAACTCAAACCATGGAGTATGCAACCATGAAAAATCCACTAAATCATATCTCTAGGAGGGCCTTTCGTCAAGAGGTAACCCATTCTTTAATTACTCCTTTGTTTCACATCTTCATACGTGTCTCTTTATTCTTGCGATTCCTTAGAAATCATCCTTTTTCTTTTTAGAATGTGGTTGGTCATCTTAGAGGCATGGTAGCCATGGAAAATGCCTTGAATGGTTTAATGAATTGTCGGAGTCGCGTCCCCAAGTAGTAGCCAATATCAAGCAAGCGGGCTTTGGGTCGTTTGTAACCTTATTGGAGAGATCGACTAATGATTTGGCCATGATTCAAGCTCTTGCTGAAAGGTGGTGGGATTCCACAAATACTTTTCACATGCCTTTTGGGGAGATAACCATGACCCCTCTTGATTTTGCAATGATAACCGGCATCTCATTTGGCGGGCATCGTCTTGCCTTTGCAAAGAACATCCATAGACATCCTACTATCATTGAGCGTCTCCTAGGCATCATCCCATCCCAGAGAGATCTTCACGGAACAACTTCAGGCCTTCTGAAAGAGCGGCTCAATTTACCGATATGCAGCTTACCCGTGCTTTCATCTTGTATTTGCTTGGTTGCTCTCTTCTTTCTACTCGAGCTGAGCGGATTACATTGAATATGCTTGATAGTCTTCGAAATCTTGAGGAGATTGCAGATTTTGATTGGGGCTCTGCTGGTTTAGCCATTCTGTATAGTCATATGGGGGAGCATTCTCGAGGCAAATCCCCTGGATTCGGCGGATTCTGGAGAGCTTGGGAGGTACTGAAAATATTTTCATTTCCAGTTTTTATCATTTGATGTTCTGCTGTTTTGACCACTGCTTTATTTTCTCTTGTAGGTGTGGGCCTTTGAGTATTTCTCCATGACGGCTCCATCATTCCGGGAGGAAGAGATTCATATTTTTCCACGGGCTCTGAAGTGGCGTCGCCAAGCCGTAGGTACCAAGAATGATGCTCATAATGTTATTTCTTGCCGGGATTTTCTTACCCATCTCAGATTCACCCAAGTTAACTGGCATCCTTGGGTGACAAATGGAGATGTGACTGAGATTGGCTTAGCTAGACAGATGACTGGAGAGAGGATTCTTCTTGAGGGTCCCTCTGTTCTTGAGTGGTATCTTGGAGAGAGAGTAGCTCCTCAGACTGATTTGGAGGATCGTCTCTTAGTGCCACAGGATCCGCCTTCTTGTGTGAGGTCGGCGCAGAATTTGGAAGATGAAGATCTTATTAATGCTTTGAACGGAATTCCTTCAGCCTCTTTTACTCTGTTTGAGGAGAACTATGACGTCTTCAGGGTTACTCATCTGATGCCTAATTTCCCGCTCTCGGATGACCCGCAGGTATTTCACGACTTCTTCATTTCTGATCGAATGCTTGCTTTATCTTATTTCTCATCATCATTTGCAGGGGAGTTCTTTTGTGGATGGCCCTGGTCGACCTCTACCTCTCATTCCTCCTTGTGATTGGCGAGCCTCGACCATGCTGCGCGGAGTTATATCTTCTGTAGAGATCCCCCGTGATCTTGTAGAGCCTCAGCTAGTTTCAGAACAACATGAGTCCGTTCCCCGAGCCGTTTTCAATGAAGAGCGAGCTTATGCACAGAATCTGAGGGCTTGGAGCCTTGCTCGTGAGGGACATGTAAGTAATTTCTGAACTCATTACCTCTGATTCTTCTGATCTTTCTGACCATATCTTTCTTCTCTTTGCAGTGGGATGGCATGTGCCAGACTTACATAGACCGTGATGCGGCCCTGGTAAATTTCTTGACCTTTTCTTCTTATCTCATTGCTTTTTCAAACCCCTATACTGATTCTTTTCTTCCACAGGTGGCTCAAGTTAGGCAGCTTCAATCACAGTTGGAGCGGATGAATGCAGGCCCTTCTGGTGGGGCTGGTGGGTCTAGGCGAAGGCGCCAAATTGAAGATGATGATAGCTCTACGGCCTCAGACATGCCTGCTCGGTACCCACGGGCTACTCGTCGTCGCTGATGATGATCATATGCACCCATGACTATCTTTCTGTTTTTCTTGCTTTCTGTGCTGAGACTGATGTTGATGTATTCTGTCTGAGACTTGATGGGCTTGTACTCTTGACTTTGCTTGATGCTGTTTTATGCTATCCTTCTGTTTCGCTTTACATCCCTTGTCACGAGACTGATTTGATTGACACTTTGCACACTGACACACAGGACTCGATTTTACAGGGAAAGGAAATTTCTGACGATTCCTCTTTCTCGACAATGTCTTTTGACTTGGATATTTGAATTTTCTAAGGATTTGCATATTTTGAAAATGAGATTTTATCTTGTAGCAGGATATTGTGTTGGCTTTGCATGTAATCTTGAAGCTTTTGAAAATTTTCCACATAATGTTTCAGTCTTGACATTAGATTCACATCTTTAGATTGCTAAAAAACTTTTCAACTTAATATCAAGAATTACCAGATTTTTCACTTAGGTGCTTTAATTCTGATAGCCAAGTGATCCAGAGAGGACAGGTAGCGAGGTATGGGCAAACGACAGTTTGCCCCTAGTTGATAGAGATAAATGGAAGTTTGGGCAAACGCAGTTTGCCCCTAGTGTGGCAGTGATATCTTGAGGCTTTGGGCAAACTTGAAAGTTTGCCCCTAGTTTGCAAGGTTCAGGGATCGAGAGCCAGGAAAGCTCGCCTACTTATCCCCAAGTGGGAATCAGATCCAAAGTAGTTCGGCCAGGTCTTGAAAGAAAGTATGGTTGAGGGTTTCAGGAGCAGTGACCGAACCGAGCAGGTTGCCTACATATCCCCAAGTGGGAATCAGGTCAAGTGTAGTTCCTCGAATGCTGGAGGTTTTGAAAGAACAGGTTTTGAAAGAAAAAGGCTTTTAAGCATAGTATCTCTTGAGACGGTCAATGTTGATTGGCTGATTGAACTCAACTCCATCTAGATCCATCAGGTATGCCGCTCCTCCAGAGAGAAGCTTCTTGATGACGTATGGGCCAACCCAATTTGGCTTGAATTTCCCTCTAGGATCGAAAACGGGTGCTTTTAAGGCTTTAAGCACAAGGTCGCCTTCCTCAAGTTTTCTTGGACGGACCTTCTTGTTGAATGCTCGAGCTATTCTTCTCTGATACACATGCACATGATCAATTGCGGCCAACCTTTTCTCATCAAGTAACATTAGCTCCTCACATCTATCTCTTAGCCAATCAAATTCTGGAATCTCGGATTCTGCCACAACTCTCAAAGATGGTAGTTCTATTTCAACTGGGAGTACTGCTTCCATTCCGTAAGCCAATGAATAAGGAGTGGCTCCTGTAGATGTTCGGATAGATGTTCTGTATCCCCACAGTGCATACGGTAACTTCTCATGCCAATCTCGGTATGTATCAGTCATCTTTCTTAGGATCGTCTTCAAATTCTTATTAGCTGCTTCAACTGCCCCATTTGTTTGTGGCCTATACAGCGCTGACATGTGGTGCATGATCTTGTATTCTTCTAGTAGATCCAAAACCTCTTTCTGGAAGTGACTGCCATGATCGGATATCAACTCATGAGGGACCCCGTATCGGCAGATTATATTTCTTCTGATAAATCTGGCCACATCTTTAGCCTTCAATGTCGCATAAGACTCTGCTTCCACCCATTTTGTGAAATAATCAATTGCTACCAGGATGTATTGATGCCCATTAGACGCCTTCGGGGTTACTTCTCCAATAACATCTATTCCCCAAACTGAGAATGGCCAAGGGGTAGTCATGTTGTATAGCAGTGACGGCGGCACATGCTTCATATTGGCATGGATCTGACATTTGTGACATTTTCTGACATATTCATAGCAGTCCTTGTCCATAGTAGTCCAATAATATCCTTGTCGGATGATCTTCTTAGCTAACATGTGTCCACTCATATGAGGACCACACACCCCTTCGTGAATTTGCTCCATCATCTTTCTCGCACTGTTTCCATACAGACATGTCAAGTTGAATCCATTATGAGATCTCTTCAATAGATTTCCGCCACAAATCATGAATTGAGCCGAGAATCTTCTTATGGCTCTCTTGTCTTTCTCGGAGGCGCCTTCCGGATATTCCCCATTTTCAATGAAGTTCCACACGTCGGTGTACCACGGAAGTTCTTCTGCTTCTTCTATTTCCCCAATCATCTCATAAGACGGCTTTTCCCTTTGTTCAATCATCAAAGGAGTTAGCTTTATCCCCACAGGAATCTCAATCATTGACGCTAACGTAGCCAAAGAGTCTGCTAGCTGATTTTCTTCTCCAGGTAGGTAGAAGAACGTGATATGCAAGAAACGAGTTCGTAAAGAATCAAGATACTCATGATAGGGTTTTAACTTCTCTTCCTTGACTTTCCAATCTCCTCGAACTTGGGATATGATCAAATTGGAATCCCCGAATACATCAAGTTTCCTTACCTCCAAAGTCAATGCGGCTTCTAGCCCCAAGATACAAGCTTCATACTCAGCAGTGTTGTTGGTGGAGGTGTACTTCAGCTTAATAGAGAATGGGGTATGTGCTCCTTCAGGGGATACAAGGATGATTCCTACTCCATATCCTTTTTGGTTTACAGCTCCATCAAAGTACATTTTCCACACATCTTCTTTTAATTCCATCAATCCTTCGTCAGGGAACATGAACTCTCCTTCGTTTTCCAGATTTATCGGATGTTCTGCTAAATGTTCTGCGACAGCCCTTCCTTTAACAGATTTACTCGTAGCATGTATCAAGTCAAACTCAGATAGCATCAATGTCCATCGGGAGATTCTTCCGGTCAATGCTGGTTTTTCAAATAGGTACTTCAAAGGATCCATTCGGGAGATTAAAACAACAGGGAAGGCCAACATATAATGCCTCAGACGACGAGTGGCCCAAACCAAAGCCCAACATGTCTTTTCTAACGGAGAATACTTCAATTCGTATCCAGTCATCCTTTTACTTAAGTAGTAAATGGCTTTCTCTGTACGCCCTTCATCTCCTTCTTGGGCTAACATGCATCCCATAGCATTCTCTGACACGGATAAGTACAACAACAAAGGCTTCCCTGACTTCGGGGGTGAAAGAACCGGTGGGTTTGATAAATAAGCCTTGATCTTGTCAAAAGCTTCTTGACATTGATTGTCCCATTCGAATTTCTTCCCTTTTCTCAACAAGCTGAAAAGCGGATCGCAAGTAGCAGTGAGCTTAGATATGAAGCGGCTGATGAATTGGATTCTTCCCAGAAATCCTCTTACTTCCTTTTCATTTGTCGGAGGCGGCATATCCATAATAGCCTTGATCTTTGTGGGGTCAACCTCAATTCCTCTCTGTGTGATGAGAAATCCTAGCAGCTTTCCGGTGGTAACTCCAAAAGTACATTTCTGTGGATTCAATCTCATTCTGTATTTCCTTAATCTTTCAAAGAACTTGGCGAGTGCTGTTAAATGCCCACTTCTTTCTTTGGACTTAACAATCATATCATCCACATAAACTTCTACCTCTTTATGGATCATGTCATGTAACAAAGTAGTAGCAGCTCTCTGATAGGTCGCTCCGGCATTCTTTAACCCAAATGGCATTACTCGGTAGCAATACGTCCCCCAGTGAGTTGTGAATGTAGTCTTTTCTCTGTCTTCGGGTGCCATTAAAATCTGATTGTACCCTGAGAAACCATCCATGAATGATAACAACTCATGCCCCGCGGTGCTATCTACCAGAACATTTATGTGTGGAAGCGGAAAATCATCCTTAGGACTAGCCTTGTTTAGATCTCTGAAGTCAACACATACACGGATCCTTCCATCCTTCTTTGGCACAGGAACTATATTGGCTATCCATTCCGGATATTGGGTTACCATCAGGAATCCAGCTTTCAATTGTTTCTCAACTTCTTCTTTGATCTTCAAAGTCCATTCGGGTCTCATGCGTCTCAACTTTTGCTTAACAGGTTTTGAATTTGGAAAGAGAGGGATGTGGTGTTGGACAATCTCTGGATCGATGCCTGGCATATCTTGGTAGGACCAAGCGAAAACATCTTTAAATTCTTTTAATAAGTTGATTAGTTCATTGCTTTCTTGTGAAGTGAGCGTGGTGCCAATATGAACATTTTGTGGATTATCTTCATTATCCAAGTTTATTAGCAAAGTTTCTTCAATAATCTTGCATGCAGATTCATTTTCATTTTCAATTAATCTTTGCAAATCCTCAGAAATTTCAAAATCAAGATCATCAGACACAGAAGAGTAAGCAAAATCCTCGTTCATTTCATTAACATTTTTGGGTACATCAAAAGCAAAAGCAGACTCAACATCATGGCTCATATTGGCCTTTACAGACTTCCGGGGAAATGGGGGAGGGGATTTGTTGACTTCCGATTCTATCACCCAATTGTTCAGAGCTCCCTCTATTGGCTTGATTTCTTTCACATTTCCCAGTGCTTCTTCGGCATCCATCAGCATGTTCAGCTCTTCATCCATTAGCATGTTCAAATCATCACTTGTCATCAGCTCAGCCCAGTCCTTCCTTTCTTTCTTGATAGGCGGAGTATACAAGAACGGATCCTCATAGTCGGAGAACTCATGTTTGAAGAAAATCTCAAATCCAGGCTTAATGTTCTTGGTAGCCGGATCATACCATGGTTCAGGGAACCCACAGAAGGGAAAGTCATCGCCTTCTTTCACGAAGTATCCATTCAGGATTCTTGGCCCAGAAACAACCATCGGCCCTTTTCCTTTTGTCATCTTCTTCTTATCTTCTTCAGTCAATTGATACCCAAGCCCAGATTTATCTTTCTGTTCGTGGAAGTTCGGTGGTTCAGTTATTCCTTGTTGACGACGACCTAGTCCCATTCCAGGAAAATAGTTCATCTTCCGCACCATATGAGCCACTTTAGGATTGGCATACTGGTTAAAGTACAATGGCATGACTTCAGGGATCCAATTCTGTCCCACTTCTTCTTGTAGATCTTTGGCAACCGGGTTTCCCTTCTTGAACATCTTTCTATATTCGCGTCCGGTGATGAACGGCTTCTTTTTCTTGATCGGAGTGATTTCTTCGCCCCAGACAGATGCATCAGGAAGTTTCTTCTCATAGCTGAGTCGATCCCAAACGGATTTCTTTTTCTTAGCTCCTTCATTTATCATTCCCACAAAGTTGAATCCTCCCAATTCATTTTCTTCTTCCGGTGTTTGGACTTCTAGCACAGGACCATGGCTTGTCCCTTCTTCTTTGATCCAGCTATCCCCAAAGATTGTTACCACATCCTCTTTCCAGATGGACTTGACTTTCTGGTGGAGAGTGGAGGCGACTGCATCATTCACATGTAACCACGGACGTCCCAATAGCAGATTAAAGCTAGCCGGAATATCAATCACTTGGAAATCAGCTTCTTTGTTTAATGGCCCGACTTCAATTTTCAACTTAATCATTCCCACAATGGCCCTTTTGGTGTTATCATAGGCCCTCACAGTTTGTGTTGATGGCAAGAGTTCTGAAATAGACAACCCCATTCTGAGAGCTGTTTGGAGAGGACATACATTCAAGGCTGACCCATTATCTACCAAGCAGACCGGTACTCTATTCCCCAGGCAATGTACAGTGATGTAGAGAGCTCTGTTGTGGTGTGCCCCTTCCGGCGGTAAATCTTCATCTGTGAATGTGATTACAGGCTTACAAGGCTTTGAAGAGATCATGTTTACTAGATCTTCGGGAGTAGTATTGACAGAAACATCCAAACGATTGAGAGTATCGAGCATGGCCTGCCTGTGTTTGTGAGAGGTCATAAGTAATCCCCATACTGAGATCCAAGCTTGTGTTTTCTTCAATTGCTTTAGGATTTCATCTTCTTCTTCGCTCACGGCTCCTTTACCAGCCTCTTTTGCTTTGACGACTTCTTTCTCATTCCATGTTTCTTTTCCACGATTTTCTAACTCATGAGGCTTGAAATGACGTCCGGAACGGGTCAAGTGGTTTGCTTCATTGGTGATCCAGATAGACTCAAGTTCTTTGGCTAACTTTTCGGTGCCAACAGTGATTTTCCAAACAGAATCATCGGGGATTATGGTATTATTAACGGAATCATCCTCATCATCATACCACCAATCTTCTTCTTCTTCCATCATTGCAATAAGATCGTCATCTTTGATTTCAAGGTTCTCGACAGGCTTTAGCAATTCTTCTATCGGCTCAGTGCTTTGTTTCTCGGTGACTGCTTCTATGGGCTTTTCTTCCTCATACCAGATCGAGTCGTCGGTGATGGCATTGGGATCCCACCATTCAATTGTAAGATTTCCGTTGGCTATTTCTTCTTCAAAAGCCAGTGCTTCTTCGACCCATTCTTCCTCTTCCATATTCCTCAAGATGCAAATTGCAGCGTCTTCCGGAAGTTGAACATCCATAGCTGGTTGATTCGAGGATGTGATGTAGATCCTTGGGTTATAAATCTGAGATCCTTCTTCTACAAAGTTAACATTTGGCATGTTCCCCTTATGATTAGGGAGAGGATTCTTCTGAACATTTGGCTGAGAGGGAGGAGGGGAGATGACCCCTTTTTCAATCAAGTCTTCAATTTCATGGCGAAGTCTCCAGCATCTATCTGTGCTATGTCCACGGCCTTGATGAAAGTCACAAAAGAACTCTGTTTTGAAACCCGGTGGAAGTGGATTTGGCTCTGGTTTAGGTTCCAATTTCTGCAAGTACCCTTTTTCTATCATTCTTTCAAGTGCGGTGCTTAGTGGCATCCCCAAGTCGGAAAATTCTCTTTTCTCTCTCGACTGTTTCTGATTTTGACTTCCTCTTGCATTAGCCATACTTCGACGCTCTTTCTGAAAAGGCTGAGGAGATAGTGTGTTGACGTCAGCAGACTGATGATAGACTGGCCTTTCTGTCTTTCTGTATCGATTGCTCGTGCTTTCTTTCTTGATCTTTCCATCTCTAATGGCATCTTCTATCAAAGTTCCCACATCAAACAGCTGTTCGAAACTCACAATGGACTGAAATTCTAGCCTTTCCAAGTATTCGGGCTGTAGATTCTTGATGATCATTCGGACCTGATCTTTTTCCGCTGGCCTGCTAGTCATTTGAGCAGCTTTAGCTCTCCAACGAGTAAGGAAACCTGCGAAGGATTCCCTGTACTCTTGTCGGGTGGTTTCTAGATCTCTTGCAGTTACATCAAACAACTGGTTATATGAATATTGAGCCACGAAAGCTTTGGCCAATGCCTCCCAATCTCTGGTTATGGCTGGTTCCAACGTCAAGTACCATGAAAGTGCTGCTCCACTCAAAACTCTTGGAAACAATAGAGCGAAGAGGTCAGATCCAATGCCCATGGGCTGCAAAGTTCCTACATAAAGCCTCAGATAGCTCTTTGGATTTCCGGTTCCATTGAAAAATTCAATATGCGGCATCTTAAACTTCTCTGGGAGTTTGGTTTTTGGAGCGTCACACAACCCTTCAACATCGAACAAATACTCATCCACCCCTTTGCTCTTTCTGATCACACTCTCTAGTTTGTCGATCTTGGCCAACTTGTCCTGAATTTCCTGATCTAGCTGAACCTTTGGTTGAACTGTCTCCCCAAAATCTTCTTCTTCATGATGCTCTGGAGGTGGTGGTGGTGGATTAGTTAGCTGCTCAATCATAGTGGCAAGTTGTTCTCGATTCTGCTCCTTGCTCTGATCCAAGGCAGCTTGCATTGCGGCCAATCTGGCTTCCATATCCGCTTCGTATGTCATATCTTCAACCCTAGTCGACTCGGCTGTTCCTTCTTCTAACCCTGATCTGATCAAACGGCTGTTCGGAGCTCTGACCCAGAAAGGAGTACAACTTTTCGGTCCTATCTTTTCTTATCTGGTTTATTTAGGGATTTTCAAATAATCAGGTATCTTTATTGCAAAAGAATTTTTCAAAGAATGATATAAGAAGGTGGATTTACAAAGATGGAAATCATAAATGGAAAATCATTTCCTTTTTCAAAAACATTTTTCTTAAAATCAAAAGAAATCTTTTCAAGCTTTCAAAATTCTGAGGAAAACAAATCTTTTCTTTTGAAAGTATATTAGAGGCGTCGCACTCGTGAGTCGTATATGCAATGCTCGTGTAGTGCATGCAAATGCAGATGAAATGCAATCTAATCTAAATGCAATGCACCTTAATCTAGCTTATACCTAGCACATCAGCACATAAGCACATAAGATTCCTTGAGTATGCTAATCACCCTACTAATCCAATCATTATCCAAGGATTTTGAGTTTTGAAATTCTTGATGGTTCAGGTTTGAAAATTGAAATTTTTCATGAAAATCTTTGAAAGAGATGGGGAGATTTGTAATTTTCAAAAGAATTTTTGAACCATCAATGCTTGTGGTGAGAAATCATGATTCTTAAAAATTGAGGTGGGAATTTTGAAATTCTAAGATCTGAGAGGAAGATTTTGAAATTGAATCATCATGATTTCTTGAAGACCAAAGTAAAATTTTTTTTTGAAATTCTCTAAAATCTAGGAGAATTTGAAATTGAATCATCAAAGTGTGATCATGATTTCTGGAAATAGGAATTTTGAAATTCTCTAAAATCTAAGGAGAATTTTGGAAAGATTTTGTGAAAGTGAATCTCAAAGCAAATTTTCAAAAGGGATATTCTTGGAATTTTCAAAAGACTTGGGGTTTTTCAAAGAAGTGCTTATAGTTTCAAAAATTTTCAAAATTGTCCTCAAATAATGATTGGATGTTCGGATAAAGACCATACTATCCTAGAGGAATCCACCATACAAGGTTTGATGATGCCTTCGCATACACGTCCTCATCATCCACATAATCCCTTACGGGCAAGCGCAAGTAATTCATCACATTGTCCTAATCAAAGATGATAATCAAGATCCTAATTGAAGGGTTCTATAGAAACTATATGCAAAGGCCGGGTTTTAGTCTCATAAAGGGTCCATTAGCAAGCTCAGCGGTGTGGTTGACCGCCTCCCCGAGGGCGTGCCGTTCACACATAGGCTCTATATACCGCACGCGGTACAAGGCTAACGGTGACTACATGCTACCAAAACTCTTGACAAATAGAGGAAAGAGGACCCTCTATCTTCAAGGCAATGATCTCAAGCAGTCGCGGTGAAAGAACAATGCAAGTGCAAATGCAGGCAGAAACAACATGATTATTGAATTAATAACAAGGATATTCATTGGTTCAAGTCAAACCCTCGAAGAACAAGAAACCATCGGTTTCATGTTCAAATCCCCAGCAGAGTCGCCAGATTGTGGACCACTGCGAATGAGGAGCGGATCCTGACGCTCTCCCTCGATAGTGTCCCGGGACGGATCCCAAGGAGCACACTTCAGGGAAAACTAGGACTTCCTCACGCGATCCTAGAGACAAAGAGTCGCCACCTAATTTTTATCGGGAATTAGGAAACCCAAGTTTGACTCGCCCAAAATTGAATAAGGTTACTCGCCCTTCATTACCAGAAACAAGGTTCGGGGGTCTTGGTACGAGAGGGGAAGGAGCCCAAGCAGGACTAAAGCACCCCCTCCTCGCCCTACCGAATGGTAGGCCTTGATTCAAATATCCTTGTTATTAATTCATAATAGATGTTGTTTCCTCAAACATACTAGATAGGTATATACATGGCAAAAAGAAACATCTAATGAAAATCATTTCAAGAGACTAAATCAAGTAGAAAGCGGATGCTCATGCAACACAAGGGAGAAGTATACTCACAGTGGCTAGTCCCGCCCGGGACCGATGCAAATAAAGTAAACATGTCATGATATGCAAAGGGAACGAGAAGACTTACATTGGTTGACTCAAGCGGAGTCGCGAAAGCAAAAAGAATGTAAACGTGCAATGCAATCATGCAACAATCCTAGATAAGATGTCTCTAACAAATAATCATATAAACGGAGACTTATCCTAAAGGAAATGTGTCGTTGAAATCAAAGTTGTAAACCTAGAAAAATTCTAAGAGAAAGGATAGAGATAGTACATGATACATGGGCACTAAGCCACATGTAGACGAGGCAAACCACAAATCGACGTCCGGGTCCAAGGCACTTAATTCTCTGCACTAAGACACCAAAGAATACCCAAAGCATTGCAAAAATACAAGCAAACAAATGATATGCATGATAAACAAAGAAAACATGTCATCAATCAAATTTCCAGATTCAACAACCTCTAATGAATCCTATCAAAAGTGGTCTTAAACATGAGCTGGATAAAAACCCTTTTACAGAAAGTTAGATACATGTCTTAGGGAACTTCTCCAAAAAGTGGGACCTCAATATCAATTTTATTGTTTGAGAAATAAATGTTTTGGGAACAGTGGATCAGGACTGTCCACTGTTCTTGTAAAAATCATAATTAAATCTACAAAAATCATATGAAGCTCTATTTGGTGTCAAAAGAAAGCTATTTCATTGTAGTATATGATAAAAATAAACCCATGGACATTCTGTAATCACAAGGTTTCTGAAAAAGTGTTTTAAACAGACTCTGTTATTCTGGAAATTTGGTATCATTTGACAAATGAATGCAAAACATAATAGAAGTATAATAGAAGTTCATGAATCATGTTAACCAAGTTGATTTAAGCTTTTGATCTCTCATCCATTTATCCTAGGTGATTTCTAAACCAAGTTTTATTCATCAATTGTTGTTGAGTGATCAAGGTATGACCATTTTGTATACATAATCATATTTGTAATTAAACTTAGAAAATTCCAGAATAGTTGTATCAACTTTAAACGCTTAGAAAACGATCCTAACTCGATCGTATGCTCACGATTTTACATCGGCATATAGATATATGAGTTAGGAATCATCCCCAAAAAGCGGAACGTCGATAACTATTATAGATTTTCTGAAATTCAAGCACAAAGAGACGATGTTCAAATCTGTCAACCGATTTCTCAACAATTTCTAAAAATAGTATATGAATCCTAAAAGCTCTCAAAACGGACCGGATGAAAGCTAATTCATCAAAGTTTACCCAGAAAATTTGAAATCCATCAAACTATGGATTTTGATGGACCAAATCTAATGGACAAAACCAATCTGCTTTGCTGAATTTTTATCTAGTTCATTTTAAAGTGTGAGGAAAACATTTTAGTGATAGTTGAAGCTTATTAGAGAGATCAAACTCATAGATCAACTTAATTATCATGATTCCCAATCAATTTAGCCCTCAAGTTCTATGAAGAACTTTTAGATCAAGGATCAAAGGGACTTATAAATATCATGTTGGAGATGAAATTCAATAGGAATTCTAGGTAATAGGAATAATCAAGAGATAGGTATGAACATAGAAATCATCCTTCTCATAGATCATATTTCCAAACCATCATGGAATTCAAAATAGATATATGTATATACATATAATCATGTATGCATGAATCTAAACTAAAATTGAAGAATGAAACCAAAATTGAAAATCAAAGTGAAAAACAATCTCTAATTGTAAATTATCAATAAAAATCAAAGAGATTTGGATCTAACTATGTGAGTGTGTGAAGAACATGAGAGGAAGAAGATGAGTGTTCTAATAAGTAGAAATAGAACTAAGTTAGATCCAAATCTTATAGATCTATATATACAAAGTAGGAATTAGAGATGAACTATAGTGTTTACCTCTTGGAGGATTCTCAATTACAAGACCAAAATTGATTTGAAGATCTTCTTCTTCAAGTGTTATTCAAGTGTTCTTCAAGCACTCATCCATGGAAGTTGAGGGAGGCAATTGATGTTCAAATTGTGGTCTAATTAGCCTAAGTTAATCTAAATTCAATTCATAATTTTCTCTCTCTAGAATTCACCTAAATTGAAAGTATATTCAAAGTATACTTATCTCTCTTGTATGTGCTTCTATGTGTGTTTGTATCTCTAAGTATATTCAAGTGTATCTCTTCCAAGTGTCTAGTGTGTTAAGATGTGCCCTCATATGAGATGTATGAGATCTTATATAGAGTTTTGAAGACTTAGCTCTTAAGTTTCAGGGTTAAAACAGGATTTTTAGAGCTTAAAAGAGGGTTAAAATGGCCATTTCGGAGCCTAAACGCAATTTCCAGGCAATTTCCTCGCAGTGGGAAGCTTCTAGAAGGGTCTGGAACTCAAAAAGCTCAGTGGAGGACACAAATGGAAGTGGCGGTTATGGTGGGACCCGCCACCCCCATACCCAAAACCGCCACTTACTATTCTTGCTCCTCTGGTCACCCACAAACCCTGTTTCAAAAATCACGTGCACTGCTTTTCCAGATTTTTGTAAAAATGCTTTTGGTGTCCGAAATCGTCCGTTTACGTACCGTTGGAAAGCTGTCAGGTTGAATTTCAGTATAAAAATATTTCCAGAGGTTTTATAATGAGAATTGAAGTCCAATTGAAGTCCGGAAGTCCTCCGGAACTTTCGTCGTCTTTTTGAAATCAAATGACGTCTTTTCCAAAATTGCTTTCAAATGTGCGTCGATTTCGAACTTTTCTTTAAAATTGAATCTCTGGATACCTAGAATACTGCGTTTAGAACACTTAATGTTCATATAACCCTGAGAGAATATGAATTCTGAGAGATGATTTTGACAAAACCGGGATTTATCCATGGAAAAGGGCTTTTCTGAGCTTGAAGTCACTTTCCGAAGTCCGATCTTCTGATTGTGTGGAATCCAGTACCTTCCACGGGGTACTTTTCATCATCGAATCCTCCAAGACGTTGTCCACCCTAAATCCTATCAGTGTGGTCAAAATTGGGTGTCTACATATGCATATCACCGATTTTGTTTAAGGCACTGACAAATATTGAATATTGCACATTCATGTGCCAATATAATAGACATAATTCTCATTTAATCCCCCAAATTCCTAGTTTTACATGCATATTTGAATTAATATAATTTAACAGTGATGACACTCAAATGCATGTAATTATTTATTTTTACATATTTTATATGTTTAGGTAAAAATGAAGTGAAATAAAGGAAAGGAAAGAAGTAGCAACCACACCGAAGCATTTCTCATATAGTAGTCAAAGCTCAAAAAAAAAAAAATCTGTAAACTAACATTCAAAAGAAGACAAAAATAAAAAAATAAACTATCCTAAAACATTGACAATAATGCATGCATTATGTCTCTCTCTCTCTCTCTCTCTTCAGTTTTCAAACATGTCAGAGGAGGAGATGAAAATGGGGCAAACACACAAAGCGTGAAAGGAAAAAACTGCCAAGTGATGGAAGCAGTGACGAAGTGTATCATTCACTTCGCCTATAAAAACAACAGCTCCACAAGCACACCACACAACACAAGCTTCACAACAATCACTGTTAGGCAGAGAATAGTTTAGGGGAGGTTATTATGTGAGCACTTTATATTGTCCTTAGAAATAGGAAACTTTAATTTTTCTTTGCTTTTTCTAGTTCTAGTAGTTGTAAAATTTTACTTTTATGTAATTGATGATTTCATGTTAAAAAATATGTAACAAAACTTTGTGTACTGTATTTCTTAAATTTAAAATATTCTGTTTTCTTGTATGACCTTTGTCAATTTGTAGTAGTAAAATATTCCTATTTAAAATTAGTAGTCTAGTAGTACTTATAGTTGCCCCCTAAAATAGTTTGAAACCTCAAATTTTCAGTTTTTATAGCAATATTTCCATTCACTAGAGTACAGATTTTGCAAGTAAATATCATATTTCTTAGCCACGTAGTTGTTGTAATCACCTACCAAAGCCCCAAGCACACTATATTCATATCTCACTCCAAAAGTAGATTAGGATTTGGTTTGGCCTTATTTGTGTTATTGGAGTTCAACCACTGTGACCCCACAAGAATCCAAAGTCAAAGGTTTAGTATTTTATTATTAATTAAGTATTTCCATTTATGTATATTTTATTAGCCTAGTTGTACTAAACTTTGCTATTTTGCAGATTCCACAAATTCAACCCCAGTTCATGTTAAGTAAAGAAAATAATATATAATATTAGTTTTCACCCTTACCTTGGTTATACAACTTTAATTTTAATTGGACGGTGATTGCGTGTATCTATTTAATTTATCTTTTATTTTTATTTTGAAGACAGTTTCAATTCCAAAATGGTAGGCTAAAACTTTAATTGGGAATATGTAATAAAAACTTAGAAACCACAGCTTCTGTGCACTAATTTTAAATGGGCAAATTTATTTGGATGGGTTGTTTTTCCATTTATGGCAAAAAATATCTATGTATCTATAGTTTATGACCATTTAACATGTTTATATACTATGGCTATATTAAGCTCAAAAGAGTACATATTTGAAATAAAAAGCCTAATTATGTGGATTGTCAAACTATGCCTTTTGTCATAAAAAATACCTAGCATACTCAAACAACTCATATGACAAAGTTAATATTTCAAATATGTGTTTATATATATTTCTATCCAATAATGGATAGGCAATTGTGTAGTGGCAGAGTGGTGGGGACTGGACGCCGAATAACCCACATCCGTGGCGGGCACGGTTCGAACCTGGCTACTGCCCAATTGCCTCTTTATTTTTCTTTGAACCAAACGACGTCGTTTCATATCAAACCTGACACACTTGATATGACCCTGACTAGTGAAAGTTTATTTTTAAATAAAGAATGACTCTGCGGTCTTAAATGCCAAATGTTTTTCAAATGCACAAAAGTTGTGGGATCTAGTGTTGGTTTGCATATTCTCAATTTCTTTAAATCATTTCTCCCTAGTTAATTAATATTTCCTGTTTTTTAAATAGTTTTGCTTAAATATCTGTATTATTTCCATCTTTCGCTATTATTAAATCTAAAAAGTTTATCTCACAAAAATTTAGACTTTAATTATTTTTCTTCTTTTTCTTACTAGTATGTTAGTTAATTTATTTTGCACTATTAAAATCTTTACCATAAACTGTTAAGAAAAAATAGCTTTAATTACTTTTATTGCGAAAAATATAAAAACTAGTAGTTTAGTAAAAACCCTACAAAAATCCATCATCTTTTATTTTCTTTTACGTGACAAAATAGTTATTGCCTATCTTATTTTCCCGTTCCCTGTGGATTCGACCTGGACTTCCAGAACTTTATTACTTGTACGATCACCTACACTTGGGTGTGATAAGAAAACGCGTCAATAGGATGTCGTCCGGGGAACGGTTAATAAAATAAAAATAAAAAAAAATGTTAGGTTTAAAACTATTTTTCATACTATAACTATATCTATATCTATATCTATAGATGTAATACCCTGTATTTTTGTAATATATTATGTGAATAAGACCCTATATGTTTCTTTTAATACTTGTATGAGCTTGGCCTTAGCCTTGGTATAATTTGGATACCAATCGATTGACAAGTTTTCCAATCGATTGCCTTATTTTGGGTATCAATCGATTGGCAAGTATACCAATCGATTGCTTATACCAATCGATTGACCTCTATACCAATCGATTGGAGGCAGCTTGGCAGATTCGTTTGCTCTGGCTGGGGTTTATCCACGTGAACACTTCCCCTCTATATATATGAGCCCCTTTTCTTGCATTTTTCTTTTTAGAAAAGTCAGAGAGAGTGAGAGGGAGTGTTTGTGTGTGTGTTTATATATATATATATACACTCATATATATATATATACACATATATATACATATATACATACACTCACACACACAAATGGACTGAGAGAAGAAGATCAGAGAAGAAAGGAGACAAAGAAAGAAGAAAGAAGAAGGCAGAGCAAGATAGAGAGGGAGGAAGACCACCATTGGAGCTTCCAAAGCTCAAACACACACAACCAAACACACCCTAGACACCTAAGGTGAGTTTTAAACTCACTTGGTAGCTTTATATTGGTGTTAGAACGTGTTTTGAATGAAGAAATGGAGTGTAAACCATGTATTCCCATTTATATGTTGCTGGACAGTCTTCACTGTGAAGAAGACGAAGTACCAATCGATTGGTACTCTTACCAATCGATTGATATCTTTCAGGTCCCAATCGATTGACACTTTATGCAATCGATTGGCATGGATTATGATACAATCGATTGATGCCACTTTTATACCAATCGATTGATGCCACTTTTATACCAATCAATTGACCTCTATACCAATCGATTGGAAGTTTCAGAATACTATTTTCTTATAATAACTGTTTAGTTATTTATTTACTGTTCAGTATTTCCCAGCATGCTTTATTATTGTAATACAGACATGATAATGAGTTAATGCGACGTAGGATCATAGTAACAACAAGATTAACGGATAATGTTTATGATGTTAGATAATGGAATAGTCGTGAATCCTTTGGAGTTAACGTTCATTTCAATCAGAGTAGTCGGGTCACATTGGGATTGTCATGTATTGGTGATAGAGTTGAACTTAAGTAGGGTTGCTAAGATTCGGGAACCTTGCGTGGGCGGGCTTTGGTCGATCATATATTCTTAAAAGAGGTAGACAGACGAAGGTGTCTATGACTTGCGGTGAACCAGACCATTTTCCCTAAGATAGCCAGATGATCTAATCATATGTTCATAAAAGCGGTAGACAGATGAAGGTGTCTATGACATGCGATGGATCGTGATCACTGGTAGACGTCGCTAAGTCGTGGCATAGAATGATGTACTATTATTTAAAGCGTTATATCCCTGACATGCGGTGAACTGTGCATATGTTCTTAAAAGCGGGGGATGGACTAACGTGGTATCCATGACATGCGGTGAACTGTGCATATGTTCTTAAAAGCGGGGGATGGACTAACGTGGTATCCATGACATGCGGTGAACTGTGCATATGTTCTTAAAAGCGGTGGATGAGCAATGGTGTATTTATAGAGTTGAACTATTGTTGAGTCTGTTCCCCCATCAAGACGTGTTATCGGTCTTAAAATGAGTAAGACGTTAGTAATCGGATAATCGGTTTGATGTAAAGGAGTTACCCTCACTGAACTCTAACTTGGTTACGGTTTATAACTTGTAATAACTTCAATAGTTGATACCCTATTAGTATCTAACTCACTTAGCTTTCATTAAGCTGACGGCGTTTATGCCGCTGGACATTTCTATGTTCCAACGCACCTTGGTTATGACTATACAGGTGAAGGGCTCGCAGGAGAAGACTACCATGCTAGTGACGACGTCCCCGTGGAGAATTTCCCCGACGGAGGTCAGACCGAAGAAGACTACTACACCGAGGACTACCTTTACGCCAACTGAAGACTAGACTAGAATTGTAGCTAATTGTCTTTACCGTTTTAGAAGCCTTTTTGTAGTCAAGCATATGTTGCCTTAACATTTGTACTTTCGCTGTCTTATATTTGATTCGAGACTCTGATGTGTAATTGTTAGTAACTTCTGTTGACTTTATGTTATGTTGTGATCAGATGCTAGACTTCATTCTTGTTACACTATAACTTCTTGTTGCTTAGTACTGCGTGGTGTGGACAATCATGTGACTTCACCCGTCGCTGCCTTTGGACCCAAAAAGGAAATTTATTTTTCTCTATTTTTGCCGTTCCGGGGCATGACAGGATTTTTGGTATCAGAGCCTAGGTTTTATACCTTTTTTGCTCACAAATTGTCCCACACCATCTGGTCCTAGAACCTTGAGATTCTATAGATGAGTATTAAGATTAGTTCTGACTTAAGGTAGTCCCTTTTCAGGTAGCATGGCACCGCCGCTGTTCGTTCCAGACGAGTTTGGAGGACACTATGTGTATGAGAAGAGTATTGCGCCAGCAGATCCACAGTACTATGCCTGGAAGGTTAGGCAGAGAGCTATTGTAGAGACAGAGCGAAACATGTGGATTGAGCAGCAGAGATTTGGGACCCAGGACCCAGAAGTGATACGTCAGGAGATGATCTACCGCAAGGAGACCTTCAAACGCATCGAGGAGGATTCTCTACTGATGTTACGAGACCGTTCTTCGTACCAGGTTCTACTTGCAGAGGTTAGAACAGCGCCTCCACCACCCCAGACACCTCCACCCCCACCAGAGGAGGATATGGCTGCTGCACCCCCAGCAGATGAGGAGGACGAGGACACCGATGACGAGGATCCGGAGTATGATCCGGAGGAGGAGGACCCCGAGGACCCAGCCGGTATGGACGTTCCAGTTGGCGTAGATATTGTAGTTGCAGAGGGCTATCCGATAGGGGAGGATGAGGTAGCCGCAGATGATGACGCAGGTGATGATGCAGTAGTACCAGTCTTACCAGGAGGAGTTATAGTACAGCTGGCAGCTGAGTGGGATGCAGAGATGGCTGCACATCCCCATGGATTTGAGATTGGAGCACCGGAGTTGGCACAGGCTATGGTACAGGCTGAGGCACTTGCAGCCGCATTTGATGCAGCCCAGGCTGACATGGCCACAGATGCAGGAGATTTGGGAGTTGTTGTGGAGCATGATGGACCCGATCTGATTGAGGATGTTGTGGTATAGGATGAGGACATGATGGATGACGATGATATGGATGAGGATGATGTTTTATCTGAGGTTGCCCCAGAGGACGAGGCTTCCATCTATGGATCCGACGTGGACAACTTTTGAGTCCAGCACCTTTAGAACTTAGACTTTTACGTTTGACTTTAGGACATGTTGTCCACTTACTTTTGACGCTTACATAGACAGCTATTGACCATAGCCTTTTGTATAGGTAGCCACCAGTAGTGGTCTTGTGTATATCTTCCTTTTGATTAGATCTTGTATAGGACCATGTACTACGCGGTACACAGATGATCTGTTGTGTACTCCGCTGTACATCTTTTGGGTATATATATGGCAGATCGTTTCTCTTGGTTATTTCTGCTATCGTCTGATTATTATGTTATGGTTGTAAGTTTGATTCATGTTATGCTTTCTGTTATTTAATTATGGTCATTCCCCTGAGAAGATTGTCAGCTAATCGTTATATCCTTCATAGGTACACCTCACACGGATCACTATGGTGGGACCCACACAGAACCAAGTACGACTGGGAGCACCCATTCCCGAGGGTATGGACCCAACTGGAGTCTTCGAAGCCTTCATGCAACGGATGTAGCTCATCGGCGATACCTATAATCATGCCACCAACAATAACGGCAACAACCACGTTGTCCCTCCAAGACAGGCAGGCAATAAGCTATTGGAACGATTTCGTGGCCTGCGACCCGAGAAGTTCGACGGCATGGCAGAGTCCTGGAAAGTAGAGCAATGGATACGAGAGTTGGAGCTAATCTTTGAAGCCCTGGAGTGCAGTGAGCTTGACAAGAGACGTCTAGCCGCATTTCAACTGACTTACTCCAATGCGGACTGGTGGGAGGCCGAGAGAGCCACGATTGGGATTGACACTGTAAGGAGAATGCCTTGGGAAGCATTCAAGACTCGATTTCTTGAGAAGTATTTCCCTGAGGACGAAAGAGACCAACAAGAGAGGAATTTCCTGAGTCTAACCCAAGGAAACTGGACAATCAGGGAGTATACTACACAATTCGAGCGACTTTCCCATTTCGCTCCGCATATGATAGACACCTCTGCCAACAAGGTCAAGCGATTCCACCAAGGACTCAACCCACACCTCCAGCACATGATGATAGGCCATCTGGGCCATTCGTTTGAAGGGATTGTCCGTCTTGCTTCAAATTTAGAAAGGATGCTTATCCTGTGCAAGGACCACAAGCGAATCGACCTCCACCCAGGACCTTCCAACCAAGGAACTTTCCCGCGCAATCATTAAGGAACAATCAGGGATGGAAACCCCAGACCAACAACTATCAGGAACCAAGCGCACATGGGATGGAACAAGGAAGCCCCAAGCTAATTTTCCTCGACAACAGAATCAATAGCGAGGACCACCTCAGGCACAGCCCGCCGCCCAGCGACAGAACACTGATGGATGTTTCAACTATGGAGTACCCGGACATATTACAAGGTATTGCACAGCCCCCAAGACCAACCGCCGTAATGACCTCGTCTGCTGTAACTGTAACAAGCCTGATCACATAAGCAAGGATTGTCGAGCACCACGTGGAGGTTACTATGGGGCGCCTGCTCAAGGATAGCAAGGACAGGTTAGGGTGAATGCCATCATCCCTGACAATGCAGGGTATAATGCTGAGGAATAGCAGAACTTGGAAAGTACACTCATTTTATTTCACTGTCAAGTTAGAGCTTTGTTTGATACTAGTGCCGCCCGTTCTTTCATAGCTATTAAGATGGTACGTGATTTGGGTTTGCTACCCTTAGCACTTGAGCCGACCCTTAATGTCGTTTCGCCCTTAGGAGTATCCGTTAGGTTAGGTAAGGTGTGCAAGGATTGTCCCTTGACACTAGATGATAGAAACCTTCCGGCAGACTTGATAGTCTTGTCAATGTCTAAGTTTGACGTGATCCTAGGAATGAATTGGCTTACTAAGTATGGTGCTAACCTGGATTGTGTTAGTCGGACCATTGTCTTTTCGATGCCTGGTTGCCCGCAGATCAGATTTTAGTGCCAACCGTTGAACGACATGTTTATCACGAGCTGCCTAGCCACGATTAAGACTTCAAGCACGGAGCTTACTATCAACCAGATCCCCGTTATTCAAGACTTTGAAGATGTGTTCCGAAGTATCTCAGGACTTCTGCCGAAGAGAGAGATAGACTTCTGCATTGAGTTAGCACCCGGAACGTTGCCGATTTCCAAGACCCCATATCGGATGGTGCCAACAAAAATGTTAGAATTGAAGAGGCAAGTTCAGGAACTTGAAGACTTAGGTTTTGTTCGCTCGAGTACATCACCTTGGGGAGCACCAGTTCTATTTGTGAAAAAGAAGGACGGAGAGCTACAACTCTGTATCGACTACAGGGAGCTGAATAAAGTCACGATCAAGAATAGATACCCACTTCCCCGAATAGACGACCTGTTCGATCAACTGCAAGGATCAAGGATATTCTCGAAAATTGATTTGCGTTTAGGATACCATCAATTGCTAGTTCGACCAAAAGACATACCAAAAACTGCCTTCAGGACGAGATATAGATACTACGAATTTCTAGTGATGTCTTTTGGATTGACTAATGCCCCGACAGTATTCATGGACCTAATGAATAGAGTATTCAGACCCTATCTGGATCAATTCATTATAGTATTCATCGACAACATTCTAATTTATTCAAGGACGGAAGAAGAACATAAGAAGCATCTACAAATTGCTCTACAGACTCTCAGAGACAATAGTCTGTATGCGAAATTCAGCAAATGTGAATTTTGGCTTCAGGAAGTTAAATTCCTGGGACATATGATATCACAGGATGGGATTTCTGTAGACTCATCTAAGATCGATGCAGTCTTGAGCTGGAACAGGCCAACCAACGCGACCGAAGTTAGGAGTTTCCTTGGATTGGCTGGGTATTACCGGAGATTTGTGGAAGGATTCTCTAGAATCGCAGGACCGTTGACAAGCCTGACTAGGAAGGAGACGAAGTATGAATGGATTGATAAACATGAGGATGCATTTCGGGAATTGAAAGAGAAACTAACCTCAGCACCCGTGCTTGCGATACCTAAGAGTGGTGAACAATTCATAATCTATAGTGATGCATCACACCAAGGACTTGGTTGTGTGCTAATGCAAGAGGGGAATGTCATCGCATACGGATCAAGACAATTGAAGCCGCATGAGAAGAACTATCATACGCACGACTTGGAACTAGTTACAATCGTGTTCGCCCTGAAGATTTGGAGACACTATTTATATGAAGAAAAGTTCGACTTGTTCTCAGATCACAAGAGTTTAAGGTACCTGTTCTCTCAGAAGGAGTTGAACATGCGACAACGGAGATGGATGGAACTACTCAAGGACTACGACTTCTCTTTGCAATACCACCCGGGTAAAGCAAATGTTGTAGCCGACGCTCTGAGCCGGAGGCCATGCCTTTTGGTTGCTTCGATTTTGATTAGAGAATGACGAGCATTGGAGACGTTAGCTGAATTCGAACTTCGACCAGTGGAATCAGGAGAAGGACAACACTTTGGATGTCTTGTCATGCAACCGACTCTCATCAGCCGCATCTTGGAAGCTCAATAGTCGAACGAGGATTTCAAGTTATGGTTTGCCAAGATGTCCGCAAAGGAACCAGAGATATAGAGTATTAGTACAGACAGAGCACTGAGATGCAAAGGTAGACTCTGTGTGCCAAATGACGATGGTCTCAGGAAGAACATTCTGAACGAAGCACACAAGTCAATGATGACTATCCACCTAGGAGGAAACAAGATGTATAAGGACTTGAAGAGAAACTTCTGGTGGGAAGGAATGAAGCGAGAAGTGGCCGAGTATGTATCGCAATGTCTTATTTGCAAACAAGTGAAGGCAGAGCATCAGAAACCACCTGGACTCCTACAACCGCTACCGATTCCCCAATGGAAATGGGAGCACATCACCATGGATTTTGTGGTTGGATTGCCAAAGTCTCAGCAAAACCACGACGCTATTTGGGTAATAGTGGATCAACTCACCAAGTCAGCACATTTTATCGCCTACAGCATGACGTACCGTGTTGAAAGATTGAGCCGGATGTATCTACAGCAAGTAGTGCGACTGCACGGTGTACCTGTCTTAATAGTTTCAGATCGAGATTCACGCTTCACCGCAGAATTCTGGAAAAGCCTTCAGACAGCAATGGGAACTTCATTGAATTTGAGTTCAGCCTTTCATCCACAGACAGACGGTCAGACAGAACGAGTCAATCAAGTGATGGAGGATATGTTGCGAGCCTGCGTCATTGAATTCGAGAGTTCATGGGAGACGCATCTACCTTTGATCGAGTTTGCCTACAACAACAGCTACCACACGAGCATAGGGATGACGCCGTTTGAAGCTTTGTATGGAAAACCTTGTCGATCGCCGCTATGTTGGGCCGAAGTCGGAGATACTCAACTACTTAGGCCTAAGATGATTCAAGACACCAGCGAGAAGATCCAGATTGTACAAGAAAAGATGAAGACAACGCAATCCAGACACAAGAGCTATGCCGACAAGCGACAGAAAGATCTAGAGTTTGCAGTTGGAGATCATGTGCTACTCAAAGTCTTGCCAGTTTGAGGTATCGTCAGATTCAGACAGAAGAGAGGCAAATTGTCGCCGCAATTCATTGGACCGTTCGAGATCCTAGAACGTGTTGGGAAGGTTGCTTATCAACTTGCATTGCCGCCAAAGATGTCCGGAGTGCACGACGTCTTCCACATCAGCATGTTGAGGACGTGTGCCCATAACCCAACGCACGAGATCAGTTTTGAAGATATCGAGGTGAACGAGAATGCAACCTACAACGAAGGACCAGTGCGTATTCTAGACCAAGAAGTGAAGAAATTCAGAAACAAGGATATTCCGCTAGTGAAGGTTCAGTGGAAGCACCACGAGGAGAAGCTTCATGGGAATTAGAGTTGGAGATGCGAGAGAAGTTTCCATTTTTGTTTTAACCCTGCTTATTTCGGATTTCGAGGACGAAATCTTTAATGAGTGGTGGATGATGTAATACCCTATATTTTTGTAATATATTATGTGAATAAGACCCTATATGTTTCTTTTAATACTTGTATGAGCTTGGCCTTAGCCTTGGTATAATTTGGATACCAATCGATTGACAAGTTTTCCAATCGATTGCCTTATTTTGGGTACCAATCGATTGGCAAGTATACCAATCGATTGCTTATACCAATCGATTGACCTCTATACCAATCGATTCGAGGCAGCTGGGCAGATTCTTTTGCTCTGGCTGGGGTTTGTCCACGTGAACACTTTCCCTCTATATATATGAGCCCCTTTTCCTGCGTTTTTCTTTTTAGAAAAGTCAGAGAGAGTGAGAGGGAGTGTTTGTGTGTGCGTTTATATATATATACATTCATATATATATATATATACACATATATACATATATCCATACACTCACACACACAGATGGATTGAGAGAAGAAGAGAAGAAGATCAGAGAAGAAAGGAGAAGAAAGAAGAAAGAAGAAGGCAGAGCAAGATAGAGAGGGAGGAAGACCACCATTGGAGCTTCCAAAGCTCAAACACACACAACCAAACACACCCTAGACACCTAAGGTGAGTTTTAAACTCACTTGGTAGCTTTATATTGGTGTTAGAACGTGTTTTGAATGAAGAAATGGTGTGTAAACCATGTATTACTGTTTATATGTTGTTGGACAATCTTCACTGTGAAGAAGACAAAGTACCAATCGATTGGTACTCTTACCAATCGATTGATATCTTTCAGGTCCCAATCGATTGACACTTTATGCAATCGATTGGCATGGATTATGATCCAATCGATTGAACCTTTTTCCAAACGATGATACCATATCTTCTCAGTGCTATGTGTTCCCATGGGTCATGATAGGCATTGATTAGTATGAATCATGATATAAATAGCTTAAGGTTGCTAGTAATCTATATTGATGTTGATTGCCTTTCCTGTATTATCCTTGCCGTTTATGTTAAGTATCGAGTTGATTTACAAAGCAATATGGTATCATCGTTTACAAATGTAAATGGAATTATGAAGGGAAACGTTATAGGTTATATGTGAACATGATTAATGTTGTGAGCTATGTGATCTCATGCTAAGTACATGTATCCTCCAAGTGATGTGTAAATTAATGTTTAACCTATAAAGATTCGTGCCCGATTTACGTGGAATTGTGGCTTGAGCGCGTATTCATAATTTGGAATACCTTGGTACTATTTGAGGAGGATCTTCGATTAGACGCTGCAGCTTTTCAGTCAGATTTAAGTAGGGGTTAGTGTTGACTACACCGACTTTGGAGAGTAGGTTATGGGACAACCTCAACCGATTGTTTCATGAGCAGTATTTTCTGTTCGTAGTTTGTCGAGCTAAGAGGACTGAATTTCTGAAATCTTCATTAGGGAGCTGTGACAGTTTCTGAGTTTGCGGCTAGTCTCATTTTTTTATATAACATTGGACAATAGATGAAGGTAAGAACTTTTGAGAATGGACTTCGTCCAGGCCTACACACTAACGTGGTTGGATTCGAGAATATTTTAACTTGACTTGTTACAATGATCCAGTAGAATCTGTTATTAATAACTCTATTCAAAAACTAGACAGTAATAATCTACAAGAACATCTTATGAGTCAAGTATGTTTTAATGAAGATTCAATAGAAGAAATAATTCAAGAAGCAATGTGGACCACATATTTTGAACCTTTACCACCAAAGATTACATTAACACTTCCATCTAATTTACAAACTCCACAGTTGGAATTAAAAGAACTCCCTAAAGAGCTTAAATATGCTTTCCTTAATAATAATAATACTTATCCCGTAATAATATCATCTCTTCTAGACTCTAGTTAAGAAAATAAACTCATTAGTATGCTTCAGAAGCATAAAAGTGTCATTGGTTGGAGTATAGCAGATTTAAAAGGAATAAACCCTTCAATGTGCACTCACAATATATATCTTGAAGATAATGCTAAAACCTCAAGAGAAATGCAAAGAAGACTTAATCCTATTATGCAGGAAGTAGTTAAGAAGGAAGTTCTCAAGCTACTCGACATGGGCATTATATATTCAATATCCGATAGTAAATGGGTAAGTCCAACACAAGTTGTGCCAAAGAAAGCAGGAATTACAGTTGTTCTGAATTCAAAGGGAGAATTAATTCCCACTTGTGTCACTACTGGATGGCGTGTATGCATAGACTACAGAAAACTCAATGCTGTAACTCGTAAGGATCACTTTCCTTTACCTTTTATGGAGCAAATGTTAGAAAGAATAGCGGGTCATAAGTATTACTGTTTTCTAGATGGTTATAGTGGTTACAATCAAATAGAGATTGCACCAGAAGATCAGGAAAAAACTACTTTCACATGTCCATTTGGAACTTTCGCCTATCGCTGAATGCCATTTGGTCTTTGCAACGCACCTGCAACCTTTCAAAGGTGTATACTAAGTATTTTCAGTGATATGGAAGAAAAAAATTTAGAAGTCTTTATGGATGAATTTTCAATTTTTGGCAAAACCTATGATGATTGCCTTAGCAATCTTCAAAAAGTTCTCCAGAGATGTGCAGAAAAAAGTTTAGTTTCAAATTGGGAAAAATGTCATTTTATGGTCACTAAAGGAATTGTCTTAGGACATATTATTTCTGAAAATGGGATACAGGTAGACAAAGCCAAAATAGATCTTATCGCTAATTTACCTATTCCCAAGACTGTAAAAGACATTCGTTCATTCTTAGGACATGCAGGTTTTTATCGCCGATTCATAAAAAATTTTAGTACTATTTCCAGACCTTTATGTCAATTATTGGCCAAAGACACACCTTTTGAATGGACTAAAGAACGTCACAACTCCTTTGAGCAATTAGAAGAGCATCTCACTACTGCACCTATTATGCAATCTCCTGATTGGAGTTTACCATTTGAATTAACGTGTGATGCTAGCGACTTTGCCATTGGAGCTGTCCTAGGGCAGAGAAAGGATAAAAAGGCATCAGTTATATACTACGCCAGTAGAACTCTGGATAGTGCTCAAATGAACTACTCAACTACTGAAAAAGAATTACTAGCCGTGGTATTCGCACTTAATAAATTTAGGCAATACTTGATTGGTTCCCCTATTGTCTGTTTTACTGACCACTCAGCTCTTAAATATCTTCTTTCAAAGAAAGACAGTAAGCCTAGGCTTATTAGGTGGATACTCCTACTACAGGAATTTAATTTAATAATCAAAGACAAAAAAGGAGTAGAAAATGTGGTAGCTAATCACTTATCCCGCCTCACTTTTGAAGACAATACTAGTGAACCCTTACCTATTTAAAACTCTTTTCCTGATGAACAGTTATTTTCTGTGACTTCCCTGCCATGGTACGCTGATCTTGTTAATTATTTAGTAACTGGAAAAATACCAAGCAATTGGTCATCATCAGATAAAAAGAGATTCCTAGCTATTGCTAGGCATTTCTACTTCGATGACCCATATCTGTTTAAATATTGTGCCGATCAGGTAATTAGGAAATGTGTTCCTAATGAAGAAATCGAAAATGTACTTTTCATGTGTCATTCGTCCTTTTGTGGAGGACATTTTTCATCTCGAGTAGCTGCCATGAAAATTTTACAAACGATTTATATTGGCCAACTCTATTTAAAGATTCATATTTATATTGTAAGGCTTGTAACCGCTGCCAAATGTTGGGCAGTATTACGAAAAGAAATCAAATGCCAATGACCCCTATAATTATAATTGAATTCTTTGATTGTTGGGGCATTGACTTTATGGGACCTTTTCCTCAATCTTGCCAATATGAATATATTTTATTAGCAGTCGAATATGTTTCAAAATGGGTAGAAGCTATTCCTACAAGAAAGAATGATCACCGTACAGTTATTGCATTTTTAAAAGATAATATACTTTCTCGATTCAGAACTCCAAAAGCAATAATAAGTGATCAAGGAACTCATTTCTGTAACAAGCCATTTGAAAAATTTATGAAAAGATATGGAGTGACACATAAGGTGTCAACTGCAGACCATCCACAAACAAATGGACAAGCTGAATTAGCTGATAGGCAAATTAAGCATATTCTCGAAAAAACTGTTGATTCTAATCGTAAAGACTGGTCTTCAAAATTAACAGATGCTTTGTGGGCATATAGAACTGCTTATAAGACCCATTTGGGGATGTCTCCATATAGACTTGTCTATGGAAAAGCTTGTCACCTACCAGTAGAATTAGAACATAAGGCATATTGGGCTACTAGAACTTTAAATTGTAATATTGAAGAGGGAGGAATTTTAAGAAAATTACAATTAAGTGAGCTTGAAGAAATTCGTAAAGACGCATATGATAATGCTCGAATTCATCAAGCAAGAACTAAAATGTATCATAATAAGAATCTTTTGCGCAAAAGATTTACCCCCGCGCAAAAAGTTCTATTATATGACTCAAGACTACATCTTTTTAGAGGAAAGATGAAATCTCGATGGACTGGTCCATATATTGTAAAAAAATGTATATCCTTATGAAACTGTCGAGATTGAGGACCGTAAAGATGGAAATACATTTAAAGTTAATGGACATAGATTAAAGCCATTTTTAGAAGGATTTGAACCTGAGTTGGAGTCCATTCCTTTGGAGGACCCCAACTCTAATGCTCCTTAATCTCTTAAAACATAATTGGTATAGGACATAGTGTATCAAAGTATTTATATTTTCATAAGTCTTATACTCTTAATTAGATAACTTTTTATATATAAGTTAATTTGGTCATTATTATTCTATCATTTCTTTTTGTATTTCTTTACAGGTGTTATCCTTAGCTTCTTTTTCTCATCTCACTCATTGAGGACAATGTTAGACTCTGTTGGGGGGGACGGTTTCACGATTAACACCTGTTTATTTATTTTATCTTTATTTCATAAAAAAAAATAGCTTCTCTAGAGAGATACACTGAAAAAGAGACAATGGCTTTATATAGGGCTTTGAACCCTAAAAACTTTACCCATCTCTCTTTTTCCTTTCTTTTTCTTCTTCCTCTTTTTCCTCTCCACAGCGATCTCTCTCCCACTCTCTGCAACTCTCTCACTCTCTTCCCCCGATCTCTCAGTTTTTTAAATTTTCTTCGATCCAAAATCAAGATCCACTCTACTGATCACTAAAGGTAAGATCTATAATCCAGAGAAACGCTTGATTTTAATTTTATTCTCTATTTTTCCGATTCAGCTTATACTTTTATTTTGATTTTAGTTTTTTATTTTCTCTCTTTTCCATTATTTAACAAAAATATAATACATAAGTTGTAGGTACCCACTCACCAAAGAAGCTTGGAAATACCATTCGATCTACGGCCCTACCAGGTTATCAGATTTCCAAGAGACAGGTGATATTTATCCATTTCTTTACAAGAGAGAGAGAGAGAGAGAGAGAGAGAGAGAGAGAGAGAGAAATATAACTGTCTTTTCTTAGTTTTCTGTTTAAAAAAAAAATGCATGACTCAGAAGTCAAAATTTTTATAATTTTTAAAATTTATATCATAATTCTTCTTATTACTATTATTGTAATGATGCATTGTCTTAAACTTTGTTAAAAAAAAAAATTATGTAGTTTTTCTTTTTTGTGTGTTCTAGTTTTTTTTGTTAAAAAAAATATATAGTTTTCTAGTTTTTTTGTTTAAGAATTTTTTTTTTTAGTTTCTGAATGTATATATTATTCTTAATATCAATATTTTTAGTTTTTAAATAAAATTCCCACCCACCCCATCTAAGCTCTCTTTAATTAGATCTTAGTTGATAGTTGGAAGGAGTGAAAGGGTTGAGTCTAGCCTCTCTTGTTAGCTGAGAGTATAAAAAATGGATCCAATAGTCAATGACCAGACGTGAATGGGTCGCTCACTTGTTTCTGAGCAGAAGAAACCCTTTGCTGGCACTAGCCTTTATGCCATCAAAAGGAAAGCTAAAATGTTAGGATGATGTTTGAATTGTTATAGAGAAGAATGTCCTGGTTTAATTGCTCATAATGGCACATCTTTTAAAGTTTACTATTGCTACAAAAGACAATTCAAATCAAAACAAAAGAAAATTTTGGTTGAGAAAGAGGACTGGATCCTTTGATACCCAAATAAATTTTGTTTTCCCATCCCTCTTTTCTTTTTATTGTTTTTGTTTTTATTTTATTTTCAGTACATATAATAATTTTTAGTCAGGTCATACTTTAAAATGATCCTACATGTACATCTGGCTTTCATTAGCTGGTTCGATAGGAGTAATTTGCATGATCCCAACATCACCAGATATGTCTAGTGCGGTGAATGACTCTAGAGGTAGCGAAAAACTAGGTAAAGTCAGAGTTATCTCCTAGCCTCTTACTGATGTTTTTAGCTTGCTAGTGATTCTAGACCCATCTCTTTTACTAGAGGTGGATGGGCTATCATGACAACTTGGACGCTCCGGATTGCGTAGCCTTTTTTGTATAGGTGCAAAGGATACTAGTCGCACCATATATGTATCCAAACTAGTGGATATGCTTAGGAATTTTTTAGAAGTTTTTCTTTTACTTTATATAAGATAAATTTGACACGTTAATGTTATTTTGGATATGTTAATAGCATACAACACATTGTCACATGTTTTACTATTTTCAAATGCTAGAAACTCTTTAGACTTTAAATCTTTTTGAAACTGTGTGAAAATATTTACTAAATCTAAATGGATGAGTAAGCATAAACTATGCAGTTAAAAACAAGTAGTGGAAACTAATTAACCCATGTAAGCTTTTGTGCCAATTTTCCTTTATGAGGGTTACTATTCTTTTCAGTCTCATTTTATTCTCTTTATCATATAGCTCGTTCAAAGTCTCATTATTTTTCTTTGACTGATCATTAGAAAAGAACGTTCAGGATTTACCATTAGAACATCTAAATTGCTTAAATGAACAAAGTCAATCTATTTTAAAAATGATTTAGGCCATCTTTTCTTTCAAATGCACCCCCTTCACCTTATATTACCTTATTCTCAGTTCTATCCAAATCATGCCTTACTCCACCTGGGAGTACAAACCTCACTTCTATATCCAGGTATGTGATTGGACTGTAATGACATTGCAAGAAGTGGTAAAGAAAGAAAGGAGTTGATTTAAAAAAAATGATGAGAAACTAAAAAAAAAAAAGAGGGTACAAATGATAAAAAGGAGAAGAAGAAGAGTTTGGAATGAATTGCGCAAACACTCCAATCACATGCTTAGAACAAATACACCCCAAATCTCCTACTCGTCTTAATTTCTAACCTACCAGTCAAAGTCCTAATGATTTAAAAGAAATTGATTTTTAAATTTAAATGATAAGGATGTTCTCCACGGTAGATCGCTCTTCTAATGCTAAGTATTCTTTCATGAGACTTATTGTACTCCAAATGCCTATATATTGAGTCATCAAAAAAATGGAAGCAATTCCTCTATCTTTGCTTCCCTATCAAGTGAGATGTTCTCTACACCGGTTTCTGAGAGTTTCTCATTAAAAGAGTGAAATCCTAGTGAGATTTGAGTTAAAACTACAAGTTTTATGACTGCTATTGACTATGTAAACTTTGAAGTTAAGATTAGTTGCTTGACTTTTTCAAGTACACACTGTAAGTTTAAAGAGTATAAAAAATGCTTCCATTGACAAACTGTGAGTATATGTGTTGCATTGTTATTATGTCACGCCCCGGAGCAGCATAAATAGAGAAAAATAAATTTCCTTTATGGGTCCATAGGGAATGACGGGTGAATAACCGCATTGTCATCTAATCAAACCAACAAACACCACGATAGGGAGGATGCTATTCATAGAACATAACTTATTAACATAATCAGAGGCTACAGCGGGAACTATAAAAGGTTTGGAAGCAACAGATGCCCAAGTACCAATTATAAAAGTCTACTAAAACTATTACAACAGCTGGCTTATAGTCTCAGGCCTATAACAATAATAACAACAGATATACAAACTAACTATTACAAGCAGCACGTCTTCGTCTTTAAGCCTTTAGCTCCACGTCCGGCGAAACATCGGCCTTCCGTCCTCACTACCTGCCAAGCTCTAGACATTGGAATGTCCAGGGCATAAACGCCATCAGCTTCGAATACAAAGCTGAGTGAGTACATTAAACAACACTCCTCACCGCTATTGTTTAGCATCTTAAAATGCGGTTAATCTCTTAACAATGACGTCACTCACGGACATAGCAGAGGTCTCATTAAACTATGCATGAATTCATCGATAACAGGAAACAGATTAAATGAACTCAATAATAAAGATCATGGTATAAATATCTCATCATGTATTCACCAAATCCATGCATGTAACCGTGCAACCACCCATGCATATACCTTTACGTCGGGACGCTGAATCCACGACTGAACCTTTATCTCATCATATCCGTACTCATATTCATATCTCTATCCATCTCTGTATCCATACGTCAATCCCATCATTCCAATCTGATATCCATTCGTCGATACAATACTGCCAATCGGAATCACCCGACTAGGCAGCAGGTCCCACAATCCCTTGATAGGGTTACCGGTCGTCTACACGGTACCACCTATCTGTAAACGATGGAAGCGGCACAACGGACGTCTTCTACGCTGTGTATATCCTCACTGGTCGTCTACACAGCTGAGAATACATTAGAGCACTAGCCGGACGTCTTCAACAGTGCATACGCATCACTGGACGTCTTCAACAGCGAGAGGCGCACTAGGAACTCTAACCATCCCACGTCCACCCGGCTCGTCAGCCGTTGATCCCACGGATCCAAAGTACCAATATCTCATTATTCCACATTGAAGCACATATCCCATTTCTCATCAGATTCTCTTATCTCGTCATAACACTATTCCATTTCTTATCAGATTCTCTTACCTCTTCACATCACTATCCCATGCATGCTGACACATGTTGTGAAATGCTCATCTACTAAGTACAGGAAATACCACATGCTCTGTATTCAACATATCTACTCATTTCTGATTATTAACATGCTGTCGTATTCCATTCTACTATTCAGTTCAGCAATATTATCATGTAATAGTTAAACAGTTCATCTCATAACAGTGTTGCACTATCTCTTAGATTAACAATATCGCATAATAAAAGCATGGATCAACATTTAATCAACTAAATAGTTCATATTATAATCAACAGGAAATAAACATGTTCTGCAAGGTTCGATCGATTGAGGTCATCTCGATCGATTGAAGTCAAACGAAGTTCGATTGATCGAAGTCATTTCGATCGCTCGAGGAAAAGTCGTTTCGATCGATCGAAGTTCCTTCGATCGATTGAGGAAACGGTAAGTTCGATCGATCGAGAATAGTTCGATCGCTCGAACATCATCTTCTACCCAGAAACTTGGCAGCGACGAACAAAGATCTCGGGGTCACAATATAAACGTTCTAAACAGCATATAATACCCTAGAATCATTCTTCGAGTGAGTTAATGAACTCACCTCTCTCCGGTGGTCCGGTGGCGGCGTTCCGAGCTCCGCGGTGGCGGCTATGGTGAGCTCGTTCTCTCTCTCCTTCTTCTCTTTCTCTCCTCTTCTCCTCTCTGTCTCTATTCTCCTCTTCTTCTGCTCCTCTTCTTGTTCTCTTCTTCTTCTTCTCCTTCTTCTCTTTCTGCCCAAGCACATATATATATATATATATCACACACACACATACGGTTACATATATATATATATATGGAACACACATACACACACAAGCTCTCTCTCTCTAACTCTAAACTGCCAAACACCACACACACACAAAACACACGTATATATATAGGGAAACAGGAAGGGCAGGTGGCAACCACGTAAACTGAAAATACAACGTTCGATCGATCGAAGTGAGTTCGATCGATTGAGAACAGGTCGGTTAAGGTTCGATCGATTGAAAGAAGTTCAATCGCTCGGGAAAGGGTACACATCACAGAATCAGGTCGGCAGAGATTCGATCGCTCGAAGTATGTTCGATCGATTGAGAAAGCACAATGTTCGATCGATCGAAGTGAGTTCGATCGCTCGAGAAAGATTCTTCCCCAAGGTTTCACACAAGCATACAGGGTCTTATTTATATAACCATGCATCCGAAAATACAGGGTATTACGTATTACATACTTGGAAATTTCATTTTATTGTCAAATTAAATCTTATCTGTTGTAAAAGGAGAAAATCTACCTTGATTTTTATTTTACTTTATTTTTACATTTAAAAAAAAAATTAATAAATTTTGTGGGTATACTCACTGCAAACCCTCACGAGACAACACTTGTCCACTAGGGGTAACCTAGGGGTTTAACGGCTTGTTGCATACACTAAATGCAATCGCGATTCCTGTGACAGTGAGTTAGGTAAGTTTATTTTCCTTAGTTTATTTCTACGTTTAATAAAATTTTCAGAACAATTTTGCTTTTCACTTCATTGCTAGGGACTAGCAATAAGCAAGTTGAGGGGTGTGACGAACATTGAATATTGCACATTCATGTGCCAATATAATAGACATAATTCTCATTTAATCCCCCAAATTCCTAGTTTTACATGCATATTTGAATTAATATAATTTAACAGTGATGACACTCAAATGCATGTAATTATTTTTTTTTACATATTTTATATGTTTAGGTAAAAATGAAGTGAAATAAAGGAAATGAAAGAAGTAGCAACCACACCGAAGCATTTCTCATATAGTAGTCAAAGCTCCAAAAATAAATAAATCTGTAAACTAACATTCAAAAGAAGAAAAAAATAAAAAAATAAACTATCCTAAAACATTGACAATAATGCATGCATTACGTCTCTCTCTCTCTCTCTCTCTCTCTCTCTCTCTCTCTTCAGTTTTCAAACATGTCAGAGGAGGAGATGAAAATGGGGCAAACACACAAAGCGTGAAAGGAAAAAACTGCCAAGTGATGGAAGCAGTGACGAAGTGTATCATTCACTTCGCCTATAAAAACAACAGCTCCACAAGCACACCACACAACACAAGCTTCACAACAATCACTGTTAGGCAGAGAATAGTTTAGGGGAGGTTATTATGTGAGCACTTTATATTGTCCCTAGAAATAGGAAACTTTAATTTTTCTTTGCTTTTTCTAGTTCTAGTAGTTGTAAAATTTTACTTTTATGTAATTGATGATTTCATGTTAAAAAATATGTAACAAAACTTTGTGTACTGTATTTCTTAAATTTAAAATATTCTGTTTTCTTGTATGACCTTTGTCAATTTGTAGTAGTAAAATATTCCTATTTAAAATTAGTAGTCTAGTAGTACTTATAGTTGCCCCCTAAAATAGTTTGAAACCTCAAATTTTCAGTTTTTATAGCAATATTTCCATTCACTAGAGTACAGATTTTGCAAGTAAATATCATATTTCTTAGCCACGTAGTTGTTGTAATCACCTACCAAAGCCCCAAGCACACTATATTCATATCTCACTCCAAAAGTAGATTAGGATTTGGTTTGGCCTTATTTGTGTTATTGGAGTTCAACCACTGTGACCCCACAAGAATCCAAAGTCAAAGGTTTAGTATTTTATTATTAATTAAGTATTTCCATTTATGTATATTTTATTAGCCTAGTTGTACTAAACTTTGCTATTTTGCAGATTCCACAAATTCAACCCCAGTTCATGTTAAGTAAAGAAAATAATATATAATATTAGTTTTCACCCTTACCTTGGTTATACAACTTTAATTTTAATTGGACGGTGATTGCGTGTATCTATTTAATTTATCTTTTATTTTTATTTTGAAGACAGTTTCAATTCCAAAATGGTAGGCTAAAACTTTAATTGGGAATATGTAATAAAAACTTAGAAACCACAGCTTCTGTGCACTAATTTTAAATGGGCAAATTTATCTGGATGGGTTGTTTTTCCATTTATGGCAAAAAATATCTATGTATCTATAGTTTATGACCATTTAACATGTTTATATACTATGGCTATATTGAGCTCAAAAGAGTACATATTTGAAATAAAAAGCCTAATTATGTGGATTGTCAAACTATGCCTTTTGTCATAAAAAATACCTAGCATACTCAAACAACTCATATGACAAAGTTAATATTTCAAATATGTGTTTATATATATTTCTATCCAATAATGGATAGGCAATTATGTAGTGGCAGAGTGGTGGGGACTGGACGCCGAATAACCCACATCCGTGGCGGGCACGGTTCGAACCTGGCTACTGCCCAATTGCCTCTTTATTTTTCTTTGAACCAAACGACGCCGTTTCATATCAAACCTGACACACTTGATATGACCCTGACTAGTGAAAGTTTATTTTTAAATAAAGAATGACTCTGCGGTCTTAAATGCCAAATATTTTTCAAATGCACAAAAGTTGTGGGATCTAGTGTTGGTTTGCATATTCTCAATTTCTTTAAATCATTTCTCCCTAGTTAATTAATATTTCCTGTTTTTTAAATAGTTTTGCTTAAATATCTGTATTATTTCCATCTTTCGCTATTATTAAATCTAAAAGTTTATCTCACAAAAATTTAGACTTTAATTATTTTTCTTCTTTTTCTTACTAGTATGTTAGTTAATTTATTTTGCACTATTAAAATCTTTACCATAAACTGTTAAGAAAAAATAGCTTTAATTACTTTTATTGCGAAAAATATAAAAACTAGTAGTTTAGTAAAAACCCTACAAAAATCCATCATCTTTTATTTTCTTTTACGTGACAAAATAGTTATTGCCTATCTTATTTTCCCGTTCCCTGTGGGTTCGACCTGGACTTCCAGAACTTTATTACTTGTACGATCACCTACACTTGGGTGTGATAAGAAAACGCGTCAATAGGATGTCGTCAGTCACTTCCAAGGTAACTTCCACAAGAAATCCAAGAATACCCTGTTGAAGGACCTAGTTTGGCGCGCTAGAAGTACCCATCAGATTAGGAAGTTCAACCGTGAAATGGAGGACATTGACAAAATAGACCGCAATGCACGCCGTTGGTTAGAGTGGGTTCCCGTCCAACAGTGGTCTCTTGCGCACGACGGTGGTCACTGTTGGGGTATCATAACCACTAACCACGTCGAAGGGTTTAACTCAGTACTCAAGGGTGCACGTGCAATGCCAATAACTGCATGTGTGCAACTTATATTCTATCGGATCGTCAAATATTTTGACACCGGAAGGTTACACGTGCAGATGAGATTAAGCGATGGATTTATGTACTCGAAGAAAGTTCTTGAGGAAATGGATAAAGATCAAAAGAAAGCAAATGTCCATGAGTCACAGCCATATGACAGGTACTATTCATTCACTATAACGTTTATCTATTATTCGATATATTCTGCTTACTAACTTTATATTTGCCAATTTTCACTTTATAGGGAGACATGGGAGTTCCATGTTATCACAAGGAGGCATCAAACAAGTGGTGCTAACACAAAGATCGTGCGCCTGAATGCAGGTTATTGTTCTTACGGGAAGACGGATATTTATAAATGTCCATGTTCCCACATCTTGGCGGTTACAACGAAGCAAGGTTTAGACCCTTTACACTTTGTAGCAAAGGAGTATAGCACGGATTCTTATATTCGTACATGGGCTAGCAAATTCCACCCAATGGCACACGAAGACTATTGGCCACAAAGCAACTTTTCCATTTTGCTACCAAATGATGCTACCTGCCGTGTGATATGGCCAGGTCGTCCCCAGTCTACATGTATCCATAGTGATATGGACCAACCCAGGGCTCGTGTACCCAAACAATGTAGTATTTGCAGGGTGACTGGTCATAATCGACGCTAGTGTCCAGCCCGACCAAGGGTTGCTGCAGATGCTAACATTCAGATGTAATTTAAGCTTAGGATTATGTTTACCCGTCTGTTTTCCCTTATATGTATCAACAATGTTGTACCCCTTAGATGTGATTTGTAATAGTACAATAGAAAGATGTGATTATGGATCAATTAAAAAAAAGATGTGATTATTTAGTACAACACAAATATGTGACAAGTTACTGCACAACGTGTCTCCCCTAACAAAATAAACAATAAAGTAGCTATACAAATTTAATTTTCATATGACTTGACAAGTCTCTGCGTCTGATGGTACCAAAAGCTTATTTGACAACTCGCTGTGACAAAAGTGATAGGATTCTCGCTATGACAGAGTGCTACATAGTGTGCTTTTGAACTCTGTATCGATGTAGACATGCCCTAGCATCTGAGTAAGACTCTGTACACCGATCATTTCACTCTAAACAATAACTCTAAACAATATCTGCCCAATAATTGTAGGCTTTTGCTGGTTTCAGAAGAAGAAAAAAGAAAAGTTGAATAAAATAAACAATAAAGTAGCTAAACAAATTTAATTTTCATATGACTTGACAAGTCTCTGCATCTGATGGTACCAAAAGCTTATTTGACAACTCGCTGTGACAAAAGTGATAGGATTCTCGCTGTGACAGAGTGCTACATAGTGTGTTTTTGAACTTTGTATCGATGTAGACATACCCTAGCGTCTGAGTAAGATTCTGTACACCGGTCATTTCACTCTAAACAATAACTCTAAACAATATCTGCCTAATAATTGTAGGGTTTTACTGGTTTCAGAAGAAGAAAAAAGAAAAGATGAATAAAATAAACAATAAAGTAGCTAAACAAATTTATTTTTCATATGGCATGACAAGTCTCTGCGTCTGATGGTACCAAAAGCTTATTTGACAACTCGCTGTGACAAAAGTGATAGGATTCTCGATGTGACAGTGTGCTACATAGTGTGCTTCTGAACTTTGTATCGATGTAGACATGCCCTAGCGTCTGAGTAAGATTCTCTAGACCGGTCATTTCACTCTAAACAATAACTTTAACAATATCTCACTGCCATCTGTTTGAATTGACAACTTGATCATGGGCGGTATAATATCCATCTTCCGTATGCCTTACATATATATATATATATATATATCATGATTTCTCTTACTTGATTGATCACAACTAAATGCAAACAGTTAACAATCTACTCCATAACTCTACCTAACATTTTCCAAACTCCCATACCAGATGGAAAGAGGTAATTCATCTAGTGGTATGCCGAGGTGTATCCCAGGCCCAGCCGGTGTTGTTCAAGAGGCTTTGCACCGAAGAGAATGAGGAAAGTCCCCAGAAGAGAATAGGATTGATGACACCCAATAATATGTCAGACGGGCCATAGAAGAGCCAGAGGAGGATGACACATTCATAAAGAACCCATGGTTGACTGTCCTTAACTATGGGTACTTAGATATGGAAGAATATGCTCCAATCAAGGACATACTTCCCTACAACGGCCCAGGGAGGGCACCACTTGTCGTAGGGATTGTGGAAAGTCCGGAGTGATGTACAGCCGGCACAGGATGTATGAATGTTGTTCTTAAAGATACTATAGGAAAGAAAAATGGAAAAATCCACTTCTAAATATTTGACGATGAACAATGGAAAGGGAAGATCGTCGTAGGTGTCGCCTTGATTATAACTGGGGTCGTCATATTCAGGCCAACTCGGTCATCTGCCTATCTGAATATAACTATCAAAAATCTCCAGTATGTAATTGAAATGGATAAGGAATGATTGTTCAGTGGTCTTGTGTTAGTCGAATTGGAGATGTCTTTCGTCTGTATGTTATTAATGTGTTTGTCTTTCGTCCTTATATTGTTAACGTGTTTGTCTTTCATCCTTATGTTGTTAACGTGTTTGTCTTTCGTCCTTATGTTGTTAACATATTTAAGTAGTGCCTTTGAATTACGAAAATGTAGTAATGGGATGTATTCCTTTTTAATGAATAAAGACACCTTTTCGTGAATGATGTAATCTTGTTACAATGAACGAATTAAGGTTTAGACCCATATTGTTAAAAGTATTTATTATTTGTAAAAATTTGTAAGAGATAAATTTCTAATCTAATATTAAGCTTTTTTTATTGTTAGTTTGGGTATAAAGAATTGATAAATTAAGAATATGACCAAAGAAAGAAGAACATGATCTACTACAATGTAAAAACACATACTAGGCAGCAAATTAAATCATCCAACATCTACAAACAAGAACTACCAACAAAAGTACAAAACGACATATCCAGTACAAAGAAGAACTACCAACAAAAGTATAAAATGACATGTCCAGTACAGAGAAGAACTACCAACAAAAGTACAAATCATGTTCCACATCTACGTGGAATAATTATTCTCTTAGGTCTACCTCTAGCAATTCCATCATCAACCTGTGTCACCTGCGAGGAAACCTCCTCTGGTGCCGCACTGGTAACTGGATTGGCATGTGAGACCCCCCCCCCCTTTTTCCCACGACCTCTCCCACTCTTACTCCCTCATGGTCTCCCACGTCCTCTACCACGGCCTACTACGCCACAAACATCAACCTGGGTCAAACCCTCACCCATATCTGTATCAACTGGTAAATGGGTAGAGATGAGGATGTATGTAGCACCCTAAATATCCCCAGATATTCCATGTAGGATTAGAAGGGATGACGTCACCATGCTGATGGTTACAGAAGGTCCATTAGGATGACCTCAACTAGGAATCTCTATACGAACTTGTAGTCAACGTCTTGATGACGACAATGATACCCTAATCTAGAACCCAATAAGATAGTCGTAACCTTGACGATTATAATACCCATATTATAATCTTAAGTCAGACTTGAACTTAAGCTCGTACTTAGCCCAGTACATTCATATCTTTTACCTGGCCTCACTTTCACAATTGAGCACGTATCTGGGACTCGAGCACACATTCCTAAGCACATTACCTGAGTATGGGACGCACACCACCCCTTGACAGTCACGTGGACCCCCCGCTTATCTACCCTTGGGCACACAAACACACATGTATGTACCTATATTTGTGCACTTGTGTGCACCCAATGCACATAATAAAATCCCCACCCACCTCCCTATATAAATGGACCTCACCCTCCCTCATAATACTTTCAAAAATCACAGCTTTACACCCCCCCACCAATCTGTTCTATACAGATTCTAGAGAGAGAGACCCGAGAGTGAGAAGAGAGAGTTTGAAGAGGGAGCTTGAGAGATCATTCCCCCCCACACCCTTACATTGTGTACACCACACACCCCTCTCTCTCCATTCTCTGCACACACACTCACACGACCCAGAAGCACGAGGAAGAAAATCGAAGAAGAATGAGGAAGAAGAAGTTGATCGGAGAGTTTGAAAGGACCCAAGGCAATCTGAGGTAAACCCAACACCCCATCTCTGGTATGGACTCTTGCATGTCCTGTAGGTACCCCCAAGACCCTTGCATGCAAGCCAAACAAAGCTCAAGGCTTTGTGTGAGCTCCGGTCAGCCATTGGAGCTCAAGTATGAGCTCGATTTTTGAAGGCTCACCAAACTGCCTTTTGATTACATTAAACAGACCCTAGTGAACCCAGATGAACCCCCTAGTAGCAGTTTTCGTAATATTGTAGGTTTAGTAGGTCATGCAGACCATTATTCTCTCAAATGACCGAAAGAATAATCGGCTAGTAGTAGGGGTGGGCATTCGGTCGGTTCGGTTCGGTTTGGAAGATTTTCAACTGTTAACTGACTGAAATTTAATTCGGTTGGTTCGGTTCGGTTAACTGAATTACAAATTCGGTTCGGTTTGGTTATTCGGTTAACCGAAATGTACAAAACCCAATTTTTATTTTTATTTTTATTTCATTTTTCACAACTTTTTTATGTTTTTTTTCCTTTTTTCTTTCATATTACAAAGAACGCATACTTTTCTTTGTTTTTAATTGTAAAAAACTTATATTTTATTATCTATAGTTATGTATCAGTATATTAATAATATAGAAAATAAAAATAAAAAATTAAATTTCGGTTTTCGGTTCGGTTCGGTTTTGCCTATAGGCAACTGATAACTGAACTGAAATTTTTTATTCGGTTCGGTTTTTAACCGAACTGAAATTTTTAACTGAAATAACCGAACTGAAATTGAAAATTCGGTTCGGTTGGTTCGGTTTGTTCGGTTAACCGAACTGTTTGCCCACCCCTAGCTAGTAGGACCACCAAACGAATGAATCCATGATCCAGCTTCTAGCATGTGATAGAGGGGCTAATTCCGATCATTTTGCCGTTGATTTCATGGATTTACATGGAGAGGAGAGAGAGTTATAGACGTTTGAAGTTTTCCGGCGAGTCGTAGATCACCGGCGGCGTCGGGGTCGCCGGAGAAGAAGGTGAAACCCGTTTGGGTTTCGGGTTATAACGCCGGGGTTAGGGTCGAATTAGGGGCGGGTTAGGATCTGTGTATAGAAGGGTCAAGGTCAGGGTTTGGGTTTGGGCCGGGTTAAATTAACCCGTGGGCCAACTTAAGTAGCACGACGTCATTTTGACGTCGGGCTGACTTTGGGTCGGGTTTGGGTAAACGGGGCGGTTTGGTCTGTGTGTATAAGTGGGTAAGGGTCTGGGCTTAGATCGGGTTTAAAAACTCGTGCGTCATTTTAGTGGAACGGCGACGTTTTGTCGCCACGGGCCGGGTCGCGGGTTTGGTTGGGTATGGTTCTAGTTGTATTGAGTCTGTTAGTGGATCTGGGTTTGGGTTAGGTTCGGTCCGGGTTCGGGGGTAATGGGTAGGACTAGTTTGTGAGTATGAGTGGGTTTGGGTTCAACCCGAATGGGTTCTCGGGTTGGGTTTGCGTGAGTGTGTATCTGGGTAGTCCGTTTAGGTTTTGTTGGGTCGGGTCTGACCCAACATGTCGCGCCTTTGGGTTCCCTTGAGAGTGTATCCGGGTCACCCATTTGAGACCGGGTCGGGTTGACCCGTGAGTCTGAGATTATTATTATTATTATTATTATTATTATTATAAGCATTATTAGTTTTAATTAGTTTAAAATGTTTTAAATTGTTTTAATTGTTATAAATGGTTTATAATTATACCATTAATGTTTTATATTATAGAATATTATTTTTAATATTCTGTATATCATTATTATATTATATATTATATATTTATTATTTATATGGTTAAGATAAATAATAAATATCAGTTTTAAATAGTTTTTAAATAGTTAATAAATACCTATATGTATTTATAAATTTTAGAAAATTAGGGTAATGACCCTGGGACTATTTTATTACATAATATAAATTATAAAGCTATAATATTATAGTCTAGTATTTTAATTAATAAGGAGCTATTTTATGAGTATATTAATTATTAAAAATACCAAACGAGCTCCAAAAATTATGAGATAAATACTAGAAGTGTATTTTATTATCCAGTATTTAATAAAAATACTTCTAAGTACTGAATTCACAGTATAGGTATATTTATGTATTTAAATCCCTTTTCGAGTATTTTCGGGTATATGTTATCTTCAATAATTCGTAATAAATAATCTAGAACTCCGAAAATTACGCGGTCAGTTCCCAAAGTCTTAGAATAATGTCAAGAGCATTTCCTTCAAGTTTAGTGACTTTTTGACTCGGTCTGAAATACAGCCTGTCTTTTAGGCCCGCATTAGTGTAGTAAGCCCTACCTTTTTACCTCGTAAAATGCGACGGACTCCGATTTGAGTCTAGTCAATGGCGTTGAACTTAGAATGACACGTAGAATACAAACTTGAGGTTTATAACCTCATTTGGTAAAATTACCATTTTTCCCCTATGGTTGTACTCATACATTATTATTGTTTATTCCGTTTACTGTTGTAGAACTTGACGATTATCTGCTTTTCGAGGATTGGTGACTCTAGGTGAGTTTCCTAACCTCACTCTAATCCTAATAAGATTAATATAAGATGTTTAAAAGTTACATGTATGATGTTTTGTATAAGTAATATGCTGATTTATGATGCCACATGTATTCCAATAATTATAAGACTATGCAAAGCATGTTATGGTAGTGCTATCGCATACCTGAGCATGTCAAGGGTTTTATCTATATGATTTTGGTATCAAATCCACGTTATGTGATCCATATTTTATATGTTATGTTTCTGCTGCTAACTGTTAAAGGCACATTTTACGATGATTGTTAACTGGATTAGATAACGCGTGCTATGTTAATAATAAAGAGAATGAAAGTGGTTTTGCATATGGATATCGGTAGTGGGCTCACTTGCATTTTATGACATGTGTTAGCATGCATTGTATGAGAAAGAGAGGTGTTTGATGAGAATGTGAATGAGATGAGATATGTGAATGTGAAGGAGATGTGATTGCTAGATCCGATGGATCAACGACTAACGAGCCGGGTGGACATGAACGGTTAGGGTTCCTAGCGCGCCTCTCGCCGTTGAAGACGTCCGGTGATGCGCATATGTGGTTGAATACGTCCCATGTATCGTTGAAGATGTCCGGCTAGTGCTCTAATATACTTCTCAGCCGTATAGACGACCGGTGAGAGTATACACATGGTTAAAGACGTCCCATATGCCAGTTCTGTTGTTTACAGATAGTGTGCGCCGTGAAGACGTCCGGTGGCCTATCAAGGGATGAGTATGAATTGGCTGTTATAGCATGTTATCATCCTTGATGTATCGAGTGTTGTCAAGTGGATGAGAAAGAGAAAATGAATGATGAGATTGAATTGATGAGTAAAATGGTTTTGTTCGAAATGATTTGGTTTGGAAAGTTTTGGTTTGAAAATGAAATGGTTTTGAAAAGTATCTGTTTTGAAAAACAAGTGTCTTTGAAAAGAGTTGGGAGTAAACACATCGGTCATGCATTTGCACGCACGAGGATAAAATAAGGAGAATGTATTCTATGATATTATGTTTATCTGTCTACCTGTCTTGTTGAGATCTCTGCTATGTCCGTGGTGAGAATGCGTCTTTTGATAAGAGATTAACCATACCTTAAGATACTAAACTATGACGTGAGTCGAGAGATGTTTTGTAATTATTGATAATTGTGCGGTTGAGACTCTCACTCAGCCTTGTTCCAAGGCTGACGACATGTTACGCCCTGGGCATTCGTATGCCCAGAGTGTTGCAGGTTTGGAGATAGATAGAGGAGTTCAGGATGCAGCGCCGTGGAGCCAAGGAGAATAAATCCTTGCCTAAGATCTGATAGACAGTTTCTCAAGTTTTTAAGCTTATGTAAATTGTTTAGTATGGCCTCTTGTATTAGGATTGAAGTTATTGTAACGCTTGTTTAATTTCCGTTGCTGTATTTATACTCTGATAAGTTTAGGTCATGCTTATGCTCAACAATGCTCCCTTATAATTGTAAGGTGCGGGGTTAGAAGGACAGGACGGTTAACAAACTAGTCACGTGTCTACGGACCCATAAAGGAAAATTTTTTTTCTCTATTTTTGGCTTACTCCGGGGTGTGACAGGGTTTAAGTGGTATTAGAGCCTAGGTTTAGGCATTTACCGTTTGTCCTATGCACTTTAAGTTATAAACCATTAGATCTTTTCCCCACTTATGAAGATACTAACCTTATGATAGTTTATATTGGACAGGTTAGCATGGAACCCTTTTATGTCCAAGATGGATTTGGAGGACATTGGGTATACCGAGATTGTGTAGAGCCTGCGGACCCAGTGTTGTACCGGCAGAGGATTTGACAGAGTGCCCAACAGCATTTGGAGGATAATATGTGGCATGACGTACATGTGTTGGGAATTGAGGATCCAGAGATCCTGCAGAGGGAGGCACATTACCGAGAATGCATGTAATAACCTGCATTTTCATATTTAATTTGTAATTGCATTGTCATATTAAATTTCATTTGGTATTGACTGCTTCATTTAATTACATTTCTCATGTTCTAATTATTACCCCTTATTTCATAATTAAAATTCATGTTGGGGTTAAATTGTAATTTTTATAAAGTTAGTGATACCAGTATGGATTTCAAAATCTGTATTTCAAAACGGTGAAAATAACTTCTATTGACTCAATCAGTATTTTTATGAAACCAGAAAATCAATTCTTACGTTAAAATGGAATTCCTGTATTTTTGTGGTGACCACCGCGCCCCGAAAATACCAGTTTATGTCCAAAACTGTCCATGTTGTGTTTAACTTCCACAGATTATGGAAGTGACCGATTTGGACATTTGCTTTATTTCCAATTATGGCAAGTGATGATTGCCTTGTGCCTTGTTTGGGAACATACAACTTATATGTACATTCTAGTGCCATAAGCTAATTTTCCCAAACATCTTTTGAATTGACCCCTACTATCTATGCTTGACTCTTGGAAGATCTGTGGAGTTAATTGTGATATATATATATCTGTGTATATACGTTGATTAAGTGCTGAGTATTAGTTTGTTTCCAACCAAACTAAAATTGTAGAGTGATGAAGGCTTTACTTGGCCTCCAAGCTCATCAAACTTTGGTTCTTTATAAACATTAGCCAACATTCATTCTGCTGATTATAATCAGAAACACAGAGAGAAAAGAGAGAGCTTGAGAGTTGATTTCTGAAATTATATAGAGAGAGAAAGCTCAAGACTCCATAACCAAGCTTAGAGTTAATTTCTAATATTGCTAATTCTTTCTCAACATATTCTCATCTCTTCATCTTTGTCAATCTGTGAGTATTTCTAACTCACTAAGAATGTAATCTCATACTTATTTGCTGTGTATTGGGTTAATTTTGTTAACCTCCATTGATGATTTTACGTATGAAGTTCATAGCATGAAAACCATGAATTTCTAAACTCAATCAAAATTCGTTTTTAGAGATGAATATGGAAGATTATCCATCATACATGCCATGTTTGAAGTTATAGAGCCTAATTTGTTCATACCACAAAGTATATTAGAAATCAAGTTTTAACATATTTTAGTTTTTCATGAAATTGGAGAATTATAGTTAGAATCATGTTAAATTAATCTTAGATTCTTAATCCTTGTTTAAAAACAAAGAGATCCATATATAACATGATAAACATACTTACAGATTTGAAATGGGTCAATTCTAGACCCTGTTTTCTGAAACAGAGCAGTTTCTGCGGAGAAGATGAAGCCTCAGCTTCATCTCGCGCCACGATCGCGCGCGCGAGAATCGCGCGAGCGACGTTTCGCGCGAGCGGCCCGCGCGCGCGAGGTATGCTTCCCCAGGCAGAAAGGAAAGTTTATGTATATAAAGGAAAATTAGGCTGGCCGCGCGAGCGAGGGTCGCGCGAGAACCCTTTCGCGCGAGCGATCCGCGCGCGCGACCTTGGTTTTCTCAGGGAGACAGAAAAGTTTAATTATAAAATTAAAAATTGGACATATCGCGCGAGCGGCCCGCGCGAGCGATCTTTCGCGCGAGCGGCCCGCGCGCGCGAGTTCTGACAGTTTCTGTTTTCGTCTGTTTTGTGTTTAGGGACTGTTTGGTTCAACTTTTTAGTATTGATAAGGCTCTGTTTTGGGAATTTAGTTAATCAGAACTCTAATTGGTTATGTTTGAATGATTAAAACATTGTAGTATGACTCATCAATCCCCGTACGCGTGTTGTTCCTTTAATTCAGCATTTTTGATTTCGTCTAAGTGCATATTATTCATGTGGGGTCAGTGGTACATGCATGGGGGTGTCAATCTGTGTGGAAAAGAGTAATGGTAGTATGGAAAGAGTATGAGTTTGTGGTTGTGGTTATAGCTGTGGTTGTGGTTGAGATTGTGGAGAGGGTATCTTTGAAATGCGACGGTGGCAAATATGGACATTCCCTGACGCCCATGGAAGCGTTAAAGTGTGTGACGCCGAACTCGGACATTCCCTGGCACCCATGGTAGTGCTAAAGTGTGGCCTACGGACACTCCCTGATACTCAAGTCTGGATACTGCGTGAGGGGTTGCCCCGGTATTTGCATGGCGGTTAGGGTATTCAAAGTGTGAGGCATTGGACACTCCTTGGTACCCCGGACCAAAGTGTGAGGCAAACTGGACACTCCCTGGCGCCCCGTTGCTAAAGTGTGGCTATCTGAGTGTTTCAAAGATACCAGGAGTAGGAGAGTGGGTTGTTGTGGCTGTCGAGAGAAAAGAGTTGGCAAGATGAGTGGGGTGCATTGTTCTCATACACGGTCCCATCTGTGTAAATTTACCCTCTTTAAATAATGTTGTGGTTGTTTTCTAAAGAGCTCTTTAATCATAATTATAAACTTGTGGATTTAATTTGGAATTGGAAAAAGGTAAGTTGGTATGTTTTACATTCAAAGTCATGTTTTTAATACTCACCAGCTTCTTGAAGTTGACGACGTTGATGCGTCCTGGACATTCGTGTTCAGGCTTTTCAGGTTATAACCAGGAGGAATCATATGGCTATGCGAATTGAGAATGGCCGCTTTTGGAATTAGAGAACTGTTCATTAAATATATGTTTTAAGTTTATCTGATTGAGTTTTAAACTGTTTTGTTTTAAGGATAACTGTAACAGACACTAAGTTATTATTTTATTTTCAAGGCGGTCTGTGCCTTAGTTGACCCCGTTTATAAGATGTAATAAGTTAGAAAATATTTGTAAGCCTTGATTGCTCTTCTTTAATTATTATGTTTTGTTGTTCGACGTTTGGGACGGAATCGATCCTTCAAACTGTCGCGACCTACGGGTCCATAAAGGAAATTAAACGCTTTCCTTATTTATGCTACGTCGGGGCGTGACAGGATTTAGTGGTATCAGAGCCAGGTTATTATTTATCACAAGATAGTTTAGCCAGGTTAGGGTTTACCAGTATAGACCCGATTCCATATTCCATTAAGTATTACACACCCGATGATACGACAGGGAGGATAGACTCAGAACCCAAACGCCTAAGATTATCTTTGTCCTAACTTAAGTAGTATCTTTTTATCAGGTATGGATCCAGCTCCCCCACTATATGTACCAGACAGATTTGGAGGACACTTCGTGATACCTGGGGCAGTGATCCCAGCCTTTCTCGACTTATATCATGCGGCTGTTGAGCAGTTGGCCACAGCGACTGTAGTATCTGAGGTATGGCACCAGGTTCACGTGGTAGGCCTAGTTGACCTGACCCGTATCCGTTTAGAGCTTCGTTATTTCGCAGAGGCTCAGCGTTTGGTTTTGGTCGAGATTCTGAGGTTGGTCGATAGCGATGCTTTCTACCTTCCCCTTGAGATCCAGATTGTGCATGCCCATCTGGCTCAGCTAGATATGCCTCCGCCGGTGGTTCCCATTGCTGAGGATGATGCAGAGGTTGTTCATGTGGTCCCCGTAGGTGGGGAGATTATAGAGGACGGCATAGGTCTAGATGATCTTGCCGCTGAGCTCGAGGCTGAGCTAGCACTTGAGCTAGCCTTACCTGAGGAGATGGTAGATGAGGCAGATGCTCCTGTACCTGCTTCATCGTCCACCTCTCACAGCTATGACGGGGTTGGACCGTTCGTTGTTCAGCGATTTTGCCCTGTCGATTCGCTAGATCTCCTGATAGCTGCTTATGGAGATGATTGACGTTCTAGTTATGACTTGTACATATTAACCACTTTTGACTATTAGCTCTGTCTCTTTTTACAACTGTAATTACATGCATTAGAGTGTAGGGCAATGACCCCATTTTTGTAACATTAACTCCTGCATGCGTCCTAACCCGTACAGATAGGGTAGGCATTGATCTGATCATACATGCTTTTTGTATCAACTTGACAAGAAGTGATATATATATAATATACTCTTTTGAATGTTGTTGTCATTTAAATTACTTCATAGCACTGTTGCATGCATGTCTCTCATTCTACTACCACTATCATGCATAGAATGGCTGGAGGAGTCAGGAGGAACAGGAACCTGATCGAGGGAGCACCCGAGGCTGCTGATCCTACAGGGATGTTCGAAGCGTTTATCAGACGGTTGGAAAGAATCGGTAACACGAATGACAACCGAAGAGACCGTCAAACTGGGGACAAGTTGCTAGAAAGATTCCGTGCTCTAAGGCCCGAACAGTTTGCGGGTACCGCGGAACCCTGGAAGGCGGAACAGTGGTTAAGACAGATGGACCGCATGTTCGAAGCTGTCCAGTGCAACGAGATGGACAAGAGAAGATTGGCTACGTTTCAGCTGACCGATGCTGCCGCAGATTGGTGGGATTCGGTCATAGCCACTATCGGGAATGGAGCTGCAATGGGAATGACGTGGACTGCATTCAAGGGGAGATTTTTGGAGAAGTATTTCCCGGCCACGGAGGGGCATAGAAGAGAGAAGGAATTCATGGATCTGACACAAGGAAACAAATCAGTGCAAGAGTACACCACACAGTTCGAAAGACTGTCTCGGTTCGCTCCACACCTGGTTGATACTGAAGAGAAGAAGATCCGGAAGTATAACCAAGGGCTGACACCGCAGATTCGTCGCCTGACACTCGGCCACTTGGATAAATCATTTGAAGGACTTGTTGGTTTGGCTACTGATCTGGAAGAGGATGCTCGAGTAAACCGAAAACAATTTGAATTCCGACCGCCTCCAAGGGGTAATTTTGGGAATAGACCACCAATGAACCGTACCCAAGGGCAGAAGAGGAATTTCGACGGAAGCAAGAAGACCCAGGCTATTACCTATCCGACTCAACCCCGAGTAGGAGAAGGAAGTAGTAGTGGAAAGTGCTTCAACTGTGGCAACCCTGGACATTTGGCTCGTGATTGCAAGGCACCAAGACTTGTTCATCAGGAAGCAGCTGAGATGACTCAGGACCGCTATACCCTCCGAGTTATGACTTTTCGAGTTAAGCTGACACCCCCACCAGGACCCGTAGGATCACCTCTTGCTATGCCACCCCCAGTACCAGAGGAGTCCATAGCTGATGCACTCTTAACCGCTGAGTCAGTCATGGGGACTGATAGGGAGGAGGATGATGATGAAGAAGTTCCGGCAAAGCAGACCAATTCTGTGGAGGATGCTGATTCTGTAGTCAATGTTGACCCAACTAAGAATGTGGGCGAGGAACCACCCAAGAGAGACATAGCTGAGAAGGGAAAATCAAAGGTCGAGGATAAGGATGATTAAAGGACTTTTGGGATAGGAATTCCCAGGCCCTAGAGCCCTATTGTAATAGGACTGTTAGTCTATCTTTTGTGTATATAGCTCTTCTCAGGCATGTAACACGTAGTAGTAGTAACGTGTACGCCTTTTTATGTATCTGTTTTTGGCACTGCTCCCTACTATGTACCTATTTAGCGTACGCACTCTCTGATGTAAATGTTTTTGGAACTATGCTGCACTATATTTAAAGCTATCTATGGAGATTATCATTAGCCTAACTTATATAGTTTCACATGGATGTACTGCTTGCTTATAATTAGTTTTATTCATCCTAGTAATTTATTTAAGCTTATGTACTCTTAGTCTATAAGAATGACTAATAGATCCCCGCAACGAGTTGAGCCATACAAGTCGTAAGTGTAAAATATAGAATTAAGAACTAAAGTAGTTTCAGGGAGTCAGACCCGGAACAGTTGGCAACAACTCAGGGTTTAGAAAGAATTAAGAAGGGCACCCTTATCACTATGAAATTTTAAGATATTTCTTTAATTAGCATCAATACTAAGTTAGTTTTCTGTGTTGGGCAGGCTAGCATGGAGCACCAGATAGAGTACGATGCTGCGGATGGATAGTACAGAGTTACCTTGGATAGACAGTTTGCTCCTCGAGGATTTGGTCATATTAGCACCAACATCAGGCATAAAGTTCGCCAGAATATAAGGAAGTGGACACGTTGTTTCTTCCGTAAGAGACCTGTTCCAGAGTTAGCATATCATAGAGTAGTGGCACCGCGCTTGCTGTCTGCTGAGATGGATGAGGTTTCTCATGCCCTTGGAAACCTTGTGATCCATGACCAGGACGAGCCACAAGAGGACATAGTACACTTTGTTACCCCTGCAGGTTCTGATGATGACTCAGATGATGATCAAGAGAAAGATCCACTAGCAGAGCCTGAGATGATAGAGGACCCTGATTGGCCCCCAGAGCCAACCTGGGATGCATTTATAGGTATCCCTCCGATTGACTTTCCACCATCCAGTGACCTAGGAGAGGTGACCTCGGACTCTAATGTTGAGAGAGATGGAGATTGGACCCTTAGTTAGTTTATCCTATTTTGTTCCACTTCTTTTGATGTATTCCAGACTAGTAGAACTAGTATTCGTACTTCTGTTGTACCTTTTTATCTTTTGATCGATCAATAATAGTCTGCTTGCGACTTAACTTAAATATAATTGTATAAATGAGATGAATTCTTGCTTTTAATTAGTTACTAATCTTACATCTTATATGTTTATTACTAATAAGAATATAGGATTGACCATTTGTCGATAGATGTTTAGGCACTGACGAACTTCCTGAGATGGATCTCGGAACAGTCAGCTCAGCCTAGAGTCTAGAAAGATCGAGGATAGGGATGCCTTACCCTTAATCCTAGTAGTAGCTGTGACAACCGTTATATGTTAGAAATCTCTGTTGACTCGATGAACCATTACTGTTACTTGTCATGTGATCATATGAGATAAGATAAGGCATTGACCTATTAGGTACCAACTCGTAGGTATAACCCTTGTTAACGTACACCATGGTTAGGAGAAACCGGAATGCTCAGAATCTACGCAACGGATCAAAGGATGTGATACCTCCAGCAGTGGATCCAACAGGATTGATAGGAGCTCTTGTTCGACGTGTGGAGCAAGCAACTGATCACCTGAATTGCGTCATCAATAATGGAAATGCTCGTCAGATAGGAGATAAACTGCTTGAGAGATTCCGTGCACTTAAACCAGGGACTTTCACTGCAATGACAGAAGCATGGGAAGCTGAACAATGGCTTCGTGATATGGAACAAATGTTTCAAGCCCTTGAATGCAACGAGATGGAGAAAAGACGCTTGGCTATTTTTCAATTGACGCATTCGGCAGCAGACTGGTAGGAATCTGTCGAAGCTACAGTGGGCAAAGATGTTGCAAGGAGAATGACATGGGAAGCATTCATTACGAAATTCCTAGCAAAGTACTTCCCAAGGACGGAAAGAAATAAGAAGAAAAAGGAATTCATAGAACTAGTTCAAGGCAACATGACAGTACAAGAATATACAGCAAAATTTAAGAGACTATCGCGATTTGCTCCTTACATGGTAGATACTCAGTGAAATAAGATACTACAATATTACGAAGGACTTAACTCAGACATTCAAAAGATAGCAGCAGTATACCTCGACCAACCATTCGAAGAAATGGTCGAATTAGCCACGCAACTGGAGAACATAGCTCTGAATAGCAAGACACTAGAAAGCCACCAACAAAGAGGAAAAGATAACTGGTTCCAGGAAACCAACTCAGGAGGAAGTCGAAGAGGCAATCAAGTATCACGGGCAACCGCTCGAATGCAGTCTGTAATCAATGGAGGAAACCCTGAACACATCCAGAATTATAACAAGAGACAGCGAAGCAATGATAGAAAAGTTAGTTAGACAGTCGTTCAGACACACGCTAAGCAACGTGATATCTGCTATAACTGCGGAACATTTGGACACCACTCCAAAGAATGCACAGCACCAAAACAACTCACAGGGCAACATGTGCGGTGTTTTAATTGTGGAAAGGCTGGACATGTATACAAAGATTGCCCCGAATAAGAAGTTCAGAACAATGCTCCACCACCACAAAGATCCAGAAAGAGAACTCGCAGATTAGTGAATCAATTCTAGCAGTGAACAGGATGGAAGACCGAAGGTACCATGCCCAATGCCAGAACTCTGAATCTTATATGGTGATGAATAAACTGATGGAAACCTCACAACCTTCGAGTCTGAGATGAGATTAGAACCTTGAACCTTCTGAAACCTAGCAATCTCTAGATTTCGAGGACGAAATCCTCGAATAAGGTGGGTAGAGATGTAGCACCCTAAATTTCCCCAAAAATTCCACGTAGGATTATAAGGGATGACGTCACCATGCTGACGGTTATAGAAGGTCCATTAGGATGACCTCAACTAGGAATCTCTATACGAACTTGTAGTCAACGTCTTGATGACGACAATGATACCCTAATCTAGAACCCAATAAGATAGTCGTAACCTTGACGATTATAATACCCATATTATAATCTTTAGACAGACTAGAACTTAAGCTCGTACTTAGCCCAGTACATTCATATCTTTTACCTGGCCTCACTTTCACTTTTGAGCACGTATTTGGGACTCGGGGACACATTCCTAAGCACATTACCTGAGTATGGGACCCACACCACCCCTTGACAGTCACGTGGACCCCACACTTATCTACCCTTGGGCACACAAACACACATGTATGTACCTATATTTGTGCACTTGTGTGCACCCAATGCATATAATAAAATCCCCACCCACCTCCCTATATAAATGGACCTCACCCTCCCTCATAATACTTTCAAAAATCACAGCTTTACACCCCCCCCCCCCACCAATCTGTTCTATACAGATTCTAGAGAGAGAGACTTGAGAGTGAGAAAAGAGAGTTTGAAGAGGGAGCTTGAGAGATCATTCCCCCCCCCCCACATCCTTACATTGTGTACACCACACACCCCTCTCTCTCCATTCGCTGCACACACACTCACACGACCCAGAAGCACGAGGAAGAAAATCGAAGAAGAAGGAGGAAGAAGAAGTTGATCGGAGAGTTTGAAAGGACCCGAGGCAATCTAAGGTAAACCCAACACCCCATCTCTGGTATGGACTCTAGCATGTCCTGTAGGTACCCCCAAGACCCTTGCATGCAAGCCAAACAAAGCTCAAGGCTTTGTGTGAGCTCCGGTCAGCCATTGGAGCTCAAGTATGAGTTCGATTTTTGAAGGCTCACCAAACTGCCTTTTGATTACATTAAACAGACCCTAGTGAACCCAGATGAACCCCCTAGTAGCAGTTTTCGTAATGTTGTAGGTTTAGTAGGTCATGCAGGCCATTATTCTCTTAAATGACCAAAAGAATAATCGGTTAGTAGGACCACCAAACGAATGAACCCATGATCCAGCTTCTAGTATGTGATAGAGGGGCTAATTCCGGTCATTTTCCCGTTGATTTCATGGATTTACATGGAGGGGAGAGAGAGTTATAGGCGTTTGAAGTTTTCCGGCGAGTCGCAGGTCACCGGCAGCGTCAGGGTCGCCAGAGAAGAAGGTGAAACCCGTTTGGGTTTCGGGTTATAACACCCGGGTTAGGGTCGGGTTAGGGGCGGGTTAGGATGTGTGTATAGAAGGGTCAGGGTTTGGGTTTGGGCCGGGTTAAATTAACCCGTGGGCCAACTTAAGTAGCACGTCGTCGTTTTGACGTCGGGCTGACTTTGGGTCGGGTTTGGGTAAACGGGGCGGTTTGGTCTGTGTGTATAAGTGGGTAAGGGTCTGGGCTTAGATCGGGTTTAAAAACCCGTGCGTCATTTTAGTGGAACGGCGTCGTTTTGACGCCACGGGCCGGGTCGATGGTTTGGTTGGGTATGGTTCAAGTTGTATTGAGTCTGTTAGTGGATTTGGCTTTGGGTTAGGTTCGGTCCGGGTTCGGGTTAATGGGTAGGACTAGTTTGTGAGTATGAGTGGGTTTGGGTTCGGGTTTAGGTTCAACCTGAATGGGTTCTCGGGTTGGGTTTGCGTGAGTGTGTATCTGGGTAGTCCGTTTAGGTTTTGTTGGGTCGGGTCTGACCCAACATGTCGCGCCTTTGGGTTCCCTTGAGAGTGTATCTGGGTCACCCATTTGAGACCGGGTCGGTTCGGGTTGACCCGTGGGTCTGAGATTATTATTACTATTATAAGTATTATTAGTTTTAATTAGTTTAAAATATTTTAAATTGTTTTAATTGTTATAAATGGTTTATTATTATACCATTAATGTTTTATATTATAGAATATTATTTTAATATTCTGTATATCATTATTATATTATATATATTACATATTTATTATTTATATGGTTAAGATGAATAATAAATATCAGTTTTAAATAGTTTTTAAATAGTTAATAAAAACTATATGTATTTATAAATTCTAAAAAATTAGGGTAATGACCCTGGGACTATTTTATTATATAATGTAAATTATAAAGCTATAATATTATAGTCTAGTATTTTAATTAATAAGGAGTTATTTTATGAGTATATTAATTATTAAAAATACCAAATGAGCTCCGAAAATTATGAGATAAATACTGGAAGTGTTTTTAATATCCAGTATTTAATAAAAATACTTCTAAGTACTGAATTTACAGTATAGGTATATTTATGTATTTAAATCCCTTTTCGGGTATTTTCGGGTATATGTTATCTTCAATAATTCGTAATAAATAATGTAAGACTCCGAAAATTACGCGATCAGTTCCCAGAGTCTTAGAATAATGTCTAGAACATTCCCTTAAAGTTTAGTGACTTTTCGACTTGGTCAAAAATTCAGTCTGTCTTTTAGGCCCGCATTAGTGTAGTAAGCCCTACCTTTTTACCTCGTAAAATGCGACGGACTCCGATTTGAGTCTAGTCAATGGCGTTGAACTTAGAATGACACGTAGATCACTACCTTGAGGTTTATAACCTCATTTGGTAAAATTACCATTTTGCCCCTATGGTTGTACTCATACATTATTACTGTTTATTCCGTTTATTATTGTAGAACTTGACGATTATCTGCTTTTCGAGGATTGGTGACTCTAGGTGAGTTTCCTAACCTCACTCTAATCCTAATAAGATTAATATCAGATGTTGAAAAGTTACATGTATGATGTTTTGTATAAGTAATATGCTGATTTATGATGCCACTTGTATTCCAATAATTGTAAGACTATGCAAAGCATGTTATGGTAGTGCTATCGCATACGTGAGCATGTCAAGGGTTTTATCTATATGATTTTGGTATCAAATCCATGTTATGTGATCCATATTTTATATGTTATGTTTCTGCTGCTAACTGTTAAAGGCACATTTTACGATGATTGTTAACTGGATTAGATAACACGTGCTATGTTAATAATAAAGAGAATGAAAGTGATTTTGCATATGGATATCGGTAGTGGGATCACTTGCATTTCATGACATGTGTTATCATGCATTGTATGACAAAGAGAGGTGTTTGATGAGAATGTGAATGAGATGAGATATGTGAATGTGAAGGAGATATGATTGCTAGATCCGATGGATCAACGACTAACGAGCCGGGTGGACATGAACGGTTAGGGTTCCTAGCGCGCCTCTCGCCGTTGAAGACGTCCGGTGATGCGCATATGTGGTTGAATACGTCCCATGTATCGTTGAAGATGTCCGGCTAGTGCTCTAATATACTTCTCAGCCGTGTAGACGACCGGTGAGAGTATACACATGGTTAAAGACGTCCCATGTGCCAGTTCCGTTGTTTACAGATAGTGTGCGCCGTGAAGACGTCCGGTGGCCTATTAAGGGATGAGTATGAATTGGCTGTTATAGCATGTTATCATCCTTGATGTATCGAGTGTTGTCAAGTGGATGAGAAAGAGAAAATGAATGATGAGATTGAATTGATGAGTAAAATGGTTTTGTTCGAAATGATTTGGTTTGGAAAGTTTTGGTTTGAAAATGAAATGGTTTTGAAAAGTATCTGTTTTGAAACGCAAGTGTCTTTGAAAAGAGTTGGGAGTAAGTCACATCGGTCTTGCATTTGCATGCACGAGGATAAAATAAGGAGAATGTATTCTATGATATTATGTTTATCTTTCTACCTGTCTTGTTGAGATCTCTGCTATGTCCGTGGTGAGAATGCGTCTTTTGATAAGAGATTAACCATACCTTAAGATACTAAACTATGACGTGAGTCGAGAGATGTTTTTTATTTATTGATTATTGTGCGGTTGAGACTCTCACTCAGCCTTGTTCCAAGGCTGACAGCATGTTACGCCCTGGGCATTTGTATGCCCAGAGTATTGCAGGTTTGGAGATAGATAGAGGAGTTCAGGATGCAGCGCCGTGGAGCCAAGAAGAATAAAGCCTTGCCCAAGATCTGATAGGCAGTTTCTCAAGTTTTTAAGATTATGTAAATTGTGTAGTATGGCCTCTTGTTTTAGGATTGAAGTTATTGTAACCCTTGTTTATTTTCTGTTGCTGTATTTATACTCTGATAAGTTTAGGTCATGCTTATGCTCTAGCATTTCCCTTATAATTGCACGGTGCGTGGTTAGAAGGACAGGACGATTAACAAGCTAGTCATGTGTCTACGGACCCATAAAGGAAAATTTTAATTTTCCCTATTTTTGGTTTAATCCGGGGCGTGACAATGTAAGGCCTGGGGGGTCGGTGCTATGGTGGTGGTGGCGACAGCAGATGCAGCTACAGTGGTAGGAGGGGGGGGGGGGTCAGTGCCATGGTGGCAGTGGTGGTAGCTGTAGCTGCGGTGGTGGTGGTGGTGGTGGTAGTAGTGGTAGCAGTGGCTATGGTGGTGGGTAGGGGGGTCGGTGCTGTGCTGGTGGCAGGGGGGTCGGTGCTATGGTAGCAGTGGTGGTAGATGTGGTTGTGGTGCTGGGAAGGGGGGTCAATGTTGTGCTGGTGGCTGGGGGGGGGGGGGGGGTCGGTGCTATAGTGGCAGTGGTGGTAGCTGTGGCTATGGTGGTGGGAAGGGGGTCAGTGTTGTGCTGGTGGCTGGGGGGGTCGGTGCTATGGTGGTGGGAAGGGAGGTTAGTGCTGTGCTGGTGGTTGGGGGGTCGGTGCTATGGTGGTGGTGGTTGTAGCTGTGGCTATGGTGGTAGGTAGGGGGGTTGGTGCTGTACTGGTAGCTGTGGCTAATGCAGGGGTAGTATCTGTTCTGACTGGCGGAGCCGGTACTGTGTTGATGGTGGTATTGTGGACACGCGGAATTCCACCGCCCACCCCCGGTTTCTGTTTCTGGGGTTTCAGAATTGATTTTCCTTTGTTATGAAATTGATTTGAAAGAAAACAAGAGGCTTGTTGAAAACAGATACAGAGTCGCCACTTAGTCTTTAAGGACCCAAGAAACCTAATTTTGACTCACCCAAATGGATAAAGGGCACCGGCCCTTCATAACCAAAGAACTTGGCTCGGGGTTTTGGTACGAGAGAGGAAGGGGCCTTTGTTGTGACTAAAACACCCTCAACTCGCCCCGTCTTTCGACGGACCTCAATTAGCATCCAAATAATCATCTTATACTATGTATGGTTCGACAATTAATACTATGACAGTATATTACATCACACAAGAATTTTGAAATGGAAGATCAAAAGATAAGATATCGTTCATAAGATCTTAGCCAAATATCATGCAATGCAAAAGTGAAAGATCACACAAATAAACCTAGGAAAAATCGTCTAATCATGTATCAAGCAATAAGGTTTTACTAATCTAAAGGGGACATGAGTTGTTCTTGAAACAAATAATCAAATAAATCAAAATATGCTTAGCAAACTAGAATGATGCATGTTAATCTTTGGGAAAAGAAGACCTCTCTATCCCCAGGACGGATGAGAAGGGATGATTAGATCGGGGGGGACGCATGGAAGTGTGATCAAGTTCATTCCTTATAATCTTCTTAAATTAGGAGTCACAAAAGCCCCAAACCTTTGCATGGATGCAATGTATGTATCTAGAATGTGCCAAGATTGTAGTGTATTTTGTGTTCATGGATTCCTAGAATGTGTATGGATGAATGAAGGAAATCATCATGGGATATGTACAAATGTAGTATGAACTACTTCCTAAGACATGAGCTAATTTGGAGTGCATGTAATCACCAAATCAAAGAATGGAAGTAAAAGTGTGTTTGCTGTGAATAGTGGACAGAACAGTAACGTGATCTTTTGGAAATTGAAAAGAGGGGTTAGGAATGTTTTCAATGCATTATATTTTATGGGGATCTTCCTTATTGTGTCTAAAACACAACCCAAAAATCCAATATTTAATAGCTATCACAGATTGAGAGAAATCATATAAACAATAGAGGTTATTTAGAAATAGAGTCCGTACTGTCGACTGAAATGTTAGAAAATCTTAGAAAATGAAAACGAAAGATCTAGAGGCCCATATTATATAGAAAGTTACCTAAGACACTGACGTTTAAGGAAAAAATAGTTTGGGATCACTCCTTTTGGAAACGTTTTGCTGTAAAACAAGTTGAAAGTCGACCAAGCTGCTGTGCCAGTAAAGGCAGAATATCTGGAGAGAATGTTTGGACCAAAATGGAATCCTTCCAATTATTTCCAAGTCAAACCAAAAATCATGGGTGTTCTATAATGAGTTAGGAAGACTTTGCAAGTGTTCTTGCATCCATACATTGAGTATTGAGTTCTAGAGAAATCTTCGAGCTCAGATCATTCACTGTTTTGACTAACTGTTTTAAAGATTTTGGGAAAAAAATTTGAGTTTTCTTTCTTGAGATCAAAATGAGAGGGTTTGAGAGGGGTTTTGAAATAGAGGTTTTGAAAGTATATTTTTAATATCAAATAGAGATTATGACATCTTGAAAACTCATCATCAAACTCATCATCAAGAACCCCCAATATTATTGGAGAGCTTCATTTTTATTTTGAACACAACTTCAAGGATACATTGGAGGTATTGAAGTTATAATCATCATCTATTAAACATGTTTTTGAGGTCAAGAGCTACTATTCATAAGGATTCACTCACCTCAAACTTCATGTCATCATTTAGATGATGAAGAACAAGTGAGTAAATAAAGAAAAATTAAAAGAAATGAGGTAAGAAGAGATGAACATATATATAAACAAGCAAGTAAATAGCAATCAATAGATGATAATCAATGTGATATTGGACTTGTAGCTTGGTGCTTCACTCATAGATATTGACATTTGGACATGGAAGTAGCTTCCTAACTCAAGAATGCCCAAGAATGGTGATTGAGGGTATTTGGAATGTGAAGTATAAGAGAGGTAATGGAAGAAAACAAGATTAAAACTCACGTTTTTATAGAAAATCAATGGGAGAAGCTCCCTTTCCTTCTTCTAAACTTATCTATATCTCTCTTTCTCTCTACAACTTCTATAGACTTTGCACTTGGCCCCCCTCAAATGAAGAGCAATGGGGGGTTTATATAGGCCAATTTGGAGAGATTTTTGGGATTTAGAAAGTGCTCTCATTGGTCCCAAACATCTGTGAACATAAAACTACATCGTTTTGGTTTTTAATTAATCAAATTGGACCCCCAAATAAATTACAAAAATGGACTCTGCGAGGGTTGAGTGCCGCTGCGGCACTGGCCATGTGCCGCCGTGACAGTGGCCCAGTGCCGCCGCGGCACTGCTCCTCAGATGCCCAAAAAATTGTATTTAGGCCACCAAAGGTTCCGGTATTCGCGAAAAGGCCCTATTTGGTCCAAAATTCACAGAAAATGCGTACGAACTCTAAACTGTGCTTGTGATATACTGTTAGAAAGGTATCATAGTCTACTTTCTATATAAAATGTTTCAGAGTCAGTTCACTTTGAAAAGTTTTACGGTATTCACGATAAAAGTCAATTTGCTCGCCTTTTTCACCTTTGAAAATTCATAATAAATCCGTTTTAAATCCATAAATTATGTGCGATATACTGTCGGAAAGCTATTGACCTCTAGTATCCATGAAAAATATTTGAAAAATGATATGGTGCTCCGGTTTCAAAGTCAACTTTTGGTCAAACTTGGGATTCTCGGGAAGTTCTAGAAACCTCTGGGAGCTCCCAGGAGCTGACGTTTTCGTTCTATTTTCTTTTAAAACTCATTTTAATACTTTTCACATGATCTAGAATGATTCTGGAACTTTTTGTCAAATTTGGACGATTTCGGTCAAACCTTGGTCAAACTTGTTCAAACCAGTCAACAGGGACTTTCCGAGAACTTCCGAGACTTTCGGGGGGTTTTGGGAGCTGACGGTTTCATCTAATTTTACTTAAAAACTCATTTTCTTACTTTTCTTACGACATAACATGTTTCCAGAACTTTTGGTCCAAATCTGGGAGTTTTCGGGCTTTCAGGAGCATTTTAGTCATTCTGAGCATTTTGAGAAATAGAACTAACTTCCAGGAGTACTTTTGAGTCTTTTTCAATCATTGTGAACCACCAAGCTATGTGTCTCCTAAATCTGATAGCTGACAAAATGGGGTGCCTACAGGTATCTGCTGAGGTAGTGGCAGAGGGGGTCAGTGCTGTGCTGGTGGCTGGGGTGGTCGGGGCAGTGCCTGTCAGTGGATGAGGAGGAAAGATAGAGAATAAGTCATCCATATGAACATCATCAAATAAATGTGGTAGGTCAGATCCCTGGAATCCTATGGTGGGCGTGAGTAGGGTGGATGCAGCTGCTGGTAGAGGCGATACTGGTGTAGGAACGGTGTAGTCAGGGACTGTACTACTAGTATTAGGGGCAGTGGAGTCGGAGACTATCCTACTGGTACTGGGGGCATCAGATGAAGGGAAAACTATAGGATCATGAGGCGTTTGTATCTGGCGCAACATAGTATCACATGATGACATTATCCCCACAAGCGTACTCTGGTGACCACAAGCATGCTCATTGTGCTCCACTGAACTGCGGTGAACACTATGATGCACTGTCCTAACAAACCGCACTTGAAACATTAAAATATTTACAGAGATCTAATGGTTGCTTTAAATATATAGTTATAAAAATGTACATAAATACTTAATGTGCGTACCAATAACTTGACGGTCGATGTTGATCCGTGGAAACCAGTGTCAGGTCGTAGTAGTCGTCCAATATGCAAGACTGTGATGTACCGATGCCAACTCATATAAAGATCAGAATATCCCATCGGCATATCCACAGGCTCACCCCCCAATAATAGTATCTCTACGGGATGCCCAAAGCTGTATGTACTGAACATGTGTCATCGTCCAATCCTGTGATGTACGTTCCCGTCTATCTATATCGTGTAGCTCACGTGACGTGTCAAACCTCTATGGGATAGTCTGACGTAAACCAAACTAGCGCAAGACACGCTCAGGTAAGTACCACTCGATGACCTCCACGCAAATCAGTGGCGAATGGGTCCTCCAAAAGTACATTCCCACCTGGTAGATGTCGGGCAACACGTAACCATCTATTGGCTCCAAGTATGGTTACCATATAAATTGTCCCTCACATATCTGGTCCATCTGATCTCGGTGTACTCGAAGCACATGGTTGATGACAACTAAAAATCTCAAAGGTACTGTCCACCTAAAAAGTATACGATAATATCATGTATGCAAGATGTGATATATTGTAAATAAAAATAAATAACTCACATTCATACTGGCATCCACGCGGGCCCCTCGGGAGATCTGGGTAGGCAGCAAGCGGCAAAAATCCAGGGGGAGTGCTGATGACTGGCATCGGACGTATGGAAGGCATCCTATCCCAAGCCCACATCTGCAATACCAATAAAAGTTTAAAACTACAGTGTTCATTTGTATGTTTTTTTAAAAACACAAAATATTGACCTATGAAATCACCTGCAATAAAACAACTGGATCGCATAAGTCGCGCACACCACTACGAGAGGCTCGACATAAGCATCGATACAACCAACCTAATATGGTTGAGCCCCAGCTCAAGCGGCCACACACATCCAAATCTCAGAGAAATGGAAGGAACATGAGCTTAACCATGTTATCCGACGTGTCAGATAACAATAGACCTCCAAGTAGCCACAATATCGTGGCACGCGCATACTGCTCAAGTGACTGCACTGGCAACTCACCTGCAGGCATAGCGGCCAAGTGATCCCTTAACCAAGTCACGAAAAGCTTGCCAAATTTGATCCTACTCGCTGGTGGTGCAACCCCTTATAGCTCATGACAGAGAGCCAGCCACTGTGGAATGCCTAGTGACTCATCTCTACGTGTGACTGGCTTCCCATCCACAGGCAGACCCCACAAAACGACTACATCCTCAAGTGTCACAGTGGCCTCGCCTATCGGTAGGTGGAATGTCTGGGTCTCGGGACGCCACCTCTCCACCAATGAAATGAGCAGGTGGTGGTCTAACCAGATCCAGCCCACTCGACATACGCCATAAAAACCAGCTCACATAAAAAAAATGGGAATAATCGTTCATCTATTCCTCACTGCCACAACCTCCGATCACACTTGCGGATGTTATTCGGTTCGTCGACCCTCTGCACGTGCACATCTTGATGTTAAATGTCTGCACTTAAAAAATATGTGTAAAAGCAAATGTATGATTTACAATTTATGGGAACGTATCATAACATACCAAAAAGCTTAGCCCATATATCCTCTGTCCGATGAGTCGACTGTAATGACAGAATAGAACTGTCTCTAGGTCTGCGCTGCGTAATCTCAGCTGCATTGGCACGAGAGATGTTAGTTGTGAAATTTTAAGCTAATCCAAACACCTCAAGTAAAAAAAAACAAAAAAAACACAACAAATATATATATATTTTTGGTGGTTAGAAATTACCACACAATTAGGGAGAGAGAGTATGCTACTAATGGGGGCATGTTTATCCTTTTTAAGAAAATTAGATCCAGAAGGGGCATTTTTTTCGTTATTTTATTTTTTTTTCTAATGTTCTTTTCTGATGTCAGCTCATTGAGGAGCTTCTTGGAAATGCTTCTTAGGTGCCCACAACCAATTTTTTTTTTTTTGACTCTTAATGTTTTTTTCTTCATAACATTTTGAAACTGATAATTTTTCATAGAGAAGCTTCTTCTCTCTTGTACGAATCTGATGGTGAACCCTTATCTTTGTAGTTTTTTTTGGTAACTTGGTGTTTGATTGCATTATTTGACATTCACTTGGAGAAGCATAGTTTGGTCTGAATTTGTGAACTACAAAGTTGATTTGTCCACAAACATGTCAAATGGTCAAATATGCCAAAAACCGATTCTTTGTCTTTCTTTTTTCCTTTATAATTACATTTCCCTTTCGAGGTTAGGGAAGGGTTCTTACTTGTTTACTTGTCCTTATGACCTATTTTGTTCTAGAATGGATACACTATTTTTAAAAATGGTGAAAGCGTAGCATATACAGCTAGCTTTTATTCAGCAACAGAACAACAAAACAGTTTAGTCCATGCTTCCACCATTTGCATGGATTGAAAACGCACAGGGAAATCATATATGTATATATACATGTATATATATATAGCATGGTAATTTTAGTATTTCCTGTAGAATTTGTTCACAATTTCACATGCTTCAAAAAAAAATTCTATACATCCTAGTTCTTAATTTTCAGGATTTTGGAGATGTTGCTAGTTGCTACATTCTTTTTTATTATTTTTTTTGTTTTTGTTTTTGTTTTCTTTTTATCACTCTCTTACAATTCTATTGACCTCAACCTCTGAAAGTCAAAACCATGAGACGCACTCTTGCTCGGCTTCATTCCGAGTGTTATATTCTACTTTATAATTTTCCCCAATGTTCAATGTATCTTGCAGAGATGATTTCATAGATATATTCCTAAAAGTCAAACCAGGCAACATGTTTCCAGAAGAAACAAGGAAGAATAATGTTGGGGAACATGTCAGAAGATATGCAGCTTTGAAGGATGGATGAAAAAGAATCAAAAAAAGGATTAAACTTATGCCCATGCTAGTGATTGTCTTGACTTTCAAACAAAGCAGTATTTCTTTTACATACGTGAATTGGAAATGGTACATTTTACCAACACGAAACCGGTTCAGGGTGGTTAAAAAGATTTGCATGTGAAGCAATCTCAGAGTTGGTGATAGAGCTCTAGCACTTACAAAAATAAAATAAAAGACAAAAACAAAAATGGAAATAAAAGCTTTCGAGTCCGATAGTGTAGTGAACCATACGAATCACAAGATTCATTCGATTCGGCTGTGGATCATAAGTTACATACCTACTCTAATCGTAAGTGGACCCTGGCTTAGTCTACGACATGGATGAAATGTCTTACATTCAATTCCTATACGATGAATGCTACAATGAGTTAACAACAGAGGTGATATAATTGTCAAAATCCATACTCCGCGAATATCAACTTAGGTTATAACATGATCAGTGATGGGATCAGATGGAATTATGAAGGAAAATTTTGACGGTTTCTTTTAGAGTTTTTGGAAGATGGTAACATTGATCCCAAGTTTAGTGTATTCTCTTCTTAGTCATGGGACTCAATCTTAGCCCAAACACTCCCAGCATAATAAAGTTCTTCATCAATGTCTTGGTTGTTTTTATAGTTTCTACAATTATGGAAATGTAGTATGACATGGTTGAATTTTAGTGAGTAAACCTTAAAAAAAATAGAATTATCTCCATGAACAACTTCCATTTTCTCAGGTAATGTAGAAACAGTACTAGGATATCAAAACTAATCAATGTAAACTTCCAGTGTAAACATATTTACAAAATCTATAAGGCACATATTTGATCCTTTCACTTTCACATATCAAACAAAAGCCTCCAAGCTAATAAGTAAAACGCAATTAACAAATTTTGCAAGTAATAATACTCTCAACTACCCAACTATGCAACTTAGTTTGAAAAGAGATCAAGATCAAACTATGAGCATTCTAAAATGACAGTGACTAATGTGGGTCCAAATGAATCCATATATAATGTCACCATTAAAGCCCTCAAAGGAGCTATGGAGCTAGATGGGAAAAATGGAAGCATATGGAGCTAAATGGGAAAAAAAATTGAACAAACAAAAAAAAAATTGAACAAAGACATGAGCAAATTGAACAACCAAATATGGGAGGGAGATTAATGGAGCAAAGACTTCGGTGGGAATTTTTTTTAACAAACTAACATGGGCAAATTCCAAGCATATATGAAATTTGGGGGAAATAATTTGAAAAACTTACGGTTTGTGGTCCCTGGCGTCGTCATCGGCGGTGGTGGTTGACGGCGTCCTCGTCGAAGGTGGTGACCGGCGGCCTGGAGGTGGTGGCAATGGCAGTGGAATCGTGTGGTGGCGATGGCAGTTGGGTCGCAGGTAGGGGCGGCGCTGATGAGAGAGAGAGAGAGAGAGAGAGAGTTAGGTTATGAAGGAAGGACATCGATTTCGTTTAATTTAGGCGACATTAATGTCGGTTTTTAGAAGACCGACTTTAAAGTTGGATTATCAAAACCCGGAATTAAAATTGAATTTCATAAACCCGGAATTAAAGTTGGGTTTTGTAAAACCGACATTACTGTTTTTTTTCCTCCCTTTTTTTCATTTTTTGAAAATTAATTTGAGGAATAATAAATCTCGGTTTTAGTAAAACCAACATTATTATAAATGTCGGTGTTGCTAAGAACGACTTATGAATGTCGGTTTTAGTAAAATCGATTCACTTGGGAAATGTCATTAAGTTCCAAGGCACACCGTTTTAAAAATTAAGTTGTTTATGGCCAATTTTCATGGAAACGAGTCGCAGCCCACCTCAAACACACACAAAATAATAATAATAATAATAATAATAATAATTTAATTATTTTTTCAAACTGCATAATAAAAATAATAATTTTTTTCCAGAGTGCATAATAAATTGAATGAGACTAATTGGAACGTTCATAACACAAATATCTACATTTTTTTATTTTGATAAGATTTCATAGTTAACATGGATTGACCTTAGGATTTGTGAATTAGACACTCTGTCCAAAATTTCAGAACAGTAAGTCAATTTTGATTTGAATGGATTAGAGACTTAACCAATCATTTTTTACCTCAAATAAATTTTTCCATGAAGTTAAATGTGTTAGTGAGATCCCTAAAATGATTGAAGTAATTCAGATTCGTTTACTATTTTTAGAAAATCACTCAAAAGCTATGGGCAGAGATGCTAAATTTTGAATGATGTCTGGTTTTGGTCCAATTCCCATATATTGGATCGTTTGATTTTTGATTTATCTTTTTGGTTTGGAAACTAGACTCACAGAGGCATATCATGTCCAAAAATCATTAAGATCAAATCATGGGAATTATGTTTTCCTATTTTTGAAAGTCCGGTCTGCTCTCTGTAATTTTTTGGAATTCTGTGATAGATTTCACACATCTTGTAAATGATGATCCAAATGATTTTCTAGTGCCTTAATGCTTGAAATGTGTTTTGATTATGATTAATTAAGCTTAAATTCAGAGCATAAATGGTCCAAATCAATTAATGATTCAAGTTTGTGCTTGTTTATGTTCATGCATTCATTATCATCATCATGTTTAGGTTATGATACTTGTATCTTAGTACTTTAACTTGTAAATCATTGAAATAAGTTATGGTTGGATGAGTTTAGTCATGAATTCCTTTTAATCAGGTTAAGATTATTCCATATCTATATGGACATTACATTGGTTCCTAGTTGAGACTTGTATATCTATAGAGGTGTTGTGATTTCAGCAAATACGAAGGAATATATGATTTGGTCAACTTTATCCATTTTTGTTAGATTTAAGTTAGGAGTTTGATGTTTAGGATTTGATATTATATTATGTGGACTAACCCTTTGTTTTGTAGCGCTATTGAGATATGATTTCTTGACTTTCCTCTCGTTTGTTTCATTTCTTGATTTTATTGATTTTCAATTCCATGTGCGACACCTTAGATTGAGATTTTGCCTTATGTGTAATATGTGAATTAGAGACTCATTTTCTAGGCTTTCTATCTTTTGTATGTATTGCACGTTTAATATTTGCAGCTGGATCCCGGGTAAGTTTACTTATTCTTATTGCATATCATCTTGCTTGCTATTTGAACTATGTGATTTTGTATACCATTTTATCGTTAGCAATCTTGCACCCCTTTCGATATGCTTTTGTAATGCATATTTATATCTATGTATTAGTTGAGTGCATGCTTAGATTATTAATTAGATTAAAAGAATGTTGAGTAGAGGTCTATTACGAGATAGGATGAGAGGGGGTGTTTTCGTCCGCCGTGTTCCTTCCCCTCTCATTTCATTTAGATATCTCAAGTTTCCAAGAGATCAGTTTGATTTTAAAATGATTTCTTAATTTTTCTCTAAAAAATTAAGTGGCGACTCATATTTTGAATTTGAAAAGCCTGGTTAGCCTGCGATATCCACAATCTGGCGACTCTACTGGGGATCGAACCCAAAATCTTTGGTTTCGCAGACCAGAATTTTTGATTTTGTGTTCACTTGAGGATTAGACTTAAAAACATCCTTTCAATCGAATTAATTAATTTTTGTATGCTCGTTGCATTGCACTTGCATATCTTGCCAGTCGATTACACGGGACTATGACCTTGGAAGCTCGGGGCAACCCGGTCAGTCAAGTTATCATGGGACCATGTGATCACCCTTGATCTCATACCATGTTTTGGTATATGAAGCATCCTATCGGATGTGTGCAAAGGGTCCCTTATTTGACCATAACCCGACCTTTGCATGATAGCTTCCATATAACCTTTCAAATTTAGGAAATCAATTCTTGATTAGGATTATATGCTAGGGAGTTTTATATGCCCGGAAGTGAAACTAAAAAAGAGAGGCAAAAATAATACAAATCATACAAAAAATTGGGGAAAAAAAAATAATCAATGCAGTTGAAGGGATCAAAATCCCTGACTTCTGATCACCGAATTTCGCTATGTATATCAACAATTAAATTCTCATACACATACACATATATATATATATATATAGATATGTGAATAAAAGAAGGCTCGCATTCTTAGCAAAAAAAAGAAGGCTCATATAAACATATATAAACACACACACACACACACACACACACACTTGATACTACACGAACACACACATACACACATACACACACACACACTAATACACATGAACACACACGGTGACACACACAGTGACCCACGATTACGAACACATGAACACACACACACACACATACTATGCATGAACAAATTTGGGGAAGTTAGGGTTTGATAGTCTAAAATTGACCTAATTTGGGGAAATTATGGTTTAAAATTTGAAAAATAAATGGTCCTCGCGCTACGAGATTTGAGAGTGACAGTTAGAAGAGGTCCTCTGCTTCAACAACAACCGAAGAGAAGAAGAGAGGCTGGCGATAAAGAGACGGGCGAGAAGAGATATCGCATAACTTGAGATAGTCAATGGCGACTTTGTGGTGTAAGTGGTATTATGTTTAATTGAGAAAACACTAGAGTATATATATATTGTTAGTATTTTAGGTATTAATGAAAAGTACAAGGGTAAATTAGTAAAATTTAAGTATAATCGGAGCAGGTTTGTGTTCTTTGACCCTACCCCCGACCCCCGGGTTACAAAAATCCCCAAGTAAAGGTTAGGACACACCCAAAGACAACTTTTGGGACACAACCCAAAAGATGTGTCACACCCCAACCCGCCTCGGGCGGATTAGGACAAGTGTAACAAGCCCACACATCAAAACACCCTTAATTTACTAAGAAAACATGGATTAGACCTCTTTGTATAGCTTCGCTGACATAAAACAGCCCCAAGGGAAAAATTGTCATTTATAAAGTATATCAAAATTTTACACCAAAAGATAGGTATTTGAGTCTCGGTTCCAACTAAAAAACGGCGCGCGAATTCGAGTTTTGTAGAGAGAGTTATGCTTGTTTCCGTAAAAGTTAGCAGCTGCCAAAAACAGGGGCAGATCGATCCGTGAAAAAAAGGGATCGATCCATTTTTCAAAATTTCTAGCAGAATGTCCCCGAAAAGGGGTGGATGGATCCGCGGGAAGAAGGGATCGATCCAGCTTTGGCAGAACTGCTCCCTACTGCTAAAAACATCAGTTTTCAAGCCCCAAAACATTACTAAACATAATAAAACTTTGTAGGAACATTAAAGATCATTACTAAGACATTTCCAAGTGCTTAAAAACATTTGTCCAACACATCCAAGTATGAATTGGCAATTAAACACACAAATTCTTCTCATGAATCATGATTTAGCATTAAAACTCCACCCCTTTTTCCCAATATTTTCAAGTCAATACACATAAAGAATATCCAAGCTTATGTTTACAATCAAAAACTTCCTAGTACCATTCAAATTCACCATCAATATACATAACTTACAACTTGTAAACACAACTTATGGTTTGGTGCATAAACAATCAACAATACCCAACTTAGTATATTAGAAGTCTCCCAAAAACACAAGATACATTTATATTGACGACAAATGATAGATTTCAAATATAAACTAGCTAGGCATATGAACATATTCACATGGACACCACTCCCACGCCCAACCCGTCATGTGGATCATTTTTTCTTCTCTTCCTGTGTCGTACTGTAGACACCCCATTTTGTCGGCTATTAGATTTAGGATACCCATAGCTTGGTGGTTCACAATGATCGAAAAAGACTCAAAAGGACTCCTGGAAGTTAGTTCTATTTCTCAAAATGCTCAGAATGACCAAAATGCCCCTGAAAGCCGAAAAACTCCCAGATTTGGACCAAAAGTTCTGGAAACATGCTATATCGTAAGAAAAGTAAGAAAATGAGTTCTAAAGCAAGACCGGATGAAATCGTCGGCTCCCAGAGACCCTCGAAAGTCCCGGAAGTTCCCAGAAAATTCTCGTTGACCAGTTTGGCTAAGTTTTGACCAAGTTTGACCAAGGTTTGACCGAAATCGTCCAAATTCGCCAAAAAGTTCCAGAATCATTCTAGATCATGTGGAAAGTATTAAAATGAGTTTTAAAATAAAATCGAACAAAAACGTCAGCTCTTGGGAGCTCCCAGAGGTTTCCAGAACTTCCCGGGAATCCCAAGATTGACCAAAAGTTGACTTTGAAACCGGAGCACCATATCATTTTTCAAACATTTTTCATGGATACTAGAGGTCAATAGCTTTCCGACGGTATATCGCACATAATTTTTGGATTTCAAATGGATTTATTATGAATTTCCGAAAGTGAAAAAGGCGAGCAAATTGGCTTTTATCGCGAATACCATAAAGCTTTTCAAAGTGATCTGACTCCAAAACATTTTATATAGAAAGTAGACTCTGATACCTTTCAAACGGTATATCACATGCTCAGTTTGGAGTTCGTACACATTTTCTGTGAATTTCGAACGAAATATGGCCTTTTCGCAAATACCGGAACCTCTGGGGGCCTAAATACAATTTTCTGGGCATCTGAGGAGCAGTGCCGCGGTGGCACTGGGCCACTACTGCGGTGACACATGGACAGTGCCGCGATGGCACTCAACCCTCACAGAGTCTATTTTTGTAATTTATTTGGGGGTCCAATTTGATTAATTAAAAACCAAAACGATGTAGTTTTATGTTCACAGATGTTTGGGACCAATGGGAGCACTTTCTAAATCCCCAAACCTCCCCAAATTAGCATATATAAACCCCTCATTGCTCTTCATTTAAGGGGATCCAAGTGCAAAGTCCATAGAAGTTGTAGAGAGAAAGAGAGATAGAGATAAGTTTAGAAGAAAGAAAGGGAGTTTCTCCCATTGATTTTCTATAAGAAAGTGAGTTTTAATCTTGTTTTCTTTCATTACCTCTCTTATACTTCACATTCCAAATACCCCCAATCACCATTCTTGAGCATTCTTTAGTTAGGAAGCTACTTCCATGTCCAAATGTCAATATCTATGAGTGAAGCACCAAGCTACAAGTCCAATATCACATTGATTATCATCTATTGATTGCTATTTACTTGCTTGTTTATATATATATATATATATGTTCATCTCTTCTTACCTCATTTCTTTTTATTTTTCTTTATTTACTTACTTGTTCTTCATCATCTAAATGATGACATGAAGTTTGAGGTGAGTTAATCCTTATGGATAGTAGCTCTTGACCTCAAAAACATGTTTAATAGATGATGATTATAACTTCAATACCTCCAAGGTATCCTTGAAGTTATGTTCAAAATAAAAATGAAGCTTTCCAATAATATTGGGGGTTCTTGATGATGAGTTTGATGTTGATATTTCAAGAGGTCATAATCTCTATTTGATGTTGAAAATATGCTTTCAAAACCTCTATTTCAAAACCTCTCTCATTTTGATCTAAAGAAAGAATACTCAAGTTTTTCCCAAAATCTTTAAAACAATTAGTCAAAACAGTGAATGATCTGAGCTTAAAGATTTCTGTAGAACTCAATACTCAATGTATAGATGCAAGACCACTTTAAAAGTCTTCCTAACTCATTTATAGAACACCCATGATTTTTTATTTGACTTGGAAGCACGTGAAAGGGGGTCTATTTTTGTCCAAACATTCCTTCCAAACATTCTGCCTCTGCTGTCACAGCAGCTAGGTTGACTTTCAACTTGTTTTACAGAAAACTTTTCCAAAAAGAGTGATCCCAACTTATTTTTCCCTTGAACTTCATTGTCTTAGGGAGCCTTCTGTATTATATGGGCCTCTATATCTTTTGTTTTCATTTTCTAAGATTTTCTAACATTTCAGTCGACAGTACGGACCATGTTTATGATAACCTCTATTGTTTATATGATTTCTCTCAATCTGTGATAGTTATTAAAGATTAGATTTTTGGGTTGTGTTCTAGACACAATAAGGAAGGTCTTCATAAAAAATCATGTATTGAAAACATACCTAACCCCTCTTTTCAATTTCTAAAAGATCATGTTACTGTTCAGTCCACTATTCACAACAAACACACTTTTACTTCCATCTTTTGATTTGGTGATTACATACACTCCCAATTAGCTCATGTCTTAGGCAGTAGTTCATACTACATTTGTACATATTCCATGATGATTTTATTTATTCATTCATACACATTCTAGACTTCTAAGTCATTCTAGGAATCCATGAACACAAAACACACAACAACCTTGGCACATTCTAGATACATACATTGCATCCATGCAAAAATTTGGGGCTTTTTGTGACTCCTAATCTAAGAAGATTATAAGGAATGAACTTGATCATACGTTCATGTTTTCCCTCGATCTAATCGTCCTTTCTCATCCATCCCGGGGATTGAGAGGTCTTCTTTTCTCAAAGATTAGCATGCATCATTCTAGCTTGCTAAGCATACTTTGATCCTTTTTGATTTATTTGTTTCAAGAACAATTCATGTCCCCTTTAGAGTAGGGAAACTTAATTACTTGATATGTGATTAGATGATTTTTCCTAGGTTTATTTGTGTGATCTTTTACTTTTGCATCGTGTGATATTTGGCTTAGATCTTATGAATGATATCTTATCTTTTGATCTTCCATTTCAAGATTCTTATGCGATGTAATATACCTATCATAGTATTAATTGCCGAACCAAACATAGTAAAAGATGGTTACTTGGATGCTAATTGAGGCCCGTCGAGTGACGGGGCGAGTTGAGGGTGTTTTAGTCGTGACAAAGGCTCCTTCCTCTCTCATACCAAAACCCCGAACCAAGTTCTTTGGTTATGAAGGGCCGGTGCCCTTTATCCGTTTGGGTGAGTCAAATTAGATTTCTTGGTTCCTTAAAGACCAAGTGGCGACTCTGTATCTGTTTTCAATAGACCTTTTCTTTTCCTTTCAAAACAATCTCAAAACAAACTAAAAAGAAGTGGAATTCCGCGTGTCCACACGTACCTGCGATGGTTATTCAATAACCACAATAAAAAATATATTTTCGTTTAAGCTTTTGCTTAGTGAGGGAACTAATCACGCTATTCGAATGTTCCATATTCAAATGCAACAATCAATATAAACATCATTAAAAATTATCTCCAGAAAGACAAGTAATTCAAACCACCACCCCCGGGTCCTTCTCACCCCGAAATTTCTCACTCTGGTGGTGCATATAGCACAACACGCACTCTCTTATAACCCCGAAGGCGTCACCGGCATTTCATTGAGGTCGTCACCACGTCCTACTCATTGAGGACTTCCTATCCCTTACATATGGGACCTATAAAATGGTGATCACTACTTGACTTTCCTTTGATCCACATAAGCATTTAAGCAACTTAGCATATAAGCATATAAGCATAGCAATTTCATAACTTTGACATGCTTTTTACCCAAATTGAACAACACATATAAACATAAACATGGATTAAGCATTCTAAGCTAACAATTATCACATCAACATATCTAAACACCCAATTTTGAGATTAGAACTCTCACCTCCTCAAATTGTTAGCAAATTAAGCCTAGAAACCCCAATTCCTTCCAAGTTTTAGCTCAATTCTTAACCGATGATAATCCTACATAAGTTTAGTACCAAAAATATTATCTATCAAGAACGGTCGCTCTATGCAATCCGTTGCCGACTTGGAGCTCTCGTTCTCTCTCTATTCTATGAATCCCAGTTGTTTTTAGTGTGGTAGAGACACATATGCCTCATGCATATGTGTTGGCATAACATTTTCATATTTTAATTTACCTCCCCCAACTTTCTTTAAGCTTCATTATGAAACCACCATATTAATTATGTTAACTACCCATCTTTTCTAAAAGGTTTTAATCTAAGTCCCGCGTGGGTCCCAAACGTGATCCCACATAAATTATGAGGTTGCTATTAAACCTACCAAGTATCAATTGTTTTCAAATCCGCCCTCACATGAGTAACCAAATTGGTCTCCTTAACCTATCATAAGACATAATAATATTTTTAAACATTTAAACAAGTATTCATCTAAGCATATAATGACATCAAAATGCATATGTTTTAATTAGAGCCACATTGGGCCCCACATTTTGTACCAGTCCTGCCCTTTTTACAAAACTTTTATCTGTGCTCGCATTTGAGCACCTTTTCACATGTGTGTTCATAACCCCACCTTTAAACATCTCATGCATTAATTATCATTCATTAACACACATTAATATCACATTAATCTTCTTTCCTGGGTATGGGTGTTACATTTCTCCCTCCCTTTTAAGAAGTTTGTCCCCAATCTTATTCTTACCTCGGCAGTCAAACAAGTGCGGGTACTTATCCCTGATCTCATCCTCTCACTCCCAAGTTGCCTCTTCAACACTATGATTACGCCAGAGGACCATGACTAATGGAATTGTCTTTGTTCTCAACACTTGATCTTTCCTATCCAGAATTCGTACCGGATGTTCAACATACGTCATATCTTCTCGGACTTCCAACGGTTCTAGTTCCAGGATATGACTCGAATCTGACACGTAACGTCTGAGCATAGATACGTGGAACACGTTATGAACATGTGCCAACTCCTGTGGCAATTCCAATCTGTAAGCTACCGGTCCCACCTTACTCAAAATCAAAAAAGGTCCAACATATCTTGGACTTAACTTACCCTTCTTACCAAACCGTGTAATACCTTTCAAAGTTGAAACCTTTAAGAACACGTAATCACCAACTTCAAACTCTAGCGGTCTTCTACCTGTATCTACATAACTTGTGTAGCGACTTTGTGCCACTTGCAACCGTTGCTTAATCAACTTAACTTTATCGGTGGATATTTGTACAATTTCCTGCCCTAGAAGTTGCTTTTTCCCAACCTCTGTCCAACACACAGGCAATCTACATTTCCGACCATACAATGCCTCAAAAGGCGCCATTCCAATGCTTGTCTGGAAACTAGTGTTATAAGAAAATTCAATTAGCGGTAAGTGAGTTTCCCAATCAGCCTTGAAATCCATAACACAGACTCTAAACATATCCTCTAGAATCTGAATAACCCGTTCTGACTGCCCATCGGTTTGCGGGTGAAATGTCATGCTAAAATGCAAAGCTATCCCTATTGCTCTTTGTAGCCCTTCCCAAAATATGGACACAAAACGTGTATCACGATCTGAAACAATAGATACTGGTGCTCTGTGCAATCTTACAATCTCTTTAACATAAAGTTTTGCTAACTTTGTCAGTTTCGTGGTCTTAATCGACAGGAAGTGGGCTGATTTAGTCAACCTATCAACGATCACCCAAATGCTATCATTAGATCTAGGAGACCTCGGCAATCCAGACACAAAATCTATTGTAATATGTTCCCATTTCCATTCCGGTATCTCCAATGGTTGTATCTCCCCAGCTGGTCGTTGATGCTCAAGCTGTACTAGTTGACATGTCATACATTTAGCTACATATTCAGCAACTTCACGTTTTATTCCACTCCACCAATAGACCTCCCTCAAATCTCTATACATCTTCGTACTACCTGGATACACGGAATATCGTGTACTATGAGCTTCTTCTAAAATTATTTATTTTATATTGCCAACATTAGGCACACACAATCGATTAATGTACCATAACACCCCATCATGTAAACTAAACTCTGGCCGCTTACCTTCAGGTAATTCATCTATAACTTTCTTTAAGTTTGGATCCAAGAGTTGATTTGTTTTAATCTCTCCAATCAAGTCAAGTTGTGCTATAATTGCTGCCACCAATCCACCTTTAACTCTAGGAATCACCTCCAATTCCAATCGTTCAAACTCTTTCACTAATCCTTCTTGCGCTGTCAAAACACATGTCAAACTTTCTGATGAAACTATGAATCTCTGACACATTAGTCGGTCTCACCCAATTCATTACGGCTTCTATTTTCTGCGGATCAACGGATACACCATCCTTGGAAATTACATGACCAAGAAAAGTAACACTGGTCAACTAAAATTCACTTTTCAACTTTTCGAACAGCTGCTTTTCTCGAATTTGTTGCAACACCAATCTCAAGTGTTTTTCATGCTCTTTCGGACTCTTTGAATAAATAAGAATATAGTCAATAAAACGATAACAACTTAATCTAAATATGTTTTAAAGACTCGATTCATTAAATCCATAAACGCAGCCGGTGCATTGGTTACCAAATGGCATTACAATAAATTCATAATGACCGTACCGAGTTCTAAAGGTCGTCTTCTCAACATCCTCAGCTTTTACCTTCAATTGATGATACCCCGACATCAAATCGATCTTTGAAAACACTTGAGCTCCTTGTAACTGGTCATATAAATCGTCGATCCGCGGCAATGGGTACTTGTTTTTTATAGTTACTTTGTTGATCTCGCGATAATCTATACACATCTGTATCGTCCCATCTTTATTTTTCACAAAAGAACCGGTGCACCCAAGGGTGCCGAATGAACCCCTTATCCAACAACTCCTGTAAGTGAGTCTTCAACTCTTTCAACTCTATCGGAGCCATTCTATATGGTGCCCGCGAGATGGGTTGTGTTCCTGGTATTACATCTATACCAAATTCAACCTCTCTCTCAATTAACACACTCGACAAATCTTCTGGGAATACATCAGGAAATTCCCTAACCACTGGTATATCTTCCAACTTCAGTTCCATACTTCTAGTATCTGATATGCTATAAAGGAAACCTCTACATCCCTTTCTCAATAAACGGCAAGCCTTGATGGCAGATACAAGATATGGTGGTGACACAACGCCTACCCCTTGAAAAGAAAAGACTCTACGAGTTGGTGCTTGGAATTCTACCCTTTTATTCTCACAATCAATGACCGCGTGATTTACTGATAACCAATCCATCCCCAAGATGACATCAAAATGCTGAATTATTAACGGTACACAATTAGCAGTTAACACTTCATCATTGATTTTAATTTCACAATTTTTATAAACTCCCGAACTCACCAATAATCTTCCCAGCGGAACATCAACAGATAGATCATATTCTAGAAGTTCTAAGGGTACATTCATATTCCTAGCGAATTGGTGTGATACAAACGAATGTGTAGAACCAGAATCCATTAACACTTTAGCAGGTGTTGAACAGATAAGAACTTTACCTGACACGACCGTGTTAGCAATGGTGGTCTCCCCTGGATTAAGATAGAAATAACATCCCTGACGTTGTTCCCTTCCTTGAGGTGGTTGTTGTTGAGCTGGTCGTGCTACCGGTGCACTACTTGCGGTTGCACTAAAACCCCCTTGCCTCGGTTTAGGACAATTGCGCATTCGGTGCCCAAGCTCCCCACAATTATGACAAACCATTCCACTATCATCAGTTTGCCTCATCGGAGCATAAGTATTTGGCCTCACCCCCGGACAATTCTTCGCCACATGGCCCATTTGGCGGCAATTGTTATACACCGTTGTCGGTAGATTACATACACCCCAATAAAATTTCTCGCATGTGTTACATCATGGCTTGTTACCTCCACTACCTGAAGAATCCCCAAAACTTTGTCTCTTCGAACTCCCTTGTCCGCTATATTGGCTTGAGCTCGGCTTTTTGTATTGTTGAGTTACCGGTGCTTGGGAACTTTGTTGATACCCCATATCTCTCTCAGTGATTGAAGCCACATTCAATGCCTCCGTAACTTTATCTAACCGCTGCACGGATACCTGGCATCGAATTTCATCCCTGAGCCCTATCACAAACTTTCTAGTTTGATCCCCTTCATTCGGTACTACATTTTTAGCAAATCGTGCCAAACTCGTGAATTTGGCAGAATACTCCCGAACTGTCATTCCCCTTTTCTTTAGTTCCATAAACTCTTGAGCCTTCGAATCTTCAAACGATTTTGGAAAATACTGCTTCTTGAAGAGTACCACAAACTCCCTCCAAGTATTCAGCCTTTCCTGTCCCAACTTTGTACGCCACCAGTACTATGCTTCTTCTTTTAAAGTATCGACAGCAAATAAAACTTGCTGAACTTCGGAACATGGAAGAACCCTGAATATCCTCTCCATATTGGACAACCAGAAATCGGCTCTTATTGGATCAGTCTCCTCCTAAATAGTGTTGGTTTCTGCTTGTAAAACTGTGAAATAGTGGTCACCTCCTCCGTCGGATTAGGATTCGATTGTTCACGTCTTCCCTATATTACGTGTGTTTCAACTACTTGTACCAAACCATCTACAACCCTTTCCATTCTCTCCATTTACGTAGGCGGTGTCAAACCAGACATTTTCTCTCTGGCATTCACAATATAGTTACACACACACACATTATGTTTATACTTTTTAATGCATGCTCAACATCATTCAACATGCTAAGTAAATGTGTATGCATGATTTACACATTCATTGATCATTTATGCTCATTACGTGTCGTAGTCGTAATCGTCACTCGTCCCTAAAGGCTCTAATCTATTGCTCTAATACTGAAAATTGTCACACCTCAACCCACCTCAGGCGGATTAGGACACGTGTAACAAACCCACACATCAAAACACCCTTAATTTACTAAGAAAAACATGGATTAGACTTCTTTGAATAGCTTTGCTGACACAAAATGGGCCCAAGGGAAGAACTGTCATTTATAAAGTATATCAAAATTTTACACCAAAAGATAGGTCTTTTAGTCCCGGTTCCAACGCAAAAAACGGCGCGCAAATTCGAGTTTTGTAGAGAGAGTTATGCTTATTTTCGTAAAAGTCAGTTGTGGATACCGGGACTCCACCGCTTTGTTTGATTTTGATCAAAGAAAGAGCAAAGGTCTGTTGAAAACAGATACAGAGTCGCCACTTGGTCTTTAAGGAACCAAGAAACCTAATTTGACTCACCCAAATGGATAAAGGGCACCGGTCCTTCATAACCAAAGATCTTGGCTCGGGATTTTGGTACGAGAGAGGAAGGAGCCTTTGTCGCGACTAAAACACCCTCAACTCACCCCGTCTTTTAACGGGCCTCAATTAGCATCCAAATAATCATCTCATACTATGTATGGTTCGGCAATTAATACTATGATAGTATATTACATTACATAAGAAAACTTGAAATTGGAAGATCTAAAGATAAGATATCATTCATAAGATCTAAGCCAAGTATCACACAATGCAAAGTGAAAGATCACACAAATAAACCTAGGAAAAATCGTCTAATCACATATCAAATAGTAAAGTTTCCCTAATCTAGAGGGGACATGAATTGTTCTTGAAACAAAAAATCAAATAAATCAAAATATACTTAGCAAACTAGTATGATGCATGTTATTCTTTGAGAAAAGAAGACCTCTCAATCTCCGGGACGGATGAGAAAGGAAGATTGGATCGAGGGAAACATGAACGTGTGATCAAGTTCATTCCTTATAATCTTCTTATATTAGGAGTCACAAAAGCTCCAAATCTTTGCATGGATGCAATGTATGTATCTAGATTGTACTAAGGTTGTAGTGTGCCTTGTGTGCATGGAATCCTAGAATGGCTTGGAAGTCTAAAAGGTGTATGAATGAATGAATGAAATCAATTTGGGATATGTACAAATGTAGTATGAACTACTTCCTAAGATATGAAATAATTTGGAGTGCAGGTAAGCATCAAATCAAAGAATGAAAGTTAAAAGGTGCTTGCTGTGAATAGTAGACAGAATAGTAACATGATCTTGTAAAAATGGAAAAAAGGGGTTAGGAATGTTTTAAATGCATGATTTTTTATGGAGATCTTCCTTATTGTGTCTAGAACACAACTCAAAAAGCTAATCTTTAATAACTATCACATATTGAGAGAAATCATATGAACAATAGAGGTCACTCAGAAACAGAGTCCGTACTGTCGACTGAAATGTTGAAAAATCTTAGAAAATGAAAACGAGTGATCTAGAGGCCCATTTTATACAGAAAGTTCCCTAAGACATTTAAGTTTAAGGGAAAAATACGTTTGGACCACCCAGTTTGGAAAATATTTCTGAAAAAGAAGTTGGAAGTTAGTTAAGCTGCTGTGACAGCAGAGGCAGAATGTTTGGAAGGAATGTTTGGGTCCAAATGGACCATTTTCAAGTATTTCCAAGTCAAACCAAAAATCATGGGTGTTCTCCAATGAGTTAGGAAGACTTTCCAAGTGGCCTTGCATCTATATGTTGAGTATTGAGTTCTAGAGAAATCTTTGAACTCAGCTCACTCACTGTTTTGACTCACTATTTTGAAGATTTTGGGGAAAATAAGGTTTTCTTTCTTGAAATCAAAATGAGAGGGATTGAGGGGGGTTTTGAAATAGAGGTTTTGAAAATGTATTTTCAATACTCAATAAAGATTATAACCACTTAAAATGCCAACATTCAACTCATCATCAAGAACCTCCAAGATTGTTGGAGAAACTTATTTTTATTTTGAACATAACTTCAAGAATACCTTGGAGGTATTGAAGTTATGATCATCATCTATCAAACATGTTTTTGAGGTTAAGAGCTACTATCCATAAGGATTCACTCACCTCAAATTTCATGTCATCACTTAGATGATGATGAACTAGTAAGTAAATAAAGAAAATAAAAAAGAAATGAGGTGAGAAGAGATGAACATTATATAAACAAGCAAGCAAATAGATAGCAATCAATAGATGATATTCATGATGTATAGAACTTGTAGCATGATGTTTCACTCATATGTAATGACATTGGACATAGAAGAAGCTTCTACTCTCTTAAATTCTCACTAAAATGGTGGTTGGGTGTATTGAATGTTGAAGTAAATAGGAGTAATGAGGTAAAAACAAAGTTTAGAACTCACTTTTGTTTTGAAAATCAAAGAAGAAAGCTTCTTTTCTCTCTACTCTAACCTTATCTCTACAACTTTCTCTCCCAAACTTTTTCTAAACTTGCATTTGACTCTCCCCAAAATGAATAGCAATGGGGGGTTTATATAGGCCAACTTGAGGTGGTTTTGGGGTTTTAGAAGTATTCACATTGGTACCAAACATCTGAAATCATGAAACTACGTCGTTTTGGTTTTAAAATAATCAAAATGGACCCCCAAAAGAAATTACAAAAACACACTATTCTGGGGGAGAGTGCCGCGGTGGCAGTGGGCCAGTGCCGCAGCGGCACTGCTCCTCCTTCGTTCAGATAATGCTGTTTAGGCCCCCTGAGGTTCCGGTATTCGAGAAAAGGCCATATTTTGTCCGAAATTCACAGAAAATGCGTATGATCTCCAAACTGAGGTTGTGATATACCGTTGGAAAGGTAATGGAGTCTACTTTACATAACAAATAGTTCAGGGATAGGTCACTTTGAAAAGTTTTGCGGTATTCGCAATAAAAGTCGATTTGATCGCCTTTTTTGCCTTTGGAAATTCATAATAAATTCGTTTTAAATCCAGAAATTATGTGTGATATACCGTTGGAAAGCTATCGACCTCTAGTATACGTGAAAAATATTTGAAAATTGTTTCGGTGCCACGGTTCCAAAGTCAAATTTTGGTCAAACTGGTCAAACCTGGGATTCCCGGGAAGTTATGGAAATCTCCGGGAGTTCCCAAGAGCTGACGTTTTCGCTCGATTTTCTTTTGAACCTTGTTTTAATACTTTCTCATGATTTAGAATGATTTCAATGAATTCGGACGATTTTGGTCAAACTTGGTCAAACTCTGGTCAAACCGGTCAACGGGGACTTTCCGAGAACTTCCGGTACTTTCGGGGGTCTCCGGGAGCTGACGATTTCGTCCGATTTTACTTAAAAAACTCATTTTATTGTTTTTCTTATGACGTAGCATGTTTTCAGAACTTCGGGACCAAATCTGGGAGTCTTCGGGCTTTCAGGGGCATTTTGGTCAATCTGAACATTCTGAGAATAGAGCTGACTTCCAGGAGTCCTTTTGAGTCTTTTACGATCATTGTGAACCACCAAGCTATGGGACTCCTAAATCTGATAGCCGACAAAATGGGGTGTCTACATCAGTAGCTACCAAAAACAGGGGCAGATCGATCCGCGAAAAAGAAGGGATCGATCCATTTTTCAAAATTTCTAGCAGAATGTCCCCAAAAAGAGGTGGATCGATCTGCGAGAAGAAGGCATCGATCCGGCTTTGGCAGAACTACTCCCTATGCTAAAAACATCAGCTTTCAAGCCCCAAAATAATACCAAACATAATCAAACTTTGTAGGAACATCAAAGATCATTACTAAAACATTTCCAAGTGCTTAAAAACATTTGTCCAACACATTCAAGTATGAATTGACAATCAAACACACAAATTTTTCTCATGGATCATGATATAACATTAAAACTCCACCCCTTTTTCCCAACATTTGCAAGTCAATACAACAAAGAGTATCCAAGCTTAAGTTTACAACCAAAAACTTCCTAGTACCATTCAAATTCACCCTCAATGTACATAACTTATAACTTGTAAACACAACTTATGGTTTGGTGCATAAACAACTAACAATACCCAACTTAGTATATTACAAGTCTCCCAAAAACACAAGATACATTTACATTGACAACAAAATATACATTTCAAATATAAACTAGCTAGGCATATGAACATATTCACATGGACATCACTCCCACGCCCAACCTGTCATGCGGATCATTTTCTCTCCTCTTCCCGTGCCGTACCTGCGATGGTTATTCAATAACCACAACAGATAATATATTTTCGTTTAAGCTTTCGCTTAGTGAGGGAACTAATCATGCTATTGAAATGTTCCATATGCAAATGCAACAATCAATGTAAACATCATTAAAAATGATCTCCAAAAAGTCAAGTAATTCAAACCACCACCCCCGGGTCCTCTCACCCAGAATTTTTCACTCTGTTGGCGCATATAGCACAACAAGTACTCTCTTGTGACCCCTAAGGCGTCACCGACATTTCATTGTGGTCATCACCATGTCCTACTCATTGAGGACTTCCTATCCCTTACATATGGGACCTATAAATGGTGATCACTACTTGACTTTCCTTTGATCCACATAAGCATTTAAGCAACTTAGCATATAAGCATATAAGCATAGCAATTTCATAACTTTGGCATGCTTTTTACCCAAATTCAACAAACACGTATAAACATAAACATGGATTAAGCATTCTAAGCTAATAATTATCACATCAACATATCTAAACACCCAATTTTGGGATTAGAACTCTCACCTCCTCAAATTGTTAGCAAATTAAGCCTAGAAACCCCAATTCCTTCCAAGTTTTAGCTCAATTCTTAACTGGTGATAATTCTACATAAGTTTGGTACCAAAAACATCGTCTATCAAGAACGGTTGCCAGAAAAATGTTGCCAAAAGTGAAAATAAATTACGTGCATGTGATCCTCTTACCTCCACGAGTCCAAAAATGGTCTCGGTTTGTGAATTCGGCGTCGGACGGTGAAGAAACGGTAAAAAAACGGTGTCGAGGAATCCGTCGCCGACTTGGAGTTCTCATTTGATCTCTATTCTATGAATCCCAGCTATTTTTAGTGTGGTAGAGGCAAATATGCCTCATGCATATGTATTGGCATAACATTTTTATATTTTAATTTACCTCCCCTAACTTTCTTTAAGCTTTATTATGAAACCCCCATATTAATTACGTTAACTACCATCTTTTCTAAAAGGTTTTAATCTAAGTCCCGCGTGGGTCCCAAACGTGGTCCCACATAAATTATGAGGTTGCTGTTGAACCTACCAAGTATCAATTATTTTCAAATACGCCCTCACATGGGTACCCAAATTAGTCTCCTTAACCTAACATAAGATATAATAACATTTTTAAACATTTAAACAAGTATTCATCTAAGCATATAATGACATTAAAATGCATATGTTTTAATTAGAGCCTCATTGGGCCCCACATTTTGTACCAGTCCTGCCCTTTTTACAGAGCTTTCATCTGTGCCCGCATTTGAGCACCTTTTCACATGCGGGTTCATAACCCCACCTTTAAACATCTCATGCATTAATTATCTTTAATTAACATCACATTAATCTTCTTTCCCGGGTACAGGTGTTACAAGATGTGTCTATATCTCTCCTGCGATGTCATTGAACCGCACAGTGACACAGGAGAGAGATAGACGCATCTATTGGGTTGCGTCCCAAAAGTCGTGTCTTTGGGTATATCCCAAGTATTACCCAAAATCCCCCCATAACCGGCCCTACCACGATTAAGCACCCATCATACCCTACCTATTAGGGGTTGGGAACCCGAAAAACCCGTCCCATTACCATCCCTAGTGAACACCATTTAAAACTATTCATTAATATATATATATATATACAGTGAGACTCTTAAGTGAAGAGGGTTGAGTGAACATATAACACCCGCTCCCGCGGGCAGAATTTAATTGCATATAGCATGCATCAGTAGCATAAAATTAATGATGTGAATATATGTGTTACGTATGTTCTAACTCACTAAGATGATTAGGGGTGTCCAGTTTGGAACCCGGAGATAGGCCAATGTGGCAGTCTGTAATACCCTAAATTTTTGGAGAGTATTAATAAATGAAACTTCACTCTATATACTTATACAACTTTTCTTCCTTTTGGTGAAATTTAGTTACCAATCGATTGTCAAGTTTCCCAATCGATTGCCATTTTTCAAATACCAATCGATTGCCATTCTATCGAATAAAAGTTATGATGTGGCAACATATCAATCGATTGCCATCTATTCCAATCGATTGCCTTCAAACATTTGTTACCAATCGATTGCCCTTATTGCCAATCGATTGGCATAAGTTGAGACAAGTTTTCTTCTTTGTACGAGCTTTGGACGTGTGGTACTTTCCCCCTCTATATATATGTCTTCATTTATGGCCCTTGGACTGTTTTCACAGCTTTGAGAGAGAAACACATATCTTGTGAGTATATATATATCTATATACACACATATATCTATATCTATATCTATATCTATATAGAAATACACACACACACATACTCACTACCCTTGGCAAAGAAAAGAAGAAGAAGAGAAGGACAAGAAGAAGAAAGATAAGAGACAGAGAAGGAGAAAGAGCTGGACAGAGAGAAAGAGTATGAAGAGAGAGAGAGAGAGAGAGAGAGAGAGAGAGAAAGCTTGGAGATTTTAAGCTCACACCCACCAAACACACCCTTGGCGAGTCCTAACTCACTTGGTCCTTTTATATGGAGTTTATACAAGTTATTGAGAGGATTAGATGTTTAATATGCATGAGCATTACATTTATATATGCTATTTTTATAATCTGCTAGTGAAGATGAAGTGCCAATCGATTGGCATAATTACCAATCGATTGCCATCAGTCTAGACCCAATCGATTGGATAGAATTCCAATCGATTGACATTCCAATTGATTGCCAATGTTAGCAATCGATTGACATCCCAATCGATTGCCAGTTTTCTCAATCGATTGGTATGATTTTTGTTCCAATCGATTGGACCTTTTCCTAATCGATTGGTATTGGAAAAATATGGATTCCTTTGCCTATTTATTATATTAAGGGTTAGATTGTTCGTTTCTTGATTCGGACTTTCGTTACGCAATTTTTGGGTTGATCAAGGATAATGTGAGAATAAAGTTAAGTGTGATTAAGACTAATGAATTAAAGTAATGACGTGAGATACTATGCGGTTCATGTATGACTTTGATTCCCGTTTCTTTTAAGTTAGTATAGTCAGGCCATAGTGGGAAGTCGTGTATTCTATGATAATTCATAACCTAAGTAGGTTTGATAAGTTCTGGGAATGGTACGTGGGCAAACGCTTGGTCATGACATGCTTTCACATGCGGTGGATGGGTTATATCCTTAACAAGTAGTGGGCAGGACCATGTAGTTCAGAGATAGCCAGATGATCTATGTTATATCCTTAACGAATGATGGATGGGTTTATATCCTTAACGAGCGGTGGATGGGGATCACTGGTATAATACGATGAGTCGTGGCAATAGATTTGATGTGCTGTTGTTCAAAGTGTTGTATCCCTAACATGCGGTGGATGGACCGACGTGGTGTCCATGAATGCGGTGGATGGTTATATCCTTAACGAGTAATGGACAGAATAATGGTATGTCTATATGTAAGAAACGATTAAGTCTGTTCTTTCTAGAGAATATGTTGATCATCGGTTTTCGAGTAACAAGACGATAATGTTGGTTAACGATGTTGAATAAAGAGAAGATATTACTTAATATAGCTATATCTTATAACTTCATAAGCTTGTTATTTACTTCAGATAACTCTGATGTTTGTAATAGAAGCAACTGCTATTTGTATCCAGTTTGTTTTTATTACTATTCTTGTTGTTGACTAGTACTGTGTGGTATGGATCATTAGTGACATTCACCCGTCATTCCCTATGGACCCAAAAAGGAAATTTATTTTTCTTTATTTTTGCTACTCCAGGGCATGACATGATTTTTGGTATCAGAGCTCTAGGTTGTGATACTTTCGTTCACTAACTATTCCACACCATCTGGTCCTAGTATTTTAAGATTTCTTGAGATGAGATATGAGTTTGAGATAAGTTCATCCGTCTAACGATAGATAGTTATTCCTTGCAGGTTAGCATGGATCCAGAGTTTCATAGATTTGTGGATTACTCATATGGAGGACACGTGATCCATGTGGATACCGTAGAGCCAGCTGATCCAGACCGTTACCAGGATCGTGTGTGTTAGATAGCCAGTCATTATTTAGAAGAGGATATGTGGAAGACCCTCTATGTTGATGGACGGACTCACCCTACCCAGATGCGTATGGATGCTTACCTGTAATACCCTGTATTTTTATAATATATTATATAACTAGACCTTGTATGTTTCTTTTAATACTTGTATGAGCTTGGCCTTACCCTTGGTATATTTTTGATACCAATCGATTGGCAAGTATATTAATCGATTGCTTATACCAATCGATTGAACTTTATCTCAATCGATTGATTGTTTCAATCGATTGACACTTATGTCAATCGATTGGAGGCAGCTGGGCAGATTCTTTTGCTCTGGATGGGGAGAGGCCACGTGAACTCTCCTTCTCTATATATACCAGCCCATTTTGGGCGTATTTCTGTTTACAGAAATTAGAGAGAGTGAGAGGGAGGGTTTTGTGTGTGTTTATATATATATATACACTCATATATATATACACATATATATATACATATATATGTGCACTCACACACACACAGAGATGGACTGAGAAGAAGAAGAAAAGAAGAGGAGAGAAGGAGACCAGAAAGAAGGAGAAAGAGAAGAGAGAAGACAGAGAGCAGAGGAAGAGAGGAGGACCACCATTGAAGCTCAAGCTTCAAAACACAACCAAACACGCCCTTAACGTCTAGGTGAGTTCTAAACTCACTTGGTAGCCTTACATTGACGTTATGACATGTTTTGAATGAAGAAATGAAGAGAAATAATGTATTCCCGTTTATATGTTGCTGGGCAGTCTTCTCTGTGAAGAAGACGAAGTGTCAATCGATTGACACTTTATCAATCGATTGACATCTTTCATGTTCCAATCGATTGACACTTTATCAATCGATTGACATGGATTGTGATCCAATCGATTGAACTTTCTTCCAATCGATTGACACTACTTTTATACCAATCGATTGACACCTATACCAATCGATTGGCAGTTACAGTTTACTGTTTTACTTGTTTAGATAATGTAATAACGGTTTAGTTGTTTATTTACTGTTCAGTATTTTCCCAGCATGCTTTATTATTGTAATACAAACATGATAATGAGTTAATGCAGCGTAGGGTCATAGTAACAACAAGACTAACGGATAATGTTCATAATGTTAGACAACGGAATAGTCGTGAATCCTTTGGAGTTAACGTTCATTTCATTCAGAGTAGTCAGGCCACATTGGGATTGTCATGTATCGGTAATAGAGTTGAACTTAAGTAGGTTTGCTAAGATTTGGGAACCTTGCGTGGGCGGGCTTTGGTCGATCATATGTTCTTAAAAGCGGTAGACAGACGAAGGTGTCTATGACTTGCGGTGAACCGGACCATTTGCCCTAAGATAGCCAGATGATCTAATCATATGTTCTTAAAAGCGGTAGACAGACGAAGGTGTCTATGACATGCGGTGGACCGTGATCACTGGTAGACGTCGCTAAGTCGTGGCATAGAAGGATGTACTGTTGTTTAAAGCGTTATATCCCTGACATGCGGTGGACTGTGCATATGTTCTTAAAAGCGGGGGATGGACTAACGTGGTATCCATGACATGCAGTGGACTGTGCATATGTTCTTAAAAGCGGTGGATGAGCAATGGTGCGTTATAGAGTTGAACTACTGTCGAGTCTATTTCCCCTATCTAGACGTGTTATCGGTCTTAAAATGAATAGGACGTCAGTAATCGGATCATTGGTTTGATTAAAGGAGTTACCCTTACTAAATTCTAATTTGGTTACGGTTTATAACTTGTAATAACTTCAATAGTCGATACCCTGTTAGTATCTAACTCACTCGACTTTCATTAAGCTGACGGCGTTTATGCCACTGGACATTTCTACGTTCCAGCGCACCTTGGTTATGACTATACAGGTGAAGGGCCTGCAGGAGAGGACTACTATGCCGGTGACGGAGTCCTTGTGGAGGATTTCCCCGACGGAGGTCAGACCGAAGAAGACTACTACGCCGAGGACTACCTTTATGCCAACTGAAGACTAGACTAGAATTGTAGTTAATTATCTTTACCGTTTTAGAATCTTTTGTAGTCAGGCATATGTTGCCTTGACATTTGTACTTCCGCTGCTTTATATTTGATTCGAGACTCTGATATGTAATAGTTAGTAACTTCTGTTGACTTTATGTTACGTTGTGATCAGAACCTAGACTTCATTCCTGTTACTCTATTACTTCTTATTGCTTAGTACTGCGTGGTGTGGACAATCATGTGACTTCACCCGTCATTCCCTATGGACCCATAAAGGAAATTTATTTTTCTCTATTTATGCCGTTCCGGGGCGTGACATTACCATTCCGCAAGGATTGGCAGAGATATTTATCAGGAGATTCTACGATTGATTAGGAATAAGTTGGAGATGGATGCTATCGAGTTACAAGCTATTCTTGGAGGACCTATTGAGGCAGCACCAGCAGTAGTGCCACTACACCAGTACTCAAGGTACCCATTCCAGAGCTACATGGACAGCTTGAGGAGCTAGCGTCACCAGAGGCCGAGCCGATCATAGATGTTGACCCAGAGGACCCAGAGGAGGATCCCGTAGAGGACATCGAGCTAGTCGAGGATGATGAGGAGCCAAAGGAGGATCCAGAGGAAGATCCAGAGCTAGTTGTTGAGGAGGACATAGGAGTAGTGGGAGAGGAGATTATGGAGGATATTGCAGTTGAGCCTAAGGTAGAGGAGGTCGTGCATGAGATACCAGTTGTGTTCAATTTACTAGCAGGACATGTACTTCATATGGCAGCTATTGCCAATATGGCAACCGAGTGGGTAGCAGCGATGCTTGCATAGCCAGATAGAGTTCCGATAGGACATGTGGCATTAGCAGATGCTATGGCTATAGTTGGAGATTTTGCTAAGTTGATCGCCGATGTGGCCGAGCCAGCATTTGATGTTGAGAAGATGGAGGTTGACGACATAATAGTCGAGGACTAGGATATTGGGATGGTAGTAGGAGGAGCAGCAGCACCAGTTGAGGATGATCCACCGGTAGAGATAGACATTACACCTGAGGATGATGCACCAGCAGCAGGATCGGACGCTGATGACTTTTGAGTCAGTATCTTCAGGGGGTGTAGTTTTGATTGTTATATCAGGACATGTTGTCCACATGATTTTTGGGAGCTTAAGAGATAGCTATTTGACCATAGCTTTGTATAGTATTATTAGTGATAGTGGTAGCATTGTAGTAGCTGACTTTAGTACTATTTTAGCTTTATTCCACGCGGTACACAGTTTGACTAGTGTGTACTATACGGTACATCTTTTGATTTATACGTGATAGAAAAACCGGTTTAAGTTAAAAGTTTAAACGCGCAGCGGAAAAATTCAAGTTGTAAAAACTTATTTGGTAGCCTATGATCTACTACTCGTCAATTCCATAGATGCGTACAAGAAGGGACAAGAGTTTATACCTTAGTGTCTTGAACCCAATTCTGAAATCTTCAACTTCCAGCAGCCTCCACTAGATGGCCTTCACTCTTATGACTCCTATGGATGCTCGCAGGAAGGACTAGGGTTGGTGGGAACCCTAATGGAGAGGATTGGAAGGTTTTAGGAAACCTAAACAGTTTCTGCAGCTTTTTCGTATAACAAACGACGAACAACTTTTCCAGAACGCAGCTGCCCTATTTATAGATTCCCAGAACCGACCTAGACTTCGAGCGATCGAAGTGGTTTCGATCGATCGAACATTCGATCGATCGAACCATCTTTAATCGATCGAACCTCTAGACTTCAATCGATCGAGACAACTTCGATCGATCGAACCTGTCTTGACATCATCCTCATTTGCCTTTCCAAGCATCCTAGCGGAGCTAAGAGTGGGACCTCCTAGGCTCTTTATTGTTGGCTCAGATCAGTTGATTAATTCCCATGACCAAACTCTTTGATCAGCAAATCAATCGACTGATCAGTTAACGTTTACTCCACTATAAAACGATAACTGAACTCCAACGCAAAAGAACATATCTGAAGCGATAACTAGACTTGTATGGTGTACTAATGTTCCTCTACCGTTAGCATTCGTAATCATATTCAGGTAGTCGGATAACTGTTACTGTCAACCTGAATCATGATTACTTCTTGTATTCCTTGAGTCCCATTCACCTCTCATGATTACCAAATATGTTGATAACTCTTATCAACAAGACTGTAGTACTCAGTAATCGACTTGGTGACATTCTCAAGGGAATGCTTACTCTGAAACAGAGGGTAGATTCTGTCTTGACAATATATGTTCACAACCCTATGAATATGACATACCCAAGATACCCAGGTGTTGATCTTCTATAGACCTCACTGATTGGTAAGTCAAAGCAGCCATATCCACAGTCTGTGTTCATAAACGTCTCAAGATTAAGAACACGTACCTTATACAAGTTATGAGTTCCTATCGACTGATTGACAGCCTTGAGTGTCAATAGGAAAGCTCAGGTCCGTCAATGCACTATAAGCACTAGCATATTAACTAAGAGTTACACTCTAGTGATTTGAGATTGATCACTCCATCCAATGGTAGTTAATCATGCTACAGTGTAAACCTGATGAGATATCCTAGTCTCAACATCCACTGTGACATGTTCTAAGTAACAAAGAATAGCAATTCATATCTCACTTGTATGTATCTCATACATACACGAATTACTTACTATGATACTTAAGGATAACAATCATCTCATGAAAGAAACATACATAACAAAATGTAAAGCTGATATCCATATATTAAAATGTCAATGTCTCCTATATAAAGTAATGGTTTGAGGGCACAAACCCAACAATACGAGCAGTACTTTTGATATTGATCGTATGGTTGCTTTAATATATTGTTTTGTAGAACTATTAGTTTTTGTTGCTTTCGCCCTATCTTATTTTCGTTACTACAAGAAGACTTTCAGCTATTCGTTGTGTCTCTTGTAGGCAATACTCGTTATCATTATGGTAGGACCCTTGAGAAATCACCAAGCACGTATTGGAGCACCTATTCCGGAAGGAATGGACCCATCTGGAGTTTTTGAAGCATTTTTACAGAGAATGGAGCATGCAGGCGATACCTACAACAATGTTACTAATCAACGACCTGTCCAACCCCCAGTTGCCCCATTCCAGCAGAGGCAAACAGGAGATAAGTTATTAGCAAATTTCTGTGGGTTACGTCCCGAGAAGTTCGATGGACTAACAGAACCATAGAATGCCGAACAATGGATAAGAGAAATGGAGTTGTTTGAAGCGTTGGAATGCAGCGAGCAAGAAAAGCATCATCTTGCTACGTTCCAGCTCACCTATGCCACCGCAGATTGGTAGGAAGCTGAGCAAGCAACTATTGGAATAAACGTTGCGAGAATAATGCCGTGGAAAACCTTCAAAGGAAGATTTCTTGAGAAGTACTTTCCGAAAGTCGAAAAGGATCACCAGGAGAAGAATTTCATAAGATTAGTTCAAGGAGATTGGACGGTAAAAGAATATACCACTCAGTTTGAATGATTGTCTCGATTCGCCCAGCATATGATTGATACACCGCAGAAGAAGGTGTTAGCCTTAAGGTATATTAAGGCACATTTAATTATGTTTTGATGATGTCAAAAATGCTATGATAATTACATGATTCATATTGTTTCATTCCTTGTTATTATCATAGTCATTTTTATGCTCATATATAATCTCATGTATTAATTTTGTATCAATGTTTTTAACATCTTTGTGTGCATGAGATTTAATTGATGTAGATCAAGATTACAAGGAGCTCAACAAGGATCAAGCTTGAAAACTTGAAGATATTTCATACTTGGTTGAAGTCTAGGACCATCATTGTAAGGCATCTTGATCTCACACTCATAGGGGCTCAAACAAATTCTAAAAGTTAAAGTTTTGGAAATAATTTTAAGTAGGTCATCTTTAAAGCAATGCCCCAACCAATTGGAAAATAATTAAATGTTGAATCTTATATGGTTAGAAAGGTATTTGAACCTAGTTTCCTAAACATCAAACGGATCGAAAATTCGAGTTTTGTAGAGGGAGTTTATGGCCATTTTAGTGTAGATGTGTCAGGCTGTCAAATAGGGAGGGGCAGTCAACTGAGGGCCCGATACAGTCGACCGAAGTGAGCAGAATTCAAGCAGAACCCTCTGTAAACACATCTCAGTCGACTGCTTCAAGGGCCAGTCAACTGAAGCGACCTGGAAGGCAATAACGGCTAGTTTTTAGAGGGGTTTTTAATTACCAAACTTGCCACCAACGGCTATAATCTTCCAAGGTCTATAAATACATGTTTTCCCAAGCTATTTGTTGTTGAGATTTTGATTAGAAAACATAGTATTGATCACACATCTCTTTGATCTTTAAACATTATCATTTGAGCCCTAGTTGTGTGAGTTTATCAATTTGCTCAAAATCTTTCATTTGTATTTCTTGAGAGAGCAAAATTATAGTGAGCTTTATTTGTATTATCCACTTTATATAGAGAGTTTCAATTTGTATTCAAATCAATTTATAAAGAGTGAGGGTTAGTAACCCTTGATTGCAAAGAAGAGGTTTTCTTCTTTGGGAGAGATTGGAGGCTCTTGTAATGGTTTGGTCTACACCCATGAAGTAGATCGGAGTAAAGGAATCCTCAAGAGGTGTTCTTGAGGGGTGGACGTAGGCCGCGGGGTGCGATTGCCAAACCACTTGAAAAATTGGTTTGCAAGTATCTCTTCCCTTATCTCTTTAGATAATTGTTTGTGATTGTGTTTAATTTGCAATTTTGTTTTTAAAAGATTAATTTCCGCTAAAACCTTATTCACCCCCCCCCCCTCTCTAAGGTTTCCACATTTGGGCCAACAGAAGGTGAAAAGATTTCATCAAGGACTATATCCCCATCTTCGCCACATGATGATCGGTCACCTGAACCAAAGTTTTGAAGGACTGGTCAGACTTGGTGTAAGTCTAGAGAAGGATGCATATCCAATACAACGACCTCAAACGAGTCGACCACAGTCATCAAGGAACTTCCAGTAGAGGAATTTCCAAACACAACAGCTGAGGAATACGCAAGGATGGAGACCCCAGAGAAATTTTTAAGGTAACAAGAGAACTTGGGAAGGAACCAAGAAGCCCCAACAGAGTTATCTTCGATCCCAGCCGTATCAACAGCAAGGACCGCAACCCCAGGCACTGCTTATAGCTCCGCCATCAAATGACGGAGGTTGTTTTAATTGCGGAAAGCAAGGGCACATTGCTAAGTTCTGTACAACTTCTAAGGTTAATCATCGGACGGATGCTATCTGCCAAAATTGCAACAAGCCGGGACACTTGAGCAGTGATTGCCGTGCACCACATAGAGGATACTATGGGGCACCAATTCAAGGAATTCAAGGACCCCCGGATCAGAGTAGGATGAATGCTATTATCCCAAGGGAAGCAGGTTTTAATGCCGATGAACAGCAGCTGACGACATCCTATTGACGCGTTTTCTTATCACACCCAAGTGTAGGTGATCGTACAAGTAATAAAGTTCTGGAAGTCCAGGTCGAACCCACAGGGAACGGAATAAAATTTTATAAATTTAGGCAGATAACTATTTTGTCAGTAAAAAGAAAATAAAAGATGATGGATTTTTGTGGGGTTTTACTAAACTACTAATTTTTGTGGGGTTTTACTAAACTACTAATTTTTATAGTTTTGCAATAAAAGTAATTAAAGCTATTTTTTTCTTAACAGTTTATGGTAAAGATTTTCACAGTGCAAAATAAATTAAATAACATACTAGTAAGAAAAGGAAGAAAAATATATAAAAGCTAAATTTTTATGAGATAAACTTTTTAGATTTAACAATAGCGAAAGATGGAAATAATACAGATATTTAAGCAAAACTATTATAAAACAGGAAATATTAATTAACTAGGGGAAATGATTTAAAGGAATTGGGAATATGCAAACCAACACTAGATCCCACAACTTTTGTGCATTTGAAAAGCATTTGGCATTTAAGACAGCAGAGTCATTCTTTATTTAAAAATAAACATTCGCTAGTCAGGGTCATATCAAGTATGTCAGGTTTGATATGAAACGACATCGTTTGGTTTAAAGAAAAATAAAAAGGCAATTGGGCAGTAGCCATGTTCGAACCGTGCCCCGCTGCGGACGTGGGTTATTCAGCGTCCAGTCCCCACCACTCTGCCACTACACAATTGCCTATCCATTATTGGATAGAAATATATATAAGCACATATTTGAAATATTAACTTTGTCATGTGAGTTGTTTGAGTATGCTAGGTGTTTTTTATGACAAAAGGCATAGTTTGACAATCCACATAATTAGGCTTTTTATTTCAAATATATATAATCTTTTGAGCCCAATATAGCCATAGTATATAAACATGTTAAATGGTCATAAACTATAGATACATAGATATTTTTGGCCATAAATGGAAAAACAACCCATCTAGATAAATTTGCCCATTTAAGATTAGTGCACAGAAGCTGTGGTTTCTAAGTTTTTATTGCATATCCCCAATTAAAGTTTTAGCCTACCATTTTGGAATTGAAACTGTCTTTAAAATAAAAATAAAAGATAAATTAAATAGATGCACGCAATCACCGTCCAATTAAAATTAAAGTTGTAAAACCAAGGTAAGGGTGAAAACTAATATTATTATATTATTTTCTTTACTTAACATGAGCTGGGGTTGAATTTGTGGAATCTGCAAAATAAGAGAGTTTAGTACAACTAGGCTAATAAAATATAAGTAAATGAAAATACTGAACCAAAAATAAAATACTAAACCTTTAACTTTGGATTCTTGTGGGGTCACAGTGGTTGAGCTCCAAGAACACAAATAAGGTCAAACCAAATCCAAATCTTATTTGGAATGAGATATGGATGGGGTGTGCTTTTGGACTTTAGTAGGTGATTACAACAACTACGTGGCTAAGAAATCTGGCATTTAATCGCAAAATCTGTCTTTTAGTGAATAAAAATATTGCTATAAAAACTGAAAATTTGGGGTTTCTAACTATTTTAGGGGACAACTATAAGTACTACTAGACTAGAAATATTAAATCTAATTTTAAATAGGACTATTTTACTACTACAAATTGACAAAGGTCATACAAGAAAACAAATATTTTAAATTTAAGAAATACAGTACACAAAGTTTTGCTACATATTTTTGAACATAAAATCATCAATTACATAAAAGTAAAATTTTACAACTACTAGAACTAGAAAAGGCAAAGAAAAATTAAAGTTTCCTATTTCTAGGGACAATATAAAGTGCTCACATAATAACCTCCCCTAAACTATTCTCTCCAAACTGTGATTGTGAAGCTGTGTTGTGTCTGTTTGTTGGAGCTGTTGAATGGTGTAGCTCCCTTTGTTTGGCTCTCCTCTCTCTCTTTTATAGACGAATGTTTGATAAACATTCGTCACTGTGTTCGTCAGCGTTGGCAAATTTTTCTCCGCGTGATCTTTGCGCCTTCCCATTTTTCTTCAGCCTTCTGACAGCTGCGCCTGCAAATGGAGAAAAAAAAAATTCTGAAAGAGAAGGGGGAGAGAGAGTGTGAATGAATTCAATCATATATATATATTATATTGTATAGTAACATCCAAATTGGATGTTACTTTCGTTTTTACCTCTTTTTTTTTTTTTTTTTTTCAAATAGTGAAATTACTATTTGTTCACTATTTACTACTATTCATTACTATTCGCATTTGACTAATAATATGGGAGATACTACAGTGTGATTGCTACTTCTTTCCTTCCCTTTATTTCAATTCATTTTTACCTAACATATAAAATATGTAAAAACACATAATTACACGCATTTGAGTGACATCACTGTTAAATTATATTAATTCAAATATGCGTGTAAAACTAGGAATTTGGGGGATTAAATTAGCATTATGTCTATTATATTGGCACACGAATGTGCAATATTCAATGTTTGTCAGCAGCATTTGGAAGGTACACTTGTACTCTTTCATAGTCCATTTAAAGCTTTATTTGATACTAGAGCCACACGTTCTTTTATTGCTGTTAGGATTGTGCGTCAGTTGGGTTTAGAACCCCAGACACTTGAGCCAGTACTGAATGTTGTGTCACCACTGGGAGTCACTATTAAATTGGGTAAAGTATATAAGGATTGTCCACTAACTTTGGGAGATAGGAATCTTCCAGCAGACTTGGTACTTCTGTCGATGTCTAAGTTTGACATTATCCTAGGAATGGATTGGTTGACTAAGTACAATGCCAACCTGGATTGCCCTACTAGGACGATTGTGTTTCCAATACCAAGACGACTGACGATTAGATTCCAGTGTCAGCCGGCAAGCGATATGTTTCTTACGAGTAGTTTGGCTACAATCGGGAGTGCGAATACGGAACTCAAGATGGATCAGATTCCTACTGTACAAGATTTTCAGGATATATTCCAGGATATTAAAGGACTTCCACCAAAGAGAGAAATAAACTTCTGTGTAGAACTAGTATCGAGAACATTGCCTATTTCTAAGACTCCATATAGGATGGCACCAACTGAGATGTTGGAACTGAAAAAGCAATTCTAGGAACTTGAAGATCTAGGATTTGTTCGTCCGAGCACATCACCTTGGGGAGCACCAGTTCTGTTCGTGAAGAAGAAGGACGGAACACTTCGACTCTACATAGACTACAGAGAGTTGAGCAAGGTTACGATAAAGATCATATATCCACTACCTCGGATAGATGAACTATTCGACCAGTTATAAGGATCTAGGATCTTTTCCAAGATCGATTTACGTTCAGGATATCACCAGTTATTAGTTCGACCAGAGGATGTATCGAAGACTGCATTCAGGACGAGATATGGGCATTATGAATTTCTAGTTATGCCATTTGGATTGACGAACGCTCCAGCAGCATTCATGGACTTAATGAATAGAGTATTCAGACCATATCTGGATAAATTCATTATAGTATTCATCGACGACATATTGATCTACTTAAAGATAGAGGAAGACCACAAAGAACACTTATAAATTGCTTTGCAGACACTCAAAGATAGTAAGTTGTATGCAAAGTTTAGCAAGTGCGAATTTTGGCTACAAGAGGTCAAATTCTTGGGACATGTTATATCTCAAGATGGTATTTCTATGGACTCATCTAAGATTGATGTAGTCTTAAGTTGGAATAGACTGACTAATGCAACGGAAGTTAGGATTTTTCTTGGCCTAGCAGGATATTACAGAAGATTCGTAGAAGGATTTGCCAAGATAGCGGGACCATTGACGAATTTGACAAGGAAGGAGATGAAGTACGAGTGGACAGATAATCACGAGGGCGCATTCTAGGAGTTAAAAGAAAGATTGACTTTAGCACCAATACTCGCAATACCTAGGAGTGGAGAGAGGTATGTGATCTATAGTGATGCATCGTACCAAGGACTTGGATGTGTACTTATGTAAAATGGGAATGTTATTGCTTACGGATCAAGACAGTTGAAGGTACATGAGAAGAATTATCCTACTCATGATTTGGAACTAGCAGCAATAGTATTTGCATTAAAGATCTGGAGACACTATCTCTATGGAGAGAAATTTGATCTATTTTTCGATCATAAGAGTTTAAAGTATTTGTTCTCTCAGAAGGAGCTGAAAATGCGACAACGAAGATGGATGGAGTTACTCAAAGACTATGACTTTTTGTTACAATACCATCCAGGTAAAGTGAATGTCGTAGCAGATGCTTTGAGTTGTAAACCCCGACTAGTAATCGCTGCATTATTAATTTGAGAATGGAGAGCATTAGAAGTTTTAGCCGAATTCTAGCTTCAGCCAGTGAACCAATGGAAAGAAAACATTTTGGATGTTTGATGGTACAACCAACTTTGATCAGCCACATCATAGAAGCTCAACAAACAATGGAGGATTTGAAGTTATGGTTCGCCAAGATGTTAGCAAAGAAGCCAGAAATCTGAAATATCAGTACAGACAGAGCTTTATGATGTAAAGGTAGACTCTGTGTACCTGACGAAGAAAATCTCCAGAAAGATGAAGCGCATAAGTCACGGATGACTATTCATCCGGGAGGTACGAAGATGTACAAGGATCTAAAGAGGAACTTCTGGTGGGAAGGGATGAAGAGAGAAATAGATGAGTACGTTTCTTAATGTCTTACTAGTAAACAGGTAAAGGCAGAATATCAGAAGCCACCTGGACTTCTATAGTCGTTATCGATTCCTCAATGGAAATGGGAACATATCACTATGGATTTTGTGGTAGGATTGCCGAAGTCACAGCAGAACCATGATGCTATTTGGGTAATCGTGGATTGACTTACAAAGATGGCACATTTTTATCGCATACAGGATGACGTATTCAGTAAAACATTTAAGCCAAATATATCTACAACACATAGTACGGTTACACGGTGTACCTGCTGTGGATATCGCAGGTTGACTTACCCACAGCTTTTCAAAATCAATTTTTAAAAACAAATGAGTCGCCACTTAATTTTTAAAAGGAAAATTAAGAAACCATTTTGAAAGGAAACTGATCGTTTGCGAAACCAAAGATTAACTAGGTCCGGGGATTATGGAATGAGAGAGGAAGGAGCCCGTCGGACTAAAACACCCTCTCTCATCCTATCTTGCGATAGGCCTCTACTCAACATCCTTTTAATCAAATTTATTAATCTAAGCATGCCCTCAACTAATATATATATACATATACGTCACAAAAGCATGTCCAAAGGGTATAAAATTGCAATTGACAAAATACCATTCAAAAGCCACATAATTCAGGTAGCAAGCGAGATGTGTAACAAGGAACGAGAGAGCTTACCCGGGATCCGGCTGCGAATATTAAGCGTGCAATGCATGCGACTAAATAAAACCTAGGAAAAGAGTCTCTAATCCATATATACACATAAGGCAAATCTTAACTCTAAGGTGTCGCGCATAAGGTCGAAAATCAAATAAAAATCAAGGAATTTAATAAACTAGAGAGGGATTGAGAAATCGTACCTTAATAGTGCTACAAAACAAAGGGTTAGTTCACATGATATGCAAAATATGATGTTAGAAGTAACAATCCTAAATTTCTAGCTTAAATCTATCTAATGTAATTAAATCCAAAGCAAATAAATCCTAATTACAAGTGCCAAACCATATGGATGAATATGTACATGGACAAGGATAGACTATGAAATACTCTTAAACTTTGGATTCAAGCTCAACTAATCATTTTTAAAGCATGGTTTAAGCCCTAGGTCATAGAAAAGTCATTTGGACCATTATTTACAAAGTTGGTCAAATGTGTCATAAAACTCTGAAAATTGCAGAGAGCAGACCAGAACTTAAAAGAAATAAAAAGCACATCTCCCATGGTTTGATCTTGGTGAATTTTGGACACGAGATGCCCCTGTGAGTCTAGTTTCCAAATCAAAAAGAAAATCAAGGTTTCAACGGTCGGATCTCTGGGAAAAGGACAAACACCAGACACCACTCAGAGATGTACAACTCTCTGTCCAGAGATTTTGTTTGATTTTTTAAAAATAGTAAAATAATCCGAAATGCTTCATTCTTTTTAGATGGCTTTCCTAACACATTAAATTACATGGAAAATTTTATTTTGGGTCACAAACACCTTATTGAAGCTTTGATTTACTAATTTCAAAAACGTTTTACTGTTCTGAAACTATTCTGAGACTCTGGACAGATTGTAATTAACTCACAAAACCCATGATCAAACCCTTCTAAACATGAAACCAACTTTAAAAAAAAATTACAGTGGTAGAATATCGTGTTATTGACACTTTCCCGTTGGTTTCACTTGATTTCAACGGTTAGATTTCGAACTAAAAATCTTTGATCAAAAACAGTTTGTGAACTCACTGTTTTCATTTGTCAAGTTCAACTTTTATTTGGTAACTCCAACTATTAAACCATGAAGTTGGGTTTAAACCAAACAACTTCTCCTACCATTTGATGGTCATTGGAGGCTAAAGACCTTCATATTTGTAGATTTCAAGTGAAGTATGAGTTGACTTCATGAAATCTCAAGATAAGGAATCTAAACCATTGAGATGGACTTGGACTCAAAACCACTTCCTCCTACCATTTGATGGCCATTGGAGATCAAGACATGACTAAAACTCATGAGTTTTCAAGGAATATAAGGAGACTCCATGAAAACTCAAGCTTAGAGGACCCAAGTCATGAGTATGGACTTGGATCCATCTATTTCTTTATAGAATAAAATGATGATCAAACTTTGACTTCCATATGAAGCATAAGCTTACATGGGATTCAAAAGATCACATTCAAGAGATTTCAAGAGAAATATTGAGGATCTCCAATAGTCTCAAAGAGGGAAGTATGAATAATAAAAGAAATGAAGCAAAGAAAACAAAATAGTTTGAGGATCCAAAGGAAAGAATGCAAATAAAACAACTTATGGTTAGAGGATCACCTCCAACTATCCTCAAAGTTTTTCTTCTTTGAAGATCTTCCAAGCTCTTCTTCCTAGTTTTTTTTCTAAACTCTCTCTTTTCTCTCTAAAATGTTGGTGTAATGGTAGTGTATTTTTTGTATGTGTTGTTCTCCCCTTTTCAAATTCCCCCCAATATTTTTCTCTTGGTTGGTCCCCACTTTTTTCCATGAAGATACCTCTTCTTATATAGACAAAAACTACCAAGTATTTTCAGTAAATTCGGAGTAAAAGACATGTGTAAGCATCTCATTTGGTGGTACAATGTGTACTTTCTGAAATTAGGCAGACTGCTGCCCAGCGCGGCAGTCCAGAAACTGTCGCGGCAGTCCGTGACTGCCGCTGCGGCAGTTCATGAATGCCGTCGCGGCACTCCATGACTGCCGCACGGCATTCATCGGCAATTAATGGATTGCCACGTTTTTGTCAGTCTTACTTTATCAGTTTTTTGTTCTTATTTGCATACGCATACGTATTGCACTGCAAAATACAGACTTTAAAAGTGAACGGCAGTCAGAAATTTGTGGCGGCACTTGGTGAATGCCGGGCCGGCACTCTCTGACTGCCGCGCGGCACTCAGTCAGTGCCGTGGCAGTCTGCCGTGTGCCGTTTTAAGCTGAGATTCCCCTTTTTAGGTCTTTCCCCTTTTTGAAACGAATTATTTTTGAAGATCCTTTCCAAAAATCATGTCTTATACCTGAATTCTCCTAAATACCTGGTATTTTTCCTCTTTCTGTGAAATTTTATCGCGTTTTGGAGATTTTCTGAAGAGCTTGGAATACTTCAATCAGCCTTTCATCCGTAAACTGATGGGCAGACTGAACGAGTTAATCATGTAATGGAGGACGTGTTACGTATTTGTGTCATTGATTTCGAGAGTTCTTGGGAGACACACTTACCTTTGAATGAATTCGCCTATAACAACAGTTATCATTCGAGCATAAGAATGGTGTCGTTCGAAGCTTTGTACAGAAGACCTTGCCAATCACCACTTTGTTGGACCGAAGTCGGAGATACTCAACTTCTTGGGCCAGAGATGGTAAGAGAAACAAGTGAGAAGATTCAGATTGTACGTGAGAAGATGAAGACAGCTCAGACCCGACACAAGAATTATGCTGACAAGCGATGCAAAGACTTGGAGTTTGCCGTTGGAGATCTTGTGCTACTCAAAGTTTCACCCATTCGAGGCATCATCAGATTTGGTCAGAAGAGAGGCAAGTTATCGCCACGCTTCATTAGACCGTTCGAGATTCTAGAGTGTGTTGGAAAAGTTGTTTATCGACTTGCATTGTCGTCGAAGATGTCAGGAGTGCACAACGTGTTCCACATCAGTATGCTGAGGAAGTGTGCTCACAACCCTGCGCATGAGATCAACTTTGAAGATATTGAGGTCAACGACAATGTTACATTCAACGAAGGACCGGTTTGTATTTTAGATCGAGGGATCAAGAAGCTAAGGAACAAGGAGATTCCGCTAGTCAAGGTTCAGTGGAAGCATCATGATGAAGGTGAAGCTTCGTAGGAGCTAGAGTCAGAGATGCGAGAGAAGTTTTCGTTTTTGTTTTAACTTGTTTGTTTTCGATTTCGAGGACAAAATCCTTAATGAGTGGTGGATGATGTAATGCCCTGAATTTTTGGAGAGTATTAATAAATAAAACTTCGCTCTATATACTTATATAACTTTTCTTCCTTTTGGTGAAATTTGGTTACCAATCGATTGACAAGTTTTCCAATCGATTGCCACTTTTCAGATACCAATCGATTGCCATTGTTCCCAATCGATTGCCATTCTATCGACTAAAAGTTATGACGTGGTAACATATCAATTGATTGCCATCTATTCCAATCGATTGCCTTCAAATATCTGTTACCAATCAATTGCCATTATTGCCAATCGATTGGCATAAGTTAAGACAAGTTTTCTTCTTTATTTGAGCTTTGGACGTGTGACACTTTCCCCCTCTATATATATATGTCTTCATTTATGGCCCTTGGGTTGTTTTCACAACTTTGAGGGAGAGACACATATCTTGTGAGTATATATTTATCTATATACACACATATATCTATAGCTATATCTATATAGATATACACACACACACACTCACTGCCCTTGGCAGAGAAAAGAAGAAGAAGAGAAGGACAAGAAGAAGAAAGAGAAGAGACAGAGAAGGAGAGAAAGCTGGACAGAGAGAAAGAGAAGGAAGAGAGAGAGAGAGAGATAAAGCTTGGAGGTTTTAAGCTCACACCCACCAAACACACCCTTGGTGAGTCCTAACTCACTTGGTCCCTTTATATGAAGTTTATACAAGTTATTGAGAGGATTAGATGTGTAATATGCATGAGTATTACATTTACATATGATGTTTTTATAATCTGCTAGTGAAGATGAAGTGCCAATCGATTGGCATAATTACCAATCGATTGCCATCAGTCTAGACCCAATCGATTGGATAGAATTCCAATCGATTGACATCCCAATCGATTGACAGTTTCCTCAATCGATTGGTATGATTTTTGTTCCAATCGATTGGACCTTTTCCCAATCGATTGGTATTGGCAGAATATGGATTCCTTTGCCTATTTATTATATTAAGGGTTAGATTGTTCGTTTCTCGATTCGTGTGAGACCCGAACCCGAAAAGAATATTAAAATTATAAATCATTTACTCTATTAAGCTGAACTGAGTTGTTTAAAATTTAAATTTATGTGATTTAATTATTTAAGTTGAATTGTTATTTAATTTTTATGCTGAACTGTTAATTATTAAATTATTATGCGTTGGGTTAGAACTGGAAAATTCCATAAGATGATATGGGAAAGTTTGAGAACTCAAGTGCCTGTTTAAAGAAAGTTGGGGTGTTAAACATAATTTTTAAAAGTTAGAAAATCAGTTTTGGGAGAGATTCGTTAGTTTCCTTCACTGTATGTTTTGAAAAGGTTTACAATGAAAAGAAAGAGAAGAGAAGGAGAGTAAGAGGGGAAGAAGACTTAAAAATTGGGAGGAAAGGGAGAAAATTTCATCTTCTACACCCTATGTAAGTGAAATTGGTTGAAACTGTGAATTGGGGTTTTTGAATTCTTTCCTTAGAATCTGAAAATTAAGAGATTAAAGTTGTAATTTATGTTTTAGAACTTGTTTAAATGCTCCTTGATATGTATATGTGGTGTGGTATGAAGTTTTTCATGTTAAACTTGAATTTTGAGCAAATTTGTAAAATGTGTTTTTAGGGTTTAGTAGAAATCCAAAAATTGGGGATTTGTGGGGTTGATTTTTATAGTGGATATGTGTTCTATATGCCTTGGGTGATATGTATACTATGTATGGCAAGTTTTGCTCGAGTATAATTGATTTTGCAATTGTTGGGGTGTTGAAATTTAAGGGTTTTCAATAAATCCGAAAATTGAGTTTTTCTTTGGTTTTTGATTTTGATGTTTTTGGTGTTGAGAGTATGTTATCAATGTCTTGAAACACTCCTAGTTCAAGTCTTGAAATGATTGAGTTGGGTTTGAGGTGGTGACCACCATGGATGAGATTTGAAGCTTTTGGGTTTTATGGGTTCTTGAAAATTGTTGTTTCAAATCTATATGTGGGTTGATTTTTGTTGTTATAATGATGTTTTCAATGCTTTGGATTACTCTTACAACAAGCTTTGAAAGAGGCGACTTGGGAAGAGTTGGGAAGAGTAGTAGAGATTAGTGTGTGTTCTTGGTGTAGTGTGTGTTCTTGGTGTAGTGTGTATTTTTTAAACTCTAGCTTATGGGTTTTGCTTGATTTGTAAAAAAATTATTGCTTATGAGTTGATATTTAAATTTGCTAGATGCTAATAACATATTTGAGAAGCATATAGAGAATGTTAGTTTTGGGTTTGGAAGAATTGGGTTATGATTTGGGTAAAGCACCATTGAAGATGTTCTTGAGCTTTAAAAGCTAGAAATGGGTTCTTGATTTTTATTTGATGGTTGTGGTGAACAATGTTAGATGTGGATTTTTTTTAATGCATTGTGAATATTATTTTGTCACATCCGTTCCAGAATTCCATGGTTTATCATTTCATATTTGAGATTTTGTCGCTTATTAATGTTTATTAATAATCTGAGGTGGAGTTGGCTGTGAGTCAACGGTGAAGTGTCAGTGAGGACACGAGAACATGGTATATCATATTGCATGGGCATGAGTTAATGACATTTATGTGACTTAAATGTTATTTGACTTATCTGGTATTTTTATGAATAGTAATTTTACCTGTGTTTAGTAAATTCTGGTAATTTTGATATTGTTACATCATTTTGAAAATTGTGGTGAGTGTTAGGAAACTGCGTTCCCAGAATCCGTTGACAGTGGATATAAGTTGGTACAGCAAAAAATTTCATGAAATCTATAATAACCCTACAAGGGCGGAGCTAGGGTTACCTTGAACTGCAAAATTGGATTGCTGTAGTAGACGAATCGAGAACACGGGCTCGATAACAGCTCACGATCTTCTATCGTATTCCTTTGCTGCCAGAATATCGAACTGAGTGTGGGCTCTTTCTAAATCCTTTTAGCTGCTCTTCCCTCTTTACGTTCTATTTTCTATTCTCAGTTATAACACTCTCTTTGATTGCTGTGACGATTCAATCCTGATCACATTGATCCAACAAAGATGTGTTCATCAGGAGGATCAAACGATCTCCGATTTACTTGAATTTTTAACAGCAACTCCGTCTCGACGTCAGGAACGTTGTGTAAAAAATTCAGCAACTTTCGATCAGTATCGAGCAGTCCGAAGCTCTTTTAGTGAGCGTTGTCCGACGCTAGCGATCTACACTCCTATGTCTCTTGAATGCTCACAGAGACTAGGGTTTGGTGGAAACCCTTCTAGAAGAAAGCTAGGAGGTCAAGGGAAGCTTAGAATATGAAATCATGCCACCTGAGAGAAGAGCCAAGGCAGCATATATATAGGCTACGATAGGGACCATAAGAAGTCAATAAGGAATAGGCTTCCTTATGGAATTAGGAAACCCTAATTCGAACTGAATCAGATTCCTATTTCCATAAATTACAATTCATGCCAGTAAAGAATTATAATTGCACTCCTACCCTTATCTCAAAAATATATTTCGAGCTCCACGTTATTAAATGCTTATTATCTCCCCATGCTAAGATTACATATATCCATTAATTAAATATAATTACTGACAATCATATTTAATTAATTTCTTAAAATTCCTTGAGATTCTCTGCTTAACTTATCTGATATGTCGGATACAAAATCCACCTGCAGGGTTTGACATAATCAAAACTTATAAGCTTTCTCAAGGGGATATCATCAATCCCAAAATTGAGACATGGATTCCATCATTAATTAATATCCACCACACAATTAATATTGCCACCCAATCCAATGAGATATTGACCCATTTAAGGATCTCACCCTTTTAGGGATCAAAGTATAAATATCAAATGTACGTGTCTATAAATTAAATTAGGATTTAGAGCATAAGCACTCATAATAGCAGTTTATGTTGCTGTATTGCAGTTTATGTTTATATACATAGCTAGCATGACATGTATGTTATGCACTTGCATTGCTGAGCTGTTAGACCAAGTAGCTGAAAACATGGTAATAAGCCACGAAAGGCTAAAGCTTATGGGCCCGGGTGTGTGAGTCATGGTGTATGAGTTGCATTTTAATATTGCATAAAAACTGTCTTTGTGTTGTGCTGAGCTGTTTATATGCTTAAACTTGCATATTATTTTATCTAGTTGTTGTGAGCCGTGATTTTGCTCACGTCCACACAGATTTCTTGTGCAGGTACCTCTTTTATGAAGCTGAGTTAAGAATTGCACTGCCATGGGTTTGGGGTTGCTATGGGTTGACCACAAGAGTGGTATTTTGTCGGAAAATTATAAAATACAGTTTAGTTGTAACTTTTGCAAGATGTTGTAAACACTTAACTTTTACGTTTGGTTGTGTTGGATTAGTTTAATGTATAATACTTTGGATGTGTGAATATTTTAAAATCTATAATAAGGTGTTCTTGTATAAATCTGTTTATCACATGTTAAACTTAATGTTGTTGATTAGTTGAGTTGTATTACCAGGTGTTCCGACCACGCCGGGTCGGGGTGCCATAATTCGGACTTTCGTTATGCGATTTTTTGGGTTAATCAGGGATAATGTGACAACAAAGTTAAGTATGATTAAGATTAATGAATTAAAGTAATGACGTGAGATACTGTGCGGTTCATGTATGACTTTGATTCTCGTTTCTTTTAAATTAGAGTAGTCAGGCCACAGTGGGAAGTCGTGTATTCTATGATAGTGCATAACCTAAGTAGGTTTGATAAGTTCTGGGAATGCTACGTGGGCAAACACTTGGTCATGACATGCTTTCACATGCGGTGGATGTGTTATATCCTTAACGAGCATTGGGCAGGACCATGTAGTTCAGAGATAGCCAGATGATCTATGTTATATCCTTAACGAGCGGTGGATGGGTTTATATCCTTAACGAGTGGTGGATGGGGATCACTGGTATAATACGATGAGTCGTGGCAATAGATTTGATGTAATGTTGTTCAAAGTGTTGTATCCCTGACATGCGGTGGATAGTTTATATCCTTAACGAGCGGGGGATGGACCGACATGGTATCCATGAATGCGGTGGATGGTTTATATCCTTAACGAGCATTGGACATAATAATGGTATGCCTATATATGTGAAACGATTGAGTCTGTTCTTTCTAGAGAATATGTTGATCATCGGTCTTCGAGTAACAAGACGATAAGAGTCGGTTAACGATGTTTAATAAATAGAAGATATTACTTAATAGAGCTATATCTTATAACTTCATAAGCTTGTTATTTACTTCAGATAACTCTGATGTTTGTAATAGAAGCAACTGCTATTTGTAACAAGTTTGTTTTTATTACTATTCTTGTTGTTGACTAGTACTGTGTGGTGTGAATCATTAGTGACATTTACCCGTCATTTCCTATGGATCCAAAAAGGAAATTTATTTTCCTCTATTTTTGCTGCTCCGGGGCGTGACACAGTCCCAGTTTGGGATAGTTATGAAAAGTCCTTGTGTGATGGGACATATATGGGAAATAATTCTTATGTGCTTAACTGTTTATTAAGGCATATATGAATATTTTAGTTTGTTAATTTTATAGAATGTTAATTGTTAGAGATCACTTCTGTATCCATTAGGGTTACTTTTGTAAGGGCGAAGTGGACACATTATATAATTAGTAAGTTAATTAGCAACTTCATAATATTATGTGAGACCACTTATGTGACTCATACATGATATAGACAAACACTCATTTAAGTTTGGAATAGTTTTAATAAGTTTCATAACTAGTAGGGGTATAATTGCAAAACTGATAAAACATGGGAAGGCTATTATAGAAACCCAAACTTAAAGTCACATGCCAAGAGACACATGGCTAGTGACTTATAGGCATGAGTCTTCTTCATTAAGCTAGGATTCATTTACAGAGAATTGACGAACATTTCGCGAGAATTCTCGACGACGCTCGCGATGACAAACAACGTGTCGTTTGACTTTCAATTTCAAAACAGGCTACGTATTTGGACTCCTGGAGGTGAGTCTAACGCGGTGGTATAAATCTTATTGCATTTTGAGACAGTTTTTTTTTACGCCCTAATTCGGGAATCTAGCTCATAACTTGTAATTTGTATATAGGAATTGCACCCGGAATTTGTTAGGGTCTTAATTATGCAATTAGGAGCGAAATCCTTGAGGTGAGTGGCAATAATTATGAAAATTGGATAATGCATGGTTTGAGATTAGCTTTGTGATGATTAGCATGTCAAATGGTATAATTTAGCATGTTTAGTTATTATTGGGCAAACACATGTGGTTAAAAAAACTCATTTATATGGAGATAGCATGATATGATGAATTTATATGAGCATGTTGAATTGTATATTTGGGTCAAAGGGAAACTTGTACTTGCCATCGAAGTTATGAGACCAGGTGCCAAATTGCCATGAGGTTGCATGCTTGAAAAAAAGAGGTGTGGATCTCGGTTAGTCACGCGGACTAATGGAGTAGTTGCGGGCTAACGTGAAAGAGTGGTCGGTACTTGCATTCCCGGAGACCATAGTTATGTGTAAAGATGAGATTGAGCATCGCTATTATTCATGTTTTTAATTGTTGCCATTAACCAGCATATAGCTAATATAGTGTAGTGGTTATTAAATAACCATTGTAGGTGATAAAAAAGGAGCTTCAAAGAAATAAGGAAAGGAAATGGCAAATGCGAGGATGCATGGGATTTTGGGGTTGACTAGTATTAATGTTGATAGTTCTATGTTTTGTACCCAAACTTGCTTTATGACTAGAACTAGTTTTGTACTTGTATTGATTATGTTAAAAGTTGGTATTTCAACTCACGAGAAGTTAAAGTTGCATTATGGCTTCATTACGATGTTGGTTAAGCTAGTGATTTATATACACTCATCCACTTGAATCGTATAGTAGACTGGTAAGTTTATTTCGTGTAATATATGTTTTGTAGCGTGTTAGTTACGTTTAGTTTGGTCGCATTTTACCAGGTGTTGTGCGTGATTGGCTTTGTGTTATTTTCTTGATTAGGAGTTGCTGCAGAATTGGGTTCTGCTGCTGCAAACCAGTCGATCGGGTGTCTGGTCCAGTCAATTGGATCTTGTGTCTGGTTCAGTCGATCGGACTCAGGGTTCAGTCGACCGGACCTCTAAAAGTTCAGTCGACCAGACCGGATCAATCGATTGGTCCAGTGGATTCCAAGAGTTGTACTCTCTGTAGTTTGTATGTCCAGTCGACCGGATCTCCAATCAATTAACTGGATTACCATGTTTCAAAATGAAATGTTTTAAAAAAATGTTTTAAATGGGAAAGACTTTTTGTAACTCTGATTTTAATGTTAATAATGGATCTTCAGGAGTGTAATGAGAGCTTTGGTGGCGTGTCACGTGTCTTAGAATCGTATGTGCGGTTCTGAGACGTGACAGAACATATCCAGTGAACATGTTTTTTATGCTAAAAAACATGTTCACTGGACTCGCAGTCCTGCAGGTTCTTTTCGGCTAAAAAACATGTTTACTGAGTATATTCACCCAACCCTATTTACTAAAGAGCCTCACCATATATATTGAGGAGAAGTCACAAGTTGAAATTGTAAATTTAAAAAGTTGATAGTGTTGAAAAATAAATTGAAAAACTAACAGACTTGAAAACTAAAATTGGGTATGACACGGATACTTATGTGGGATTTATAAGATTTAAAATTTTGCTGAGTTAAATCAATTTTTTGCTGTTAAAATATTTATCCCAATTGATGAATTAATGCATAGTCGATATTGGCTCGTGGTATATTTGCATTCAATATTTAGCCCAATTGATGGGCAGGGTCAAAAACTGTCAATCGGTCACTTCAGAGACAGAGAGAACTATGCAGAGCTCTTCTTCGGAGTCTGAGAAACCGAAACCAGAGAAGTCAGAGTCGGTCGAGTTCAGGATCGGGCAGCGAGTCCACTCATGTGGAGACAGCCGGCGAATCGGTAGTGTGAAGTACTTTGGAGCAGTGGAAGGGTATTCAGGAAAGTGGGTAGGCGTTGATTGGGACAATGGAGAAGGGGGCAAGAACGATGGTTCTATCAATGGGATTCCTTATTTTCAAGCCCATTCCCCCAAATCAGCTTCTTTCGTTAGGCCCCACAACTTGAGCGCTGGCATTTCTCTCTTGCAAGCTCTTGAAATCCGATACCGAACCACTTCCACCAAAGAAGAAGAGGGTAGGGTACCCATTCAAATAATCTCCATCTTTCTCTCTCTACATAAACACAATGTCTGTATATATATGGAATAGTTGTTTAGTCTACTTTATTATATTTAATGTTATATGTTGTATCATCTTGTAAATATATACATAAACGAGTAACATGATACTACTTCGTAGTTTGAACTGAAGCCATCTTTTGCTGGGAGATAATAAAAAAAGAGGGGGAAATGTTGTCCATCACAAATCACCTTCATAGATATTACAGTCAAATTTTTGTATTTTAATTAGGCTAAAATACACTTTAGTATAGCAAACTTTCACTTCGGCTTATACGTCAGATTGCAACACTTTGGGCCCTCAATTTACAAATTACAATCGTTAACTGCGTTACAAAGTTATATGCGCAACATAGAGTTTCAAGTTGGGCCTGTACTTATTGGGAAGTTTCACTTTGGCCCTATACTTGTAGCGAAGTTTCGCTTTGGGCCCTCTATGTAGTACATTATGTTATTCATTTTTAACGCCATTAAGGATTGTCCTTGATTGAAACAAGATTGAAAATTGAGGGCCCAAAGTGTTGCAATCAGAAGTATAAGGCAAAAAGTGAAACTTGGGTGTAAGTGTACGGTACCAAAGTGTTTTTTTAGATTTTTATTTATTTGGATAGTATTTATGTGATATTTTGTGATTTAACAATGATTTTTAGTAATTACTCTGGCGTTGTCATGGTTTCAATAAACCAACTTACAAAAAGGCACAACAAATTTTACTTTGGCACACCTCTCTAAGAAAAAATGTAAACCGGCACACCTTCGCTCTCATCTCAATCCGCCGAACACACACAAAGGCTGCGTTCCTTTTTCCCCTATTACACACACATATATACATATGAGGGGCTTATAAGAAAGTCCTTTTAAGGTGGTTATGTGGCCATAATACCATGGCAATATGATATGGGAAATGGGTGTGGAACGCCATATACACTAACATGTAAATCACCATCCTTTATGATACCATTATGTATCAACTACTATTAAGCATTTGTACCCAAAAGGAAAAAAAAAAGGTGTATTTTGAAGTTGACAAAACCCATTTTATGTAGCAATTGTCTACTTTTGCTAACTTCGGATATGTTTTGGTGAACAAAGAATGCCATGTTTACAAAATCCCAATTGCTTATTTGAATACTGTATCCCTCATGTTGCAGATGAGATGTATGTCTTTTCTGCTGGAAATAGAAGAGTATCTGTCCAGCTTCTTGGCAAGGATGAAATTCAAGAAAGGCTGAGTCGATTTGACGAGTTAACAGGTGCATCACTATCCTATTTAGGTGTTAGCTCGTCAGGACCCCCATGCCAAATCGGTGATATTGTGCCAAGTAAGTTGGTTTCTGTTCTGTTACCGTCTTTTAATCCATGTTGCACGGTACATACATGAGACAAATAAAAGTCATGATATGGACACGGGCATAGAAAATCTAAAAAATGTAGATACGGACATAACTTATTTACTTCAATAAATATAAATACAATCAATTGTGCCCACTCCTGTTTATGAAATTTCCAGGTAAATCCATTTACCTATCTCCCATTTTATTATATTAAGAAGATTTTATCAAAATCTGGTAAGCATTTTCAAAGGAGCAATCGTGACATTCTCTGACATGAACACATCACCCAAATTGAAGTGTCCGTGCTGTAGCTTTCAATTGTGTATTTGACTTTTGGTGTTCAGTGTTTAGTCAAAATACCTGCTCAAAAACTTATCAAAAAGAATAAATATATAAAAAAATAGAAAAACTAGTACTGCTCAGACTAAACATGTGTCTCTCATGTTTGATTACAAAAGAATGACATTATATTGCAGTGTTATACTTAAAATGTTTTTTGTTGCAGATCTAAAGGAGCTTGATTTGACTGGAAATTTGCTTACGGAGTGGGAAGTATGTTTTTTAATCTGCAAAATGATAATTTCACACACACACACACACACACACACACACACACACACATATATATATATATATATATGGGCTAAGCTTGTTAGCATGTTTGAGTTTGGTAGAGTACAACTGCTGTAGTTTGATAATATTCTTCCATTGTTTAGAAGGATCTTTGTCATTATGACGTATTATTTTCAGTTTTATCATGAAAGATATCGAACCAGGCCACAGAATTTTTAAATCCTAAATGTGAATATTTGAGCCCATCACTCTGCTATTATGCAATTATATGGAAGATAGCATATGAGATAAAATCAGTATGAAAGAGTTTCCTTTTGATGGTTATATATGTACGTACACACACACACATATATATATATATCGACATGTATATTATGGTTTGATACCCCCATGCATTTTTGTGTCAACGGTTGTATAGGCCAGCAGCAATTCCCTTGTGCTACGTACTTTGCAGTGGACTACACTTTTCAGCAATATAACTTGTGTTTGTTCGATACTTCGATATGTTGTAGCATGAGTATTAGGGTCCACATTAGTCTAACTTTTGCTCCTACGTGGTTGAAGCTAAATCTTAGTTAGGTCCATTAGGAAGCAATGATTCTTAGGTAACCATGTACACTTTGCCATTTAACCTTAGACCAAGCCTTGGGATCAAATGAGGAGGGTGTAAGTATGAGATTATTGGACTTTTCCCATTTTAAAAGAAGTTGCATATATGTTACGAGTATCTTCCTCTTCTGGGCTGTCATCATCCACACTTTGTCAGAAAATGGCTATCAATTCGATTTCCTTCGGTTTTTTTATTTTTAATTTTTTTTTATTTCCTATTAAGTTGTCTTAATTGACAAAACCAGCTATAGACTACTTCATTCCATTTTTTTAAACTCTCCTACATCATCCACACTTAGGTCACTTATAAAGTTTTGCAAACTTTCAGAAAATGCTACATTTGAATCCTTAACAGATCATCGGATTAGGATAATAGAATAATTTGAGAACAACATAAAAAAAAAACTCGCAATACAAAATCCAAGAACCACGTACGTGTCAATCCACACTTCTTTTGTAAATAAAAAAGATGTCAACCTAAAGTAAAAAAAATAAAAATTCAATCAACTTTTGATGTTATAGCAAGCATGGATTCCAATATTCAGACAACACGATTACCAGAAAAATTAAAATTAGTGTTGTGAGAGTTGCATCCAGTGTTGTATTGAGTTGCTCCATAAGTTGTGCATGTTGAGGTGCAACATGCACAACTTATGGAGCAACTCAGCACAACGGGGCCGACATCTTTATAAGTTTCTCACCATCCAGGAAATTTGGCTGATATTGATGACGGACATATCCTAAAGGCTTTTGGAGCCACAAACCCCCCTTTTTGTACTGACAATTTAAGATGTTATGAAAATGATCGAATTGAATACATTGGGAAAAGCACAATATGGTTAAGTGGTGGTCCAAAAGGCTAATGAATCTCTAAACACATGGTGAATGACCGAATCTCAACCTAGGAAGCACGGACTCTTTGGAAAAGGCAGCTGCACCCGCACTGGGTGTGTACTACTTTAAAGGCAGCTGTACCCGCACTGGGTGTCGAACCGCCGCACCCGTGCTTCCTAGATCTCAACCCACTAAGAACTTGTCAGAGGACTAATGACACAAAGGCCAGGGACTCCATCATATTTTAGTTTGTTTGCTACCATGTGGATTTACGACCCTTTGGTTGATATAATGATATTTAACACTGGTAGTTTGTACAAAGAGTTTATTCGGTTGATCTCATTTTAAAAACTAACAAAAGCACTATGCCGTAGAGTAGTTGTTGCTGGCATGCTTCATAAACCAAACCAAACCAAACCAAACCAAACCAAACAAAACCAAACCAAACCAAGCCGTGTGTCCCAATCAATTAGGGTCTGTTGTATGAGTCATTTTTCTCCATTATGCACAATCAAGACCTATATGGTCATTTTAATTATATATATTCATATCCTGTTGCACTATATATTCCCATGTCAGTCTAGGTCTACCCCTACCTCTAACCATTCTAGGCACTACGATCCTATCACTCTTTCGCACATGTGTGTCTACAGGCCTTCGTTGCACATGGCCGAACCTTCTAAGTCTATTCTCCCTCAACTTATCCTCAATCTGTGACACTCCTATAGTCTCTCGAGTGTACTCATTTCTAATTCTATCTTTCCTAGTCTTCCCACACATCCATCTTAGCATCCTCATCTCAACTATGCTCATTTTGCTAATGTGTTGTTTCTTAGTTGCCCAACATTCTGTCCCGTAGAGCATAGCTGGCCTAATAGCTGCCCTATAAAATTTCCCTTTCAATTTTGCTGGTGTTCTGTCACATAATACGCCGGAAGCCTTCCACTTAAGCTAGCCTACTTGAATTCTATTGGTCACGTCATCGCCAATCTCTCCGTCTTTACTGATCATACTGGCATGCTTCATCAAAATATGAAATTATGGAGTAAATGTTACAGTGTCAGTAGGATATCCAAATTCTTCCTAGAGGTTCACTGGACAATCATATATGTTAGCTTGATCTAAGACATGAAATGTTTATTCACGGGCAAATATGCAATTTGGTCGTAGTTAAAAAAAATGACACAAACCTATGTTAGTAGGCGATTTGAAGATTAGAATTTGATGCGCTTATATGTACACACCCACATATATATATATATATATATATATGTATGTATCTATTTGATGCATGCATTACTTATTATGCAGTTTGTTGGCTCCGTCACTAAAGAGTTACCAGCCCTAGTTGCTCTCAATCTGTCTAATAATTGGATGGCACATGATATAACTGGGCTGCCACTGCTAAGCAGCATACGCATTCTGGTTTTAAACTATACTGGTGTAAATTGGATGCAGGTGAGCCGCTTTTACTATCCATTTCTGCCTCTCTTTCACTTCCTTAATCTTGTCGCTCAATTTCTAAGTATTATTTATTCACTAGGTTGAAGTTCTTAAACACTCACTTCCAGCAATTGAGGAGCTACATCTGATGGGGAATAAAATAGGGTCAATAAAGGTTTGTTACTTTCCTTTCTATAGAGATTCTACTGTTTTTCCCTTTGTTCCTAGGTTTAAGTTGCTAGTTTAAATTTTTGAGGCCTATATATAGGCAATAACAAAGAAGGAAATATACCAAAATACCCACTAGGGATGACATCACTCATGACCTAAGCCCTAATATACTAATGACCTATGTAGCACGGGCACGGACACGCGACACGGGTACGGAGGTACGGCTATTCCCAAAAATGTAGGGTACGACCGTACAGGTACGGCTAGGGTATGTTGAATAAAAATATATTGTTAGTTATAAAAAGAAGAAGAAGAAAAAGAAGAAGAAGAAGAAGAAGAAGAAGAAGAAGATATCCTACATATTATTCATCCAAAGCATATCAACAAAGCAGTCTAGCAACTTAACAATATTGTTTTAGCATTGAATTAAAAAAAAAGAAAAGAAAAAAGAATGAGAAGTCAGAGTTTCAGTCTCAATTTCCTAAAAGTACCACAATTTTAATTAAAAGCACCAGGACACGGCCAGAGGAGTGTCCGACACATACCCACGTGTGTCGTACTCGTGGTACCACGTGGGGGTACCGATACTTGTACAACCACCAAAATGAAGTACCTGTGCTTCCTAGTAATGACTAATTTATCCTCTAACAATTTACAATAAAGAAGATCATAGGGTTTAACACACATGTGCCTTTATGTCTGAGTATTTAATTTCCGTCAATGTGAAAGCTAGGTGGGTTCTTGAGAAAGAACAATGCTATGTGCATCGAAAAACTGCACATAAAGTGTGCACCGAAAAATCCTGGCCGCAGTATCAGTGGGGCCTGCTGCCAAAATCAGTGGGGCCCACTGCATCCTGCGGCCAGGATTTTTCGGTGCACACTTATGTGCAGTTTTTTGGTGCACATATCATTTCTCCTTGAGAAATTTTGCAATGTATCTGTGTCTTGCTTTTTTGAGAGATTGCGCATCCAAGTGTCAACATGGTGTCGTATTCGTGTCTGTGCTTCTTAGTCGGTGATTATTGATCAACTTGTTCTCCTTTTTTAAAATTTTCTCATTCTAGTTCTAAATTTTGTTTTCCCTTTTTCTAATCAGCCTACTTCCTCCGTTACTGTCCAAGGGCTCAATTTCTTGCGGCTTCTGAATTTGGAGGATAATCTGATAGCAGATTGGGATGATATCTTAAAGCTTTCTCAACTTACAAGGTATTCACATGAATATTATTCTTACCTTTTCAGTTCACTATGTAGTTTTTTTTCTTTTTCTTTATACATATATATACACATATTTGGTGCAAGTATTCATGTTTTAAAGCAATTACAATGTGCTTCATATATTCAGTTTGGAGCAGCTTCATTTGAATAAAAACAATTTAAAGCATATCTGGCACCCTGATTGTGGTACAATTCATGACCTTCTCAATGGTAATGAATCGGTTCAGAAAAGCCAAATGTGCTTCCAAAGTTTGCGTAGCCTTCTTCTAGGTAACTCTGGAACTCCTTTATGAGTATTTACATTTCCTTGATTTTCACTGTCTTACAGAGTATATTTGATTGATTCCTTATCATTACATTGAATAGGAGGTAATAACATTGAGGATCTTGCTTCTATTGACTCGCTTAATTATTACCCCAATTTGAAGGTAAGGTTTTGTAGTTTAATCCATTTGATTGTCCTTAATCTTCTTGCTTGTCGGACACAGACAACTACTCAACACGCCAAAGCTGTGTCCTTTTTTTTGTTGGAATTTTTGAGTGTCAAACTCAACGTCGACATCATACAGGCATACAAATGGATTATTTTAGTTTTACTTACCTAAACATAGTGTTTTGATTGATTTGTGTTTTGTCGTTTCAAAACCAAAATATTTGATTATTTAGACATAAAATGCTATGATAGTTTTTGAAAATTTGGACAGATAATGCTACAGTGTTTTCTGACTAATAATAACTGCACACAAAATTTACATATTTTGTATTACATTTTTTAAATCCATAACAATTGTACATAAAATAATAAAATTTTCGCATCCTTTCTTGTCGTGTCCTTATTTTTTAGGATTTGCCGAGCCGACATGTCCATGTAGTGTCGTACCTTTGTCGGCATGTCCGTATCCGTGCTTCCTAGGTGAACACACAGACATTATGTGAATTGAACTCAGTGGAAGGTTGAAGTGAGGCTGCCGAATTGTACTGTCGATAACGGGGGATCACTTGCACTGAAATCATGAATATGACCTCTGATATGTACTAGAGCTCATCTTTTCTTTCTTTTGCCATAACTCATTCTATATCAATATGTTTCACTCTAAGTTCTGGATACCATAGCCATCTATGGAGTAATTTTCACGTCTTGTTCTTCAGTCCTCGCTCCTTACCTGCCCAAACACTTCGAATGCAGCTGGGTTCATGCAGGTGCTCTTATGCTTCAGAAGGAATTTTGTTGCCCCATGACCACTTTTTTGTTAAGCCTAAATTCTGTGTATGCTGGTGTCCAATCATTGGCTCTTACGCTATTGATTGCATGACCTCTTCTATTATTTTCCATTTTAAATTTGACTCAAGGGGAGAAAATTGGAGGTATGTATGCTAAGTATAGTCGTCAGACGAGGGGGATGATTTGGTTGACTTCTAATCAGACTCTGTGTACGAGTACTACAAGATTCTGCTATGTTACTCTTTGCACTACTGCCAGTTTTGATATTGAATTGGTAGTCTAGCTCTCACAGATTTTATTCCTCATGTCTTTCTTTTGTGTCTGACATAGGGAAACATTCATAATTTACGATATGAATTTTGTCTCGTTACGAGGTTTTGGGACAGTGAACCTTTGACAAGATTCTCCTTCAGTTGAGCCGTTGAGGCACCCCCAAGATAGCTGGAAATGGATTATAGGCTGCAACGGTTGTGGGTAGCGTAAAGAAGAGAGAGTTCGTGTTTGATTATCCACTCATACACCAAGAGGATCTCGAGGAGAAGTTTCTTGGGTGAAGATACCACAGTCTAGAGAATGAGATAGAAGTGGGCAGATTACGTCGATAAGAATCTGCATAGAGAGCTAAGAGACCAAAGATAGACTCTCTTACCTCTTGCACTAAATTAAATGGTTAGGATTGGAATGAATTACTGAGGTGGGGTGCACATCTGTTTAAACTAGCCAATGCACATTATTAGTGTGGGCACAGTTAACGAGCGACAATCATGACGGTGGCTGCACGTGCCTTGGACACCAAAAGATATCTCAACACAAGTAGATATACTGCTGGACATCCGACCAATCTGTCGAACTCTTAGGCTTTGTTTGGTTGTTGGATTAGTGAGGGAAAGGAATAGAAAACATAGAGGAAAACCTTTTCCTTTGTTTGGGTTGTTACGAAAACAATGAGGAAAATAGGACAGAAAAGAGAATAAGTTGAGAAATGAATTAAACATTTTGCATGTTGGGCGTCATTTCCCTTTCTTTTTTCGTTTATTACAATTATGTTTTAGAAGTTTTTAATTTTCAATGTTATTTAAGCATGAAGGAAAACACAGGGGCAAAGATGGGGGAACTAGTTTTTCTTTCCCATCTCTTTTCCCCACGAAATCCATGAACCTAAACTGTGATAATCCATTGATATGTTCACGGTAGAGCCCGAGGGCACGACTTGTTCAATCACTAGGCCAAATAGGCCTCCTACACATTTCCCCAAATCTAAGTTTAGGCCTTCCTCAAGGCATACTCATTCCAGTTTGTAATGAGGAGATTATAAATGTACAGCAGCCAAGCTCAGTAATCATAAGTCATGCCCCAAACCTAATGTTTGGGTTTATCCAGAAGAATTGGGAGTCTAAGGGTGCCAACTAGCTAACACGACATGGCAGTGTCGTATTTGGATGAAATGAGGTACCACAGATGGTTCTGGTGGGAAGCAAGCGTGTGCTTTCTTATTTATTGGTCACTTGTTGTCGGTTGTACAGCAAACATCGTTTCTTTCTTCTTTCTCCTTTTGCGGTAAACAAGAATTTTGTCTAAAGAAAATAATAGAAGTAACGAAGGGTGGGGATTCACCTCAATCCCTCATTGTGACTTGTGATTTGTAATGCTAATCTTTAGTTGGCATGAAGATTTTGGGATGGCAAATCTTTTACGAGATTCTCTCCTGCCATGGCTTTAATTTGTGACCAACTCATTCTATTGGCCCCCCTTTCTACATTCGTCAAGTTTCATTAAACAATATTTTAGAAAATAAATATGGGTGAGTTGAAGTCAGGATTTCATGATTTCCTTAATTGTTTTCTGGCATCAAAATTCAGGTAAACAGATGGCTTTCTTAGAAAAGTTATTCGATTGGATTATTTGGTTGGAAGGCATGGTAACTTCAGAAAGTACAGATAATTTTAATTGGTTCATATATTTGATTCTAAATTTGTGTGTGTGTGTGTGTGTGTGTTGCTAAAGAGAGAGAAGATATAGAGAAAATGAAGCTTAACCTTTAGGTTTAGCCAACATACATATATATACTATATAGCAAAAAAAGAAGATTACAATAATAACCTTAGTACTAAACTTATATTCTAACACTCCCCCTCAAGCTGGAGCATAGATATCTATCATGCGCAGCTTGTTACAAAGATCATAGAACTGTCCCTTATTTAATGCTTTAGTAAAAACATCTCCTAACTGATCACTAGACCTAACAAATGAAGTAACAATTTGCTTTCGCATAACCATATCTCTGATGAAATGACAATCAACTTCAATATGCTTGGTTCTCTCATGAAAGACTGTATTACTTGCAATATACATCGCTGTTTGATTATCACAATGCATCTTCATAGGCTCACTGCTCAAAAAACCCATCTCCTGTAGAATAGCTTTTACTCATAACAACTCATAAGCAGTACGAGCTATAGCTCTATACTCGGCCTTTGTACTTGATCGGGCAACTACATTTTGCTTCTTGCTCTTCCAACTAACAAGATTTCCACCAACAAACACACAAAAACCTGATACTGACCATCTATCAAGATTATCTCCAGCCTAACTTGCATATGAAAATCCTACTATATCCAGGTTATTTGAAGGTCTCAAGACTAAACCTTTTCTAGGAGCACCTTTCAATTATCTCAATATACGACATACAGCCTCTCAATGTGATAGCTTGGGATTCTGCATAAACTGACTAACAACCCCTACAGAGAATGTGATGTCAGGCCGAGTCACAGTTAGATAAATAAACTTACCTACAAGTCTTCTATACCGTCCAACATCATTAAAAACTTCTCCATCATCCTTACAAAACTTGATATTTGAATCCATTGGAGTGTCAACAGGTTTAGACCCCTTTAACCCCATCTCATCTAGCAAATCAAGCACATACTGTCTTTGTGATAGTGATATCCCCTCTTTGGACCTAGCTACCTCAATACCCAAGAAATAACGGAGTAACCCTATATCTTTCATATGAAAATGTTTACTCAAATGAGACTTCAATAATTCTATACGTTCACTGTCATTGCCAGTAAGTACTATGTCATCAACATAGACTGCTGGAACAATCGTACCTTTCTCACGGTGTCTCACGAAAATTGAATGATCAGAAGTGCATCTTTTCAACCTATACGTGCTCTCAACTTGACTGAACTTGTCGAACCAGGCGATCGGATACTGTTTGAGACCGTAAATAGCTTTCTTCAACTTACAGACCTTGTGGGACTCCCCCTGAGCAACATACCCATGAGGTTGCTCCATGTATACCTCCTCATGAAGATCACCTTGAAGAAAAGAATTTTTGATAACAAGTTGATAAAGAGGCCAGTCTTTAGTGACAGCGACAGACAATAAAATACGAACATAATTTAGACGAGCCACAGGGGAGAAATTCTCAAAATAATCAACACCAAAGGTCTGAGTGTACCCTTTTGCCACTAAACGAGCTTTCAATCTTTCAATTGTACCATTAGGATGATACTTAACCACGTAAACCCAACGACAACCCACAACATGTTTCCCAGAAGGAAGGTCAGTTAACTCCCACGTACTATTCTTGGATAATGCCACAATTTCTTCATCCATAGCACTCTTCCAGCCTAGAGTGGACAATGCCTGAGTATGAGACTGAGGAATAGAAATAGAAGACAAAGCAGTAACTAACGAACGAAGGGATGAAGACAAATTAGAATAGGACACAACTTGATCAATAGGATGTTGAGTGCAAGAACGAGTACATTTTCTAAGTGCAATGGGAAGATCAGGAGATGGAAGAACCTCAGTTGAAGTTGATGATGGAGGAGGAGGAGCAGGCGGATCTTTAGTACTTGATGGCTTCTCATGACGGCGATACACCTGCAAGGGTCGAGAGCTAGGAGTTATAGGCAAGGGAATGGGGTGGGACGGATCAACGAGATCAACTTCCAATGAAGCACCTGAGGACGAGAAAAAAAATGTTCCTTCAAAGAATGTAACATCAGCACTAACCACATACTTACGAATTTGAGGATTCCAACATTTATATCCTTTTTGTGTGCGGGAATATCCCATAAAAACACATTTGGTAGCACGAGGATCCAATTTATCATGACCCGGAGTAAGCACATGAACAAATGGAACACAACCAAACACACGTGGTGGCAAGGAAAACAATGATTTATCAAGATATAAAACAGAATGAGGTATGCCACCACGTAGAATAGATGAGGGCATGCGATTTATAAGATGACATGCAGTGAGAACCGCATCCCCCCAAAACTGTTTAGGAACATGCATATGCATCATAATAGTGCGTGCAACCTCAGGAAGATGTCGATTTTTACGTTCAGCGACACCATTATGTTTTGTATAACCACAAGAGGATTGATGAATTATCCACTGAGAATCATAATAAGACTGAAGAGTTCCTTTAACATATTCTAAAGCATTATCGGATTGCAAAACCCGAACTGTACAACCAAATTGAATCATAGTTTCCTTGTGAAATAATTAAAAAATAGAAGAAATATCTGAACGTTCTTTCATTAAAAATATCCAGGACATCCTTGAACAATCATCCACAAAAGATACAAAATAAGAAAAACCTAACATACTCTTATGTCTAGACGGACCCCAAACGTTGGAATGAACCAACTCAAAGGGAGTGGCCCGACGGTTATTTTGACGTAATGGAAAAGACATTCGATGGTGCTTACCTAATTGGCAATCCTTACACTCTAATTTATTCATAGACCTAAAGGAAGGAAAAACAAGCTTCAATGACTGTAATGACGGTTGACTAAGCCGACAATGCCACTGATGAGGTGAAACAGCTGCGTGGAAAGTGGCAAAATTATTTGTAGATGGATGTTGTTCAAGGTAATAAAGGTCATCTCGCTCACGACCTCCACCAATCATCTTCTTCGAGCTGAGATCCTGAAAAACACAATGAGAGGCATAAAAGGTTATAGAACAATTTAGAGATTTAGTGAGTTGACTAACTGATAAGAGGCTAAAGGGAAATTGAGGAACATAATTTACAGACGACAATGGAAGAGATGTAGTAGGATAAACAGGGCAGTACCAAGAATAGGACAAGACCTACCATCGGCCAAAACAATTGAGGACTGTGTTGGTGGACTAGTCAATTGTGAAAATACATTGGATTTACTTGTCGTATGGGCGGAAGCTCCGGAGTCGATGACCCATGGGGAAGGAGCAGATGAAGAAAAACAAGCAAGATTACCAGACTTAGCATAACCAACAGAATCATATGAGAATTGTTGTTGTTGTTGGACTAACTCATCCCGAGAAAGAGTGACAGGCTCACTAGAAGATGCAACGGCTGGTGGAGTTGGAGTACTAGAAGGAGCAACGGCTAGCGGAGTGGGAGCACTAACTTCCTTGTGACGGCCAGAAGAATCATCAAAAGTGAACAAAGCTGGATTACTTTCCCAGGGCTTACCATAAAGGTCATAACATCGATCGACGGTGTGATTGTCACCCCTACAATGGGTGCAATGAAGAAAGCCAGTCCTACCCCGACCTCTACCAAAACCACGGCCACGATTTGAATTACCCCCTCTTCCTCGATTATTAAAACCAGGACCACCACGACCACGATTATTAGGAGGAAAATTGCCTCGTCCATGAAAGCCCCCCTGATGTCCGGTAGATGTAACTAGAGCAGAATTAGCTTTTTCTGATGACTCAGAAATGGAAGAAGACTCAGTAGTGACACGAAGGATGCGAGAATACACATTACTCAACGAAAGAAGGTTGCCATCTCCCGCCAAAATGTGGGACCTAACAGACTGAAGAGAAGGATTCAACCTTGCAAGAAATTTAGAAACATAAAATTCCTCACGTTGTTTCTTAATCACATCCACATCATTGGTAACTGGATGGTAGTGGGTCAACTCATCTAATAAACCCTAGAATGAACTGTAGTACTCACTAACCGGCTTGTCATTCTGTTGAAGAAGGAACAAACTTTGATAAACATTATAGACCCGAGAAACATTCTGATCCATTGAAAACATCTCATGAATAGACTCCCATATTTCCTTGGCTGAAGATAAAACATCACATTTGTAGAAATAGATGACTTCATGCTGTTCCACAACCAAGATGTAACAATATAATTTTCAGAAACCCAATCTTCATACTCTTTACTATCCGTGGAGCGGGGATCAGACATAATGTACTTGAGTTTCTTTCGACCACCAAGAGCAACCTTGATAGCCTGAGCCCATATAATAAGTAATTGGACCTATTCAATTTAATGGTGGCAATTTGCATATTGACAACATCAGACGAGGTCTTGGTCGAATCAGACATAATGAAATCAATAGACAATGGGAGCCTTAATACGAATAAACAGATTAATACCAACAAGCCAGAGTCAACATCAACAGGATAAACACAAGTTGAACTAACCAATTAGGTCCATAGATGGACCGGAACACTACGGTTGGATGAAACACCTATCAAAATAGGGCAGTCCCTGTCAAACTGGATGAATTTGCCCTAATATCTGTCGGAGAGGAAGAAAAAATAAAGGGAGAAACCAAGGCAGGTTTTAGCTAGGGTTGGGAGGGGTAGAAATATTGTCGGCTGGGGTGGGTAGGGTTGTGTAGGTGTGCGATTAGGTCATGGGGGTTATGGTGGGGCTTGGCTGGGGTTGGGTAGGGCTGGGATGGGTTCGGAAAGGGTTGGGTAGGGTTAGATGGGCTGTCGGCTGGATGTGGGTAGGGATTGGTTAGGGTTTTGGGGCCATGGGGGGGGGGGGGGGGGGGGGGGGGGGGGTGGGTTTCAGCGAAGGAGAGAGGGTGGGGCTGGGTAGAGTTGGCTGGTGTGGTGGGGCAGGGAGGTGATGGTGCTGTTAGGTTAGGCTCTTGATACCATGTTAAAGAGAGAGAAGATAGAGAGAAAATGAAGGCTTAACCTTCAGGTTTAGCCAACATACATATATATACTATATAGCAAAAAAAGAAGATTACAATAATAACCTTAGTACTTAACTTATATTCTAACATGTATATATATATACTTTTACTTTTTACTGATCGTGTATTTTCGTCAAATTTAGAATGTGAAAGGTTAAATGACTTAGATCTGTCCTGTGGCTTAAGCGGCACATATAGGGAAAATGGACCTTATAAGAGCATATAGATGTGTCTGATAATATGATAAGTTGACAACTGGTTAAGTGTTTCTTCCTTGTTTACTTGTGCTTATTTTTAATGATTATATAGTGTTGTAGACAAGCCTGAGTGGCACTCGTCGAGTGCTAGAGCGGCAATTGGTGACTGCCATGTGGCAATCACGGACTGCGCTTTTCATGGCAATTCGGGCAGAGGCCACCACCAACTCTGTGGGTAGAACTGATTCGGCTCCGTAGACCAAAGAGAAAGGAGTCGCCTGAGTTGGTTGTCTCTTGGAGGTTCTGTAATTACGGAGAAAATACTATTTTTGGTACAAGTTCTTGAATATATTTTCTGTTTTTCACTGTTTTGTATTTGAATTTGGTGAAAAAATACCAAGTGTAGCCAGATCATTTTTTCCCGACTTTTTACCATATTTGAAACTATGTTCCTTGTATTGAGGCATTAACAGATGCTAAATAGAAGGCTCTGTAACCGTCTTTACACAGAAAAGTTCATCGCATTTATTTTTTGGTTTCCAACCAACCCCCCCACTCTTTTAGGTGGTGGTGGGGGGGAGAGATATTTCAATGACCAAGGTATACAATCTTACCACGAAACAAAAATAGCACACCCCTTGTTAGGAAAACAAACAAAAGTGACAATCTTACTACAAAAAAAAAGGAGAGCATATCCCTCTGCCATTATCGAAATAAATGAAAAATGTATGGCAAAAACAGTGGATCCTCGGGGCAGAACTAACAGAAAACCTAAACGTGGATATAGACTAGGCTATTCCCACTCAACTATTACAAACAAACATGGTCGAAATCGCGTATCGGGCACCATGACGGGAAGCTCCAAAATGACTCGGCAAGATGGTGAATCGCGAGTATCGGGCAATTACACAACAATATACGGAATTGAGATTCAGATAACTTTAAAAAGATGAAAATCTAAAAAGACATAAGATAACAAAATAAACCACGAACCACATATACTATCGTCTAATTCTTAGATATTGGCATTACTGAAAAAGTCTAACAACATTACACTATAGTCCTGGGCTTTGGCAAACAGTACGAAGGTACTTGTTAATAGTTACATAATCTAGATTTGCTATCTAATCAATAGCTTCCTCGTTATCGTAGTTTCCCCCACGACATCATGATACGAACCGGCCAATGTCCTCTCAATATATTTATGTAGCCGATTGCAAGACAAGTCGGTGACCAATGATCCTGAGACTGACTTGGGCAAGACGACTCGGTCATGGACGATACTTTGAACCGTCGAACAAAAAACAACCAAGAAGCAACAAACTAGGGAACCTGTAAGCATTGATGGCAATAAAGCGGGTTGGGGAAATTTGAGGGAATAGATTTGAAGTTAACAAAAACGATATTTTTAAAACTTGTAAACTAAAAAAGAAAAACTTTATCACTAATAATTTTAGATTTGATTAGTCCTTTACCTCGTTTAGTCTAGTGTACAACGATCATTAGCTTCTGTATTGATTGTTCTTTATGTGTGACAAGGATATAAGATTGTCTGACAATCCAGTTGCGGATCCTGGGAAAGATGGTGTGCCAAGATTTGTTTTGATTGCCCGTTTGGCTAAAGTTGTAGTTCTAAATGGGAGTGAGGTAAATTTAGGTTTTATGTTTGCCTATGTTGCTTTTGAAGGTTATTGTGACACTGATGCACCTTTGTTTTGTACAATTTTCAGGTTTGTCCTCGAGAGCGAAAAGACTCTGAGATTCGGTATAGTGCTTTGATTCACGTTCAACATGTACTTTAATCATGCCATGCTTTCTCATAGGCAATCAACAATTACTTTTAATCCTGCTGTTGCTAAGCATTCTATATCTAATAGACGCTATCTTAATCGCGGCATTCATAATAACCCTTTAGGATTCTCTATTTTGGATTAGTTTCTAGCTTACTAACTTTGTTGTGAAAGGCGTGCCTAGGCGCGAGGCGCAGGACTAGGGCCTCGCCTAAGGCTAGGTGCAGCCCCTTCAATCAGGCGCATGCGAGGCGCGCCTTTTAGGGTTTTTTTGCGAGGCGCGAGGCACACGAGGTGATCGCCCAGGCTATATCCCAACAGTTTACCAAAAAAACATAAAAAAGAAGAAGAAACGAGGGCAAGAAGAAATGAGCCCAGCAATCGCAGCCCAGGTATGTTCTTTTTTCTCTTTCTTCTTCTTCTTCTTCTTCTTCTTCTTTCTCCTTCTTCTTCCTCTTCCTCTTTCTTCTTCGCAGCCTTAACCAGTGGCAGCCCTAATCAGTCAAGTTTTTTTTTCTTCTTTCTTTCTTTCTTTCTTTCTTCTTCTTCTTCTTCTGGCTACTTCTTCTTTCTTCTTTTCCTTCGTCGCCATCATCTACTTCTCTGTCTGATTGTAACAGTCTTTTTTCTTTCTTTTCTTCATTGTCGGTGGGGTTTAAAACCTCTTTTGGCCCTTTTCCTTTGTTTTAATGAACCTCTTTTGGCCTTTTTCTTTTGTTTTAATGAAGTGCCCATTGCCCAGCTGTTATGCACTTGTCATATAATATAATATATAACCTTTATAATAGTAGTGGACATTATAACACAATATAATAGCTGGGCAATATAATATGAGTAATGCTATGCTTCCCAATTTTTTTTCCCAAAAATGTTGTTCAACAAATGTGGCCCAGTTGATATTGAAGTGATCCTATCATTAATGAAGAGGGTCTCATTGTCACATGTGTTGAGAAACACTTTTTGGGAATTTTTTTTTGGAAGTATAGCATTGCTCATATAATATATAATATAAGACTACAGTATAAGACAATATAATATATAATATGTAGTGAGACAATATAATATATAATATATATACTAGGCAGAAAATACTAAAAAACTAAAAAAAAAAAAAAATACTAGAAAGAAAAAATAAATAAAATAAAATAAAAATTTGTCTTAATGTCTTAATCTTTGGGTGGAGCACTAAGCATAAAATACTAGAAAATTTAAAAAATCATATAGAAAATACTAGTATATGTTAAAAAAGGGTAATCAGGCTACTATATTATAGATAAAAAAATATATGTATTTTTGCGCCTCGCTTCGCTCGGGTGCACGGCTTAGAGTGCGCCTCGTGCCTATGCTCCAGGAGACCGTTGCGCCTTGCGACTTAAATAATCTTGCTTACTAATGCTCGTTTGTTTGTTGTAGACCCTATATAAATATTCATATATTTGTATATATGGAGAGAAAAAACTGAAGGAGGGGTGGAGATGCAAATAGAAACATGGTAGCGCAAGAGTTAAATCCTGTCATCCATGCAAATTACCACTTCATCTTAAAAGCGGAAGCAAGTAATACTCGTCTTTTTGCTATAAAAAAAAAAATATCAAGGAAGCATGACTCTTCTAAAAGGTTGAAGAGTCCGTGCGCACTCGCACTCGCATCCGCACCCGCACCCGCACCCGCACCTGTATTGGCGTGGATTCTTCTCGGATGCGGGAAGGTTTTTTAAATTGTTATATATATATTTTAAAACAAAGGGGACTCCTACTATAATTTTAATTGCTTTGGAGTGGATTTAAGAATGTTGGGAGTTGAATTACATGTCAATAAGCTAGTATTGCTTATTTATGCTGGTTATTTGAGTTAATTATGTAAAAGAATCAAGACAATCTACACTTTATAATTATATAGCAGTAATTTTTTTTAATAACTTCTAAAAGTACCCCAGCTCCCGCACCCTTGATTTTTGGAAAGTAGACGAATCCCTGGCACCAGCACCGGTGCTTCCTGGGTAAATATTAATGCATTTTTAAAATATGATTGAAAGTGAAGAAGATAATGTAAGGTAATTTTTGAAAGTGACGAAGATAATGTATGGTAATTACAATTCGTGTGAATACAATCCAAAAATGTCATTCCAAACACACCATAATACAATTACATCCCGTAACAATGAATTCCGAAGTTGAAATTTGAAACACACCCAAGCATTTTATCATTTGCTTTTCAGTGACTAGGTGATGGTGGTGGTGGTTGTTTGTTTATATATATATATATATATGTATCTATATATGCCTTTTGGAGTAGAATTTGTTCTTGGGAACATGCTCTTGGGTTGATGATCACGTGGTTGCACACATAATTCAAGTGTAGGCTATACGTGAGATCACCGATTTAGTTAAACTGAGTCATGAATACATTTCATGATCATTCTGAGCAGACACTGTGGACATGAATAAATTTTTTTCCATCATTATCATATATGTTTTCAGAACTAGTAATATCTTTCCTGATTTCGTGTCCATTGACCCAAAAAAAAAAAAAAAACTATATTTACTAGAAAAAAAAATAAAATTCTTACAAGAACTCAGTGCTTCAAAATATTGGTCCTATAAGCTTAATCCGGATTTGAAGAGAATGTAACTAATTTGTTGTGAAATAATGGTCTCCAAGATCTAAGTTGTAGAAGGTTATCATTTCAACAGCAGTTTATCCAGTGATGATGTTTTCATGGATCATGCACATGATAGTGTTGGAATGTTTGGAGTAGCTATGTGTCGGTATATTATTCCCCAAAGGGTACTTATGTCTCTTGTATGATTCAAGTATAAATTAAATATTACAAGGGAGAAAACCCTTATCTAGTCTCCCTTTTTCCACAGCAGCCTTTCTTTTTTCTCTACTTCTTCTCTCTAATGCTTGGTGTGTTCATGAGACGTTAAACTAATACACGGTTGCAGGAAGTGAAAAATTGCCTGCTTAGCTTAGTTCTTGGCTCATCCATCTCCGGGAAAGTTCCTAGGGTGTGGGTGGGAGAAAGCTCAGGATTGGAGTATATGCATTTAATATTGGTGCTTCCCCTTAAAACACTAGCAAAATGGAGAACTGTTAGGTATTGGTACTTTAGTACTATGGTTAACATATAGTAATAGTTCCAGTGAAGTCAGTTTAAATATTTACTATGATTTATATGCACACCTTGGTGCCTGACAAATAGTTTCGCAATACAGATGTTCTGAATGGGCTGTGGGCTTACAACTTAGTTCTTAGACCAACTCCTTCAGCTTTTATTTGTAGCGGCATATTTGGAGTGAACTTATTTATCTGACTTGCAACTACTTCTGATGTATCAATATGTTGTTGCAGGTACATCCGCTTAGTCATGTCAAAATTGCATCACAATGCAGAAGAAATCAAGAGGCTCCATCCCAGGTTTGTCTTTTTTTTTTTTTTTTTCTTTCCCGCTTCTAGTTCACATATCTTGCAAAATTTGTCCGACTAATTTTGAGTGGATTTAAAATCTCTGTGCTCTTGGTTGACCGAAGTCGGAACATGCTTTACGAGAAAATTAGACATCTGTGGCTTGCATTGTACATGTGGTAAATCAGATTATTAGGGCTTCGTTTGGCTTGCTGATCTATAGAATGAAGAGAGGAGGAAAATGAGAAGGAAAACTATTTCCCCATTGTTTTCCCCATCTTTTTTTTTTCCATGGTTAAATAACATGTAGAAGTAACCATTGTCAAAACGTAATAGGAACTCAAGCAAAGAGGAAGGGAAGGGACTCACAAGTTCAAAATTTCTCATCTCATTTTCACTCTACTGTCTTTTCCTTCCTATTTTTTCTCGTTGTTTTCCTTATTTATGCGAACAAAGAAATTTTTTTTCCTTCGGTAATTTCTTGTCCCTATTAAATCCATGAACCAAACGGAGCCTAACATTATCTGCTTCAGGAGGGAGGAAATGAATTATACTATGTGTTATTTTCTCTACTTTCGTATTTGATGTATCCACATGTTGGGACGGTTTACTTGGTAGTTTCGCCTTAATCATGTATGTGAGAAGCCAAAATTAGGGAACGGAAAGAATGGAAGGTCTTAAGGTATTGACTCATTGTCATAGTGACTCATCCAAGAAGCGTAGACCTACTTAAATGGTCCAGTATCCTTGTCCTACCTGTGTTGGACACATCTTGACACATGTCCGATATGTCAAAATATGTGCTGTTTTTTTTTTTTTTTTAAATATTAATTTTTGTTTTAGTTGAACATGTGGGAAAACACGTGTTATACTCCCAACAAACATCGGGGTACATTCGGGACATAGCTTGTACTCCCTCCGTCCCATTTTGAGAGTCCATCTTTGGGAACTCAACTTATTAAGGGGACAAAAAGAATCTACACCCACTTTCCACAATTGCCCCTAATCATTACAAAAACTTTTTTAGTTTTGTCTTGGTGTAGATTTCAAGGAGGGATAATTTTGGAAAGTAAGTAAAAATTGTACATCAAATTTAGGAAAGTGGACACTATTTTGGGACATCCCAAAATGGAAGAATGGACTCTCAAAATGGGACGGAGGGAGTAATATTCTTAAATTCTTGAAAATGAAGAAGAAATTCTAATTAAGTAAAGTGTGGTTTCCCCTTTTTCTCCTAGACTTGATGTGGGGTTAAATGCTTTTGAAGTTCAAAATGGTCAACGATATTTTCATACCGATACGCAAAAATCGATTGTGAATTCAAACTGCTGGGAATGTGGAGTAAAATTACATGCATGTTTCCACAAATATGTATAAATTGAAATTTTAAAGCACAATAAATACATTTTGGAAACAATATAATAAGAAGAAAACAACAGTGGAACTGTGTAGTGAGAAGACTTGCTACATTTCCACAATGATGCTTAAAATCTTAAGTATTGATGGGGTCGTACAAATGGCCTACCCTTGCTTGTAGGCTTCCTATAAAATATCCTTAACCTGAACTAACACTTAATGGCTTCCGAATAAAAAATGTCATTATTTGTTTATTTATCTTCTCTCCAATTTACGACCAATGGTAATGCTATTCTCACCAGTGACTAAATTGTTGTTGATGTGGTCATATTATACACCGCTAATATCACAATCCAAGCATTTATTTGTTTTTGTGTTGTTACTTAGGAAGTACTGACTTCAAAGAAGGTAACGTGTCGTGTTCGACACACGAACACGACACTTTTCTAGAAATGTCGACGTGCAATATTTTTAGGCCTTTGTCGTGTCAACGTGCCCATGTCGTGTCGTATCCGCGTCGGTGTGTCCGTGTCCGTGCTTCATAGGTTGTTACTAGTCATCATCGTTACTGTCTCTAGTTGTATAAAATTATAATATCAGGAAACAATAATACTTATAACAATACTATTCTTAACATAGTTACTCATACTATATTTGGTGGTCTCTTAGTTATTTATCATGAAGTGACTGCAATGAAGCATAGCGACACACACGCCAACATGGACACAACATTCCCTGGACACGCCAACACAGCGAATCCTAAAAAATTACATGTCGACACCATAGGGAAAGTGTAAGCGAACCGCTGACACGTTACCTTCTTAGAAGTGTCCGTGCCTCCTGTAGTGCTTGAACACCTTTACATAGACGACGTGTTTACACGATAGAACCTTATATTTCGGAATCAAAGCTAAAGAAAGGGAAAGGGTACCTACATCGCTTTCCCTCCCCTTCCCCCTCCTCCAAGTGGGAGAATTAATCACACATTAACCAAGGTTATATAAAAGTGGAAATAGAAGTTTACTAAGATCTCATATTTTTAGTGTTAATTATTATTTTTATATACGTATGTATATATATATATATGTTTTTGACCCCATTACTTTCTTAACAGTATAAAGTTGCATTGGCCCAATATTTTAATCTATTTGAGGTATAATTTTCTTCAACCTTGAGAAAATATTTTAATTTAGCACTCAGGGAAAAAAAAAATACTGGAAAAAAAGAAAAAGACAACCACTGGATCTTGCTAAGGAAAGTATATTTAGGACAAGTTGGGTGATAACATTGGCCTGATCAGTCTACCACTCCCAGTGTCCCACATTGGTGACGAATGCTGGTTTTAATCAATATTACTCGAGTAAATTGATCTTATGGTGCTCATAATCTCCACCTAATAGCTTAAGCTTTTAGGTTGGATCTAAAGTTTCTTCAGGGGTTTATTTGGAATGATAAATTCGGAATGCTTTATCACCAATTGTAAGAACATTAGCCTATTCATTATCAACCTCTATTTTAAAGGCACTCTAACACGATTTGTACTTTTTAACAAATGCAAGTATGTCTTGCTTCTGCTTTTAAGTTGGTGATGGTGTTTTGCACATGAGGACATAAGTTGGGGTTGATGAAAATCCCATGCTCATCAACTTTGTAGCAAATCACTGTTTATTTATTTATTTATTTTATATATTTAAAATTACTCTATGCTTAAAATATATCAATATTGATGCATGTACGAGAAAAAAAGAAACAACAAAAAAAAAACCAAAGAAAAAATAGAAAAAGAAAAAAACATAGTCACTTTTTGTACCAAACAGAGCATTAAGATTATGAAAAGAAAGTTGCAGTTTAACTGGTCATAATCCTTTTAAGGGCAATAACTATGTTCTTTGGCCAACTAACCAAAGAATAAATTTGCAGTGTCTGCTGCATTATGAATTTGTCTCTATTATGCATGCTGGGTAACTTATTTTATTCTACTAGATACTTCCAGACTAATCAATTGGATTTACAAGCTTATGAAAGTAATTTTTGATTAAACTCTATCCTTCAATAGTCATGTTCTTATCTCTTACTGTCAGCCTAAACTTGATTCCAGATTTTTGGAGCTTAAAGCTTTTCATGGAATTGAGGATGAAAGGACATCAGCTGGGGCAGTGGGACCTCAGAAAATGGCTTCGGGACTTCTTTGTATGCTTTTAGGTTTTACGAGCTTCTTTTTGGTTCATTGATTTACTGAGAGAAGGGAAAAGAAAATACTTGGCAAAACACTTTTCTTTTTTTTTTTTGGTTCATAAGGAAAACATGAGGAAAAGACAATGGGGTGAAAAATTAGTTATAAATTTTGAATGTTTTGATTCACTTCCCTTCCTCTTTTCTTGATATCGTTTTAATTTAAAAAATAAAAAATAAAAGCTTAACTTCTAATGTTGTTAAAGCGTGGAGGAAAAAAATACTGTGGAAAAGCTTTTCTTCTTGTTTTCCTTTGCTTTTAATTTTCCTTGTCTAAATCCATAAACCAAACGGAGCCTAAGATTTAAAAGACAAATGATATCTCAATGTCCTAACTCCTATGCCTGATATATACACTTATGCAGCTATCGCTCTGAAATGTGTTGGAGCGTCCCTTGGTGAGAAACTCCCATTGACCAAAAAGTTGCCAGCAACTACGACGGTGAGTTGGCTTGTTTTAAAGAAGCGTCTCCAATATTTTCCCCTCCTCCTAGGAGTTATATATGCTAATAAGTAAAGATTGTTTCTAATTTAGGTTGGCAAATTAAAGATTCTTTGCGAGAGCTTTTTCAAGCTAAAGTCTATCAAGCCAAAACTGTTTCTTCAAGAAGAGGTTTGTATTTTTACATCATTCAGTTTATGTCAAAGTATTGTTTCTTGAGAAGTGAAATGTCGGAAGGTCAAGTGATTTATTCTTGTATAATTCCCTGCGCTGATGTACGTATTTGTTTTTGTATGGGCAGGGTTCCCCATTTCCGACATTGCTTGATGATGATATGGCATCGTTGATTGACGTTGGTATTAGCAACAACTCGACCATTCTGGTAGATGAAGAGTATCAAAAGTAAATCCATAATCTTTGTGACAAAACAGTATTTGCAACTTCTTAGATACTTGAAAGTTTTGTGGTATGCACACATAAGTCGGTTTGGTCAAGCAACTTTTTTATTTATTATTATTATTTTTTTTTTTTCCGTTTTGCCTTCCACACTTGGTAATTGGCTGTAGATTCCAAGCAACAAGAATTTTGCTGGTGTTTTGGCGGTGTAGAATTTCTTAATATAGTTGCTTAAGGTCCTGGAAAAACAGAGCTCAGCAATGATAGAAATGGAATTGAATTTTGATACTGGTTTGATGCACTGTGGAATAGGGATAATTAGATTTCAGTAAAATTTTTGTGGAAAATTTAAAAGTCAGTCGACTACTTTTTCCAAATTGAAAAAATATAAACAATAATTGAAAAAAATAAATAAAAAATCAACAAAATGAAAATAACACCAACTCTTGAAAACGTGATTTTTGTTTCAATCTACTCTTTATTGCATGTTGGAAACTTGGACCAAAACGTTATGATGATTTGCTCCCCGTTATAAATAGTTGTTCTTGAGGTTGTGAAGAGTTGCTCTCTAACGATATAAAGAGTTGCTCCCATCGTTGTGTAAAACTTGATGACTTAATTTTACACAAAAAAATTGACTCTTTTTTCCTAAGTTTCAAAAAATTAGTAGATTGACTAATAATTTTCATACAAAAAAGAGACTGATGTAATTATCCCTTGAGCTGCTACTAAACAGACAATGTGATATAGCGTATGGAATCAATTGATTTGGAATCTCCATCAAAATTCTGGAAAATCACCCATAATGAATGCTTTGTTTTATTTGTTGATTTAGTGGAGGAAAATAAGGAGACGGTATAGGGAAGGGAAACCCAAATTCTTAATATTTTGGGTTAATTAAAGATATATCCCTGTACTTAGCCTGTTTTTCACTTTGCCCTCTATACTTTTCATGTTACTAATACCCCTGTGCTTTGGACTAAAGTGAAACTGTTAGTAAATCAGTTAAATTTAACATACATAAGCCATGTTTGACAATAACTTTTGGGGTTTATCAATTAATATAAATTCCAAAAGTTAAAATAAATTATTTAACAAATAGCCTTAACAATTGCAATGGATCAAAAGCTATCTTAGACAATTTATGCCAATTGCAATTTTTTTTGGTTTTATCGTATAAGAAAAAAAAAGCTACCAAATGGTCCACGAGAGGTATTAGTGAGAGACGTTTGACACTACAAGGGGGTAGATTGAAAAATGTGCTCACCATAGGAGGTCGAAATGGCAAATACTCTACTAAACAAAGCTTCTTTTCTGTTAATTTAAATGAAATTGTTTACTGATTCAATTTAATCTAAATTACAGGGTATTGGTGACATGATTTGAAGTACATGGGGTAAAGTGAAAAACGGTCTAAGTGAAGGGGTATCCGTAATTTTTTTTTTTTTGAGGGAGCCCTAATATTATGTGCTAGAATAATATTGGAAATTTTAAAAAATATTCAAAGATTGTTGAAATCAAGAAAGATTGATGGTACGGAATGTGAAGTGAAAAAAATATGTTTATTTTTTATTCTGTTTTCTTTCATTTCCATAATAAAGTTGTCTATAACAACTAAACAAGAAAAAAATGTTTTTCAATGTTTCTTATTCTAAATTCATGAACTAAATAGAACCAAATGCGCATACGCTAATTAAGTCCGCCTACTTGTAGAGTTATATATATATATATATATATATATGTATAGAGGCTGGCTCTCCAATGGACATCTGTTTATGGATAGCGATAAAAATTTGACATTTAGCGAAATTTTCATTGCTAAAACCCTGGTCCGTAAAAGATTATATATATATATATATATATATATACTAGTAGGAGCCCTGCGCGTTGTGCAGGGAATTTAATTGTGTCGTTTCACGTGGTTGTTAAAAGTGTATAATAAGATGTTAAAACAGTTAAATAGGAAACTGTAAATGTAACTATTTAATCTAAAACTCTTCTCACGGAAGAAGTTGATAATTCTGACTATCTTATAAATGAGTAGTAAAGGTACCTAATAAAGCGCCACTAAAAATATATGACATAAGTAGGGTATTTTCTCTAAAAAAAAAAAAGGCCATGAATGTGTTTGTAGGCCTTAATTGATATTCGAATACAATCTATAAATCATGAATTTGAGGGAAGAAGTTGACCAAGATGTAAATATTAGTGACCAATTCATAATAGCTACTAAAATAGCCACTTTATTTGATATTTTAAATATTCCAGAACATAAATATTAGAGAAGAAGTTGACCAAAATGTGAAATTAGTGATCAATTCCTAAATAGCTACTAAAATAGTCACTTTTTAAAATTTTTTTAAAGTGAATAATAAATATCCCAAAACTTGCCGCCCTAAATGCAATTACACATATTACAATATATGAATCCTAAATTTGAGAGAAGAAGTTGAGCAAATTGTAAATATTAGTGACCAATTCCTAAATAACCACTAAAATAGCCATTTTTTTAAAAAATTTTTATGAAGTGAATAATAAATATCCCAAAAAATATTGACCCAAATGTAATTAGACGCAAATTGTTGATTGAAACCTCATTTGAGAGAAGAAGTTGACCAAATTTTAAATATTAGTGATCAATTCCTAAATAGCCACCAAAATAGCCACTTTTGTTGACTTTTTTTGAAGTCAATAATAAATATCCCTAAAATTGTTGACCCAAATGTAATTAGACACAAGATTGTTGATCAAAACCTCATTATTATATTAAATAAAATTTCAAAAGCTGACTTGAATGTAATTATTTGTCCAAAATGACAGATTTACCCTCAATTAAATCAATATATTCTTACGATGTATAGATAGATATATGGGTAATTATAGTATTGTGAAGGGCAAAAGAGGAAGTTCATATTTTTTGACGTACTTTTTGTATAGTATAGTAGAGAGATATATTGTGTTGCTACCAAGCCTCTCCTCACCATAAGATGCTTTCACTAAGAGCCTAACATAAGATATTTTCCACAATTGGATAGCTGCCATGTCCGGACAATGCGAGTTGCTTTTGCTAATTGCAAATTTCTGTGGTTGCGATGGCAATTGCAATGGTCTCCTCCAAAGCACGTTTGGGCTGCTTGAAGCAGAACCCAAACGTGCCTTATTGAAGGGCTTTGAGATAATTACATACATGCGTGTGCATTTGTTTTCTTTCATTTGAATAACTAATATCTGAAGCAATCTACTATTGATTAATATACACCATGGAAACAAATTGGTTATTTAGAAAATTAATAAATAAATATAAACAAAATACACGTATCGAACAATTATAAAAGGCCATAGGAAACTGCTCGTCCGGCATCATCTAATCCAAGGTCAAGGTGAAGGTGTTCATGGCTCGCGTCCAAACCTTTTTATGCCAATCATAGTCTGAAAATACAATAAGCTTAATACATTCAAAAGTAATGGCTATGCTATGTGTTATAGATAAGACACGTTATAGATAAGACACGTGTGCAGTGCACGCACGACCGTGCGCACAGAGAGAGAGAGAGAGAGAGAGAGAGAGAGAGAGAGAGAGAGAGAGAGAGAGAGAGAGAGATGTCCACAACTCAAATATTAAAAGCCAGTATTCAGGTTCTTAAATTTATGCAGGCATCAAGTCCAGAGTAAATAGTCACAAAGAACAAGTTCATGACAAGATACATAACCTTTCTTTTTTAATCCAAAACCACTAATCACTGGTTAAAATGAAAAACAGACATAGGAACTAAATGTTAAGATGACAGGAACTCTCCTACTACTCTGGTCGATCCAACTTTCCCTACAATGAAAATATCAAAATCTTCAAGGATGTGCACCATACATCTGAGTTGAGCCATACTGGGAATTATACCCCACTGGAACACTTCCATAGCCACCTGCCTGCGGGTTTGTCTGGTCATACCCCTGTTGGGTGGTCTGAGCTGGGTGAGCATAACCCGCCTGTCCAGAAGCCGGTGGTGCACTGTAAGCTGAACCAGTAGCACCACCATATCCCTGATCTGCTGCTCCTTGGTACCCATAAGCTGCTGCATGGTTTGGAGCCAACTGCTCCGTGTAACCCGGTTGCGGAGTTGGGTACGAACCGTATCCACCAGTTTGTCCCCCTTGACCATAACCCTGTTGCACACTGGGCTGACCATACCCGGAAACAGGTTGGCCTACTTGCTGGGGATAACCAGGGGCAGTTGCTGAAGCTGCAGCAGATTGTGGCTGATCATATTGAGGATAGGTTTGCTGCTGCATTGGCCCACTTGAAGCATAAGGAGGATATGACTGCTGAGTTGGCACATTCTGATACGTCTGATTTGTTGAAATGTGACCCTGAGGAGGTATCATGTCCCCTGGTTGATTAGCCCTAGGCGGCCCATAAGATTGCGAATAAGTACCACCTTGCGGATAACTTCCCGGCTGAGAACCCCCATGGCCTCCATATGATTGCTGCATTGGGACTTGATTTTCATACTTAGCTTCACTATACCCGTGCCCGTAGCTCTGTGTGGGAGGGGCAGTCTGGGAATAAGGCTGTCCATAATTGTAATGAGCCTGTGAAGGTGGTGGGCCCATCCCAGGAGCATGAGCGTGCATATGATTAGATGCTGGGGCATCGGCTGCATGGCTTCCTCCATGCCTTCCATAGTAATCATAACCGCCACTCTGCGGAGGCCTTTGCTCCCAACCCTGACCGAAGCTGCTTCTTGGAGCAGGTTGTTGCTGCGGAGGATAATTACCATGTGCATGAGGTGGATATTGTTGATTCTGAGATACATGTGGTGCCTGTTGCTGGTAATTATACCCTGTTGGCCGTGCAGGATTAGGACCTCGTTGTCCCCATTGAGACGGAGCAGGAGGCCCACGCAGACGAGAAGCCTGCTGATTATAACCACCAGAGACCCTTGGAGGCTAGTCAAAGCAAATCCCAGCAGAAAGAAGTTAGAGATGCAAATGCAACAATTAGATAGCAAAAGGGAGAGGACAATTGGAAAGAATCTTATACTGGAAAGACAAACAACATAAAATCTTAAAAATAGGAACCAGACAAAACAGATGAAGATGCAAAGAGCACATGAAAAACAAGAGGAAATAATATTCTATTGGCGGGAGAAATAATAGAAACCAAAACAATACAAGAAGAGGACGATCAACTTTACATAACTGCCACTACAGCACCATACATATGGTTCACATTACTATGAAGTTAACCAGTCCAGACATGCCATCAAATGAAATTGATCGATAATATCTACTGGAAAGACTAACTATGGAAAACTAGTACGGTAAGGAAAGGAAACTTCTCATAAAGCAGCATGCAACTCATTGATATTCTCTAATGTGATGGTTTTGGGGGAGGCTGAGAATTTATTGTTTTCAACAATTTTGTTATATGTCTAAGAAAATAACTAAACAAAAGATTAAGCAGTCAATAAGATGATATTATTATAAAAGGTTCTACAACATTCATGCCTTTCCAAAATTTAAAAACCCTCAGAGTCAACATTAATGCTTCCACCCTTGGTCCATTCTAACCTCCCAAAAAAAGAAGTATCTACAGATGTACATATGATCAGAGTCCTGATTCAATCAGCTTTTCCACAAGCATGCGTCTCACTCCAATTTTCCCATTCAGTAACACGCAATGAGTGATTTCGAACAAGGACACTCCAAGAGATCGGAAAATGGAGTCACCAACCTTAATCCTAAAAAATTTACCCCCCAGAAAAGGTATATCTAGACATGATTATTAGTCGCAAGGACACAGAAGACAGGTAACTATGCCCAAGTTCATCCCTTCAACTGCTTTCAGTAAGGTGAAATTATAATTTAGGAACACGCCACCAACTCATACCTAATCAATACTCCCAAGTGAACCTTAACAAAGCAATCATACCTATACCTTGTTCACAGTTCGTGAATATTTCCAATTATTAAATAATAGTGATTCCAGAATTTGTTTACTAGATAACTGTATAAATTGAAAAAAAAAAAAAAAACACAAAATGTTCTACCATAGCAACATGAACGAGGAACTGTAGCACATCATATGTCATATCCTTGCATTCTCTTTGACTTCTAAATGATGCATTTCAAACAATTGGTCCACATCACAATGCCTATCAAAGGAAAAAGTACCATATTCTTAGAATGTTTCAAAATACTATCAATAACAAATTTGGAACATACAACCCCAACAAAGGCTTTTGATATGATGACTTAACCCGAGGAATTACACTTTTGACCAGCAAATGTCTCATGCATAGAACAAGGGGGACGTCATGGAGCACTATGGTCAAATAGAATATAGTCTTACTAATATTAGTATCTTTTAGTTTTCAAGTCTCAAAGCAATCTTACCAACTAAAACCATCCAGCAATCGGGAGACTTAATGCCTGATACCTCTTTTCGGTGGATGGCAGAGAATAGAGGATGTCTATTGCAGTATTGCTACACCAAGAAGGCAATGCTGAACCCATGTGAGGTGAAAGGCAAAAGCCATATCTGCAGTTTAAAACCCAACCAATTCGAAATCGGCACCTTCAACATAAATAAATCATGGCAACCGACATCTATCTCAGTTTGAAGATTTGATCTTCCTAACAAGTGATCTGGGCATTGATCATATGCATCATACCAAAAACTCTCATAAGGGATATTCAAGTAGTCAAAGCTCTTCTTCCCTAAGTAGAATTCTGAAGCAGATTTCTCTTCATCAGATTAAAAGAAATCACTCGGGCAGAGCAATTTAAAGAAAACCATCATACTGCATATGCAACGTTGGCACAAGTAATTACATCACTACTATATGTGAGACAACTTTAAGCGATCATCCAGGCCTAACTAGTGATTGACGAATTCAAGTAATTACCCAAACTAAGATCAGAATTCAAGCAAAAAATATTTATCCTTTCTAATCTCAAAATATAGTTCAATTATAATGGTATCATGGTTCTACAATTTACATAAAGAAAAAAACAATTTGTAAGTATGCTTTTGAGTGTATGAAATAATATTTTCCTCCAGAAACGTGGTGATCAAGAATTTAAGCAGGCAATCCCACTACCCAAAAATACTCGCTACCCTTAACAAGGATCGTGCTTTTATGTATTACAAAAGTCACTCTAGGAAGCAGAACTGATTGGCAAATTATGCACCATGAAAGATATATAGTACGCAGAGACATAATTGTGTTCATAAAAACTGAATAGTACAAAGGTTAATAATTTTCTAACCATTTCGAACATACGAACATCTCAATACCGTTTTATATATTTCCAATCAACGATAAAGGTCAATAATAACTAAGTACAGTCATCAAAGAATCTAAACTCAGCAATAATAAGAATGAAAAGAGTTCCAGTGACAATTTGACAAACAGTGCAATCCATTCAGAAGAGAACGAAGTCCAAACAAACCTGATTCATAACTTCCTTTATCATTTCCCTTGCCATCTCTATCTGCTTCTTTTCACCAGTCACTCGCACTGTCCTTTCTGTAGATTGGTCTCCCTCGGGAAGATGTTGAGGTATCAACTAAACATGAGATTTTCAGTACTTGTAAGATGACACAGCCTTCATAAGTCATAACTCTTTTGAAAGAGTTTCACATACATCTCACAGCAAGGTCAAAACTATATCAACTACCTGAATGCGTGCCCCTGATCTTGTTTGCAGGTTTTTAATAGTCTCTCCACCCTTCCCTATGATTGTGCCAACCTACAATAGGATGAAAGTAAATGAGGTTTAATTCGGAATTAGGAAGCATGGAAACTTCTACAGATCCCTAAAAAAAAAAAGAAACTTCTACAGGGGTCATGTGTCGGCATCGGACCCACCACATGCCGGATATTCTGCGACACGAGTCAGACACACCAAAATGAAAATTCATGTCCTGCCTTTTTTCTAAGATATTTTGTTTGGACACACATAGAGACATGCCGAACACTTCTTGACATTGGTTGCACACTCCAAAGTAGAGGCTGAAAGTGATTAGGGCCTCTCATTGATGAGTACAATTAGGATTCTTTGAACCGATAAATTGAGAATTATGAAATAGGAATAAATAGTCCATGAAAGCATAATAAGAAATGTGAAAATCGTGAATACGTGGGCATCTAAAGTGTAAAAAATAATTAGGACTTTTTGAATGTAAGGATAATTAAGCTTCTTATTTTTACCATTGATCATAAAAGTTTTTCATCACACGTGATTCTAATATTCAACTACATCTTTATCAATTTGTTGTCCTAATATTTTAGCTTTTGCTGGGTCACCATATCGTGTCCGTGTTCCCATATCCGTATCAGTACTTCTTAAGTGGGGAAGACACAGAGAGAGAGAGAGAGAGAGAGAGAGAGAGAGAGAGAGAGAGAGAGAGAGAGAACCTTCTCATTTGGAACTTGTATTTGAATTTGCTCCACAGTTCCAGCAGCTTGTGCAGCATTGAAACCTCTAGCAACAAGCGAAGGTGAACCCCCAGCATCAGCCTACAGAAAGAACAATTAAATTTGGAATAAAAAAAATACAGTTGTACGCCACTACAAAGAGAGTATGTGCACAGGTGAACAAAAACAGAAAATGAGGCAATGCAGCATGGGAGTGGTTGTAAGGAATATATATTGATCGCCAGAACAGCATAGAACCTCAGCTATAACATCCTCGATCAGCTTCTCAGCCTTGTTTATATTTTCCAAAGTTCCTGTAAGTTCAACAGGCCTTGTGGCAGCATATGGATCAGCATTATTATCCCTTGTAATTTGAATTTTTGCACCCGAATTGAATTGCAAGGAGCGAATTGTGTCCCCAGCCTTACCAATGAGAACCCCAACCTGTACCATCATTTGTAGAGCAATTCGTCTCAGATAACTCCTTTTCAAAATGAGCACAAACCAGCTAAAGATGATGAGCTTAATTGCAATATATTAATAAGAACAAAAACGATCTTTTGTGAAAATCCAACACCATGGAAGAGTATTTAAATCTCAATCCTCTTTCACTATTCCCAAATATGCAAATAATTTTATCAGAAAAAAGCACAATGATGTCTGATTTGTTTCAGTTACTAAGTGTCATCAAGGCCTTGACAGTCAAAAAATAATCTCGCGTTGAACTCAAATCCCAATTACTGGAATCAGCTACATATCCCAGTCGGTAACATGGCATAATTAAGCACCGCATTGTGCAACAAAAAATAAAAAAAGAAAAGAAAAAAAAATCAGGTCAAAACATGTAACTGAGGCACAAAGTTTTTTTTTTGGTTAAAGTACAAGCAACAAGTATTGTCTAAAATATTGTATCAAGTGAAGCGAGGTGGCGGAAAGTAAAACAAGGGATTTAAACCACACTTACAACATATTTTGTGATTAAAAATTTAAAAGGGCCATTTAGAATCCAACTAACAAGAAAGTGAAACTGATTCAATGGAGAAAAAGAAGAAATAGACACATAATAACCATAGCAATGGCTGCAGTATCCTGATTCTTTGCCTAGATTATACGCTGAAAATTTGAGGGGGGTCAAGTACAATCTGGCATTTCTGTAACTGAAATCGCTATGAACATATTAAATAAAAAAAAGAAACAGAAAAACACTTGAAAGAGAAAGAAAAAAGACATTAATGGGAAGAACGAAACGCGAGCATTCAACTACAGGTTGTTAAAGATCAGTTGTCATACTAGTTATCAGCTTCAAGGGGCACAAAATGCAAAATACTTGCAACAAAAATGGGTGGCATTTTACTAGTGTGTTTGCAAGAATGCAACTGACTAATCTAGATTGGATATGGTGTGATTCCTAAATTGTAACTTACTTTAAGCCATCAAGGCCCTAAGTTGAATTGTCTACCTAACCAATCCCCTCATCATTGACACACATATCAGATTATTAGTTTACCGAGCATTCAACTGAGTGACTAATCTAGACGGTCATGTCATGTCACAATATGAAAATGCTCTTAGAATAGCCCCTTCTTTGAATTAAGCTAAAATGTAAGAATAACTGTAGATATTAATAGCAGATATCATCCATGTTAGAGAAGACTAACACATCAGATTTAGAATATACTTTTAAAAAAAAAAAAAACAATTGTGCATTCACCTTATTATTAGGGATCTCCATTCTACGGGTTATAGTCTGAGACTGAGATACATATTGGTGTTGTGCAGAAGAAAAGTCGATATGATGAGGATCCTCGGCAGAAGGGTCTTGAAGTTGCTCTTCACCAGAAGGTATATTTTCCATATTATCAGGACTCTTAATAGAGGGTTCTGAAATGTCATCAGCAGAGGGGGGTTGGTCCTCTTTTACAGGCTCATCAGAAGGAGCTTCCTCAGCTACTTGCTCAACCTCCTCTGACTTGCCATTACTCTCCTCCTCCACACTCGTTGGAGGCGGCTGTTCTATAGCATCTTCCTTCATACGCTCATCATTCAACTTCTCCGATTGGTATCCATTTTCAGCAACTGATATTGCCACCCAAAAATACAAAACAGAAAATCAATTTGTACGGAAAACCACTACATACAAATGCTCTCCCCCTCTCTCTCTCTCTCTCTCTCTCTCTCTCTCTCTCAAGAAAATGCATCTTAAAGTATTCAACATTTAGCCTAAGAAATGTGGAAAGAATATTCAAGAACTGGGTATGCGTTTGTCACCAATAGGTATTCGTGTGAATCACAGCACATAACACACACACACACACATATATATATATATATATATAAAATAAAGTGGTTGTTAGTTGGACAAAATCTCGGAAGAAACAATAAAAGGAAGGAAGGAAGGATGGGGGAGATGAGGAAGAAGAAATACCTCGTAAATCATCATCATCACCAACATCATCGGATTTGGCTTCGGGGGGTTGACGTGGATCATCCAAACGTGGTCGTTTTGCCTCCGAAGCAGCATCACCAGTAACGGCCTCTTCCTCATCATCATCATCATCATCATCATCAGCCAACGTGATGGGTAGTGGTTGAGGCACTTCTTCTTGGAGTTGGGGCTCCAAATCTTCCAACTTCCGCTTGTTGTTATCGGACGAGGCCGCCATAACCTCCTCCTCCTCCTCCGGCTCCATCAAGATGATGATTAGTGTCTGTGTAGTGTAATGTTATAGGGGGGGTGGGGGGGCTTGTTGCTTCAGGAAATGTAGTAATTCGGGGCTTTCCTGATCCTCCTGTGTTTTTGTTTTCAGGAAAGGTGGGAAGGAAAGAGCCTGGGGGATTGATAGAAACAGTGATACACGAGAGCTATCTAAAGAGTTGGGGTTGTGTTGTGGGGGGGTTGGGGCACTCGTTCAGATATTTATTCTAACCCTTCATTAGGGTTCCGCTTCGGTGTGAAACTGGGACTAGTGATCCTCTGTTCCTCGGTTTGTTCATAATTGAATTTGGGGCTACTAGTCGAACCCAGCCCAAATGTCTTGTCTTGGCCCACGGGTATCCCATTCCGATGAAAATATGCAGGTAATGTTTGTTCTCATACTCAGAAATTCATTACTGGACTCTCCGTCCCCTTTTTTGAGTCCATATTTGAGAACTCAATTTATTAACAGTCCATTTAGTATGCCATAAACTAGAAAAGAATTAATTTGAAATTTTTGTTTGTGGCAATTCTTGTGTTTGGTTTGACAAAAGAATTAATTTTCAATTCTAGCCAATTCTCACCAATTCTTGTTTTAGCCCAAAAACAAATCCTATCACTTTTGGTAGGATTTTGTGAGAAATGATTTCACTTTAAGTGAAACAATATGATATACCAAACTTACCCCTATATATTTCACACCTCATCTCTTTATATGGACAATGTAGTAAATGACCGTGATTCATTTCATTTCATTTCTCTTTCAAACCAAACAGGAGAATTAGAATTGCAAATCAACTCTATTCATTTTTTTTAAAATTTTTTTTTTTCTATTCTCTCCAATTCAATTCTATTCTATTTTAGAATCATACCAAACGAACTGTAAGGGGACAAAAAGAATCTACATCTACTTTCCACAATTGCCCCTAATCATTACAATAACTTTTTTAGTTTTATCTTGGTGTGGATTTCAAGGAAGGGTAGTTTTGGAAAGTAAGTAAAAATTGTATACCAATTTAGGAAAGTGGACACTAATTTTGGGACTTCCCAAAATGGAATATAGGACTCAAAAAAAAGGGGCGGAGGGAGTATATATATATATATATATATATTTTAAAGAAGTGTTTGTTTGATGAATGAGTATTTTTTAAAAAAATAAATAAGTGCTTTCTAAATGTGTAAGTATGTTTGGTGGCAACATCTTAAAACTACAAACATATACCTACATATCAATATTAGCCTTAAAATCAAATTGTTATTGTTGGCCCGAAATGGAAACTTTAGAGGGGGTGAAAAAGATTTTAGCGGAAAATTAACATTTTAAGAACTTAATTACAAATTAAACACAATCACAAACAATTATGTAAAGGGAAGAGACACTTGCAAATCGATTTTTCAAGTAGTTCGGCAATCCGCACACCGCGGTCTATGTCTACCCCTCAAGAACACCTCTTGAGAAATCCTTTAATTGATTTACTTCACGGGTGTAGACCAAACCGTTACAAAAACCTTCAATCTCTTCCAAAGAAAAACACATATTCTTTGCACACAAGGATTACTAACCCTCATTCTTTACAAAATGAATAATTTGGGTACAAATGATAACTCTCTCTCTAGAGTGGATAGATACAATTATAGCTAACACAACAACTCCTTAGTGAGTGGATAATACAAATGAAAGCTCACAACAATTTGCTCTATCAAGAATTACAATTGAAATCTAAGAGCAAATTGATTTTTCACTCAAAGTAGGGCTCAAATATGAGTGATGATTAAACAAGATGTTTAAATGATTTTCCTTAATTTCCCAACCCTTAAAATCACCCATATATATATATATATATATATATATCTTTTTAATATATATGACCTTTGGGGGTGTTTGGGGGTGTAAAAATAATTTTCGAAAAGTTTAGAAAACTAGCTGTTATGTTGTTCAACGTGATCCAGTCGACTGAAAAACGACCTAGTCGACTGAAAAATTTGTAGCAGTAGCTACCTTTCAAAAATAGAAAACAGTCGACTTTTTTACAATCCACTCGACTTGAACAATACCTTCGGTCAACTAAACATAACCTCCAGTTGATTGGACATGAAATAATTCAGTCGACTGGTTTTTCCTGCTTTTCGCAGACTGACACCTATTTACTAAAACGACTCCATCTACAAAACTCATTTTTACGATCCGTTTGAAGATTTGGAAACTAGATTCAAATACATTTCTAACCATATAAAATTCAACATCTAGTTCCTTACCAATTATATCAGGTTTGCCTTTAAAGATGACCCATCTGCAAAGGGTACTTGATTTTGACTTAGTGTAGACACCCCATTTTGTCAGCTATCAGATTTAGGAGACTCATAGTTTAGTGGTTCACGATGATTGAAAAAGACTAGAAAAGGAATCCTAGAAGTTAATTCTACCTCTCAAAATGCTCCAAAAGTGGTAAAAATGACCAAAATGCCCCTAAAACCTCAAACACTCCTAGATTTGGACCAAAAGTTCTGGAAACATGCTACGTCATAAGAAAAGCAAGAAAAATGAGTTTTGAAGTAAAATCAGATGAAATCATTAGCTCCCAGAGACCCTCGGAAGTCCCCGTTGACCGGCTTGACCCAAATTTGACCAATTTTGACCGGAATCATCCAAATTCGCTGAAAAGTTTCAAGATCATTCTAGATCATGTGAAAAGTATTAAAACGAGTTTTAAAAGAAAATCGGACGAAAACGTCAACTCTTGGGAGCAATCAGAGGTTCCCAGAACTTCCTAGAGGTTTATGGTTTGATCAGTTTGACCTAAAAGTTGACTTTAAAACCAGAGCACAGTATTATTTTTCAAACATTTTCCAGAGATACTAGAGGTCAATATCTTTCCAACGGTATATCGTACATAATTTTTGGACTTAAAACGAATTTATTATGAATTTTCGAAGGTGAAAAAGGCGATCAAATCGACTTTTATCGTGAATACTGCAAAATTTTTCAAAGTGACCTATCTCCGAACTATTTTCATGGAAAGTAGACTCTATTACCTTTCCAACGGTATATCACAACCTCGGTTTGGAGTTCGCATGTACTTTCTGTGAATTTTGGGCGAAATAGGACCATTTCACGAATATCGGAACCTCTTGGAGCCTAAATACAATTTTCTGGGCGTCTGAGGAGCAGTACCGCAGCGGAACTGGGCCACTGCCGCGGCGGCACTCAACCCCTGACGAATCCATTTTTGCAATTTATTTTGGGGGTCCAAATCGAATAATTGGAAGGCAAAACGACGTGGTTTCTTGTTCACAGATGTTTGGGACTAATGGGAGCACTTTCTAAATCTTAAAATACCTCAAATTGGCCTATCTAAACCCCCATTTTTTCTTCGTTTTGGTTGTGGGGGGGGGGGGGGGGGGGGGGGGCAAGTGCAAAGTTATTGAAAGTTGTAGAGAGAAAGAGAGATAGAGTTAGAATTAGAAGTGAGAAATGAGCTTTCTCCTACTATTTTTCTATAAGAAAGTGAGTTCTAATATTGTTTTATTCCATTACCTATAATACCCTGAATTTCTGGAGAGTATTAATAAATAAAACTTCGTTCTGTATACTTATATAAACTCTTCTTTCTTTTGGTGAAATTTAGATACCAATCGATTGCCATTCTTCCCAATCGATTGCCACTTTTTGGTTACCAATCGATGACATGTTCCCAATCGATTGCCATCTTACCGACTAAAATTTATGACATGGCAACATACCAATCGATTGCCATCTATTCCGATGGATTGCCTTCAAATATCTATTAACAATTGATTGCCATCTTTACCAATCAATTGCCATAAGTTGAGATAAGTTTTCTTCATTGCTTAAGCTTTAGATGTGTGGCACCCTTTCCTCTTTATATATATGAGATCATTTATGGCCTTGGGCTAGTTTGGCAGCCTTGAGAGAGAGAGAGAGAGAGAGAGAGAGAGAGAGAGAGAGACTTATCTTGTGATATATATATATATATCTATACATACATATTTATATACACAAACATACACACACTCACTGCCCTTTGGCAGAAAAGGAGAAGAAGAAGAAGAGAAGAACAAGGAGAAGAAAAGAGAAGAGACAGAGAAGAAAGAGAGAGCTGGACAGAGAAGAGAGAAAGAGAAGGAAGAGAGAGAGAGAGAAGTTTGAGTTTTTAAACTCACACGCACCCAAACGCACCCTAGGCGAGTCCTAACTCACTTGGTCCCTCTATTTGATATTTATACAAGTTGTTATGAAGCTTAGATGTAGAAAATGCATGATTTCTACATTTATATATGCTGTTTTGTGCCAATCGATTGTCATAATTACCAATCGATTGCCATCAGTCTTATCCCAATCGATTGACATCCCAATCAATTGCCAATGTTAGCAATCGATTGACATTGTTTTAGACCCAATCGATAGCCAGTTTTCTTAATCGATTGTTATATTTTAGTTCCAATCAATTGGACCTTATCCCAATCGATTGGTATTAGCAGAACATGGATTCCTTTGCCTATTTATTATATTAAAGGTTCGAATGTTCGATTCTTGATTCGGATTTCCATTATGCGATTTTGGGTCGATCAGGGATAATGTAACAACAAAGATAAGTATTATTAAGAATAATGGAACGTGACGACGTGGGTGATATGTTGATTTCTGGTATGAGTTTGATATCCGTTTCTTTTAATCAGAGTAGTCAGGCCACATTGGGAATTGTCATGTGTCGATGATAAAACATAACTTAGGTAGGTTTGATAAGTTCTGGGAATGGTGCATGAACGGACGTTTGGTTATGATTTGTTCTTAAAAGCCGGTAAACTGATAAATGTTCTTAAAAGGCGGTGGACTAGACTAAGTAGTCCTAGGATAAATCAGAGGATTAATGATATGCTCTTAAAAGCCGGTGAACTGATAAATGTTCTTAAAAGGCAGTGAGCTGGGATGTATGATAGATGAGGCTGAGTCGTGGCAATAGATGATATGCCTTGTTCAAAACATTGTGTCCCTGAAATGCGGTGAGCAGGACATATTGTTCTTAAAAGCTGGGGACGGACTGACGTGGAGTCCATGACATGCGGTGAGCAGGATATATTGCTCTTAAAAGTGGTGGACGGAATAATAGTGTATCCCTACAGTTAAACGATTGAGTCTGTTCTTTCTGGAAAGAGTATGTTGATAACAGTCTTCAATTAACAAGACGATAAGGGTTAGTTAACGATGTTGGATAGAGGATCAAGATATTATAATAATAGAACTTATCTCGTGTCTTCATAAACTTGTTTTACCTCAGATAATTGGTACCTTATTAGTTTATGCTCACTCAGCACTCAGTAAGCTGACGAGCTTTATTGCCTGGACCTTCCCCCGTCTAGACTATCCTATACCTTATTCTGCAGGTGACGGATCCTACAACGACGGTTGCTATCCGGGAAAGAAGTACACAGAGGGTGGCCCCACTGATGACACTTATGCCGGGGAGGATTACTATGCTGATGTTTACGCCAGATGAAGATCTGGAGATAGCTCTTAGTTTATTTATTATGTTTAGACTATTTTGTTATATTTGGTACTTGGGCATATGTTGCTTCCAAACCTTGTATATACTTCCGCTATAGCTTTACTGTTATTATAACTTTGATGTTTGTAATAAAAGCAACGGCTATTTTATCCAGTTTGTTTTTATTACTATTGTTGTTGTTGACTAGTATTGTGTGGTGTGGATCATTAGTGACATTCCCCCGTCATTTCCTATGGACCCAAAAAGGAAATTTATTCTTCTCTATTTTTGCTGCTCCGGGGCGTGACATTACCTCTCTTATACTTCACATTCAAATCCTCCCCAATCACCATTTTTGAGCAATCTTGATTTAGGAATCTACTTCCAATCTTCCATGTCCAACGTTAATGTCACCACATATGAGTGAAACACCAAGCTACAAGTCCAATATTTCAATGATTATTAACTATTGATTGCTATTTACTTGCTTGTTTATATATGTTCATCTCTTCTTACCTCATTACTTTTTGATTTTTCTTTGATTACTTATATGTTCGTCATCATCTAGATGACATGTTGTTTGAGGAGAGTGAATCCTTATGGATAGTAGCTCTTGACCTCAAAGACATGTTTGATGGATGATGATTCTAACTTCAATACATTCATATGTATTCTTAAAGTCATATTCTCAAACAAAACTATGTTTGTGCAAGTAATATTGGGAGTTCTTGATGATGAGTTTGATGTTGGTTTCCTAAGTGGTTATAATCTTCTTTGAGTGCTGGAAATATGCTTTCAAAACCCCTCTAAAATCCCAACATTTAGATTCCAAGAAACAGACCTTGTTTTCTCAAAATCTTCAAAACAGTGAGTTCTTCAACTTTAAAATATCATTCTGAGTTCAATACTCAATGGATGATTATAAGACCACTTGGAAAGTCTTCGTAACTCATTAGAGAACACCCATGATTTTTGGTTTGATTTAATAACTCTTGGAAGGGTTCCATTTTGACCCAAACATTCCTTCTAGACATTCTATTTTCTCTATCACAGCAACTTGGTTGACTTTCAACTTGTTTTCCAGAAAACTTTTACAAAGCGAGTGGTCTAAACTCATTTTTCCCTTGCACTTAAGTGTCTTAGGGAAATTTCTGTATAATATGGACCTACAAATGTTTTGTTTTCATTTTCAAATAGTTTTCTACTTTCAGTCGATAGTACGTACTCTATTTCTGAGCAACCTCTCTTGTTCATATTATTTCTCTTAATCTGTAATAGTTATTGTAGTTTGGCTTTTTGATAGGTGTTCTAGATACAATAAGGATGATCTCCATAAAAAATCATGAATTAAAAGAACTTCTAAGCTCACTTTTCCATTTTTACAAAATCAGCTTACTGTTCTGTCCACTATTCACAGCAAGCATGTTTCAACTTGCATTCTTTGATTAGATGTTTACATGCATTCCAAAGTAGCTCATCTCTTAGGAAGTAGTTCATACTAAATTTTTACATATCTTACAATGGCATTCTTCATTCATTCATGCATATTTTAGACTTCTAAGTTACTTTAGAAAATCCATGAACACAAAACGCACTACAACCCTTGCACAGTCTAGGTTCATACATTGCATCCATGCAAGATTTGGGGTTTTATTTTGTGACTCCTAATCTAAGAAGATTATAAAGAATAAACTTGCTCACACGTTCATGCTCTCCTCGATCTAATCTTCATTTCTCATCCGTCTCGGGGATTAAAAGGTCTTCTTTTTTCAAAGATTAACATGCATCATACTAGCTTGCTAAGCATATTTTTGATTTCTTTGATTATTTGTTTCAAGAATAATTCATGTCCCCCTTTAGATTAGGAAACCTTGATTACTTGATATGTGATTAGAAGATTTTTCCTAGGCCTGTTTGTGTGATCTTTCACCTTTGCATTGTGTGATATTTGGCTTAGATCTTATGAATGATATCTTATCTTTTGATCTTCTATTTCAAGATTCTTGTGCAATGTAATATACCTATCATAAATATTACCTGTCGAACCAAACATAGTATAAGATGATTATTTGGATGCTAATTGAGGCTCGTCAAGAGATGGGGTGAGTTGAGGGTATTTCAGTCGTGACAAAGGCTCCTTCCTCTCTCGTACCAAAACTCCAAGCCAAGTTATTTGGTTATGAAGGGTCGGTGCCCTTTATCCATTTGGGTGAGTAAAAATTAGGTTTCTTGATTCCTTAAAGACCAAGTGGCGACTCTGTATCTGTTTTCAATAGACTTTTTTTTTTAAAAAAAAATCAATTTCAAAAGGAAAATCAATTCCGAAACCTCGGGAAAGCACGAGGAGTGGGTCCACAATCTGGCGACTCTACTGGGGATTTTTATTTTCAAAACAAAATACTACAGATGTTTGACTCATAAGAAGCATCCTTAAAATCATCTTTTTACTATTTCTGGTTCACCGCATTGCACTTCTGCATTTCCCTCTCCGATTGTGTCTGAAATGCGGCGCTGACATTGTTCAGGTCTTGCTGTGTTAGGGCACAAGTCACCGTTGATACTGTACCTTCTAAGGTATACCAAAAAGAGTAAAAAATTTCTGTACTGTCTCTCTGACGGTATATTGTAACTCTCGTCAACGGACCCTCTTTGACTAAACCCAGCCTTTGCATATAGATTATTGTCGAACCTTTCTTAGGACAATTGATTTATCTTTTCAGATAGGACAATGTGATATAACTGTTGTATGCCCTGGTGGGATTACTTGTGCGATGTAGACGCTTATGTAGCATAGAACATAACCTCTTTCTTATGATGCCCAAGCAATCGCTCATATGTGATCACATTGAGTTGACCTGCCTAGGCACCATGGTAAGGATGTTTGCTCCGTGCTCACAAAGATATACACCGCAAACCTTGTTTGTTGGTCCAAAGTCATAGGGGTATGAAAACTTGGTAGACAGTATGGTCACCATCATCATCTACTCTTGTCATATACATTTGTTTCTCCCAGAAACTCTGCCCAACTCATCCGGATATTCTTGTTTCTCCCAAAAACTCTGTCCAAATTGCCCAAAAAAAATACCTGTTTTTCTCAGAAACTCTGTCCAAATCCCCCAAATTACCCAGAAATCTTTGTTTCTCCCAGAAACTCCGATATACTTATTTTTCCCAGAAACTTTGTCCGAATCACCCCGATATTCCTACTTCTCTGAGAAATCCTATTCCAGGTATCTTTGTTTCACCCAAAATTCTAGAAAATCCATGTTTCTCCTGAACCTCTACCCAAGCTTCCCAAAAACTCCCATATACGCCAGTTTCTCCAATCTGCCTAGTTTCTCAAAAAATCCTATTTCTCCCAGAAACCTTGAAATCCCTGCTTCTCCTAGAAACATTTCCCAGTCTCTTCTAGAAACTCTGTTCAACTCACCCAAAAATACCTGTTTCTTCCAGAAACTTTGTCCAAATCACAGAAATCCATGTTTCTCCCGTAAACTCTTTCTGAATCCCAAATATCCAAGAAATTCCATATTTCTTCCAGAAAAATTCCAAATCTCTCCTACTGGTGATCATAGTAGAAAGAAAGGTTAGCACACTCTGTATAACTAGGACCTTACCTGCTTAACTGCTATATGTTAGAAGTAGGGGTATCATATGGATTAGGGCTTGCATCCGTATGCTTGTCTTATATGCATATACCATTTCTATCAGTCTACATGCACGCACATCTCGTCAGTCTCACATATGTCAGTCTCTACACATTAAATGCATACGTATCATCTTCCTCACCCATCTCAATCATTACCGTCCTCGGTTCGCATCGTTAAATCCTTCAAAATTCTGATCATCTCTCCCCACTAGGAGTCCATAAGAAGTATTTCGCGCCTTTGCTAATTTTAGATTTTACTTTTATTGTAGTCTTGGGTAAGGACACTTTTGTACATCCCTGGATTCGTTGTCTTGTTCATGGGCCAGCCCAGACCATCATAAACCTACCAAGGCCTAGACCATGATGTCGACAGCTGCATACGCCTTCGCCATGATATCCAAGACCTCATCGGTCGACAAATCATCGAGCCATCACCCATCCAACCCTACGTCAACTAGAAAGCCCCTGGCTTCATCAAACCAAAGCCCCTGGCTCATCTATTCAAATAATCCCCTTCGTTGGGGCCCATAAATGTTGAACCTATGTAAGTGAAGTGGTGATGTTTGAGACTTTTGCTAGCAGAGCAAATGGGGATACTCTTTAAAAAAAAAGGAATAACTGAGTCATCGTGAACTCTATTTGAAACCAAGTCGAGTCTAGTTGAGTCTGTTCTATGTTTTGAGTCTATGTTAAGTTTAGTCTTGTTGTCAAGTCCGTGTGTCATCGAGTTGTTATGAGTCTGTAATGTAATTCCACTCTTTTGCTAATGAAATCTCATTTTGCTTAACCTGTAATTCCACTCTGTAATGTCATAAGTGCACGAATCACTGAACTATAATGTCACTTTTCAAATTACTATGGCTATTACTCTGCTAATAAAATTTTGCATCAAACAAAAAAAAAAGAATCCTGAAAGGTTAAAGTCGATTTCGCGCTGACACCGATGAAGAGCCGAGAATTGAATAGTCTTACCTTAAGAATTTAAAGATTCTCTTACCTTAATCTTGAAAAGACATACTTGGAACTGACTTGGGGCTTGCCCAACACCCTTTCCCACCATTTTAAAGCCTTGAACCCAATCTAATCAAGAGCCATGTGAATCTGTCTGCGATGCAAACTTAATCCTTGATGGTAGCCAAACATTTCACTGACTTTCTTCTCCCCTTTCAAAAAGAAAAAGATAAAAAAATAAAAAAAGAAAAAGAAAGAAAATAAAAGCATGCTAGGTTGAAAACCCGAAAAGGGCACCTAGGCAAAAGTTAGAGCAAAAAGGGTGTTGATTACCAAAATCTGACCCTAGACAGTTAAAATGTTGAAGAAAATTTTGATAAAACAAATGATAGAATCGTACCCTTCAAGGTACATCATAAGAACGTGCCTAGATCACATTTAAAAAGGCTCGGAACGACCATAAATAAATTCTGAGAGCTGACATGCACATTTTGGAATTTTGAGATTACAATCAGAAGACCTCACATGAATCAACTACATTTGAAAAGAAACATTGACTGGCTAGGTGAAAATAAAAAGGATCAATCCTCAAAGCAAAAAAAAAAAAAACACAAAAGAGAAAGGGAGTTGGAAACCGAATTCTCTTAGCTACCACAAGTGGCTCAAGTTTGAACTTCTTTGACTATTGGTTTGAAAAGCCCTCATACCTCGACCTTTTCAAAGACCTTACCTTGAACTACGGTCGACCTGATTCGAACTCGAGGATACATGGGCAACCACATCGATTTGGTCGTCCCACCCACAAAAATAACCCACTTCTTCAAAGCCTTGCCTTGAACTATGCTAGACCTGATTCCCACTCGAGGATACATAGGCAACCGCATCGGTTCGGTCGACACCATCATAATCAATCACTTTTTCTTTCAAGACTTTGGCCCAAACTACGTTGGACCTAATCCCCGCTTAGGGGTACGTAGGCAAACTTTTAAAAAAGAAAAGAAGGATGGTTCGCTAGGTCGAAAACCCGAAAGGGTGCCTAGGCAAAAATTAGAGCTTAATCTAAAGTGAGCAATAACAAAAGAGAGAAAAGAGCTCGTTAGGTCACCTCACTGGTGCCTAGGCAAAAGTTATGAGCATTTGAGAGATTAAAGTCACGGTCCTTGCCTCAAACCAGAAAATCACCTTCCACACTAGGGGCAAATATCGGCTACCCGCCTTGTTTACTTGAATATTACGATCTAACCTTCATACAAGGGGCAAACTTCGGTCACCTACCTCATTTGCCCAAAACCTTCAATGAACCATCAACTTAACTAGGGGCAAACTTCGGTCACCTACCTCCTAACTAGGTGAACGCGAGAGTCATACATCAAGACTTTCTGCTCCGGCTCGAATGATTTGCGAAAGATAGTTCTATCGTGGCGAGCCTTCAACCTTTCCTTATATAACTTTCCATATATGCATCTCTACGGATTTCCTCGAACTCTGTGAGTTAAAGTTTTCTTAACTGCCCTCCCTCTTTGATATCAAAGTTTAATGAGCATGTCGCCCAATATACTTTATGCTCGATTTCAACGGGGAGAGGACATGCCTTTACGTATACTAGCCTATATGGGGACATTCCCAGGTTTGTTTTATAAGTAGTACGGTATGTCCATAGAGCATCGGTCAACTTGTATACCTAGTCTTTCCTGTTTGAACTAACCATTTTTTGAGAATATGTTTTATTTCTCGGTTAGCCAATTCTGCCTGCCCATTAGTTTGTGGGTGATAGGCTAAGGCAATTTTATAGTTAACCCCATACTTTTTGAGAAGTGACTCCAAGGGTCTATTACAGAAGTGCTTTCCTTGGTCACTAATTAATGCCTTTGGTGTTCAAAGCGCGAAAGGATATTTTCTTTTAAGAATGAAATGATTGTTCGATGATCATTTCTCCTTGTTGGGATTGCCTCTATCCATTTTGAGATATACTCGACAGCAAGGAGTATATACTCGCAGTTATTGGACTTCGGGAATGGGCCCATGACATCTATGCCCCAACAATAAAAAATTTTCATTGTGATTATGGGAGTTAAAGGCATAAAATTTCGTTTTGAGATTACGCCTAGCTTTTGACAGCGTTGGCACGATTTACAAAAGTTGTGGGCATCCTTGAATATGGTGGGCCAATAGAAACCGCTATGTAGGATGTTTTGTGCGGTCTTCTGTAAAGCAAAGTAGTCACTACAGGCTTCAGAATGGCATGAGGCCAGAATTAAAGTTATATCCTCATTTGGAACGCAACGTCTGATGACCTGATTGGCACAATACTTGAATAAGTACGAGTCATCGAAGAAGAAGTGACGTGCAAAAGAGAGGAATCTCTTTTTATCCTGATTTGACCAATGACTCGGGGTCTCTCCCGTGACTAGGTAATTTACTATATCCGCATACTAGGGCAAACTGGAAATAGTCATCAGTTGCTCGTCTGGGAATTCATCCTTGATAGGTAGCAAGTCAGTATTGTCACCAAACATTAACTGAGATAAATGGTCTGTGACCGAATTCTCTACTCCTTTTTTGTCTTTGATTGTGATATCAAACTCTTGGAGTAGGAGTATCCAACGAATTAGCCTTTGTTTCGCATCTTTCTTGGACAACAAGTATTTGAGGGCCGAGTGGTCTGTGAAACAGATAATAGGGGACCCTATCAGATAAGACCTGAATTTATCCAAGGCGAAGATTATAGCCAGTAGCTCTTTTTCAGTAGTTATAGAATTCCTTTGAGCTTCATTTAGTGTTCGACTGGCATAGTAGATCACATAGGGCTTATTGTCCCTCCTCTGTCCTAGAACTGCCCCAATAGCGTAGTCACTAACGTTGCACATTAGTTTGAATGGCAAATCCCAGTCGGGTGCCTATATTATCGGTGCGGAGGTAAGGTGTTCTTTTAGTGCTTCAAAAGATATTTGACAACTTTCTGACCACTCGAATGGTGTGTCTTTAACGAGCAGTTGACAGAGTGATCGGGATATTACACTAAAATTCTGGATAAATTGACGATAAAATCCGCATGTCCCAGAAAAGAGCGAATGTCTTTGACTGTACGGGGGACAGGTAGATTCGAGATAATGTTAATTTTTTCTTTATCCACTTGGATACCTTTGTAAAAAATAATGTGGCCGAGGACTATTCCACTAGTTACCATGAAATGACACTTTTCCGAGTTTAACACCAGGTGTTTGTCCTCACATCGTGCTAACACATGCTTAAGATTTTCAAGGCAGTTTTCAAAACTATGGCTGAACACAGAAAAATTGTCCATAAAGACTTTTAAGTATTTGCTCGACCATATCGCTGAAGATACTTAACCTGCACCTTTGAAAAGTAGCAGGTGAATTGCATAAACTGAAGGGCATATGATGGTAAGCGAAAGTACCGAACGGACACGTGAAAGTTATTTTCTCATGATCTGCAGGAGCAATTTCGATCTGGTTATAGCCCTCTTAATTAATCCACCATATCTGCAACGACCTGGAATAATTAAGGCTATCATAAGACTCTGAATGACCTACCGTATCAAAAGCGGCCTGAGCTCAATCCTTCCTAATCAATCCGTCGTATCTAAAGCGGCCTAGAATAATTAAGGTTATTCTTCCTGAGACATTCTCACAACATATATGCTGACCAACGACCCCTTTCCATACATGCCATCTCGACTATGCAAATGAGTAATTCATTCTCTTTCTTGTTTATATAGAGGTATCAGAGTGGGCGTACAACTTGTTCTTTGTTTACATATTTTCTTATAAAGGGATCACAGCGATATGACTTAAATCTTTCCTTTCACATTTGCTTTATAGAAGGTATCAGAGCGGTTTCTTCCTGTGATTATTTATCGAGTAAATCAACTTATCTAAATCTCGCTTTCATAATTTGTTTCCTTTTCTTTATTAACAAGGTTCAATGTACATAGAATCATTGAGTTTAACATTCACGATCTAAATTATCAAGTCACATATGAGAGAACAAGTAATTTCATCAAAGAATGCTTTAATACACTTTTTCAGTTATTAGTACACAAGTGGGTCCACTTTGAAGCAATGCCCTTGAAAATGAGTTAATATTTTTGTAGGTAAATTACATATCAAAAGAAAGGTATTTGAGTCTAGTTTCCAATGCTTTGAACGGTGTGCGTTTTTGAGTTTTCTAGAGAGAGTTATGGACATTTTACTAAAAGTCGTTAGTGCTGAAAAATGGCAATCGATTGGCAGAAATGGAAATCGGTTGGAAAGGGTCCCAATCGATTGCCAAAGGTGGCAATCAATTGGGATCTGATGGCAATCGATTGCCACTGTATCTTCTTCCTCTAGATGCTGTAAAATCGAGTTTTTCTTTCATTTTTCAATCTAGAACCAACCAGGTCTTGTAATATACCGTTCTCTTCCTTTTTTCATCTAGAATATGAATATATAAGTTTTAGATCTCGATTATTACCATATCTCTACCTTATAGGTGAAAATTCACAAGTCGTCAAAATTTTGTTTTAACCGTACATCGCAACTGTTACGAATTAGTACCTAATATTTGAAACTGAACCTATGGGGACTGTAATCTATCATTACCAATTTACAGAATCAATTTTCATTGAGTTTTATAGTACCGCTAATTTCGGACCTCCATGGCTATATATACATATATAGGTGTATACATTAACTCTCGATACCCTCGAATTGTGCGTAATGACAAATACTACATTATGAGTGGGTTCAAGAGACTCACCGGTCTTTAGATAAGGCAGTGCGACTTACCGAAGAAAGACGAAAATTTTATAATATACTCAAAGCTTAGTTTTAATGGCTATGGAGCTCCTAGAACTTACTGTGATTTTATATTCTACTGTGATATACTTAGATTCCCAGAATATGTGCTTGTGTGTGATTGAGTTGAGAGATAGTAATGGAGGCTTGATCTTTGTTAGAGAGTTTATGAAATGGAGAGGGAGAGTTTTGAAATCTTTTACTGTGAGAGTTTTCTTTTCAAATGATAATGTGTGTGTGAATGAGTTGTTTTGTGAGTTATATAATGTGAAACCAATAAGTGAGTTTCATCACTTGCAAGTATAAACTAAATTGGATAGTAAATTATTACGAATCTCAAATAATGCAGCAACTTGATGGTTTGAAATCATTGTGAAGATGGAGTTTAAAGCTGTGAGCTTGATTGATGCGGTTAATCAGCTCGTAAATAATTCATCTAGTTTGTTAAACGGTTTGATCAATTAGTTCAGTTGGTTGGTCTGGGTAGTCTAAGAAAATATCCCGAATAAATATTAGGGACCAAAAATGTAAACAACGTGATAAATATTTTTATCAATAGCTTTAATCCCAAATTATAGGGTAACGTAGGGGTGCAATCTTAAGCATAATTAACATGAATACAATTACTATGTTCACAGAAATTAATGGTAATGCATTAATAACTGATGTTATCACTAAATAAAACTTATGGAAATAATATCACGATTAAGACTAATACTCAGGAGAAAGTAAAATGGCATTGAATTAACAACTAATAATCACGAGCATTATTTATTTCTTCAAATAATACCATAACTAGAATTAACATATTGCAAATAAATAAAAATTGACATTTCTTATTTATTATTAGGGGCGCAAAAATACAGGTTGCTACAGAGTGGTGTGCCAAAGTAGGCAGCTGGGTGGTGTGCCAAAGTAGGAAAGTGAGTGTTGTGCCAAAGTAGTCAGCTAGGGATTGGGAGTATTATTAGAGTAGGGAAATAGCTCTGCTAGGGATTATGAGTATTACTAGTATGGGTGACGGAATTTATGTGAGAATCGAATAGAAGGGGGTGGTGTAGTCGAGAAGTGTGTAACCGTGTAATCTCAAACTTTAACCGAGAATGCAGTAAAGTGAGGGTATGGTCGAGCACTTATAGCTGCCTACATATCTCTCATCGTGAGAATAAGACCGTGCATAGTTTACGAATGATGAAGAGGATGCCATTGTTAGGATAGTGAAGAGCAAAGTAGCACGTCAGAGTGTGATTACTGTGGGTACGAAAGAGTAAAATGCCACGCGGGGCGTGATTGCTGTAAGATGGAAGGAAAAATGCCACATGGGGTGTCATTACTTTATAGATATAAGAGAGCAAAATGCCACATGGGGCGTGATTACTATGGATATGAGAGGGCAAAGTATCACGTGGGACGTGATCGCTGCGAGATAATGGGTGGCAAAATGCAATACACGTGATTGTTATGAAGATGAGAGATGAGAGCATCAAAATCCAATACGAGTGATCCCTGTAGAGATAAGGTCAGTAGAATGCGATACGCGTGACTGTTGAGCATATGAGAGAGCAAAATGCTACGTGGGGCGTGATTGCTTAGTTAAGAGAACGAAATGCCATGTAGGGCGTGATCACTTAGTAAAAGAGCAAAATGCCACGTGGGGTGTGATCACTTAGTAAGAGAGTGAAATGCCACGTGGGGCATAATCGCTTAGTGAGAGAAAGAAATGCCACGTGGGGGTGGTCACTTAGTAAAATAACAAAATGCCACATGGGGCATGATTGCTTAGTAAGAGAGCGAAATGCCACGTGGGGCGTGATCGCTTAGTAAGAGAGCGAAATGCCACGTGGACGTGATCGCTTAGTGTGAGAGCAAAATGCCACATGGGGCATGATCGCTTAGTGAGGGAACAAAATACCACATGGGGCGTGACCAATTAGTGAGGGAGCAAAATGCCACATGGGGTGTGCTCAATTAGTGAGAGAGCGAAATGACACATGGGGTATGATCGCTTAGTGAGGATCCGAGAGCAAAATTACACATAGGGCATGATTGCTATAAGAGGAGCAAAATGCCAAATGGGGTGTGATTGTTGTAAAGAGTTAAGATAACGAAAGTAAAATGCCACGTGGGGCACGATTGCTATAAAGAGTGATGAGATCGGCAAAATGCGGTACGTGTGGTCGTCGTGGAGAGGTGAGAATAGCGAAATGTGATGTGCATAATTGCCATAGAGTGAGGGTAAGAAAAATACCTAATGCTTGACGCCGATGTAAGTAGGATGCTATTTGAGGGACTTATACCTAATGGCAGTGTTGGGTTTGTGCCCTCAAACGATTACTTTATGTATGAGACATTGATATTTTAATATATAGATATCAGCTTTACATTTCATTGTGTATGTTTCTTTCATGAGATGATTGTTAATCCTTAAGTATCATAGTAAGTAATTTGTGTGTGCATGAGATACATGCAAGTGAGATATGAATTACTATTCTTTAATACTTAAAACTTGTCACAGTGGATGATGAGACTGGATATCTCATCAGGTTTACACTGTAGCATGATAAACTACCATTAGATGGAGTGATTAATTTCAATCACTAGAGTGTAACTTTTAGTTAATATGCTAGTGCTTATAGTGCATTGACGGACCTAAGCTTTCCTATTTACACTCAAGACTATCAACAGTCGATAGGAACTCATAACTTGTATAAGGTACATGTTCTTAATCTTGGGACGATTATGAACACAGACTATGGATATGGCTGCTTTGACTTACCAATCAGTGAGGTCTATAAAAGATCAATACCTGGGTATCTTGGGTATTTCATTTTCATAGGGTTGTGAACATATATTATCAAGATAGAATCTACCCTCTAATTCAGAGTAAGCATTCCCTTGAGAATATCACCAAGTTGATTACTGAGAACTCAGAGTAAGCATTCCCTTGAGAATGTCACCAAGTTGATTACTGAGAACTGCAGTCTTGTTGATAAATTAGTTATCAACATGTTTGGTAATCATGAGAGGTGAATGGGACTCAAGGAATATAAGAAGTATTCATGATTCAGGTTGACTGTAACTGTTATTCGACTACCTGAATATGATTACGATTGCTGACAGTAGAGGGACATTAGAACACTGTACAAGTCTAGTTATCGCTTCAGATATGTTCTTTTGCGTTGGAGTTCAGTTATCGTTTTATAATGGAGTAAACGTTAACTGATTAGTTGGTTAGTTTGCTGATCAAAGTGTTTGGTCATGGGAATTAACAACTGGTCTGAGCCAACAATAAAGAGCCTAGGAGGTCCCACTCTTAGCTCCGCTAGGATGCTTGGAAAGGCACATGAGGGTCTTATCAAGGCGGGTTCGATCGATCGAAGGTCTTTCGAACGATTGAAGTCTTGGTGGGTTCGATCGCTCGAAGGTGGTTTGATAGATCGAAGTCTCAATCGATCGAAGCCACTTCGATCGCTCGAACACTGGGAATCTATAAATAGGGCAGCTACGTCCAAAAATTAGAGTTCGTCGTTTTACTGCGCCTGAAGCTGCAGAACCTGTTTTAGAGCTCCCAAACCTTCCTATCCTCCTTATTAGAGATCCCACCATCTCTAGTCTCTCTAGGAAGCATCTCCTGGAGTCATATGGGTGAAGACAACCTAGTGGAGGCTGCTATATCACTACGGTTGAAGATTTCAGAATTGGGTTCAAGACCTGAGGTATATTTCTTCTCCCTTTTGTTAGTACGCATCTATAGAATTAACGGGTAGTAGATCCGGGCATACCAATAAGTTTTTGAAACTTAATCTTTTTGCTGCGCATTTAAAACTAATTTAAACTTGTTTTTCCTTCAATTGGTATCAGAGCCACGCTTGTTTGGATCTATAGATGCGTTTTGGAACACTAGTTTTCATTTGTATGCTGATTTTAGGACTGTTTTCGAAACTGCATCGTCACAGGTCTATTTCAGCAGTATTTACGCAGTAGAATACAAATCTGTGATTGCATTGGATGCATGATGGATTCTATCCATCGAAGTAGTCTCTATCGATCAAACTTCATCTATTCTCAAGTGATCAAACTAGTTTCGATCGATCGAACTTTGGTTCTGTTCGATCGAACTTTGGTTCTCTGTCCAGGTGTTCAATTTATAGTTTTAAGATTTTAAAATATTTACTTTAATTTTTTAATTATTCTGTAAAGATTTTCAAAACTTTCTGTGAAACTGAAAGTTCGATCGATTGAACTATGATTTAATTGATCGAAGGTTCGATCAATCGAACCTTTGTCGATTGATCGAACCTTTGTCGACGATCAAAGTGTGATAGAGAAATGAGATGCTGTTTTGAGTTTTAATTCAGTGTAAAAGAGTTTATGTACTGTGTGAATCAATTAGGGGTTCCAATAGTTATACATATTTGTTAGATATGGATGGATGTGCGTACGACTAACCCTTTTGCAGCAAAGTTAGTCCCCTATCTCCCATGTCACCAAGATCAGTTTGATTATTATATGAATGCTTGAGATTGGTGTATGTTTTGTTTTAATTCTTGGTTTGGTTTTAAAGGCATATGTAAAGGGCACTGCGACTTCAATCCTACGAAAAGGAAAGTTGCACCGGTTTCCCTAGCCTTCTTTATTTTTGTTGTTGTTGATTTCTATTTCTAGATAAATTGTAAGCTTCGAAAGAAGCATAGGACCAATGTAATAGATTTAGAATATCCATGAAGATGGAGGAGCAAGCCGTTGTCCATGAAGATGGAGCTGTAGGCGATCAAACCAAGGAGGAGGTTCTATGAAGATAGAGCCATGGGAGATAGAGGAATATGAATGCTTTTGTTTCAATTTTAGTTTTTTTGTTTTATGTGCTTGGTTGTGATTGACATTTAATTATATTGTTACTACTTGCATGTATGTAAAACAAGTTTTCTAAAATAAAATTCAAAAACCATTTCAACGCATTAGTAAACATTGGATATTTATGGGTAATGTGTAGAAACAATTTTTCCAAAAGCAAAATCCTTATTTACTAAATCTAGTGGGAGAGGGTCTTATCATAACACCCACGATCTTCCATTAACGGTTCATTGTGAGATGAGTAGTGCATTCTGTGTCACCTCGCCAGGGGTGATCATTCCACACAGAGGGTACACTACTTATTGGTTACTAGATGTTGTAGACACCCCATTTTGTCGGCTATCATATTTAGGAGACCCATAGCTTGGTGGTTCACAATGATCGTAAAAGACTCAAAAGGACTCCTGGAAGTCAGCTCTATCTCTCAGAATGCTCAGATTGACCAAAATGCCCCTGAAAGCCCGAAAGCTCCCAGATTTGGACCAAAAGTTCTGGAAACATGCTACATTGTAAGAAAAGCGATAAAATGAGTTTTTAATAGAAAATCGGGTGAAATCGTCAGCTCCCAGAGACCCCTGGAAGTCCCGGAAGCTCCCGGAAAGTCCCCGTTGACCGGTTTGACCAGGGATTGACCAAGTTTGACCGAAATCGTCCGAATTCACCAGAATCATTCTAAATCATGAGAAAAGTATTAAAACAAGTTCCAAAAGAAAGTCGAGCGAAAACATCAGCTCCCGGGAACTCCCGGAGGTTTCCAGAACTTCCCGGGAATCCCAAGTTTGACCAGTTTGACCGGAATTTGACTTTAGAACCGGGGCACCGTGACAATTTTCAAATATTTTTCATGGATACTAGAGGTCAACAGCTTTCCGACGGTATATCGCACATAATTTTCGGATTTAAAACGAGTTTATTATGAATTTCCAAAGGCGAAAAAGGCGATCAAATCGGCTTTTATCGCGAATACCGTAAAACTTTTCAAAGTGACCTATCCCCGAACTATTTTTTTATGTAGAGTAGACTCCATTACCTTTCCAACGGTATATCACAACCTCAATTTGGAGTTCGTATGCATTTTCTGTGAATTTCGGATGAAATAGGGCCTTTTCGCGAATACCGGAACCTCTGGGGGCCTAAACGTAATTTTCTGGGCTTCAGAGGAGCACTGCCGCCGCGGCACTGGCCCACTGCCGCCGCGGCACTCAATCCTCGCAGAGTCCATTTTTGTAATTTTTTTGGGGGTCCAAATTGATTAATTGAAAGCCAAAACGACATAGTTTTATGTTCACAGTTGTTTGGGACCAATGGGAGTACTTCTAAAACCCCAAAACCACCCCAAATTGGCCTATTTAAACCCTCCATTGCTCTTCATTTTGGGGGGGCCAAGTGCAAAGCTTGAAAAGTTGTAGAGAAGAAGAGAGATAGAGATAGGTTTAGAAGAGAGAAAGGGAGCTTCTCCCATTGATTTTCCATAAGAAAGTGAGTTTTATTCTTGTTTTCTTCCATCATCCTTCTATATACTTCACATTCAAAGTCCACTCCAACCCTCATTCTTGAGCATTCATGAGATAGGAAGCTACTTCCATGTCCAAATGTCAAAATCTATGAGTGAAACACCAAGCTACAAGTCCAAAATCACATTGATTATCATCTATTGATTGCTATTTACTTGCTTTGATTATATATATGTTCATCTCTCCTTATCTCATTTCTTTTTCTTTTCTTTATTTACTTACTAGTTCATCATCATCTAAGTGATGACATGAAGTTTGGGGTGAGTGAATCCTTATGGATAGTAGCTCTTGACCTCAAAAACATGTTTGATAGATGATGATCATAACCTCAATACTTCCAAGGTATTCTTGAAATGTATTGAAGTTATGTTCAAAAATAAAAATAAATCTCTCCAACAATCTTGGAGGTTCTTGATGATGAGTTTAATGTTGACATTTTAAGTGGCTATAATCCTTATTGAGTATTGAAAATGTGCTTTCAAAACATCTATTTCAAAACCCCTCTCAATCCCTCTCATTTGGTTTCAAGAAACAAAACTTTGTTTTCTCCAAAATCTTCAAAACAATGAGTCAAAACAGTGAGTGAGTTGAGTTCAAAGATTTCTCTAGAACTCAATACTCAACATATGGATGCAAGGCCACTTGGAAAGTCTTCCTAAATCATTGGAAAACACCCATGATTTTTGGTTTGACTTGGAAGTACTTGGAAATGGTCCATTTGGACCCAAACATTCCTTCCAAACATTCTGCCTCTGCTGTCACAGCAGCTAGGTCCACTTCCAACCTCTTTTTCAGAAAACTTTTCCAAAAGGGGTGGTCCTAACTTATTTTTCCCTTAAACTTCAATGTCTTAGGAAACTTCTGTATAAAATGGGCCTCTAGATCATTCTTTTTCATTTTCTAAGATTTTCTAACATTTCAGTCGACGGTACGGACTCTGTTTCTGAGTGACCTTCATTGTTTATATGATTTCTCTCAATATGTGATAGATATTCAAGATTGGCCTTTTGGGTTATGTTCTAGACACAATAAGGAACATCTCCATAAAAAATCATGCATTGAAAACATTCCTATCCCCTCTTTTCAAATTCCCAAAGATGATGCTACTGTTCTGTCCACTATTCACAGCAAGTATACTTTAACTTTCATTCTTTGATTTGATGCTTATATGCATTCCAAATTAGTTCTTATCTTAGGAAGTAGTTCATACTACATTTGTATATATCCCATGTTGATTTAATTCATTCATTCATACACATTTTAGACTTCTAAGTCTTCTAGAAATCCATGTACCCAAAACACACTACAACCTTTGCACATCTTAGATACATACATTGCATTCATGCAAGATTTGGGATTTTTGTAACTCTTAATCTAAGAAGATTATAAGGGATGATCACGATCACACGTTCATGCTTCCCCTTGATCTAATCATCCTTTCTCATCCGTCCCGGGGATTGAGGGATCTTCTTTTCTCAAAGATTAACATGCATCATACTAGCTTGCTAAGCATATTTTGATTTATTTGCTTATTTGTTTCAAGAACAATTCATGTCCCCCTTTAGATTAGGAAGTCTTGATTATTTGATATATGAATAGACGATTTTTCCTAGGTTTATTTGTGTGATCTTTTACTTTACATTGTATGATATTTGACTTAGATCTTATGAATGATGTTTTATCTTTAGATCTTCCATCTTCAAGTTTCTTATGTAATGAAATATACTATCATAGTATTAATTGCCGAACCATACATAGTATGAGATGATTATTTGGATGCTAATTAAGGCCCGTCGAAAGACGGGGCGAGTTGAGGGTGTTTTAGTCGTGACAAAGGCTCCTTCCTCTCTCGTACCAAAACCCCGAGCCAAGTTCTTTGGTTATGAAGGGCCGGTGCCCTTTATCCATTTGGGTGAGTCAAAATTAGGTTTCTTGGTTCCTTAAAGACCAAGTGGCGACTCTGTATCTGTTTTCAACAGACCTTTTATTTTCTTCCTTTGATCAATTTCAAATCAAATTTCAAACAAAACAAGAAGCGGTGGATTCCCGGTATCCACAATCTGGCGACTCTGCTGGGGATATTTATTTTCAAAACAAAATAATACAGAGGTTTGACTCATAAGAAGCATCCTTAAAATCATCTTTTTATTGTGTTTGGTTCACCGCATTGCACTCTTGCATTCCCCCCTCCGACTGTGTCTGAAACGCGGCGCTGACATTGTTCAGGTCTTGCTGTGCCAGGGCACAAGTCACCGTTGATACTGTACCTTCCAAGGTATATCAAAAAGAGTAAAAACCTCCATACTGTCTCCTTGACGGTATATTGGAACTCTCGTCAACGGACCCTCTTTGACTAAACCCAGCCTTTGCATATAGATTCCTGTAGAACCTTTCATAGGACTGTTCATTTATCTTTTCAGATAGGACAATGTGATATAACTGCTGTATGCCCTGATGGGATTACCTGAGCAGTGTAGACGCTTATGTGGCATAGAACAGAACCTCTTTCTTATGATTCCCAAGGCAATCACTCACATGTGATTACATTGAGTTGACCTGCCTAGGCACCAACATAATCCATCTTTGGTTAGCACGAATTATCCCACACTAAACTAGGGTTGTGGTATAATCTGTCTAATCTAGGCATGGACTATTCAGATACTTGATAGCACAATTCAATTTAAGCACCATTACATGTAAATAATCTAAACAAGCACAACAAGCATAGATCATTGATCACACTACCATCGAAATAGATCTAAGACAAGAGTAAACTTTGAAAGTAACGATTTAATCAATAAAAGCACGATTTATTTATAAAAATCATTGGAACATGTAAGTGTCATCCATACATAATAAAACTAAAATAAAAACATAAAATACACCCTATTACTTGGCTAGGGTTTCATTGAAACAATGGAGGAGGCCATGGAAATCCTTGGTCTTCTTCTTCTTCTCCTTGCTTCCCTCCCTTCAATGGCTGAAGTTTTAGTTGTATATTGTGTGTATAATAATTGCCAACCCAAGAATTGAATTATAATTGAGTATTTATAGATTTGGAGCAAGTTTGGAAGCTTTCCTAATCCAATTCGCACTAAAACTGCTGTATTTAGCTTTCTAGACGTAATTAGGTAGTTTCGTTCGCGTAGGAGTCTTCAGTACACTGAAATACGCATTTTCATTTTTTTGCATAGGTCGCGCGAGCGCGATATTGGGATGTCGCGCGAGTGATTTCTAGACTTCCGCGCGAGCGGACTGCGCGCGCGATGTGTTTTTTTCTGCTTCTTTTCTTCTATTTTTTCACCCCATTTAACTTGGAATCCTTACTTTTCTCCAAATCCTTACAGAAAATAAAAAATGAAGTAAAAATATACAAAAATAGGATAAAAAAGTACTAACAAATGTGAATTAAGGCGTATAATTAGGATTTGTTCTCTCCCGATCATAAGCATAAGAGAAAGATAGAGAAGAATCGGGTAGCCTATCGGTGCCATTATTTGGTTTAAAAACGTTTGTTGTCACCCCTGGTTTGTAAAAAGGTACAGGGAAAAGATAGAGAAGAGTCGGGCAGCCTGTCAGCTCCGTTTATTGTTTTTAGAAATTTTTTCACCCCTGGTTTGTAAAAGTGAAGGGTAAGATATAGAAGGGTCGGTTAGGCTTTCAGCGCCATTTATTGTTTTTGAAAAGTTTTTCAATCCCCTGTTTATATAAGGGGAAGATAGAGAAGAATTGGACGGCCTATCGACACCGTTTTATGTTTTTGAAAAGTTTTTCCACCCCTAACTTATATAAGGGGAGGGTAGAAAAGAGTCGGATGGCCTATCGGTGCCATTTGATTGATTTTGAAAAGTTTTGAATGCATGTGAATAGAATGCAACTATGTGGAGAGGTTGACGTCTATTGTAGACTTATTTAGGTCCAGTTCCCGAACCTTCAAACCTCCAATGCCGTAACACCTTCTCAGGTTGGTGTTTTTGAGCGAAGGAGCTTTCTATGCTGGTATTGACGAAACTACCGCAACAAATTTGCAACTTACTAATCCTCCTATATAATTGTAAGGGTTTCTGTTTCAGAACTGGGTTATGTCATGCTTGTTGCAAGTGTGTAATGTGTATAACAGTTAAAGTATGGCATTGACCTTGTAGTTTCGTTGGCATTGGCCTTGCTATTTTTAGAGTGAGTCAGGAATACCTATATAAGAAAAAGTAGAGATGTAGAAAATAATTATGAGTAAAGAAATGCCCCGTTAAAATGAAAACCACCAAAGCGATGGCCTGAGTCCTCAAAAGTAATCCCTAGAAGAGTTGCCAACTGTTGCGCCCACCACGAAAGTGGGGGCAGTCCCTTCGAAGTGATGGCCTGAGTCCTCAAAGTAATCCCTAGAAGAGTTGCCAACTGTTGCGCCCACCACAAAAGTGGGGGCAGTCCCTTCAAGTATCACGACGGTCTACGTCGATAGGCATGTGAAAGTGAGTAAAACTACATGAAAGTGGCTGTAGGGTCAGTTAAAGTTTCAGAGTTGCCACCTAACGTGTTTGGGACTTAGGATCCCTGCAAAGACGATTAACGTAATCATCTTCAACTTTTAAAAAATTGTTTCCATAAAAGTCGGCCGTTTAAAAGTATGACTTTTGATAGTTATGCAAAACCAGAGTTCTTGAAGTGGGTTCAGGGACTCGATTATGTCGAGGGAAGGTGTTAGGCACCCTCGAACATCCGTGACACATGGTTGCCGATTTTAATGGTTTTCGTGGTAATGGGGCATAAGTAAGAAGTAATAGAGTATAGATACAAGAAATTGAATTTGAGCATTCGTGACACGCGATTGCCGATACATGTATCTTGAATCAAGAAAAGCCAATAGATGAATGGTTATATCCTTACTAGGCGCCGCATACGTATCTCAACATGAGATAGTTTAAAAGAGAATAGTTATGGCGGTTGCATACGTATCTCAACACGAGAATCAGACCGTACATAGTTCTGTGTTATGTGTGTATGAGTGTTTTGGCCGATCTAGATCGTGAGTGTGTAAAATAGTGTTTTAAGTAAAGTCGATGTAGCTAGAAACTTTAACCTGTACGGTGTAGTCCTAGACTTTAACCTTGAGAAAGTAGTGAGTTGTGAGAAAGTGTTCTGAGCAAAAGTTAGAGTAGATCGACCATGCGATGAGTTTTTTTTATATATATATTTTTATTTTTCATGATTTTTTTTGTCTTTTTATTTTACGTGTTGGAAGTAAGGGAAAAAGTGCCGAAAGTAAGGGTGGGTGCCCAGTGTCGTGGTTTGAAAGTAGTTGGAACGTAATGGATAAGCTCATAGACTCGTTATTTATAGTAAGAATGCATAGTACAATAGTAAGAAAGGAAGCCGTAAAGGTGTAAAGTAAATCTAACAAATCTAGTCTGGTTGATCGAAAAATCAAGTGATCTCAGACTGAGCCAGTTTACGATGGTAACAAGTTCATTGACTCGTTATTTATAGTAAACATGTACGACAATAAGTAAAGAAAGTAGTAAAGGCGGAATATCTGACCAGTGGATTTATAGGGAGGCCACACCACTAAAAGGAAAAAAAAGAGAAAGAAAAAGGCAGAATATCCAACCATAAGAGAGAATAAAATAGAAAGAAAAAAAGGTGGAATATCCGACCATAAGAGAAAATAAAAGGCGGAATATCTTACCATAAGAGAAAATAAAAGAGAAAAAAAGGCCAGAATGTTCGACCAGTGGATTTATAGGGAGGCCATACAACTAAAAAAAGAATTGAGGGACTTTCCTGTGCATAGGTGGCTATCGAAGCCCAGTAAATGTTTTGTTTAGAAAGAAAGAAAGAATCTCGAGATTGAAAGGATCATAATCGAGTGACGTCGCAATAATAAGCCGAGAGAGGCCCAAGTCAAATTTTGACAAGAAATTGACCTGAACAGACATCATGGTTGGGTCCAGAAGGGCTAGAAAAGTCAAAAAAGTCATAAGTCGGGCCAAAATGGGTTCGGGTTGAGTTGAGCAGGTCCTGCAGGGGTTAGGACTGGTCGGGAGAGCCTAAAATGGACTTATAAAAAGCCAAACAGCCCCTAAATTTTGGATTTTGACCAATCTGAGGTCACTGGTGCGTTTGGAACGGCCAAATTAGCCAGGAACAAGTGTTCGTTCGTCAAAATCCAGACCCAAAGTGAAGAAAACTGGGAAAAAGTAAAGGTGCGGCCATTGTGTCATGTGGCAGTCAATGCCACATAGCGCGTTGTGAATGGCTAGTCAAATCTGACTATACGCTAACTTGGTATGCTGATTAGAAGTGGTGACTGCATAGCCTATGTGGCAGTAATGCCATATGGCAGCTTCTAACTAGATAATCAACGCTGACTCAGCGTGACGTGGTTGATGATATGGCAGACCACATGGCGGGTGATGTGGAAAAAAATGCCATGTATTAGTTTCTTATTGGTTAGCCAACGCTGACTCAGCGCTAATGTAGTAGTCCATGTGGTAAAAATGACATGGCAGTCACTGCCACATGGTAGTTCATGATCTGTTGGTCAACTAATGAGTCAATACTAACTGTGGAGGTCAAATGACATCTGGCATTGTCTTATTGGATAGTCAGTTGTAGACTCAGTAGGTTAATAGCCACGTGGTGGCCTCTAGTTGGTCAATTAGCGCTGACTGGGTTGGCTGAGCATGGTCGTGGCATGACGAAGTGGGGAGGCGGGTATAGCGTGTTTGGGCTCTTCTGATGATCTTTGGAGGTCGGGCTTCCAGCGGTGGGATTGTCTGACACAGATGATCAGCCTGGTGTGGGTGATTTTCGACGATTATGGCCGAAAATGTTGCCGTAGCTCTTTTTGTGTAGCGACGACACGTGGGACCTCTGTAGGTATGTTTTGAATACATGACCAGCGCCGTTTGGTTCATCTTGGCTGTGGGGACCCACTGGTGGCAGTGAGACTCAACGAAGAGTATAAGGGTTTGTTTGGTTAGTATTTTAGATTCTAGGCAATGTAGGGGGTGTTTTGGTTTGAGCTTGAATTTCTTGGCTTTCTGGGCAGCTTTGAAGGTTGTGGTTGTGCTGGGGACTGGGTAAAGTGATGATGGTGATGGGTTTTTGGTTGTAGGGGCAGTGGTGGTGATATGATGGTGTTTGGGTGGTGTTTGGCCGTGTATGGTGGTTGTAGTGGTGGTGGTAGTGCATAGGTTTAAACCAAACAGAGCCTAGTGAGGGGGGTTGTAATATCCCGTATTTTTTCTGATATAAATATGCATTTTTAAATATGGTAAGGAAGCAACCTGAATTTTTACGTGTTATTAATTGGTTGTGTGCATTTATATTTTTATGGTCATTTATTTATTTCTGGGTAATTATTTTTTATTGTTATTAATTACTATATGAAGTTTTGTAAAGTTAAGTGGTGGGGTTAATGTGGTAAAAGTTTAAATTGGCCAAGTTATTGAAGATTGATGTGTTAATTTTTTTAGTAGTATTTATAGGCCCGTAAATGTGTTAAATAATGTAATTAACATTCAGATTAAGTACCGGGGTCATGGATATCCATTGGACTACTCATTTTAGTACTTTGTATTATCTTCTGGACCCATGTGATGTCTTTTTGTGAGCCCATTAGACAAAAAAGGGGATTTAATATGTATATATATGTTACTTGTATATGTTGTGTATGTATATAGTATATTATGTGTGTAATACATATATACTTAAATAAAAACCCTAGCCTCCATATAATATTAAGAAAAAGAAAAGGAAAAAAAAAGAGAGGGAAAAAAGAAAGAAAAGAGAGAACAGACGTGAGATAGAGAGAAAGAGAGAAGAGGCAACCCTAGCCACCTAGAAGAAGAAGAAGAGAAGGGTTAGAAGGGAGGAAGAAGTAGAAGGGTCTCGGATTCGTAGGCACGTGTGGAATCGCAGGGTGAAACCGGTTCATGTTGTCAATTTTTGATCCAAGTTAGGTGAGTTAAATATGAATATCCGGGTATATATATACACGCACGTATATATGTATACGTGAGTAATTAAATTCTTGCATGTTTAATTAAATTGTTGGGGTTAAATTTTTGTATTGGATGCACGTCGTTATTGTCGAATTAGTATAGATATTTCTTTCCCCTTCACGTAATTTTGAGTATTCGTAAAAGTTAGGTGGATAGTTAGTGTGATGAATTCATATGTGAAATACTCATGATAATCAAGAATTTTTTTTTTGTGAAATTCGTTTTTTTAATAATTCTAATAGTTGCTGAAACATCATAAAAATATTAGAAAATTGTGGCTTTGAATTTTAGCATTCTGTCCACGTGTCATATGTAATACCCTGTATTTTCAATAATTATTTGATGCATATATACTTCCCTTGATCATTCTTGAAATTTTACCTTCGATTGATCGAGGCTCTTTTGAGCGATCAAGCATTACGAAAGTTCAAGCGATCGAACATTGTTTAATCGATCGAAAACCTACCGACTTGAATTTAATACGTGGTCCCTACTTCAATCGATCAAAGCCCTTTTCAATCGATCAAACTAGTTCGATCGATCGATCGAACTACCTTCGATCGATCGATCGAACTACCGTGTAATCATTTGAATTCCAAGGTTTCCCGCAAACAATGCCACCTGTCAATCCCCCCCTCCCCCTCTATATATATAGCTTATTCGTGTGTTTGTGTGAAGTTCAAAACACTAAAGAGTTTGAGAGAGAGTGTGTGTGCTTGTGTGTTAGTATATATATACACATACCTCCATATATATATACACACACACATATAGTTATATATATAGGTAGAGAGAGAGACAAGCAGAGGAAGAAGAAGGAGAAGAAGGACAGAAAGAAAAGGAGATAGAGAGAGATGAAGAAACGAACACAGAGAGAGAAAGAGAAAAAGGCCGCCATTAAAGCTTTGAAGCTCGAACTTGCCAAATGCGCCCTTAACGGAGTTCGGTGAGCACCAAACTCACTCAGTAGCTTAGTTATGATGTGTTACAAGTTTTTGTACGTTTAATAATCACCCAAACACACCCTACCAAATTCTGGACATTCACTACAGAATCTGAAGAAGACAAAGTTTGACCGATCGAACTGCGTTCAATCAATTGAACAACCCTGTTTCTCAATCGATCAAAATGACTTTAATCGATCGAGATCACCTTGACTTCAATCGATCGAGAATACTTCGATTGATCAAAGATCACTTTCCTTCAAGCGATTGAGATGACTTTAATTGATCTAACCTAGCAGAACATGGATATGTTCCTAAAGTCTATAATTCAAATGTGTAGTTGTTTAATCGTTGTTTCATAATCTATTATGCAATATAATGGATTACGGAGGTAATGGGATGAGATAATGAGATTGAGATCATATGGTGAGTAACGCAGTCAGGTTCGGAACGTTAGTAATAATATGATACGATAACGAGATAAGGATTGGAGATAATAACCGTGGGTAGCATTGAGTAACTGGTGTTTGAGTCAGTAGGTTATTGGTCATCTTTGAGGTTATGTGAGTCGAGTTGATGATTCACTCAGGTTGAATCCGATAAGTGTGTAACATAGATTTAATTAGGATTGTGAGAATTATTGGTGCACAATACTCGCAAGCGTTCTTAAAAGTGGTGAACAGTAAGAGTTCTTAAAAGCGGTGAACAAGAGTAGTTGTGGCATGCCCATGGTTTATATTACTAGAGCTATATATGTATCATACTCGCAAGCATTCTTAAAAGCGGTGAACAGTAAGAGTTCTTTAAAGCGGTGAACAAGGGTACATAGGTACATCTATAGACCAGTCATTATATAAGAACGATGTATGGGACGCAAGAGTTCTTAAAAGCAGTATAGCAGTGACCAAGAGCACTAGTATGTTGTGATGATATAATTAGTTCAAGGTAGTCAGTCGGGACTTGGTACAATTAGTTTTGGGGTTGATAGATAATGAGAATCGGTTAATAAAAAGTCTGAATGAAAGGGTAAGATATTATTTAGTACCACTGTTATATATTGTTCATAACCGGTAATTGCATTATTTCTATGAGAATGTATTAGTTAGTTCTTACTCAACTTTCAGTAAGCTGACGGCCTTTATTGCCTGGACATTTCCCGTCCAGACTACCCTGTCCCTAACAATGCAGGTGCTAGAACTTACGATGATGGATACTACTCGGAGTTTGATTATGCAGAGGATGGCCCCACTGATGCTGGCCATACGAAAGAGTAATATTATGTTGACTACTATCCTTATGCCAGCTAAAGACAAAAGATAGTTTATATTTCTGTCATTACAGTTGAACTTTTTTAGTTAACGGTTACTTGGTCATATGTTGTCTCCAGACTTGTGATCCCGTGGACCATACTCTGATGTTTGTAATAGTGATACTGTTATTATATTAGCGTTGTTTACTATTCCTGTTAATCTTTTGGACTAGTACTGTGTAGTGTGGATAATTAGTGACCTTCACCCTTCATTCCCTATGGACCCATTAAGGAAATTTATTTTTCTCTATTTTTGCGGTACCAGGGCTTGACAGGATTTTTGGTATCCAAGCCCTTGGTTTGTGATACTTGCGTTCACTGATAGTTTCCACACCATCTGGTTATAGTAATTGAGTTTCCCTGAGATGAGATATGAGTTTAAGATAAGTCTGTCCTTCTGACGATAGTTAGTTTTTCTTACAGGTTAGCATTATGGATCCAGAGTTCCATAAGTTCGATGCTGATGCCTAGGGAGGACACTTGATCCATGGGGATACCTTAGAGCCCGCTGACCCAGAGTTTTATCATGACCCCCTACAACAGACAGCTAGTAGATATCTAGAGGAAGATATGTGGAAGGCTCTATACGTGACTAGGAAGACCATCCCTACAGAGACGCGCATGGATGCTTATCATTCAACAAGGATTGGAAGGGATATTTACCAGGAGATTTTACGTTTGATCCAGAGTAAGCTGGAGATGGACGCTATGGCAGCGCCTATAGTAGCACCACTGTCACCAGTACCTAAGGTACCCATTCCAGAACCACAGGAGCAGCCTGAAGAGCCAGAGTTACCAGAGGCCAAGCCGATGGTAGATGCCAACCAAGAGGAGGATCCTACTGAGGACATCGAGCCAGATGATGATGATGAGCTGGAGGATGACCCAAAGGAGCCAGAGGACCTGGTAGAGGGAAACGAGATTTTCGAGGCACCAGTAGAGGATGTCTTGATGAGGGGGTAGATGTACCAGAGATACCCATGGAGTTTGATTTACCAGCAGGACATATACTACATATGACAACCATTGCCAATATGGCCCTAGTGGGAGAATTTGCCGAGTTAGTCGCCGATGTAGCCGAGCCAGCTTTTGGTGTTGAGGATATGGAGGTTGACGACATGATTGTTGAGGATTGGGATATTGGGGTGGTAGTAGTAGGAGCAGCAGTACCAGCTGAGGACGACACACCTATAGAGATAAACATTGTACCGGAGGACAAGGCCCCAGCAAGATCGAATGCTGACGCCTTTTGAGTCAGGATCTAGAGAGGTTTAGATTTTTACTAAGTTTTATATCAGGACATGTTGTCCACATGATTTTTAGGAGCTTGAGAGATAGCTATTAGACCATAGCTTATATTGTATATCTAGATGCCACTAGTGTAGTTGCCCTTAGTACTATATTTTGCTTATGTCCCATATGGTACATGGTATGACTACTATGTACTCCATGGTACATCTTTTATCATATATATATATATACATATATCCGAGCAGTGCTTTTGATATTTATTGTACGGTTGCTTTGATGTGTTGTTTTAGTAGAACTGTTAGTTCTTGTTGCTTCTCACCCTATCTCGTTTTCATTTCTGCAAGAAGACTTTTAGCTAATCGATGTGCTCTTGCAGGCAACACTCGTTATCATTATGGTAGGACCCTTGAGAAATCACCAAGCACGAATTGGAGCACCTATTCCGAAAGGAATGGATCCGTCATGAGTTTTTGAAGCATTAATTCAGAGAATGGAGCATGTAGGTGATACCTACACCCACTCGACTCACCAAAGACCTGTTGTACCACCACCACTAAGACAGACAGGTGACAAGTTACTAGCAAATTTTTGTGGGTTACGTCTCGAGAAGTTCGATGGACTAATAGAACCATGGAAAGCCGAACAATGGATAAGAGAAATGGAGTTGATTTTCGAAGCATTGGAATGCAGTGAACAAGAGAAGCATTGTCTTGCTACATTCCAGCTCACCTACGCCGCCGTAGATTGGTAGGAAGCTGAGCGAGCCACTATTGGGATAAATACTGCAAGAGCAATGCCTTAGAAGACGTTCAAAGGAAGATTTTTGGAGAAGCATTTCCCAGAAGATGAGAGAGATCAATAGGAGAAGAATTTTCTCAGTCTGGTTCAAGGAGGATGGACTGTACGGGAATACACTACACAATTCGAGCATCTATCCCAATTCGCTCAACATATGATAGATACTCCACAAAAGAAGGTGAAGAGATTTCACCAAGGATTGAACCCCCACCTCAGACATATGATGGTTGGTCATCTGAATCAGTCATTTTAAGGGATTGTTAGATTTGCTATAAGACTGGAGAAGGACACCTATCCAGCACAACAACTACAGATGAATCGACCTCAATCGTCAAGAGGATTTCAACCACAAAATTTACAGAACCAACCAGTAAGAAATGCCCAGAGTTGGAGACCCCAGGGAAACTTTCAAGGAAATAAGAGAACCTGGGAGGGAAACAGAAAGCCACAACAGAGCTATACTCAACCCCAGCAGTACCGTCAACAAGGACCACAACCACATGCATTGCTAACAGCCCCACCAAGCAATAATGGAGGATGTTTTAATTGCAGAAAGCTAGGGCACATTGCCAAGTTTTGAATAACCGCCGAATGGATCTCGTTTGTCGAAATTACAATAAGCTGGGACATTTGAACAAGGATTACCGTACACCACGAGGAGGGTACTATGGAGCACCAGTTCAAGGAATTCAAGGACCCCATATTAGACAAGGATGAATGCTATCATTCCAGCGGAGTCAGGCTTTATTGTTGATGAGTAGGAACATTTGGAAGGTACGCTTGTACTCTTTCATAGTCCAGTTAAAGCTTTATTTGATAGTGGAGTTGCACGTTCATTTATTGTTGTTAAGATTGTGCGTCAATTGGGTTTAGAACCCAGATACTCGAGCCAGCACTAAAAGTTGTGTTGCTGTTGGGAGTGACTGTTAAGCTGGGTAAAGTGTGTAAAGATTGCTCTCTGACCTTGGGAGAAAGGAACCTTCCAACCAACTTGGTAGTATTGTCGATGTCAGAATTCGACATTATCCTAGGGATGGATTGGTTGACTAAGTACAGTGGCAACCTAGATTGCCCTACAAGGATGATTGTATTTCTGATACAAGGAAGACCGAAGGTCAGATTTCAGTGTTAGACGACAAGTGACATGTTCTTGACAAGTGGTTTAGCTACGATCAGTAGTAACAGTATAGAGCTCAAATTGATTCAGATTCCTACTGTACAAGACTTTCAGGATGTTTTCCAGGATAATAAAGGACTTTCACCAAAAAGAGAAATAGACTTCTGCGTGGAAATAGTACCTGGTATGTTGCCGATATCTAAAACTCCATATAGGATGCCACTAACTGAGATGCTAGAACTAAATAAACAAGTTCAGGAACTCGAAGATTTAGGATTTGTTCTCCTAAGTACGTCACCTTGGGGAGCACCAGTTCTGTTTGCGAAGAAGAGGGATTGAACACTTCGACTCTGTATAGACTACAGGGAGTTGAACAAAGTTACAATCAAGAATAGATATCCACTTCCTCGGATAGACGACCTATTCGACCAGTTACAGGGATTAAGGATTTTCTCTAAGATTGAACTACATTCAGGATATCATCAACTTTTAGTTCGACCAGCGGATGTATCAAAGACTACGTTCAGGACAAGATACGGGCATTATGAGTTTCTAGTTATGCAATTTGGATTGATGAACACTCCAGTAGTATTCATGAACTTAATGAATAGAGTATTCAGACCATATCTGGATAAATTCATTATAGTATTCATCAATGACATTTTGATCTACTTAAAGACTGAGAAAGATCACAAGGACCACTTATAGATTGCCTTGCAGACACTTCAAGATAGCAAGTTGTATGTAAAGTTCAGTAAGTGTGAATTTTGGCTACAGTAGGTCAAATTCTTGGTACATGTTATATCTAAAGACAGTAGCTCAGTGGACTCATCTAAGATAAATGCAGTCTTAAGCTGGAATAGACCGACCAATGTGACGGAAGTTAGAAGTTTTCTTGACTTAGCAGGATATTAACGAAGATTTGTGTTTCGATTATTGTGATCGACCAATCTTGTGTTTTGATTTTATTAAGGGACGCCAACACCTTCTCCTCGAAAGCGTTACCCCTTGGAGGGTTCGAATTAGAAGGCGGTTGTTGGTATTGATTAGGTTGATACTGAGGTCGATATGCATTAGGAAAATTAGTCGCCTCATTATGATTATTATTATTATTTTTCCATGAGAAGTTAGGATGGTTTCTCCATGGCGCGTCCGGATTATTAATAGTCAAATTATAATTATTTCGTGGGTATTGTTGAATAGAATTAATGTGTTGCTCCATGAATTCCAGAAATTGAGATGCAGAAGGACATGCAAAGATAGAATGTGAAGGATCAGAACATAATGCACATACTTCTGAAGAAGGTGGAGTGGACCTAATTCCCATCCTCATAAGTTGGCCAAGTTTTCTATTTAATTCTTGAAATTCAATTGAATGACTTGACTCGAACTTTACCTCTCGCTTAGGTTGAAGGTATCCCTCAGAACGTACCGACACAGCCTGATGCATCAAATTCTCGCTCAAAGTTTTAAATATTTTCCAGGCCTCGTCGGCGCTTTTGTGTAGGAAAGTACCAGCACAAACGACATCGACGGTATTACGGATAGAGGGAATAAGTCTCTCATAAAAAACCTGTACCAACTGCCACTTAGGAACCTGATGATGTGGACAGGAATGTAAAAATTCTATAAATTTCTCCCATGTGTCATACAGTGTTTCCCCATCTTGCATCACAAAGTTTGTTATCAATTTTCTTATTTGATTAGTTCTTGTGATTGGGAAAAACTTTTGTAAAAATGCGTTGTGTAAGGCTTCCCAAGTTTTAATCGTGTTTGGCTCAAGTGATTGAAGCCAATACTTTGCTTTATCCTTTAAAGAGAATGGGAAGAGACGCATTTTTAATTCATCATTAGTGAAATGTTGGATTTTTAAAGTAGAGCATATATCTTGGAAATCCCCTAAGTGCTGATACGGGTCTTCATTTATATGGCCATGGAAAGAAGGAAGTAGCGAGATGGTAGACGACTTTATATCAAAGTGAGATGCCGTCGCCTCCGGTAATTCGATACCAGCCTGTGGCGTGTAAGTCGTAGGAATAAAATAATTTATAAGTGGAGGAGGTGGAGGTATATTAGGATTATTTACGTTGTTTTCGCCGTCGGCCATTGGAATAGGTTTTATGTTAATAAGTCAAGTTTTTCTTAACCTTTTAAGGGTACTTTGAATTTCGGCCTGAAATAACGACGACGGTTTCGGAGTCCGACTGACTTTAAGGGTACGTTCAAGTTCAGGATTGATAGAAAATAATTCAGGTTTACTTGAACGCGTACCAAACATAAACTCAAAAGAAAAGAAATTAAAATAAGGACTGACTCAACAAATACAAAAATAATCACGCAAATCAGACAACAGGCAAGCACACAGTACTACTATGAAGCATGTAATTATCCTTATGCAGTGATTCGCGTCAAAGCCCAGTGCCCCGGGTTTCCTAGCTAATGCAGTGCAATTCACCCTAAACTAATGCAAATAGTGCGTCACAGCGCCCTGACTTACAGTGGTTTAAAGCGAGTTTCACAAGAAGCAATTTACTTGATTTTTTTTTTCACGTAAGCTCCTTTGATGTGCTAAGCTATTCCTCCCAGAACGTTAGAATTTTGACGACTCGAGAAACTACAAAATAAAATAAAAATTTAGTAACTCAAAACAAAAGCGAAAAATAAGAAAAGGAAAAACCTAATCTAATATTTACGAATTAACTAAACTAAGATTATAAAACTAAAGGTAGTAATGCAATCCCCGGCGACGGCACCAAAAATTAATGTTGTCAATATCAAGATGTAAAAAGTGTACTTTACTTTTCTAAGGATTTGTAGTAGTGAAAGTAAAGGTCGAACCCACAGAGATTGAATTACTACGACTCTTAATTTTTAAAACCTAAATCTAATTAATTATGAAAACGAGATTTTGATTTGAATTTTAATTAAATTAATGAAACTAATAAAATTAAATCTAAATTATGAAAGCGACTTAAAATTGTTTTTATAAATATATTTAAAGGAACCTAGGATTGCAAATCCACCACTAGCTTCATAATAAGGGTATTTATGAATTACTTTAGCTTATTAAGTTGGATGATAATGGGGAATTGTAGCTACAAGCCCAATTCCTCCGTCAAGAAAATAACTATGGTTCAAGCACCAACATAATCCATCTTCGGTTAGCACGAATTATCCCACACTAAACTAGGGTTGTGACATAATCCGTCTAATCTAGGCATGGACTATTCGGATACTTGATAGCACAATTCAATAAAGCACCATTACATGTAAATAATCTAAACAAGCACAGCAAGCATAGATCATTGAGCACACTACCATCAAAATAGATCTAAGACAAGAATAAACTTTGAAAGTAATGATTTAATCAATAGAAGCACGATTTATTTATAAAAATCCTCTAAACATGTAATCATCATCCATACATAATAAATCTAAAAGAAAAGCATAAAATAAACCCTATTACTTGGCTAGGGTTTCATTGAAATCCTAGATCTAGAGTTTAGTTGTCCATAGAATTGATGAACAGCAAGAGGTTGATGGAGGAGGCCATGGGAATCCTTGGTCTTCTTCTTCTTCTTCTCCTTGCTTCCCTCTCTTCAATGGCTGAAAGTATGTATATATGGTTGTATGTAGGATGTGTATATTAATGACCAACCACCCCTAAATTGAAGTAAAATAGGGTATATATAGATTTTAGGCAAGTTTTTGGAAGCTTTCCTAACTCGAAACGTACTAAAACTGCTTTATTTTGCAATCTGGACGTAATTAGGCAGTTTCGTTCGTGTAGGAATCATCAGTAGAGTGAAATACATGTATTTGATTTTTACACATGTCGCGCGAGCGGGCCGCGCGAGCACGATATTGGGACCTCGCGCGAGCGGATCGCGCGAGCGTTTTCGGGACTTTTGTCCGAGCGGGTCGCACGCGCGATGTGGTTTTTTTAGCTTCTTTCTTTGTACTTTTTCACCCTGTTTAACTTGGTTTACTTGATTTCTTCCAAAACCTGTCAGAAAATAGAAAACGAAGTAAAAATATACAAAAATAGGATAAAAAGGTACTAACAAACGTACATTAAGGCGTATAAATAGGATTTGTTCTCTCCCGATCAGTTATTATCTGACTCATGATCTTGAATTGGCCGCAGTGATCTATACTCTAAAGATTTAGAGACGCTACCTATACGGGGAAAAGTGTGAGATCTTCATGGACCACAAGAGCTTGAAATACCTGTTCACACAACGAGACTTGAACATGAGATAGAGGAGATGGTTAGAGTTGATGAAAGATTACGATCTTTCAATAGAATATCATCCGGGGAGGGCTAATGTAGTAGCCGATGCATTAAGCCGGAAGATGCCGAGGATCTTAGCTGATGAGCTAACTAGTCAAATGGAATTCATCAGAGACATGGAACGTTTAGAGTTGGATGTGATTTTAGAAATGAAAGGTGGCTTAATGATGGCGATCATAGCACACCCAGATATTGTTGATGAGATCAAGAGGGAACAGTTTAACGATGTCTACCTGTGTAAAATGAGAGACGAGATACCTTTGGGAAAATGACCTGGTTTTGTATTAGAACAAGGAATGTCGAAACTTAGAAACCGTTTGTGTATACCAAACGTAAAGGACTTGAAGGAACGACTTTTAGAGGAGGCGCATAGTACTAGATACTCAGTGCATCTGAGAAGTAACAAAATGTACCGGACTTTATGAGAGAACTTTTGGTGGAAAGGTATGAAGCGGGAATTTGCTAAGTATATTTCAGAGTGTTCGACATGTCTATAAGTCAAAGCAGAAAGACAAGTACCTGCGGGGTTAATACAACCATTGCCTGTGTCAGAGTGAAAATGGGATAAAATCACGATGAATTTTGTTTCTGGATTTCCACGATCGTCTAACAAGAATGACAAGATTTGGGTTATAGTTGATAGATTGATGAAGTCAGCTCATTTTTTACCGATTAAGATGACTAAACCATTGAAGTTAACTGAGTTGTATGTGAAAGAGATTGTAAGACTACACGGGGTTCCAGCAGTGATTGTATCAGATCGCGACAATAGTTTTACATCGAGGTTTTGGGGAAGTTTACAAAAAGCTATGGGTACGAAGTTGAGTTTTAGTACCGCATTTCATCCTCTGACTGATGGGCAGTCAGAGCGCATGATTCAGATGTTGGAAGATATGCTTCGATTGTGTATACTAGACTTAGGGAGTGATTGGGAAAAACATCTACCTTTGATTGAATTTGCGTATAATAACGGCTTTCAATCAAGTATTGGAATGACACCGTATGAAGCTTTGTATGGGTGTAAATGTCGTTCACCGGTTTGTTGGTCCGAGGTTGGAGAAAGAAAATTATTAGGACCCGAGCTAATACAAGTGACTACTAAGATGGTGAAGTTAATTCAAGAGCGCTTAAGGTAGCTCAGAGTCGTTATAAGAGTTACGCGGATTCGAAGTGACGACCGATGACGTTCGAAGTGGGTGACTTTGTATACTTGCGAGTATCGCCTTTAAAAGGCATTGTTCGATTCAGAAAGAGGGGGAAACTCAATCCGAGATTCGTAGGACCTTTTGAGATCCTAGAGAGGGTAGGTCCAATGGCTTACCGATTGGCATTGTCATCAGAGTTGGAACATGTACACAATATATTGCATGTGTCGATGTTGAGACGTTGTATGTTAGATACGAATAAGATCGTAGTACCAGAACCATTATAGATTCAAGAAGACTTAACCTATATAGAATATCCAGTAGAAATCTAGGATCGGAAAGAACAAGTACTAAGAATGAAGACGATTCCGATGGTGAAAGTGCTATGGCATAGCCATATGGTTGAAGAGGCTACATGGGAAAATGAGGAAGAAATGAAGAATGAGTATCCACACCTGTTTGATGTATGAGGTATAAGTTTGGGGACAAACTTCCTTTTTGGAGGGGAGAGTTGTCACACCCGTTTCAAAATTTTATAAGTTTTATCATATATATTTAGAATTGTGAGTTTATCAATGTTAGTTGATAATCGTGTTGAGGTTGACTATGAGTCAACGGTAAGGTGTCAATAAGGACACAAGAATTCTGTAATCGAGATTGCATTAGCATGAGTAAATGGCATTTATGTGATTTAAATGTTATTTGACTTATTTGGTATTTCATGAATAGTAATTTACCTGTGTAGAGTAAATTTTTGGTAGTTTGATCATATTTTAGATCATTGTGAACAAGGTGGTGAGAACGCGAGTGACACATTATATAAAAGGTAGATTGTGTAGAGATTTTACATAATTTAGTTTTCGGACGAATATTTTGGATCCAAACGAGACTTAATCGAAAACTTATGTAATTTGTAGTGTTCACTCGTAAAGGCATAAAATGGACGTGTGAGACGTTTCGGGAGCTAACTAGGAGTTTGAGTAACTCGTGGGGAGGTAAACTCTATTTCTACAAAGTTTGCTTATAAATAGGTGATGGTGAGTTTGCATTAGTTGCAAAAAACATATAATATCTTGGGAGAGGAGAGAAAAAAGGAGATTTGATCCTATGGGCTTTGCGACGACAATCGGCGACCTTCCATTCGTCTGAATTTCACCTAATTTCGTATTTGAACTCCCTAAGGTAAGGGCTATGTTTTGATAATCTGTAGGCCACGTTTAGCTAAGTTTTTCTAAATTTCTAAATCTAGGAATTTGGCAAAAATACATGTAAACTCGTAGGTTGTGCGTAGGATCGGAGATTTGGCGTTTATTCGGGCTTCTAGTCGTTCCCTCAAAGTTATACGACGATGGCTCGAGGTATGAATTTCTAGCCTATGTTATATAGGTGAAATACATGTTTTATATTTCGATGACAAAATTGAGATCTGGGCAAAAATCCATGTGTTAATCTTAGGCCTGTTAATTATGCACGCGCTTAAATGTGAAAAGTATGTCTAAATTTACATGAGCACGTTGAGTTGTCTATGTGGGTCAAAGGGGGGGAGTTATACAAATTCATGCCGGAGTAAGCTTCTCGATGTTTGAGAATTTTAGTAGCAACGACTAGTGTGCATGGTTTAAGGCTTGGACTTTGTAGGGCACTTGGGGATGTAATGGTTGTAGGCTTGGACTAGCCATTGACATCGTAGTTTAAGACTTGGACTTGCCGCTACCGAATGAATGCGTATTTTTCTCCCTAGAGACTATTGATGTGAATTATGAGATTAAAGCATGTTTTGTCATATATTCATATGTTAGAAATTATGCACTCAGCATATAGCTGAGCAGTGGAGATTTACTCCATTACAGGTGATAAGAAGAAAGGGAAAAAGAAGTGTGAGGAGTGAGGCCGACGAATGCCGGGAATCCTCTTGTATATGTTTTTTTCCTTCGTTTCCAAGTCTTGTAATAATGAGCGGTTCAAATAGTTAGAACTATGTAATTGACTTGGGAGGTGTAGTATGCTGTTGTAATAAGTTTTAAAACTCTACTTATTTGTGTTGTAATGAATCTGAACTCGTGGATTCGTGTTTTGAATGCTTAACCTGTCAATTTTGAAGTTTAAAGGAAAATTGATAGAGTTTTGAGAAATGCGCCAAACAAGCCCTAGCTTGTTCAGTTATTGTTTCTGTTCATGGACTAGTACATCTAAACTTTGGTTTTGATAGCATGCTATAGCTTGTGAAGTATGGAATGGTATGCATGTTTGGAGTGGAGTATTGAAGTGTTGGTTGTTTGATGCCTTAGTAAATTCTGCAGCATATTGCAGGATTCTGCTAAAGGTTCATTCGACCGGTCGAGTGGGGTCGTTCGACCGGTCGAGATGTCCCCTGCCAGAACTCTTTTTCTATACTTTTTGAAAATATTTTAAAGGTTTTGATTGGTTCTTAGGGTACCTTTGGGACCCCTTTTAACATATATTCACCCGATTCAAAGTATAATCACGTTTTCAATTTTATACGGATTTTACAACTCGGAGGGTAATATTTACAAAAGTTTTAATACTTGAGGTTGTTTTAATTTCTTTTCCGCTATGTATATTTATTATTTGGACTGGATAAGCCTTAGTGGCGTGCCACTTGTCCTGTTTCCACACGTAGTAGGATGGGTCATGACAAACCTCTTCTTGGTTTGGTCGCCTCCGGCTCCATCTTCATGGACAATGGCTTGCTCTTCCATCTTCATGGATTTCCTATTCTGTTACAAAAATTCATATGTTTCTTTCGAAGCTTACAATTTTTCTAGAAAGGAAATAGAAACAATAAAATAAAAGGCTAGGGAAACCGGTGCGACTTTCCTATTCGTAGGATTGAAGTCGTAGCACCCTTTACAAATGCCTTAAAACCAAACCAACAATTAAAACACAACATACACCAATCTCAAACATTTAAATACAAAATTTAAAAGGACTTGGTGCCAAGGGAGATATTGGACTAATCTTGCTACAAAAGGGTTAGTCGTACGCACATCCATGCATATATAACAAATATATGTAACTATTGGAACCCCTAATTGATTCACACAGTACATAAACTCTTTATGTACTGATTTAGAACTTAAAACAACATCTTAGTTCTCTGTCACACTTCGATCAATCGACAAATGTTCGATCAATCTACCTTAGATCGATTGAACATAGTCTAATCGATTAAACTTTAAGTTTCACAGAATGATTTGAAAAATTATAGAATAATATAAAATTAAAGTATATAATTTTAAAAACTGTAAAACTATGAAAAGAACACCTGGACAGAGGATCAATCTCGATCAATCGAAAACAGTTCGATCGCTTGAGAACAGATAATTTCAATCGATCGAAGCTACTTCGATCGATCGAAACCACCATGCATCCAATGCAATCACAGATTTGTATTTTTCTGCGAAATTGCTGTAGAAATAGATCTGCAACGATGTAGTTTCCAAACCAGTCATAAAATCAACATGCAAATCAAAAACTAATGTTCCAAAACGCATCTATAGATCCAAACAAGCAAGGATCTGATACCAATTAAAGGAAAAATTAGATTTAAAAATTTATTTAAATGCACAGCGGAAAACAAAGTTCGGAAACTTTATTGGTAGCCCGGATCTACTATTTATCAACTCTATAGATGTATATACACAAGAGGCAGAAGAGTTTATACCTCAGGTCTGGAACCCAATTCTGTTTCTCTTCTTCCTTGATGGTGCAGCAGCCTCCACTAGGATGTCTTCACTCTTATGTCTCCTGTTAGTGTTTCCTGGAGATGCTAGAAATGGTGGGGATCTCTAATAGGGAGGTTAGAGAAGGTTTGGGAACCCTAAATAGTTTCTGCAGCTTAGGGATATTAAAAATGAATAACTCTGATTTCTGGACGCAGCTGCTCTATTTTTAGATTCCAAAACCGACCTTACATTCAATCGATCGAAGTGGCTTCGATCAATCGAAACTTCGATCGATTGAACCACGTTCGATCGATCGATCGAACCTATCTAGACTTCAATCGATGGAAACAACTTAGATCAATCGAACTCGTCTTGACAGCATCCTTAAGTGTCTTTCCAAGCATTTTTAGTGGAGCTAAGAGTGTGACCTCCTAGGCTCTTTATTGTTGGTTCAAACTAGTTGTTAATTTCCATGATCAAACTCTTTGATCAGCAAACTAACCAACTGATCAGTTAATGTTTACTCCACTATAAAATGATAACTGAACTCCAACGCAAAAGAACACATTTGAAGCGATAACTAGACTTGTATGGTGTACTAATGTCTCTCTATCGTCAGTATTCGTAATCATACTTAGGTAGTTGGATAACTGTTATTGTCAACCTGAATAATGATTACATCTTCCAATCCTTGAGTCCCATTCACCTCTTATGATTACAAAACATGTTGATAACTACTTATCAACAAGAATGCAGTTCTCAGTAATCAACTCAGTGACATTCTTACTCTTTATCAGAGGGTAGATTCTATCTTGACAATATATGTTCACAACCCTATGAACATGACACACCCAAGATACCCAGGTGTTGATCTTTTATAGATGTCACTGATTGGTAAGTCAAAGCAGTTATATCCATACTCTGTGTTCATAATCGTCTCGAGATTGAGAACATGTACCTTATACAAGTTATGAGTTCCTATCGACTGTTGACATTCTTAAGTGTCAATAGGAAAGCTCAGGTCCGTCAATGCACTATGAGCAATAGCATTTTAACTAAGAGATATACTCTAGTGATTGAGATTCAGCACTCCATCCAATGGTAGTTAGTCATGCTACAGTGTATACCTGATGAGATATCCAGTCTCATCATCCACTGTGACAAATTCTAAGTATCAATGAATAATAATTCGTATCTTACTTGTATGCATCTCATACATACACGAAATACTTACTATGATACTTAAGGATTAACAATCATCTCATGAAAGAATAACATAATAAAATGTAAAGTCGATATCCATATATTAAAATGTCAATGTCTCATGTATAAAGTAATGGTTTGAGGGCACAAACCCAATAAATAATGCTACAATGTATACCTGATGAGATATCCAGTCTCATCATCCACTGTGACAAATTTCAAGTATTAAATAATAGTAATTCGTATCTCACTTGTATGCATCTCATACACACACGAATTACCTAATATGACATTTATGGATTACAAACAATCAAATCATGACAACATACATAATAAAATATCAATATGATATCCATATATAACATGCCAAATGTATAATACATAAAGATTGGGTTTGAGGGCACAATCCCAACACAGCGGTGGTATGGTGCTTGATAGAGACGGAGCTTGACGAAGGTGGTGTTGGGGTAATGGAGTTATGATAGGGGTGGAAGAAGGAAGTGAAGTAAAGAGAGAGATAGGTAGTATGGTGACGGTGGTGAGGTTTGATGCTCTAACAAACAAGGCCTAACAGGAAAAATTTAGTCTACCAAATAACTCCTTAAATTAGGGAGGGATTTTCCAACCAAACAAGCCCCTTAAATCAAGGAAAATTTTGACAGTGAGGGGGGTTCCCGTTCCATGCGTGGGATTTGAAGAGGGCATGGGGGCTGTCAATAGCCCAACTACCAGGGGTGGTTATCCCATGTAGGTTGATCATGGCCATTTGACTTTCCAGAATCTTTGGTCGATAAAATCTTCTAATCTAACCGTCCGCATGATCTTCGCAATTGAAGAAGATCTGGATGTAACGATATAATCTTCGAATCGATATGGATGGATCGTAAATTTATGAGTCCAGAAAATGACTATATTGCCTCTGTCTTGGCCGATCGGGCTTTAAAACTTTGGTTGACCTCTGTTTCTTCATTGGTCGTCTGGTCGGACCGATTCAAGTTGTAGAATTCCTATTTTTTCTTGCATTTTCATGTAGTCATGCATGATCGGACTTTTGATGCTCCCTGTTGGTTTTCAGCCTTCTCCTTCTCGGTTTACACGCCTTGTGAGCCCCATGCGACAATTAACTCTCTTTTTTTTTCAGCGGGGTAAAATGGGGTGTCTACAACTATTACTTCTAAGGGGGCTTCGACCATAGACCCTTCAAATAAAACTCTTCCAAGCTAAAACTCATGCTACTTTTCTTCAACTCATTAGGTCATTTTTATGCCTAAACAACTTCAAATTGCTATAACCTTTGTTACAAGACCGTTTTTTTTTTTTTTTTCCGTAAAATTTGATATTTTTGATTCAGCAAAATCAGATCTATCAACCGAGATCAACATTGACCCTGAAATACTGGAAATAAAAAACTAAAAGCTAAACAAATATGAAAAACTGTGTTTTTTTTTTTGCATAAATATAACAAACCTTTCATAAAATAAGCAACAAAGGAGCATAGATCTTGAAAAATTACATGGAATAAAAAAAAAAACTCAAAAAGACTAATTAAAAAATGAGTGAGGTATGGTGATTTAAAGTTGACAGATAATATGAATATTATTTGTTAAAACAAATAATAATATCATCTATTTTGACAAATAAAATCAAGAAATGATGTTCTAAATTACTTTCTTTTGTATAATTTTAAACTCTATTGCGTAGACCTCAAAGAAATACATGAAATAAAAAATACTAAAAAAGGCTCAAATCGAGTGATATAGTAGTTTGAAGTTAACAGATAATATTATCTATCATTACAGATACAGAAAAAAAATAGAAAAATGAGGTTCCAAATTTCTTTATTTTGTACAATTTTCAACTCCATTACGTATATCTCAAAGATATACATGAAATCAAAAAATATAATCACTCAAAAAGGCTAAAAAAATGAATGAGTTATGGCGGTTTAAAGTTGACAGATAATATTAATATTATATGTCAAAACAGATAATATTATCTGTCATTTCAGATATAGACCAAAAAAAAAAACGAGTTTCAAAATTACTTCTTTTATACAATTTTTAACTCCATTGCATAGATCTCGAAGAAATATACGAAATAAAAAAAATCACTCAAAAATGCTAAAAAAAAAAACGAGTGAGTTATGGTGGTTTAAAGTTGACAGATAATATTAATGTTATCTGTCAAAACAGATAGTGATAAAATCAAAAAATGAGGTTCCAAATTACTTTGTTTTGTACAATTTTCAACTCCATTAAGTAAATCTCGAATACATACATAAAATAAAATAAAAAGTCACTTAAGAAGGCTAAAAAACAAGTTAATGGTGATTTAAAATTGACAGCTAAGATTTTTGACAAATAAAATTAAAAAAATGATGTTTCAAATTACTTTATTTTATACAATTTTCAACTCCATTGCATAGATCTTGATGAAAAAAAAATCACTCAAAAAAGCTAAAAAAAAAAAAACCGAGTGAGTTGTTGTGGTTTAAAGTTGAAAGATAATATTATCTTAGCTATTTTTCTATTCCAACAAGAGGCTTTTTACCAAATTCAAAAAGTAATGCGGAATTTTTTAAAAAATGGCCAAATTATATAAATTTTTGACTAATACACTTAATTTTAAAGATTTATGACCTAATATCCTAGTCATAACTTGTAACCAATATATGTCGAATATGATAAAAGCAAGAAATATTCCCAAACAACCTGCCAAAATATAAAGGACACAAACACTAGCCGACATCGAAACAACTTTTCTATTTCACGAGGAAAAGTAACATACCGAACCGAACGGTAATTTTACAGTTTTGTTCGCTGCGACTAATTCCTTGGCGTTGAACGTGTCCAAAAAATACATTCTCTTTGTTTATACTAGTATTTCATATTAATACTTGGAATGTTTCTCACCCTCTCCCCCCATTTGACCAGTTAATCAAATCATTGCTAGCTATTATAACAAACACATAGTTGTCCTGTTCAATCTCTCTCTCTCTCTCTCTCTCTCTCTCCATTTAAGGATAAATTCTATTTGCATGAATCACAATACACATTACACACTCTCTCTCTTTCCATTTAAGGATAAATTATATTTGCATGAATTACAATACACATTACATTCAACAACCACCCTCCCTAATATTCTCTCTCTTTCTCTCTAATTAACTAACCTGAAAAACTCTTTTTAAATGAACCAAAAAGTCCAAATCTCTGTCAACTTTCCCAGCTATGATTGTCTCTAGTTTCTCTCTCATCTCTCTTGTTTTATACTTTCTTAGAGGTCTAAAGGTACACAAAAACTCCTCCTAAAGGAGAGTATTAGCATGGCTTTAACACTACATTCCCCATCAAGTACTCCACCACCATCTTCTTCTTCTCCACATTCTCCTCCACTTTCTTGGCTAAACTGGTTTTTGGTCGATAACCAATTAATATCTCATGAAAGCTCGAAAAAGCATCTTTTAGACCCTAAAGAGTGCAAATATGAGGGAGGAAAAGATTTATTGGAAAGAAAAGTAATTTGTGATCAAGGAAAGGAAAAGGGTAAACATGATAAATACCAATTAGTTGATCGGGAATCGAGCAAGTTGAGAAAGAGGCCTTCAAGGCTTGTGTTGCCGGAATATCGGCCAGTTTTGGAATCTGGTGGAGTAGGAGTGGAAAGGAAATTAGTAGAAAGGAAGGAATTTGAGGTTGAAGGGAGAGATTTCTTCTTAGCAAGCAAGAAAGGGAGGAGGGATGTCATGGAAGATGGGTATGGGGTCATGCTTGATATTTTTGGAGATTCCAAACAGGTAATTAACCCTTCTTCCTTTTCTTTGTTTTTTTCATGATGTTTCACCTACATGTATATATGTACCTTGGATTTAAAAAATTCCAATAGTTTTGAAGAGAGAAAAAGAATGTGCATGTTCAACCCACAATAAGTTCCAAAGTTTTACATCCCAAATCATGAGGGAACGTTTTTGAAAGAACTTCAATACATTGCTTTGGAGAGAGAGAGAGAGAGAGAGAGAGAGAGAGAGAGATTTTAATTTTTATCTCAAAAGCAAAGCAGCTACTCCAAAAATGATAGCCAAAGAGTATCCAAGTATATCATACTTCATTAAATCAATATAGGTTCCCCAAAAGAAAATAAGAATATTGGTGGACGTGGATCTACTTATGACTTCTCCTGGGGGGGCAGGGCAATTAAACTCAGCGCTCGTCCATTGTACAGTATAGGGAGTGTAAATGTACACAAATCGCAGCTGGGTTGTTGTTTCCTGAGTTTTGAACTCGTGACCCCCTTGCCCTCATAGATATTAAACTTTGTAACCAAACATTTTATTCGATCCATATTCAGAAATGTTAATTAATTACACAAATTAATGCTACCGGCCGGCCTTCCTTACAAGTTACAATCTTATTTTTCAGGCATTTTTTGCTGTGATAGATGGGCATGGTGGCTGTGCTGCCGCTGATTATGTTGCTGAAAATTTGGGGAAGAACATTTTGAAAGCATTTGAAAGCTTTGGAAAGTCAGATGATGAGTTGGAAGCAGCCATACGCAGAGGCTACTTGGTCACAGATAATGAATTTCTTAGTAAGGTGTACATTTTTACACTGCACTAACACATTTGAACGTTTCAACCATCTTTATATATATATTATATAACTTGTTTGACTTAGTTTCAAATATATTATGTATGCGCATTGTTTGCAACCACCGTTTGAATTGTTTAATGTAGTTTGTAAATCTCTGCATACAACCATTGGTGACTTTCTGTTTTTTTTTTTCCCCCCAATGATACCATACTTTAATGAAATCATAATTGATCAGGTTTTAAAAATTCTAAGTTTTATATTTTAGTTTTTATTATATTTTTATATTTATGGTAATAAGTTCAAATTCTTATGACTTTCATGGATATAAGATGGCTTTGAATCTAAAGATTATAGCTTTGATAGAGTTGTTGGGATTTTAAGAGAGACTGATCTTTTGGGGTGGTAGAACATATTTTTGCATGTGATTAAAGAACATTATTTTTTTTTAAACGGACTAAAGAACATATTTTTTGACTCTTAAAAAATACCCCATTATTAATTGGGTGAATTATTATGTAGGTACAATTATATTATGCTCCTTTTCATATTCTCTTGCAGTAGTACTCCTCTCTCAAACTCATGGAGATTTGTAAGAATCTCTATCATGAGTTCAATTTTGAATTGATGCTTCATTTTCCATTCCATACTAAAAATCTTTATTTAGCATTGCCAAAATGATCAATCACTCAGAACATGTAAAAGCATCTAATTATGGGCAAAATAGAATAGCTCTACGAGCCAAATTAACCTCCTTGAGTTAAAATAAGGCCTGGGCTTGGTCTTTCCATTAAAAGTCCTCAAGCATATACTTAAAATTACACCAAGAATTACAACCAAAAAAGATAAAAACGAAAAAAGAAAAAGAAAACAGGGAAAGCTATAAATTAATGTGTTTGGTGTGTATGAGATTGCAGGGTGTAGGTGGCGGAGCTTGTGCAGCTAGTGTAGTGTTCAAGGATGGAGAGTTGCATGTAGCAAATGTGGGTGATTGTAGAGTAGTCTTAAGTAGGAACAGAGTGGCTCATGCTTTGACAAATGATCACCGCCTCACTAGGGTAGATGAACGCTTCCGAATAGAGAACTCCGTACGTAATCCTTTTTTCTCATTAATTTCTATCATTATTATTATTATTCATAATTATTTTTTGTAAACAATAGTAAATTAATTAACTAATTAGTAGATAGCATTGCGTGCAGGGTGGTTATGTGCATTTTCGTAATGGAGTTTGGAGAGTTAATGGATCGTTGGCTGTGTCTAGAGCAGTGGGTGACCTTCATTTGAAAGAATGGGTCATTTCTGACCCAGAGATTAAGAAGCTTCCTTTAACCCCAGATTGCCAATTCCTACTTATAGCTTCTGATGGCTTGTGGGATAAGGTATGCAATCTCATAATTAAATTGATCTACATAATTAGATATAGAGGAATTCTATCCGCATTCACCTACTTTGTTCTCTACACCAACTACTCAAATTTAAATTTAAATTATTTGATCTCTACACTCAACCTTTATCTCCAAAATGACTCTGACCTTAAAAATCCACAATTTCGTATTACTCTCTACACCCACCATTATCTTCATCTCTTTTATTCCATTACAAATGATTATATACTAATCAACGAACAACACGGATCTTAATCTTCAATTATGGGGTTAGTTTGTATTTGATACGACTATTTATTGTGTGTGTGTGTGTGTGAGAGAGAGAGAGAGAGTATTTTTTTTTTTTTTTTTTTGGTAATGGGGGTGTCCGGGCCAGCTTGCGCGCACCTCGACTAATCCCCCGAGACCTGGAGGCGCCGGGTGAATACTCCAGTGGCCATGCCTCCCATGACTCGAACACTAAACCTCTTGGGTAGTACACCCAAGAAGCTTACCACTCGGCCACAAGGGACTTGATTGAGAGAGAGAGTATTGCACACAGAATAAAGAAATGGGGATTCATATCCCTAGATCTGGGTACCATTTCAATCGATATCTATACTGAACAATCCGGATCTTCTAATTCAATGTTTAAATATAAACATTATGCAAACATTTAGAATTGAATCAATGATGAATCATGTCGATAATGTTAGTTGATGTGTATTAACATGCATGTGTGTATATATATACAGTCCAGATCTTAGACGGACTTTAAAAAACGGGCCTCAGAAGACGGACTGGGAAAAAACTGAGAAATTCTCACAAAAGACTGAGAAATTTGAGAATTTCTCAGTCTTTACACAATCCGCATTTTAGGTCCGTTTTTTAAAGTCCGCTTAAGATCCGGACAATATATATATATATATATATAAATAGAAGACGATTTGTATAGAAAATATTGATGAGTTAGGATTTGTTAAGATGAGTGGATGTGGAGAGTAACTATCCAAAATTTAATTTTTATACATTGTCCTTATATGTCATTTTGTAAAGGGGTATAATAGTAATGAACAAAATTCATTAAATGGCGAGTGTAAAAAGCAAAATATGTATGTGTGGATAGAATTTACCCTTAAATATATATGGGATTTGCTAATTTATAGCGTAGGAGACTTTTAGCGACGAAAAATAAGGTTTTAGTGACGAAATTTTTCGTCGCTAAAAGTTGTTCGTCACTAAAAACCATTTTTTCGTCGCTAAAAGGACTGTTGTATGCTGCTAACTTACAACCAGCATGTTGTAAGTTAGCAGCCCCCTATGTATATTGGATGGTATATATGCGCTTGGTTTCCTTCTAATTGTTATTCAAAAAGTTCATTTTAAGTTCTTGATTTATTTATTTATTTTTCTTTAACTTAAAGTACTTCATTTTCAAATTGATTTAGACGGGCAATGCTAGGGGCACTAACAACATCCACTAACACTTACTAACACACTCTATCTCTCTCTTAGTAGTACAGCGGGGTCCACTGCGGACCCCACAGTGCCACTAGGAGAGAGATAGAGTGTGTTAGTAAGTGTTAGTGGATGTTGTTAGTGCCCCAAATATTACTCATTGATTTAAATGGAAGAAAGTTATTTCGTGCCTTCAATTGCCATATTTGTCAACAATTGTCATCAAATAAAAATTAATTTAAATTGAGGGTCTTAAATGATAGAAATTTAGAATGCAGCCTTAGAAAAAAATTATAATTCACCCTATATATATATATATATATCTATATGTTTTGTATTTATTTCCACTGAGATTAATTCCAGAGGAGCTTTTAACTGGTAATTGAGTTTAATATATGGATATATCTTGCATCGATCGAACAGGTAAATGAGCAAGAGGCAGTTGACGTGGTATTAGCGGGAGAGAATTCAGTGGAGTCTTGCAAAAAGCTTGTAGATATGTCTTGCAGCAGAGGCAACATTGATGACATAACCGTAATGGTCATCGATCTTCAGAAGTTCTTGACGGATCATTAATGTACAATCAATCTATAAGGAATATCTAGCTAGGCTACAAATACAAATTTACTCTACTAACTCTATCTGTGTAAATAAATAAATTGTCTTTCAATCCATTTGGACAACGTTTAATTTTGTGAGAAATTTAAATTAGAACGCAGCGACATTGAGTAGGTAGGAATGGTGTTTTGAACTCCATTTGATTGAGTCTTCCTTTTCCTTTTGAGGGAAAAAGGTCATGGCATAAACTCATTTGTATTCATTTCTTTCCTGCTTAATTGAGTGGTATGATAACTATTTGTATTCCTGATGCCTACAAGTGCACGTGCTTGTATATCTTAGGGCCTTAGGCGCACATGCATGTGTGTGTGAGAGTGAGAGAGAGAGAGGGAGAACCTTTTTTATTTTTATTTTTTGAGGAAATAGCCTTCTTTATATTAATTAAATAAACATGCAAATTTGTCTTCGGGGAAGATATTGATATAAAGATAATGGAGGCAAAATTTAGAGAGATTTTTTTTTTTTTTTATAATATTGTTAGCCTCACCGACCACTACCGGAAATATGCACTGAACTAATGGTGGAGCCCACACTTTTAAACCTAAAAATTGAAGCATTGCTGAGATGGGTCGGATCCGAGAGAAACACATGTTGTCGCCCATTTTTCGCGCAATATTTTTAAACCCAAATCAATCTATACAGTTACTCCAGCAAAACAAACCAAAACACGGGAACAGAGAGTGCACCAAAGAGGGCTATTTGCTGGAAGAACATGTTCGAAATCTTAGCCCCTCTCTCTCCCTCACAAATCGCTGACTCAGTCTCTCTTCATTTAGAAACCCGAATCGCAGCCAGAGTTTTCTCTCTCCTCAACAAAATCAAGATTTGGGCACTTCTGATCAGGGCAGCGATATTGCCTAAGAAGCAAACATGTTCTCTCTCTCTCTCTCTCAAAATCTTGAATTTTCGCCTATTTTTAGCTTAGGGCTGTAATTAGTGTTCGATTTTGGGTTTACAAATCAGCGATTTTGGGTAAATCGAACGGACAGCAGATCGATCCCATTGTACTTCCAATCCCTCCAATACGCAGTTTCTTGGTATGTTTTGGTGTTTTTACTGCTCTATTTTTGACAACTCAGACGTGATTGTTGCAAAGAGGCTTGTAATGATGTATCATTATTTGTGTTCTCTCTCCACATTGTCTTACTATTTCTTTTGGGTGATGAGTTCTGTAGGTGAGTGAGTACCTGTCTAAATTGTTGTGAAGTTGTATACCATCTCATCAAGGATAACCCTTTTCAAGTTGTCCATTTTCTTTTCTTCTGGACATATTATATATATATATATATATATATTTCCGTGTCTTGTAAAAGATTTGAAGTTTGGTATTCCTATTGGCTAAACAATAAATCTGATCAATCATTTTCCTACTGCCATCTCTAGTTTGTCAACATTTTTCATGATTCAGATATTCAGTTCTTTGACCATTTTTATTTATTCATATTTGGTGTTAGAAGAGCTTAGTTGTTGGAAAGAGTTGGTCTCAAAATCTTGATCTTTCTCTCTAATGTAACATATCTTTGTAGGAAAATAAATAGAACATATAGACAAAATTGCTTCGAGCCAACCAATACAGACAAAAGTTGTCTGTAAGATGATGTCGATTCAAAGGCATGGTTGGAGCACAATTTACCATTCATTGGCATAAACGAGAAGGAACTGGTCTCTAAGATTGTTGATCAATCTCTGAGTATAGATGAAACTGATTTATGACTACCACATTGTCTAATGTTATCACATGTCATCTCATTACTCATACGTTATGTATTTACAATGTCACATCATCTCTTAAATCAATAGTATCGCAAATTAAAAACATGAAATGATATTTAAACAACCAAGTAGCTCATATCATAGACAAACAAAGATATTAGTATTCTGTAAGTTCCAATCGATTAAAGTTATATTCAATCGATTGGGTGAATAATCATATCTATCGATTGAAATACTTTTCAATCGATTGATATAATTTCAATAAATTGAAGCCTTATCAATCAATCGAAATAGTCATCTTCTCCCAGAAACTGGCAGAAGCGGATTGGAGCTTTGGTTTGCCATTTTGGTCCGTTTTCTTCACATTAGAACCTGTAAAAATATCAATCATATGTTATCAATCATATGTTACAGACAAAAGTTGTCTGTAAGATGATGTCGATTCAAAGGAATGGTTGGAGCACAATTTACCATTCATTGGCATAAACAAGAAGGAACTGGTCTCTAAGATTGTTGATCAATCTCTGAGTATAGATGAAACTGATTTATGACTACCACATTGTCTAATGTTATCACATGTCATCTCATTACTCATACGTTATGTTTTACAATGTCACATCATCTCTTAAATCAATAGTATCACAAATTAAAAACATGAAATGATATTTAAACAACCAAGTAGCTCATATCATAGACAAACAAAGATATTAGTATTCTGTAAGTTCCAATCGATTAAAGTCATATTCAATCGATTGGGTGAATAATCATATCAATCGATTGAAATACTTTTCAATCGATTGATATAATTTCAATAAATTGAAGCCTTATCAATCAATCGAAATAGTCATCTTCTCCCAGAAACTGGCAGAAGCGGATTGGAGCTTTGGTTTGCCATTTTGGTTCGTTTTCTTCACATTAGAACCTCTAAAAATATCAATAATATGTTATTGACTGAGTTTGGTACTCACCTAAGTGATTAAGGGTGTGTGTTTGGGTGAGCTTGAGCTTGGTGAGCTCTAATGGTGACCTCTCTTTTTCCTCCTCTCTTCTCTGCCTTCTTCTCGCTTCTCTGTCCCTTCTGTCTTCCCTTCTTCTTCTTTTCCTTATTCAACCTCTTTTTCCTCTTCTTGACAGTGTATGTATGTATATATAAGGTGTATGTATGTGTGTGTGTGTATATATGTGAGTGTATATATGTATATATAATATCTCCCCCTCTTTAAACTCTATCTTTTATCAAAAGACCACACATACACACACACACAAAGTTCTTATATATATATATAGGAAAAGGGAGGACAAGGTGGTAGTTCCTACGCAAAACTAGGGATAAGGTTCAGACCTCTTTCAATTGATTGTAATGAGTTCAATCTATTGGGGAAGGGTCCACGTCATAGATTCAGGTCGGTAGGGTTTCAATCTATTGATGTAGGTTCAATCGATTAAGAAGGGCACAATGTCAATTGATTGAAATACTTTTAATCGATTGGTAAAGGTTGTACAGGAATTATCAAGGCAATTATACAGAATATCATTTATTATTATACATTGAAAATACAGGGTATTACACGTAGTATCCATGACATGCGGTGGATTATGAATGTGTCCTTAAAAGCGATGGATAGAGCATTGGTGTATACAAGAGTATTACTATCAAGGTTGTTTATTAATCAGTTGGTCATGACATTTTCTTGTATAATCTAGACATGGAACCGGATAACGAGCGCTTTGAATAATTAAAGATACTATTGTAGAACCATATCTTATGTCCTTTCATAAGCTTGTAATTAATTCATGTTTTTGGTACTTTGTTAGTTTTTTCTACTCACTCAATTTTCAGTAAGCTGACGTCCTTTTATTCCTGGACATTCGCCGTCTAGACTATCATGTCCCTGGCAATGCACGCATCGAACCCTACGACGATGTTTGGAAAGCATTGACATGTTGGTAAGACCACTTCAACATCTTCCAATCAAAATCACATGGGCCTACTATCGCATATATTTGGAAAGCATTGACATGCAAAATTTGATAAGTATAGCATTATTCATTGGCTAAATTACATTTTGTTCCCTTGTAGCTAGTTTGAGTGTGATTTCACTTTCATCCTTATAGTTTAAGTTTAGGTTCAACATATTAACTTTATGAAATTTTCTTACAATTTTGACTGATTTAGGTTCAATTTAGGCGTGTAAAGTGTAATTTCTCTTAGTAAATTTACCATTATGCCACTAATGATACCCACATGTGCATCACATGACCAATTTTTGTCAATATTTGTAGAAAATTTTCATAAATGGACTACATTAAACCCAAACTGAAACGGTAAGGACCAAAGTGATAAAATTAAAACTACAGGGACCGAAGTGAGATCACACCCAAACTACAGGGGGTGTAAAGTGTAAATTATCCTTTTTTTTATTTTTAGTTTGAGGTTCTATCCGAGTTGACCAGCACCGTCGTGCGTGAGGTAGGCACGTGTTCAGATCTCCGGGATGCTTATATTAAGAAAAAGAAAATGAAAATCTTACCCTCGTATGTGTACAACAATAGCGTACTATAAGACTAAGTGAGGCATATTTCAAGACTTTAAGTGGCAAAGAGCTTAGCATTTAACTCTTCTCCAAGGTATTGGTTCCAAGTTTGAACTTTTCCTCTTCTATGTCGTAAAACATTACTATTGTAAGAAAATACATAAACCAGATTTAAGAGGATATTGGCTCGAAATTTGAACTTTCAATACCCTGAGGTGAATTAATGAGAAGAGAGATAGAGACTGTGGGGTCCATTGTCAGTCTCTTCTCATTGGTCCATCTCAAGGTGTGGATGCTTTTGGGTGTGTAAAGGTGTACCCAAAACATTACTATTGTACTAATAGACAGAGAGGATATTAGGAATCGGTTTTGAAGAAAAAAAGAGAATCAAGTAGCGTTTGGTAAGGGTGCACATAGGTCGGGGTCGAGTTTTAGCATACCCCGAACTAAACCGTCAAATGGCGGTTCCCATTATACGGAACCAGACCTGAACCATTATAGAAATGGAACCGACCCAACTCAAACCAAAAATTTTGGGATGGGTCAGGTCGGGTCGGGTCCAGTTCTCTCAAGTTAAACAAATTTCCTTCACCTGCACTTCAATGTTCTTGATTAAGTTATAGAATCAAGCCCAAGCTTCATGCTTCTTGAACACAAGAAAAGCTGAGACTGAGTATTTGTGTTGTGCAAGTCTGAAGAATGGAAATTACAGAATTTGTATATATATACATATGTATATATATTTGAATACACCTATACTAGTAGGGCTGTAAACGGTCGGTATTGGTCGTTTTTGACTATAAATGTCCACCGCACCGAAGTATTTCAGTTTTCCAAAGTCAACACCGAAGTCGATCGAAGAACAATGGAGAATTGCGACAACCGACTAGAAATGGACGGTCGGGTTTTGGTCGGCTTCGATTTTTACCAGCAAGCAACAAGAAAATTAAGATGAAGACATTCATGAGAGAATAGATGTTAGTGTTAGATTTCCAAATCAAATTCCTTGATTGAGAGAGTTGCTAACAACATCACAAAATCAAAGCCATAAATTAGACTTCACAAAGTTTAAATCCCTAATTTGTGCCACCAGATCTCTAGAAAATAGAGAGGAACGAGAGAGAGAGAGAGAGAGAGAGAGAGAGAGAGAGAGAGAGAGAGAGAGAGAGAGAGAGAGAGAGATCCAGGTACCTTGAGTAAAAGCCCTAGAGTTTTTGTTGGTCTAAGATGGAGCGATCGATCAGTGGTGTGCTTTTTGGAGCTGGACAGGATGCATTACATTCGTTCTGAGAGAGTGATTTGGAGATGGAGATGGAGATGGGTAGTTTTTGTATTAATCTAACTTCTCTTTAAACTCTTGGAAAGTGAAATAGCTTATAAGAGTATAGGGTATATTTGATAACCTAATTAAGTGCTGAAAATAAAAGGATTCAGCACTTATTCTTTTTCTGTGCATTTGATAACTTACCACTTGATGATGCCAAAATTTGGTAAAAGATAAATTAGAGTAGATTAAGGAGAGAGAGAGAGAGAGAGAGAGAGAGAGAGAGAGAGAGAGAGAGAGAGAGAGAGAGAGAGACCAATTTTTTGTATATGGTTTGGCCCTGTTAATGAAGGAACTTACATCCACGTGTATGTATGTGCACTTCCACTATGTGAAATAAAACTGCTACAAGGACCTTGGTGATCCAATAATGGTGACTGGAACTACCAAGGGTCGGTCGTGCAGGGTGGCGCTTAAGATTTCTCTGGAGAGTGGCTAGACAATGTAATGTATTTCTCTTTGTGAGATTTTGATTAGGAACCCCTCTAATGGGGGTGAGTGGTCTCTTTTATAGATGCAAGAGACCTACTCGTAGAAAGATAACAAAATACAATCCAATTTGGATTGATTGGCGTTAATTGTGGGGGTTTCCTAATTGGATTAGGAAACAATGTGCTCTTTCTATTAGTCTTCTAGCTTGATTAGGAAACAGCCTAGAATATTCTGGAGCATGTCTCGCGGGCCTGGCTTGACTGAGCCTATATGAACTTGATTGGGAGAGAACAAATCCTAATTATATGCCTTAATTCACATTTATTATGCATTTTTAAATTGTTTTTGTGTATTTTTACTTTATTTTCCATTTTCTGTCAGGATTTAGAAGAAAGCAAGGATTACAGGCTAAATGGGGTGAAAAGCAAGAAAAAGAACAAAAAAAAGCCACTTCGCGCGAGCGGCTTGCTCACGCGACAATCCAGCATATGGCTTGCGCGATCTCTCAATTACGCGCTCGCGCGGCCCGCTCGCGCGATCTGTACAAAAAATCTAAAACGTATTTTTTTAAGTGCTGAAGACCCCTATGTGGACAATTGCCTAATTACGTCCAAAAAGCAAATTATAGCAGTTACAGTCGGAATAGGTTTATAAAAACCTTCTTAATCTCTCTACAACTATATATACCTCATTCTAAAGCTATTGGGGGGTTACACATCTTTACACGTCTTTACATTCATCAACTTTGAAGGCAAGAGGAAGAGAAGATCTAGCTTGAAGGTCTCTAATGGCAATCATCATCTCAATCTTCATGTTTTCATCAACCTTGTGCAACTATACTTCTATTCTAGGGTTTCAATGAAACCCTAGCTATGTAAAGGGGAAATTTTATGCTTTTCTTATTTTAGGATTTTATGTATTGGATAGTAATTGTACGTTAAAGGATTATTTATATATAATCGATTTTTAATGACAATAATCAAGAGTATTTTGGATCTTTTCTTGTCTTAGAGATTTTTCCGTATGCTTATTGAACTCAATATTCCTTGATTTCTGTGATTGATAGGAGTACTTACATACAATAGTGCTTATGTGATTGCGATGTTTATGTCTTTTATAATTCATGATTAGGAAAGATCAGTCATGCTACACCTTAGTTAGAGGTAGATAATTCATGTGAACTGAAGATGAGTTATGTGTAAATTAAACTAGTGATATCTTCTTGTTGATACTATTGGGCTTGTAGCTACAATAGATCGTGACTATCCAATCATAGAACTTAAAGTAGAAAGTCTAGAACCCCGATGCATAGTTAGTGGTGGATTTGCAATCTTAGATCTCATCCATTCATACTTAAAACAATACTCCCTCCGTCCCATAATAAATGTCCACTTCCTTTTGGCACAATGTTTAAGAAAGTTGCATTATATTAATTTATTTGGTTCATTAAAGAGTCTCTTTCCAATTTTACCCTTAGATGTGATGGGTGTTTGACTTTTTGCTTGTTTTGGGACCATAAATAAATGCTTCTTTGTCTTTATTATAAGGGTAGTTTTGGAAAGTAAGCAATATCTATATGCCAATTTAGGAAAGTGGACACTTATTGTGGGACATCCAAAAAAGAAAATGTGGACACTTATTATGGGACGGAGGGAGTATTACTTTTGCAGGCTAGTTTACTTAGATTCAATTTTAGAATTCTATTTTCATAAACTCATAAGTTTAATTTCATAGTTTAATTAGAGTAGGATTTAAATCAACCACCAATCAAAATTCCGTTTTCAATAACTAAATAGATTTAAGTTTTAGTAATTAAAGGACAAAAATAATCAATCTCTGTGGGTTCGAGCTTTACTTCCACACTACAAATCTTTAGAAAGTAAAGCATGCTTTTCATCTTGATTTTGATGAGATCAATATTTGGCGCCGTTGCCGAGGATTTGCAATTTTTGCCATTAATTTTTAGAATCTTAATTTAGATAGTTAGTAAATATTAGCTTAGATGTTATTTTCCTTATTTCTAGTTTAATTTTTGAGTCGCTAAAAAAATCCTTGTTTTTGCAGATTACAAGTCGTCAAATTCTAGCAAGTTCAAGTGGAGCAGTTGTGCACGTCAACAGAGCTTACACGGACCTGAAATAATTAAATTGTAAACAATTTAAAAATAACAAGTAAAAAACCGCTTTGCTTTAAATTTCGCAACAACTCACTGTAAGTCAGGGTGCTGAGACACAATTACTTGCATTAGGTTAGGTGTGGAGTAAGCACTGCATTAGCTAGAAAACCCGGGGCACTGGGCTTTGACGCGAATCACTGCATAAGGATAATTACATGCATCATAGTAGTATTGTGTGCTTGGTTAATTATGTAGTTTATTTTCTTATTTTATTGAGTCAGTCTTTATATTAGTGTCAGTTTCCTTTAGTTTATGTTTGGTACTCATTCAAGTAAACCTAAGTTAAATTCGCTTAATCTTGAACTTGAACGTACCCTTAGAGTCCTTAGGTCTTCAACCCAAGCTTTTAGAGCCCGGTTGATGCTAGACGACGAATCCACACCAGAATCGTCATCATTATTTGAGTTAGAAATTCAAAGTACTCTTAAGCGTATAAGGAAAACTAGAACTATTAAAAATCGAACCTATTCCAATGGCTGATTTTGGAAATAACGGGAGTAACGAAAATAATGGGAATAATGGAGGTAATCCTAACATACCTCCGCCTCCACCGCTAAAAGACTATTTTACTCCCACCGCTGATACGCCATCGCCGTGCATAGAACTACCGGAGATGACTGCAGGTCACTTTGAGATCAAGTCATTAACCATTGCACTTCTGCCATCTTTTCACGGTTGTGCTAAGGAAGATCCTTATAATCATTTAGGTGAATTTCAGGGTATCTGTTGATGATCCCTAAAATTGGTAAGAGTGGTTTAGAGAGAGAAAGAGAGAAGAACAATTTGTATGTGGTTTGGTCCCGTTAATGAGGTGACCTACGTCCACGGTTGCGTCTGTGCGCTCTCACTAGCAGATCACCGGTGGGCCTGGTGAGCCAACAAAGGTGGGCGGCACTACCAGTAATACCGGCCGGGTATATGCGTATTGATGGTGAGTTCTCTGTTGAATGCTTGTTAGCTAGAGAATAATTGGATTGGAATCGGATCCCTGTAAAAAGGGTAGGTGGGCTCTTTTATAGATGCAAGAGTCCACCCTTACATGGTAAGTTAATAGGATTAGGAAGCCTAATCTAATCACAATAGATTTGCATGATTTTAGGAGAGTTTTCTAAGTGGTTTAGGAAACTGTCATATTTCCTTTCGCAGACTTGTAGTTGATTTAGGAAACTGCTGGATAGGTCGGGATCGTGGTACGCCGCGACCTTCATGCCCGGTCTGTTGGTGCGAACCGCGCGGTCTGAATAAACACCTCGGGAATGCTTGGCCCACGAGGGGCACCCTTACCGGAATAACCGGCGCCTCTGGGTGACATGGCACTGCCTTCATGGCTAGATTATTTTGGACATATCAGCTGCCCCCCATTTTCAAAACTGACTGGATGCGCCATCGGGTGAGGATTCAAAAATTAGTAGCTTCTTGGAAACCGTCCAGATGTGGTCCAGGAGCGCTGCTCGGGATGGGGCCCACATTCCAGATCCCCCGGTGGGGTAACCAACCGGTACAGGTGGGAGCTCGGGTATGGGTATTGCCACGTGTCAGGGAGTAATTGGCCTGTTCAGGATTCAACGAAGTTAGTTCGGATGTAACCGAATAGTTGCGTGGTAATCGGACCATCACATCACGCATTTAATGCGCACGAGCTTCGAGGCGACCCTTCACGTGCCCGAGGTGACAGCTGTTGACGGTTCTTGGCAGGAAAAATCCTGAGCCGTTGGATATGATTGATCTGGACCGTCCGCTACTTCTATATAAGGAACACTTGGCTCATTTCTTCAGTTCCTGCTGCCAACTGAGAGATTTTCCCGAGCGGTTTGAGAGCAACCACGATTCCCGAGCAAGGTTCCCGAGTCCTTTTCTGCGCTAAATCTTTGTAAGTCCTTCCTTTCTGTCCTCAGTTCTTCATTGTCTTCTTCTTTTCTTGAACAAAGCTGGAGGGAGTGAACCCACTAGGGTTAGAGCAAACCTGGGACTTCTTCTTTTTTCGGTTTTGTCACTTCTTTCAGTCTGGGGTACATTAGAGTAGATTGACCGAACAGGAGTTCCCAAGGGAGTCTTGAGAGAGTGTTGTCTTTCTTCTCGAGTCTTGTATGACCTGCCCTTTAGGTTGTTAGATCTACCTCCCCTGTACATCAGATTAGGAGTTCTTGACCCATTCTTAGGTCGTCTGCCCTTTAGGTCCTCCACAGACGCAGTCAAGTGTCATTCAGATTTCAACTCGTCGTCCCGGTCAGAAGACGAGCAGTTGCGATCAAGGTCTATGAGTACAAGCCCAGACCCTCCTTCCCTGGCCCCCTCTGACCAGCATAGTGAGGGAAGAATCCCTGTTCAGGCGTTTCACAAGGAAGCACACCGGGATTCTCCCGTAGCCTTGACGTCTCGGGGGTCGGGTGACGAGGGGAGGGGTCTGTACCGAACAATCCTGGGGTCGTTTTCTCATGCGAGTCCATTGTTAGTATTCTGCGTGGCCCTTTTCTCTTACCGTGCACGATGGAAGAGCTCACTTCCATAAGTCGGGCTTCGTCACTCTGTACGAGGATGCTTTTATGGCAGGCCTTCGTCTGCCTATCCATCCAGTTGCCAGGGACGCGGTTATCTACCTCGGGATCTCCCCTGGGTAGCTCGCCCCGAACGGTTGGCGATACCTGATGGGGTGCATCTCTTTGTGGCCCCAAGTCCTCGAGTATGAGTTCACCTTACAGGAATTCTTCTAGACCCACCGGCCTTTCCAAGTTTATGGGGAGGCCGGCTTCTTCTCGCTCTCGGCTAGGCAGGGTGGAAGATAATTATAAACTGCCTGAACAACAACAAAGGGTGGAAGAAGAAATTCTTCCAAGTATCCACCCTGGGGGTGTGCAAGAAGGCGCCAGGTATTCACCTGAGGACCTCCTGGGCGGGGAAGCTGAGGAGTAAGCCCGAGCACTTTTTCTTTCTTGATCAGTCTTTCTATTTTGACTTGACTAACCCATTTGTGTGTCTTCTTTACAGTGGGAGCAGTGGATGCACCGAGTCTTCCTGACGAGCTCCAAGCAAGGGACTTGTCCTTGGTCGAGGACCCAACTGACATCAACAAGGTGCTGACTCGATCGGGAAGTCCGAAGATTTCCTACAAGTCCCAGTGCCTCAAAGCTCCTGCTCTCCCGATGATCATTCCTGGTAAATACCATTTCTTGACCGTCTAGTTTTTCTTTATACTTTGTTGAATTCTGACATGCTTCTGGTTTTACAGAAATGGCTCCTAAGAGCGCGACAGCTCTAAAGGAGAAAGAGGCGGCCCTGAAGGTCCGAGATGGCCAGAAGAGGAAGAAGCCGTTTCCTTCCGAGGGCCAGCCCCTGAAATGGATTTCTCGGGGGATATCCATCCGGGCTGAGAAGGAAGCTGCTGCTACTTCTACGCCCATAGTTACAATTGCTGCACCACCACCACCACCACCACCTCCTGGTGTAACCACTGCTGCACCTCCACCACTCCCCCCAGTAGCCAAACCATCCGGGGTCTCCTTCCCAAGCATGGAGAAGACTGCTCGCGCGGGTCCCTCCTCCAGGCCGAAGGTCGAGATAGCAGACGAAGTTCGTGGAAGGGTACGGCCCGGGTTGCTGCAGAGTCAGATTGACAAGTGCACCCTACTGAGCCCTGAGGCCATCATCGGTTGGCTATATAGCATCAGCCACATGGTAAGTTTCCTTGTAATGTGAACATTAACTTTCTCTCCATGCGCATACTGACGTTTCCTTGTTCTTGCAGATTGGTTGTATTGCTACTGGGGCCGAGACCACCCTTCCCGGCATTGCTGAGAGGTTAGCTGCTATAGAGGCCAACCTCTCCGTGGAGAGGGCTGCCCGGGAGTCCGCGGAGTTTGCCCTTACCGTGGAGGAAGAAAGATCCCGGGTAACAGACCTGGAGCTGGGGGAGGTCCGTGATTCCTTGTCAACCGAGTGGGCTGCCCGGAAGGCTGCGGAGGCTAAGGCTGCAGCCGCGGAGGCCGGGAGGATCACCGCAGATAAGATTATAGAGGCCAAGGTTTCAGCCTCGGAGTCCGCAAAGATCTCTATCGAGAAGGACCTAGCAGCCATGACAGCCACGCTCTCGGAGCTCACTGCTGTTCGGGAGACTGAAGCCAAGGAGGCCGAGGAGGAATTCGAGGTTGGGTTCCTCACGGGCTACGTTGACCTGGCGAAGCGGGCTGCTATTGACCATCCAGACTGGGATCTGTCCGGATACTCCTAGGCCGAGTCCGGTTATTGGAAGGAGGGCCAGGCTGACTCTAAGGTAGCCACTGAAGCTGCACCGGCTGCACCGGCCGGGGACCCCTCTATTGATAAGCAGGCTGCGGGGAGGAGGAAGTGGTGGTTGTAGGCTAGTTTTTTTTTTTTGTAGTTTTTTTCTTTCTGGGGAGGCTACTACAACTGCCCCCTAGGCTTTGTACATCTTTAGTTTAATTAATGAAAAGGCCCTCGAGGTCAAACTTTCCATTAATTGTCTTTCTTTCTTTTTTTCTATATTGTGCCTGCTTTAATTGCTAGTATCCGCTCGATTTTTGGCCAACCTAACACCTGCCTTAGCAAATGTTTTAGAATCGTAACCAGTAGAACACCTAGTCTTTTTGACCTATTTAGAAGGTACGCCCGGTGTATTATAGGAATACTCTGTATCCGGGGTGTCCCGGTGTATCATAGGTGTATCCTGTTTTACCGTCCGGGATAGTATCTCTGTTCACGGTAAGTACTTGGGAATATCGTCCAAGTTCTTTTAGTGACTGGTGTGATTTCCTGTTTTGGCCTAATATTCCCCTGCCCCCCAAGCATTTTGCTAAGGCGGGAGTGCGGGAGTTAGTAGCCGTAGGAAATCGACTTAGAACATGGGTAGTTGCAGGGTCCTTTGGAGCTTGCCATCGTCGGCCACCTAGGGGGTTGACCCCGTCGTCGGCTAGACCTAGGCAAAGCCTTGTGTAATTTCTTATTTAGGTCTAGTATCCCCTTGCCACCCAAGCATCCTGTGAAGGCGGGGGCGTGTTGAGGAGCGACCATAGGAAATCAACCTGGAACATGGGTGGTTGCAGGGTCATTTTGGGCCTGGGTTCGGAGCCCGAGGTCTTTTTAAGTGCCTGGGTTCGGAGTCCGAGGTCTTTTTATACCTTGGTTGTTAGCCAAGGTCTTGGATGCCCTGGGGTTAGGCCCGAGGACTTTTCTGCATTGCACGGTGTACCGACAAGAGTAATTTTGCAAAATAAACTTTCCAATTTTATTAAAAACAAAAATTTATTTCTATTGCTCAATCAGAGCTATAAAAGGAAATCTCTCTATCAGTACTAAATTCCCGTGGCCCAATGCTATTGATAATACTTGTGGAGGTGTTGCACATTCCAAGGATGAGAGAGATCATGCCCGTCTATACTTTGTAGCCAGTAAGTTCCCGGACGGTTGATCCGGGTTACTTTGCACGGACCTTCCCAGTTTGCCCCCAATTTTCCCTGGCTCGGGATTCGAGTAGATTGGTTCACTGCCTCGAGGACGAGGTCTCTGACTTGAAAATTGCGGTGCTTCACCTTGCTGTTGTAGTATCGAGAAACCCGTTGTTTGTAGGCTACCACCTTCAGATAGGCTCGGTCTCTTTTTTCCTCCACCAGATCCAGTTCTGACCGGAGGGCTTCTTCGTTGTTCGGTGCACTAAACTTAGCCACCCTATATGTAGGCAGCCCGAGCTCTGTGGGGACCACCGCCTCAAATCCGTAGGTTAAAGAGAATAGGGTTTCGCCTATTGCCGCTCGGGGTGTAGTGTGGTAGGCCCACAGGAGGGTCGGTAGTTCTTCAGCCCATAGCCTTTTGGCACCTTCAAGCCTTGTCTTGATTGACTGCAAGATTGTTCGGTTGGTTATCTCGGCTTGACCGTTGGCTTGTGGGTGCTCGGGGGAGGAGTAATGATTTAGTATCCCATAGCCCGAGCAGAACTGCCTGAATATAGGGGTGTCAAACTGCCTGCCGTTATCGCTGACCAGGACCTGGGGAATGCCGAACCTACTCAGAATATTCCTTTCCATGAAGCTTTCCATTTTCTGTTCGGTTATTATCGCCAAGGGCTCGGCCTCTGTCCATTTGGTGAAGTAGTCAACAGCGATGATGGCGAACTTGACTTGTCCTTTTCCCATTGACAGGGGACCGACAATGTCGATGCACCACTGGGCGAACGGCCAAGGGCTATGGATTGGTGTCTGGAGCTCTCCCGGTAGGTTGATCATGGGGGAGTATCGTTGACACTTGTCACATCTTCTGACGTACTCCTGGGAATCCTAGGCCAATAGTAGTAACCTTGGAGTAAGGCCTTTCTGGAGAGTGCCCGGCCTCCAATGTGGTTCCCGCACACTCCTTCATGGATTTCAAATAGTATAGCTTGGACTTGCGCAGGATGAACACAGCGGAGGTACGGGATAGTGAATCCCCTCTTGTAGAGAATGTCGTCAACAATGTGGTATCGTGCCGCCCAGTATTTGACCCGGTGGGCTTCTCCTTTGTCATCTGGTAGCACCCCTGTTGTCAAGAATGTCATGAGCGGGTCCATCCAGTTGGGTCCCAGGGTGACCGGGTCTACCTCCATGCCTTCTGAGTTGATCACACTCAGCTCGGATAGGTATTGTATCTGTATCCCGGGCAAGTCTGACTCAGAAGACGAGGTGAGGCGAGCTAACCGGTCGGCCCTAGTATTTTCTTCTCTGGGTATCTGTGTGATGGAGAATCCTCGGAGCTTCTTAGAAACCGCTCGGACAAGGGCCAAGTAGGCTACCATGTTATCTTCTCGAGCTTCGTACTCTTGGTTAACCTGGTTGACCACGAGCTGGGAATCACTATATCCCTGGACCTGTTGTGCACTCATAGAGGTGACCAACTGCAGTCCGACCAGTAGGGCTTCGTATTCGGCCTCGTTGTTGGAGGCACGGAACCCAAATCTCAATGCATATTCAAGTTAGATGCCATCGGGGGTAGTTAAGATGATTCCTGCCCCACTGCCTTGTTGATTGGATGAACTGTCCACGTGTAGTACCCAAGTAGGGATATCAGAGTGTAACCTGGGTGGTAAGGCCGACGTCTTAGACTCTTCAACCGGGTCTTCTGGATATGTGAACTCAACCAGAAAGTCAGCCACGACTTATCCTTGATGGCTGTCCGGGGTCGGTAGATCACTTCGAACTCTTCCAACTCCAATGCCCACTTGACGAGCCTCCCGGACGTGTCTGGATGGCTGAGGATTCTGTAGAGAGGTTGATCTGTGAGGACCACAATGGTATGGGCCTAAAAGTAAGGGCAGAGCCTCCGGGCTGAGGTGATAAGGGCGAATGCCAGTTTTTCAATACGGGAGTATCTGCTCTCTGTGCCCTGTAATGCCCGGCTGGTGTAGTACACTGGGAACTGTATCCCGTGCTCTGAACCTCCTTTGTTGATTTAAGCGACCACATGTTGATGATGGCTTTGATCTTCTTAGGGTTTGCCTCAATCCCCCGTCTGCTGACCAAGTGGCCCAGAAATTTCCCAGACGAGACGCCGAAGGTGCATTTGGCCGGGTTCAACCTCATCCTGAATTTTCTCAAAATGCTGAAGGCCCCGACCAGATGCTCAAGGTGGTCGGGCTCGTCCCAGCTCTTGACTAGAAGATCATCCACATATACCTCCATAGTCTTTCCAATAAGGTCTTTGAACATATAGTTGACCAAGCGTTGGTAGGTGGCCCCGGCATTCTTAAGACCGAATGGCATCACCTTGTAGTAGTACGTGCCTTGGTCAGTGATGAATGTCGTCTTCTCTTTGTCCCCGGGGTACATGCTGATCTGGTTGTACCCCGAGTAAGTGTCCATGAATGAGAGGAGTGAGTGACCTACCGTGGAGTCTACAAGGAGGTCTATCCTGGGTAGTGGGTAGCAATCCTTGGGGAAAGCTTTGTTGAGGTCAGTAAACTCCACGCACATCCTCCACTTCCTGCTGTTTTTCTTGACAAGTACCACGTTGGCTAGCCAGTCGGGATAGTGGACTTCTCGTATGGAGTGGGCTTTGAGGAGTTTCTCGACCTCTTCACTCACTGCCTTCTGACTCTCAGTGGCCATGCCCTTCCTTTCTGCTTCACCAGCCTGCAATCTGGACTGACGTTGAGGTGATGGGACATTACCCGGGGGTCAATCCCGGGCATATCCTCGTGACTCCAAGCAAAAATGTCCTAGTTTTGCCTCAAGAACTGGGTCAGTTTTTCCTTCAGGCCGGGCTCCAGTAGGGTGCCAATGCTGACCGTGCGGTCAGGGTACTCGAGACTCAGCACTATACTTTCCAAATCTTCCACCAGACCTACCGCGTTGCTCTGGTCCCGGGGGTCCATCTCTTGGACGTTTAATGTTTCGATGATTGCCCCTCGGCGTAACGAGCTGATGTAGCAACTCCGGGCAGTGGTCTGATCTCCACGCAAGCATTTGAGTCCCTGAGGGGTCGGGAACTTCACTATAAAGTTGTAGGTGGAGACGACTGCTGTGGCCTTGTTGAGGGTCGGCCTGCCAAGGATGACATTGTAGGTCGATGGGGCTTCTACGATCATGAAATTGGTCAGTACGGAGGCCTGCTGAGGGTAGGTCCCCATGAGAACTGGAAGCTTGATTATCCCGAGCAGTTGTGTGCTGGAGCCGTTGAATCCTAATTACAAGTGCCAAACCATATGGATGAATATGTACATTGACAAGAATAAAACATGAAATACTCTTAAGCTTTGAATTCAAACTCAACTAATCATTATTGAAATATGGTTTAAGCCCTAAGTCATAGAAAAGTCATTTGACCCATTATTAACAAAGTTGGTCATATGTGTGATAAAATTCTGAGAATTGCAGAGAGCAGACAACGACTTTAAAAAGGGAAAAAGCAAGTTTTTCATGGTTTGATATCGGTGATTTTTGGACACAAGATGCTTCTGTGAGTCTAATTTTCGAATCAAAAAGAAAATCAAAGTTTCAACGGTTAGATCTCCGGGAATATGGAAAATACTAAACCTTACTCAGCATTTTACAACCTTCTGTCCAGAGTTATTGCACGATTTTCTAAAAATAGGAAAAAACTCCAAAATGCTTTATTCTTTTTTAGGGTGACTTCCTAACACATTAATCCACTTTGAAAAAATTATTTTAGGTCATGAACCCTTTATTAGAACTCTGATTTACTTATTTCAAAAGAGTGTTGCTGTGCTAAAATTCTGGACAGATTATTGTTACTTTGCAAAACTCATGACCAAACCATTTTAAACAGAAAACCACCTTAAAACAAAAATTACAGTGGTGGAATATTGTGTTATTGACACTTTCCCGTTAGTTTCACTTGATTTTAACGGTTAGATTTCGAACTAAAAATCTTTGATCAAAAATAGTTTGTGAACTCACTGTTTTAATTTAACAAGTTCAACTTTTATTTGTTAATCCCAACTATTAACCATGAAGTTGGGCTTAAACCAAACCACTTCTCCTACCATTTGATGGTCATTGGAGACTAAAGACTTTTATGTTTGTGGATTTCAAATGAAGTATGAATAGACTTCATGAAATTCCAAGATGATGAATCTAAACCATAGAGATGAGTTTAGACCCAAAATACTTTCTCCTACCACTTGATGGTCATTGGAGATGAAGACATGACTAAAACTTATGAGTTTTCAAGGAATATAAGGAGATTCCATGAAAACTCAAGCTAGAGGACTCAAGTCATAAGTATAGACTTGGATCCATCTATTTACTTATAAAAGAAGTGGTGATCAAACTTTGACTTCCATGTGAAGCATAAGCTTACATGGGATTTCGGAGCAAAAAACAGGTGTAATTCTCTCATTTGGTGGTACAATACGTACTTTCTGAAATTAGGCAAACTGCTGCCCAGCGCGGTAGTTCAGACACTGTTGCGGCAGTCCGTGAATGCCGCCGCGGCAGTTCATGACTGTCGTCGCGGCACTCTGTGACTGCCGCGCGACATTCATCAAATGCCGCAGAAATTAATGGATTGCCGCATTTTTGTCAGTCTTACTTTATCAGTTTTTTGTTCTTATTCGCATACGCATACGTATTGCACTGCAAAACACAGACTTTAAATGTGAACGACAGTCAGAAATTGTCGGCGACACTTGGTGAATGCCGGACCGGCACTCTCTGACTGCCGCACGGCACTCAGTGAGTGCCGCGGCAATCTGCCGTGTGCCGTTTTTAGCTAAGATTCCCTTTTTAGGTCTTCCTCCTTTTTGAAGCAAATTATTTTTGAAGATTCTTTCCAAAAGTCATGTCTTATACCTGAATTCTCCTAAATACCTGGTATTTTTCTTCTTTCTGTGAAATTTTATCGCGTTTTGGAGATTTTGTGAAGAGCTTGGAATACTTTAAATTTTTTCGGTCCTTGTCATCATCGGATACGGAGGTGACACTCTCCTAAATTCGACGGTCGGTCAAAATTGGGGTGTCTATAGTTTGCCCCTCTTTGACAGAGCTTGTGGTCAACGCGTCCCATAAGTGAATGTCAAAGCCTGTGTGAAGACAGGCCCTTTGACCGGACTGTCGAATCTAGGTAAAACAAAAATGCGTTGCAAAAATGGTTTCACACACGGTTTATGTTGGTCGTGCTCAACGGTGAGCTGCCTACGTATCCCATCAGGAATCAGACCAAGGCGTAGTTCGGGCATGGGTCGAACATTCACAAACGCAAGTAGTCACACGGATGGATGCACCTATCCTGTCGTGATGCAAGTGCCATGCAATGGTGTTTTCAGAATTGAACTGATTGTGTAAGTGTCATGCTTATCATGTTTTCCCCACGTACGATGCACTTTTCATGACGTGTTAGTCAGGGAAGATTATCTATGCGAAAATCTGTTACGGGGGTCATGAAGGTGCTCTTGATTTGATCTTAAGGGTTAACGCAAATCCGTTGCAAAAACCGAGAATATAAGTTCGTTATATTCCCAAAACGAGTGTTGACGCAAGTCCGTTGCGAAAACCGAGAATGTAAATTTGTTATATTCCCAAAACGAGGGTTGACGAAAATCTGTTGCAAAAACCGAGAATGTAAATTCGTTATATTCCAAAACGAGGGTTGACGCAAATCCGTTGCGAAAACCGAGAATATGAGTTCGTTATATTCCCAAAACGAGGGTTGACGCAAATCTGTTGCGAAAACCGAGAATATGAATTCGTTATATTCCCAAAATGAGGGTTGACGCAAGTCCGTTGCAAAAACCGAGAATGTGAATTCGTTATATTCCCAAAACGAGGGTTGACGCAAATCCGTTGCGAAAACCGATAATATAAGTTCGTTATATTCCCAAAACGAGGGTTGACGCAAATCCGTTGCAAAAATCGAGAATATAAATTCGTTATATTCCCAAAACAGGGGTTGACGTAAATCCGTTGCGAAAACCGAGAATGTAAGTCCGTTATATTCCCAAAACGAGGGTTGACACAAATCTGTTGCAAAAACCGAGAATATAAATTCGTTATATTCCCAAAACGGGGGTTGACGCAAATCCGTTGCGTAAACCGAGAATATAAATCCGTTATATTCTCAAAACGAGGGTTGACGCAAATCCGTTGCGAAAACCGAGAATATAAATACATTATATTCTCAAAACGAGGGTTAACGTAAATCTGTCACGCGAATCGAGAATATAAATCCGTTATATCCCTAGCATCTCCTATCAATTTTCCAGTTTTTTGGGCCCATGGGCTCGAATTTTCAAATTCGGGAGCCCACAGGCTCGAAAAATTTTCGATTTTCAAAATCCGGGAGCCCACGGGCTCGAATATTATCAGCTGTCAAAATTCAGAAGCCCACAGGCTCGAATATTATCAGTTGTCAAAATTCGGAAGCCCACAGGCTCGAATATTATCAATTTTCCAAGGTTGGAGGCCCACGGGCTCAAAATATCTTCACTTTTCAAAAATTCGGGGCCCGCGGGATCACACATACTTTTAAATTTCGAAATTTGTAGTCAATGTATACCTAAAAATGACCCCGAGGGCCAAAAGTGTAATGAGGGCAAATTTTGGGGGCCTCAAATTCAATTTTCGGGACTTGTTTTGAATTTTTGGGGGAAAAGTGAGTATCTTCAAACCGCCTTAATCGCGGCACACGCGGTTTTCCGTGGCATTCTGTGACTACCGCGCAGCACTCACGAAGTGCCATTGCGGCACTCGGCGAGTGCCGCCCGGCAGTTGACTGACTGCCGCGCACGAAAAATTGAGTGCCGCGTTTGAGCGGGAGTGGCTTAAACCGCCGGATTCATTTCATTTCTCTTATTCTCTCAAACTCCTTTCTCTCGAAATCTCTCTGGAGAAAAATTTTCTCCTTTTCTTTTCTTGCTTGGATTGATCTACCGGGGTTTACAGGTTAGTTCTGCTCAATCAAAACTTGATTAATCTCCTTCATTTCATAGTTTTTCGGAATTTTCATGAACTTTAACGTGTGAATCTCTCTTTTTTTTTTCTTGACAGGTTATGGCGAGCGGTTCTAGGAAGAAGAAGGCCAAGTATACGGCCACCCAGCATCCTGACGCTACACTCTTACTGAGGGATCCCGATGAGCACTTGTCGGCCCGCGCGTTTAAGCACGAGGTAGACACCCCTTTTACTTATTTCTCGTATTTCTTTCTCGCATCTTCTTTTCTGTGTGGATGTAACGTAGGGTTGCCATAACTTTTAGATACCCTGTTCCGAATGACATGGTCGTGGCGCCCCCTGAACGTCCCAAACGCTTTTTTTTTATGCTCCTCGTAAAGAAATCTTATTTTTATTTTCATTTCTTATGAACTTCAGAAACTGAATGTTTGCTTGAATTTCCCGAGCACCCATCCTTTATTTTTCTCATTTGACTTTTCTCAAAGACCTTTGAAAGCCAATTAATCGAAATTTCAAACATTGCTTGTGAATAAAGAATCTAATACTCACGAATATGAAATCCTGAATTTTCTTCTACATTTATTATGCTTGCGAGTTTTCTCGAGTATTCCAAACGCCCTTTTGTTATTCAAAAATTGATTCCTGGATGCTTGCGACCACATGCCTCTCTTTGAAACGACCTTTCTCCAAAACATTACGTATGCATGTATTTTAAACTGCTCTTTCTTTGAACATTGAGTGTCTTCTTTTATTCATTTCCTCTTGGATGCAAACGAGTGCCATGCTTGTGGAGATTCTACGAGTATCTCCAGATTTTCATTTCTTTCCTTTATTTTATTATTTTATTTTATTGTTATTATTATTTTCTTTGCTTTTCCTCGTTTCCTCATTATTATTATTACATGTTTTATTCTTTTATCTAATTACTGATATCAAAACTTGTGATTCTTTCTTACAGCTGCAACCTAAGGTGCTGAAGGGACACGGCAGCCTTGCCCACGGGTACGAGTGGTATTCAGATTTGGGCGAGACAGTGAGGGCGCTGGTAGACGCGGAAGGGTTTGGGGACTTCGTCAAACTTTTGACGAAGAGCTCCAACGACTTACAGCAAATATATGCACTGGCCGAGCGGTGGTGGGATACCACGAGTACCTTCTATTTTGATTTCGGGGAGATGACGATGACCCCTCTAGATTTCAGCATGATCACGGGGATTCCATTCGGAGGAGAGCCCCTGCGGTACCTTACGGACCAGGAGTGGGATCAGGTGGAGCCCTTATTAGGAGTGGTTCCGGAGGAGGCCTTGGTCATGGCCCGGTGGTTCATGGATACGTTCCGGGGGAAACCCGGCTTCACGGACGAGCAGATGGCCCGAGGCTTTCTGATGTACATGCTGGGGTGCTCTCTGTTGAGCACCAAGGGTGATCGTGTTTCTGTGTCCTTGGTTGCATCGCTGGAGCGCCTGGATCGGGTTGCGGAGTTTGATTGGGCTAGTGCAGGACTAGCCATCTTGTACAGGCACATGGGCGACATTTCCCGGGACCGGCCGGCCTCCACAGGTGGCTATTGGAGAGCGTGGGAGGTATACCTCATTCTTTATTTTCACTGCTTATCACATTTTTTAGAAATTTTACATGAATTGCGCGATTGACCCCCTTTTTTTTCTCTTTTCATTACAGATCTGGTCCCACGAGTATCTCCGCATGATGTCTTCTGAGACACGTGCTACTGACGCCCTCGTCATGCCCCAGGGGCTGAAGTAGGCGAAGGACAGAGTCGGGCGCAAGACCGGGGCCCACGATTTTGTTTCATTTAGGAACTTCCTGACGAACTTGACAGAGCAGCATGTCCATTGGCAGCCCTGGCTCAGGGCGCTACCTGAGGCTAGTGTGGGGATTCGAGAGTCGGCCGGGTATGACCCGACGAGGCGACTTCTCTGGGGGCCAGAGGGCCAGGCGTGGTACCTGGGAGAGAGAGTGACCAGGCAGTCTCTGGAGGCCCCTGAATTTTTCGTGCCATTTCCTCCTCCCGACTCTATGAGGGCCACAGACACTCTTCAGGGCAGCAAGTTCTCGGCCGCTCGAGACGGCTTCGGTATTCACGGCTTTTTGGACGACCTCATAGGATACGCGGCTTTCCGTGCCGCTAAGCTGATGCCGAACTTCCCTTTGATGGAAGTGACTCGGGTGAGTATGAAAATCCTTCAAGCTTTTATGAATCTTCTTTTATCCCCTGTTTATTATCTTCATTACCTTTTGCTTGCAGCCTGTTCCTGCCGCAGTTCGTCCCCCTGCCTTGCCTGAGTGGGACTGGACCATGTCGACTGTCTCTTTCGGGGAGCCCCACGTGATGACGATCCCCCGACTCTCTCAGGGTGCCCCCACTATTCCTCTCCACTATGACGTCGTCCCGCGTGCTTACGCGGAGGAGGGCTTGACATATGCTCACAGCGTGCGGCAGTGGGTTCTCGGGCGAGAGTGGATGGTAAAAGACTTCTCCACTTTCACTTTGACTCTGATTGCGTCTCTTTTTACTAATCTTTATTCTTGATTCTCTTTTTCAGGCTGAGGGAGCTCGGGCGACTGCTGCAGCTCAGTTAAGGACCCAGGTATGATCTTTTACCCTTTTATATTCTTAGTATTCCATTCGTCTTTTCAACGCTTTCATGGACTTATTCTCTTCTTACCAGATGGAGGAGAACAGAGTCCTATCCCAGCAGGTGGGGCAGCTCCAGTAGCGGCTCTAACAGTTTGGCATCCCTTTCAGCGATGCCCCCGGGGGTAGCGGTGCTGGGCATGGCGCAGGCGGCGGCGAGGGCACTAGCGGTGGCAGAGGCCGAGGCGGCGGTAGTGGCGGACGTGGAAGGAGCGGTGGAGGCAGCGGGACGGAGCCGGAGGAGGAGCCTCTCAGACGCACGACTCTTAAGGCTCGTGGTCGTGGTCGGGGTCGGGGTTGACCCCGCTTTTGTTATTTTTATTTTTGAGAGTTGTGGGAGGATTCCTACTTTATTGTGATGACTGTATATGTACACACACTTTATTTTGATGGCTGCTTAGAATAGCCGGTAGGATAGGCACTTTGGATATCTTTATTATTATATTGTTGCTTCTTTATTAACATTCACCGTATGTGTGACCATGGCTTGGTCCCGTCTTTATTTTGTATCTTTGAATGCTTCTATTTCTTTTATCTATTTGACACGTGCCAATGAATGAAATAAATGAATGAGTATATTTGCACGTGCTGTATGATGCGCACGTTTTATTGCTTTTCTATCTAGTTTTTCGTTTGCAGGTGGGCTGATCGTGGTACAAACAAACCCTGGCCAATGAAAAACTTGGAACGGCACTCGGTTAGGTCTCCGCGACACTCAGTGACTGCCGCAACGGCAGTCAGTGAATGCCGCTACGGCATTCACGGACTGCCGCGCGGCACTTCATGGAATGCCGCTACACTTTATCGAGTGCCGCGATTGAGTGACCAGCCTTTTCTCCTATTTATACCACCCCTTCCTCCAACATTCCGCAAAACAACCTTTTCTCTTTCATTTCTCCTTAAATGGCTCCCATTGGCTCCCAAATTCTCTATCCATGGATGGATACTCTCTCGAGCATTGACAGGCTCAACTTTGAATGCTTTAGACTAAACGATCTCTTCTCTTTCCGACGGATGAATTTGAACGAGGGCCTACTTCGAGCTGCCATTCGGTGTTGGGATCCTGCTTTCAACGTCTTTCGCTTCGGCTTTCAGGAGATTTGCCCCTTGTTTGAGGAATTTAGCGCCATTCTTCACACTGACCCTTCTGCTGAATTGACGGTTCCCTTGGTTCAGGCCGGGTATGTCCGGGACTTAGCCACTCTTCTCCACACATCTCGGAATGTGGCAGGCTCCTTTATTCGTGACAGGCAGATTGATTTTGGGCGCCTTGCTTCCGTTTATGCTCCCATGGGAGACCCTTATGATGGTGAGTATCAGATCATTCGGCGTAGCGCCCTGTCGATTGCCATGCTCTCTTATTTCCTCTTTCAGTCATCCTCTGATACTCTCATATCCATCGTCTATGGTTTACGGGAGATGAAGAGTGCGGTTATGCTGGTCCTTGGTGAAACTCTGATTGGATTGGGCCAGGCCCATACTGCTGGGACCATGTTATCTGTAGGGGCAGCTTTTGTCCTACAGGTTTGGCTCATGGAACGCCTTGATCTCTTGATTCATCCCTCGCATCTTCGTGGGCCACTTCCTTATGATCGTATGGAGGTCCATTGCCTATTCCATTCTGCCGATGCATGGCTCGGTTGGCTCCAGGGTCTTTCTTCCAGCGACATCTGCTGGGTCTGCCCTTAGTGGATTTATCGCTCTGTTGCTGTATGTCTTCCTGGGCGACCCGGCATCTGGCTACCGGGCTTGAGTGCCATTACTTTCTACATTCCTGATCGGGTGGTCTGTCAGTTTGGACTTCTGCAAGATACTACTGAATCTGTGACTGCTAATTTCACCAGGGGGCCACCTTGCGCCCTTCTATTGTGAAAGCTTTCCTTGAGGCTTGGCCGAGCAGGATGGCTGCTCCGTGGCTGAGGATTCTTGCATCGACCGTACCTACTGCCCAGTATCTCTTAGAGATCCAGGTCCTGATTGCGAGGCAGACTTGACAAGACACATGCGCAATAAAGTAGACAAAAACGGGGAAAAGCTTGCTATTTTACGGAACTTTCTGACAGACCCCGCCTACTCTTTGCTCACGCTTTTGAATGTGATTTTCCTTATTTTTTTCTTTCAAGAAGTGTTGTTATCTTTTCAGAAAGCTTTAACATGCCTAATCAAAGTGTTCACCTCTTCGATTAATCTTTTATGAAGAGTTCTCCATTCAATGTCTTTCTTTGGCTCGTTACTTTGCTTCTTTGCTTAAGCTTTTAATCCTTCTATACTATGAATTCTCATTTGTTTCTTTATATCACTTATTTTGATAGCCAGATGATTCGAAAGAGGGTCTTGTATCTGGGTTCTTTGGCTAGCAAACGAAGTTTGCCCTTGGTTTTAGGGCTTCAAAATTGGTTCCAGGCAAATGCCAGTTTGCCCCTAGCTTAGCACACCCCTTTTTTGAAATGACCGAACCAAGTTGGTTGCCTACGTATCCCCTAGCAGGAATCAGGTCAAGCGTAGTTCATCAAGGTAGGAGGCTTTGAAAGAAACGGTTTCAAGCAAAATATTTCTTGAGGCGATCGAGGTTAATCGGCTGTTTAAATTCAACCACGTCTAGGTCCATGAGATAAGCCGCTCCTCCGGAAATGAGGGTCTTAATGATGTATGGCCCGACCCAGTTGGGTTTGAATTTTCCTCTGGGGTCATAAACGGGCACTTTCAGTTCTTTGAGGACCAGGTCACCCTCAGCAAGCTTCCTTGGGCGAACCTTTTTGTTGAAAGCACGAGCTATTCTCTTCTGGTACCCCCGAGTATGGTTTATCGCGGTCAGCCTCTTCTCATCGAGTAACATCAGCTCTTCGTACCTTCCTCGTATCCATTCTGATTCGGTGATCTCACACTCCGCCAAAACCCTAAGGGAAGGGTATTTCTACCTCGACTGGGAGGACAACCTCTATGCCGTAAACCAGTGAATAAGGTGTAGCTCCTGTGGAAGTCCTTATAAAGGTCCGGTATCCCCACAAAGCAAACGGCAGCTTCTCATGCCAATCCTTATATGTATCCGTCGTTTTCCCCAAGATTGCTTTAACATTCTTATTCGCCGCCTCTACCGCTCCATTCGTCTGGGGCCTATACGGGGATGACTGATGACGAGTGATCTTATACTTTTCCAAGAGCGGGATAACTTCTCCCTGGAAATGACTGCCATGATCGGAGATAAACTCATTCGGGACCCGGTATCTGCAGATTATGTTCTTCTCAATGAAACTCACCACGTCTTTGGCTTTCAAATTCCCATATGAGGCTGCTTCTACCCATTTTTGTAAAGTAATCGATTGCCACGATTACATACCGGTGCCCATTGGAAGCCTTCGGAACTATCTCACCAATGATATCAATCTCCCATACAGAAAATGGCCAAGGGGTGGTCATGATATAGAGCTATGATGGCGGGGTATGCATTAGGTTTGCATGAATCTGACACTTATGGCATCTTCTAACATACTCGCAACAGTCTTTGTCCAAGGTCGTCCAGTAGTACCCTTGTCGGATGATCTTCTTTGCCAGCATGTGCCCATTCATATGGGGCCCGCACACTCCCTCGTGTATTTCCTTCATCATTCTCTTGGCTTCTTTTCCATATAGGCACTCCAGATTATATCCAGTGTAGGATTTCTTCCATAGCTTATCCGCGTAAATCACAAACTGAGCGGCGAATCGTCGAATCGCCTTTCTGTCCTTTTCTGAGGCTCCTTCGGGGTACCCTCCTTCTTTAATGAATTTCCACACATCTTCATACCAAGGCACTTCATCTTCACTCTCCATGGCCGCGATCATTTCAAACGACGGTCGATTCCTAACTTCTATGGATAGCGGGATCATGGCAATTCTGGCAGGGATTTGGATCATTGAGGCTAAGGTAGCCAAAGAGTCGGCTAGTTAGTTTTCTTCGCGAGGGAGGTAGTAGAAAGAAATCTTTTGGAACTGCGCTTTCAGACTCTCCAGATAATCATGATAAGGTCTCAATTTCTCATGTTTTACCCTCCAATCTCCTCGAACTTGGGATATGATCAAGTTGGAATTTCCGAAGACATCAATCTTTCCGACTTTCAAAGCCAAGGCTGCTTCTATCCCAATTATGCATGCTTCGTACTCCGCGGTGTTGTTGGTTGAGTTATACTTGAGTTTGACGGCTAGTGGGGTAGGGGACCCATCGGGTGCTATGAGGATAACCCCGACTCCGTATCCTAATTGATTGGCTGCTCCATCGAAGTACATCTTCCACAGATCTTCCCTTATTTCCATCACTCCTTCATCAGGGAACTTGAATTCTCCTTTTTCCCCAGTTTCTATGGCGAAGTCAGCTAGGTACTCGGCGATGGCCCTCCCCTTGACGGATTTGGAGGTGACATATCTGATATCAAACTCGGCTAGCATCATGGTCCATCGGGAAATCCTACTGGTCAAGGCGGGTTTTTCAAACAGGTATTTGAGCGGATCCATCCGGGATATTAAGATCACGGGGAAGGCTAACATATAATGTCTAAGGCGACGGGTGCACCAGACTAAAGCCCAACATGCTTTTTCTAATGGTGAGTACTTCAACTCGTATCCCGTCATCCTTTTGCTCAAATAGTAAATGGCCTTCTCCGCGTGCCCCTCTTCTCCTTCTTGGGCCAACATACACCCCATCGAATCTTCGGATACGGAGAGATAAAGTAACAAGGGTCTCCCAGGCGAGGGCGGTGACAGGACAGGCGGGTTTTGGAGGTAGGTTTTGATTTTGTCGAAGGCTTGCTGGCATAAGGTATCCCACTCGAATCTCTCCCCTTTTCTAAGTAACTTGAATAGCGGGTCGCAGGTCATGGTGAGTTTTGAGATAAAACGACTTATGAACTGTATTCTACCTAGGAACCCTCTCAACTCTTTCTCATTTTTTGGTGGGTTCATTTCGGTTATGGCCTTTATTTTGGTGGGGTCTACCTCTATTCCCCTCTGGGTAATGAGAAATCCCAATAACTTCCCAGTAGTAACTCCGAACGTGCATTTTTGCGGGTTTAGCCTCATTTTGAACTCCCTTAGTCTCTCAAAGAACTTTCTCAAAGCCCCTAGGTGCCCTTCCCTTTCCTTGGATTTTACAATCATGTTGTCCACATATACCTCCACCTCTTTGTGGATCATGTCGTGTAGTAAAGTGGTGGCAACCCTTTGATAGGTTGCACCAGCATTCTTAAGTCCGAATGGCATGACCCTATAACAATATGTCCCCCATGGAGTGATGAATGTGGTTTTCTCCCTGTCCTCGGGTGCCATGAGGATTTGATTATACCCAGAGAATCCATCCATGAAAGACAGAAGCTCGTGTCCTGCAGTATTATCGACCAATACGTCGATGTGGGGTAACGGGAAATCGTCTTTAGGGCTTGCCTTGTTTAAATCTCGAAAATCAACGCAAACCCTAACACAACCATCCTTCTTCGGGACAGGCACAATGTTGGCAATCCACTCAGGATACTCAGTGACCATCAAGAATCCAGCTCTTAACTGCTTTTCAACCTCCTCTTTTACCTTAAGTGCCCATTCTGGCTCATTCGCCTCAATTTTTGTTTCATTGGTTTTGAATTGGGAAAGAGAGGGATATGGTGTTGGACTATTTTTGGATCGATACCTGGCATATCATTATAAGACCATGCAAAAACATCTTTGAATTCATTTAATAGACTGATTAGTTCTTTGTTTTCTTTATTGCTAAGTGTGGAGCCGATAAAGACATTTTGAGGATTATTTTCATTTCCTAGATTAATTGTTAGGGTGTTCTCTATGATTTTGCATGCAGATTCATTTTCCTTTTCAATTAATTTTTGCAATTCATCAGGTATTTCACATTCATCACATTCATTAAGCGCATTCGAGTAGGCGGAATCAGTCATACTTTCATTGATCTTGTTAGGGGTGATTACAACAGACATAGCAATAGTAAGACGCCTCATTTAGGCCATTACAGACTCTGGGTGAGGGGGATACTTATCACTTGACTCGAAGACCCATTCCTTGTTGGCTCCCTGCTTGAGCTCCATAGTATTACAACCTGGCAGTCCCCCGGTTCTCAGCTTTTCTTCCTTTTTCGGCTCTCCCTCTAGTCCGCATTCCTCTTCCAGTACATCAACATTCCCCTTGTCAGCCTTCATTTGAATTTCCTCGTCTTCTTCACTTTCAGCTGCTTCTTCCACCAGACCTTCGACGTATTCACCTTTGGCTTTTTCTGCTTTCACAAACTCCGTGCTTCCTTCATTCAGCAAATTCTTCATGACAGAGCCGTCTAGCGCACCAATCCAGTCTTTGGCAACGACAGGCTTTTCAGACATTTGCAAAAAAGGGTCTTTGTACTCGAAAGATTCATGGGAGAAAAAGATCTCGAACCCCGGCTTCATGCATTTGTCCTTTTGGTCCATCCATGGTTCTGGGAAACCACAGAAGGGGAAATCTTCTCCTTCCTTCACAAAATACCCATTGAGAGTCTTTAAGTAAGGGTCTAGTGGCACATTGATGGCCTTCTTCTTTGCTCTCAGCTCGTTCTTCGTTGGCTGGTACCCCAGACCGTGAGTGTGAGTCTGAGTAGGGATTCTTGGAGACTCCGGCAGGCCCTGAAGGTTCTTCCCCAACCCCAATCCTGGAAAGAAGCCCATTTTCTTCATGATTCCTGCGACCACTGGACTAGCATATTGATCGAAATGGGGCGGTAGGAACTCTCTCGACTTTCCTTCATCTATCATGCTGATGAACTCGAACCCTCCCATTTTCGCCTCTTCTTCTTGTAGCTGTAATTCTAGGACCGGTGCACTTGACGATGCTTCGGACAAACGAAACCAGCTATCCCCGAGAATATCACAGACTTTGTTTTCCCAGACATACTTAACCTTTTGATGGATTGTTGACGGTATAGCACCCAAACTGTCCAACCAAGGTCTTCCTAGTAGCAGATTGAAGGAAGCGGGGATATCGATGATTTGGAACTCAACTTCTTTGTCCATCGGCCCGATAGCGAGATTAAGAAAGATAATGCCCATAACTACTCTTTGGGTGTTGTCATATGCCCGGACTTTTTGTTGAGATGGCACAAAGGATGATTCATCTAAACCCATTCGCTTGGCTGTGCGGAAGGGGCATACATTTAGAGCAGACCCGTTGTCAACGAGACAGGCGGGTACGGTGTTCCCCAAACATTCGACGGTGATATACAGCGGCTTGTTGAGCGTGGGTCCTCCCGGAGGTAAGTCATTTGATGAGAAGGTGATAGCCGAAGTCGGAATTTTGTCGATCAGCCCTATGAGGTCCTCCGGAGTGGTGTTGATGGACACGTCAGCTTGATTCAAAGCGTCTAGGACCGCCTGCCTGTGACGTTTGGAAGCAATTAGCAACCCCCAGACAGTGATGTTAGCTTGAGTCTTCTTCATCTACTTTAGGACCCGATCCTCTTCTTCTTCCTCATTCATTTTCCCTTTTCCTTTCTCCAACTCCCTCCCCGGGTGATCTTCCTCTAGTTCATGCGGCTTGAAGTGTCTACCAGACCGAGTCAAATGGTCGATCTCCTCTTTTACCCAAATGTTGTCGGTTTCTGAAACGGCCTCCGAGCTTTCTTTTACCTCTTCGTCACTTTGATACCACAGATCATCACCCCCTACCTGGTCTATGCTCCGATCGTTGCCTTCTTGAATCCACCAATCTGACTGTCCCGTCGCTTCCATTTCCCATATCTCTGGCTGGCTTCTGAGCATACAGATCCCTGGATTTTCTGGTAACTGATAAAACTTCCTTGGTTCCCTGATTTTTGTGATTAGCTTGGACGGATCAAATGTCATTCCTTCTACCCCTAAGAAATAAAGACCATGCGGTGGTGGCACAGCACGATGGTTTGGTAGGGGATTCTTGGTGACATTGGGGGCTTTGACAGGCGGTTCGGATATCACTTTATTGTCAATGAGGTCTTGGATTTCATGCCTCAACCTCATACATCGATCTGTCGAGTGGCCCTTCTATTGATGGTATTTGCAGTAGAGATCTCCCTTAAAATGCGGTGGGAGCGGACTCGGCGGGGGTCGAGGTTCCAACTGACAGAGATGCCCTTTTGCTAACAGTCTGTCAAGGGCGGTTGATAATGACACTCCCAAATCCGAAAATTTCCTTAGTGGCTTATCCTCTCCTCCTCTTGGGTGGTTTCTGGTGATATCGAATTTTCTCTCTGGCTCGCTAAGTGCATTGACATCGGTGGGGCCAGAGTGACCCCCCGAATGCCCTCCATTTGATCCATAACTGGGCCTCCGATATCGGTTCAGTGGTTCCTCTTTCTTAATTGTTCCTTCTTGAATCGCATCTTCGATCCTTGTCCCCACATCGAATACCTCAGCAAAGGTGTTGATTGACTGGAACCTCATCTTCTCCTGGTAGACTGGCTGTAGGTTTTTCATTAACATCTGGATCTGTTCTTTCTCAGACGGCCTCTGTACCATGAACGGCTCAGATACTCAGCGAATGACTCTTTGTTCCCTTGTCTAGTGGTCTCCAAATCTCGGACAGTGTCATCCAAGTCTTGATTGTATTCGTACTGTGCCACAAATACTTTAATCACTTCTTCCCATACCCTGGTTTTGCTTGGTTCGAGAGTAAGATACCAGGATAGAGCAGCTCCAGTTAAAGTCTGTTGGAACAGGATGGCCATCATAGCTGTGCTCAAGCCGCTTGTTTGGAAAGCCCCAATACACATTCTTATGTGGCTGCAAGGATTGCCGGTCCCATCAAATTTGTCAAAAACTGGCATCTTGAACCCGGCAGGAAGTGTTTCGTGTACTCCGTCATACAAACCTTTCAGTTCCATCAGATAGGTATCCACTCCCTGAGCCTTGCGCATTACCCTTTCCAACTTCTCTATCTTCTCGGTCAGCAGCTTCTCCTTCTCATCTTTTTCTCTGTCCTTGTTGGCCCTTAGTGCGTCATTCCATTGTGCTTCTTGATCGTCGAACCAATCTCCGTCCCCTCCTCCCAAAGGTGAGTCCATAACAGGTGGATTCATATGTGATGGTCGGCGATTCAGCTCTTCTATCATTCCCATCATGTGGTTCATGTTCTTGGCCTGTCTCCACATCTATTCCGCTTGCTGTTCGACTAGTACCCTCAATCCGGTCATCTCTTCGTTGTTTCTTTCTTCGGCCATGTCAGCGTATCCTCTCCTTACTAGCCTTGCCGTGGGATCCCTAATCCACGCTTGATTTGCTATTTTTGCTCCTACAGCAAAATTTTGAAAATTTTTCTTTAAAAGGTTTTATCTTCATTTTATCAAACAAAGGTATTTTGAAGAAACAACTTTTTCTTTCTTTTTTTTTTTTTTATGTCATGCGGATGCAATGCATGTGTGTGTGTGTGCCTATTCTATATGCCAAAGAAAAAGAAAATCCTAGTCCTAACACATAAGCACATAAGCACATAAAACCCTTACCCATGTCAAGTACGATGATTTCTCCATTCATTGTGACCTTCTTTACCCTTCAATGTCTGGTAATTCATTTGAGAAGCATTTCCTGATGAAATCTTTTAGAAAACAATTTTCAAGAATTTTGAAGTGATTGGGTTGAAACTCCTGTTTTGAAGAGTGTCTTAGCTGATGAATAACCTTGGTTTGGCTTTGAAGTTTTAATAAAAAATGAGCTCCCAATTTTTTGAAAACTTTGGAATAAATGATGGCAAAAATCTGTTTGCTTTTAAAGATGGATTTAAAATTCTTTGGGCGGAAGGATCACATGATTGGATTGTCACCGTACTTTTCATGAATTTTGGGTACATACAAGGTCAATGATGCTTAGCTAATCATGATATACGAAGTATAACCTTATATCCAAGATTCAGCGTGTTCTCCAAATGTCGGATAACATGAAGAGAAATTGCTAAAAGGTGATTAAGGGGTTATACATTTTTCATCAAGCAAGCATCGTCATCATCTCAAATAATCCCTTCCGGGCACACAAACTCCCTAACATATAGCCCTAATCAAGAATTAAATCCCTAAGTTTGAAAGGTTCTATAGAAGCTACTATGCAAAGGTTGGGTTTTGGTCAAATAAGGGACCCTTGACACACATCCGATAGGATGCTTAATATACCAAATCATGGCACGAGATCAAGGGTGATCACACAGTCCCATGATGACTTGGCCGACCGGGTTGCCTCGAGCCTCCAAGGTCATAGTTCCGTGCAATCGACTGGCTGGACATGCAAGTGAAATGCAACAGGCACACAAAGATTAATTAACTCGATTAAAAGGATGTTTTTCAAGTCTAATCCTCAAGTGAACCCAAAATCAGAATTCTGGTCTGCGAAACCAGAGATTCTGGGTTCGATCCCCAGCAGAGTCGCCAGATTGTGGATACCGGCATTTGGGCCCACTTTTATTTTTAAAATAATTTTTCAAATTCAAGTACAAAGAGTCGCCACTAAGAAACCATTTTTAAAAGCAACTGATCTTTTGCGAAACCAAAGATAAAACTGGGTCCGGGGATTATGGAATGAAAGGGGAAGGAGCCCGGCGGACTAAAACACCCCCTTTCATCCTATCTCGTGATAGGCCTCTACTCAACATCCTTTTTAATCAAGTTATTAATCTAAGCATGCCCTCAACTAATACATATATACATATACATTACATAAATATGTTGGAAATGGCGTAAAATTGCTAACGGTAAAATATCATTCATAAGCTATATAAGTCAAGTAGCAAGCAACATGATATGCAATAGAGAACTAGAGAACTTACCCGGGATCTGTGGACCACTGCGAATGAGGAGGTCCTGACGCTCTCCCTCGATAGTGTCCCGGGACGGATCCCAAGGAGCACACTTCAGGGAAAACTAGGACTTCTTCACGCGATCCTAGAGACAAAGAGTCGCCACCTAATTTTTATCGGGAATTAGGAAACCCAAGTTTGACTCGCCCAAAATTAAATAAGGTTACTCGCCCTTCATTACCAGAAACAAGGTTCGGGGGTCTTGGTACGAGAGGGGAAGGAGCCCAAGCAGGACTAAAGCACCCCCTCCTCGCCCTACCGAATGGTAGGCCTTGATTCAAATATCCTTGTTATTAATTCATAATAGATGTTGTTTCCTCAAACATACTAGATAGATATATACATGGCAAAAAGAAACATCTAATGAAAATCATTTCAAGAGACTAAATCAAGTAGAAAGCGGATGCTCATGCAATACAAGGGAGAAGTATACTCACAGTGGCTAGTCCCGCCCGGGACCGATGCAAATAAAGTAAACATGTCATGATATGCAAAGGGAACGAGAAGACTTACATTGGTTGACTCAAGCGGAGTCGCGAAAGCAAAAAGAATGGAAACGTGCAATGCAATCATGCAACAATCCTAGATAAGATGTCTCTAACAAATAATCATATAAACGGAGACTATCCTAAAGGAATTGTGTCGTTGAAATCAAAGTTGTAAACCTAGAAAAATTCTAAGAGAAAGGATAGAGATAGTACACGATACATGGGCACTAAGCCACATGTAGACGAGGCAAACCACAAATCGAAGTCCGGGTCCGAGGCACTTAATTCTCTGCACTAATACACCAAAGAATACCCAAGCATTGCAAAAATACAAGCAAACAAATGATATGCATGATAAACAAAGAAAACATGTCATCAATCAAATTTCCAGATTCAGCAACCTCTAATGAATCCTATCAAAAGTGGTCTTAAACATGAGCTGGATAAAAACCCTTTTACAGAAAGTTAGATACATGTCTTAGGGAACTTCTCCAAAAAGTGGGACCTCAATATCAATTTTATTGTTTGAGAAATAAATGTTTTGGGAATAGTGGATCAGGACTGTCCACTGTTCTTGTAAAAATCATAATTAAATCTACAAAAATCATATGAAGCTCTATTTGGTGTCAAAAGAAAGCTATTTCATTGTAGTATATGATAAAAATAAACCCATGGACATTCTGTAATCACAAGGTTTCTGAAAAAGTGTTTTAAACAGACTCTGTTATTCTGGAAATTTGGTATCATTTGACAAATGAATGCAAAACATAATAGAAGTATAATAGAAGTTCATGAATCATGTTAACCAAGTTGATTTAAGCTTTTGATCTCTCATCCATTTATCCTAGGTGATTTCTAAACCAAGTTTTATTCATCAATTGTTGTTGAGTGATCAAGGTATGACCATTTTGTATACATAATCATATTTGTAATTAAACTTAGAAAATTCCAGAATAGTTGTATCAACTTTAAACGCTTAGAAAACGATCCTAACTCGATCGTATGCTCACGATTTTACATCGGCATATAGATATATGAGTTAGGAATCATCCCCAAAAAGCGGAACGTCGATAACTATTATAGATTTTCTGAAATTCAAGCACAAAGAGACGATGTTCAAATCTGTCAACCGATTTCTCAACAATTTCTAAAAATAGTATATGAATCCTAAAAGCTCTCAAAACGGACCGGATGAAAGCTAATTCATCAAAGTTTACCCAGAAAATTTGAAATCCATCAAACTATGGGTTTTGATGGACCAAATCTAATGGACAAAACCAATCTGCTTTGCTGAATTTTTATCTAGTTCATTTTAAAGTGTGAGGAAAACATTTTAGTGATAGTTGAAGCTTATTAGAGAGATCAAACTCATAGATCAACTTAATTATCATGATTCCCAATCAATTTAGCCCTCAAGTTCTATGAAGAACTTTTAGATCAAGGATCAAAGGGACTTATAAATATCATGTTGGAGATGAAATTCAATAGGAATTCTAGGTAATAGGAATAATCAAGAGATAGGTATGAACATAGAAATCATCCTTCTCATAGATCATATTTCCAAACCATCATGGAATTCAAAATAGATATATGTATATATATATAATCATGTATGCATGAATCTAAACTAAAATTGAAGAATGAAACCAAAATTGAAAATCAAAGTGAAAAACAATCTCTAATTGTAAATTATCAATAAAAATCAAAGAGATTTGGATCTAACTATGTGAGTGTGTGAAGAACATGAGAGGAAGAAGATGAGTGTTCTAATAAGTAGAAATAGAACTAAGTTAGATCCAAATCTTATAGATCTATATATACAAAGTAGGAATTAGAGATGAACTATAGTGTTTACCTCTTGGAGGATTCTCAATTACAAGACCAAAATTGATTTGAAGATCTTCTTCTTCAAGTGTGATTCAAGTGTTCTTCAAGCACTCATCCATGGAAGTTGAGGGAGGCAATTGATGTTCAAATTGTGGTCTAATTAACCTAAGTTAATCTAAATTCAATTCATAATTTTCTCTCTCTAGAATTCACCTAAATTGAAAGTATATTCAAAGTATACTTCTCTCTCTTATATGTGCTTCTATGTGTGTTTGTATCTCCAAGTATATTCAAGTGTATCTCTTCCAAGTGTCTAGTGTGTTAAGATGTGATCTCATATGAGATGTATGAGATCTTATATAGAGTTTTGAAGACTTAGCTCTTAAGTTTCAGGGTTAAAACAGGATTTTTAGAGCTTAAAAGAGGGTTAAAATGGCCATTTCGGAGCCTAAACGCAATTTCCAGGCAATTTCCTCGCAGTGGGAAGCTTCTAGAAGGGTCTGGAACTCAAAAAGCTCCGTGGAGGACACAAATGGAAGTGGCGGTTATGGTGGGACCCGCCACCCCTATACCCAAAACCGCCATTTACTATTTGGGTCCCTCTGGTCACCCACAAGCTCTGTTTCAAAAATCACGTGCACTGCTTTTCCAGATTTTTGTAAAAATGCTTTTTGGTGTCCGAAATCGTCCGTTTACGTACCGTTGGAAAGCTGTCAGGTTGAATTTCAGTATAAAAATATTTCCAGAGGTTTTATAATGAGAATTGAAGTCCAATTGAAGTCCGGAAGTCCTCCGGAACTTTCGTCGTCTTTTTGAAATCAAATGACGTCTTTTCCAAAATTGCTTTCAAATGTGCGTCGATTTCGAACTTTTCTTTAAAATTGAATCTCTGGATACCTAGAATACTGCGTTTAGAACACTTAATGTTCATATAACCCTGAGAGAATATGAATTCTGAGAGATGATTTTGACAAAACCGGGATTTATCCATGGAAAAGGGCTTTTCTGAGCTTGAAGTCACTTTCCGAAGTCCGATCTTCTGATTGTGTGGAATCCAGTACCTTCCACGGGGTACTTTTCATCATCGAATCCTCCAAGACGTTGTCCACCCTAAATCCTATCAGTGTGGTCAAAATTGGGTGTCTACAGTTTGCCCCTCTTTGGCAGAGCTTGTTGTGAACAACGTGAACTGCAAGTGAGTGCCAAAGCCTTGAAGGCACCCAAATAACCATACTGAGAGGTTTTAGGAAAAACAAAAAATTCGCAAAATCAAGAAATTCAAAATCAGAGAAAATCAAGAAATTACGAATGCAAGAATGCAATGCAATGCTGGGTAGAGGCGGCTAATTTGAAGCTGATGCTGGTCGTGCTCCGCTGGAGCTGCCTACGTATCCTTTCCAGGAATCAGACCAGGGCGTAGTTCAAGCGCGCGGGAAAACGGAAAACAAACAACAACAATGCGGATGAAATGCTCCTATCCTAGGATGCTGGTGCAGTATGAAAACATGAAATGTGAAAGTACTGGAGGAATCATCCTCAAGGGTTCCCTAGATGCAAAATCTAATGCAAAGGATGCAATGACTCTCTCTCACAGTCGAATATGCTAAAGGTATCTTGGATGATTCTCGAGGTTTTTGTCAAAGTTATTCTTCTGATCTTAAGGCTCGTAGGCGTCATCTGTATCCTGGACGACTCTTGAAATAGCGAAGTATCTTGGATGAATTCTGAGTCATGTCAAACAACTGGACGATTGCTGGTGTAGAGTCCTTCTGCTGGGGACGATTACTGATGTAGAGTCCTTCTGCTGGGGACGATTGTTGATGTAGAGTCCTTCTGCTGGGGACGATTGCTGAAATAGGTCCTTCTTCTGTGGACGATTGCTGATGTAGAGTCCTTCTGCTGGGGACGATTTGCTGATGTAGAGTCCTTTTGCTGGGGACGATTGCTGGTGTAGAGTCCTTCTGCTGGGGACGATTGCTGATGTAGAGTCCTTCTGCCGGGGACGATTGCTGAAACAGGTCCTTCTTCTGTGGACGATTGCTGATGTAGAGTCCTTTTGCTGGGGACGATTGCTGATGTAGAGTCCTTCTGCTGGGGACGATTGCTGATGTAGAGTCCTTTTGCTGGGGACGATTGCTGATGTAGAGTCCTTTTGCTGGGGACAAATCTTCTGAAACAGGTCTCTCTGCCGGAGACAAATCTTCTGCTCTTCTGAAACAGGTCCTTCTTCTAGACAAATCTTCTGTAACAGGTCTGGAAACAAGTCTTCTGAAACAGGTCTCTCTGCCGGAGACAAATCTTCTGTTCTTCTGAAACAGGCCCTTTTTCCGAGGACAAATCTTCTGTGGCAGGTCTAGAAACAAATCTTCTGAAACAGGTCTCTCTGCCGGAGACAAATCCTCTGTTCTTCTGAAACAGGCCCTTCTTCTGGGGACAAATCTTCTGTGGCAGGTCTAGAAACAAATCTTCTGAAACAGGTCTCTCTGCCGGAGACAAATCCTCTGTTCTTCTGAAACAGGCCCTTCTTCTGAGGACAAACCTTCTGTTCTGATGCACGGATTCTGAGAGATACACAAATTCTGAGAGATGACCCTTCTTCTGAGAGCAACCCACGGATACACGATTCTGATTTTGAGAGAAACCCTACATTCTGGAGGCAACCCTGATATGCGATGCTGAGAAATACATGATTCTGAGAGAAACCCTACATTCTGGAGGCAACCCTGGATACACGATTCTGATTCTGAGAGAAACCCTACATTCTGGAGGCAACCCACGATTCTGAGAGAAACCCTACATTCTGAGAGCAACCCTGGATACATGATGCTTGGCATAAACCTTGTATTCTGGAGGCGATTTTGATGCTCAAATTCTGAGAGATACCCTTTATCTGGAGGCAACCCGTGGATACATGATGCTTGCGAGAAACTTAATTCTGAAAGTTCTCTACTGGGGAGATCCTATGATTCTGAGAGATGCACGAATTCTGTATACCTTGACAATATCTGGAAACTCTCTGCTTGAGGAGATATCTGAGGTTTCTGGGACGCGAGCACATATTCTGGAGGCCCTGCTGATTCTTTCTGAGACTCATATTGGTGCTTCGACCAACGCAATCATTCTTGCAACACGTCAGGCTTACTCTAACCCTTTCTGAACATCTCGCATTCTGACCCATCTTCTGAAAGTCCTTTCTGGATGTAATTCTCAAGCGACAGTAGACTCAAATGTCCATTTTCTAAGACAACTCATAATCAATCCCAAAACGACGGGAGTTTGCCGTTTCTCGGCCACTTTCAGGCTGCGGTGCCTTTGATTCTTCTGATCTTTCTGACCATATCTTTCTTCTCTTTGCAGTGGGATGGCATGTGCCAGACTTACATAGACCGTGATGCGGCCCTGGTAAATTTCTTGACCTTTTCTTCTTATCTCATTGCTTTTTCAAACCCCTATACTGATTCTTTTCTTCCACAGGTGGCTCAAGTTAGGCAGCTTCAATCACAGTTGGAGAGGATGAATGCAGGCCCTTCTGGTGGGGCTGGTGGGTCTAGGCGAAGGCGCCAAATTGAAGATGATGATAGCTCTACGGCCTCAGATATGCCTGCTTGGTACCCACGGGCTACTCGTCGTCGCTGATGATGATCATATGCACCCATGACTATCTTTCTGTTTTTCTTGCTTTCTGTGCTGAGACTGATGTTGATGTATTCTGTCTGAGACTTGATGGGCTTGTACTCTTGACTTTGCTTGATGCTGCTTTATGCTGTCCTTCTGTTTCGCTTTGCATCCCTTGTCACGAGACCGATTTGATTGACACTTTGCACACTGACACACAGGACTCGATTTTTACAGGGAAAGGAAATTTCTGACGATTCCTCTTTCTCGACAATGTCTTTTGACTTGGATATTTGAATTTTCTAAGGATTTGCATGTTTTGAAAATGAGATTTTATCTTGTAGCAGGATATTGTGTTGGCTTTGCATGTAATCTTGAAGCTTTTGAAAATTTTCCACATAATGTTTCAGTCTTGACATTAGATTCACATCTTTAGATTGCTAAAAACTTTTCAACTTAATATCAAGAATTACCAGATTTTTCACTTAGGTGCTTTAATTCTGATAGCCAAGTGATCCAGAGAGGACAGGTAGCGAGGTATGGGCAAACGACAGTTTGCCCCTAGTTGATAGAGATAAATGGAAGTTTGGGCAAACGCAGTTTGCCCCTAGTGTGGCAGTGATATCTTGAGGCTTTGGGCAAACTTGAAAGTTTGCCTCTAGTTTGCAAGGTTCAGGGATCGAGAGCCAGGAAAGCTCGCCTACTTATCCCCAAGTGGGAATCAGATCCAAAGTAGTTCGGCCAGGTCTTGAAAGAAAGTATGGTTGAGGGTTTCAGGAGCAGTGACCGAACCGAGCAGGTTGCCTACATATCCCCAAGTGGGAATCAGGTCAAGTGTAGTTCCTCGAATGCTGGAGGTTTTGAAAGAACAGGTTTTGAAAGAAAAAGGCTTTTAAGCATAGTATCTCTTGAGACGGTCAATGTTGATTGGCTGATTGAACTCAACTCCATCTAGATCCATCAGGTATGCCGCTCCTCCAGAGAGAAGCTTCTTGATGACGTATGGGCCAACCCAATTTGGCTTGAATTTCCCTCTAGGATCGAAAACGGGTGCTTTTAAGGCTTTAAGCACAAGGTCGCCTTCCTCAAGTTTTCTTGGACGGACCTTCTTGTTGAATGCTCGAGCTATTCTTCTCTGATACACATGCACATGATCAATTGCGGCCAACCTTTTCTCATCAAGTAACATTAGCTCCTCATATCTATCTCTTAGCCAATCAAATTCTGGAATCTCGGATTCTGCCACAACTCTCAAAGATGGTAGTTCTATTTCAACTGGGAGTATTGCTTCCATTCCGTAAGCCAATGAATAAGGAGTGGCTCCTGTAGATGTTCGGATAGATGTTCTGTATCCCCACAGTGCATACGGTAACTTCTCATGCCAATCTCGGTATGTATCAGTCATCTTTCTTAGGATCGTCTTCAAATTCTTATTAGCTGCTTCAACTGCCCCATTTGTTTGTGGCCTATACGGCGCTGACATGTGGTGCATGATCTTGTATTCTTCTAGTAGATCCAAAACCTCTTTCTGGAAGTGACTGCCATGATCGGATATCAACTCATGAGGGACCCCGTATCGGCAGATTATATTTCTTCTGATAAATCTGGCCACATCTTTAGCCTTCAATGTCGCATAAGACTCTGCTTCCACCCATTTTGTGAAATAATCAATTGCTACCAGGATGTATTGATGCCCATTAGACGCCTTCGGGGTTACTTCTCCAATAACATCTATTCCCCAAACTGAGAATGGCCAAGGGGTAGTCATGTTGTATAGCAGTGACGGCGGCACATGCTTCATATTGGCATGGATCTGACATTTGTGACATTTTCTGACATATTCATAGCAGTCCTTGTCCATAGTAGTCCAATAATATCCTTGTCGGATGATCTTCTTAGCTAACATGTGTCCACTCATATGAGGACCACACACCCCTTCGTGAATTTGCTCCATCATCTTTCTCGCATTGTTTCCATATAGACATGTCAAGTTGAATCCATTGTGAGATCTCTTCAATAGATTTCCGCCACAAATCATGAATTGAGCCGAGAATCTTCTTATGGCTCTCTTGTCTTTCTCAGAGGCACCTTCCGGATATTCCCCATTTTCAATGAAGTTCCACACGTCGGTGTACCACGGAAGTTCTTCTGCTTCTTCTATTTCCCCAATCATCTCATAAGACGGCTTTTCCCTTTGTTCAATCATCAAAGGAGTTAGCTTTATCCCCACAGGAATCTCAATCATTGACGCTAAAGTAGCCAAAGAGTCTGCTAGCTGATTTTCTTCTCGAGGCAGGTAGAAGAACGTGATATGCAAGAAACGAGTTCGTAAAGAATCAAGATACTCATGATAGGGTTTTAACTTCTCTTCCTTGACTTTCCAATCTCCTCGAACTTGGGATATGATCAAATTGGAATCCCCGAATACATCAAGTTTCCTTACCTCCAAAGTCAATGCGGCTTCTAGCCCCAAGATACAAGCTTCATACTCAGCAGTGTTGTTGGTGGAAGTGTACTTCAGCTTAATAGAGAATGGGGTATGTGCTCCTTCAGGGGATACAAGGATGATTCCTACTCCATATCCTTTTTGGTTTGCAGCTCCATCAAAGTACATTTTCCACACATCTTCTTTTAATTCCATCAATCCTTCGTCAGGGAACATGAACTCTCCTTCGTTTTCCAGATTTATCGGATGTTCTGCTAAATGTTCTGCGACAGCCCTTCCTTTAACAGATTTACTCGTAGCATGTATCAAGTCAAACTCAGATAGCATCAATGTCCATCGGGAGATTCTTCCGGTCAATGCTGGTTTTTCAAATAGGTACTTCAAAGGATCCATTCGGGAGATTAAAACAACAGGGAAGGCCAACATATAATGCCTCAGACGACGAGTGGCCCAAACCAAAGCCCAACATGTCTTTTCTAACGGAGAATACTTCAATTCGTATCCAGTCATCCTTTTACTTAAGTAGTAAATGGCTTTCTCTGTACGCCCTTCATCTCCTTCTTGGGCTAACATGCATCCCATAGCATTCTCTGACACGGATAAGTACAACAGCAAAGGCTTCCCTGACTTTGGGGGTGAGAGAACCGGTGGGTTTGATAAATAAGCCTTGATCTTGTCAAAAGCTTCTTGACATTGATTGTCCCATTCGAATTTCTTCCCTTTTCTCAACAAGCTGAAAAGCGGATCGCAAGTAGCAGTGAGCTTAGATATGAAGCGGCTGATGAATTGGATTCTTCCCAGAAATCCTCTTACTTCCTTTTCATTTGTCGGAGGCGGCATATCCATAATAGCCTTGATCTTTGTGGGGTCAACCTCAATTCCTCTCTGTGTGATGAGAAATCCCAGCAGCTTTCCGGTGGTAACTCCAAAAGTACACTTCTGTGGATTCAATCTCATTCTGTAAATCTTTCAAAGAACTTGGCGAGTGCTGTTAAATGCCCACTTCTTTCTTTGGACTTAACAATCATATCATCCACATAAACTTCTACCTCTTTATGGATCATGTCATGTAACAAAGTAGTAGCAGCTCTCTGATAGGTTGCGCCAGCATTCTTTAACCCAAATGGCATCACTCGGTAGCAATACGTCCCCCAGTGAGTTGTGAATGTAGTCTTTTCTCTGTCTTCGGGTGCCATTAAAATCTGATTGTACCCTGAGAAACCATCCATGAATGATAACAACTCATGCCCCGCGGTGCTATCTACCAGAACATCTATGTGTGGAAGCGGAAAATCATCCTTAGGACTAGCCTTGTTTAGATCTCTGAAGTCAACACATACACGGATCCTTCCATCCTTCTTTGGCACAGGAACTATATTGGCTATCCATTCCGGATATTGGGTTACCATCAGGAATCCAGCTTTCAATTGTTTCTCAACTTCTTCTTTGATCTTCAAAGTCCATTCGGGTCTCATGCGTCTCAACTTTTGCTTAACAGGTTTTGAATTTGGAAAGAGAGGGATGTGGTGTTGGACAATCTCTGGATCGATGCCTGGCATATCTTGGTAGGACCAAGCGAAAACATCTTTAAATTCTTTTAATAAGTTGATTAGTTCATTGCTTTCTTGTGAAGTGAGTGTGGTGCCAATATGAACATTTTGTGGATTATCTTCATTATCCAAGTTTATTAGCAAAGTTTCTTCAATAATCTTGCATGCAGATTCATTTTCATTTTCAATTAATCTTTGCAAATCCTCAGAAATTTCAAAATCAAGATCATCAGACACAGAAGAGTAAGCAAAATCCTCGTTCATTTCATTAACATTTTTGGGTACATCAAAAGCAAAAGCAGACTCAACATCATGGCTCATATTGGCCTTTACAGACTTCCGGGGAAATGGGGGAGGGGATTTGTTGACTTCCGATTCTATCACCCAATTGTTCAGAGCTCCCTCTATTGGCTTGATTTCTTTCACATTTCCCAGTGCTTCTTCGGCATCCATCAGCATGTTCAGCTCTTCATCCATTAGCATGTTCAAATCATCACTTGTCATCAGCTCAGCCCAGTCCTTCCTTTCTTTCTTGATAGGCGGAGTATACAAGAACGGATCCTCATAGTCGGAGAACTCATGTTTGAAGAAAATCTCAAATCCAGGCTTAATGTTCTTGGTAGCCGGATCATACCATGGTTCAGGGAACCCACAGAAGGGAAAGTCATCGCCTTCTTTCACGAAGTATCCATTCAGGATTCTTGGCCCAGAAACAACCATCGGCCCTTTTCCTTTTGTCATCTTCTTCTTATCTTCTTCAGTCAATTGATACCCAAGCCCAGATTTATCTTTCTGTTCGTGGAAGTTCGGTGGTTCAGTTATTCCTTGTTGACGACGACCTAGTCCCATTCCAGGAAAATAGTTCATCTTCCGCACCATATGAGCCACTTTAGGATTGGCATACTGGTCAAAGTACAATGGCATGACTTCAGGGATCCAATTCTGTCCCACTTCTTCTTGTAGATCTTTGGCAACCGGGTTTCCCTTCTCGAACATCTTTCTATATTCGCGTCCGGTGATGAACGGCTTCTTTTTCTTGATCGGAGTGATTTCTTCGCCCCAGACAGATGCATCAGGAAGTTTCTTCTCATAGCTGAGTCGATCCCAAACGGATTTCTTTTTCTTAGCTCCTTCATTTATCATTCCCACAAAGTTGAATCCTCCTAATTCATTTTCTTCTTCCGGTGTTTGGACTTCTAGCACAGGACCATGGCTTGTCCCTTCTTCTTTGATCCAGCTATCCCCAAAGATTGTTACCACATCCTCTTTCCAGATGAACTTGACTTTCTGGTGGAGAGTGGAGGCGACTGCATCATTCACATGTAACCACGGACGTCCCAATAGCAGATTAAAGCTAGCCGGAATATCAATCACTTGGAAATCAGCTTCTTTGTTTAATGGCCCGACTTCAATTTTCAACTTAATCATTCCCACAATGGCCCTTTTGGTGTTATCATAGGCCCTCACAGTTTGTGTTGATGGCAAGAGTTCTGAAATAGACAACCCCATTCTGAGAGCTGTTTGGAGAGGACATACATTCAAGGCTGACCCATTATCTACCAAGCAGACCGGTACTCTATTCCCCAGGCAATGTACAGTGATGTAGAGAGCTCTGTTGTGGTGTGCCCCTTCCGGCGGTAAATCTTCATCTGTGAATGTGATTACAGGCTTACAAGGCTTTGAAGAGATCATGTTTACTAGATCTTCGGGAGTAGTATTGACAGAAACATCCAAACGATTGAGAGTATCGAGCATGGCCTGCCTGTGTTTGTGAGAGGTCATAAGTAATCCCCATACTGAGATCCAAGCTTGTGTTTTCTTCAATTGCTTTAGGATTTCATCTTCTTCTTCGCTCACGGCTCCTTTACCAGCCTCTTTTGCTTTGACGACTTCTTTCTCATTCCATGTTTCTTTTCCACGATTTTCTAACTCATGAGGCTTGAAATGACGTCCGGAACGGGTCAAGTGGTTTGCTTCATTGGTGATCCAGATAGACTCAAGTTCTTTGGCTAACTTTTCGGTGCCAACAGTGATTTTCCAAACAGAATCATCGGGGATTATGGTATTATTAACGGAATCATCCTCATCATCATACCACCAATCTTCTTCTTCTTCCATCATTGCAATAAGATCGTCATCTTTGATTTCAAGGTTCTCGACAGGCTTTAGCAATTCTTCTATCGGCTCAGTGCTTTGTTTCTCGGTGACTGCTTCTATGGGCTTTTCTTCCTCATACCAGATCGAGTCGTCGGTGATGGCATTGGGATCCCACCATTCAATTGTAAGATTTCCGTTGGCTATTTCTTCTTCAAAAGCCAGTGCTTCTTCGACCCATTCTTCCTCTTCCATATTCCTCAAGATGCAAATTGCAGCGTCTTCCGGAAGTTGAACATCCATAGCTGGTTGATTCGAGGATGTGATGTAGATCTTTGGGTTATAAATCTGAGATCCTTCTTCTACAAAGTTAACATTTGGCATGTTCCCCTTATGATTAGGGAGAGGATTCTTCTGAACATTTGGCTGAGAGGGAGGAGGGGAGATGACCCCTTTTTCAATCAAGTCTTCAATTTCATGGCGAAGTCTCCAGCATCTATCTGTGCTATGTCCACGGCCTTGATGAAAGTCACAAAAGAACTCTGTTTTGAAACCCGGTGGAAGTGGATTTGGCTCTGGTTTAGGTTCCAATTTCTGCAAGTACCCTTTTTCTATCATTCTTTCAAGTGCGGTGCTTAGTGGCATCCCCAAGTCGGAAAATTCTCTTTTCTCTCTCGACTGTTTCTGATTTTGACTTCCTCTTGCATTAGCCATACTTCGACGCTCTTTCTGAAAAGGCTGAGGAGATAGTGTGTTGACGTCAGCAGACTGATGATAGACTGGCCTTTCTGTCTTTCTGTATCGATTGCTCGTGCTTTCTTTCTTGATCTTTCCATCTCTAATGGCATCTTCTATCAAAGTTCCCACATCAAACAGCTGTTCGAAACTCACAATGGACTGAAATTCTAGCCTTTCCAAGTATTCGGGCTGTAGATTCTTGATGATCATTCGGATCTGATCTTTTTCCGCTGGCCTGCTAGTCATTTGAGCAGCTTTAGCTCTCCAACGAGTAAGGAAACCTGCGAAGGATTCCCTGTACTCTTGTCGGGTGGTTTCTAGATCTCTTGCAGTTACATCAAACAACTGGTTATATGAATATTGAGCCACGAAAGCTTTGGCCAATGCCTCCCAATCTCTGGTTATGGCTGGTTCCAACGTCAAGTACCATGAAAGTGCTGCTCCACTCAAAACTCTTGAAAACAATAGAGCGAAGAGGTCAGATCCAATGCCCATGGGCTGCAAAGTTCCTACATAAAGCCTCAGATAGCTCTTTGGATTTCCGGTTCCATTGAAAAATTCAATATGCGGCATCTTAAACTTCTCTGGGAGTTTGGCTTTTGGAGCGTCACACAACCCTTCAACATCGAACAAATACTCATCCACCCCTTTGCTCTTTCTGATCACACTCTCTAGTTTGTCGATCTTGGCCAACTTGTCCTGAATTTCCTGATCTAGCTGAACCTTTGGTTGAACTGTCTCCCCAAAATCTTCTTCTTCATGATGCTCTGGAGGTGGTGGTGGTGGATTAGTTAGCTGCTCAATCATTCTCATCATAGTGGCAAGTTGTTCTCGATTCTGCTCCCTGCTCTGATCCAAGGCAGCTTGCATTGCGGCCAATCTGGCTTCCATATCCGCTTCGTATGTCATATCTTCAACCCTAGTCGACTCGGCTGTTCCTTCTTCTAACCCTGATCTGATCAAACGGCTGTTCGGAGCTCTGACCCAGAAAGGAGTACAACTTTTCGGTCCTATCTTTTCTTATCTGGTTTATTTAGGGATTTTCAAATAATCAGGTATCTTTATTGCAAAAGAATTTTTCAAAGAATGATATAAGAAGGTGGATTTACAAAGATGGAAATCATAAATGGAAAATCATTTCCTTTTTCAAAAACATTTTTCTTAAAATCAAAGAAATCTTTTCAAGCTTTCAAAATTCTGAGGAAAACAAATCTTTTCTTTTGAAAGTATATTAGAGGCGTCGCACTCGTGAGTCGTATATGCAATGCTCGTGTAGTGCATGCAAATGCAGATGAAATGCAATCTAATCTAAATGCAATGCACCTTAATCTAGCTTAGACCTAGCACATCAGCACATAAGCACATAAGATTCCTTGAGTATGCTAATCACCCTACTAATCCAATCATTATCCAAGGATTTTGAGTTTTGAAATTCTTGATGGTTCAGGTTTGAAAATTGAAATTTTTCATGAAAATCTTTGAAAAAGATGGGGAGATTTGTAATTTTCAAAAGAATTTTTGAACCATCAATGCTTGTGGTGAGAAATCATGATTCTTAAAAATTGAGGTGGGAATTTTGAAATTCTAAGATCTGAGAGGAAGATTTTGAAATTGAATCATCATGATTTCTTGAAGACCAAAGTAAAATTTTTTTTTTTTTGAAATTCTCTAAAATCTAGGAGAATTTGAAATTGAATCATCAAAGTGTGATCATGATTTCTGGAAATAGGAATTTTGAAATTCTCTAAAATCTAAGGAGAATTTTGGAAAGATTTTGTGAAAGTGAATCTCAAAGCAAATTTTCAAAAGGGATATTCTTGGAATTTTCAAAAGACTTGGGGTTTTTCAAAGAAGTGCTTATAGTTTCAAAAATTTTCAAAATTGTCCTCAAATAATGATTGGATGTTCGGATAAAGACCATACTATCCTAGAGGAATCCACCATACAAGGTTTGATGATGCCTTCGCATACACGTCCTCATCATCCACATAATCCCTTACGGGCAAGCGCAAGTAATTCATCACATTGTCCTAATCAAAGATGATAATCAAGATCCTAATTGAAGGGTTCTATAGAAACTATATGCAAAGGCCGGGTTTTAGTCTCATAAAGGGTCCATTAGCAAGCTCAGCGGTGTGGTTGACCGCCTCCCCGAGGGCGTGCCGTTCACACATAGGCTCTATATACCGCACGCGGTACAAGGCTAACGGTGACTACATGCTACCAAAACTCTTGACAAATAGAGGAAAGAGGACCCTCTATCTTCAAGGCAATGATCTCAAGCAGTCGCGGTGAAAGAACAATGCAAGTGCAAATGCAGGCAGAAACAACATGATTATTGAATTAATAACAAGGATATTCATTGGTTCAAGTCAAACCCTCGAAGAACAAGAAACCATCGGTTTCATGTTCAAATCCCCAGCGGAGTCGCCAGATTGTGGACCACTGCGAATGAGGAGGTCCTGACGCTCTCCCTCGATAGTGTCCCGGGACGGATCCCAAGGAGCACACTTCAGGGAAAACTAGGACTTCTTCACGCGATCCTAGAGACAAAGAGTCGCCACCTAATTTTTATCGGGAATTAGGAAACCCAAGTTTGACTCGCCCAAAATTAAATAAGGTTACTCGCCCTTCATTACCAGAAACAAGGTTCGGGGGTCTTGGTACGAGAGGGGAAGGAGCCCAAGCAGGACTAAAGCACCCCCTCCTCGCCCTACCGAATGGTAGGCCTTGATTCAAATATCCTTGTTATTAATTCATAATAGATGTTGTTTCCTCAAACATACTAGATAGATATATACATGGCAAAAAGAAACATCTAATGAAAATCATTTCAAGAGACTAAATCAAGTAGAAAGCGGATGCTCATGCAATACAAGGGAGAAGTATACTCACAGTGGCTAGTCCCGCCCGGGACCGATGCAAATAAAGTAAACATGTCATGATATGCAAAGGGAACGAGAAGACTTACATTGGTTGACTCAAGCGGAGTCGCGAAAGCAAAAAGAATGGAAACGTGCAATGCAATCATGCAACAATCCTAGATAAGATGTCTCTAACAAATAATCATATAAACGGAGACTATCCTAAAGGAATTGTGTCGTTGAAATCAAAGTTGTAAACCTAGAAAAATTCTAAGAGAAAGGATAGAGATAGTACACGATACATGGGCACTAAGCCACATGTAGACGAGGCAAACCACAAATCGAAGTCCGGGTCCGAGGCACTTAATTCTCTGCACTAATACACCAAAGAATACCCAAGCATTGCAAAAATACAAGCAAACAAATGATATGCATGATAAACAAAGAAAACATGTCATCAATCAAATTTCCAGATTCAGCAACCTCTAATGAATCCTATCAAAAGTGGTCTTAAACATGAGCTGGATAAAAACCCTTTTACAGAAAGTTAGATACATGTCTTAGGGAACTTCTCCAAAAAGTGGGACCTCAATATCAATTTTATTGTTTGAGAAATAAATGTTTTGGGAATAGTGGATCAGGACTGTCCACTGTTCTTGTAAAAATCATAATTAAATCTACAAAAATCATATGAAGCTCTATTTGGTGTCAAAAGAAAGCTATTTCATTGTAGTATATGATAAAAATAAACCCATGGACATTCTGTAATCACAAGGTTTCTGAAAAAGTGTTTTAAACAGACTCTGTTATTCTGGAAATTTGGTATCATTTGACAAATGAATGCAAAACATAATAGAAGTATAATAGAAGTTCATGAATCATGTTAACCAAGTTGATTTAAGCTTTTGATCTCTCATCCATTTATCCTAGGTGATTTCTAAACCAAGTTTTATTCATCAATTGTTGTTGAGTGATCAAGGTATGACCATTTTGTATACATAATCATATTTGTAATTAAACTTAGAAAATTCCAGAATAGTTGTATCAACTTTAAACGCTTAGAAAACGATCCTAACTCGATCGTATGCTCACGATTTTACATCGGCATATAGATATATGAGTTAGGAATCATCCCCAAAAAGCGGAACGTCGATAACTATTATAGATTTTCTGAAATTCAAGCACAAAGAGACGATGTTCAAATCTGTCAACCGATTTCTCAACAATTTCTAAAAATAGTATATGAATCCTAAAAGCTCTCAAAACGGACCGGATGAAAGCTAATTCATCAAAGTTTACCCAGAAAATTTGAAATCCATCAAACTATGGGTTTTGATGGACCAAATCTAATGGACAAAACCAATCTGCTTTGCTGAATTTTTATCTAGTTCATTTTAAAGTGTGAGGAAAACATTTTAGTGATAGTTGAAGCTTATTAGAGAGATCAAACTCATAGATCAACTTAATTATCATGATTCCCAATCAATTTAGCCCTCAAGTTCTATGAAGAACTTTTAGATCAAGGATCAAAGGGACTTATAAATATCATGTTGGAGATGAAATTCAATAGGAATTCTAGGTAATAGGAATAATCAAGAGATAGGTATGAACATAGAAATCATCCTTCTCATAGATCATATTTCCAAACCATCATGGAATTCAAAATAGATATATGTATATATATATAATCATGTATGCATGAATCTAAACTAAAATTGAAGAATGAAACCAAAATTGAAAATCAAAGTGAAAAACAATCTCTAATTGTAAATTATCAATAAAAATCAAAGAGATTTGGATCTAACTATGTGAGTGTGTGAAGAACATGAGAGGAAGAAGATGAGTGTTCTAATAAGTAGAAATAGAACTAAGTTAGATCCAAATCTTATAGATCTATATATACAAAGTAGGAATTAGAGATGAACTATAGTGTTTACCTCTTGGAGGATTCTCAATTACAAGACCAAAATTGATTTGAAGATCTTCTTCTTCAAGTGTGATTCAAGTGTTCTTCAAGCACTCATCCATGGAAGTTGAGGGAGGCAATTGATGTTCAAATTGTGGTCTAATTAACCTAAGTTAATCTAAATTCAATTCATAATTTTCTCTCTCTAGAATTCACCTAAATTGAAAGTATATTCAAAGTATACTTCTCTCTCTTATATGTGCTTCTATGTGTGTTTGTATCTCCAAGTATATTCAAGTGTATCTCTTCCAAGTGTCTAGTGTGTTAAGATGTGATCTCATATGAGATGTATGAGATCTTATATAGAGTTTTGAAGACTTAGCTCTTAAGTTTCAGGGTTAAAACAGGATTTTTAGAGCTTAAAAGAGGGTTAAAATGGCCATTTCGGAGCCTAAACGCAATTTCCAGGCAATTTCCTCGCAGTGGGAAGCTTCTAGAAGGGTCTGGAACTCAAAAAGCTCCGTGGAGGACACAAATGGAAGTGGCGGTTATGGTGGGACCCGCCACCCCTATACCCAAAACCGCCATTTACTATTTGGGTCCCTCTGGTCACCCACAAGCTCTGTTTCAAAAATCACGTGCACTGCTTTTCCAGATTTTTGTAAAAATGCTTTTTGGTGTCCGAAATCGTCCGTTTACGTACCGTTGGAAAGCTGTCAGGTTGAATTTCAGTATAAAAATATTTCCAGAGGTTTTATAATGAGAATTGAAGTCCAATTGAAGTCCGGAAGTCCTCCGGAACTTTCGTCGTCTTTTTGAAATCAAATGACGTCTTTTCCAAAATTGCTTTCAAATGTGCGTCGATTTCGAACTTTTCTTTAAAATTGAATCTCTGGATACCTAGAATACTGCGTTTAGAACACTTAATGTTCATATAACCCTGAGAGAATATGAATTCTGAGAGATGATTTTGACAAAACCGGGATTTATCCATGGAAAAGGGCTTTTCTGAGCTTGAAGTCACTTTCCGAAGTCCGATCTTCTGATTGTGTGGAATCCAGTACCTTCCACGGGGTACTTTTCATCATCGAATCCTCCAAGACGTTGTCCACCCTAAATCCTATCAGTGTGGTCAAAATTGGGTGTCTACAGGATCCTGCCGCGAAATGGGAAACGTGCAATGCATACAAAGAATAAAAATTCTAGGAATAATCACATATACACATAAGGCAAGACCTAAGCTAAGGTGTCGCGCGTGGAGTTGAAAATCAATAAAATCAACAAATGAAATAAACTAGAGAAGAGATGAGAAATCGCACCTTAATAGCGCTACAAAACAAAGGTTAGTGCACATGATTTACAAGAGGTAAAGTTAGAAATAATAATCTTGAATTTCTAGCTTAAATCTATCAAATGTAATTGAATCTAAAGCAAATAAATCCTAATTACAAGTGCCAAACCATATGGATGAATATGTACATTGACAAGAATAAACCATGAAATACACTTAAGCTTTGAATTCAAACTCAACTAATCATTATTGAAATATGGTTTAAGCCCTAAGTCATAGAAAAGTCATTTGACCCATTATTAACAAAGTTGGTCATATGTGTGATAAAATTTTGAAAATTGCAGAGAGCAGACAACGACTTTAAAAAGGGCAAAAGCAAGTTTCTCATGGTTTGATATCGGTGCTTTTTGGACACAAGATGCCTCTATGAGTCTAGTTTTCGAATCAAAAAGAAAATCAAAGTTTCAACGGTTAGATCTCCGGGAATATGGAAAATACTAAACCTTACTTAGCATTTTACAACCTTCTGTCCAGAGTTATTGTACGATTTTCTAAAAATAGTAAAAAAATCCAAAATGATTTATTCTTTTTAGGGTGACTTCCTAACACATTAATCCACTTGGAAAAAATTATTTTAGGTCATGAACCCTTTATTAGAACTCCGATTTACTTATTTCAAAAGAGTGTTGCTGTGCTGAAATTCTGGACAGATTATTGTTACTTTGCAAAACTCATGACCAAACCATTTTAAACATAAAACCACCTTAAAACAAAAATTACAGTGGTGGAATATTGTGTTATTGACACTTTTTCTTTGGTTTCACTTGATTTCAACGGTTAGATTTCAAACTAAAAATCTTTGATCAAAAACAGTTTGTGAACTCACTGTTTTCATTTAACAAGTTCAACTTTTATTTGTTAATCCCAACTATTAACCATGAAGTTGGGCTTAAACCAAACCACTTCTCCTACCATTTGATGGTCATTGGAGACTAAAGACTTTTATGCTTGTGGATTTCAATTGAAGTATGAATAGACTTCATGAAATCCCAAGATGATGAATCTAAACCATAGAGATGAGTTTAGACCCAAAATACTTTCTCCTACCACTTGATGGTCATTGGAGATGAAGACATGACTAAAACTTATGAGTTTTCAAGGAATATAAGGAGATTCCATGAAAACTCAAGCTAGAGGACTCAAGTCATAAGTATGGACTTGGATCCATCTATTTACTTATAAAAGAAGTGGTGATCAAACTTTGACTTCCATGTGAAGCATAAGCTTACATGGAATTCAAAAGATCACATTCAAGAGATTTCAAGAGAGATATTGAAAATCTCCAAGAATCTCAAGAAGGGAACATGAACAAAAAGAAATAGAAGAAGGAATTGGAAGTAAAGGCTTCTAAGCTTACTTGACAAACAAAGAAAACAACAAAAGGCTTTAAGATTAGAGTTTCAAAAGAAAGAGAGAGTACATAAATAATTTATGGTTAGAGGATCACCTCCAAATTATCCTCAAAGTTTTCTTTTCTTTGAAGATCTTCCAAGCTCTTCTAGTTCTCTCAACTCTCTTTTCTCTCAAAAAAAATGTTGGTGAAGTGATGAATGTTGTATATAGTGGATAGCCCTTGTTGTCTCTCCTCTCTCTCTTCCAAGGAAGATCCCTTCTCTTTTATAGGCAAAATTACCAGTAATTTTTGGTGAATTTCAGAGCAAAAAACAGGTGTAATTCTCTCATTTGGTGGTACAATACGTACTTTCTGAAATTAGGCAGACTGCTGCCCAGCGCGGCAGTTCAGACACTGTCGCAGCAGTCCGTGAATGCCGCCGCGGCAGTTCATGACTGCCGTCACGGCACTCTGTGACTGCCGCGCGGCATTCATAAAATGCCGCGGAAATTAATGGATTGTCGCGTTTTTGTCAGTCTTACTTTATCAGTTTTTTGTTCTTATTCGCATATGCATACGTATTGCACTGCAAAACACAGACTTTAAAAGTGAACGGCAGTCAGAAATTATCGGCGGCACTTGGTGAATGCCGGACCGGCACTCTCTGACTGCCGCGCGGCACTCAGTGAGTGCCGCGGCAATCTGCTGTGTGCCGTTTTTAGCTAAGATTCCCTTTTTAGGTCTTCCTCCTTTTTGAAGCAAATAATTTTTGAAGATCCTTTCCAAAAGTCATGTCTTATACCTGAATTCTCCTAAATACCTGGTATTTTTCTTCTTTCTGTGAAATTTTATCGCGTTTTGGAGATTTTCTGAAGAGCTTGGAATACTTCAAATTTTTTCGGTCCTTGTCATCATCGGATACGGAGGTGACACTCTCCTAAATTCGACGGTCGGTCAAAATTGGGGTGTCTACAGCCTATCAGTCTGCTTTTTTGCGACTGGCACAGTAGGTGGCTGAGGAGGTAGGCGAGGAGGAGAAGGCTAGAGGTGATGGTGATGATGGGGGTGATGGGAGCGATGGCGATGGCGATGGCGATGGAGCTAGTGATACTGGACAGGGGAGTACGGGGTTAGAGCTGGTATTAGTCGAGGGTGATGACGACTAGAGTGGTTGGGTTTGGGGTGATTGGATAGTCTTTTATTTTTTTATTGTATTGGTGGGTAGTTATGGACATTCTAAGACTTTGGCATGTATATTATTTTATTTCTTTGCTTTTATATTTTAGTTTCTTTTTCTGTTTATTTTTAGGATACTGATGTTCTCGGCTGTGACTGGTTTAGTTATTTACCTGTCTTTTATTTCATCCTTTTTATTTTTAGGCCTGTATTTATTTTATTATTTCTGCACTTGTTCTTTTCTTTGTGGTTTGCTATATTCCTAACTTTATTTTAGTCGCGCAGCTTACTTCACTATTGATTAGTTATGCTTCCACGATCATGTTAGTTCGATGATGCTTTGAATTATTTAACTATGCAACTTTCTTAGCACGTATCATACACGAGCAAATCTAACTCCACTGCACTATCCAGATCTCTTAGGTTCTGGTTTGGGGGAGGTAATAATAAAATAAAATAAAAAGAAAATGAATTTCATAGAAATTAAATATAAGTTGCATAGGTTATAATTTCATTCATACATACTAACCGTGCTGGGTAATCCAATAATTGGTTATTTTGACTTTTTGTTCTAATAACTAAAACTAATAGGTTTTAGTGTGATTTACTTTTGATTTCAGATTTATAGTTTCCACATATCCATAAAGCATCCCTTGATCCTCAGACCTTATTTTCATCCTCGATATTATGGAACATCCCATATCTCCACCCTCTTCTCCTGATAGATCTTCATGTCCGTCAAGTAGTCATACTGACTCTGGTTTTTCCACTGATGACACTTCACCGAGTCCTAGGGTAGCCAAACATTACAGTCCAGTCGGTCGTTCAGGTTGGTGCCATCGTCGTCCTCGTGTTCCTATTCATGTCTGTTCTAATTCTTCAATCGAGAACGACCTCTTTGGCGATGACCCCACGGTTATCGATGGCCCTTATAGTGCCCCACCTATTTCCTCTGAGTCTTCTTCTTTGTCGAATTTGGACGATTACTCAATCGATGCTGATGAGGTCGAGGATGATGAAGAAATTATCCAGAGTATCGATATTCCTTCTGTTGCGCTTATTTTGACCGTTGTTTCTTCACCTGAGGTGACCTATCCATATAGGGACCTACCTGATTATGTGCCGGACGTTGTTCGACAACGTCTAGGTCACCCTGACTGATCTCTTAAGGAAATAGCCTCGATCTTTGCACCTTATGCCGGTCCTGAGGATGATGAGGTCAAGTTGGGACCCGATGTCATTGAGGAGGATGAAGTAGTTGTGCTTTCGGAGTTTCATGCGGAGGAGGGGGATGAGGAGATTGTGATGTGTTCGATCCTGCTGCGCATCCGAAGTGGGAACTAATTGATTGGTATATCCGAGCTGACGTTCCACCACCTTCAAACTCTTTTCGTGGAATGGACATTCTGGTTATCTTCCATGATGCATACATCCATGTCATTGTCATGTTCCCACCTACATAGGGACATGCGGTGATTTGGTTTGGGAGAGAGTATATGGATTTTCGTTTTCGTTTATTTTAGTTGTAGTCTTTTATTTTGTTTCGTTTATATTTAGTGTTATTTTGTTTTAGTAGTTAAGAATTTTTTGAATTCAATTCTAGTTTTAGTTCATTATTTCTTTTATTTTCGTTTATTTGTCTTTCTTTTCATTTGTTCTAAAAACAAAAAAAAAAACTAACAGTTTATTCTAGTAGTTTTAATAATAAATAAAGTTCATTTTCTTATATGTTTTCTTAATATTGTTCAATGTTGCATTATTTCTTGTTTTAACTAGATTTCGTTGAAACTTGAGATTAAGAGACTATGTAGTCCGATGTCTACAAAAGCTATGAAGGTATGTCTTGAGAATTATCTATCATTAGAATCATTGCTTTATATCTTACACTTGCATATTTACTTTTGCACGGCACGCAGTCATGTGGATGCATGTTGATATTGAATTATAATATAGCTTGGATTGCTAGATAGTAATAGTGTAGAGACTAACCCGGTGAGCTTTAGAGCTTTTCATCATTTTTTAAGGTTTTAAAATTACTTTTATTGAATCTTTTTGACAAAGCGCATTATTTCGTTGATTCGTCTCAATTTTTCTTTATCTTGATTGAAAGTCGAGTTAATATTGTAATTACCATGTTAAAAAAAATAATATTAATAAAAAAAAAGAAATTCTATTTCCCTTGATATCGTAACATTGAAGAATCATGTGACTCTAGGAAATGATATTAGGCCATTTGTCTTTATAAACCCTTCTGGCCTTTGATTTACCGTATAAAATATGTTTATATCCTTTGTTAACCCTTCGAGCCTCTTAATAAGCCATTTCTTTGTTCACCTATTATCCTACCCACTCCGATATGGAGTTCGCCAATTTAACCTAACCTATGTCCAAGAGTAGCGAAGAATAGTTTTCATAAAGAAATTGGGCTAATAATGACTCATATAAAGTAGAGTATTGAATAAAGAAATGATAGATATAAAAAGAAAAAATAGATATTGGATAAAGGATTGAAAAAAAAAAAGAGATGAATCTCTTGAAAAAAAAATATGAAGTAGTAGTATGAAAAAAAAAAGAGAAGGAATAAAGAGTCGTTGTAGTAAAACCCTTGTATCACAAATTAAGGCTATTCCTATCTACTCAAGGTCTTTTTGAATCCCTTCAACCTTTTTTTTCTTAGCTATAACCCTTGACCAACATTACAACCCTTTTAAAGTCCTATTTGATTCTAGGGAAACGTGATTTGAATATGGAGCCAATCGAAAAGGGAATAAAAGCATGGTAGTAATAATATTTACTTGACGATCGATATCTAATCATGAGAATATTTTTCTATCATGTCATACGTTGTTCTGTGTCACATGCGAGATTTATTTGCTCTATAGAAAATTATTTCCTTCGCATATATTCGAGTGATTACACCTGTTTCCAAGTAATTTTATTTTAAAGTGTAATTAACAACGTGAGATTTGTAGTTGAAGCATTGCTAGATAGTTATCCGATTTATATTTTAAGTTCATAGTCACCGTGTATCCACTTGATTACTATTCATACACATGCGAGTCTTTGATATATTCTATTGATTCTGTTGATATATGTTTTCAGATTATTTTCACAATTTGGGTAGACGTACGATTATGTTACTCTTGATAATTTAAAGTTTCATGTGAATTCGGTTTTCTCAAGGAAGAATGTTGATGTTGAAATTTTAAATAAAAATTTTCTTTTTACAACTTAATAAAGATGGTTGTAGGTGACTTGTTGACGAGAACCCTCACGAGACTTCACTCGTCCGACTAGGGACAGCTACAGGTTTAAAAGGCTTGTTGCACATGCTAAGGGAAGTCGTTATCCATGCGAAAATGGACTAGGAATTTTATTATTAGTAGTTTTATTTTTCTATTCTTTTTGCTCGAGGACTAGCAAAATGTAGGATTAGGGGTGTGATCGTGAGAGCACAAATCCTAATTATACGCCTTAATTCACATTTGTTAGCCGTTTTTATCCTGTTTTGTGTATTTTTACTTTGTTTTCCATTTTCTGTCAGGATTTAGAAGAAAGCAAGGATTCTAGGCTAAATGGGGTGAAAAAGCAAGAAGAAAGAACAAGAAAAAGTCACTTCACCCGGGCGGCCCGCTCGCGCGACAATCCAACATATCGCTCGCGCGATCTCCCAATTATGCGCTCGCGCGGCCCACTCGTGTGATCTGTACAAAAAATCTAAAATGCGTATTTTTAAGTGCTGAAGACCCCTACATGGACAAAATTGCCTAATTAAGTCCAGAAAGCAAATTATAGCAGTTACAATCAGAATAGGTTTACAAAACTCTTCCTAATCTGTCTACAACTATATATACCTCATTCTAAAGCTGTTGGGGGGTTACACATCTTTACATTCATCAACTTTGAAGGCAAGAGGAAGAGAAGATCTAGCTTGAAGGTCTCTAATGGCAATCATCATCTCAATCTTCATATTTTCATCAACCATGTGCAGCTAAACTTCCATTCTAGGGTTTCAATGAAACCCTAGCTATGTAAAGGGGGAATTCTATGCTTTCTTATTTTATGATTTTTTGTATTGGATAGTAATTGTATGTTTGAGGATTATTTATATATAATCGGTTTTTAATGACAATAATCAAGAGTATTTTGGATCTATTCGTGTCTTAGATTTTTCCTTATGCTTATTGAACTCAATATTCCTTGATTTTTGTGATTGATAGGAGTACTTACATACAATAGTGCTTATGTGATTGTGATGTTTACACTACACCAAAATCCCCATTTTCTAACAGACTGATGTTGGAATTTCTAATGGACTATTACCGTTACAAATTTGTAACGGTAAAAGTCCATTAGAAATATGAAAATCCGTTAGAATTTATCTTAAAAAGTCAAAAAGTTTTCATTAAAACAAAATGCAATGGCATTTGTGTAAATATGCAATAAAAAGAGAAAATGCGGTGGCAAACTTGTAATAAAATAGTGTAGGGTTTTATTTTTTTTCATTTACAACACAAAAATAATTCAGTACATATGGTCCCTTCTCTCTCTCTCTCTCTCTCTCTCTCTCTCTCTCTCTCTTCTATATGCTAGTAGGGTTTTGAAACCATATCCTAAGGAGTCGCCGCCACAATCGGTCACCACCACCAACACCCACCGCTACAACCTTCAGCCACACAGCCTCCATCCACTACGACGATCGACACCACCACCACAATCAGTTACCGCTACAACTATCGACCACCACACGCAGCCACAATCAGCTTTCGTCGCCACACCTCTCGGCCTGAGTGACCACCACCATAGATTAAGTGCTGAACTTCTGGCCGCCGTCGTCTTCGTTCAGAGAAAACTCTTGAGAAAATAAACCATGTTTCTTCCATAAAGACCTCATTCCAAGCCTCTATTTTGATGCTGTAAGTGTCATTCTCATCGATTCAACAATTTTTGCTTCGTTCATCATCATTTTGGTGGTCATAGAGTCAGATCGGTTTATGTTCTATCTTTTTTTGGACTAAAATATATAATTTCATTTGGTTTTGTAGCCAGATTTACTCTTGGAAATTGTAGTGTGGGGGTGTGCCGGAGACTTGCTAGATGTCTTCACAAGCATCAGAAAAAAAAAAAAAAAAAACTTAAATAGTCTTGAGGTAATTTTAGGACTTTTCCTATGATTAAAGTTTTTTTTTCCTACTTGGGATTGCGTATGACTGAGCCCTGTGATGTTATCAACAGGGACAATTTTATCAGTTGGGACAGGGTTTATGATGATGGGATTTTTTGCTACTAGAATTTGTTTTGCAATCAAATGTTCTAGATACCTCTACTATTGCATAAGTATTATGTGTTTAGAAATGTTGTTAATAATACTTGATTCATTAGATATCTTGAACCATGAGGACAATTTATAAATCACTTTCTACTGAATTAGTATTTTGGTCGAAGCTGCACTCTCATTCTACCTTTTTTTCTCTATTTGATCAAAAATTTTGGCTTGTGACAGAAGTACCAGATTCTAAAGAAAAAAGTACAGAAGGGTTTGTCAACAGAGGTAAGAAGAAAATACATCTCAATGCTCATTTTCCTACAAGAATTTTAATGTAAAAGAGGCAGTAGGGGTGATGCAAGGGGGGGGGGGAGGATTTGAAAGCAGTGTTTAGAGTTTGAACCCAAAAAAATTGGTTCCCATTTCGAATTCTACTCCCCACTCTCTCTTACAACTCCAAATAGAGAAATTACTGGTAAGTTATACCAAATTTAGGCTTTTGAGAAATCTCAAAACATAAGTGAATCTACTTGGACACATCACGTAGGACAGAAGAAAGGTATTTCTAAACCCTCAGTGAGTTCAAAACAGTTTCCAACTGCCTATTAGTTGCAGAGTACAGTTTCAAAACAGTCTCACCAGGAGCGAAGGTTATCATCTTGGTTCTCTTTCTCTCTCACTCTATATGGAAATGTAAATGTAGCGGCTGTTCTGTGTCTTTTCTAGCTGAGCAAGAAATAAATATTTATTACACTCTCTATTGTATTAATAGTTAATACCTTAGTAGCATTGATTTTATTAACATACTGACATCTGAGTAAAGTAAAATAGTAAACCTACCTCGTAAAAACAACTCTAGCAAGAGTTTAAGAAGTTTAAAGGCTTAAGTGGTCCTTGATTGGTGTGGTACAAGCTTCTAGGTAACAAGATTGTTGCTCATCAATTTTTTGATTTCAAATTGATGAGCTTTAAGTTCAGATGAGTAGTTAGTGAAGCTTTGTTTTTGTTTAGTGTGATATGGGAGCAAAAATATATATTTCAGATTGGATTTTGATCAATACAAATTTTTTTGAGAAAAGAAAAGAGAAGATAACCAAAAATTTGTCATTGTACATCTTGCCATTATTGTGTCAACCTAATTTCATAGTATTCCTCTCTTTGCACATAAAAAATTTGGCTAAAGTTGCAAAGTCGTCTCCCCATGGACTTCCTTTTTTATGGTTTCCCAAGGTATACCCAGGCCTTCCGCCCAGGACTAATCCCCCCAAGCCTTCCGCCAAGCCTTCCGCCCATGGACTTCCTCATGAATATTCCATCGTATTAATATTGTCAAATATTGTTTCACTTGATTATGTATGTTTCATGTCTCATGATGAGAGCAATTTACATTGTTACCTTTTATTTGCAAAGACATTTCCACAAATGACCACTATAGCTTTGCTTGGTTTGCGGATTTATAGGAGGAAAGAAAAGGATAAGGAAAACTAGTTTCCTTGTATTTTTCCTAATATTTTCCTTTTTGCTTAAAAACGTTAAAAGTTAAAAAAAAATTCGAAATATAACCCTAAATAAGGGGAAATGACTCACGAAGTTTAATATGTATAATTTTGCTTCTCAACATTTTTTTTTCTTCCTAGCTCCCTATTGTTTTTCTTATTAACCAAACAAAGGAAAATATTTTCTAATACACCTTACATGTCTTTGTACTTGATGATTAGCTATTCCATCCATTTGGAGTCATCACCAAGCCAGTTATATTATATGCTACATCTTAATTTTTTGGTACTTTACCCTTATGTTTGGTTCCTGAGATTTTATTTTTGTAGGACAATGGAAGCCACAGTTGGCTCTTTAACGCACCAAGATCTTTATCAAAAGAATTTAATGCGATGGGTAAGTAGAGTTTTGTAGGTTAATCTAATCTTCATGAATGTACTATTTTGAATGTACGTTTGTGTAATACTAATATACATGCGCACGTTGGTAACACATGTATATAACTAACTACATGGACTCACACTTTTCTTTACGCACACACATATATAACGCTCTCCATATTCTTGGTCCTTACATACATATAATATAGGCTTCAGTCTTTAGACTTTTGATCCTGTACGTTCAATTCTTCTTCATATTTACATTAAGGTTCTTATAACCTTTTTCTTTGCAGATATTGGAGAATCTTCTTAAGTTGCCAGAAAATAGGGAATGTGCAGATTGTCAGAGCAAGTACGTACGCTACGCTTAACTTTAACCTACATTCGATCATGATTGCATGTCTTCTTTTTTTTTTTAGCATTTATCTGTCGAGTAGGACTCTTGACAACATATGTAGTTTTTAGGATGAATTAAGTCGTCTTTAAGTGATGACCTAAGAATTTAAAAGCATATGTAAACATGTGTATGCCTCTCCACATTCATTTACTTATTGTAGCATTTGGATCTTGATTTGCTTTTTGTATGAGAGTAATTTATTTTAATTAGTTTCAAACCATAATTGTAACCTATGATATTGTAACCATAATTACGATATCAGTGTTAGTATATATAACTCACCATTTTGATTCTAAGATCTTTGTGAAATAAGTATGTAATTCAAGAAGATAAAGTTAGCTAGCTCATTACAGGGCTCAATTGCAAATAGTCAAATTACTGAGCCTGATTATTAGTAAACAAAGCTGATCTGACAATAGTAGGGTCTAATTTATTCAAGAATTGGCTGACATTTTTGCGGACACCACTACTGAGTTTGCAATGTGAACATGGGTTTGCAATGTGAACATGGGTTTGCAATGTGAACTGTTTTTCTTTAGGATACATACTACAAAACTGTATAGAATATCTACATATGCACAATCACAAGGAAGTTGCATTTATATCCAATTTTAGATTTGACCAAATAATTCATTTGATCTTATTGGTTTTTTTTAAAGGTGATTTATGTTTTATGTTGCAGAGAATTTGGGATTTGACCAAGGAAGAGTACCAACGCTGAGAGAGCCGGTGGGAGTTGAGAAGTGTAAGCATAGTTTGATACGTGCTAGATATTTGGGCAAGAAGAAAATTACATGATTATAAGTTTTAATTTTTTGCACAAATTTTTTTTTTTGTTTAGTTTTTGTTCAGAGACCCAAGGATATGTAAAAAAATATTATTGATATTTAATTTATGTTTGAATGGATGAAACATTTTGGATTCTACATGCTATGATTATTATTGATTGTATTTGTTGTAGATTGAGTTTATATATTTTTTTAGAGATTAATTATGCTTGTGATTAAGAGGTGAGTGCTAAATGTAAATTAGGTGCAAATAAAAAATGGGAGCATAATTTAGTATTTATGTTTTTCACATTTAAAATAATTACTAATGGTTTATATCTGTTAGTAATTGTCTCGAAAGTGTTAGAAACTGTCATATTGCATACCGTTAGTAATGAAATTATTAACGGTAATTTACCGTTAGTATTTTTGTATATAAAAGTGTTAGAATATAAACTGTTAGAATAAATATTACTAACGGAATTTTTCCGTTAGGAATAATAAATTACTAACGGAAAATATCCATTAGTAAACATATTACTAACGGTAAAATTACCGTTAGTAAAAATACTTTTTCTAACGGAAAATTATCGTTAGAAAATCTGTTAGAATTATTACCCACACTCTATTTCTAACGGTAAATTACCGTTAGGAATAATTTTACTAATGGTAAATTACCGTTAGAAATGTGCTCTTTTGGTGTAGTGTTATGTCTTTTCTAATTGATGCTTAGGAAAGATGAGTTATGCTACACCCTAGTTAGAGATAGATAATTTATGTGAACCGAAGATGAGTTATGCTTAGATTAAACTAGTGATATCTTCTTGTTGATACTATTGGGCTTGTAGCTTCAATAGATAGTGACTATCCAATCATAGAACTTAAAGTAGAAAGTCTAGACCCCCGATGCATAGTTAGTGGTGGATTTACAATCCTAGATCTCATCCATTCATACTGAAAACAATATTACTTTTGCAGGCTAGTTTACTTAGATTCAATTTTAGAATTCTATTTTCATAAATTCATAAGTTTAATTTCATAGTTTAATTAGAGTAGGATTTAAATTAACAACCAATCAGAATTCCATTTTCAATAACTAAATAGATTTAGATTTTAGTAATTAAAGGAAAAAAAATAATCAATCTCTGTGGGTTCGAGCTTTACTTCCACACTACAAATCTGTAGAAAGTAAAGCATACTTTTTATCTTGATTTTGACGAAATCAGGACCGAACCCGTATTGTACTCCCGACTTGTTGGTCGGGGCCTGCTGATGTACCGCTCGGGATGGCTAGACCACTCGGGTTGACGCTTGTCTAAGGAACTATGCATGTTTTGACCGGGACAGGGACCGACTGCTGAGTTGAACCACTCGGTCTTTGGGTTGAGCCAATTTAGGGTGTATCAGCTACCCCCCATTTCCAAGGTTGGCTGGATGCCATATCGGGGCATGTTTGGAAAGCTATTTGATGTCACTTGCTGTTGTATGAGTGCTCGGAAAAGCTGCCTTGGAGTTTCTGAGTCTCGTGAGTCCTCGGGAACTGGCTAAGAGTTGAGACTTAGCCTAGCTTGGAGTCTTCAAGTGCTGAGGAATTGGCCAAGAGTTAAGACTCGGCCTAATTAGGAGTCTTTTGCTTGAGTTAGCTCCCAGGATGGTTATCTTCTACCCCGTAAACCTTCGTCAAGGTTGTGGGCAAAAGAATTGACCATGTTAGAAAAGCCAACCAAAAGCACTCACGGAGTGCCGCTGCGGCATTCAGTGAGTGCCGCACGGTAGTTCACCAACTGCCACGCATGAAAATCAAGTGCCGCGTTTGGCGGGTGGTAGCTTATACGCAGAGTGTTATTTTCATTTCATTTCATCCTCTCAAAACCTTTCCAAACCAAATACTCTCTAGAGAAATTTTCCCCCATCCTCTCTTCCCTTTTGTATTGATCTCCGGTACTCACAGGTTAGTTCTGCTCGATCAAAACTTGTATCATTTTCATTATTTTTATTGTTTTTCTGAATTTTTCATGAATCTAACCATGAATTCCTTTTCTTTTCTTTGACAGATTATGGCGAGTGGCTCGGGTAGCAGGAAAAAGGCGAAGTATCAAGCTACGCCTAACCCCAATGCCACACTCTTACTCCGGGATCCAGATGAGCATTTATCTGCTCGTGCGTTCAAGCGTGAGGTAAACGTGCCCCTCTCTTTTCTCTTTTCATGATTCTTACGCTGTACACAATGTGCAATCAATGCAACTTTGAATGCCTCATTTCAAACCCAAATGCTATGCTTGTAGCACTTTCGAGTGTCTTGAATGCTTTTAACCGATGCTCATTCCATTTTGTATTCTTTTATCCTATTTCTTACGAACTTTTACAAATACGGGGACAAAAAAATGAATGTTATGCTTATGAATGCTCGGGTGTCCCACCTGTATCTGCACATTCAACTTCGCTAACTTTTCTCAGACTTTTGACTGCAATGCATGTCAATCACAACCTCGCACACCCCTTTATGAATAATAAACTAGTATTCTACACACTTTCGTTATTCATTCATTATTTTTTTGTTATTCTGCAAACTTTTCGTAAATGTGAAATCCACGCTCGTGAAGTTCTCTCAAGAACTATTTTTATTCGCCCATTCCTCAAGGTCACGCCATTCTCAAAACCTATATCTCGAAAAATGTAGATATTGTTTCACTATTATTATTATTATATTTTTTTTCATATATATATATATATATTTTTTTTTTCTTTCTTTTATCTTTCTCTTCATATCTTTGCTTCTCATTTCTTTCTTATTTACTGACATCAAATCTTGTGATTCTTTCTCTTGCAGTTGCAGCCCAAGGTGCTGAAGGGGCATGGCAGTCTCGCTCACGGGTTGAGTGGTATAGGGAGCTTAGTGAGACCGTACAGGGGTTCATCAGGGCTGCAGGTTTTGGAGACTTCGTCAAACTCTTGATGAAGAGCTCCAATGACCTACGATAGATCCATGCGCTGGCGAAGAGGTGGTGGGATACCACCAACACCTTTCACTTCAACTTCGGGGAGATGACGATGACTCCCTTAGACTTCAGCATGATCATCGGGATCCCATTCGGAGGAGAGCTCCTACGATATTTGGATGTAGTCACCAAGTGGGACAGGGTGCAGGAGCTACTTGGAGCGGTCACGGAGGAGCCCTTGGTTACGGCCAAGTGGTTCCTTGACACCTTCAGAGGCCAGCCGGGCTTTACCGATGAGCTGATGGCTCGGGGCATCTTGATGTACATGCTGGGGTGCTCCCTGTTGAGCACCACGGGAGACTGGATCTCCGTGACGCTGGTGGGGTCCTTGGAGCTCATGGACCAGATCTTCCAGTATGATTGGGTCGGTGCTGGATTGGCCATCTTATATAGGCATATGGGAGAGATATCCCGGGATCACCCGACCTCCACTAGCAGTTTCTGGAGGGCGTGGGAGGTATACAACACTTCTCTTTTGTTTTACTTCATTTCCTTTTCTAATAAAAAAGAATGTGATCCTTACACTCCTCTCTTTCTCGTTTTGCAGATTTGGTCCCATGATTATCTTCATATGATGTCGCCTAGGACGCGACCAGCAGACGCCCTCATCATACCCCAGGGGCTGAAGTGGACGAAGGACCGGGTGGGACGGAAGACTGGGGCCAATGACTTTATCTCGTTCAGGAACTTCCTGACGAATTTGCAAGTACAGCACATGGAGTGGCAGCCCTAGAGGGACATGCTTCTCGAGGCTTCGGATGGGATACAGCGGTCAGGTGGGTATGACCCGATGAGGATTCTATTGGACGGCCCCGAGGCTAGGGAGTGGTACTTAGGCGAGAGAGTGACCAGGCAGTCACTGATGGCTCCTGATTATTTTGTGCCACATCCCCCTCCTGCTTCTATGAGGGCCATGGATACGCTCTAGGGTTCCCAGCTTATAGCTGCTTTTGAGGGAGTCTCGATTCAGACGCTCGTGGATTCTCCTGATGGATATGCAGCTTTCCGAGCTACAAGGCTGATGAGAAACTTCCCTTTGATGGAAGTGACTTGGCTGAGTCCTTTTTGTTTCTACACTCTTTCTTCTATTTTTGAGTTTTCCAAATATTTTATTATTGATTACATTTCTTCTATTTGCAGTCTATTCCTGCTGCGACTCGGGCCCCAGCTTTGTCACCTTGGAATTGGAGTATCCGGACCGTTTCTTATGGCGGGCAGGTCATGATTGAGGTCCCCCGGTACCCCGCGGGTGATCCCGTCATTCCGCTCCAGTACAATCATGTCCCTCGGGACTATGCAGAGAAGGGCCAGCTTTATATGCTCATTGCTTCAGAGAGTGGATCCATGGTCGGGAGTGGAGGGTAAGCTTATAGGACCTTATTTTCGATTCTTGCATCCTTATTCTTCTTCCACTATTCCTTTCTCATTGATTTTTGCTTAGGCTGACGGGGCACGGGTGACTGCCGAGGTTCAAGCGAGAGCCAAGGTAAGTCAAGTCGACTCCCTTTTTAACACTTTTCACTTTTATTTTAAAACAGACTATGTTATTCACTTTTCCTTTTTCTCAGGACAATGAGGTCAGGAGACTGACTCTGCGGGTGAGGGAGCTTGAGTAGTGGCTTTGGCAGTTTGGGATAGATCCCGATGGAGACTACGGAGGAACTCTCAGGGGCAGCGGCGCCGGACGAAGTAGAGGTGGTGGCGGAGGCACCAGTGGCGGTAGAGGCGGAGGTGGAGTGAGCGGTACTGGCGGTGGCAGAGGCAGAGGCATAGCGAGCGGGACAGAGTCAGAGGAGGAGCCTCTTCAACGCGTCACACATCAGGCTCGGCGTTGCGGTCACGGCTGACAGCGCCCTTTTTCATCTTTTATTTTATATCTTTGAGCATTCGTGAGGATACACATAGACTGGGATGACTGTATATATACACACACCTGTTTTGATGATAGCTCTAGGATTACCGATAGAGTAGGCATTTGTACATCTTTTATTTACTGCCTTTACATGCTTTATGATTGCTTTCATCTTTTCTGCTTTTACTACTACTTGCTGTATGTGTGACCATAGCTTGGTCCTTGAATGCTTCCATCTTCTTTATTTGTTAAAAATGAATGAATGACTGAATGAACGAATGGATGTATGCGACCATGGCTTGGTCTTGCTTGTTCCTACTGCATGATGTGCACGCTTATTCAGTTTTCTATTTGCAGGTGGGCTGAAAACTTTATGAATAAACCCTGGTCAAAGTAAAACTCCAAACGACACTTGGTTAGGCCTTTGCGGCACTCGGTGAATGCCTTAACGGCATTCAGTGAATGCCACAACGGCATTCACTGACTGCCACGTGGCACTTAATTGAGTGCCATTCTGCTTTATTAACTGTCGTGGGTAGGTAAGCAGCTTTATTCTCCTATTTATACCACTTTCTTCCCCAATACTCCGCAAAACATTCTTCTCTCCTCTTCACTTCTCCCCAAAATGGCCCCCATTAGTTCCCAAATCCTTTTCCCATGGATGGACGCTCTCTCGGGCATTGACAGACTAAATTTTGAGTGTTTCAGACTAAACTATCTCTTTTCTTTCTGACGAATGTTTTTGAATGAAGGCTTGCTTCGAGCTGCGATTCAGTGTTGGGATCCCTCCTTTCATGTCTTTTGCTTTGGTTTCCATAAGGTCTGCCCTTTATTTGAGGAGTCCAGCGCTATCCTTCACATTGACCCTTCTGCGGATCTGATAATTCCATCGGTGCAGGCGGGCTATGTCCAAGATTTGGCCACCCTACTCCACATATCTCGTAATGTTGTGGCTCTTTAATTTGTGACAGGCAAATTGACTTCGAGCTACTTTCCTCGATTTATTCCCCCTTGGGAGATCCCTATGACGGCGGATATCAGAGTATCTTGCGTAGCGCACTATCGATTGCCATGGTCTCTTACTTCCTCTTCCAGTTGTCTTCCGACATTCTCATACCCATTATCGGTGGTCTTCGAGAGATGAAGAGTGTCGTCATGCTAGTTCTTGGCGAAACCTTGATAGGTTTGGATCGGGCTCATGCCACCGGGGCCATGTTATCCGTGGGAGCCCTTTTCATCCTGTAGCTTTGGCTCACAGAGTGCTTAGATCTCTTCATACATCCTTCACACCTTTGTGGGTCACTTCCCTACGACCGCATTGAGGTTCAGCATTTGTTCTGTTTGGATGATGCATGGCTTAGTTGGCTCAAAAACCCCGCTTTTGGTGATATTCACTGGTTTTGCCCGAATTGGTCTTATTGCTTTGTCGTAGTGCGGCTTCTTGGGAAGCTTGGTATCTGGCTGCCTGGTTTGCACGCCACTACTTTCTACATTCCTGGCCGAGTAGTCCGTCAATATGGATTACTTCAAGATGTTACCGACGATATCGCTATGGATTTCACGAGGAGTTCGATCATACGCTCCTCTACTGTGAGGGCTTTTGTTGAGGCTTGGCATGATAGGGTAGTTGCTCCCCTTTGGAGGATTCCTGTATTGGTCATACCTACTGCTGAGTACCTCTCGCAGATTTAGACCCTAGTCGAGAGGTTGACTTTATAGACATTCATAGATAAAAGCAAGACAGGGTGAAGCTTTATTTTTCAAAATTTCAGATGGATCCTGTCTACTTTCTTGTGCATCTGAATGTGATGTTCTTCCTTCGTTTCTAGAAAATGTTTTTATGTTAAAAAGAGGCATGCTCTAGCATGTTTAATCAATGTATTCACTCTTTCAGTTATGAAAATTCTCCTTTCAAAATCTCTTTTCGGCTTTTTGTTACTTTGCTTTAAATCTTGGCTTGAAGCTTTAATCATCCTATACCATGAATCCTCATTCATTTTCTTATAGTACTTTTTTTTTACGACCAGGAGATCCAGAGACGGGTTTAGACATTATCTGAGTTCTTCGGTTTAGCAAATGAAGTTTGCCCCTAGTTATAGGGCGCTGAAGTGTTTTCGGGAAAATGGGAGTTTGCCCCTAGTTTTGCGTAGGGTTTTTTTTTTTTGGTGGACTGAAGGCTTTTGAGAGCTCGTCTACTTATTCCAAAGTGGGTATCAGGTCCGCAGTAGTTCAGTTTAAGGCTTGACAGAAGGTGCCACTCGGGCGATTTATTAATGACCAAACCGAGCTGGTTGCCTACGTATCCCCTAGTGGGAATCAGGTCGAGCGTAGTTCATCTAGGTAGGAAGTTTTGAAAGAAGTGGTTTCAAGCAAAGTATTTTTTGAGGCGATCGAGGTTGATTGGCTGTTTGAATTCAACCCCGTCTAGGTCCATGAGATAGACCGCTCCTCTAGAGAGGAGAGTCTTGATGATGTACGGCCCAACCCAGTTGGGTTTGAATTTTCCTCTAGGGTCATAAACGGGCACTTTCAATTCTTTGAGGACCAGGTCACCCTCAGCAAGCTTCCTTGGGTGGACCTTTTTGTTGAAAGCACGAGCTATCCTCTTTTGGTACCCCCAAGTATGGTTTATTACAACCAAACTTTTCTCATCAAGCAACATTAGTTTCTCATACCTCCCTTGCATCCATTCCAACTCAGTCACTTCACACTCCACCAAGATTCTTAAAGAGGATATTTCTACTTCGATTGGAAGAACGGCTTCCATCCCGTAAACCAATGAGTACGGCGTAGCTCCCGTGGAAGTCCTTACAGAGGTGTGGTATCCCCACAATTCAAATGGTAACTTCTCGTGCTAATCTTTGTATGTATCGGTCGTTTTTCCCAAGATTGCTTTAACATTCTTATTTGCCGCTTCTACTGCTCCGTTCGTTTGAGGCCTGTAGGGGGAAGACTGATGGCAGGTGATTTTGTACTTTTCTAAGAGTGGGATAACTTCTCCTTGGAAATGGCTACCATGTGTGGACACGCGGAATTCCACCACTTGTTTGTTTGAGATTGTTTTGAAAAGGAAAAGAAAAGGTCTGTTGAAAACAGATACAGAGTTGCCACTTGGTCTTTATGGAACAAAGAAACCTAATTTTGACTCACCCAAACGGATAAAGGGCACCGGTTCTTCATAACCAAAGAACTTGGCTCGGGGTTTTGGTACGAGAGAGGAAGGAGCCTTTGTTGCAAGTAAAACACCCTCAACTCGCCCCGTCTTTCGACGGGCCTCAATTAGCATCCAAATATTCATCTTATACTATGTATGGTTCGACAATTAATACTATGATAGTATATTACATCACATAAGAAACTTGAAATGGAAGATCTAAAGATAAAATATCATTCATAAGATCTAAGCCAAGTATCACACAATGCAAAGTGAAAGATCACATGAATAAACCTAGGAAAAATTGTCTAATCACATATCAAGTAATAAGGTTTTCCTAATCTCAGGGGACATGAATTGTTCTTGAAACAAATAAATAAAGAAATCGAAATATGCTTAGCAAGCTAGTATGATGCATGCTAATCTTTGAGAAAAGAAGACCTCTCAATCCCCGGGACGGATGAGAAAGGAAGATTAGATCGAGGGGGAAGCATGAATGTGTGATCAAATTCATTCCTTATAATCTTCTTAGATTAGGAGTTACAAAAACCCCAAATCTTGCATGAATGCAATGTATGTATCTAGAATGTGCCAAGGTTGTAGTGTGTTTTGTGTTCATGGATTCCTAGAATGACTCAGAAGTCTATAAAGTGTATGAATGAATTAAGGAGGTCATCATGAGATATGTAACAAATGTAGTATGAACTACTTCCTAAGACATGAGCTAATTTGGAATGTATGTAAGCATCAAATCAAAGGATGGGAGTAAAAGTATGCTTATTGTGTATAGTGGACAGAATAGTAACATGAACTTGTGAAACTGGAAAGAGGGGTTAGGAATGTTTTCAATGCATGATGTTTTATGGAGATCTTCCTTATTTAGTCTAGAACATAACCCAAAAATCCAATCTTTAATAACTATTACAGATTGAGATAAATCATATGAATAGTGGAGGTTACTCAGAAATAGAGTTCGTACTGTCAACTGAAATGTCAAAAAATCTTAGAAAATGAAAACAAATCATCTAGAGGCCCATATTGCACAGAGAGTTCCCTATGACACTGAAGTTCAAAGGAAAAATAAGTTAGTACCACCCCTTTTGGAAAAGTTTTCTGTAAAACAAGTTAAAAGTACACCAAGCTGCAGTGACAGCAAAAATAGAATATCTGGAGAGAATGTTTGGGTCCAAATGGACCATTTTCAAGTATTTCCAAGTCAAACCAAAAATCATGGGTGTTCTCTAGTGAGTTAGGAAGACTTTTCAAGTGGTCTTGCATCCATACATTGAGTATTGAGTGAACTCAGATCACTCACTGTTTCGAAAGATTTTGGGAAAAACTTGAGTATTCTTTCTTGAAATCAAAATGAGAGGGATTGAGAGGGGTTTTGAAATAGAGGTTTTGAAAGTATATTTTCAACATCAAATAGAGATTATAATCTCTTGAAATATCAACATCAAACTCATCATAAGGAACCCTCAATATTATTGAAGAGATTCATTTTTTTTTTTTTGAACATAACTTCAAGGATACCTTGGAGGTATTGAAGTTATAATCATCATCTATCAAACATGTTTTTGAGGTCAAGGGCTACTATCCATAAGGATTCACTCACCTCAAACTTCATGTCATCATTTAGAGGATGATGAACTAGTAAGTAAATAAAAATGTCAAAAAAAAAGAAATGAGGTTAGGAAGAGATGAACATAATATGTACAAGCAAGTAAATAACAATCAATAGATGATAATCAATGTGATATTGGACTTATAGCTTGGTGTTTCACTCATAGATGTTGACATTTGGACATGGAAGTAGCTTCCTAACTCAAAAATGCTTAGAGAAATGGTGGTTGGGTGTATTGATGATGAAATATATAGAAGAATGGTGGAGGAAAACAAGATTGAAACTCACTTTCTATAGAAAAATAGTAGGAGGAAGCTCCTTTCTCACTTCTAAATCTATCTCTATCTTTCTTTCTCTCTACGACTTTATCAAGCTTTTCACTTGGCCCCCCAAAATGAAGAGCAATGGGTGGTTTATATAGGCTAATTTGGGGTGGTTTTGGGGTTTTAGAAGTACTCCCATTGGTCCCAAACAACTGAAAACATAGAGCTACGTCGTTTTGGTTTCCAATTAATCAAAATGGACCCTCAAAAGAAATTGCAAAAATGGACTATTCTGGAGGAGAGTGCCGCCGAAGCACTGGCCATGTGCCGCTGCGGTAGTGGCCCAGTGCCGCCGTGGCACTACTCCTCAGATGCCCAGAAAATTACGTTTAGGCCCCCAGAGGTTCCGATATTCGCGAATAGACCCTTTTTGTCTGAAATTCACAGAAAATGCATACGAACTCCAAATTGAGGTTGTGATATACCGTTTGAAAGGTAATGGAGTCTAATTTACATAAATAATAGTTTGGAGATAGGTTACTTTGAAATGTTTTGCGGTATTCGCGATAAAAGCCGATTTGATCGCCTTTTCCACCTTCAGAAATTCATAATAGATTCATTTGAAATCCAAAAATGTGCGATATGCCGTCAGAAAGCTATTGACCTCTAGTATCTATGAAAAATGATTGAAAATTGTTATGGTGCTCCAGTTTCAAAGTTAAATTTTGGTCAAACTGGTCAAACCTGGAATTCCCGGGAAGTTCTGGAAACCTCTGGGAGCTCCCAGCAGCTGACGTTTTCGTGCGATCTTCTTTTAAAGCTCATTTTAATACTTTCCAAATGATCTAGAATGATTTTGGCAAATTTGGATGATTTTGGTCAAACTTGGTCAAACCTTGGTCAAACCTGGTCAAACCGGTCAACAAGGACTTTCCGAGAACTTCCGGGACTTCCGGGGGTCTCTGGGAGCTGACGATTTCATCTGATCTTGCTTCAAAACTCATTTTTAGTATTTTTATAACGTAGCATGTTTCCAAAACTTTCTTTCCAAATCTGGGAGTGTTTGGGCTTTCAGGGGCTTTTTGGTCATTTTGGGCATTTTGAGAGATAGAACCAACTTCCTAGAGTCCTTTTTAAGTCTTTTTTGATCATTGTGAACCACAAAGCTAAGGGTCTCCTAAATCTGATAGCCGACAAAATGGGGTGTCTACAGTTTGCCCCTCTTTGGCATGAACTTGCGAGGCAACGCATGTCGTAAGCGAGTGCCAAAGCTTTAAAGAAACAGGTCTTTTTGGATGCTATAGATTTAGGATAAAAGTGTTGCAAAGATGCAATGATGAAAAACATGATGCTGAGGTCAGTGTTGGTCGCACTCTACGTGAGCTACCTACGTATCCCAAGCAGAATCAGACCAGGACGTAGTTCGGGGCACAAAGGAAGAAATCACACATGCACAACAGACAGGAGGATGCTATGTTATGAGGATGCTATGTTATGAGGATGATATGACATACATGGATGTGATATGAATTGTGATATGAATTGTGTCATGAGTCCTATCATTTTTTTACTTTTCTTATGACATAGCATGTTTCCAAAACTTTTGGACCAAATTTGGGAGTTTTCGGGCTTTCAAGGGCATTTTGGTCATTCTGAGCATTTTGAGAAATAAAACTAACTTCCAAGAGTCCTTTTGAGTCTTTTCGATCATTATGAACCACCAAGCTATGGGTCTCCTAAATCTAATAGCCGACAAAATAGGGTGTCTATAGTTTGCCCCTCTTTGGCATGAACTTGCGAGGCAATGCATGTCGCAAGCGAGTTCCAAAGTTTTGAAGAGACAGGTCTTTTGGAGGCTATAGATTTAGGATAAAAAGCGTTGCAAAAGATGCAATGATGCTGAGGCTAGTGCTAGTCGTGGTCTGTGTGAGCAGCCTACGTATCCGAAGGGGAATTAGACCAGGAAGTAGTTCGGGGCACAAAGGAATAAATCGCACATGCACATACACAATAATCAGGCGGATGCTATGCTAAAAGAGTGATATGCAATGCATGGATGTGATATGAATTGTGCCCTGAGTCCTATCATGTTTAGTGTTCTAATCCTAGTATGAACTAGTGTTGTGGGGTGTACCACTCCAAGTGGACTTGTGTCATGCTTGTGTTGCTGACTGTGATGCAGTTATTGACCCGAATAAGGACACCAAGGTTTGAAGACTCTGGGTCTTGGAGTAAACTTCTAAATTTTGGAAAGTGTGCTTCACAAGCAAATGTAGCCAGATGTGGGGTCCTTGAGGACATTAATCAAAGATGAAGTTTGACAGATAATCGATGGACATGGAAGTCCTGGACACAGAAACCCTAAGAATTTAAGTGATGGACATGAAAACCAGAGATGTCAAGCGAAGCACACGGAAGTACCATTAATGGACACGAGAGCCCAAGATTTTGAATAAAAATGATGAATACAACAGTTGAATGGGAGTGATGATAAACTAATGATGATTAATGAACTAACGATGCATAAATCGAGATGACGAGTAGTCAGTGAACTATGTGACTGTCATGGGTTGGACCAATGGTTAGACTAACCGTGACCAGAAGAACTGACCATGCACTAATTAAGGTGACGAGTCAACAGTGAACTACTGTGACTGTCATGGATTGGACTGATGATGACGAGTCGACAGTGAACTATTGTGACTATCATGGATTGAACTGACGATGTACGAATCAAGATGACGAGTCGACAGTGAACTACTATGACTGTCATGGATTGAACTGCTGATGTACGAATCAAGATGACGAGTCGACAGTGAACTACTATGACTGTCATGGATTGAACTGACGATGTATGAATCAAGATGACAAGTCGACAGTGAACTACTATGACTATCATGGATTAAATCAATGGTTGGACGAACCTTGATTAGAAGAACTGATGATATACTAATCGGGATGACAAGTCGACAGTGAACTACTATGACTGTCATGGATTGAACTAACAATGTATAAATCGGGATGACGAGTCGATAGTGAACTACTGTAACTGTCATGGATTGAATCAATGGTTGGACTAACCTTGATTAGAAGAACTGACGATAACTAATCGGGATGACAAGTCGACAATGAACTATTGTGACTGTCATGGATTGATCTGACGATGTACGAATCAAGATGACGAGTCGACAGTGAACTACTGTGACTGTCGTGGATTGAATCAATGGTTGGACTAACCTTGATTAGAAGAACTGACGATGTACTAATCGGGATGACAAGTCGATAGTGAACTACTGTGACGGTCATGGATTGGACTGACGATGTACGAATTGGGATGACAAGTCGATAGTGAACTACTATGACTGTCAGGATTGAACTGATGATGTACGAATCGAGATGACGAGTCGACAGTGAACTACTGTGACTGTCATGGATTGAAATATTGAATCAATGGTTGGACTAACCTTGATTAGGAGAACTGATGAATTGATATACCTGCTGGGGATTAAATTGAATCTGCTTGGGGGGTGAAGTGACTCTGCTGGGGGTGAAGTGACTCTGCTAGGGATGAAAGTGGTTTCTTCTGTGGTCTTGACTGAGATACACCATATTCGTTCAGGACACTTTTCTGGAGATGAACTAGATCTGTTGGGAACGACCTTTTGGGGATGAGAAGATTCAACTGGGGAAAGAATGGTTGCACTACGAATATAGTAATTCAGCAGCGGATGAAGAACATTTGTGACATGATTTCGGGTTGGTTGCTGAGGAGCTAGTAGAAGATAGCCAGTGGATCTTGTGAATTGATTTTGTAAAGGCAAGTGAATGTGATTGGAGGGGTGTCACCAATGCTAGAGGTTCTTGGGACTCATATCATATTGTAGACTTGACAAGTGCAGTAATGGTGTTTGGAATATCTACTTGTATCCACTGGTTTTATAATTGGTAATCACTTTAAACCCACACATTTGAGACCATTAGGGCAAATGGACTTGACAGCAACAATGATGATAAGGAAAATTGGATTGGTTTGTATGAACCTTGAACTCTGATATAGTTTTGATTAGATTATTACTGACTTAACCAAAAAAGGATTGACTCGACAAAAGTAACGACACGAAATGCCCAAATTAGCATAATTAAATGTGTCTCTGTCATAAATGGTGTACTGCTCATCTTTTATGTTCACTCCTCATCTTAATATGATAGCACTTTGCTGATAAATCTGGTTTTTGAAAATTCCTCCCTATTGATCTAATCAATTTTCTACTTTTCCCAGGAAGTGCTTTGAATTAGTGCCTTAGCTTTTAGAATAAAAGATGCTCAAAATTTTTTAAAACAACTTGGTGACTTGAAAACTCGCCCTTGGTGTGAAGGGATCGTGTTAGGCAAACGGAGTTTGCCCCTAGTTTGAGTTATAGAAAGTAGAATTCATAGGCAAACGAGGTGGGTGATTGAAGTTTACCCCTAGTTTGGACAATGGTTTATTGGAGGTTTTGGGCAAACGAGGTAGGTGACCGAAGTTTATCCCTTGTATGAAGGGTAGATAGTAAAATTCAGGCAAATGAGGCGAGTAGTCAAAGTTTGCTCCTAGTATGGAAGGTGATCTCTGGCTTAAGGTGAGAACCGCGACTTTTAATCTCTCAAATGCTCATAACTTTTGCACAGGCACTTGTGAAGTGACCTAGCGAGCTATTTTCTTTCTTTTGTTATTGCTCACTTTGGATTTAGCTCTAATTTTTGCCTAGGCGTCCTTTCGGATTTTCATCCTAGCGAGCCATCCTTCTTTTCTTTTTTGTGAAAGTCTGCCTATGTACCCTGAGTGGGGATCAGGTCCAACGTAGTTCGGGCCAAGGTCTTGAAGAAAAGGGGGTTGATTATGATGGTGTCGACAGAACCGATGCGGTTGCCTACGTATCCCCGAGTGGGAATCAGGTCGAGTGTAGTTCAAGGCAAGGTCTTGAAAGAAATTGGTTGAGGGTTTTTTAAACCAATCGTCAAAAAACTTAGCTCACTTGTGGTAGCCTTGAATAAAAGGATTCAGTTTCGATCTCCCTTTCTTTTCTTTTCTTTTCTTTTATTTTATTTTCTTTCTGAGGATTGATCCTTTTCACTTTCGCCTAGCCAGTCAATTTTACTTTTCATGTAGTTGATTCTTGTGAGATCTTTTGATCACAATTTTAGAATTCCAGAATGTGCATATCAGTTTTCAAAATTTATTTGTGGTCGTTCTGAGCCTTTTGAAATGTGATCTAGGCATGTTCTCATGATGTACCTTGAAGTGTACAATTCTCTGTATCACCAAAGTTTTCTTCCTTTCATTTTCTCCATCATTTTGACTGGCTAAGGTCAGATCTTGGAAATCAACACCTTTTTCAGCTCTAACTTTTGCCTAGGTGCCCTTTCGGGTTTTTAACCTAGCGAGCTTTTCTTTTCTTTCTTTTTATTTCTTTTTTCTTTTTTTTATTATTTTGTTTTTTTTTGTTTTGAAAGGGGAGAAGAAACTCATTGAAAGTGTTTGGCTACCATTAAGGACTAAGTTTGCACTGCTTTCAATAGACAGATTGTATGGCTCCCCATTGGATTGGGCTCAAGGCTTTGAAATGGTGGAAAAAGGGTGTTGGGCAAGCCCAGAGACAGTTTCAAACATGTCTTTCCAAGATTGAGGCAAGAACATCTTTAAATTCTTAAAGTAAGACCATTCAATTCTCAGCTCTTCATCGGTGTCAGCATGAATTCGACTTTGACCTTTTAGGATTCTTTTTTTGTTTTGTTGCAGAAAAAATATTAGCAGAGCAATATCTATGGTAATTTGAAAAGTGACATTTCAGTTTGATGATTCATGCATTTATGACTAGACACATCAGATTAAACAAAATGAGATTTCATTCCATTAAAGGAGAAGGATTGCATTTCTTGGTACAGACTCAATCGAACTTTAAAAATAGATGGACTTGACCACAAGACTACTCTTGAAATAGATATAGAACAGACTCGACTTGGTCTCAAATGGAGTGTCATGATGACTCGTTTGTTATTCTTATTCTATTTTTTTTAGCAGAAGTTCCAGACACCATCACTTTACTACATAGCTTCAACATTCATTGGCGTCATCAAAGGGGTCACTCGAGCGGTTGATCCAAGCCAAGATAGTGGATATGATTAGGATGGGGTACATCCTCTATGAGGTTCTGAATGTCATGGCGGAGGCGGATTCATTAATCGGTGGCATGGCCTAGATTTTGGTGGTAAACACATCGTAGGCTCATGTTGTAGTGGGAGGGTATGCGATTCAGTAGCGGCTTGTGAGGGAGGAGCTGTAGGTGGCCCTTTCTGAGTAGGTAGTCCAAGGTTGTGGAAAGGGGAACATCAAGTTTGGAGAATTCCCGAGGCCCTTTTGGGCGATTTGGCGGAATAGATTGGTATGTATGGAAAGGGTAGTCCATTGGTTGGTTACTAAGCGCACTGACATTTGAGGAGGCCAGGGGATAGTTGGGTCTCTTGGACTGGTGATGCGGTTCATCATTCTTGAACTTTCCTTCTCTGATGGCATCCTCTATTATGGTACCTATTTTAAACAGTTCTTCAAATGTTGAGATAGACTGGTAGAATAGTTTGTCGTGGTACACTGGTTGCATGTTCTTGACCAGCATATGTACTTGCTCTTTCTCAATAGGTCTGTGGATCATTTGGGCCACTTTATTCCTCCATCTGCTCAAGAAAGCAGCGAAGGACTCATTGATGTTTTGCATGGTCGTCTCTAGGTCCCGGATGGTGACATCAAACTCTTGGTTGTAAGAGTAGTGATCAATAAAAGTTCTAGCAACATCTTCCCAGACTTGGGTCTTGGAGGCTTCAAGAGTTAGGAACCAGGATAGTGCGGCATTCTTGAGGGTTTGAGGGAACATCATAACTATATGCTCATGAGTGCATCCCATAGGTTGGAAGATATTCATGAACAACTTGATGTGACTTTTTGGGTTCCCGATCCCATCGAAGTGATCAATCTCTGGCATTTTGAAGTTCTTGGGCAGTTTCACGTTGACGGGTTCAAATAGGCCTTCTAGATCTAGCATGTAATCGTTAACCCCCTTGCTCTTTCTTAGTACACTTTCCAGCTTGTCTACTTTATCCATCTTTTCTTGAAGCTTTTTCTCATATACAGGTAGCGAGACCCCACGAAACCATTCTTCCTCCCCGTTATTCTTATGTACAAAGACGGGAGGTGGTACAAACCCGGGAGGTGGTGGTGGCATGAACCCTACTGGTGGTGGTGGGAACCCATGTGGGTACTATGGCTGTTGCTGTTTCAGTTTTTCCATGAAACTCAAAACTTGGGCCATGCGATCAGATTGCTGGCTAATGGTTGCTCCCAACTCAGTGACCTTGTTTTTTAATTCTTCCTGATTCATGTTAAATTTTCTCGGCAGACTGATTCTAACCAAATGAGTGTTCAAACTTCTGACCCAGGATGGGGATCTCAGTGGCTGACTTTGGGAATCTATAATGACCTACAGATTCGAGAGGAGGGGTGTATCAAATTCTGATAGTGACGACTTTAGATAGACAATGACAGTGATGTTAACAGACGTGGACTAACTTGTGTAAGACGGAGTGAGCTAGTGCGTGCAGACCGATAGGAATGGTGCATGTATGTAAGACAATCACGCGGATGTAAGCCCTAATCTATATGATGCTCCTATTTCTAACAGATAGCAGTTAAACAAGTAAGGTCTAGCCATATAGAGTGTGCTAACCTTACTTTCCAGTATAATTACCAAGGGATAACAGGGATATATGGGGTATTTTGGGAAGTTTGGACAGAGTTTCTGAGAAAAATAGGGATTTGGAATATTCGGAGGAATTTCCAGAAGTTATGGGAGTTTCTAGGAGAAATAGGGATTTCTGGTTGGATTGGACTGAACTTCTTGGAGAAACTAGTATTTTGGGTATTTCTGAGAAATATGGATAGAGTTTCTAGGAGAAACAAGTATATATGGGTATTTCTAGGTGATTTGGGCAGAGATACTGGGATTTTTGGAGAATCTAGGAGATTTGGGCAGAGCTTCTAGGAAAACAGGTACTTTGGGTATTTCTGGGAAATTTAGACAGAGTTTCTGGGAAAAACTGGTATATTTGGGAAAATCGGACAGAGTTTCTGGGAGAAATTGTTATATTTGGGAATTTTGGGAGATTTGGATGACGGTGATCATACTGTCTAGCAAGTTTTCATACTCCTATGTCTTAGGACCAACAAACAAGGTTTGCGGTGTATGTCTTTGTGAACATGGAGCAGACATCCTTGTCATGGTGCCTAGGCAGGTCAACTCAATGTGATCACATATGAGTGATTGCCTTAGGAATCATAAGAAAGAGGCTTTGCCTCCTGCCACATAAGCGTCTACACCGCGCAGGTAATCCCGTCAGGGCATACAGCAGTTGTATTACATTGTCCTATCTGAAAAGATAAATCAACAGCCCTATGAAATGTTCTACAGGAATCTATATGCAAATGCTGGGTTTAGTCCAAGAGGGTCCATTGACGAGAGTTCCAATATACCGTCAGAGAGACAATACGGAAGTTGTTACTCTTTTTGATATACCTTGGAAAGTACAGTATCAATGGTGACTTGTGCCCTGGCACAGCAAGACCTGAACAATGTCAGCGCCGCATTTCAGACACAGTCAGAAGGGGGAAATGCAGAAGTGCAATGCGCTGAACCATATGCAGAAAAAAGATGATTTTAAGGATACTTCTTATGAGTCAAACCTCTGTGTTATTTTGTTATGAAAATAAATATGCCCAGTAGAGTCACCAGATTGCGGGCACGCGTAATTCCACCACTTGTTTGTTTAAGATTGTTTTGTAAAGGAAAAGAAAAGGTCTGTTGAAAACAGATACAGAGTCGCCACTTGGTCTTTAAGGAACCAAGAAACCTAATTTTGACTCACCCAAATGGATAAAGGGCACCGGCCCTTCATAACCAAAGAACTTGGCTCGGGGTTTTGGTACAAGAGAGGAAGGAGCCTTTGTCGCGACTAAAACACCCTCAACTTGCCCCGTCTTTCGACGGGCCTCAATTAGCATCCAAATAATCATCTTATACTATGTATGGTTCGACAATTAATACTATGATAGTATATTGCATCACATAAGAAACTTGAAATAGAAGATCTAAAGATAAAATATCATTCATAAGATCTAAGCCAAGTATCACACAATGCAAAGTGAAAGATCACACGAATAAACCTAGGAAAATCGTCTAATCACATATCAAGTAATAAAGTTTTCCTAATCTAAGGGGACATGAATTGTTCTTGAAACAAATAAATAAAGGTATCGAAATATGCTTAGCAAGCTAGTATGATGCTTGCTAATCTTTGAGAAAAGAATACCTCTCAATCCCCGGGACGGATGAGAAAGGAAGATTAGATCGAGGGGGAAGAATGAACGTGTGATCAAATTCATTCCTTATAATCTTCTTAGATTAGGAGTTACAAAAACCTCAAATCTTGCATGAATGCAATGTATGCATCTAGAATGTACCAAGGTTGTAGTGTGTTTTGTGTTCACGGATTCCTAGAATGCCTTAGAAGTCTAGACTATGTATGAATGAATGAAGGAGGTCATCATGGGATATGTACAAATGTAGTATGAACTACTTCTAAGACATGAGCTAATTTGGAATGTATGTAAGCATCAAATCAGAGGATGGGAGTAAAAGTATGCTTGTTGTGAATAGAGGACAGAACAGTAACATGATCTTGTGAAAATGGAAAAGAGGGGTTAGGAATGTTTTCAATGCATGATTTTTTATGGAGATCTTCCTTATTGTGTCTAAAACATAACCCAAAGAGTCAATTTTTAATAACTATTACAGATTGAGAGAAATCATATGAACAATGGAGGTTACTCAGAAATAAAGTTCGTACTGTCGACTGAAATGTCAAAAAATCTTAGAAAATGAAACAAACACACCTAGAGGCCCATATTATACAGAGCGTTCCCTAAGACACTGAAGTTCAAAGGAAAAATAAGTTAGGACCACCCTTTTTGGAAAAGTTTTCTGTAACACAAGTTGAAAGTAGACCAAGCTGCTGTGACAGCAAAAATAGAATATCTGGAGAAAATGTTTGGATCCAAATGGACTATTTTCAAGTATTTCCAAGTCAAACCAAAAATCCTGGGTGTTCTCTAGTGAGTTAGGAAGACTTTCCAAGTGGTCTTGCATCCATACATTGAGTATTGAGTTCTAGAGAAATCTTTGAACTCAGATCACTCACTATTTTGACTCACTGTTTTGAAAGATTTTGGGAAAAATTTGAGTTTTCTTTCTTGAAATCAAAATGAGAGGGATTGAGAGGGGTTTTGAAATAGAGGTTTTGACAGTATATTTTCAACATCAAATAGAGATTATAACCTCTTGGAATATTAACATCAAACTCATCATCAAGAACCCCCAATATTATTGGAGAGATTCATTTTTATTTTGAACATAACTTCAAGGATACCTTGGAGGTATTGAAGTTATAATCATCATGTATCAAACATGTTTTTGAGGTCAAGAGCTACTATCCATAAGGATTCACTCACTTCAAACTTCATGTCATCATTTAGAGGATGATGAACTAGTAAGTAAATAAAAATGTGAAAAAAAGAAATGAGGTTAGGAAGAGATGAACATAATATGAACAAGCAAGTAAATAACAATCAATAGATTGTAATCAATGTGATATTGGACTTGTAGCTTGGTGTTTCAGTCATAGATGTTGACATTTGGACATGAAAGTAGCTTTCTAACTCAAAAATGCTTAGAGAAATGGTGGTTGGGTGTATTGATGATGAAATATATAGAAGAATGGTGGAGAAAAATAAGATTGAAACTCACTTTCTATAGAAAAATAGTAGGAGGAAGCTCCTTTCTCACTTCTAAATCTATCTCTATCTCTCTTTCTCTCTACAACTTTATCAAGCTTTTCACTTGGTCCCCCCCAAAATGAAGAGCAATGGGTGGTTTATATAGGCTAATTTGGGGTGGTTTTGGGGTTTTAAAAGTATTTCCATTGGTCCCAAACAATTGAAAACATAGAGCTACGTCGTTTTGGTTTCCAATTAATCAAAATGGACCCTCAAAAGAAATTGCAAAAATGGACTGTTCTGGAGGAGAGTGCCGCCACGGCACTGGCCATGTGCCGCCGCGACAGTGGCGCAGTGCCGCCGCGGCACTGCTCCTCAGATGCCCATAAAATTATGTTTAGGCCCCCAGAGGTTCCAGTATTCACGAAAAGGCCCTATTTCGTCCGAAATTCACAGAAAATGCATACGAACTCCAAATTGAGGTTGTGATATACCGTTAGAAAGGTAATGGAGTCTAATTTACATAAAAAAAAATTGTTCAGAGATAGGTTACTTTGAAAAGTTTTGCGGTATTCGCGATAAAAGCCGATTTGATCGCCTTTTCCACCTTCAAAAATTCATAATTGATTCATTTGAAATCCAAAAATTATGTGCGATATACCATCAGAAAGCTTTTGACCTCTAGTATCTACGAAAAATGATTAAAAATTGTTATGGTGCTCCGGTTTTAAAGTCAAATTTTGGTCAAACTGGTCAAACCTGGAATTCCCGAGAAGTTCTGGAAACCTCTGGGAGCTCCCAGGAGCTGACGTTTTCGTGCTATCTTCTTTTAAAACTTATTTTAATACTTTTCACATAATCTAGAATGATTCTGGAGAATTTGGACGATTTCGGTCAATCTTGGTCAAACCTTGGTCAAACCTGGTCAAACCGGTCACGGGGACTTTCCGAGAACTTCCGGGACTTCCGGGGTCTCTGGGAGCTGACAATTTCATCTGATTTTACTTAAAAACTCATTTTTTTTACTTTTCTTACGACATAGCATGTTTCCAAAACTTTTAGACCAAATCTGGGAGTTTTCAAGCTTTCAGGGACATTTTGGTCATTTTGAGCATTTTGAGAAATAGAACTAACTTCTAGGAGTCCTTTTGAGTCTTTTTCGATCATTGTGAACCACCAAGCTATGGGTCTCCTAAATCTGATAGCCGACAAAATGGGGTGCCTGCACCATGATCCGAAATGAACTCATTCGGGACCCCATATCTGTAAATTATGTTCTTCTCTATGAAGCTCACCACATCTTTAGCCTATAAAGTGGCATATGACGCTGCCTCTACCCATTTGGTAAAATAATCAATTGCCACAATTATGTATCGGTGTCCATTGGATGCCTTTGGAACTATATCGCCGATGATATCAATGCCCCAAACAGAGAAAGGCCATGGAGTGGTCATGTTATAGAGCTGGGAAGGTGGGGTATGCATTAGATGTATGGATCTGACACTTGTAGCATCTTCTAACGCACTCACAGCAGTCTTTGTCCAAAGTGGTCCAGTAATACCCCTACCAAATTATCTTCTTAGCTAGCATATGTCCACTCATGTGGGGCCCACAGACTCTTTCGTGTATTTCTTCCATCATCCTCCTAGCCTCCCTTCTATATAAACACTCCAGATTGAACCCGGTATACGATTTCTTCCACAACTTATCTGCATATATCACAAATTGGGCTGAGAACCTTCGAATCGCCTTTCTGTCCTTCTCTGAAGCTCCCTCGGGGTATTATCTTTTCTTAATAAAATTCCAAACATCCACATACCAAGGAAACTCACCTCCTTCCTCTATCGTTGCGGTAATCTTGAATGAAGGTTGGTTCCTGATTTCTATGGATAACGGTATCTTGGTGACTCCCGAAGGGATTTGTATCATCGAGGCCAAGGTGGCTAGGGAATCGGCTAACTAGTTTTCTTCACAGGGAAGATAGTAGAACGATATCTTTTTGAACTGTACTTTTAAGCTCTCTAGGTAGTCATGGTAAGGCCTCAACTTCTCATGCTTCACCCTCCAATCACCTCGCACTTGGGATATGATCAGGTTAGAGTCTCTGAAGACATCGACTCTGAAGACATCGATCCTCCAACTTTTAGAGCTAAGGCTGCTTCCATCCCAATTATGCAAGCCTCGTATTCGGCCGTGTTGTTGGTTGAATTATACTTAACCTTGACAGCTAACGGGGTAGGTGTTCCATCGGGTGCCACGAGGATGATTCCAACCCCATAGCCTAGTTGGTTGGCAGCTCCATCAAAATACATCTTCCACATATCCTCTTTCAACTCCATTACCCCTTCGTCGGGAAACTTAAACTCTCTTTTCTCCTCAGATTCTATGGCACGGTCGGCTAGGTATTCAGCAACGACTCTTCCTTTGACCGATTTGGAAGTGACATATCTGATATCGAATTCGGCCAGCATCATGGTCCAACGGGAAATTCTACTGGTCAAGATAGGCTTTTCGAATAGGTATTTGAGTGGGTCCATTCGGGAGATTAGGACAACGGGAAAGGCCAACATGTAGTGCCTAAGACAACGGGTACACCATACTAGGGCCCAACAGGCTTTTTCTAAAGGTGAGTATTTTAGCTCGTATCTGGTCATCCTCTTGCTCAAATAAAAAATGGTTTTTTCCACATGCCCCTCTTCCCCTTCTTGGGCCAACATGCACCCCATTGAATCCTTGGACACAGAAAGGTATAATAGTAAAGGTCTCCCGGGTGAGGGAGGTGACATGTTAGGTGGGTTTTGGAGGTAGGTCTTAATCTTATCAAAGGCTTGTTGACATAGGGTATCCTATTCGATTTTCTCTCCTTTTCTGAGTAATCTAAACAACGGGTCACAGGTTAAGGTGAGCTTCGAGATGAAGCGGCTTACAAACTGTATTCTACCCAAAAATCCCCTTTAACTCTTTTTCGTTCTTGGGCGGCTGCATTTCGACTATGGCCTTTATCTTGATCGGGTCCACCTCTATCCCTCTTTGAGTAATGAGAAACCCTAACAATTTTTCGGTAGTGACTCTGAAGGTGCACTTCTGGGGGTTTAACCTCATTCTGAATTCCCTCAACCTTCTGAAGAATTTTCTTAATGCCTCTAATTGACCTCTCCTTTCCCTAGATTTTACAATCATATCATCCACATACACCTCTACCTCCTTATAGATCATGTTGTGTAATAGCGTAGTAGCGGCCCGTTGATAAGTTACTCCTGCATTTTTGAGTCCAAATGGCATCCCCCTATAGCAGTATGTCCTCCATGGTGTGATGAAAGTAGTTTTCTCCATATCTTCGGGCGCTACTAGAATCTGGTTGTACCCTGAAAACCCATCCATAAAAGATAGGAGTTCATACCCTGTCGTATTGTCCACTAACACATCAATGTGAGGTAAAGGGAAATCGTCCTTAGGGCTGGCTTTGTTCAAATCCCGGAAGTCAACACAGACCCTAACATGACCGTCCTTTTTCGAGACAGGTACTATATTGGCGATCCATTTTGGATACTCAGTAACCATTAAGAATCCGGCTCTTAACTACTTTTCAACTTCCTCTTCAACTTTGAGTGCCCATTCAGGCCTCATTCGCCTCAATTTTTGTATTACAGGTTTGGAATTGGGGAAGACGGGGATGTGGTGTTGGACTATTTTTGGGTCAATGCCTGGCATATCATTATAAGACCATGCAAAAACATCTTTGAATTCACTTAATAGTTTGATTAATTCTTTGCGTTCTTCTTTGCTAAGTGTAGAGCCATTAAAAACATTTTGAGGATTATCTTCATTTCCTAGATTGATTGTTAGAGTGTTCTCAATGATTTTACATGCAGATTCTTTTTCTTTTTCGATTAACTTTTGCAATTCATCTGGTATTTCATGATCATCACATTCATCACATTCATTAAGCGCATTTGAGTAGGCAGAATCAATCATGTTTTCATTGATTTTCTTTGGAACAATTACAACAGACATAGAAATTGAAAGACGCCTCATTTGGGCCATTACAGACTCTGGGTGTGGGGGATACCTATCACTAGACTCAAAAACCCACTCTTTCTTGCTTTCTCCTCCCAGATCAGTGATGAAGCACTCTTCTAGTTCCCCTGTCTTGGTAATCTCTCCCATTTCTGGCTTCTCGGTCTTTTCCATGTCGTTCTTCCTACCTTGCATCTCTTCCACCAATCCCTCAGCGTGTTCTTTTTCAGCCCTGTCTTCCATGACCACCCAATCTTTTATAGTAGCTGGCTTCACGGGCATCTGCAGGTATGGATCTTGATACTCAGAGAATTCGTGGGGGAAGAAGATCTCAAACCCAGGCTTAATACATTTGTCCTTCTGATCTACCCATAATTCTGGGAAGCCACAAAAGGGAAAATCCTCTCCTTCTTTCACAAAGTACCCATTAAGCATCTTCAGGTATGGATCCAATGGTGCATCAATTGCCTTCTTCTTATCTCTCAGCTCCTTCTTTAACGGTTGATAGCCTAGGCCATGAGTGTGAGTCTGAGAGGCGATACTTGGAAATTCTGGCAGACCCTGATGATTCTTCCCCAATCCCATACTTGGGAAGAAACCCATCTTCTTCATGATACTAGCGACCAGTGGACTTACGTACTGATCGAAATATAATGATAGAAACTCTCTTGGCTTCTCTCCCTCCAACATATTAATGAATTCGAACCCTCGCCAGAGTGTGGATACCGGCATTTTGGCCTACTTTTAAAACATTTTCAAATTTCAAATACCAAGAGTCACCACTTTATTTTAAAAGAAAAATTAAGAAACCATTTTAAAGTAAACTGATATTTTAAGAAACCAGAGATTTTTTAGGCCCGGTAATTATGGAATGACAGGGGAAGGAGCCCGTCGGACTAAAACACCCCCTCTCATCCTATCTCGCGATAGGCCTCTACTTAACATCCTTTTAATCGAATTAATAATCTAAGTGACAAACATTGAATATTGCACATTTATGTGCCAATACAATAGACACAATGCTCATTTAATCCCCCAAATCCCTAGCTTTACATGCATATTTGAATTAATATAATTTAATGGTGATGTCACTCAAATGCGTGTAATTATTTGTTTTTACATATTTTATATCTGATCGGGAGAGAATAAATCCTATTTATACGCCTTAATGTATGTTTGTTAGTACTTTTTTATCCTGTTTTTGTATATTTTTACTTCGTTTTCTATTTTCTGACAGGATTTGGAAGAAATCAAGTATACCAGGCTAAACAGGGTGAAAAATCAAGCAAAAAGAAGCAAGAAAAACCACATCGCGCGCGCGAAATCTCAGAAATCGCTCGCGCGACTTCCCAATATCGCGCTCGCGCGGTCCGCTCGCGCGACATGTGTAAAAATGGAACTTGCATATTTCAGTATACTGACGATTCCTACGGGGACGAAACTGCCTAATTACGTCCAGATTGCAAAATATAGCAGTTTTAGTGCGTTTCGGGTTAAGAAAGCTTCCAAAACTTGTTGTAAATCTATATATACCCTATTTTACTTCAATTAAAGGTTTGGTCATTAAGAGACACATCCTACATATAGCCATATAGAGACACTTTCAGCCATTGAAGGGAGAGAAGTAAGGAGAAGAAGAAGAAGAAGAAGACCAAGGATTTCCATGGCCTCCTCCATCAACTACTTGCCATCTGCCGCTTCTATGGACAACTAAATCTAGATCTAGAGTTTCAATGAAACCCTAGCCAAGTAATAGGGTGTATTTTATGTTTTTCTTTTAGATTTATTATGTATGGACGATGATTACATGTTTAGAGGATTTTTATAAATAAATCGTACTTTTATTGATTAAATCATTACTTTCAAAGTTTATTCTTATCTTAGATCTATTTTGATTGTGATGTGCTCAATGATCTATATGTGCTGTGCTTGTATAGATTATTTACATGTAATGGTGTTTTATTGAATTGTGCTATCAAGTATCCGAATAGTTCATGCCTAGATTAGACGGATTATACCACAACCCTAGTTTAGTGTGGGATAATTCGTTCTAACCGAAGATGGATTATGTTGGTGCTTGAACCATAGTTATTTTCTTGACGGAGGAATTGGGCTTGTAGCTACAATTCCCCATTATCATCCAACTTAATAATCTAATTGAATGCATAAATATTCCTATTATGAAGCTAGTGGTGGATTTGCAATCCTAGGTTCTCTTTAAATATCTTTAAAAACAACTTTAATTACTTTCATAGTTTAGATTTATTTTATTGTTCTTAGTTTAATTAAATTCAAAATCAAAATCCGGTTTCATAATTAATTAAATTTAGGTTTTAAAATTAAAATACGGTAGTTAATCAATCTATGTGGGTTCGACCTTTGCTTTTACTACTACAAATCCTTAGAAAAGTAAAGTATACTTTTTATATCTTGATTCTGACAACATCAATATCTTTAGGTAAAAATGAAGTGAAATAAAGGGAAGGAAAGAAGTAGCAATCACACTGTAGTATCTCCCATAGTTAGTCAACAGTGAATAGTAGTGAATAGTAATGAACAGTAATGAATAGTAATTTTACTATTTAAAAAAATGGTGAAACAAAATCAACATCCAAGCAGTGCTCTGCTTAGATGTTGACACTTTGCGTATAACAATTTCCTTCTTTGCAATTTGTGTTTTTTCAATGAAGATGTCAGAACAATGAAGAAAATGGGACAAACAGGTGAGCACGGAGAAAAAAATGCCAACGCTGACGAACGCGATGATGATTCATCTCTCAAATTTCGTCTATAAAAGAGCCTAAACCAAGCATCACAAAGAGGAGAACACAAGCAACAATCACTGTTAGGGAGAGAATAGTTTAGGGGAGGTTATTATGTGAGCACTTTATATTGTCCCTAGAAATAGGAAACTTTAATTTTTCTTTGCCTTTTCTAGTTCTAGTAGTTGTAACATTTTACTTTTATGTAATTGATGATTTTATGTTCAAAAATATGTAGCAAAACTTTGTGTACTGTATTTCTTAAATTTAAAATATTTGTTTTCTTGTATGACCTTTGTCAATTTGTAGTAGTAAAATATTCCTATTTAAAATTAGATTTAATATTTCTAGTCTAGTAGTACTTATAGTTGTCCCCTAAAATAGTTTGAAACCCCAAATTTTCAGTTTTTATAGCAAAATTAAAATATATATATATATATATATATATATTTTTTCATTTTAGTTTCTGAACGTATATATTTTTCTTAATATAAATATTTTTAGTTTTTAAATAAAATTCCCACGCACCCCCTCTAAGCTCTCTTTAATTAGATCTTAGTTGATAGTTGGAAGGAGTGGAAGGGTTGAGTCTAGCCTCTCTTGTTGGCTGAGAGTATTAAAAATGGATCCAATAGTCGATGACCAGACGTTAATGGGTCGCTCACTTGTTTCTGAGCAGAAGAAACCCTTTGCTGTTACTAGCCTTTATGCCATCAAAAGGAAAGCTAAAAGGTTAGGATGGTGTTGAATTGTTATAGAGAAGAATGTCCTGGTTTAATTGCTCATAATGACACATCTTTTAAAGTTTACTACTGCTATAAAAGACAATTCAAATCAAAATAAAAGAAAATTTTGGTTGAGAAAGAGGATTGGATCCTTTGATACCCAAATAAATTTTGTTTTCCCATCCCTCATTTCTTTTTATTTTTATTTTTAGTTTTTTGTACATACAATAATTTTCAGTCAGGTCAGACTTTAAAAGGATCCTACGTGTACATCTGGCTTTCATTAGCTGGTTCGATAGGAGTAATTTGCATGATCCAAGCATCACCAGATATGTTTAGTGCGGTAAATGTCCCTAGAGGTAGTGAAAAACTAAGTAAAGCCAGAGTTATCTCCTAGCCTCTTACTCATGTTTTAGCTTGCTAGTGTTTCTAGACTCATCTCTTTTACTAGAGGTGGATGGGTAATCATGACAACTTGGACGCTCCGGATTGCGTAGCCTCTTTTGTATATGTGCAGAGGATACTAGTTGCACCATATATGTATCCAACTTAGTGGATGCGCTTAGGATTTTTCAAAAGTTTTTCTTTACTCTATATAAGATAAATTTGACACGTTAATGTTATTTTGGGTATTTTAATAGCATATAACACATTGTCACATGTTTTTACTATTTTCAAATGCTAGAAACTCTTTAGACTTTAAATCTTTTTGAAACAGTGTGAAAATATTTACTGAATCTAAATGGATGAGTAAGCATAAACTATGCAGTTTAAAGACAAGTAGTGGAAACTAATTAACCCATGTGAGCTTTTGTGCCAATCTTCCTTTATGAGGGTTACTATTCTTTTCATTCTCATTTTATTCTCTTTATCATATCACTCGTTGAAAGTCTCATTATTTTTCTTTTTCTTTGACTGATCATTAGAAGAGAACGTTCAGGATTTACCATTAGAACGTCTAAATTACTTGAATGAACAAAGTCAATCTATTTTTAAAAATGATTTAGGCCACATCTCTTCTTTCAAATGCACCCCCTTTCACCTAAAAATTTCCTTATTCTCAATTCTCTCCAAATCATGCATTGCTCCACCTGGGAGTACAAACCTCACTTCTATAACCAGGTATGTGATTGGACTGTATTGATATTGCAAGAAGTGGTAAAGAAATAAAGGAGTTGATTTCAAAAAAAAATCAACTGTACATATGATAAAAAGGAGAAGAAAAGAAGAGGTTGGAATGAATTGCGCAAACACTCCAATCACATGCTTAGAACAAATGCACCCTAAATCTCCTACTCATCTTAATTTCTAACCTACCAGTCAAAGTCCTAATGATTTAAAAGAAATTGATTTTTAAATTTAAGTGATAAGGATGTTCTCCACGGTAGATCGCTCTTCTAATGCTAAGTATTCTTTCATGAGACTTACTGTACTCCAAATGCATATATATTGAGTCATCAAAAAAATGGAAGCAATTCTCTATCTTTGCTTCCCTACCAAGTGAGATGTTCTCTACACCGGTTTCTGAGAGTTTCTCCTTAAAAGAGTGAAATCCTAGTGAGATTTGAGTTAAAACTACAAGTTTAATGACTGCTGTTGGCTATGTAAACTTTGAAGTTAAGATCAGTTGCTTGACTTTTCAAGTACACACTGTGAGTTTAAAGAGTATAAAAAAAATGCCACCATTGAAAAACTGTGAGTTATAGTGTTGCATTACTATTACATACTTGAAAATTTCATTTTATTGCCAAATTTAATCTTATCTGTTGTAAAAGGAGAAAATCTACTTTTACTTTTATTTTAATTTATTTTTAATTAAAATTTTTTTTTTGAAATTTGTGGGTATATTCACTGCAAACCCTCACGAGATAACACTCGTTCACTAGGGGTAACCTAGGGATTTAACGGCTTGTTGCATACGCTAAATGCAATCGCGATTCCTGTGACAGTGAGTTAGGTTTTGTTTTCCTTAGTCTACTCCCACTTTTTGATAAAACTTCTAGAACAATTTCTCTTTTCACTTCATTGCTAGGGACTAGCAATAAGCTAGTTGAGGGGTGTGATAAACATTGAATATTGCACATTTATGTGCCCATATAATAGACATAATGCTCATTTAATCCCCCAAATCCCTAGCTTTACATGCATATTTAAATTAATATAATTTAATGGTGATGTCACTCAAATGCGTGTAATTATTTGTTTTTACATATTTCATATCTTTAGGTAAAAATGAAGTGAAATAAAGGAAAGGAAAGAAGTAGCAATCACACTGTAGTATCTCCCATAGTTAGTCAACAGTGAATAGTAATGAACAGTAATAAATAATAATTTTACTATTTAAAAAAAATGGTGAAACGAAATCAACATCCAAGCAGTGCTTGGATGTTGACACTTTGCATATAACAATTTCCTTCTTTGCAATTTGTGTTTTGTCAATGAAGATATCAGAACAATGAAGAAAATGGAACAAACAGGCAAGCACGGAGAAAATGCCAACGCTGACAAACGCGATGATGATTCGTCTCTCAAATTTCGTCTATAAAAGAGCCTACACCTAGCATCACAAAGAGGAGAACACAAGCAACAATCACTGTTAGGGAGAGTATAGTTTAGGGGAGGTTATTATATGAGCACTTTATATTGTCCCTAGAAATAGGAAACTTTAGTTTTTCTTTGCCTTTTCTAGTTCTAGTAGTTGTAAAATTTTACTTTTATGTAATTAATGATTTCATGTTCAAAAATATGTAGCAAAACTTTGTGTACTGTATTTCTTAAATTTAAAATATTTATTTTCTTGTATGACCTTTGTCAATTTGTAGTAGTAAAATATTCCTATTTAAAAATTAGATTTAATATTTCTAGTCTAGTAGTACTTATAGTTGTCCCATAAAATAGTTTGAAACCCCAAATTTTCAGTTTTTATAGCAATATTTTCATTCACTAGAATACAGATTTTGCAAGTAAATATCATATTTCTTAGCCACGTAGTTGTTGTAATCACCTACCAAAGCCCCAAGCACACCATATTCATATCTCACTCCAAATTAGATTTGGATTTGGTTTGACCTTATTTGTGTTCTTGGAGTTCAACCACTGTGACCCCACAAGAATCCAAAGTCAAAGGTTTAGTATTTTATTATTAATTCAGTATTTCCATTTATGTATATTTTATTAGCCTAGTTGTACTAAACTTTGTCATTTTGCAAATTACACAAATTCAACCCCAACTCATGTTAAGTAAAGAAAATAATATAATAATACTAGTTTTCACCTTTACCTTGGTTTTATAGCTTTAGTTTTAATTTGGCAGTCACTGTTTACATCTATTTAATCTTTCTTTAAAAGATTATTTGGAAGACAGTTTCAATTCCAGAATGGTAGGCTAAAACTTTAATTGGGGATATGTAATAAAAACTTAGAAACCACAGCTTCTGTGCACTAATCTTAAATGGGCAAATTTATCTGGATGAGTTATTTTTCTATTTATGGCCAAAAATATCTATGTATCTATAGTTTATGACCATTTAACATGCTTATATACTATGGCTATATTGGGCTCAAAAGAGTACATATTTGAAATATAAAGCCTAATTATGTGGATTGTCAAACTATGCCTTTTGTCATAAAAAACACCTAGCATACTCAAACAACTCATATGACAAAGTTAATATTTCAAATATGTGTTTATATATATTTGGAAAAATTACACTGACACCCCCTGAGGTTTGCCGCTTATCACTCACACCCCCTGAGGTTTCTGACATGACACTGACACCCCCTGTCAGAGTTATCTACTTAACGCCGTTAGAAACTATTGTCAAAAGACTATATTACCCTCTCTGATTGGTCATCTTCTTCTACTCTTTCTTCACTCTCGCCCCTAACTTTCGTATTTTAATGGCGGCTTCTAGTAGTGATGTTGCTACGATCCGGCCACCAAGATCAACTCCACCACCAAGAAGTTTCATCGTTTCATCACTTAGCTGGAAAAATCATTGCAAAGAAACCCACTTCTATGAAGATTGATGAGAATCTTGTTCTGAATTCTAATTTTCTCAGAAATAGAACCTTGATTGATATTGAGATTTTTCAAAGCCCTAATCTTCGATAGTCATGGGGTTTTTCTAATTTGGTTTCTAATTTGGGGTCTGGAGAGATGGGTTAGATCACTCTGATTTTGTTCTCTCTCTCTCTCTCTCTCTACTCATATATATACACACACACACACACACATATAACCCCTTTTAATTTGTGGGGCTATATGTTCTCTCTCATACCAGAGAGATGGGATGTTTGGTTGCCCCTCTCTGTAAAACTCGAGATCCGATCATTGGAGCCGATGAATTCATCTCAAAATCAACAGCCATTATCTCTCTCTCTCTCTCTCTCTCGATCTGAACTGGAGAAATTTTTCAGTCCGATAGATTGATATATATACATATTTTTGTGTGTGTGTGTGCGTTTGTTTGGCGGTGGTGGTGGTGCTGATGTTGTATTCCCCAAAAAAAAATTTTTGATCACTCTGATTTTGTTCTCTCTCTCTCTCTCTCTACTCACATATATATATATATACACACACATATAACCCCTTTTAATTTATGGGTTTTGATGATCTCAGAATAAGGCTAATACCAGAGTGATGGAATGTTTGGTTGCCCCTCTATGTAAAACTTGAGATACGATCATCGAAGCCGATGAATTCATCTCAAAATCAACATCCCTTCTCTCTCTCTCTCTCTCTCTCTCTCTCTCTTGATTTGAACTGGAGAAAATTTTTAGTCTGATAGATTGATATATATACACATATTTGTGTGTGTGTGTGTGTGTGTGTGTGTGTGCGTGTGTTTGGCGGTGGTGGTGGTGTTGATGTTGTATCGCCCAAAAAAAATTTTTGAGGCCGTGATGATGGATTCTGAGTAGATCAGCGGCTAACAATGGAGTTCGTGTCTTGGCGGGGCAACTCCGAGCGCCTTTGGGAGATTCATCTTCTCTCTTAGTCAAACTGTTTTTGCAGCCATGGCGGAGTCTATATTTGTCATGTAAGATACATCTGAGCCTTCTTTTATTCACACATCTACACACATATATATATATATATGTATATATATACATATATGTATGTATGTCTGTGTGTGAATTTAGTTGGTTATATACAGATCGAAAAAATTTCTTGGTTTGCTTCTTATTTTTGTGCTATACTCAGTTATAGATCTGTGAACATATATTTGTATGTGTGTATGTGTGTGTGTGTGTATGTGTGTGTGTGTGTGTGTGTGTGTGTGTGTGGAAGAAGAAGAAGATAAGGGCATTTTGGACATTTTAAAAAATTAACTTACTAATGTTAGTCAATTTTTAACGCCAGTTAATAGCAGGGGGTGTCAGTGTTACCAACCCACAAATCTGAAGGGAGGTCAGTGTAACCTAAAAAACCTTAGGGGGTGTGAGTGATAAAGCGGCAAACCTCAGGGGGTGTCAGTGTAATTTTTCCTATATATTTCTATCCAATAATGGATAGGCAATTGTGTAGTGGCAGAGTGGTGGGGACTGGACACCGAATAACCCACGTCCGCGGCGGGCACGGTTCGAACCTGGCTACTGCCCAATTGTCTTTTTATTTTTCTTTAAACCAAACGACGTTGTTTCATATCAAACCTGACACACTTGATATGACCCTGACTAGTGAAAGTTTATTTTTAAATAAAGAATGACTCTGCGGTCTTAAATGCCAAATGCTTTTCAAATGCACAAAATTTGTGGGATCTAGTGTTGGTTTGCATATTCCCAATTTCTTTAAATCATTTCTTCCAACTTAATTAATATTTCCTGTTTTTAATAGTTTTGCTTAAATATCTGTATTATTTCGATCTTTTGCTATTATTAAATCTAAAAAGTTTATCTCAGAAAAATTTAGCTTTTATATATTTTTCTTCCTTTTCTTACTAGTATGTTAGTTAATTTATTTTGCACTGTTATAATCTTTACCATAAATTGTTAAGAAAAAAATAGCTTTAATTACTTTTATTGCAAAAATATAAAAATTAGTAGCTTAGTAAAACCCCACAAAAATCCATCATCTTTTATTTTCATTTTAGTGACAAAATAGTTATCTGCCTAACTTTATAAAATTTTATTCTGTTCCCTGTGGGTTCGACCTGGACTTCCAGAACTTTATTACTTGCACGATCACCTACACTTGGGTGTGATAAGATAACGCGTCAATAGTATGTCGTCACTAAGCATGTCCTCAACTAATACGTATGTATAAATATACATTACAAAAGTATGTCTAAAGCGTATAAAATTGCAAGTGATAAATATCATTTCAAAAACCACATAATTGAAGTAGCAAGCAACATGGTATGCAATAGGGAACAAGGAAACTCACCCGGGATCCAGCCGCAATATTAAACGTGCAATGCATACAAATGAAAGAAAATCCTAAAAAAGAGTCTCTATTTCAAATATACAAATAGAGCAAGACTTATTTCTAAGGTGTCGTTCATGGGGTCGAAAAATCAATAAAGATCAAGAAATAAAAATTAACTAAAGAGGAGTTCAAGAAATCATACCTTGATAGCGCTACAAAACAAAGAGTTAGTCGACATACTTTAAACAAAACACATCATTGAACTCCTAAGTAACTAACTCTAGCACAAGGTGAATTCTATTTACAAGTATCAATCTCCATAAATGAATGTACATGAACACATGAGTATGAATGAAATAAAGCTATGAACATTTCATTGATTTAGATAATTTAATCTATGTATTTAAGCTTAAATAATAATTATTAACACATGACTTAAGCCCTACGTCATGGAGAGATCATTTAGACTATTGTTTACAAGATATATCAAAGTTGTGACAGAATTCTGAAAATTGCTAAGAACAGATCAGAAATTCAAAGAGATAAAAAACATAATTTCCATACTTTGATCTTGATGGCTTTTGTACATAAGAAGCCTCTATGAGTCTAGTTTCTAACCCAAAAAGAAAATCGAAGTTTGAACGGTTAGATCTCCAAGAATTGGACAAACACTAGACATCACTCAGGGACTTACAACTCTCTGTCTAGAGTTTTTGTTTGATTTTCTAAAAATAGTAAAAAAATCAGAAGTGCTTTGGTCTTTTAAAGGTAGCTTCCTAACACATTTAACTATCTAGAAAAAAATTTTGGGGCCAAGAACACTTGATTAAGATTCTGATATGCTTATTTCAAAAGAGTATTTCTGTTCTGAAACTCTGGACAGATTACAGTTGTTCCACAAAACCATTGACCAAACTACCCTAACATGAAACTTTCTTAAAACAAAAATTACAGTGGTGGAACTTTGAGTTTTAAACACTTTCCCGTTAGTTTCATTCAATTCCAACGGTCTGATATTGAACTAAAAATCCTTGATCAAAGGTGGTCATTGAATTCACTGCACCATTTGTTCAAGTTCAATTTAGTTGGTTCATTCCAACTACTAAACCATGAAGTTGGGCTTAATCCAAACTACTTCTCCTACCATTTGATGGTCATTGGAGACTAAAGAACATATATGTTTGTGGATTTTGATGAAGTATGAAATGACTTTCACAAAATCCCCCAAAACAGTGAACTCAAACTTATGGACAAAAGTTTGGATTCATTTTGTTACTCCTACTACTTGATGGCCATTGGAGGCTATAGATACACATATGTAGATTTTAATGAAGTATAAAGAGCTTCACAAAACCTAAGAAAAGGATTAGCCTAAGCCATAGAGATGGACTTAAACTAAGCTACTTCTCCTACCATTTGATGGTCATTGGAGATTAATGATACTTGAACTTATGAGTTTTAATGAAGTATAAGGAACTTCACAAAACCTTGAAATAATAAGCTCAAACTATGGATGAAGTTTGGACTCATTGACTCAACATACTAAGATCAACCTCAATCCCTTTATGAATCATAAGTTCGTAGGAATATTGAGGGATTCTAAACACAAAGATTCAAGTAAGGCATTGAAAATCTCATGAACCTAAAAAATAAACATAATCAAAGAAAAGGGACCAAGGTTTTATTTCAAGATTTATTTAAGCTTTAAACACTAAACCATTTTGATCCAAACTAATGAGATGAAAGCTCAATCACAATATATGTGTGGTGTGTGATGAAATGAGGTGGGAAGAGAGGTTTTGAAAATGTGTAGAAGGTCCTAGATATCTAAATATTGTGATTGAGCTACTAATAAACTAATTAGTTTAGAGTTTTACCTGTAAGTATCCTCAACTTCTTGGCTTCTTTAAGACCTTCCAAGTGATGATCAAAATCTTCTTCCAACTCTACTCTTTCTCTATTTAGAAAAATTTTGAAGGGAATCAATATTGGGATGCTAACATTCTACAATTCCATCCCTAATAATGGGATATACACCTTCTATATATAGGCAATCATTAGGGGGTTATTTTGGGAAATTCGCAGCCAAAACCCTAATTCCTGCCGCCATTTGATGGTATAAACCAACCTACTTTTGGACAGACTGTCACAAAAATTCAGCACTCCCTGGAGATGGAAGCAGCACTCGCTGAATGCCGGAACGACACTCAGTGAATGCCAGCGCAGCATTCTGTAAATGTCGCAACGGCATTCACGGAATGTCGCGTACAACTCCATGGACTGCCGTCTTTTTAGATTTTCAAATTTTAGCGGCACTTGAAACATTTTATCAACAGTTAATGGATACCGGTGCGACTCTCCCTGAATGCCGTTCCGGCAGTTAGGGAGTGCCACAACGACAACCCGTGATTTCCGCAAATCCGCCTAAGTGGCGTTTTGCCTCAATTCTCCTCTTTCTTTCTTTTTTTGCTTTTTGTTTAGGTTATAGAGTCTTTCGAAGAGTTTGAATTATCTTTGGAAGTCCTAAATTTAGTTGGGTGCTTGTCATCATCGGATCTTAGAGGTAGTACTCCCCTTAACTCGACGTTTGGTCAAAATCGGGGTGTCTACACCCAGCGGATTTGCTCTATTCCCAGTGCAACCATCCCCTCCCCAGCAGAATCTTCTCATCCCCAGCAGAATCTTCTCTAGAAAAGTTCCCTGAACAAATGTGGTGTATCCCAATCAAAACCACATCCGCTCCTCAGAAGAAACCATTTTCATCTCAAAAAGGGTTGTTACCTTCCCCACATAATTAGTCCACTCCTAACAGCCTTGTCCCCAGAAGAGATATTTTTCCTCCAACAAGTTCAATTCATCTTCAGTACAATCACTTACTCCATTGGCTCTCAAAAGAGTCATTTCACCCCCAGCAGATTCAATTTATCCCCAATAGGCTTATCGATTAGTACATCATCAGTTCAATCCATGACAGTCACAGTAGTTCACTGTCGACTCGTCATCTCGATTAGTACATCATCAGTTTAATCCAAGATAGGCACAGTAGTTCACTATCAACTCGTCATCTCGATTAATACATCATCAGTTCAATCCATGATAGTCAAAGTAGTTCGCTGTCGACTCATCATCTCAATTAGTATATCAACAATTCAATCCATGACAGTCACAGTAGTTCACTGTTGACTCGTCATCTCGATTAGTACATCGTTAGTCCAATCTATGATAGTCATAGTAGTTCACTATCGACTCATCATCTTGATTCGTACATTGTCACTTCTTCCATCATGGTTAGTCCAACTGTTGATCCAATCCATGTCGTGGTAGTTCACTGACTACTCATCATCTCGATTCGTACATCGTCACTTCTTCCGATCACGGTTAGTCCAACTGTTGGTCCGATCCATGATAATCATAGTAGTTCACTGTCGACTCATCATCTCGATTCGTACATCGTCACTTCTTTCGATCACGGTTAGTCCAACTGTTGATCCAATCCATGATAGTCACAGTAGTTCACTATTGACTCATCATCTCTATTCATACATCGTCACTTCTTCCGATCACGGTTAGTCCAACTATTGATCTAATCCATGATTGTCACAGAAGTTCACTTTCGACACGTCATCTCGATTCGTACATCGTTAGATCTTTTGATCACGGTTAGTCCAACTATTGATCCAATCCATGATTGTCACAATAGTTCATCGACTACTCATCATCTCGATTCATGCATCGTCAGTTCATTAATTTACCATCACCCTCATTCAAAATATGTCATGTTCATCATTCTCATTCAAAATCTTAGGCTTCTATGTCCATTAATGGGGCTTCCGTGTCCATCGCTTGACATCCCAGGCTTTCATGTCCATCATTTGACGTCTCAGGACTTCTGTGTCCATCTTCTAATTTCCAGGGCTTCCATGTCCGTCAGTTATCTGTCAAACTGCATCTCCGATTATAGTCCTCTAGGACCCCACATTCGATTACATTCGCTTGCGAAGTACACTTCCCAAAATTCAAAAGTTTGCTCCAAGACCGAGAGTCTTCAACACCTTGGTATCCTTATCGGGATCTACCACTGTATTAAAGTTAAGGAAACACTAGCACAACATAAGTCTACTTGGAGTGGCACACACCCCACAGCACCAACTCATACTAGGATTAGAACACTGGGCATGATAGGACTTATGACACAATTCATATCACATCCATGCATTTCATATCATCCTCATAACATAGCATTCTCCTGTCTTGTTGTGCATGTGTGATTTCTTCCTTTGTGCCTCGAACTACGTCCTGGTCTGATTCCCCTTAGGATACGTAGGCAGCTCACGTAGAGCGCGACCAACACTGACCTCAGCATCATGTTATTCATCATTGCATCTTTGCAATGCTTTTATCCTAAATCTATAGCCTCCAAAAAGACCTGTTTCTTTAAAGCTTTGGCACTCGCTAACGACATGCGTTGCCTCGCAAGTTCATGCCAAAGAGGGGCAAACTGTAGACACCCCATTTTGTCGGCTATCAAATTTAAGAGACCCATAGCTTGGTGGTTCACAATGATCGAAAAAGACTCAAAAAGGACTCCAGGAAGTTAGTTCTATCTCTCAAAATGCTCAAAATGACCAAAAAGCCCCTGAAAGCCCAAACACTCCCAAATTTGGAAAGAAAGTTCTGGAAACATGCTACGTCATAAAAAATACTAAAAATGAGTTTTGAAGCAAAATTAGATGAAATCGTCACCTCCCAGAGATCCCCGGAAGTCCCAGAAGTACTTGGAAAGTCTCCGTTGACCGGTTTGATCAAGGATTGACCAGGTTTGACCAAGGTTTGACCGAAATCGTCCAAATTCGTCAAAAAGCTCCGAGATCATTCTAGATCATGTAGCAAGTACTAAAACAAGTTTTAAAAGAAAATCGGACAAAAACGTCAGCTCCCGAGAGCTCCCAGAGGCTCCTAGAACTTCTTGGAAATCATAGGTTTGACCGATTTGATCTAAAAGTTGACTTTGAAACCGGAGCACCGTATTATTTTTCAAATATTTTTCATGAATACTAGAGGTCAATAGCTTTCTAGCGGTATATCACACATAATTCCTGGATTTAAAACGAATTTATTATGAATTTCTGAAGGTGAAAAAGGCGAAGAAATCGACTTTTATCGCTAATACCGCAAAACTTTTTAAAGTGACCTATCTGTGAATTATTTTTTATGTAAATTAGACTCCATTACCTTTCCAATGGTATATCAAAACCTCATTTTGGAGTTCATACGCATTTTTTGTGAATTTCGGACGAAATATGGCCTTTTCGTAAATACCAGGACCTCTGGGGGCCTAAATACAATTTTCTGGGCATCTGAGGAGCACTGCCGCGGTGGCACTGGGCCACTGCTGAGGAAGCACATGGCCAGTGCCACAACGACACTCAACCCCCACAAAGTCCATTTTTGTAATTTATTTTGGGGGTCCAAATTGAATAATTAAAGACCAAAACGATGTAGTTTTATGTTCACAGATGTTTGGGAACAATGGGAGCACTTTCTAAATCCCAAAACCACCCTGAATTGGCCTATATAAACCCTCATTTGCTCTTCATTTGAGGGGGTCCAAGTGCATAGTTCATAGAAGTTGTAAAAAGAAAGAGAGATAGAGATAGGTTTAGAAGAAGGAAAGGGAGGTTCTCCCACTGATTTTCTTTAAGAAAGTGAGATTGAATCTTGTTTTCTTCCATTACCCCTCTTATATTTCGCATTCAAGTCTTTTCCAACCACCATTTTTGAGCAATCTTGAGTTAGGAAGCTACTTCCATGTCCAAATGTCAATATCTATGAGTGAAACACCAAGCTACAAGTCCAAAATCACATTGACTATCATCTATTGATTGCTATTACTTGCTTGTTTATATGAATGTTCATCTCTCTTCACCTCATTTATTTTTTATTTTTCTTTTTTTACTTACTAGTTTATCATCATCTAGATGATGACATGAAGTTTAAGGTGAGTGAATCCTTATGGATAGTAGCTCTTGACCTCAAAAACATGTTTGATAGATGATGATTCCAACTTCAATACTTCCAAAGTATTCTTGAAGTTATGCTCAAATGGAAACAATGCTCTCCAACAATCTTGGAGGTTCTTGACATGAGTTCAATATTGATATTTCAAGTGGTTATAATCTCCATTTAAGTGCTCAAAAGTATACTCTCAAAACCTCTATTTCAAAACCCCTCTGAAACCCCTCATTTTGATTTTAAAGAATAAAACCATAGTTCTTCCCAAAACCTACAAAACAGTGAACAATCTGAGTTCAAAGATTTCTCTAGGACTTAATACTCAAAGTATTAACATGAGACCACTTAGAAAGTCTTCTTAACTCATTAGAGAACACCCATGATTTTTGGTTTGACTTGAAAACACTTAAAATGGGTCCATTGGTACCCAAACATTCTTTCCAGACATTCTATTTTTGCTGTCACAGCAACTTGGTTGACTTTCAACTTGTTTTCCAGAAAACGTTTCCAAAATAAATGGTCCCAAATCATTTTTCCCTTGAACTTAAATGTCTTAGGGAATTTTCTGTATAATATGGGCCTCAAGATGTTTTGTTTTCATTTTCTAAGATTTTCCAACATTTCAGTCGACAGTACGAACTCTGTTTCTGAGTAACCTTTATTGTTTATATGATTTCTCTCAATCTATAATAGTTATTGAGAATTGGCTTTTATACATGTGTGCTAGACACAATAAGGATTATCTCCATGAAAAATCATGCATTAAAAACATTTCTAACCTCACTTTCCAATTTCCAGAAGATCAAGTCACTGTTCTGTCCACTATTCACAGCAAGTGTACTTTTACCTTCACTCTTTGGTTTGATGCTTACATACAATCTAAATAAGTTCATCCCTTAGGAAGTAATTCATACTACATTTGTAAATATCCCATGATGATTCCCTTCATGCATTCATTCATATTGTAGATTTCTAAGTCACTTTAGAAAGTCCATGTACACAAACACACTACAACCTTTGCACATTATAGTATCATACATTGCATCCATGCAAGATTTGGGGCTTTTGTGACCCCTAATCTAAGAAGATTATAAGGGATGAACTTGATCACACGTCCATGCTTCCCCTCGATCTAATCATCCTTTCTCATCCGTCCCGGGGATTGAGAGGTCTTCTTTTCCCAAAGATTAACATGCATAACTCTAGCTTGCTAAGCATATTTTGATCTCTTTGATTATTTGTTTCAAGAACAATCCGTGTCCCCTCCTAGATTAGGAAAACTTGATTACTTGCTACATGATTAGATGATTTCTCCTAGGTTTGTTTGTATGATCTTTCACCTTTGAATTGTGTGATACTTGGCTTATATCTTATGAATGATATCTTATCTTTTGATCTTCTATTTCCATATTCTTATGAAATGTAATATACTACAATAGTATTAATTTTTGAACCATATATAGTATAAGATGATTATTTGGATGGTAATTGAGGCCTGTCGAGAGACGGGGTGAGTTGAGGGTGTTTTAATCGCGACAAAGGCTCCTTCCTCTCACATACCAAAACCCCGAGCCAAGTTCTTTGGTTATGAAAGGCCATTGCCCTTTATCCATTTAGGTGAGTCAAAATTAGATTTCTTGGTTTCTTAAAGACCAAGTGACAACTCTGTATCTGTTTTCAACAGACCTTTTCTTTTTCTCTTTCAAAATAAACTCAAATCAAAACAAAGAAGTGGAATTCCGCGTCTCTACACCAGCCAGTCTTCATCAAGACTATTAGGAAAAGAGTTTGACCATGTTGGTAGAGCCGACCTAAAGCATATTACTTTAGGGTGCTTTACTCCTCTATCGTGGGCCAGCCTAAGAGGTTTTAGTTACCTCTATCGTCGATCTGGACCTAAGTGGAGTTATTGCCTCTGAGTACTGTAGGCACCTGGGTTGTCTAAGGGTTTGACTTAGTTAACCCCAAGGCCTATAAATACCTGGTGTGATTACCTGTTTAGTTCATTGTGCCTTCCTACCCCCCAAGCTTTTACTAAGATGGGGGACTGTAGAGGTTATGACTATAGGTAATCGACCTGGAACGTGGGTGGTTGCAGGGTCTTTTGAAGATTGCCATCATCAGCCACCTAAAGGGATTTGCCCCCATCGTAGGTTGTGGACCTAAGCAAAGTCGGTGCCCCAGGTGTGACCCTGAGGTCTTTCACCTCGGGTGTTAGCCCGAGGTCTTTTGTGCCTGGGGTGTGGTCCCGAGGTCCTTTATGCCTCAGGTATCATCCCGAGGTCTTTTGCCAACTATGTAACAATGGTCTTTGGTCGCCTCAGGGTTGAGCCTGAGGTTTTTTTAGCGCCTCAGGAGTTGAACCTTAGGTCTTTGCAAGAGCTCTCTTACAGTTTGTGGAGCCTCATGCGATAATCGGGCAAGTACCACTGTAGTCGGGCTCATCTAGACTGATGAAGATAGGAGGTCGGGTCAGGATCACCGGGCTCCCGATTATTCTGAGTTGGAGCTAAGGTCGGGATCACTAGATCCTGACTGTTGCAAATTAGAGGTCGGGTCGGGGCTGCTGGACTCAGACCAATATGGATTGGAAGTCCGGTCGGGGCTGCCGGACTCAGACCGCTGTGAACTGGAGGTCGGGTCGAGGCCGCCGGACCCTGACTGTTGTGAGTTGGAAGAACTGCTAGAACTACTGGGATTCTCCACATTGTTCTTCCCGGGCTGTTTTCGCTTCTGCTTACTTCTGAAAGGCTCGTAGCTTTTTTGCCCGGGGTCTTTGGTCTTTAGTAACTCTTCACTGTCAATGTATTTTCCAACCCTCTCTGCGAGTTCAACCAAGGCTGTCGGTCAATTTTTGTGAAACGACGTGGCGCACTCGGTGTGTTGAACTCCTGAGTAGAAGGCTGTAATCGTGATAGTTTTGTCAAGATTATAGATCCCGAGCTTCTCCTGGTTAAACCGGTCGATGAATTCCTTGAGGGACTCATGATTCCTTTTCCTGACTGTCAGCAACCGCATGTCTGGCTTTGGCCGTTCATGCATACCAATGAACTGGTTGATGAACTGCTTGCTTAGTTGCTTGAAATCTTTGACCGATCGGGGTTTCAAGGAGTGGAACCATTGCGTGGCTGGGCCTTTCAAAGTGCTGGGAAAGGCTAGGCAGTATAGTTCGTCGACATTAGTGGCGAGAGCCATCTGGGCCTCGTAGGTCCGGACGTGGTCGACCGGGCTCTCGGAGCCATCGTACAAATCTAGATGGGGCTGTTTGAATTTGCGTGGGATGGAAAACCTCATAAACTAGCTGGAGAACGGTGACTGTCTCGGTATTGACATGGTCCTGAGTAGCATTCTAGCCTAGCTCTTTGGCCATTATGTCGATCTGTTTCTTCAAACTTTGGAGACTGGCCATTACACTTTCACGACATGGTCTGGTTGGTGGAAGAGGCTTCTTTTTCATGGCAATGCGTTGCCATCTAGGATCGGGCTCGACTATGACTCTGGCTGATCGTGTGCCCAAGGCCACTCGAAGGCCACCTCGGCTCTTGACCGAGTGACCTTGGACTGATTCTCGGGCCATATGCTCCTGCCTCTCCTCTCGAGCAGCACGCCTACCACTTTGAGAAATCTGTAGTTTCCCACAGACGACGCCAAGTTGATGATGACAAAATTTGGTTAAAGATAAATTGGAGCAGATTAAGGAGGAATAGAGAGAGAGAGAGAGAGAGAGAGAGAGAGAGAGAGACCAATTTTTTGTATGCGGTTCGGCCCTGTTAATGAAGGAACCTACGTCCACGTGTGTGTCTGTGCACTTTCACTATGTGAAATAAAACTACTGCAGGGACCTTGGTGATCCAACAATGGTGACTGGAACTACCAAGGTCAGCCGTGCAGGGTGACGCTTAAGATTTCTCGGGAGAGTGGCTAGACAATGCAATATATTTCTCTTGGTGAGATTCTGATTGGGAACCCCTCTAATGGGGGTGAGTGGTCTCTTTTAAAGATGCAAGAGACCTACTCGTACAAAGATAATGAAATACAATCCAATTAGGATTGATTGTCATTAATTGTGGGGGTTTCCTAATTTGATTAGGAAACAATGTGCTCTTTCTATTAGTCTTCTAACTTGATTAGGAAACAACCTGGAATATTCTGGAGCGTGTCTCGCGGGTCTGGCTTGACTATGCCTGTACGGACCGAACCCGTATTGCAATCCCGATCTGTTGGTCGGTGCCTATTGATGTACCGCTCGGGATGGCCAGATTGCTCAGGCTAACGCTTGTCCAGGCAACTGTGCATGTTTTGACCGGGATAGGGACTAGCTGTTGAGATGAACCGCTCGGTCTTTGGGTAGAGCCAATTTAGGGTGTATCACCACTTAATTGAAAAAGCAGTCGAAAAATCACTGAAAACTATAAGTGAAAAACTTGTACTGAAAATAATCACTGAATGCATTCTAGTTCAGTAGTTAAAGCACTGTTTTCAGTATTATAAATTCGATCACTTAAAAATTTCACTACATAAATTCAGCACTTAATTTTCAGTTTTATCAAACACACCCTAAATCTATACAATATTTAGTGGAGAGAGATTTTGGCAATTTGAAATTACCTTTGGTACTTTAGATATAGATATATAAATTATAATGTAAGTATAAAATTATGAAGCTAAGAGAGATTCTTGGAAATTGAAATCACTTTTAGTATATATACATAGAAGCAAAGTGAGATTCTTCGACATATTCTTGAAGTTGGAGTGAGTATAAAACTGTAAACAAAACTCAAAGAAGAGCTATATACAATCAATAATGCTACATCAACCGAGAATTACCGAAAATATTGCACCGAACTAACTGATGGGGACCACAAACTGAGGTGAAGTTTTATTGTTATTTATTTATTTGGGCGGTCTTTTGTTTCCAAACAGTTTGGGCGGGTCAATTTGGGGAGACCCAAATGGTTTTAAACCCATTTCAAATCTAAACATTTCACTTTCCTCAAACCTTTCTCTCTCCTCACTCCAGAGATCATCTCTGCACAGCAACAAGGGAGACTACCAAACATTTCTCTCTCCCCAAACCTCTCTCTCTCTCTGTCTCTCTCGTTCGAAATTTCTCTCTCTCTTGACTCTTTTGAACTTCTTGTTGCTTAGGGCTTCGAAGGGCTGTGATTTGGGGCGAAATGGGTGAGACAATCTGAGGTTGGAAGTGCTACGAATTGGGGCTTTCACAGTGCTTAGGGCTGCGAACTTATTGTTGAGTTAGGGCTGAGTTGATGATATTCTCTCTCCTCAACCCACTGTTAATCGAACGTGCTCTCCATTTAGGGCTACGATCTGGGCGATTTTTGTAAGGTTCGAACCCCTCTCTCTCTCTATCTCTCTCTCTCTGTTACTCTCGGTTTGGGCAGGTTTTGGGAAGGTCTTCATATGGTTGTAGCTTTTGTATTGTTCTCTTCGATTATTGGTTGTAATTACTGAATTTTGCTGAATGTACTGAACTAAACCAATCCAAAGCCCTTGGTTTGGTTTGATTTAGTTTTTTATTAAGTAATCCAATTCTGGCTTAAAGTACTCGGATAGAAAAACTAACATCCTGACCTACACCCTTACGAAGTATATGTTCTTCATACTCAAATTAATGCAAGCCTGTCATGTGGTTTTTTTTTTTTTTTTTTAATTTCCTTTTTGAATGAACTTATTGATATGGTCGTATGGTTGGCTCAATTGATGTGCGTTTTTTAGATTCTTTTTCCAATTTTTTTCTCAGTTTAATTTATATTAAGGCTTTGGAACTGGCCAACTGATTACCAACCAGATTGCACAAATACAGCAAGTTTTCGACTGAGGACTGATATGTTTCATTCTTTCTCAGTTGGTATTCTTTAACCGTTTTTTTTTATGATTTTACTAGTCGTATTTGAGAAAAAAATCATTGGGTTTGTGCACTGGGATTTTAAGCTTAAAAAACCCGCAGGCCACCCCGCTAACCCTCATTCCATCTTGTCGTACTGCTGTTCCATCCTGCCGTACTGCTGACCAGCTGTTTTTTTAGACTTAAAATCCCAGTGCGCAAATCCGGTGCACATATCAGTGTGCTTTAGAGACTAACAGTATACATCTTTTCAAAAAAAAAATTCAAGCATCTAAACTTCTCTCAACCACCCACTTACACTTACAACATGAGTGGCACCCCTCTAATATGCTCAAATGGAGAAGAAAATGATAGTTACATAAAGAATTAGAACTAGTAGTTGAAAGTCTAATAAAGTGGAATGAGCAAAGGACCAATAATAAATTTTGGTAGTTTTGACAGTTGTTAATAGTACTTAAAAGCCTAAAATCATTAACACGAATTCAAGAATTTGGAAGCTTGGGCATAATAAACCCTGTGCACTATTCGCTAATACAATTATTATTTTTTGTAACATGGTAGATTCCATAAATTCTAATTAATCAAGTTCAACTCTCTTCGGTCTTGGTTAATTAGTAATAGTATTTTTGTTGATAACTACTGATCAGTCTCTCAATTGCGGAAGTTTGCAGCCGTTTCCATCACAAAGCTAAATATGTTGCAGGAATATTTAAGAAGCAATGAGATAATTTAGGTGCAAATTAAATTAAGCTTCTTGAAATAGTTGCAAATTAAATTTGTTCTAGACCATGAAATCTGCTGGGTTGTCTATGAGCTACAAATGCTTTTTTGGTTTTCTGCACAACTTTGTATATGCATCTGCTATAACTTAACCTTTAACATGAGCTAGAAGAAACAAGAAATTGAAAAATAAGGTTCACCATGGCCGCAATCTCCATCCACGCTCAGCAAGTGCCTTGTGGACACGATTGGCTGCTTCAGCAGTGTCATTTAGTGTCATTTAGTGAATGTTACGAGTCACTTGCCTTTCTCTTATCGCTTATCTTGACTTCCCATTGATTGTGTTTTGGAATGCTTTTTCATGTATGTTTTCTATTGATATATGGCATGTAAATGATTGAATGTAACAGAAAAGGTTTATTATTGTAGGTATTAATCATGCCATATTACGTTGTTACCCGGGGCCGCAACTGTGGCATATTTAACACTTGGGATGAATGTGAAGCCCAGGTAAAGTATTACCCCTCCGCAAAACATAAGAGGTACAATTCACTTGTCGAGGCAGAAGAAGCGTGGCTCGAGTCTGTTGATAAGATGACTGAAGTGGCGTCAAGGACTGGCCAAGGCTCGAGATCTCCGTTACACAGTTCCGCACCCACTCATCATCCCATTCCACCATCTACCAAACAAACCAACAAGGCCTGGCAATATGTAGTGTGTTTTATTTTGGGTTGCTTGTTCACTAAAGTTTTTTTCTGTAAGGTTTGTGGCTAGTGTTGTAAAGTCATAAACAAGGACGTCGTTTTTTGTAAGATATGTAGAATTCGATTGCCATCACCATAATGTTTGTAATGTGTTGACGTTAATGTTAGTTTATGTTGAATGAATGTAATGTGTTGACGTTAATTTTAGTTTAACGTTTAATGAATGTTTGTAATGTGTTTCCATTACCAAGTCCAAAAAAACAGTTTGTAATGTTAATTTTAGTTTAAGTGTAATGAATTCGTTTGCCAAACACAACCACAAACCCAAGAAACTGTTGAAACACAAAAAAAAAACAGCACAATTTCTGCACACAAAAACTGCACAAACTGAGCCACACAATACTGCACAAACACAGTGGCAAATAATTGCAACAATTATGCACAATAATATGCACAAACTGAGACAAAAAACTGCACAACTATGTCACAATATCTGCACAAACCCACAAAAACTGCACAAATTAGTCACAATCTGCACAAACGCACAAAAACTGCACAAATTAGTCACAAAATCTGCACAAACACACCAAATCTGCAACAATTTGTCACAAAAACTGCACAAACACACAAAAATTGCACAAATTACTGCACAAACACACAAAACCTGCACAAATTTGTCACAATCTGCACAAACGCACAAAAACTGCACAAATTAGTCACAATCTGCACAAACGCACAAAAACTGCACAAATTAGTCACAAAATCTGCACAAACACACCAAATCTGCAACAATTTGTCACAAAAACTGCACAAACACACAAAACCTGCACAAATTTGTCACAATCTGCACAAACGCACAAAAACTGCACAAATTAGTCACAAAATCTGCACAAACACACCAAATCTGCAACAATTTGTCACAAAAACTGCACAAACACACAAAACCTGCACAAATTTGTCACAATCTGCACAAACGCACAAAAACTGCACAAATTAGTCACAAAATCTGCACAAACACACCAAATCTGCAACAATTTGTCACAAAAACTGCACAAACACACAAAACCTGCACAAATTTGTCACAATCTGCACAAACGCACAAAAACTGCACAAATTAACTTTAACTCAACCCAAAATGATTTGGTTTTACATACATCCATGACACAAAAAACTTTCAAGCATTGTCACTAACACAACCGTCTTGATCTGTTACAAACATCCAGAAATACAAACACCCAGAAATACAAACACTTGTGTGCAACAATAAAAGTTACATCTCACTCTTAAAAAAATAAATACAAAAGAGTCCCTTGAGTCCCTCAATATTCTTCTTGATGAAACAAGGTCAATATAGATTATTGATTCAACTGCAATGAAAAAGAAAAAACAAAAAGAAAACAATTAGTAGAACAAAAATTCAACAATTACTATAATGAAACTTTAGAATTACCTCGAATTGCGTGAAATTGCTTTGCTTACTAACGCTCGCTTGTAGCCCTTGAATATCCACAACTTGCTCAGAATTATCCAAGCTTTTCAATGCTTTCTATGAAATTATAAAGTACAATTAGTAGAAAAAAAATTCAGTTACCTTCACAAGAAAAGCTTTTTATTATTAAAATTACCTTCTTCCCCTTTTGTTTTCTTTGTACTATTGTTTCAACTCTCGATTGCTTCCTTTTAAACGGTGGACGTCCTTTGCTACGCACAACCAATGGGCTCAATATAGTTTTGCTCCCTTGGGATTTGGGTTGTCCCAACACATGAGTTGGAGTTGATTGGAGACTATTACTACCACATACACCTTCATTCTTAGTTACACCAATTTTTAGGTGACCTAACCCATCTATAACATAATCACACGTCTCTTGAAATTCAGCTGCTATGTCCGTAATGTCAAAAAATGCCTTACACATAAGGTTGTAGCGACGTCCTTCATCAGTTACGCTCCAGTCACTATAATTGACCCTCACTTTGGTGTGACGCCTCTTTATGTCTTTCCTCCACTTACGAATAATATATTTACTAGGAATTGAATAAATTCCTTCTGAGATTAGAATAGTAATGGCATGCTGACACAATATTCCTCGAAACTCAAAAAGACGGCAAACACACTTTAAATCACACTCTTTTCCTTCTTCTTTCACCATACTCACTTTGAACTTTACCCTCTTCATCCGTTCTCCGAAAACAAGATCCTCGGCTACCTCATATTCAGAAATGGAACCATGATCTTGTAACTTAAACACTATAAAATACAGCTTTCCTGTTAGCTCCGCTTGAAGCTCCTTAAACTTTGGGGTTGTATATACAACTTGGACTTCTTTTTCCATAGCATATCGAGTGACAGTGGGAATCCAGGAATTGTAACAGCTTAAGTTCACGTCATTCTCCTTTTTAACCTTATCAGCTAAAGCATTTTCATATTGATCCACAAATTGCTTTAAAGAAGTTTTTGAGTTGACGTACTTGTCAAAAAAAGCATTCATGCTCTCACTGCGTTGCGTGGTGGACATTCCCGCCCAAAAACAGTCTTTCACGTAACAAGGAACCCACCTATACCTCTCAAGATACAACCCATTCAACCACACATTTGTATGAAGTTCATACTTGTCAATCATTTGACTCCAACCTGTTTCAAACTCTTCAACGGTTAAGGAATCATACACAACATTGGCGAGAAAATACTTAATACTATCATATTGGTTGTACCCACTTAACTTTTCCGGTATTTTCTTCATTATATGCCACAAACACCATCTATGGCGGGCATTTGGAAACACTATCTCTATTGCATTACGCATGGCTTGGTCTTGATCAGTGATTATAGCAGGTGGAGCTCGACCTAACATACAAGTAAGCCATGCATTAAACAACCATGTAAAAGTGGCAGTGTCTTCATTTGAGAGTAACCCACAACCAAACAATGTTGATTGGCCATGGTGATTGACTCCTACAAAAGGGGCAAATGGCATGTCATACTTGTTAGTTAAATAAGTCGTGTCAAATGTAACGACATCACCAAACTCCTCATAAGCTGCCCTTTGTCTACCATCTGCCCAAAATAAATTCTTAAGTCTATTCTCATCATCTAAGTCCATCATATAAAAAAAATTGGAATCAGTAGCTTGAACATGCATAAAATAGCGTTGAATTGCACTAGCATCTCCCTCCCCTAATCTCAACCGCCTTACTTTGTCAATGTAGTTTCGGCAATCTTTCTCGGAAAAACCTAAATTATCATATCCCCCCGCTTCAACTGCCAATGATTGAAAACTTTTGCCCATTCTTATCCCAGACCGATCATTAAGCTCAAGTCTTCTTCTCGTACCCTTATTTATTACCCTATTACTCACATGGAATCGAGTTTTCCCCGGACTTAATACATGGTTATGGGTAAGAAATGCCTTTGACACAACCCACTTTCCATCATTTATTAGTGTTGCCGTGATCCTAGCTTCACAATTTGTTTTTGAAATCGGACGTGGTTTCAAAACATTTTTTGTTGTGCTCCTCGAAGTTCCATATCGACTACATACTAACGTAACATATCTTTGGACCCCATCTAGGTCCTTCTTTGAAGTTCTAGTGCAAATAGCAAAGCCTTTTTGGGCCCCGTATGTTCTATAGTAGTTTGTTAGCTCATTAACACTACCAAAACTCATGTTAACCATGGGCTCATCAACCTTGTCTTCCAAGTTCTCCTCAACCATCTCTTGCACATTCTCCTCCTCAATGATAGTATAATTATTATCTACTTCCCAAGGAGAGTTACCTGAGGGTGAGTGGAAAGAGGGAGATTACGAGTGATATTGAGATTGAGAAGGCCCATCTTCTGCCGATAGTTGTTGGCTCGAAGCAACTTCGTCTATATGTTCCATTTATTTTCCTACAATAAATGAAAACAATAATAATCATGAACTTGTTCATTAATTCTGAAAAAAAAATCTTCAAAATTGTTCATTTGAAGCGTATTGTGTGAAAAATGTTCATTAATTCTGAAAATTGTGTGAACATGTGAAGCATAATCATGAACTTGACGTTAATTACTCTCATATAATTGAACCTAGTGTAATTGACAATTTAATATGATACAAATATTTAGTAGAAAGTGTTTTAGGAAACCACTGACCACAAAGAAAGAATTTTGAGAAACTAATTGGGATACAGAGGGGTAATTACACGTATCCTTTTTAGATATAGCTTTCCCCTTTAATAGAAATCTTAATTTTTCTCTCCCTCTCTTTATATGCATGTATGTAGATGGGAAACTAATGCTCCAACTGCTTAGAAGAAATTAGGAAATTGGAGGCAGAGAGAAAGGTTATATATGTTACGAAATCTGTAATGAATGTGTTGATCGAACTCCAATTAACTTGTACTAATACTTGGTGCAAAATTTTGTTGACACTCCAATTAAGTAGTACTAATGTTTGGTGCAAAATTTTGTTGAGATTGTGTTAAAATTCGATTTACAAGCTATACATTCCCCATAAAAGGGTTTGTTTTTCCTTATGTGCAAAACTTGGTAATTTGATGCCAAACTATGTAGCCTTTCAGAATTATAATGGTTTTCAAAAGGTAAAAACCTTTGGTGCCAGGAACTTTTGCACTGGTAAATGCCAAAACATAGTAATGTCTTTGGATTTGGATGACCAAAACCACTTGGTTGTTCCATAATATCCTTAGCCTTTGAGTCCAGTTGTGTATATTAATCTTCATTTACTATACTATTTGAGAGAGAGAGAGAGAACCTGGTTAGGTGGTGCCGAAAATTGCTCCCAAATCGCCGCCCAAATCGCAGCACCACCACCAAATCGCAGCCCTAAAAACCATTAATGTTTGCATGTGTCAAGAGAGAGAGAGAGAGATTCAAACTAGAAAGAGAGAGAGATAGAGAAACCTAACCTCTGAGAAGTTGTTCCAAATCGCAGCTATTAATGGCTCTTGGGTCTGTGCTGTTTGATTTGAGGAGAGGAGGGATGAATCGCATTCAGTGTGGTTTCTTCACTTCAATTTGGGAGAGAGGGAGAGAGAGATTGAACAGCACAATTTTCGCAGCAAGCATATCCAAATCGCAGCTAGGTTTGGGTCTGTTTGATTTGAGGAGAGGAGAGAGAGACAGCTTGTGTATTGATTTGGGTATTTCAAAGCCAAAAACGATTTGGGCGGGTTTTGTTTGAAACACCGAAATGGTAGATGCAAAGACCCGTGGGATTCGCGGGATTTTGGGTGTCAAAATGTGTGGTCCCCACAGTTAGCTCGGTACATGTCTTCGGTACTCTTCGGTTGGTGTAGCATTATTGATATACAATATATAAAAATATATATATATACATATAAGCTGTGCACTTTTCGGTCGGTGAAGATGCACAAAGAATGAAAACAGTCGGCCGACCGAGAACTTTGAAATCCCACTTTTCCAAACTGTGCGCCGACCATGGGGGTTGAAGGCCGACCAAAACTACACTTTTCGGTCGGTCGAGGTGGTGTGCTGAAAATTTCTTACAGCCCTAGCCACTAGTTTATAGATATACTTATGGAAAGAGAGAAGACGCAGGGGTATAAAAGATTCATAACTTCATTCGATCAAACTCAACAGGCTGTCAGAGGAGAAATATAATTGATATATGTACATATGTATGTATAATTGTATATATATACACGTATATATAAAGAAACTGAAGATTAGGAGAAACTGAAGCAACAAGATTGAAAATTCAAAATCCTTATTTTGTGCTTCCATATATGCAGATTTTCTCAAGGTATAGAAACTGAAACCTAATTTTGTGTTTCCATATATATATATATATATATATGCATAATCAACTGAGTCATGCTACACCCACACAATGAACCACACACTTCTTTAAATGCTTGTACCTTGTGCTGTTTGAATTTTTTACACTTTTTTGTGCCCCACTTATATAGCACAAGGTACAAGCATTTAAAGATGTGTGTGGAAAAAATGTGTGATTCATTATGTGGGTCTAGCATTTTTCTAATCAACTCTCTCCCTCTCTCTCTCCAGAATGGAAAGTCTGGTTTTGAAGTGATTTAACTATTTTCTTTGATTTTGGTCCTCTAATTAACTCTAATCTCTCCTCATCCCTCTCTCTCTTGATTGCAATCAGAATGGAAAGTCTGGGTTTATTTATTCTTGGGTCTCGGGTCTGATTCAATATACCCGAATTAGACCTGGACCAGCCGAAAAAATTTGCTTTTTTTTTTTTACCCAAATTAGACCCGATCCAACCTGGCTTAATAAGGTCAGATTTTCGGGTCACGGGTTTTTGGGTAGCCCTAGCGTTTGGTTTGGTTTTTTTTTTTTTTTTTTTTTTTGCTAAAATAGCGTTTGGTTTGGTTACCCATACTCTGATAGTCCTTACTTCTCCTGTTTCATTTGATGGACTTGTGGTAACATTCAACATTCTCTCTGTGTTTGAACTTCCGAAACCTTCAACCCAAACCCAAACCCAAACCAGCCATGGAAGGACAAGGCGACGACTTCCAAGATTGGGAGGTGCTCCTCAACAACTCGGATGAAACGAGCCTTGTCAACTCGTCCGACTCGGCTGAGAACATGACCAATTTCCAAAGTGAGTCGTCGTCGGGTGGTAAAGGTATAATTCGGTCCGATTACTTTTCTCTTGATTCCCATGCCAGGACGACGACTTCTTCTGTACTTGAGTCCCACAATCCAATTCCAACAACACGGGTCGATCCCGAAGAGGAGTCGTTTTGGTCTGATTCAACCACCCATCACGGATCAAAAATTTATAGCGATTTCGATGTAAAAAATGAGTTGGGTTTTCCCCAAAATGGGAAGAACGAACCGGGTTTCCAAGGAATTGGAGAAATTGAAGCTGAGAGTGAGAAGAATTCAGAGATGAAGAAATTTCAGCAGGATACTCATACTACTACTACTGCTACTGAGAAGAAGAAAAATGATAATGGGATTGGCATTAATTCAGAGGAGGAGGAGGGTAATTTGAAGATCTCAATCTCATCAACCAAAGAAAAGGCGGCACCTCAGGGATCGGAAGAGAAGAAGAATACTACTACTAGTAGTAGTAGAAATGTAGTCTGGTGGAAACTTCCATTGGAGTTGTTGAATTACTGTGTTTTGAGGGTTAACCCCCCACTCCCAGTCTGGACATTCTCTGTGGCTGCTGCTGCTCTCATGGGTTTTGTTATCTTAGGACGCAGATTGCATAACATGAAGCGGAAGACCCGAAGCCTGCAGCTCAAGGTTACTGTCGACGACAAGGTCAGTTTCTATCTATGTTTGTATTTGTGTATACATAATCCCATCCCATCCCCTTCCCCTTCCCCCCGCTTCCTTTTATTATGCGGCATTTCTTTCTATGTTTACCATTATGCTCATCCATTTTTCATTCTAGTATAATCAGATTATAGAACATACTGAATGTTCTAATTGTAAAAATAGTCTCACCTTTATTGGCTGTTGTCTTGTAAGTTTATGGGAGAATAAGGGAAGCAATTATCTATTCTACAACTTGCAGAAGTTGAGGTTGGGGAAGCTTGACTTCTAGTCAAACCTTATTTAACACTACGTCTTATTTCATCTTTTTGCAATCTACAGAGAGTGTAAGAGCATCTCCAACCCAAGCCTTCATTTCTTCAAATCTTCAAATTTGGAAGATAATTTCCATTTTCCCCACTCCAACCCACCTTCAAAAGATGCTAAAATGAAGAAATTTTTTGAAGCCATAAATAGTGAGTCTTTGTATATATGAAGACCCAAATGTTTTGAAGGAACCTCCTTCAAAACACTATTCATCCCAATAAATTCCACTTATGTCCCAAATTCTTTCCATAAAATTCGACTTATGTCCCACGTCTTTTATATATTCATACTTAATAACTAAAATTTATAGTTTGTGCACTTTTTAAAAATTATTATTAAAAATTATATCCAACATAATAATTTTTTTAATTACATAAAGAAATATGTAATTACTTAATTAATTAACTTTTACACTTTTTAGGTAGGATTTATTAATGTATTAAAACATGAGAAAGAATTCATGGAGAAGGACCTTAATTCTATAAGTGATCCGTTCGAGTGAGATTATTTTTATCAGTGTTCTAAAAATCGGCCTAGGCGGCCGCCTATGCGGCGCCTAGGCGCTAGGCGGTGCCCGGCCGCCGAGATTTTCCCTAGACGTTTGAGAAAATCGGTCAGTGGATTAGTCGGCCTCTAGGCGGAGCCTAGGCAGTGCTAGGCGGGCTAGGCGGGGCCTAGGCGGGCTAGGGTGAGAATGCTAGAGAGTCTTATTTGGGTCCGACTCTTTGGAAAAAAACCCTAACATTAGTATATATATACACTTAAGGTTTAAGTTAATTATGGAGAGATCCCTAATAGTTTTTTAAATATTAAAACCTTCTAATAATCTTTACTTATTTCTAAAAAAAACACCACATAACCTTTATATATATATGTATCTATTATTTGAATCACAAATCTATAATTTATTTTAATTAACACCACATAGCTGGTATATATATCTATTATATAATAATTTTATTTATAAAACAAATCCGCCTAGGCCCCGCCTAGGCATCCGCCTATGTCCCCCTTCGCCGCCCGACTAGCGCCTAGCGATTTTTAGAACATTGATTTTTATAAATAAAAAAAAAAATTAACAAGAAACTATTGAAAAAAGTTCTAGAAATTCAAGAGAAGGTGGATCATCTTGTGCTTTTAGTCACCATAATATCAGCAACTTTAGTGAGTTTGTAGGTGGATACGGGGGAGGTGACTTACCCGACAATTGTCTCGGTTAATTGTTTTCTTTTAAGTCGAGTTTTAATTATTGTTTTAATTACTCCCTCCGTCCCATTTTATGTGTCCATCTTTCCTTTTCGGGATGTCCCAAAATTGTTGTCCACTTTCCTAAATTAGTATATAAATTTTACTTAGTTTCCCCATCTACCCTTCCTTGCAATCAACATCAAAACAAAATAAAAAAAAGAAAGTGCAATGATTATGGGCAATTGTGGAAAGTAGGTGTAGATTCTTTTTGTCCCCTTAAATAGTTGGATTCCCCAATATGGACACATAAAATGGGACGGAGGTAGTATCTTTTTTTGTTATGCATAAGTGATATGCAATGTCTTTTTTTTTAGGTATGTTTGTCACATTTGTATTTGTAATGTCGTTTAAATTTTAGTGGATTTTGTTTTATTATCATGAAGTTGATAAATATTTTAGTTTTTTATTCGTCAAAAAATAAATATTTCAGTTTTATATTAAAAAAATAAACTAATGAAGTTTGAATAATAGCTTATTAGAAAATCAAATAATGTATAAAGTTGTGAAGAAATGAATAGATTTTAAGATTTGTTGAATAAAAGGATAGTGATTTGAATAAATGAATAGTAAAATGAAGGAGGGATGGTTTCATTTCTGGAAATGGTAGGGTCATCTCCTTCAAAAATGAAGGAGATGCCAAAATGATGAAAAAATGAAGACCTTGGGTTGGAGATGCTCTAAGGACTCCCTTTTTAACCATTTCCTCTCTCTGGTTTTGGGTCCTCTTAGCAACTAGTGAAAGGGAAGGTTAGGATTTATAGTACTATTAAGTAGATGTTTTAGTATTGTCAAATTCTTGATTTGACTAATGTCTATGGTTAGTTCCAATTATCAAATTTTGGAAATAATATGAATCCCTGTAGTGATAAAAAAAATTAGTAGGTAACTTATGATCCCGATTAATTGTCCAGTTTTCTCTTGGATTTGCTATCTCAGATTTTTAGATCAGATGAGCTAGTGATAGTAGGTTAAAAAAGAAATTGGATCAAATGTGTAAATATGTTAGTGTCTATATCATACTATATTGTAGTACCCATGAAGAAGTTTTCGTCCTTTTCTCATTACTAGTTTGTGGTCACGTGCATTACACGCGATGTGTGTAAACTACTTTAAGCATACCAGAAATATTATGTGTAACAGGTACAGTTTTATATGGAATTAGATATCATTGAAATGTATTAAAATTATGTGAGAGTATTAGTTGAAGATATTTCAAGTCGCTTATACCACCATGTAAATGAACTTTCTGGGTAAATACCCCTTGGAAGAGGATGTTGGTTTTGTAAGTATACTTATCGGTAACGGAAGAAAGAAGGATGGAAGAAGAATAATTGTAATTTCATTCATTCACAATGGGTAAACAGAAAAGGAAATAAAGAAAAGAAAGAAAGAAAAGAAAAGGAAATAGACAACTACAATAAATTACAATTAATCTATTCCTAATCAGTCCGTGATTGAGTTTGACGATAATAAATATATACTCTAACACTCCCCCTCAAGCTGGAGATGGAGCAAAGCTATCAATAAGACCCAGTTTGATCAGAGACGACTTCAGGAGAGAGGGACCAACAGACTTTGTAAACATATCGGCCGCTTGATTAGAGGAAGGCACAAACTCCGGGACAATAATTCCAGAACAAACTTTCTCTCTAATGAAATGAACATCTACTTCAATATGCTTAGTACGCTCATAGAGAACCGAGTCAGAAGCAAGTATAATGGCAGATTTGTTATCACAGAACAAAGTAGATGAGCCATTAAACCGGATAACCTAACTCTTTCAGAATAGAACGCACCTATAGAAGCTCACATGTTCCCTGTGCCATGGCCCGATATTCTGCCTCAGCGGACGAACGAGAAACTACAGCTTGTTTCTTGCTTTTCCACGAGAGGAGATGATTCCAATAGAACGTGCGAAATCCAGATGTGGACGGACGATCATTCTTAGACTCAACATAGTCAGTGTCAGTGAAGCAGGACACTCCAGACTGTGTTCCCCTAGAATAAAATAATCCAAGACTTATATCCAAGACTTGGATAAGTCTTGGGATACCTGAGTATATGATGAACAACATCAAGATGAGATGACCGGGGAGCATGCATAAATTGACTCACAACACTAACAACGAATGTAATGTCGGGTCAAGTGTTGGTTAAATAAATAAGACGGCCAACGAGGCACTGATATACTGAAGCATCAGGAAGAAGTTCTGCAGAGTCATTAGACAGCTTATGATTAGGATTCATAGGGGTGGAGGCAGGACGACATCCCATTATACCTGTATCCTGTAGAAGATCCAGAGTGTACGTTCGTTGGGATAATGATATACCTTGATGAGAGCGAGCAACTTCTATCCCGAGAAAGTATCGAAGGGGATCCAAGTCCATAAACATCAAAAGACTGACTAAGGGCCTTCTTGACTTTGGTAATGCCTGGAGCATCATCCCCTGTAATAATGATATCATCAACATACACCAAAATAATAACTGACCTACTATCAGGTCGATGATGGGTGAAGCAAATGTGATCCGAGTGGCACTGAGTGAAGCCCAAAGATAAAATAACCTCACTAAAGCGGTTTAACCAAGCTCGGGGAGATTGCTTAAGTGTGTACAAGGGCTTTCGAAGACGACATACCTTCCCTGAATACTCCACTTCAGCCCAAAAACCCCAAAAACCTGGTGGAGGATCCATATAAATTGTTTCATCCAAATCCCCATTTAAGAAGGCATTTTTAACATCCATTTGATGGAGGGGCTAGTTGTGAGACGCAACCAAAGAGATTATAAGTCGAACAAATGTCAATTTGGCTACAGAAGCTAAGGTACCACTACAGTCCTTGCCCGGGATTTGAGCAAAGCGCTTGGCCACTAGACGGGCCTTATATTGCTCAATAGTACCAACAGTTTTCTCACCCGGGGGTAGAGGCACAAGTTCCCAATACGTTGAAATGCATCAATTTCCAAGGTCATGGCAGCCACCCACTATGGATCCTGAAGAGCCGCAGAGACAGACCGTGGGACGGATGTGGAGTCAATCTGTCTAAGAAAAGAGCAATAGGAATATGAGAGTCCCTGGTAAGAAACATACTAATCAATGGGGTGATTAGTACTAGCTAAAAAACCATAACGATTAGGGGGACGACGAAGTCTAGAGGGATATCTAGGAGAAGCAGGAGGTAAAGGAGTAGAAACATTACCAGATTTTGGTGAAGCTAGGGAAGTGGAGTCTGAGCAGGAGGCCGGCGAGAGTACATCTGAGTAGGAGCAGTAGTGATGATCAGAGGAAGGTTGGAAGAAGTCTCCAGAGGTTGTTCAAACAGAGGAACATGACGTGGAGGTGAATTTAAATCCTCGGAGACTTCGGTAAAAGTAGGATTAGAAACGGACTGAGGACCTGCACAAAAGGGAGTATCTTCCAGAAATGTAACATCCAAAGAATGATACATATGACGAGTGATAGGATCATAATGCCTGTAACCTTTTGACATAGATGAATAACCTAAGAAGATGCAGCGGACAGCCTTAGTATCTCATTTAGTCCTGGTTGGACTGCGATACTGAACAAAGCATGTACAACCAAATACTTGAGGTAGAATATGAAAGAGGGTTTTGTCGGGCTGAAGAAGTTGCATAGGTGTCTTTCCTTGTAAAACACGATTTGGAGTTCGATTAAGTAAAAAAGTGGCAGTAAGAACGGCGAGATGCTAGAAGTATTTGGGTACATTCATTTTGCACAGAAGACACCTAACAACAGACATGATGGAGCGGTTCTTTCGTTCTGCCACACCATTCTGTTCTGGAGTGTAAGGACAAGTGAGTTCTGGAGAATACCCTGTTTATTAAGCTCAGCCCGAAACTCATTAGTAATGTATTCACGACCATTATCAGAACATAGATTACGGACAACAGTGTTAAATTGAGTTTTAATCATTTGTAAGAAGTTAGAAAACAAGGAGAAAACTTCTGATTTCTTTTTAAGCAGATAAACCAATGTACACCTAGTGTAATCATCAATGAATGTAACATAATAACGGTACCCAGAAATAGCAGTAATTGGGGAAGGACCTCACACATCAGTATGGATAATATCAAAAGCAGTTGGTGCACGATGTATGCGAGGTATATAGTGAGAACGAATATACTTAGATAATTCACACATCACAATTAAATTTAAATTTCTGGCAAGCTTTATTTAATAATGGAAAAAGTTGACAAAGATAACGTAAGTTTGCATGGCCCAAGCGGGCGTGCCACAATTTTATTGACTCTAAAGAAAAACTAGAAGACTTAGAAGATTTAGGCAAGACAGACGCCTGAAGACTTGAAGAAGACAATCTTAAACTCCTGCCAGGTGGATCACCAAAATAGTAAAGGCTATCCCGCTCATATCCCCTGCCAAAAATCTTCTTCGAAATCCGGGACTGCAAATGACAACAATTGGGTAAGAACACATTTTCACAATTGAGAGATTTTGCAAGATGATTAACTGAGAGAAGATTATTAGGAAAACTAGGAACATGAAGAACTGAAGATAAAGAGATGCTAGGAGAGAGGCAAACATCGCCGTTACTTTTGAGATAGATAGTGACCCGTCGGCAATACGCACAGACTGGGAGATGGGAACCATAGAGGAAGAAAACAGAGACAACTTACCAGTCATATGATCATTGACACCAGAATCTAGAATCTAGAATCCAAGAGGGGTTGCTAGACCCAACATGGAGTGCAACTAAGGAGTACCTGAGGCCAAAGTAACAATGGGAGTGGTGCCAGAACGAGAACCTTGCTGAGACTAAAGTTGGCCCATCTGAGTCTGGAGTTGAAGAAGATTCGGAGTAGGAGCTGTCTCAACCATAGCAGCAGTGCGATACACACCCTTTCCTTTATTTTGGGCACCTTTCTCACAAGTTCAGGACGGAGTTTGAAGCAACGATCCTTAACGTGACCAAGATTACCACAGTGAGTGCAAAAAGGGCGGTTACTAGATCCTGGAGGGTGGGTGAATGGACCCGAAGGGGCAGTAAGGGCCATCTGATCAGGTACTGGAGTTGGCTCAAGCAGGAAGCTGAAGCAAGTGACAACGTCGTTCATCTCCATCAGTAGTAGCAAAAGCCTCAAATAAAGAGGGCATAGGAGATGTATATAAAATTTGAGTACAGAGAGTTTCGAAGTCAGGTTTTAAACCCATAGCCTTTTATTTCATGTTTTCTTCTAACTCCAAGTGTTTTTACACTTTTTCAAAGATTCCACGGGTTTTCTTTCCTTTTTCTTTTTCTTTTTTGTTTTTTTACAAGAAAAAAAGTTGGTTTGATCAAGTTTGATCTACACCTACAGAAAAACATTAATAAAAATAAAGCAAATTATTGAAGATATGCAGTGTTCTAAAAATCCTCCTAGGCCTCCGCCTAGGCCCCGCCTAGGCCCTAGGCCTTGCCCAACCGCCTGGATTTTCACCTAATCCTTGCAAAAATCCCACAGGGATTTAGGCCTGGTCTAGACCCGGCCTAGGCCTCCTAGGCCGGCCCAAGAGGCCGCCTAGGCCTAGGCGGCCTCGGAGGCTTAGGGGTGGAATTGTCATTTTCTTGAAATAATAACAAGGGCAAGCCCTAATAATCCCCTAAGCCAACACACCACAGTCGTTCATTCAATTGACTACCAAGATTAAGAGAGAGAGAGAGAGACTGAAGATGACTCACGAGTCACGAGAACTTCATGAAGTCGATTTTGTATCTGATGAGGATACAGACGAAGAGGGTGATGAGGAGTATGAGTTTGAGTCTGATGGAGAGAGAGTGTTGGAGCAATATGGATAAGAAGAGTTGGAAGCTTAGTTTGAGAATATTAGAATTGTTTCTGTATTATTTATTTTGCTTTAAAATACTAGGCCTCCGCCTAGGCCCCTAGGCCCTAGGCCCCCCCTCGCGGCCCGCCTACCGCCTAGGGATTTTTAGAACACTGAAGATATGTTCAAATGTTTCGTTCGTTATTTAATTATAGGAATTTTTTTATTTTTTATTTTGGATTTGAGAACCAACATGTTGCCTAATAGGTTTTCCAGACAAAGCAAATCAAAACAAGGATGAATAGAACATATTAGAAAAAAGATTACAATAGAAAAATGACGATAGTATTTTTAAAATTAATTTTGGCAAATTCATGATAGTTGATAATTGAATGTTTAAGTAGAAATTGTTAGAAGCGCACACCGGTCATGTTTATAAAGTTTTAAATTTATGTTGGCTTTAAATCATTGTTGACTTTCTACTGCAATGTAGTAGGACTCCCATTAGTTATAAAGTTTTATTATTAAAACTTTGTAATAGAAATATGAAGTGGTAGAAGCAAAAAAATTGAGTTTGGAGATTAATTTGATGAAGAAGATAGGAGAGAAAATAAGTAACATTTAAGGGGTTATATGGTCAATCTCAAAAAGTGTAAACACTTAAGAGGGTCGGTGCTTTTATAGATAGTTTAGATTTAGATTTTGTTATAGATTAAGTGATTTTGAGGGAGATTTCGTAAGGTTTCTCAAAATAGAGTACATGTAATTGCTTTACCAATTAGGTCAAGGCGTATTTTTAAAATATGACAATGCTGATTATGTACAAGGGAATCACCTTTACGCAAATAATAGTAATGGCTAGGTATATACCCAGTGTGCTTCTGCAACTTCTATGTCCTTTAGAAGGTAAACATATTGATGGACCCTTTTTCTGATAATTAGATCTTTATATCCAAATAACCATGTTCCTATGCTACAGTCATAGAATAATATGTAAGAGGTTACTCTACATGGACTCCCTTTTGGATAGATTGATGTACCCGAGCTGACCCATGGTATGCAAACATGGCTATTGGAAGAATTCTGGTGCACATTCACCTGCAAGCATGTCTATTACTTAAAGCTTTAATATAATTGTGCATAACAGTCTCACATACCTTCCACATGTACATGGTTGTCTAGGAGTGGTTTTTTTTTTTTTGTCAAATGGATCTTTGTTTCCAAATATCCATGTTCCTATGCTACATGGTTAAATTGCATGATTGAAGTTACAGTCTCTCGGAGCGGATGAAACTCTTATGTTGTTTGCTTTCTATTTGTATGAATAAGTTCTCTAAGTAAATATAAGAAAATTATTATAGTTTCTATATGTGGACAGGAGTGTCAAGTGTTCATTAAATTTATCCATGGGCCAATCACAACAGTCGTAAAAGGCACACATACGTTCACATAAATTCAGTATATTTGTTGTCTTGTTTGTTTTAATTTTTTGTTAGCATATTCACCGATACCTAGAACTTTTTGACTGTGGTATGATTATTTTAAAGTTGTACTTGTCATTATACGATTGTTAACTCTAAGAAAAGGGTGAACATGGTGAGTTTTTTTTTTGCTGCTTATTTCAGATGATTGCTCCAAGTTTAGTAACTTCCCAATTTTCTTTTTCTTATACTTTTTCACCATATGATTTAATTTTGTCGTAGAATGATTTGATAAGAATCTTACTGTTCTGGGGGTATATAGACAATGCAATAGATTAAAACTATGAGACAGATTATAGAATATAGAATATAAAGCTCATTCTGCGTTAAATAAATCAAAAAGGTTTAGACCTTGTAAGGAAATCAATGATTCTCTATTATAGACGTGACTGTAGGTGTCCAGCTGAGCATTGACATGTCATGGACTAATTACAGGGGAAAGTATTGAACAGTATAACTATATTGGCAATACCGATGTCTTTGGGTGCTGGGATTTGGGAAATCCAAGTCATAAAAACATACTACTGACAGGCTGACATGTGTATCCAAGCGCATGTACCACATGTAACATCATTGGAGGATGCTTTCGTAATCAATTTTAATCAACTGACTTTAGGATGGCTCAATTGAATAGGGCTGCGGTTGAAATCTTAGATCAGATATGTATTTCTTCATGACTGTTGATTATGCCTTAAAAGAGTATGAAAGCATGTTTTAGAGATAATTTTGTGAAATAGAAGACTTGAAATCCTCCAAGTAGAGGTGTCAAACGGGGCGGCCCGCCCTGTCCCGCCCCGCCCCGCCACCTTAACGAGTTGGGCTAATTTTGGCGGGTCGGCGAAATAGACAGGGCGGGGCGAATTGACTCGGTAAGGGATATAGGGTGATTCGCCCCAACCCACTAATTCGTGGGTCAACGGAGCGAGGCGAGGCGGGGCGGCTAACTCGCGCGTTGGTTGGCGAATTAGCCCGTGAGTTGCTTGCAAAAACTTATTTTTAATTTTAATAAAAAAAATTCTAAAAGATAGTTTAATAAAATACTTTATTTAAAAATAGTTTGTTGAAAAAAGTATTTGGAACCTATTTTTTTTAATTAAATTTATTTTCTACTTAAAAGTTTAATAAAATTGTTTATTAATAAATTGTTTATTTGAAAACAATTAAATAAAAATGTTTTATTCACGGGTTGGTGAGGCGGGGCGGGGTGAGTCCGCGAGGCGAGGCGAGTTGGTGGCGAGTCGGTGGGTTAGACGAGCTGGGTCACGGGGCGAGCTGTGGGTTGCAAAAATGGAAGTCGACCCGAACCCATACCCAATGAATTGAGTCACGAGCTGGGTTCGTCCACGGGGCGAGACGAGTTGCGACTTGCCAAATAGCGAATTGGGGCGGGGCGGGCCAATTTGTCCCGTTTGACACCCCCACCTCCAAGGTTGCAGATTCATGTTAATCACCACATGGAAGCCTGTGTTATAGAGAATTTTGTGAAATAGAAGTAATTATGTTGGCAAGTATCCATGTAATATGTTCAAAGCACATGACTATATTATAGGGGTGGCTTGTCATGAACTTCTACATATTTTCTTGTGCATATCTGTACATATTACGATATACACGTTTGGATGTCTCTACTTGGGCTAGTAATTTGAGGCCACTATGTAGGTATTACAGCGATATTTTATTTTCCAATGCATTTACGCAACGAAGCACTTGAGTATCATATTAGAAGAGGTACCAAATTGCATCACTAGTTTAAAAGAGAGGAGTCAGCCTAGATCTGGAAATTTATCAGAGGAAACATCCAAAGCAGATGTTCGCAGAAGAAACTTATGGTATTTGTTTATTTATTTCCGAACATTTGTGTGTCATTTTATAACTCATAGGAGCAGCCATGATAGGCATGCTAGCCATCCTCTTAGGAGTCTCACTTTCAATTATTGTATAGTTTGATTGCAAGTGATTTTGGTTTGTCTTTGACAACTCAAGAGTTATTTGTGATATTGCTAAGAGAATGTAAAATTTCAAGTGCAATCCCACGGGGTTAGCTCGGATGGGAAGGGTTCCTGGTTAATACCTGGTGGTTGGAAGTTAAAATGTCCTCTTTAAATAGTGTGTTTTCAGCGTTTTCAGTCCAACCGCAATGCCTCGTGCTGTCCAAAGGATGTCGTCAGAAGGGTTCTTTGTCAACAGGGAAAAAGCATTCATGTGCTGAATGCTATTAATTAGAATAGGCTCAAATTCCTGTCAGTACCCTCTGTTTTCGTCAAAATGTCATTTTTAGGCCCTTTGGTTTAGGATGTTCTTTCAAAAGGTCTTGAAAGACCTAAAGCCGGCTGAGACTTCTGTATATTGCATCACTTAAAACATCGATTTTAGTTGTGGACATTTAGACCAGTCAGTTTCAATTGATGACATTTTTTAAGGGCTTTAATAGTCATGTTTGGCCTCAATTGTCAACAACTGAAATTGATTTGAAACTTGAGGGCCATAAATGATCTGCTTTTGTAGAGGGTCTAAAATATAATTTTGAGAAAAATACACTAAAATATGTAGGATAGTGTCAAATTATGAGTACTGCCTCCTTTTTTTCTTTTTTTGATTTAAACATACTGAAATTTACGAGGTAAATGGCTGGAAAATACCATGCTGGAAAATACCATGCTAGGTTGTCGAAAAGAACTGGGAAGACTAAAAGATTTCCTATACAAATCTTCAGCAATATTTCTTGCAAATGTAAGGTTTATTGTCATTCTCAACTACTCTTTGTTTATTTGGTATTAATTAAATATGTGCAGAAGGTATCCCAATTCATGAGCCGGGCTGCACGTCTTAATGAAGCATTCTCGGTGGTGAGGCGTGTACCTGTTGTACGGTCTGCGATGCCACCAGCTGGGGTTACTCCATGGCCTGTGTTGAGTTTGAGATGAAAATAGATAGGGGTGATGCGGTGTGGCATGAGGCAAGTCTACGATGATGGTTATATTCTCTCTTAGTTTAATTTCTCTGTTGTTTTTTTTGGGTGCATCTTTTCTGGTGTAATATGTGAGTTCCAGAGTCGTTTATGTATGGACCTTAAAGTTGCTTGAAACTTGTGTCATTTAAAGTTGGTATATAAACGCTAGAAATAATTTGTCACGGGCACTCTAGAAAAGATATGTACAAAACTTTGTTAACATTCGAGCTTAAGTTATATCCTATGGATTCTCTTATTGCCTTAAAATGTACCCGTGTTGTGGGTTTGATATTGGTATGGGTACCGTACAGCATATGCACCCAACACTCACTTAAAAGATGCAGGTCTGTAACGCCCCAAGAGATCCACTAGTCCAACAACTTGATGAGCCTACCACATTGGCCCTTAAAATGCTTAAGCCCAAGTTGTTAGTGGTAGCCCTCTTGGTTCTACATATACCAGATTAACTTTTTATATTTATCCGATGTGGGACGGGATCTCACAATCTCCCCCATTCAGAGACGCGGCGTCCTCGTCGCGTTGGCCCAGTTCTTCCCCTGGCTGATCGATGTGGAAGCAGATCATTGGTGACCACAGAGCAGCCCATAAGCGTGCACAAGGTATACTACCTCGGGTCCTCTACCCCTCTCCGGAGCCTCTACTCCTCTGCCAGACCGCCCACGGCGCCCTTACGGGACCAGGGTTGGCTCTGATACTATTTGTAACGCCCCAAGAGATCCACTAGCCCAACAACTTGATGAGCCTATCACATTGGCCCTTAAAATGTTTAAGCCCAAGTTGTTAGTAGTAGCCCTCTTAATTTTACATATACTAGATTAACTTTTTATATTTATCCGATGTGAGACGGGATCTCACAAGATCTGTCCACAAAGATCTGTCCACAATGAATGTTGAAAAAGAAAGAAAAAACTCAAAGTTGAGTGCAAATAAGAATTTTCAACTTCTCATACGAAAACGAAAGAGATGCAACTTTTGAGAACAAAAGAATTTTATATGTTTTTAGCTTATCCGTAGCATGCAACTTTTGAGGACATTTCAAGCTACGTACTGTACTTGGAAAGTATTTGAAGCTGAGTTTAAATCTACGAAGATTTTGGAGGTTAGAGAGTTCAATCACCTAAACTTAAAGCTCCATCTGCTTTCTTTTATTTTATTTTATTTTTTTTAATTTATATGTAAAAGGTTTTTTTGCGTTATTTGGTTGTCCGTAAAATACTTTTGATAGATTTGAAAAAAAAAAAAAAGTTCAAAAGTGCTGAAAATTATTGTTAAATTTTTGTGGCAAGTCATTTTTAAATGAATCTAATCTAATATATCTACAATAATATAAAGTGGAATCAGAAGCCTGCCATGTGACAGTTCTGTGAATTTTTTTTCACTTTTTATATTATTCTTATTTTTTTTCCCCTGTTTTTCTTATCTCTAGAATTAATAAGACAGACCTGTAATTTCTCTCTCTCTCTCTCTCTCTCTCTCTCTCTCTCTCTTTTATTCTCTTTTTTCTTTTTCTTTTAAAACCAGATCAATATTTAATCTATATAAATATATATAGTTGTAGTAAAAATTTGGTATTAACTCTCAAATTAAGAGAATTATTTGGTTGTAGGATACAAGGGAAACCTTTTTTGGTAATAAGGACATTATTCAAAAAGAAATTGGAATAGGTATTTTGATTTGTTAACCACCATATTTTTGGACATATTTAGCCCTTTTGGCTAGTTGACCTCCCATTTCTCCTTCTCCCTCTCTCTTCTTTCTCTATTAGATCCCAAAGACGGCGACACACCACCACCACCGATTTTCTCTCTCTGCCTAGCCATCATCGATCCACCACCAAGCTATCGTCGCCATTACCAATGCATTGCATAGTCGCCGCTACCATTGGCATAACAGCGACACCGCTCACCATCACCATTATGCACCACCGCCGTCGCACACCACTGCCATCGCGAGCCAACCACCACCATCAACGAGCCATTGCGAGCCAACCATCTCTGCGCCATCGCGAGATCTAGTTCCAAATATCGATGTAAAGCAAAAACCACCATTGTTTGGACACACTCAGTTAAATGTTCACAACCACTTTACCGGTGTGGACGAAGACGATGCCACCGCCATGGTGGTCCGCTCCTACGTGGCATCATTCCAAAGGAGCGAGAGAGCGGGAATGAGATCGAGCAGATCAACAACCAAAAGCTAGTGTCACGAGCATTTTCAGAGCAGATCCGGCCACCAGCGCACTGATCCACCATAGATCTGGCATAGATTCTTCGCTGGAATGGTATGGTGGTTTCTTTCTTTTTTTTTTTTTTTTTAAACACATTTTTTTTTTGTGAAATTTATCAAAAAAAGGTCAGTGAACTCTCTTTTTTTTTTTTTTTGTTCAGATTTGATATCAACAATGGTACTTATTTGATAGATCATGTCGAGTAGGTTGTAAGAATATAGATTTTATACTAAAACAAGTTGCAAATTGATATGAATGCTTAAATTTGTAAAATGCTTTTGCAATGTTTGTTAGAACACTTTTTTTTTTGTGAAATTTCTTGTTTGTGAAATCTCACATCTTTATTTGTTTATTTGTTTATTTATTTTATTTTTTAATTTTTTAAATTTCTCAACTTTTTCTGTACTGGTATGAGAAATTAAATTTCAGAAACTTGCTTTGTGATCATTTCATATTGATGTGGTGATTTGATTGTGAAAAGATCAATCAAGTGAGGTCGTGGTGGTGATCGGCAGAGGTCTGGTGTAGCGGTGGTGGTTCCGTGAAATTTCACGAACTTTGTGAAATTTCACAACTTTTTGTTGATAAATTTCATAACTTTTTTTCTTTCTTTTTTTTTTTTTTTTTTTTTTTTTTTTTTTTTTTAAATTTCAAAAGTTTTTTCGGTGGTCTAAGAAATTAACTTTCAGAAACTTATTTTATGATCATTTCATGTTAATGTGGTGGTTCGGTTGTGAAGAGATTGACAGAGATCTGGTGTGGCGTTGGTGGTGAACAGCAGAGGTCTGGTGCATGTGGTGGTGGTCACTGGGGGTCTAGTGTGGTGGTGGTGGCGCTCGCCAGAGGTCAGACGAGCTTAAGCGATGTCACCAGAGCTCAAGCAAGGTTGCCAGAGCTTAGGCGAGGTCATGTTGGTGGTCGCCAGAGCTCAGGCGAGGTCATCGGAGGTGCTTGGACTTTGAAATTCTTTGTGTAGTGCAATGTTGGGGGTAGTTTTGTCAAAAGATCAAAGAGTGGACCTAATCCTAAAAACTTTTCCTACTTACACTTAAACCACTATAATTTCCGCAATTTGGATTTATCACTAATTGTCCCTACTTATATCTCCAAATATACACACATACATGATACAAACTCAAATAATATAACTACATATTCTATAAAAAAAACCTATACCACTAACAAATTTACGTACATAAAATTTGCTTAGCAAAAAATTACTACAAATTTGGAAACATTTTTATTTTTTATCTTCCTTATTTATAATACCTATATATAATGTATCCCTTGTATGAATAAATGTTTAATGTAGATGCAAAACATATAGATATTATAAATATATATGTGCACTTTGTATAAGGAAATTTCAATAATGATGTTGATAATTTTGTGATCTATCCTTTGTTTCTATCTATTTGACTTCTTCCTTATAGATGCAAAATATTGAGTATATTGTATTTACATAAATATAATATACAGGACTATATATGCACATATATATATATATATATAGTTTGTATAAAGAAATGTGAGAAACCTGATAAATGAAATATTTGATAGTATTTGATTCCTTGACTCCCATATCTCACGCCTCTCTTTCTCTTTTCTATTATCTCTCTCTTTCCTTATCTATCATCTCTCTCTTTTCTATAATATCTCTCTTGCCTTATCTCCCACCCCTCACTCTTACGGCTCTCTCTTTTAATCTTATCATGTTTCTTATTTATTATTTCTCACCCTCTCTCCCTCTCTCTCTCTCTCTCTCTCTCTCTCTCTCTCTTCTCATCACCACCTCTTCCACCGCACGATTGGTTTTCCAGGTTTCTTTCTGTGTCTATGTTATTTTTTCCAGTTAGATACATATTTGGTTTTCCATGCTATTCAGAGAACACATTTTTTCCTTAAAAAATATTTTTCAGAAGAGAGAATTGTTTCAAGATTTGGCTTCATTATTGTGGAACTCTTTCCGTCACTCTTACAGGTATTTACTAATTGTTTTTTTTTTGTAACCGTCTCAGTTATCACATCAATTTACTATGTTGTTTTCTATTCTAGTGTAATGTTTTTAATCTTTCTGGGCTATTGATTAGCAATGAAGTTAGACTATGCAAATATTGCTGCTTGTGGGAATTGTTTGACCATTTGTTTGATTGAATTGAGTTTTGATTTGCTTCTAAGATGCCATATTTTCTCACGGCTTTTTCACGTTTCTTATTATATATATATATATGTATATCAATCTCATCTTACCACCACCACTCCACTGCGTTGTTTCAAGTTTCTGTCTCTATATTATTTTTTTCCCCTTAGAAGCCTAGTATTTGTCAGGCTAATAATCTTGATAAAGAACCTACGTGAGTGCACGTGCCACCTCAGGATGTACCGCCCATCCCACGCACAGGCATCTGTCAGTGGTTTGTCTGCCCAATCGTAAGTTACCACATGGCAGTCAACAGTTGACTAGCCAACCTGAAGTTGCCACGTGGCTTGGTCAATTCTTGACCAATGAATTGTAGCTTGACAAATGTCATGTTAGGTCTGAACAGTAGCTATGTGGGCCAATCGCAATGTGCTATGTGGCATATCAGGTGTGACGTCATACTGCGTGTCCAATCCGGCGCTACCACGCCTCCCATTTGTTAACGCGTGGCCCAATTACGCACTGACACGTGGCCCCTATCAGTGCTGGTTGGCCAATGAGACTACGACACGTGGTGTTGACTGTGCCATATGTCTGCCACATAGAAGTGGGCTCCACTTTTGTTTTTTGCCTGTTTACACCATTCCGGGTCTGATTTCTTACGAATGGACTCTCGTTCCTAGCTAATTTGGCTATTTCGAACTCATTGATGACCTCAGATTTGGCCAATGCTAACTTTTAAAGCCTGTTTGGATTTTTATAAGTCCTTTTCAGGCTATCCAGGCCAGAGTTTGACCCCCGCGGGTCTCATAGGCTAGCCCAAGCCTACTCTGACCCATATCATGGGTCTTTTTAACTAAAACGGCTGTCTCGGATGCATCGGCGACCTCAGATTCGGCCGATTCCAACTTTTTGTCACTTTTTCTCCATTCGTAAGGAAATTTCTAGCTCTCCCGGCTAGATCTTGACCCTTACGGGCCCACTCAATAGCCCGAAAACATTCCAGCCCTGACTTATGGCCTATCTGACTTTTTTGGCCCTTTCAAACCTAACTATGACGTCCGTTCAAGTCAATTTCGTGTCGAAATATGACTTGGGCCTTCCCGGCTCATTTCTGCGATGTTTCTCAATTAAAGTTCTTTCAAACTCGGAATTCTTTCATTCATTCTCAACAAAAAACCAACTAGGCTTCAATAGCCGCCTTTGCATAGGTAACGTCCTCAATTCATACTCTTAGTAGTGTGGCCTCCCTATAAATCCACCCGGTCGGTTACTCCGCCGATTTTCCTTTCTTTTTACTTACTTGTACTTTTTCCTTGGTGGTGTGACCTCCCTATAAATCCACTTGGTTGGGTACTCTGCCGGTTTTCCTTCTTTTTACTTGTACTTTTTCCTTGGTGGTGTGGTCCCCCTATAATTCCGCTTAGTCGGTTATTCCATTGGTTTTCCTTTCCTTTTACTTACTTGTACTTTTTTCTTGGTGGTGTGACCTCCTTATAAATCCATCTCGTCGGTCTATTTGCCTTTACTGCTTTGCCTAACTTATTAACTCGCTACTTTACTATTTACGTTGCTAATTCCTGAACTAATCTCATCCATTACTCCACGACTATTTTCAATAGCCTGGGCACCGACCCGTACTTCTGGCACACTTTTTGAACTATGTATGCATCAACCCTTACTTTTGGCACACTTTTCCTCAAAACTCTTTCAAAACTTACTACTTTTCAAAGGTTAAAGTCTAGGACTACACTGTATAGGGTAAAGTTCCTAGCGATATCGACTTTACTCAAAACACTATTCCATACACTTACGGTCTAGATCGACCAACTTTTTCAAATCACTTGCACACACACACACACACATACATACATACACATACACATAAAAGCATAGAATTACGTACGACCTGATTCTCGAGTCAAGATACGTATACAACCCTTACTTGGGTGCGACCATAACTATTATCTTTCAAACTATCTCATATCGAGATACGTATGCAAACTATTCTCTTTTGCATATCTCATGTTGAGATACGTAATCGGCAACTGCGTGTCACGGATGCGTGAGTCCGTTTCTCGTACACTCTCACATTTTAATACCTTTCACTTATCTCGAGTCGAGATACATATATCGGCAACCACGTGCCACGGATGCTCAAGTCCACTTCTTATACTTTCGCACATTCTAAATATCTTTCACTTATCTCGAGTCGAGATACGTATATCGGCAACCGCATGTTACGGATGCTTGAGTCCACTTCTTGTACACTCTCACATTTCAATACCTCTCACTTATCTCGAGTCAAGAAATTCATATCCTGTATATTATCACATCTTACTATCTTTTACTGATTCCCTACTACTATGAAAACCACCAATATTGGCAACCGTGTGTCACGAATGCTCACATAATCGAGTCCCCGAACACATCTCAAGAATTCTGGTTTTTGCATGGCTATTCGAGTCACACTTTTAAAGGGCTTTACTTTTTGAAAACAATTTTAAAAGTCAAAGACGATTGTGTCGATTGTCTTTGTAGGGGTCCTAAATCCCGAAACATGCTATGTGGTGACTCTGAACTTATGCTTGGCCCTAATCCCACTTTCATGTACTTTTCACTCACTTTTCCATGCTTTTCGATATAAAATAGTAGTGATCCTCGAAGGGACAGCCCCCACTTTCAGGGCGGGCACGACAATGTTAATGAAAGTTACTACTACAAAACTATATTTATACTTATCAAAGTTCTTAAACTACACTATTTTTTGCTATTCCAAAATCTACTAACATGTATAAAAGAGGGAATACCTCGGTTTGTATGTGATTTTTCAATTGATTTGTCCAATTTTGGAATTTTGCAATTTGATTTCGTCTGTTTGGTCTTTCTAAAGGCTCTTCAAAAGGCTCTGCAATTCAAACAAGAGGAAAGAAAGTAGAAGAAGGGAGATGAAAGAGAGAATGGAGAAAACGACACATGGCTTTTATTTGCGGCATTCTCGGGTTGCCAGTGTGGCACTCCCTGATTGCCGCACGGCAGTTGGTAAGTGTCGTAACGGCAGTCAGTGAGAGCCGCAAATATACATCAAATGCCGCAAAAATTAGAATTTCAGAAAAGGCGGCAGTCCACGGAGTTGTCCACTGCATTCATTGAGTGCCGTGCCGGCATTCATTGAATGCCGCGCCGGTTGTCAGTGGGTGCGGCTCCGGCACTCATTGAGTGACGCTTCCATCTCCACTGAGTACCGCGTTTTTGTTTCTGTCAACTTTGCAATGGTACATTTTGTACCTTCAAAAGGACGTCCAAAATTAGGGTTTTACCCCTAAAAATACTAAAATACCCTTTAAAAAATTGCCTGTATATAGGGGATGAATATCTCATTACAAAGCATCTGAAATTTTTTAGTATCATGACTTAGATTCTTAAATCTCTTTGTTTTAAACCTCTTAGAATTTTTTAAACACAATTAGAAGCAAATTTTAGAAGAAAGGGCTAGAAGAAGAGCTTGTTTAACCTTGAAAAATCCTAAAACAACCAAGAAGTTGAGGATAGTTGGAGGTAATCTCTAGTTAATTAAGTTTTCATTTCATTGGGTTGGATCAAAGTGGCTTAAGATTTAAGATCAAATAAATCATGGAGCCAACTTAGATATATTATTTGAATTTTGCCTTTTCTTTTCTTTGATTAAAATCATCTCTTAGAATTCATAAGACTTTCAATGTCTTACTTGAATCTATTGACTTGAAATTCTTTAGCTCCCTTGTAAGCTCATGCTTTACAAGGAATTTAAGGTTGATACTAGCATATTTGGTAAATGAATCCAAACCTACCACCATGGTTTAGGTTCATTATTTAGAGATTTCATGAAGTTTCTTCATATTTCATTGAGGTCTATAAGTATGAGTGTCCCTAGTTTCCAATGACCATAAAATAGAAAGAGAAATAGCTTGGGTTAAGCTAAACTTAATGGCTTGATAGCTAAAGTTAAAAAATAAAAGGTGTATTTGACAAAAGGTGTAGTGAGTCACCAACCACTTTTGATCAAAGATTTTTAGTTAAATAATGAACCGTTGGAATTGAATAAAACCAATTGGAGAATGTCAATAACACGAAGTTTTACCACTGTGATTTTTGTTTTAATAAGATCTCAAGTTTAAAGTGGTTTGGTTATGAGTTTTGTGAAATAACTCTAATCTATCCAGAATTTCAGAACAGTAACACCTTTTTGAAATAAGCAAATAAGAGTCTTAATCAAGTGTTCTTGGCTCCAAATAATTTTTTCTATGAAGTTTAATGAGTTAATAAGATCTCTTAAAAAGATTAGAGTCTTTCTAATTTTTTTACTATTTATAAAAAATCATACAAGAACTCTGGATAGGGAGTTGCAAATCTCTGAGTGATGTCTAGTGTTTGTCCAATTCTCAGAGATTGAATCGTTGATCTTTGATTTTCTTTTTGGGTTGGAAACTAGACTCATAGAGGGATCTTGTGTCTAAAATTCATTGAAGTCAAACCAAGGGAAGCATGCTTTTTCTATTTTTGAAGTTCTGGTCTGCTCTCTGTAATTTTCAGAATTCTGTGATAGATTTGATGAACTTTGCGAATAATGGCACAAATGACTTTTCTATAACCTAGGGCTTAAACCATGCTTTAATAATGATTAGTTAAGCTTAAATCCAGAGGTTAAATGATCCAACACAACGAATAGTTTATAGCTCACTCTTGTTTACATCCATGTATTCATATACATTCATCCATATAGACTGGCACTTGTAATTAGAATTCATTCTTGTATTAGGATTAAATCTAATCAAACTTAATTATGAGTTCCTTGTGACCATGTTGGGTCTACATCATCTATATATGGACATTGCATTGGCTCCTACTTGAGACTTGTATATCTATAGGAATGATGCATTTCCAACTAATTAGAAGGAATTCATAATTATGTCAATTCCTTTATACTTGATAGATTTAAGCTAGAAGTTTAGGAATTTTTAAAATTCAATATTATATTTTATCTAAAGCATGTGGACTAACCCTTTGTTTTGTAGCGCTATTAAGGTATGATTTCTCAAACCCCTCTTTGGCTTATTAAATTTCTTTATTTTATTGATTTTTCAACCTCATTTGCGACACCTTAGAATTAGGTATTGCCTTATGTGTATGTATGTGATTAGAGACCATTTCTTAGGGTTTATTTTCATTTGTATGCACTACACGTTTAATATTCGCAGCCGGATCCCGGGTAAGTCATCTAGTTCCCTATTTGCGCATAATCTTACTTGCTATTTGGAATTATGTGGTTTTGAATGATATTTTATCATTTGCAATCTTACACCCTTTAGACATGCTTTTGTAATGTATATATATATATGTATTAGTTGAGGGCATGCTTAGATCAATAAATTCGATTAAAAGGATGTTGAGTAGAGGCCTATCGCGAGATAGGATGAGAGGGGTGTTTTAGTCCGCCGGGCTCCTTCCTCTCTCATTCCATAATCCCTGAACCCAGTTTATCTTTGGTTTTGCAAAAGATCAGTTTGCTTTTAAAATAGTTTCTTAATTTTCCTTATAAAAATTAAGTGGCGACTCGTGTTTTGAACTTTTGAATTGAAAAAGAATTTTTTTAAAAAAGCTGTGGGTTAGAAATTACGATATCCACACCCATCCTCAGCATAGCCATCTTTCAGATAGGAATCTTCCACCATGTGTCCTTCCCTTGCATTGACATAAACAAGATAGGCTGGACGTAGGATATCCAGGGTATAAACGCTGCCAGCTAATGAAAGTCAAGTGAGTAAAATACTAATAGGGTACCACAATTAGAAAGTTATTACAAGTTATGACAATATCAAATATAGTTATACTAATAGTTTTTCTTTTCTTTATTCAACTCATCAATAACCAACCTTTAATTGTCTTATTCCGCAAAGACCAACATGCTCTAAGAATTGATAAACTACTTGACAATACAACTATATGGAGACACCATTGACCACAATCCATATCTCTTTAGGACACCACTTTGATTAGAGTATGTAAATCTATGCCACACTAAGGATGTACCATTAATCACAGTCCACATCTCTTTAGGACACCACGTCAATCAATGTACATCACTCTCAGGCACGCAATGGATGCACATTTGATCATAATCCACAGCTTAGGACACCATGTTGATCAACGTACACCACTCTATGCCATGACTTAGGCGGTCTGTCTTAGGGTTACTAATCGTAGTCCACATCTTTGTAGGACACAACGTTAATCAATGCCCGTCCATGCACCATTCATAACCCATATCTGACCTACATAGTTCAAACTCATAAAAGACTTCCCAGATTGCCGAGTAGCAAAAACCTTCTCATATAACTCATAAACACGAGAAACATTACTTTATTGTGAGAATGAATCAGCAATAGAGTCCCAAATCTTCTTAGAAGAATCACAAAATGCAATAGTAGTTGCAATATGAGATTCCATACTATGCCAAAGCCATCCCATAACTACTGAATCCTCACAAAGCCAATCCTCATATTTTGTATTTGATTTAGCAGGTAGAGTATCATTCAAGTATTTCAATTTCTATTTTCTGTGCAAAAAAACCTTAACAGCGTGCGCCCAAACAAAATAATTGACTTTGTCCAATTTTTGAGAGGTAATACACTTAGGCATATCATCATCTCTCACTAGTGCTGAGAGTTTGCTATTTGTTGGAGTTTCAACCATGATACTAATCGAGAAAAAGAACCAGCCAAACAAAGCCAAACAGAGCCTTATAGAGGGAATAAGATCAATGAAGCAAAATATCCAAAGAAAACAAAAGAAACCAAAAACAAAATAACACTAGCGGCACATGGGAGGTGGCAGAAATCTCACAACCGAGTCATTACAAGATGTCAATAATGCAGGCCTACTCATAAGGGGATAAGGGAAGCAAAAACGAGGGCAATAAGCATCGACAAAACTATCAATGTGTAACAGAACCCAGATCGAGAAAATAGGGTAATATTTTGAAAAACAATCTTCAAATAATAGAAATTATGGATAAACGACTTCAAAAATTTTTCGAAAAATCCCCATTAGACTCGCAAGGTCCAGACGATCCACAAGGCATGTTCTTTTCATCGGAACATGCTGACATCATTGTCAGAAAGGTGACGTCAGTGCCAAAAAGATGAGCTCAATAATTCTTCCTTCTTCTCCATGCTCGACTAATTCTGAGGACTATTAGGAGATAAATAATTTCGGATCTATGCTTGCTCTGATACCAAGTCAAATCTGTAATCTAAAACTTAGGGTTTGAAGAGAAAAAGTGTAATACCCTGTATTTTTGAATGTATATAATGATGGATTTAGGTTTCAAAAAACTTAAATAACATGCTTAGCGGAAAAATATGTTATTGGCGTACGAGATTTACTTCTTAATTATCTATAGATGCGTAGAGACAAGTGTATACCTTTAGGTCTTGAACCCAATTTAGATTATGTCTTCTCCCTTTTGTGTGCAGCAGCTTCCTCTAGAAAATCTTCACCCTTATGTCTCCTTGAACACTTCCCGGAAAAGCTAGGGTTTGTGGAAGCCCTAGTAGAGAGGTGGGAGGGTTTGAAAAACTTCCAAAATGTCTAGGCCTTCTGAGTGAAGAAAAACGACGAGCTGCATATTTTGTCTCGCAAGTCCTACTATTTATAAGTTTCCAAACTGACTTTTGGTTTCAATCGATTGCACTGACTTTCAATCGATTGAATGGGCCTAATCATCAATCGATTACTCTAATTCAATCGATTGATTTACCTCTATTTACCTTTCCAAGTATCCTTACGGAGCTAAGAGTGGGACCTCCTAGGTTCTTAATTATTGGATTTGACCAGTTGTTATTCCCCATGATCAAACTCTTTGATTAGCGAATTAACAAATAGACCAGTTAACGTTAACTCCACTAAATAACGATAACTGCACTCCTATGCAAAAGAACATATCCGAAGCGGTAACTAGACTTGTATAATCGTACTAATGTCCCTCTACCTTCAGTATTTGCAATCATATTCAGGTAGTTGGATAAACTATTATTGTCAACCTAAAAAATGATTAAATCTTCCATTCCTTGAGTTTCATTCATCTTTCATGATTACCAAACATGTTGATAACTACTTACCAACAAGACTACAGTTATCAGTAATCAATTTAGTGACATTCTCAAGGGAATGCTTACTCTTTATCAAAGGGAAGATTCTGTCACGCCCCGGAGCAGCAAAAATAGAGAAAAATAAATTTCCTTTTTGGGTCCATAGGGAATGACGGGTGAATGTCACTAATGATCCACACCACACAGTACTAGTCTACAACAAGAATGGTAATAAAAACAAACCGGATATAATAGCCGTTGCTTTTATTACAAACATCAGAGTTATAACAACAGTAAAGCTACAGCGGAAGTATATATAAGGTTTGGAATCAACATATGCCCAAGTAACAAACATAACAAAATAGTCTAAACATAATAAATAAACTAAGAGCTATCTCTAGATCTTCAGCTGGCGTAAACATTAGCATAGTAATCCTCCCCGACATAAGTGTCATCAGTAGGGCCACCCTCTGTGTACTCCTTTCTCGGATAGTAACCGTCATTGTAGGATCCGTCACCTGTAGAATAAGGTACAGGATAGTCTGGATGGGGGAAGGTCTAGGCAATAAAGGTCGTCAGCTTACTGAGAGCTGAGTGAGCATAAACTAACAAGGTACCAATCATCTCAGGTAAAACAAGTTTATGAAGACACGAGATAACTTCAATTTTAATAATATCTTGCTCCTCTATTCAGCGTCATTAACCAACCCTTATTGTCTTGTTAACCGAAGACCGATATCAACATACTCTTTCTAGAAAGAACAAACTCAATCGTTTAACTCTAGGGATACACCCTTATTCCGTCCATCGCTTTTAAGAGCAATATATCCTGCTCACCACATGTCATGGACTCCACGTTAGTCCGTCCCCAGCTTTTAAGAACAATATATCCTGCTCACCGCATTTCAGGGACACAACATTTCGAACAAGGCATATCATCTATTGACACGACTCAGCGTCAGCTATCATACATCCCAGCTCACTGCCTTTTAAGAACATTTATCCGTTCACCAACTTTTAAGAGCATATCATTAATCCTCTAATTTAACCTAGGACTACTTGGTCCAGTTCATTGCCTTTTAAGAACATTTATCAGTTCACCGGCTTTTAAGAACATATCATAACCAAACATCCGTTCACGCACCATTCCCAAAACTTATCAAAGCTACCTAAGTTACGTTTTATCATCAACACATGACAATTCCCAATGTGGCCTGACTACTCTGATTAAAAGAAACGGATATCAAACTTATACTGGAAATAAACATGTCACCCACGTCGTCACGTTGATCCATTATTCTTAATAATACTTTGCTTTGTTGTTATATTATCCTTGATCAACCCAAAATCGCATAACAAAAATTTGAATCGAGAATCGAACATTCGAACCCTTAATATAATAAATAGGCAAAGGAATCCAAGTTCTGCCAATACCAATTGATTGGAATAAGGGTCCAATCGATTGGTACAAAAATCATAACAATCGATTGAGGAAACTAGCAATCGATTGGGATGTCAATCGATTGGAATTCTATTCAATCAATTGGGATAAGACTGATGGCAATCGATTGGGAATTATACCAATCGATTGGTACTTCGTCTTCTCCAGTAGTTTGTTAAAAATAGCATATATAAACATACAAAACATGCATTTACATATCTAAACTTCATAACATCTTGTAAAACATCAATATAAAGGGACCAAGTGAGTTGTAACTCACCTAGGGTGCGTTTGGCTGCGTGTGAGCTTGAAAACCCAAGCTTTCTCTCTTTCTTCCTTCTCTTTCTCTTCTCTGTCTCTCCTTCTCTTCTTCTTGTTCTCCTTCTTGTTCTTCTCTTCTTCCTCTTATTCTCTTCTCTAGAGAGTGAGTGTGTGTGAGGGTGAGTGTAAATATAGATATAGATATATATATATATATATATATATTTATCAAAAGATATGTGTCTCTCTCTCTTGAGGCTGTCAAACTAGACCAAGGGCCAAAAATGAGTTCATATATATAGAAGTTGAGAGTGCCACATGCCTAAAGCTCAAGCAAAGAAGAAAAGTTGTCTCAGCTTATGCCAATCGATTGGTAAAGATGGCAATTGATTGGTAACAGATATTTGAAAGCAATCGATTGGAATAGATGGCAATCGATTGGTATGTTACCACGTCATGAAGTTTAGTCGGTAGGATGGCAATCGATTGTGGTAGATGGCAATCGATTGGTAACCAAAAATTGTCAATCGATTAGGAAACGAAGGCAATCGATTGGTATCTAAATTTCACCAAAAGAAAAGGAAAGTTTATATAAGTATACAGAACGAAGTTTTATTTATGAATACTCTCCAAAAATTCAGGGTATTACATCATCCACCACCCATTAAGGATTTCGTCCTCGAAATCGAAAACCAACAAGTCAAAACAAAAATAGAAACTTCTCCCGCATCTCTGACTCTAGCTCCCACGAAGCTTCTCCTTTATCATGATGATTCCACTGAACCTTGACCAATAGAATCTCCTTGTTCCTGAGTTTCTCGATTGCTTGATCTAAAATCTACACTGGTCCTTCGTTGAATGTAACATTGTCGTTGACTTCAATATCCTCGAAGTTGATCTCATGTGCTGTGTTATGAGCACATTTCCTCAACATACTGATGTGGAAAGCATTGTGCACTCCTGACATCTTCGGCGGCAACGCAAGGCAATAAGTAACCTTCCCAACACACTCCAGAATCTCAAACGGTCTGATGAATCGCGGCGATAACTTGCCTCTCTTCTGACCAAATCTGACGATGCCTTGAACAGGTGAAACTTTGAGTAGTACGTGATCTCCAACAGTAAACTTTAAGTCTTTGCGTCGCTTGTTAGCATAACTCTTGTGTCGGGTCTGAGCTGTCTTCATCTTCTTACGCACAATCTGAATCTTCTCACTAGTCTCTCGTACCATCTCTGGACCAAGAAGTTGAGTATCTCCGACTTCACTCCAACACAGTGGCGATCGGCAATATCTTCCGTACAAAGCTTCGAATGACGCCATCCCTATGCTCAAATGATAACTGTTGTTATAGGCGAACTTAATCAAAGGTAAGTGCGTCTCCCAATAACTCTCAAAATCAATAACGCAAGCGCGTAGCATATCTTCCATCACTTGATTGACTCGTTCAGTCTGCCCATCGGTCTGCAGATGAAAGGCTAAACTCAGGTTCAATGTTGTTCCCATTACTGTTTGGAGACTCTTCTAAATCTCTGTAGTAAAGCGCGGATCTCTATCTAACATAATAGAAATAGGTATTCTATGTAACCGTACTATGTGCTGTAGATACATTTGGCTCAAACGGTCTACTGGATACGTCATACTATAGGCAATGAAATGTGCCATTTTTGTAAGTGGATCCATGATTACCCAAATAACGTCGTTCTGCTGTGACTTCGGTAATCCTACCACGAAATCCATGGTGATGTGTTCCCATTTCCATTGAGGAATTTGTAACAGTTGCAGTAATCCAGGTGGTTTCTGATGTTCTGATTTTACTTGTTTACAAGTAAGACACTGAGACACATACTCTACTATTTCTCTCTTCATTCCTTCCCACCAAAAATTCCTCTATAAATCTTTATACATCTTTGTACCTCCTGGATGAATAGTCATTCGTGACTTATGTGCTTAATCCAATATTTCTTTTCAGAGATTTTTTTTGTCAGGTACACAGAGTCTACCTTTACATTGTAAGGCTCTGTCTGTATTAATACTCCAGATCTCTGGTTCCTTTGCTGACATCTTGGCAAACCATAACTTTAAATCTTCTGCTGTTAGTTGAGATTCTATGATACAACTGATCAAAGTTGGCTATACCATCAAACATCCAAAATGTTTTCCTTCCATTGGTTCCACTGGCTGAAGCTCGAATTCAGCTAATACTTCTAATGCTTTCCATTCTCGAATTAATAATGTTGCCATCATTAGTCAAGGTTTACGACTAAAGCATCTGCTACGACATTTGTTTTACCTGGATGGTATTGCAATGAAAAGTCTTAATTCTTGACTAACTCCATCCATCTTCACTGTCGCATGTTCAACTCCTTCTAAGAGAACAAATATTTCAAGCTCTTATGATCGAAAAATAGATCAAACTTCTCTCTATAGAGATAGTGTCTCCAAATCTTTAATGCAAACACTATTGCTGCTAGTTCCAAATCATGGAACCTTCAACTGTCTTGATTCGTAAGCAATCACATTCCCGTTTTGCATAAGTACACATCCAAGTCCTTGGTGTGATGCATCACTGTAGATCACATACCTTTCTCCACTCTTAGGTATTGCGAGTATTGGTGCTGAAGTTAATCTTTCCTTTAACTCCTGAAATGCACTCTCATGCTTGTCTGCCCACTCGTACTTCATCTCCTTCCTTGTCAAATTTGTCAAAGGTCCTGCTATCTTGGCAAATCCTTCTACAAATCTTCTGTAATATCCTGCTAAACCAAGGAAACTTCTAACTTCTATAGCATTGGCTGGTCTATTCTAGCTTAAGACTGCATCAATCTTAGATGAGTCCATTGCAATACCGTCCTGAGATATAACATGTCCCAAGAATTTGACTTCCCATAGCCAAAACTCACATTTGCTGAACTTTGCATACAACTTATTATCTTGAAGTGTTTGTAAAGAAATCTGGAAGTGTTCCTTGTGATCTTCTTCCGTCTTCGAGTAGATCAGTATGTCGTCGATGAATACTATAATGAATTTATCCAGATATGGTCTGAATACTCTATTCATTAAGTCCATGAATACTGCTGGAGCGTTCGTCAATCCAAAAAGCATAACTACAACTCATAATGCCCATATCTCGTCCTGAATGCAGTTTTTGATACATCATCTGGTCGAACTAATAACTGGTGATATCATGAACGTAGATTTCTCTTGGAAAAGATCTTATATCCTTGTAACTAGTTGAATAGATCGTCTATCCGAGGAAGTGGATATCTGTTCTTAATCGTTACCTTGTTCAACTCTCTGTAGTCTATACAGAGTCGAAGTGTTCCGTCCTTTTTCTTTACAATAGAACCGGTGTTCCCCAAGGTGACGTGCTTGGACGAACAAATCCTAAATCTTCAATTTCTTGAACTTGCTTCTTCAATTCCAACATCTTAGTTGGTGCCATCCTATATGGAGTCTTGGATATCAGCAATGTACCAGGTACTAATTTCACACAAAAGTCTATTTCTCTTTTTGGTGGAAGTCCCTTAATATTCTGGAATACATCCTAATAGTCTTGCATGGTAGGAATCTAATCCATCTTGAGTTCCATACTATTACTATCGATCGTAGCCAAACTACTCGCAAGAAATATGTCGCTTGCCGGCTGACACTGGAATCTAATCGTCGATCGTCCTGGTATTGAAAATACAATCGTCCTAGTAGGGTAGTCCAAATTGGCACTATACTTAGTCAACCAATCCATCCCTAAGATGATGTCGAACTCTAACATTGACAGAACTACCAAGTCTGTTGGAAGATTCCTATCTTCTAGAGTTAGTGGGCAATCCTTACACACTTTACCCAACTTAACAGTCATTCCCAATGGCAACACATCATTAAGTACTAGCTTAAGTGTCTGGGATTCTAAACCCAACTGACACCCAATCTTAATAGCAATGAAAGAACGTGCGGCTCCAGTATCAAAAAAATCTTTAACTGGACCATGAAAATGTATAAGTGTACCTTTTAAATGCTGCTGTTTGTTAGCATTAAAACCTGCTTCCCCTGGAATTCTAGCATTTACCTGAGTCTGATCTGGGGGTCCTTGTATTCCTTGAATTAGTGCCTCATAGTATCCTCCTCATGGTGCACGACAATCCCTACTTAAGTGCCTTGGCTTATTGCAGTTGTGACAGACAATGTCCGACTTGCGATTTGGCCTGTGGGTAGTGCAGTTCCTTGCAATATGTCCTGGCTTCCCACAGTTAAAATAACCTCCGTCATTTGGTGGCAGAGCTGTAAGTAGTGCCTAAGGTTGCGATCCTCGCAGTTGATATTGCTGGGATCGAAGATAACTCTGCTGGGGCTTCCTGGTTCCTTCCCAGGTTATTTTGTTTCCTTGGAAATTTCCTTGAGATCTCCACCATTGGGTATTCCTCAGCGGCTGTGTTTGGAAATTCCTCTGTTGGAAGTTCCTTGATGGCTATGGTCGATTCGTCTATGGTCGCTGTACTGGATATGCATCCTTCTCTAGACTTACAACAAGTTTGACCAGTCCTTCAAAACTCTAGTTTAGGTGACCAATCATTATATGGTGAAGATGGGGATTTAGTCCCTGGTGAAATCTTTTTACCTTCTTCTGCGGTGTATCAATCATATGCTAAGTGAATCGAGACAGTCGCTCAAACTGTGTAGTATATTCTCTTACCGTCCAATCTCCTTGAACTAAACTCATGAAATTCTTCTCTTACTGATCCTTTTTGTCTTCTGGAAAGTACTTTTCCAGAAATCTTCCCTTGAAGTTTTCCTAAGGCATTGCTCTCGCAACGTTCATTCCTATAGTGGCTCGTTCAGCTTCCCATTAATCTGCGGCGGCATAGGTGAGCTGGAACATAGCAAGACGACGCTTCTCTTGTTCGCTTCATTACAATGCTTCAAAAATCAACTCCATTTATCTTATCCATTGTTTGGCTTTCCATGGTTCTATTAGTCCATCAAATTTCTCGGGATGTAACCCACGAAAATTTGCCAGTAACTTGTCTCCTATTTGACTTGGCTGGAACGGTGCTGCTGGAGGTTCAACAGGTCATTGATTAGTAACATTGCTATAGGTATCTCATACATGCTCCGTCCTCTGCATCAATGCTTCAAAAACTCTAGATGGGTCCATTCCTTCCGAAATAGGTGCTCCAATTCATGCTTGGTGATTTCTCAAGGGTCCTACCATAACGATAATGAGTATTTCCTACAAGAGACACATCGATTAGCTGAAAGTCTTCTCGCAGAAACGAAACCAAGATAGGGCGAGAAGCAACAAGAACTAAAAGTTTTACAAAACAACACATCAAAATAACCATATGATCAATATCAAAAGTACTGCTCGTATATAAATCAAAAGATGTATCACATAGAACACACTAGTCAAACTGTGTACCATGTGAGACAAAGCTAAAACAGTACTAAGGTCAGCTATTTACAATACTACGGCTACTATTGATAATACTTATACAAAGTTATGGTCAAATAGCTATCCCTCAAGCTCCCAAAAATTATGTGGACAACAAGTCTTGATATAAACTAATCAAAAACTACCACCCCTATAGATACTGACTCAAAAGTCGTCAGCATCTGATCTTGCTGCTGGTGCATCATCCTCGGTGCAATGTCCATCTCTACTGGTGGATCATCCTCAGCTGGTGCTGCTGCTCCTCCTACTACCATCCCAATATCCCAGTCCTCGACTATCATGTAGTCAACCTCCATCTCATCAAATGCTGGCTCGACAACATCGGCGATCAACTCAGCAAAATCCCCAACAATTGCCATAGCATCTGCTAACGCAACCTGTCCTATCGAAACTCCAGCTGGTTGTTTAACCATCGCTGCTACCCACTCGGCTGTCATATTGGCAATAGCTTCCATATGAAGTACAGGTCCTGTTGGTAAATCAAACACCACAGGTATCTCAGGTATGGCTACCTCCTTAGGTTCCACTGCAACGTCCTCCAAAATCTCATCTTTGACTACTCCTAAGTCCTCCTCAACAACAACCTCCGGGTCCTCCTATGGATCCTCCTCTGGGTCCTCATCATCCTCAAATGGCTCGATGTCCTCTGTAGGATCCTCTTCTGGGGTCAGCCTCTACCATCAGCTCGGCCTCTAGTGACTCTGGCTCCTCAAACTGCTCATGTGGCTCTGGAATGGGTACCTCAAGTACTGGTGATGGTGGTGCTACTACAGGTGCTGCCTCAATAGGTCCTCCAAGAATTGCTCGAAGCTCAGTAGCGTCCATCTCCAGCTTACTTTGGATCAAATGTTAAATCTCTTGATAAATATCTCTGCCAATCCTCGCGGAATGGTAAGCATCCATATGCATCTGGGTCGGGTGAGTCCGTCCATGAACATAAAGGGTCTTCCACATATCCTCCTTCAAATAATGACTAGCTATATGTGTAGACACCCCAATTTTGACCGACCGTCGAATTTAGGAGAGTGGAACCTCCAAGTCCAATGATGATACGGACCGAAAAGATTCGAAGTATTCCAAGCTCTTCAGAAAGTTCTCCAAACGCGATTAAATTTCGCAGAAAGAAGAAAATACCAGGTATTTAGGAGAATTCAGATATGAAACACAATTTTCGAAAAAGATCTTCAAAAATAAATTGCTTTGGGAAAAAGAAAGACCTAAAAAGAGAAGCTCAACAAAACGCGGCACCCGACAGAAGTCCGCGACACTCAACGTGTGCCGGACAGCATTCAGTGAGTCACGCATGGAATTCGGTGAGTGCCGCACGGCATTCACCGAGTGCCGCCGACATTTTCTGACTGCCGTTTGCTTTTAAAGTCCGTATTTTGTGGTACAATACGTATGTGTAGACGGATAAAAACAAAAATCTGATAAAGTAAGGTTGACGAAAATACGGCAATCAATAATTTGTCGTGGCATTTGCTAAGAGCCGCGCGACAGTCACGGAGTACTGCGACGGCAGTCGCGGAATGCCGTGGCGGCACTCACGGACTGTCGCACAGCTTTTTGGACTGCCGTCCTGGGCAGCAGTCTGCCTAATTTAAGAAAGTACGCATTGTACCACCAAATGAGAGATTTACACCTATTTTTTGATCCGAAATTCACTGAAAATACTTGGTTATTTTGCCTATAAAAGAGAAGGGATCTTCCTTGGAAGGGAGAGAGGTGGGAATACAACAAGAGCTACCCACTATATTCAACACAATACACAAAATAGCCATTACTCCACCAACATATTTTTGGAGAGAAAAGAGAAGAGAGTTTAGAGAATTAGGAAGAAGAGCTTGGAAGATCTTCAAAGAAAAGAGAACTTTGAGGATAATTTGGAGGTGATCCTCTATGCCATAGATTGTTTACTTCTTCTTCTTTTGAATTTCTAATCCTAAAATCTCTTGTTATTTTCTTTGTTTGTCAAGCAAGCTTAGAAGTCCTTATTTCTAATTCTTCCTTCTATTTCTTTGTATATGTTCTTCTCTTGAGAGTCTTAGAGATCTTCAATATCTCTCTTGATCTCTTGAATATGATCCTTTGAATCCCATGTAAAGCTTATGCTCTACATGAGAGTCAAAATTTGATCATCACTTTATTTCATATAGATGGATCCAAGTCCATACTCATGACTTGGATCCTCTAAACTTGGTATCTCATGAAGTCATTTCCTTATTCTCTTTGAAGCTTAGGAGCATTAGTCATGTCTTTATCTCCCATGACCATCAAATGGTAGGAGAAAGTGTTCTTTTTTGAGTCTAAGCCCATCTCCATGGTTTAGAATCCTCATTTTGAGATTTCATGAAGTCTATTCATACTTCATTTGAAACCTACAAATACAAAGGTCTTTAGCCTCCAATGACCATCAAAAGGTAGGAGGAAATGGTTTAGTTTAAGTTCAACTTCATGGTTTAATGGTTGGGGTTAACAAATAAAATTGAACTTGACAAGTGAAAACAGTGAGTTCACAAACTGTTTTTGACCAAAGATTTTTAGTTCGAAATCTAACCGTTGAAATCAAGTGAAACCAACGGGAAAGTGTCAATAACATAATGTTCTACCACTGTAATTTTTGTTTTAAGGTGGTTTCATGTTTAAAATGGTTTGGTCATGAGTTTTGTGAAGCAACAACAATCTGCCCAGGATTTCAGCACAGCAACACTCTTTTGAAATAAATAAATCGGGATTTTAATAGATTGTTTGTGACCCAAAATAATTGTTTCTAAGCAGATTAATGTGTTAGGAAGTCACCCTAAAAAGAACAAAGCATTTCTGATCTTTTTGCTATTTTTAAAAAATCGTGCAAGAATTCTGGACGGAAGGTTGCAGAATGCTGAGTGATGCCTAGTGTTTTCCACATTCCCGGAGATCTAACTGTCCAAACCTTGATTTTATTTCTGGGTTAGAAACTAGACTCACAGAGGCATAACATATCCAAAAATCATTGAGATCCAACCGTTGGAAGTATTTTATTTCTATTTTTTAAAATCTGGTCTGCTCTCTGCAATTCATAAAAACTGCTACTGTTTTTGTCTAATCTTATTCATTTCAACTCAAATGATCTCCTAATGTCTTAGGACCCAAGTCATACTTTGAATAATGATAACTTGGCTTAAACCCAAAGGCTAAGTAATCCAAATTAGTGAATAAATCCATGTTCTATTCTTATTCACATTCATTCATTCATGCACATCAATGCTTATGATTAGAACTAGCCATTGAATAAAGTTGGATTCCATGCTTAATAGATCTAAGCTATAGAATTGGGAATGATTTTTTTGATATCATATTATTATGTGAAGCATGTGGACTAATATTTGTTTTGTAGCGCATTTGAGGTACAATTTCCCATCCCCCTTCTAGTTTATTTCATTCCTTGATTTTATTGATTTTTCAACCTCATGTGCGACACATTAGAATTAGGATCTTGCCTTATATGTATATGTGATTAGAGACTTTTTTTTAGGATTTTCTTTTGTTTGTATGCATTGCACGTTTAATATCGCTGCTGAATCTCGGGTAAGCCCTCTTGTTCCCTATTGCATGTCATATTGTTTGCTACTTGGAATATGTGGCTTATGAATGATATTTTGTCATTAGCAATTTTACACCCTTTGGACATGCTTTTTGTGATGTATATGTATATATGTATTAGTTGAGGGCATGCTTAGATTAATAAATTTGATTAAAAGGATGCTGAGTAGAGGCCTATCGTAAGATAGGATGAGAAAGGGTGTTTTAGTCCGACGGGCTCCTTCCTCTCTCATTCCATAATCCCCGGACTTAGTTAATCTCTGGTTTCTAAAAAGATCAGTTTGCTTTTAAAATGGTTTCTTAATTTTTCCTTTTAAAAATTAAGTGGCGACTCATTTGTTTTGAATTTAAAATTGTGGAAAAGAATTTTAAAAGAAAAGCTGTGGGTAGAGAGAAAACCTGTGATACCCACAATATGACGTACACGATCTTGGTAATGCTCTAAGTTAGCTAGCTCCACGGTATTCCCATGGATCATGTGTCCTCCATAAGAGTCATCCACAAATCTATGAAACTCTAGATCCATGCTATCCTGTAAAGAAAAACTATCAATCGTCAAAAGGACGAACTTATGTCAAACTCATATCTCATCTCAGAAAATCTTAAATGCTAGGACCAGATGGTGCGGAATCGTTAATGAACAAAATTATCCCAACTTGGCTCTGATACCAAAAATCCTGTCATGCCCCGGAGTAGCAAAAATAGAGAAAAATAAATTTCTTTTTTGGGTCCATAGGGAATGACGGGTGAATGTCACTAATGATCCACACCACACAGTTCTAGTCTACAACATGAATAGTAATAAAAACAAGCTGGATATAATCGCCGTTGCTTTTATTACAAACATCAGAGTTATAACAACAGTAAAGCTACAACAGAAGTATATATAAGGTTTGGAAGTAACATATGCCCAAGTACTAAATATAACAAAACAACCAACCAGATCTTCAGCTGGTGTAAACATAAGCATAGTAATCCTCCCCGGCATAAGTGTCATCAGTGGGGCTGTGGATATCGCATTTTTCCTATCCACAACTTTTTTGTTTAAAAATATTTTTAGATTCAAATTCAAAAACGAGTTTCCACTTAATTTTTAAAAGGGAAATTAAGAAACCATTTTAAAGCAAACTGATCTTTTCGGAAACCAGAGATTAACTAGGTCCGGGGATTATGGAATGAGAGAGGAAGGAGCCCGGCGGACTAAAACACCCCCTCTCATCCTATCTCGCGATGGGCCTTTACTCAACATCCTTTTGATTAAATTACTAATCTAAATGTGCCCTTAACCAATATATATATATATATATATGTATACATATACATTACCAAAGCATGACTAAAAGGGTGTAAGATTGCAGATGAGAGAACATCACTCAAAAACCACATATTTCAATTAGCAAGCAGTATGATGCGCATTTAAGGAACTAGAGAACTTACCTGGGTCCAGCTGCGATATTGAAATGTGCAATGCATACAAAAATAGGAAATCCTAATAAAATGGTCTCTAATCACATATATACACATAAGGTAATACCTAATTCTAAGGTGTCGCACATGAGATCAAAAAATCAATAAAATTAAGAAAATAACCCAAAGAGGGGGTTTGAGAAATTATACCTTAATATAACTACAAAACAAAAGGGTTAGTCCACACGCTTCAAACAAGATATCAAATAATTAATCCTAAGCTTCTAGCTTAAATCTATCAAGTATAAAAGAATAGGCATAATTATGAATTCTAATATCAATCTATATGGATGAATGTATAGGATTACATAGATATGAAAAAGAATAAGCTATTGGATTATTCCTTGATTTGGATTATTCCTTGACTTGGATCATTTAGCCTCTATATTTAAGCTTAACTAATCATTGTTAAAGCATGGTTTAAGCCCTAGGTCATGGAAAGATTATTTGAGCCATTATTTGCAAAGTATACCAAATCTGTCCAAAACTTTTGAAAATTACAGAGAACAAATCAAGGCTTCAAAAAATTGGAAAAGCATAGATGTCAATGAATTTTGGATACGAGATGCCCCTATAAGTCTAGTTTCTAAACCAAAAAGAAAAATTGAAGATCAACGGTTCAATCTCTGGGAATTGGACAAACATTAGACATCACTCAGAACTTCACAACTCTCTGTCCAGAGTTCTTGTATGATTTTCTAAAAATAGTAAAAAAATTAGAAACACTTTGATCTTTTTAGGGTCCCTCTTAACACATTAAACTACCCAAAAAATATTATTTGAGGCCAAGAATACTTGATTAAGGTTCTGATTTACTCATTTTGAAAATGATTTGCTATTCTGAAACTCTGGACAGAATATGGTTGTCTCACAAAACCTATGACCAAACCATGTTATCTATGAGATCCTACTAAAACAAAAATTATAGTGGTAGATCTTTGTGTTATTGACACTCTCCAGTTGGTTTCATTCAATTCCAACGGTCCAATATTTAACTAAACATCGTTGATCAAAGATGGTTTGTGAGCTCACTGCACCTTTGTCAAATTTTATTTATGTGAAGTCTATCTCTCAAGCCATGGAGATTGGCTTAACCCAAACTACTTCTCCTTCCATTTGATGGTCATTGGAGATATTAGAATAACTTATAACTTATGGATTCCAAGAGGATATAGAGAAGATCCCATGAAATCCCAAGTTTGAGAATCTAAGTCATTGAATATGGACTTGGGTCCATCTACTTATTTACAAATGATGATCAATCTTTGGCCCTCATGTGAAGCATAGGCTTACATGGGATCAAAAGATCAAACTCAAGAGTTTTCAAGAGAGATATCAAAGATCTCCAAGAATCTCAAGAGAAAAGTACAAACAACAAGAAGAAATGAAATAAAGAAAACTAAGAGAACAAGTGCTCTAAATCCATCAAAGAACCTCTTGGAAGAAAACTTGTTTACTTCAAATTCATAGATGCTTTTGACCTAAACTAAGAAGAAATAAAAGAAAACTAACAAGATTAGAGTATCACCTCCAACTATCCTCAAACTTCTATAGTTTTAAGAACTTCCAAGCTCTTCTTCAAGCTCTAAAAAAACTCTCTTTTCCCAAAATTCTCTTTGTTTTCTCCTTGAAATTCCCCTCTCCCAAAAATAAGTAGTAGTAGTCCCTTGTAATGGGATATTCATCCCCTATATATAAGTAAATTTTGGAGGGCTATTTCAGTAAATTTGCAACAAAAACTCTAATCTTGGACATCCTTTTGAAGGTACAAAACGTACTATTGCAAAGCTAGTAGCAACAAAAATACGGCACTCAACAGAGATGGAAGCGACACTCACTGAATGTCGGCACGACATTCACTGAATGCCGCAGACAACTTAGCGGACTGCCGCCTTTTCTGGAATTCGATTTTTACGACATTTGATGCATTTCCACAGCTATCAGTGACTGTCGTTGCGGCACTTACTGACTGTCGTACGACAATCAGAGAGTGCCGCACTGGCAACCCGTGACTGCCGCAAGCTGTGCCATGTGCCATTTTATTCTATTCTCTCTTTTTCTTTTCAAAAGGTTTTCTTTGAAGCATTTTCCAAAATTGGTAGTTTACACCTGAATTATCTTGATCACTACGTCTTTTTCTTTTTTCTGTGAAAATTTTATCACAATTGGAGAACCTTCCGAAGAGCCTGAAACACTTTAATTTTACCGGACTTCGTCATCATCGGACTTGGAGGTGATACTCCCCTTAATTTGATTGTTTGGTCAAAATCGGGGTGTCTATAGAGGCCACCCTTTGTGTACTCCTTTCCTGGATAGTAACCGTTGTTGTAGGATCCGTCAGCTTCTTATGAGTCAAACCTCTATATTATTTTATTTTGAAAATAAAAATCCCCAGCAGAGTCGCCAGATTGTGGACACGCGGAATCGGTCGTCCACTCTTTTGTTTTTGTTTGAAATTGATTTGGATCAAAGAAAGAAAAGGAAGGTCTGTTGAAAACAAATACAGAGTCGCCACTTGGTCTTTAAGGAACCAAGAAACCTAAATTTGACTCACCCAAACAGATAAAGGGTACCGACCTTTCATACCAAAGAACATGGCTCGGGGTTTTGGTACGAGAGAGGAAGGAGCCTTTGTCGCGACTAAAACACCCTCAACTCGCCCCGTCTCTCGACGGGCCTCAATTAGCATCCAAATAATCATCTTATACTATGTTTGGTTCGACAATTAATATAATGATCATAAATTACATCACATAAGAATCTTGAAATGGAAGATCAAAAGATAAGATATCATTTATAAGATCTAACCAAGTATCACACAATGTAAAGTGAAAGATCACACAAACAAACCTAGGAAAAATCGTCTAATCACATATCAAGTAATTAAGTTTTCCTAATCTAAAGGGGACATGAATTGTTCTTGAAAAAAATAAATAAAAGAAATCAAAATATGCTTAGCAAACTAGAATGGTGCATGTTAATCTTTGAGAAAAGAAGACCTCTCAATCCCCGGGACGGATGAGAAAGGAAGATTAGATCGAAAGGGGACGCATGAACATATGATCAAATTCATTCCTTATAATCCTCTTAGATTAGGAATCATTAAAACTCCAAATCTTGCATGGATGCAATGTATGATCCTAGAATGTGCAAAGGTTGTAGTGTGTTTGTGTATATGGACTTTCTAAAGTGACTTAGAAGTCTAAAATGTGCATGAATGCATGGAGGAAATCATCATGGGATATGTACAAATGTAATATGGACTACTTCCTAAGATATGAACAAATTTGGAGTGCATGTAAGCATCAAATCAAAGAATAAAAGTAAAAGTATACTTGCTGTGAATAGTGGACAGAACAGTGACTTGATCTTATGGAAATTGAAAAATAGGGATAGAAATGTTTTCAATGCATGATTTTTTATGGAGATCATCCTTATTGTGTCTAGAACACATCAAAAATCCAATCCTCAATAACTATTACGGATTGAGAGAAATTATATAAACAATGGAGGTCACTCAGAAACAGAGTTTGTACTGTCGACTGATATGTTAAAAAATATTATAAAATAAAAATAAAACATCTAGAGGCCCATATTATACAAAAGGTTTTCTAAAACATTGAAGTTTAAGGGAAAAATAAGTTGGGACCACTCTTGTTGGAAAAGTTTTCTAGAAAACAAGTTGAAAGTCAACCAAGCTGCTATGACAGTAAAGACAGAATGTTTGAAAGGAATGTTTGGACAAAAATGGACCCCTTTCAAGTGCTTTCAAGTCAAGCCAAAAATTATGGGTGTTCTATAATGAGTTAGGAAGACTTTCCAAGTGGTCTTGCATCCATACCTTGAGTATTGAACTCAGAATAATTCTTTGAAATTAAACAACTCACTGTTTTGAAGATTTTTTGAGAGAAATAAGGTTTATTTCTTGGAATCCCAATATTGGGGTTTTAGAGGGGTTTTGAAATAGGGGTTTTGAAAGTATATTTTTAGCACTCAAAGAGGATTAAAACTCCTTAGAACATCAACATCAAACTCATTTGGAGAACATCCAAGATTGTTGGAAAGTCTTTTTTATTTTGGAAATAACCTCAAGAATACATGGGGATGTATTGAGGTTGTAATCATCATCTATCAAACATGTTTTTGAGGTCAAGAGCTACTATCCATAAGGATTCACTCACCTCAAACTTTATGTCCTTATCTAGATGATGATGAACTAGTAAGTAAACAAGAAAAAGAAAAAGAAAAGGAAATCAGATAAGAGGAGATGAACATCAAAGTAAACAAACAAGTATATAGCAATCAATAGATGATATTCATGATGATTTTGGACTTGTAGCTTGATATTTCACTCATATATGGTGACTTTGGACATGGAAGTAGCTTTCTCTGTCATAAATACCCAAAAAAAATGGTAGTTGGGTGTATTAAAAGTGAAGCAAATAGAAGTAATGAAGTAAAAACAAAGTTTAGAACTCACTTTCTTGTTGGAAAATCAAAGAAGGAAGCTTCTTTTCTCTCTACTCTAACCTTATCTCTACAACTTTCTCTCTAAAACTTTTCAAAGCTTGCATTTGACACCCCCAAAATGAGAAGTCAAGGGGGGTTTATATAGGCCAATTTGGGGTGGTTTTGGGGTTTTAGAAGTACTCCCATTGGTCCCAAACAAATGAAAACATAGAGCTACGTCGTTTTGGTTTCTAATTAATCAAAATGGACCCCCAAAAGAAATTGCAAAAATTGACTGTTCTAGAGGAGAGTGCCGCAGTGGCACTAGGCCTGTGCCGCAGCGGCACTAGGCCTGTGCCATGACGGCAGTGGGCCAGTGCCGCGGCGGCATTGCTCCTCATTTGTCCAGATAATTCTTTTTAGGCCCCTAGAGGTCCCGGTATTCGCGAAAAGGCCCTATTTTGTCCAAAATTCACAAAAAATGCACACGAACTCTAAACTGAGCTTGTGATATACCGTTGGAAAGGTAATGGAGTCTATTTTCCGTAACAAATAGTTCGGAGATAGGTCACTTTGAAAAGTTTTGCGGTATTCGTGATAAAAGCCAATTTGATCGTCTTTTTCACCTTCGAAAATTCATAATAAATTCGTTTTAAATCCAGAAATTTTGTACGATATACCATTGGAAAGCTATTGACCTATAGAATCTATGAAAAATATTTGAAAAATGATATAGTGCTCCGGTTTCAAAGTCAACTTTTGGTCAAACTAGTCAAATCATGGACCTCCAAAAAGTTTTAGGAACCTCTAGGAGCTCCCAGGAGCTGACATTTTTGTATGTTTTTCTTTTGAAATTCGTTTTAGTACCTTTTACATGATCTAGCATGATCTCGAAACTTTTTGGAAAATTTGGACGATTTTGGTAAAACCTTGGTCAAACCTTGCTCAAATCGGTCAACAGGAACTTTCTGGGAACTTCCGGGACTTCCAGGGGTCTCTGGGAGCCGACGATTTCATCTAATTTTCTTTAAAGCTCATTTTTACCACTTTTCTTACAACGCAGTATGTTTTCAGAGCTTTTGGTCCCAAATCTGGGAGTTTCCAAGCTTTCTGGGGTATTTTGGTCATTCTGAACATTTTGAGAGATAGAACTAACTTCCAGGAGTCCTTTTTGAGTCTTTTTCGATCATTGTGAACCACCAAGCTATGGGTCTCCTAAATCTGATAGCCGAAAAAATGGGGTGTCTAAACATACCAAGTTACCTTTTCCTCCAGCTATGAACCCTTTTGGTTGTTGCATATAGATGTCCTCCTCAAGATTGCCATTCAAGAATGTAGTCTTGACGTCCATCTGGTAGATCTTATAATCTAGGCATGCAGCGATGGATAAGAGTATTCTAATGGACTTGAGCATGGCTACCGGTGAGAAGGTTTCCTCATAGTCAATGCCCTGCCTCTGAGTATAACCTTTCGCTACAAGCCTAGCCTTGAAGGTCTCAACCTTTCCATCAGATCCTCTTTTGCTCTTGTAAACCCACTTGCAGCCAATCGATTTAATAGATTTAACCCAATGAGCTGAGTCTACATCAGCCATTGCCTCTTCGTACGTGGTAGGATCAGATTCAAATTCTATGGAGATAGCTTCAAAAGCTTATCCTAAGAACATGTATCTATTAGGCTGGCTGATAATCCTCCCACTATAATGAGAACTGGTGCAAAAATGGGCGAAGAAGTGGTATTTTCTTATCTTACATCGTTATCAGCTGCGGGTAGGACTGAGGGCTCTCCTTCTATCTCTCTCAGATCTATCCTTCCCTTAGGTTTATAGTTTATGATATAATCATCCTCTAAGAAAATAATATTCGTACTAACAAACACTCTCTATTCTCTTGGATCATAAAAATACCATCCATAATTACCCTTTAGATACCCTACAAAATAACATACTTCCGATCTAGAATCCAACTTGCTCGTCTTTCCTTTTAGAACATATTCCGGGTACCCCCATATTTGGAGATGTTTACAAAGAAGGCTTACTCCCAATCTACATCTCTCATGGTGTCCTGGGAACAGATTTGCTTGGTACTAGATTTAGTATGTAAGCAGCGGTTTCCAAAGCATAACCCTAAAAGAATAATGGCAACTCTGAATAACTCATCATCGACCTAGTCATGTCTAACAGAGTCCGGTTCCTTCTCTCCGCTACAACATTCTGCTGAGGCATACGAGGTGTAGTTAACTGTTACAAAATCCCATTCTGTATGAGGTGATCAATAAACTTATTAGAGAGGTTCTTGCCACCTCGATTAGATCGAATGGCCTTGATATGTGTGTCTAATTGCTTCTGCACTTCATCCCTAAACTCTTTGAACTTTTCACAGGCTTCAGACTTGTGGTACATTAGGTACATATATCCATACCTAGAGTGGTCATCAGTAAATGTTATGAAATACTCATAACCATTCCGTGCTCTAATATTTATAGGTCCACACATATCAGTATGAACTAATTTCCCTTTACAGGAAGGGCCTTTTGGTCCAACAATGCATTAGTCTTATTGCCCTTTACAGGAAGGGCCTTTTGGTCATCTTATCCTCCAAACAAGACTCATAGACTTCCATTGGTTCGAGAACCAAATCACGTAAGACCCCTTCTTTGACTAGTTTGCCAATCCTATTTAGATTGATATGGCCAAGCCTCATGTGCCAAAGCCTTGTTAGATTAGTGGAAGGTTTCTTTCTTTTAGATGGTACAATTACCATTGAGTTATTAAGTTCTATATAAGAATCTTTAGAAATGTTTGAAGTAATCACATACACACCGTTTGATTTGACACCAGAACACACAAAAGAACCATTTCTTTTGATCACAACTTCAGTTCCGAAATGAAAAGAATAACCTTTAATCGATAAATTTGAAACTAAGATTAAATTACATCTCATTAAAAGGACGTAAAGTACATCTAATAAAATCAAAACTTTATTGTCTAAGAATTCTAAAGCTACTACTCCTATTGCAACCGCAGAAAAGGTTGCGTTAGATCCTAGAGTCAGCATGACCTCCCCATCACTGCATTTCATGGTTGATCTGAACCCCTGCAACGAATTACAGATATGGTTAGTCGCACCAAAATCAATGCACAAAGTTTTTCCCAGAGTTTGTGCATCAATGTTGGCACCCAGGGTCTCAAGTTCGTTCAAATAACCAATCATTTTTAAAACATGTTCTTTGATTGGAGTCCCTTCTGACATCTTGGCACTCATTATCTTCTGTATAGCAACCTGTTTGGTAGGTCTGCCATGATCCCCAAACATCTCTTTTAGGGTTTTAATAATGGCATTGGCAGAATCATTTGACTGGTATTGGTGTTGCAACACATTAGCCATAGAGGCCAATATGTAACAATGAGCCATCCCATTCGACTTCTTCTATTTGTTGAACTCACGTCTAGCAGCAGCCGAAGCATTTGTAGCAGGTTCTTCGGGGAATGGGGTGGTGATGACATATATGTGATCCTCTGTAGTTAAAATGATGTCAAGGTTTTGTTTCCATTGAGTGTGGTTATTTCCAGTTAACTTGTTCTGAGTGAGTATAGTGGCAAGTGGACTAAATGCAGATCAAGACATTATGATTTACTGAAAAAAAAATCAAACAGACAAAATATATATAGATATCAGAATTTGACTATTTGAAATAAAAGAATCCTTAAAAACTCTTATTTTAAAACAATGTCGTCGAAATATCGAAACGAAAGAATAAATCCTCTGTGTGGTGGTCAATGTTCAATCTTTCGATTTATCATGACTTGTCCGCTATGCAACTCTTGCAAAATAAGTTATGACTCCCGAACCCTTTTGATTTCTAAGTTTATGAATAATGCCCCTTGTGGGATCCCTTATCCATAGCTTATCTATTGTATACCATTATCTAGGATCCAATCACAACCACCTCTAGTAGCGCCTCATATTGGTGGTCACCTTCTAACACGTCTGATTGATCCTATCCATAGGAAGTTCACATCTAGTAACCAATGAGTAGTGTACCCCCCTGTATGGAATGATCACCCCTGGCGAGGTGACACAGAATGCACTACTTATCTTACTGTGAACCGTTAATGGAAGATTGTGGGTGTTATTAATAAGACCCTCTCCCACTAGTTTTAATAGTAAAGGATTTTGCTTTTAGAAAAAAATGTTTCTACACATTACCCATAAATATCCAATGTTTACTAATGCGTTGAAAACTGTTTTTGATTTTTATTTTAGAAAACTTGTTGTACGTGCATGCAAGTAGTAACAATGTATAAAATGCCAATCACAAACCAAGCACATAAAACAAAAAACTAAAATGAAATAAAAACATCCAAACGATGCCTCTATCTTTTATGGCTCTATCTCCATAGATCCTCGTTCTTGGTTTGATTGCCTCCAACTCCATCTTTATGGACAACGGCTTGTTCCTCCATCTTCATGGATTTTCTAATTCTATTACATTGGTCCTATGCTTCTTTTGATGCTTACAATTTATCTAGAAATAGAAAACAACAATAAAAGAAAAGAGGGTAGGGAAACCGGTGCGACTTTCCTATTCATAGGATTGAAGTCGCATCGCCCTTTACACATGCCTTAAACTAAACCAAAAATTAAAACACACCAATCTCAAATATTTCAATACAATAATTTAAATCGTCGCAACTTGGTGCCATGGGAGATAGAAGACTTATCTTGCTGCAAGAGGGTTAGTTGTACACACAACCACACACAAATATAACAAAATATATGACCATTAAAACTGCTAATTTAATTGCATACACCATAAACTCTTTATGGAAGTAATTAGTACTCTAAAACAACATCTCTGGTTTTCTATCACAGACTGGTTTAAAATTGTCAGAACAGTAAGTAAATCATTTTAAAACCTTTAAAACAGTGAAAAAGACAGCTGGACAAATAACCAGTTTCGATCAATCGAAGCTTGTTCGATCGCTCGGAACCTGCATTGGTTCGATTGACCGAAACTCTTTCGATCGGTTGAACACAGAAAGTTTTAATCGATTGAAACTGCCATGCATCCAATGCTATCACATATTTGTTTTCTGCTGCAGAAACAGATCTGTGAGGATGCAATTTCAAAAACAACACTCAATACTAACATGCAAATCAAACTAGTATTCCAAAACGCATCTATAGATCCAAACAAGCGTGGCTCTGATACCAATTGTTGAGAAATTAGGTTTAAAAATTTATTTAAACGCGCAGCGGAAAACAAAGTTCGAAACTTTATAGGTAGCCCGGATCTACTACTCGTTAACTCTATAGATGCGTATATACAAGAGGGAGAAGAGTTTATACCTTAGGTCTTGAATCCAATTATGATTTTCTTTTTTATTGATGGTGCAGCAGCCTCTACTAGGTTGTCTTCATCCCTATGACTTCTACGAATGCTTGCCAGAAGGACTAGGGTTGGTGGGAACTCTATTAGAGAGGATAAAGAAGGTTTGGGAGCCTTAAATAGTTTCTGTAGCTTTCTGGGCGATAAAACGGTGATTCAAAATTTTCTGTACGCAGCTGACCTATTTATAGATTTCCAAACCGACTTTAAGCCTACGATCAATCTAAGTGACTTCGATCGATCAAACCTTCGATCGATTGAAGGTTTTTCAATCGATCGAACTTATCTAGACTTCAATCGATCGAAACACTGTCGATCGGTCGAACTTGTCTTGACAAGATCCTCAAGTGCTCTTCCAAGTATCCTAGCGGAGCTAAGAGTGGGACCTCCTAGGCTCTTTATTGTTGGCTCAGACTAGTTGTTAATTCCCATGACCAAACTCTTTAATCAGCAAACTAACCAGCTGGTCAGTTAATGTGTACTCCACTATAAAATGATAACTGAACTCCAACGCAAAAGAACATATCCAAAGCGATAACTAGACTTGTATGGTATACTAATGTCCCTCTATTGCCAATATTCATAATCATATTCAGGTAGTCGGATAACTGTTACTGTCAACTTGAATCATGATTACTTCTTGTATTCCTTGAGTCCCATTCACCACTTATGATTACCAAACATGTTGATAACTACTTATCAACAAGACTACAGTTCTCATTAATCAACTTGGTGGCATTCTCAAGGGAATGCTTACTCTGTATCAGAGGGTAGATTCTATCTTGACAATATATGTTCACAACCCTACGAACATGACATACCCAAGATACCCAGGTGTTGATCTTTTATAGATCTCACTGATTGGTAAGTTAAAGCAGCCACATCCACAGTCTGTGTTCATAGTCGTCTGAAGATTGAGAACATGTACCTTATACAAGTTGAGTTCCTATTGACTATTGACAATCTTAAGTGTCAATAGGAAAACTCAGGTCTCACTGCACCAAATTGGCCAAATTGTCATACCTATTTTCGGGCGATTTGTCACTGTCCTAGACAGTGACAAATGTTGTCACGGTTTTAGACCGTGACAACATAGAAATGGTGACAAAAACACCACATTGTCACAGTTTTGACAGTGACAAATTTTGAGGTAGTTTGTCACCGTACCGGACTGTGACAAATTTCACTATACAACTTATTTTTTGGATAAATTTGTCACGGTTAGGGACAGTGACAAATTTCAAGATAGTCATAGATGATCTAAACCACTCATTTAAACTTACTCAATCTCAATCGTCCAGCCTCTATTGATTTAAATATCTCAAGTAAACCCCAATATCATTATTCTTCTCCTCATCTTCAATGAGGCAATGTTTCAGCCTCCAAGTCCAAGGTCCAACCCTCTCACTATACTCTTTCTCTCTCACTCCCTCACCTTTTCTTTTTTCTTTGTTTCAGCCTACCACCATCACCGCCTCACGTCGCCGCCACCATCACCTCAAGATGTTGCCGCCGCCACTATCTCCTCTGGGCACCGCTACCACCATCGTCGTCGTACGCTACTTCAACCATCACCTCTAGACGCAGCTATCATCACTCACCAGATCCGACACTTCGTGAACCACCACAGCCAAGGTAATCTTCTCTTCCCACTTGAATTTTCTTCCTTCTTTTCTTTTTTCCTCTTCACATCCATAGATCTCAACTTGTATTTGAATCTGGAATTTTGTTGTGCGAGTGTTAAGTGTTTGGATGTGTTTTTGTGTTTAGACCCAAAAAAACTATGGTCTTACTGCTCTGGTTTGATTTATAAAATTAGGGATTTGATTTGTAAAAAATGTGTTCTCCTCTATTGGGAAATAAGAGGGGTATAACAAGTTATCAAAGCAATGAACATATTTTTTGTGGAACATATATATATATATATAATATAATTGTATTTCCACATGAATTTGTATTTATTTCCATTGGGTGTGTATAGGGGCTCTTGGTACGACTAAGTATACCTTAGTCTTACATATGATGATAAATGATGAGACAAAGAAGAAAAAACAAAGAAAAAGAAATCTGGGCCTCTTCGAGGGAACCCAGATCCTCCAAATAACACTTCAAATGTTGAGAGACAAACTTCAGGATACTCTTTGTTCACTTGGTCTAAGCTTTTATAAGCAACTAGTACAATTTATGTTCAATAGTTGTGATTAATAAAATTTATTTCTGTTGAGCAAAATAATTGTTTGCTTTGAGCTTCCTTCTTCGAAAATCTAAACGTTTTTATTGTCCACTTGCAATGTAAACTCATTTTGTTTTCAATTTTTTTTCTATGAGATTTGTTTATTTGTGATTCAATAGGTTTTCAGAGATTAAATGTGTATTAGTGTTTCAATTATTTGTTGAATTTTCATGTTTGCAAATATAACTTGCATCATTTGTTTCAGGATAGTGCCGTAAGTCTCGGGTATTTAAGTTAAAATTTTCCTATATTTTTTCGCCTACCTTGTATTTTATTTTTTTCCCTCTTTCTTTTTCTTAATCCTTTGTTTGGTTCATGGATTAAGCAAGGAAGAAAACTATAAAGAAAACACTTCAAAAGTTGGAATTCCCAGGTACTTGCACCTTCAAAATTTTCAAGCACTTGCTTTAATGCTATAGTTGAACTTAGGGACTAAATTACCTCACTTTCCCTTCATGGAAAATTCAATGATACATGGTAGTGATTTTGGTTATATAATTCATTTGAAGCTTTATATTGGTTTACATTGTCACCTGACTTTTCTGCAAAAAATCAGTTAAGAAAAATGAAATATGTGGTAAAGCAGCTGATTTAAATGACTGCAAGTTGAAATGTTTCCTCTGATTTATTACTATTTTTTTTTCATCATTTATAAGTTTAGCATAAGTTGGAATTAAGGCTTTAATGCTTATAAAAGATAGTGGGTGTTTGAGTTATTCTATTTGGAGTTGTCTTAACATGAGAAAGCTTATAAAAATATATAACTGGAGTTTGAAATTGCAGCAGCCTTGAGAACATTGTTGTCAAAAGTAAAGCTAGGATTCTTGCATGATAGAATGTATTGGAAGTTTGGATATACTACACAAATGAGTGATGCTTTGATTCCCAAATCTTGAATCTCAAATGCTTCCCAAATACATGTGGCGGTGGGGCCACCTTCAATAATGGTAGGCCCACTGGATTTTGATTGGAGGATGTTGATGTGACCATTATTGAAGGTGGCCCAAACGCCACATGTATTTGGAAGCATTTGGGATTCAAAATTTGCGAAGCAAAGCATTACTCTACACAAATTACGCTTGTTAGTTCACATTTACTAATACTTTTACACGTGGTTGACTATGTTTTTACGTTAATAAAAAATAGTCAAGTGCTCCAAATTTGTGATTGATCTAGTCTGGTTTACCAATGCTATAGCTTTGCTATTTAGTAATTTCAGTTTGTGTCCATTGTATTAGTCTCATATGCTAATTAAAAGTTGATTTTTATTTTTATTTTTTTGTTTGGACATCTTTATTTTAATTTATCTTCAGTTGTTGTTTTCTCTTATTTTCTTAGTTTTTCTAAAAGCTATTATTTGGCCCCTTTTTCATGTACAAGTCTTGAGGCTTTGTGGTGATGGTAGATTAGTGCTCCAAGTCCAGAGGTTTTGAGGTAATTTTCGATCCCATTCCTATTGCACTTCAATTTAAATTTCTTTTTATTTCTTCTTAATAATTTTACAGTAGCAGTAGATAATTTTGACATCAACCATATGCACTCATACCTTTTAAAAGAATCTGTCAAAATAAATTAAAATAATTGAAGGAAAGTGAAAATTCTTTCCCACTTTTTGATTTATTTCTATGCTTCCCATCGACAGAAGGTAAAGCACTGTTAGAACTTCTCCATTCAGTTTCATGCTACATAATACAGTAATGTACAAACTGTCATTAAAAGAAGAAATAAACATTAAAAAGAGTTCGTTATACATTGAAACGTATAGAAAACGCAACGTAAATTCTTACCTGCACATTGTAATAGGATACCAATATAATGTTGCGATGGCTTCTTTCCAATTCCAAGAAGCCTTCTCCCGGGATCTGAGGCCTAAAAGTTAACTGGGTTTTGTATTGCAGTGTTTGTTTGGGTTATTTCTCCTGCATATGGCCAGAATCAGATATAATGGCTTGATTGGGTTTTAAGCGAAAGACAACTAATTTGTTATATTTAGGGTTGGGTTGTGATCAACGACAACCATCTCTTTTTTCGTCTTTAAACTTATAAAGTGAAAAATCCTATTGTCTCTGGCCATATTCTTGACTTCAAGGGGAACCGCAAATTGGCATGTTGCTTTGTGTATTGGTTGTGTTTCAACGACAACCATCTCTTTTTTCGTCTTTAAACTTATAAAGTGAAAAATCCTATTGTCTTTGGCCATATTCTTGACTTCAAGGCGAACCGCAAATTGGCATGTTGCTTTGTGTATTGGTTGTGTTTCAAATATTTCTGTTGTCTATTTTTACCCTTTCTCGATGCTCCGTTTGGGACACATACACACAACTAACAAATGGTAAAAATTAGAAACTGAAGAACCTATTTGCGGTTCATCATGAGGTAGGATTAGATTGCAAGTTAGGCTGATATAGTTTTTCTTAAATCAGTGGTAAGCAAGCTGAAGCTTTGGCCAAGTAAATGTAAGTAACTGAAAGACTTCATTACCGGATCAAAAAGATAATTATATAAAACAGCCTTATGGCAGTACAACCTTAGTAGGTATTCAAAATTCAAATACTGCTTTAAGAATTCATCCCTAAATTAGCTCTCTTTTTTTCACCCACTTTATAGAAATAGAAAGGTTACATAAATTGCAGTTGCTGCCTTAGTAACTTGAAGGCTTATGAAAAATGTTCCCACTCTTTTCAAATTCTATTGCTCTACATGCCCTCTCATTTCTCCAAGCTTTTCCTTAATCATCCACTTAGAGCCCGCTTGGGTTAGCGATTTAAGTAATCATTTTTGGTATAAGAGATTTTTAAAAATGCTTCAAATTGTAGATTTTTAAAGAAGACTTTTTTTTAGCTTTGTAAAGGGAATCAGATTTTTAAAAAGCTATGAAATTAAAGCTAATCCAAACGGTCACAACTTTTTAGACAATCACGTGTAAGTGATTTTGAACCACCAAAATCTATCCCACATGGGACAAGTCAATTTATTTACTTTTTCCTCGCCACAATCTGATTCTCTTTGTGCATTACAACTGGTGTTATGGCTATGTTCCCATTGTTGACTTATTTATTGTGTTCTTCCACTAGTTCATTCTTTTGCCTTGCTAGCTCTTTTGCCTTGGATTATACAATATCACAAGATTCATTACAATTAATACATAGAGCCCGTTTGGGATGTGACATGAATGGGCTTTTAATCATTTCCACTGTGGATTTTGTGTTTTTTTTTTCCAATGTTGAAGTTTTAAATAGGAGTTTTATCAAAGCTTTACTGATGGCAGATTCTGCTGAGGATCTCAGATGGGTAGGTGATGATCCAAGAATTCCTCGTCAAGAGGGTCTAGTTGAACAAGGCCGGGGAAATAAGAATCACTTGAATGACGTTGGTCCGGGTGCTGGAAGAGGCAATAGATCCACAAAGGATCAATTCAAAATGGAACTTCGACCAACACAAAATGGGGTTGGAAAGAAGGCTTCGGACGAGATTGAAATACTTCATACAGAGACATTGTTAAAGGAGGTACTTCACCGCCTGAAGCACGATCTAACCTACCACCTCCATGAAGCATGACCTGTATGGCTGTGTCCTTTTCAAGTATGGATTTCTTCTTCTTTTTCTTCTTCTTCTTCTTCTACCCCTTCGATGCCCTAAATTGCAAATGCACCAAATCTGTTCACTTGCTGTTATAGCATTTTTTTTTGTCAAAATTAGTACTGAGATTTGTGTATGTCAAGAATGGTATACCAAGATTTGTGTGTGTATATATATAGTGAAAAACTAGTGTATGAGATCCCCTTTCAAAAATTGTTGCCCCATTTACTTAGATACATATAAATTCTTGCCCAAAATTCTACAAAATTGCATTTCATCACACTGTCGGTTTTCACTCAAGCCCGAATCGACTCCACCCGAACCCGATGAGTCGGTCAGTTATGTGAATTCAAAAGTTGTTTCCCCAATACTTTGTTAATTGTAGCAAATAGATTTGGTATGTGGTACCGCGGACCACACTCTCTTCAGTTGTTGTAGATGGCCTCTACTATTTATTAGTTGTGTGCAGGTTGTTTATGTGCTGTGTATAGTATTTATGTTGTTAATTGATGATCATGTAATATCATGTAGTTTTTGGATAGAACTCATTGTGTTCCTTTGATGCTCTAATTAACTAAATGGACCTTTGATGGAGGAAGCATAGGCTATCAACATAAAAGGGTAGTTTTCAGCAAAAAAAAAAAAAAAATAGAAAAGAGTAGTGATTGGTCTACCCTTTTTTTAGAAGCATCAATCTCCAGTAGCAACTTAGACCCAAATAGTAATATTAAAGAAACTATTTGCAAACATAGATCCCCTCTGAAGAAACCCATAAACTTGGAGAAAGAAGTACATAAATGTTTTGAATAATTAAAACTACACCATCCTACCAATCCGACATCACCCATTTACTTATATTTCCATTTGAATATTTTGAAACTCAATTTTACTTATATTTCCTTTGAATAGAATCTGTAAGCTTATAACTCTCAGAGGAAGAGCATATTGATTTTTATCGCTAATGAAGAAATCAAAACACCCACATGGAGTTTGAAAATGTGAAATCGGAACTAGCTAGGAAGAACTACACCATGTTTGTTAATAGCCTACTCATTCTTTCCTTTTTTGCCTTAAGCTTGGACTATGCGTTTAAAGGTTGCCTCTCTCTTCCTTTTTCCTTTACATTTCCAACTTCAATTATGTCAACTTTCATGTAGGGTGGGTTGCAGAAGCAACATGCATCGTAAGCATGTAAATCTGCTAATGGTGAACTCTCCCTGCTAGAATTTCAAAACTTTACTCTCATGCGATGCATGTTGAAGAAGCTATCCTAGAATTCCTCTAGTTGGCATGAATTGTGAGATTTGTTGTATGTTCAATGTTTGTCATGATTAGCAATGCTAAACATTGTCAGCATGGTAGTGAACCAAAAGGGGGAAAGATTAAACCGCCCTTAAAATAGGCAAATGTAATTATATTCAAAAACTATAATTATTCAAATGATACGAACCTGTAGGTGTGACTATTAAGTGGTCCAGCTGCCTAAATGCCAACCTAATTTTCTTACTATATTTGGCTATTTATAGGCTTAAAGGCAATGTTTGCTGATCTTGGCCACTTCTCATATGCTGCAATTCAGGTACTTCATCGAATTTTCTTTTCGGGCTCTAGACCTCTCGTACAACAAATTTAATTTTCTTGTAGAATTCGATTTGTTTTTTTTTTTCCCTTCTGTTTCGGCAAACATTGTCTCTGAATAGCATATTGCATTCCAATATTTTGGTCCTTTTCATATATACAAATTGTTTAAGAGAGTTGAAATTTGATTTGTTAATGATTACCATGAAACCATTCTATAACTTCTACAATTATCATACTAGATTTTGAAATCACTTTGCCATTGTGAAACTTTCTTGTAAATTTACTTTTGTGTAGTTGGTTCCTTGTCTTTAATTGTGCTAGACTTCCTGCCACATTAATTTCACGGTCTCTTTATTATATGCGTGAGTTATGCAAGCCATTCTTGCTTTGCTGGCAAATACAAGTGCTGCCAGTTCACTTGGAACATATTTTCTATCTCAAATCTCACTGATCTTTTTAGACATGCTCAATGAGTACATGTATAATTTCCAGTCGAAACTATGACATGTCAGATTTTCTATGTGAAACTATTTAGACTTTATATGTGAAACTTTTACAGTAAGATCATGTCATATTTTATTTTAGTTATGAACTGTACGGGGGACTAGTCTGATTCTTGAATATGATTATTGAAACAGTTCAGTGAAGAGGGAAACCCTTAAGCTCATTGAGAGATTCTTAGACAAGGATGAAGATCAACCTCAAATAGAGAAGCAATTTGTGCCTCCGATGATGGAACATGTCCTTGGTGACTACGCTAAGAATTTACCTGATGCGAGAAAATCCGACATCTTATCACTCTTTGCCACAATAATAAACAAGTACTATGATGTTTCTTATTGTCTGTTGCACGATTTTCTTTTTTCCTACTAATGACTGAGAGGGAAGATGTGTAGCATTTGCAAATGACTTCAATTATTGGGAATGTTGTAATTGAATAAAGTTCTTATAGGTTATCCTATTAGATAACACAGTCATGTTTTGTGGTGATCTTACAATTTGTGTTTATAAAATGTTGTCGTATTGGATTACTATTTTTGTTATTTATGTCAAGTAAAAAAGTAATAGGGTGGATTATTGCAAAAATAAAATTGTTTTTTTAAAAGAAATTCCGATTTGTCACTTTTATAAACTGTGACAATTAGAAAAAACCGTGACATTATTTTTTATATATTAGTCAATTTTTTTTTAATAATTTTCACAGTTGAAAACCGTGACTAATTCAATACATTGTCACGGTCATATACAGTGACAAATATCGCACATTGTCAAGGTTTATGACTGTGACAAATAAATAAATTGTCACTGTTGTAAACAGTGACAAAATTGTGACAATTGAAAGTGATATGTTACTTTTAAAGTGTAACAAATGAACCGTGACAAAGGCCATTTGTCACGGTGTTGGACAGTGACAAATATTTGTGTCACCCCCGAAAATGTCATGGATTTGACCATGACAAAGGGCCTTTGTCACTGTCCTAAACTGTGACAAATCGGCCATTCTGGTGTAGTGTCTGTCAATGCACTATAAGCACTAGCATATTAACTAAGAATTAAACTCTAGAGAATGAGATTCATCACTCCATCCAGTGGTAGTTAATTATGCTACAGTGTAAAGCTGATGAGATATCTAGTCTCATAATCCATTGTGACAAATTCTAAGTATCAAAGAATAGTAATTCGTATCTCGCTTGTATGTATCTCATACACACACGAATTGAAATATCAATGTCTATATTTTGAAATATCAATGTCTCATACATAAAGTAATGGTTTGAGGGCACAAACCAAACACTGGTTCATAACTTAACGTAGGACAATCACTAGTACAACTAAACCTAGTGCTATGATACCAAACAATCCCTATCATGCCCCGGCGTTGCAATAATTAAGGGAAGTAAGCTTCCTTATCAGACCCGTAGGCTCGTAACAAGTTACAGATCTCATGATTGTCCAAACACCAACTTAAATAAAATATCAGAGTAATAGTAGTAGTGGAAATATTCTTAGTTAGCGGAAGCAACTTCAGAGTCTTACAATTATCCATAATCCATAATTATTTATTATAGTCATCCCAAAATTAAAAGAAACAGAAGCTTAAGGCCAAACGGCCGATAACAACAACATAATATAAGATAGATAATAAAATTCCCAGCGAGAACCGAACAGCTTCAACACGAGCTCTTCTTCAACTGGCAAAGCCCCAGCCTTCTCCATCGATGTTCTTCTCCTCATGGTATTCTCCCTGCAAAACAACATCTCCAACACCTAGAACTAAAGCAGTTGGACATGGATGTTCAGGGTCACACGCCTTTCAGTTGAAAGCTGAGTGAAGTACTATAAAGCACACACAATATGAACATATATGCGATTTACATTATCCCCGTCTTGCCCAGGCATTGTGATAATTAAGGGAAGTAAGCTTCTTTATCGGACTCGTAGGCTCATAACAAGTTACATATCACATGGTTGTCCAAACACCAACTTAAATAAAATATCAGAGTAATAATAGCAGCAAAAATATTCTTAGTTTAGTGGAAGAAACTTCGAAGTCTTACAATTATCCATAATACAAATTTATTACAGTCATCCCAAAATTAAAAGAAATAGAAGTTTAAGGCCCAGCGGTCAAAAACAACAACAACAACAACAACAATAGCAGCAATATAATGTAAGATAGATAATAAAATTCCCAGCGGGAACAACACCTTCAACACGAGCTCTTCTTCAACTAGCAAGGTCCCAACCTTCTCCGTCGATGTTCTTCTCCACATGGTATTCTCCCTTCGGAACAACATCTCTTACACTTAGAACTAAAGCAGTTGTACACGAATGTCCAGAGTCACACGCCTTTCACCCAAGTGAAATGCTACAAACACACACAATATGAACATATACACCATTTACATTATCACTTAGAAGTTATCGCGACGTTACGCATATTCTCGCCCAAAACCCAATGTTCTTCCTGACTATGCAACCACATCAATGAAACACTGTCCAACACAATGAGCATGAATCCACCATGCCAATTACACACAACTTGATAGCACTAGCTTCTGTCCACGACCACAACAACACTGAACCGACGGTACTAGCTTCCTTCATACTCCACACAACTCATTCTTACTGACACTACTTATGGCCACACATGACCTCTAATTCATTCACATTTTTCCACACGGCCACACATGACACCCAAATGCAAATTACAGCCATACATGGCCCTCTAACTTATTCGCATTCTTCCACATGGCTACACATGATCCTCAAATGCAAATTACGGCTGCACATGGCCCTCTAATATCTCGCTTAGCCCATAATTGGCCCTGACTCAACACCAACATAACACAACCAACCACAACATACTGTCGACAACACCTCATGAAACACAACTGACATCAACAACATGAGGTCACACAACTAATGCAAACATCCATAGAAAAATTGGCGAGGTTATTCAACATAGCTATGCAACTCAACCACGCACACACGTCCGTCAACACACTTATTCATTGTCAGTACATCATGCACATATTATTTTTCATTACGTTATTAGTGATTTGACCCGGCGCATTACTACTATCGTCATCAAACTAAACATAATTAAAGTGCTAGCAGAATTATAAAATTAACATGTTAAGAAGTTAACATCTACAACATGAATTGATCATTCGCTTCAACATTATCCTATACATGGATTACTATATTAAGGATGGTATTGCTCCATAAGCATAAAGTACAACTTGATATAACACATAACAATCATACATGTACATAATCATTGTACATCACTCAATGTATAACTAATGAAGTTCATCGTACAACACATATAGCATGAAAAAAAAATATTCAAAACATTGTCAAGCTCGAGCACTCAGACCACTCGAGCACTTCAGGCTCGAGTGCTTGCACCACTCGAGCATTCCAGGCTCGAGCGCTCGCGCTTGCTCGAGTGATCAGGTTTAGCAGTTTCTAGCAGTTTGTTTTACTCTTAAAATATATCTATGTCTTTGATACCAAACATTGAAATCTTAACTCAATACTGACATGCAACTTACAAAACATGTCATTCATGAACATATACACATTATACATGAGTTATAGCATTCACAAAGCGATAAAAATCAAATAGATCATGAGATTTATGTAAACTTGAGGAATAGATGAAGATTATGATGTTCTAAAGCTAGATTATGTTAAATCAAACACATGAAACTCAATTTTACAAATTACATATGTATATAGACATAATGTATGTGAGTTGTAATACTCACAAAGATGATCAAACTCAAAAGGATGATGATAATATATGTTTATAAAGAAGATGAGGATGATGGAAATAGTGATGATCTTGAGCTTAGGACTTCAAATACTTGAAGGATTCTTTAAGTTTTAATAGCCACAATTTCAAGGACTTGAAAGGACACCAAAAGTGCAGCAACCAAGATGATTACAAGCTTAGATCATGAAATACAAGTGAAGAATGTGTGTTTGTGTATAAACTAGCAAGAACTCTCCCTCACATCCAAAATGGATGAAATGTTGTGGTATTTATAGAATAATAGGACCCCAAGGGTGAAATAGTCTTTTCATACTATTTAAACCCTAGCGCTCGCCTCTCTCGAGCGCTCGGGTTTGTTAAATCTAAAAGGTTTTGGTTTGTAATCATGAATTATGTTATGAAATGTATGAACACTCATAAAATGTCAAGCACTCTCGAAATTTGATTTATATACATAGAAAAATATTAATAACATATATTCAGAAATTACATTATCAATAGCAAAAATTACGGGTGCTACAACTATTGAGATCTTACTTTTTGGAAATGTTCCCTAAGACACGTATCTAACGTTCTATAAAAGGATTTTAACCCAGCCCATGTTTAAGACCACTTTTGAAAAGTTTTATTAGAAGTCACTGAATTTGGAAATTTGATTATTGGCATTTCTTCTTATTTATCATGCATATCATTTTCTTGCTTGGTTTTTTTTATTGCAATGCTGGGGGTATTCTTTGGTGTCTTAGTGTAAAAAGTTGAATGCCATGGATCTAGACTTCAATTTTATGGATTTGCCTCGTCTACATGTGGCCTAGTGCCCATGTATCATGTGCCCTTCTCTACCGTTCTCTTAGAATTTTTCTAGGTTTACAACTTTTCTTTCAATGACACAATTCCTTTAGGATAGTCTCCATTTATATGCTTATATGTTAGAAACATCTTATCTAGGATTATTGCATGATTGCATTTTACATTTCCTTTCTTTTTTGCTTTTATGACTCCGTTTGAGTTAACTCAATGTAAGTTCTCTTGTTCCCTTTGCATATCATGGCTCATTTCCTTTATTTGCATCGGTCCCGATCTGGGCTAGCCACTATGAGTATACTTCTCTATTATATTGTACGTTCATCCAATTGCTACTTGGTTTAGTCTCTTGAAATGATTTTCATTATATGTACTTTTTGCCATGTATGTATTATCTAGTATGTTTGAGGAAACAACACCTATTATGAATTAATAATAAGGACATTTGAATCAAGGCCTACCATTTGGTAGGTCGAGGAAGGGCGCTTTAGTCCTACTCGAGATCCTTCCCCTCTAGTACCAAGACCCCCGAACTTGTTTTTGGTGATGAAGGGCGAGCAACCTCATTCAATTTTGGGCGAGTCAAAATTTGGTTTCCTAATTTTCAATAAATATTAGGTAGCGACTCTTTTATCTTTTGGATCATCATAAGTTCAAGATTCTTGAACTGTGAGCCTTGGATCCATCCCAGTACACTTTCAAGATTGATAGAACTTCATTATTAATCCTCGTGCAATCACAGAAGGTAGGCCTTGGGATCGGCGCAGTCCGATAATCTGGCAACTCTGTTGGGGAGAAACCTCCAACTTCTTGTTCTTTGAGGGTTCGACTTGAGCCAATGAATATTCTTGTTGTAAATTTGATAATCGTGTTATTTCTTCCTAAATTTGCACTTGCATTGTTCTTTTACCACGACTGCTTGAGACCATTGCCTTGTGGGTGGAGGGCCCGCTTTCTTCCATTCATCAAGAGACTTTGGTAGCATGTAGTCATCATTAGCCTTGTATTGCGTGCGGTATATGGAGCCTTTGGTTTCCTAATGGACCCTTTTTGAGACTAAAACCTAGCCTTTGCATATTGTTTCCATAGAACCCTTCAACTAGGATCTTGATTCTCATCTTTGATTAGGACTATGTGATGAATTACTTGCGATTGCCCGTAAGGGATTATGTGGATGATGAGGACGTGTATGCGAATGCATCCTCAAACCTTGTATGGTAGATTCCTCTAGGGTAGTATGGTCTTTGTCTAAACACCCAATCATTAATCAAGGATAAATTTTAAAAATTTTGGAAATACTAGCACTTCTTTGAGCAAACTCCAAAATTTTGAAAGTTTCGGGATTACCCCTTTCAAAAATGCACTTTGAAATTCACTATGACAAATCTTTTCAAAATTCTCCCTAGATTTTAGAGGATTTAAATTTCCTACCCTAATTTTTAAGAATCATGATTTCACACCTCAAGCATTGATGGTTCAACTTATTTTTGAAAATTAAAAAACCCCTCATTCTCTTTCCAAGATTTTCATGAAAAATTCAATTTTGAAACCAGAGCCATCAAGAATTTCAAAGTCAAAATCCTTGATAATGATTGGATTAGTAAGATAATTAGCATACTCAAGGGATCATATATGTTTATGTGCTGATATGCTTGGTCCAAGCTAGATTAGGATGCATTTCATGTAGATTAGATTACATTTCATTTGCGGTGCATGCTCTACACGAGAATTGCATATACGACTCACGAGTGCGACACCTCTAATATACCTTCAAGAAGAAAAGAATTGTTTTCCTCAAAATTTTGAAATTTGAAACAGTCTTTTAGAAAATTTCTTTGATTTTAGAAAATATTTTTGAAAAGGAAATGATTTTCCATCTTCGTAAATCCACTTTTGTAAAAACTATTCTTTGAAAAATTCTTTTGAAATAAGAAACCTGATTATTTGAATTTTCTAATAAAATCATAATAGAAGATAGGAACCAAGGGTACTCCTTCTTGGGTTAGAGCTCCAAATAGTAGACTAGTTAAATCAGAATCCGGGTCAGTATCAGTTGAATCAGTCAGAATGGCACATCATGATGAATTGGAAGCTAGGTTAGCCCCTATACAAGCAGCATAGAATCAATCTAGGGAACAGTTCACCACTATATTGTGTATGATGGAAAAGATGAATACTACGCCGCAGGCTGATAAGAATGATGAGGGTCAGTGTGAGGATCCAGTCAACAACAGGGTTCAGGGGATTGATCAGGAAGCTAGGAACAAGGTTGAGAAATTAGAGAATGTGATCAGGAAAAGCTACAGAGTTGATGAGTATATGCTAGATCTCAAGGGGATGTTCGATGAACCAAAGCTCGAGCTACTGGAAAAATTCAAAATGCCTGATATAGATAGATTCAATGGGACTAGAAATCCAAAGAGCCATCTTAGAATGTGCATTGGAGCCCTACAACTGATGGGAATTGGACCTAAGTTGATGTCTCAGGTATTTCACCGAACTTTGACAGGTGCTGCATTAACCTAGTACCTCAATCTTGAGACCACAATTGTTAAAGATTGGGAAATACTCGCCAAAGCCTTCATGGTACAATACTCATATAACCAGACCTTTGATATAACCACCAAAGATTTGGAAACTACCCGTCAGGAGTCGAGGAAGTCATTTACTGAGTTCATCACTCATTGGAGAGGAAAAGTATCCAGGATGACAAATAGGCTAACCGAGAAAGAACAAATCCATGTAATTGTAAAAAATCTACAACCTGAGTATCTGGAGAGGTTAGAATTATGCCCATTAGAACATTTGAGTAGTTGTTCGATGTAAGAACCCACATAGAAGATGACATTAGAGAGGTAAAGATCAAAAGGGAAAGATAGAACAACCGATATAGAAAGATGGAAAGGCTAGTTTATCAGTCTATCAACGTCACTACATTGGCTCCTTAGTCATTTCAAAGAGAACGTCAAAATGCCACTGTTGCTATAAGGAATCAAAACCAAGGGCAGTCGAGAGAGAAAAGGGAGTTTTTCAAATTGTTCATGTCTTTAAGCATAGCTCTCGCAAGAATGTTGGAAAAAGGATATCTAAAGAAATTGGAACCTAAGCTAGAGCCTGATCCACTTCCAGCTGGCTTCAAGACTGAATTCTATTGTGACTTCTAAAAGAGCCACGGACATAGCATGGATAGATGCTAGAGACTCTATCATGAAAATGAAGATTTAATTAAAAAAGGGATCATCTCCCCTCCTCCTTTTTAGCCAAATATTTAGAAGAATCCACTCCCTTATCATAAGGGAAACCTGCAAAATGTCAACTTTGTAGAAGAAGGGTCTAAGATATATAACCCGATGGCCTACATCACTCCCTTGGATTAGCCAGCTGATGTTTAGCTCCCTAATAACACATAAATTTGCATTTTGAAGAATATGGAAGAAGAAGGGTGAGTCGAAGATGGAGAAGAAGAACTAGCATTCGAATAAGAGATAGCCAATGGAAATCTTGTGATTGAATGGTGGGATTCTATTACCATCATTGACGATTCAATCTGTTTTGAAGAAAAAAAGCCCATAGAAGTAGTCACCAAGAAAAAATACACTGAGACGATAAAAGAATTGGTAGAATTCATAAAAAAAATCTAGAGTATAAGGATGATGACCTCATTGCAATGATGGATAAAAAGATTGGTGGTATAAGGATGAAGATGTTGCCGTTAATAATTCCACAAACCACTTGACTCATTCTGTACGCCATTTTAAACCCTATGAGGTGGAAAATTGCATAAAGGAAGTGTGGAAAGAAAAAGAAGTCAACAAAGCTAAAGAAGCTGACAAAGGCAAAGCAATGGAAGAAGAGGATGAAACCATAAAGTAGTTGAAGAAGATACAGGCTTTGATCTCCGTTTCGGGTTTATTGATGACCTCTCATAAGCACAGGCAAGCTATGCTAGACATGCTCAATCGGTTGGATGTTTTCATCAATACTACTCCTAAAGACCTGGTGAACATGATCTCTTCAAAGCCTCGCAAGCCAATAATCATATTCACCAATGAGGATTTACCACCACAATGGGTACACCACAACAGGGCTCTCTACATCACTATACACTATCTAGGGAATAAAATGCCAGTTTGCTTGGTGGATATTGGGTCATCTTTAAATGTATGTCCTCTTCAAACAACTCTCAGAATGGGGCTATCTATTTTAGAATTTCTACCATCAACACAGACTGTGAGGGCCTATGACAACATTAGAAGGACTATTATGGGAATGATCAAGCTAAAAATTGAAGTGGGACTACTGAACAAGGAATCTAAATTCTAAGAAATTATATTCTAGCTAGCTTTATTCTGCTCTTGGGACGTCAGTGGTTACATACGAATGATGCAATCACCTCTACTCTCCACCAGAAAGTCAAGTTAATCTGGGAGGAGGATATGGTGACAATCTTCAGAGATATTTGGATCAAGGATGAAGGGACGAGCCATGGCCCTGTGCTAGAAGTTCAAACACCTGAAAAAGACAATGAGTTAGGAGGATTCAACTTTGAAGGGATGTTAGAAGAAGGAAAGAAGGTGAATGGGAGAGCTTAGGATAAGATTCGCCAAAAGAAATCTATGTGGGATCGACTCAGTCATGAAAAAAACTTCTTGATGCGTCCATTTGGGGCAAAGAAATTACTCCATTCAAGAAGAAGTCATTTATTACTGGATGCAAATATAGAAAATGTTCGAGAAAAGGAGCCTAATTGTCAAAGATCTACAAAAGGGAATGGGATAGAACTGAATCCCTGAAGTTATGCCAATATAGTTTGATCAATACGCAAATCCCAAAGAAGCTCACATGATACAAAAAATAAATTACGTTCCTAGAATGGGATTGGGTCGTCATCAACAAGTGAACCACCCAACTTCCACGAGCAGAAAGATAGATTTGGGCTTGGGTATCAACTAGCCAATGAGGACAAGAAGATGATTGGGAATAGGCCAATGGTTATTTCTGGGCCAAGAATCCTGAATGAGTACTTCGTGAAAGAGGGTGATGATTACCCCTTCTGCGGCTTTCTTGAACCATGGTATGATCCGACTACCAAGAGCATCAAGCCTGGATTTGAGATTTTCTTCAAGCACGAGTTCTCTGACTATAAAGACCCGTTCTTATGTACTCCACCTGTCAAGAAAGAAAAGAAAGATTGGGTTGATCTGATGATGAATGATGATTTAAACATACTGATGGGTGAAGAACTGAATATGCTGATGGATGCCGAAGAAGCACCAGGATATGTAAAGAAATCAAGCAAATAGACGGAGCTCTAAGTAATTGGGTGATACAATCAAGAGTCAATAAATCCCTTTTCCCACTCCCTTAGAAGTTTGCAAAGGCCAGAGTGAGCCATATGCTGAGTCTGCTTTTGCTTTTGGCCTTGATGTACCCAAAAATGTCAATAAAATGAACGAAGATTTTGCTTACTCTTCTGTGTCTAATGATCTTGATTTTGAAATTTATGAGGATTTGCAAAAATTAATTAAAAATGAAAATGAATCTGCATGCAAGTTTATTGAAGAAACTTTGCTAATAAACTTGGGTAATGAAGATAATCCACAAAATGTGCACAATGGCACCACACTTACTTTACAAGAAAGCAACGAACTAATCAATTTTTTAAAAGAATTTAAAGATTTTTTCGCTTGGTCTTACGAAGATATGCCAGGCATTGATCCAGAGATTGTCCAACACCATATCCCTCTCTTTCCTAATTCTAAACCTGTCAAGCATAAATTAAGATGCATGAGGCCTAAATGGACTTTGAAGATTAAAGTAGTGGAGAAGTAGATGAAAGCTGGATTCTTGATAGTAACCCAGTATCCAAATGGATAGCCAACTAAAGTAGGATGGAAGGATTTGAGTATGTGTTGACTTTAGAGATTTGAACGAAGCTAGTCCCAAAGGTGATTTCTCGTACCCCACATAGATGTCTTACTGGATAGCACAGTAGGGCATGAGCTATTATCATTTATGGATGGTTTCTTAGAGTACAATAATATTTTATGGCACTCGAAGATAGAGATAAGACCACATTCACAACCCACTGGGGGATGTACTACTACCTAGTAATGCCATTCGGATTAAAGAATGTTGGAGCAACCTATCAGATAGCAGCTACTACCTTGTTGCATGACATGATTCATAAAGAAGTAGAGGTCTATATGGATGACATGATTGTCAACTCTAAAGAAAGGAATGGACATTTGGCAGCCCTCACCAAGTTCTTCAAAAGATTGAAAAAATACAGGATGAGATTGAACCCACAGAACTATATCTATGGAGTCACCACTATAAAGCTGCTAGGTTTTCTCATCACACAGAGGGGAATTAAGGTTGACACCACCAAGATCAATGCTATTATAGATATGCCGCCTCTGAAAAATGAAAATGAAGTGAGGATTTCTTGGACAAATCCAATTTATCAGTCGTTTTATATCTAAGCTCATCGTAACTTGTGATATGCTTTTTAGCCTGTTGAGAAGAGGAAAGAAGTTCAAATAGGACAATTAGTGCCAGGAGGCTTTCGATAAAATCAAGACCTATATGTTGAACCCGCCTGTTCTTTTACCCCCAAAGTTATGAAAACCTTTGCTATTGTACTTATCAGTATCAGAGAATTCTATAGGATGCATGCTAGTCCAAGAAGGGGATGAAGGGCATACAGAGAAAACCATTCTCTATTGGAGCCAAAGGATGACTGGGTATGAGCTAAAGTATTCTCTGCTAGAGAAGACTTGTTGCACTTTAGTTTAGGACACTCGTCGTCTAAGGAATTATATGATGGCCTTCCCTATTGTTTTGATCTCTCGAATAGATCCTTTGAAGTATCTCTTCAAAAAACTAGTATTAACTAGCAGAATTTCCCAATGGACCTTGATGCCATCTAAGTTTAACTTGACATATGTTACAAGTAAATTTGTTTAAGGAAGGGCTATCGCAAAGCATTTGGCAGAACATCTTATAAGTCTGAAAGATGAAGTAGAATTCATGTTACCTAACGAAAGATTGATGTAACTAAGGGAAGATGTGTGGAAGATGTATTTTGGTGGATGTATAAATCATAAAGGATGTGGAATAGGAATCATCCTTATATCCCTTGAAGGAGAATATACTCCATTCGGTATTAAACTAAAGCATACCTCTACCAATAACATTGTTGAGTATGAAGCATGCATCCTGAGATTAGAAGCTACGTTGAATTTGGAAGTCAAGAAGCTTGATGTATTCAGGGATTCCAATTTAATCATATCACAAGTTTGAGGACACTGGAAAGTCAAAGAAGTGAAGACGAAACCCTATTATGAGTACCTTGATTTTTTATAAATCCATTTCTTGCATCTCACATTCTTCTACCTACCTTAAGAAGAAAACCAGCTACTAGACTCCTTGGCTACCTTAGCCTCGATGATTATGATCCTAATGGGGGTAAAGCTAACTCCATTGACGATTGAATAGAGAGAATAGCCATCTTACAAGATGATCGAGGAAATAAAAGAAGTAGAAGATCTTCCATGGTACGGTGATGTGTGGAATTTCATTGAAAAGGGAGAATATCCAAAAGGCACATATGAGAAAGATAAGAGAGCCATAAGAAGATTATAGGCTCAATTCATGATTTGAGGTGGAAGTCTGCTAAATAAGTCATACAATGGGTTTAATTTGACATATTTACATTGAACAGTGCAAAGAAAATGATGGAGCAAATTCATGAAGGGGTGTGTGGTCCCCACATGAGTGGACACATGTTAGCTAAGAAGATTATCCGACAAGGGTATTATTGAACCACTATGGACAAGGATTGCTGCAAATACGTCAGAAAGTGTCACAAATGCCAGATCCATGCCAATATGAAGCATATACTGCCATCACTGCTATACAACATGACTACTCCTTGGTCGTTCTTAGTTTATGGCATAGATGTTGTTGGAGAAGTAACACCAAAGTCATCAAACGGGCATCAATACATTTTGGTAGCAATTGATTACTTCATGAAATGGGTGGAAGCAGAATCCTATGCGACATTGAAGGCTAAGAATGTGGCTAGATTTATTCGAAGAAATATATTCTGCCAATATGGGATCCTTCAGGAGTTGATATCTGACACTTCTAAAAAGAAGTGTTGGATTTGCTACAAGAATTCAAGATCATAGATCACATGTCAGTACCATATAGGCCACAAACAAATGGGGTAGTTGAAGTAGGAAATAAGAATTTGAAGACAATTTTGAGGAAAATGACTGATACTTACTAAGATTGGCATAAGAAGTTACCATATGCTCTATAGGGATACAAAACATCTACAGGTGGAACTCCTTATTCCTTGGCTTATGGAATGGAAGTAGTACTCCCAATTAAAGTAGAATTACCTTGCTGAGAATTATGGTTGAATATAAGATTCCAGAATTCGATTGGCTAAGAAACAGATATGAAGAGCTAATGCTACTCGATGAGATGAGGTTAACTACACTTGACCATGTGCATGTTTATCGGAGAAGGATAGCTCGAGTATTCAACAAGCATGTTCATCTAAGAAAACTTGAAGAGGGCGACCTTGTGCTTAAGGAATTAAAATCACCTGTTTATGATCCAAGAGGGAAATTCAAACCAAATCGGGTTGGTCCGTACATCATCAAGAAACTTCTCTCCAGAGGGGTGGCAAACCTGATGGACTTAGATGGAGTTCATTTTAATTAGCCAATCAATATCGATCGTCTCAAGAAGTATTATGCTTGATACCTTTCCTCAAGCCTTTCTTTCAAAACTGCCAGCCTTCGAGGAACTACGCTTGATCTGATTCCCACTCGAGGACATGTAGGCAACCTACTCGGTTCGGTCACTGCTCTTGGAACCTCCAATATACCTCATACACCTTCTTTTAAGCCTTTGTCAAACTACTTTGGACCTGATTCCCACTTGGGTATAAGTAGGCCTACTTTCCTGGCTCTCGGTCCCTAAACCTTTCAAACTAGGGGCAAACTTTCAGTTTGTCCAAGAACTCAAAGATATTGCCATATTAGGGGCAAATTGCATTTGCCCAAGCTTTCATTTATCCCTATCAACTAGGGGCAAACTGTTATTAGGGGCGAATTGCATTTGCCCAAACTTTCATTTATACCTATTCTCTCTGGATAATTTAGCCATCAGAATTAAGCATTTAAGTGAAGATATGGTAATTCTTGATATTAAGTTGAAAAGTTTAAAAGCAATCTATAAAGATGTGAGTTTAAATGCTAAGACTGAAACATTACGTGGAAAATTTTCAAAACTTCAAGTTTACATGCAAAGTTAATACAATATCCTACTATAAGATGAATTGTTATTTCAAAACATATAAATCCTTGGAAATTCAAAAATCAAACTCAAAAGACATTATTGAGAGAGGAAATCATCAAAAATTTTCCTTTTGTTATCCCTGTAATTGAGTAATGTGTGTCAGTGTGCAAAGTGTCAAGCAAATCAACATCGTGACAAGGAATGAAAAGCAAAAGCAAAGGATAAGCATAAATCAACATCAAGCCAGCAAAGTCAAGGGTACAAGCCCATCAAAGTTTTAAACAGAATATGTCAACATCAGTCTCAGTACCGAAAGCAAGAAAGCAAGATATACAGTCATGGGTATATATGAAAGGGGAATCATTAGAATCAGTGACGACGAGTAGCCCATGGGTATCAAGCAGGAGTATCTGAGGCCGTACATAAAGTAATCATTATCATAAGTTTAACACCTCCACCTAGATGCACCAGCCCCACCTGAAGGGCTTGTATCCATTCGCTCCAATTGTGACTGAAGTTGCTTGACCTGGGCCACCTGCCAAAAGATAAGATCAGTACAACGTTGAAAATGCAACATAAAGAAGAAGAAGTCAAGAAACTTACCAGAATTGCATCTCAGTCTACGTAAGTCTGAGACATGCCATCCTACTACAAAATGAAGAATGATGAGATCAGAAAGATCAGAAGAATTTAAAACAATGAGTTTTTATGAGAATACTTACATGTCCCTCTCGGGCAAGGCTCCAAGCTCTGAGATTATGTGCATAAGCTCACTCTTTATTAAAAATAGCTCAGGGAACCAATTCATATTGCTCTGAGATAAGCTGAGGCTCCACAAGATCATGAGGAATCCCCACTGATGATATGACTCCATGAAGCACAATCAAAGCTCGCCAATCACAAGAAGGAATGGGAGGTATAGGTCAACCAAGACCATCTAAAAAAGAACTACCCTACATGAAATGATGAGAAATAAGAGAAAGTAAGCATTTAATCAGAAATGAAGAAAAAATCATGAAAATACCTGCGGGTCATCCGGAAGCAGAAAATTGGGCATCAGATAAGTGGCCCTGAAAGCTCCATAGTTCTCCTCAAACAGAGTACATGAGGCAGAAGGAATTCGGTTCAATGCATTGACAAGCTTAACATTGTCCCAATCATGTGTCGGCCTCATAAAAGAAGGCAGATCCTGTGGCACTAAGAGACGATCCTCCAAATTAGTCTGAGGAGCTACACTATCCCCAACATACCACTCGAGAATAGAGGGACCCTTAAGAAGAATCCTCTCTCTAGTCATCTACTTAGCCAAGACAATCTCATGCATATCTCTTTTTGCAGCCCAAGGATGCTAGTTAACTTGGTTTAACCGGATGTAACACCGACCCATTTATCTGCATTTATCAATTATGGATGTATTTTTGTACATCTGTATCCATAAGTAAGTTATTATCATTCATGAATGAATTCTGATGATAGTTAGTATGGACATTTATTTCTTAAACCTTTAAACTCTTAAAAAATTAGAGGGATATGTGAAATAGGAGTCCCGAGCGCTCGAGGCACCAGAGTGCTCAAGAAGTAGGAGTACTCGAGCTAAAAACATATGAAATGAGTATTTTGCCCCTGCGCTTGGAAAACTCTATAAATACCCATCATAACCTAGCATTTATTATGTTTATAAACTTTGAATTCAGAGAGCTCCTTTAGGAAGTGTATGTGAGCTCATGAGTGTTATGCTCTTGATCCTTATAAAAATTCACTTGCATGTTCACACAAACACCTCATATAGCCACTCTTACGCACACAAACATGTACATTGCTTCCACACTGAAGTTCTGGAGATAAGTTCTTGAAGAGCAAGGTGATTAAGGAGGAGTTTTGGAGTCTTAAAGATTGCTAGATTATATTGGCGCTTGATCAAGCGCGCGTGCGCACACACTCACACATCATCATCATCATCATCTTTTGCATCAATTTAATCAATCTAGATCTTGTGAGTACTCTTACTCACTCTCAAACTATGTTTTCTTAAGTTTATTCATGATCCATGGCCATACATATAGTATACATGAGGTGAAAATGAAGTTATGTTGATTAAAATAACTAACTTCTAGTAAATTGTCATACCTGAGCGCTCGAGCCTAATGAATAGGCCAGCCCTCTTGAGAGGTGCGAGAGCTCGAGTTCTGTAGTACATAGAAGATTAGTTTGTTGCATGTTATATTTTAGATAATCCATGATATGTATGTTGGTACTATGAGCTATGTTAGCTGTACCTTGATGTTATACTACTTATATATGTTTGCATATGCTATGTGGACGTTATACTTCATGTTGTTTGAGTAGTACTCTAATAATGAATTACTTATATTATAAAAAGAAGAAGGAATCCTGAAATTTACAAAGGCGAGCGCTTGAGCCTACTGGGTTGAACAAAGAGCATGTTTTCTAGAGTAAGAAAAGGGTGAGTTAAACTAGTAGATTTCATACATGTAAGATATGTGAACTCCGAGAATGATGTAAGTCATACTTAAGTACGATAATCTGAGAATAATGCGAATTAACGACATGTACCATGCGCATTAATTAGTGATGCGTAAGTTGCGATAACGAGAGTTGTAACGAGACAATCGTATCCATCGGTTTAGTTCTTTTGTTTCGCTCGGGAAGGAGTAATGAGTTGTGTGATATCATCAAGATGTCACCATAACCTTATAGGCAGCAGCGGCAAGAGTAGTCATACCATGTCGGTATTATTTATTGTGGATGCCAGGGTGGCAAGTGTAGTAGTTGTAGTACCTTATCGGCGCTATTGGGTCAATTGTGTTAAGATGGTTAACAGGCTACCCAAGGCTGAATGGAATAAGATTGGGGTTGCCAAGAATGAGGCCCTAGGGTTAAGATGTTAAGAACGAGGCCATAAGGTAAAGATGACAAGATGGTAACCCAACAGCTATAAGGTAGAGATATTCTAGGCCAACGATGGTAAGCCAGATTGCTTGTTAACTAAGGCTAAATGGAATACGATTGGGGTTGCCAAGAATGAGGTTGTAAGGTTATGATGTCAAGAACGAGACCGTAGGGTAAAACTGACAAGATGGTAACCCAATGGCTGTAAGGTAGAGATATTCTAGGCTAATGGCACTTGTGTCGGATGAATACAAAGAGTCGAGACTATGATAGATTGGGCCCATGGTCCAAAGATTGAATCGATGATCCAAAGTAAGTCAAGTTGTAAAGATTGAAACGATGGATTAAAGTTAATTGCTAAGTCAGTACCGATTGGACCCATAGTCCAAAGAGATCAGTCGGTTGATGTATGTTGTGTTCCCAAAGTTTGAGTTTGGTCAATGAAGGTTTTCCTAAAGTACGTAATACGTTAGGATTTAGAAGAACGAGACTTAATGCTAATGTTTTTGAAAGTATATAAGGAATGTTTTACTTTCTTAATGAGATTAACAAGTGTATTCTGAGCCTGTTGAAGAGTAGTAGGTTTACTCACTCAGCTTGCAGTAAAGCTGATGACTTTCATATCCTGGACAATCAAACATCTAGATCTTACAGAGGCAGAGTATCCCGAAGAAGAGTACGCTGAGTAAGGTTATGGCTTCATGGGCTAGAGGACGAAAGCTGAAGTCTTTTCGCTTATTTACCATTTGTTCTGTTCTGAGGTGCCATGTGCCAAGTTGTATATATAGTATGATGTTGGACTTATGCCCAGGATAATGTTTCTTTTCTTTCCTTTACGTGGGCTATAATAATGAGATTTATGACTCTGATGTTGATGTTTAATATATGATATGCCTAGACTACCATGTTTAATATTATTGCTTTCTTTTATTGCTTCGTATCAGTTCGTTATTATTGTGGACAATCATGAGGTATTCAACTTGGCACGTACCTACGGACTGTGGACACGCGGGATTCCACCACTTGCTTTGTTTTTTGTTAAAATTTGATTTGGATCAAAGAAAGAGAAAAGGTCTGTCGAAAACAGATACAGAGTCGCCACTTGGTCTTTAAGGAACCAAGAAACCTAATTTTGAATCACCCAAATGGATAAAGGGCACCGGCCCTTCATAACCAAAGAACTTGGCTCGGGATTTTGGTACGAGAGAGGAAGGAGCCTTTGTCGCGACTAAAACACCCTCAACTCGCCCCGTCTTTCGACGGGCCTCAATTAGCATCCAAATAATCATCTTATACTATGTATGGTTCGACAATTAATACTATGATAATATATTACATCACATAAGAAAATTTGAAATAGAAGATCAAAAGATAAGATATCATTCATAAGATCTAAGTCAAATATCATACAATGTAAAGTGAAAAATCACGTAAATAAACCTAGGAAAAATCGTCTAATCATGTATCAAGTAATTAAGTTTCCCTAATCTAAAGGGGACATGAATTGTTCTTGAAAAAAATAATCAAAGAATCAAAGTATGCTTAGCAAGCTAGAATGATGCATGTTAATCTTTGAGAAAAGAAGATTTCTCAATCCCCGGGACGGATGAGAAAGGAAGACTAGGTCGAGGGAAACATGAACGGGTGATCGTGATCATTCTTTATAATCTTCTTAGATTAGGAGCCACAAAAGCCCCAAATCTTTGCATGGATGCAATGTATGTATCTAGAATGTGCTAAGGTTGTAGTGTGCCCTGTGTTCATGGATTCCTAGAATGACTTGGAAGTCTAGAATGTGTATGAATGGATGAATGAAATCATCATGAGATATGTACAAATGTATTATGAACTACTTCCTAAGATATGAACTAATTTGGAATGCATGTAAGCATCAAATCAAAGAATGAAATTTAAAATGTGCTTGCTGTGAATAGTGGACAGAACAGTAACATGATCTTTTGAAAATTGACAAGAGAGGATAGGAATGTTTTCAATGCATGATTTTTTATGGAGATCTTCCTTATTGTGTCTAGAATACAACCCAAAAAGCCAATCTTTAATAACTATCACAGATTGAGAGAAATCATATAAACAATAGAGGTTATTTAGAAACAGAGTCCGTACTGTCGACTGAAATGTTAGAAAATCTTAGAAAATGAAAACAAAATATCTAGAGGCCCATTTTATACAGAAAGTTCCCTAAGACATTGCAGTTTAAGGAAATAATAATTTGGGACCACCCCTTTTGGAAAAGTTTTCAGAAAAAGAAGTTGGAAGTCAACCAAGCTGCTGTGACAGCAGAGGCAGAATGTCTGGAAGGAATGTTTGGGTCCAAATGGACCATTTTCAAGTATTTCCAAGTCAAACCAAATATTTTGGGTGTTCTCTAATGAGTTAGGAAGACTTTCCAAGTGGCCTTGCATCCATACATTAAGTATTGAGTTCTAAAGAAATCTTTGAACTCAGATCACTCACTGTTTTGACTCACTGTTTTGAAGATTTTGGGAAAAACTAGAGTTTTCTTTCTTGAGATCAAAATGAGGGGTTTTAAGAGGGGCTTTGAATTAGAGGTTTTGAAAGCATATTTTCAATACTCAATGAAGATTATAGCCACTTAAAATGTCAACATCGAACTCATCATCAAGAACCTCCAAGATTGTTGGAGAGATTTATTTTCATATTTGAACATAACTTCAAGGATACCTTGGAGGTATTGAAGTTATGATCATCATCTATCAAACATGTTTTTGAGGTCAAGAGCTACTATCCATAAGGATTCACTCACCTCAAACTTCATGTCATCATCTAGATGATGATGAACTAGTAAGTAAATAAAGAAAATAAAAAAGAAATGAGATAAGAAGAGATGAACATTGTATATAAGCAAGTAGATAGCAATCAATAGATGATATTCATGATGTATTGAACTTGTAGTTTGGTGTTTCACTCATATGTCATGACATTGGACATGGAAGAAGCTTCCACTCTCTTAAATGCTCACTAAAATGGTGGTTGGGTGTATTGAATATTGAAGTAAATAGGAGTAATGAAGTAAAAACAAAGTTTAGAACTCACTTTTGTTTTGAAAATCAAAGAAGAAAGCTTCTTTTCTCTCTATTCTAACCTTATCTCTACAACTTTCTCTCCGAAAACTTTTCAAAGCTTACATTTGACACCCCCAAAATGAGAAGCCAAGGGGGGTTTATATAGGCCAACTTGGGGTGGTTTTGGGGTTTTAGAAGTGTTCCCATTGGCTCCAAACATCTGAAAACATAGAACTATGTCGTTTTGAACTATGTCGTTTTAGTTTTTAATTAATTAAAATGGGACCCCAAAAATATTTACAAAAACATACTATTCTGGAGGAGAGTGCCGTGGCGGCAGTGTGCTAGTGCCGCGGCGGCACTGCTCCTCAATCGTCTGGATAATCCCATTTAGGCCCCCAGAGGTTCCGGTATTCGTGAAAAGGCCCTATTTTGTCCGAAATTCACAGAAAATGCGTATGAACTCCAAATTGAGGTTGTGATATACCATTGGAAAGTTAATGGAGTCTACTTTACATAACAAATAGTTCGGGGATAGGTCACTTTGAAAAGTTTTGCGGTATTTGTGATAAAAGCCGATTTGATCGTCTTTTTCGCCTTCGGAAATTCACAATAAACTCGTTTTAAATCCAAAAATTATATGTGATATACCGTTGGAAAGCTAATGACCTCAAGTATTCATGAAAAATATTGAAAAATTGTTACGGTGCCCCGATTCTAAAGTCAAATTCTGGTTAAACTGGTCAAACCTGGGATTCCCGGGGAGTTCTGGAAACTTCTGGGAGCTCCCAGGAGCTGACGTTTTCGCCCGATTTTCTTTTAAAACTCATTTCAATACTTTTCACATGATCTAGAATGATTCAAGGGAATTTGGACGATTTCGGTCAAACTTGGTCAAACTTTGTCAAACCTTGGTCAAACCTAGTCAAACCTTGGTCAAATCGGTCAACGGGGACTTTCTGGGAACTTCCGGGTCTCCCGAGGGTCTCTAGGAGCTGACGATTTCATCCGATTTGACTTAAAAACTCATTTTATCATTTTTCTTATAACATAGCATGTTTCCAGAACTTTTGGTCCAAATCTGGGAGTTTTTGGGCTTTAAGGGGCATTTTGGTCATTCTGAGCATTTTGAGAAATAGAACCAACTTCCAGGAGTCCTTTTGAGTCTTTTCGATCATTGTGAACCACCAAGCTATGGGCCTCCTAAATCTGATAGCCGACAAAATGGGGTGTCTACAGTTTGCCCCTCTTTGGCATGAACTTGCAAGGCAACGCATGTCGCAAGCGAGTGCCAAAGCTTTTGAAGAGACAGGACTTTTTGGAGGCCATAGATTTAGGATAAAAAAATGTTGCAAAAGATGCAATGATGCTGAGGTCTAGTGCTGGTCGTGCTCTGCGTGAGCTGCCTACGTATCCCAAGGGGAATCAGACCAGGACGTAGTTCAGGGCACAAAGGAATAAATCACACACGCATGTACACAACAATCAGGCGGATGCTATGCTATATGAGTGATATGCCATGCATGGATGCGATATGAGTTGTGTCATGAGTCCTATCATGTCTAGTGTTATGACCCTAGTATGAACATGTGTTGTGGGGTGTGTCACTCCGAGTGGGCTGGTGTTGTGCTAGTGTTCACGACTGGGATGTGGTGGATGACTCGGATAAGGACATTTAGAAGACTCTGGGTCTAGGGGCAAACTTCTGGAATTTGGGAAGTGTACTTTGCAAACGAGTGAGATAGATTAGATGTGTGTTTTTTAGAAGATGACACCTAAAGGTGACCGAGGGATCTTGGGGTAAATGATAGGTAGGGAAGCTATGAAAATGGACAGATGAGAAAGCTCATGATAATCAGGAGACACGGAGCCGTGGAAGGACGGTGCTTCATTTTGGGCGATATTCTGATTGTTCCTGACAGTCGATTTTTGGGAGTTGGTTCCTCTTTTGTTACTTTCTGCCGGGAGTAGTGGGAACTAGTATCTTTCTGTATCTGCCCTCAGGGGATGATGTAAGGTTCTCGGAGAATCTCTCTTTTCTTGATCGGCGACCAGGACCTATCTCTGAATCTCTCACGGTTGATCAATTCTTTCGGCGCTCAATCCAAGAGGACCGGTTGGGGCCTCTGGGAGCTGGTATCTGTCGGTTTCTGTCCTCAGGGGATGATGTAGGGTTCTCGGAGAATCTCTTTTCTTTTGATTGGGAACCAGGACCCATCTCTGAATCTCTCACGGTTGCTCAATCCAAGAGGGTCGGTTGGGGCCTCCGGGAGCTGGTATCTGTCCTCGGGGGATGACGTAGGGTTCTGGGGGAATCTCTTTTTCTTGATCGGGAACCAGGACCCATCTCTGAATCTTTCACGGTTGATCAATTCTTTCGGCGCTCAATCCAAGAGGGCCGGTCGGGGCCTCCGGGAGCTGGTACCTGTCCTCGGGGGATGACGTAGGGTTCTCGGGGAATCTCTTTTTCTTGATCGGGAACCAGGACCCATCTCTGAATCTCTCACGATTGATCAATTCTTTTGGCGCTCAATCCAAGAGGGCCGGTCGGGGCCTCTGGGAGCTAGTATCTGTCCTCGGGGGATGACGTAGGGTTCTTGGGGAATCTCTTTTCTATTTCTTTGGTGCATCAGCCAAAATCCAGGATTCGTTATCAAAACTCTCGTGCTTGATCAAAATTTGTGACGGTCGTCCTTTAACAACTGAATCAGATCTTCAGGAGTCGATTTTTCTCAGTTTCTGCCTATTAGAGGTAGCCCTGACAACTCTTGGACTGTTGGGGGTAAAACCCCATAAATCTTGATAAAGGGCTTATCGGGGCCAGAAATGGGCTGAAAAAGGCCAAAACGGGTCAAAACAGGGCAAAATAGAGCAAAACGGAGCGAAGCGGAGCCTGCGAGGAGCAGTGCCGCGGCGGCACTGGGTGGCCGGACTCCATTTGTGTATAACTCGGTTTTTTGAGCTTTTCAAGCTCATTCTTGGCCATTTTGGGGTGTTTTTGGAGCCAAAATCCGTCAAAACGCAGCTTGTGCACGCTCAGGTGAGTAATCTTTCCTCGTGGTTGGAATTTTGATTGGTGTTTTGGTTTGCTCAAATTTTCAAGAAGAAAGTTTAACTTTGACTTTCATTTTCTTTGTAGATCCATGGCTTCGAGCTCGAGGAGACTGTCTAAGAAGGCCAAGGAATGAATGAAAGCCGAGATGCAAACCCCGGACTTGATTTTACGGGACCCCCAACGTCGTCTTTTGGCCGTGGCTCTAGCGAGCTTGGTATGTGAAACTTTCGACAGTTTAGGACCATTTACATGTATTGTGCTAGTTTTGTGAGCCGTAGTGTGCACCTAGAGATTGTTAGAAGTTCGATTTGTGCTCAAATGTTGATTTTGTGAATTTGGACCTCGGGTCATGAATAGTGATTTTGTGCATCGTTTTTGTTGTTTCTGGTATGTGTAGGTGCCAGAAGTGACATTGAAGGGCCACGGTAGCCTTGCTCATGCTTTCTTGTGGTACACTCAACTCTCGCCTACCGTCAAGAGGATGGTAGACGATGTCGGGTTTGGCGGCTTCGTTCGCCTGGTTTCAAAGAACAGTAATGATCTGGCATATTTTTATGCTCTGGCTGAGAGATGATGGGACACCATCAATACTTTCCACTTACCGTTTGGTGAGATGACCATGACGCCCTTTGACTTCTCTATGATTACCGGCTTGAGGGTTGGCGGGAAACGCCTGATTCTGGACTACTTTTATGAGATCGACCCCGAGGCTGTCGAGATGTTGATTGGGGCTGTTCCCCCTAATCTGGAGAGGCACTGGTTTCCTTGTGGCTGGCTTTACCGGGCCTACGGCAGAGGGAATCACAACCTGAACAATTCTCAGCTTTTGAGGGTGTATCTTCTGTATGTCCTTGGTTGTTCGATCTTCGCGACATGGAATGACCGGGTGAGCTTGAGGCTTCTTTCTTGCCTGGTGACTATTGGCGATATCCCTTCTTCTGATTGGGGCGGTGCTGCTCTGGCCCACCTTTACAAGCACATGGGTGAGGTTTCCCGGGGCGATATTAAATCGACATGGGGTTTTTGGCGAGCTTGGGAGGTATGTACTGCATCTTCTTTTATCTTTTGTCTTTTCAATTTCTGTACTCTTTTTGATTTTCTCCTTTGTCTGTATAGCTTTGGAGCTTTGAGTACCTGAAGATGTTAGCTCCTTCCCCTGCGGATGAATCAGGTGAAGACGAGGACGACATGGCTCCTGTGCCTCTGTTCCCACGAGGCTTGAGATGGTGGAGGGATGTTGTCGGGGTAAAGAGCGGGGCTCACCGGATTGTTTTGCTCAGGAACTTCTTGACCGAGTTGACAGCTGCTAGTGTTGATTGGACGCCTTGGGAGCGTGTCGCCTATGCTGCCCCAGAGGAGATACAGGCGGTCAAACCTTTTTCCTCTTGCCGGCTTCTGATGGAGAGTACCGATAGCAGACAATGGTTCCTCGGCGAGTGAGTGTCTCGGCAGGTGGTTAGCGGTTCAAGGTATCGTGTCCCTTATGATCCTCCTGTGATGGATGCTAGTGACCTCTCTGGTGATGCTCTGCTGGCGGCCTTAGCTAGTACCGATGTTTGGGATCACTTTCTTTCTGAGACCGGCTATGAGACCTACCGTGGCCGCTTTCTGATGCCCAACTTCCCACTCATGGAGGTAAGTTCCTTTTATATTCTTGTCTCTATCCGTTGCCTATGTTTTTTTTTACTCATCTTTTTCCTAACTTGTTTTGTGCCTACAGCTTCGCGAGATGTACAGGAGACAGGTTCCCCCGGTTTCCGATCCTATCCCTCCTTGGGATTGGACCATCAATGTTTTGGGTACAGACGGCTCTCCCCAGGTTATGGAGGTGCCACGGGTCACATGTGGGTACCCTACCCAGCCAGCAGGCGTCCTCAACGTCCCTTGGAGTTATACTGAGGAGGGCCACGCCTTGGCAGCTAGCTTACGATCCCTGGTCCTTACGCGAGACCATTGAGTATGTCTCTAATTTTGTGCTCCTTAAGGTTATGAGGTTCTAATCCTAATTTTGCCCTTGACAAATGGATGGTATGCAACAGTTTGCCACCAATCAGATGGCGTCCTTGGTAGGTTTCTGACTCGACTCTATTTTTGTACTTTTTTGTTGTTTCCCTACTGATTGCCTTCATTTTATTTGTGTGTGCAGTACCGTGGGGGCGGGGTCGGCTCATCGAGGACTGGACGAAGGTACAGAGGTGGTAGGAGGAGGCCGTCGCTGACATACACTCCGGGTGGTCCGATAGAGGATGAAGAAGAGGAGGACTGAGGCCTCCTAAACAGGAATTTTATTTTATCTTCTTTTCATGTTTTTGATTGGGTTGTACTGGTGATGTGACTATTTGGATAGTGTTTAAGCCAACGTGTAGGATGATGTGTGGAATGGTTTGTGACTTTTGACAGAGTATTATGAAGTTTTGCCTTTTAGGCCAGATAGCTTCCGGTTTGAAGGCGCAGTTGTGTGCTTGCTTTTATTTGGTGATTGTGTAACGATACACATATCTGTGCACTTGTGATTCTGTGATTGTTGATGTTACTGCGATGAGCAGCCTTGTGATAGTGAGTGTGTTCGCCTTGCAGGTGGGATAGTCCGTGAAACGGGGAGGTGCTGCCGAAATTTTGAATTTTGCTAGAGCCGCGACAGAAAAATGGCTTTGTATGATCCCGCTCAACTCGCAGCTTGGTTGGACATGACAGATGGTGTGGAACGGATCAACCTCTTTAGCTACGACTTGACCGAGCTATTCTCTCTTCGCCAGATGACTTTGAATGTTGAGTTCATGCGTGCTGCTACTGTCCACTGGGACCCGGTGAACCATGTCTTCAATTTCAATAGCCTGGAGATATGCCCCCTGTTTGAGGAGTTCTGTACTATCCTTGGCTATGATTCTAATTCGGACCTGATTCTCCCTTCTGCTGATACCCTCAGTCCTATGCGAGACTTGGCTGAATTTTTGAATTGTTCCATCACTATTTCCCGCCGGCTGATTCAAGGTGAGGTTCTTGACATTGCTTCCATCATTGCTCGGTATGCTAGTCCTGGGAGTCCTAGCGTATATCATGCTACCCGCGGGGCTGCTCTGATATTGTGCATGACTTCACACTTTCTGTTCTCGAGCGCTTCTATTGACTTGGTGCACGTGTGCCTTGGGCTGAAACTTAGCAGGAACCCCATGGCCATGGTTTTGGCTGAAACCTTGAATGGTTTAGATCGCGCTTCTAATCAAGGAACACTTCTACTTTCTAGGGCGCCTTTGGTACTACAGGCTTGGCTCTACGAGCGTCTTCAGTTATGGACAGGTAATGTACCACCAGTTTATTTTCGCAGAGCTGTGCTTTACCCTCATTATACTTTTGCCGATTGGATGGGCGCGATGGGTGCTTTATCTGAGGCCGACATTTGCTGGATCGTGAGGCGTTGGGGCCTCTATACTGTGACTACTAATCTTGAGGATTTCCAGAGGGTATGGCTGATGGGTCTGAGAGAAACCTCCTTCTATCATCCTCGCCGATTGGCCAGAAAGTACGAGCAAGTTCAAGAGGTTCCCCGGGGGTTTACTGAAGTGTCTTTGCTTCCAGAGTCAGAGCCACTACTATCGCTGCTTTCATCAGGGGCTGGGCCAGTCGAGCAAGAGCTTATTTCTAGAGACCTTTGAAGAAATTAATAAAAAAAACAAAAGTAAAACTAGGCTTGACTGATTCTGCTTCTTTCCTCCAAGTGTCTTTGATATTCGTGATTGCTTTCTGAAAGAATTTTTCGTGTTTTCATTTATCCTTGCTTATGTAATATTCGAAGTTTGTTTATCGGTGAACCTTGGTTACTCGGAGAACCTTATTTTATGCATTTGGCTTTCTAAAAACATTTTTAGTATTGATTCTGATCAGATGTTTGCTTTTGGCACTTGCTTGGGCATGCTAGGACGATTAGAGGCAAATGAGGCGGGTAGCCGAAGTTAGCCCCTTAGTTTGGGTTATGTATGGTTGTGGGGCAAACGAGGTAGATGACCGACGTTTGCCTCTGGTTTAGAAGAGGTTTAGGCAAACGAGGCGTGTGGCGAGGTTTGCCCCTAGTGAGGAGGGTGATTTCTGGGTTATGGTAGGGACCGCGACTTTATTTTTCTCACACGCTCATAATTTTTCCTAGGCACCAGTTAGGTGACCTAGCGAGCTCTTTTTCTTTCTTTTGTTATTGCTCACTTTGGATTTAACTCTAACTTTTGCCTAGACGTCCTTTCGGATTTTCAACCTAGCGAGCCATCCCCCTTTTTTTTTTGAAAGTCTGCTTACGTATCCTCGAACGGGGATCAGGTCCAATGTAGTTCGGGCCAAAGCTTGAAAGAAATCGGGCTATTTTTGTGGGTGGAAAGACCGAACCGATGTGGTTGCCTACGTATCCCCGAGTGGGAATCAGGTCGAGCGTAGTTCAGGCCAAAGTTTGAAAGAAAATGGTTATGGGGAATGGTCAAGCATAATACCTTTTGAGGCGATCCATGTTGATTGGTTCTTTGGATTCAACGCCATCAAGGTCCATGAGGTAGGTTGCTCCCCCGGAAAGGATAGTTTTGATGATATAAGGACCGACCCATTTGGGCTTGAACTTTCTGCGTGGATCAAAGATCGGGGCTCGTAATTCCTTAAGAACAAGGTCACCCTTGACAATCTTCCTTGGACGAACCCTTTTGTTGAAAGCGCGGGCTATCCTCTTTTGATAGATTCGGACATGGTCGACTGCCGCTAGGTGCTTTTCATCTATCAGAGCCAATTCTTCGTACCTTTCCCTCAACCAATCTGATTCTGAAATCTCACATTCTGCCATTACACGTAGGGATGGTAGTTCTACCTCGACTGGAAGTACTGCTTCCATTCCATATACTAGCGAATAAGGAGTTGCTCCTGTGGACGTCCTTATCGATGTTCAGTATCCCCAAAGTGCTACTGTAGCTTTTCATGCCAGTCTTTGTAGGTATCGGCTGATTTCTGTAGTATGGCCTTGACATTCTTATTTGCAGCTTTGACCGCCCCATTAGTTTGTGGTCTATATGGTGATGACTTATGATAAGTGATTTTGTATTCCTCAAATAGATCTCTGACTTTCGCTTTGAAATGACTCCCGTTGTCCAAAATAATCTCATGGGGGACTCCATAACGACAAATGAGATTTTTCTTGATGAATTTGGCCATTTCCTTGGCCCCCAACTTGGTGTAGGATGTGGCTTCTTCCCATTTTGTGAAGTAGTCGATGGCCACCAAAATGTATCGATTTCCATTCGAGGCTTTCGGAGTGATTTCACCGATGATATCGATTCCCTAGGTTGAGAATGGCCAAGGTGAGGTCATGCTGTATAGAAGGGATGGTGGTACATGCATCATGTTTGCATGGATCTGGCACTTGTGACACCTTCTTACGTATTCGCAACAATCTTTCTCCAATGTTGTCCAGTAGTACCCTTGTCTTACAATTTTCTTGGCCAGCATGTGACCGTTCATGTGCGGGCCGCATACCCACTCTTGTATTTCCTCCATCATTCTTCTGGAGCTTTTTCCAAACAAGCAAGTCAGGTTGTGACCGTTGTACCCTTTCTTCAACAACTACCCACCGTAAATGATGAATTGCGCTACGAATCTTCGGATTGCCCTTTTGTCTTTCTCGGTAGATTCTTGGGGGTATGTCCCCTTTTCTATGAAATCCCAGACATCCTGATACCACGGTGTTTCATTCTCTTCTTCTTCGATTGCGGCGACTATGTTGAACGAAGGCTCGTACCTTTGTTCAATTACCAAAGGCATCATCCTGACTCCCACAGGAATTTTGATCATAGAGGCTAAGGTAGCCAATGAATCTGCTAGCTGGTTTTCTTCCCTAGGCAAGTAGAAGAATGTGATGTTCTTGAACTACCATTTGAGTTGATCGAGATGATCATGATAGGGCTTCAACCTTTCTTCTTTTACTTTCCATTCTCCTCTAGCCTGTGATATAATGAGGTTTGAATCCCCGAAGACATCCAACTTCTGAACTTTCAGCTCTATGGCTGCTTCCATCCCCAGAATGCATGCTTCATATTCAGCAGTGTTGTTGGTGGAGTTATAATTGAGTTTGACTGCCAGCGGAGTGTGGTCCCCACTAGGTGACACTAGAATCATTCCCACCCCGTAGCCTTTCATGTTGGCTGCTCCATCAAAGTACAACTTCCATTGCTCTTCCTTGATTTCCATGATATTCTCGTCCGGGAATGGAAAGTCCCCACTTTCTTCGGAGTCAACGGCGTGCTCCGCGAGATGCTCAGCTACGGTTCTCCCTTTTACTGATTTGCTTGTAACATACTTGATATCGAATTCGGATAGTAGAAGTAACCAACGGGATATACGACCGGTCAGGACGGGTTTTTTGAGGAGGTATTTTAGAGGATCCATGTGGGATATGAGCACAACTGGGAAGGCTTGCATGTAGTGCCTCAGTCGGTGAGTGCACCAAACCAAGGCCCAACATGTTTTTTCGAGGGTAGAGTAGTTGAGCTCATACCCAGTCATCCTCTTGCTGAGGTAGTATATGGCTTTTTCAGAGTGGCTTTCTTCTCCTTCTTGGGCTAGCATGCAACCCATGGCATATTTGGAGACAGATAGGTAAAGGAATAAGGGCTTATGAGGAGTGGGTGGTGAGAAGACAGGCGGATTTTGAAGGTAGGATTTTATTTTGTCGAAAGCGGCTTGGCATTGGTCATCCCATTGGAACTTTTCTCCTTTTCTCAGCAATCGAAACAAAGGATCGCATGTAGTCGTGAGCTTAGAAATGAAGCGGCTGATAAATTGGATTCTCCCAAGAAAGCCCCTCACCTCTTTTTCATTCCATGGTGGTGTCATTTCTAGGATTGCCTTGATCTTAGAGGGATCCACCTCTATCCCCCTTTGTATGATGAGAAAACCCAGGAGTTTACCGGAGGTCACACCGAAAGTGCATTTCTTTGGATTCAACCTCATCTTGTATTTGCGCAACCTTTCAAAAAACGTTTCCAGCGCTACCAGGTGTCATTCTCTGTCCCTGGACTTCACGATCATGTCATCTACATACACTTCTACTTCCTTGTGAATCATGTCATGCAGCAGAGTGGTGGTAGCTCTTTGGTAGGTTGCCCCAGCATTCTTGAGTCCAAAAGGCATTACTCCATAATAGTAGGTTCCCCAAGGCGTAGTGAATGTCGTCTTTTCTCGATCTTCTGGCGCCATTAGAATCTGATTGTACCCCGAAAAGCCATCCATGAATGACAGTAACTCATGTCCAGCGGTGTTATCTACCAAGACATCAATGTAGGGAAGCGGGAAATCATCCTTGGGACTGGCTTTGTTCAGATAACGGAAGTCGACGCACACACAAACTTTTTCGTCTTTCTTGGGGGCTGGCACGATATTGGCAACCCATTCTGGATACTTGGTGACAATGATGAACCCTGCCTTGAATTGCTTCTCCACTTCTTCTTTAACCTTGAGTGCCCATTCTGGCCTCATGCGCCTCAGTTTTTGCTTGACAGGTTTAGAATTGGGGAGGAGAGGAATATGATGTTGGACAATGTCGGGATCGACCCCTGGCATGTCCTCGTAAGACCAAGCAAAAACATCTTTGAATTCTTTTAGCAAGAGAGTCAATTTTTCTTTTTCTTTTTTATTAAGGATTGAGCCAATTTGCACAATTTGCGGATTATCCATTTCACCTAGGTTAACCGATAAAGTATCTTCGATTATTTCGTAAGCAGGTGGTTTTTCAATTAGTTGCTTAAGTTCAATTGGGAGATCCTCGGAGGGATCTGTGCATTCACAAGCACTAGAGACAGAGGAGTAAGTAGAATCGTCTTTCATTTCATTCATGACAGGTGAAGTGATTACATTGGACAGTGGTGGGCTTACAGCAGCCGACTCTGGTATAGACTCGATAATTGGCAGTACAGACTCTGGGGGAACAGGGGATAGGGAGACACAGACAGATGACTCTACAGCCTGGTTGCTCAGACCCTCCTCAAATGGCTTGATCTGATCATCTTGGCTCTCGGCCCTCTTTTCTTCCTTCATTTCAGCGAATTCTTCCCACATTTTCTCGATGGCTTCAGTGTCCAGGTACTTCAACCAGTCTTCCTCTGGGGTTTTCACAACTTCTTCGGGATAGAATGGATCTTGATAGGGAGGCCTTTCACAGTCAGCAAAGATTTCCAACCCGGGGTGCCTCTTTCTAATGGCCTGATGGATCCAGGGTTCCGGGAACCCAAAGTAAGGAAAATCATCCCCTTCCTTGATGAATTGTCCATTCAAGGTTTTGCGGTACGGCGGGAGACTCCTCACTCTTTTCTTCCATGACCTCTGTATCTCGAGCTCTTCTTCAGAGGGCTTGTACCCCAACCCAAAAGTGCCTTATCGTCCTTTGATTTGAGGGAACTCCCGAATTCCTTGCTGGCGTCGGCCCAATCCCATTCCAGGAAAGTAGTTCATTTTACGGACAATGTTGACAACTGCGGAGTGAACCTCGGGGAACCTGTCTTCATCATTGATCATATGGACTTCTTCCATGGAGAATCCCCCGATTTCTCCTTCTTCCAGCTCAGGTATTTGGACTTCGAAGATGGGAGCGTAGTTTGGGAAAGCTTCATTACTCCAACTGTTACCGAGGATGATTTTCACCTCCTTCTCATGAATTTACTTGATCATTTGATGCACAGTGGATGATACGGCTTTGTTGACATGCAGCCAGGGCCTTCCGATCAACAAGTTGAACAAGGCAGGTATGTCCATGACTTGAAAGACTTCAGTGCTTACCAAAGATCCTACCCGGATTTGGAGAGAAACGGTTCCCATCACATTTGTCCTGGTGTTATCGTAGGCCCTCACAGATTGCACAGATGGTGTGATGTCAAGGACATTGACCCCCAAGGCGGTGGCAGTCCTTAGGGCACAGACATTTAAGGCAGAGCCTGTATCGACCAGACAAAATGGCACCTACTGTCCCTTGCATCCAACAGTGATGTACAATGCTTTGTTATGTGTAGATCCTTCTGGTGGCAGGTCTTCATCAGAAAATGTAATGATCGGGTCAGGGGTAAGTGCGCCCAAGAAAGCCACCATGTCCTCCGGTGCGGCGTCGATGGGGACCTCTATTCCAGCCGAGGCATTCAACAAAGCTTGCCTATGCTTGTAGGATGTTACTATGATGTCCCACATCGAGAGGTGTGCTTGGGTTTTCTTCAATTGCTTTATCAACTCGTTGTCTTCTTCGATGACCTCGTCAATTTTTCCCTTTCCCTTATCTTTGACCGGACTTTTTTTGATAACCTCGGTGGTAGGCTGTAGAGGCTGATAATGACGGTCGGACCTAGTCAGATGATCAATTTCGATAGGGGTAGGCCCTTCTATAGTCCCATCTTCTTTGAACCAGTCGCAATCTATTCCCATAAATGGTTTCTCTGGCTCATTCCAGATAGAAGCATCGCTTTCATTGTCGGGATCATACCATTTGAGGTCCACTTCCCCTAGATCATGTTCTTCCAGGAAGAATAGGTCTTGTTCATCAGCCAACTGTTGCGGCCACTCGTTGTCCCCCCTGTCAATCAAATGAATTCCCATAGATTTTGGGATGTCAATGAGGGGTAAAGGTTGACCTACAGGGGTGATATAGGTAGCAGGGTTGAAAGATACATGGTTGGACTCAATGAGGCTGATGTTTTGGTGATTCGGTAGGGGATTTTGAGTGACATGGGGCTGCTTTGGAGGTGGCTCGATGATATTTTGGTCAATGAGGTCTTCAATATCATGGCAGAGGCGTATGCAATCATCGGTGTTATGGCCAGGGGCTTGGTGGTAGGTGCATCTTTTGGACATGTCACAGTTTGGCGGGAGTGGGGCATTTCGGGGCTGGAGTAATTGGAGGTGGCCCTTTTTTAGGAGGCGATCTAAGGCTGAAGAGAGGGGGATCTCTAGTTTGGCGAAGTTGCGAGGAGGCTTCCTAGGGAAAGAGTGATTGGAGGAATTAGCTCAGTTGGGAGGTTGGTATGGCCTAGGAGGGTAAGCCATAGGTTGACCGCTAATGGCATTAACATCCGGAGGATTGCGAGAGTAGTTGGGCCTTTTCGACTGACTCGGAGGCTCTTCCTTCTTGATCTTTCCTTCCCTAATAGCATCTTCAATTCAAGTTCCAACTTCAAATAGCTCTTCGAAGGTAGAGATGGACTGGTAAAACAATTTCTCATGGTAGAGCGGCTGCAGATTCCGGATGAGCATCCTTACCTGTTCCTTTTCAATCGGCCGGTGGGTCATTTGGGCCACTTTGTTTCTCCACCTGCTTAGAAACGCAGCGAAGGATTCATTGTTGTTCTGCCAAGTAGTTTCCAAATCCCTGATAGTGACATCCAGCTCTTGATTGTAGGAGTAATGATCGACGAAGACTCGAACAGTGTCTTCCCATGCCTGGGTTTTGGAGGCTTCCAAAGTTAGGAACAATGATAATGCAGACTTTGCAAGAGTTTACGAGAACAACATTGCAATGTGCTCGTGGGTACAACCCATGGACTGGAAGATACTCATACATAGCTTCACATGACTTTTCGGATTCCCAATTCCATCAAAACGGTCGATGGCAGGCATCTTGAAGTTCTCGGGCAGTTTCAGCTTAACAGGCTCAAAGAGGCCTTCCAGGTCTAGCATGTAATCATCAATCCCTTTGCTTTTCCTTAGTACACTTTCTAACTTGTCAACCTTATCCATTTTCTCTTAGAGCTTCTTCTCATATGCAAATGGTGGGACCCCTTGAAGCCAGTCTTCCTCCCCGTTATTCTCATGTAGGGACGGTTCGAACCCCGGTGGTTGAAACCCAGGCGGAGGTTGCGGTCGCTGCTTCTTCAATTCTTCCATGAACTTTAGAACTTGGGCTAGGCTGTTGGACTGCTGGCTTATTGTTGCTTCCAACTCGGTAACCTTGTTTTCTAACTCTTCTCGATTCATGCTGAAGTAAGCTATCGGACTGATTCTGACTAAATGGTTATCTGTACTTCTGACCCAAGACGAGGATCCTAGCTGCTGACTCCGGGAATCTATACTGACCTGACAGATTTTGAGAGGACTAAATCAGATTTTGACAGTGATGACTTTAGACAGACCAGGGCAGTGATGTTAACAAACGTGGACTGACTTGTGTATAGACTTGGTTGGAACAGTGTGTGCAGATCGATGAGAATGGCATATGTAGATGAGACAAGCATGCGGATGTAAGCCCTAATCTATATGATGCTCCTATTTCTAATAGATAGCAGTTAAACAATTAAGGTCCTAACCATATAGAGTGTGCCAACCTTACTTTCCAGTACGATCACAAAAGGGATAACAGGGGTTTCTAGGGTTCTATGGAGGCTTTTAGGAAAGACTTGGCATTCTTAGTCGATTTGGACAGAGTTTCTGGGAGAACTGGGATGTCGGGACACAGCTTTTGGTATTTCTTGGAAATTTGGACAGAGTTTCTGGAAAAAACTGGTTAATACGATTATATCTGGGATATCTGGATAGAGTTTCTGGGAAAAACTAGTTAATAATGTTTATATCTAGGATATCTGGATAGGGTTTCTGGGAAAAACTGGTTAATAATGTTTATATCTGGGATATCTGGACAGGGCTTCTGGGAAAAACTGGTTAATATGATTATATCTGGGATATTTGGACAGAGTTTTTGGGAAAAACTGGTATATCTGGGAAATATGGGAGATTTAGACAGAATTTCTGGGAAAAACTGGTTAATATGGTGATAGTGATCATACGGTCTAGCAGGTTTTCATACTCCTATGTCTTAGGACCGACAAACAAGGTTTGCGGTGTATATCTTTGTGAGCATGGAGCAGACATCCTTGTCATGGTGCCTAGGCAGGTCAACTCAATGTGATCATATGTGAGTGATTGCCTTGGGGATCATAAGAAAGAGCATCTGTTCTATGCCACATAAACGTCTACACCGCTCAGGTAATCCCATCAGGGCATACAGCAGTTATATCATAATGTCCTATCTAAAAAGATAAATGAACAGTCCTATGAAAGGTTCTACAGGAATCTATATGCAAAGGCTGGGGTTAGTCGAAAAGGGTCCGTTGACGAGAGTTCCAATATACCGTCAGGGAGACAGTACGGAAGTGTTTACTCTTTTTGATATACCTTGGAAGGTACAGTATCAACGGTGACTTGTGCCCTGGCAGAGCAAGACCTGAACAATGTCAGCGCCGCGTTTCAGACACAGTCGGAGGGGAAAATGCGAAGTGCAATGCGGTGAACCAGACAGTAAAAAGATGATTTTAAGGATGCTTCTTATGAGTCAAACCTCTGTATTATTTTGTTTTAAAATAAAAATCCCTAGTGGAGTCGCCAGATTGTGGACACGCGGGATTCCGCCACTTGCTTTGTTTTTTGTTGAAATTTGATTTGGATCAAAGAAAGAGAAAATGTCTGTCGAAAACAGATACAGAGTCGCCACTTGGTCTTTAAGGAACCAAGAAATCTAATTTTGACTCACCCAAATGGATAAAGGGCACCGGCCCTTCATAACCAAAGAACTAGGCTCGGGATTTTGGTACGAGAGAGGAAGGAGCCTTTGTCGCGACTAAAACACTCTCAACTCGCCCCGTCTTTCGATGGGCCTCAATTAGCATCCAAATAATCATCTTATACTATGTATGGTTCGACAATTAATACTATGATAATATATTACATCACATAAGAAAATTTGAAATGGAAGATCAAAAGATAAGATATCATTCATAAGATCTAAGTCAAATATCTTACAATGTAAAGTGAAAAATCACGCAAACAAACCTAGGAAAAATCGTCTAATCATGTATCAAGTAATTAAGTTTCCCTAATCTAAAGGGGACATGAATTGTTTTTGAAACAAATAATCAAAGAATCAAAGTATGCTTAGCAAGCTAGAATGATGCATGTTAATCTTTGAGAAAAGAAGATTTCTCAATCCCCGGGACGGATGAGAAAGGAAGACTAGATCGAGGGAAACATGAACGGGTGATCGTGATCATTCCTTATAATCTTCTTAGATTAGGAGCCCCAAAAGCCCCAAATCTTTGCATGGATGAATTGTATGTATCTAGAATGTGCTAAGGTTGTAGTGTGCCCTGTGTTCATGGATTCCTAGAATGACTTGGAAGTCTAGAATGTGTATGAATAGATGACTGAAATCATCATGAGATATGTACAAATGTAGTATGAACTACTTCCTAAGATATGAACTAATTTGGAATGCATGTAAGCATCAAATCAAAGAATGAAAGTTAAAATGTGCTTGCTGTGAATAGTGGACAGAACAATAACATGATCTTTTGAAAATTGAAAAGAGAGGTTAGGAATGTTTTCAATGCATGATTTTTTATGGAGATCTTCCTTATTGTGTCTAGAACACAACACAAAAATCTAATCTTCAATAACTATCATAGATTGAGAGAAATCATATAAACAATAGAGGTTATTCAAAAACCGAGTCCGTACTATCGACTGAAATGTTAGAAAATCTTAGAAAATGAAAACAAATGATCGAGAGGCCCATTTTATACAGAAAGTTCCCTAAGACATTGAAGTTTAAGGAAAAAATAAGTTGGGACCACCCCTTTTGGAAATGGTTTCTGAAAAAGAAATTGGAATTCAACCAATCTGCTGTGACAGAAGAGGCCGAATGTCTGGAAGGAATGTTTGGGTCCAAATGGACCATTTTCAAGTATTTCCAAGTCAAACAAAAAATCATGGGTGTTCTCTAATGAGTTAGGAAGACATTTCAAGTGGCCTTGCATCCATACATTGAGTATTGAGTTCTAAAGAAATCTTTGAACTCAGATCACTCACTGTTTTGACTCACTATTTTGAAGATTTTGGGAAAAACTAGAGTTTTCTTTCTTGAGATCAAAATGAGGGGGTTTAAGAGGGGCTTTGAAATAGAGGTTTTGAAAGCATATTTTCAATACTCAATGAAGATTATAGCCACTTAAAATGTCAACATCAAACTCATCATCAAGAACCTCCAAGATTGTTGGAGAGATTTATTTTCATATTTGAACATAACTTCAAGGATACCTTGGAGGTATTGAAGTTATGATCATCATCTATCAAACATGTTTTTGAGGTCAAGAGCCACTATCCATAAGGATTCACTCACCTCAAACTTCATGTCATCATCTAGATGATGATGAACTAGTAAGTAAATAAAGAAAATAAAAAAGAAATGAGGTAAGAAGAGATGAACATTGTATATAAGCAAGTAGATAGCAATCAATAGATGATATTTATGATGTATTGAACTTGTAGTTTGGTGTTTCACTCATATGTGATGACATTGGACATGGAAGAAGCTTCCACTCTCTTAAATGCTCACTAAAATGGTGGTTGGGTGTATTGAATATTGAAGTAAATAGGAGTAATGAAGTAAAAACAAAGTTTAGAACTCACTTTTGTTTTGAAAATCAAAGAAGAAAGCTTCTTTTCTCTCTACGCTAACCTTATCTCTGCAACTTTTTCTCCCAAAACTTTTCAAAGCTTACATTTGACACCCCCAAAATGAGAAGACAAAGGGGGTTTATATAGGCCAACTTGGGGTGGTTTTGGGATTTTAGAAGTGTTCCCATTGGCTCCAAACATCTGAAAACATAGAACTACGTCGTTTTGGTTTTTAATTAATCAAAATGGGACCCCAAAAATATTTGCAAAAACATACTGTTCTAGAGGAGAGTGCTGTGGTGGCACTAGGCCTGTACCGCGGTGGAAGTGGGCCAGTGCCGCGGCGGCACTGCTCCTCAATCGTCTGGATAATCCCATTTAGGCCCCTAGATGTTCCGGTATTCGTGAAAAGGCCCTATTTCGTCCGAAATTCACAAAAAATGCGTACGAACTCCAAATTGAGGTTGTGATATACCGTTGGAAAGGTAATGGAGTCTAATTTACATAAACAATAGTTCGGGGATAGGTCACATTGAAAAGGTTTGCGGTATTTGTGATAAAAGCCGATTTGATCGCCTTTTTTGCCTTCGGAAATTCACAATAAACTCGTTTTAAATCCAAAAATTATATGTGATATACCGTTGGAAAGCTACTGACCTCTAGTATCAATGAAAAGTATTTGAAAATTGTTACGGTGCCCCGGTTCTAAAGTCAAATTCTGGTCAAACTGGTCAAACCTGGGATTCCCGAGGAGTTCTAGAAACTTCTCGGAGCTCCCAAGAGTTGACGTTTTTGCCCGATTTTCTTTTAAAACTCATTTTAATACTTTCCACATGATCTAGAATGATTCTGGTGAATTTGGACGATTTTGGTCAAACTTGGTCAAACCTAGTCAAACCTTGGTCAAATCGGTCAACGGGGACTTTCTGGGAACTTCCGGGTCTTCCGGGGGTCTCTGGGAGCGGACGATTTCATCCGATTTTACTTAAAAACTCATTTTATCATTTTTCTTACAACGTAGCATGTTTCCAGAACTTTTGGTCCAAATCTGGGAGCTTTTGGGCTTTTAGGGGCATTTTGGTCATTCTGAGCATTTTGAGAAATAGAACCAACTTCCAGGAGTCCTTTTGAGTCTTTTCGATCATTGTGAACCACCAAGCTATGGGTCCTAAATATGATAGCTGACAAAATGGGGTGTCTACACGGACCCAAAAGAGAAAGTGTTATAATTTTTTTTCCTATTTTGTCTACTCTGGGGCGTGGCACCAGAGACAGGTGAAAAAATCCTGATAGAAATAACATTATGAGCATCATTCTTGATGCCTACAGCTTGACGATGCCACTTCAAGGCTCGTGGAAAAATTTGCATCTCGTCCTCCCAGAATGATGGAGTTGTCATAGAAAAACACTCAAAGGCCCACACCTACAAAGAATGATACGTAGTGTAGACACCCAATTTTGGCCACGCTCTCAGGATTAGGGAGAGCAACTAATTGAAGATCTTGATGATGAAAAATACCTCGAAGAAGGTATCTCGGTCCCACAGAATGAAAGTTCGGACTCTGAAAAGGTTTGTTGTAGCCTAAAGTACACCTTTTGAGCCCAGATTCGTATTTTTCTCAAAATTGACTTTCAAAATGTGCATATGATATAGGGATATTGGTTATTAAGGTTATAGGCATAAAATTTCAGGGGAATACTTGAAGCACACAAAAAAATAAAAAATAAAAAGAATAATAGTTCAAGTGGTTGACCCCACAAGGAGGTGGCGTCTCCCATGAGGGCCACCACCCTCCATTGAAGACCACTACTTGGTATTTTCCTCTATATATATGTATATACACATGTGTTTTAAAAAGTGAGCTTCCTAGAAGTTTTAAAACTTGATATTTTATTATATATGTATATACACACGTGTTTTAAAAGTGAGCTTCCTAGAATTTTCCTACAACCCATCTAATTACATTTTTGCGCACTTGATATTTTATCCTATGTATGTATACAAGATGAGTGTTAAAAGTTATCCAAACAGGATAGGGGATGCTATATCACCACATCATGCTAAGCATTACAGGCTTTCTTCCTACAAGGTGTTGCATTTTCCATGCCCATCATATCCGATTACAGCTCCAGTGGATCCTCCACTTCTCCATTGCCCTACTCCATAGGTTCATTCTTGAGCCCATACCATCTGGCTTGATCCATCATATTCACTTGAGTAGCTCGTCTATGTGGTTGGTGATGTGCTTGATTGACAGGGGCTGGTACCTCGTTAGGTACAGGATGAAGAGCCCATGCGTAGATAGCCTAAAACATCTCTGTGGCCTCAATTTTGTGTATAACTTCTCCGTGTATATGCTCCCATGCTGTGGATTGATGAGAAACTCCAAGTCATACCTTTGATTCATCTTGAATACCATAAGCATGAATGGATGTCCAAACATCTCACATTAGAGCTTCTTGAGCCTTCTGTTCGATCATGTGTCTGAATTATGCCAAGTTAGTAGGCTTTACTTGATCAGGAAAGATCATGTATCTTCCGAAGACATCTGGTATCACATAAAGCTCCATCATTTACCTAGTTAACAGAACTAACTTATGGTCAGTATCGATACAAGGACTCTTAAGGTTGATAGCTTAAGTATGGGATAATTAGTGAGCGCATCTAAATCATCATCTTTTGCATCATCTTGGTCATCTAGATCTTTGTGAGTACTCATACTCACTTTAAATGCATGTTTTATTAAGAAAATCTATGATCCATGGCCATGCATGTAGCATTCAAGTAGTTAGAAACGATGTTATGTATTGAACTAACTAAACTACTATAAAACTGTCAAACCCAAGCACTCGGACCAAATGTGAGCGCTCGAGAGGCCTGAGCACTTGAGTTCTGCCGTGTTTTGGAAATTCGCCTAATTGCATATTACAATTATGATTATCTAAGTAAAGTGGTGTATAGTAATGGTTGTACCTTGAATTTTTCTTGATACACATACTTGTATGTACTTACTGGAAGATGCACTTTGTGTTGTAGTAATTTTACTTTAGAAATGTACAACTTTCATAATAAGAAAACTAAGGAGTCCTAGAATTTACAAAGGCGAGCGCTCGAGCTCTCTCGAGCGCTTGAGCTTACTGGTTTAGTAAAGAACATGTTTTCTATAATAAGTGAATGATTAGTTGAACTAGTAAATTGTATATGTACGAGATACATAATCTCTAAAAGGAATAAAGTGTTGTACTTGAGTACCCAATCCCAATAATAATGCACATCAGTGACTTATACCATGCGCGTTAGTTGACAAAACGTAAGCCGCATTAAAAATGTTAAGGAGACAATCATATCCGTCGGTCCAGTTATAATTGTTCGTCCATGTGATTGAATCGCGAAAGAGTAATGTGTATCGCGATGTCGTAAGATGTCACTACAGCTACATAAGGCAACGAGGCAAGAGTAGTTGTACCTTGTCGGTTCTATCAACGTCAGTTGTGTTGAGATGGTTAACCGGCTGTAAGGCAGAGATGTCAAGCAAGTGGTCGTAAGGTTGAGATGACAAGTTAATCAAGACTGAATGGAATATGATTGGGGTTGCCAAGTAATGTGGCCGTAAGGCAGAGATGTCAAGGGACAAGTGGGTATATTTGTAGAATATATCCACGAATAAACACTACAACATCATAAATAAGTCTATAATTCCCCATTTTATTAGCAATTGTACTATAATGTGTATTTTGGTTCAATGAGATGATTTTATGATGAGTTTTGTTGTATTAGATGTTATTCTGTGCAGATATCCTGTGTTGTGGTGAGCAAGAATGAATTACAGGAAAGGGGTTAAGTCAAAGTACAAAGGAGACATTGCGAAGCTGAAAAGAGAACCTCAAGCGATCGAAGAAGGCTCAAGCGATTGAAGGTTCAATTGATCGAAAGCTTCTCAAGCACTTGAAAAATGTTGAAGTTCAAGCGACCTAGTTCGATCGATCGAGTATGGATTTGCCAGAAATTTGCGGGTAGCACAGCAAAACGTGTTTTATCAACCCTAGCCTAGATTTTTTCTTATAAATATACGATGTAAACTCGTCCATAGGGATGTCCACCTTTTTTTTTCAATTTTAGTTAGAGAGAGAGAGAGACAGAGAGAGAGAGAGAGAGTTTGCTTTGAGTTTTTCAGGTTTCTATTGCTTGAATATTGAAGGAGTCAGATTTTCGTTGCAAGTTTAATACAAGTTCGTGTTCCAGATTTTCTATATTTGTTCTCTTTACTTTCTGCAAGTAGTTCTAGTAGTTTAATCCGTTGTAGTCGTAGAGTTTGCATGCTCATAGTTTGAATCAGTAGTTTAATATAGATTTTATGTTTAAATGCAAACAAAAAACATAGCCTTAGTGATTTCGAACGGTAAAAACTTATTTTCTGCAATCAAAACCATGTATGATTAATCCAGTAGTTAGGAGATCACGATGAAACAATGATCTCCAGTCTCTGCCATGCACTACAGAATAAACCTGTGTTCAATCGATCAAAGTTAGTATGATAAATCGAAGCAGAGACATAGTCAATTGATCTAAGACATTTCGATCGATTGAAGGATGATGCAGTTCGATCGATTGAGAGTGCTTTGATTGATCAAACCTATAACTTCCTAAGATGATCCCTTTAAGTATTTCAAGACTTTTTGTTTTTAAGATTTGTTATCAAACTATCCAGGTAAGCTCAGTTTGTCAAAATAGTTTTAGAACTTTAAGCCTTAAGGCTATTTTCTTCAATGTCTTTTGCAAACCTCTTTGATTGCTAAAACCATTCATAGTGCGAGTCTAAACCATTGTTTTAAACTGTCCTTTAATTATTTCAAGTCACTTGTGATGATATAGTCTCGGTCATGTAAGGACTATTGATTCTTTATCTTAAAAAAATGCGGAATACTGAAGAGGGATTACTCCATAGAGCGATAATGAATGTGCATGGTAGATGGCTAGGTCATTGTGGATTTGTGTGATCCCAACGCTTCTCTTTTATAAAGTAAAAACCCATTTTAAAATCCACTTAGTTAATTAGTTAATTGTCAGCTTCATTTAATTGCTTTATTTATTAGTTAATCTGTAAAAATTTGTGTTCTACATCTTCCCTTAAATTATTGATTTTTAATTTTCTTTTTGAGATTAGTCGAAGTTAGTACACTATCTCCTTCTCTACGGTATCAACCCGGTCTTACCAATTTTACTACTTGCACGATCACCTATACTTGGGTGTTGCATAAGAGTGCACAAATTTATTCGTGTCAAGTTTTTGGCGTTGTTGCCAAGGAAGGCGACTAGCTATTACTTAGATTACCTCATTCTATCTTTTTATATTTCTAGTTTTTCTTTTTTCTTTTAGTTCTTTTGAATTAAGATCTCTTAGGAATTTCCTTTTTCATGTCCGATAATTCTGTTGAAGGTATTTTCAGTAGCCCACTCTATTCATCTAGTTCTTCTATCTCTCTTTATCCCATAGCTACTCCTTCAAACTCTATCACAATGTTTGACAATGAAATTGAACGTGGTGATAATAGGGTTGCACCAATTGCTGATCGTTGCGTCCCTTGCATGAACTCATGCAACCTGAACATGCACCCACACCTTCTTGCATTCTCATTCCTCCACACGCAGGCAAATTTCAATTTTGCAATGGAATGATTCAACTCCTTCCAACCTTTCATAGGATGGAAAGTAAGAAGGCTTATTTTCATGCTAAGGACTTCAAGGATGTTTGTAAAACAATCTCCCAAAAATATTCCATGGATGTAACTCACATAATACTCTTTTCCCTTCACCCTGAAGGATAAAGCAAAATCGTGGTTACTCACCCTCAAACTAAATTCCATACATACATGGCATGCGTTGAACACTGCTTTCTTAAAAAAAATATTCCTGCGCGCATGACCTCTGATCTTAAATGCAAGATAAATTCGTATAAACAAATAAATAATGAAACCTTCACTCAAACATGGGAGTGATTTAAAGATTTGCTTCTCTCATGCCCACATCACGGGTTTGAGAAATGGCAAACAATTAGCTTCTTCTTTGAAGGACTTAATGAAAAAACTAAACAATTCATAGAAACTATGAGTGTGGGTGAATTTTTAAGTAAAAATACCAAGGAAGCCAAGGAACACTTCGAATGGTTAGCCGAACATTTTCATGAACGGACCAACCAAGAAGATGTCTCGAGAACTCAAACACAGTGTAGAGAAGACAAGAGTATCTATCAATTGAAAATTGAGGATGTTCTAATAACAAAATATGAGGAGTTAGCTAGGAAAGTGGAGGGGTTAGGAATGAAAGGAGAGAGTTCTAAGAAGGTTTTAGCTAAAGAACCATGCGGCACAAGTAATATGTTGGGACACACTACCTCATATTGTCCTAATGTGCCTTAATTTCAAGAACAAAATTCCATGGAGATGAACGCCATGCAAGGGTATAGAGGGACAAGGAACTCCTATAATAATAACAATAATAATTTCCAATCTAACAACAATAACAAATGGAATCACCCTAGTTTTAACTGGAAGAATGATGCCAGGGCTAAAAATCAACATCAAAATCAACAACCTTACAATCAATCCCAAGGCCAACAAAATAGGTCATCCCAACCATTCTAGAAAAACAAGTATAATAATCAAAATCAAGCTCAACCATCAAATGTCTATGTACCAGCTCACAAAAGGTAAAAGAAGAAGATCCACTCTCTAAACCAAATTTGATGCAACAACTAATTCAAATGATGAGTAAGATGTCTGCTACGTTAGAGAGGATAGATGCTCGACAAGAGGGAACGATTGGAATGTTCCCTGCCTAACCACTTCCAAACCCTAAGGGATAAAATAATGGTCCCAATAATTAAGAACATGCAAAAGCTATGACCACCCCAAGAAGTGGCAAGATAATTGGGCAAAACATGCCACTTTCTACCATTGTAGAAAAAGAGGATGAAGTGGTAAATAAAGAGGAACCGTCTCATAATAATTTAAAATTTATGATGAAGCTCCAATAGAAGTAGAGGAAGTTAAAAGAAGGCCTGAAAGGAACCCATTAATGAAGAAATTCCAAAATGTCCTTCCCTACGCCTTACACTCATAGACTGAAGAAACCTAAAAATGAGGAAAAAATTAGGAGTTTTGGAACTGTTTAAACAAGTTAAAATAAACATTTTACTCCTTGATGCAATCAACCAAGTACCGGCCTACGCTAAATACCTCAGAGATTTATGCACGGTCAAGAGGCGACAAAGTATGAAACAACACGCTTATGTTGCTTGTCAAGCAAGAAAAATCATTCAAAACGAACTGCCTCCTAAACTTAAGGACCCCGGTACTCCTACAGTCTCATGTAGGATTGGAAATCAAAGAATAGACTATGCACTCCTCGATTTAGGAGTGAATGTAAACCTATTGCCATATTTAGCCTATAAATAATTGGGCCTAGATGAACTCAAACCTACTCAAGTTGCGTTGTAATTGGTAGATAGATTGGTGAAATACCCAAGAGGGGTATTAAAAGACATCCTTATGCAAATAGACACGTTTGTCTTCCCGATAGACTTTGTGATCTTAGACACTGAACCTGTTTCTAACTATGTGCACAAATGCCGGTAATCTTTTGACATACATTTCTAAACATAATCGATGCCACAATACAAATAAGAAGTGGTATTATGACAATCGTATTTGGGAGCATGAACTTGAATGTAAAAATCTTTTCAAATCCTAAATTTAAAGAATATGAGGATGAGGAAGAGGTCAACCTCATCGAATCTGTTATCGAAGATGACTCTGATTTTGTTGATTATAAAGATCCTATGGAGGTAGTTGTGTCACAATTTGATGCTGTCTATCAATCTAATAATTCTACTCCATTGGATGTCAACCTAAACCAAACTTGTCTTATGATGGACACATTAGAGGAGGAAAGAGCTGAATGTATGTGGGTAGCACCATATGAACCCTTGACTCCAAAAACAAAACTTGCTATACCCTCAAATCTACAATTTCCTGATTTGGAATTAAAGGAGCTTCCTAAGGAGCTCGAATACACTTTCCTAGGAACTGAGAAAACATACCATGTCATCATATCATCTACTTTAGATTCTGAGCAAGAGGGTAAACTAGTCCAAATGTTAAAATAACACAAAGGAGCAATGGGATGGACTATTGTTGAACTCAAAGGCATAAGCCCCTCCATTTGCACTCATAAAATTTAATTGGAAGAAGATGCTAAACCTTCACGACAAATGCAGAGGCGTCTTAATCCCAATATACAATAAGTCATTAAAAAGGAAGTCTAAAATTACTTGATGTTGGGATAATATATCCAATTTTTGACAGTCTGTGGGTTAGTCTGACCCAAGTGGTACGAAAGAAGGCATGTATAACTACAATTCCTAAGAAAGACGGTGAGTTAGTACCAATGCGCATCCCCACTGGATGGATGATGTGCATCGATTATAGAAAATTAAACACTATGACCTGGAAAGACACTTCCCTTTGCCATTTATAGACCAAATGTTGGAACGAGTAGCGGGTCATAAATTCTACTATTTCTTAGACGAATATAACGGATACAATCAAATCAAAATACCTCCTAAATATTAGGAGAAAACAACATCCACTTGTTTGTTTGGTACTTTCTCTTACTGACGAATGCCTTTTAGCCTTTGTAATGCACCTGCTACCTTTCAGCAGTGCATGTTAAGTATATTCATTGATATGGTCGAATAGATTCTTGAAGTATTGATGGATGATTTTTTTTGTGTTCAGCCATAGCTTTGATAATTGTTTAGAAAACCTCAAACAAGTACTATCTAGATGCGAGGACAAGCTCCTAGTGTTAAACTGGGAAAAGTATCACTTTATGGTGACCAAAGGGATAGTCCTCAGCCACCTAATTTCTGATGAAGGGATCCAAGTGAATAAGGCAAAAATTGATATTATCTCAAATCTTCCTGTTCCCTGTATAGTCAGAGACATCCGCTCTTTCCTGGGACATGTGGTATTTTATCGAAGATTCATCCAAAACTTTAGTACCATACCTTGACCGCTTTGTTAATTGCTCATCAAAGATGCACCTTTGGAGTGGTCGGATGATTGTCAGAAATCTTTTGATACACTAAAGGAACTCCTCACTTCCACACCTATAATACAAACTCCTAATTGGAGTTTACCTTTTGAATTGATGTGCAATGCTAGTGACTACGCCATTTGCGCAGTCCTAGGCCAGAGGAAAGATAATAAGCCTTATGTCATTTATTATGCTAGCAAAACTCTAAATGACGCTCAAATGAATTACACAACGGAGAAAAAGTTGCTAGCTATAGTCTTAACCTTAGACAAATTCCGATCGTACCTAATAGGGTTGCCAATTGTCTGTTTCACAAACCACTTAGCCCTTAAATACCTATTGTCCAAGAAAGAGGCAAACAAAGACTGATTCGTTGGATACTTCTACTCCAAGAATTTGACATAACAATTAAAGATAAGAAATGGATAGAAAAGGTGGTCGTGAACCATTTATCTAGGTTAACTTTGTTGACAACACTGAACCCGCACCAATAAAAGATGAATTTTCGGATGAACAGCTGATGGTTATTTTTAGCTTACCTTGGTATGTTGATGTAGTGAATTATCTGGTTACGGGAGATAGGACAAAAAATAAGCTCGACACTATCAAATAATTTTTAGAAAATCCTTTGAGCCAAGACAAAAAGTCTTACTTTACGATTCACGCCTCCACTTGTTCCCAGGCAAGCCCTGCTCGAGATGGACAGGACCATTCATCATAAAATCTGTCTTTCCACATGGAGCGGTCGAGCTAATCAACCCCAAAATTGATTAGCCCTTCAAGGTGAATGGCCAATGGTCGATGCCATTCTTGGAGACTTTCGAACTAGAAATCGAGCACATCCAATTGGCTGCGCCCGATTATTTCACCATTTTAAACACCATGGTCCATTGCATTTGTTGTTGTAACCTTTAGTTTAATGATTTCTTTTTTTTTTTTTTGGATTATTTTAGTTTAATTTTTAGTTTGTGACCCTACGTCCTCACCCACTATATCGTAATTTTTAACTATGGAGGTGGTGGCTGAGGGTGGAGGCGGGACCACTACTTGCAATGCGAATATTCAACCTATTCCTACTCCAACCAACGTTGCTAATCCCACTTCTTACGAGCCGATTCATATTGACTAGGATAGTTTAGATGAAAGAGTGTATTTATTTTTGTTTTTCGTCTCACCTCTCCCTATATTTTGTGCTTTTGTATTATAAACTCATTCACTGCACTGTTTATTCTTTTGCTCAGTTATATTAGATTGATGAGTTATTTTGTTAATTTTAGACCATGTTATATAATGCCATAACTATCATTCTTGGTCTTTGGAGATTGTATGTCTATAAATAGGTTGCTAATGTTGTTGCTGGCTACACTGCTTATTACCAAGTGAAATCTATCCACTTTGTTTTGAAAATCAACAAATGAGGACATTGTTGTTTTCAGTTGGAGGTAAATAGTAGATAGGCATTCACCTGCTCATTTCACACTTAGCACCTTATCTCCTTTCATTCAATATCACTTAACATATAATTTTAGTATAAATTTTAAAATTTTCAACTTTAATAATAGAATAACTTTGGACTTTTCCTCCTGTTTAGTTGTATATTATGCAATGACGCATTCACGTTGTTCTCGTCCTTTTATGGATTATGTTACGCATTTTTCTAGTACCAGAATGATTGCACATGCTGAACATTCATGTATCCGATGGCCATACGCACTGTTGATAGTTACATAGAGAACCTGAAAAGGAGTTTAAAACGACTATAGTGTTTAAGGAATGAGTAGTAGAGACTAATTACCCTTAGTGAGCTTTTGAACTATTCTTTGTTTCTGAGGAAATTATCACATACTCGAGTTGTTTTATTGTTTATGCATAGAAACTCGTTGTAAAAGTCTCATTACTTCTTGATTTGGCCATTTATTAGAGGAGAATGTTCAGGAATTATCGACTAAAACTCGATAAGCATCGAAATGTTAAAACTAAAAAGTTAAGAAAATGAATTAAACCATCAATTCTTACTCTGTATCTTATACATATACCCACATTCAAATGCCTGATACTTCTTACCTCATATAAATCAAATGCTGCCAATGCTTTTATGAAAATAAGATATCTCTCGATTCTATGCCTTGACCCTAATGAACCTCTATGTTTACTTAGTGTAACTAAACTGTTGAAGCATGTGATTGGAAAGAAGTTGTTATGGGAAGTTCTAAAAAAATGTTAAATAAATAAATGAAAAAGATCAAGAAGAGAAGAAATGAAATGAAATAATTGAATGTGGAGTACAAAAAACAAAAGAAAAGAAAAGAAAATATACAACAAAAAAAATAGAAGATGGTTGGAGATTAAAAAGAAATAAAGTGACAAAAGATAGAACCATCACAAGCTAAGACATGCGTACTCCCGCCCATTACTTCTATTTACCATTCGTAAAACCTAAATAAAATCTTAAGGATTCTTAACAATTTGGTTTGAACACATAGGTATAAATTGAGTTATCCACGGTAGTTCGTTCCTCTAGTAAGTAGCATTCTATTCATGAGACTATACACTCTAAAAGTTTATTTTTCAATAGTCAATTATGAAAGCACTAGTATCCATAACTCATATCGAAGCTTTTATACACCAAGTGGTCATTCTTAGGCTAGTTTCTGAGAGACGTTCTTTTATGAGTGCAATCTGGTGTGAGAATTGAGTCAAAACTATAAAATCCTAAAAACACGAAAGTCTAAACAACTGTAAATTAGGTTTGATGTGTAACTATTGACTCTACACACACACAAGGATGCATGAATGTGATATATGTGTTGTAATTGTCTTGGTGGCATGAGGAGAATGTTGAAATTTTTCATGGATTGATTGAGAATAATGTCCTTGTAGAGTAGAGTTTTCAGTTGAGTGGGAGAGAGTAGTTTAAAAGTTGTTCTTATCTGTTCTTAAAATGAAAATTTGTGGGTACATTCACTGCAAACCTTTACGAGACAACACTCATCCACTAGGGGAACCAAGGAGTTTAACGGCTTGTTGTATACGCTAAATGCAATCGCGATTCTTGTGAAAGTGAGTTAGGAATTTTTTTCTATTTAGGTTAGTTTGTTTTAGTTTATTTTGTTTTTCTTAGTCGTTGTTGTATATATATTCGCTTTTCTATTTCTTTTTTTCTTTATCACTAGGGACTAGCAATAAGCTAGTTAGGAGTAGTGACAAGTGGGCATATTTGTAGAATATATCCACATATAAACACTGAAACATCATAAATAAGTCTACAATTCCCCGTTTTATATGAAATTATGCTGTAATGTGTAGTTTGGTTCAATGAGATGATTCTATGGTGCATTTTGTTGTATTAGATGTTCTTCTGTGAAGATATGTTGTGTTGTCATGAGTAGGAATGAATTACAAGAAAGATGTTAAGTCAAAGTACAAAGGAGACATTACAAAGCTAAAAAGCGAACCTCATGCGATCGAAGAAGGCTCGAATGATCGATCGAACCTATCAATTCCTCAGATGACCCCTTTAAGTATTTCAAGACTTTCTGTTTTTAAGATTTGTTATCAAACTATCCAGGTAAGCTCAGTTTGTCAAAACAATTTTAGAACTTTAAGCCTTAGGGCTATTTTCTTCAATGTCTTTTGCATATCTCTTTGAATGCTAACACCATTCATAGTAAGAGTCTAAACCATTATTTTAGACTATCCTTTAAGAATTTTAAATCACCTGTGATGATATAGTCCTAGTCATGTAAAGGACTATTAATTCATTATCTTTAGAAAAATACAGAATACTGAAGAGGGATGTACTCCATAGAGCCATAATGAATGTGCATGGTAGAAGGATAGGTCACTGAGGATTGGTGTGATCCTAATGCTTCTCTTTTATAAAGTAAAAACCCGTTTTAAAATCCACTTAGTTAATTAGTTAATTGTCAGCTTTATTTAATTACTTTATTTAGTATTCAATCTGTTGAACTTTGTGTTATACATCTTCCCTTAAATTATTGATTTTTTTTTTTTTTCGAGATTAGTCTAAGTTAGAACACTATCACCTTCTCATGCATGTCGAGGGATTGCTACACTCGTAAAGGATTCGTATGGGGACTAAGCATTGTGCTCATACTATGGAGCTGATTTACATGGAGATGGGTCAGATGATTCAACAATGAGGATTTTCATGCTGCCAAGCTACATGCTATCCTAGTCGATCCTACACAAGTACCACCAGCACCATGGCCTCCAGTTTTGGCAACTACACTAGTACTAGATCTAGTCGCAAAGCCAGAGCCTCAGATCCAGCCAAATGTACCAATTTCTCTGCATGAGGAGCCTATCGCACCACCGATTACTCTAGTAGAAAAGGATGCTCAGGAGGATGAGGACCCTAAAGATGACACCGATGAGGATCTTGAGGAGGACGACGATGACCCTATAGAGGTCAAGGGGGATAGAGACAATAATGAAGATGAGGGCGATCATGAGGAAAATGAGGGGGATCATGACGATGACCAGGAGAACCTCATTGAGGATAAGGGTGACGGTGAGGATGGAGATGCTGATCCTATGGACAATGATGATGATGAGGAGGAGGAGGAGGAGGAGATTGAGGCAGCTCAGATGCCTCAAGGCTTTGCAACAGGTCCAGTCCTACTGTAGCACGTTGTTAATAGAGGATGGCTACGTGCAGATAGACAGATGCCCGATGGCCAGCCATGAGCAAATCCATGCTTTGATGTGATCGATGAGTTTGATTTGTGGCTAGACTGGGTGCCACCAGAGGAGATTGACGTATCCATAGATGAGCTGCCACAATATAAGTCTGATGTAGAGGACTTCTGGGATTGTATCTCGAGGATATAGATCTTTTATTTTTGTTGATCAGGGCATGTAGCCAACTCTCTTTTGTGTATATATTGTAAATATTTTTTATGGTAGTAGTATATATGTAGATTTGATGTAAATACCTCTAACCATACCACATTGTAAATGTTTTGACTATATATATACGAGTGGCAAGCTTTCGCCTATTATCACTTCTGAATGTTCGTTTCTTTTATTAGTTGCTTATGCTTATTACTTTGGATGTCAATTTCCTTATCTGGTACTCATAATATCGTGCTTCGAGGGTTAGTGAGTAACGTTGAGATGATCGTGTAGGTCTTCATGGCGGATGGAACGAGGAATGCAATGAGCTGACAAGGAAGGGCTCATGTTCCCTAGAACAAGGATCTTACTAGAGCATTCGAGGCTTTTCTATAATGCATAGAGCACATAGGCGACGATCACCGTGGAAACCGTAACAACAACAATCACACAAATCATCAAGTTGCACCACTGCCACTACAATAGTTCACGGATGACAAGATACTCAAGCGATTTAAAGCTCTCCGCCTTGACATGTTTGATAGAAATGGCAAAGCATGGCAAACCGAGAAATGGGTAAGGAACATGGACCACATATTCGAAATAATGAGATGCGATGAGAAAGAGAAGCGACGTCTAGCAACTTTTTAGCTCACTTGTGCTGTTAATAATTTATGGGAGGCTGAAAAAGCCATGATGGGAGCAGAAGCATTGAAAAGAATGCTGTGGACTACTTTTTGGGAGAGATTCTTGGAAAAGTATTTCCCCGAGGAAGAGAGAGACTAGAGGGAAAGGGACTTCTTATATTTAGTCCAGTGTAAGATGAAGGTATGTGAATATACCAACCAATTTAAGAGGCAATCTCATTTTTTCTAGCACCAGATAGATACTCCCCAGAATAAGATCAAGAGGTACCACCGAGGGATGAACCCACATCTTCGACATCTGACTAGGGGCCATTTAAACCAAACATTTGAGATGTTAGTCAGGATAGCTTCTGGGTTAGAAATGGATGGGTGCCCAGTGCCGAAGCAACCGGTAGGCTGACCTATGATGAAAAGAGATTTTGTGCCCCGACCCCTAGCTTGGTTTTAAGGAGTAAAGAGAACCTGGAATAGAGAAAGGAAACCACAGCTAACTTACCCTCCTAAATAGATAGTCATACCACCTACGGCTACCAGAGGTAAACCAAGAGAGTGTTTCAACTACAGGGTACCAGGATATTTGGCCAAGAATTGTCGATGCCCAAAAAAGAACCTCTGCAAGGATATTATTTGCTACTACTATGGCAAGCAAGGGTACATTGCCAAAGACTGTCGATCACCTCCAGGTGGATACTATGGAGTGACCACTCAAGCTAGGCTATCATACCGGAGGAAGCCGACTATAAAGAAGAAGTCCAGTAGAATATGGAATGTACCCTCATGTTACTTGGTAGTCGCATTAAAGTTTTATTTACTAATGGAGCTATGAATTCTTTTATCGCTATTAAACTTGTTCAAAGATTGGGATTAGAACCTCAGATGCTTAAGGCTACCCTTAACACTATTTCCCCTTTAGGAGTGATGGTTAGACTGGGCATGGTATGCAAGGATTGCACTTTAACCTTAGAAGACCAAGTCCTTCCAACAGATTTAATTGTGTTATCCATGATGGAATTTGACGTGACTTTGGTTATAGATTGGCTCATGAAGTATCACGCTAATTTAAACTGTACTAGTAAGTCGATTACATTCTCCATAATTGAAAGCTTGCCTTTCTGTTTCCAGTGTAACCCTTCGTGCGATGCATTCCTAACTAATCATCTAGCTACTTTGGAGATCTCTACCACCAATATTTCTATAGCTCAGATACCCGTGGTTTGAGACTTTTCAGAAGTATACCACCCAAGAGGGAGATTGACTTTTGTATAGAGTTGGTACCAGGAATGTTCCCAATCTCTAAGACCCCTTATCGGATGGCCCCAACAGAGATGCAAGAGTTAAACAAGAAAGTTCAAGAGTTGGAGGACTTGGGATTCATCCGACCAAGAACATCGCCCTGGGGTGCACCTGTGCTATTCGTGAAAAACAAGGATGGATCGCTCCGACTTTTATTGACTATAGAGAGTTGAACAAGGTCACGATCAAGAATAAGTATCTCCTCCCTCAGATAAATGATATGTTCGATCAGTTATAGGGAGTAACAACCTTTTCATAGATAGATTTGCGATCGGGAAATCATCAACTACTCATTCAACTAGAAGACATATTGAAGACTGTATTTAGACCCAGATCATTATGAGTTCATGGTAATGTCGTTTGGAATCATTAATGCCCCAACAGTATTCATGAATATGATGAATAGGGTGTTTCAACCATACTTAGATCAGTTCGTGATTGTGTTCATCGATGACATATTGATTTATTCGAAGACAAAGGAAGAGCATGAGAGGCATGAGAGGATTACATTGTAAACACTTAAATCAGTTGTACGCTAAGTTTAGCAAATATGAGTTCTGGATGGAGTAAGTTAAAGTCCTGGGGCATGTAATCTCTTTTGAGGGAATCATAGTAGACTCAGCTAAGACAAATGCCGTCTTGAATTGGAATAGGCCATTTAATGCCTTAGAAATGAGGAGTTTCCTTAGATTGACAAGTTATTATAGGAGATTCGTAGAAGGATTCTCAAAGATAGTCATGCCATTAACTAGCTCGACCAAGAAGGATTCTAAGTTTGAATGGTTAGACAAGCATGACCGTTCCTTTCAAGAGTTAAAAGAAAGGTTAATCTCAGTGCCAGTGCTTACCATACCAACAAGTGGAGGAAGATTTACTATCTACAGTGATGCTTCTTATCAAGGACTCCGACGTGTGCTTATGCAAGAAGGTAAGGTGATTACTTATGGGTTGTGATAACTGAAACTGCACGAAGTAAACTACCCTATGCACAATTTAGAACTAGCAGCCATTATTTTTGCTCTCAATATCTGAAGGCATTACTTGTTTGGAGAGAAATTTAACCTATTCTCTTATCATAAGAGCCTCAAGTATCTATTCTCTAAGAAGGAGTTGAATACAAAGCAGTGATGTTGGATGAAGTTTCTTAAAGACTACGACTTCACTTTACAATACCACCCTGGTAAAGTAAATGTGGTCACAGACACTTTAAGAAGGAAACCCCATAACAAACTCGCTTCCTTGATGATTAGAGAATGGCAAGTGCTAGAATCCCTGGCAGAGTTTGATATTTAGACTGTTGATTTAGAAGGAGGGAAGCATTTTGGATGCCTTATTATAGAACTAATCCTTGTTAGCCACATTATTGAAGCCTAGAATAAGAACGAAGGATTGCATCAATGGTTTGAGAAAGCAACGGCCAAGGATCCAGAGAAATGGAATATTGAGCAAGACAGGAGCCTCCGCTATCGAGGTAGACTTTGTGTGCCAAAGGATGATGGATTAAGAGAAGAAGTGATGAATGAAGCACGCAAGTCAAGGTTAATGGTTCACCTGGGGAGTACAAAGATGTACAAGGGTCTAAAAAGGAGTTTCTGGTGGGAAGGTATAAAGGGAGACGTCGCAAAGCATGTCTTAAAGTGTTTCACTTATCAACAAGTCAAAGCTGAGCATCAAAATCTGTCAGGACTTTTGCAACTGCTGCCCATACCAGGATGAAAGTAGGAGCACATCTCTATAGACATCGTCGTGGGATTGCCAAGGTCACAACAAAACCATGATGTGATTTGGCTAGTTGTGGAATGACTCACCAAGTCAGCACACTTTATTGTGTACAACATGACTTATCCAGTCAAGAAGATGAGTCGACTCTACTTACAACAGATTGTTCGGTTGCACAATGTGCCCGTTTCCATCATTTTGGACCATGATTCATGCTTCACCGCCAAATTTTTGGGAGAGTTTAGAAGCCACTTTGGGGACTTCACTAAAGTTGAGTTCTGCTTTACTTCCCCAGACCGATGGACAAATAGAGCAGACAAATTAAGTGTTGGAGAATATGCTACAAGCGTGCGTCTTTAACTTTGAAAGTACTTAGGAGACACACTTACCACTCATCGAGTTTGTCTACAACAATAGTTATCATTTAATCATCGAGATGGCATTGTTCAAAGCATTATACAAATAATCGAGTCGTTCACCTCTCTATTGGGTAGAAGCTAGAGAAGGCAAGCTTTTGGGACCTAATATGGTTCACAACACTAATGAGAAGATCAACATCACTAGAGAAAGGATGAAGGCAGCCCAGAGCCTATAGAAGAGTTATATAGACAAGTGCCAGAAGGGCTTGGATTTTTGTGTAGGAGATCACATCTTATTGAAAATTTCTCCAGTAAGAGGAGTGGTGAGATTTGAACAGAAGAGTGAAAAGCTTTTGCCCTGCTACATTAGACCCTACAAGATTCTGGAACGTGTGGGATAGGTCGCCTACAAATTAGTACTACCACTGAAGATGTCTGGGGTACACAATGTGTTCCACGTCAGCATGTTGAGAAAGTACATGCATGTCTCAATGCACAAGATTGACTTTAAAGATATTAAGGTAGACAATAGAGTGACGTAGACTGAAAAACTAGTGCGAATCTTAGGGAGAGAGATCAAGAAGTTGAGGAACAAGGAGATCCCACTGGTGAAAGTTCAATGGAAGCATCATGACGAACGAGAAGCTTCGTGGGATATGGAATCTACTATATGAGAGAAGTACTCAGAGTTGTTTAATGAGACTTAGCTTAGATTTTGGGGATGAAATATTTTGTTAGGTGGTGGAGAGATGTAACATTGAACCCTTTTATCTGTAATTATCTATGTATGGATGTATTCCTGTATTTTGTGCCCGTATGTGTAAGTAATGATCGTATATGAATGAGTGTTGATGAATGTTTATATGAATGTTTATTTCTTAAACCTTTGAAGTCTTAAAACATTAGAAGGATTATTAAAGCAGGAGCCCTGAGCACTGTAGCTCATATGAGCTCTTGAGATCACGCGAGCGCTCAAGCTTTAAAATGAGTAAAAAGATTATTTTACCCCTAGGCTTGTACAGTCTATAAATACCTTGCATTCACTTCGCATTTTATATGTTTTGAACTCTGTAATACAGATAGTGTTCTTGAGAGAGAGCTTGAGAGTTTATGTTTCTATACATATAACTCCTCGTTAATTTACCATGCATGGCCTCTAATTCATGATCCACACAAACTATTATACACAAACACACTCACATTGCATGAACTGAAGTTCTGGAATTGAGTTTTGTAGATCAAAGAATATGGGGGAGATGTTTAGAAGCCTTGAAGTTGGATTGAAGTCACTTTGGTGCTTGATCATCTCACTCATCTCATAATCATCATCTTTTTCATCATCTTGGTCATCTAGATCTTTGTAGTCACTCATACTCACTTTAAATACATGTTTTATTAAGAAAATTGATGATCCATAGCCATGCATGTAGCATGTTAGTAGTTAGAGACGAAGTTATGTATTGAACTAACTAAACTGCTATAAAACTGTCATACCCGAGCGCTCAAACCAAATGCTAGTGCTCCAGCCCAACGAACATGCCAGGCCTGATTGCTTGAGTTCAGCAGCATTTTGGAAATTTGCCTAGTTACATGTTACAATTATGATGATATACGTAAAGTGGTTTATACTATGAGCTGTGGTGGTTGTACCTTGAATTATACTTGATATACATCCTTGTATGTACTAACTAGAAGATGCACTTTGTGTTGCAGTAATTGTACTTTAGAAATGTACAACTTTTATAATAAGAAAACTAAGGAATCCTAGAATTTACAAAGGTGGCACTCGAGCTCTCTCGAGTGCTCGAGCCTACTGGTTTAGTAAAGAACATGTTTTCTATAGTAAGTGAATGATGAGTTGAACTAGTAAATTGTATATGTGTGAGATACGTAAACTCCAAAAAGAATAAAGTGTTGTGCTTAAGTACTCGATCTTGATAATAATGCGCATTAACGATTTATACCACGCGCATTAGTTGACAAAATGTAAGCTGCAACAACAATGTTAAGGAGACGATCGTATCTGTCGGTCCAGTTATAATTGTTCTCTAGTGTGATTGAATCATAAAAGAACATTGTGTATTGTAATGTCGTAAGATATCACTACAGCCACATAAGGCAATGGGGCAAGAGTAGCTGTACCTCGTCAGTTCTGTCAAAGTCAGTTATGTTGAGACGGTTAACTGGCCGTAAGGCAAAGATGTCAAACAAGTGGCCGTAAGGTTAAGATGACAAGTTAACCAAGGCTGAATGGAATGAGATTGGGGTTGCCAAGTAATATGGTGTCACACCCCGATTTTTTGACAACCAAATACCCATTCAATAACATACCAACCAGTGTTTAATTGCCAAAAAATCTGAGAGTGAAAAACAATCAACTTGTCACACATTTGAAGTAGTAAACTTTGCTGAAAAATGTTCCTCTTTAAAATAATTCAAAAACTTTAAGTAACAAAAAAAATAATCATTTTCATTGAGATCTCCATGATAAAATTCTAAATTACAATTTACAATAATAAAGAGAATTCTGTTGCCATAACAAAATAAGAAATCCACATTTTTACAAAACTTGAATCAGAGCTACTACAATCGTCCCATAACCCCAAAATAATAAAATATAACATGGCCCACAATGCCAAGAAATAAACAAATCAAGATCACGAAGCAAAATAAATAACAATTAAAATCCACTCGTAGATCTCTGAATCACAAAATTTACTCCAACCGCTAATACGAACTATTCCTGAAAATAAGAACCCGGCTACGCTCCACGAAGAACGCACCCGGTGATAAAATCACACGGGTCAGTACACACGGTACTGGTGTGAGTTAAACAAAAATAACAAAATCCGAGGGCTCCAACATGAACCCGTCGACTACGTACCACATTACAACACTATTGGGTCAAGACAGGTAGTTCCACACACATATTTGGACAAAAGAGTAGTTTCCATTTATGTGATGGCAAGTAGTTTCTTGCCCAAAATTCAAAGTTATTACGAGTTTTATACTTACCTTGGATATCTATGGTGAGCCAGCCCTGCATAAAAGTTAGTGGGCCCACCATCCTGTAAATTGAATGATCACAAACCAGGCGAATGATTCCATACATAAGTCGTCCACATTATAACTTAAATGTCACATTCATTATTTCACGCTTATCAGTTTTATGAAATAATTCATTTTCATTATTTATTAGCATTAAAATTATCTTTGTCTTCCCTCGGTTCACCACTTGGCCACCCTCCATGGTGCAGCCCACACATATATCCCATGTGTGCCTGGACATACTACCAACACCCACTCCGGTGCCAGTTTGGTTGGGGTATCAACCAAACCAGGTATACACAACGGACGGCTGGTCAATATGCCAAGACGTCTATACAATATAAGCCGAGCATAAGGCTTAGGCCAGCTTGATCACGAAGCCACTGGCAAAAGTACACTCAACAAGTCTTAAGCCAGTTTGATCACGAAGCCATTGGAAAAAGAGTGCGAGCTACCAAAAACAATAACACAACAACGAGGAGTAGTGAACACTAAGGTCTATGTTGCAATTATCACTTATCGTTCGTATTATCCCAATAATTATGAATTTCACGTTTATCACATAGTTCCGTCTCATCATTCAATCACATCTCTAACTTTTAGATGCATTCCAATTTCTTACAATAAAGGGTTTTATCATTTAACCCATAACAATCTTTTCTCAAAAATTTCCAATCAAATTACAAGATCCCCAATATACTATTCAACGTATCTAATTTACTCATTTTTATCAAAATGATCACACAATAAAGTATTATAACAATCGTTTCACAATATTTTCATCGGACTCAACGTTAATGACTATCACCCTTTTTTTTTATAGCTCAACATTATATGAGCATTCATGTATCTCTAAGTAATTTTCGTTAAGTCATACAAATGAATAAAAAAAACACAACGAATCATATTTCTCCAATTTCGTACATTTTAATATACTAAAACTGCTATTGAAATCTTCAATTTCTGCCCAAACGGTGCAGAATCAGGAAAAACTCCATTTGACGAAAAGTGTGCAGAATCGCGTTTCCTACAGGCTAACGCGGACAGAATGTTCAAATTCAAAGCTACGATTTTCTAATAATTTTCTCAAGTTTCTGCAACTGTATAAATTACAAAAAAATGAATTTCACATATATTTCTTAATGACCATGAATATTTCACATATGGTTTTATCAAACTAACTATTTACCTAACCTTTTCGAATACCCTAAAGTCAAAATCACAAAGTCACACGAAGGAAAAAGAAAATATCTAGATTTCTTCAACAATAATAACGTATCCATTACAAAGATTTAACCCTAATAATTAAATTAAACATATACTAATTTAATTTACTCCCATGTACATATATATATACATACGTGTATTTATATACTCGGATACACAAAAATTTAACTCACCAATTGTGCCAAATCCCACAAAGATATGAATCGACGTTAATCACGACGAATGCACCGCATATGATTCAACGATCATTCTCATTCTTCCTCTTCGTCTTCTTCCTCTCTCTTTCTCTTCCTCTCTATTTCTTTATTCTCTTTTCTCTCCCTCTTTCTCTTTCTCTTCTTCTTATCTTCCCTTGGCGGCTAGGGTTGAGATAGTAGGGGTGAATGTATTGTTGGGAGAACTAATATAGGGTTAACAAGACATAATCCCGTTTTTATTTTTACCCCTTCATAAAAATACATCATATGACCCCAAAATGCATTGCAAAGTACTAAAATGAGTTACCCATTGGGTACCCATGACCCTGGTACTTAATTCTTATGTTAAATACATTGTTTAGAATATTTACGGGCCCTGTAAGCACTACTAAATTATAAACATATCAATTCTTTAAAATTTAAACTTACACAAATTTATCCCATCACTTAAGTTTATAAAAATATTCACATCGTAATTTGTACTAAAAAAATTAATACACATAGATATATAACCATAAACATAAATACCCATAGCTAATTTATCACATTTAAAAATTCGGGTGGCCACATTAACATATAAAAATAAATATTTATATCTTGAAAATTATGGGGTGTTACATATGGCCATAAGGCAGAGATGTCAAGTAAGAGACCGTAAGGTAAAGATGACAAGATGGGAACCCAACGGCCGTAAGGCAGAGATATTCCATGCTAATAGCACTCGTGCCGGATGCATGCAAAAAGTCGAGTTTGGGAAAGATTGGGCCTGTGGTCCAATGATTGGATCGGTGATCCAAAAGTAGGTCAATTTTATAAAGATTGAACTGGGGGTTCAAAGTGGATTGTCCAGTCAGTAATGATTGGTCCAATAGTCCAAACAAATTCATCGGCTGATGCTAGTAGTATTTCCAAGTCTGAGTATTGTCGTCGAACGTTTCCTAATGTATGTGATACATTGAAATTGAGATTAAACGAGACTTAAAGATACTGTTTTTGAAAGTATAATAAGGAATGTTTTTGTACTAACGAAATTAACCAAATGTTTTTGAGCCTGTTCAAGTATAGTAGGTTTACTCACTCAGTTTGCATTCAACCTGATGACTTTTTATGTCCTGGACAATCAAACGTCCATATCTTGCAGAGGCTGACTACCTGGAAGAGGAATATGCCGAGAAAGGTTACGACTTTGCGAGCTAGCTGGCGCAAGTTGAAGACTTTTGTTTATTTATCTTTTGTTAGTAGTTGAGGCACTACGTGCCAGACTTTTATTATAAGCACAAAATATTATTTTCTTTTCTTTTCTCTTCTATTGTACTATAATAATGAGATCTATGACTCTGATGATGATGTTTAATATTATGTATGCCTACAACCACCATGTTTATATTTATTGTTTCTATTTTTCGTCTCAGTTCTTTATTAGTTGTGGACAATCATGAGTTATTCAACTTGCCACGTATCCACAGGACTAAAAGAGAAATTGTTTTAAAATTTTCCTATTTTGGCTTCACTGAGGCATAACACAGTCCAACTATCACCCAACTGGCAATCTAACTATCGCCCAACTGGTAGTATAACTCATCTAGCTATCGCCTTACAGGTCATCAATTCATATCCACCTCGTTCGTTATCTTTCGATTTTCAACTCATAACCGACACATATGTAACCCAAATCGAACTTTGCAACTCAAGGGACACATATCGTCATCGGGAACAATTCCTGATAACTCCTATTATAACTTGATCCCTGAGATAGACAAACTAGGATAAACCCAATGACCACTCCTGACAACAACCAATTTAACCAACACGAGGATCGAAAAGATCAACTGATGTACACGCATTCACAGTATAAGGTATTATTCTTAAGCATAATGTTGTCTAGCAGGTGACATTATTATTTTTAACTCTTTTCTCCAAATCACAGCCCTTAAGGATTCATGATCAACATAGTGACAAATGGTGAGAACGGGATTTTCTTTAAAACTGCCATAATCCACTGCTTCAACATATTCGAGCTCTTGAGTTCCGCTCGATGATTAGGATGCACAAGCACTCCTCTTTACAAAATCTAGAACTTTTCATTTAAGTTGTAATACAATTTTCCTTTCTTTTCTTTTATCTGGTTTATAAATAAACATGGGGATCCGTATAGAAACTTAATCGATCACAACCATATATATTATAAATACCAGATCATCCATAATATACATTATACATGCAAGAGAATCAAACATATACTATCTAGCAAAAAGTATGAAGCAATCTAAATTCTGGTTCACTAGAATGCTGAAGTGGTCCGAGCGCTCAAGCATTCGAGCGCTCAAGCACTCGAGTGCTCAAGCCAAGCACGAGTGCTCAGGTCTGCAGTAAATAGATTCTAAAGAATCTTCACATGCATATACGAAAATTGAAATGGATCATCTTGCATGCGAGTTCTGAGTGATTGTTTATTGATTTTTAAGATATATAAATATGTACTAAATGTTACCAAGTGAGTTAATGTACTCACAAAGCTATGGATGATGAAAATGAGGTGTGTGAGTGGTTGGAAAGCTTGAGTGAAGCACTGATCCTTTCATTCTTCTTGATCCTCTCCTTCTTTTTTATCTTCTTCTTATTTTTCTTCTGTGATCTCCTTCTTCTCTTCTTTCTTCAGCAACTAAGTATATAGATGGAGAAAATATGGGTGTATATGGAGAAAAATGTATGTATGTGTAAGTGTGCTAGATCAACACATGCAAAGTGTGATCATGTGTGAAGATGAAAGAAATGAGGTCTCTCTCTCACACTATAGAACTCTACAAGACACTCCCTCTCTTAGTTGTGATATATGAAATTCGTCTGAAATGAAATAACAAGAGGGGGATTTATAGGTTCTGACTGGGCTCACTCGAGCGCTCGCACTAGCATAAGTGCTCAAGCTTAGCTCTTCCATAAGGCTTCAAAACTTTTAGTCATAAACAATATACTAAAGTACAAGGATGCGAATGAGGTTCATAAAAACATATATACTATTATAAGGGGAATATGGAAAGGATAATCAGGAAGTCCAAGAAAATATATTAGGAAAATATAGGGAAAATGCAAGTTCTACAAGTAGTGTCTTATGTTTAAGTTTATGTAATAAGTTTGGTAGGTCCCTTATGTAACAAGATTTATGTTATTGTAACTTGTGTTTTATTTTCCGCTACTGTATTTAAGTTTGAGTTATGGTTAAGTTAAATTTATGCTCATGCTTAGCATTTCCCTTAAGATTACTTGTGCGGAGTTAGAAGTACAGAATAGTTATCCATCCAGTCATGTATCAACGGGTCCAAAAGCAAGAAATTTATTTTTCCCTATTTTGCTACTTCGGGTCTTGATGATGGTATTACAGGAAGCTCCTCTTCATAACTATAATTAGCCAAATTCACCTTGCCATTGGTCGAACCAATCTCTAACCTCCTATCGACCAGAAATGCACACTATCTGACCATGCTGGCCTGCAAGGCCAGCTGTCTTTGAACTTCAATCTTTTGTGAATTCATCAATAACATCTTGTTCATTGATCTCAATTGGCCTAACCTCTTCAGTCCGGTTGAGATTATGATAGTGTAACTTAAGGTTTTGGAATATTTCCTTAATGAAAGTTGCTACATTCGGCCAACCAAGCTTTCTACAACCTAACAACTTAACTGGTCTGATGTCATCTTCATATAACACTGCATCGGTCGTTTGCACACGTGCCACAAATGGCTTTGTATCTTGCCCCACCACTTCTACTTTATCTTCCTTCCAAAATATCAACAACTGGTGTGGGGTAGAAGGAATGCAATAATTGGGGTAGATCCAATCTCGGCCTAACAAGGCATTGTATACGGCCGAAGTTTCTACTATGAAGAATGTTGTCATGGAGGTCTTACTCCCAATCGTCAATTCCAAAGGTAAAATACCCTTAGTTTTTACCGTGTTCCCGTGAAGCTTTGAACATTCATCTCGATCGGTATCAGTTCTGACTTAGACTTCTGTAGGATCGTCAACATAATCTGAGGTATAATGGTGATAGTAGATCGCCCATCGATTAGAATCACATTTATCGGGACTCCCTCTATGTGTCCCTTTATGCATATTGGCTTGAGATGTTGGGATATCTGGTAAGAAGATCGTTCAAACACTACCTTAATAGGCTTGTCAGAACTTAACCCTCAGACTCTTGTTATCTTTTCAGCCTCAAGATGGTAATCTTTGGTCGATCGAACTATTGGTCAGTGACATGCACATTTTTAATTGTTGTTTCCACCACCTCAAGTTTAACAGTTTTCCTATTGCTCCAAAATACATCTTCTATCATGGTCGACTCCTCCCTCTGGCCTTCTTCTATATTTCCCTTTATGGTCATTGGCTAGTCTACCTTGGCCATGAAGGATATTTGTAAAGTGAATACCATGTTGGATGATAACCCCTTTAGAATAGACCCAAACTGGATCGCCAATTCATCCGAGTCTGAAAAATCATCGGTCTTTTTGTCCTTATTGGGCCTAAACTCCATCAGAGCCTTTCCTTTCCCGAACTATTTCTTTAAATGCTTTGAGGCTTGCGTCTCTCTTTTACCTGTGTTTCTGTCAAACGCGAGCTCCACTTCGGTTGCCAGCTGGTCCAGAGATTTGGGCAGATAGGGCTGAAGAAAAACTAGGGGAGTTTTTGTCCAATTGTCCCAAAATTGTCATTCCTGTTCTACCTGCCTTGCCCTTTGATATCTCCTTTTTTGAAATTTAGTATATTTGGGCATTGCTGTGAACTTGGGCTAGTCAATGCAATGCCATCTCCCTTGTTCCACTCTTGGTGGTAACACCATCCTTGAACGTGAATATGAAGAAGATGCAGTTCCCAATGATTTGCTTAGCATTAGAGATTTCTCATGATGACTTTCTCGTAATCAACCTACCTCTCTTGTGCTAATTTGTAGAGCAGATGATGGTTTTGGTACCCATTCAGGCCTAGATTAACCCTGCTTTGGCAGTGAAAGTCTATCATATACTGATCTCCTTAGGCTATGCTCGCTGTCGTCACTTGTTCCCAGCCTCTTGCTATGACCGGTTATTTCTTTATTCACATCGGCCTTATACCTAGGGCAAAGACCTTGTTCAATTAGGTCAAGTTGATGTCGCAGATCGGCAATTAATTTATCAGTGTTTGATCTGGCCGTTTTAATCTCGGCCTTCCTTTTTGTTTCCTTTCTTTCCTGGTATGTCCTTTACAGCTCATAAATGGTTACCTTTGGCCCATCAAAGGCAAATGTAGCAACCTTCTTGCCTTCACTCTGCCTCGGCCTTCTTTTCAAAGTTTTTGACAACTCTACCTTCGGCCTAGGCCTGGTTAGTTTTGACAAATCATGCACTACTATGTTTATGCCCACGATATGAGGAAACAGATTGGTATCGACCCCAATGGTCTTGCCTAAAAACTTGAAGACTCCCTTCTCAACGTTTTCCTGTATGACTTACAAAACACAACACAGTTATTACTATAATGTTTCCAAGAATTATGCCACTTACAGTATTACTTGTTCTTTGTGTCATCGGCCTTTGGGATCTGATGACCCTTACTTAGCTTGATCATATTTTCGGCTGAGAGGGCATCAAAAATTTGATCGGCCATTGTGAGATCTAATGTATAGTTCTTTTGATCCGCAAATGCCATCTTTTTTGATACTGCATTATTATTTACTGGTTTGTTCAAGGCACACATACTATTGGCCATTTATAGATTACGTCGGCCATATCTATTTTTCCTAGTTCAAGGTCGTAATCAGCCACGTGAACCTCATAGTTAGGATCTTTATAGTATTACCCTTAGAAGAATTCTTTATCTTTTGTTCATCTAAGTGGATGCTTTCATATTGGGCGGCCCTCATGGCTAGCTCAAATAGATTGCGAAAATTTGTCCCTTCAAACCTCTTGCGAAGTTCAAAGGTCATCCCTCCTATTCCAATTTTATTATATTTTTCTTTGGGCAGGATGGTCCTACACCTATGCTTAGCCTTTCTGAAATGGGCTACGTATGTTTTAACTGTTTCACCTGTCAACAGTATCATCCTCGAAAGATTTGACAAAGATGTTTCGGGCACAATTCTGTAGAACTGGCCATTAAATAACTCTTCTATCCTCTTCTAATTCTAGACAGAGTTGGCAGGAAGGTTGATATACCATGTGAAAGCGATCCCTGTGACGGAATTAGGCAACAACCTTAATTTTAAACAGTTGTTACCACCCACATAGCCATACTGCACCATAAAATGGCCTACGTGTTCGACGGTTGATTGCTTGCCTTTACCTGAAAACCATGTAATGTTTGCGACCTTGTAGCCCTGGAAAAAATTGGTTTGGTGAACCTCAGCTGGTTATTATCGTCTATACGTCAACCTCTCCATCCTTGTCATGAGCAAAGAGTATGGCCACAACTATTCTCTATTGATGGTCTATTGGAAAATAGGTTGTTCGGCCACGGAAGGTGGAATTTGATGTTGGTTGTTACCAGCCTGATGAGGCCAGAAAGTCTCATTTGTCCTCGGCCCCTAGTAGTGTTGTCGTACAGGGCAGTGTTACTAACTAAGTTTGTGTTTTGGCCTCTAAAATTAATAATCACAGGTGTTGCGGATCCAATGGGATTGGAAACAATTGTGACACCTACTCCCTCTACATAGACATTAGAGTGACTTTGATCGGGCTAATTATTAGAGTCGTTCTATTTTTGAAGTTCCGGATAGACATAGGCGGCTCTTTGATTGTCGGCCATGCTAGACTCGGTAATGTGCTCTTTAGGGCTTTCAGACTTCGAGGCATTGATAAGATCTCTGATCGATTTTGTTAAACTCAATATTTCTGAGGTCATTTGGACTAGTCTTTTATGGGTACCTTTGGCAGACTCAATTAGCTAGCTCTAACCTTGCCGTATATTGGTCATTTAGTCAACCAACCCTTTAAAAGTCTCCATAAGGCCTAATAACGTGTGGTAGTTTTGCCTCATGGGCTCTATGTTCTGTCTCATAACTTCTGAGAGTGACTCTAGAGTTAAGATAATATCCTGTGGAGAATGGCCAATACTCTCTTCCTCCACTAGATCAACGGTCAGGTCATCCTGTTCATTTTTACCAGTTTTGTTGTCTTTTTTCGGAGGCATATTCTGATACTATGGTCCCACTGGGTGTGTCAAAATGTTTGTTATAGTTTTTTCGTTCGGGCGTGTCAGAGCCAAACGGGATCAGTTGACGCAAACTAATTTCCTAAATCACTTGTGTAAGTGATACACTAGGTTTGAGAATTTAACTTCTAATAAAACGATTATGATGAGCAAGTAGGAAAGTACCCTTGCCCTAAGATTCTATGGCAGTGTTGAAGCACACAAGCCAATTCGTGTTGAATTTACCATGTAAATAATCACAAACAACATTTAATAAAACACCTATGCAGATACTTTATTGTATAAGTTTGGAAAAAACAAAACACAAAACAAACAAGATCAGAACATGCTATGCTTGTTTAAAGCAGGATTGAAAACAATAAATAACAAAAAGGATAGACCAATTACTATGGATGCAGAAAAACAAGAGTGCTGGGTTGAATGCTTTGAATGTTATGTGTGCCGATTTCTAGAGAGATGTAGAGTGCTTTTCATGCTTTTCGACCTACTGTACTTATAGCAACCTTAGAATTAAGATATGGCAAGGTGTCACACCCCGAAGTGGCAAAGTAGGGAAAAATAAATTTCCTGCTTTTGGGCCCGTGGACACGCAACTGGTTGGTGAGATCTTTATTGTCCTTGACAGAACATTGACAAGAAACATAATAATATTGAGAATGTATCGAATTCAAACACAGCATAATAATATTAAACATTAACAATCTTAAGGTAACATTTATATTACAGGCCCACAAAAAAAAAAAATAGTCTAGTGACATCTAGTGTCACAGGATCCAACATCAACTAAGTTATTAAATCAAAATAAAAGTTAGTCTACTACTAAGGATCTCATCTTCAACTAGTAAATCCATAGAGATCCCCATACTAGTCCTCTCCTGAATACCCATCATCATGGGGACCCTCATCTGTATCCCCACCATTTCTGCTAGTGCCTCGAGGCTGGGCCTCACCTACTACTTCTGGCATCGCTGGATGTGGAAGGTCCAGTGGCATAAAATGCCATCAGCTTGCATACAAGCTCAGTAAGCATAAATCCTTGCAAAACACCATTAGATATAGTTACGAAAACACTTAGGTTCATTATCCTTAATCACTCTATTAACGTCTTATAAGTTATCGAAGAATTACGAAAAACTATACCACAATATGAAAATTCAAACTCGAAACGTTTAACGCCTTGCAATAAAAAAGAACGATCGATGACCATTTCTCTAAAGCCCCAAATTCATGTACTATAACTACTTCCTCATATCCGGCATAAGCCGTTGGTTTAGGATAATAGTGCTTTAACAGTCGCTTGGTGAGTAACCTTCGTGCCTTAACGGCCACAAGATCATGGTAAAGTGCTTTAACAGCCGACTCAGCCAAGATATCCAAGGTCCATGACCGACTTACAACATGAATATAAAAGTGCCTTAATGGCCGCTTGATGAGTAACCATCGTGCCTTACGGCCACAAGATCATGGTAAAGTGCTTTAACATCCGACTCAATCAAGATACATTCATTTCCGGATCCCATTTTCACAATCATCAACTGTCCTTCTTTTCGCAAATGGATACCATAACCATGTTCATCTAGGAACCCCTAAACTGACATTTGATACCGACACTAACATCTAATAGGATTCCCATGATATGAAGGATATTTTGAAGACTTACAGTGAACGATTAAATCAAAGTCAGGGAAGTTGACCAAAGAATAACGTGTATATCATAACAAAAAAGACGTAATGTTATTTATAAGTTTCGATCTTATTCCACATAAATTATTCTCATTATCAGAGTCATCGCATTACAGAAGTCATCGTTGTCGTCGTAATTCAAATTCAAGCTCAGCTACTCACAACTTATAGATCGCATCAATTACGTAATTCATAAACAAGAATTAACAGCTCAATAGGTAACTTAAGTGCATGTGTGTTCAAATGAGTGTACATAATCTAAACATGAATTCATCACATAAGCATGACAATAATCTTCTAGTTTTAGCATAAAAATAAGAAACATAACAAGACTATCAGGCTCAAGCGCTCAGGGGTCTTGAGCTGCACTGGGCACGAGCACTTGGGTTCTGCTGAAAACATATTCTGAGCTAAAGTCACATGCATGTACAAAAACTAAGTTAGATCTTCTTGCATGTACATAAAAATGTTGTAAAATAGTTTCTAAAGATATCTAAGGGAGAATCAATACTCACAATTGCTTAGATGTTGTTTAGATGATAATCAAACTACTAATTCATGGAGAAAGGGCTTGATCATTAGTTATACTTCACAAACTAGAGCTATAACTACATGTAAATCACATACATGAATATAAAATCATGTAAAGACCATTTCTACAGGCTTCTAAGTGAGAATTGATACTCACAAGCTTAGATGATGATAGATATGTAAATTATTGAGAAAGAACTTAAAATTATGAACAATCGCTTCAACTAGCTTCTCTAGAACTTGATCATAAGAGAAACTAACTTCTGGAACTTCTTCTTCAAGATCTTCATGAAATCTCAGCAATAAGAAGGATGTGTGCATGTGTGTGTGTGTGTATGTGTGTGTGTATGTTTGGATTCAAGCATAGATGTGTGTGTGTGTGTATGTGTGTGTGTGAATATATAAAGGTGATCACTAAAAAAACTTATTAAAGGAATGCTCTCTGTTTCTCAATTTTTTAAAACGTATAAAAATGCAGGGAATGACTGATATTTATAGACTTTAGATGAATCAGGGACAAAATAGTCACTTCACTATAAAAATAGTTCGAGTGCTCGCGTAGCTCTAGAGCTCGAGGCGCGAGGGCTCGGGTTCTTGAGCACTCAGGGTTACATTCTCAGCAAAATTTCCCCAAGGGTCTAGCAAACAAGCATAACATAAACCGAACATGTAAACAATTAGAATCATGAAGAAACTCGAAAGAAGGCGATCTTATGTTATAGTAAATAGAATTACAGATAGATATACAAGAATAGAAATACAAAAATTGGGGAAAATATGTAAGAAAATACAGATGCTACATCTCTCCACCACTTATCAAAAGATTTCATCCCAAAATCTGAGTAAACTAGTCCTGGAATAACTCTGGATATTTCTCTTGTATTTCTGATTCCATCTCCCAAGACGCTTCTCTCTCATCATGATGGCTCCATTGCACCTTCACCAAAGGAATCTCCTTATTCCTCAACTTCTTGGTTTCTCTTCCCAAGATACGTACTGACCTTTCTTGATAAGACACATTGTCATTCACCTGGATATCCTTGAAGTCGATCACTAGTGCTGCACCGCGAACGTACTTACTTAAAATGATTATGTGAAAGACGTTGTCTACTCTAGACATTCTCGGTGGCAGTGCATGTTGATAAGCAGCCTTACCCACACGATTAATAATCTCAAAAGGTCCAATGTAGTAAGGCGACAACTTCTCTTTCTTCCTTCCAAATTTGATCACACCTCACACTGGGGATACCCTGAGAAACACATGATCTCCCACACTGAACTCCGTGTCCTACCAACGCTTGTCCGCGTAGCTCTTCTGTCTACTCTGGGCAGCTTTCATCTTATCTCTGAGAATGGTTATCTTCTCATTATCTCTCAAACCATATCTGGCCCAAGAAGTTTGCCATCTCCAACTTCAGTCCAATATAGTGATGAATGGCACAGTATCCCATACAATGCTTCGAACGGTGCCATCCCTATGCTCTTGATTTGTCTCATTTGGTCTGTCCATCAGTCTACGGATGAAAAGTAGAACTCAATCTCAAGGAAGTTCCCATTGCTGCTTCCAGACTTCCCAAAATCTTGAGGTGAACCTCGAGTTACAATCTAATACTATCAAGACTGGAACACCATAAAGTCAAACTACATGTTGAACATACATCTAACTTAATTTTTCTACTTGATTAGTCATGCTGTAGGCAATGAAATGAGCAGACTTCGTTAACCGATCTACTTTCACCCAAATGGCATCATGACCTTACTGCGACCTTGGCGATCCGACCATAAAATCCATGGTAATATGCTTCCACTTCCATTCGAGAATCAATATGGTTGTAGGAGTCTAGATGGTTTTTGGTGCTCTGCCTTGACTTGTTGACACATGAAACACTTAGATACATGTTCAGCTACTTCGCTTTTCATGCCTTCCCACCAGAAGTTCCTTTTTTAGATCCTTATACATCTTCGTACCTATTGGATGAACGGTCAGTCTAGACTTGTGTGCCTCATCCAATATGTCTATTCTCAGCTTTCCCACATTAGGTACTATAAGTCAACCTCTGCATCTGAATCCTCCATTCGATTCGATGCTCCATTTGGCTATTTCATTTGCCAAAACTTTGGTGAACCACTTCTTCAATTCCTTATCCTTCTGTTAAGCTTCTAGAATATGACCAATGAGTGTTGGTTGAACCACAACACACCTAAAGTGTCGTCCTTCCTCTGATTGTACGGGTTGAAGATCAAATTCTGCTATAGTCTCCAATGCTCTCCATTCCCGAATCATAAGAGAAGCAACAATCCCACGAGGTCTTCGACTCAACGCATCTACGACTACGTTCGCCTTACCAGGATGGTATTGCAAAGTAAAGTCATAATCTTTCAATAGTTCCATCTGTTAGGAAACTGCTTTCCCAGAATCCGTTGACAGTGCGTATAAGTTGGTACTGCAAAAAAAAAATTCATGAAATCTATAATAACCCTACAAGGGCGGAACTAGGATTACCTTGAACTGCAAAATTGGATTGCTGTAGTAGACGAATCGAGAACACGGGCTCGATAACAGCTCACGATCTTCTACCGTATTCCTTTGCTGCCAGAATATCGAACTGAGTGTGGGCTCTTTCGAAATCCTTTTAGTTTTCTGCTCTTCCCTCTTTACGTTCTATTTTCTATTCCCAATTATAACACTCTCTTTGATTGCTATGACGATTCAATCCTGATCACATTGATCCGACAAAGATGTGTTCGTCAGGAGGATCAAACGATCTCCGATTTACTTGAATTTTTAACAGCAGCTCCGTCTCGACGTCAGGAACGTTGTGTAAAAAATTCAGCAACTTTCAATCAGTATCGAGCAGTCCGAAGCTCTTTTAGTGAGCGTTGTCCGACGCTAGCGATCTACACTCCTATGTCTCTTGAATACTCACAGAGACTAGGGTTTGGTGGAAACCCTTCTAGAAGAAAGCTAGGAGGTCAAGGGAAGCTTAGAATATGAAATCATGCAACCTGAGAGAAGAGCCAAGGCAGCATATATATAGGCTACGATAGGGACCATAAGAAGTCAATAAGGAATAGGCTTCCTTATGGAATTAGGAAACCCTAATTCTAACTGAATCAGATTCCTATTTCCATAAATTATAATTCATACCACTAAAGAATTATAATTGCACTCCTACCCTTATCTCAAAAATATATTTCGAGCTCCATGTTATTAAATGCTTATTATCTCCCCATGTTAAGATTACAGATATCCATTAATTAAATATAATTACTGACAATCATATTTAATTAATTTCTTAAAATTCCTTGAGATCCTCTACTTAACTTATCTGATATGTCGGATACAAAATCCACCTGCAGGGTTTGACATAATCAAATCTTATAAGCTTTCTCAAGGGGATATCATCAATCCCAAAATTGAGACATGGATTCCATCATTAATTAATATCCACCATACAATTAATATTGCCACCCAATCCAATGAGATATTGACCCATTTAAGGATCTCACCCTTTTAGGGATCAAAGTGTAAATATCAAATGTACGTGTCTACAAATTAACTTAGGATTTAGAGCATAAGCACTCATAATAGCCATGAGGTATTAATTATCTTATAAGTCAGTATAAAGATAATTACCCCAAGTCAGTCCCGTTTAATACACAAAGTGTACCAGCATAGTGAGTTGAAACTATACCGTTTTCCGTAGTCAAGACAAACCTACTACAACACCATGCTGCAGTCCTACCGATGGTGTGTCCAATCCCATCTAAGACTGTAAACCAAAATCTTACATTCTATAATATCTGATGGCCTGATCTTCCGTGTGTAAGCCGAACTCTACACACCAAACCACCTACTATATAGAATGAGAGACACACATGCATAATATTAAATAAATAATATAATACAAACATTGCCCACACAGATTCTCATAAAAATGGATCAACTGATTTTATTAAATGAATAATAAATCAACTACATAAAGCATGGCTTTTAGTATATATCCCTAACAATCTCCCACTTAGACTCAAAGCCATGATGCGACACACCTCACTCCTATCCCTTCTACATGACTGTCAAAAGTCTTGGCTGGTAAGCTCTTGGTGAAAGGATCTGCCAGGTTATTTGCTGATGCTATCTTGGTCACTTCAACATCACCTCTTTGCACGATCTCTCGTATCAGGTGATACTTATGCTCAATGTGTTTTCCCTTCTTATGGGCCCTTGGTTCCTTTGAGTTAGCAACCGCTCCGCTATTATCGCAATAAAGGGTAATAGCCGATTGTACCGCAGGTACCACTCTTAGATCCATAAGGAAGTTTCTGAGCCAAACGGCCTCTATAGCTGCTTCCGAAGCAGCCACATACTCGGCTTCCATGGTAGAATCAGCAATACATGACTGCTTGATACTCCTCCAAGTAATGGCTCCACCTCCTAGGGTAAACACATATCCTGAGGTAGACTTTCTGGAATCCCTATCTGACATGAAATCAGAATCTGTGTACCCAATGGGTACAAGACTATCTGCTTGGTAAACTAACATATAGTCTCGAGTCCTTTTCAGGTACTTGAGAATATTTTTCACTGTAGTCCAATGTTCTTGCCCTGGATTAGACTGATATCTACTAACCATGCCAACAGCAAAGCAGATGTCAGGTCTAGTACATAGCATAGCATACATTAGGCTTCCTACTGCCGAGGCATAAGGAACTGCCTTCATCTTCTCTATCTCATCAGGTGTCTTAGGACACTGATCCTTAGATAGAGTAATTCCATGTCTGAAGGGAAGGAATCCCTTCTTGGAATCTTGCATGCTAAACCTTGCAAGAATATTGTCAATATAAGTGCCTTGTGACAAGCCCAACATCCTATTCTTGCGATCTCGCAAAAGCTTGATCCCTAGGATGTGACCGGCTTCTCCCAAGTCCTTCATATCGAATTGATTGGATAACCATACCCTTACAGAAGATAATACCCCCACATCGTTTCCGATTAGCAAGATATCATCCACATATAGTACTAAGAACACCACCACTCTTCCATCATGTTTCTTGTACACACAAGATTCATCCGCACATTGATCAAAACCAAAAGACTTGATTGCTTGATCAAAACAGATATTCCAAGACCTAGATGCCTGCTTAAGTCCATAAATGGACTTCTTAAGCTTGCACAACATGTGTTCTTGGCCCTTCGCAATGAACCCGTCTGGTTGCATCATATAGATGCACTCGTCAAGATTTCCATTTAGAAATGCTGTCTTGACATCCATTTGCCAAATTTCATAATCGAAATGTGCAGCAATGGATAAGAGAATCCGGATAGACTTCAGCATTGCCACCGGCGAAAAAGTTTCCTCATAATCGATTCCTTCTTTTTGAGTGAACACTTTCGCAACAAGCCTTGCTTTAAAGGTTTCCACCTTACCGTCTGCTCCTCTCTTCTTCTTATAGATCCACTTACATCCAATGGGTTTTATTTCATTAGGTGGTTCTACAAGATCCCAGACTTGATTGAAGTACATGGACTCCATTTCAGACTTCATAGCCTTTTGCCAAAGATCTGCATCTTTATCTTGGAGTGCTTCATTGTAGTTACAGGGGTCGGTACCTTGTTCGTCAGGGACCCGGTCATATGACTCTCCCAAGAACATGTACCGGTCAGGTTGAATAATAACCCTCCCACTACGACGAGGCACAACCCGTGTCTGTGTATCACTGATATTTCGTTGTGAAGATTCTGAACCTAATACACCTATCTACACGTTGTACTGGTTCAGGAACCTGCGTGTTAATGGTTGGTTCGGGATCTACACGAGTTTCGATAATCCTCCCACTACGACGTGATAATGGAATGTCGATAACTCTTTCTTGTGGTGTTTCTTCTTGTACCGTTGGTATTGAAGAAGTATATGTCGGTGTCTTTCCTCTCATTTCCTCTAGAACAATACGGCTTCTGGGCTTGTGGTCCATAACATAGTCCTCTTCTAAGAATGTGGCATTGGTGCTAACAATAACCTTCTGATCCTTAGGACTATAAAACAGACCACCTTTAGTTCCTCTTGGATACCCGACAAAGAAACATACTTCTGTTCTTGATTCCAACTTTTCTGCGTTCCCTTTCAGCACATGTGCTGGACTACCCCAGATCCGAACATGCCGCAGACTAGGCTTTCGCCCAGTCCACAATTCCGTGGGAGTAGTAGGTACTGACTTAGATGGTACCAAGTTTAGAATGTATGCGGCTGGCTCTAACGCGTGTCCCCAAAAGGAAATTGGTAAATCCGAATAACTCATCATAGATCTTACCATGTCCATAAGAGTCCTGTTCCTTCTTTCTGCCACACCGTTCTACTGAGGCATACGGGGTGCAGACAATTGGTATGTAATCACTTGTTCCAATAAGTATTCCCTAAACTCTCCCAAGAGGTACTCTCCACCACGATCAGATCATAGTGTCTTGATACATTTACCTTAACGCTTCTCCGTTTCAGCCTTGAAGTCCTTGAATTTCTCAAAGCATTCAGACTTATGCCGCATCAAATAAATGTACCCATATCTTGAGTAATCATCGATGAAAGTGACAAAGTACTCAAATACCCTCTTGCTTGGATAGTCATAGGACCACACAAATCAGAGTGAACCAGTTCCAACGGCTCTTTTGCTCTATAGCCCTTGGCCGAGAATGGCCTCTTGGTCATTTTACCTTCCAAGCAGGATTCACAAACTGGAAGTGCCTCCACTTCCAATGAGCCTAATGGCCCATTTTGAACCAGTCTTTGAATCCTTTTCAAATTAATATGACCAAGGTGTAAGTGCCAAAGATGCGTTTGGTTCATCCTCGAAGGTTCTTTTCTCTTAAATGGCAAACTATTTGTGTTATTCAATTCATTAAGTTGCAGTATAGGAGAGATAGGATTTATAATATAAAGATCATCCACCAATTGACCAGAACAAATAAAACGTTTATTTTCTTTAATAACTACTACTTTATTAAAATGAACTGAATATCCATTCTTTACTAAACTAGAAACTGAAACTAAATTCCTTCTAATAGAAGGTACATAAAAGCAATTTCTTAATATTAAATTCCTATCTCTACCAAAACTAAGATGTAGATCTCCTACTACAACTACTGCTACTCTCGTAGCATTTCCCATATATAGATAAACTCTCCATCACTGAGCTGCCTGGTTCCCTGGAACCCCTGCAAAGAATTGCATACATGATCAGTGGCTCCCGTATCTACACACCAGGTACCGGTAGATCGGACCGCTAAACACGATTCAACAACTAGTAAATGAGATCTACCTTGATTGTTCTGTTTGGCGAGATAAACTGGACATTGCTTCTTCCAGTGTCCTGGCTGCTTGCAAACAAAACATTTGCCTTTAGGCTTTCCTGGTTGTCCTCGTGGCCTTTGGATTGGCGGAGGACCCGCGGCCTTCTTTTGAGCCTTTTTCATTTTCTTCTTGCCTTTTGGCTTTGAAGTAGAACCTTTCTCAAACACAAGAGCACTCCCTGACTTTCTGTTGAGACCCTCAGCTGCCTGAAGTTCTTTAAGCAGCTCCGCCAAGGTATATTTAAATTTATTCATGTTGTAATTGAGGCGGAATTGCTTAAAAGACTCTGGCAGTGACTGGAGCATGATATCGACCTGGGTTTCCCCGTCAATTTCAGCTCCAAGGATCTCTAGTTCATTAAGAAGAGATATCATCTTAAGAACATGATCCCTTACAGGCGTCCCCTCAGCCATGGTTGTGTTCATTAAGTCTTTCATAGCAACCTGCCTAGTAGCACGACTTTGATCCCCGAACATCTCTCGGAGGCTCTCCATCATGTCATAGGCACTGGTCATTGACTGATGCTGATGTTGCAGAACATTTGACATGGATGCCAAAATGTAACACCGCGCCATCTCATCAGCCTTGACCCATTTCTTGTGAGCCTGGGTTTCCTCAGCGGTTGCCCCCTCACCAGGTTGCTCAGGACATACTTGAGTAAGCACAAACTTGTACTCTTCAGCAGTTAACACAATATCCAAATTCCTTTTCCAGTCTATATAGTTTGGTCCAGTAAGTTTGTTTTCTTTAAGTATAACAGCAAGTGGATTGAAAGTACCCATTTAAAAGCCTGAGAATCACACAACATAAATAATTACGTTTGGGCAAAAATTACTATGGATTCGATTTGAAAATATTGGTTCCCTCTACCATATTTGAAAGGAATCCGCCAGCAACCTGATACACCGCGAATAGTATGACTCGATGGGAAGCCATATACTATCCATCATTTGTTCAGATAGACAATTGCCTTTTAATTTTACTATCCAGGCAATGTACTTTGCCTAATAAAATTAAACTACTGACTTGCTTTGGTCCTATAAATAATGACAGTGACTCAGATGGAGAGGATATTATTATTTATAGCTAAGTGTATACCATCACTTAATTCTAGGTCAAGAGTTCCATGAGGAACACCTCTGATGGAGAGGTGACCCACACCAACAATCACCCAAAACATTCTTTTAAAGAAGTTTGTACTGATGATTCCATGATCAACTTCATCCGATAGGGAGGATGACACTAGAGTCATCACACAAAATTAATCATATCATCTACAAACCAGTGATGGAGACCATGGGATTTATACTTGATAAATTCCCTCTCCCACTTAGAATTTTAAAAAAAATTTGAGGGTTATAATTTTTTAGAAAAACTTTTAATTTAATTAATAAAAAATAATGGAATACTTCACAAGGATTAATTCATCCTTACTTGTGAAACCCACATGTGTAGATAATAAAATTATTCTATTCTCATGATTTTAGAAAATAAGTACTTATGTTTTCAAATTATGGAATTAGTTTTATTTCTAAATACACATGTAGTTGTCCATCATTTTAAATTAATATAAATTAAACATGCAGCTAGACATCTAAAATAGGTCTAGGAACAAGTATCCATATTGTCCTATTCATTAAACATGAAACAATAATAATTATTCAATCACACATAAATAAGGAAACCACAATAAAATAGGAATCCCACTATTATGGTCAAGCTGCAACTCTTGTGAAGAAATCTTCATGGAACCCGATTAGCTCTATATCGCCACTACGCAACTGCCTTCCAGAACTGTTTTCTGAAACAACCTTCAGAAATTGCCTCCAAATTGCTTTCTGAAATTGCTTGTAAACTGTCTTCACGAATTTACTTGAGATATATTACATAAACCCAATGCCTCCATAAAGGAGTTCACATGCTATTTCTTTGCAGTAAATTAACCACACATCAATCAAGCGTGGGATCCAATACACACAAATCCTATGCCTCCAAAAAGGAGTTCACATGCTATATTAGAACAGCAAAATTAACCACGGATAAAACCATCGTGGGATCCAATCACACAAAATCAGTGACCATAATAGTGGAATAAGAACGCTGCAAAACAAGGGTTAGCACAGTTCTGCGTTCTATCCATCCATCAAAAACACGCATAAGATCTGTTTTATTGGACAACATGGTTGCGTCCAACCCATACGCAGAATCAACGTTGCTCTGATACCACTGTTAGGAAACTGCTTTCCCAGAATCCGTTGACAGTGCGTATAAGTTGGTACTGCAAAAAAAAATTTCATGAAATCTATAATAACCCTACAAGGGCGGAACTAGGGTTACCTTGAACTGCAAAATTGGATTGCTGTAGTAGACAAATCGAGAACACGGGCTCGATAACAGCTCACGATCTTCTACCGTATTCCTTTGCTGCCAGAATATTGAACTGAGTGTGGGCTCTTTCGAAATCCTTTTAGTTTTCTGCTCTTCCCTCTTTACGTTCTATTTTCTATTCCCAATTATAACACTCTCTTTGATTGCTATGACGATTCAATCCTGATCACATTGATCCGACAAAGATGTGTTCGTCAGGAGGATCAAACGATCTCCGATTTACTTGAATTTTTAACAGCAGCTCCGTCTCGACGTCAGGAACGTTGTGTAAAAAATTCAGCAACTTTCGATCAGTATCGAGCAGTCCGAAGCTCTTTTAGTGAGCGTTGTCCGACGCTAGCGATCTACACTCCTATGTCTCTTGAATACTCACAGAGACTAGGGTTTGGTGGAAACCCTTCTAGAAGAAAGCTAGGAGGTCAAGGGAAGCTTAGAATATGAAATCATGCAACCTGAGAGAAGAGCCAAGGCAGCATATATATAGGCTACGATAGGGACCATAAGAAGTCAATAAGGAATAGGCTTCCTTATGGAATTAGGAAACCCTAATTCTAACTGAATCAGATTCCTATTTCCATAAATTATAATTCATACCACTAAAGAATTATAATTGCACTCCTACCCTTATCTCAAAAATATATTTCGAGCTCCATGTTATTAAATGCTTATTATCTCCCCATGTTAAGATTACAGATATCCATTAATTAAATATAATTACTGACAATCATATTTAATTAATTTCTTAAAATTCCTTGAGATCCTCTACTTAACTTATCTGATATGTCGGATACAAAATCCACCTGCAGGGTTTGACATAATCAAATCTTATAAGCTTTCTCAAGGGGATATCATCAATCCCAAAATTGAGACATGGATTCCATCATTAATTAATATCCACCATACAATTAATATTGCCACCCAATCCAATGAGATATTGACCCATTTAAGGATCTCACCCTTTTAGGGATCAAAGTGTAAATATCAAATGTACGTGTCTACAAATTAACTTAGGATTTAGAGCATAAGCACTCATAATAGCCATGAGATATTAATTATCTTATAAGTCAGTATAAAGATAATTACCCCAAGTCAGTCCCGTTTAATACACAAAGTGTACCAGCATAATGAGTTGAAACTATACCGTTTTCCGTAGTCAAGACAAACCTACTACAACACTATGCTGCAGTCCTACCGATGGTGTGTCCAATCCCATCTAAGACTGTAAACCAAAATCTTACATTCTATAATATCTGATGGCCTGATCTTCCGTGTGTAAGCCGAACTCTACACACCAAACCACCTACTATATAGAATGAGAGACACACATGCATAATATTAAATAAATAATATAATACAAACATTGCCCACACAGATTCTCATAAAAATGGATCAACTGATTTTATTAAATGAATAATAAATCAACTACATAAAGCATGGCTTTTAGTATATATCCCTAACACCATCCACCTCCTCTGTCTCATGTTTAGTTCCTACTGTGCAAACAAATACCTCGAGCTTTTATGGTCTGAAAATAAATTGAGCTATTCTCCAAAGAGGTAGTGTCTCTAGTTCTTTAGAGCATAAACGATTGTGGCTAACTCAAGATCATACGTAGGATAGTTCATCTCATGAGGCTTCAGCTATCGTGATCCTTACATTACAACCTTTCCATCTTGCATAAGAACACACCCTAATCTTTCCTGTGATGCATCACTGTAGATGGTGTATCTTGACTAGCGGGGGAATTTGTAAAATACAACCACGCTAAAAGAAGAAAATGCACTGATTTAGTCTACAATTCCTTTATATATCTGCAATTTGGATTACAATGTCAGCTTTTACATAATATGATTAATCTATGATAAGTTGTATTGTTTTAGCTCTAATCTTTGCAGATTACTGTTGAGGTGTGAAGAAATGAAGAAATAGGATGAAGAGATTGCTGGATTTTAAGGAAGACAATTCAAAGATGAAAAGTAAGTCTCGAGCGATCGAGAGTTCGATCGATCGAAGTACGTTCAAGCGCTCGAAGATCCCAGAAGTACAATCGATCAAGAGATGTTCGATCGATTGAACATGGCTTTTATTAGAACTTATGCGCACGTAGCAGAAACGGACTTTTTAACCCTAGCTTTAGGTTTATGTATATATACTCATTTTATTTACATCCCAAGGGACGCCCACTTTGTTTTTTATCAGTTTATAGAGAGTAGAGAGCTTTTTTCTTAATTGTTTAGTAGGTTTCTCAAGGATTATTGGTAGCTTGGCTTGGATTCTATTAATTCAAAGTAAAGTTCACTGTTCCAGGTTCTGTTACATTTGTTTATTTACACTCTGATTTGTTATTCTAGTAGTATAATCTGTTAAGAATATAGATTTGCATGTTAAATCGTATTAAACCATGAGTTTATAGTTTTTATGATAAAATCTCAACCAAACATAACTTTAATAGATTTTCACATTAAAAATGAATCTGAGACACTCCAGACCATGTCTGAGTAATCCCCAGGTTGGTAGATCACGATGAAATAATGATCTCCAGGCTCGGCCTTGTAGTAGTATAAAACCTGCACTCGATTGATCGAATTAGTTCGATCGATTGAAGCAGATGCACAGTCAAGCGATCGAAGACCATTCGATCGCTCGAGAGATGAAGATGTTCGATCGATCGAAAGCGCGTTGATCGATTGAATACTCTGATTATTAGGTAGTCTTTTTGCAGTATTCTAAGACTTTCTGCTTTTGAAATTTGTTATCAAATTGTCACCAAATGCTCAGTTTGTCAAAACAGTTTCATTACTTTAAGCCTTAAGGCCTTTTTCTTCAATAACTTTTACAAACCATTTTGAATGCTAAAACCATTCAGAATGCAAGACTCAACTATTGTTTTAAACTACCTTCATGTGTTTTGGAAATAAATGTGATGATGTAGTCTTGGCTATGTATTGGTTATTGATTCTCTATCTTTAGAAAATGCGGAATACTATAGATAGACACACTCCTTAGAGCTTTAATGTAACTGCATGGTAGATGGCATGATCGCTGCAGATTCGTGTGATCCCAACACTTTTTTTTATAAAGAAAACCATTTTTAGAATATCGCTTTAGTTAATTAGTTAATTACTAGTTGAATTTAATTTAGTTGCTTTAATTTTAGTGGTTACTTCGTGGAACTTTGTGTTCTACAACCTTTCAAATATTGATTTTTATTTTCTGTTTGGAGATTAATCTAGGTATTAAGTTTAACACCTTCCCTGTGGGATCGACCTGGTCTTAACTAGATTACTACTTGCACGATTACCTATACTTGGGTATAGCAAACAAGCGCACACAGATTTTAGCCGTGTCAAATATTTGGCGCCGTTGCCGGGGAAGACAGTAAGCTAACGCTTAGATTACCTCAATCTATCTTTACCTCTTTCTATTTTTTCTTTTGTCTCTTATTCTTTAGATTAAAACTACTTAGGATCTTTCCCTTTATGTCCGATAATTCCATCGAAGGAATTTACGAAAATCTATTCTACTTAGCCGATTCCTCTGATTCTGTTAATCCCGTAGCCACACCTACCGATTCAATGGCCGACAATCAAAGTGAAAACGGTGAGAATGTGGTTGTACCAATTGACGATTTCCTTCGTCCTTTGTGCGATCTCATGACACCCGAGCACGCACCTACACCTTCTTGTATTCTCATTCCACCACATGCTGGCAAATTTCAATTTTCCAACAGAATGATTCAACTCCTTCCAACCTTCCATGGAATGGAGAGCGAGAACGCATACCTACATGTCAAAGATTTTGAGGATGTTTGTAAAACATTCTCACAAAATTGCCCTGTAGATGTGACACGTCTAATGCTATTCCCCTTCACCTTAAAGGATAAAGCAAAAGCATAGATACTTACCTTGAAGCCGAATTCGATTTACACCTGGCATGTGATGAACACTGCGTTCTTAAAGAAATTCTTTCCACCTCGCATGACCACTGAGCTTAAACGACAAATTAATTCTTATAAACAAAAGTGCAATGAAACCTTCACTCAAACTTGGGAGTGTTTCAAGGATTTGCTTCTCTCATGCCCACATCACGAGTATGAGAAATGGCAAACCATAAGCAACTTTTACGAAGGGTTAAATGGTGAAACTAAAAAGCTGCTCGAAACCATGAGTTCAGGGCCATTTCTTTGCAAAAACACCGAAGAAGCTGAAGCTCACTTTGAGTGGTTAGCTAAACATGCCCATGAATGGTCTAATTCTAAAGATGTCCGACGCTCACAGATATCCTGTGTAGAAGAGAAAAGTCTATACCAATTAAAAAGTGAGGATCATCTGATGAACAAATATGAGGAACTAGTTAAGAAAGTAGAAGAGTTAGGAATGAAAGGAGAGAGTTCTAGGTAGGTTTTACCTAAAGAACCATGCGGCACATGAAACATGTTGGGACACACTAATCAAAACTGTCCTAATGTGCCGTACTTTCAAGAATAAGCCCCCATGGAAATGAATGCTATGCAAGAGTATAGGGGGACGGGGAATTCCTATAATAATCATAACTCACACAATAATAAAAATCGATGGAATCACCCCAGTTTTGATTGGAAAAACGATGCTGGGACCCAAAATCACTACCAACAACAATAGCCCTACAATAATAATAATCACTATCAAGGGCAATACAATAGGCAGCCCCAACCATTCAATCAAAATAGATCAAACAACTACAACCAAGCTCAACCCTCTAACAATCAGCAGTCAAATGTTTACGTGCCACCTCATAAAAAAGTGCAAGAGGAAGATCCACTATCTAATATGAATTTAACACAACAGTTAATTCAAATGATGAGTAAAATGTACGCAACATTAGAGAGAATGGATGCACGACAAGAGGGGTCGAGTGGAACATTTCCTGCCCAACCACTTCAGAACCCTAAGGGATTCAACAATGGTCCCAATAATCATGAACAGGCAAAAACCGTGACTTCTCTAAGAAGCGGCAAGATTATAGGGTATAATACACCCCTCTCTACTCCCGAGGAGTATGAAGAGGATGAAGTGGTAACTAAAAACAAACCATCTACTCAAGAAGAGGAGCAAATCAATAATAACGAACCATTATATGCACAAGATGAGGCTCCTAGAGAAGTAGAAGAAGTTGAGAGAAGGCCCGGAAAGGAACCAGTAAAAGACGAATTTACCTAAATGCCCGTTCCCTGCGCCTTACCCTCAAAGGCTTAAGAAACCCAAAAACGAGGCAAAGAATTAGGAGTTCTTGGAATTGTTTAAACAAGTTAAAATAAATCTTCCACTCCTTGATGCAATCAAACAAGTGCTGGCCTATGCTAAGTACCTTAAAGACTTATGCACGGTCAAGAGGAGGCAAAGTGTGAAGAAACATGCTTATGTTGCTTTCCAAGCAAGTGCAATCATCCAAAATGAATTGCCTTTGAAACTCAAAGACCCTGGTACCCCAACTGTCTCGTGCCGAATTGGGAATCAAAGAATAGACAACGCCCTCCTTGATTTAGGAGCTAGCATATACCTGCTGCCATACTCAGTTTATAAACAACTAGGGTTAGGTGAACTTAAACCTACCCGAGCTGCGTTATAACTGGCAGACAAGTCAGTCAAATACCCTAGAGGAATACTGGAGGACGTTGTAGTGCAGATAGATTCATTTGTCTTCCCTGTCAATTTTGTGATCTTGGACACTGAACCTGTGTCTAATCCATGTTCACAAATCCCGGTAATATTTGGATGTCCATTTCTCAACACCATAGATGCCCCAATCAAAATAAGAAGTGGTATTATGACTATCGTATTCGGGAACATGACTTTAAATGTCAAGATTTTTTTAAATCCTCGACCTGAAGAATACGAGGATGAGGAAGAAATTAAATTCATCAAAATGTTCATTGAAGATGAGACTGATTTCATTGATTATAAAGACCCTTTGGAGGTAGTAGTGTCACAATTTGACACTATCTACAAACCTAACGATTCTACTCCATTGGACGCTACTTTAAATCACACTTGCCTCATGCTGGAAATGAAAGAGGAGGATAGAGCTGAATGCATGTGGGTAACACCATATGAACCCCTACCTCCAAAATAAAAATTAGTCATACCCTCCAATTTTTAGTTTCCCGATTTGGAATTAAGGGAGCTTCCAATAGAGCTCAAATATACCTTCCTAGGGACTGAAAATACTTACCTTGTCATAATTTCATCCACTCTCAATCTGGAACAAGAGGGAAAATTAATCAAAATGCTGGAAGAACATAAAGGAGCATTGGGATGGACTATTGTCGACCTAAAAGGCATAAGCCCGTCCATGTGCACCCATAAAATATATCTGGAGGAAGACACTAAACCTTCGCGACAAATGCAAAGGCGTCTGAATCCAAATATGCAAGAAGTAGTCAAAAAGGAAGTCCTTAAACTTCTCGACGTTGGGATCATACATCCTATATTTGATAGCCCTTGGGTTAGTCCAACCCAAGTGGTGCCCAAAAAGGCAGGTATAATGATAATCCCAAATAAAGACGGCGAATTGGTACCAACACGCATCCCCACCAGATGGCGGATGTGTATTGATTACCAAAAATTGAATACTATGACTCAGAAAGACCACTTTCCATTGCCATTTATGGATCAAATGCTAGCGAATCATAAATATTATTGCTTTCTGGACGGATATAGTGGCTATAACCAAATTGAAATTGCTCCTAAAGATCAGGAGAAAACAACTTTCATATGTTCGTTTGGTACATTAGCTTATCGTCGTATGCCTTTCGGCTTATGCAATGCACCTGCTACCTTTCAGCGGTGCATGTTGAGCATATTCATTGATATGGTTGAACAAATACTCGAGGTCTTTATGGACGATTTTTTAGTGTTTGGCCATAGTTTTGAAAATTGCTTAGACAATCTGGAACGTGTGCTAGCAAGATGCGAGGATAAACACTTAGTACTAAACTGGGAAAAGTGTCACATCATGGTGACCAAGGGAATTGTCCTCAGGCACATTATTTCTGATAAAGGTATCTAAGTTGATAAAGTGAAAATTGATATAATCTCGAACCTACCTGTCCCCCGTACAGTTAAAGACATCCGCTCTTTTCTGGGACACGCAGGGTTTTGTCGTCGCTTGATCCAAAATTTTAGTGCAATCTCCCGACCACTGTGTCAACTCTTAGTCAAAGACACTCCATTCAAGTGGTCGGCAAATTGTCAAATTAATGTACGATGGAGTTTGCCTTTCGAATTAATGTACGATGCTAGCGACTATGCCATTGGTGCAGTCCTAGGACAGAGGAAGGATAATAAGCCTTATGTAATTTACTATACTAGTCGAACACTCAACGAAGCTCAAATGAATTATACAACCACCGAAAAAGAGCTACTGGCAATAGTCTTTGCTCTAGATAAGTTCAGGTCATATCTGATAGGGTCCCCAATCGTCTGTTTTATAGACCACTCGGCCCTCAAGTACCTGCTATCTAAAAAGGATGCAAAGAAAAGGCTTATCCATTGGATACTCCTACTCCAAGAATTCGATATCACAATCAAGGATAAAAAGGGAGTAGAGAATGTGGTCGCCGACCATTTGTCTCGATTAACATTTACTAACAACACTGAACCCATACCAATTAAGGATGAATTCTCAGGTGAGCAACTGATGGCTATTTCCTGTTTGCCTTGGTATGCAGATATAATAAATTATCTTATCACGGGAGAAACCCGGATTCATTGGTCAAATCAAGATAGGAAACGGTTCCTCTCGTTCGCACGTCATTTCTTTTTTGATGACCCGTACATATTCAAGTATTGTGCTGATCAGGTCATCAGACGTTGCGTTCCAAATGAGGATATAACTGTGATTTTAGCCTCATGTCATTCTGAAGCCTACAGTGGTCACTTCGCTTCACAAAAGACCACACAAAAAGTTTTACACAGTGATTTCTATTGGCCCACCGTGTTTAAGGATGCTTATTCTTTTTGTAAGTTGTGCCAATGCTGTCAAAAGCTAGGTACAATTTCAAAAAGGAACTCTATGCCCTTAACCCCCATTATCACAATTGAAATATTCGACTGTTGTGGCATAGACTTCATGGGTCCGTTTCCGAAATCAAACAACTGTGAATACATACTCCTAGTTGTGGAGTATATATCAAAATGGGTAGAAACGATACCGAGAAGACGCAATGACCACAAAACGGTTATGTCCTTTCTTAAGGAACACATTTTATCACATTTTGGAACCCCGAGGGCACTAATTAGTGACCAAGGCAAGCATTTTTGCAACAATCCTTTGGGGTCACTCCTCAAGAAATATGGGGTCAATAATAAGATCGCTCTTGCCTACCACCCCCAAACTAACGGGCAGGCAGAATTGGCTAACCGTGAAATCAAACATATACTAGAAAAGACGGTTAGTTTCAACAGAAAGGACTGGGCATATTAACTGACCGATGCTCTATGGGCGTACTGTACTACTTATAAGACACTCCTAGGGATGTCCCCATACAGGTTAGTGTACAGAAAAGCATGTTACCTCCCTGTCAAAATCGAGCACAAAGCATATTGGGCGACACGCTCATTGAACTTCGACATTAAAGAGGGAGGTCATCTCCAAAAACTCCAGTTTACTGAACTGGAAGAAATACGTCGAGATGTATACGACAATGCTAAATTACACAAGGAAAGGTTGAAGGCTCACCAAGATAGAACAATCTTTCAAAAATCATTCGAGCCAGGGCAAAAAGTCTTACTGTACGACTCTCGCCTCCACGTCTTTCCAGGTAAGCTCAGATCCCGGTGGACAGGTCCATTCATTCTCAAATCTATTTTTCCACATGGGGCCGGTGAGCTCATAAATCCCAAGAACGATGAGTGTTTCAAGGTTAACGGCCAAAGGATAAAACCGTTCTTAGAAAACTTCTTACCAGAAGCTGAGCACATCGAGCTAGATGAGCCTAGCTATCCATCCACCTAAAACACTAAAGCATGTTCATATATTGTTGTTGTATTTCTTTCCTTTACTGCACTTTATTTTATTTCATTTGTTTGTGTCTAATTTTGAGTGTGACCTCGATTCTAATCTGCTATCATGTTATCTTTCTCCTGCAGGCTATGAAAATATGAGGGATGATAAAGTCCATTCAATCGGGTCATGGGCTAACTTCGAATATCCTAACCCTCTATGGACTACCAAGGAGATTGCTTTCTGTCTCTCTCCTTATCAAGGGTCTGGAGTGGAGATGTCATTGACTTAACCCAAGGGTACATCTCTTACAATCCTGCACTCCTCCACATTAACCCCTTCGCGCATATGGACTTCCCTGAAGAGGAAGGCGAACCAGAGGGGTATTTTGTTGGAGAAGTTGATGATGCCTTTTTGGCACAATGGAAGAATGATTCAATGTGGGAACCATCGGAGGAAGACGATTTACAGAATGTGGTGCCTGAACACCACAACACTGTCTTCACTTTTGTTGATGACTTCCTTATCATCGAATTGGCTCCATACATCTATGTGCACATGAGCTATTTGTTGTTCCGGCTGCAATGCCATCTACCTGCTAGTGCACATGGTTATATCACGCCAATAGTGAGGTTAATTCCTTGTCACACTTCTTTTTCTTTTCATCTTTCTATATTTATTCCTTTCTTTTGGTTCTTTCTTTTGTTTTACTTAATTTCTTCCTTCTTGGTGTTCTTTTGTTTTCCTTTGTCAGGTTGATCACTATGAATCCAATGTTACCATTGTTGTTCCTCCCGCATCAGCTATTCCATGGATTCGGACCATACATAGTACCTCCGGGTACTCTGCCGCAAGAGGAAAGTCCATTGGGAAATTATGCTCCATTATCTTTGTCTCCATCCGAATCACCTCCTGCTAGTGAAATCATTTCCTCAGAGATTTCAGACTCATTCGATGATATCATCGCTGCTTTTCGACTAATCTGGGAAAGGGAATCATCAAGTTTGGAATCTACACTCGAAGATGTGGCAGAAGAAGAAGCAACTGCGGAAGAAGGAATACTCATGTTTGAAAATTAGTGCTCCACTTCAACTGCGTTTTGTCATTTGGTCTTTCTCTTATCATTTGAAGTGTAATGCTGGACAAAGGATTGTCAATTTTGCTTTCAATTTTTAGTTTTTCTTGATTAAGAAGGTTTTAAGTACCATGGTGGTGGGCAACAATTTTGCAAAAAGGATGCTATTACACAGTTAAAATCTATAAATTTGCAATTTTATATTACCTTGTTGATGATGATCTTTTTCTGGCTTGCATGTCCTGTACTTGAACTGTTATTAAGCTATTCTATATGTCCAGAACAATCTTGATTTTTTGGGGGTATATAGTTTTTCCATTCATAGAGGTTTTGGAATTTTCAGGTTCGATCGATCGAACCACCCTCGATCGATCGACACCATCTGATCTTCAAGCGCTTGAAAAATCCTCAATCGATCGAACTTTCGACCGATCGAGAATGTTCGATTGCTCGAACTTTGCATTTAAATGAACTGTCCAGTGTACACCTCTTCAGTTTCTCTCCCTTACTCTCACTCTCAAGCGCTCGAGCACAGGAAGAGAACTCGGGCAATTTTTCTTAATCCCTTGACCACACGCCATTTTGGGAGCAGTGAGAACCCCCAAAGAAATCATCATCATCATCCCATTCCTCTCCTCCGTGCTTCAACTGAGGTATGGAATCCTCTGATCCCTCTACTCCACTTTTCGGTTTAAACCTCAGGGGATGTCCCCCCATTGGTCCTAAGACCTGTCATAATCGTAAAAATCTTAGGACTCTTGTTTGTTTGGGTTTATTTTAATTTCTATCATTTTTTCTGCATCCCGTTGTGCTCGAACGATCGAGCTGGTTTCGATCAATCGAAAGCAGGACTCATTCGACCGATTGAGCTGGTTTTGATTGATCAAAAGCAGGACTTATTCGAGCGATCGAGCTGGTTTCGAGCGATCGAAGGCAACATTTGTTCGATCGATCGAACTGCTATAGTGGCAGTTTCTTTATTTGGTCCCTTTACTCTTACTTTCGTTAATCTTTTCTTTTCATTTTTAATTTTTAGGACATTCCAAATGAATCCTATCACAGGGTATCACAAATCCAAACCCTTCAATCTCACCATACTAGATCCGATACCCGATCACGGGTTTCAGAATGAAGAGGATCGGGTTTGGTTCACACGATACTTCCAGACGAGGAAGGTGATGTTAGAGCGGCCACTCGAGGCAGTATAGCTTTCTGCCCCATAGTTCCTTGCACGCATTCGCGCCTTGCCACGTTAGTTTGAGATGTTGACGCAGTCCAAGAAAATCAACATCATTTGGGTGCGGGAGGCGTGTGCGACCATGATCAAGGAACCCGCGGCACCGTTCACCTACAGATCTTTCTTCTAGGGTCCTAAGATCATTTTTAGCCCGAGTACTATGGCCACTGCTTTGGGTGTACCGGAGACTCCCGATCACTTTTACCCACACATTCTCGGTATACCCGAGACTCTGCCCTCTGTCATTATACAAGAGATTACCGGCAGTGCTATCCAGATATAGAACGGTATTTCCCTGATTGAGGACCATTTCCTGATCGAGCAGTATCATCTCCTCCACCTAGCGCTCGCCAATTGCATATTGATGACTTCTTACCACGAAAAGGTGGCGACTTGGTATGCTCAAGTTTTGTATACCATTGGGACAGGGCAGCATGTCTGCCTGCCCCAACTTATATTGATTTCTTCGTCCAGCCCACGCGGTATATTGCTGCCAAGCATCATCTAAAGGGCGCTTGGCCCATCCATCGGGTGATTGAGCAGGCTGGATTGCTCCCATTGGCCACTAACACAATTTTTCAGGCCTCGAGTCGATTTAGGGAGACAGCAGAGCGCTGTTCAGATGCGCAAAAAAAGAGGAAGCTGAAGGGAAAGGCCAAGGTGGGGGCGAAGAATAAGAGAGGGAGAGGCACCAACACAGAGGGTACAGCTTCTGGGACGCCTACCGAGGCTGAGGAGCTCGATTCAGATAATGAGGACCCCATTGCTACCGTGCAACAGTTCGAGTTGAGACAGCGGTCTTAGGCTCAGGCCCAGGGAGAGTCATCTTCCGTGTCCCTCCAGACTCTTCACTCATTGCTTTTTGATGAGAGGGAGGCCCGGATACGACTCGAGGGCAAGATAGATCAGATGATGACTTTACTGGAGGGGATCTTGATAAAGATCGGGGTTGACCAGTCTATTCACACCGCTCCACCCCCACCGACTTCCTCTTCTACACCGACTACCACCGATCCATCTTCTTCTACACCACCCACTACCGATCCATCTACATCCACTACTCCACCTACTACTTTTGTTACTCCACCTCCACTATCTACTGATCCCTATGCCCCATCATCATCATCTGCACCACCTCCAGTTGTGGCTGACCCATTATTATCTACATCAGCTGCCCCGACTGTGAGTGACCCGGCGATGGCTACTACTATTGCTGAGGGTAGAGTTAACGATGCTCCTGTTGCACTGATCGTGATTCTTTCTGATATTGGGGATGATTAGATGATACCCATTCCAAGTGGGAGTTGTTGTTGTATTTTTGCTTTTTACTGTTTCTCTTTCTTCTGTTAGTTTCTTTTGGGTTGTTTGGTTATGCTGGGACTGATAGAGCTTTTGGACATTTTTATCACTATTCTGTACTTATATTGTTATATCATTTAGGTGATTGGGTGTTTGTATTATTTATGGACATTGCTTTACCAGTATCTGTTATTTCCTTTGATCTTGGCTGTGTGGAGTTTATATGTCTTTACATATTGCTATGCTTGCGATGTTTGCTTTGCATTATCAGGTGATATCTCTCTATTTATTTTGAAAATCTACTTCTGAGGACATAGCAATTTTCAGTTGGGAGTGGAATGTAGATAGATAATCACCTGATCATGTTTATACTTAGCAATTTGGATAATTTTATTGTACTTAGCAATCTGGATAATTTTATTGCACATATCATATAATCTCGGTTATATTGTTCTAAAAAAAATCAAGGATTTCTTGAACTTAATTAGTAGAACAACTTTGAACATTCAATTCTCTTTAGCTGTTGTCAAGCAATGATACATTCATATTAATCTCATCCTTTTATGGATTAAGTTCACGCATTTTTTTAGTTCCACGAGGATGATTGCATTTGTTGACCTTTAATGTATCCAATATCCAATTGCACTAGTTAGTAGCTATGTTGAAAACCTAAAAATGAGTTAATACGACTATTGTGCTAAAAGAACAAGTAGTAGAAACTATTTAACCCTTAGTGAGTTTCTGAACCAATCTTTATTTTTAAGGGAATTTTCACATAAAAATTCGAATTGTTTTTCTTGATTACGTTTATTACATTCGTTGCACTAGTCTCAGTTAATTGTCCAATTTTGGCTGCTTATTAGAGGAGAACGTTCAGGATCTACCAACCAAACTCAATAAACATTGAAGTGTTAAAGCTAAGAAATTAAGAAAATGAATCAAGCCAACGTTACCCATATCCTTTCACCTGGAGAAACCATTCCGTTTCAAAACCCCACACTGATTGAATAATAACGCCTTACCCATTTTGGAAATATAAACCCCTAATCCATCACCTTGACTCTAAATGACCTCAGCGCGCATCTCGTAAGAGAGAACTGTCAAAGTATGTGATTGGAGGAAAGTAGTTATAGGAAGAGATTTCATTCCAGGTTGTTAAAAAAATGAATGAAGAAGAAAAGAAATGAAAAGCAGGAAAAATGGGAGAATAGGAAAGGAGGACAGTTGGTTGGAGATGTGAGAAGAATAAAGTAGGAATAATATAAGATGATAAGCTCTATCATATGCTATGATGTGCAATCTTCCCAGTCATCATCTGTATTTTCTACATACCCGAAATTCTAATCCTTAATGATTCTTAATGACCTAGTTTAAATACGAATGTGTGAGTTGATTATCCACGGTAGATCGCTCCTCTAGTAAGTAGCATCCTGTTCATGAGACTATACACTCTAAATGTTCGTCTTTTATAGAGTCGAGTATGAAAGCATTAGCATCCGAAAAATCACTCCTATCAAAGCTTTCATACCACGTGCGATCATTATTAAAGCCAGTTTCTGTGAGACGTTTATTTTTTAGTATAAACATATGTGAGAATTGAGTTGAAATTACTGATTCTAGAGGTACAACAGTCCAAAACAACTCTAAATAAGGTTGGATACATAGCTGTTAACTTCACACATACACGGATACATAATTGTGATGCATTTGTTATATCTTTCTTGGTGACATGAGGAGTATGTGGGTTTCTTCCATGGTTTGCTTGAGGTTAATATATCTGTGCAGAGCTAAGTTAACAGTTGAATAGAAGAGAGTATTTAAAAAGTTTTTCTATATCCTTTCAAATTTGAAATTGAGAATTTTGTTGGTTTATTCACTGTAAACCCTCACGAGAAAACACTCGTCCACTAGGGAGAACCTAGGGGTTTAACGGCTCGTTGCATCTGCTAAATGCAACCGCGATTCCTGCGAAAGTGAGTTAGATAGTTTCTCTTTCTATTTAGATTAGTTACTTTAGTATATCTTGGTTTAGTTTAGTCGTTGTAGTATTAGTCTAGCTTGCTCTTATTTTTGCTTTATTGCTAGGGACTAGTAATTTGCTAGTTGGGGGTTGTGACAAGCGGGGGAATTTGTAAAATACAACCGCACTAAAAGAAGAAAATGCACTAATTTAGTCTACAATTCTTTTATATATCTGCAATTTGGATTACAATGCCAGCTTTTACATAATATGATTAATTTATGATAAGTTGTATTGTGATGATGCCTAGAATTGGTAAGAAGGGTTTAGAGAGAGAAAAGACAAGAACAATTTGTATGTGGTTCGGTCCCGTTAACGAGGTGACCTACGTCCACGGTTGCGTCTGTGCGCTTTCACTAGCAGATCACCAACGGGCCTGGTGAGCCAACAAAGATGGGCGGCACTACCAGTAAGACCGGCCGGGTATATGCGTATTGATGGTGAGTTCTCTGTTGTATGCTTGTAAGCTAGAGAATTATTTTTGGGGTCCCCTTTGACAGGGTAGGTGGGCTCTTTTATAGATGCAAGAGTCCACCCTTACATGGTAAGTTAATAGGATTAGGAAACCTAATCAGATTACAATTGATTTGCATGATTTGGGGAGAGTTTCCTATGTGGTTTAGGAAACTGCCACATTCCATCTTGCAGACTTGTAGCTGATTTAGGAAACTGCTGGATAGACTAGGTCCACGGGATGCCACGGTCCTTCAATCCTGGCCTGTTGGCAGGAACCGCACGGTTCTGACGAATGCCTCGGGATTGCTCGGCTATTGGCACCTTTATTGAAGTAACCGGCACCTCTCGGTGACGTGGTAGAATGGATTCATGGCTGGATTGTTTTGAACATATCAGCTGTCCCCATTTTCGGAACTGACTGGATGCTTCATCGGGTGAGGATTCAAAAATTAGTATCGCCTTGAAAACTGTCCGGATATCCTCCAGGAATGCTGCTCTGGATGGGGCCCACCTTCCAGATCACCCGGTGGAATAACCGACCGGTACAGATAGGAGCTCGGGTGTTGGTATTGCCACGTGTCAGGGAGTTATTGGCCTGGTCAGGATCCAGCGAAGTCGGTTCGGATGTAACTGAATAGTTGTGTGGTAACCGGACCGTCATGTCATGCATTTAATGCACGCGCCTTTTGAGGCAACCCTTCACGTGCCCGAGGTGACAATTGTCTAGCGGCTCTTGGCAGGAAAACTCCTGAGCCGTTGGATCTGATTGATCTGGACCATCCTCTATTCCTATATAAGGAACACTTGCTCATTTTTTCAAATCCTGCTGCCAAGTGAGAGAGCTTACCGAGCGGTTTGAGAGCAAACAAGATCCCGAGCAAGATTGCCGAATCCTTTTCTGTGCTAAATTTTGTACGTCCTTCTTTTCTGTCTTTAGTTCATCATTCTCTTCTTCTTTTCTGAACAAAGCTGGAGGGCGTGAACCCACTTAGGTTAGAACAAGCATGGGATTTTTTCTTTTTTAGGTTTTGTCATTTCTTCTAGTCTGGGGGTGTATTAGAGCAGTTGGACCGAACGGGTGTTCCCAGAAGGGTCTTGAGAGGGTGTTATCTTTCTTTTAGAGTCTTGTACGACCTGCCCTTTAGGTTGTTATATCTGCCTCTATTGTATCTTAGGCTTGGAGTCCATGACCCATTCTTAGGTCGTCCTCTGCCTCCTAAGTCCACCGTAGGCTCAGACATGTGCCACTCAGACTTCAATTCGTCATCCCGATCAGAGGATGAGCAATCACGATCAGGGACCATGAGCACAAGCCCAGACCCTCCCTCTCTGGCCCCCTCTGACCAACATAGTGAGGGAAGAATACCTGCCCAGGCGTTTCACGAGGAAACGCACCGGGATTCTCCCGTAGCCTCGACGTCTCGGGGGTCGGGCGATGAAGGGTCTGTACCGAACAGTCCCGGCGTCGTCTTTGCGTGTGAATCCATTATTAGTATCTTGCGAGGTCCTGATTTAGAACGGATCAGGGATAGGTATGAGCTTCCCGTCCCCTTCTCTCTTTCTGTCCACAATGGCCAAGCTCACTTCCACGAGTCGGGCTTCGTCACTTTGTACGAGGATGCCTTCATGGAAGGCCTTTGCCTGCTTCTCCACCCAGTTACCCGGGATGCACTCATTTACCTCAGGATCTCCCCTGGGCCGCTTGCTCTGAACTGTTGGTGATATCTGATGGGGTGCATCTCCTTGTGGCCCCAAGTCCTCGAGTATGAGCTCACCTCGCAGGAGTTCTTCTGGACCCACCGGCCTTTCCAGGTTCACGGGGAGTCTGGTTTCTTCTCGCTCGGGGCTAGGCAGGGGCGGAAGATTATAGTAAACTGCCCGAGCAACAATAAAGGATGGAAGAAGAAATTCTTCCAAGTGTCCACCCTGGGGCTGTGTGAGAAGGCGCCGGGTATTCAGTTTAGGACCTCCTGGGCGGGGAAGCTGAGGAGTAAGCCCGACCACTTTTCTTTCCTGATTAGTCTTTCTATTTTGCCTTGACTAACCCATTTGTATGTTTGCTTTGCAGTGGGATCAGTTGACTTGCCAAGTCTTCCCGACGAGCTCCAAGCGAGGATCTTGTCTCTGGTGGAGGACCCAACCAATATTAACAAAGTGTTGACTCGGTCGGGAAGCTCAAAGATCTCCTACGAGTCCCAGCACGACTTCACAGCTCCCATCCTCCTGGTGATCATTCCTGGTAAATACCATCTCTTGACCGTCTGATTTTCTTTTTACTTTATACTTTGCTGGATTATAACATGCTCTCCGGTTTTGCAGAAATGGCTCCCAAGAGCGCAGTAACCCTGAAGGAGAAAGAGGCGGCCCTGATGGCCTGGGCTGGCTAGAAGAGGAAGAAGCCAGACCCCGCTGAGGGCCAGCCCCTCAAGAGGATTTCCCGGGGGATTTCCATCCGGGCTTAGAAGGAGGCAACTACTGCCTCAATGTCCGTTATAACGATTACTGCGCCACCACCACCTCCCCCTGCTGCCAAACTGTTCTGGGTCTCCTTCCCGAGCATGGAGGAGACTACTCGCACGGGCCCCTCCTCTAGGCCGAAGGTCGAGATGGTGGACGACGTCCGCGGAAGGGTACGGCCCAGGCTGCTGTAGAGTCAGATTGACAAGTGCACCCTGCTAAGCCCCGAGGCCATCATCGGTTGGCTATACAGCATCAGCCATATGGTAAGTCTCTTCGTAATGTGAACATTAACTTTTCCTCCATGCGCCTATTGACATTTTCTTGTTCTTGCAGATTGGTTGTATTGCGGCCGGGGATGAGACCACCCTTCCCGACGTTGATGAGAGGTTGGCCGCTGCAGAGGCTAACCTTTCCGTGGAGAGGGCTGCCCGGGAGTCCGCAGAGTTTGCTCTCACTGTGGAGGAAGAAAAATCCCAAGCAACGGCCCTGGAGCTAGGGGAGACCCGTGACTCTCTGTCAACTGAGTGGGCTGCCCGAAAGGTTGCGGAGACTAAGGCTACAGCCGCAGAGGCCGGGAGGATCACCGCTGAGAAGGACCTAGCAGCTATGACGACAACGCTCTCGGAGCTTACTGCTACTCGGAAGGTCGAAGCCAAAGATGCTGAGGATGAATTCGAGGCAGGGTTCCTCACGGGCTATGCTGACCTGGCGAAACAGGCTGCTGCTGACCACCCTGACTGGGATCTGTTTGGCTACTCTTGCGTAGAGTCTAGTTATTGGAAGGAGGGCCAGGCTGACTCTGAGATCGCCACTGAAGCTGCACCGACCGGGGACCCCTCTGTGGATGAGCAGGCTGCGGAGGAGGGAGAAGTGGTGGTTGTAGTCAACTAGTTTTTTTTTTCTCTTTTTGTTTTTGTTGTAGTTTTTTCTTTTTGGGGAGGCTACTACAACTGCCCCCCAGGCTTTGTACAGTTTCTTTTTTAATTAATGAAAAGGCCCCTGAGGTCAACCTTTATTTCCATTAACTGTTTCTTTTTTTTGTACTTTGCCTGTTTGTAATTGCTAGTATCCACTCGGTTTTTAGTCGACTAACCCTTGCCTTAGCAAATGGTTTAGGACCGTAACCAGTAGAACACCTAGTCTTCCTGACCTATTTAAAAGGTAATTGCCCGGAGTACCATAGGAACTGATCCTATTTAGTGTCCGGGATGTCCCGGTGTATTATAGGCATACCCTGTTTTACCGTCCGGGATGTCCCGGAGTATTTTAGGAGTATCCTGTTTTACCGTCCGGGATGTCTATCTCTGATCACTGTAAGCCCTTAGGAATATCTTCCAAGTTCTTTTAGTGACCGGTGTGATTTCCTGTTTTGGCCTAATATTCCCCTGCCCCCCAAGCATTTTGCTAAGGCGGGAGTGCAGGAGTGAGTGACCGTAGGAAACCGACCTAGAACATGGGTGGTTGCAGGGTCCTTTGAAGCTCGCCATCGTCGGCCACCTAGGGGTTTGCCCCCATTGTCGGCTAGACCTAAGCGAAGCTTTAAGTAATTTCCGGTTTAGGTCTAGTATCCCCTTGCCCCCCGAGCGTCCTGGAACATAGGTGGTTGCAGGGTCCTTTTGTGCATAGGTTCGGAGCCCGAGGTCTTTTTGTGCCTGGGTTCAGAGCCCAAGGTCTTTTGGTGCCTGGGTTTGAAGCCCGAGGTCTTTTCTGCCTTGGTTTTTAGCCAAGGTCTTTCATGTCTCGGGGTTTGGCCCGAGAACTTTCTGCATTCCACGGGGTACTAACAGGAGTAAATTTTTGAAGTAAACTATTCAATTTTATTTAAAAATAAAAGTTTATAATGGTTGATCGATCAGAGCTACAAAAACGAATTTCCCTATCAATACTAAATTCCCACGGCTAAGTGCTACTGATAATACTTGCGGAGGTGTTGCACATTCCAAGGGTGAGAGAGATCGTCAAGTCCATGCTCTATAGCCAGTAGGTTCCCGATCAGTTGACCCCGGTTACTTTATACGGGCCTTCCTAGTTTGGCCCCAATTTTCCATGGCTCGGGATTCGGGTAGACTGGTTCACTGCCTTGAGGACGAGGTCTCCGACTTGAAAACTACGGTGCTTCACCTTGCTATTGTAGTACCGCGAGACCCTTTGCTTATAGGCTTGGTCTTTCCTTTCCTCCACCAGATCCAGTTCTGACCTGAGAGCTTCTTCGTTATTCGGCGCACTGAAGTTGGCCACCCGATATGTAGGTAACCCGAGCTCTGTGGGGACCACCGCCTCAAATTCGTAGGTTAAAGAGAATGGCATCTTGCCTGTTGCCGCTCGGGGTGTAGTGCGGTAGGCCCATAAGAGGGTTGGTAGCTCTTCAGCCCACAGCCCTTTGGCGCCTTCAAGCCTTGTTTTGATTGACTGTAAGATTGTCCGGTTGGTCACCTCGGCTTGACCGTTGGATTGTGGGTGCTCGGGGGAGGAGTAATGATTCAGTATCCCGTAGCCCGAGCAGAACTGCCTGAAGATGGGTATGTTGAATTGTCTGCCATTATCGCTGACCAGGACCCGGGGAATGCCGAACCTACTGAGAATATTCCTTTCCACAAAGCTTTCCATTTTCTGTTCGGTTATTGTCTCCAAGGGCTCGACCTCTACCCATTTGGTGAAGTAATCAACAGCGATGACGGCGAACTTGACCTGTCCTTTTCCCATCAATAGGGGACCAACAATGTCGATTCCCCACTGGGCGAACGGCCAGGGGCTGTGGATTGGTGTCTGGAGTTCTCTCGGTCGATTAATCATGGGAGAGTATATTTGACACTTATCACAACTTCGGACGTACTCTTGCGAATCTCGGGCCATGGTTGGCCAGTAATAACCTTGCAATAGGGCCTTTCTAGAGAGTGCCCGGCCTCCGATGTGATCCCGCACACTCCTTCGTAGATTTCAAACAGTATCGCTTGGACTTGAGCAGGGTGGACACAACGGAGGTACGGGATAGTGAATCCCCTCTTGTAGAGAATGCCGTCACCAAGGTGGTATCGGGCCGCCCGGTACTTGACCCGGCGGGCCTCTTCTCTGTCATCAAGAATGTCACAAGCGGGTCCATTCAGCTGGGTCCCAGGGTGACCGGATCTACCTCCATGCCTTCTGAGTTGATTACACTTAGCTCGGATAGATATTGTATCCTTATCCCGGGCAAGTCTGACTCAGAAGACGAGGCAAGGTGAGCCAACCGGTCGGCTCTAGTATTTTCTTCTTTGGGTATCTGCGTGATGGAGAATCCCCGGAGCTTCTTGGAAACCGCTCGGACAAGGGCCAAGTAGGCTACCATGTTATCTTCCTGTGCTTCGTATTCTTGGTTAACCTGGTTGACCACGAGCTGGGAGTCGCTGTATCCCTGGACCTATTGTGCACTCATAGAGATGGCCAACTGTAATCTGACCAAGAGGGCTTCGTATTCGGCCTCGTTGTTGGAGGTATGGAACCCAAACCTTAGTGCATATTCGAGCTGGATACCGTCAGGGGTAGTTAGGATGATTCCTGCACACTGCCTTGTCGATTGGATGAACTGTCCACGTGCAATACCCAGGTTGGGATATCAGAGTGTAACCCGGGCGGTAAGGCTGGTGGTTCAGACTCTTCAACCGGGTCTTCTGGATACGTAAACTCAATCAGAAAGTCTTCCACGGCTTGTCCCTTGATGGCTATCCGGGGTCGGTAGATCACTTCAAACTCTTCCAACTCCAATGCCCACTTGACGAGCCTCCCGGACGTGTCTGGACGGCTGAGGATTCTACGGAGAGGTTGATTTATGAGGACCAAAATGGCATGGGCCTAAAAGTACGAGCAGAGCCTTCAGGCCGAGGTGATAAGAGCGAATGCCAGTTTTTCGATGCGGGAGTATCTGTTCTCTGCGCCCTGTAACGCTCGGCTAGTGTAGTACACTGGGAACTATATCCCGTGCTCTTCCTAAATGAGTGCCGAGCTAACTGCTGATGGTGACACTGCCAAGTATAAAAATAATTCTTCCCCCGGTACGGGTGTTGAGAGTAGAGGAGGGGACGCCAAGTACTTCTTGAGTTCTTGGAACGCCTCTTCGCACTCTTCTGACCACTGGAATGCTTTGCGGAGGATTTTAAAGAATGGTAGGCACTGATCGATAGCTCGGCAGATAAATCTGTTCAGTGCGACCACCCGTCCGGCTAGGCTCTGAACCTCCTTCGTCGACTTGGGCGACCGCATGTTGATGATGGCTTTGATCTTCCCGGGGTTTGCCTCAATCCCCCCGTCTGCTGACTAGATGGCCCAAAAATTTCCCGGATGAGACGCCGAAGGTGCATTTGGTCGGGTTCAACCTCATCCTGAATTTTCTCAAAATGTTGAAGGCCCCGGCCAGATGCTCAAGGTGGTCGGGCTCATCCCGGGTCTTGACCAGTAGATCATCCACATACTCTTCCATAGACTTCCCAATCAAGTCCTTGAACATGTAGTTGACCATGCGTTGGTAGGTAGCCCTGGCATTCTTGAGACCGAATGGCATAACCTTGTAGCAATACGTCCCCTGGTCGGTGATGAATGCTGTATTCTCTTCATCCCCGGGGTACATGTTGATCTGGTTGTACCCCGAGTAGGCGTCCATAAATGAGAGGAGTGAGTGACCTGCCATAGAATCCACAAGGAGGTCGATCCTGGGTAGCGGATAGCAATCCTTGGGGCAAGCCTTGTTGAGGTCGGTGAAGGCCATGCACATTCTCCACTTCCCGTTGCTTTTCTTGACCAGAACAACATTAGCTAACCAGTCGGGATAGTGGACCTATCGGATGGACTTCGCCTTCAGGAGCTTCTCAACCTCCTCACTCACTACTTTCTGTCTCTCGGGGGCCATGCCCCTTCTCTTCTGCTTCACTGGGCGGCAATCCGGGTTGACATTGAGACGATGGGACATTACCCGGGGGTCAATCCCGGGCATATCCTCATGACTCCAAGCAAAAACGTCCTGATTTTGTCTCAGGAACTGAGTCAGTTTTTCCTTCAGGCCGGGCTCCAGTAGGGTACCTATGCTGATCGTACGGTCCGGGTACTCGGGATCCAGCATCACTCTTTCCAGTTTTTCCATCGGACCTATCGTGTCACTCTGGTCTCGGGGGTCAATCTCTTGGACGTTTAATGTTTCTGTGATTGCTCCCCGGTGCAACGAGCTGACATAGCAACTCCGAGCGGTAGTCTGATCTCCACGCAAGCATCCGGGTCCCTGGGGAGTTGGGAACTTCACTGTTAAGCTGTAGGTGGAGACGACTGCCCTGGCCTTGTTAAGGGTCGACCTCCCGAGGATGACATTGTAGGCCGACGGGGCTTCCACGATCACGAAATTTGTCAGCATGGAAGCTTGCTGAGGGTAGGTCCCTATGAGAACTGGTAGCTCGATTGTCTCGAACAGTTGTGTGCTGGAGCCATTAAATCCAACCAGGGGGTAGCAACCGGCCGGAGCCGATCCCTGGCAAAACCGAGTTGATCGAATGCTGACGTGAACATGATGTCAGACGAGCTACCAGTGTCTACTAGCACCTTCTTGACCATATAGTTGGCTATAGAAAAGGTCACAACTAGCGGGTCATCATGGGGGCAGTGGACACCCTGCAAGTCGTCGGATGCGAATGTTAGAACATCGGTTGGGGAGGAGCCAGTGGATTGGACCTGCCAGACATCCGCCCGGGATGCCTGTGCATGCCTCTTCTGTACCGACTGTGAATCCCCTCTGCCTGATGTTCCTCCAGAGATCACGTGGATGTGGCCAAGTAGTGGTGGCTGATCGGGAGCTCGGGTGTCCTGCCGGGGTTGTCTATTTGCTGTGACGAACTACGTAAGGTGTCCCTGCTCGATCAGCTTCTCTATTGCTATCTTTAATTTAAAGCAATCCTCCGTTTCATGGCCGTGATCCTTATGGTAGAGGCAGAACTTGTCCCGATTCCTCTTACCGGATGAGGCTCTAAGCTTTGCCGGCTGCTGAAGCAACCTCTACGCCTCGGCGGCGGCCATGACTTCTTGTATGGGCCGAGAAAGGGGTGTGAAAGCAATCGAGGGCTGACTCTGGACATCCTTCTGATCTTGCTTCGGTTTCTTTCCCGAGCCCTTCTCAAATCCTTCACGCTTGCGCTTGGCCTTCGGGGATTCGTCTCCCGCTTGGCCGGCAAGTTTCGCCTTCAAGAACTCCTCAGTGTCTATGTACTTTCAAACCCTCTCCGAGAGCTCCACCAGGGTTGTCGGTCGGTCACAATGGAACGACGTGGCAACCTTGGTGTATTGAACTCCTGAACAGAAGGCCATAATTGCGGCCGTTTCATTGAGGTTACGAATCAGAAGCCTTTGCTGGTTGAAATGGTCCACATACTCCCTCAAGGACTCCCCTTTGCGCTGCTTGACGGTCAGCAACTGAGTGTCCGGTTGCGACCGGTTGAGCATCCCGACAAACTGGCTAATGATTAGCTTGCTGAGAGCTTTAAAGTCATCGACCGTCTAGGGCTTCAAAGCATGGAACCACTGTGTTGTTGGCCCTTTGAGGGTACTAGGAGAGGCCAGGCACAGTAGCTCATCCACCGTGGTGACCAGTGCCATCTGAGCCTTGTAGGTGTGGATGTGGTCCACCGGGCTCCCTGTGCCGTCATAGGAGCTAAGGTAAGGGGGTTTGAATTTCTGTGGAATAGGAAACTGTGTCACCCAAGCGGAATACGGTGATTCCGTCTCCGTGTTGGTGAGGTCGTGACCGGACTTGCGGTTCAACCTCTCAATTCGCTGCTGCAGTTGCTAGAACTGGGCCTTGAAGTCATCCCGCCCGGCTCTCCTCTCTGTATCCGAGCGGTAGGTCGGATCGGATGACGAGACCTCTTCCTCGAAGCACGTAGACCTTTGGGATTAAGCACGGCTCCGGGTTCGAGTAATCGTGTGTTGAAGGTACCCCTGGCTCCTAGTCGGGGGGTCCTCGGCTGATTCCCGGGGTCTCCGTCCTGACTCCTCCCCTCTGGCCACACGTCGTTGGTTGATGATAGTCCTGGCATCCTCCACCCAACGAGGATCGGGACGAGCTCGCCTTTGTGAATGCCTGGTCGCCTGGCTGCTCTTACCATCACCGAGGTATTCCCGGTCCGGTGGAGACACCGGGGCGGAACGGGCTTACCTTCGTGCCCGAGCGGGCCTTTGAATAGGTACGCTTTTCTTGGGCTAATTTTTCGAGGCAGGACGCTTCTCCTACTGAGCCAAAAGCGCCTCCATCTGTTCCTGTGTTCGGCGCTGGCCCTCCAAGAGTTGTGCCAGTGCTGCCGTTATCTGTTCAGTGGTCATGGAGGCAGCCTGCTGCTCAAGCTGCAAGTTCTCCTGACCGGTCGGAATAGTAGTTTTCTTACCTGTCTTTGGCGGCATGTTGATCAGTCAATAATTTGTTGATGAGAAGACTCTATCAATTCCCACAGACGGCGCCAAACTGATGATGCCTAGAATTGGTAAGAAGGGTTTAAAGAGAGAAAAAGACAAGAACAATTTGTATGTGGTTCGGCCCCGTTAACGAGGTGACCTACGTCCACGATTGCATCTATGCGCTTTCACTAGCAGATCACCGGCGGGCCTGGTGAGCCAACAAAGATGGGCGTCACTACCAGTAAGACCGGCCGGGTATATGCGTATTGATGGTGAGTTCTCTGTTGTATGCTTGTAAGCTAGAGAATTATTTTCGGGGTCCCCTTTGACAGGGTAGGTGGGCTCTTTTATAGATGCAAGAGTCCACCCTTTCATAGTAAGTTAATAGGATTAGAAAACCTAATCTGATTACAATTGATTTGCATGATTTGGGGAGAGTTTCCTAAGTGGTTTAGGAAACTGCCACATTCCATCTTGCAAACTTGTAGCTGATTTAGGAAATTGCTGGATTGACCAGGTCCACGGGATACCGCGGTCCTTCAATCCCGGCCTGTTGGCAAGAACTGCACGGTTCTGACAAACGCCTCAAGATTGCTCGGCTATTGGCACCTTTACTGAAGTAACCGGTATCTCTCGTTGACGTGGCAGACTGGCTTCATGGCTGGATTGTTTTGGACATATCATATTATTTTAGCTTTAATCTGTGCAGATTATTGTTGAGGTGTGAAGAAATGAAGAAATAGGATGAACAGATTGCTGGATTTTAAGGAAGACAATTCAAAGATGAAAAGTAAGCCTTGAGAGATCAAAGATCTCTCAAGCGATTGAGAGTTCGATCGATCGAAGTACGTTCAAGAGCTCGAAGATCCCAGAAGTTCAATCGATCGAGAGATTTACGATCGATCGAACATGGCTTTTATCAGAACTTACGCGCACGCAGCAGAAACGGACTTTTTAACCCTAGCTTTAGGTTTATGTATATATACACATTTTATTTACATTCCAAGGGACGCCCACTTTGGTTTTTATCAGTTTATAGAGAGTAGAGAGCTTTGTTCTTCATTGTTTGGTAGGTTTCTCAAGGATTATTGTTAGCTTGGCTTGGATTCTATTAATTTAAAGTAAAGTTCACTGTTCCAGGTATTTGTCTATTTACATTCTGCTTTGTTATTCTAGTAGTATAATCTATTAAGAACATAGATTTGCATGTTAAATCGTATTAAGCCATTAGTTCTCATAGTTTTTATGATAAAATCTCAACCAAGCATAACTTTAATAGACTTTCACATTAAAAACGAATCTGAGACACTCCAGACCATGTCTGAGTAGTCCCCAGGTTGGGAGATCACAATGAAATAGTGATCTCTAGCCTCTGCCATTCAGTAGTATAAAACCTGCAGTCGATCGATCGAAGTAGTTCGATCAATCGAAGCAGATGCACAGTCAAGCGATCGAAGACCTTTCGATCGCTCGAGAGATGAAGATGTTCGATCGATCGAAAGCGCGTCGATCGATCGAATACTCTAATTCTTGGGTAGTCTTTTTGCAGTATTATAAGACTTTCTGCTTTTGAAATTTGTTATCAAACTGTCCCCAAATGCTCAGTTTGTCAAAACAATTTCATTGCTTTAAGCCTTAAGGCCTTTTTGTTCAATAACTTTTGTAAACCATTTTGAATGCTAAAACCATTCAGAATGCAAGACTTAACTATTGTTTTAAACTACCTTCATGTGTTTTGGAAATAAATGTGATGATGTAGTCGTGGCTATGAACGGGCTATTGATTCTCTATCTTTAGAAAATGCGGAATACTGTAGATAGACACACTCCTTAGAGCTTTAATCTAATTGCATGGTAGATGGCATGATCGCTGCGGGTTCGTGTGATCCGAACACTTTTTTTATAAAGAAAATTGTTTTTAGAATCTCCCTTTAGTTAATTAGTTAATTACAAGTTGAATTTAATTTAGTTGCTTTAATTTTAGTGGTTACTTCAAGGAACTTTGTGTTCTACAACCTTTCAAATATTGATTTTTATTTTCTATTTGGAGATTGATCTAGGTATTTAGTTTAACACCTTCCCTTTGGGATCGACCTGGTCTTAACCAGATTACAACTTGCACGATTACCTACACTTGGGTATAGCACACAAGCGCACATAGATTTTTAACCGTGTCATATCTCTCGCTGCTTTTCGGAATGGCAAGCACTGGTGCTGAAATCAATCTCTTTGTTAACTCCTAGAATGCGCGTTCGTGCTTATCTTCCCATTCAAACTTCAGGTTCTTCTTCATAAGTATAGTCAATGGGGCTGCGATTTTGGAAAAACATTCTACCAATCTCCGATAATAGCCAGCCAAACTAAGAAAACTCCTTACCTCTGAGGCGTTACTCGGATTTTTCCATTCTAATACTATATTGACCTTTGAGGTATCCACATAAATTTTTTCTTGGGTGACAACATATCCTAAGAACTTGACTTCCTCAGGCCAAAACTTGCATTTCTAAACTTAGCGTACAAACGATTATCTCTAAGCATTTATAGTGCAATCTGCACGTGCTTCTCGTGTTCTTCTTTGGTTTTGGAATAGATCAAAATATCATTGATAAAGACAATGATAAATTGATCCAAATAGGGCTTGAATACCCTATTCATCAAATTGATAAACAGTTCGAGGGCATTGGTTGAACTGAACGGCATCACAAGGAACTCGTAATGACCGTATCTGGTTCTGAATACTGTCTTTGGCACATCTTTCGGTCTAACCAAAAGTTGATGGTATCCAGATCTCAAGTTGATCTTCAAAAATGTTGTCGCTCCTTAAAGCTGATCAAATAAATCATCGATCATTGGCAATGGGTACTTATTCTTGATGGTAATTTTGTTCAACTCTCTATAATCTATGCAGAGTTGAAATGTTCCATCTTTCGTTTCACGAACAACATTGGTGCTCCCCACAGTGATATGCTTGGTCAAACAAAACCCAAATTTTCTAGCTCTTGTACTTGCTTCTTCAACTCTTGCATCTCTGTCGGTGCCATTTGGTACAGAGTCTTGGATATCAGAGTGGTTCCAGGCACCAATTCTATGCTGAAGTCTATTTCATGCTTGGGTGGTAACCTTGAGATATCCCTGAATATATCCTCGAATTCTCATATCATTAGAATCTCTGCGACTGAAATCTCTGTACTTGTGCCCTCAATGGAAGCTAAGCAGCTTGTGAGAAAAGCATCGCTCGACGGGTTACACTAAAAACTAAAGGGTTGGCTTCCAGGCAATGAGAAGGTAATTGACTTACAAACACAGTCCAAGTTGGCATGGTACTTAGTCAACTAGTCGATTCCTAAAATAATGTCAAATTCTCACATCGACAATACCACCAAATCTACTAGCATGTTCTGTCCTCTAGGTTAATGGGGTAATCCTTACATACTTTACCCAAACTAATAGATACTCCCAAAGGGGATATGACGTTCAAAGCTATGGAAAGATTCTGAGGTACTAGACCCAAGTCTTGCACTGTTCTACTAGCAATAAAGGAATTCAATGCACCAATATCAAATAAGGATTTAACTCTATTACTATAGCGCATAAGCATACCTTCTAGATTCTAGGCCTCTGCATCAAATCTTGCTGCCTCTGGAATGATTGCATTCAAATGGGTGATCGGGAGAGAACTAATCCTAAATATACGCCTTAACGAGCATTTGTTAGTACATTTTATTCTGTTTTTGTATATTTTTACTTCGTTTTCTAGTTTCTGACAGGTTTTGGAAGAAATCAACTAAACCGGGCTAAACAGGGTGAAAAAGCAGAAGAAAAGAAGCTGAAAAAACCAAGTCGCGCGCGCGACCCGCGCCCGCGAAATCCAGAAACCGCTCGCGCGATCCGCTCGCGCGAGAACCCCAGAATCGCTCGCGCGATCCGCGCGCGCGAAGGCCCAATTGTCGCGCTCGCGCGACCTGCTCGCGCGATATGGGTAAAAACCAATGTTGCGTATTTCAGTGTACTGAAGACTCCTGTGCAAACGAAACTGCAGAATGACGTCCAGATTGTAAATTACATCAGTTTCAGTCCGTTTTGAGTTGTAAAGGCTTCCAACACTTGTTGTAAATCTATATATACTCTATTTTACTTCAATTAGAGGGTTGGAAATTATTATACACACATTCTACAACCATACTTCCAGCCATTGAAGGGAGGGAAGCAAGAAGAAGAAGAAGAAGACCAAGGGTTTCCATGGCCTCCTCCATCAACCTCTTGCTATCTATCACTTCCATGGACGGCTAGATCATTGATCTAGGGTTTCAATGAAGCCCTAGATGAGTAATAGGGTTTTATTTATGTTTTTATTTTAGTTTTATTATGTATGGATGACAGTCACATGTTTAGAGGATTTTTATAAATAAATCGTACTACTATTGATTAAATCATTGCTTTCAGAATTTATTCTTGTCTTAGATCTATTTTGACTGTGATGTGCTCAATGATCTATTCTTGCTGTGCTTGTTTAGGTTGTTTACATGTGATGGTGATTTATTGATTCGTGCTATCAAGTATCCGAATAGTCCATGCCTAGGTTAGACGGATTAGATCACAACCCTAGTTTAGTGTGAGATAATTCGTGCTATCCGCAGATGGATTATGTTGGTGCTTGAACCATGATTATCTTCTTGTCGGAGGAATTGGGCTTGTAGCTACAATTCCCCATTATCATCCAATGTAATAAGCTAAAGTAATTCATAAATATTCTTATTATGAAGCTAGTGGTGGATTTGCAATCCTAGGTTCCCTTAAACATTATTTAAAACACTTTTAATTGCTTTCATAGTTTAGATTTACTTTTATTGTTATTAGTTTAAATAAAAACCAAATCAAATCCGTTTTTCTTAATTAAGTAGACTTAGGTTTTAAAATTAAAAGTTGTAGTAATCAATCTCTGTGGGTTCGACCTTTACTTTCACACTACAAATCTTTAGAAAAGTAAAGTATACTTTTATATCTTGATTCTGACAACATCAATGGGTTAGAGCATTCTGCCCTTGAACCGCGGGTCCATTATATCCTTGGTACGGTGCCTTGCAGTCTCGAATCAGGTGGCCTTTCTTACCATAATTATGGCAGACGATCTTGTCCTGACTATAAGTCTTGGGAGCAAGACAGTCACTAGTATGATGACCGGGTATTCCACAGTTGAAACAGTTTCTTGGATACCCACCCTAGGCTGCTGGAGGTGCTGCAGGTCCTTCTGCTGGGATAGGCACTTTGTTCTGAGGTGGTTGGGGTCGGGGTGCTGCTACCCAAGCTTGTTGAGGTCTCTGGTGAGCATTCTAAGGTTTCTTATATCCGTTCCATGCTCTCTTATTTCCTTGATAAGGTGTCTGGTTCCTTGATGTTGGGTTGAACCTCTACGGCGGTTAGTACGTAGATGGTCTCAGTTCCTGACAACCATCCTTCCCCAATCTCGAAGCTAAATGGACCATTGCTTCAAAAGGTTGGTTCAGTTGTGTCATCATCATGTGCCTGAGGTGGGGATTCAGTCCTCGGTGGAATTTCTTCACCTTTTTCTGTGGGATATCAACCATGTGTAGGGAAAAACAGGACAACCATTCGAACTGGGTGGTGTATTCCTGAATTGATATATTGCCCTGGACCAAACTGATCAATTCCTTCTCATTTTTTTTCCTCGAGAAATTAATTCTCTTGGAAGATCTCCTTAAAATTGGCCCACGACATTCTTCCAGCGGCACCAGCTCCAATAGTTGCCTTCTTAGCTTCCCACCATTCTTCTGCTAAGTAGGTAAGCTGGAATGTGGCCAACTGGCGCTTCTCAACTTCATTACATCCTACCGTATCAAAGATGGTTTCCATCGTACGCACCCATTGTTCTGCCTTCCATGGCTCACCTAAACCATCAAACTTCTCTGGATGGAGAGTACAGAACCTTTTCAATGTCCGATCTATAGCATCTCCAGGGTGTGCACAATGATTGTTCTGATTGTTGTTTGTTTCCATTGTTGTTCACTCGGTTCTCCATATTTTCCATCATCGCATTGCCTCTTTTAATTCTCCCTACTAGAGCTTCAAGTAGTCCTACCAGATCTATCTCTGGAGGAATAGGATTCTATGGTCCTACTCCATTACGGTTCCTCGCTCCTTTAGTGTCGGGTGCCATTATGACTTGAATACCAGTACATTAATATGAGCACTTCCGGTCGATACGAAATCTTTCAATAGGTGTATTGCATAATAACACACTTAAGAGGATGCCACACAAATTCAATAAGAAATATATGAACTGAAAATATCGATAAATAAATAGATCTCCAAAATAGAAGTAAGAATAGTATACTTGTAATCAAAGGCTCATATATAACGTGATTATATCTAGAACCACAAGCGACCTGTAAATAAGACTAACTTATAGTCAGTACTAGCACGAGGTATCTTATGTTCAAGAAGTGTAGGATAATCGTCGAGCTCATCTAAACCTACAACTCTGATACCACAATAGACCCTGTCACGCCCCGAAGTGAAAAAGTAGGGAAAAATAAACTTCTTGCCTTTAGACCTATGACACGTGACTGGTTGGAGATGCTCATAATTGTCCTCGACAGAACATTAACAAGAAATATAATAATATTGGGAATGTATCTAATTTAAACACAACATAATAATATTAAACATTAGCAGTCTTAAGGTAACATTTATATTACAGGCCCACAAAAAGAAACAAAATAAAAAAAGTCGAGTGACATCTAGTGTTACAGGATCCAACATCAACTAAGCTATTACATCAAAATAAAAGATAGTCTACTACTAAGGATCCCATCTTCAACTAGCGAATCCATAAAGATCCCCATAGTAGTCCTCTCCCGAATACCCATCATCACGGTGGCCCTCATCCGTATCCCCACCATTTCTGCTGGTGCCTCCGGGATGAGCCTCACCTGCTAATCCTAGCATCGCTGGACATGGAAGGTCTAGCAGCATAAAACGTCGTCATCTTGCATACAAGCTGAGTAAGCATAAATTCTTACAAAGCACCGTAGAAATAGTTACGAAAACACTCAAGTTCATTATCCTTAATCACTTTATCAACATTTTATAAGTTATCGAAGAGTTATGACAAACTGGACCACAATATGAAAATCCAAGCTCGAAACGTTTCATGCCTTGCAATCAAAAAGACCGATCGATGACCATTTCTCTAAAACCCCAAATTCCTCTACTATAACTCCTTCCTCATACCTGGCATAAGCCATTGGTTTAGGATAATAGTGCTTTAATAGATGCTTGGTGAGTGATCATCGTGCCTTAACAGCCACAAGATCATGGTAAAGTACTTTAACAGCTGACTCAGCCAAGATATCCAAGGTCCATGACCTACTCACAACATGAATATAAAAGTGCCTTAATGGCCGCTTGATGAGTAACCATCGTGCCTTATAGTGCAAGATCATGGTAAAGTGCTTTAGAAGCCGACTCAATCAAGATACATTCATTTCCAGATCCGAATCTCACAATCATCTACCATCCTGCTTATTGCAAACGGATACCATAACCATGTTCATCCAAGAACCCCTAAACTGACATTTGATGCCTACAGTAATGCCCAATAGGATTCCCATGATATGAAGGATATTCTGAAGACTCATAATGAACGATTAAATCAAAGTCAAGGAAGTTGACCAACAAACAACGTGCATAGCACAACAAAAGAGACGTAATGTTATTTATAAGTTTCGATCTTATTCCTCATAAATGAATCTCATTATCAGAGTTGTCGCATTACAGAAGTCGTCGTATTTCAAATTCTAGTTCAGCTACTCACAACTTATAGATCGCATCGATTATGTAAATCTTAAACAAGAATTAACGACTCAACAGGAAACTTAAGTGCATGTGTGTTCAAATGAGCATACATAATCTAAACATGAATTCGTCACATAAGCATAACAATAATCTTTTGCTTTTAGCATATAAAAATATGAAACATAACAGGACTGTCAGGCTCTAATGCTCAGGGGTCTCAAGCGCTAGGAGCTCGAGGGCTCGCACTGGGCGCGAGCGCTCGGGTTCTACAAAAACAAATTCTGAGCTAAAGCCACATGTATGTACTAAAACTAAGATAAATCTTCTTGCATGTACATAAAAACGTTGTAAAATAGTTTCTAAAGATATCTAAGTGAGAATCTATACTCACAATTGCTTAGATGTTGGTTGGATGATAATCAAACTACTAATTCATGGAGAAAGGGCTTGATCATTAGTTATACTTCACAAATAAGAGCTATAACTACATGTAAATCACATGCATGAATATAAAATCAGGTATAGACCATTTCTATAGGTTTTTAAGTGAGAATTGATACTCACAAGCTTAGATGATGATAGATATGGAAATTGTTGAGAAAGAACTTGAAATTATGAACAATTGCTTTAACTCCTCTTCTCTAGAACTTGATCATAAGAGGAACTAACTTATGGAACTTCTTCTTCAAGATCTTCATGAAATCTCAGCATCAAGGAGGATGTGTATGTGTGTGTTTGGATTCAAGCATGGATGTGTGTGTGTGTGTGTATAGAGGTGATCACTCAAAAAACATATTAAAGGAATGCTCTCTGTTTCTTAGTTTTGTAAAACGTCAAAAAATGTAGGGAATAACTGATATTTATAGACTTTAGATGAACTAGGGGAAAAATTGTCATTTCATTATAAAATAGCTCGAGCACTCGGGGTTACTTTCTCAGCAAAGTTTCCCCAAGGGTCTAGCAAGCAAGCATAAACAAAAATGGAACATGTAAACAATCAGAATCATAATGAAACTCAAAAGGACGATCTTATGTTATAGTAAATAGAATTACAGACAGAAATATAGGAATAGAAATACACAAATTCGAGAAAATAGGTAAGAAAATACAGGTGCGACATAAGGTTTCCTCCAATCACGCCTCTAATGAGATAAGGGTGGTCAGAATCCTTCCTTATCCCAACTCTTTCCAACTTTATCAAGATTTGAATAAATCCCGAATTACTTGGGATTTAGTTTCCATATCCAACCAGACCAGATCAAGTTGATTTCCAAACGGATGCCTTCCCTTAAGTTAGGATACATGACTCCTAAACAGATAAGGAATGAACTGACTTCTCAGTTTAGTTTCATGCTCCCTCTCCGTCATCGGGCTGCTGCCCATTTTCAATCTACCAAGCTCTTCTCTATATTAAAATATCTAAGCTCGATGACAACAATGAGCATACCTTTGACTGATCAGGCTTGAATTCTGGATAGTTGCTTAAATATTCCCTCAAGACATGGTGCCTGATCCTCGTATTCTTGTCATATCACATATCGGGGACTCTTTTTTATTTCTTTTTTTTTTCCAAAGTTGGCTTTATGCATTGCCATTTCCGGAGCACATAATGGCCTATTGTTCAAGCCCGACTATCCTTCACAATTCCTGGGTTTGCAACCTAAACGTGACACAGGCCTAACTAGCCCAAACCCATTAGGCCTCAAAAACCTTAGGCGGTTTTTGGGTGCCAGCAAAGTTACAATAAAATTAACCTATAAAACTCATTGTCGGTCTCACATTTTCATCTTTCGTAACTTTTACAAGTTTGTAAATGAATCAATCTAATTACAACTCCTATCTTTTGTTAAGTACTACTTAAATAAAATAACAATTAAATAACTGTAATTAATTGAAGTAGTAACCAATGTTTGTGCATTAATTCTTAAATGTTAGCACATAATGTACCGGTCTCAAGCTAGTTGTCATTATTTTGGTGGTTTTTATTTCTATTAAATCCTATTTAGTGTAACTTTGTGATAATAGGGCCCACCCAAAAATCAATCTAATGATAAGTCCACACTTTTTTTTTGGGACCATACTATCCCTACACCAGAGTTTCCCTTTAAAACAGTAATTGTGCTTCATTTTCACAGAATTTTCTCAGACAAAATCCGCAATCCCTCCGATAATCTCGAATTTCCAAATTTCAAACACCAAATCATTTTATTTTGCCCATGTTTCATGAAGAAGTAGGAGTCCTTGTTGAATTGAATCAATTCAGCAATCGCGTAAGCCACTTTCTCTCTCACCTTTTTTGAGAAATTCGAGAATCAAATATTGTAGCTCGCGATCAAACCCTTGAGATAGCAGATTCACTAAGTGGTTGATTATATGAATCGATGATTGTTCTTCTTCAAATGGTCGATGTAATGCTCGGATTAGGTTTTCGATGCTCTCGCGATTGATTCAGGCTTGGATCTCAGACTCAATCAAATTAAGGTTTCAGTATCAATTAATTCGTCAATAAGGGGGTAAAGAGTGGCAGTAGATATTGATGGGCTATTGTCGGCGGTGGCGGTGGCAGTGGTGGCAACACAGTGGTTCATGACGACGAGGAAACAAATAAAGCCATCATTGATATATATACATATATATATATATGTGTGTGGGTGTGTGTGTATCTATCTACGCATAGGCGAACCAAAATCTCAGATTGAAAGAGATGGCTTCACTGCCCTAAAATTTTCTGTGCTTCGTTTCTTAGAACCGATGGTAGTATTTTATGAGGTGTTCATCTACATGGTGGGAAATTTTAAAAGTTTATTTTTGTGTTCATCATCGTCTCTTTCCCAGCAATGACTTTATATATTGTGTAAAATCTTTCACTTAAAATGTCACCAGTTCTTACTAAATATTATTATTTGGATAATACATTCATATAAGCAAACTTATTAGATTTTATCACCAGTTCTTTTATTCGATTGTAGTGTAAAATTGTACACTGAAAATGTCACAAATTCTTGCTAAATGTTATTATTTGGATAATGCATTTGTATAAGCAAACTTATTAGATTTTGCCACCAGCTCTTTGTTCCAGTGTAGTATAAAATTGAACACTTAACCTGTATATATTGGGGTGCTTAGGTGAGCAATAGTGAGCAATAATGCACTCCTAAAATAATAGTAAGGCAAAATTAAAATGTTGTGTGAGCTTTGCACAGTGTAAATTAAAATTGTTCACTGCCCCTTGTTGGATATGCATAACCTCTATTTCTTTTGATATATCTTTGTAGTAGTTTATCGTTGGTCATATATTTTGGTGTAAGGATAAATATTAATGGACTCATACTTGATCAAGTGAAGTTGAATGGATACATAATTAGCATTGTAAAATTGTACACTGCTACTGTGACTAGTTATTCCTACCAAGATTTCAAAAAGCAATATGATCAATGTTTCTCAAGATGAAATTATATCACATGACATTATGTGTAGCAAAAATTGACCCATATTGTGTAAATGAATACCAATCAAATTAGAAGTTGGTAAGTTACACTATGTGTAATGCTATAATTATGGGATTTCATATCCAAAATCAATTACCCATAATTAAGGGATTGTTAAATGCAATCTTAAAATAACAGCTCAAGCAACCGTATATTCATTTCTTTATATATATATATATAACATGTATAAGGGCAGAATTGTCTTGAAAATAAGAAGATTTGGGGATTGTATTGATTTGGGTCTATTAATGAAAAGATATTTAGAGTAGACCTAATCCAAAATAGTTTGGTAAAATGGGATTTTCGAGGAGATTTTCATTGGTTTATTGGTCTTGTGAGAGGACATATTTACCAGGATCCGAGGAGAGAGCAAGGTTCGAACCCTAACATGAGTGTGGCATAGAGAGACTTTTTACAAACTAATTAAGCTAAGCCGTTACTCATTTTGGTGGTTTTTGACAAAGAAAAATTTTGATCTTGTGTCATCACCTATTGTTGTCAAGTTTTTTTACATAGTCGTTTGCTCAACAGGCTAAACCAGACTAAGGACTTTATTTCTCAAAATTAACTTTAATTATTATCATTATTTTTTTTAAAACGTGGTATCCCCAATTTGATGTTAATTTTTTAAATACAGTCTATGTAGTAATTTTAGGGGGAGGACCAGTGAAAATGACTAAAACATTCCATACTGGTTTCTTCATGTAAGCTCTAAAACCGTCACAGCAAATTTGGAAAACTCAACTTTCCTTACAAACCTATTTTTTCAAAAAAAAAAAAAAACTCATAGCCGTTAGAAATCTGCACCTATAATACAAATAGTCATTATTTCAGTGTTAATAGAAAAACAAAGAAACAAAAATCCTTTGGTAGATTTTCTTCTACAATAACAAAAGATTTGAGAAAATCTTAGTTGCCGGGTAGATTTTGTTTTGTGATATGACTTCCACTCGTTGTGCAGCTTGCCAGCATTTGAGAAAAAGATGCCCGTCAGACTGCATTTTTGCTCCTTACTTTCCTCCAAATAATTATGAAAGATTTGTTACAGTTCACAGAATCTATGGTGCTAGCAATATTGGAAAAATGCTGAAGGTAATACATATATATATATTCATAGATATCACTGTGCATATCTATATATGCGCGCACATAAATTTATGTATCTATCTCTTTGCACTTCTTGATATCAACATATATAAGGTTTTGATATGATCTTGTCAGTTTTTACAAGATTTTATGGTTAAATATAGTATTCTAGTTTTCTTGGAATGGTACAAATACAAAGTACTCATGTAGTGTACATTAAATTTAAGGGCAAATAACGCTTTAACTCCCTCGAGGTATTTGATAAATACAGGACCACCTCGTGTTTTTAAGAGTTAAGAAATACTAAGCACATTTTGAAATTCACACTGAATTTGATATCTTATGCTTTAAATACATGTACCTTGTGCTGTATGAATTTTTTACACTTTTTTGTGCACTACTTATACATCACAGAGTATATGCATTTAAAGCTGGGAGGCAAATTCAGTATAAATTTGAAAGTGTGCCTAACATTACTTAAAAGTTTCACTACAAACTTTGATGTTTATAGTTAGTATAACACTCACCTCCATTTTCTTTGTCAAATGTTTGTTAACAGTCAAATTTGGGGTTTATTTTTGCTAAAATACCTAATTTACCCTTCACAAAACACAAAAATGAAAAACTAAGCATTTTCTCTCTCCTCCCTCCTAGTGACATACCATGTTTCTGGAGTATAGAACCAAACACACCTACATACATATCCAGTCTATATAGATAATACATTGATCATGGTTTATTCGATTTGGCCTCAAATCAAATTGTTGACCAGCTATTTGTTTCATTCAATTTTGTTGATTCTTGTTTTAGCATCTAATAATCAACAATTTGAAAGATCAATTTCCTTTTGACGTAGAAACTTGTTTGATTGACCCAGTGAATAATATGGAATTTTATGTTTTTGTCTCAATTTATTGTTTTCGCTATATCATCTGAAAAACATTACAAACAGATTGGGGTAAAATGGTAAATCAGCTGATTGTGTGATTGACAATTAAGATAAGGGAGGCTACTGTAGTTTTTGAAACTACAAGAGAGGTCCCTGTATACTGTAATTTGCCCCAAATTTAATCCCTTATCATGCCTTTGGCTCATTGTGCTCATTGTTGGATTCGATCATATCTCAGATGAGGGCAATTTTGTTCACTCATATCTCTACTCGGTCACATTTCAATAATTATGTTGATAATACAGAACAAAGTGGGTGAGCATAAATACTCTCATCTCACACTCTGTCGTGAGGTAATTTCTCGAGGCTGAGGGTGCAACTACAGAAACTTGTTTGATTGGCCCAGTGAATAATATGGAGTTTTATGTTTTTATCTCAATTTAGGACTATTGTTTTGGTTATATCATCTGAAAAATATCACGAATAGAATTAGGATAAAATGGTAAATCAATCGATTGTGCTAATTGACAATATAGAAAAGGGAGGCTAGTGTAGTTTTTGAAACTACAAGAGATGTCCCTGTATTTGTCAGATATCTCACAAGAGATGTGTGTAATTTGCCCTAAATTTAATCCCTTATCATGCCTTTGGCCCAATGGGCTCATTGTTGGACTGGATCATATCTCACACAAGAGCATTTTTGCTCATCCAGTTTTACTAACTTATGTTTCTATTAAGTGACATATGTCGGATTCTAATAATTATATTGATAATATAAGATAAATTGGGCGAACAAAAATACTCTCATCTCACATTCTATCGTGAGATAATTTCTCGAGGTCGAGGGTGCACCGTGCACCTACTGGTTCCCCACAACCCAACCAACCCCTTCCCCAATATTACTTAGATGACAATGTCCTCTCCTACCCTTTTAACCATTGTAAGCAGTTTCTTATATAAGAAAATAGTTTTTAACCGTTGGATGAAAATTTGATATTATTTAATAATATTTTTTTAGTTACTATCTTAGGACTAAATTTTCATTCAACGGTTAAAAACTGTTTTTTTTTTATATCAGAAGATACTTAGAATATCATTACCCATAGTAATAACATAGTTAATGATCATACATTTAATCTTTCTCTAATTTTCATCCATTTTTATTTTTATAGTTTAACGGTATTATTACTTGGATACTTTTTCTACTTGGTTTTGTTTTAGTCTTTTCATATCATTCAGTATTTTTGAACCTTGTTAGATTAATTATTATTATTAGTTTTTTTGATAGACTCCTTGAGCATATTGTATGGGTTCAGGGCAAATAATTAATATACATGTAACTCTTTATTTATGGTTTGACTTCTTCTTGTTATGAATTGATCAGCGACTGCCGGTTCATCTGAGAGCAGAAGCAGCGGATTCAATGTACTATGAGGCACAATGTCGTCTTGAAGATCCAGTGTATGGGTGTGCTGGGATGATACATATGTTACATTATCAAATTAACAATGCACAAACTATGCTTGCAAAAGCTCAAGCCTATATTGCTTTCCTCATCACTACTCAAGCCCAAGCCCAAGCTCAAGTCCAAGCCCAAGCCCAAGCCCAAGCCCAATATCATCTTCATTACCAACCACTTCAAGTTGTACCACCAATCATTATTCAATCATTAATAACACACTCTTGCCCATGGAAAATGGTGTTGCCCACTCACCATCATCTGGAACTTCTTCTGTTAATCCTTGGTTTCTCTAGACTTATGCCCATCAGTATCATGCACTGAGTTATTGCAGCTGTTTTCTTTTTCTTTTTCTTCTTCTTCTTTTTTTTATTTATTTTTTTTTTTTTGTAAAAAAACCTTCCGCTAATGAATAAATTTGATTCTCATTTTGTATCAAACTATTACGTAGTCACTAATGTGTTATTCGATTGAAGCTTCCCAGTTTTCTCAATTTTAGTCCATTCCAGAAAGAGTAATATTTGGGACACAACCTTCATACAACTTTCATACAACCTCTCCAAAAGATGTGTCTATCTCTCTCCTGTGATGTCACTGGATCCCACAGTGACACAAGAAAGAGATAGACACATCTTTTGGAGAGGTTGTATGAAAGTTGTATAAAGGTTATGTCCCAAGTATTACCCAGAAAGAAATCACATGTTTTTCTTATTATCTTTTGTGTAAAATGACTTTATATTAATTGCAATATATTTTTATTTCTTCACTTTATTTCTTTATTTATTTATACCAAAACGTATAAGATAATGAATTAGAACATAGGAGAGTCGCGAAAAATTATGGGAGATTTGATTAAAGGTCCAAAGTAGCTAGGTTAATTATTTTTTTGCGTTAAGGATAACTAATTAAAATTTCTAATAACATATCGTTGTCCAAATTTGTGGACAAAACTACCCATCGCTATGCCATCCGGATAAACGTTTGAATTGCAAAGCACAAATCAGAATGACCTTTGACAAGCGTTTTTCAAACTTTGAAATTCATAACTTTCAATATACATGATTGAGAGAGAACAAATCCTAATTACACTCCTTAATTCATATTTGTTAGTAGTTTTTATCCTATTTTTGTGTATTTTTACATTGCTTTCGGTTTTCTGTCAGGATTTGGAGAAAAGTAAGGATTCTAGGCTAAATGGGGTGAAAAAACAGAAAGAAAGCAGCTGAAAAAGACACCTCGCGCGAGCGGCCCACTCGCGCGACAAATAGCTACCTCGCTCGTTCGACCTCCCAATGTTGCGTATTTCAGTGTACTGAAGATCTCCACGCGAACAGAACTGCCTAATTACGTCCAGACTGTAAAATATAGTAGTTTCAGTGCGAATAGGTTTAGGAAAGCTTCCAAACTTGCTCCAAATGTATATAAACTCTTTTATTATTCAATTTTTAGGTTACACATCATTACACACCCATATAAACAACATTATACACAAAAAAACTTCAGCCATTGAAGAGAGAAAAGTAAGGAGAAGAAGAAGAAGACCAAGGATTTTCATGTCCTCCTCCATCAACCTCTTGCCAATCATCGCTTTTATGTCCAACTAAACCTAGATTTAGGGTTTCAATGAAACCCTAGTCAAGTAATAGGTTGATTTTATGTTTTTCTTTTAGATTTATTATATTACATGTTTAGAGAATTTTAATAATAAAATCGTACTTCTATTGATTAAATCATTACTTTCAAAGTTTATTCTTGTCTTAGATCTATTTTGCATGTGATGTGCTCAATGATCTATATTTGCCGTGCTTTTATGGATTATTTACATATAATGGTGCATAGTTGAATTGTGATATCAAGTAGCCGAATAGTTCATGCCTAGGAAAGACGGATTGTGTCACAACCCTAGTTTAGTGTGAGATAATCCGTGCTAACCGAAGATAAATTATGTTGGTGCTTGAATCGTAATTATCTTCTTGACGGAGGAATTGTGCTTGTAGCTATAATTCCCCATTATCATCCAATGTAATAAACTAATTGAATGCATAAATACCTTTATTATGAAGCTAGTGGTGGATTTGCAATTCTAGATTCACTCTAAATATCGTTTAAAACAACTTTTAATCACTTTCATAGTTTAGATTTATTTTATTGTTCTTAGTTTAATTAAAATCAAATCAAAATCCGTTTTCCTTAATTAACTAAATTTAGGTTTTAAAATTAAAGTACTTTAGAATTCAATCTCTGTGCGTTCGACCTTTACTCGCACACTACAAATCCTTAGAAAGTAAATCATACTTTTATAACTTGATTTTGACAAGATCAATTTTTGGCGTCGTTACCGGGGATTGCAAATTACTACTTATAGCTTTAAAATCTTAGTTTAGTTAATTCGTAAATATTATATTAGTTTTATTTTTCTTATTTTCTGTTTTTGTTTTCAGTTACTAATTTTTCTTTTTGTTTTGTAGTTTATCAAGTAATCAAATTCTAACATGTCGGAATGGAAAAACTTATCACACCAAAGGAGCTTACGCAATTAAAATAAATTAAATAAATATACATTGCTTCCTTTAAATTTCGCATCAAATCACTGTAAGTCAGGGCGCTGAGACGCAATTACTTGCATTAGGTTAGGTGTGGAGTGAGCATTGCATTAGCTAGGAAACCTGGGGCGCTGGTCTTTGACGCGAATCACTGCATAAGAATAATTACATGCATCATAGTAGTACTGTGTGCTTGCGTGCTTGATTACTTGTGAAGTTATTTTTGTTTTTGTTGAGTCAGTCGTTGTTTTAGTCTATTTTCTTTTAGTTTATGTTTGGTACACGTTCAAGTAAACCTAAATTACATCCGCTTAATCTTGAACTTGAATGTAGTCTTAGAGTCCTTAGGTCAGCAATCCAAGCTTCTAGAGCTCGGTTAATGTTGAACGACGATTCGACACCGAAACCGTCATCATTATTTGAGTCTGAAATATGGAGTACCTTAAAACGACTAAAGAAACCACACGTGAAAACAATTGAACCGATTCCAATGGCCAACTTAGGAAATAACGAAAATAATGTAAATAATCCTAATATACCCCTGCCTCCTCCATTTAAAGATTATTTCATTCCTACGGCCTATACGCCACAGGCAAGCATAGAATTACCGGAGGTGGCGACGTCTTATTTTGAGATAAAGTCATCTACCATCGTGCTACTTCCTTTATTCCATGGCCGTCTTAAAGAAGACCCTTATCAGTACTTAGGAGATTTCCAAGATATATGCTCTACTTTGAAATTACAAAATCTAACTGATGATGAGTTAAAATTGAGACTCTTCCCATTCTCCTTAAAAGATAAAACTAAATACTGGCTCCAGTCTCTAAAGCCAAACACAATTAAAACATGGGAAGCCTAACACACCGCATTTTTATAAAAGTTTTTCCCCATCACAAGAACTAATCAGATAAGAAAATCGATAACAAACTTTGTGATGCAAGATGGGGAAACGCTTTATGACACTTGGGAACAATTTAAAGAATTGTTGCACTCATGTCCACTTCATTAGGTCCCCAAGTGGCGATTGGTGCAGGTCTTCTACGAGGGACTTGTTCCCTCAATACGTAACATTGTCGATGCCGTTTGTACGGGTACCTTCCAACACAAAAGTGCCGACGAGGCATGAAAATTTTTTGAAGCGTTAAGCGAGAATTCGATGCACCAAGCCGTGTCGGTACGTCCTGAGGGGTGTCTTCCACCTAAACTTAAGCGAGAGGAGCATTTCGAGTCGAGTCAATCAATGGAAATGCAAGAACTATCTAAAAAACTTGACCGACTTATGACAATGAACCAAACAACAAGCGTACCCTCTTATGAAGTATGTGCATTATGTTCTGCACCTTCTCATAATATCCTTGCATGTCCTTCCGCTTCTTAATTTCCAGAATTTGTGGAACAACACATAAAGTCTATTCAATAGTTCCCATGAACTAGTTATAATCCTGTGCCAAATAATTTTCCTAATACTTACCAACCCCAATTTCAACAATATGAATATTCATAACCTAACCCTCTACCTCCTCCACCTCCATGCAATAATGCATTTGAGGAGAAAGTGTTTGCCTCACTTGAAAATTTTGGTTCGGTGATTCAGTTAGTACACTCTCACACACAGTCCATCGCAAAGCTGGAGTCCCAAGTGGGACAAATAGCTAATACACTAAACTGGTTGATTGAGAGTAAGTTGCCAAGTCAAGCTCAAAAACCTAAGGGACAATACAAGGTGGGTGGTACGACTGTGCTAGATAGTAAGAAATACACTCCTGTCATCCTAGGTCATCCGTTCTTGGCTACGGCCAGTGCTCGTGTCAACTGTGGAACGGGGGTAATGAAAGTGTCATTTGCGAACATGAAACTTAAATTGAACGTCTTTAACGCTTTTGATCAACCTCCCAAGGATGACGATTAACTATGTGAGGCGGATGGTGAGGGTAGACAAACGATTGAACTTAATAAAGACATAATTTTGAGTAATGTAAATAATATAGTGGGTAATGAGTAGACAAATTTAAATAATCTAGACCCCAATGAGGAATTTACTCGGAAGGTACGAAATCGATTTGAACATAATCAAGGAGAACCGTTGAATGAATAAACTCACAACGACCTTGTTTCTGCTTTCCACCGAAATCTTCTTAGTACATTCAAGGCTACAAATTCTGAAATACGACCTCCATAAGTCTTGAGCTAGAACGGTCTAGCTGAAGACGTAAAAGACAGCACTTCTTGGGAGGCAACCCAAGCTTTTATCGTGCCGTTTTCTCATTTTTTGTACGTTTTTTGATCATTTTTGGTCAGTTTTTGAGTTCTCTGGACAGGTTTGGGGGTCAGGGTTAAGTTGTTTTTAAAGTTATTTACATAAAATAAGTGAAAAAAGAGCAAAAGACCAAGTCGTACGCGCGGCCCGCTCGCGCGCCAGGTCGCTCGTGCGGCTCGCTCGCGCAAGTATGCCCCTTCGAAATTTTTTTTTAACGTTTTTAGAATGACCTATCAGCATCCACTCACGCCTGGAATCGCGCCCCGCGAGGGGTTCGCTCGCGTGGCCCGCTCATGCAAACTTGGACCTTAGAGATTTTTCTTTTAATTTTTAAAAAAACAAGTCTCAGTATTACCTCGCAGAGAGGCTCGCGCACGCGAGCTAGGGATTTTTGAATTTTTTTCTCTATATTCTCTGTAGGTAATGCGTATTACGCTGCCACGTGGTGATTGCACACATCACCAAAAGGGAAACGTGTCTATAGCACCGTCTTTACTTATATGTCCACATAGACCACTTATCCAAGTCCTGCAACTCAACTACTCGGGGCATCTTAAGGGGCCTAGCCCATATTGAGGGGAGGCTTAGGCTATAACTCCAAGACTTGGGGCATTCTAGAGGACCAATCCCATAATAATTGAAGACCCTCTCTATGGAGGTGCAACTCCAACACCTACGACACCACCACAAAGGACCAAGCCCATAATGGGGGTCCTTCCATGAACCCCAGGAAGGCCCAATGGTAAGTGCATCTCCAATACTCAAGGCTTCCACCTCAATGAGAGTCCCACCCCCTAGGGGCCATAGCAGGAACCCATAATAATAAATACACGAGCACACATACTTACACTTGGGGCTAACCACCCTTGGTCCGGAGCAGTACCTAAGGGTGGCCTGGCCCATAGGGATCTCGAGAGCTCGTGGTTAGGTGGCTAGAGTCAAGGGTGTCTCCCTAACTCATGCCTCCTAGGCAAAATTAGGGTTGGTTCCAAAAGAGAGAGATAGACACGTGACCTTCACGTGCCCTGCACCCTTCAGCTCATGGCCAATTAGAAAGCCCCATGGCCTTAAAACCAGCCGAGCATTTGACCCTCATTGCCTTATCCCTTTCTCCTTCGCTTAACCCTCTGCAACCAATAGCGTCATCCTGTTACACTCCCTCGCTTAACCTTCTGCAGACCAATAGCATGATCTTGATACACTCCCTTGCTTAACCCTCTTCACCCAATAGCAAGCCATCCTTCGATGACACATCTGCAACTACTACCTCACCTGCTAAACACCAATTACACTCTCCTTGGTCACATGATCCGTCCTTATTTGACCCCTTGCATGGGTCAAAATCTCATTTAATACCCTCAACTACCTTAAACATAAGCATTAAGGCCCTTACCTACCTTAGACAGAGGGACCTCTCCTAGAGCATACCATACCCACAGAGCCTCCAGTTATACCATATACCCTCACAACTCTAATATAAATACCAGCCTCATTCAATACATCCAACAACCCGAATTAACCCCAAGCTTGAGCAATTAATCAAGATCTCACACCCTCCTTACTATCACTCAAGCAACTCCTCGTAGACTTTTGAGTCATTATTTCCATACCTTACCTACCACTCCCCCCCACCTTCACTCACTCCATACCTTACCTACCATTCTTCCTCCACCCTCACTCATACCTTAATACCACTCCTCCTACATCTTCACTGCTTCCATACCTTCTACTTATATCTTCACCGTAGGACACCTACTACTTCTCTCTTTCTCTTAATTGGAACTACCTTGGCTCTCACTCGAGCCACGTCCTCTCTAGGACCCATCTGACTGTACTATTACTTTTCTATTATTTTACTACATTTTACTATCACTAGCCTGCCAACGTGTTATACCTCTCGTTACACATCATTCACACTCAAAATTACTCACACATTTTGGCGAACACAGTGGGAGGTATACTCGTAGACATGGTTAGCTCACAACAACAACAACTACTCCCCAAACCTAAGGGGCACCCCCCTTAGAAAGCTAAGGCCCTACCTACTGGGTTTAACGCTCACTAGAGCATCCACCCTAGTAGGGAGGAGCCCGCAAACTCTCAAACTCAGGATTCGCAAGGATCTGTCGGTATCTTTGAACTTGACATAGTTAAGAGACTCAAACAGATGGAGGGTTATCAAAAATACATCCAAAAACTTGAGGAACGAAATCGTCTGATCATGGAAACACTCACCAACATGGTGCAAGGAGTGCCATAACCAACTCCTCATGTTCCATCTGGTCAAGATGAGGTGCTTAGAACCTCCGTTAATGTATCCGCAGTTGGACGTCAACAAGATGCGCAAATCAAAGGGACAAATGTCATCTTCACTGATACCCCTCCATCCATTCCAGAATTAGGAAAACAGACAGCCACTGGCTACGTCACCATAGCGGATGTTGAGACCTTCTTGAAGGATAAGGCTTTATCACTTCCTCTCCCACCTGCAATTGATATGCAACCACCTTACCCTTTGAGGCTGGCTAGTCTTCCTTATCCAGAAGGATACACTAGTTCCAAGTTCACCTGCTATGATGGCAAACGAGGAAACTCCTGAGAACATGTTGTGAAGTTTCTGGCCAGTCTTGGTGTTCACCGAGAAGATGAGAATCTCCGCCTTCACGAGTTCTCCAAATCACTAACTAATAGGGCATACACCTGGTATGCTAATTTGGAGCCTGGGTCAGTCACTTCATGGACCCAGCTGGCCTCTATCTTTCACTCCAAATTCTTTAGTATCACTAAGAAGTTGACCACCGTCTTACTTTCTCGGGATGTGCAAGGTGAGGCAGAGCCTTTGATCAAATATGTAGACTGATTCAGAGATTGTGCCATGGAGTGCCACGATAATACAATTGAAGAAAGCTTGGTCCAACTCTATGTTCATGGTATGATGAGAGAATATAGAATGCACTTGGTCATTCATTCCTTCAAGACATTCTTAGACTTGTTGGTAGCAGCCCGAAATCTGGTGAAGGACGTCAAACCTCCATCTAGAGTGTCCCAAGAGCACTGACGGTATCCAATGGCCGCCTTCGTTGGAGAAAAGAAGGTGGGCCATCACAACAACAAGGAAGACAACAAGAAGCACCAAAGGGAGGACATTGATATCCCTGCGCCCTTCTCGTGTGGCATGAGAGAAGTCCTTGCTGTGTTCAAAAGATGGGTCAGAGATGGTGTTCATTATCCTCTACCCACCTACTACTCCACCTACTGAAGCAGACAAGTCTAAACAAAACTACTATGTGTATCATCAAATTATCAAGCATCCAACGAAGGAATGTTGGGCCCTTCTAGGTATCTTCCACAGCAAGATAGCCAACGGAGAGTTGCAAGTAACTACTCATCCTGATGACCATGAAGCCCCTCGTCAGCAACATGGAGATTGGGGGGCAGTCAACAGAGTATCCCTCCATGAGCACCCAACCCACCAAGACATGGGCAAAATAACTTTTCAAGAAATGGAACTAGACCCACCAATTATCATGGAGCCCACCGTTCATGTCGAAGCACCCTCTTTAGGTACCACAGACGGTATTGATTTCACTGCTTCAATAGTCAAGAACTTGACTAAATTCAAGTACTTCTTCGATCAAGTGGGATTTTGTGAAGGTGCCCATCTCGAAGCCACCAAGGCCATCCTTCACATCACCAATACATATAACCAGGCCTACGTAGCCTCAGGGGGCTCAATATACCGCGATTCGCGAGATGTCGAGACGTCGATAACATTCACAGATGCAGATATCTAAGTGCCTCACCCTCATAATCGGCCCCTCTATGTGTCCGCCACAATCTATGGAGTGGAATTCAAGAGGGCACTCCTAGATGGAGGCGCTTATTTGAACATCATGCCAATGATAACCTTTATGGAAGCAGGGATACCGGAACAAAAGCTGATCCCCCAAGAAATTGACATAGCAGGGTTTGGCAATGACACAAGGTGAAGTGTAGGGTTTGTCACCATTTCCCTTAGCCTGGGGAAGTTTCACGCCCCTGCAAGATTCCATGTGATCGAGGTAGATACTTCATACCACCTCCTCATAGGACGTGCATGGATGGATAAATTTGACATCATCCCCTCCACTTACCACCAGTGCATGAAGGGAAGGCTCCTCACTAATGGTGGTAAGAAGGTCTTCACCATCAATGGTACCAGAAGGCCATTCAGTACATATGATGCCCATATAGCGGACGCAGAATTCTTTGATGACCTCTCTGATGAAAAGAATTTCTCACCCCGTGTTCCACTACAAGGGATTAGTATCCCCAAATGGGAGGACGCCCAACAGGGTAATTTCTCCTCCCAAAAAAAGAAAGCTGATGAATCCCAAGGCGACCCCAAAGAGAAAAGACAACGATGCTCATACCCAAAATGCATTCGAGTCAAGCTCCCTGACGGTCGTATCTTATACCGCTATTTATGAAGGTGCAAGGGTCCAGGACCAAAAACTCATAATGGTTCTGGGCTCCAGACATGCCAAGTGACAGAAGTTGAAAGTCACAAATCCACCGACCTCAAGCCATCACTAGAGACACTCCAAGATGGATCACGCACAACAGGACCTGAGGTAGAGGAAATAAACCTGGCTCCTAAAGGGGAAGCCTCTAGAGTCACCTTTATCTCCAAGCATCTTGACCTCGAAGAACGAATGTCACTCATCTCCTTACTCCGTGAATATATTGACATATTTGCATGGACCTATGATCAAATGCCAGGGTTGGACACCTCTCTTGTTACGCACAAGCTCAAAACCAATCCTAGCAACAATCCTGTGAAGCAGGCCCCTCGGTTGTTCAAACACGAGCTGGAACTCCAAATAAAGAGTAAAGTTGAGAAGCTACTCCAAGAAGGGTTCATCAAGCCCATTGAGCACCCCATGTGGTTGGCAAACATCGTGCCAGTAAAAAAGAAGAATGGCCAAATCAGAGTATGTGTGGACTTTCGTTACCTTAACAAGGCATGTCCCAAAGATGAATTCCCTTTCCCCAATGTGGACACACTAATAGATGCCACTTCAGGGCACACATCACCAAAAGGGAAATGTGTCTATAGCATCGTCTTTACTTATATGTCCACATAGACCACTTATCCAAGTCCTGCAACTCAACTACTTGAGGCATCCTAAGGGGCCTAGCCCATAATGAGCAGAGGCCTAGGCTATAACTCCAATACTTGGGGCATTCCAGAGGGACAAGCCATAATGATGGAAGACCCTCTCTAGGGAGGTGCAACTCCAATACTCAAGGCTTCCACCTCAATGAGAGCCCCACCCCCTAGGGGCCATAGCAGGAACCCATAATAATAAATACACGAGCACACATACTTACACTTGGGCCAACCACCCTTGGTCTGGAGTAGTACCTAAGGGTGGCCTGGCCCATTGGGATCTTGAGAGCTCGTGGTTAGGTGGCTAGAGTCAAGGGTGTCTCCCTAACTCATACCTCCTAGGAAAAATTAGGATTGGTTCCAAAAGAGAAAGAGAGAAAGAGAGAGAGAGAGAGAGAGAGAGAGAGAGAGAGAGACGTGAACTTCATGTGCCCTGCACCCTTTAGCCCATGGCCAATTAGAAAGCTCGATGGCCTTAAGACCAGCCGAGCCTTTGACCCTCCATTGCCATATCCCTTTCTCCTTTGCTTAACCCTCTATAATCAATAGCGTCATCCTGGTACACTCCCTCGCTTAACCTTTTGCAGACCAATAGCATGATCGTGATACACTTCCTTGCTTAACCCTCTTCACCCAATAGCAAGCCATCCTTCGATGATAGATCTTTAACTACTACCTCACCTGCTAAACACCAATGACTCTCCTTGGTCACATGACCCGTCCTTGTTTGACCCCGTGCATGGGTCAAGATCTCATTTAATACTCTCAACTACCTTAAACATAAGCATTTAAGGCCCTCACATACCTTAGACAGAGGGACCTCTCCTAGAGTGCCAGCACACCACACCCACAGAGCCTCCAGTTATACCATATACCCTCACAACTCTACTATAAATACCAGTCTCATTCAATACATCCAACAACCAAAATCAACCCTAAGCTTGAGCAATTAATCAAGATCTCACAACCTCCTTACTATCACTCAAGCAACTCCTCATAGACTTTTGAGTCATTTTTTCCATACCTTACCTACCACTCCCCCTCCACCATCACTCACTCCATACTTTACCTACCATTCTTCCTCCACTCTTACTCATACCTTAGTACCACTCCTCTTCCACCTTCACTCCTTCCATACCTTCTACTTATATCTTCACCGTAGGACACCTACTGCTGCTCTCTCTCTTATTTGGAACTACCTTGGCTCTCACTCGAGCCATGTCCTCTCTGGGACCCATCTGACTGTACTATTACTTTTCTATTATTTTACTATATTTTACTCTCACTAGCCTGCCTACGTGTTATACCTCTCTTTACACATCATCCACACTCAAAAGAACTCACACATTCTCTTATCTTGTTTCTCCTAAACCTGGTCAGTTATTTTTATATATTCTGTTTGTTTACTTAGGTCCCTTTTCCATCGAGTTCTTTGTTTTCATAGTTACGTTTATGCTTGTGTTTTTTTTTATTTTAATTATTTTAATTAAGTCTTTTAATTCTAGTTTAGTTTTTATTTCTATTGATTAAATAATATATATATGTCTTATATATTAGCTACTATTGTTATTGTCTTTTGTTTATTTTTTATTGTCAAGTATTGACAGGTGAATTAGTGTGTCCATTCGGAGCATTTGACCGTTCATTCCATATTTATATGTTCACCTATTTGTGATTGCTGAGGTCGCGGTATTGTCGTTCCTTCTTTATATACTTTCCTTTCTTTCGTTTCATTGTTTCATTGGGGACAATGAAAGGTTTAGATTTGGGGGTATGCACTCACATGCACATTATTATATACACCAAAATTATTCAATTTTTTCAATACTTGTGCTTAAATAAACGATGTTATCAACATTTTTGCAAATTCGAATTCGATAATTCTTGTTTTATAATTTTGATTGTTATAGAATGGTAAACAAGGGAAGATGTGATTAAACATTTGCTGAAGTCATGATGTGACGTTTTAGGTTATATATCGTTCAAATCGTAGTTTTATATCATAGATTTGCACATAAAGCTATGCACTACATGTAGTCGCTTGAATACATGTTTGATGTGAACTATAATATGATTCGGATTTATAGATAACACATAGTGTGGAGACTAAACCCAGTGAGCTTTTGAGCCTATCTTTTCTTTATAGAGGGTTATAAATACATTGTGTTTGTCAAATTTCATTGAAATAGCGCATTATCTTGTTGTTTAGTCTCATTATTCTTGTTTTGGTTGATAGTCAAGTTAAAATATTTGTTGACATGCTAAATAATCTTCCGTCATAAACATTGAAGAACCATATCACCCTAGGAAATGATGGTAGGCCTTCTTTGTTTACTATCTACATAAATGAAATAAATTTTTTTTTTCCTTAGTTCACCCCTTTGAGCCATAAAATGCCCATTTTCTTTAATCACCATTATCCATTTTTTGCTCCAACTTGACCAACATGGAGTTCACCACTGAGAGATTCGTCAACTTTTAGTGTTGATAAGGTGGTGTGTCGATTGAAAAGAAGAAGAAAATAAGATGATATTTGGGGTAGTTGCCTTGGTGTTTGATGAATATTTGTTTCAAAAGCAACGAGAAGGAAAAGAAATGAAGAGAAAAAAATAAAGTTGAAAGAATAAAAGAAAAAAAAAGAAAAGGAAAGAAATTAAAAAAAATATGAAAAGAAGATAATGAAAAGATGAAAGTTGGTAGAAGTGAGATGATGAAAGAAATTGAATATGCCTTACAACGCCATTCTAAAACTACTTGATGTATCCTTACTATCCTTTTTCATTGCCTGAGCCACGTTACAACTTTGAAAAGTCCTTTTTGATCCTAGAAAACATGGTTTAGATATGTAAATGATGGGAAAGGGATTAAAACATGGTAGCGATTAATTTTTCTTGACTATTGGTGATCTATTCATTAGACTACTGTTCTTTCATGTCATGCGTCTTCTACGAGTCATATGTGAGCGTTTTTTGTTTTTAAAATATATTTCCTTTGCTCCCATATATTAAAAAAATTATACCTATTTCTGAGTGTTCCATTTGAGAGCATAATTAACATTATGAGATTCATTGTCGAAGCATAGTTGGATGGTTATCCGAGTTATATTCCAAGTTCATGACATGCGCGTGTTCATTTGACTACCACATCACACACGTGCAATTTTATGAGAAACTCTATTGATTTATATGATGCATATGCTTGGGATTGTTTTTCATGATGTAGGTGGACGTTTTGTTTTGTTTTGTTTTTTCTTGTTCGTTATTCTATTTCAAGTCATTGTTTTATGATGATGAGTATTGAATGTTATATTTTTGTTTTTAATAAAACTTTTTAAATTTTTAAGTTAATAAAGATGGTTGTGGGTGACTTGTTGACGAGAACACTCACGAGACTTCACTCGTCCGACTTGGAACACCTAGAGGTTTAAAAGGCTTGTTGCACATGCTAAATGCAATCGTAATCCATGCAAAAATATAGTAGGAATTTTATTATTAGTAGTTTTATTTTTTATATTCTTATTGCTCGAGGACTAGCAAAATATAGGTTTGGGGGTGTGATCGAGAGAGAACAAATCCTAATTACACGCCTTAATTCATATTTGTTAGCAGTTTTTATCATGTTTTTGTGCATTTTTACTTTATTTTCTGTTTTCTGTTTTCTGTCAGGATTTGGAGAAAAGTAAGGATTCCAAGCTAAATGGGGTGAAAAAGCAGAAAGAAAGAAGCTGAAAAAGACACCTCGCACGTGCGGCCCGCTCGCGCGACAAACAGCTACCTTGCTCGCGTGACCTCCCGATATCGTGCTCTCGCAACCTGTGTAAAAACCAAAGTTGCGTATTTTAGTGTACTGAAGATCCCCACGTGAACGGAATTGCCTAATTATGTCCAGACTGTAAAATATAGCAGTTTCAATTCGAATAGGTTTAGGAAAGCTTCCAAACTTGCTCCAAATCTATATAAACTCTTTTATTATTCAATTTTTAGGTTACACATCATTACACACCCATATACACAACATTATACACAAAAATATTAGCCATTGAAGAGAGAAAAGCAAGGAGAAGAAGAAGAAGAAGAAGACCAAGGATTTCCATGGCCTCCTCCATCAACCTCTTGCCAATCATCGCTTCTATGGCCAACTATACCTAGATCTAGGGTTTCAATGAAACCCTAGCCAAGTAATAAGGTGTATTTTATGTTTTTCTTTTAGATTTATTATATATGGATGATGATTACATGTTTAGAGGATTTTAATAATCAAATCGTCCTTCTATTGATTAAATCATTACATTCAAAGTTTGTTCTTGTCTTAGATCTGTTTTGAACGTGATGTGCTCAATGATCTATATTTGCTGTGCTTGTATGGATCTATACATGTAATGGCGGTTAATTGAATTGTGATATCAAGTAGCCGAATAGTTCATACCTTGGAAAGACGAATTGTGTCACAACCTTAGTTTAGTGTGAAACAATCCGTGATAATCAACGATGAATTATGTTGGTGCTTGAATCGTAGTTATCTTCTTGACGGAGGAATTGGGCTTGTAGTTAAAATTCCCCATTATCATCCAATGTAATAAACTAATTGAATGCACAAATACCCTTATTATGAAGCTAGTGGTGGATTTGCAATCCTAGGATCACTCTAAAGATCGTTTAAAACAACTTTTAATCGCTTTCATAGTTTAGATTTATTTTAATGTTCTTAGTTTAATTAAAATCAAATCAAAATCCGTTTTCCTTAATTAACTAAATTTAGGTTTTAAAATTAAAGTGCTTTAGTAATTCAATCTCTGTGGATTCGACCTTTACTTCCACACTACAAATCCTTAGAAAGTAAAACATACTTTTATATCTTGATTCTAACAAGATCACTACAAATTATTTTTTTTAAAATTTATATAAATTCTATAGCTATAAATCATTTTAGTAATATGCTTTAAAAGCGTATTGTCAAAAAGTATCTACAGTGATACATCCACATCTCCAACCTCACATCCAACCACATTCTATGTTTTAAATGCATGTACCATGTGCTGTGTAAGTGGTGCACAGAAAAGTGTAAAAAAATCAAACAGCACAAGGTACATGCAATTAAAGCATAGGATGTGGTTGGAGGTGTGGTTGGAGATGTAGGTGTATCATTGTTGAAAAAGTATTTTAGGAGTATTACATTTGTTAATAGTCTCACTATTTAAAGGCAAGTTTAACTCCTAAAAAAATGGCAAGTTTAACTACAGTCATGGTTAATTATCATTGTGTAATTTTTATAAACTTTTTGTAATAAGTCCATAAAAATTAAAGTTGAGAAGACATGTTCTTAAAGATTTAAGAATGAAGACCTAATACTTATCGATAACTTCAAACTTAAAATGTTCTTGGTTGTAGAATTGTTACTTTAGTAGTAATAATCGGATTAACGTATGTCATATTCATTTTATTTGACGAAATATGAAAGTCTTAAGTCGTTAATGTAGAGACACTAAAATAGACATGTTGGTGCTTGTAAGAGTACATTACACAAAATGTGACCAAATAAAGAACACGCATATGGAGTTTTACTTACCTGGCTATCAATGTACTGGTTAGGGGTGTCATTTGGAACGGAATTTCCTATTCCAATTGATTCCAATCCGAAAAATTCCAAAAATTCATCAAAAAAAAAAAAACGGAATCGAAATTGTTTTGAGAATTCTGAAAATATTCCGAAAATATATTTTTCGAAAAATCCAAATATTTTACGAAAATTTGGAAAAATAGACTTGTTTGTCCCACATCGAATAAGAAGAGAAAGGAAAGAGTAGGGGACTCTCTATAAAAGCATGACTTACCCTTTAAATAGTATTAGTATTATGAAAATTCCAAAAATTATGAAAATTTTTTATTCCAATTCCGAAAATTCCGAAAAAATTCTGAAAATTTTCGAAGAATTCTGATTTCGAAAATTTATGAAATTCCGAAATCGGAAAAGAAAATGAAATTCCAAAAAAAATTGGAATGGAAATCGAAACACCTATTTAATTTTCGAAATTTTTGGAATTTTTCCAAAAGAGGGTATTCCGATACGTTTCGGCCGAAACAAACCCCTAGTACTGGTCTTAGTTACAATTGAGCAAGAAATCCTTAGACCTGAAACATCAAGGTTGTCTCATGTTTGAGTTATATAAATACTTAGTATGAGGGGTTTATGTTTTAACTAGATGCATGATATAACAAAAACCATGTAAATCATGATGAAATTGATGATTCAAAGAAAACCAGGACTTAATTAAAAAAATCATGTCAAATAAAAAATTACAGAGGTTAAACAGCTAAACTAAAACAAATTCCAAGTTATTTGGCCTAAATTCAACTAAGAAATTCTACATTAAAAGTTATTAAGAGGACTTACTCAACCTTTCAATGTGTGAAATTGATGATGATGCGGATTATAACAATTCAAAATCCTAGAGAGAATTCAAATTGAGATAGAACACATCTCCAAATGGTTTGGCCTCAACCAAACCAAATTAAGAACTCCTAAGAGTTCCAAATCAAATGTATTAATGGAAACACAAAAAACGAAGGAAATGTTAATGAAGCTCACGATGAATCAAATTATATCAATGAGCAAAGTGCATAATCCAATTGGTTTAGCATCAATGAGAACTTTGCATGAATTGGTTCAGAAATCTAGCAAATTGGCCTTATGAGGGGTTACTCAAACTTTAATGGATATATAATGAAGTTGATGAATACGAATCCATATGAATGGAAAATATATGTTAGATCATGTATACTATCATGTAAACATTAACTGACACGCCCAAAATTGGCTCTATCCTATGAGCGAGAGGTTCAACTTAGCAGCCGGTCATTGTCCCGAACAAATCATGCACAGTTCCTTGGACAAGCCTCAGACCGAGCGGTCTAGTCTGTCTGAGACTTCCCAAGCGGTATATGCACGAAGCCCGACCAATAGGTCGGAAAGGCAGCGCAGACACGGCCCGTCACAGGGAGAGCTCAGCTGGGCCCACAACACATGCCCCAAAATATTCCAGGCAGTTTCTTACTCAAGATAGAAGACTTATGAAAAGTGGACATTATTTCCTAATTCAATTAGGAAACCCCCACAATTAATGCCAATCAAGCTCAATTGGATTATATTTCCTTATCTATGTATGATTAGGTCTCTTGCATCTAGAAAAGAGACCACTCACCCCCCCCCCCTTCTGGGGACCGACTTTTCAGTCTCTACAACACCTCTATAGCAGTCACCAACACGCCCGACCGACCTATGGTAGCTCCAAACTATTGTTGGTTCACCACATGTCCCCGGCTTTTTACAATATAGTGAATGTGCTTAGACACACACGTTGACGTAGGTTCCTTCATTAACAGGGCTGAACCACATACAAAAAAACTAGTCTCTCACTCTCTCTCTCCTTAAATTGCTTTAAACTACTTTAACCAAATTTTGGCACCATCAACTTGGCGCCGTCTGTGGGAACGACAAGTTCTTCATCAACAAATCTCTTGGTTGATAGCCATGCCTCCGAAGAAGGGTGAAAAGACTGCACAGCAGGTCAACCGGGATGTTTCACTGGCTACGACAGTCATGACATTTGAGCAGATCACCGCGACCCTCACACAACTCTTGGAGGGCCAGCGTCAAATCCAGCAACAGATCGAAGCCCTGCTGGCCCAGCAAAGCACTCCTCTAGTGGCTGGGAAATGACCCGGGAACGTTCCGTATAGTCGGGAACCGATCTTGACCAGATAATGTGCCCGAGCCAACCCGTCCCGCGTTGAGGATGCTAGAGACATCAACAGTAGGCGTGCTGGCCGAGAGGAAAGGCAAAAGCATATGGCCCGAGAATCAGTCAGGGTCACTCGGTCAAGAGCCCAGGTGTCCTTAGGCACATGATGAATTGGAGTCATAGCCGAGCCCGATCCTAGGGGACAACACACCGCTATGAGAAGGAAGCCTCTTCCACTAACCCGACCTACATCCCGGATCTCAGTCGGGAAGGTGTGGTGGCACATATCAAGGACTTGCAGAAACAGATTGATGGAGTGGCCAAAAGTCTTGGCCAAAACCCTATCGAGAGAAAGTCACTATTCTCTAGCCAGATCACGAGGTTTGCCATCCCACGTGAATTTAAGCAGCCTTGCCTAAATCCCTATATTGGCTCAGGAAGCCTGGTCGACCACGTCTGGACCTCCAAGGCTCAGATAGCCCTGGCCACCAACTCTGATGAACTACATTGCCTGGCCTTCCCCAGCACTTTGAAAGGCCCGGACGCGCAATGGGTATACTCCTTGGAGCCCTGATCGGTCCGTAGTTTCAAGCAACTCAGCAAGCAGTTCATCGACCAGTTCATCGGTATGCATGAATGGCCAAAGCCTGACATGCGGCTACTGACAGTCAGACAAAGGGATACTGAGACCCTCAAGGAACTCACTGACCGATTTAATCAAGAGAAGCTCGAAATCTATGATCTTGATGAAACCATCACTATTATAGCCTTCTGCTCAGGAGTTCAGCACACCAAGTGTGCCATGTCATTTCACAGAAACCGCCCGGTAACCTTGGTTGAACTCACAGAGAGGGTTGGAAAATACATTGACACTGAAGAGTTTCTAAAGACTAAAGACCCCATACAAGAATTTTATGAGCCTTCCGGAAGTAAGCGAAAGCGAGAACATCCCGGGAAGAATAATGTGGAGAAGCCCAGTAGTTCTAGCAGTTCCTCCAACTCACAGCGGTCTGAGTCCGACAGCTTTGACCCGACCTCCGATTCACAACGGTCTGAGTCTGCCAGCCCTGACCCGACCTCCAGTTTACAGCAGTCAGGATCCAATGATCCTGACCTTGAATCCAGCTTAGAGTAATCGGGAGTCCGGTGATCCCGACCCGGCCTCCTGTCTCTAATAGTCTCGACCAATCCAACTACAGTGGTACTTGACCGATCATCAGATGAGGCTCTGCAGACTATTAGAGAGCTCTTGAAAAGACCTCAGGCCATACCCAAGGCACATCAAAAGACCTCAGGCCATATCCGAAGCACATCAAAAGACCTTAGGCCATACCCGAGGCACATTAAAAGACCTCGGGCTCCTAGCCCAGGCACTAAAGAGCTCGGGATTGCACTTGAGGCAAAAGACCTCGGGGTCACGCCCAAGGCACCAGCTTCGCTTAGGTCCAACCTACGATGGGGGCAAACCCCCCTAGGTGGCTGATGATGGCAAGCATCAAAAAGACCCTGCAACCACCCATGTTCCAGGTCGGTTACCTACAGTCCTAGCCTCCACAAGACCCTCGTCTTAGCGAAAGCTTGGGGGGCAGAAAGGCACAATGGACTAAACAGGCAATCACACCGGGTGCTTACAGGCCTTACGGTAACTAAGTCCAACTCTTAGACAACCAGGGCACCTACAGTACTCAGAGGCAATAACTCCACTTAGGTCCAAACCGACGATAGAGGTGACTAAAATCTCTTAGGTTGGCCGATGATAGAGGAATAAAAAGACCCTAAAGTGACGTGATTTAGGTCGGCTCCACCAACATGGTCAAACTCTTCTCCCAATAGTCTTGACGAAGGCTGACCTAGCGGAGGTAACCATCCTGGGGAGTTAACATAAAAGGACCCTAAAGCAATATGCTTTAGGTCGGCTTTTCCAACATGGTCAAATTCTTTTACCCACAACCTTGACGAAGGTTTACAGGTAGAAGATAACCATCCTGGAAGCTTAACTTAAGCAAAAGACTCCGAATTTGGCCGAGTCTCAACTCTTAGCCAATTCTCGAGCACTTAAAGACTCCAAATTAGGCTAAGTCTCAACTCTTAGCCAGTCCCCGAGAACCCACAAGACTCAGAAGCTCTAAGGCAGCTTCCCTGAGCACTCATATAGCGGCAAGTGGCATCAAGCAGATTCCAAGCTCGCCTCGATATGGCATCAAGCCAACCTTGGAAATGGGGGGCAACTGATATGCCCAAAACTGGCTCTATCCTATGACCGAGCAGTTCAACTCAGCAGCCGGTCATTGTCCCAAACAAATCATGCACATTTCCATGGACAAGCCTCGGACCAAGCAGTCTAGTCTGTCCAAGACTTCCCGAGTGGTATATGCACGAAGCCCGACCAACAGGTCGGGAAGGCAGCACAGACACGGCCCGTCGCAGGGACAGCTCAGTTGTGCCCACAACATATGCCCTAGAATATTCCAGGCAGTTTCCTACTCAAGATAGAATACTTATGGAAAATGGACATTGTTTCCTAATCCAATTAGGAAACCCCCACAATTAATGCCAATCAAGCTCAATTGGATTATAGTTCCTTATCCATGTATGAGTAGGTCTCTTGCATCTATAAAAGAAACCACTCACCCCCCCTTCAGGGGACAGACTTTTCAGTCTCTACAACACCTCTATAGCAGTCACCAACATGCTCGGTCGACCTGCGGTAGCTCCAACTATTGTTGGTTCACCACAGGTCCCCGACATTTTACAATAAAGTGCACTTGCTCAGACACACACGTGGACGTAGGTTCTTTCATTAATAGGGCCGAACCGCATACAAAAAACCAATCCCTCACTCTCTCTCTCTCTCTCTCATTAAATTGCTTTAATCTACTTTAACCAAATTTTGGCATCATCATTAACTATAGAGAGTTATAGCATTAATCTATAAGGTGTTCAAGAGACATGGAAGTGTGTCTAATGAGATTTAAAGAGAAGAGCATGAGAGAGAAAGTTAGAGATGATGTAGATGATGCATTCAATCCAAGAATCTAAATGCTTCCATGATAACAAACTAAATGATGAACAATGATGTTCGTGAACATCAAAATTGACTTGAAATAAAAGAAAATTAAATCTAAGTGAGTGTGTGAAGAAATATAGAAGAAGAGACTTAAAATGTGAACAAGAAGATGAAGATCTATCAATTTCAATTGAATTGTAAAAGAAAAGAATAAAAACAAGGACTAAACTGTAAACTTCTATGTGATTTTAGAAATCCTATAAATGTGGCCTATTAGTTTTCTATGTTAGTTAGACTCCATCAACTATTTAGTCAATAGAAAATTATCCTAGTTAATAAATATATATATGTATATATATGTAAAAGATATACATTATTGATTATTCACTACAAGGAAAAAGACTTTTTATGTCACTTAAAAAGTGACATAAATAGGTATTTATGTCACTTTTTTTTCCAGTAAAAAGTGACATAAATGGAGGCGACATAAATGTTTTAAAAGTGACATAAATATTTTATAAAAAGAGACATAAATGTTTCATAAAACCAACACATTTGTTAATAAAAAGTGACATAAATACTTAAAAGTGACATAAATGCCATTTTATTTATGTCTCTTTTAACCTAAAGTGACATAAAAGTATAAAAGTGACATAAATACCAAACAAAATTATTACATCAAGTCTTAAAAGTGACATAAATACCTAAAAGTGACATACATTTTATTTATGTAACTTTTAACATAAAGTGAGATAAAAGTATAAAAGTGACATAAATACCAAACAAAATTATTACATCAAAGTCTTAAAAGTGACATAAATACTTTATAAAAGTGACATAAATACTATAAAAGTTACATAAATACTTTATAAAAGTGACATAAATACCACCCTGTAGAAAACATATATACCACCTTGTACATATATATAATACCATCCTGTACAAAATTAAATCCAACTCAATAATCTATTTCAACTACTAAATTTTATCCATTCATGTCAATATCAACCAATTAATTGGGATGAGCAAAAAAAATATACAATCAATCCGAGTTGAGTGCTAAACTAATAACATATACATATTACATAATCATCAAAAAGTACTAACAAAACTATGAAATCAACAAAAAAAATGGTTCGCTTGTTAGAACCTTCCATCAAAATGAGAAACTTTGCACCTACAAAAAAGAAAAAAGTTTTCATTAACTAGTTGTATACAAAATAATAAAAGAGTAAAACTGTGTTTGAGGTTTTGAGAGACCACAATGTGTTCGGGGACTCAGAATGATGAAAGAGTCATTTTTTTGCATTATTTGTGAACCGTGATTCCGTTATGCATTCGGCTAGTTCTCACAAGTTTATTTATGCATGTTTAAGGTGCAAGTAAGGTTTTGTGACGTTTTGTTTTGTGGTTTACCGTTTCACCCCTCAAAACCCTAAAACTATGTTTTTTCAAAGCCTAAGTGATGAAAGAGTCATTTTTTTTCGCATTTTTTGCGAACCAAGATTCTGTTATGCATTCCATTAGTTCCCATAAGTATATTTAGGCATTTTTGAGGTGCAAGTAAGGTTTCATGGCATTTGGTTAAGCGGTTTACCATTTCACTACTCAAAACCTCAAAAACTAAGCTTTTTCAAGCTTAAGTGATGAAAGAGTCATTTTTTCGCATTATTTGTGAACCATGATTCCGTTATGCATTCCGTTAGTTCCCATAAGTTTATTTAGGAATGTTTTAGGTATGAGTATGGTTTTGTGGTATTCGGACACACGGTTTACTATTTCACTACTCAAAACCTCAAAAACTAAGCTTTTTAAGCCTAAGTGATGAAAGAGACATTTTTTCGCATTATTTTTGAACCATTATTCTGTTATGCATTCTGTTAGTTCTCACAAGTTTATTTAGGCATGTTTAAGGTGCTAGTAAGGTTTCATGGTATTCGGATACACGGTTTACCATTTCACTACTCAAAACCTCAAAAACTAAGCTTTTTCAAGTATAAGTGATGAAAGAGTCATTTTTTTCACATTATTTGTGAACCATGATTCTGTTATGCATTCTGTTAGTTCTCACAAGTTTAATTAGGTATGTTTGAGGTACGAGTAAGGTTTTTTGGTATTCATATACACGGTTTACCATTTCACTACTCAAAACTTAAAAAACTAAGCTTTTTCAAGCCTAAGTGATGAAAGAGTCATTTTTTCACATTATTTTGTGAACCGTGATTCTGTTATGCATTCTGTTAGTTTCCACAAGTTTCTTTAGGCATATTTTAGGTGCGAGTAAGGTTTCGTGGCATTTGGTTAAGCGGTTTACCGTTTCAACACTCAAACCCTCAAATACTAAGCTTTTTTCAAGTTTAATTGATGAAAAAGTAATTTTTTCGCAATTTTGTGAACCGTGATTCCGTTATGCATTTCGTTAGTTCCCACAAGTTTCTTTAGGCATGTTTGAGATGCAAGTAAGGTTTCGTGGTATTCGGATACACGGTTTACCGTTTCACTACTCAAAACCTCAAAAACTAAGCTTTTTCAAGCCTACGTGATGAAAAAGTAATTGTTTCGCATTATTTGTGAACCGTGATTCCGTTATGCATTTGGTTAGTTCTCACAAGTTTCTTTAGGCATGTTTGAGGTGTGAGTAAGGTTTCGTAGTGTTCGGATACACACTTTACCATTTCAACCCTCAAACCCCCCAAAACTAGGTTTTTTCAAGCCTAAGTAGCAAAGAATTGAATCTACTCAATGGGCCACAAAGTAACACAAATCCAAAAATATTAAGGTACCGTTCCTCTATTAAACAACATATGAGAATACTATACTCAAGGCCAAGAACTAATCACTTGAAATGTCACTAGAAATTTGCAATAACTATGCAATAACTATTCACAACTACAATACTCCAAACTTGCAATAGCAAAGCGGGGTTCGAAAAAATTAATAATAGATGAAGCAATTTTTGACATAAGAAGATGCATGTTTATTGTGATATAAGAAAGTTAATTACCTATGCTTTCATTCGGGTGTATGTTCCACAATGAAATCTATGAACTCAGTCTGCATTTCGTTGATCTCATCAAGTGTGTAAGTTTTTTGATCACATAACCTTTTCATCTAAACAATTGAAAACAAAAGTTAATTAATGATCATCAAAACTCAATAAAAAAAACAAAAACCTTTTTCTCAAAGGAAAGAGAAGGATCCCCAATTAAGTCTCTCATGAACATCATCAAAAAGATTGCAAGAGAAGTAGCTAGAAAAAGGGGCACTATTATATGTCAAAGAATATAATGACAGAGGCAATGTGATTGTACGGCAAGTGCAGTTAGGCAACTACAGTTTGCATCCAATGCTGAGTACTAGTTATTTGCAAAGATAATTCTTTACGACTAGATGTAAACTCCTTTGATTTTATTTTAACATGCGACCTAAACTGTTATTTTGGAGAAGGGAAGAAATTGAAGAGGACGGGCATCGTCAGTAACATCAATCACGAGGGCAAAAAGTGAATGCAGATTATATTTAGGGCAAAAATGAGCTTTTCCCTCTATTAAAGTAACCTAGCAATGAGTTTTTTTAGATGAAAACCTAGCAAGGAATTAATAGCAGTTGCAACATCAAACAATTTGAATATAGTCAACAGGAGAAACTGACTAATGTAATGGCCAAATAATGTATATCAAAGAAATGTAAACATTAGTAAGTTGGAGTTCATTTTATAAGCATTCTACCACAAAGATCTTTGTACAAAACAGTTCCGAATTAATTAATTATTCCATATACATCTCATTTCCTACCTTTTTCAACTCTCAATCAAGAGCGACTATGAAAGCATCATTCAGAACTGTGATGTACGTATCAGAATGCTTACTAGTTACAGTTGCACCTTCATTTGCAGTGAGATCGCCTTCCCCTTCTCTCAAAATTTTCTTTAATACCTTGGAATCACCCATGACATTAATGACAGGGTTGAAGGACACCAGCTCTAGATCAATTCTCAGAACAGAACTAGGTGGGATCAAAGGAAACTGTTTATGACCATCTCTTCTACCCTCTCCAAAGGCATCTGCAAAAAATTTGGGTGAAAAAAAAGAAGAAAATAAAGCATTAGAGGTATCTTGGAGATGGATGTCAACTATTTTTCAACACACTACAAGGAAAAAGGCTTTTTCTGTCACTTAAAAAGTGACATACATAGGTATTTACTGTGCATGTGGGCTGTGCAAGTGCTAATGTACTGGGCTACTATGCACGTTGCTGTGTTGTGTGCATGCGGTGCATGTGCACATACGGGTGTTATGCTATGTTGTGTGCGTGCTACGCTGCTGCTGTGCACGTGATGTACTGCTGCTGTGCACATGTACTGCTACTGTGCTGTGCACGTGGACTGTGCGCATGCTGATGTGCATATGGGTTGCTGTGCACTTGTGCACATGCTGCTGCTATGTGCGTGCCATATATGATAATTGATAGTAAGTGCATCTATGTGTACATATGCAGAACAATTAGCTTCAATTGTATATTCCTGACTGGACCTAAGTTCAATTACAACAATTGAACTTAGTCTTTGTTTGTAGACATTGCTAATTTTACAAATTCAAAATTTCAAAGCCACCGACTTCATCTTTATTTGTAGACATTGTCTAATTTTGCAAGGAAGCAAATTCATTGAATTGTTGTGCAACATTGAAGAGAGTAAAGAACTTACCTCATTAGCCTTCCATCAAGTAAACCAAAGTTGGTTGTTGGCCGTCTACTCAAAGCTTCTAACTAAAAAAAAACTAGCAAAACGTACACTATATAAGAGAACAAACTAATCAGGAAACTTATCTCAGACCAACCAAAACACACCCCCCCCACCCTTAAATTTCCTTGATTAGTCCAGCCCAAAAGAAAGGACAAAAAAAACAAAACATAACAAAAACAAGGCTACCTTGGCGCAGCACTGTGTGCTGTGCACAGCACACAGCAGCCAGCCAGCGTGCACACGTAGCCCAGGCAGCACACAGCAGCAAGCACAATGCGCGCGCACCAGTTAGGCCTGTGCGCACAACTCGCACGCACCAATCACTCTCTTGCTTAGTTTCCTTGAAAATTTCATAGAATAGGTAACAAAGTTAATATGCTTTTATAAGGGATTTTGGACACACCCACAGAAGTTTACCTAAGCACTTGATTTGATATAAGAAGTTGAAAAAAAAAGAGAAAGGGCTAAGGTTTGCAGAGCGGGCAGTAGCTTAACCGATTGTACAATATAAATTAAGCATAGTATGAATGAGAAAAAACCACCGCACATAGTTGGTGACACGAAAAAACAAAAAACACATTCACAAAAAACTTACCTCATGCATCAAGCATTATAACTACTAATCAATTAAAGTAAAAGATTCATATATGGAGTTTTCATCATGCAAAAGAACATTATAGCTACTACTTTCTGTCTCAAAATTAGAGTCCCTTTGGGGAATCCATCCTTTTAAGGGGAGAAAGTGTTAAATGCTTTCACACTTGAGAGCAAAGGATAATTAGTTTTTCAACACTTGGCATTTACCCAATCATGCAATCTACAACCCAAAATTTGGGTTACAAAATTTGGGAACTATAGAATTACTCAATTAATTTAGAAATTATAAAAATAGTCAAAGAACTTCATAGCAACACATAGCATCTATGCACACAAATTCAATAGAATCATCTTAGTTTGTCTATTTGTTTAAGAAATCCAATAGTCAATCAAGTTGAATTGAACTAGTCAGGGAGACAAATCAAAACGAATTAAACCCTTGATTGTATTTTACTAAGTGAATATCAAGGGAATTTTTTGAGGTTTAGTTAGCATAACTAGGCCAAATGTCTTCATATGATGCCCAAATTGTATCACATCCTATACTCAAATAGAGGGAATAAAAAAAATTAGTTTCACATTCTCTTTCCAACCACATTAGCAAGAAAATAGAAATATGTTCAAGAAGAAAGCTAAAGAAAAGACAAACATAACCTCATGAAGAAATGGCCTTAGCACTGGATCTCCTAGCCGCTGGTGGAATGAAATGTAAGAAAGAATAAGAGAGAAAATAGAAGGATTAACTAAAGAGTGAAGAAATATAAGAGCTCATGTTAAAGTTCCAAATTCTTAATTAATACATAAATGCGCAATAGCAGTGATAGAACTAGCTGAGGTTCAAATAAAAAATGTGACGAATTAATATAAAATAGTAAATATATGACGAATTAATTTGTGATTTGGCTCCAAAACCAAAAGCAGTAACTCCCAAAAGCTTAAAAAAATTACGAAGAAATGACTTTCTTTTCCTGTAACTCTTGTACCTGTTTAAAAAGATAAAAGGGACATGAGAATTATAGTCTACACATGGTGTAAAATCTATGCTTTCAATTGCTCGACAACCTAGAAATCTCTATTATGAGTATGTGAGAGAGAAATCAAAACAAGTCCCAATAGTGCCATCGGCCTAGTGAAAGCAATGGAAATGGAATCCAATGGTTGGGTAATGGAGTACTACATTATTGAAAAACTGAAAAGTGAAAATTTCTCTGTCATTTTTTATGAGCACCTACAACTTTAGAGGAATGTAAAACAACAAAAGAAATTTGACAATGTTCCCATCAACAGCTAAATTAGCACTGAAATTGGGAATCTCGAATACTACTTGTACATAATCCTGCCACAAAATGCAAAAAAAATGAGAGAGAGGAGGGGAAGGGCTACTTGCAAAACATACAATCTCTCTGAAATAGGGCACAATAAACCCAAAAACATACAATACATTCCATGAATGCATTTCTCCACTCTCCAATTTGTTTAGGGTTTTACGGTTGAATAAACCCATACACTAAAAGAAATAGAGAGTGTGTGGGCGTTTGGGAGGCAAAGTTGAGAGAGAGCACAGATCGACTCTGGTTTGAGAGAGAGAGATAGAGAAAGAGAGAGAGAAACATTCCCACACTCTAAACCCGTGTTATATAGATTGTCCACAAAGGCCACAAAACTTCTGTAAGATTGGTAAAGCTGAAGTTACTCCTAAACTTTACTTGAAGTGATTGGAAAATCCCTCATGTAGAGGGAGGAGGATCTTTACTGTTATATTCTAAGGCCACATATGAGCTCTAGGGCCCCTGACCAATAATCATAATAATAATAATAATAAATAAAGAACTACAGAGGTACAGGGCAGAATAGCATTACAAGACATCACATGATAAATGATATGGATGTACCAGTGTATTATGGGGATTCTCATAATACCATCCATTAATGAATCCTGCAAAGATGCCTTCAGCTGCCATTACATACACAAGCATAGCATTCATTCCAATCCATTCCAGTGCAGAAACAAGTACTTTAATTTCAAAATATCAACCTACCGGGACAGATTGTTAATGTTAGGTCAAACCAAGTCATTAAATCAATCGAACTAACCCATACACCATTTCCTTGCAGATGTTGTTACCTAGATTTACTGGCCTAATCTATTTGTCTTAAAATTAATTTGCAAACAATTCCGTCTTTACCGATTTCAATGGCAAATAATGGTATATAAATTTATATGTGAATTCTTAAGGTGTCTTGTATTTAAGATTTTGACAATTAAAGTTATTTTCCACATGAAAGTATTTATCATTAAAATCTAACAAGTGATATAAAAGTCATCTTTTCAATACATATATCTTAGAATAAAAGATTAAAATTTGTCTCTTTTGGGAACATAGTTAAGGGTCAGTATATGTTCACCAATTTTGATTCCAAGACAATGATGATTGAGTTTTTGAAATACTTTGTTATTTGTTTATAAAGTTATTGTTTCAGACTTATTAGAGTTTGATTATACACGTGAAGTTGTTTTGGTAAAGTGCAATGGGTTACAATTCCATTGTGATAAACTTTGATAACCGTGTATGAATATGCATCAATGTATGATATGATCTGATTAAAATAAATAAATAAATTTGCAAACAGTTGTACTATGTTAAGTAGTGCATTCTTCTAAAATCTTTGACTTGTATACGAAGATACAATAAGTCAAGTACATAATTTTATGGTTGAAAATTATACAAGTCTGTAATGTTTTATATTGTGTTGCAATTAATAAACTTGCCGTAAATTATAAATTCATGTTTCATTCATCTAGAATTTAGATTTATTGCTAATTCTTTGTCATTGAATAGATTTCAACCACATACAAGAAAGTTTAAATTTATTGTTTGCGTTATGGAAGTGGTTGGGCTAATAAATGACAATTTTAGCAATTAAATAATAACTCTAATAAAAAAGTGATAGAGAATATACAATTTTAGAGTTAGTGCTTAAAGTAGTCACTGAACAGAAAATTCAATTACATAAAAGAAAAAAAATAAGTAGAAATTACTATTATTTTCATTAAATTATTAATTGAATTAGTAAATGATGACTTTAGCAATTAAATAAATAACTCTAATAAAAGGTTAGAGAATATTATTGGTTAGTTTTATTTTCATAGGATTTATTAAATTGGTAGTCGCCAAAGAGACCTAGGTTAGTGAGCCTTATGAATATAAAACTACATTAAAGATTAGTCAAATAAGGGAGACATAAACGACAAAAATATTCTCAATGGCAATCACAGTTGGGAGATTGGGACTAGCCCAAAGGAGAGTCACTTTCAACTAACTATGAACTGGATAAGGTAATGTAATTTGTATTACTTTGCAGTGTAGAATTGGATACCCAAAGGTAACATGGCTAACTATTAGGTGACAATTATTACATTAGACATATATAGGTGATAATATTTTGCACCTATAGAGTGGACACTAGATATGCTACGATTTCACCCAAAGGAGGAACTGTAGTGACTTCAATAGTTCATCTATTTAGAATTTATAATTCTATATTAAAGATAGACTCAAGGCATTAACATGAGTATTGTCCTATTTCAGTGACTATTCTCACTTGGTTGCACTCTCATGCATCTAGTATTCCAACTCTTAATGGGCCAAATTTTTCAGAATGGTACGAATAAGTCCAATTCACATTGGGTGTGTTAGATCTTGACATGGCACTTTTGGTTGAAAAATTTGAGGAAATTACTGCTGACAGTACTGCAGTACAAGTTAATACTATGAAAGCTTGGGAAAGATCAAACAAACTCAGTCTTATGTTTATGAGGATGACTATGGCTAATAATATCAAGACATCAATTCCTCAGACTAATAGCGCAATCGAACTTTTGACTACTGTTAAAGAACGTTTCAAATCAGCAGATAAGTCTCTAGCAGGCACACTTATGGAAGAATTAACTACTATGAAATATGATGGTAATAGAGGAGTTCAGGAGCATATCCTTAATATGACTGACAAATCTGCAAAATTAGGAGCCCTAGAAAAGCAAGTGGATGAATCCTTCTTGGAGCAGTTTATCCTTAACTCACTTCCTTCCCAATTCAGCCCATTCAAAATTCACTATAACACTCGTAAAGATAAGTGGAATTTGAATGAGCTGACTAGCATGTGCATTCAAGAGGAAGTGAGATTGAAGCAAGAAGGACCCCACTCTGTGATAGTTGTAAATCATGAAGCTAAAAAGAAAGGTAAGTTTGTGAAGGATAAGAGATTTCCACCAAAGAAAGGAGACAGACCTGGAAAAAGTAGCCATGGCCATGGAAAGTTTATTGTCACATATTACTTTTGTGGTGAGAAAGGATATATAACATGTGAAGAAGGACTGCAGCAAGCGTAAAGCTTAGTTCGAAAAGAGAGGTATCAATCTTTCTTTTGTTCAGTGTTCTATAAGTATTAATCGATGGAGACTATGGTTCAATCAATTGGGCAAAAAGTAGTGTCAATCGATTGAAACTTCTTTCAATTGATTGGGTCCCATAGAATCAATTGAATAAAAATTCAATCAATTGGAACCTTTCCAATCGATTAAGAGGGTCATCTTCTCCCAGAACTGGGTAAAGATGCCCAGAAATTCGGGAAGCCTATTTGTGCTCTTTTTTTCATGTTTAAACTTTTACAAACCTTGTACCTAGGCTACTGAGTGAGTTTGGGACTCACTAAAAGGTTAAGGGTGTGTTTGGTGAGCTTTCGAAGCTTGAGCTTCAATGGCCTCCTCCTCTCTTTCCACTTTCCTTCTCTGTATTCTCCTCTTCTTACTTTTTCTTTCTATTTTTCCTTTCTTTCTTCTTCTTCTTCTTCTTCTTCTGCTCCTTCTGTCTCTCTCTGTCTCTCTTTATCAGTGTGTGTATATATATATGTGAAGGTGTATATACATAACAAATATCTCTCTCTTTCTCTCTCAAATCTGTCAAACATACATACACACGCACACAAAATGTCATACATATATATAGGGAAAATAGAGGGTAGGTGGTAGCTCCCCATGCAAACTTGGAGATCAAGTTCTGACCCCGTTCAATCAATTGACATGGGTTCAATCGATTGAGAACAAGTCGGCTAAGTATCAATCGATTGACATGGGTCCAATCAATTGATTCATGTTGGCAAAGGTTAATTGATTGAAATGGGTTTAATTGATTAGCAAGGACATGGGGTCAATAGATTGAGAAAAGTCCAATCAATTAGGAAAGACTTTACAGTAATAATCAAGGCAAATATACTGAATCTCATATTATTAATATACAATCAAAATTACAAGGTATTACAATAAATGACCTATGAGCAGCCACAATATGGTGACACGAGCATACTGCTCAAGGGACTGAACTGGCAAGTCACTTGCGGCCATACCTTCCACATGTTTGGCTAACCAAGTGATGTAAAGCCTGCCGTGATCTATCCTGTTAGGGGGTGGTATAGCCCCAATAGCTCCTGGCAGAAAGCCTAACATTGTGCCTCACTCTGTGAATCAACCCTGCATGAGATTGGGTCCTCGTCCACAGGCAGACCCAACAACACTGTGATATCCTCAAGTGTAACAATCACCTAACCTATTGGTAGGTGGAAGGTGTGGGTCTCCTCATGCCACCTCTCCAACAATGGACTGATGAGGGGACGGTCTAATCAGATCCAATCCACTAGAAATACATCATAGAATCCAGCTCACATCAGAAATGGCATCAATTGTGCATCGAGACCCCACTACCATAGCCATATAATCAGCCCTGCAAACTGTAAGCGTATCACCGTACTCCTACTATGGCATAAATGATGTTAGATGTGTGCACTTAATAAATGTAAACATATATATATATATATATATATATTTGTACAGCATATGGGAAAGCAACATAACATACCCTAGGATGGGCCTATATTTGTTGTGTCTAGTGGGTCGACTGTAATGACAGGACAGAGATGTCACTAGGACCGCGCTGCATCTACGTCATCTAAACTGCGTAGATAATATACATATAATAAACACCAATCAGAAGACGACAAACTTGAATTGATAGCACACTCACGGTCACCTTATTAGACATGCTCATCCAACCCTATTAAAACATTCAGCTTTATTTAGACATAACTATTACAAACTTCTTAGTATATGATAGCAAATATTCATTACTTCTTAATCATCTAAACTGTTGAATGACATGACAAGCCACTGTAATCTAACGTGCCACGTGAAAAGTCACTACAGTCTGCTAAATGAAGTGACAAGTCACTACAATCTAATGTACCATGTGACAAGTTACTACAGTCTACTGAATGACGTGACAAGTCAATATAATCTGATGTACCATGTGACAAGTCACTGTAGTCTGCTGCTATGGATACCGGTATTTGGGCCCACTTTTAATTTTAAAACAATTCCTTAGTCAAATTTCAAATTCAAATATGAGTCGCCACTTAATTTTTTTAGGAAAATTAAGAAACCATTTTTAAAAGGCAAACTAATCTTTTGCAAAACCAAAGATAATCTGGGTCCAGGGATTATGGAATGAAAGGGAAAGGAGTCGGGCAGACTAAAACACCCCCTTTCATCCTATCTCGTGATAGGCCTCTACTCATCATCCTATTTAGTCGAATTAATAATCTAAGCATGCCCTCAACTAATACATAGATATAAGTATACATATCACAAGCATGTCAAAAGGGTACAAAATTGCTAACGATAAAGTATCATTCATAAGCCACATAATTCAAGTAGCAAGCCAAATGATGTGCAAGTAGGGAACTAGAGAACTTACCTGGGATCTAGCCGCGAAATGGGAAACGTGCAATGCATACAAAGAATAGAAATCCTTGGAAAAATGTCTCTAATCACATATACACATAAGGCAAGACCTAGTTAAGGTGTCGCGCATGGAGTCAAAAATTAATAAAATCAACAAATGAAATAAACTAGAGAAGAGATGAGAAGTCATACCTCCAAAGCGCTACAAAACAAGGGTTAGTCCACATGCTTCACATAATAATATGACATCAAATAATCAATCCTAAATCTCTAGCTTAGATCTATCAAGTAGAGGAAGAATTGATAAAACTATGAATTCCCTTTGATTAGTTGGAGCCATAGCATCTCTATAGATATACAAGTCTCAACTAAGAGCCAATGTGATGTCCATATAGGGGTGCAACTTTATGTTCAATTAGGTTCAACTAAGTCCAACTTTATCCAATAACTAGTTCTAATCATAAGCATCAATGTACATGAATGAATGAATGAATATTAACAAGAATGAGATATGAATTTATTCACTAATTTGGATCACTTAGCCTCTGGATTTAAGCTAAATTATCATTATTCAAAACATGATTTGGGTCCCAAGACATTAGGAAACCATTTAAGTTAAAATCAATGAGACTAGACAAAAACATTGACTGTTTTTCCTAAATTACAGAGAGCAGACCAGATTTTAAAAGGTAGGGAAACCATACTTCCAATGGTTGATCTTAATGACTTTTTGGTATGACATGCCTCTGTGAGTCTAGTTTCTAACCCAAAAAGAAAATGAAGGTTTGAACAGTTAGATCTCTGCGAATATGGAAAACACTAGACAACACTCAGGAATCTGCAACTCTCTGTCCAGAGATCTTGTACGATTTTCTAAAAATAGCAAAAAAATGAGAAACACTTAGATCTTTTTAGGGTATCTTCCTAACACATTGAAATACTTAGAAAAACTTATTTTGGGTCAATAAATATCGTTTAATGTTCTGATTTATTAATTTTAAAACGGACTTACTATTCTGAAATTTTGGACAGAGAGTTGCTTGTTTTGAAATCATAAGACTAAACCATCTTAGACATGGAATTTCATCAAAACAAAAATCACAGAGGTACTTAAATGGGTTATGAACATCCTCCAATTGGTCTCATCCAATTTCCAATGAACCATGATTTTATAAAAATCTTTGATCACAGTTGGTTTATGGATTCACTGCACCTTTGTTAAATTGATGTTCATATTTCGAATCAAACTTGATCCATGATTCTAGAGAGAACTAGGATCAAGTATGATTACAATCATTGGAGTAAATAATGAAACATGAAGAGATTCATAGATTTAGCCTTAATGGATTTCCATCATAGATCTCATAGCAAGAGAATCCTAAGGTCTTACTCAATCTTATGAACTCTTGAATATTCAAGTTCTCTAGATTTTAACAAACAAACTATGAAAACTTACATCTAAATCCTCTCTCAAACATATGATCCTTGAGGAAATTAGAACTATGATATACTATTCTCCTCTCAAATTAATGGTCCTTGGAGACTCAATGAGACCCAAATCTACTCAAATCTCTATAGAATATAGTATGGATTCCATAAGATTCCTAGAAGGGAGATCCAAGTCCTGAACTAAGACTTGAACCCAATCAACTATGTGTAGATATGACCATGACCAACCTTAATCCTCATATAAATCATAGGATCATAAGGGACTAGAGGATCAAACTCAAAGAGATCTAATGAGATATTGAAGATCTCATAGATCCTATGAGAAGAATATAAACAAAAGAAATGAAATCAAAGGTTATTTGAAAATTTTAAGTCAAAACTCTTTTAATCTTAAATCCAAAGTTCTACTTAGACCCAAATTAATGAAATGTTATGAGATTCAATCACAAGCTCTAAGTGGTGTGTGATGAAATGGGGTAGGAAGAGAGGTTTGTGTAAAGTTCCTAGAACTATAAACTTGTAATTGAATTTACCTAATTCTACTAAGGATTGAGAGGTTACCTCTATGAGCTCAAGGATTTCTTCTATTTCTTGGGAAGCTCTTCCAAAAATCTTCAAGTTCTTCTTCAATTCTTCAATTTCTTCAAGAAAACTTTCTTCTTCCTCTCTCAATTCTTTTTATTTTATATATAACTCTTGTATCTCTCTCTAAGATTAAGTGAAAAGTTCAAAAGTCAAGTAAAAAGTCCCCATAATGGAGATGAAGGTCTGTTTATATAGACCAACATGACAAGGTTAAATGGGTAAATTTGGGTGGAAACCCATGTGCAAAGTTTTATTTTAGAACATGTGAGAAAAGAAGTCTGTTACAGTTCGCGGCACTCGATGGCTGCCTGCGGCACCCACTGAGTGCCGGGTGGCACTCATTGAATGCCGGGCGGCACTCAGTGAGTGTCGGCGTGGCACACAGTGAGTGTCGTCGCGGCACTCAATGAGTGCCGCCGGCTTTCCCGCGTGCCGCGGCTAACAAAATTTTTCCCTCTTTTTAATTTTCAACATATATATTAACATAAACTTAAATTATCTAGTAAAGTATATACTAATGTACTTATATTTGCAATGTACTTTATTAAAATGTATCTTATTAAAATGTACCCATATGCATGGTATACATTCCCATATATCCTTTTATTTCTTTATTTCTTTTCTTTTTTTTTTTCTTATCTTTTCAAGACTTTTTTCATTTTCTCCTTATATATATATATTTTAGAACTCTTTCTTTTCTTCTCTTTCTCTCTTCTTTTCATTTTATATATCTTATTATCATTACTATATATCTATATTTGAAGGTATTCTCAGACTGATTTCCTCACACGTTCTTCAACGTTCAGGTTTCTCTTGAATACCCAATTTCTCCTTCTTTGATTTTTTTTTCTTTGATTTTGAAACTTTACTTGAAGAATCTTTGAAGAATTTGAATTCTCTGGAAAATCTTCGAATTTCACCGGTCATCGTTATCATTGGTCTTAAGAGGTAACCAATCCCCGGATTTGACGTTTGGTCAAAATTGGGGTGTCTACAGCTGCATGACGTGACAAGTCCATCATCCTTATGCTCTATATATGACATATGTTGACATAACTTGAAGGATCATAACCACTTGCAATCTTTCAGCAAACAACCATACTATCTATATCTAATGTGGAAAGAGGTAATTCATCAAGAGATTAATCGAGTCACATCTCCCGCCCAGTCGGTGTTATTCAAGCGCTTCTAGAATGATGAGCATGAGGAAAGTCACCAGAGGATGAATGGGTTGCTAACACCCAAGAATATGTTTAAAGGGCCTTGGAAGAGAACCCACGAGGATGAGGCCTTTTAGAAAAAAAAAAAACCTTGCTTGAAAGTCGTGAACTATTTGTATTTAGACATGGAAGAGTGGAATCCCATCGCGACACTAATTCCCGCAACGGCCTTGGTCATCCGTCTCTTGTCGTAGGTATTTTGAAAGCATGACCCCCACCCAGTATGGCCTGGACTGTTTCTTTTTTGTTGTTAAGGATCACACTAGAAAGATCGGTGGTAACATCCACTAAAAGATCTTTACGTACCAAAATGGCAATGCACTGCATTGATTCTAACTAGCTACTATCGTCGTCTTCAGGCCAACTCGTAACTCTGCATATCTTAATATACTCTGAGCAATCTTCAGCATGTAATAGAAACGGATAGGGAGTGAAGGTTTAGTGACCTTGTGTGTTCATACTAATGCTGTAATGGCTTATTGTTTTACTATTGTTTCATTGTAATTCTCTCTATGTATTAGTTGTACTCGTGTTTTCGTTTAATGAAATGTACTTGCTTTCCTATTATTCTTATGTTGAGTTTAACTATTTCAATTAATCAAGCATAGCAGGAATGTTGAACAGTCAATATATGTTCAAACTTCAAACCAATATCAAGCTCTTTGCCACTTAAGTTATACCTTTCTTAGGGAAATTTTTTTGTGTGTGTTTTCAATGATCCCAAAAAGAAAAAAAGAAAAAGATATGATTTTTTTTATATAAAAGGTTAAAATGTACAAATATATAGTGAACATATCTAGTGAACACGTTTTTAGCCTAAAAAACCCACGGGTAAGCGGGGTAGCCCGCATATTTTTTTTAGGCTAAAAAACATATTCACTGGGTATGTTCACTCAACCATGTTCACTTAAGAGCCTTGCCATATATATATATATATTTAATTTATGCATATATATATCTATATTAATTTATTTTTATACAAACAACCATTGATCCCAAAGCAATTAAGCCAAACGACCATTTTTTTAACAGCCACTTGAACTAAAATGCCTATTCCTTAAAAGACCTCAAATCATCAGAAAAGCAAGAACAACTCCTAATTTATTAGAACGGGAAAAAAAATAAAAAAAAAGGGCCATATCCATCAAGATTATGAGAAACTAGAAAAAGCTGCATTTGATTAACCTCAATGTTCATATTAGAACAACGATTATTAGTTTAGCTATAGGAAATTAGATAACTCGAATTGATCGAATAAAGTAGTAGAACTTTCTAGGAATGCATCATTTGCAAAATGATTAGGTTCAAATATCACTTTAGAAGCTTCATTGTGCTTCACATATATAAATATAAATATATATACATATATAAATACATGGAACCCTTCTTATGAGGAAGTCCAAAACTTAATAAGTTGTGGTCTTGTGTTTTCAGTCGTTGGATCCAATTTTCATTAAGGCTAATGTTGCAAGTTCACAGTATAATGCCACTAATTCCTCGAAATAGAAATATGAATTTCCACATAAGACTAGTGACATCACCATGGGTCTCACAATGATTTTAGGTTTATCATTAGAAAAAAATCATCATTTAGAACCGATAACAAAATCCTATACTTCTCCTATTTGAACCTATAAATATAAATGTATTATGTGTGATTATAATCTTTGTGTATTAATAAAAAAAAATTTCCTATGTTTATTTAATTATTCGTAGCCTTTGTTATGAGCATAGATACCTTTGAGCGTACCTAGTAGGTAGACTGACCCCTATGGTAATTGTTATTATTATTTATGTGAGGTATTCGTATTGCTTGATGTGATCGTATTATATAATGGTATTGTATATCGGTTACCACATATTTTATTCTTGCCTGAGCTATAAGATAGAACGCAACTGACCGAGTAGATTTTCATTTGTAGGCAACAACACCAAACACTACCAACACTCGTTATGGTTAAAACGACTAGAGGGAACCCATGCCAATTGAATGGAGTACCTGATGTAGTACCTCCCTGTGGACCATGCGTGCGTTGAGGGGTGGTCTTGGCATTTTCCCTCGATAGTGTCCTGGGACGGATCCCAAGGAGCACACTTCAGGGAGAACTAGGACTTCCTCACACGGTCCTAGAGACAAAGATCCACCACCTAATTTTTATTGGGAATTAGGAAACCCAAGTTTGACTCGCCCAAAAGTGAATAAGGTTACTCGCCCTTTATTACCAAAAACTAGGTTCGGGGGTCTTGGTATGAGAGGGTAAGGAGCCTAACCAGGACTAAAGCACTCCCTCCTCGCCTGACCGTACGGTAGGCCTTGATTCAAATATCCTTGTTCTTAATTCATAATTGGTGTTGTTTCTTCAAACATACTAGATAATAAAAACATGTCAAAAGGGAACATCAAAGGAAAATCATGTCAAGAGATTAGATCAAGTAGAAGTCGGATGTATATGCAATACAAGGGAGAGGTATACTTACAATGGTTAGTCCCGTCCGGGACTGATGCAAAGAAAGGAAACATGTCATGATATGCAAAAGGGAACGAGAAGACTTACATTGAGTTGACTATAGCGGAATCTCAAAAAAAAAAAAAAAAAAAAACAAAACAAAAGCAAAAAGAAAAGAAACGTGTAATGCAATCATGCAACAATCCTAGATAAGATGTCTCTAATGCATAAGCATATAAACGGAGACTATCCTAAAGGAAATGTGTCGGTGAAAATAAAGTTGTAAACCTAGAAAAATTCTAAGAGAAAGGATAGAGATAATACACGATACATGGGCACTAAGCTACATGTAGACGAGGCAAACCCACAAATTGAAGTCTGAATCCACGACATTCAATTCTCTGCACTAAGACACCAAGAAATACCCAAGCATTGCAAAAATACAAGCAAACAAATGATATGCATTATAAACAAGGAAAAGATGTCATCAATCAAATTTCCAGATTCAGCAACCTCTAATGAATCCTACCAAAAGTGGTCTTAAAAATGAGCTGGGTTAAAACCTGACCTTTTATAGAAAGTTAGATACATGTCTTAGGGAACTTCTCCAAAAAGAAGAACCTCTTCACCATTTTTGAAGTTCGAGAAATAAGATTTTTGGGAACAGTGGACCAGGACTGTCCACTATTCTTGTAAAAATCATATTTAATTCTACAAAAATCATGTGAAACTCTATCTGGTGTCAAAAGAAATCTATTTCATTGTAATTTATGAAACAAATAATCCCATGGACATGTCATGATCTTAAGGTTTCTGAAAAGTTGTTTTAAACAGACTCTATTATTCTGAAAATTTGGTATCATTTGACAAAGGAATACAAAACATAATAGAAGTTCATGAATCATGTTAATCAAGTTAATCTAAGCTATTGATCTCTCATCTATTTATCCTAGATGATTTCTAAACCAAGTTTTATTCATCAATTGTTGTTGAGTGGTCAAGGTATGACCATTTTGTTTACATAATCATAATTGTAGTTAAATCTAGAAAACTCCAGAATAGTTGCATCAACTTTAAACGCTTAGAAAACGATCTTAACTCTATTGTATGCTCACGATTTTACATCAGCATATAGATACATGAGTTAGGAATCCATCTCCAAAATGCTCACGATTTTCTTAAATTCAAGCACAAAGTGACTATGTTAAATCTGCCAACCGATTTCTCGACAATTTCAAAAAATAGCATATGGATCCTAGAGGTTCTTAAAACGGATTGAATGAAAGCTAATTCATCAAAGTTTACCCAAAAAATTTGAAATCCATCAAACTATGGGTTTTGATGGACAAAATTTTATGGACAAAACCAATCTGTTTTGCTAAATTTTAACTAGTTCATTTTAAAGTGTGAGAAAAACATCTTAGGTGATGACTGAGCTTATTTAGAGAGATCAAACCCATAGATCAACTTAATTATCATTATTCCCAATCAATTTAGCCCTCAAGTTCTATAAAGAACTTTAGATCATTAATCAAAGGGACTTACAAATATCCTATTGGAGATGAATTTCAATAGGAATTCTAGGTAATAGGAATAATCAAGAGATAGGTATGAGCATAGGAATCATCCTTCTCATAGATCATACTTCCAAACCATCATAGAATTCTAAATAGATACATATATAATCATGTATGCATGGATCTAAATTAAATAAAATAATTAAATCAAAATTGAAAGTCAAAAGTGAAAATCAATTTCTAATTAAAAATTATCAACAAAATCAAAAGAGATTTGGATCTAGCTATGTGAGTGTGTGAAGAACAAGAGAGGAAGAAGATGAGTGTTCTAACAAATAAAACAAAACTAAACTTGTAACAACCTGTATTTTCATTTAATTATTTTTAATTTCATATTTCCATGTTTAATCTGTATTACTAGTTTTATTTGAAATTCTCATGTTCTAAACTTTACTTTTTATTTTATTTCATTGTCAAAATTCTTTTTGGGGTCAAGCTGCAATTTTGTAAAATTTAGTTATACTTATGTTGGATTTCAAAATTTTATTTCAAAACGGTGGAAATAATTTCTTTTGACTCAAACAGTATTTTTATAAAATCAGAAAATCATTTCTCACGTTAAAATGAATTTTTTGTATTTTTGTGGCGATCACCGCCCTGCGAAAATACCAGTTTATGTTCAAAATTGTCTGTGCCGCATTGATCTCCCATAGATTGGGAATCAACATCCAATCATTTGTGAGATATGCTTTTAGTTTAATTAATACTTGTAATGATTGAGTAAGGTTTGTTTGGAAATACATTCTGTGCATGAGTAATTGTAGTGTCTATAAGTTGTTTTACCAAACACACCAAGTGATTTTTAGGCAACTTGATAGAGCCTTGTTTGGTTGTGCTTCTTTGGTGTGTATTGGTTTGTGCCTATAATCTACCCTTTCCCAAACACTTTCATATTGACCCCTATAAATGTAATTGCCCCCTACTCTCATTCAGAGCAGATTATACATGTATAATACGTATATGCATAACTTGGTTTTGGAAATTAGAAAATAAAATCAATTGTAGAGTGTGAGTTAAGGAGCTTGGGCTCCAAGTTCTTATATTTTCAATATAAACACACATTTAACACACAATCTGCACAAGTTCAATACTTCAGAGAGTTTAGAGATAGTTTAGAGAGCATTTACTAAAAATTTTAGAGAGAGAGAGAGAGAGTACAACCTCCATAGCTTGGAGCTTGAAAGCTATATTTTCTTATTTCGTATTCTTTCTCAACAATCAGTTAATCTTCAATCACAGTGAGTATTTAGAACTCACTTGGAATGTTATTCATGTTCATTTACTGCTTGTGTATGTGTAATTGTGATTTTACTATTTTTAATTTGCCCATGGAAGTTCAAGCTAGAAAAAGGGTGAGTTTCAAAACTTAACCAAAACTCATTTTGACAGATAAAAATGAAAGATTACAGTCCCTAGAGGTTGTATTTGAAGTATTAGGGCTTAATTCATTCGTATATGAAAGTATATTAGAATTGAAATTTTGTCACCTATCGGTTTTTCATAAAATCCGAGAGCTACGATTGAAATTAGTTCAAACCAATCGCGTATTCAAGATCCTTGCGGAAAAATGAAGAGAACCATATGTTACAAGTCATGTATACATTCGGATTTCAAAATGGGTTAAAAATAGGCTTTAAATTTGTAACAGGGGAGAAACTGCTGATACCAATCGATTGGCATGATTACTAATCAATTGGCATGATTACCAATCGATTAGCATGTATACCAATTGATTGGCATGTTTCAGCATCGACGACTTTTAGTAAAACAGTCATAACTTCCTCTAGAAAACTCAAAAAAGCGCACCGTTTGAAGCGTTGAAAACTAGATTAAAAGACCTTTCTTTTGATGTATAATTCATCCACAAAAAGTATATCTCATTTTTTAGGGCATTGCTTTAAAGTGGACCCACTTGTGTTCTAGTAGCGATAAAAGCATATCAAAGTATTGTTTGATGAATTCACGGATTATTTCATATAAGATTCAATTTCTTCTTGTATATCCATGGTTATCATTCTCAGTACTTTATATGTATGTATTAAGTCACATGTCATTCATGAGAAGTCAGTTGTACATGTATGGTGAGTGGTGGTCAGTGTGGAAAAGAGTATGTGGTTGAGATTGTGTATGGACACTCCCTGGTATTGGTGTACCAAAGTGTGATGTTACGATATTGCAGTTAGATTGTCTTTGAAATGCGACGGTGACAAAACTGGACACTCCTTGGTGCCCATGGTAGCGCTAAAGTGTGTGACGCCGACTTGGACATTCCCTGGCACCCATGGTAGTGCTAAAGTGTGGCCTACTGTACACTCCCTGACATGCGTGATATGGTCAAAGTGGGAGGCAAACTGGACACTCCTTGGTACCCCTGTACTAAAGTGTTGTCATCTTAGTGTTTCAAAGATACTGGAGTGAGAGAGTTGGGTGTTGTGTTGTTGAGAGAAATAGTTGGTAAGATGAGAATGGTTGCATTGTTCTCATACACGGTCACATGGATTATGAACTAAAGTTTTATTAATGTCATCTTTACTGTTTTATAATGTGAACTCATTTCTATGTTGTTAACCTGTTGAATAATGAGACTAGGAATTAGAAAATAGTAAATGAGAATGTTTTACATTCAAGCATATGTTTTTAATACTCATCAGCTTTATAAAGCTGACAGCGTTGATGCGCCCTGGACATTCGTGTCTAGGCTTTTCAGGTTATGACCAGGCAGAACCATATGATTATGAGAACTGAGAACATCTACCCGAAGAGGAATTTGTTATTCTATGTTTTAAGTTATGAACTAAATTTGTAATAAGGATGACTATAAATGATAATATTTTATTTCAAGGTGGGTTGTGCCTTTAGTGACCACGTGTTTGTAATAAGTTTTAATTTGGGAAAATTTTGTAGGCCTTGATTGCTCTTACTCTGATTATATTTATTATGTTGTTCGACGTTTGGGACGGAATCGATCCTTCAAACTATTGCGACCTACGAGTCCATAAAGGAAATTAAACGCTTTACATATGTATGCTACATCGGGGCGTGACAGGATTTAGTGGTATCAGAGCTAGGTTATCTAGTTTACCAGGCTCAGTTATTCACACCATAGATTAGTGACATAGATTAACTTTGGGTTTTTACTAAGCTACACAATCAAGTTAAGTCAAGTCTGATTTACCAAATTTAGGTTTATCGAACAACCAGGTTCCAGGTTTGAGTTGGTTAACACAGATTATCCTTAGTTGAGAACACGAAATTCAGGTTAGTTTCATCGTAGAGACAATTGTATAGTTTTGTCACATCGACAAGAATGTTAGCAGTCGCCAAATATCCTCAGACGTATCCATTTAGAAATTAGCCAAGTTGGTTATGACATATGAAGTCCATATAGGCAGATAGTAGCCAAGTTCCTAAGAAGTTGAGTTAAGCCAAAGTCCTCATGGATAGCTTAAGCACTGACGAACTTCCTGACTTAAATCTCAAAATAGTCGGTATAGCCTACGGCCCAGAGTTTGGAAGGAGAATAAGAATACGATCTCTTTGCTATTGGACTATCCTAGTTCGAATACGTGTTTGGTGTATTATATATACTTGAATTACATTATGTATACTTTGATTTTATTGAATACTTATGTTATAGTATGAGTTTACTATATAGTAATATTAACCCGTTAGGCTGAACCTGTATGTAGGAGCATAGATGACCAAGTTGCCTCAGACAACCGAGAACCAATCAAGTGGACAATCCAAGCTGTTATCCCCAAAAGTCGATCCCAATGGCTAGGTCGGGTCACTTATTCTAAACTTTTGGGAGGTGGGTAATAGAGTCACCGTAGGTCAATTAGGAGATCACTTATTCGAGGGTTTTCTTGTGAAATCATCTGAACCACAGCAAGGCAAGAGGTGACTCCAGTTGAGAACAAAGGTACAAGCAGACCAAGCAGCCTCTGTGCTAATTGCAACCTACCAGGTCACATTTGGTATGATTGTAATGAAACTCAATGGATACAACACGGCAGACTGAGTCACCTCCGTATGGAAAAGATTGCACCAAAAGCAGAGAAGAAGAAATGGAAAACCAAGCCTCAGGTCTGTTTTAACTGCCAGATGCCTAAGCATTTTTCCAAAAGATGTGCTTTACCCAAGAGGATAACACAATGCTTTAATTGTGGCACCCCCGGTCATTTAGCTCGAGAATGCAAAACATCTAGGCGCATCTCTCAGTAATGTATAGTCTGTTACAACTGTGGTAAACCCAGTCACATCAGTAAGTACTACACTGCTCCTAGGCGAGTAACTTACGATCAGCAGGGTCAGACTCGCTTGAATGCTATTACTCTTGATATTGCTGGGCATGATGAGATGGTTTATGAAGAAAGGAACTATGAAGAAGCTCAGCCCGATCAGCAAGCAGTGGAAGGTACATTAACTCTGTTTAACTCCCATGTTAAAGTCTTATTTGATACTGGTGCTGCACTTTCATTCATATCTGTTAAGACTATTTGGAGATTGGGTATCCTACCTCACCGGTTAGAGAAATCTTTGAAAGCTACCTCACCCTTAGTAGCCACAGTCAAGTTAGGACATGTGTTTAAGGATTGTCCCTTATGGCTAGGAGACCGTGAAATCCGTCCAAGGTTGATTGTCCTATAGATGAAGGAGTTTGACATAATCTTAGGAATAGATTGGTTCTCTTATAATCAAGTGACGTTGGATTACGCGAGGAAGAGAATTATATTCTTTGACAATGGGAATCAATCCTTTGATTTTCAATGTAACCTTTGGGAGATATGTTCCTCACAAGGTGCTTAGCGAACATCGAAGTCGTCAGTACAGAGTTGCAAGTTCCATCTATATCTGTAGTCAAGGACTTCGAGGAAGTATTTCAAGACATTTTTGGTTTACCGCCTGAGAGAAGTATAGAGTTATGTATTGAGCGTATACCAGGTACCGTCCCTATTACCAAGGTTCCCTATAAAATGGCCCCCACCGAGCTGTCAGATTTGATGGAATAAGTTCAAGAGCTCAAGAATCTGGGCTTTGTACGTCCAAGTACATCGCCTTAGGGAGCACTAGTGTTATTCTTGAAGAAGGACGGGACAGTTCTATTGTGTATCGATTACAGAGAATTGATTCACGTGACTATCAAGAATAAGTATCCCTTACCTCGGATCAACGATTTGTTTGAACAATGTTCTCCAAGATAGACCTATGGTCGGGATACCATCAATTGAGGGAATGGAAGGAAGATATACCCAAGACTACTTTCAGAACCCGATATGGTCACTATGAGTTTTTGGTGATGCCATTTGGAATGACGAATGCCCCGATAATGTTTATGGATCTGATGAACAAAGTGTTCAAGCCTTATTTGGATCAATTTGTCATCGTCTTCATAGATGATATTTTGATCTATTCTAAGTCAGAAGAAGAACACGAACAACATCTACAGATCACGATACAGACAGTTAAGGACCACCACTTGTATGCGAAGTTCAGTAAGTGTGATTTCTGGTTGCAAGAAGTGAAATTTTTGGGACACAAGGTTTCATCCCAAGGAATCTCTGTGGATTCGTCCAAGACCGATGATGTATCAAAATTGGATTAAGCTGAGCAACCCTACAGAAGTTAGAAGTTTCCTTGGACTCGCTGGCTATTATCAGAGATTTGTTGAGGGATTCTCCAAGGTAGTAGTACTATTGACTGGGTTGACGAAGAATAATTTAAAGTTTTAGTGGATAGAGAAGCACGAGCGCGCCTTTTTAGAGTTAAAAGAGAGACTCACTACGGTGCTAGTACTAGCTATACCCAAGCCTGATGAGAAGTTCACTATCTTTAGTGATGCGTCATATCAGGGATTAGGGTGTGTACTTATGTAGGATGGGAGAGTTATTGCTTATGGATCTAGACAGCTGAAGTCGAATGAGTTAAACTACCCCACTCATGATATGGAATTGCCAGTAGTAGTATTCGGACTCAAGATTTGGAGACATTATCTCTATAGTGAGAAGTTTGATCTGTTCTCCGATCACAAGAATCTGAAATACTTGTTCACATAAGAAGAGTTGAACATGAGACAACACAGATGGATGGAGTTGATCAAAGACTACGACTTCACATTAAAATACCACCCTGGTAAAGCTAATGTAGTCGTTGATGCTTTAAGTCGACAAACTCATGAAACAATAGCCTCCTTGATGGTTAGAGAATGGAAAGCATTGGAAACGTTGACCGAGTTCGTTATACAGGGTGCCAAGGAAGGAAAAGGGTAAAATTGTGGATGTCTTATCGTACAGCCTATTCTTATCGATCGCATTATTGAAGCACAAAAAGAAGATGAAAAGTTCCAGACATGGTTTATTAAGATGTCAGAGAAGGATCCGACATAATGGAAGGTGGGAAGTGATGGAGGATACAGATGCAGAGATAGATTGTGTGTACCAGATTTTGAAGATTTGAGAAATGATTTTCTAAAAGAGGCACGTAAGTCAAAATATACAGTCCACCTAGGAGGGACAAAAATGTATAAGGATCTGAAAAGAAATTTCTAGTGGGAAGGTATGAAGAAGGACGTGGCCGCCGAATTTGTATCCAAATGTTTGACGTGTCAACAAATCAAAGCTGAACATTAGAAGCCCTTGGGATTGTTGCTACCCTTACCTGTTCTAGGTTGGAAGTGGGAGCACATCACCATGGATTTTGCTGTGGGATTGCCCAGTCTCAACATAATCATGATGCCATTTGAGTAATTGTGGATCGATTGACGAAATCGACTCACTTTATTGTTTATTGTATAACATATCCCGTTGAAAGAATGAGCCGAATGTATATACAACAAGTTGTGGGACTTCACAGTGCACCCATGTCGATTGTGTTAGACCGTGATGCACTCTTTACTTTAGGATTTTGGAAAGTTTGCAAGAAGTCATGGGAACCTCGCTCAAGATGAGTACTGCCTTTCACCCTCAGACAGATGGGCAGACTGAGAATGTTAATCAGATTATGGAGGATATGCTCAGGGCTTGTGTTATTGATTTTGAAGAATCTTAGGAGACACATTTTCCTTTGGTCGAGTTTGCCTATAACTATAGTTATCACACGAGAATCAGGATGGCTCCATTCGAAGCCTTATACGGACGGCCATGCCGATCTCCATTGTGTTGGGTAGAAGTGGGAGACACTAAATTATTGGGTAGAACGTGTTAGGAAAGTGGCTCATATACTCGAACTACCACCCAAGATGTCTGTGGTTCACAATGTGTTCCATGTGAGTATGCTGAGAAAGTACATACGAGATCCCTCCCATGTAGTTAGTTTCGACAATATTGAGACGAGTCATAACGTTTCTTACAAGGAGAGGCCCGTGAAAATTCTAGATCAGAGTATCAAGAAGTTGAGAAATAAGGACATTCCGTTGGTAAAGATTCAGTGGAATCACCATGACGAGAATGAAGCCTCATGGCAAGTTGAAGCTGAGATGAGGAAGAAGTACCCGGAGTTGTTTCATGACAAGTTAGTCTTGATTTCGGGGACGAAATCCTGTTTAAGGGAGAAAGGGTAACAACCTGCATTTTTATTTAATTATTTTTAATTTCGCATTTCCATGTTTAATTTGTATTACTGGTTTTATTTGAATTTCTCATGTTCTAAACTTAACTTTTTATTTTATTTCATTGTCAAAATTCTTTTTGGGGTCAAACTGCAATTTTATAAAATTTAGTTTGACCTATGTTGGATTTCCAAAATTATATTTCAAAACGGTGGAAATAATTTCTTTTGACTCAAGCAGTATTTTTATAAAATCAGAAAATCATTTCTCATGTTTGTAGACACCCTGATTTTGAGCAAACGTCGAATTTAAGGGAGTATTACCTCTAAGATCTGATGATGACAAACGCCAAACTAATCTAGGACTTCACAGGTGATTCAAGCTCTCCCAAAGCCTTTTTTTTAATTCAAGACAAAAGGAAAAAGAGAAGAAAAAGGAAAATAGAGGAAAACGACACATGGTGATGGCTGCAGCAATCACGGGTTGCCGCACGTGCGGCAATCTCTGGAGTGCCGTACGGCGTTTTGTGAATGCCGCAAATTTCACCAAATGCTGTGAAAATTGAAATTTCACAAAAAGACGGCAGTCCGTGGTGTGTACTGCGGCAGTCATTAAATGACGTTCCGGCAATCAGCGAATGTTGCACGGCAGACATTGAGTGCTGTAACGGCAGTTATCGAGTGCCACATTTTTGTAACCGCTAGTTGTAAAATAGCACATTCTATACCTTCAAAAAGGATGCCCGAAATTAGGGTTTTGCCCCTGAAATGGCTAGAATACCCCTCTAAAATCTGCCTATATAAGGAAGGTGTATATCCCGTTACAAAAGGGACTTGAAATTTGGAATGTTAGAATCCATATATAGATTCCTCCTCAAAAACTTTCTAAATTAAGATAGTAGTAGAGTTAGAAGAAAGAGCTAGAAGAAGAGTTTGATCATCATTTGGAAGGTCTTAAAGCAACCAAGGAGTTGAGGATAATTAGAGGTAAACTCTATGATGATTAGTTTATTTAGTAGCTCAATCACAATATTTAGAATCTCTTAAGATCTTTACACATTTTCAAAAACTCTCTTCCCACCCTATTTCATCACACACCACTAATATTGTGATTGAACTTGCATTTCATTGGTTTGGATCAAAATAGATTTGGGTTTAAAGCTTAAATAAATCTTGAAGTAGAACTTTGGTTTCTTTTCTTTTGATTATGTTTATTTCTTAAGATTCATAAGACTTTTAATGTCTTACTTGAATCTTTATACTTTAAACCCTTATTACTTTTATAAACTCATGATTTATGAGAGGATTAAGGTCGATGCTAGTATATTGAGTCAATGAGTCTAAACTTTTACCCATAGTTTGAATTAATTATTTTGAGATTTTATGAAGTTTACTCATACTTCATCAAAATCCATAAGTATAAGAGTACTTAGTCTCCAATGACCATCAAATGGTAGGAGAAGTAGTATGAGTCTAAGCCCATCTCCATGGTTTAGATTCTTTGTCTTGGGATTTTATAAAGTTTCTTCATCGTTCATTAAAATTCACAAGTTTAAGTGTCCTTAGTCTCCAATGACCATCAAATGGTAGGAGAAGTAGTTTGATTTAAGCCCAACTTCATGGTTTAGTAGTCGGGGTTAATAAACAAAGTTGAACTTGACAAATGGTGCAATGAATTCAATGACCACCTTTGATTAAGGATTTTTTATTTAAATAATGGACCATTGGAATTAAATGAAACCAACTGGAAAGTGGCAATAGCACAAAGTTTTAGCACTGTATTTTTTGCTTTAATGAGATTTTGTGTTTAGAGTGGTTTGGTCATGAGTTTTGTGAAGCAACAATAATCTGTCCAGAATTCAAGAACAGTAATACCTTTTTGAAATTAGTAAATCAGAGCATAACCAAGCATTTTTGACTTCAAATAATTTTTTCCATATAGTTTAATGTTTTAACAAGACCCCCTAAAAAGATTAGATCAATTTTGATTTTTTTACTATTTTTAGAAAATCATACAAAACTTCTGGACAGAGAGTTGGAAATTCCTGAGTGATGTCTAGTGTTTATTTTATTCTCAGAGATCTAACTGTTGGAACTTTGATTTTCTTTTTGGGTTGGAAACTAGACTCACAAAGATACCTTGTGACCAAAAACTATTAAGATCAAACCCTTGGAAGTATGCTTTTAAAATTCTTAAAGTTCGGGTTTGCTCTCTCGAATTTCTAGAATGTTGGGACAGATTTGGTAAACTTTGCCAATAATGGCTCAAATGGTATTTTCATGAGTTAAGGTTTAAACCATGTTTCAATAATGACTAATAATGCTTGAAATCAAAGTTTAGATGATCAAAATCAATAAGTATTTCATAATTTATTCTTATTCATGTATACATTCATCCATGTGGCTCGATTCTTGTAATTAGGATTCGTTGCTTTAGATTTAACTATATTTGATAGATTTAAGCTAGAGGCCTAGGATTGTCATTTGAATTTACATCTTGTATATTATATGGACTGACCTTTGTTTTGTAGCGCCGATGAGGTATGATCTCTCGACTCTCCCTTAGTATAATTATTCCTTAATTTCATTGATTTTTCGACCTCATGTGCGACTGTAGACACCCCGATTTTGACCGACCGTCGAATTTAGGAGAGCGTCACCTCCACATCCGATGATGATAAGGACCAAAAAGATCCGAAGTATTCCAAGCTCTTTAGAAAGTTCTCCAAACGCAATAAAATTTCACAGAAAGAAGGAAATACCAGGTATTTAGGAAAATTCAGGTATAAAACATCACTCTTGGAAAAGATCTTCAAATAAATAAGTTTTTTTTAAGAAAAAGGAGAGAAGAAAAGACCTAAAAGGGGAAGTTTAGCAGAAGCCGGCACACGGCAGTTATTTGTGGCACTCAGTGAGTGCCATACGACACTCACAGAATGCCGGAACGGCTCTCACTGAGTGTCGCCGATATTTTCTGACTGCCGTTTGCTTTAAAAGTCCGTATTTTGTGGTACAATACGTATATGTATGTGGATAAAAACAAAACACTAATAAAGTAAGGTTGACAAAAATGCAGCAATCAATAATTTGGCGCGGCTCTCAATAACTGCCGCGCGATAGTCATGGAATGCCGCAGCGACAGTCATCTAAGGCCGCAGCGGCATCCACTGACTGCCGCACAGGACTTTTGACTGCCACCCTGTGCAGCAGTCTGTCTATTTTCAGGAAGTACGTATTGTACCACCAAATGAGACATTTACACCTGTCTTTTACTCCGAATTCACTAAGAATACTTGGTAATTTTGTCTATAAAAGAGGGAGGATCTTCCTTGGGACAATGGACAAGAGGTAGCTACCACCACACCAACACATATTTTGAGAGAGAAAGGAGTGAGTTTTAAAAAATTAGAGAGAAGAGCTTGGAAGATCTTCAAAGGAGAAGCTTTGAGGATAGTTTGGAGGTGATCCACTAACCACAAGTTGTTTTTCGTCTTTCTTTTGAACCCCTAATCTTAAAACTACTTGGTCTTTTGATTAACTTTTTAGAAGTTTTATTAAGGAACTTACCAACTTTAATTGCCTTTTCTTTTAGTTTTTTTTTTCTTCTTTGTTCATACTTCTCTCTTGAGATTCTTGGAAGTCTTCCATACTTCACTTGAATCTCATGAGTTGAATCCCTTGACCCCATGTGAGCTTGTGCTCCCCATGAAAGCCAAGGTTGATCATCCTTTATATAGGAGCAAGTAAATGAATCTAAACCTCCACCATGGTTTAGGATTCTTTAACTTAAAGTTTCATGGAATCCCCTTTCATATTCCTTGAAAACCTATGAGTATTTAGCTATGTTTGCTTAACTCTCATGAGTATTAGTTATGTCTTCATCTCCAATGACCATCAAATGATAGGAGAAAGTGGTTTTGAGTCCAAGCCCCTCTCCATGGTTTAGATTCCTTATCTTGAGATTTCATGAAGTCTATTCATACTTCATTTGAAATCTACAAATATAAAGGTCTTTAGCCTCCAATGACCATCAAATGGTAGGAGAAAATGGTTTAGTTTAAGTCCAACTTCATGGTTTAATAGTTGGGGTTAACAAATGAAAGTTGAACTTGACAATGAAACAGTGGGTTCATAAACCGGTTTCGATCAAGGATTTTTAATTCGAAATCTAAACTTTGGAATCAAGTGAAACCAACGGGAGGGTGTCAATAACTCAAAGTTCTACCACTGTAATTTTTTGTTTCAAGGAGATTTCATGTTTAAAGTGGTTTGGTCATGAGTTTTGTGAAGTCACTACAATCTGCCCAGAGTTTCAGCACAGCAACACACTTTTGAAATAAGTAAAACGGAACCTTAATAAAGTATTTGTGACCCAAAATAATTTTTTCTAAGTAGATTAATGTGTTAAGAAATAACCCTAAAAAGAACAAAGCATTTCTGTTCCTTTTGCTATTTTTAAAAAATCGTGCAATAACTCTGGACAGAAGGTTGTAGAATGCTGAGTGATGTCTGGTTTTTGTCCAATTTCCGGAGATCCAACCGTTGAAACTTTGATTTATTTTTTGGGTTAAAACCTAGACACACAGAGGCATCTTGTGTCCAAAATTCATCAAGATCAAATCACGGGAACCATACTTTTTATTTCTTTGAAGTTATGATCTGCTCTCAGCAATTTTCAGAATTCTGCAAGTTTTAATCAAATTTATGAGTAGTGGCTTAGATGATATTTTCATGAATTAAGGTCCAAACCATGTTTCAATGATGATTAGTTGAGCTTGAATTCAAAGTTTAGATGATCTAAATCACCGAGTATTTTATAATTTATTCTTGTTCATGGATATATATTCATCCATATGGTTTGACATTTGTAATTAGGACTTAGTTGCTTTAGATTTAATTACATTTGATAGAATTAAGCTAGAAATTTAGGATTGTTATTTCTAACTTCATATCTTGTATATCAGGTGAACTAACCCTTTATTTTGTAGCGCTATCAAGGTACGACTTCTTGAATTCCTTTTGAGTTTATTGTAATTTCTTGATTTTACTGATTTTTCAACCTTATGCGCGACACATTAGAATTAGGTTCTTGCCTTACGTGTACATGTGATTAGAGACTTTTTTTTAGGATTTCCTTTTTGTTTGTATGCATTGCACGTTTAATATCGCTGCTGGATCCCGGGTAAATTCTCTTGTTCCCTATTGCATATCACATTGCTTGCTACTTGATATATGTGGCTTATGAATGATATTTTGTCATTAGCAATTTTACACCCATTTGGACGTGCTTTTGTAATGTATATGTACATATGTATTGATTGAGGGCATGCATAGATTAGTAAATTTGATTAAAAGGATGTTGAGTAGAGGCCTATCGCAAGATAGGATGAAAGAGGGTGTTTTAGTCCGACGGGCTCCTTCCTCTCTCATTCCATAATCCCCGAACCTACTTAATATCTGGTTTCTGAAAGATCAGTTTGCTTTAAAAATGGTTTCTTAATTTTCCTTTTAAAAATTAAGTAGCGACTCATTTGTTTTTGAATTCGAATTTTAAAAGAATTTTAAAAGAAAAGCTGTGGGTAAAAAGAAAGAAAAGATTGAGATATCCACAATCTGGCGACTCTGCTGGGGATCGACCCCAGAATCTCTGGTTTCGCAGACCAGAATTCTGATTTTGGGTTCACTTGAGGATTAGACTTGAAAGCATCCTTTTAATCAAATTAATTAATCTTTGTGTGCCTGTTGCATTTCACTTGCATGTCCAGCCAGTTGATTGCATGGAATTATGACCTTGGAGGCTCGGGGCAACCCGGTCGGTCAAGTCATCATGGGACCGTGTGATCACCCTTGATCTCGTACCATGATTTGGTATATTAAGCATCCTATCGGATGTGTGTCAAGGGTCCCTTATTTGACCAAAACCCGGCCTTTGCATGGTAGCTTCTATAGAACCTTTCGATCTTAGGAAATTAATTCTTGATTAGGATTATGTGCTAGGGAGTTTTGTATGCCCGTAGGGGATTATTTGAGATGATGATGATGCTTGCTTGATGCAAAATGTGTAATCTTTTAATCACCTTTTAGCAATTCCTTCTCATGTCTCACGACATTTGGGAGCATGCTGAATCTTGATTATAAGATTACATCTCTAATATCTTGTTAGCTAAGCATCATTGACCTTGTATGTATCCAAATTCATGAAAAGTACGGTGATAATCCGATCATGTGATCCTTCTACCCAAAGAATTTTAAATCCATCTTTAAAAGCAAACAGATTTTTGCCATCTTTATTCCAAAGTTTTCAATCGCTTTTTCAAAAAATCTCTGGAGTTCACTTTTTAAAAAAAAAAAAAAAAACTCCAAATTAATTACCTTTGTTAAGGTACATTTTCACATGATCATCTTCTAAGGAAAAATCCAAAATCTTGGGAATTGTTTTTGAAAAAATGCTCTTCAAATGAATTTTAAAGAAATCCAATCATCTTCATTGAGAAATGTTTTCACGTCAAAATTTTCAAAATCGTTGAGAATCATTTTTGAAAGATCTCATCATTTAAAGAAATGCTTTTCAAATGAATTTTGAATTTTTTTTAATATCCAACCTTTGAGAGGGTAGCGAGATCACAATGAGAGGAGAAATTAGCGCACTTGACATGGGTGAGGATCTTATGTGCTTATGTGTTAGGATTAGGATTTTCTCTTTTTTTGGCATATAGAGTAGGCACACACGCACACATGCATTGCATCCGCGTGACATATAAAAGGAGAGTTTTTTTAAAAATGTCTTTGTGTGATAAAAGGAAGATAAAAAGATTTTAAAAGGAAAAATTTCAAAATTTGCTGTAGGAGCGAAAATAGCATCTAGATCAAGTCAAGCCTGGTTTAGGGATCCCACGGCGAGGTTGGTAAGAAGAGAAGGCGCTAACATGACTGAGGAAAGAAACAACGAGGAAATGGTTGGGCTAAGAACACTGGTAGAACAACAAGCGGAGCAAATGAGGCGACAGGCCGAAAACATGAACCGCATGATGGGGATGATAGGAGAGTTGAATCGCCGACCACCACCTGTAATTCTACCTGTTATGGACCCACCTTTGGGAGGAGGGGAGGGAGATTGGTTTGATGATCAGGAGGCGCAATGGACTGGTGCACTACGGGCCAACAGAGACAGAGAGAAAGCTGAGAAGGAGAAGCTACTAACCGAGAAAATAGAGAAGTTGGAAAGGGTAATGCGCAAGGCTCGGGGAGTTGATACCTATCTGATGGAACTGGAGGGGTTGTATGACGGAGTACGTGAGACACTGCCTGTCAGGTTTAAGATGCCGATTTTTGACAAATTTGATGGGACCGACAATCCTCGCAGCCATGTAAGAATGTGTATTGGGGCTTTCCAACCAAGCGGCTTGAGCACAACCATGATGGCGGTCCTATTCCAACAAAATTTGACTGGAGCTGCTCTATCCTGGTATCTTACTCTCGAATCAAGCAAAACCAGGGTGTGGGAGGAAGTGATTAATGCATTTGTGGCACAATACGAGTACAATGAAGATTTGGATGTCACTGTCCGAGATTTGGAGACCACTAGGCAAGGGAACAAAGAATCATTCGCCGAATACCTGAGCAGATGGAGGGAAAAGGCAGCTAAAATGGTACAAAGGCCGTCTGAGAAGGACCAGATCCGAATGCTGATGAAGAATCTACAGCCACTGTACCAAGAAAAGATGAGATTCTAGTCGATCAACACCTTTGCTGAGGTTTTCGATGTCGGGACAAGGATAGAGGATGCGATCCAAGAGGGGGTGATCAAGAAAGAGGAGCAACCAAACCAGTACAGGAGGCCAAACTATGGATCCAACGGAGGACAGGCGGGGGGTCACTCTGGCCCCACCGATGTCAATGCACTAAATGGGCCAGAAAGGAAAATCGATATAGCACCAAGGAGATGAGGGGACAAAGCACCAAGGAAGTTCTCAGATTTGGGAGTGTCACTGTCAACTGCCCTCGATAGACTGTTAACAAAGGGACATCTCTGTCAATTGGAACCTCGACCCCTACCAAGTCCGCTTCCGCCAAATTTTCAAGGGGACCTCTTTTGCAAATTTCATCAGCAGAAGGGTCACTCAATGGATAGGTGTATGAGATTAAGGCACGAGATTCAGGACCTCATTGATAACAAGGTAATTTCAGAACCCCCCACCAAAGCTCTGAATGTCACTAGAAATCCGCTTCCGAATCATCGAGCTGTGCCACCACCACAGGGCCTTTATCTCTTGGGGATAGAAGAAGCAACCTTCGATCCGTCTAGGCTAATCACTAAGGTCGGGACACCAAGAAAGTCATACCAGCTACCTAAGGATTTGATGATCTGTGCTTTGGAGGATCAGCCGGAGAAGAGGGAAATAGGGCAGTCAGACTGGTGGATCCAAGGGAGTGACGATCGAGACGTGAGCCAGGTGGAAGACGGTCTTTGGTACGAAAGCGACGGAGAAACAGATGTGATGGAAGATACTGTGAAAGTTGATTCAAAAGTTGAGAATCTGTGGGCGGGGGAAGAAGTCAGTCATTTAACTTGGTCGGGCAGACACTTTGAACCACATGAGTTAGAGGAGGATCATCCGGGGAGAGATCTAGACAAAGGAAAAGGGAAGATGAATGAAGAAGAGGAAGAAGGCAGGGTTCTAAAGCAAATGAAGAAGACCCAGGCTAACATCACTGTTTAGGGGTTGCTGATTGCCTCCAAACGCCATAGGCAGGCGGTCCTAACCAAGCTGACATGTCTATCAACACCACCCCGGAGGACCTCATAGGGCTGATCGGCAAAATTCCGACTTTGGCTATTACCTTCTCGTCAAATGACTTGCCTCCGGGAGGGCCCGTTCGCAACAAACCATTATATGTCACTGTCGAATGCTTGGGGAACGTCGTGCTTGCTTGCCTGGTTGACAACGGGCCAGCCCTCAACGTGTGTCCCTTCCGAACGGCTAAGCGAATGGGCCTGTATGAGTCAACATTTACACCATCTGAGCAAAAGGTCAGAGCCTACGACAACACCCAGAGAACGGTCATGGGGATAGTCCTCCTTCGTCTCATTATCGGCCCTTTTGGAAAAGAAGCTGAATTCCAAGTCATCGACATCCCCGCTTCCTTCAACCTGCTGCTAGGTAGGCCTTGGTTGGACAGTTTGGGTGCTATACCGTCAACGATCCATCAGAAGGTTAAGTATGTCTGGGAGAATAAAGTCTGTGATATCCTCGGGGATAGCTGGGTTCGTTCGCCCAAAGCATCATCAAGCGCACCGATTCTAGAATTACAGCTGCAAGAAGAAGAAGCAAATGTGGGAGGATTCGAGTTCATCAACATGCTGGAAGAGGAAAAGCCAAGAGAGTTTCTACCGCTCCATTTTGATCAGTGTGCCAGTCTAGTGGTCGCAGGGATCATGAAGAGAATGGGTTTCTTTCCAGGATTAGGGTTGGGGAAGAACCTTCAGGGCCTGCCTGAGTTTCCAAGAATCCCTACTCAGACTCACACTCACGGCCTGGGGTACCAGCCGACAAAGAAGGAACTGAGGGCAAAGAAGAAGGCCGTCGATGCGCCACTAGACCCTTACCTAAAGACGCTCAATGGATATTTTATGAAGGAAGGAGAAGATTTCCCCTTCTGTGGCTTCCCAGAGCCATGGATGGACTAGAAAGACAAATGTCTAAAGCCAGGATTCGAGATATTTTTCTCCCATGAATTTTCCAAATACGAAGACCCGTTTCTTCAAATGTCTGAAAAGTCTGTTACCGTCAATGATTGGATTGGTGTACTAGATGGACCGATCATGTAGAACCTGTTGAGCGAAGGAGGGGTAAAAGCCGAAGGAAAAGGGAAAGAAGACAAGGGTCCGAAAGTCGAGGCTGAGGAGGGGAATGTTGAGGATGTGTTGGAAGAAGAGCCGAAGGAAGAAGAGGACGAACTAGAGGAAGAACCGGAAAAGGAAGAGAAGACGGAAACCGGGGGACTGCCAGGTTGTAACACTATGGAGCTCAAGCAGGGAGCCAACAAGGAGTGGGTCTTTGAGTCTAGTGATAAGTATCCCCCTCACCCAGAGTCTGTAATGGCCCAAATGAGGCGGCTTACTATTGCTATGTCTGTGGTAATCACTCCTAACAAAATCAATGAAAGTATGACTGATTCCGCCTACTCGAATGCCCTTAATGAATGTGATGAATGTGAAATACCTGATGAATTGCAAAAACTAGTTGAAAAAGAAAATGAATCTGCATGCAAAATCATAGAGAACACCCTAACAATTAATCTGGGAAATGAAGACAACCTTCAAAATGTTTTTATTGGCTCAACACTTAGCAATGAAGAAAGCAAAGAACTAATCAATCTATTGAATGAATTCAAAGATGTTTTTGCATGGTCTTATAATGATATGCCAGGTATTGATCCAGAAATAGTCCAACACCACATCCCCCTCTTTCCTAATTCAAAACCCATAAAACAAAAATTGAGGCGAATGAGGCCAGAATGGGCACTTAAAGTAAAAGAGGAGGTTGAAAAGCAATAAAAAGCTGGATTCTTGATGGTCACCGAGTATCCTGAGTGGATTGCCAACATTGTGCCTATCCCAAAGAAGGATGGTCGTGTTAGGGTTTGCGTTGATTTTCGAGATTTAAATAGGGCGAGCCCTAAAGACGATTTCCCGCTACCCCACATCGACGTGTTGGTTGATAACACTGCGGGACACGAGCTTCTATCTTTCATGGATGGATTCTCTGAGGATAGGGAGAAAACCACGTTCATCACTCCGTGGGGGACATATTGCTATAGGGTCATGCCGTTCGGACTCAAGAATGCAGGTGCAACCTATCAGAGGGCTGCCACCACTTTACTACCTGACATAATCCACAAAGAGGTGGAGGTATATGTGGATGATATGATTATGAAATCCAAAGAGAGGGGAGGACACCTAGAGGCTTTGAGAGAGTTCTTTAAGAGATTAAGAGAGTTCAAAATGAGGCTAAACCCACAGAAATGTACGTTCGGAGTCACTACTGGAAAGTTATTGGGATTTCTCATTACTCAGAGGGGAATAGAGGTGGACCCGACCAAGATAAAAGCCGTAGTCGAAATGAAGCCACCCAAAAATGAAAAAGAGTTGAGGGGGTTCCTAGGTAGAATACAATTCATAAGCCATTTTATCTCAAAGCTCACCATGACCTGCGACCCGCTATGTAAATTGCTCAAAAAAGGAGAGAAGTTTGAGTGGGATACCCTGTGTCAGAAGGCCTTCGATAAAATCAAGACTTACCTCCAAAACCCACCTGTCCTGTCACCGCCCTCACCAGGGAAGCCTCTGCTGCTGTATCTTTCTGTGACCGAGGATTCAATGGGATGCATGTTGGCCCAAGAAGGAGAAGAAGGACACGTAGAAAAGGCCATTTATTATTTGAGTAAAAGGATGACCGGATACGAGTTGAAGTACTCACCCTTAGAGAAAGCATATTGGGCCTTAGTCTAGTGCACCCGTCGCCTTAGGCATTATATGTTAGCCTTCCCCGTGATCTTAATCGCCCGAATGGATCAGCTCAAATACCTGTTTGAAAAACCCGCTTTGACCAGTAGGATTTCCCAATGGACCATGGTGCTAGCCGAGTTTGATATCAGATATGTCACCTCCAAATCTGTCAAGGGGAGAGCCATCGCCGAGTACTTAGCTGACTTCGCCGTGGAAACTAGGGAGAAATGAGAATTCAAGTTCCCTGATGAAGAAGTGATGGAGGTAAGAGAGGATTTGTGGAAGATGTATTTCGATGGGGCCGCCAACCAACTAGGTTACGGAGTCGGGGTCATCCTTGTGGCACCTGATGGAACCCCTACCCCACTGGCCATCAAGCTTAAGTACAACTCAACCAATAATATGGCAGAGTACGAAGCATGCATAGTGGGAATGGAGGCGGCGCTGGCCTTAAAAGTTGAAAAAGTTGATGTGTTCGGAGATTCCAATTTGATCATGTCCCAAGTGCAGGGAGATTGGAGGGTGAAACACGAAAAGCTGAGACCATACCATGACTATTTGGAGAGTTTAAAAGAATAATTCAGGAAGATATCATTCTACTACCTCCCCCGAGAGGAAAACCAATTAGCCAATTCCCTAGCAACCCTGGCATCAATGATACAGATCCCCTCAGGGGTCACGATGATCCCATTATCCATAGAAATCAGAAATAAGCCCTCATTTGAGACAGTCGCGGCCATAGAAGACGAAGGGGAAGTACCGTGGTATGTGGATGTGTGGAAGTTCATTAAAGAAGGAGAATACCCCGAAGGAGCCTCAGAAAAAGACAGAAAGGCGATTCGACGATTCACCACCCAATTTGTGATTTATGCAAATAAGCTATGGAAGAAATCCTACACCGGGTACAATCTGGAATGCCTATATGGGAAGGAAGCTAAGAATATAATGGAGGAAATACATGAGGGAGTGTGTGGGCCCCATATAAATGGGCACATGCTGGCAAAGAAGATCATCCGACAGGGGTACTATTGGACGACCTTGGACAAAGACTGTTGCGAATATGTTAGAAGATGTCACCAGTGTCAGATTCATGCAAATCTGATGCACACCCCGTCGTCACAGCTCTATAGCATGACCACCCCTTGGCCATTTTCTGTATGGGGGATTGATATCATTGGTGAGATAGTTCCGAAGGCTTCCAATGGGCACCGATACATAATCGTGGCAATCGATTATTTTACAAAGTGGGTAGAGGCAGCCTCGTATGCAACTTTGAAATCCAAAGACGTGGTGAGTTTCATCGAGAAAAACATAATCTGCAGGTATGGGGTCCCGAATGAGTTTATCTCCGATCATGGCAGTCATTTCCAGCGAGAGTTTATCCCGCTCCTGGAAAAGTATAAGATCACTCATCATCAATCATCCCCGTATAGGCCTCAGACGAATGGAGCAGTAGAAGCAGCAAATAAGGATGTTAAAGCAATCTTGGGGAAAACGACGGATACATACAAAGATTGACATGAGAAGCTGCCATTCGCACTATGGGGGTACCGGACCTTTGTAAGGACTTCTACGGTAAACTTTAAAATGAGTAATGCCTTATTCACTGGTTTACGGTATGGAGGTCGTTCTCCCAGTCGAGGTAGAAATACCCTCGATCTCTTAGGGTTTTGGCAGAGTGTGAGATCACCGAATTAGAATGGATACAAGGAAGGTATGAGGAGTTGATGTTGCTCGATGAGAAGAGATTGGCTGCAATAAACCATACTCGTGGATACCAGAAGAGAATAGCTCGTGCTTTCAACAAAAAGGTCCCCCCAAGGAAGCTTGCTGAGAGTGACCTAGTCCTCAAAGAACTGAAAGTGCCCGTTTATGACCCCAGAGGAAAATTCAAACCCAACTGGGTTGGGCCATACATTATAAAGACTCTCCTCTCTGGAGGGGCGGCCTATCTCATGGACCTGGACGGAGTTGAATTTAAGCAACCGATTAACCTCGATCACCTCAAGAAATACTTTGCTTGAAACCGTTTCTTTCAAAGCCTCCTACCTCGATGAACTACGCTTCGACCTGATTCCCGTTAGGGGATACGTAGGCAACCTACCTGGTTCGGTCACATTTAAAAAAAAAAAAGGACTGTGCTAAACTAGGGGCAAACTGGCGTTTGCCCAGAACCACTTCGAAGTCCTAAAGCTAGGGGCAAACTTCGTTTGCTATCCGAAGAACCCAGATATTTACCTAAGACCCATTTCTGGACCTCCTGGCCATCAAAATAAGTACTATAAAAAAACAAATGAGAATTCATGGTATAGAAGGAGTAAAGCTTTAAGCAAAAAGTAAAGTAAAGAGCCAAGTAAAGACATTGAAAGGAGAATTCTTCATAAAAGATTAATCGAAGGAGTGAGCACTTTGATTAAACATGTTAGAACTTTCCTAAAGATGACAACTCTTCTTGAAGAGAAAAATAAGGAAAATCACATTCAAAAGCGTAAAACGAGTAGGCAGGGTCTGTCAGAAAGTTTTGTAAAATGGAAAGCTTTTCCCTGTTTTCGTCTACTTTATTATGCATATGTCTGTCAAGCTCGTCTCGCAACCAAGGCCTGGATCTCTAGAAAATACTGGGCAGTAGGCACAGTCAGAGCAGGAATCCTCAGGCATGGAGCAGCCATCCTGCTATGCCAAGCCTCAATGAAAGCCTTCACAATAGAAGGGCGCAAAGTGGACCCCTTTGTGAAATCAGCAGTCACAGATTCAGTAGTATCCTGTAAAAGTCCAAATTGGCGGACCACCCGATCGGGAATGTAGAAAGTAGTAGCACGCAAGCCCGGCAGCCAGATGCCAGGTCGCCCAAGAAGACGTACAGCAATAGATCGATGAATCCACTACCGACAGACGCAGCAGATATCCCTGGAAGAGAGGCCCTGGAGCCAATTGAGCCATGCATCGACAGAGTGAAATAAGCTGTGAATATCCATACGATCGTAAGGAAGCGGCCCACGAAGATGGGAAGGGTGTATAAAGAGGTCCAAATGCTCCATAAGCCAAATTTGCAGAACAAAAGGTGCCCAGACAGATAAAATGGCCCCGGTAGCATAAGCATAATCCAGTCCTATCAGAGTCTCGCCGAGAACCAGCATGACTGCACTCTTCATCTCTCTTAAACCGCATGCAATGGGTATGAGAATGTCGAAGGACAATTAAAAGAGAAAGTAAGAAAGCATAGCAATCGATAGAGCGCTACGCCATATAACTTGATACCCGCTGTCGTAAGGATCCCCAATGGGAGCATAAATCGAGGAGAGGCGCTCAAAGTCGACCTGTCTGTCATGAATGAAAGAGCCCACGGCACCGCGGGATATATGGAGAAGAGCCGCCAAGTCCTGAACATACCCGGCTTGCACCGGAGGAACAGTCAGATCCGCGGAAGGGTCAGTATAAAGGATAGCACTGAATTCTTCAAACAAATGATAAATCTCTTGATGACTAAAATGGAAGACGTGGAGCGAAGGATCCCAACATTGGACAGCGGCTTGAAGCAAACTTTTGTTTAAAATCATTCATCGGAAGGAGAAGAGGTCGTTTAGCCTGAAACACTCAAAGTTAAGCTTATCAATACCAGAGAGGGTATCCATCCACGAGAAAAGGATTTGAGAGCTAACGGGGGCCATTTGAGAGAAGGGAGAGTGAAAGAAGGTAGTGTTTTGCAGAGTTTTGAAGAAAAGAGGGTAAAAATGGAGGTAGATCTGCCTGGAGTCAGGGCGGCATCCGGTAAAGTAGAACGGCACTCAACGAAGTGCCGCGCGGCAGTCCGTGAGTGCCGTTGCGGCATTTGCTGACTGCCGCTGCGGCACTCACCGAGTGCCGCTGAGACCTAACTGAGTGCCGTACCGAGTTTTTCGTTGGCCAGGGTCTGTTTTTTACACTTTCAGCCCACCTGCAAACAAAAAACTAGATAAAGAACAATAAAACGTGCGCATCATGCAGCACGTGCAACAAAGACCAATACATTCATTCATTCATTTCATCTACTTTCATTTCGCAATAAGAAAAAGAGATCAAAGCATTCAAAATTAAAATAAAGACGGGACCAAGCTATGGTCCCACGTACGGCAGGCAAGAGAAAATTTAGCATAATAAAAGGACCAAGCTATGGTCACACATACGGTGAATGAGCATAATGAAAAGCAGAAAATATAAAAGACATCCAAGTGCCTATCCTACCGGCTATCCTAAAGCCGCCATCAAAATAAAGTGTATGTCTATATACAAACATCTGAATAAAGTACATATCCTCCCAGAACACTAAAAAATAATAATAAGAAAAAAGCGGGATCAGCCTCGACCCCGGCCTCGAGCCTGACGGGTCACACGCCTGCAGGGCTCCTCCTCTGACTCTGTCCCGCCGCCCCCGCCGCTACCGCTGCCCCTGCCTCTACCTCCGATGCTGCCTCCACCGCTACCACTGCCTCGCCCCATGCCTCGTCCAGCACTGCCATCTCCAGGAGTGTCGCTGAGGGGAATGCCGAACTGCTGGAGCCGCTGCTGAAGCTGCCCCACCTGCTGGGACAGGACTCTGATCTCCTCCGCCTGAAATAAGAGAGGATGAATCTAGAAAGTGTTGAAAGGACAAATGAAATACTGAGAATAAAAGGATAAAGATCATACCTGGGCCCTCAACTAAGCCGCGGTAGTCGCCCGAGCTCCCTCAGCCTAAAAATAAGAACCAAGAATAAATATTAGTAAAAGGAGATGCAATCAAAGTTAAAGTAAAAGGCGGGGATAAGCTTCTTAGCATCCACTCTCGCCCGAGAACCCACTGCCGCACGCTGTGGGCATACGTCAAGCCCTCCTCTGCATAAGCGCGCGGGACGACGTCATAATGGAGAGGAATAGTAGCGGTGCCCTGTGAGAGCCGGGGGATCGTCATCAAGAAGGGCTCGCCGAACGAGACAGTTAACATGGTCCAATCCCATTCAGGTAAGGCAGGAGGACGAGCCGCAGTAGGAACAGGCTGCAAATAAAAATAAAACATAAATAAAGGATGAAAGAAAACTCGTAAAAGAATGAAGGAATCATTTACTCACCCGAGTCACTTCCATCAGAGGGAAGTTCGGCATCAGCTTAACGGCACGAAACGCTGGGTATCCGGTAGGGGAGTCCACAAAGTCATGGATACCCAAGCCCATCAAAGCAGCCGTGCGCTCGCTACCCTGGAGTGTGTCTATGGCTCTCATAGAGTCAGGAGGAGGGTATGGCACAAAGAATCCAGGGGCTGCCAGTGACTGCCTAGTCACCCTCTCTCCCAAGTACCACGCCTGGCCCTCTAGCCCATCAAGAAGTCGTCTCGTCGGGTCATATCAAGCCGACTCTCGGATCTCCGCGCGAGCATCAATAAGCACCCTAAGCCATGGCTTCCAGTGAACGTGCTGCTCCCTCAGGTTCGTCAGGAAGTTTCTGAATGAAACAAAATCATGGGCCCCAGTCTTCCGCCCGACTCTATCCTTCGCCCATTTCAGCCCCTGGGGCATGATGAGGGCGTCAACATCGCGTGTCTCAGGGGACATCATGCAGAGATACTCGTGGGACCAAATTTGTAATATACAAAAAAAAAGGGGGTTAGTCACGCAATTTAAATAAGTTTCTGAAAGTGTAATAAGCAGTGAAATATAGAAAAGGGTATACCTCCCACGCTCTCCAATAGCCACCAGTGGAGGCCAGCCTGTCCCGGGAAATATCGCCCATATGCCTGTACAAGATGGCTAACCCTGCGCCAGCCTAGTCATACTCATCGATCAAGTCCAGGTGCTCCAGGGACGCTACCAGGAAAATAGAGACCCGGTCACCCTTGGTGCTCAACAGAGAGCACCCCAGCATGTACATGAGAAAGCCGCGGGTCATCTACTAGTCGGCAAAACCCTGCTGACCCCTAAATGTATCCATTAACAATCGGAATGTGACCAAAGACTCCTCCGGGACCACTCCCAACAATGGCTCCACCTGGTCCCACTCCGTATCCGCCAGATACCGCAAATGCTCTCCACCAAAGGCAATCCCCGTAATCATCGAGAAGTCGAGCGGGGTCAGGGTCATCTCCCCAAAGTCAAAATGGAACGTGTTGGTGGTATCCCACCAACGCTCCGCTAAGGCATGAATCTGTCGGAGATCATTCGAGCTCTTCGTCAAGAGCTTGACGAAGTCCCCGAATCCAGCAGTAGTAACTAGACTCTTCACCGTTGGGTTCAGCTCCCTGAACCACTCAAAACAGTGGGCTAAACTCCCGTGCCCTTTCACCACGTCGGGCGGAAGCTGTAAAAGTTAAAACAAATAATAATAATTAGAAAAAATTTTCAGCAAAAGAAATAAAATGGTGAGAAGGGAACAGAACAAGTATGAATAAAGGATAAACGACTCAAAAAAAACATATAATAAAAAAAACAATGGTGCTTATACTCGTAAGAAGATGAATGAACTATTTGTTTCATGAACATGCATTACCCTCATGAGGATAAAAGAAGAAATGGAGTAAACGAATAAAAGAAGGGCGACTACAGCACTCGTAAGCATAAAAGTTGCATTGGTGAAAGGTGTACAAAGTTATGATTGAAATACATTACATTCGTGAGTACTAATGGAAAATAAAAAATAATAATAATAATAAATAAAACAAATGAACGACGAACTAAGCATGGGAATAAACGTGGTTCATTAGGGCGACAGTCGCATTGCACGAAAAGTATGGGAAGTTTCATCAGGCACCGTATTCATAAGAGGTAATGTAATGTCAATATGTTCATAATAGGATAATCTGAAAAGAGAAGTAACGAGTGAAAGCGAGTATACCTCTCGCTGAAGCGCTCGTGCCAACAAGTGTTGGCCCGTGTCCCGGAGTAAGAGTGTGGCGTCTGGATGATGAGTGGCCATATACTTGGCCTTCTTATTTCTCCCCGAACCGCTCGCCATAGTCTGTCAAAGAGAAAGAGAGATCCGCGCGTTTAATTCATGAAAAATCCAGAAAACAACGAAATGAAAGCGATTAACTGAGTTTTGATCGAGTAAAACTAACCTGAAAGTCCCTGTAGATCAATCCAAGCAAGAAAGGAGAAAAGAAAAATTTTCTCCACAGAAGAATCGAGCGAGGGAAGATTGAGAGAATGAGAAAAATGAATCGAAACCGCTGGTTTTTAGCCACTGCCGCTCAAACGCAGGACTCAGTTTTCTGTGCGCGGCAGTTGATGGACTGCCGGGCGGCACTCACCAAGTGCCGCAACGGCACTCCGTGAGTGTCGTACGGCAGTCAGCGACTGACGCGAGTTGGAAGCGTGTGCCGCGTTTAAGTCAGTTAAGAGATATTTTATTTCCCCCCAAGAATTCAAATCAGGTCCCAAAAATTGAACTTGAGTCCCCCAAAATTTGCCCTCACTGCACTTTTGGCCCCCGGGGTCGTTTTTAGGCTTAAATTGGCTACAAATTTCAAAAATATTTTCTCCAAATTTTGAAAATTAAGATAGATTCGAGCCTGTGGGCCCCGAATTTCTGAAGTTGAAACAAATTTGTGCCCGTGGGCCCCAGTTTTTGAAAATTAGGGTAAAATTGAACCTGTGGACTTTAGATTTTGAAAATAAAGATAAAATTAAGCCCGCGGGCTCTAAATTTCGAAAGAACTGGAATAGATTTGAGTCTGTGGGTTCCGAAGTTTTGATTACCCCTTTTTGAGAATATAACAGATTTATATTCTTGATCCACGTAACAGATTTGCGTTGATCCTTTGTTTTGAGAATGTAACGGATTTACATTCTCGGTTCTCGCAACAGATTTGCGTTAACCCTCATTTTAGGAATATAACAGATTTATATTCTCGATCCACGTAACATATTTGCGTCGATCCTATGTTTTGAGAGTGTAACGGATTTACATTCTCGGTTCTCGCAACAGATTTACGTTAACCCTCATTTTGGGAATATAACAGATTTATATTCTCGATCCACGTAATAGATTTGCGTCGATCCTTTGTTTTGAGAGTGTAACGGATTTACATTCTCGATTCTCGTAACAAATTTGTGTTAACCCTTATTTTGGGAATATAACAGATTTATATTCTCGATCCACGTAACATATTTGCATCAATCCTTTGTTTTGAGAGTGTAACAAATTTACATTCTCGGTTCTCGCAATAGATTTGCGTTAACCCTCGAAATAAAATCAAAAGCATCTTCATGACCCCCGTAATAGATTTTCGCATCAGTCAAGAATTAGATGATCTCCCCTGACTAACACGTCACGTAATGTGCGTCGTACGTAGGGAAGACATGATAAGCATGGCGCCTGCAAGACCAGGTCAATTCAGAAAATACCATTGCATAGCACTTGCATCACGACAGGATAGGTGCATTCATCCGTATGGTTACTTGTGCTTATGTATGTTTGGCTCCTGCCCGAACTACGTCTTGGTCTAATTCCTGATGGGATACGTAGGCAGCTCATCATCAAGCACGACCAAGTAGAGTCTTTGCTGCGCGCCCGATTTCTCTTGCAACGCATTTTGATTTTTTCCTAAAACCGACGGTTGGGTCAAAGGCCTGTCTTCACATAGGCTTTGACATTCACTTATGGGACACTGCCCCACAAGCTCTGTCAAAGAGGGGCAAACTGTAGACACCCCGATTTTGACCGACCGTTGAATTTAGGAGAGCGTCACCTCCACGTCCGATGATGATAAGGACTGAAAAGATCCGAAGTATTCCAAGCTCTTCAGAAAGTTCTCCAAATGCAATAAAATTTCACAGAAAGAAGGAAATACCAGGTATTTACGAGAATTCAGGTATAAAACATCACTCTTGGAAAAGATCTTCAAAAAAATAAGTTTTTTTTAAGAAAAAGGAGAGAAGAAAAGACCTAAAAGGGGAAGTTCAGCATAAGCCGGCACACGGCAGTTATTTGCGGCACTCAGTGAGTGCCGTACGGCACTCACAGAATACCGGAACGGCTCTCACTGAGTGCCGCTAATGTTGTCAATATCAAGATGTAAAGAGTGTACTTTACTTTTCTAAAGATTTGCAGTGTGGAAGTAAAGGTTGAACCCACAGAGATTGAATACTACGCACTTTAATTTTTAAAACCTAAATTTAGTTAATTAAGAAAAATGGATTTTGATTTGATTTTAATTAAACTAATAATAATAAAAGTAAATCTAAATTATGAAAGTAATTAAATATTTGTTTTTATAATAAGTTTAAGGAACCTAGGATTGCAAATCCACCACTAGCTTCATAATAAGGATATATATGCATTCAATTAGATTATTAAGTTGGATGATAATGGGGAATTATAGCTACAAGCCCAATTCCTCCGTCAAGAAAATAACTATGGTTCAAGCACCAACATAATCCATCTTCGGTTAGCAAGAATTATCCCACACTAAACTAGGGTTGTGGTATAATCCGTCTAATCTAGGCATGGACTATTCGGATACTTGATAGTACAATTCAATTTAAGCACCATTACATGTAAATAATCTAAACAAGCACAGCAAGCATAGATCATTGAGCACATCACAGTCAAAATAGATCTAAGACAAGAATAAACTTTGAAAGTAATGATTTAATCAATAAAATTACGATTTATTTATAAAAATCCTCTAAACATGTAATCATCATCCATACATAATAAAACTAAAAAGAAAAACATAAATAAAACCCTATTACTTGGCTAGGGTTTCATTAAAACCCTAGATCTAGAGTTTAGTTGGCCATATAATTGATGAACGGCAAGAGGTTGATGGAGGAGGCCATGGGAATCCTTGGTCTTCTTCTTCTTCTCCTTACTTTTCTCTCTTCAATGGCTGAAGTTTTTGTGTATATTGTTGTATATAGGATGTGTCTATTAATGACCAACCCTTAATTTGAAGTAAAATAGGATATATATATAGATTTTAGGCAAGTTTTGGAAGTTTTCCTAACCCGAATTGTACTAAAATTGCTATATTTTGCAATCTGGACGTAATTAGGCAGTTTCTTTTGCGTAGGAATCATCAGTAGAGTGAAATACGCAAGTTCCATTTTTGTATAGGTCGTGCGAGCGGGCCGCGCGAGCGTGATATTGGGACTTCGCGCGAGCGATTTTGGGATTTCGCGCGAGCGGGTCGAGCGCGCGATGTTGATTGTTTAGCTTCCTTTTGCTTGCTTTTTCACCCTGTTTAGCCTGGTTTACTTGATTTCTTCCAAAACCTGTCAGAAAATAGAAAACGAAGTAAAAATATACAAAAATAGAATAAAAAAGTACTAACAAACGCACGTTAAGGCATATAAATAGTATTTGTTTTCTCCCAATCACACCCCCAAACCTACATTTTGCTAGTCCTCGAGCAAAACTAAAAATAAAAATTAAAATTCTAATAACATACTACTCCATTTTCGCATGGATCGCGATTGCATTTAGCATATGCAATAAGCCTTTTAAACCTATAGGTGTCCCTAGTCGGACGAGTAAAGTCTAGTGAGGGTTCTCATCAACAAATTACCCACAACCATCTTTATTAACTTGTAAATTCAAAGAATTTTATTTAAAAATGAAAAATATAACAATCAATACTTCTTATCATAAAACAAAGATTTGAAATAGAATAACGAACGTAAAGAAACGTAATGAGACATCCACCTAAGTCATGAAAAACAATCTCAAGCACATGCATCGTATAAATCAATAGAATTCCTCATACAATTGCACGTGTGTGATATGGTAGTCAAATAAACACGCGCATGTCATGAACTTGGAATATACTTCGGATAACCAATTAACTATGTCTCGACTACGAATCTCACAATGTCAATTACACTCTCAAATGAAACGCTCAGAACATGTGTAAAGACTCTAAAATATGTGAGTAAAGGAAATATGTTTTCAAAATGAGAAATGCTCACATATGACTCGAAAAGGACGCATGACACGAAAGAATAGTAATCTCATGGATAGGATGTCAATAATCAAGAAAAATTAATCATTACCATTTTTTAATCCCCTTCCCATCATTTTCATATCCAAACAATGTTTCATAGGATCAAATAGGACTTTTCAAAGGTTGTAATGTGGCTCAGGCAGTGACAAAGGATAGAAATGATTCATTAGGTAGGTAATCTCATAATGGTAAAGGCATGTAAGATTTCTTTCATTTGTCTATTCCACCAACTTCATCTTTTCATATTTCTTTCCATATATATTTTTTTTCTCCTTCTGTTTCTTTTTCAAAGAGGGCCTAATATCATGTCCTATAGTTATATAGTTTTTCAACATTTACGACGGAAGATTATTTAGCATGGTAACAAATATTTTAACTTGACTATCAACCAAAACAAGAAAATGAGACTAAACAACAAGTTAATGCGCTTTTTCAATGAAATTCGACAAACACAAGATGTATTTATAACCCTCTAAAAAGAAAAGATAGGCTCAAAAGCTTACTGGGTTTAGTCTCCACCATCTGTTATCTAGAAATCCGAATCATATTATAGTTCACATCAGACATGTATTCAAGTGACTACGTGCAGTACATAGCTTTGTGTGCAAATCTATGATATAAAACTACGATTCGAACGATACATGACCTAAAACATTGCATCATGACTTCAGTAAATATTTAATCACATCTTCTCATGTTCATCATTCTATAACAATCATAGTTACATAACAAGAAGTATCAAATTGAGATTGCCAAAACGTCGGTAACATCGTTTATTTAAGCACAAATATTAAAAAAAATTTGAAAAATTGGTGCATATAATGTGCATGTGAGTGCATACCCCCAAACCTAAACCTTTCATTGTCCCCAATGAAACAATAAAATGAAAGAAAGGAAAATATGTAGAGAAGGAACGATAATACCTCGATCTTGACAAGCATAAACAGGTGAACCCAAAGGAAAATGGTAATAAAGTTGAATGTTACCTGTTGCTTCTTAATAAACAAACAAGATAATAAAAGCAATAAGAAACAAGTAATACAAAAGCACAAAATGAAAATAAACTAAACTAAAAGACTTTAACAAAAAAAAAATAAAAAAAAATTAATTGTAAAACAAAAGAAAACATAACCAGAATTATGAAAATAACAAACAACTCGATCTAAAAGTACCCAAAATGTAAACAGAAAAGCTAAAACTACTAGAACAGGTGTGTGGGAAAGGAATATAGAAAACAAAAGAAAAAAAAATCAGTAAAATGGGAAATCGCGCGAGCGGTCCGCGCAAGCGGCCGTCGCGCGCGCGAATCAAAATTTATTTATTTATTTATTAAATTTTTTTTTAATCTCGCGTGAGCGAGATCCCTCCCGCCCGCGATTTCAGGCGCGAGGAGAAGCTGAGAGCATAAATAAAGAAAAGCAAAGGAAAACGTCTAAGGGGCAAACTCGCGCGGGCGAACCGCGCGAGCGATACCTCGCGCGCGCGAGCCGCGCGATCGAGATGGCGATTTCTTGTTTTTCCTTTCTTTCAATGTAAATAGAATTAAAACAAATGAACTCCAACTCCCAAACCTGTCCAAAAACTCAAAAATAGACCAAAACGACCCAAAAATAGTCAAAAATCATTAAGACAAACGAAATAAAGCTTGGGTTGCCTCCCAAGAAGCGCTATCTTTTACGTCTTTAGCTAGACCGTTCTAGCTCAAGATTTATGGAGGCCGTAAATCGGACTGTGTACCCCTAAGGATATCAGGAAGAGTTCGGTGGTAAGTCAAAAGAATCTCGTTTTGGATTAATTTATTTGACGGATCATCCTTATTATGTTCAAATCAATTTTTCACCTTCCGAGTAAATTCCTCATTAGGGTCTGGTTTATTCAAATCCATCCGCTCATTATTCACTATATTATTCCCCTCACTCATATTTAGTTCTCTTTTAGGCTCAATATTCCGTCTTACCTCACATTTTGCCTCACATAGATAATTGTCGTCTTTAGGAGGTTGATCCATAGCATTAAATACGTTTAATTTTAAGTTCATGTTCCCAAATGACACCTTCATTACCCCCGTCCGACAGTTAACATGAGCGTTAGCAGTTGTTAAGAATGGACGGCCTAAGATGACAGGAGTGTGTTTCCTAGCATCTATCACGTGTTCGGTGTCAAGGACCATGAAGTCGACAGGATAATAGCATTTATCAACTTTAACTAAGACGTCCTCGACGATTCCTCTAGGTACTTTGACGGAACAATCCGCTAATTGAATAGTAGAGGCCGTAGGCTTAAGTTCACCTAGTCCTAGTTGTTTATAGACGTGGTAAGGTAAAAGATTAACACTAGCTCCTAAGTCAAGGAGAGCCCTATGAATGACCGTGTCACCTATGACACATGAAATAGTTTGCGTACCAAGATCCTTATACTTTGGAGGTGAGTGTTGAAAAATAGAACTTACTTTTTCTGTGAGAAAGACCTTTTTCAGAGAATGACTACACAATTTATGTTTTTGAGTGCATAGGTCTTTAAGACATTTAGCATAAGCGGGAATTTGTTTAATAGCATCGAGGAATGGAATATTGATTTTAACTTGTTTAAATGCCTCGAGTATATCTTCCATTTTTGACCCTTTCTTACACAAATGTGACGGTCCCTCAACATTAGGTGGAAAAGGTAACTTTGGAACATAGTTGGTTGGGACCGATTCTTTATCTTTCTTATTCCTATTCGTTTCCTCACCCTCCTTATTCGAGTTACTATTTATATTTTTCTCACTCGTATCCGGAATTTCAATAACTTCCTCTTCTCTAGGAGTCATCCTAGTCGAAATAGCGTTCATGCTCTCACTCGACCACCCTTTTTCTTATTGTCCCTTAGGATTTTGAACAGTTTGCACAGGCAACGTCCCCTCATTTCGACGACTCACTACAGTAGCTAGTTGTCCCATTTGGGACTCAAGCTTCGCAATGGATTGTGTATGAGAGTGCACTATTTGTGCTTGTGCTTGGACTTGAGTTTCTATGTTTTTAAGGGATGCCAACACCGTAGCCTCAAAAGCGTTATCCCTTGGAGGGTTAGGATTAGGAGGTGGGTGTTGGTATTGACTTTGTTGATATTGAGGTCGATATGTATTAGGAAAATTGTTCGGCATAGGATTATAGTTATTTCGTGGGAATTGTTGCATAAAATTAACGTGTTGCTCAACAAATTCTGGATATTGAGATGCAGAAGGACATGCAAAGATATTATATGACGGTTCAGAGCATAATGCACATACTTCTGAAGAAGGTGGATTGGACCTAATTCCCATCCTCATAAGTTGGTCAAGTTTTCTATTTAATTCTTGTATTTCAATTGATTGACCTGACTCAAACTTTACCTCTCGCTTAGGTCGAAGGTACCCCTCAGAACGTACCGACACGGCCTGATGCATCGAATTCTCACTCAACATTTCAAATATTTTCCAGGCCTCGTCGGTGCTTTTGTGTATGAAGGTACCCGCACAAACGGCATCGACGGTATTACGGACAGAGGGAATAAGTCCCTCGTAGAAAACTTGTACCAACTGCCACTTAGGAACCTGATGATGTGGACATGAGCGTAATAATTCTTTAAATTTTTCCCACGTGTCGTAAACTGTTTCCCCATCTTGTATCGCAAAATTTGTTATCGATTTTCTTATCTGATTAGTTCTTGTAATTGGAAAAAACTTTTGTAAAAATGCAGTATGTAATGCTTCCCATGTTTTTATAGTGTTTGGCTCCAAAGATTGGAGCCAATATTTAGCTTTGTCTTTTAAAGAGAATGGAAAGAGCCGTAATTTTAATTCATCATCAGTGAAATTTTGGATTTTTAAAGTAGAGCATATATCTTGAAAATCTCCTAAGTACTGATAAGGGTCTTTATTTAAACGGCCACGGAGTGACGGAAGTAGCGAGATGGTAGACGACTTTATCTCAAAGTGAAATGCCGTCGCCTCCGGTAATTCGATACCTGCTTGAGGCGTGTAAGTCGTAGGAATAAAATAATCTTTAAGCGGAGGAGGTGGAGGTATATTAGGATTATTTAAATTATTTTTGTTATTTTTGTCAGCCATTTTAATCGGTTCGATTTTAAAAGTTCGAGTTCTCCTTAACCGTTTAAGGGTACTTTGAATTTCGGCCTCAAACAACGACGACGGAATCGGTGTTGATTCATCGTCTTGTAACCTAGCTCTAGAAGCTTGGGTTGCAGACTTACTAATTCTTAAAGTACGTTCAAGTTCAAGATCGATGAAATGCAATTCAGGCTTATTTGAACGCGTACCAAACATAAACTTAAAAAAAATAAACTAAAAACAAAAACTGACTCAAATAAAAAAAAGAAATAGCAATCACGCAACTAAGATAACAAGCACTCAACTATTGTGATGCATGTAAATTATCCTGTAATATAGTGACTGCGTCAAGCCCAACGCCCCGGGTTTCCTAGCTAATGCAGTGCAATTAACCCTAAACTAATGCAACTAGTGTGTCACAGCGCCCTGACTTACAGTGGTTTAAGGCGAGTTTCACAAGAAGCAATTTACTTGATTTTTTTTTTTTTTGATTTGCGTAAGCTCCTTTGGTGTGATTAGCTAATCCACTCGGAAAAGTTAGAATTTTGACGACTCGAGAAACTACAAAATAAAATAAAAAATGTTAGTAACTCAAAACAAAAAAAAAAAAAACCTAATCTAATATTTACGAATTAACTAAACTAAGATTCTAAAACTAAAGGTAGTAATGCAATCCCCGGCAACGGCGCCAAAAATTGATTTTGTCAATATCAAGATATAAAAAGTGTTCTTTACTTTTCAAAAGATTTGTAGTGTGAAAGCAAAGGTCGAACCCACAGGGATTGGTTAACTACATCGACTTAATTTTAAAACCTAACTTTAGTTAATTATGAAAACAGATTTTGATTTGATTTTAATTAAACTAATAATAATAAAAGTAAATCTAAATTATGAAAGTAATTAAATATTTGTTTTTATAATAAGTTTAAGGAACCTAGGATTGCAAATCCACCACTAGCTTCATAATAAGGATATTTATGCATTCAATTAGATTGTTAAGTTGGATGATAATGGGAAATTATAGCTACAAGCCCAATTCCTCCGTCAAGAAAATAACTATGGTTCAAGCACCAACTAATCCATCTTCAGTTGTCAAGAAAATAACTATGGTTCAAGCACCAACTAATCCATCTTCAGTTAGCACGAATTATCCCACACTAAACTAGGGTTGTGGTATAATCCGTCTAATCTAGGCATGGACTATTCGGATACTTGATAGCAGAATTCAATTTAAGCACCATTACATGTAAATAATCTAAACAAGCACAACAAGCATAGATCATTGAGCACATCACAGTCAAAATAGATCTAAGACAAGAATAAACTTTGAAAGTAATGATTTAATCAATAAAAGTATAATTTATTTATAAAAATCCTCTAAACATGTAATCATCATCCATACATAATAAAACTAAAAAGAAAAACATAAATAAAACCCTATTACTTGGCTAGGGTTTCATTGAAACCCTAGATCTAGAGTTTAGTTAGCCATAGAATTGATGAAGGGCAAGAGGTTGATGGAGGAGGCCATGGGAATCCTTGGTCTTCTTCTTCTTCTCCTTGCTTTTCTCTCTTCAATGGCTGAAGTTTTTGTGTATATTGTTGTATATAGGATGTGTCTATTAATGACCAACCCTTAATTTGAAGTAAAATATGGTATATATAGATTTTAGGCAAGTTTTGGAAGTTTTCCTAACCCGAATTGCACTAAAACTGCTATATTTTACAATCTGGACGTAATTAGGCAGTTTCTTTTGCGTAGGAATCATCAGTAGAGTGAAATACGCAAGTTCCATTTTTGCATAGGTCGCGCGAGAGGGCCACGCGAGCGCGATATTGGGACTTCGCGCGAGCGGATCGTGCGAGCGATTTCTTGGATTTCCCCCGAGCGGGTCGCGCGCGCGATGTGGATTTTTTGCTTCTTTTTGCTTGCTTTTTCACCCTGTTTAGCCTGGTTTACTTGATTTCTTCCAAAACCTGTCAGAAAATAGAAAATGAAGTAAAAATATACAAAAACAGGACAAAAAAGTACTAACAAACGCACGTTAAGGCATATAAATAGGATTTGTTCTCTCCGGATCAGCCGCCGACATTTTCTGACTGCCATTTGCTTTTAAAGTCTGTATTTTCTGGTACAATACGTATATGTATGCGGACAAAAACAAAAAACTAATAAAGTAAGGTTGACAAAAATGCAGCAATCAATAATTTGGCGCGGCTCTCAATAAGTGCCGCGCGGTAGTCATGGAATGCCGCAGCGGCAGTCACCTAAGGCCGCAGTGGCATCCACTGACTGCCGCACAGGACTTTTGACTACCGTCCTGTGCAGCAGTCTGTCTATTTTCAGGAAGTACGTATTGTACCACCAAATGAGACATTTACACCTGTCTTTTACTCCGAATTCACTGAGAATACTTGGTAATTTTGTCTATAAAAGAGGGAGGATCTTCCTTGGGACAATGGACAAGAGGTAGCTACCACCACACCAACACATATTTTGAGAGAGAAAAGAGTGAGTTTTAAAAAATTAGAGAGAAGAGCTTGGAAGATCTTCAAAGGAGAAGCTTTGAGGATAGTTTGGAGGTGATCCACTAACCACAAGTTGTTTTTCGTCTTTCTTTTGAACCCCTAATCTTAAAACTACTTGGTCTTTTGATTAACTTTTTAGAAGTTTTATTAAGGAACTTACCAACTTTAATTGCCTTTTCTTTTAGTTTTTTTTTTCTTTGTTCATACTTCTCTCTTGAGATTCTTGGAAGTCTTCCATACTTCACTTGAATCTCATGAGTTGAATCCCTTGACCCCATATGAGCTTGTGCTTCCCATGAAAACCAAGGTTGATCATCCTTCATATAGGAGCAAGTAAATGAATCTAAACCTCCACCATGATTTAGGATTCTTTAACTTAAGGTTTTATGGAATCCCCTTTCATATTCCTTGAAAACCTATGAGTATTTAGCTATGTTTTCTTAAGGCTCATGAGTATTAGTTATGTCTTCATCTCCAATGACCATCAAATGATAGGAGAAAGTGGTTTTGAGTCTAAGCCCCTCTCCATGGTTTAGATTCCTTATCTTGAGATTTCATGAAGTCTATTCATACGTCATTTGAAATCTACAAATATAAAGGTCTTTAGCCTCCAATGACCATCAAATGGTAGGAGAAAATGGTCTAGTTTAAGTCCAACTTCATGGTTTAATATGGGGTTAACAAATGAAAGTTGAACTTAACAATGAAATAGTGAGTTCATAAACCGGTTTCGATCAAGGATTTTTAATTCGAAATCTAACCGTTGGAATCAAGTGAAACCAACGGGAGGGTGTCAATAACTCAAAGTTCTACCACTGTAATTTTTTGTTTCAAGGAGATTTCATGTTTAAAGTGGTTTGGTCACGAGTTTTGTGAAATCACTACAATCTGCCCAGAGTTTCAGCACAGCAACACTCTTTTGAAATAAGTAAAACGGAACCTTAATAATGTACTTGTGACCCAAAATAATTTTTTCTAAGTAGATTAATGTGTTAGGAAATCACCCTAAAAAGAACAAAGCATTTCTGATCTTTTTGCTATTTGTAGAAAATCGTGCAAGAACTCTGGACAGAAGGTTGTAGAATGCTGAGTGATGTCTGGTTTTTGTCCAATTCCTGGAGATCCAACCTTTCAAACTTTGATTTCTTTTTTGGATTAAAACCTAGACACACAGAGGCATCTTGTGTCCAAAATTCATCAAGATCAATCCACGGGACTCATGCTTTTAATTTCTTTGAAGTTATGATTTGCTCTCAGCAATTTTTAGAATTCTGCAAGTTTTAATCAAATTTATTAGTGGCTTAGATGATATTTTCATGAATTAAGGTCCAAACCATGTTTCAATGGTGATTAGTTGAGCTTGAATTCAAAGTCTAAATGATCTAAATCACCGAGTATTTTACAATTTATTCTTGTTCATGTATATATATTCATCCATATGGTTTGACATTTGTAATTAGGACTTAGTTGCTTTAGATTTAATTACATTTGATAGAATTAAGCTAGAAATTTAGGATTGTTATTTCTAACTTCATATCTTGTATATCATGTGAACTAACCCTTTGTATTGTAGCGCTATCAAGGTACGACTTCTTGAATTCCTTTTGAGTTTATTGTAATTTCTTGATTTTATTGATTTTTCAACCTTATGCGCGACACATTAGAATTAGGTTCTTGCCTTACATGTAGATGTGATTAGAGACTCTTTTTTAGGATTTCCTTTTTGTTTGTATGCATTGCACGTTTAATATCGCTGCTGGATTCCGGGTAAATTCTCTTGTTCCCTATTGCATATCACATTGCTTGCTACTTGATATATGTGGCTTATGAATGATATTTTGTCATTAGCAATTTTACACCCCTTTGGACGTGATTTTGTAATATATATGTACATATGTATTGATTGAGGGCATGCATAGATTAGTAAATTTGATTAAAAGGATGTTGAGTAGAGGCCTATCGCAAGATAGGATGAGAGAGGGTGTTTTAGTCCGACGGGCTCCTTCCTCTCTCATTCCATAATCCCTGGACCTAGTTAATCTCTGGTTTCTGAAAGATCAGTTTGCTTTAAAAATGGTTTCTTAATTTTTCTTTTAAAAATTAAGTGGCGACTCATTTGTTTTTGAATTCGAATTTTAAAAGAATTTTAAAAGAAAAGCTGTGGGTAAAAAAAAGAAAAGATTGCGATATCCACAGCGACACATTATAATTAAAACATGCCTTATGTGTATATATGACTAGAGACCTTTTTATTAAGATTTCAACTTTTGTATGCATTGCACGTTTAAATTTTCGAGGTTGGACCCCGGGTAAGTTCTCTAGTTTTCTATTTTGCATATCATATTGCTTGCTAAATGAACTACTTGGTTTTGAATGATATTTTATTTTTAGCAGTTTTACACCATTTTGACATGCTTGTGTAATGTATATTTATATCTACGTATTAGTTGAGGGCATACTTAGATTAATAGTTTGATTAAAAGGATGTTGAGTAGAGGCCTATCACGAGATAGGGTGAGAGAGAGTGTTTTAGTCCGTCGAACACCTTCTTCTCTCATTCCATAATCCCAGACCTTGTTAATCTCTGGTTTCAAAAAAAGATCGGTTTCCTTTAAAGATGGTTTCTTAATTTCCCTTTTAAAAATTAAGTGGCGACTCATCATTCTTGAATTTAAAATTGAAAAAGGTTTTAAACAAAAGCTGTGGGTAGGAAAAATGCGATATCCACAATCTGGCGACTCTGCTAGGGAATGAATCCAGAATCTCTAGTTTCACATACCAGAATTTCTAATTTTGGGTTCACTCGAGGATTAAACTTGAAAGCATCCTTTTTATCAAATTAATTAATCTTTGTATGCCTGTTGCATTTCTGATGTTGTCAATATCAAGATATAAAAAGTGTTCTTTACTTTTCAAAAGATTTGTAGTGTGAAAGCAAAGGTCGAACCCACAGGGATTGGTTAACTACAGCGACTTAATTTTAAAACCTAACTTTAGTTAATTATGAAAACAGATTTTGATTTGATTTTAATTAAACTAAAAACAATAAAACTAAATCTAAACTATGAAAGCAATTAAAAGTGTTTTAAATAATGTTTACGGGAACCTAGGATTGCAAATCCACCACTAGTTTCATAATAGGAATATTTATGAATTACTTTAGCTTATTACGTTGGATGATAATGGGGAATTGTAGCTACAAGCCCAATTCCTCCGTCAAGAAAATAACTATGGTTCAAGCACCAACATAATCCATCTTCGGTTAGCACGAATTATCCTATACTAAACTAGGGTTGTGGTATAATCTGTCTAATCTAGGCATGGACTATTCGGATACTTGATAGCACAATTCAATAAAGCACCATCACATGTAAATAATCTAAACAAGCACAGCGAGCATAGATCATTGAGCACATCACAGTCAAAATAGATCTAAGACAAGAATAAATTCTGAAAGTAATGATTTAATCACTAGAAGTACGATTTATTTATAAAAATCCTCTAAACATGTGACTGTCATCCATACATAATAAACCTAAAATAAAAACATAAATAAAACCCTATTACTCGGCTAAGGTTTCATTGAAACCCTAGATCTATGATCTAGCCGTCCATGGAAGTGATGGATGGCAAGTAGTTGATGGAGGAGGCCATGGAAACCCTTGGTCTTCTTCTTCTTCTCCTTGCTTCCCTCCCTTCAATGGCTGGAAGTATGATTGTAGAATGTGTGTATAATAATTGCCAACCTCAAAATTGAAGTAATTTAGGATATATATAGAGTTTACACAAGCTTTGGAAGCCTTCCTAACCCGAAACGGACTGAAACTGATGTAATTTACATTCTAGACGTCATTCAGCAGTTTCGTTTGCACAGGAGTCTTCAGTATACTGAAATACGCAACTTTGATTTCTGTACGGATCGCACGAGCGCGACATTTAGGACTTCGCGCACGCGGATCGCTCGAGCGATTTTGGGTTTCTCGCGCGAGCGATTCTCGATTTCTCGCGCGCGCGACTTGGCTTTTTCAGCTTCTTTCTTTATGCTTTTTCATCCTGTTTAGCCTGGTTTAGGTGATTTCTTCCAAATCCTGTCAAAAACTAGAAAACGAAGTAAAAATATACAAAAACAGGATAAAAAGGAGCTAACAGATGCTCGTTAAGGCGTATAAATAGGATTTGTTCTCTCCCGATCACACCCCCAAACCTACATTTTGCTAGTCCTCGAGCAAAACTAAACTAAAAACTACTAATAAAAATCTATTCCATTTTCGCATGGATCACGATTGCATTTAGCATATGCAACAAGTCTTTTAAACCTCTAGGTGTCCCTAGTCGGACGAGTGAAGTCTCATGAGGGTTCTCGTCAACAAGTTACCCACAACCATCTTTATTAACTTGTAAATTTAAAAAGTTTTATTAAAAAAAATGAAAACAAACACATTCAATACTCCTTATTATAAAACAATGATTCGAAATAGAATAATGAACAAGAAGAAACGGAATCAAACGTTCACTTATGTCCTGAAAAACAATCCCAAGTACATGCATCGTATAAATCAATAGAGTTTCTCATAAAATTGCACGTGTGTGATGTGGTAGTCAAATGAACACGCGCATGTCATGAACATGGAATATAACTCGGATAACCATCCAACTATGCTTCGACTACGAATCTCACAATGAATTACACTTTCAAATGAAACACTCAAAAACAGGTGTAATTTTTCTAATATATGTGAGTAAAGGAAATATATTTTCAAAACGAGAAATGCTCACATATGACTCGAAAAAGATGCATGACACAAAAGAATAATAGTCTCATGGATAGGATGCCAACAATCAAGAAAAATTAATCATTACCATGTTTTAATCCCCTCCCATCGTTTACATATCAAAACCATGTTTCCTAGGATCAATTAGGACTTTTTAAAGGTTGTAACATGGCTCAGGTAATGAAAAAGGATATACTAGGTAGGTAATCTCAGAATGGCGTTGTAAGGCATGTTCGATTTCTTTCATTCTTCTTCTCTACCAACTTTCTCTTCTTTCATTCTCTTTTCTCATTCATTTTTTTTTCAACCTTCTTCTTTTTATTTTGTTTTCTTTTCCTTTTTCTTTTCTTGCTTCTCAAATGATTATTCATTGAATACCAAGCAACTACCCCAATAGCATCTTATTTTCTTCTTCTTCTCAATCAACACATCGCCTTAATACTACTAAAAGTTGATCACTCTTCCAGTGGTATACTCCAAGTTGATCAAGTTGGAGCTTTTAAAGAGGATAATGGTGAACAAAGAAAAAGAGGCATTGTAACGGCTCAAAGGGGCGAACTAAGGAAATTTTATCTTTTATCGATCAACAGTAAACAAAGAAGGGCCTAAAATCATGTCCTATAGTTATATGGTTCTTCAATATTTACAATGGAAGATTATTTAGCATGGTAACAAATATTTTAACTTGACTATCAACCAAAACAAGAATAATGAGACTAAACAACAAGTAGATGCGCTATTTCAATGAAATTCGACAAACACAAGATGTATTTATAACCCTCTAAAAAGAAAAGATAGGCTCAAAAGCTCACTGGGCTTAGTCTCCACCATGTGTTATCTAGAAATCCGAATCATATTATAGTTCACAACCAACATGTATTCCAATGACTACGTGCAGTGCATAGGTTTGTGTGCAAATCGATGATATAAAACTATGATCCAAACAATACATAACTTAAAACGTCATATCATAACTTCAGCAAATGTTTAATCACATCTTCTCTTGTTTACCATTCTATAACAATCAAAGTTATTTAACAAGAAGTATCGACTTAAAATTGCAAAAACGTCGGTAACATCGTTTATTTAAACACAAATCAAAAAATTTGAAAATTGGTGTGCATAAAATAATGTAATGTGCATACCCCCAAACCTAAACCTTTCATTGTCCCCAATGAAATAATAAAATGAAAGAACGGAGAGTAGGTAATGAAGGAACGATAGTACCTCGATCTCGGCAATCACAAACAGGTGAAGGTATAAGAATATAGCGATAAAGTTCAATTGCTCCAAATGGAACCACCTGTTTATACTAGATAAAAAAAACTAACAAAAGAATATAAAAAGTAAATGAAACCTAAATATGGAATATAAAGCTAAAAACTAAACTAAACTAAACTAAACTAGCAAATGGAAAAGAAATAAAACGAAACAGTATAAATGTAACAAGGAAAACAACAAACACGAACTAAACTGAACCAAATAAACAAAAACAGAAAAGAAACACAAATAAAATAGGTAGGGGGAAGGATATGGAAAACAAAAGTGAAAAAAACAGGAAAATGAGGAATCGCGCGAGCGGTCCGCACGAGCGGCCGTCGCGCGCGCGAATCCCAAGTTTTTTTTTTTTTTTTTTTTGAAAATCGCACCAGCAAGGTTCCTCGCGCCCGCCAAAACAGGCGCGAGAAAAACCTGAGGGCTCAAATAAAGAAAAGCAAAGAAAAACATCTAAGGGGCAAACTCGCGCCAGCGGGCCGCGCGAGCGACGTCTCGCGCGAGCGGGCCGCGCGCGCGAGAAGATTTTTTCCCATTTTTTGCTTAAAATTATGTATATAATATTAAAATAAATTAATTCCAACCCCCAAACCTATCCAGAATGTCCAAAACAGACTCAAAAACGACCAAAAATAAGAAAAACGAACGAAATAAAGCTTGGGTTGCCTCCCAAGAAGCGCTAACTTTTACGTCTTTAGCTAGACCGTTCTAGCTCAAGACTCACGGAGGTTGAAAATCAGACTTTGTACCCCTAAGAATATCAGGTAGAGCTCGGTGGTAAGCAGAAATCACGTCGCTTCGAATTAATTCAATCGACGGTTTGTCAGTATGTTCAAATCGATTTCTTACCTTCCGAGTAGATTCAGCATTAGGGTCTAAGGTATTAGGGTTCATCCACTCATCATCCGCTATATCTTTGTCGTTACTCACATTTATTGCTTTGTTAGGCTCAATATTCCGTCTCACATCACATTCTGCCTCACATAGGTTATCGTCGTCTTTAGGAGGTTGATCAGCAGCATTAAAAACATTTAATTTTAATTTTATATTCCCGAACGACACTTTCATCACCCCTGTTCTACAATTGACACGTGCGTTGGCCGTGACTAAGAATGGACGACCAAGAATAACAGGAGTGTATTTTCTAGCATCTAGCACTAGTTCGGTGTCAAGGACCATAAAATCAACGGGATAGAAACATTGATCAACTTTTACTAGGACGTCTTCGACGATTCCTCTAGGTACTTTGACGGAACGATCCGCTAATTGAATAGTAGCGGCCGTAGGTTTAAGTTCACCTAATCCTAGTTGTTTGTAGACATGATAAGGTAAGAGGTTAACACTAGCTCCTAAGTCAAGGAGAGCCCGATGAATGATAGTGTCACCTATGACACATGAAATCGTAGGCGTACCAGGATCCTTATACTTCGGAGGAGCGTGTTGAAAAACTGAACTTACTTTTTCCGTGAGGAAGACCTTTTTAGGAGTATGACTGCGTAATTTGCGCTTTTGTGTGCATAGGTCTTTAAGACATTTAGCGTAAGCGGGAATTTGTTTAATAGCATCGAGGAAAGGAATATTAATTTTAACTTGTTTAAATACCTCGAGTATATCTTCAACTTTCGACTTTTTCTTTGTAAGATTAGACGGTTCCTCAACATTAGGTGGATATGGCATTCTCGGAATATAATTTGTTGGGACCGGTTCATTTTCTTTTCTACTTTGATTCACGTCCTCACCCCTCTCTTTATTAGAGTTGATGTTCATATATATCACATTCTCATTCTTATTAGGGGTTTCTATCACCTCCTCTCGTGTAGTCATCCTATTTGAGACGGCGTTTACTTGTTCATTCGACCCCTTAACCTCATATTGTCCCTTAGGGTTTTGAATTGTTTGACTAGGCAACTTCCCCTCGTTTCTACGACTCATTGTATTCGCTATTTGTCCCATTTTAGACTCAAGCTTCGCAATGGATTGTGTATGAGAGTGCACTATTTGTGCTTGTGCGTGGACTTGAGTTTCAATATTTTTAAGAGATGCCAACACCGTTTCCTCAAAAGCGTTAGTCTGTGGAGGATTAGGGTTAGGAGGTGGGTGTTGGTATTGATTTTGTTGATATTGGGGTCGATAAGTGTTAGGAAAATTATTCGACCTAGGAGTATAATTGTTTTGTGGGAATTGTTGCATAGCATTTACGTGTTGCTCCACAAATTCGGGAAACTGAGATGCCGATGGGCATGTAAAGATATTATGAGATGGTGCAGAACACAATTCACATACTTCGTAAGGAGGTGCGGTTGTCGCTTGATTCATTGTCATAAGGCGGTCAAGTTTTTTAGATAATTCTTGAAATTCTATTGAATGACTCGACTCAAACTTTACCTCTCTCTTAGGTTGATTAAGATATCCCTCAGAACGTACTGACACAGTCTGATGCATCGAGTTCTCACTTAACGTTTCAAAAATTTTCCAGGCCTCATTGGCACTTTTGTGTAGGAAGGTTCCCGCACAATCGGCATCGACGGTATTCCTAACAGAGGGAATAAGCCCCTCGTAGAAGACTTGAACCAATTGCCACTTGGGAACCTGATGGTGTGGGCACGAACGTAATAATTCTTTAAATTTTTCCCACGTGTCATAAAGAGTCTCCCCATCTTGCATCACAAAATTAGTTATATCTTTTCTTATCTTATTTGTACGCATAATAGGGAAAAACTTTTGTAAAAAGGCGGTGTGTAAGGCTTCCCATGTTTTTATTGTGTTTGGCTCAAGTGATTGAAGCCAATACTTCGCTTTGTCTCTTAAGGAGAATGGGAAGAGCCGCAATTTTAATTCATCATTATTTAGGTTTTGTATTTTCAAAGTAGAGCATATACCCTGAAAATCCCCTAAGTGTTGGTAAGGGTCTTCATTTAGACGGCCATGGAATGATGGAAGTAGCGAGATGGTAGACGACTTTATCTCAAAGTGAGATGCTGTCGCCACCGGTAATTCGATACCAGCTTGTGGCGTGTACGTCGTAGGAATAAACTAGTTTATAAGTGGAGGAGGTGGCGGTATATTAAGATTATTCATAATAGCTCCATTGTTATTTTGGTTGTTTTCGTTATTATTTCCAATGTCTGCCATTTTAATTGGTTCTATGTTATTAAAGTGTGGTTTCTTTAGTCTTGTAAGAGTACTACGTATTTCGGACTCAAATAAAGACGTTGGTTTCGGTGTCAAATCGTCGTCTATTAAAAACCGTGTTCTAGAAGTTAAGTTTGAAGACTTGTTAAGTCTTAATGTACGTTCAAGTTCAGAGTCAAAAGGTTTTAATTCCGGTTTATTTGAACGTGTACCTAACATAAACTAAAAGAAAGTAAACTAAAAACAAAAATTGACTCAACTAAAAAAAACAAATAGCAATCACGCAACTAAGATAACAAGCACTCAACTACTGTGATGCATGAATATTATCCTGTAATGCAATGACCGCGTCAAGCCCAGCGCCCCGGGTTTCCTAGCTAATGCAGTGCAATTAACCCTAAACTAATGCAAATAGTGCGTCACAGCGCCCTGACTTACAGTGGTTTAAAGCGAATTTCAAAAGAAGCAATTTGTTTAATTTTTTTTTTTTTTTTTCGCGTAAGCTCCTTTGATGCGCTAAGCTATTCCTCCCGAAAACGTTAGAAATTTGACGACTCGAGAAACTACAAAATAAAAAGAAAAGTTAGTACTCAAAATAAAACAAAAAATAAGAAAAGAAAACCTAATCTAATATTTACGAATTAACTAAACTAAGATTCTAAAACTAAAGGTAGTAATGCAATCCCCGGCAACGGCGCCAAAAATTGATGTTGTCAATATCAAGATATAAAAAGTGTTCTTTACTTTTCAAAAGATTTGTAGTGTGAAAGCAAAGGTTGAACCCACAGGGATTGGTTAACTACAGCGACTTGATTTTAAAACCTAACTTTAGTTAATTATGAAAACAGATTTTGATTTGATTTTAATTAAACTAATAACAATAAAACTAAATCTAAACTATGAAAGCAATTAAAAGTGTTTTAAATAATGTTTACAGGAACCTAGGATTGCAAATCCACCACTAGTTTCATAATAGGAATATTTATGAATTACTTTAGCTTATTACGTTGGATGATAATGGGGAATTGTAGCTACAAGCCCAATTGCTCCGTCAAGAAAATAACTATGGTTCAAGCACCAACATAATCCATCTTCGGTTAGCACGAATTATCCCACACTAAACTAGGGTTGTGGTATAATCCGTCTAATCTAAGCATGGACTATTCGGATACTTGATAGCACAATTCAATAAAGCACCATCACATGTAAATAATCTAAACAAGCACAGCGAGCATAGATCATTGAGCACATCACAGTCAAAATAGATCTAAGACAAGAATAAATTCTGAAAGTAATGATTTAATCACTAGAAGTACGATTTATTTATAAAAATCTTCTAAACATGTGACTGTCATCCATACATAATAAACCTAAAATCAAAACATAAATAAAACCCTATTACTCGACTAGGGTTTCATTGAAACCCTAGATCTATGATCTAGCCGTCCATGGAAGTGATGGATGGCAAGTAGTTGATGGAGGAGGCCATGGAAACCCTTGGTCTTCTTCTTCTTCTCCTTGCTTCCCTCCCTTCAATGGCTGGAAGTATGGTTGTAGAATGTGTGTATAATAATTACCAACCTCAAAATTGAAGTAATTTAGGATATATATAGAGTTTACACAAGCTTTGGAAGCCTTCCTAACCCGAAACGGACTGAAACTGATGTAATTTATAGTCTAGACGTCATTCAGCAGTTTCGTTTGCACAGGAGTCTTCAGTATACTGAAATACGCAACTTTGATTTCTGTACGGATCGCGCGAGCGGACCGCGCGAGCGCGACATTTAGGACTTCGCGCGCGCGGATCGCGCGAGCGATTTTGGGTTTCTCGCGCGAGCGATTCTCGGTTTCTCGCGCGCGTGACTTGGCTTTTTCAGCTTCTTTCTTTATGCTTTTTCATCCTGTTTAGCCTGATTTAGGTGATTTCTTCCAAATCTTGTCAAAAACTAGAAAACGAAGTAAAAATATACAAAAACAGGATAAAAAGGAGCTAACAGATGCTCGTTAAGGCGTATAAATAGGATTTGTTCTCTCCCGATCAATTTCACTTGCATGTCTCGCCAGTCGATTGCACAGAACTATGACCTTGGAGGCTCGGGGCAACCCGGTCGGTCAAGTAATCAAGGGACTGTGTGATCACCCTTGATCTCATACCATGATTTGTTATATGAAACATCCTATCGGGTGTGTGTCAAGTGTCCCTCATTTGACCAAAACCTGCTTTTGCATAGCACATTCTATAGAACCTTTCGAATCTTAGGAAATAAACTTTTGATTTATGTTATATGTTAGGGAGTTTGTATGCCCGAAAGGGATTCCCTGAGATGATGACAATGCTTAATTGATATAGGATGTGTAACCTCTTAATCACCTTTTAGCGAATCCTCTTTATGTCTTATGACATTTGAGAATACACCGAACCTTGATTATAAGATTACATCTCTTATATTATGATTAGCTAAGCATCATTGATGTTGTATGTATCTGAATTCAGGAAAAGTACGGTAATAATCCGATCATGTGACCCTGCTACCCAAAGAATTCTAAATCCATTTTTAAGCAGACAAGATTTTTTTTTTTGCCATCTTTACCCCAATGTTTTTCAGGAAATCACACTTTCAAAATCTTTGGAGCTCACTTTTGATTAAAGCTCCAAATTAATCTTGGTTACAATATATTTTCACATGATTATTTTCAAAAAATAAAGTCTTGGGAATTATTTTTAGAGGAATGCTTTTCAAAATGAATTTCGAAGCAAAATTACAATCCAACCACCTTTGTTAAGGAATGTTTAACATCCCTATTCTCAAAAGAAATTCTCGAGAATTGCTTTTAAAATATTTTGTCTTTCCAAATGATTTCTAAAGGGGGTAATATGGATCACAAAGAGAGGTAAAATTAGCGCATTTGACATGAATGAGGATTTTATATGCTTATGTGTCTATTTGCTAGGATTAGAATTTTTTCCTTTGTTTTGCATATAGAGTAGGCACACACGCACACTTGCATATGCATCTGTGTGACATATAAACCATTCGTAGAACCTTCTTACCAAGATGAAAATGTAAGAAAAAGTTTTTGAAAAAAACTATTAAAATTCTTTTATAGGACAAAAATAGCATCTAGTTCGGGCACGATTTGGTTTTGAGGTCCCACAACAAGGTTAGTAAGGAGGAACGACAAAGAAATGGCAGACGAAGGAAACGATGGGGAAGTAGCAGAGTAAAGGACACTGGTAGAACAATAAGCAGAACAGATGAGGCAACATGCTGAGAATATGAACCGAATGATGGTCATGATAGAAGCAAAAGCACGCCTGCCACCAGTCGTGAATCCACCAGATAACGATCTGCTAGTTAGGGAAGAAGGTTGGTATGACAACCTAGAGATGCCAAGGGCTGAGGTTCCTAGAGCAGAATGGGAAAGGGTCGAAAGGGAAAAGACTGACAAAGAGAGGATAATGACCAAGAAGATCGAGAAGTTAGAAAGGGTGATGCGTAAGGCTCAAGGGTCGACACTTATCTGATGGAGTTAGAAGGGTTGTACGATGGGGTCTGTGAAACACTGCCTGTTGGATTCAAAATGCCGTTCTTTGACAAATTCGATGGGATAGGAAATCCTCGCAGTCATGTAAGAATGTGCATCGGGGCTTTCCAATCGAGTTGGCTGAGCACTACCATGATGGCTGTCTTATTTCAGCAGACTTTAACTGGGGCCGCTTTATCCTGGTACCTCACTCTCGAGCCAAGAAAAACTCATGTTTGGGAAGAGGTGATCAAAGCATTTTGGTATAGTACGAGTACAGTCAAGACTTGGATGTCATAGTCCGAGACTTGGAAACCACTAGGCAGGGAAACAAGGAGTCATTTACTGAGTATTTGAGTAGGTGGAGAGGAAAAGTAGCTAAGATGGTGCAGAGGCCGTCCGAGAAAGATCATATCTTAATGTTAATGAAGAACCTTCAGCCTATTTACCTAGAGAAAATGAGACTCCAGTTGATCAACACTTTTGCTATGGTTTTTGACGTAGGAACAAGGATAGAGGATGCGATCCAAGAAGGGGTAATCAAGAAGGAGGAACAACCGAATTGATATAGGAGGCCAAATTACAGGTCGAATGGGAGACATTCGGGGGGTCACTCTGGCCCCATCGATGTCAACGTGTTAAGTGGACCGGAGAGAAAGTTTGACATAACACCAAGAAGAGGAGTGGACAAATAGCCGAGGAAATTTTTAGATTTGGGGGTATCACTATCAGCCGCCCTTGAAAGGCTAATAGAAAAAGGGCATCTTCGTCCGTTGGAGCCTCGACCCCTACCAAGTCCACTTCCACCAACCTTTCGAGAAGATCTCTATTGCAAATTTTAACAACAGAAGGGTCATTCTACGGATTGATGCACAAGGCTAAGGCACAAAATCCAGGACCTAATTGATAACAAGGTGATATCAAAGCCACCTGTCAAGTCTCCTAATGTTACTAGGAATCCGCTGCCAAACCACTGAAGCTGGGACACCAACGAAGCCTTATCATATACTGGCAAATTCGATGATCTGTTCTCTGAGGGATCAATTCAGAATATGTGGAGAGGGAACGATAAAGCAATTAGATTGGTGGGACCAAAAAACTAGCAACACCGATGTGCGTCAGGTGGAAGATGACCTGTGGTACGGGAGCGATGGAGAAGGAGTAAAGGAAGAAAGCTTGAAAGTTGTTTCCGAAATTGACAATCTGTGGGCAAAAGAAAAAGTCAGTCATCTAACCCGGTCAGGGAGACACTTCAAACCACATGAGCTAGAGGAGGATCACCTAGGGAGAGAATTGGATAAAGGGAAAGGGAAAATGAATGAAGAAGAGGAAGAAGATAGGGTTTTGAAGTAAATGAAAAAAAATCAGACTAACATCATAATCTGGGGTTTATTAATCGCTTCTATATGTCACAGGCAGGTAGTCCTAAATGCTTTGAACCAATCTAATGTTTCTATCGACACAGCACCACAAGACCTCGTAGGAATGATCAGTAGGATTCTAACTCTGGCTATTACCTTTTCATCATATGACCTACCTCTGGGAGGGCTTGTTCACAATAAATCGCTATATGTCACTGTTGAATGCCCGGGAAACATCGTGCTTGCTTATCTTGTTGATAACGGATTTGCTCTAAACGTGTGTCCGTTCTGAACAACTAAGCGCATGGGTTTGGATGAATCAATGTTCATACCATCTGAGGAGAGGGTGAGAGCATATAACAACACTCAGAGGACGGTCATGGGGATAATTCTCCTTCATCTCGCTATCGGGCCTGTGGAAAATGAAGCCGAATTTTAGGTCATTCACATTCCTGCTTCTTTCAATTTGTTACTAGGGAGGCTATGGTTAGACAGTCTGGGTGCCATACCATCTATAGTTCATCAGAGAGTCAAATGTGTTTGGAAAAGCAAGGTCTGTGATATTCTCAGGGACAGTTGGATTCGTCCGTCTGAAGCTTCGTCAAGCACACCGATTCTAGAGGAATAATTTCAAGAAGAGGAGACAGGTCTGGGGGGGAGGGGGGGGTTCGAGTTCATTAACATGTTGGAGGGAGAGAAACTGAGAGAGTTCCTGCCTCTGTATTTTGATCAGTACACAAGTCCTTTGGTCGTCAAAATTATGAAAAAGATGCGCTTCTTCCCAGGTATGGGATTGGGCAAGAATCATCAAGGCCTGTCGGAATTTTTGAGAATCCCTACTCAGAGTTACACTCATGGCCAGGGTTATCAACCATCGAAGAAGGAGCTAAGAGAGAAGAAGAAGGCAGCTGACGCACCATTGGACCCTTATATGAAGACGCTCAATGGATACTTTGTGAAGGAAAGAGAGGATTTACCGTTTTATGGCTTCCTAGAACCATGGGTGGATCAGAAAGACAATTATTTGAAGCCACGGTTTGAGATCTTCTTCCCCCACGAATTCTATGAGTATCAAGAACCATATCTACAGGTGCCCGTGAAGTCAGCTACTGCTAAAGATTAGATTGGTGTGGTAGATGGCTCGGTCATGAAGACCCTGTTGGGTAAAGAAAGCACGCAAACCAAGGGAAAAGGCCAAAAAGGGGTCGCAAAAGACAAGGTTGAAAAAGAACATGCTGAGGGATTGGTAGAAGAGGTGCAAGACGAGGAGAGTGACATAGAAGAGCCGAAAAAATAAGTGATGGAGGAGATTACCAAGACAGGGGATCGGGAGGAATGCTTCATCACCGATCTGGGAGGAAAAAGCAAGAAGGAATGAGTTTTTAAGTCTAGTGATAGGTATCCACCACACCCAGAGTCTGTAATGGCCCAAATGAGGCGTCTTTAAATTTCCATGTCTGTTGTAATTGCTCTAAAGAAAATCAATGAAAGTATGACTAATTCTGCCTACTGGAATGCGCTTAATGAATGTGACGAATGTGATGATCATGAAATACCAAATGAATTGCAAAAAATAATCAAAAAAGAAAAAGAATCTGCATATAAAATCATTGAGAACACTCTAACGATCAATCTAGGAAATAAAGATAATCCTCAAAATGTTTTTATTGGCTCTACACTTAGCAAAGAAGAAAGCAAAGAATTAATCAATCTATTAAATGAATTCAAAGATGTTTTTTGCATGGTCTTACAACAATATGCTAGGTATCAATCTAGAAATAGTCCAACATCATATCCCCCTCTTTCCCAATTCAAAACCTGTAAAACAAAAAATGAGGCGAATGTGGCCTGAATGGGCACTCAAAGTCAAAGAGGAAGTTGAAAAGCAATTGAGAACCAGATTCTTAATGGTCACCGAGTATCCAGAAATGGATCGCCAATATTGTGCCTATCCCAAAAATGGACGGTCGTGTTAGGGTCTGTGTCGACTTTCGGGATCTGAACAAGGCCAACTGTAAGGACAATTTTCCTTTACCTCACATTGATGTGTTAGTAGACAACACAGCGGGACATGAACTCCTATCTTTTATGGATGGGTTCTCAGGGTATAACCAGATTCTAATGGCACCCGAGGATAGGGAGAAAATCACTTTCATCACACCATGGGGCACATACTGCTATAGGGTGATACCATTTGGGCTCAAAAATGTGGGTGTAACTTACCAGTGGGCCACTACGACGTTGTTGCGTGATATGATCCATAAGGAGGTAGAAGTGTATGTGGACGATATCATTATGAAATCTAAAGAGAGGAAAGGACACTTGGATGAGTTGCGAAAGTTCTTCAGAAGGTTAAGAGAATGTAGAATAAGGTTGAACCCTCAGAAGTGCACCTTCGGGGTCACTACCGAAAAGTTGTTAGGATTTCTCATCACTCAGGGAGGGATAGAGGTGGACTCGACCAAAATAAAGGCCATAGTTAAAATGCAGCCACCCAAGAACGAGATAGAGTTAAGGGGATTTCTGGGTAGAATACAGTTCATAAGTCGTTTCATCTCAAAAATCACCCTAACCTGTGACCCTTTATTTAAGCTGCTTAGAAAAAGGAGAGAAGTTCGAAAGGGATACCTTATGCCAACAAGCCTTCGAAAAGGTCAAAACCTATCTTCAAAACCCGCCTGTTTTATCACCACCCTCACCTAGAAGACCTTTACTACTGTACCTGTCTGTGTCCAAAGATTCGATGGGGTGCATGTTGGCCCAAGAAAGGGAATAGGGGCACGTGGAAAGAGCCATTTATTATTTGAGCAACAGGATGACCAGATACGAGTTGAAATACTCACCCTTGGAGAAAGCATGTTGGGCCCTAGTCTGGTGTACCCGTCGTCTTAGGCATTATATGTTAGCCTTTCCTGTAATCTTGATCTCCCGAATGGACCCACTTAAATACCTATTTGAAAAACTTATTTTAACTAGTAGAATCTCCCGGTGGACCATGATGTTGGCTGAATTCAACATCAAGAACGTCACTTCCAAATCCGTGAAAGGGAGAGCTGTTGCTGAATACCTATCTGACCTTACCATAGAATCCAGAGAAAGAGGTGAGTTTCAATTTCCAGATGAAGGGGTGATGGGGATAGAGGAAAACTTATAGAAAATGTACTTCGATGGAGTAGCCAACTAACTGGGCTACGGGTTGGAATCATCCTTGTAGCACCAGATGGGACTCCAACCCCTTTAGGTGTCAAGCTTAAGTACAACTCAACCAACAACACGGCATAATATAAGGCGTGCATAATTGGACGACTCGAGAAACTACAAAATAAAAAGAAAAGTTAGTACTCAAAATACAACAAAAAATAAGAAAAGAAAACCTAATCTAATATTTACGAATTAAATAAACTAAGATTCTAAAACTAAAGGTAGTAATGCAATCCCCGGCAACGGCGCCAAAAATTGATGTTGTCAATATCAAGATATAAAAAGTGTTCTTTACTTTTCAAAAGATTTGTAGTGTGAAAGCAAAGGTCGAACCCACAGGGATTGGTTAACTACAGCGACTTGATTTTAAAACCTAACTTTAGTTAATTATGAAAACAGATTTTGATTTGATTTTAATTAAACTAATAACAATAAAACTAAATCTAAACTATGAAAGCAATTAAAAGTGTTTTAAATAATGTTTACGGGAACCTAGGATTGCAAATCCACCACTAGTTTCATAATATTTATGAATTACTTTAGCTTATTACGTTGGATGATAATGGGGAATTGTAGCTACAAGCCCAATTCATCCATCAAGAAAATAACTATGGTTCAAGCACCAACATAATCCATCTTCGGTTAGCACGAATTATCCTACACTAAACTAGGGTTGTGGTATAATCCGTCTAATCTAGGCATGGACTATTCGGATACTTGATAGCACAATTCAATAAAGCACCATCACATGTAAATAATCTAAACAAGCACAGCGAGCATAGATCATTGAGCACATCACAGTCAAAATAGATCTAAGACAAGAATAAATTCTGAAAGTAATGATTTAATCACTAGAAGTACGATTTATTTATAAAAATCCTCTAAACATGTGACTGTCATCCATACATAATAAACCTAAAATAAAAACATAAATAAAACCCTATTACTCGGCTAAGGTTTCATTGAAACCCTAGATCTATGATCTAGCCGTCCATGGAAGTGATGGATGGCAAGTAGTTGATGGAGGAGGCCATGGAAACCCTTGGTCTTCTTCTTCTTCTCCTTGCTTCCCTCCCTTCAATGGATGGAAGTATGGTTGTAGAATGTGTGTATAATAATTGCCAACCTCAAAATTGAAGTAATTTAGGATATATATAGAGTTTACACAAGCTTTGGAAGCCTTCCTAACCCGAAACGGACTGAAACTGATGTAATTTACAGTCTAGACGTCATTCAGCAGTTTTGTTTGCACAGGAGTCTTCAGTATACTGAAATACGCAACTTTGATTTCTGTACGGATCGCGCGAGCGGACCGCGCGAGCGCGACATTTAGGACTTCGCGCGCGCGGATCGCGCGAGCGATTTTGGGTTTCTCGCGCGAGCGATTCTCGGTTTCTCGCGCGCGCGACTTGGCTTTTTCAGCTTCTTTCTTTATGCTTTTTCATCCTGTTTAGCCTGGTTTAGGTGATTTCTTCCAAATCCTGTCAAAAACAAGAAAACGAAGTAAAAATATACAAAAATAGGATAAAGAGGAGCTAACAGATGCTCGTTAAGGCGTATAAATAGGATTTGTTCTCTCCCGATCAATTTCACTTGCATGTCTCGCTAGTCGATTGCACAGAACTATGACCTTGGAGGCTCGGGGCAACCCGGTCGGTCAAGTAATCAAGGGACTGTGTGATCACCCTTGATCTCATACCATGATTTGTTATATGAAACATCCTATCGGGTGTGTGTCAAGTGTCCCTCATTTGACCAAAACCTGCTTTTGCATAGCACTTTCTATAGAACCTTTCGAATCTTAGGAAATAAACTTTTGATTTATGTTATATGTTAGGGAGTTTGTATGCCCGAAAGGGATTCCCTGAGATGATGACAATGCTTAATTGATATAGGATGTGTAACCTCTTAATCACCTTTTAGCGAATCCTCTTTATGTCTTATGACATTTGAGAATATGCCGAACCTTGATTATAAGATTACATCTCTTATATTATGATTAGCTAAGCATCATTGATGTTGTATGTATCTGAATTCAGGAAAGGTACGGTAATAATCCGATCATGTGACCCTGCTACCCAAAGAATTCTAAATCCATTTTTAAGCAGACGAGAATTTTTTTTTGCCATCTTTACCCCAATGTTTTTTAGGAAATCACACTTTCAAAATCTTTGGAGCTCACTTTTGATTAAAGCTCCAAATTAATCTTGGTTACAATATATTTTCACATGATTATTTTCAAAAAATAAAGTCTTGGGAATTATTTTTAGAGGAATGCTTTTCAAAATGAATTTCGAAGCAAAATTACAATCCAACCACCTTTGTTAAGGAATGTTTAACATCCCTATTCTCAAAAGAAATTCTCGAGAATTGCTTTTAAAATATTTTGTCTTTCCAAATGATTTCTAAAGGGGGTAATATGGATCACAAAGAGAGGTAAAATTAGCGCATTTGACATGAATGAGGATTTTATATGCTTATGTGTCTATTTGCTAGGATTAGAATTTTTTACTTTGTTTTGCATATAGAGTAGGCATACACGCACACTTGCATATGCATCTGTGTGACATATAAACCATTCGTAGAACCTTCTTACCAAGATGAAAATGTAAGAAAAAGTTTTTGAAAAAAACTATTAAAATTCTTTTATAGGGCAAAAATAGCATCTAGTTCGGGCACGATTTGGTTTTGAGGTCCCACAACAAGGTTAGTAAGGAGGAACGACAAAGAAATGGCAGACGAAGGAAACGATGGGGAAGTAGCAGAGTAAAGGACACTGGTAGAACAATAAGCAGAACAGATGAGGCAACATGCTGAGAATATGAACCGAATGATGGTCATGATAGAAGCAAAAGCACGCCTGCCACCAGTCGTGAATCCACCAGATAACGATCTGCTAGTTAGGGAAGAAGGTTGGTATGACAACCTAGAGATGCCAAGGGCTGAGGTTCCTAGAGCAGAATGGGAAAGGGTCGAAAGGGAAAAGACTGACAAAGAGAGGATAATGACCAAGAAGATCGAGAAGTTAGAAAGGGTGATGCGTAAGGCTCAAGGGTCGACACTTATCTGATGGAGTTAGAAGGGTTGTACGATGGGGTCTGTGAAACACTGCCTGTTGGATTCAAAATGCCGTTCTTTGACAAATTCGATGGGATAGGAAATCCTCGCAGTCATGTAAGAATGTGCATCGGGGCTTTCCAATCGAGTAGGCTGAGCACTACCATGATGGCTGTCTTATTTCAGCAGACTTTAACTGGGGCCGCTTTATCCTGGTACCTCACTCTCGAGCCAAGAAAAACTCATGTTTGGGAAGAGGTGATCAAAGCATTTTGGCATAGTACGAGTATAGTCAAGACTTGGATGTCATAGTCCGAGACTTGGAAACCACTAGGCAGGGAAACAAGGAGTCATTTGCTGAGTATTTGAGTAGGTGGAGAGGAAAAGTAGCTAAGATGGTGCAGAGGCCGTCCGAGAAAGATCATATCTTAATGTTAATGAAGAACCTTCAGCCTATTTACCTAGAGAAAATGAGACTCCAGTTGATCAACACTTTTGCTATAGTTTTTGACGTAGGAACAAGGATAGAGGATGCGATCCAAGAAGGGGTAATCAAGAAGGAGGAACAACCGAATTGATATAGGAGGCCAAATTACAGGTCGAATGGGAGACATTCGGGGGGTCACTCTGGCCCCATCGATGTCAACGTGTTAAGTGGACCGGAGAGAAAGTTTGACATAACACCAAGAAGAGGAGTGGACAAATAGCCGAGGAAATTTTTAGATTTGGGGGTATCACTATCAGCTGCCCTTGAAAGGCTAATAGAAAAAGGGCATCTTCGTCCGTTGGAGCCTCGACCCCTACCAAGTCCACTTCCACCAACCTTTCGAGAAGATCTCTATTGCAAATTTTAACAACAGAAGGGTCATTCTACGGATTGATGCACAAGGCTAAGGCACAAAATCCAGGACCTAATTGATAACAAGGTGATATCAAAGCCACCTGTCAAGTCTCCTAATGTTACTAGGAATCCGCTGCCAAACCACTGAAGCTGGGACACCAACGAAGCCTTATCATATACTGGCAAATTCGATGATCTGTTCTCTGAGGGATCAATTCAGAATATGTGGAGAGGGAACGATAAAGAAATTAGATTACTGGGACCAAAAAACTAGCAACACCGATGTGCGTCAGGTGGAAGATGACCTGTGGTACGGGAGCGATGGAGAAGGAGTAAAGGAAGAAAGCTTGAAAGTTGTTTCCGAAATTGACAATCTGTGGGCAAAAGGAAAAGTCAGTCATCTAACCCGGTCAGGGAGACACTTCAAACCACATGAGCTAGAGGAGGATCACCTAGGGAGAGAATTGGATAAAGGGAAAGGGAAAATGAATGAAGAAGAGGAAGAAGATAGGGTTTTGAAGTAAATGAAAAAAAATCAGACTAACATCATAATCTGGGGTTTATTAATCGCTTCTATATGTCACAGGCAGGTAGTCCTAAATGCTTTGAACCAATCTAATGTTTCTATCGACAGAGCACCACAAGACCTCGTAGGAATGATCAGTAGGATTCTAACTCTGGCTATTACCTTTTCATCAAATGACCTACCTCTGGGAGGGCTTGTTCACAATAAATCGCTATATGTCACTGTTGAATGCCCGGGAAACACCGTGCTTGCTTATCTTGTTGATAACGGATTTGCTCTAAACGTGTGTCCGTTCCGAACAACTAAGCGCGTGGGTTTGGATGAATCAATGTTCATACCATCTGAGGAGAGGGTGAGAGCATATAACAACACTCAGAGGACGGTCATGGGGATAATTCTCCTTCATCTCGCTGTCGGGCCTGTGGAAAATGAAGCCGAATTTCAGGTCATTGACATTCCTGCTTCTTTCAATTTGTTACTAGGGAGGCCCTGGTTAGACAGTCTGGGTGCCATACCATCTATAGTTCATCAGAAAGTCAAATGTGTTTGGAAAAGCAAGGTCTGTGATATTCTCAGGGACAGTTGGGTTCGTCTGTCTGAAGCTTCGTCAAGCACACCGATTCTAGAGGAATAATTTCAAGAAGAGGAGACAGGTCTGGGGGGGGGGGGGTTTCGAGTTCATTAACATGTTGGAGGGAGAGAAACTGAGAGAGTTCCTTCCTCTGTATTTTGATCAGTACACAAGTCCTTTGGTCGTCAAAATTATGAAAAAGATGCGCTTCTTCCCAGGTATGGGATTGGGCAAGAATCATCAAGGCCTGTCGGAATTTTTGAGAATCCCTACTCAGAGTTACACTCATGGCCAGGGTTATCAACCATCGAAGAAGGAGCTAAGAGAGAAGAAGAAGGCAGCTGACGCACCATTGGACCCTTATATGAAGACGCTCAATGGATACTTTGTGAAGGAAGGAGAGGATTTACCGTTTTATGGCTTCCCAGAACCATGGGTGGATCAGAAAGACAATTGTTTGAAGCCACGGTTTGAGATCTTCTTCCCCCACGAATTCTATGAGTATCAAGAACCATATCTACAGGTGCCCGTGAAGTCAGCTACTGCTAAAGATTAGATTGGTGTAGTAGATGGCTCGGTCATGAAGACCCTGTTGGGTAAAGAAAGCACGCAAACCAAGGGAAAAGGCCAAAAAGGGGTCGCAAAAGACAAGGTTGAAAAAGAACATGCTGAGGGATTGGTAGAAGAGGTGCAAGACGAGGAGAGTGACATAGAAGAGCCGAAAAAATAAGTGATGGAGGAGATTACCAAGACAGGGGATCGGGAGGAATGCTTCATCACCGATCTGGGAGGAAAAAGCAAGAAGGAATGAGTTTTTAAGTCTAGTGATAGGTATCCACCACACCCAGAGTCTGTAATGGCCCAAATGAGGCGTCTTTAAATTTCCATGTCTGTTGTAATTGCTCTAAAGAAAATCAATGAAAGTATGACTAATTCTGCCTACTGGAATGCGCATAATGAATGTGACGAATGTGATGATCATGAAATACCAAATGAATTGCAAAAAATAATCAAAAAAGAAAAAGAATCTGCATGTAAAATCATTGAGAACACTCTAACGATCAATCTAGGAAATAAAGATAATCCTCAAAATGTTTTTATTGGCTCTACACTTAGCAAAGAAGAAAGCAAAGAATTAATCAATCTATTAAATGAATTCAAAGATGTTTTTGCATGGTCTTACAACAATATGCTAGGTATCAATCTAGAAATAGTCCAACATCATATCCCCCTCTTTCCCAATTCAAAACCTGTAAAACAAAAATTGAGGCGAATGTGGCCTGAATGGGCACTCAAAGTCAAAGAGGAAGTTGAAAAGCAATTGAGAACCAGATTCTTAATGGTCACCGAGTATCCAGAAATGGATCGCCAATATTGTGCCTATCCCAAAAATGGACGGTCGTGTTAGGGTCTGTGTCGACTTTCGGGATCTGAACAAGGCCAACTGTAAGGACAATTTTCCTTTACCTCACATTGATGTGTTAGTAGACAACACAGCGGGACATGAACTCCTATCTTTTATGGATGGGTTCTCAGGGTATAACCAGATTCTAATGGCACCCGAATATAGGGAAAAAATCACTTTCATCACACCATGGGGCACATACTGCTATAGGGTGATACCATTTGGGCTCAAAAATGCGGGTGCAACTTACCAGTGGGCCACTACGACGTTGTTGCACGATATGATCCATAAGGAGGTAGAAGTGTATGTGGACGATATGATTATGAAATCTAAAGAGAGGAAAGGACACTTGGATGAGTTGCGAAAGTTCTTCAGAAGGTTAAGAGAATGTAGAATAAGGTTGAACCCTCAGAAGTGCACCTTCGGGGTCACTACCGAAAAGTTGTTAGGATTTCTCATCACTCAGGGAGGGATAGAGGTGGACTCGACCAAAATAAAGGCCATAGTTAAAATGCAGCCACCCAAGAACGAGATAGAGTTAAGGGGATTTCTGGGTAGAATACAGTTCATAAGTCGTTTCATCTCAAAAATCACCCTAACCTGTGACCCTTTATTTAAGCTGCTTAGAAAAAGGAGAGAAGTTCGAAAGGGATACCTTATGCCAACAAGCCTTCGAAAAGGTCAAAACCTATCTTCAAAACCCGCCTGTCTTATCACCACCCTCACCTAGAAGACCTTTACTACTGTACCTGTCTGTGTCCAAAGATTCGATGGGGTGCATGTTGGCCCAAGAAAGGGAAGAGGGGCACGTGGAAAGAGCCATTTATTATTTGAGCAACAGGATGACCAGATACGAGTTGAAATACTCACCCTTGGAGAAAGCATGTTGGGCCCTAGTCTGGTGTACCCGTCGTCTTAGGCATTATATGTTAGCCTTTCCTATAATCTTGATCTCCCGAATGGACCCACTTAAATACCTATTTGAAAAACTTATTTTAACTAGTAGAATCTCCCGGTGGACCATGATGTTGGCTGAATTCAACATCAAGAACGTCACTTCCAAATCCGTGAAAGGGAGAGCTGTTGCTGAATACCTATCTGACCTTACCATAGAATCCAGAGAAAGAGGTGAGTTTCAATTTCCAGATGAAGGGGTGATGGGGATAGAGGAAAACTTATAGAAAATGTACTTCGATGGAGTAGCCAACTAACTGGGCTACGGGGTTGGAATCATCCTTGTAGCACCAGATGGGACTCCAACCCCTTTAGGTGTCAAGCTTAAGTACAACTCAACCAACAACACGGCATAATATAAGGCGTGCATAATTGGAATGGAAGCGGTGCTGACCTTAAAAGTTGAGAAGATTGATGTTTTTGGGGACTCTAATTTGATCATATCTCAAGTTCAAGGTGATCGGAGGGTGAAGCATGAGAAATTGAGGCCCTACCAGGATTATCTGGAGAGTTTAAAGGTGCGGTTCAAGAAAATATCATTCTATTACTTTCCCAAACAAGAAGACCAACTAGCCGATTCCTTAGCAACCTTAGCCTCAATGATACAAATCCCTTCAGGAGTCACCATGATCCCGCTATCCATAGAAATAGGGAACCAACCATCATATAAGATGGTCATAGCCCTAGAGAATGAAGAGGAAGTGCCTTGGTATGAAGATGTTTAGAGGTTCATTAAAGAAGGAGAATACCCCAGGGAAGCATCAGAGAAGGACAAGAAGTCAATTCGAAGATTATCCGCTCAATTTGTGATCTATGCGGACAAACTGTGGAAGAAGTCGTATACCGGGTATAATTTGGAATGCTTGTACGGCAAGGAGGGTAAGAAAATGATGGAGGAAGTACATGAAGGAGTTTGTGGACCCAACATGAATGGGCATATGCTGGCATAGAAGATAATTCGACAAGGTTATTACTGGACGTCCTTGGACAAAGACTGCTGTGAGTATGCTAGAAAATGCCATCAGTACCAGATCCATGCGAATCTGATGCACACCCCGCCATCTCAGCTCTATAGCATGACCACTCCCTGGCCTTTTTCCATTTGGGGCATCGATATCATCGACGAAATAGTTCCGAAAGCTTCCAATGGGCACCGGTACATAATCATGGCAATTGATTACTTCACTAAGTGGGCAGAGGCTGCATCATACGCAACTCTGAAAGCTAAGGATGTGGTAAACATCATTGAGAAGAACATAATCTGCAGATACAGGGTTCTAAATGAGTTTATTTCAGATCACATCAGTCATTTTCTAGGGGAAGTCATCCCAATATTAGAAAAGTATAGAATCACTCGTCATCAGCCATCTCCTTATACACTGCAAACGAATGGGGCAGTAGAAGCGGCGAATAAGAATGCCAAAGCAATCTTGGGGAAAACAACGGATACATATAAGGATTGGCATAAGAAGCTACCATTTACGCTATGGGGATACCAGACTTCCTTGAGAACTTCTAGAGGAGCTACACTGTATTCGCTGGTTTATGGGATGGAAGCTGTCCTTCCCGTCGAAGTGGAGATACCCTCTCTAAGGGTTTTGGCCGAATGTGAAATAGCTGGGTTAGAGTGGACACGGGGAAGGTATGAGGAATTGATGTTGCTCGATGAGAAAAGGTTGGCTGCAATAAGCCATACTCGGGGATATCAGAAGAGGATAGCTTGTGCTTTCAATAAAAAGGTCTGCCCAAGGAAGCTTGCTGAGGGTGACCTGGTCCTCAAAGAACTGAAAATGCCTGTTTATGACCCCAGAGGAAAATTCAAACCCAACTGGGTCGGGCCATACATCATTAAGACTCTCTTCTTTGGAGGAGCAGCCTATCTTATGGACCTAGACGGGGTTGAATTTAAACGACCAATTAACCTCGATCGCCTCAAGAAATAGATTGCCTAAAGAAATACATTGCTTGAAACCACTTCTTTCAAAACCTCCTACATTGATGAACTACACTTGACTTGATTCCCACTAGGGGATACGTAGGCAACCTGTTCGGTTCGGTCAAATTACCTAAGTTGCACCCTCTGTCAAGCTTTAAAACCAAACTACTGCGAACCTGATACCCGTTCAGGGATAAATAGGCGGGCTCTCAAAAGCCTTCGGTCTATGAAAACCTGAAGAAAATCCCTATGCCAAACTAGGGGCAAACGAACCACTTCAAAGCCCTAAAACTAGGGGCAAACTTTGTTTTCTAAACTGAAGGACCCAGAAAATTCCTTAAGCCCATCTCTGGATCTCCTGGCTGTTGAAATAAGTACTATAAAGAAACAAACGAGAATTCATGGTATAGAATGATTAAAGCTCTAAGCAAACTTCAAAGAAAAGTAATGAAAAGCCAAGAAAAGAGGATTGTCATAATCTAAGGATAGATCAAAAGAGTGAATACATTGATTGAGCATAGTAGAGCACTTTTTAAAACATGAACATTCCATTGGAAAATCAAAAAGTCACATTTAAAAGCGCAGGGAAATAGGCAGGACTTGTCAAATTGTTTTGTAAAATAAAGCTTTGTCCTGTCGTTTTCAATTTCATCCATGTATGTCTACAAAATCTGTCTCTGGACCAAACTCTGGATCTGAAGAAGGTACTCAGTAGTAGGCCCAATCGATGCAGGGACCCTCTGGAAGGGAGCTGACACCCTGTCACACCAAGCCTCCGTAAAAACCTTCATAATGGAAGGGCACATGGTCGAATACCTCGTAAAGTCTGCAATAATGTCCTCAATAACGTCTTGGAGGAGTCCATATTGGCGGACCACCCGGCCAGGAATATAGAAAGTGGTAGCATGCAAACCAGGCAACCAGATGTCGGATCGCCCTGGAAGCCATACTGCAACAGAATGGTAAATCTACTGCAGGCAGACCTAGCAGCTATTACTGGAAGAAAGACCCTGAAGCCAACCAAACTAGGCATCGGTAGAACAAAATAAGTGATGGATCTCCATAAGATCATAGGGAAGGGACTCACAAAGGTGAGATTGGTGTATAAAGAGGTCTACACGCTCCATGAGCCAAATTTATAGGACAAAAGGTGCTCCCACAGATAACATAGCCTCAGTAGTATAGGCACGGTCCAAACCAATCAAAGTTTCGCCAAGGATCAACATAACGGTGCTCTTCATCTCCCGTAGACCACGAGCAATGGGAATGAGAACATTAGAAGATGACTGAAAGAGGAAGTAAGATAGCATAGCTACCGACAGTGTGCTACGCTGAATGATCTGATACCCACCATCATAAGGGTCCCCCATACGAGCATATATAGAGGAAAGGTGCTCAAAATCAATCTATCTATCATGAACAAAAGAGCCTGCTATGTTCTTGGACATTTAGAAAAGAACGGCCAAGTCCTGAACATGCCCGGCTTGAACCAAGGGAACTGTCAACTCGGCAGGAGAACTAGTGTGAAGAATCTCCTGTGAGCCGAAGCGGAAGACATGGAGTGAGGGATCCCAACACTAAATAGCAGCTTGAAGTTAACCTTCGTTCAAGATCATCTGTTGGAAAGAGAAGAGGTCGTTCAATCTAAAACACTCAAAGTTGAGCATATCGATGCCAGAGAGAGCATTCATCCACAGAAAGAGGATTTGGAACTAATGGGGGCCATTTGAGAAGGAAGTGAAGGCAGGAAAAGAGTGTTTTACGGAGTGCTGATGAAAGGGGGCTATAAATAGAAGTTGGTCTGCCCAGAACACCAAGCGGCACTTGATAAAGTAGACCAACACTTGATGAAGTGTCGTGTGGCAGTCCGTAAATGTCGTATGACATTCACTGACTACCGCTGCGGCAATCACCGAGTGTCATTTAGGCCTAACAGAGAATTACGTGAAGCTATTTTTTGGCCAGGATCTGTTTGTAATGTTTTCACCCCACCTTCAAACACAAAACTGAATATGTAAATAAACGTGTGCATCATGCAGCACGTGCAACAAGACCAAGCTATGGTCACATTCATTCATTCATACAAGAAAAAAGGTGATAAAAATTAAAAAGTTCACTTATCGCAGAAAGTTAAAATGAAATAAAAGGACCAAGCCATGGTCACACATACGATAAGCAGTAGTAAAAAGTAGAAGAAGGTAAAAATAGTCGTAGTAAAAGCATGCAGAAAAATAAAAGATGTTGTAGGTGCCTATTCTATCCTGGCTAACCAAAATCCGTCGGCAAAAATAAAAGTGTGTGTGTATAATACAGTCATCCAAATAAAAGTGTGTGTCCTCTCCGAAAACACTCAAAACATAAAAAGAGGAAGGGAAGAGAGACAAAGGTGAGGTTAGCCCAGGCCCCGGTCTCGAATCTAGCGGGTCACGCGTCTAAGGGGCTCATCCTCTGACTCTGTCCCGCTCCCTCCGCCTCTGCCTCCACCTCTATTGCCACTGCTACCTCCACCGCTGCCTCCACCTCATCCGGCACCGCTACCTCTGTAAGCTCCACTAAAATCAATGTCGAATTATTGAAGCTACTGCTGAAGCTCCTCACCTGTAGGACCAAAGCTCTATTTTGTTCCTCCTGAATGGAAGAATAGATTGCATATCCAAGTGTTATTTAAAGATCAAAAAATGCTAAAACAAGTGGAAAGAACTAGTAGAAGTTTTACCAGAGCTCTCGTGTGAACCTCAACAGATACCCGCGCCACGTCAGCCTAAATCAGAAAATCAATAAGGAAGAGGTTAGAATATAAGAAGGAGGGTGCAAATTTTAAACCAAAGGCAAGTTTCAGGAATTACCCTCCACTCCCGACCATAGATCCACTCTCTCATGCTATGAGCATAGTGCAAGCCCTCCTCCGCATAGTCCCGAGGGATGTGGTCATACTAGAGTGGAATAGTGGGAGCACCTGCCTGGAATCGGGGGACCGTGGTCATAACCTGCTCAACATAGGAGACTATCCGGAGGCTCCAATCCTAAGGTGGTAGGGCTGGAGCCCGAGTCGCGATAGGAACGGGCTACGAAGAAAAATGAATTCAGTCAAAAAGCAGGCATGCATGATCAAGAACTAAGAGAAAGATTAAAAGGCTAAGAGATACTCACCCGAGTCACTTCCATCAAAGGGAAGTTCCTCATCAACTTGGCAGAACGGAAGGCCTCGTACCCGTCGGGGGGCTCCAGAAAATCTTGAATAGAGAGCCCAGCTAAGGCGACTGAAAGTGCTGAACCCTGAGGGTATCTGTAGCTCTCATAGACTTGGGTGGAGGACGAGGCACATAGAATGAAGGAGCCGCCAACGACTGCCTAGTCACCCTCTTCCTCAGATACCACCCATGAGTGTCTGGACCATCAAGCAATATCCTCTGTGGGTCATACCCAGTTGATTGCTGCATCCCTGAGGAAACGGTATGGAGCACGTCGAGCCAAGGTTGCCATCAGACGTGCAGCACTCGTAGATTTGTCAGGAAATTCCTAAACAAAAAGAAGTCATGAGCCCCGGTCTTCCGCCTAACCCGCTCCTTCGCCCATTTCAGTCCCTAAGGCATAATGAGGGCATCCACTAGTCGCCTCTCAAGCGACATCATGTGTAGATACTCATGAGACCAGATCTGTAAGAAAGAAAGAATAACATAAGTCTCAGTGTACATAAGTAAAGAAATTTAAAGAATTCAATGCTTGATTTCAATGTAAGGATCAACAGAAGGAGAGGTGTACCTCCCAAGCCCTCCAGAAACCGTCGGTGGAGCACGGACGTTCACCAGAAATGTCGCCTATATGCTTGTATAGGATGGCTTATCCTATACCAGCCCAGTCATACTGATAGATCTATCCTATGACCTCCAGTGACCCAACCAATGCCACAGAGATCCTATCGTCTCTAGTACTCAGTAGTGAACACCCCAACAGGTACATGATTAAGCCTCAGGCCATCTACTCATCCGTAAAGCCCTGTTTGCCCCTGAATGTATCCATGAACCACCTGGCCATGATCGAGGTCTCCTTGGGAACGACTCCCAGAAGCGGCAACACCCGATCTTGCTCCATCACCGTATCGAGGTAGCAGAGGCACTCCCCCCCGGAGGGGATCCCTATGATCATGCTGAAATCCAGCGGGGTCATCGTCATCTCCCCGAACAAGAAATGGAATGTGTTGGTGGTATCCCACCACCGCTCGGAGAGAGCATGAATCTGTCTTAGGTCATTGGAACTCTTCGTCAGGAGTTTAACGAAGTCCCCAAAACTCACAGCATTTATGAACCCGCTGGATGCCATGCAAAGCCATGAGCTAGGCTGCCTTGCCCCTTCAGCACGTCGGGCTAAAGCTGCAAAAAAAATTTCAAGATTCAAATGTCAGCAAGTGAATTGAGGAAAGAAGGGAAGGAAATAAAGAAATAAAGAGTAATGAAAATAAAAAATAATAATATTAAATAGTAAAAAATAATAAAAAGGAGTGATAATAATAGATGAATGAATAGTGAAAGGGTGAAGAGGAAAGCATCTAAAGTACTTGAGAGATTTCACAAAGTTTAAATTCTTGAGAAAACATATGAAGTTCTGATAACATGCCTAACTTCCATGAACTTTGTGTGAGAAGGTTCAAAAGAAATATAGGTTCAAAAGTACTCAAATCGATAAATGAAAGGGCATTTGGAACGCTCGGGAAAATTCATAAGCATAATAGTCGTGTTCATGGGGAATGTATGAAGTTTCGATTAAAATGCATTGCATTCATAAATCTTGGAAAAAATGGAAAGGAAAATAATAAAGCAAATTGAGGGACGATAAAATGAAATTGAATGAGCAAGCACAGACCAATTGAAATGCTTGGTATTTCTATAAGCATGGCATTTTGCATTCATAAGGAGGCATTTGAAGTTGTATTGATTATGCATTGCATTTATAAAGTTCATAAGAAAGAAGAATTGCAAGAAAAGAAAAATGAGGGGAGCGTGTACCTCGCGCTTGAACGGGCAGGCAAATAAGTGTGCGTCTGGGTTCCAGAGCAAGAATATAGGATCGGGGTGAGGGATGGCCGTGTACTTGGCCTTCTTCCTACTCCTCGAGCCACTAGCCATAACCTGGCGAGGAAAAGAGAGTAAACAGAGGGTTAAACTTTGGAGTTAATCAAGAAAATAACTTTAAAAAAGGGAATAACGGAGTTCTGATCGAGAAGAAACTTACCTATGGATCCTTCAGATCAATGCAAGGATAGGAGAGAAAATCTCTAGAGACAGCTTTGGCTTCGAGAGATTGAGAAGTGAATGAAATGAAATGAAAAACTCGAGTATAAGCATTATGTCGCACCGAACGACACTTGGGAAAATGTGCGCGGCACTTGCTGAGTGCTGTTCCGGCATTCCGTGAGTGTCGTGCAGCAGTTACGGACTACCCCAGACTTTAGCGTGTGCCGCGGTTGAGGCGGTTTAAGTGCCACTGATTTCCCCCCAAAATTCAAAATAAACCCCAAAATTTGATCTTAAACCCCCTTAATTTTGCCCACTTTTAGCACTTTTATCCCAGAAAATATTTTTTTTCGGGGTCGCTTGACCCCTCATTTCAAAAAATTGAATGAATTTTAGTCTGATCGACTCCTGATTTTGAAAATTTGAATGAATTTGAGTCTAAACGACTCCTGATTTTGAAAATTTGAATGAATTTGAGTATGATCAACCCCTAATTTTGAAAATTTGAATGAATTTGAGTCTGATCGACTCATAATTTTGAAAATTGAATGAATTTGAGTATGATCGATTCCTGATTTCAAAAATTGAAAAGAATTTAGGTCTGAATGACTCCTGATTTTGAAAATTTGAATGAATTTGAGTCTGAACGACTCCTGATTTAAAAAATTTGAATGAATTTGAGCCTGAACGACTCCCGATTTTGAAAATTTGAATGAATTTGAGTCTGATCGGCTCCTGATTTTGAAAATTTGAATGAATTTGAGTCTGATCGACTCCTGATTTCAAAAAATTGAATGAATTTGAGTTTGATCGACTCCTAATTTTGAAATTTTGAATGAATTTGAGTCTGATCGACTCATAATTTTGAAAATTGAATGAATTTGAGTATGATCGACTCCTAATTTCAAAAATTGAAAAGAATTTAGGTCTGAATGACTCCTGATTTTGAAAATTGAAAAGATTTTAGGTCTGAATGACTCCTGATTTTAAAAATTGCGAAAGATATTGAGTCTGTTTGAACTCCCAAAATTGAAAAACACAGAGCAAACAAATCCGACAGGGCCAAAGGGCTGAGGATTATTTTGAGAAAACATATCCGACAGGGTCGAAGGGCTGTGGATTATTTTGAGAAAACATATCGAACGGGACCGAAGGGCTACAAATTATTTTGAGAAAACATATCCGACGGGGCCAAAGGGCTACGGATTATTTTGATAAAACATATCCGACGGGGGTTGAAGGGCTGCAGATTACTTTGAGAAAACGTATCCGACGGGGCCGAAGGGCTGCGGATTATTTTGAGAAAACATATCCGACGAGACCGAAGGGCTACGGATTATTTTGAGAAAACAGATCTGACGGGCCGAAGGACAGCAGATTTTCAGAAAAAACTTATCCGACGGGGCCGAAGGGCTACGGATTTTTAGAAAAAAAAAACATATCCGACGAGGTCTAAGTCGCGAAGTGCTACCTAGTCAATCGCGTTCGTCTATTTGGTTAGGATAGTCACAGATCTTAAAAATCAACCCACTAATCACAGAAACTCCAAACCTTGAAAATAACCCGTCTGTAAATCAGAGTAACCACGCGCATTGAATAGAATAGGGTTTAAATTGCATCTGGATGCACCGTGATAACACGATTTCCGAATCACATCATTTAGCATGTAGTTGCATCAATAGTCATCATTGCATGAGCACGTGCATCATGACAAGATAAGTGCTTTCATCCGTATGGCTACTTGTGTTTCCATATCTTTGGTCCCTGGCCCGAACTACGTCTCGGTCTGATTCCTGAAATGATACGTAGGCAGCTCACCACTGAGCACGACCGACATGGGTTGTTTGCACAGCTGATTTTGTAACGCATTTTATTTTTACCTAAATTCGATAGTCTGGTCAAAGGTTTATCTTCACATAGGTAGAAGAGCTTGATCATCATTTGGAAGGTCTTAAAGCAACCAAGGAGTTGAGGATAATTAGAGGTAAACTCTAGGATAATTAGTTTATTTAGTAGTTCAATCACAATATTTAGAATCTCTTAAGACCCTTACACATTTTCAAAAACTCTGTTCCCACCTCATTTCATCACACACCACTAATAAAATATTGAACTTGCATGTCATTGGTTTGGATCAAAATAGATTTGGGTTTAAAGCTTAAATAAATCTTGAAGTAGAACTTTGGTTTTTTTTCTCTTGACTATGTTTATTTCTTAAGATTCATAAGACTTTCAATGTCGTACTTGAATCTTTGTACTTAAAACCCTTAGTACTCTTATAAACTCATGATTTATGAGAGGATTAAGGTTGATGTTAGTATATTGAGTCAATGAGTCTAAAATTTTACCCATAGTTTGAATTCATTATTTTGAGATTTTATGAAGTTTTCTCATACTTCATCAAAATCCATAAGTATAAGAGTCCTTAGTCTCCAATGACCATTAAATGGTAGGAGAAGTAGTTTGAGTCTAAGCCCATCTCCATGGTTTAGATTCTTTGTCTTGGGATGCTATAAAGTTTCTTCATATTTCATTAAAATTCACAAGTTTAAGTGTCCTTAGTCTCCAATGACCATCAAATGGTAGGAGTAGTTTGGTTTAGGCCCAACTCATGGTTTAGTAGTCGGGGTTAACAAGCAAAGTTGAACTTGATAAATGGCGCAGTGAATTCAATGACCACCTTTGATCAAGGATTTTTAGTTAAATACTGGACCATTGGAATTAAATGAAACCAACTGGAAAGTGTCAATAACAAAAAGTTTTACCATTGCAATTTTTGCTTTAATGAGATTTAGTGTTTAGAGTGGTTTGGTCATGAGTTTTGTAAAGCAACAATAATCTATCCAGAATTCAAGAACAGTAATACCTTTTTGAAATTAGTAAATCAGAGCTTTAACCAAGCATTTTTTACTTCAAATAATTTTTTTCCATATAGTTTAATGTGTTAACAAGGCCCCCTAAAAAGATTAGATCAATTCTGATTATTTTACTATTTTTAGAAAATCATACAAAACATCTGGACAGAGAGTTAGAAATTCCTGAGCGATGTCTAGTGTTTGTTTGATTTCCAGAGATCTAACTGTTGAAACTTTGATTTTCTTTTTGGTTTGGAAACTAGACTCACAAAGGTACCTTGTGACCAAAAACCATTAAGATAAAATCCATAGAAGTATGCTTTTCAAATTCTTAAAGTCTGGGGTCTGCTCTCTTGAATTATTTGAATGTTGTGACAGATTTGGTAAACTTTGCCAATAATGGCTCAAATGGTATTTTCATGAGTTAAGGTTTAAACCATGTTTCAATAATGACTAGTAATGCTTGAAAACAAATTTTAGAATATCTAAATCAATGATTATTTCATAATTTATTCTTATTCATGTATACATTCATCCATGTGGCTCGATGCTTGAAATTAGGATTCGTTCCTTTAGATTGAACTATATTTAATAGATTTATGCTAGAGGCCTAGGATTGTCATCTGACTTTATATCTTGTATATTATGTGGACTGTCCTTTGTTTTGTAGCACCGATGCGGTATGATCTCTCGACTCTCCCTTAATTTAATTATTCCTTAATTTCATTGATTTTTTGACCTCATGTGCGACACATTAGAATTAAAACTTGCCTTATGTGTATATGTGATTAGAGACCTTTTTATTAAGATTTCAACATTTTAATGCATTGCACGTGTAATATTCACGGCTGGACCTTGGGTAAGTTCTCTAGTTTTCTATTTTGCATATCATATTGCTTACTAAATGAACTACTTGGTTTTAAATGATATTTTGTCTTTAGCAAATTTTACACCATTTCGACATGCTTGTGTAATGTATATTTATATCTATATATTATTTGAGAGCATGCTTAGATTAATAGTTTGATTAAAAGGATGTTGAGTAGAGGCCTATCGCGAGATAGGATGAGAGAGGGTGTTTTAGTCCGTCGGACTCCTTCCTCACTCATTCCATAATCCCTGGACCTACTTAATCTCTGGTTTAAAAAAAAGATCAGTTTGCTTTAAAAATGCTGTAACGCCCTGTAATTTTATTTTCATTAATAAATAAATACTGCATTTCATTTCCATGAGCATTTGATTTAATTTCTCTTTGTAATATATATCTGGGGTCAAACTGTAATTTCCATAAATATAGAAAAATATTTTCTATGGCTTCAAAATCGATATCTATATTTTTGTACAACCCGGAATTTATTCCTACGCTAATATTATTTTCCTGTATTTTATTATACCCGAAAAATACCAGTTTATGTTTTAAGCTGCGACTATCTCGCGATCTTGGGTGAGGGAGCACGTGAGCTCAACCTCACTGGATGACCTCTCGTATACTTGGAGGCCACCCAACTCATAACAGTTTATATATATGTTGCTATCACTCTCAAATCTCACAGATTCTCATAACTCTCTCACAGTTTCTCAACCTCTCTCAAATTTCTCTTTGATTTCTCTCAAGATCAATATACACACACACTTTCAGATTATATATATAATCAGTCACATACATAGACACACATATATCTATACATATTTTGGGCTACCAAAATCAAGAACGAGAAGAATTTCTAACGACGGAATTCTCGGCGGAAATTCTCGGTCTCAAATTGTAGTCCTTTATCACCTCTGTGAGTAATTTAAACTCACTCACAATGTTTATATATGTATAATTCAGTGTACATGTGTGTGTATATGTGTATATATATGTGATACACCATGGAAGCTTAAAATTGGAGTTTTGTAAAACTCAACCAAATTCAATTCCGTGAATTGATTATGGAAGATCTTTGTCCCAATAGGCTACGGTTCAAATCCTACGTAGTAATTCATCCGTATCGCGACGTACCGTTAATTTAAAGTTTTGACACCCTTACTTTAACCGCGAATATCTAGAGATATAATCCGCAATTTTTAAAATTGATTTCATATTTGTAATCTACACGGAAAATCGAAGAGATTCATATATTACATGTCTCGGTTGAAGCAGAATCTGAAAATGGGTCTGTAATAGCTTTTAAAATTGAAAATAGGGGAAAAACGAAGAAGATGACATTCTGCAACAACTCGGGCGCGCGACCCGCTCGCGCGAGGCTCGCTCGCGCGAGGCTCGCTCGCGCGAACCATTTCCCCCCTTCGCTCGTGCGACCCGCGCGCGCGACCCGTCCTCCCCCTTCGCTAGCGCGACACCCCTCTCTCCCTCGCTCACGCGAGGTGGCAGTTCTGGCAGTTTGTATAATTTTTTGGTAAGGGACTGTTTAGAAAATATTTTAGGAAATTTCAAGGAACTGTTTGGCAAATATACTGTTTTAAAGGCTCACTGTTAGAAATTGGACTTGTAAGAATGTTTAAGACCGATATTTATGTTGAAAAGAATATTCAGCTTGAGATTAATAATTGTTGCTACAAGCTGTGAACATTGACATACATATTAGGGTCTAGGTTGTGTCAACATGCATGTGTGGGATAAAGCGAAAAAAGAGTAAAGGGTGGCGGTCTGGTGTGCGACCTCAATATTGATCGGATATTATTCCTGGTATTGGAGGCGACAGTGTTGTTTACGACTTGGATATCGATCGGATAGTATTCCTGGTATCTAAGGCGCGCGTTTCGGATATTGAGCGGATAGTATTCCTGATATCCGAAGCGATGGTGATAGTGTTGCGTATGACTTAGATATCGATCGGATAGCATTCCTGGTATCTAAGGCGCGCATTTTGGATATTGATCGGATAGTATTCCTGATATCCGAAGCGATGGTGATAGTGTTGTGTACGACTTAGATATCGATCGGATAGCATTCCTGGTATCTAAGATGCGCATTTTGGATATTGATCGGATAGTATTCCTGATATCCGGAGCGATGGTTGGTTGTGATCGGCCTAGATATCGATCGGATAGTATTCCTGGTATCTGAGGCAGTAGTGTGGTGTGTGACTTCAATACCGATCGGATAGTATTCCTGGTATTGGAGGCGATAGTGTAGCGTGTGAATTGGATGACTGAGTAGTTATTACTCCTGGTATCTGAGATGATGTGTTGGTTGAATTGGGTTGTTTTAAAGAAAAGAATTGGCAAGATAAGATATTACACAATTCATGTACAATTGCGTATTTATTTCTTACTATATTCCCCTGTGATTTATGTTGAAATTGGAACCTTGAATATATTACTGTTAATGTTAAATTGTACCTTTGTTTTATATGCTTATATATATATATTGCGAGCACATGTTTATTTTACTCACCAGCTTTCATAAGCTGACGGCGTCGATGCGTCCTGGACTCTATGTCCAGATTTTCCAGGTCAGGAGCAGCCAGAGTTCGTTGACTATGCTAGTTAGATGACCGGAGGTGTTCCAGAAGAGCTATTTTATATTCCTTATGTCTTTCCTTTCAGAGTTGTAATAAACCTTGTTAGAATTTGAATAAGGGTGTTTTGTGCCTAAAACCTCGACCTATGTAATAGTTAGTAAGTTTTTCATTCTGGAGTTTATGTTTTGTTAGTATCCTTTGTTCTAGAAATGTTGTTAAGTTATATTTTGCAGGGACAATTGGTCATACTCACTTGTCACGACCTACGAGTCCATAAAGAAAATTAAATGCTTTCCTGTATTAAAGGCTTTTTGGTATCAGAGCCAGGTTATGGCTCGACCAATTGTCCAAGACACATAGGATTTCCCGTTAAGATAGAATTAAGATAAGATAGTTCGACTTCATTCTGTGTTTAGTCGCTTTCTATCGTTTAGAATTTTCTTTCTTTTCGAGAGGTTGACCGATTTCTTGTTGATCAATGGATAGGTACCGTTCTCTCGATTATATGGCTGGAAGAAATCTCAGGAATCGTCCCGCTATTGAAGATGCACCCCCGGTAATAGATCCAACCGGAATGTTCGAGGCTTTTGTAAGAAGATTGGAGAGGGTCAGTGATCAGAATGCGAGGAACAATAATCAGAATGGGAATCACAACGGGAATGGGAGGCAAGCCCACCAGACTAGAGACAAGCTTCTCAAGAAGTTTCGCACCCTGCGATCTGAGTATTTTGCGGGGACTGATGAACCCTGGCAAGCGGAACAGTGGCTACGCCAGATGGAGCGTATCTTTGAGACCATAGAGTGCACTGATCTAGAGAAGAAGCGTCTAGCTATCTTTCAGCTGTCTTATGCAGCGGCTGATTGGTGGGATGCAGAAAAGGCGACCATAGGGGAAGAAGCTGCAAGGAGAATGCCGTGGGTGGTGTTTAAGGAAAGATTTCTCGAAAATTATTTTCCCGAAGAAGAGAAGAACAAGAGAGAGAAAGAGTTTATGGAGTTGACTCTAGGGAATCTGACTGTCCAAGAGTACACTACTCGATTTGAGCGTCTGTCTCGCTTTGCTCCACATATGGTGAACACACCCCAGAAGAAAATCAAGAAGTATCACCGGGGTCTCAACTTGTCTCTCCGACATCTGACTATGGGGCATTTGGGCCAGTCATTTGAAACTCTGGTGAGATTGGCTACGGGGTTAGAGAATGATGGTTGTCAGAATTCGAAGCCGTTTGGAAATCGACCTCCACAGAAGGGTTATTCAGGACAGAAACCAGGGTACCCTCAAGGACAAAAAAGGATCTGGGATGGAGGAAAGAAACCTCAATAGACACAAGCAGTCAAGCAATATCAGCCTCTAGCAATAGAAGGGGCCAAAAACAATAACTGCTTCAATTGTGGAGTTCCTGGTCACCGAGCTAAAGATTGCAGAGCACCTAGGCGTGCTGATCGTCCGGGAGTTATGTGCTATAATTGTGGCATGCCAGGTCACATAAGTCCGGAATGCAAGGCTCCTAGGAGAGGCAATTACGGTCAGCAAGGACAGGCCCGTCTGAATGCTGTTATCCCTGAGGCTGTTGGTTATGAAGAAACAGGGTATGAAGGAGGTGCTTATGAGGAGGGACTGCCCGAGCAACAGACAGTGGAAGGTACTCTAACCTTGTTTAACTCTCATGTTAAAGTTTTATTTGACACGGGTGCTACACATTCTTTTATATCTGTTAAGACTGTTCGAAAGTTGGGTATAGTACCGCAATGTTTAGATGAAGCTCTGAGTGCTGTCTCACCCTTAGGGACCACCGTTAAGTTATTACATGTATGTAAGGACTGTCCTCTACGGTTAGGAGACCGTGAACTTTTGGCGAGTTTGGTGGTTCTGTCGATGAAGGAGTTCGATATAATCCTGGGAATGGATTGGCTCGAGAAGAATGATGCGAAGTTAGATTGTGCAAGGAAGAGGATCACATTTGCGGACAATGGGAACCGACCCTTTGATTTCCAATGTAACCCTTCAGATGATATGTTCCTCACCAGATGCCTAGCAAACATTGAGGTTGTCAGTGCAGAGGTGACAGTGTCATCAATCCCGGTAATTAAGGAATTTGAGGAAGTATTCCGAGATATTTCAGGATTATCGCCGGAAAGGGACATAGAATTCTGTGTGGAATTGGTGCCAGGCACTCGACCTATAACCAAAGTTCCCTACAGGATGGCCCCTATAGAGCTATTGGAGCTGAAGGAACAAGTTCAAGAACTTGAAGAGTTAGGTTTTGTTCGTCCAAGTACTTCACCCTGGGGAGCACCAGTGTTGTTCGTGAAGAAGAAGGATGGGACGATGCGGTTGTGTATTGACTACCGGGAATTGAATAAGGTTACTATCAAGAATAAGTATCCTTTACCTCGGATAGACGATCTGTTTGATTAGTTGCAAGGAGCCACGACCTTTTCTAAGATTGATCTACGGTCAGGATATCACCAGTTGAGGGTGCGGAAGGAAGACATACCCAAAACTGCTTTCAGGACGAGATACGAACAATATGAGTTCTTAGTGATGCCGTTTGGGATGACGAATGCTCCGGCTGTGTTTATGGACTTGATGAACAGAGTATTCAAGCACTATTTGGATCAATTCGTTATTTTCTTTATTGATGATATTTTGATCTATTCCAAGTCAGAGGAAGAGCATGAACAACATCTAAGGATCGCGTTGCAGACTCTCAAGGATCACCGCCTGTATGCTAAATTCAGCAAGTGTGAATTCTGGCTTCAGGAAGTTAAGTTCCTCGGGCATGTGATCTCTCAACAAGGAATTGCAGTTGACTCCTCAAAGACCGATGCAGTGGCGAAGTGGACTCGACCAACCAATGCTACAGAAGTCAAAAGTTTTTTGGGACTCGCTGGTTACTATCGGAGATTTGTAGAAGGTTTCTCCAAGATAGCAGCCTCGTTAACTGGTTTGACTAAGAAAGATTTGAAGTTTGAATGGACTGATAAGCATGAACGCGCTTTTCTGAAATTGAAAGAGAGATTGACAACTGCGCCAGTGCTTGCAATACCAAAGGATGGTGAGAAGTTTACTATTTTCAGTGACGCCTCGTATCAAGGATTGGGTTGTGTCCTTATGCAAGACAAAAAGGTTATCGCCTATGGTTCACGGCAGTTAAAGCCAAATGAATTGAATTACCCAACTCATGATTTGGAGCTAGCAGCAGTCGTGTTTGCGCTCAAGATCTGGAGACACTACCTCTATGGGGAGAAGTTTGATTTGTTCTCGGATCACAAGAGCCTCAAGTATTTGTTTACTCAGAAAGAGTTGAACATGAGGCAACGTCGGTGGATGGAGCTGATCAAGGACTATGACTTTACATTAGAGTACCACCCTGGTAAGGCTAATATAGTCGCTGACGCCCTAAGTCGGAAACCTCAAGGAATGATTGCGTCATTGATGTTGAGGGAATGGAAAGCTTTAGAAACAATCGCAGAATTTGATATGCAGATTTTTGAGGGAAGTGACGGACATCATTTTGGATGCCTCGTAGTACAACTAACACTTGTGAGTCGAATCATCGAGGCCCAAAAGAAGGACGAGAAGTTTCAAGTATGGTTCGCCAAGATGTCGGAAAAGGATCCTACGGAATGGAAGGTTGGGACCGATGGAGGATACCGATGTCGAGACAGATTGTGTGTGCCAGATTTAGGAGGTTTGAGAAGAGATATTCTCGAGGAAGCACATAAATCGAGACTAACAGTACACCCAGGAGGAACAAAGATGTATAAAGACTTGAAGAGAAACTTCTGGTGGGAAGGGATGAAACGAGAAGTAGCCGAGTTTGTGTCTAAATGTTTGACTTGCCAACAAGTGAAGGCCGAACATCAGAGACCATCGGGATTGTTGCAACCCTTACCTGTTCCAGGATGGAAGTGGTAACACATAACTATGGATTTCGTGGTTGGATTACCCCGATCACAATAGAATCATGACGCGATTTGGGTAATTGTGGATCGTCTGACAAAGTCTGCACACTTTATCGCATACAATATGACTTACCCAGTAGAAAGGATGAGTCGAATGTATCTTCAGCAAGTGGTACGACTACATGGTGCGCCTGTGTCGATTGTATCAGACCGTGATGCATGTTTTACCTCAGGATTTTGGGAAAGTTTGCAGAAGGCTATGGGGACTTCGCTCAAGATGAGTATTGCCTTCCATCCTCAGACCGATAGACAGACCGAGCGTGTTAATCAGATTATGGAAGATATGCTCAGAGCTTGTGCAATTGACTTTGAAGAGTCTTGGGAGACGCACTTGCCGTTAGTTGAATTTGCGTATAACAACAGTTATCACTCGAGTATTGGAATGGCACCGTTCGAAGCCTTGTACGGACGGCCATGTCGATCTCCGTTGTGTTGGGCTGAAGTGGGAGACAGAGAGCGTTTGGGACCAGATTTGGTAAGAGAAACCAATGAGAAGATTTCACTGGTCAAAGAAAGAATGAAAACTGCACAGAGTAGGCATAAGAGTTATGCGGATCGGCGTCGAAAGGACTTGGAGTTCAGTATCGGTGATCACGTACTCCTTAAGGTTTCACCTGTTCGGGGAGTAGTACGTTTTGGTCAGAAAAGAGGAAAGTTAGCACCTCGTTTCATCGGACCGTTCGAGGTTTTGGAGCGAGTTGGAAAAGTGGCTTATCGGCTCGCGTTGCCACCAAAGATGTCTGGTGTTCATAACGTGTTCCATGTCAGTATGTTAAGGAAATACATACGGGACCCTTCACATGTGGCTAATTTTGACGATATAGAGACGAGTCAGAATGTTGTCTACAAGGATAGACTAGTGAGGATTCTCGACCAGAGTATCAAGAGGCTGAGAAAAAGAGACGTTCCTTTGGTTAAGGTTCAGTGGAGGCATCATGACGAGAGAGAAGTGTCGTGGGAGTTAGAGTCGGACATGAGGACTAGATACCCCGAGTTGTTTCAGGATTAGTGAGCTCAGATTTCGGGGCGAAATCTCTATTAAGGTGGGTAGAGTGTAACGCCCTGTAATTTTATTTTCATTAATAAATAAATACTGCATTTCATTTCCATGAGCATTTGATTTAATTTCTCTTTGTAATATATATCTGGGGTCAAACTATAATTTCCATAAATACAGAAAAATATTTTCTATGGCTTCAAAATCGATATCTATATTTTTGTACAACCTGGAATTTATTCCTACGCTAATATTATTTTCCTGTATTTTATTATACCCGAAAAATACCAGTTTATGTTTTAAGCTGCGACTATCTCTCGATCTTGGGTGAGGGAGCACGTGAGCTCAACCTCACTGGATGACCTCTCGTATACTTGGAGACCACCCAACTCATAACAGTTTATATATATGTTGCTATCACTCTCAAATCTCACAGACTCTCATAACTCTCTCACAGTTTCTCAACCTCTCTCAAATTTCTCTTTGATTTCTCTCAAGATCAATATACACACACACTTTCAGATTATATATATAATCAGTCACATACATAGACACACATATATATATATATACATATTTTGGGCTACCAAAATCAAGAACGGGAAGAATTTCTAACGACGGAATTCTCGGCGGAAATTCTCGGTCTCAAATTGTAGTCCTTTATCACCTCTGTGAGTAATTTAAACTCACTCACAATGTTTATATATGTATAATTTAGTGTACATGTGTGTGTATATGTGTATATATATGTGATACACCATGGAAGCTTAAAATTGGAGTTTTGTAAAACTCAACCAAATTCAATTCCGTGAATTGATTATGGAAGATCTTTGTCCCAATAGGCTACGGTTCAAATCCTACGTAGTAATTCATCCGTATCGCGACGTACTGTTAATTTAAAGTTTTGACACCCTTACTTTAACCACGAATATCTAGAGATATAATCCGTAATTGTTTAAATTGATTTCGTATTTGTAATCTACACAGAAAACCGATGAGATTCATATATTACATGTCTCGGTTGAAACAGAATCTGAAAATGGGTCTGTAATAGCTTTTAAATTGAAAACAGGGGAAAAACGAAGAAGATGACATTCTGCAACAACTCGCGCGCGCGACCCGCTCGCGCGAACCTTTTACCCCCTTCGCTCGCGCGACCCGCGCGCGCGACCCGTCCTCCCCTTCGCTCGCGCGACACACCCCTATCCCTCGCTCGTGCGATCCACTTGCGCGAGGTGGCAGTTCTGGCAGTTTGTATAATTTTTTGGTAAGGGACTGTTTGGAAAATATTTTGGGAAATTTCAAGGAATTGTTTGGCAAATATACTGTTTTAAAGGCTCACTGTTAGAAATTGGACTTGTAAGAATGTTTAAGACCGATATTTATGTTGAAAAGAATATTCAGCTTGAGATTAATAATTGTTGCTACAAGCTGTGAACATTGACATACATATTAGGGTCGAGGTTCTGTCAACATGCATGTGTGGGATAAAGCGTAAAAAGAGTAAAGGGTGGCGGTCTGGTGTGCGACCTCAATATCTATCGGATATTATTCCTAGTATTGGAGGCGACAGTGTTGTTTACGACTTGGATATCGATCGGATAGTATTCCTGGTATCTAAGGCGCGCGTTTCGGATATTGATCGGATAGTATTCCTGATATCCGAAGCGATGGTGATAGTGTTGTGTACGACTTAGATATCGATCGGATAGCATTCCTGGTATCTAAGGCGCGCGTTTCGGATATTGATCGGATAGTATTCCTGATATCCGAAGCGATGGTGATAGTGTTGTGTACGACTTAGATATCGATCGGATAGCATTCCTGGTATCTAAGACGCGTGTTTCGGATATTGATCGGATAGTATTCCTGATATCCGGAGCGATGGTTGGTTGTGATCGGCCTAGATATCGATCGGATAGTATTCCTGGTATCTGAGGCAGTAGTGTGGTGTGTGACTTCAATACCGATCGGATAGTATTCCTGGTATTGGAGGCGATAGTGTAGCGTGTGAATTGGATGACTGAGTAGTTATTACTCCTGGTATCTGAGATGATGTGTTGGTTGAATTGGGTTGTTTTAAAGAAAAGAATTGGCAAGATAAGATATTACACAATTCATGTACAATTGCGTATTTATTTCTTACTATATTCCCCTGTGATTTATGTTGAAATTGGAACCTTGAATATATTACTGTTAATGTTAAATTGTACCTTTGTTTTATATGCTTATATATATATTGCGAGCACATGTTTATTTTACTCACCAGCTTTCATAAGCTGACGGCGTCGATGCGTCCTGGACTCTATGTCCAGATTTTCCAGGTCAGGAGCAGCCAGAGTTCGTTGACTATGCTAGTTAGATGACCGGAGGTGTTCTGGAAGAGCTATTTTATATTCCTTATGTCTTTCCTTTCAGAGTTGTAATAAACCTTGTTAGAATTTGAATAAGGGCGTTTTGTGCCTAAAACCTCGACCTATGTAATAGTTAGTAAGTTTTTAATTCTGGAGTTTATGTTTTGTTAGTATCCTTTGTTCTAGAAATGTTGTTAAGTTATATTTTGCAGGGACAATTGGTCATACTCACTTGTCACGACCTACGAGTCCATAAAAAAAATTAAATGCTTTCCTGTATTATGCTACGTCGGGGCGTGACAAATGGTTTCTTAATTTTCCTTTCAAAAATTAAGTGGCGACTCATCATTTTTGAATTTAAAATTAAAAAAGGTTTTAAACAAAAGTTGTGGGTAGGAAAAATGCGATATCCACAATGTTAAAATGAATATTCTGTATTTTTGTGGGGATCACTGCACTGCAAAAATACCAGTTTATATTCAAAATTGTCCGTGCCGCATTGATCTCCCACAGATTGGGAATAACATCCAATCGTATGTAGCATACGCTTTTAGTTTAATTAATACTTGTAATGATTGAGTAAGCTTTGTTTGGAAATGCATTATATGCATAAGTAATTGTAGTGTCTATAAGTTGTTTTACCAAACACACCAAGTGATTCTTAGGCAACTTGATAGAGCCTTGTTTTGTTGTGCTTCTTTGGTGTGTACTGGTTTGTGCCTATAAGCTACTCTTTCCTAAACACCTTCATATTGACTCCTATAAACCTAATTGCCCACTACTCTCATTCATAGCAGATTATACATGTATAATATGTATATGCATAACTTGGTTTTGGAAATTAGAAAATAAAATCAATTGTAGAGTGTGAGTTAAGGAGCTTGGGCTCCAAGTTCTTACATTTTCTATATAAACACACTTTCAACACACAATTTGCACAAGTTCAATACTTTAGAGAGTTTAGAGAGAGTTTAGAGAGCAATTACTGAAAACTTTAGAGAGAGAAAGAGAGTACAACCTCCATAGCTTGGATCTTGAAAGCTATATTTGCTTATTTCTCATTCTTTCTCAACAATCAGTTAATCTTCAATCACAGTGAGTATTTAGAACTCACTAGGAATGTTATTCATGTTCATTTACTACATGTGTATGTGTAATTGTGATTTCACCATTGTTAATTTGTCCATGGAAGTTCAAGCTAGAAAAAGGGTGAATTTCAAAACTTAACCAAAACTCATTTTGACTGATAAAAATGAAAGATTACAGTCCCTAGAGGTTGTATTTAAAGTATTAGAGCTTAATTCGTTCGTATATGAAAGTATATTAGAACTCAAATTTCGTCACCTCTCAATTTTTCATAAAAATCGAGAGCTACGATTGAAATTAGTTAAAACCGATCGCGTATTCAAGATCCTTGCAGAAAAATGGAGAAAACCATATATTACAAGTCATGTATACATTCGGATTTCAAATGGGTCAAAAATAGGATTTAAATTCGTAACAGGGGAGAAACTGTTGATACCAATCGATTGGTATGCTAACCAATCGATTAGCATGATTACCAATTGATTGGCATGTATACCAATCGATTGGCATGTATACCAATCGATGGCATGTTTCAGCATTGGCGACTTTTAGTAAAATAGTCAAAACTTCCTCAAGAAAATTCAAAAGCGCGCACCATTTGAAGCATTTGAAACTAAACTGAAAGACCTTTCTTTTGATAGATAATTCATCCACAAAAAGTATACCTGATTTGTTAGGGCATTGCTTCAAAGTGGACCCACTTGTGTTCTAGTAGCGATAAAAGCATATTAAAGTATTCTTTGATGAATTCATGGGTTGTTTCATATACGATTCAATTTCTTCTCGTATATCCATGGTTATCGTTCCCAGTACTTTATATTTCTATATTAAGTCACATTTCATTCATGAGGAGTCAGTTGTACATGAATGGTGAGTGGTAGTCAGTGTGGAAAAGAGTATGTGGTTGAGATTGTGTGTGGACATTCCCTGGTATTGGTGTACCAAAGTGTGTTGTTACGATATTGCGACTAGAGTGTCTTTGAAATGCGACGGTGACAAAACTGGACCTCCCTAGCGCTCATGGTAGCGGTAAAGTGTGTGACGCCGACTTGGACATTCCCTGGCACCCATGGTAGTGCTAAAGTGTGGCCTATTGGACACTCCCTGAGATGCGTGGTATGGTCAATGTATGAGGCATTGGACACTCCCTGGTACCCCGTACTAAAATGTGAGGCAAACTGGAAACTCCCTGGTACCCCTGTACTAAAGTGTGGTCATCTTAGTGTTTCAAAGATACTGGAGTGAGAAAGTTGGGTGTTATGTTGTCAAGAGAAAAGCGTTGGTAAGATGAGAATGGTTGCATTGTTCTTATACACGGTAACATGGATTATGAACTAAAGTTTATTAATGTCATCTTTACTATTTGATAATGTGAACTCATTTCTATGTTGTTAACCTGTTGAATAATGAGACTAGGAATTGGAAAATAGTAAATGAGTATGTTTTACATTCAACCATATGTTTTTAATACTCACCAGCTTTATACAGCTGACGGCGTTGATGCGCCCTGGACATTCGTGTCTAGGCTTTTTAGGTTATGACCAGGCAAAATCGTACGATTATGCGAACTGAGAACATCTACCCAAAGAGGAATTTGTTATTCTATGTTTTAAGTTATGAACTAAATTTGTAATAAGGATGACTGTAATAGATGATATTTTATTTCAAGGCGGGTTGTGCCTTTAGTGACCGCGTGTTTGTAATAAGTTTTAATTTGGGAAAATTTTGTAAGCCTTGATTGCTCTTACTCTGATTATATTTATTATGTTGTTCGATGTTTGGGACGGAATCGATCCTTCAAACTGTCATGACCTACGGGTCCATAAAGGAAATTAAACACTTTTTATATTTATGCTACGTTGGGGTGTGACAAAACTAGATCTAAGTCTTATGGATCTATATATAAAAGTAGGAATTAGAGATGAATTGTGATGTCTAACTCTTGGAGGATTCTCAATTATATCACCAAAGTTGAATTGAAGAGTCTTCTTCTTCAAGTGTTCTTCAAGCTCTTCAAGCACTCATCCATGGAAGTTAAGGGAAGCAATTGATGTCTTAAATCTCTAATCTAATTATCTTGAGATTAGTTTAATTCATAACTCGCTTCTCTCTAGAAATCTCTCTTAAATTGAAAGTATTTTGCAAGTATCTTCTTATATCTTGCAAGTATATGTACTTGTGTCTACCTCTCTCTTGTGTGTACTTCCTTGTGTCTATATTCTCTTGTGTGTCAAAGATGATCTCATATGGATGTAGGGGGCACAATATGGGTGGCAGCTTAGGTGGGACCCACCACCTATTTTTCCTCCTCCTCTGGTTTCCCTTAAGTTCTATTTAAAATATTAGGTGCACTGCTTTTCCAGATTTTTGTATAAATACTTTTTGGTATTCGAAATCGTCCGTTTATATACCGTTGGAAAGCTGTCGAGTTGAATTTCAGTATAAAAATATTCCAGGAGTTTTTGATATCAAAATTGAAGTCTAATTGAAGCCCGGAAGTCCTTCGGAACTTTCGTCGACTTTTTGAAATCAAACGACGTCTTTTCCAAAATTACTTTTAAATGTTCATCGATTTCAAATTTTTCTTTAAAATTGGATCTCTGGATACCTAGAATACTGCATTTAGAACACTTCGTGTTCATATAACCTTGAGTGAATATGAATTCTAAGAGACGATTTTGACAAAATCAGGATTTATGCATGGAAAAGGGTTTTCCTGAGCTTGAAGTCACTTTTCGAAGTTCGACCTTTCGATTGGTGGAATCCAGTACCTTCCACGGGGTACTTTTCATCATCGAATCCTCCAAGACGTTGTCCACCCTAAATCCTATCAGTGTGGTCAAAATTGGGTGTCTACACTCCCAAAATAGATCCAATCAGAATGGTTAGAGTTTTCATCCATCATATGGAAAAAGTTATCAATCGTGCTGATCGAGTCATTGGCAGTGAAGCACAAGTACAACAAATGAGAGTCAAGTAGCTAAAGGAATTTTGTGCTCTTCAATTAGGAACCTTTACCAGATTAACGGGAGCATGGAAAACTAAGCAATGGATTCACTAGAATTGATATTTGAGACACTCGAATGTACTGACAATGAGAAAAGATGTTTGGTCGTATTTCAACTAACGTCTTAGGAGATATTGGTGGGGCGCGATGAAAGCTACTGTAGGTGAAGGAGCTGTTGTGGAGATGCAGAATTTATTTTCCTTTTGTTGAAATTGTTTTGAAAGAAATGAAAAGAAAGGTCTGTTGAAAACAGATACAGATTCACCACTTGGTCTTTAAGGAACCAAGAAACCTAATTTTGACTCACCCAAATGGATAAAGGGCACCGGCACCCTTCATAACCAAAGAACTTGGCTCGGGGTTTTGGTACGAGAGAGGAAGGAGCCTTTGTCGCAACTAAAACACCCTCAACTCGCCCCATCTCTCAACGGGCCTCAATTAGCATCCAAATAATCATCTTATACTATGTTTGGTTCGACAATTAATACTATGATAGTATATTACATCACATAAGAAATCTTAAAATAGAAGATCTAAAGATAAGATATCATTCATAAAATCCAAGCCAAATGTCACACAATGCAAAGGTGAAAGATCACACAAACAAACCTAGGAAAAATCGTCTAATCACATAGCAAGTAATCAAGCTTTCATAATCTAAACGGGACACGAATTGATCTTGAAACAAATAATCAAAGAAAATAAAATATGCTTAGCAAGCTAGAATGATACATGTTAATCTTTGAGAAAAGAAGATCTCTCAATCCCCAGGACGGATGAGAAAGAAAGATTAGATCGAGGGGAAAGCATGAACGATGATCAAGTTCATTCCTTATAATCTTCTTAGATTAAGAGTCACCAAAAACTCCAAATCTTGCATGGATGCAATGTATGATCCTAGAATGTGCAAAGTAGTAGTGTGTTTGTGTTCATAGATTTTCTAAAATGATTTAGAAGTCTAGAGTATGCTTGAATGTATGAAGAAAATTATTATAAGATGTATACAAATGTAGTATGAACTACTTCCTAAGATATGAGCTAATTTGGAGTGCATGTAAGCATGTAATCAAAGAATTAAAATAAAACTTGCTTTCTGTGAATATTGGACAAAATAGTGAGTTGATTTTGTCAAAACTGAAAAGTAGGGTTAGGAGTGTTTTTAATACATGATTTTTTTTATTTAGATCATTCTTATTGTGTCTAGAACATATATCAAAAAGCCAAACTACAATAACTATCACAGATTAAGAGAAATCATATGAACAAGAGAGGTTGCTTAGAAATAGAGTCAGTACTATCGACTAAAATGTAAAAAAATCTTTGAAAATGAAAACAAATCATTTAGAGGCCTATTTTATACAGAACGTTCCCCCAGACACTGAGGTTCAAGGGTAAAATGAGTTGAGGCCATTCTCTTTGGAAAAGTTTTCTGGAAAATAAATTAAAAGTCAACCAAGCTGCTTTGACAGCAAAAACAGAATGTTTGGGTCAAAATAGAACCCTTCCAAGTGTTTTCAAGTCAAACCAAAAATCGTGGGTGTTCTATAATGAGATTGGAAGACTTTTCAAGTGGTCTTGTAATCACCCATTGAGTATTGAACTCAGAATATTATTTTGAAATTGAATAACTCACTATTTTGAAGATTGTTTGAGAAAAAATAAGGTTTATTTCTTGGAATCCAAATATTGGGGGTTTAGAGGGGTTTTGAAATAGGGGGTTTTGAAAGCATGTTTTCAACATCAAATGGAGATTACAAACTATTGGAATATCAACATCAAACCCAAGTCAAGAACTTCCAAGATTGTTGGAGAGATTTGTTTTCATTTGAGCATAACTTCAAGAATACTTTGAAAGTATTGAAGTAGGAATCATCATCTATCAAACATGTTTTGGAGGTCAAGAGCTACTATCCATAAGGATTCACTCACCTCAAACACCATGTCATCATTTAGATGATGATGAATTAGTAACTAGTCAAAGAAAAATAAAAAAGAAATGTGGTAAGGAGAAATGAACATTTATATAAACAAGCAAATAATAACAATCAATAGATGATAATCAATGTGATTTTGGACTTGTAGCTTGGTGTTTCACTCAGAGATATTGACATTTGGACATGGTTGGTGTTTCACTCAGAGATATTAACATTTGGACATGGAAGTAGCTTCCTAACTCAAGATTGCTCAAGAATGGTGGTTGGGGAGGATTTGAATGTGAAGTATAAGAGAGGTAATGGAAGGAAACAAGATTAGAACTCACTTTTTTTTTATAGAAAATCAGTGGGAGAAGCTCCCTTTCTCTCTTCTAAACCTATCTCTATGTCACTTCCTCTCTATAACTTTATAAGCTTTGCACTTGGCCCCCCTCAAATGAAGAGCAAAGGGGGGTTTATATAGGACAATTTGGGGAGGTTTTGGGATTTAGAAAGTGCTCCCATTGGTCCCAAATATTTGTGAACAACAAACTACGTCGTTTTGGCTTTCAATTATTCAATTTGGACCCCCAAAATAAATTACAAAATGGCCTTAGCGGGGGTTGAGTGGAGCCGCAATACTGGTTATGTGCTCCCGTGGTAGTGGCCCAGTGCCACCACGGCACTGCTCCTCAGACGCCCAAAAAATGCTGTTTAGGCCCCCAAAGGTTCCGGTATTCATGAAAAGGCCCTATTTCTTCCAAAATTCATAGAAAATACGTACGAACTCCGAATTGAGCTTGTGATAAACTTTTGGAAAGTTAATGAAGTCTACATTCCATAAAAAATAGTTCGGAGTTAGGTCACTTTGAAAAGTTTTGCGGTATGCGCGATAAAAGTAGATTTGATCGCCTTTTTCTCATTCAGAAATTCAGAATAAATTCATTTTAAATCCAGAAATTATGTGCGATATACCACTGGAAAGCTATTGACCTCTAGTATCCATGAAAAATGTTTAAAAAATGATTAACTTGGGTAAAGAATTGAATAAAGTGAGTCTACATTCCTCAAGGATCATCAACTTGAGAGAGGAATTAAGGCTTAAGAAGAGCAAACTCCAATGGCTTAGATGTCAATATTGGTGCATAGTGAGTCTACAGAGTTATATCTGTTTGATCTTTGATTTTATTTTTGGGTTAGAAACTAGACTCACAGAGGCACATCATATCCAAAAATCATTGAGATCAAACCATAGAAAGTATGCTTTTTCGATTTTTGAAAGTATGGTCTGCTCTCTGTAATTTCTGGAATTCTGTGATAGATTTGATAAACTTTATAAATAATGGTCCAAATGACCTTTCTATGACCTAAGACTTGAAATATTTTTTAATTATGATTAATTAAACTCAAATCTAGAGGTTAAAAGATCCAAATCAATGAATGATTCATAGCTTATTCATGTTCATGTTCATGCATTCATCACAAATGCATAGATTCTAGCAATTAGGACATCATCTTGTATTGTGCTAAGTCATAATTAGTTGAACCTAGCTATGGAAACCTTGAGATCATGTTGGGAATATATCATCTCTATATGGACATTACATTGGCTCCTAGTTGAGACTTGTATATCTATAGAGGTGTTATAATTTCAACTAGTTATAAGGAATTCATAATTGTGTCAACTCTTTCCATATTTGACAGATTTAAGCTAGGGGTTTGATATTTAGGATTTGATATTACGTCTTGTTCAAAGCATGTGGACTAACTCGTTGTTTTGTAGCGCCATTGAGGTATGATTTTTTTTTACTTTTTCTAGTTTATTTATTTCTTGATTTTATTAATTTTTGACTTTATGTGTGACACCTTAAAGTTAGGATTTGCCTTTTGTCTATATGTGAATTAGAGACATTTTTAGGATTTTCTATTTTTCATATGCATTGCATGTTTCCTTTCGCAGCCAGATCCCGGTTAAGTTCTCTTGTTCTCTATTGCATATCATTCATTTGCTAGATGAAGCTATTTGGTTTTGTATCCCTTTTATCGTTAGCATTTTTACACCCTTTCAACATGCTTTTGTAATGTATATCTATCTCTATGTATTAGTTGATGGCATGCTTAGATTAGTAATTTGATTAAAGGGATGTTGAGTAGAGGCCTATCACGAGATAGGATGAAAGGAGGTGTTTTAGTCCATCGGGCTCATTCCCCTCTCATTCCATAATTCCCGGACCTAGAAATCTCTGGTTTCCAAAAAGATTAGTTTTGCTTTTAAATGGTTTCTTAATTAATTTTTCCCTTAAAAAATTAAGTGGCGAGTAGGTTTTGAAAAAGTTAAAAAGCGTTGTTAGCCTGCGATATCCACAGCGAGAGAGAGAGAGAGAGAGAGAGAGAGAGAGAGAGAGAGAGAGAGAAAAAGAGATTGTGATGATGAAGGAGAGAAAAGAGGACGGACAAGACAAAGAGAGAGATATGGATGTATGTGGTGTGGAAACGAGACTGATGAAGTTTTATACTGATTTTAAAGTCGTCCTTAGTAAAACCAACTTTAACGTCTTCATTAGTAACACCAGTAAAATCAACTTTAAATTCGTCATTAGTTATACCGATTTTATAGAGTCAGTTTTACTAAAACCGACTCTATCATTTTTTTTTCTTTTTTCCCAAATATCATTTTCAGAAAACATTTTGGAAAAAGAAAATTTAATATAAACTCGGTGTTAGAAAAACCTAGATTAAAAAAAAAATTGATTTTAGTAAAACAGACTCTATAAAGTCGATTTTAGCAAAATAGACTTATCCTGGAACTGTCTTTAAGTTCAAACACGCTATGATTTAATAATTAAGTTTTATTTATGCAACATTCGTGGAAACGACTCAAGCTTCAAGAGCACCTTTTTTCTTGGCAAATGTGTAGAGCAATTTTCTTCTTCTTAGTTTTTTTTTTTTTTGCTAGTGGTCAAAGCACCCGCAGGCGCCACACACACACACTTGCAGTCATACTGCAAACAGCCAGGGGGGGCCACGGGCCCACTTCAAAGGGACTTCCTCCCATAGACGGCTGAGGGGTAAACAACACCCCCGAGTCCCCACGAGGGGAATCGAACCCCCCACCTCCCACTTGGGAGAGATGGGGTAAGACCAACTGGACTAGGCCCACTGATCTTCTTAGTTGACATCTCTTTTTCTCTCTTATTCTTGCTTTTGTATGACTTCCAAACCGAGAGAGAGTTCCAAACAACTTCCAAGTACACACAAATATGCAAAATCTCACGCAATTACAATTCTTCAGGTTAAGCATACCTGAGTGTACAACTGGCTCAAGCCACATGGCCACTAACTCGGACGTGTTTCTAGAGTTTTGATCCCTTTCTTTCACTGCACGTTTCTTGTGAAAGTCCTTAGTAATGTAAATGAAAAAAAATAACATCATTTTTATTACTAAAAATGCAATGCTAAGGGTCTAATAAGTGCAAATCTTTAGTTCAAATGTGCAACAATTGAGAACGTGCAGTGTAAATGAAAAAAAAAACATCATTTTTATTACTAAAAATGCAATGCTAAGGGTCTAATAAGCGTAAATCTTGAGTTCAAATGTGCAACAATTGAGAACCTAGAGTGTAATTTGGTACAAGTACATTAGGAAAACGTAGCAATAAAAATCGCACAAGCATTTTCTTATGTTTTAATTTCCAGACGTGAATTTAGTTAATTTTTTTCTAAGCATTTGCAGATGTGAATTAGTGAATTCATCCGAATTGATGTCATTTACAATTTAATCTACATTCGTATAAAAATGCTGGCTTACGAACAAAAAACTTTTCACATCTGCACTGAAAACTTTTCACATGTTGATTTATAGTGCAGAGCTTTTTATGCGCATTTATTAGTCTCGGCACTGAAGACTTATGCATCTTCTACAGTGTCTGTCTAAAGATTTGTTTTCCAGATGATGTGTATAGACATAATAATAATAATAATAATAATAATAATAATATGGGTTAATTGCACTTTACCCCTTGTGGTTATGCTCATTTTCACTTTATCCCCTATGGTTTAAAAGTGGCCACTTAACCCCCTTGTGAGTTTGGACTAAAGTGAAATTACTAAGATTTCTCTCAAAATAGCCCCAAATGGGCTTCGGTGTTAAAATTAGCTCCACCACAAAATTTACCCCTCAAAGGGGTTAAGTGTTAAAAATTAGCCCCATAGGTGTGCTAAATGACAACATTATCTCTGCATATAGGATACCCCAAAATTAACCTCACCAAGAAGGTTAAGTGTTAATATTTTTGGTCAATTGTAGAGTTTTCATAAGTTTTGAGGAAAATATTAACAGTTTCACTTTAGTCCGAAATCACATGGGGGTTAAGTGTCCATTTTTAAACCACAAGGGGGTAAAGTACAATTGGGCCTAATCTCAGGGGGGCTAAATGTATTTAACCCTAATAATAATAATAATAATAATAATAATAATAAGAGAAAAACACAATACCAGAGATTGACAGTGAAAATAAACAATCTTGTGTTGCTTTACTTTCACACAACTTAGAGTGTGTTTGATAACCCATTTAAGTGGCGAAAATGAAAACTTTCAGCACTTATTTTTTAGTGCGTTTGATAATGTACCACTTAATTGAAAATGCAACTAAAAATTCACTAAAAACTTTAAGTGAAAAGTTTCTGATGATGCCAAAATTTGGTAAGATAAACTAGAGCAGATTAAGGAGGGAGAGAGAGAGAGAGAGAGAGAGAGAGAGAGAGAGTGAGAGATCATTTTTTTTGTATGTGGTTCGGCCCTGTTAATGAAGGAACCTACGTCAACATGTGTGTCTGAGCACGTTCACTATACTGTAAGAGCCGGGGACCTGTGGTGAACCAACAATAGTTTGGAGCTACCGTAGGTCGGCTGGGCATGATGATGACTACTATAGAGGTGCGGTGCTGTATACACAAAAAAGTTCATCCCTTTCTATGGGGTGAGTGGTCTCTTTTATAGATGAAAGAGATCTACTCGTACAAGAAAATATACATATTAAGTAATATAATATGATTTCGGATTGATTGGCATCAATCATGGGGGGTTTCCTAATTGGATTATGAAACAATGTGCACTTTCCATTAGCCTTCTAACTTGAGTAGGAAACTGTCTGGAATATTCTGGATCATGCCTCGGGGCTTGGGCGAGCTTGTAGGAAAAACAGGTTTAAAATTATTTTAAACGAGCAGCGGAAAGGTTAAATTTCAAAAACTTTATTGGTATACCCGGATCTACTACCCGTTAATTCTATAGATGCGTACAAGAGAGGACAAGAGTTATACCTTTGTGTCTTTAACCCAATTCTGAATTTCACTTTCCTTGATAGCGCAGCAGCTTCCACTAGGCTGTCTTCACTCTTATGACTTCTGCGGATGCCTGGATGGACTAGGGTTGGTGGGAACCCTAATAGAGAGGAAGGAGAAAGTTTGGGAGCTCAAAAAATAGTTACTGTAGCTTCTGGTGTATAAAAATGACGAACTCTTATTTCTGGACGCAACTGTCGTATTTATAGATTCCAAGAACCGACCTAATGTTCAATCGATCGAAGTGGCTTCGATCGATCGAACATTCGATCGATTGAACCACCTTCAAGCGATCGAACCTGTCTAGACTTCAATCGATCGAGACAACTTCGATCGATTGAACTTGTCTTGACATCATCCTCGTGTGCCTTTCCAAGTATCCTGACGGAGCTAAGAGTGGGACCTCCTAGGCTCTTTATTGTTGGCTCAGAACCAGTAGTTAGTCACCACGATCAAACTCTTTGATCAGTAAACTAACTAACTGGTCAGTTAACGTTTACTCCACTATAAAACGCTAACTGATATCTAACACAAAATAACATATCTGAACTGATAACTAGACTTGTATGGTGTACTAATGTTTCTCTACCTTCAGCATTCGTAATCATATTCAGGTAGTCGGATAAACGGTTACTGTCAACTTGAATCATGATTACTTCTTGTGTTCCTTGAGTCTCATTTCACCTCGCATGATTACCAAACATGTTGATAACTACTTATCAACAAGACTGTAGTTCTCAGTAATCAACTTGGTGACATTCTCAAGGGAATGCTTACTCTGAATTAGAGGGTAGATTCTATCTTGACAATATATGTTCACACCTATGAGCACGACATACCCAAGATACCCAGGTGTTGATCTTTTATAGACCTCACTAATTGGTAAGTCAAAGCAGCCATATCCATAGTCTGTGTTCATAATCGTCTCTAGTTTGAGAACATATACCTTATACAAGTTATGAGTTCCTATCGACTGTTGACAACCTTAAGTGTCAATAGGAAAGTTCAAGTTCGTCAATGCACTATAAGCACTAGAATATTAACTAAGAGTCATACTCTAGTGATTGAGATTCATCACTCCATCCAATGGTAGTTAATCATGCTACAGTGTATACCTGATGAGATATCTAGTTTCATCATACACTGTGACAAGCTCTAAGTATCCAAGAATAGTAATTCGTATCTCATTGTACGAATTACTTACTATGATACTTAAGGATTCACAATCATCTCATGAAAGAAACATACATAAAGAAACATAAAACTGATATCCATGTATTAAAATGCCAATGTCTCATACATAAAGAAATGATTTGAGGGCACAAACCCAACAAAACTGTCCCTGCAACGAGCTGTGCCTATGCAGTCTTCCCGACCTGTTGGTCGAGCTTTGGGCATATACCGTTCAAGATGTCTCGGGTAGTCCAGACTACTCGGGATGATGCTATGTAGAACGATCTGGTTGGGATAGGGGCCGGTCATTGAATAGAACTGCTCTGTCATAGAGTAGAGCCAATTTTGGGCCTATCAATTGCCCCCCATTTCTAAGGTTGGCCGGATGCTATATCGAGGCAAGTTTGAAAATCTGTTTGACGCCGCTTGCCACTGTCTAAGTGCTCAGGAAATTTGCCTTGGAACTTTTGAGTCTTGTGAGTTCTTGGGAACTTGTTAAAAGCCTAGTTCAGAATCTTTAAGTGATTAGGAATTGGCCAAGAGTTGAGACTTAGCTGATTTGGTGTCTTTCATTTGAAGTTAAGCTTCCAGGATGGTTATCTTCTACCCATAAACCTTCATCAAGGTTGTGGGCAAAAGAATTTGACCATATTGGAAAAGCTGACCTAAAGCGTGCTGCTTTAGGGTCCTTTTTGTGCTAGCTCCCCAGGATGATTATCTTCCACCCAACAAGCCTTTGTCAAGACTATCGGGAAAAGAGTTGGACCATGTTGGTAGAACTAACCTAAAGTCTGTTGCTTTAGGGTCTTTTACTCCTCTATCGTGGGCCAACCTAAGAGATTTAGTCACCTCTATTGTCGGTTTGGACCTAAGCAGAGTTTATGCCTCTGAATATTGTAGGCCCTCGAGTTGTCTAAGCGTTTCACTCAGTTAACCCCAAAGCCTGTAAATACCCAGTGTGACCTCCTATAGTTTTTATTCGCTCTTGCCCCCAAGCTTTTGAGGTAGACGTTGCAGGAACAATTACTGTAGGTGGTCGACCTAGAACGTTGGTAGTTATAGGGTCTTTTGATGCCTCGGGTGTGATCCCGAGGTCTTTTGGTGCCTCGGATGTGAGCCTAAGGTCTTTTATATGCCTCGGGTGTGATCTCAAGATCTTTTAATGTGCCTCGGGTGTGTGGCTCGAGGTTTTTTGAGGTGCCTCGGGTGTGGTCCTGAGGTCTTTGCAAGAGCTATTTGACAGTCTGTGGAGCCTCATGCAATGATCGGGAAAGTACCACTGTAGTCGGGCTCATCTAGACTGATTAAGATAAGAGGCTAGGTCAGGATCACCAGGCTCTTGATTACTCTGAGCTGGAGGCAAAGTCAGGATCACTGGATCCTGACTTTTGTAAATTAGAGCTTGGGTCGGGGCTGCCGGACTGAGACCATTGTGAACTGGAGGTCGGGTCGGGGCTGCTAGACTTAGACCGCTATGAACTGGAGATCGGGTAAGGTCTGTCAGACCCAGACCATTGTGAACTGGAAGAACTGCCAGAACTATTGGGCTCCTTTACATTGTTCTTCTTGGGCTGATCTCATTTTCGCTTATTCCTTGAAGGCTCATCGTCTATATGCCCGGGGTCTTTAGTCTTTAGAAATTCTTCAGTGTCAACATAGTTTCTGACCCTCTCTGCGAGTTCCACCAAGGTTTTCGGCCGATTTCTGTGAAACGACATGGCGCACTTGGTGTGCTAAACTCCCGAGCAGAAGGCTGAAATAGCGACAGTTTCATCAAGGTCCTAGATTATGAGCTTCTCTTGATTAAACTAATTGGTGAATTACTTAAGGGACTCATTATTCCTTTGCTGACTGTCAACAACTTTATGTCAGGCTTTGGTCATTCATGTACACCGATGAACTGGTTGATGAACTGCTTGTTTAGTTGCTTGAAATCTTTGAACGATCGGGGCATCATGAAGTGAAACCACTAAGCGGCTAGGCCTTTTAAAGTGCTGGAAAAGGCTAGGAAGTGTAGTTCATCGGCATTGGTGGTGAGAGCCATCTGGGCCTTGTAGGTCCGGACATGGTCTACCGGGCTACTCGAGCAGTCGTATGAATCCAGGCGAGGCTACTTGAATTTTCGTGGGATGGAAAACGTCGTGATTAAGCTAAAGAACGATGACTCTGTCTCGGTACTGACATGGTCCTGAGTAGCTTTCTAACATAGCTCTTTGGCCATTATGTCGATCTGTTTCTTCAAATTCTGGATGCGAGCCATTACACCTTTACGGTCGATATCCGGGGGGGTGGTCGGGTTGGTGGAAGAGGCTTCTTCTTCATGGCATCCTGTCCTTTGGGACGAAGCTCGACTATGACTCTGGTTGATCAGGTGCCTAAGATCATCCCTACTCCTAGCCGAGTGATCATAGACAGATTCCCGGGCCATGCGTTCTTGCCTTTCCTCTTGGGCAGCAAGTCTACTATTGATGTCTGTGGCATCCTCAACGTGGGACGGGTTGGCTCGGACACATTGTCTGGTCAAGATTGGTTCCCGACCGTACGCAACGTTCTTGGGCTGTTTCCCGGCCACTGCAAGATTGCTTTATTGGGCCAGTAGGGCTTCGATCTGCTACTGGGTTTGACGCTGAATCTTCAAGAGTTGTACGAGGGTCTGTAGCAACCTATATTTTCGCGCCCCTAATAATAAATAAGAGATGTTAGTTTTTATTTATTTACTAATTGTCAATTTTTAGTTGGGGTATTATTCTAATTATTAAATAATACTCATGTTATTAGTTATTAATACAATGCCATTTTACTTTGCTGTTATGTGTTATTTTTAATTGTAGTATTAATTCCATAAATGAAAAACACTTATGTTGATTTACTATAATTACATGACTTTAATTTTGTGACCCTTTTAGTAATTTTAATTGCATTAATTTTGCTTAAGACTGCGCCCCTACGTTACCCTATAATCTGGTATTAAAATTATTAATAAAATATTAATCACGTTGATTACATTTTTAGTCCCTAATATTTATTTGGGGTATTTTCCTAGACTACCCAGACCAACCTAACTGAACTAACTGATCAAACTGTTTAACAAACCAGATGAGTTATTTTTACGAACTGATTGGACGCCATCAATCAGTAATTGTAATATTCTCACAATCATCACTTTCAATAAGTGAGTTTGCAAGTTGCAAACCCAAACCTTGCCTTCATATACACACATACATACTACACCCACACCAAGCAAGCATAAACTTTCCCTCCTTAGCTCTCACTCTCAAACACAAGCACACACTTATATTACCTTGCTGGAAATCAAATAGAAGAAGAGGAGATACAGAAGTATAAGAGTCACAATGAGCTTCAAGGGACCATAGCCATAGCCATTGTTAAGCTCGGAGTTATTTCGGAATTTCCGTCTTTCTTCGGCAAGTCGCGCCGCCTTATCTAACAACCTGTGAGTCTCTCGAACCCACTCATAATGTAGTATTTGTCATTACGAACAAGCCGGGGGTATCGAAAGTAAGTATATACGCCTATATATGTATATATAGCCATGGAGGTCCAAAATTAGCGGTACCGTAAAACTCAACGAAATTCAATTCTGTAAATTAGAAATGAAAGATCTTAGTCCCAATAAACTGCGGTTCGAATACTACGGCTTAATTCATCCGTATCGCGACGTACCAGTGATTTAAAGTTTTGGCACCTCTCGGTTTTACGTGAATTCCAAGAGCTACGATTAAAATTAGTTAAAACCGATCACATATTTGTAATCCTCGCGGAAAAACGAAGAAATCCATATATTACATGTCTTGGTTGAAACAGAATTGAGAAATGGGTCAAAAATAGGCTTCAAATTCGTAACAGGGGAGAAACTGCTGATACCAATCGATTGGAATGATTACCAATCGATTGACATGTATATCAATCGATTGACATGTATACCAATCGATTGACATGTATACCAATCGATTGACATGTTTCAGCACTGACGACTTTTACTAAAACGGCCATAACTCCCTCTAGAAAACTCGAAAACGCGCACCGTTTGAAGCGTTGGAAACTAGACTCAAAGACCTTTCATTTGATATGTAGTTCATCCATAAAAATTATAACTCATTTTTTAGGGCATCGCTTCAAATTGGACCCACTTGTGTACTGGTAGCTGAAAAAGTGTATTAAAGCATTCTTTGATGAAATTTCCTATTGTCTCATATGTGACTTGATAATTTAGATCGTGGATGTTAACTAAATGATTTTAAATACATTGTACCTTGTTAATAAGGAAAGGAAAATAGATTTTGAAAGCGAGAATTAGATAAGTTGTTTTAATCGATAAATAATGACAAGAAGAAACCGCTCTGATACCTTCTATAAAGCAAATGTGAAAAAGGATTTAAGTCATATCGCTTTGATACCTTTATAAGAAAATATGTAGGGAAAGAACAAGTCGTACACCCGCTCTGATACCTCTATATAAACAAGAAGAGAATAAATTACTCATTTGCATAAGTCGAGATGGCATGTATGGAAAGGGGTCGTTGGTCAGCATATATGTTGTGAGAATGTCTCGAGATGGGTAACCTTAATTATCCCAGGCCGCTTGAGATACGGTAGGTTAATTTAGAAGGATTGAGCCCAGGCCGCTTTTGATACGGTAGGTCAATCAGAGTCTTGTGATAGCCTTAATTATTCCAGGCTGCTGCAGATACGGTAGATTAATTAAGAGGGCTGAGCCCAGACCGCTTTTGATATGATAGGTCAGTCTGGTGGTAAACTTTAAATTATTCTAGGCCGCTTCAGATACGGTAGATTAATTAAAGGATTCCACAGGTTATTATAACCTTGAATGTCTAGGTATGTCGAGACCAACTTAAATACGGCAGACATATTGACAGACCTTCTGAACTAACGGCATTGCGCCGGATGGTTCTAGGTGGACCGAATGAGTCAAGAGATTGTGATCGAGATAAAAGAGTCAGTGAGATGAGATGGTTTTATTGTTCATGCATGGTCTTAAATATTCATTACTCAACTGTTACTAATTATTATTATGCAATGACTGAATAATGGATTAATCGTACTCTAAGGTACCAAACATTTATAATAACTGTTAATGTACTTTTATATACATTGCTTGTGTGTTCGTTATACTCACTCGGCTTTCATTAGCTGATGACTTTATTTTGTCCTGGACATCCAAAATGTTCAGGAAATGGTTATGCAGGGCAATATGATTATGCCAGCTAGAAGAGCTTGTAGCGTTACTTTCTAATTAAATAAAAATGTAATAAAGGATATGGATAATGTTTTTATTTGATTAAGGCGGTCTGTGCCTTAAGGATATTTAAACTTAAGCCTATGTAATATTTGAAGTTGTTATATGTTTAATATAATCTTCCCTGTTGCTTTATATACTCTATTTTTTGGTACATGTTAAGCTAAGTACAGGACAAGCGATCCATCAACTGTCATGACCTACGGGTCCAAAACGAAAATGAAAATTTTTTCCTTATTTTGCTACGTCGGGGCGTGACAGGATTTTTGGTATCAGAGCCTTGGTTGTATAATTAGGCTTAAGCCTAGACACAGGTTGTGATAGCAAAAGGATAGGCATAGTCGAGTGTCCTCCGTACATAGGATCCGACATCCAGATGTATTAAGATTATCCCTGATATAAGATAGTTTGCTTTTGTCAGGTTATCAGCATGGACCCATATCTCGTACCCGATGATTTTGGCGGACATGTGATTGGTCCAGACGGGATAGCGCCGCACGATTTAGAGATCTATCTTACCCTGATTCAGTTCCAGGCTAATGTTAGCGTGGAAAACAGTATTTGGAGAGCCATTCACACCGAGGGGATGGTAGACCTCCACCGAGTTCAGTTAGAGGCCTTCTATCAGGCCCAGACCGATAGGCTGATAGTAGAGGAGAGGATTAGAAGGATTCTTACCCCTGACCTCTACCTACCTGTAGAGATGGAGATGGTACAGTTGCACCTATCACTTCAGGTTGCTCCACTACCAGTTGCAGCTCCAGTGGCAGATGTACCTGAGGCTGCTATGACTGCCCCTATGGAGCTGGGAGGAGTCGAGGTAGTCCTAGACGGATTTGAGCTCGAGCTTCATGACGTTGAGGCACCTGAGCCACCCCCAGCACTACCCGTAGACCCCATGGACATGGATGGTGTTCCACCTCCAGTGTCTGATGCTGAGAGTATTACTGACCACCCGAGGCACCATTTCGGAGTTTGGCGCCGCAGGCCCCGTGGTCCCCAGTAAGCATGTTTAGTTTTATAATTACAATCATGTTGTAAATATTGGACTAAGTAGTCCCACTTTTTGTCTTATCGGATATTATAAGTTAGCATTAGAATGCATATAGGGCAATGACTCCCACATTTTGTACATCGGACTGTTAGTCCCAAAAATCTCATCTTTTGGCTAGATCGAAGCATTAACTTGACATGATATGTGTAACTACTTACAAAAGATATATATAGAATATTTTTGAAACCTCGTATTGATACTTGTATTCCTTCTCATAATTGCTTAATTGCTAACCTTATTGTACTATCAGGATTTAAGTTATAACTATGGCAAGAAGGAGTCCTAGAAACCGCAATGCGATTGAAGGAGCACCACCAGCGGCCGATCCGATCGGTATGTTTGAGGCATTTGTTCGGAGAATCGAACGGATTGGGGACCTAAATGCCGCCAACATTAGGAATGGCAACAATCAGAGGAATGAAGTCCCGGTCCGTCAAACGGGGGATAAACGGTTGGAGAGGTTCCGTGCCTTACGACCAGAGCAATTTGCTGGCACTGCTGAACCATGGAAAGCCGAACAATGGCTGAGACAGATGGATCACATCTTTGAAACTATGGATTGTACTGATCAGGAGAAGAAGAGACTTGCAACATTTCAGTTGACATATGCTGCTGCAGACTGGTGGGAAGCTGTCAAAACCACCATGGGAGAAGGTGCTGTCAAAGCTATGACATGGATTTCTTTCAGGAAGAAATTCTTAGAGAAGTATTTCCCAGCAACCGAGAGGCACAAGCGCGAAAGGGAATTCATGGACCTAGTCCAAGGGAACAAGTCTGTACAAGAGTACACCACTCAGTTCGAAAGGCTATCCCGGTTTGCTCCACACATTGTGGATACGGAGGAAAAGAGAATCCGAAAATACAATCAAGGGTTGGCACCGCCTATTCCTCGTATGACTATTGGGCACTTGGACAAGACATTGGAATCTCTTGTGGGACTGGCCACCGAGCTGGAAGAAGACATGCGATCAAACCTTAAGCAGTCTGACTTTCGCCCACAGCAGAAGGGTAATTTTGGGAACAGACAACCATATCGAAATCAAGGTCATAAGAGGACTTTTGATGGAAATTGGAAACCTCGTCCAGCTCCCTATCAGACTCAGCCACAATCAGGTGTAGGAGGGAGTACCAATAATTGTTGTAATTGTGGTATACCCGGTCACATGTCTCGAGACTGTAAGGCACCAAGGCGTAATGGTCGTCAAGAGGTGGTGTGCTATAACTGTGGCAAGACTGGACACATCAGTCAACGTTGTCGTGCCCCCAAAGGAGGAAGTTATGGTCAGCAGGGACAAGCCCAACTGATTGCAATCATTCCTGATGCCGTAGGATATGAAGAAGGTGGTTATGATGAAGCTGGGTATGGAGGAGCCCAATATGAAGAACAGCCAGAGCAGCAAGTCATGGAAGGTACTTTAACACTTTATAATCATCGTGTGAAAGTCTTATTTGACACGGGTGCCACACACTCTTTTATTGCTGCCAAAATTCTTCCAAATGTACGTATATTACCTCAGAGGTTAGACGTAGTATTGAATGCTGCCTCACCGTTAGGGGCTACTGTCGCACTAAAACACGTATGCAAGAATTGCCCTGTACACCTAGAGAATCGGAATCTTCGAGCTAATTTGGTTGTCCTAACAATGAAGGAATTTGATGTGATATTAGGAATCGACTGGCTCACTAAGTATTATGCTAAGTTGGACTGTGTTAAGAAGAGTATTTCTTTTTCGGTACCTGGAGGTCAACCTTTTGAATTCCAGTGTAACCCTATGAGTGATACGTTTCACACCAGCTATTTAGCTAACATCAAGGCTGTCAGTACAGAAGTGGTTATCTCATCGATACCCATAGTCAGAGACTTTGAGGATGTGTTTCAGGATATCTCTGGGCTGCCACCTAAGAGAGAGATTGATTTCTGCATTGATCTAGTGCCTGGCACAATCCCAATATCCAAAGCACCTTACAGAATGGCCCCTACAGAAATGTTGGAACTAAAGAAACAAGTTCAAGAACTTGAAGATCTGGGATTTATACGTCCAAGTACATCACCCTGGGGAGCACCAGTGTTATTCGTAAAGAAGAAGGACGAATCGCTTCAATTGTGCATTGACTATAGGGAGTTAAACAAAGTCACCATCAAGAACAAGTATCCTCTACCCTGAATCGATGATCTGTTTGATCAATTACAAGGTGCTACGATCTTTTCCAAGATAGATCTATGATCAGGATACCATCAGTTACTCGTACGACCCGAGGATGTACCAAAGACAGCTTTCAGAACAAGGTACGGTCACTATGAGTTTTTGGTAATGTCATTTGGATTAACTAATTCCCCGGCTGTGTTCATGGATCTGATGAACAGAGTGTTCAGGCCTTACTTAGATCAATTCATCATTGTCTTCATTGATGATATCTTGATCTATTCAAAGACCAAGGAGGAACATGAGCAACACTTGCGAATCGCAATGCAGACACTTCAGAGTCATCACTTATATGCGAAGTTCAGTAAGTGTGAGTTTTGGCTACAAGAGGTAAAATTTCTAAGGCATGTGGTCTCACAACAAGGAATCGTCGTAGATTCATCAAAGACTGATGCTGTTTCAAATTGGACTCGACCAACCAATCCTACGGAAGTCAGAAGCTTTCTTGGGCTCGTGGGTTATTATCGGAGATTCGTAGAAGGATTTTCAAAGATAGCAGCTCTTCTAACTGGTTTGACTAAGAAGGATGTGAAGTTCGAATGGAATGATAAGCGTGAACAGGCTTTTCAAGAATTGAAAGCAAGACTCACCACAGCACCAGTATTAGCAATACCAAGAGATGGCGAGAAGTTCTCTATTTTCAGTGATGCATCGTATCAAGGATTGGGATGTGTACTTATGCAAGACAGAAAGGTTATTGCTTATGGTTCAAGGCAGTTGAAGCCGAATGAATTAAACTACCCAACTCATGATCTAGAATTGGCAGCAGTAGTATTTGCTCTCAAGATCTGGAGACACTATCTATATGGAGAGAAATTTGATTTGTTCTCCGATCACAAGAGTTTGAAGTATTTGTTTACTCAGAAGGAGCTGAACATGAGACAACGTCAATGGATGGAATTGATTAAAGACTATGACTTCACATTAGAATACCACCCTGGTAAAGCTAATGTAGTCGCAGATGCCTTAAGTCGGAAACCTCGAGGTATAGTTGCATCTCTTATGGTTAGAGAATGGAAAGCCTTGGAAACTATAGCTGAATTCGATTTTCAGGTTTCTACAGAGGGTGAAGGACAACACTTTGGATGTCTTGTAGTGCAACCGACACTTATAAATCGTATTTTGGAAGCTCAACAGAAAGACGCCGATCTTCAACTATGGTTTCAGAAAATGTCGGCAAAGGGCCCAGAGGAATGGAAAATTGGGACCGATGGGGCACTCCGGTGCAGAGGTAGATTATGTGTGACCAACACGGACGGTCTAAGGAAGGATATTCTTGAAGAAGCTCACAGATCAAGATTGACAGTTCATCCAGCAGGAACTAATATGTATAAGAATCTGAAGAGAAATTTCTGGTGGGAAGGAATGAAAAGGGATGTAGCCGAGTTTGTGTTTAAGTGTTTGACTTGTCAACAAGTGAAAGCCGAACATCAAAGACCCTTAGGACTTTTACAACCCCTACCTGTTCCAGGTTGGAAGTGGGAACACATCACAATGGATTTTGTAGTTAGATTGCCCCGGACACAACAACACCACGATGCTATTTGGGTGATTGTGGATCGTTTGACGAAGTTCGCTCATTTCATCGCTTATAGCATGACTTATCCAGTGGAGAAGATGAGTAGAATGTATCTTCAACAAGTTGTACGACTACACGGAGTACCGGTGTCTATCGTATCAGATCACGATTCACGGTTTACTTCAGGATTCTGGGAAAATCTTCAAGAAGCTTTGGGAACCTCATTAAGTTTAAGTACTGCTTTTCATCCACAGACCGATGGACAAACTGAACACACCAATCAGGTTATGGAGGATATGCTCAGGGCATGTGTTATTGACTTTGAAAGTTCATGGGAAACACATCTTCCATTAATCGAATTTGCTTACAACAACAGTTACCATTCAAGCATAGGAATGGCTCCATTCGAAGCATTATATGGACGACCGTGTCGATCCCCACTTTGTTGGGCAGAGATTGGAGATAAAGAACTGTTAGGGCCAGACTTGGTTAGAGAAACCAATGAGAAGATAGCAGTTGTGAAGGAGATGATGCGTGCTGCACAGAGTAGACAGAAGAGCTACGCCGATAAGCATAGAAAGGATAAGGAGTTCGCAGTCGGAGATCACGTACTTTTGAAAGTTTCACCAATTCGTGGAGTAGTTCGATTTGGTCAGAAAAGGGGTAAGTTGTCACCTCGTTTCATTGGACCATTTGAGATATTGGAACGTGTTGGGAAAGTAGCCTATCAACTCGCATTGCTGCCCAAGATGTCTGGGGTACATAATGTCTTTCATATTAGTATGTTGAGGGAATACAAGGGAGACCCTTCACACGCTATTGATTTCAACGACATAGAGATCCACGAGAATGTCACCTACAGAGAGAAACCTGTACGTATTCTGGATCATAGTATGACGAAGCTGCGGAACAAAGATATTCCTCTAGTGAAAGTTCAGTGGAAGTATCACGATGAGAATGAAGCATCTTGGGAATTGGAATCAGAAATGAGAACTAAATACCCGGAGTTGTTTCAAGACTAGCCAACTTAGATTTTGGGACGAAATCTCCATTAAGGGGGGAGTGATGTAGCAATCTGTATTTTCGCGCCCCTAATAATAAATAAGAGATGTTAGTTTTTATTTATTTACTAATTGTCAATTTTTAGTTGGGGTATTATTCTAATTATTAAATAATACTCATGTTATTAGTTATTAATACAATGCCATTTTACTTTGCTGTTATGTGTTATTTTTAATTGTAGTATTAATTCCATAAATGAAAAATACTTATGTTGATTTACTATAATTACATGAGTTTAATTTTGTGACCCTTTTAGTAATTTTAATTGCATTAATTTTGCTTAAGACTGCGCCCCTACGTTACCCTATAATCTGGTATTAAAATTATTAATAAAATATTAATCACGTTGATTACATTTTTAGTCCCTAATATTTATTTGGGGTATTTTCCTAGACTACCCAGACCAACCTAACTGATCAAACTGTTTAACAAACCAGATGAGTTATTTTTACGAACTGATTGGACGCCATCAATCAGTAACTGTAATATTCTCACAATCATCACTTTCAATAAGTGAGTTTGCAAGTTGCAAACCCAAACCTTGCCTTCATATACACACATACATACTACACCCACACCAAGCAAGCATAAACTTTCCCTCCTTAGCTCTCACTCTCAAACACAAGCACACACTTATATTACCTTGCTGGAAATCAAATAGAAGAAGAGGAGATACAGAAGTATAAGAGTCACAATGAGCTTCAAGGGACCATAGCCATAGCCATTGTTAAGCTCGGAGTTATTTCGGAATTTCCGTCTTTCTTCGGCAAGTCGCGCCACCTTATCTAACAACCTGTGAGTCTCTCGAACCCACTCATAATGTAGTATTTATCATTACGAACAAGCCGGGGGTATCGAAAGTAAGTATATACGCCTATATATGTATATATAGCCATGGAGGTCCAAAATTAGCGGTACCGTAAAACTCAAAGAAATTCAATTCTGTAAATTGGAAATGAAAGATCTTAGTCCCAATAAGCTGCGGTTCGAATACTACGGCTTAATTCATCCGTATCACGACGTACCATTGATTTAAAGTTTTGGCACCTCTCGGTTTAACGTAAATTCCAAGAGCTACGATTGAAATTAGTTAAAACCGATCACATATTCGTAATCCTTGGGAAAAACGAAGAAATCCATATATTACATATCTTGGTTGAAACAGAATTGAGAAATGGGTCAAAAATAGGCTTCAAATTCGTTAGAGGGGAGAAACTGCTGATACCAATCGATTGGAATGATTACCAATCGATTGACATGTATATCAATCGATTGACATGTATACCAATCGATTGACATGTTTCAGCACTGACGACTTTTACTAAAATGACCATAACTCCCTCTAGAAAACTCAAAAACGCGCACCGTTCGAAGCGTTGGAAACTAGACTCAAAGACCTTTCATTTGATATGTAGTTCATCCATAAAAATTATAACTCATTTTTGAGGACATCGCTTCAAAGTGGACCCACTTGTGTACTGGTAGCTGAAAAAGTGTATTAAAGCATTCTTTGATGAAATTTCCTATTGTCTCATATGTGACTTGATAATTTAGATCGTGGATGTTAACTAAATGATTTTAAATACATTGTACCTTGTTAATAAGGAAAGGAAAATAGATTTTGAAAGTGAGAATTAGATAAGTTGTTTTAATCGATAAATAATGACAAGAAGAAACCGCTCTGATACCTTCTATAAAGCAAATGTGAAAAAGGATTTAAGTCATATCGCTCTGATACCTTTATAAGAAAATATGTAGGGAAAGAACAAGTCGTACACCCGCTCTGATACCTCTATATAAACAAGAAGAGAATAAATTACTCATTTGCATAAGTCGAGATGGCATGTATGGAAAGGGGTCGTTGGTCAGCATATATGTTGTGAGAATGTCTCGGGATGGGTAACCTTAATTATCCCAGGCCGCTTGAGATACGATAGGTTAATTAAGAAGGATTGAGCCCAGGCCGCTTTTGATACGGTAAGTCAATCAGAGTCTTGTGATAGCCTTAATTATTCCAGGCCGCTGCAGATACGGTAGAGCCCAGACCGCTTTTGATACGGTAGGTCAGTCTGGTGGTAAACTTTAAATTATTCCAGGCCGCTTCAGATACGGTAGATTAATTAAAGGATTCAACAGGTTATTATAACCTTGAATGTCTAGGTATGTCGAGACCAACTTAAATACGGCAGACATATTGACAGACCTTCTGAACTAACGGCATTGTGCCGGATGGTTCTAGGTGGACCGAATGATTCAAGAGATTGTGATCGAGATAAAAGAGTCAGTGAGATGAGATGGTTTTATTGTTCATGCATGGTCTTAAATATTCATTACTCAACTGTTACTAATTATTATTATGCAATGACTGAATAATGGATTAATCGTACTCTAAGGTACCAAACATTTATAATAACTGTTAACGTACTTTTATATACATTGCTTGTGTGTTCGTTATACTCACTCGGCTTTCATTAGCTGATGACTTTATTTTGTCCTGGACATCCAAAATGTTCAGGAAATGGTTATGCAGGGCAATATGATTATGCCAGCTAGAGGAGCCTGCAGCGTTACTTTCTAATTAAATAAAAATGTAATAAAGGATATGGATAATGTTTTTATTTGATTAAGGCGGTCTGTGCCTTAAGGATATTTAAACTTAAGCCTATGTAATATTTGAAGTTGTTATATGTTTAATATAATCTTCCATGTTGCTTTATATACTCTGTTTTCTGGTACATGTTAAGCTAAGTACAGGACAAGCGATCCATCAACTGTCATGACCTACGGGTCCAAAACGGAAATGAAAAATTTTCCTTATTTTGCTACGCCGGGGCGTGACAGGGTCGCAGTGATCTGCTCCGGTGTCAGGACCGCCAGGGCCCGCAGGATAGCCTGGTCAGCCCGCTGCGCAGCCTTCTTACCCTTCATCGGAGGCATGACTGTCAGTTGTGAGATTTGTGTTTTTGAGAAATTTTTCGATACCCACAGACGGTGCCAAGCTGAGATGTCAAATTTTGGTAAGACAAACTAGAGCAGTTCAAGGAGAGAGAGAGAGAGAGAGAGAGAGAGAGAGAGAGAGAGAGAGATAGAGTGTGAGAGACCAATTTTTTATATGTGGTTCAGCCCTGTTAATGAAGGAACCTACGTCCACGTGTGTGTCTGAGCATGTTCACTATACTGTAAAGAGTCAGGGACCTATGGTGAACCAACAATAGTTTGGAACTACCGTAGGTCAGCGGGGCGTGATTATGACTACTATAGGGGTACTGTATAGACTGAAAAGTTCATCCCTTTTTATGGGGTGAGTGGTCTCTTTTATAAATGCAAGAGACCTACTCGTACAAGGAAATATACAGATTAAGTAATATAATCTTATTTAGGATTGACTGGCATCAATAATGGGGGTTTCCTAATTGGATTAGGAAACAATGTGCACTTTCCATTAGTCTTCTAACTTGAGTAGGAAATTGTCTCGAGTATTCTTGATCATGCCCCGGGGCCTGGGTGAGTTGTCCCTGCGACGAGCTGTGCCTGTGCGGTCTTCCCGACCTGTTGGTCGAACTTTGGGCATATACTGCTCGGGATGTCCAGACTGCTCGGGATGATGCTATGCAGCACAACCTGGTCGGGATAGGGGCAGGTTATTGAATAGAATCACTCAATCATAGAGTAGAGCCAATTTTGGGCGTATCAGTTTCTACTAAAAATAATCACTGAGTGCGGTCTATTTCAGTAGTTGAAAAACTGTTTTCAAAACTGCAAATTCAATCGCTTAAAATTTCCAGTACTTTAAATCCAGCACTTAATTTTCAGTTTATCAAATTCACGCTTAATGTATATTAAACTGATTTAATTACAGAAAATGAAGGGCTCGCATGGTAACGTTTCCTGTTTTCTGTTTTTTTTAAACAAAAGCCTATTTTTGTTTTTTTTTTTTTAAATGAAAACAGAAAACGTGTTTGTTAACATTGTTGATCTAGAAAAAAAAAAAACAAACAAACAAAACAAAACAAAACCGAGTTTGGTACCGACATCTATATCAAATATAATTTCAAAAATATTTCTTACCAAAATGCACAGTTGTTGTGCTCATACACACCCTTGGAGCAATAAGTGAGGTGATTATGTGTTTTAATTAGGTGATACATGGTATCAAAATATTTTCTCCAAAATAATGCCATCTCCATATTAATGCTAAATTTGGCTAGCATTTGCATTAATGTTATATATATATATATATATATACTAGTGGGACAGCACGTGCTTTGAACGTGTCCGTCAAATGTACTAGTTTTTCTCTTAAAAATAGGGCCTAATTAATAGGCCAAAGATTTGTAAAATTGTAGGAAACCAGTGGCATGCAAACATGAGTCATAATCCTACCACATAAGATTTGGAAAGCATAGCATTACTCAAATTATTCATATTGGCATGTGTGTGCAATAAGACCAAAATAATTATTATGATACAAATTATAACTAAAAGAGAAAATATAAGCATATAATTATGTGTGTGCGCGCGTGTGTAATCAAAATATTAAATTAACTATTAAAAAAAAGCATATAACTATGTGTATGTGCGCGCGCGTGTGTAATGAAAATATTAAATTCACCATTAAAAAAATGGTTGTGCCAAAAGATGACCATTTTATAAATTTTGTTATAAAAATTGACCTATGTGTTAATATTATGTAAACAGTCATTTTTGTTGACTCTTTTTTAAGCCAATTGTAATTATGGTCGCAAAAGTTGATTTTTTTCTTACAAAGATTGACCTGTATGTAAATATTATGTAAATAGCCATTTTTAAACGCAGTGACAACTTTGACAATCAATATTATTTGACACCTACTTACTTGGTAGAGAGCTGTTCGTATAAAAAATTATATATATGTAAATATTATGCAAGTATCCATTTTTGTTGACTTTTTTTTAAGACAATTGTAATTATGGTTGCAAAAGTTGTTTTTCCCTTGCAAAAATTGACCTATATGTAAATATTATGTAAGTAGCTATGTTTGTTGACTTTTTTTGAAGCCAATTGCAATTATATTTGCAAAAGTTGATTTTTTTCTTACAAGAATCGACATATATGTAAATATTATGTAAGTAGCCATTTTTGTTGACTCGTTTTGAAGCCAATTGTAATTATGGTTGCAAATGATAGTTTACAAATATTGATCTGTGTAAATATTATGTAAGTAGGCATTTTTGTTAAACTCTTTTTGAAGCCAATTATTACTATGGTTGCAAAGGGAAGTTTGGGAATTTTGTTAAGACTTTTTTTTAAGCCAATTGTAATTATGGCTGCAAAAGTTGATTTTTTTTGCTACAAAAATTGACCTATATGCAAATATTATGTAAGTAGCCATTTTTGTTGACTCTTGTTGCATTCAATTGTAATTATGATTGCAAAAGTTGATTTTTTTCTCATAAAAATCGATCTATATGTAAAAATATTATGTAAGTAGCCATTTTTGTTGACTCTTTTTCAAGCCAATTACAATTATGGTTGCACAGGGCAGCTGCAAAGGGAAGTTTGGGAATTTTGTTGGGTTTATTTGAAGTTAATTGTAATTATGATTGCAAAAGTTGATTTTTTTTCTTACAAAAATTGACCTATATATAAATATTATGTAAGTAGCCATTTTTGTTGATTCTTTTTTAAACCAATTATAATTATGGTTGTAAAGGGCAATTTGGGAATTATGCACAAATTTTAAGCAGTCAATTTATTTTTTTCTTACGAAAATTTACCTATATGTAAATATTATGTAAGTAGCCATTTTTGTTGATTCTTTTTTAATCCAATTATAATTATGGTTATAAAGGGCAATTTTGAAATTATGTACAAATTTGAAGTAACCATTTTTGTTAACTCTTTTTAAAACCAATTATCATTATGGCTGTAAAGGGCAGTTTGAGAATTATGAAAAATTCGTGCATGCTGCTTGTTTGACCTGCTCCCTTTTTATAAGATAGTATATATATATATATATATATATATCAAAATAAGCATCTTTATGTACACTAATTAATGATTTCAAAACTAATAAAAAAAAATACACAAATTAAACTAAAACATGAGTAAAACATACTCCTCAATAAAACCAGATCGGTAGCCAAGCTGGCCAGACCCCAACCCCTCAAATGAGAGGTTGTGGGTTCGACTTATGCAAGAAACATTTGACTTTAAAAGTGGGGTATAGTCCCCCTTACATGTACATGTGTTTACAAGGGAGATTCATCTTTAAAGTGGGTATAACCCCTTGTGTGTCCTTTCGACCAAACAAAAAAATAAATGAGGAATAAAGTGAAAAGGCTGTTGAAATAAAATCCTATATTGCATAGTCACTGACCCAATGAGAGAGAGTGTAGGAGTCTGATGAGAGAGAGAGAGTGTGCCAATGCGACCAGTTTCTCAATATCAATCACTTTTTGGCTCGATGATGATAGACTTTAAGGCCGAAGCGTTGAAGACCCGTGTTTGGTTTTAAAAATTTCAGAAACGACGATATTCCGTTTTTTATTTTGGCCCAGTTTTAAGAAACGCTTTTTGTAATTTAAAATAAAAAAAATAAAAAATGTTGCCATTTTTAGTTTTTTTTTTTCTAAAAAAGTGAAGAAAACAGAAAACACGAAACCGCAACATTACCAAACGATCCCGAAGTCTTCACCAGTCCTGGAAGAAACATACAACGTCAAGTGCTGTGACAGGAAGTACATATACATATAGATATGTTGTATATGAAAATGCATATGAAAATTCCTTTAACCCCCACTTATAGGAGGTATGATTGCCAATTCATCTCTATCTTTGATAATTGTTGACTCAGATGTGTACTCCTCATTTAGAGCCAAGACCATGCACCCTCTGATATCTTCCAAGCTTGGAAACCTCCCAATAATCTTATTCAAGCAATCACCGGTTGTACTACCGGATGATACTTGCAATGGCATATCAGCAAAACCAGTTATATCTCTTGCCCGAGCAAAGAACAAAACCTTTATTTCCACACAGCCATTTTCGTTCTGCTTCGGTGCACTGTCTCCATTTTCCGTTCCCTTATCATCATCCATCACAAAAGTTCCTGTCAAACAGGTTTTATTGACATTTAAAAAATAAAATAAAAAAGCAAACAAACATGAGTGATCGGCAACATATTTGCAGTCAATCCTTTTAATCTCATTAAAGGAACCACTGAAAAGAAAAGGGGAAAATATAGAGAGGTCCTCTAGAAGGTACGGAGTATGTAAATTCAAAATTCCACTTCCATCTATGATTGTAAGACATAGCGTCTTAATACCAACCAATGATCAACATTTATACATTAGATGCGCGCATTTTTCTCGACATATGGGATGATTTTATAGGCACACCATAAACTTCTGTAATATAACCATTCATGGTTCATCCTGATATTATAAAAAATTGTTAGTTTTAGTGTTATTTCCTTTTTGATGACTGGGAATTTTATTAGCTGAGAGAATAAACACAAAGCTAAGTGGCATACATCAGATAAGAAAAATACAATGGACCAAGGAAAACGCAACGCGCGCTACCCACAGAACCAATCTCAGACAAGTGACAAAAGAACAAAATGCAGTCCAAGTTTAAATAAGAACAAGCACAACCACAAGAGGGACAAGAGAAGCAACCATACAAAGAAAAACCAGTATAATCAAACAAACAAATAATTTTAAAGCAATAAAAGGATAAAAAAGAAACAGCCCCTAAGAAAACAAAGGTAGAGAACTAAAAAAGAGACTGGACAGATGACATGAAAACCAAACAAGCAGCAGCCCCCAAAACACAGGCAAAAAGTATACAGTTACTCAGCATAAACACCTAAATTACAAGGTTTCTCAGATCCTCGAAGAAACCCATTTGGGTTAACTCTAAAATAATCACTGTCTGGAATAATAGTGTTTTTATTTTATTTTATTTTATTTATTTATATATATATATATATATTTTAAGAGTAAGAGCTACAAATTGGAGCTTTTTAAGAAAGCTGAGTTTTAGCTTTAAGAAGGAATCAGATTTTTTTTTTTTAAAGCTGTGACAGCTAATCCTGACAGCCATGGTTTTTAAAATTTAAACAAACGTTTAAAAGTTATCACTGGCCCCATAAAAGCTAACCCAAATGGGCTCTAGGTATTGGCTGGGTCAGTGAATTGGACTCGGGTCAAGATGAGAGCACTTTAGGGATCGAGGGTGAGGAGAGAGAAAGGGGGCACATTGTAGATGGAGAATACCAGCTATAGTGTTTCTCTTTCTTAATCTTCTCAAGAAGTTGCGTCCAACCTTGGTTACCCCTCTCATATATATAGCCTTCACCGGGCGTGACTCACCAGTGGTGTGGGTACACACAGCTGGCCCTTGTGCCTTGCTGTCATATGCGTACCGCACCACCAATAGCTATCAATCGGTTATTCTATATAAAGACAAAGGAACAAGGCACACTCCCACGATCCTTGAAAAGGGGGTAAGGACCACTGACATGTAAGGGCATCTGTTGGTGGTCCCTAACATTCCTCTTATCCATAGCCACCAAGCCAAAGACCCTGATAATCCCTTGTAACCGAATCACAATAGGATCCCAAGAAGGGATGATACCACGATCGCCTATTAGGCCTTGCTACCTGTTCTCGCGATGCCCCCATGCGTGAACCTGGCTATGTAATCCAAAATAAACTTGCACATGATCGTGCGAGTATATGTTGTTTGCCTTCGTTAGCATAGTGGTTATTAAACTAGTCTAAGGGAGGTACCAAGCAGCTTAACCTTATGGGAGTGTTGTCCCCAAACTATTCCTTTGAGCCAAGGTTGATCAGACCCACCTCAAAGGGTACCTAGTGCATCGCGGAACCTCCTACCAGCATGATTGTGCTTGGGCAGGCCTTCATTGCGAAGTACACTTATTACCACGAGGGGTAATTAATGAAGTGACTATAGGGTGGAGCCGTGGGTGCCAGCCTTTCGTGCCACATGGCCATGGGGCCTAGTGGGGTATTATCTAGTACCCACAGTGTACTACAAAAAAATAGCAAAAAAATAGTATCCCAAAAGGGCGAGCATTGTGCAAAAAAAATTATTTGGGGTATTATCTAGTACCCCCAGTGTACTACATAAAAATAGCAAAGAAAATAATATCCCAAAAGGGCGAGCATTGTGCAAAAAAAATTATTATACATAGGGTTAATTACACAAACCTTCTCTGAGGTTTTGGCGAAATTACATAGACCTCACCTCTATATTGCAAAATTACATAGACCTCCCTTGAGGTTTGGATTTGCATTACACACACCTCCCCCCTAGATTGCAAAATTTACAGAGACCTCCCTTCTTAATTTGCTAATGCCAAAAATACCCTTAGTTATTAAAAAAAAGAAAAACCCTTTCCACTCTGTCACTCTACTGTATATACATATATATATGCATACATACATACACAGCATATATAAGGACCATGCATATATACATATACACCATATATACATACATATTTGTATACATATAGCCATTGAATATATATACATAGATACTTGTATACATCTTTGAGGTGTGTTTGGTATTTTGGGTTTAGATCTTGGTTTTTGGAACAAATTGATTTTGGGTTTAAATCTTAGGAACAAATTAGCTTTTGGAACAAATTAGTTTTTGGAATAAATTGATTTTGGGTTCAAATCTTAGGAACAAATTAGTTTTTGAAACAAATTGACTTTGGGTTTAAATTTTTATTTTTTTAACAAATTCAAATTTTTATATATATATATATATGTCCATATATTATGTATTTGGATAACTCTTGGGGCACACAAGAATCTCACATAAACAAGATACATGAACTTTATGTGTCTTATCTCTCTCTTCTGTAGACCCCACAGTGTCAGTGGACTCCACCAAGAGAGAGATAGACACATTATGGTTTATGTATCTTGTTTATGTGAGATTCTTATGTGCCCCAAGAGTTATCCTATGTATTAACTGGTATATCTATATCTATATATATATATACACACAATAGAGAGAGGTGTGTGTAGTTTAGTAAAATGGTAAACAAAGTAAGAGTAATTTAGTAAATTCATGGTAGAGGGGAGGCCCGTTTAATTTCGTAATATAGAGGGGAGGCCCATGTAATATCGCAAAAACCTCAAGGAGGTCCGTGTATTAACCCTTATACATATTAAGGGCACATAGGGTTGCTACTTGTACCCCCGCACTCAATTAGTGATTTAACTGATCACAAGGAAAGGGATTTTCGGGGGGCAAAAAAGGTGTTACTGCAGTGACAATAGTAGTACCAATGTACTATGTTGTGGTCCCGTATAGATACATACAAAAGAGCAAAAGCTCCAAATAGAGATCTATTAATCCATGCTTACATATCAACGGAAGATCAACTATGAAGCGATGATTACGTGAGAGGGAAATAACTCTCAATGCAAACCTAGGATCTGAACTGCCTGTGCATCTCATTCTTAAAGTCATAGGAATTAACCAACTAGACCCATGCATAGCAATGGCAATGCCAATGCGGAAGTTACAGGGCAGGACAACCATCTACCAATCCACCTAGCTAAACAACACCCTTCCCCACCCCACAGAATACGTCATTCCATCCCCAACCCTGATAAGCTTTAGAAACTCATCACTGCCTCATCCCGAGCTGATTTCAATAATTTAAACATCTAGTTGGGGCGGGGCAGGTTACAACCCCTTAATCCAGCTCCAAATCGAACCGACTCAGAGTTTCTTCTCTGCTCCCATACCTGCCCCTAACCCGCTTATATACCTCCCATACCCATTCCAGTGGGGGTGGGTACCTACTTTCTAGTTGCCATTTACTACAGCTCACAAACAAATATCACGAATAAAGTAAAACATGAAAACAACAAATCAAAGTATATGCTGAAAAATTATTTAACCACAGGATGAAGAGGCACTCAATGGCAAAGTGTGAAAGCAGAAAATTGTTGCTGCAAGGAATATTCTGGAAAGCTGAAAAATTACTTTTGTTGCATGTCATTTAATGAAGTTCTCTTCAGTTTACCCAAGAAATAATTTTCACATGCATAGAAAGAAAAACTTCTGTGAATCCATTATGCGGGAATCAGAGGTTGCAGCCTTGCAAAACGTCAGAAAAAGAAGATTGAACTATGTGGGATGAGTTTCTTTATATGGGAATTGGAAGGATGGGGTCGCACGTGAGGAAGGGTGTTGAAGCTTGATATTCATTGTTTGGGCCCATTCTCTAACAGCTTAAGCTTTCGGAGTGGAGGGTTGTCAATGTTAAAGCACCCAAAAGTGGGAGAGATGAGGGCAAGAGCTGAACCATCTTTACTTATTTTCCCCTTCAAACTACTCTTTTTTCCAAAGCCTTTTAAACTTAAGTAAATAATGATAAAGTTGAGATACCCGTTTCCTTTTCTCCTCAACAACAAAAAAAGCCACTTCTATCCCTCCCGCATTATCTTCGTTCCAACCAATTATCCGGAACCAAACCAAGGATTATTGATATAACTCTACAAAAGTGCAAACAAGGAAATCCGAAGACTCATGTAATACACTAGGAAACATCCTAAACCCTTCTTTTATTGTTGACGGCTTCATCTTAAAACTCTTTCTTTCTTGCCATGTACGATTAGACGAATTGCTGAAGCAAGTCAAATATGTACCTAGACATCCAAAGGGTCAAACATATTCCCATTAGACATCCGATCAAAATTCACAAAACCATATAAATGTATAAACTAGAATGGTCCAGTTGGGATTGCCTGATTTGATTGGTAATGCTAGATAAACTAGGGAAGGTTTGCTTCAGACAAGAATGTACCACTCTTATTTCACCCCACAACATTTTCATAAAATTTTCGTTCATTCAAGTTAGCCTTCCATAGCCTTTGTGAACTGAAAGCTCCCTCTCACCAAATAAATAAATAAGGCAGGTAGTTTTGGCAAAGAAAACTTAAGTTTGCATATGCCGGGTAGCCTAAGTAATATACAAGTGCTATAGTCCCACCCTACGAAAACACTAGTGCCGATGTGACCTTCATTTTGGATGCTATACATTATTCTTTAGAGAGAGATCAGTTACAGGACCATTTTCGACTCTTATTATCCCTGCCACTGTTTCGGCTATCCCTCCTGCCTCCAAAGTGCATATTTGTTGTCACCAGCAGTATATACCTCGAACTACAATCCTTGCAAATGTGGAGCCCGCTCTCTCGCTTCACCTGTCCACCTCGATGTCCGCACAACCACCTCCACATCACCTACTTTGGATCTTGACCTACTTGTCGATGTTCGGAAAGGTATAGGTCAATGTACTGATGGTCCTACTCCTATAACTAAGTTTATCTCATGTGATCATTTGTCTCCATCCTTTTCGGCTTTCTCTTTATCCATATCATCGGTTGCAACTCGTAAGTCCTACAAGCAAGCCCTTTCTCATCGATGATGGAAGAAGCAATGGATGAGAAAATGCATGCTTTAAACTAGTCCTACTTGGGATCTCATTCCCACACTTGCTAGAGCACAAATTGTTGGCTTGTCTTTGGGTTTTGGCGGTCAAACGGCACTGCCGATTTCTTAAAAGCTCGCCTTGTGGCCAAAGGATTTACTCAGAGATATGGCCTTGATCAAACTAACTTTTTCTCCAATCGCCATGCTGATCTCTGGTCATGTTACTATCTCTTGCTGCAAATACTGTCTGGCCACTTCCTCAACTTAAAGAATGCCTATTTACATGGTGAGCTTCCAAAGAGATTTATATAGCCCAACCACCTGGGTTTGAGTCCAAAAGGGGTGGTGTGCCTGTGTATCATCTTTAGGAGTCTATCTGTAAAATCAAAGTGTCTCGTAGTGCATGGTTGGACAAACCATTGAAGTTATTATTTCTCATATGACTCGTAAAAAAGCTGGTCATTCTATTTTCTTTAAGAAGATAAATATTGGCATTATAACATTAGTCGTCTACGTATTACAAACATCAGACTCAAATTCACCATCTAGGATCAAGTTTTCTAACGAGAGACTTGGGTAAGCTTCGTTAGTTTCTTTGTATTGAGGTAGTAAGGTCAATTCAGGTATCAACACATATCAAAGAAAGTATACTCTCAATATTCTGCAAGATATAGTTATCTCGACTCAAATGTGTAGCTACCATGGAAACAAATGTAAATTCATGTCGGATGTGGGTGACCTTAGTGATGATCCAGAGATGTATAGGAGACTTTTAAGTAAGCTTATTTACCTAACCTTTACTCGACCTGACATCTTGTATGATGTTAATATTTTGAGCTAGCTCATGACTAGTCCTCGAGTCCTCATACGGATGTTGTACACATATCTTGAAGTATCTTAAGAATGCCCCAGAGCATGGCCTTCTATATCAATCATGTGGACTCCTTCGCATAGAAGGATATACTCACGTTGATTGGGTTGGATCACCCTCGGATCAATTATCCACCAATGGTCTTTGTACTTTCGTCGAAGGTAATCTAGTCACTTAGAGACGCAAGGAATAATCAGTCATAGCTTGTTCTAGTGCCAAAGCCGAATATCATGCAATGGCTCATACAACGTGTGAGGTCAGTTGGTTGAACTCTGTTACAAGAATTTATATGAGCTCACTTGGTTGAAAACTCTGTTACAAGAATTTGGAATTTCCACACAAGGCCCACCACCTCTCTACAATGACAATCAAGCAGCGATCCGCATTGCTAGCAACCGAGTCTTCAACGAAATAATTGACCACATCGAAGTTAACTGCTACTTCATTCACTCGGAAGTCGGAAGTGGAGTGCAAAGACATTATCTCTCCTTTTGTTCCCTCTGGTTAACAGCAGCAAACATCTTCAACAAAGCTCAGCCCAGGAATGCCACTAACTCTATCTATAGCCAACTGGGAGTTATTAATAACAACACTCCAGCTTGAGGAGTGTTAGAATATTTATTTATTGTGGTGAAACCCAATCACGGACTATTAGGAATAGATTGATTGTGTTTGTCTATTTCCTTTTCTTTTTCTTTCCTTTCCTAGTTTTCCTAGCTTGTATATATACTTATACATTGTGAATGAATTACACACAACAAATTATCTTCTATCTCTCTTTCAATTTGGTATCCAAGCCTTGTTTGTCCTATATCTCCATAATCCACGTGTGTGCCTTTGCCACAAGTGCGGGGGAGTGCTATCGTCCCACATCACATAGATGTATTGTTGCTTGTAGAGGTTATAAGGCCTTAGTTTCCCTCCCCTTAACACCTGGGTTTTAAGGAGTTGAATAGCGGTAGGCTTTACAATTGTATTTCTATAGCATACATAATTATAGACTATGTAATTACACACGTGACACATGACAGCTAGTTTCCATTTCTCCCCAATCCTTGGTAATGACACATCACAGCTAGTTCCCATTAATTATTATTTTATTTTTTGAGAAGAATTATTTTTTTTATTATTCATTTTTTTTTCAATATTATGTCACTGTTACTATGGATGAATAGGTAATCTAAAGGTGATGTTAATCCTTTCATTCCTTTATTTTTAATTTTTTTTACTTAAAATTAAAATATATTTAAAAAATATATATTTTTTACTTAAAAATTAAATTATATTTAAAAAAATATTTTTTTATTCGACGTATCCCAGCCATCTCCGTATCCTACATTTTAGGAATTTGCCGTTTCGCCGTCACCGTATCGTGTCGTATCCGTGTCGCGTGTCCGTATCCGTGCTACATAGATTATAGTACTGTATAAATTCATTGTAGAGTGACTATTGGAAGATTAAGTTTATTTCCTTATTAGATCATATTCGTATTTGTATGTTGATTCCTCCTTGAGAGAAAAACATAGTGAAATTCTCCGCCCAACATCTCTCTCTCAATACTTTCGAGCAAGTATAAACCATCTGAAATAGCCCAACTCTTACACAAGGACAAAGATTCTAAATTATCAACACCCAAGAAGTATCATCCAGCCTATTTAAAATCTCAACCTTCTATGTTTTCCAGAAGCACAAAAAGGTACATGTTGCAATACAGAAATTTTTCCTTTTTTGCTTTGTTTAACATGTACTTACTGGAGATCAAAAATGCAAAAGAACACTTAATTAGTTCCGGAAACAGAGGAAATACTAAGAATTCTTCCGCAGAAGTAAAAAAATAAAAATGAAACCAACAGTAGAGCACAAGATTGTTACAAAGTAACTTGCATGACTCACCCAAAAATTGGCACTTCTTCGGTGGAAATATATTGAAAGAAATGACCTGACAGTTAAGGAACATATAGATATTTACATACCAAACCAAATAAGCATTTCACAACTCCATAAAAATCCTAATTGTCACTTCCACCGGCCATCTTACCACTATTATCATCTTTACAACCCTATATGGGCGATATGATATGAACAAGTTGAAACTCACACCTTAAATGTTTCAAGGTAAGAACAGAAGAGAAGGAAGAAATATATTTTGTTGGGAAATAAGATTAGAAACTTTAAAGTGTAATCTCTTAGGCAATGGACATCTTGACAGAGAACACATTTGAAACATATGGTATTATAACATGCAATTCTCTTAAGTATTAATCAAATGAATTCATGCCCAAATAGATCCAAAATGTCTACAGATAGAAACCTAAAATGATAGTGTAAAGTCTGTAAAGATATAGAGAGTGGGACCTACAGAGCATGTGGAACCAATTTACATACCACGTGACCATGCCACAAGCACCATTCGTGTGAGTGACATGCAGCACAGGCATGGCGACATGTAAATCCTAAAAATGTAGGATGCAGACACGGCTATGACAAGGTCACAAGGCCGATAAATTTTTTTCTCTTAATTAGATACACAATTCTTATAATAAATTATGTACATAGGCCACTAATAAAAACACAGAGAAAAACCCAAATCAAGGAAACAATCGTATGGTACATTTTTTTTTTTCCTCAGCTAAATACAATAAATTTATTTAACAGAGAGCAAAAGAACAATAGATGAAGGAAACAAACAATCCATTAATTTTTATTCGCTCATTCGATCAATCCATTAAAGGGCAATTTGAAAGAATTTAAGACAAACAACAAAAGCTACAAACAAAGAAAAATGCTCATTCGAGATATAAGAAAACAACTCTACTATTGCACATTGAAAGTCTGCAGAAGTATATAAACCATTGAAAAAAACATGCTCATCCATCCATGTAAATAAAGTTCCCATTGCAAACCAACATGCATAGAAGGATATTCAAACCCGTTTTCACTTGCAAGCTGCAATATGTACTGCTCAAACTAACACAAAATAGAATTGAATACAGAGGCGAAGAGAATTTCAAACTAAATCAAAAACAAAATAACTGGGAGAAACCCCCATTATGGAAGGGAAAAAAAAAAGGGAAGTAATTTCGAAAACCTAAGTTAGTAAAACATATCCAAAGGCTCACACAACACAGTATGTAACGGAAAGGAAAGGAAAGGAAAAGAAAATGGGAAAGATCACCTCAAATCGAAGTTGTGATAGGGTCGTCGTCTTCCCGCTTGAGCTATCGGCGTGGGTGGTCTTCTTCTTCTTCTGCTGGTGGCCGTCGTGGGTCTTCTTCTCTTTCTTTCACTCTGGCTCTATGGTCGAATCGCGCGTGCTCTCTCTCTCTTTAGTTAGATTCTCATTTTCACTTCAGCCCCACTACTTCAAAAATAACACTCAACTCCCTGTGGTTTCGGACAAATGAAAATTGTTAGCATTTCCTTCAAAATTAATGAGTACTAGTCAAATAGCACGGGTTGTATGCTATACAACCCCATTAACAAAAAGTACAACTATTAATTTAACTACTAAACTCTATAAAGTGAATTGTAGCAGTGATTGTGATTATATGTTGTGAATATAGCAGGTTGACTTATCCACAGCTTTTCAAAATCAAATTCAAAAACAAAATGAGTCGCCACTTAATTTTTAAAAGGAAAATTAAGAAACCATTTTAAAGCAACCGATCTTTTTGCGAAACCAAAGATTAACTAGGTCCGGGGATTATGGATTGAGAGAAGAAGGAGCCCGTCGGACTAAAACACCCTCTCTCATCCTATCTTGCGATAGGCCTCTACTCAATATCCTTTTAATCGAATTTATTAATTTAAGCATGCCCTCAACTAATACATATATACATATACATCACAAAAGCGTGTCCAAAGGGTATAAAATTGCAATTGACAAAATACCATTCAAAAGCCACATAATTCAGGTAGCAAGCGATATGATATGCAATAGGGAACAAGTGAACTTACCCGGGATCCAGCAGCGATAGTAAACGTGCAATGCATGCGAATAATAGAAAATCCTAAAAAAGAGTCTCTAATCACATATACACATAAGGCAAAACCTAATTCTAAGGTGTCGCGCATTAAGTCGAAAAATCAATAAAATCAAGAAATTAAGATAAACTAAAGAGGAGTCCTAGAAATCGTACCTTAATAGCGCTACAAAACAAAGGGTTAGTCCACATGATATGCAAAATACGATGTTAAAAATGACAATCCTAAATTTCTAGCTTACATTTATCTAATGTAATTAAATCCAAAGCAAATAAATCTTAATTACAAGTGTCGAATCATATAGATGAATATGTACATGGACAAGGATAAACTATGAAATACTCTTAAACTTTGAATTCAAGCTCAACTAATCATTATTAAAGCATGGTTTAAGCCCTAGATCATAGAAAAGTCAGTTGGACCCTTATTTACAAAGTATAAATTGTAACAAAACTCTGAAAATTCCAGAGAGCAGACCCGAACTTCAAATAAATAAAAGGTATGGCTCCTGTTGTTTGATCTTGATGATTTTTGGACTCAATATGCCTCCGTGAGTCTAGTTTTCAAATCAAAAAGAAAATCAAAGTTCCAACGGTCGGATCTCCGAGAATATGAAAAATACTAGACATCACTCAGCACTTTACATCCTTCTGTCCAGAATTCTTGCACGATTTATTAAAACTAGTAAAAAAATCCGAATTGCTTTGTTCTTTTTAGGGTGACTTCCTAACACATTAAACTTCATAGAAAAAATTATTTGGAGTCACAAACACTTTATTAGAACTCTGATTTAATTGTTTCAAAAGAGTGTCACTGTTCTGAAACTATTCTGAAATTCTGGACAGATTGTATTTGTGTCACAAAACTCATGATCAAACCATCCTAAACATGAAACCACCTTTAAAAAAAAATTACAATGGTAGAATATCGTGTTATTGACACTTTCCCGTTGGTTTCACTTGATTTCAACGGTTAGATTTCGAACTAAAAATCTTTGATCAAAAACAGTTTGTTGATTCACTGTTTTTTATTTTGCTAGTTCAACTTTTATTTGGTGACTCCAACTATTAAACCATGAAGTTGAGTTGAACCAAACCACTTCTCCTACCATTTGATGGCCATTAGAGATTACAAACCTTTATTCTTTATAGATTTCAAATGAAATATGGATAGACTTCATGAAATCTATAAGATAAGGAATCTAAACCATGGAGATGGGTTTAGACTCAAAACTACATTCTCCTACCATTTGATGGTCATTGGAGAGGGAGACATGACTATGACTCATGAGTCCTAAAGGAATATAGAAGGGATTCCTCAAGAAATCAAGTTTAGAAGATCCAAATCATGAGTATGGACTTGGATCCTCTTATGAAGTGGTGATCAAACTTTGACTCCTATGTGAGGCACAAGCCTACATGGGATTCAAAAGATCATGCTCAAGAGATCAAAAGAGATATTGAAGATCTCCAAGACCTTCAAAAGAAGAATATAAACAAGAAAATGGAAGAAAATAATATGGAAATAAAAGAAACTCCTAAGTTTACTTGATAAACAAAGAAAATAGTGAAAGATTTTAGGATTAGAGATTTTAAGAGAAGAAAGAATAAGCCAATAATCTATGGTTAGAGGATCACCTCCAAATTATCCTCAAAGTATTCTTTTCTTTGAAGATCTTCCAAGCTCTTCTCTCTAATTCTCTAAACACTCTCTTTTCTCTCTAAAAAATGTTGGTGTAATGGAAGTATTTTGCATGTGCTCTCTCTCCCAATATGTTTCTTGGTGTTCTTCTTGGTCTCCCTTCTTTTAGGAAGATCCCTTCTCTTTTATAAGCAAAATTACCAGGTATTTTTGGTGAATTTCGGAGCAAAAAACAGGTGTAATTCTCTCATTTGTTGGTACAATGTGTACTTTCTGAAATTATGCAGACTGCTGTCCAGCGCGGCAGTCCAGATACTGCCGCGGCAGTCACGGCATTTCATGACTGCCGTTGCGACACTTTATGATTGCCGCGCGGCATTCATCAAATGCCGCGGCCATTAATGGATTGCCGCATTTTTGTCAGTCTTACTTTATCAGTTTTTTGTTCTTATTCGCATACGCATACGTATTGCTCTGCAAAATACAGACTTTAAAAGCGAATGGCAGTCAGAAATCTGTGGCGGCACTTGGTGAGTGCCGGCACGGCACTCTGTGACTGTCGTGCGGTAGTCACTGAGTGCCGCGGCAGCCCGCCGTGTGCTGGTTTTGGCTAAAATTCCCCCTTTTGGATTTTTCTTTTTTCAAAGCAAAATGATCCTTGAGGATATTTTCCGAAAATCGTATTTTATACCTGAATTCTCCTAAATACCTGGTATTTTCTCTTTTCTGTGAAATTTTACCGCGTTTTAGAGAACTTTCTGAAGAGCTTGTAATACTTCGAATCTTCCGGTCCTTGTCATCATCGGATATGGAGGTTACACTCTCCTAAATTCGACGGTCGGTCAAAATTGGGGTGTCTACAGTTTGCCCCTCTTTGACAGAGCTTGTGGAGCAACGCGTCCCATAAGTGAATGCCAAAGCCTGTGTGAAGACAAGTCTTTGACCAGACTGTCGAATGTAGGTAAAAACAAAATGCGTTGCAAAAGCGGGCGTGCAGCGGCATTCTAATTGGTCGTGCTTCAAGACAAGCTGCCTACGTATCCCATCGGGAGTCAGACCAAGACGTAGTTCGGGCACAGGGTCGAACACACACAAACGCAAGTAGTCACACGGATGGATGCACCTATCCTGTTGTGATGCACGTGCTATGCAACGGTGTTGTCTGAATTAACCTGGTTATGTAAATGTCATGCTTATCACATTTTCCCTATGTATGACGCGCATTTCGTGGCGTGTTAGTCAGGGAAGATTATCTATGCGAGAATCTGACACAGGAGTCACGAAAGTGCTTTTGATTTGATCACGAAGGTCGACGCAAGTCCGTTGCGAAAACCGGGAATATAAGTCCGTTATATTCTCAAAACGAGGGTTGACGCAAGTCCGTTGCGAAAACCGGGAATATAAGTCCGTTATATTCTAAAAAACGAGGGTCGACGCAAGTTCGTTGCGAAAACCGGGAATATAAGTCCGTTATACTCTAAAAAACGAGGGTTGACGCAAGTCCGTTGCGAAAACCGGGAATATAAGTCCGTTATATTCCCAAATCGTGGGTTAACGCAAATCCGTTGCGAGAATCGAGAATATAAATCCGTTATACTCTCAAAAACGAGGGTTGACGCAAGTCCGTTGCGAAAACCGGAAATATAAGTCCGTTATATTCCCAAATCGTGGGTTAACGCAAATCCGTTGCGAGAACCGAGAATATAAATCCGTTATACTCTCAAAAACGAGGATTGACGCAAGTCCGTTGCGAAAACCGGGAATATAAGTCTGTTATATTCCCAAAACGTGGGTTAACGCAAATCCGTTGCGAGAACCGAGAATATAAATCTGGGCCCACGGGCTCAAATATTTTCAATTTTTTCAAGAGTCGGGGCCCGCGGGCTCAAGTACTGCGATTTTCAAAATTGGGAGCCCACGGGCTCAAATATTTTAATTTTCATAAATTGGGAGCCCACGGGCTCAAACATCTCCAATTTTCAAAAAATGGGGGCCTACGGGCTCAAATATTTTTGAATTCCAAAATTTGTAGTCAATGTGTACCTAAGAAACGACCCTGAGGGCCAAAAGCGCAATAAGGGCAATTTTTGGGGCCTCAAATTCAATTTTCGGGACTTGATTTGAATTTTTAGGGGGAAAGTAAATATCTTTGAACCGCCTTAATCGCGGCACACGCGGTTTTCCGCGGCAGTCCGTGACTGCCGCGCGGCACTCGCGGAGTGCCGTTGCGGCACTCGGCGAGTGCCGTGCGGCGGTTGACTGACTGCCGCGCACGGAAATTTGAGTGCCGCGTTTGAGGGGCAGTGGCTTAAATCGCCGGGGTTCTCTTCCTTTCTCTCATTCTCTCACTCTCTTCATCTCGAGATCTCTCTGGAGAAAATCTTCTCCTTTTCTTTCCCCACTTCTATACTGATCTACGACATTCACAGGTAAGTTTTGCTAGATCATAGTTCGATTATATCCGTTTATTTCATTGTTTTTCCGAATTTTCACGAATCTAATGCGCGGATCTCTCTTTTCTTTTGATAGATTATGGCGAGTGGTTCAGGACGCAAGAAGAAGGCCAGATATACTGCCACTCATCACCCAGACGCCACGCTTCTACTGAGGGATCCTGATGAGCATTTATCGGTCCGCGCGTTTAAGCGCGAGGTAAACGCTTCTCTTTTCTTATTTCTCGTATTTCTTTCTCGTATATCCTCCTCCTTGTGAATGTAACGTAGAATTGTCAGCACTCTTAGATACCCTGTTCTGCATGACATGCTCGTGGCGCCCTTGTGCGTCTCTGATGCTTTATTTGTAAAAAAATTTGTACATATGACCTTCATGCCTGGCGAATCGAAGCTTATTATTCTCCCCCATGTTTATTGGATTTTCAGGTGTTCCAATTGCATTGGTTCCTTTATTTCCCTTTCAACTTTAAAAGACTTTTGGCTTTTCTCAATTCCTTTTTTTTTCTCTTAAGTTTTACGAATGCGGTGCCATTTGAATGAAATCCTGAACATTCCCCTTTTACTTATTTATACTTGTGAATTTTCTCGGGTGTTCTAAGCGCCCTTTTATTGTTCAAACTTGGCTCTTGAATGCTTGTGATCATATACTACTTGTGAAACTGCACTTCCCTTGGATTCATATATGCATGTATTTCAGAAATGCGGACAAACTACTTTTCCTCTTTTCTTTTCTTTTTGAAACCTTGCTAGAGTATTGAATGTTTTTCTTTTATTCATTTCTTCTTGAACGCAAACAAGTGCCTTGCTTGTGAAATCCCTTATGAACACTTTTGGGTTTTCTATTCCTTTATTTATTATTTATTTACTGTTGTTGCTCTCTTCTTTATCCACTCCCTAACAACAAACCTTTTATTCTTTTCTTGCAGCTGCAGCCGAAGGTGCTGAAGGGGCATGACAGCCTCGCCCACGGCCACGAGTGGTACACAGAGCTGAGCCCGACCGTGAGGGCTCTAGTAGACGCAGCAGGGTTTGGAGACTTCGTCAAACTTTTGACGAAGAGCTCCAACGACCTACAGCAGATGCATGCGCTGGCTGAGCGGTGGTGGGATACCACGAGTACCTTCCACTTCGATTTTGGGGAGATGACGATGACCCCTCTAGACTTCAGCATGATCACGGGGATTCCATTCGGAGGAGAGCCCCTGCGGCACCTTACAGACCAGGAGTGGGATCAGATGGAGCCCTTGCTAGGGGTGGTCCCGGAGGAGGCCTTGGTCACAGCTCGATGGTTTATGGATACTTTCCGGGGGAAACCCGGCTTTACGGACGAGCAGATGGCCCAAGGTTTCTTGATGTATGTGCTGGGGTGCTCCTTGTTGAGCACCAGGGGTGACCGGATTTCTGCTCCCTTGGTGGCGTCGCTGGAGCGCCTGGACCGGGTTGCCGAGTACGACTGGGCCGGTACAGGGTTGGCCATCCTATATAGGCATATGAGTGACATCTCTCGAGACAGGTCGGATGCTACCGACGGGTATTGGAGAGCTTGGGAGGTATACCTTTTCTTATATTCCATATATATTTTTTATTATTAAAAAAAATGTGAGACTAATCCTTCTTCTTCTTCTTTTTATCACAGATTTGGTCTCACGAGTATCTCCGCATGATGTCTCCTCAGACACGTGATGCCGACGCCCTTATCATGCCCCAGGGGCTGAAATGGACGAAGGATAGGGTTGGGAGGAAGACCGGGGCCCATGATTTTGTTTCGTTCAGGAACTTCTTGACGAACCTGAGGGAGGGGCACGTGCACTGGCAGCCGTGGCTCAGGGTCTTGCCTAAGGCTAGGGTGGGGTTGCTAGAATCGGCCGGGTATGACCCGACGAGGCGACTTCTTGATGGTGGGTCAGAGGGTATGGCGTGGTATTTGGGAGAGAGAGTGACCCGGCAGTCGATAGCGGCCCCCGGGTTCTTTGTGCTGTTCCCTCCTCCCGACTCTATGAGGGCCACAGACACACTTCAGGGCGACGATTTCACGGCTGCTCGAGCCGGTTCTGGTATCCACGGCTTTTTGGACGACCCGTCAGGATATGCGGCTTTCCGTGCTGCCAAGCTGATGCCGAACTTCCCTTTGATGGAGGTGACTCGGGTGAGTAAACGATTCCTTTATTATTTCTGCGAATTTTCTTTTTAATCTTTACCCATGCTTTATTTCTTTTGTTTGCAGCCTATTCCTGCCGCGGTTCGAGCTCCTGCCTTGCCCAAGTGGGACTGGACCATGTCGACCGTCGCATTCGGTGAGCCCCATGTGACGACGATCCCTCGACTTTCACATGGTGCTTCCACTATACCTCTACACTATGACGTCGTCCCGCGTGCTTACGCGGAGGAGGGCCTGGCGTATGCCCATAGCGTGCGACAGTGGGTTCTCGGGCGAGAGTGGATGGTAAGGAATTTATCCCCACTCCTACTTTTGATTGGGATGGTACCTCTATTTACTAATCCTTATTCCTGGCTCTTGTTTTCAGGCCGAGGGAGCTCGGGCGACTGCTACGGTTCAGTTGAGGGCCCAGGTATGATCTCCTACCCTTTCCATATTCTTAGTATTCCAAATGTCCTTTCAACACTTTTCTGGACTCATCCCTTCTCTTCCAGATGGAGGAGAACAGAGTCCTATCTCAGCAGGTGGGACATCTCCAGCATCGGCTTCAGTAGTTCAGCATCTCTCTCAGCGATGCCCCCGAAGGTAGCGGTGCTGGGCGTGGCAGAGGCGTCGGCGAGGGCACTAGCGGTGGCAGAGGCCGAGGCAGCGGGCGTGGAGAGAGTGGTGGAGGCAGCGGGACCGAGTCAGAGGAGGAGCCTCTTAGGCGCACGACTCGTCAGGCTCGCGGCCGGGGTCGGGGTCGGAGCTGATCCTGCTTATATATATATATTTTTGTTTTCTTTTGAGAGGATTTTTTTATTTTGGTGGATGACTGTATATATATACACATATGCTTTATTTTGATGGTCGCTTCCTTATAGTTGGTAGGGTAGATGCTTTACATATTTACGTTTCCTTTGCTTACTCACCGTATGTGTGACCATAGCTTGGTCCAACTCTTGCCGTATGTGGGACCATGGCTTGGTCCCGACTTTATTGTTTCTTTTTATCTTTTGGAACGAATGAATGAATGGATCTGTACGTGTTGCATGATGCACACGTTTTTATTGCTTCTCAATTAGTTTTCTGTTTGCAGGTGGGCTGATTATGTTACAAACAAACCCTGGCCAATAAAAAACTTGGAACGACACTCGGTTAAGTCTCCGCGGCACTCAGTGAGAGCCGCAGCAGCAGTCAGTGAGTGCCGCAACAGCATTCACGGATTGCCGCGCGGCACTTCGCCGAGTGCCGCTGCACTTTATCGAGTGCCGCGGGTAGGTAGACAGCCTTATTTTTCTATTTATGTCCCTTCGTTCTCAAAGTCCCGCAAAACACTTCTCATTTCTCCTCATTTCCCCTTCAAATGGCCCCCATTAGTTCTCGAATCCTCTTCCCATGGATGGACACTCTCTCTGGCATTGACAAGCTCAATTTTGAGTGCTTTAGACTAAACGATCTCTTCTCCTTCCAACAAATGAATCTAAATAAGGGTCTACTTCGCGCCGCCGTCCAATGCTGGGATCCTGCTCTCAACGTCTTTCGTTTCGGCTCTCAGGAGATTTGCCCTTTATTTGAGGAGTTTAGCGCCATTCTCCACACGGATCCTTCTGCTGAATTGATGGTTCCTCAGATTCAGGCTGGGTATGTTCGTCGTGGACCTGTCGCTCTATTGCTGTGCGCCTCCCTGGGCGACCTGGCATTTGGCTGCCCGGTTTGTATGCCACTACTTTTTACATCCCTGGCCGGGTGGTCCGTCAGTTCGGACTCTTGCAAGATGTCACTGAATCTGTGACTGCTGATTTCACCAGGGGGTCCCCTTTGCGTCCCTCCATAGTGAAAGCTTTCATGGAGGCTTGGCATGGCAGAATGGCTGCTCCGTTCCCGAGGATTCCTGCTCTGACTGTGCCTACTACTGAGTATCTTCTAGAGATCCAAACCCTGGCTGCGAGGCGAGCTTGACAGACACATGCATAATAAAGTAGACGAAAACAGGGAAAATGCCTGACATTTTACGAAACTCTTCTGACAGACCCTGCCTACCCTTTGTTTGCGCTTTTGAATGTGATTTTTTCTTATTTTTCCTTTTCAAGAAGTGTTGTCATGCTAAATCTAAAGTGTCCACCCTTTCGATTAATCTTTTATGAAGAATTATCCTTTTAATGTCTTAACTTGGCTCTTTACTCTGCTTCTTTGCTTTAAACTTTAATCCTTCTATGAATTCTCATTTGCTTTTTTTATAGTACTTATCTCGATAGCCAGATGATCCAAGGGAGGGTTTTGTATCTGGGGTTCTTCGGCTTAGCAAACGAAGTTTGCCCCTGGTTTTAAGGCTTTGAAGCGGCTTTGGGCAAACGCTAGTTTGCCCCTAGTTTAGCACCGTTTTTTTTTTTTTTTGAAATGACCGAACCAAGTTGGTTGCCTACGTATCCCCTAGCGGGAATCAGGTCAAGCGTAGTTCATCAAGGTAGGAGGCTTCGAAAGAAATGGTTTCAAGCAAAGTATTTCTTGAGGCGATCGAGGTTAATCGGCTGTTTAAATTCAACCCCGTCCAGGTCCATGAGATAGGCCGCCCCTCCGGAAAGGAGGGTCTTAATGATGTACGGCCCGACCCAGTTGGGTTTGAACTTTCCTCTGGGGTCATAAACAGGCACCTTCAGTTCTTTGAGGACCAGGTCACCCTCAGTAAGCTTCCTTGGGTGGACCTTTTTGTTGAAAGCACGAGCTATTCTCTTCTGGTACCCCCGAGTATGGTTTACCGCGGTCAGCCTCTTTTCATCGAGCAACATCAATTCCTCATACCTTCCCTGTATCCATTCTGATTGTGTCACTTCACATTCTGTTAAGACTCTAAGAGAGGGTATTTCCACCTCGACTGGAAGGACTGCCTCCATTCCGTAGACCAGCGAGTATGGCGTAGCACCCGTTGAAGTCCTTACTGACGTCCGATACCCCCATAAAGCGAATGGCAGCTTCTCATGCCAATCCTTTTATGTATCTGTCGTCTTCCCTAAGATTGCTTTAACATTCTTATTCGCTGCCTCTACTGCTCCATTCGTCTGGGGCCTATACGGGGATGACTGATGGCGAGTGATCTTATACTTTTCTAAGAGCGGGATAACTTCCCCCTGGAAATGACTGCCATGATCGGAGATAAACTCGTTCGGGACTCCGTATCTGCAGATTATGTTCTTCTCAATGAAACTCACCACATCTTTGGCTTTCAAAGTCGCATATGAGGCCGCTTCTACCCATTTTGTAAAATAATCGATCGCCACGATTATATACCGGTACCCATTGGAAGCCTTTGGAACTATCTCACCGATGATATCAATCCCCCATACGGAAAATGGCCAAGGGGTAGTCATGCTATAGAGCTGCGACGGTGGGGTGTGCATCAAATTTGCATGAATCTGACACTTGTGACACCTTCTAACATATTCACAACAGTCTTTGTCCAAGGTCGTCCAATAGTACCCTTGTCGAATGATCTTCTTCGCCAGCATGTGCCCGTTCATGTGGGGCCCGCATACTCCCTCATGTATTTCCTCCATCATTCTCTTAGCTTCCCTTCCATATAAACACTCCAAATTATACCCGGTGTAGGACTTCTTCCATAGTTTATCCGCGTAGATCACAAATTGAGCAGCAAATCGTCGTATCGCCTTCTTGTCCTTTTCTAAGGCTCCTTCGGGGTATTCTCCTTCTTTAATGAAATTCCAGACGTCCTCAAACCAAGGCACCTCACCCTCTTCTTCTATGGCCGTGATCATTTCAAACGACGGTTGACTTCTTACTTCTATGGATAGTGGGATCATGGTAGTCTTGGAAGGGATTTGGATCATTGAGGCTAGGGTTGCGAAGGAATCGGCTAGTTGGTTCTCTTCTCGGGGAAGGTAATAGAAGGAAATCTTTTGAAATTGCGCTTTTAGACTTTCCAGGTAATCATGGTAAGGTCTCAGTTTCTCATGTTTTACCCTCCAATCTCCTCGGACCTGGGATATGATCAAGTTGGAATCTCCGAAGACATCAATCTTTCTGATCTCCAAATCCAAGGCTGCTTCCATCCCAATTATGCATGCTTCGTACTCCGCGGTATTGTTGGTTGAGTTATACTTAAGTTTGACGGCTAATGGGGTGGGGACCCCGTCTGGTGCTACGAGAATGATTCCAACTCCGTAACCCATTTGGTTGGCTGCTCCATCGAAGTACATCTTCCACAAATCCTCCTTAACCTCTATTATTCCTTCATCTGGGAACTTGAAGTCTCCCTTGTCCTCAGATTCTACAGCGAGGTCGGCTAAAAACTCGGCGACAGCCCTTCCTTTTACGGACTTGGCGGTGACATATCTGATGTCGAACTCAGCCAGCATCATGGTCCAATGGGAAATCCTACTGGTCAAGACGGGTTTTTCGAACAGGTATTTTAATGGGTCCATTCGGGATATCAGGATTACAGGGAAGGCTAGCATGTAGTGGCGGAGGCGACGGGTACACCAAACCAAGGCCCAACAGGCCTTCTCCAAGGGCGAATACTTTAACTCATATCCTACCATTCTCTTGCTTAAGTAGTAAATGGCCTTCTCCACATGCCCCTCTTCTCCTTCTTGGGCCAGCATACATCCCATTGAATCTTCGGATACAGAGAGATAAAGTAACAAAGGTCTCCCAGGCGAAGGTGGCGACAAGACAGGTGGGTTCTGGAGGTAGGTTTTGATTTTGTCGAAGGCTTGTTGACACGGGGTGTCCCAATTGAATCTCTCTCCCTTTCTGAGTAGCTTGAACAGCGGGTCGCAGGTCATGGTGAGCTTTGAGATGAAAGGACTTATAAATTGTATTCTACCCAGGAACCCTCTCAGTTCTTTCTCATTTTTCGGTGGGTTCATCTCGGTTAAGGCCTTTATTTTGGTAGGGTCCACTTCTATTCCCCTTTGGGTAATGAGAAATCCTAACAGCTTGCCAGTAGTGACTCCGAACGTGCATTTCTGCGGGTTTAGCCTCATCTTGAACTCCCTCAATCTCCCAAAGAACTTTCTCAAAGCCTCTAGGTGCCCTCCCCTCTCCTTGGATTTCACAATCATATCGTCCACATACACCTCTACCTCTTTGTGGATCATGTCGTGCAGTAAAGTGGTGGCAGCCCTTTGATAGGTTGCGCCTGCATTCTTGAGTCCGAATGGCATGACCCTATAGCAATATGTCCCCCACGGAGTGATGAACGTGGTTTTCTCTCTATCCTCGGGAGCCATGAGGATTTGATTATACCCAGAGAATCCATCCATGAAAGATAGAAGTTCATGTCCTGCAGTGTTATCAACCAACACGTCGATGTGGGGTAATGGGAAATCGTCTTTAGGGCTTGCTTTATTCAAATCCCGAAAATCCACGCAAACCCTAACACGACCATCCTTCTTTGGGACAGGCACAATGTTGGCAATCTACTCGGGATACTCGGTGACCATCAAGAATCCAGCTCTTAATTGTTTTTCAACCTCCTCTTTTACTTTGAGTGCCCATTCTGGCCTCATTCGCCTCAATTTTTGTTTTATGGGCTTTGAATTGGGAAAGAGGGGGATGTGGTGTTGGACTATTTTTGGATCGATACCTGGCATATCATTGTAAGACCATGCAAAAACATCTTTGAATTCATTTAATAGACTGATTAGTTCTTTACTTTCTTTATTGCTAAGTGTAGAGCCGATGAAGACATTTTGAGGATTGTTCTCATTTCCAAGATTAATTGTTAGGGTGTCCTCAATGATTTTACATGCAGATTCTTTTTCTTTTTCAATTAGTTTTTGCAGTTCAATAGGTATTTCATGATCATCACATTCATCACATTCATTAAAAGCGTTCGAGTAGGCAGAATCAGTCATACTTTCATTGATTTTCTTTGGAGTGATTACAACAGACATAAAAATTGAAAGACGCCTCATTTGGGCCATTACAGACTCTGGGTGTGGGGGGAACCTATCACTAGACTCAAAAACCCACTCCTTCTTGTGCTCTCCTCCCAGGCCAGTAATAAAGCATTCTTCCGGACCTCCTGTCTTGGTGATTTCCTCCATCTCTTCTTCCTCAGCCTTCCCTTCCTCACCTTCTTCACTCTCGGCAGCTTCCTCCACTATGCCCTCGACGTATTCACCTTTGGTCTTTCCGGGATCCTCCTTCATGACCTCTGCGTTCCCTTCGCCTAACAGATCTTTCATGGCAGAACCGTCTAGCGTACCAATCCAGTCCTTGGTAGCAACAGACTTTTCCGGCATTTGCAAAAATGGGTCTTTGTACCCAGAAAATTCATGGGAGAAGAAGATCTCGAACCCCGGCTTCATGCATTTGTCTTTTTGGTCCATCCATGGTTCTGGGAAACCGCAAAAGGGGAAATCTTCTCCTTCCTTCACAAAATACCCATTGAGAGTCTTTAAGTAAGGGTCTAGTGGCGCATTGACGTCCTTCTTTTTTGCTCTCAGCTCCTTCTTCGTTGGCTGATACCCTAGACCGTGAGTGTGAGTCTGAGTAGGGATTCTTGGAGCCTCTGGCAGGCCCTGAAGATTCTTTCCCAACCCCAATCCTGGAAAGAAGCCCATTTTCTTCATGATTCCAGCGACGACTGGACTAGTATATTGATCAAAATGGGGTGGTAGGGACTCTCCCGACTTTCCTTCTTCTATCACGCTGATGAACTCGAATCCTCCCATTTTCGCTTCTTCTTCTTGCAGCTGTAATTCTAGGACCGGTGCACTTGACGACGCTTCAGATGAACGAACCCAACTGTCTCCGAGGATATCACAGACTTTGTTTTCCCAGACATACTTAACCTTTTGATGGATCGTCGATGGTATAGCGCCCAAACTGTCCAACCACGGCCTTCCCAGCAGCAGATTGAAAGAAGCGGGGATATCGATGATTTGGAACTCAGCTTCTTTGTCCATCGGCCCGATAGCGAGATTAAGAAAGATAATGCCCATGACTGCTCTTTGGGTGTTGTCATATGCCCGGACCTTTTGTTGAGACGGCACAAAAGAAGATTCATCTAAACCCATTCGTTTGGCTGTGCGGAAAGGACATACATTAAGAGCAGACCCGTTGTCAACGAGACAAGCGGGCACGGTGTTCCCCAAACATTCAACGGTGATATACAGCGGCTTGTTGAGCGTAGGTCCTTCCGGAGGTAAGTCATTCGATGAAAAGGTGATAGCCGAAGTCGGAATCTTGCCGATCAATCCTATGAGGTCTTCCGGGGTGGTGTCGATAGACACGTCAGCTTGATTCAGAGCGTCTAGGACCGCCTGCCTATGGCGTTTAGAGGCAATCAGCAACCCCCCAGACAGTGATGTTAGCCTGAGTCTTCTTCATTTGCTTTAGGACCCGATCCTCTTCTTCTTCCTCGTTCATTTTTCCTTTTCCTTTCTCCAACTCTCTCCCCGGGTGATCTTCCTCTAATTCATGTGGCTTGAAGTGCCTACCAGATCGAGTCAAATGGTCGATCTCCTCTTTTGCCCAAATGTTATCGGTTTCTGAGACGGTCTTTGAGCCCTCTTTTGCCTCTTCGTCGCTTTGATACCATAGATCATCCTCTCCTACCCGGTCTATGTTCCGATTATTGCTTTCTTGCACCCACCAATCTGACTGCCTCGTCACTTCGTTTTCCCATATCCCTGGCTGGCTTCCAAGCATGCAGATCCCTGAATTTTCTGGCAACTGATAGAACTTCTTTGGCTCTCCGACCTTTGTGATTAGCTTGGATGGATCGAATGCCGCTTCTTCTACCCCTAAGAAATAAAGACCCCGCGGCGGTGGCACAACATGATGGTTCGGTAGAGGATTCTTGGTGACATTGGGGGCTTTGACAGGTGGCTCGGATATCACTTTGTTGTCAATGAGGTCCTGGATTTCGTGCCTTAATCTCATGCATCGATCCGTCGAGTGGCCCTTTTGTTGATGATACTTGCAGTAGAGATCTCCCTTGAAGTGTGGTGGGAGTGGACTCGGCGGGGGTCGAGGTTCTAGCTGACGGAGATGCCCTTTCGCTAACAGCCTATCGAGGGCGGTTGATAGTGACACTCCCAAATCCAAAAACTTCCTCAGTGGCTTATCCTCTCCTCCTCTTGGATGGTTTCTGGTGATATCGAACTTTCTCTCAGTCTCGCTAAGTGCGTTGACATCGGTGGGGCCAGAGTGACCCCCCGAGTGCCCTCCATTTGATCCATAACTGGGCCTTCGATATCGGTTCTGTGGTTCCTCCTTCTTGATTGTTCCTTCTTGAATTGCATCTTCAATTCTCGTCCCTACATCGAATACCTCAGCAAAGGTGTTGATTGTAATGCCTGTAATTTCTCTACGTGCAATAATACGAGTTTTATGAATTTCTATATCTGGTTTATTATTATATTATTATTTTATTTGTGTGACTGTATCAGTGTAATGTAATTACCAATTAGACTATAATCACTGCACCGACTCGACCGTAATTAGAATTAACTTAGTCCTGTACCTGGACCCAAACATCAAAAATAATACCTGTCTGCACATAAACCGAGATCGACACGCATAACGAGGAACTTTTGCACGTAAACCGAGGTAGTGGCACAAAAACTCGAGGTGGACCCCACATGGCCGGCCACATGGCAGCCCATGCACCACATGGCACCACCTCCCTTGCCACTTTTCCACCTCTAGGACACTTGTCCATACATGTACACCATGCAAGCATGCATGGTGACACATAATCCCTTCCTTTCTTTATATAAGGATGCCTATATTCATGCATTAGACTCTTGGTCATTTTACAATCAGCATATAGAGTTAGAGAGAGCTAGGAGATGAACTCCATGGAGAGATAAGAGATACATGGAGATGGAGAAGAAGAACTAGGAAGAAGTCTCCACCATTGAGGTTGTGTTCAAGCTTCCTAAGCTCAAATCCAAAGCCCAAGCTCAATTTCAAGTTTAAGTGAGTATTCTAACTCACTTTAGAACCTATATAGTATGTAGTAATGTTTAGCAAGAGTTTGATGTTGTATTTTGAGGTTACATGCAACATGCAAGTCAAATCTTCAAATCTGGGAAGCTGAAACTTCCAGCAGAATGTTGTTTAGTAAAACGAACGTTTTGAGCAGTTCAAAAATGGGAATGAGGCTAGGTTTTTTTGTGGAGAAAGCTAACTCATTTATCTACAAATAACTCTTCTATAGCTCAGTCTGAAAATCACTTTTTCATAGGTGAAATGTATATGCAACGAAGTACTTTAAATCTGAGAAACTGAAACTCTCAGCAGAACATAGTTTAGTAAAATGAATGTTTTGTGCAGCTCAAAAATCCGAATTAAGCTAGATTTTTTTGTGGTGAAAGCTAACTCATTTATCTACAAATAACTCTTCTATAGCCTGGTCTAAAAATGACTCCTTGATAGGTGAAATGCACATGCAACGCAGTACTATAAATCTGGGACAGAGCAGTGTGAAAATATAGAAATATCTAAGTAAAATAAATATTTTGAGTAGCTCAAAAATGCAATTGAAGTTAGATTTTTTTGTACATGAAGCTAATCCAATTATCTACAATGTTCTAGTTTTGAGTTTGATCTACAAATCAATTTATCATGCCCAAATAAATCATATCAATTCAGTCGATATAGTAAAATTAAGTTCTGGCAGATTGTATAACTACTTGTATGATGTGTTTATTAATGATGCTTGCTTTTCCGGTACCTATGTGGTTATGGATATCTTGTGCTATGGTAGTGCTATCGTGTATATGGGTACGTTAAGGGTTTCATCTATATGGTTATTGATATCAAATCCATGTTATAGATCCACGAGCTGCACGCTAGGTTTTCGTTGTTATGAATATAGTGTGATGACCATAGAGAATTCATACCCAAGCTATGAGTATGTTGTACGACATGATTATGGCGTTGATAGTGATTGGATAAGTTTCCATTGCAAGTATATTACGACATAAAACAGGATGACGGATGTATAAATGTAACTTCGAAAGTATATTCGGAAGTCCTTTAATGAACTAAATTCCGAAATGAGTGACGAATGCGTGGTCGGGAAAATGTAAGGGTCGGTTGTGCTATGTTAGAAGCAGATTATGATAAGGATAATTGTCGGATAGGTAATCTGGGCAACGGAGATCAGGATAGTAAGAAAAAGGGATGTGCGGTTGAGTTGTGATGCGGTGATTGTTTGAGTAAAGACTCCTTTCGGTTCTTCGTGACGAAATGGATGTTCTTGTACTCCGTAACGCTTTCGGTTCTTCGTGACGAAGCGGTGATTCTTTGAGTAAAGACTCCTTTCGGTTCTTCGTGACGAAATGCGGTGATTCTTTGAGTAAAGACTCCTTTCGGTTCTTCGTGACGAATTGGATGTTCTTGTACTTCGTAACGCTTTCGGTTCTTCGTGACGAAGGGTGATTCTTTGAGTAAAGACTCCTTTCGGTTCTTCGTGGCGAAGTGGATGTTCTTGTACTCCGTAACGCTTTCGGTTCTTCGTGACGAAGCGGTGATTCTTTGAGTAAAGACTCCTTTCGGTTCTTCGTGACGAAGTGGATGTTCTTGTACTCCGTAACGCTTTCGGTTCTTCGTGACGAAGCGGTGATTCTTTGAGTAAAGACTCTTTTCGGTTCTTCGTGACGAAATGGATGTTCTTGTACTCCGTAACGCTTTCGGTTCTTCGTGACGAAGCGGTGATTCTTTGAGTAAAGACTCCTTTCGGTTCTTCGTGATGAAATGGATGTTCTTGTACTCCATAACGCTTTCGGTTCTTCGTGACGAAGCGGTGATTCTTTGAGTAAAGACTCTTTTCGGTTCTTCGTGACGAAATGGATGTTCTTGTACTCCGTAACGCTTTCGGTTCTTCGTGACGAAGTAGTGATTCTTTGAGTAAAGACTCCTTTCGGTTCTTCGTGATGAAATGGATGTTCTTGTACTCCGTAACGCTTTCAGTTCTTCGTGACGAAGCGGTGATTTTTGAGTGAAGACTCCTTTCGTTTCTTCGTGACGAAATGGATGTTTTTGCACTCCTTAACACTTCGGTTCTTCGTGTCGAAGTGGTTGATGAAAGATGTTTTGGTCGATGAAAGATGTTTTGGTTGATGAAAGACGAAGTGGTTGATGAAAGATGTTTTGGTTGATGAAAGACGAAGTGGTTGATGAAAGATGTTTTGGTTGATGAAAGATGAAGTGGTTGATGAAAGATGGTTTGGTTAGCAAGGGACACTTTGGGTTTGTAAATGATGTCAGATGTTAGAAATGAATGGTAGTGGCATTAAGAATGTCTAGACGGGTCTCCTGAATTGTTTGTATTCCTATCGAATACGTAGTCGGGTACGCTACTAGTTATAATTCGACAGTGAGAACGTAAAGATCCTAAAAGATATGTTGAAAGGTAGTAAATGTATTCCTATTGTGTTTTACTATATACGTTCCATTTGATTTAGCTTACTCACTCAGCTTTCATAAGCTGACGACGTTCATGTCGCTGGACATTCCCATGTCCAGCTTATCCAGGTAACGAGTACGCGGGTTATGATGCTACGCAAGCGGAGAACGTGGAGGAAGAGTACACCGAAGATGGCTATGGTTATGCTAGTTAGAGAGAAGACTAGCAGTTATCCTCTGTAAATGTTTTGATTATAACCAGAAGACTTAGCATATATTATTTAATAGTTTTGTAAGGCCGAGAGCCATAAGACTCTGATGTATTTATAATGATGTATTAACTAGCTAAGTACTTTGACTTCTCTTTGTAATATATTCCAGTAAGTATGATGGTTTTATCTTTTTATTATATCGTTTAAATATTATTATCTGGTCATGGACAATTCGGTACTGTAACCAGTCACGTGCCTCAGGGGCCAAGATGAAAATTTTAAATTTTTCCATATTTTGGCTACGCCAGGGCGTGACAAGGATTTTTGGTATCAGAGCTTTAGGTTAAGAAGTGTCCACCGATTGTCCTACACACTTAAGATATGAACCTTAAGATAGTTTTGTGATTAGCATGGTACCTTGTTGCATCCCGGATGGATGTGGAAGACTTTTGGGATAGGATTCTCAATATCTAGAGCTTTACTTGTAATAGGGCTAGTAGCTCATCTTTTGTGTATATAGCTGTATTCAGGCTTGTGACACGTGTTAGTAGTAACGTGTACACCTTTTCTATGTAAATGTTTTCTTTGTAGCTGTGTTGTACTATGAAAATATTTTAAGTTATCATTAAATACTTATTTCTTTTATATGATGCTCTGCATGATAATATGAATACTTGATATATTATGTACTTATATTAGAATTGCTATCTATACATTCAGCCGTTTGTATCTCGTATCCCTGTTTAGGATTGGAGAGTAACCGATAGATATTCATGTAGGTACATAAGCACACAAGCACAATGGCGGGAAGACGAAGAAGAAATCGTAATGGAGGACCACCTGATCCTATTCCTGAAGGAATCGATCCTACCGGAATCTTTGGCGCATTTCTGCAGCGTCTGGACCAGATAGGCAACAACCACGGCAATGGAAACGGCAACAACAACGACAATCACCAAAGACAACCACCTCAGACGCGCGACAGATTGATGGAAGGATTCAGGGCTTTGCGTCCTGATAGGTTCGACGGCACCGGTGAATCCTGGCGAGCAGAGCAATGGCTAAGGGATATGGATCGTATCTTTGAATCAATCGAATGCCCCGAGACAGAGAAGCGCCGTCTCGCCACTTTCCAACTCACTTATGCGGCAGCCGATTGGTGGGAAGCCGAGCGAGCAACTATTGGAGTAGAAGCTTCAAGGAGGATGACATGGACTACCTTTCGGGAGAAGTTTTTGGAGAAGTATTTCCCCGACGATGAAAAGGATCAGAAAGAGAAAGAATTCATCGATTTGACACAAGGAAATAGGAGTGTAAGAGAGTACACGACACAATTCGAACGCCTGTCCCGCTTTGCCCCTCACATGATTGACACTCCTCAAAAGAAGATCAAGAAGTTTCACCGAGGACTCAATCCGCACCTCCGGCATCTAACATTGGGACACCTGAATCAAACTTTTGAGGTTTTGGTCAGGTTAGCCGCAGGTTTGGAAAGAGATGGCTGCCAAGGCCCAAAGCAAATGGTATACCGACCACCCCCGCCAAGGAACGGACCACGAGGAAGATCTTTGACTCAGTTCCAAGGAAACAAGCGCCCATGGAATAGCAGTAAGAAACCAGGACCCATACTTCCCCGGGACAAGAACGTAGTACCTCTTGTACCACAAGTATCGACCACTACTATTGAGAACAACAGGGATGGATGCTTTAAATGTGGGATCCCTGGACACATGGCTCGAGACTGCACAGTCCCCAGGGACAATTATCGAATTAATGTTGTTTGTTACAACTGTGGAAAAAGGGGACACATGAGCAGAGAATGTAAGGCACCAAAAGGAAACTATCATGGGCCTACTACTCAAGGCCAAGCTGGTAAGGCTCGACTCAATGCTATCATACCCGAGGCAGCTGGCTATGATGAAAAGGAACAGCAGAACTTGGAAGGTACACTCTCATTATATGCTAGTAGAGTTAAAGTACTTTTTGATACGGATGCCACGAATTCGTTTATTGCCTTTGAGATTGTACGACGATTGGGTTTAGTACCCCAAGCACTTGAGGTAGCCTTGAACGCGGTATCACCTTTGGGAGTGACCGTGAAGCTAGGAAAGGTGTGCAAGGACTGTACTTTGACATTGGAGGACAGGAACCTATATGCAGACTTAATTGTTCTGTCAATGAAGGAATTCGACGTAATCTTAGGATTTGACTGGCTTACTAAGTATCATGCAAAGTTAGATTGTGCTGGTAGGTCGATCACATTTTCAGTACCTGGAAGTGCACCCTTTAGTTTTCAATGCAACCCTACTAGTGACGCCTTCCTTACAAGTTGTTTAGCCGCTATGGAAACTACAGGCTCAGATTTGACGATCGCTCGGATTCCGATAGTCCGAGACTATGAGGATGTCTTTCAGGACATTTCTGGATTACCACCAAAGCGCGAGATCAACTTTTGTATTGAGTTGATACCCGAAACGACATCGATATCCAAGGCTCCTTATCGTATGGCCCCAACGGAAATGCTGGAGTTGAAGAAGCAAGTACAAGAGTTAGAAGATCTTGGATTTATTAGACCAAGCACGTCACCTTGGGGAGCCCCGGTTCTATTTGTTAGAAAGAAGGATGGAAATCTTTGACTCTGTATCGACTACAGAGAGTTGAATAAGGTTACTATTAAGAATAAGTACCCGCTTCCCAGGATAGACGATTTGTTCGATCAACTATAAGGAGCGACGACCTTTTCGAAGATTGACTTACGATCTGGGTACCATCAGTTACTTGTCAGGCCGGAAGATATACCGAAAACAGCTTTCAGAACAAGATATGGGCACTACGAGTTCTTAGTTATGCCTTTTGGATTAACTAATGCCCCGGCGGTATTCATGGATTTGATGAATCGGGTATTCAGACCCTTCTTGGATCAATTCATCATCGTGTTTATCGATGACATCCTTATTTATTCGAAGAGTGATGAAGAACACGAGAAGCATGTGAAGATTGCACTTCAGACACTTAGAGAAAATTGTCTCTATGCTAAGTTCAGTAAGTGTGAGTTTTGGCTGAAAGAAGTCAAATTCTTGGGATATGTAGTCTCACAGAACGGAATTTCAGTGGACTCAACCAAGACGGACGCAGTTTCTAGTTGGAATAGACCAACCAACGCATCGGAAGTACGAAGTTTCCTTGGATTGGCTGGATACTACAGGAGATTCGTGGAGGGTTTCTCAAGGATCGCGTCTCCTTTAACCGGACTAACAAAGAAGGACATAAAGTTTGAGTGGAAGGACAAGCACGAACGCGCCTTTCAGGAATTAAAGGAGAGGTTGACCTCAGCGCCAGTGCTAGCTATACCCAAGAGTGGTGAACAGTACACTATCTACAGTGACGCTTCATATCAAGGACTAGGATGTGTACTTATGTAGAATGGTCAGGTGATCGCTTATGGATCTAGGCAATTAAAGCTACATGAATTAAACTACCCTACACACGATCTGGAATTGGCTGCAATTGTCTTTGCACTTAAGATTTGGAGGCACTACCTCTACGGAGAGAAGTTTGACCTATTCTCAGACCACAAAAGCTTGAAATACCTGTTCTCTCAAAAGGAATTAAACATGAGACAACGACGTTGGATGGAGCTACTTAAGGACTACGACTTTAATTTGCAATACCACCCCGGTAAGGCAAATGTAGTCGCAGATGCTCTAAGCAGAAAACCCCACTGGTTAATCGCCTCACTTTTAATCAGGGAATGGAAAGCCTTAGAAGCTTTAACGGAATTTGACTTTCAGACTTCAAGACCAGGTATTGGACGACCTTTTGGATGTCTTATGGTGCAGCCAACCCTCATTAACCGAATACTTGAAGCTCAAAAGAAGGACGAAGGATTGAGGAAATGGTTTGAGAAGGCAAAAGCAAAGGATCCGACTGAATGGAATATTGGAACAGACGGGGCATTCAGATGTAAGGACAGGTTATGTGTACCCAACACGGATAATTTGAGGGAAGACATTCTGAATGAAGCCCACAAGTCAAGGATGACTATACACCCCGGCGGAACCAAGATGTACAAAGACTTGAAAAGGAACTTTTGGTGGGAAGGCATGAAGAGAGAAGTCGCAGAATATGTAGCAAAATGCCCTACTTGCCAGCAAGTCAAGGCAGAGCATCAACGACCTCCAGGATTACTACAACCTCTACCAGTCCCAGAATGGAAATGGGAGCATATCACCATGGATTTTGTTATGGGATTGCCAAGATCTCAGCAGAACCATGATGCCATTTGGGTAGTTGTTGATCGACTAACCAAATCAGCCCATTTTATTGCATATAATATGACCTATCCTGTTGAGAAGATGAGTCGACTTTATCTGCAACAGGTTGTGCGGTTACATGGGGTACCAGTGTCAATAGTATCAGATCGAGATTCGAGATTCACCGCTGGATTTTGGGAGAGTCTTCAGAAAGCGATGGGAACATCTCTGAAGTTAAGTTCTGCATTTCATCCACAAACTGATGGACAAACAGAAAGGACGAATCAAGTAATGGAGGACATGCTTCGAGCCTGTGTAATCGATTTCGGAAGTTCGTGGGAAACTCACTTACCGTTGGTTGAGTTTGCTTATAACAACAGTTTTCATTCGAGCATAGGGATGGCACCATTTGAAGCACTATACGGAAGGCCGTGCCGATCACCTTTGTGTTGGGCTGAAATTGGGGATGGCAAACTATTGGGACCAGACTTAGTCCAGGAGACCAATAAAGGAATCAATACAGTAAAAGAAAGAATGAAGGCAGCACAAAGTAGATACAAGAGCTACGCGGATAAACGACGTCGAGACCTAGAATTTGAAGTGGGAGATCATGTTTATTTGAAAGTTTCACCGGTTCGAGGCGTGGTAAGGTTTGGACAGAAGAAGGGAAAGCTATCGCCACGCTACATTGGACCCTTTGAGATTCTGGATCGCGTAGGAAAAGTCGCCTATAGATTGGCATTACCACCCAAGATGTCGGGAGTTCATAACGTATTCCATGTAAGCATGCTAAGAAAATGTCTTCACAACCCGGCGCATGAGATCGACTTCAAAGATATCGAAGTAAATGATAATGCTACATTCATTGAAGGACCTGTAAAGATTCTGGATCATGGAATCAAGGAGTTGAGAAACAAAGAGATTCCGCTGGTAAAGATTCAGTGGAAACACCATGACGAAGGAGAAGCCTCTTGGGAGCTGGAATCGGAAATGCGAGGGAAATTTCATTTTCTTTTTAGTGCCTAGATAACTCAGATTTCGAGGACGAAATCCTGTAATAGGTGGTAGAAGATGTAATGCCTGTAATTTCTCTACGTGCAACAATACGAGTTTTATGAATTTCTATATCTGGTCTATTATTATATTATTATTTTATTTGTGTGACTGTATCAGTGTAATGTAATTACTAATTAGACTATAATCACTGCACCGACTCGACCGTAATTAGAATTAACTTAGTCCTGTACCTGGACCCGAACATCAGAAATAATACTTGTCTGCACGTAAATCGAGATTGACACGCATAACGAGGAACTTTTGCACGCAAATCGAGGTAGTGGCACAAAACTAGAGGTGGACCCCACATGACCGGCCACATGGCAGCCCATGCACCACACGGCACCACCTCCCTTGCCACTTGTCCACCTCTAGGACACTTGTCCATACATGCACACCATGCAAGCATGCATGGTGACACATAATCCCTTCCTTTCTTTATATAAGGATGCCTATATTCATGCATTAGACTCTTGGTCATTTTACAATCAGCATATAGAGTTAGAGAGAGCTAGGAGATGAACTCCATGGAGAGATAAGAGATACATGGAGATGGAGAAGAAGAACTAGGAAGAAGTCTCCACCATTGAGGTTGTGTTCAAGCTTCCTAAGCTCAAATCCAAAGCCCAAGCTCAATTTCAAGTTTAAGTGAGTATTCTAACTCACTTTAGAACCTATATAGTATGTAGTAATGTTTAGCAAGAGTTTGATGTTGTATTTTGAGGTTATATGCAACATGCAAGTCAAATCTTCAAATCTGGGAAGCTGAAACTTCCAGCAGAATGTTGTTTAGTAAAATGAACGTTTTGAGCAGTTCAAAAATGGGAATGAGGCTAGGTTTTTTTGAGGAAAAAGCTAACTCATTTATCTACAAATAACTCTTCTATAGCTCAGTCTGAAAATCACTTTTTCATAGGTGAAATGTACATGCAACGAAGTACTTTAAATCTGAGAAACTGAAACTCTCAGCAGAACATAGTTTAGTAAAATGAATGTTTTGTGCAGCTCAAAAATCCGAATTAAGCTAGATTTTTTTTGTGGTGAAAGCTAACTCATTTATCTACAAATAACTCTTCTATAGCCTGGTCTAAAAATGACTCCTTGATAGGTGAAATGCACATGCAACGCAGTACTATAAATCTGGGACAGAGCAGTCCGAAAATATAGAAATATCTAAGTAAAATAAATATTTTGAGTAGCTCAAAAATGCAATTGAAGTTAGATTTTTTTGTACATGAAGCTAATCCAATTATCTACAATGTTCTAGTTTTGAGTTTGATCTACAAATCAATTTATCATGCCCAAATAAATCATATCAATTCAGTCGATATAGTAAAATTAAGTTCTGGCAGATTGTATAACTACTTGTATGATGTGTTTATTAATGATGCTTGCTTTCCGGTACCTATGTGGTTATGGATATCTTGTGCTATGGTAGTGCTATCGTGTATATGGGTACGTTAAGGGTTTCATCTATATGGTTATTGATATCAAATCCATGTTATAGATCCACGAGCTGCACGCTAGGTTTCCGTTGTTATGAATATAGTGTGATGACCATAGAGAATTCATACCCAAGCTATGAGTATGTTGTACGACATGATTATGGCGTTGATAGTGATTGGATAAGTTTCCATTGTAAGTATATTACGACATAAAACAGGATGACGGATGTATAAATGTAACTTTGAAAGTATATTCGGAAGTCCTTTAATGAACTAAATTCCGAAATGAGTGACGAATGCGTGGTCGGGAAAATGTAAGGGTCGGTTGTGCTATGTTAGAAGCAGATTATGATAAGGATAATTGTCGGATAGGTAATCTGGGCAACGGAGATCAGGATAGTAAGAAAAAGGGATGTGCGGTTGAGTTGTGATGCGGTGATTGTTTGAGTAAAGACTCCTTTCGGTTCTTCGTGACGAAATGGATGTTCTTGTACTCCGTAACGCTTTCGGTTCTTCGTGACGAAGCGGTGATTCTTTGAGTAAAGACTCCTTTCGGTTCTTCGTGACGAAATGGATGTTCTTGTACTCCGTAACGCTTTTGGTTCTTCGTGACGAAGCGGTGATTCTTTGAGTAAAGACTCCTTTCGGTTCTTCGTGACGAAATGGATGTTCTTGTACTCCGTAACGCTTTCGGTTCTTCGTGACGAAGCGGTGATTCTTTGAGTAAAGACTCCTTTCGATTCTTCGTGACGAAGTGGATGTTCTTGTACTCCGTAACGCTTTCGGTTCTTCGTGACGAAGCGGTGATTCTTTGAGTAAAGACTCCTTTCGGTTCTTCGTGACGAAGTGGATGTTCTTGTACTCCGTAACGCTTTCGGTTCTTCGTGACGAAGCGGTGATTCTTTGAGTAAAGACTCCTTTCGGTTCTTCGTGACGAAATGGATGTTCTTATACTCCGTAACGCTTTCGGTTCTTCGTGACGAAGCGGTGATTCTTGAGTAAAGACTCCTTTCGGTTCTTCGTGACGAAATGGATGTTCTTGTACTCCGTAACGCTTTCGGTTCTTCGTGACGAAGCGGTGATTTTTGAGTGAAGACTCCTTTCGTTTCTTCGTGACGAAATGGATGTTCTTGCACTCCTTAACACTTCGGTTCTTCGTGACGAAGTGGTTGATGAAAGATGTTTTGGTCTATGAAAGATGTTTTGGTTGATGAAAGACGAAGTGGTTGATGAAAGATGTTTTGGTTGATGAAAGACGAAGTGGTTGATGAAAGATGTTTTGGTTGATGAAAGATGAAGTGGTTGATGAAAGATGGTTTGGTTAGCAAGGGACACTTTGGGTTTGTAAATGATGTCGGATGTTAGAAATGAATGGTAGTGGCATTAAGAATGTCTAGACGGGTCTCCTGAATTGTTTGTATTCCTATCGAATACGTAGTCGGGTACGCTACTAGTTATAATTCGACGGTGAGAACGTAAAGATCCTAAAAGATATGTTGAAAGGTAGTAAATGTATTCCTATTGTGTTTTACTATATACGTTCCATTTGATTTAGCTTACTCACTCAGCTTTCATAAGCTGACGACGTTCATGTCGCTGGACATTCCCATGTCCAGCTTATCCAGGTAACGAGTACGCGGGTTATGATGCTACGCAAGCGGAGAACGTGGAGGAAGAGTACACCGAAGATGGCTATGGTTATGCTAGTTAGAGAGAAGACTAGCAGTTATCCTCTGTAAATGTTTTGATTATAACCAGAAGACTTAGCATATATTTTGTAATAGTTTTGTAAGGCCGAGAGCCATAAGACTCTGATGTATTTATAATGATGTATTAACTAGCTAAGTACTTTGACTTCTCTTTGTAATATATTCCAGTAAGTATGATGGTTTTATCTTTTTATTATATCGTTTAAATATTATTATCTGGTCATGGACAATTCGGTATTGTAACCAGTCACGTGCCTCAGGGTCCAAGATGAAAATTTTAAATTTTTCCATATTTTGGCTACGCCGGGGCGTGACATTGATTGACTGAAATCTCATCTTTTCTTGATAAACTGGTTGCAGATTTTTCATTAGCATTCGGATCTGGTCTTTCTCAGGCGGCCTTTGTACCATTTTAGCTGCCTTTCCTCTCCATCGACTCAAATACTCGGCGAATGATTCTTTGTTCCCCTGCCTGGTCGTTTCCAAATCTCGGACAGTAACATCCAAATCCTGATTGTACACGTATTGTGCCACAAATGCCTTAATCACTTCTTCCTATACTCTGGTTTTGCTTGGCTCAAGTGTAAGGTACCATGACAGAGCAGCTCCTGTTAAGGTTTGTTGAAATAGGACAGCCATCATGGTAGTGCTCAGTCCGCTAGGCTGAAAAGCTCCTATGCACATTCGGACATGACTGCGGGGATTGCCTGTGCCATCAAACTTATCGAAAACTGGCATTTTGAAACAGGCCGGCAGCGTCTCGTGGACTCCGTCATACAATCCTTTCAGTTCCATCAGATAGGTATCCACTCCCTGAGCCTTGCGCATTACCCTTTCCAACTTTTCTATCTTCTCAGTCAGCAGCTTCTCCTTCTCATCTTTTTCTCTGTCTCTGTTGTCCCTTAGTGCGTCATTCCAATGTGCCTTTTGATCGTCGAACCAATCTCCGTCTCCTCCTCCTAAAGGTGGGTCTATAATGGGTGGGATTACATGTGGCGGCGGTCGGCGATTCAGCTCCTCTATCATTCCCATCATGCGGTTCATGTTCTCGACCTGTCTCCTCATTTGTTCCGCTTGCTGTTCGACTAGTACCCTTAATCCGGTCATCTCTTCGTTGTTTCTTTCTTCGGCCATGTTAGCATATCCTCTCCTTACAAGTCTTGCCGTAGGATCCCTGAACCACGCTTGATTGGCTATCTTTGCTCCTACAGCAGATTTTAAGTTTTATTTTTTAGAATACCTTTTTACCTTTATTTTAGCAAAAAAAAAACTTTTATTTTGTATGTCATGCGGATGCAATGCATGTGTGCGTGTGTGCCTACTCTATATGCCAAAAAGAAAAAAAAATCCTAATCCTAACACATAAGCACATAAGCACATAAAACCCTTACCCATGTCAAGTACGATGATTTCTCCATTCATTGTGACCCTCTTTACCCTTCGGATGTCTGGAAATTTTAGGGTTTTCGAAATTCATTTGAAAAGCATTTCTGATGAAATCTTTAGAAAACAATTTTCAAGAATTTTGGATCACGCTTTTCAAAAAGTGATTGGGTTGAAACTCCTGTTTTGAAAAGTGTCTTAGCTGATGAATAACCTTGGTTTGGCTCTGAAGTTTTAATCAAAAAATGAACTGCCAATTTTTTGAAAAAGCGATTGAAAACTTTGGAATAAAGATGGCAAAAATCTGTTTGCTTTTAAAGATGGATTTAAAATTCTTTGGGCAGAAGGATCACATGATCGGATTATCACCGTACTTTTCATCAATTTAGATACATACAAGGTCAATGATGCTTAGCTAAACATGATATAAGAAGTATAATCTTATAATCAGGGTTCGGCATGTTCCCCAAATGTCGTGGAACATGAGGAGAATTGCAAAAAGGTGATTACAAGATTATACGTCTTTCATCAAGGAAGTATCGTCATCATCTCAAGTAATCCCTCCTGGGCATACAAAACTTCCTAGCACATAAACTAATCAAGAATTGATTTCCTAATTTTGAAAGGTTCTATGGAAGCTAGTATGCAAAGGCTGGGTTTTGGTCAAATAAGGGACCCTTGACACACACCCGATAGGATGCTTCATATACCAAATCATGGTACGAGATCAAGGGTGATCGCACAATCCCATGATGACTTGACCGACCGGGTTGCCCCGAGCCTCCAAGGTCATAGTTCCGTGCAATCGACTGGCTGGACATGCAAGTGAAATGCAACAGGCACACAAAGATTAATAAATTCGATTAAAAGGATGTTTTTCAAGTCTAATCCTCAAGTGAACCCAAAATCAGAATTTTGGTCTGCGAAACCAGAGATTCTGGGTTCGATCCCCAGCAGAGTCGCCAGATTGTGGATATCGCAGGTTGACTTACCCACATCTTTTCAAAATCAAATTCAAAAACAAAATGAGTCGCCACTTAATTTTTAAAAGGAAAATTAAGAAACCATTTTAAAGCAACCGATCTTTTTGCGAAACCAAAGATTAACTAGGTCCGGGGATTATGGAATGAGAGAGGAAGGAGCCCGTCGGACTAAAACACCCTCTCTCATCCTATCTTGCGATAGGCCTCTACTCAATATCCTTTTAATCGAATTTATTAATCTAAGCATGCCCTCAACTAATACATATATACATATACATCACAAAAGCGTGTCCAAAGGGTGTAAAATTGTAATTGACAAAATACCATTCAAAAGCCACATAATTCAGGTAGCAAGCGATATGATATGCAATAGGGAACAAGTGAACTTACCCGGGATCCAGCAGCGATAGTAAACGTGCAATGCATGCGAATAAAAGAAAATCCTAAAAAAGAGTCTCTAATCACATATACACATAAGGCAAAACCTAATTCTAAGGTGTCGCGCATTAAGTCGAAAAATCAATAAAATCAAGAAATTAAGATAAACTAAAGAGGAGTCCTAGAAATCGTACCTTAATAGCGCTACAAAACAAAGGGTTAGTCCACATGATATGCAAAATACGATGTTAAAAATGACAATCCTAAATTTCTAGCTTACATCTATCTAATATAATTAAATTCAAAGCAAATAAATCTTAATTACAAGTGTCGAATCATATAGATGAATATGTACATGGACAAGGATAAACTATGAAATACTCTTAAACTTTGAATTCAAGCTCAACTAATCATTATTAAAGCATGGTTTAAGCCCTAGATCATAGAAAAGTCATTTGGACCCTTATTTACAAAGTAAGTATAAATTGTAACAAAACTCTGAAAATTCCAGAGAGCAGACCCGAACTTCAAATAAATAAAAGGCATGGCTCCTGTTGTTTGATCTTGATGATTTTTGGACTCAATATGCCTCCGTGAGTCTAGTTTTCAAATCAAAAAGAAAATCAAAGTTCCAACGGTCGGATCTCCGGGAATATGAAAAATACTAGACATCACTCAGCACTTTACATCCTTCTGTCCAGAATTCTTGCACGATTTATTAAAAATAGTAAAAAAATCCGAATTGATTTGTTCTTTTTAGGGTGACTTCCTAACACATTAAAATTCATAGAAAAAATTATTTGGAGTCACAAAAACTTTATTAGAACTCTGATTTAATTGTTTCAAAAGAGTGTCACTGTTCTGAAACTATTCTGAAATTCTGGACAGATTGTATTTGTGTCACAAAACTCATGATCAAACCATCCTAAACATGAAACCACCTTAAAACAAAAATTACAGTGGTAGAATATTGTGTTATTGACACTTTCCCGTTGGTTTCACTTGATTTCAACGGTTAGATTTCGAACTAAAAATCTTTGATCAAAAGCAGTTTGTGGATTCACTGTTTTTTATTTTGCTAGTTCAACTTTTATTTGGTAACTCCAACTATTAAACCATGAAGTTGAGTTGAACCAAACCACTTCTCCTACCATTTGATGGCCATTAGAGATTACAAACCTTTATTCTTCATAGATTTCAAATGAAATATGGATAGACTTCATGAAATCTATAAGATAAGGAATCTAAACCATGTAGATGGGTTTAGACTCAAAACTACATTCTCCTACCATTTGATGGTCATTGGAGAGGGAGACATGACTATGACTCATGAGTCCTAAAGGAATATAGAAGGGATTTCTCAAGACATCAAGTTTAGAAGATCCAAATCATGAGTATGAACTTGGATCCTCTTATGAAGTGGTGATCAAACTTTGACTCCTATGTGAAGCACAAGCCTACATGGGATTCAAAAGATCATGCTCAAGAGATCAAAAGAGATATTGAAGATCTCCAAGACCTTCAAGAGAAGAATATAAACAAGAAAATGGAAGAAAATAATATGGAAACAAAAGAAACTCCTAAGTTTACTTGATAAACAAAGAAAATAATGAAAGATTTTAGGATTAGAGATTTTAAGAGAAGAAAGAATAAGCCAATAATCTATGGTTAGAGGATCACCTCCAAATTATCCTCAAAGTTTTCTTTTCTTTGAAGATCTTCCAAGCTCTTCTCTCTAATTCTCTAAACACTCTCTTTTCTCTCTAAAAAATGTTGGTGTAATGGAAGTATTTTGCATGTGCTCTCTCTCCCAATATGTTTCTTGGTGTTCTTCTTGGTCTCCCTTCTTTTAGGAAGATCCCTTCTCTTTTATAAGCAAAATTATCAGGTATTTTTGGTGAATTTCGGAGCAAAAAACAGGTGTAATTCTCTCATTTGTTGGTACATTGTGTACTTTATGAAATTATGCAGACTGCTATCCAGCGCGGCAGTCCAGATACTGCCGCGGCAGTCCGTGACTGCCGCTGCAGCATTTCATGACTGCCGTTGCGGCACTTCATGACTGCCGCGCGGCATTCATCAAATGCCGCGGCCATTAATGGATTGCCGCATTTTTGTCAGTCTTATTTTATCAGTTTTTTGTTCTTATTCGCATACGCATACGTATTGCTCTGCAAAATACAGACTTTAAAAGCGAATGGCAGTCAGAAATCTATGGCGGCACTTGGTGAGTGCCGGCACGGCACTCTGTGACTGCCGTGCGGCAGTCATTGAGTGCCGCGGCAGCCCGCCGTGTGCTGGTTTTGGCTAAAATTCCCCCTTTTGGATTTTTCTTTTTTCAAATGATCCTTGAGGATATTTTTCGAAAATCGTATTTTATACCTAAATTCTCCTAAATACCTGGTATTTTCTCTTTTCTATGAAATTTTACCGCATTTTAGAGAACTTTCTGAAGAGCTTGTAATACTTCGAATCTTCCGGTCCTTGTCATCATCGGATATGGAGGTTACACTCTCCTAAATTCGACGGTCGGTCAAAATTGGGGTGTCTACATATGTTAAATTTGTCAAAACATCTTTATGAATCAATTGTATGCACATTACTGGGAAAATTGAAAATTGGAAAACATAAAATGAACAACACTATTGTATGAATCAATTGTATGCACATTACTGTGAGAATGAATAACACTATTAAGTAAAAGTATGAAAGTGCTATCTATTAAAAAAAATACATATGATATTTGTCCAACATAGAAAGCCAAAAAGAACATTAAAAACAATAACCATATAATATGACAACTTTAATTCATGGCTTTGTTTACAGCTGTTAAATTTGTTAATATCTACGTAATATCTCCAAGCAATTGAAACTTATGAAGGTTACCTCGAAGAATATTGAATAACGGGTTTAGTAATTTTCATGAACTGGTTTTCTGTTCCAAAGTGAACACACTCTTAAGGAAAATACATAGAACGGGTAATTCAAACCTGTATGTGAGGATGGTGTTCAAATGGAATTAAGCAAGAGCTTACCAAATGTTCATAGAAGCTTAAGGGCAGAGAAAGGCCTTACATATGAAATCCAAAATACATGTAGTGTTTTTGTTGTAATGAATCTGAAAATTGAATAACCATCATTGATTGTTCATGTTCATGTGAATCAACTCTCGCTAAAATCATACAATCTTTGTGGACCACAGTTCAAATAAAAAGTTTTTTTATTGGAGCACGAAAACGAAAAGCAACACTAACTAATATGAACTCAGGTGTCTTAATATTTTTCTGTTGCTGGTTTCATAAGAGAAGGAAATCAAATACCTGACAGCAAATGAAAGCAGACAAAATGAAGCAACTTACTAAGGGGATAATAAAACAGAAAGAGAGAAAAACAACAATACTTAACACATTCATATCCACGAAAATTATAACCATTCAGAAAAAAGAAAAAAGAATTATCCTAGTGCCAATTTATCTGTTGTCCCTTGCGGCCAATCACAGCAACAACAAGATCATAAAGCAATTCACCATATACATTAGATCATATTTTCTAGAGAAAATAGAACGACTCTCTTATCTAGACATGAATTGTGGGGTTGAACAACGTAAAACCTTCAAAATCCGAACCAAAATTGCCCCTTCTCAGAATGGTTGGAAATTAAATATAATCTGTAAAACCTTAATGCATACACTAATTGTCAAAAACATAATTGAGATCAAATATAAAAAAACAATCAAAAAGTTGAAATAAACAATTCAGTAAAGACATCACTAGAACATTCAAATTGACAAAAGAGACAAATCTGAAAAAGAAGAAACCTGGATGTAGAGTTAAATCTAGTTGCAAACTGACCATTCTTCGATTCTCAATTGCTCAATCTACCTTTGAATTTTCCAAAAGAGAGGAATATACCTCATGAGTGAACACCTAAATCCGATTAAACATAAGAGAATACTTCAGGTAACCCTCCAATCAAATCTATGAAGATCACGTAGTTTCCTCTCTCACACACACACACATGTATATATGTATATATATATATTTATTGAGAGATATAGATCTAGAGAGAGGAAGGTGTTTGGGAGAGAGATACCTGAGAGGGATTACCCTAGGAGGCGGGCGGTCCTTGGAGGCGGCGATGGCGTAGCAACGGTTGTGCTACGGATAGTCTTGTTCGTGGTGGTGGAGAGGAGGAGTTCGTGATTTTCTGTGGAGAGAGAGACGGAGACGTTAACAAATATGACTATAAAATTGAATAGAGATGAATCGGAGAGAATATAAAAAGAAATAAATGAATAGAATTGATTTATAATTTTAATTTTTATGTTTGGTTTGAAAGAGAAATAAAATGAAACGAATTACGATCATTTACTACATTGTCTATATAAAAAGAGGAGCTATGAAATATATAAGGGTAAGTTTGGTATATTACATTGTTACACTTAAAGTGAAATTATTTCTCACAAAATCCTACCAAAAGTGATAGGATTTGTTTTTGGGCTAAAACAAGTATTGATGAGAATTGGCAAGAATTGAAAATCAATTCTTTTGTCAAACCAAACACAAGAATTGCCACAAGTAAGAATTGCAAATCAATTCTTTTCTAGTTTGTGGCATACCAAACGGACTATAAGAGTCACTAGCTCGGGAAAAAAAATTTCCAAAGTAGGACCATACCGTATCTGAGAAGATACGATAGTGCGGGTGCAGGGCCCTCTTAGAGGATCATGTGTTTTTTTTTTTTTTTTCGGGAAATACCTTTTTACGCCTGTGGTTATACCCATTTTCTCATAACCCATGTAGTTTATTTTGTAACACTTTAACCCCTGTACTATGGACTGAAGTGAGACTTTTAACTTTTCTAACGGAGAAAAAGAAATGACGTTAATACCTCCAAGCCCCTATACATACTCTTTAGGAAAAAAAAAAAATACCTTTTACCCCCCTTATGGTTACACCCATGTTCTCATAACCCCGTGGTTCATTTTTGTAATACTTAATCCCCTGAACTAATAACTGAAGTGGGACTACCGTTAGAAAAGTTAACAGTCTCACTTCAATCCGTAGTACGGGGGTTAAGGGTTACAAAATGAACCACAGTGGGTTATGAGAAAATGGGTGTAATTACAGGGGTAAAAGGTATTCCCCTCTTTGTATAAAGATAATATAATTATTTTGAAAAATAAGGGAGATAATTCAAAATTTTGGAAAAAATTTCTTTTTTATTGAGAGATGGAATAAGGGAGGAAGAAAAAGAGATAAGTTTTTTTTTTAAAAAAAGTAATTTGACGAAGGTTGTGTAATAAGTCATATTTTAAGGGAAGTTTGTGTAATTATCCATATTCTTTAACAAGATAAGTAAGGGAATTTTTGGTATTAGGTAATTAAAAATCGTTTATATCATCATTTTTTGTCAGGGTAATATTAGACAATCCACTAATAGATGGGAGGTGAGTGTAATTCAATCTAAACCTAAAGGGAGATCCGTGCAATTTCTCAACATGCGAGAGAGGTCCATGTAATTAAGAAAAATCTTAAGGGAAGGTTTGTGTAATTAACCCAAAATATAAATACTTAACCCCTTTCTGAGGTTAATTTTGAAGTGAAAACCCTGTGTGGAAATAATGCTTTCATTTAATCAAGCTATGCGAGGTTAATTTTTAACACTTGCTTACAAGACTAAATTTGGAGTTAACTACCTATAGGATGTTAATTTTGATACATATTCTTCTATGTGAAGCTAATTTTAACACTGTCACACCCCCAACCCGCCCCACACGGATTAGGACGTCTAACAATGACGATAAACACCTAATTATCCGGTTATTCGAGTAACAAAAGTAAATCACAAGTTTAAAACCTCATTTAAAACCCTTTCACAACCCTTTTGTATGTAATTAACCCTAGGGGTAAAATGGTCATTTAAGAATTTTCATCAAACTTCATGGCAAAAGTTAGTATTTTGTATTTAGAAACCAACGTTGAAAACGGCGCTCGATTCCAAGTCTATAGAAAAAGTTAAGCTCGTATGCCTTGGGTCTTTTCTTTTGTGTATGTATTGTAAATATGATAATAGTATGTTGTAGATCTGTGTAGATAGCAAGATAGTTACCACAACGCGTGTGGTTTTAGATGTAACCATATCGTACATGTTTTTGACTGCTAGTGTATTTACTATACTTTCATAAATTTCATATTTGTATCAATGAAAGAATTGTTTTGGAGATTTGTTTTATATATGTATTAATATTTCCCGTTGTGGACACGCGGAATTCCACCTCTTTCGTTTTGGTTTGAAATTGATTTGGATGAAAGAAAAATTTCTGTTGAAAACAGATACAGAGTCGCCACTTGATCTTTAAGGAAACAAGAAACCTAATTTTGACTTACCCAAATAGATAAAGGGCACCGGCCTTTCATAACCAAAGAACTTGGCTCGGGGTTTTGGTATAAGAGAGGAAGAAGCCTTTATCACGACCAAAATACCCTCAACTTGCCCCATCTTTCGACGGGTCTCAATTAGCATCCAAATAATCATCTTATACTATGTTTGATTCGATAATTAATACTATGATAGTATACTACATTACATAAGAATCTTGAAATGAAAGATCAAAAGATAAGATATTATTCATAGGATCTAAACCAAATATCACACAATGCAAAGTGAAAGATCAGGCAAACATACCTAGGAAAAATCGTCTAATCACATATCAAGTAATCAAGGTTTCCTAGTCTAAAAGGGGGACATGAATTGTTCTTGAAACAAATAATCAAAGAATTCAAAAATATGCTTAGAAAACTAGAATGATGCATGTTAATCTTTGAGAAAAGAAGACCTCTCAATCCCCGGGATAGATGAGAAAGGAGGATTAGATCGAGGGAAGCATGGACGTGTGAATGAATTCATTCCTTACAATCTTCTTAGATTAGGAGTCACAAAAACTCCAAATCTTGCATGGATGCAATGCATGGCCTTAGAATGTGCCAAGGTTGTAGTGTCTTTGTGCACATGAATTTTCTAAAGTGACTTAGAAGTCTAGAAGATGAATGAATGCATAGAGGATATCATCATGGGATATGTAAAAATATGGTATGGACCACTTCCTAAGATATGAACTAATTTGAAGCACATATAAGCATCAAATTAAAGAATGAATGTAAAAGTATACTTGCTGTGAATAGTGGACAGAACAGTGAGTTGACCTTGTAGAAATTGAAAAGTGGGGTAAGAAATGTTTTCAATTCATGATTTTTTTATGGAGATCATCCTTATTGTGTCTAGAACACATACCAAAAATCCAATCTTCAATAACTATTACAGATTGATAGAAATCGTATGAACAAGAGAGGTTACTCAGAAATAGAGTTCGTATTGTCGACTGAAATGCTAAAAAATCTTAGAAAATGAAACCAAAAGATCTAGAGGCCCATATTATACATGAAGTTCCCTAAGACACTGAAGTTTAAGGGAAAAATGAGTTGGGACCACTGTGGATACCGCAATTTTCTTTCTTATCCACAGCTTTTCTTTTAAAATCTTTTCTATTTCAAATTCAAAACAAATGAGTCACCACTTAATTTTTCAAAGGAAAACTAAGAAACCATTTCAAAAGGAAACTGATCTTTTGCGAAACCAAAGATTAAATAGGTCCGGGGATTATGGAACGAGAAGGGAAGGAGCCCATCGGACTAAAACACCCCTTCTTGTCCTATCTCACGATAGGCCTCTACTTAGCATCCTTTTAATTAAATTATTAATTTAAATGTGCCCTCAACTAATACATATGTATAGATATACATTACAAAAGCATGTCTAAAGTGTGTATAGACAAATCTCCTCCCTTGTAAGTGAATATTCATCCTCTATTTATAGACAAATTTGAAGGGGTATTTCAGTCATTTCAGGACTGAAAACCCTAATTCAGTCGTCTTTTTTATAGTATAAAACGTGCTGTATACTAGCTGTCATTTGCAAAAATGCGGCATTCACCGGAGATGGAAGCGACACTCAGTAAATGCCGCATCAGCATTCACCGAATGCTGGCGCGACATTCACTGACTGTCGAAACGGCATTCACTGAACGCCGCGGACAACTCCAGGGACCGCCATTTTTTTTAGTGAAATTCATAATTTTCGCGGCACTTGATGAAATTCGCGGTAATCACTGAATGTCGTCCGGGAATCCAGAGACTGCAGCAACGGCAGCCCGTGACGGCAGTAGAGAGGCTTGAGTGCCGCTCTGCTTATTCTTTTCCTTTTCCTTCCTTTTTTCTTTTTGTTTTGGGTTGGGGAGTCTTTCGAAGAGCTTGAATCATCTTTAGAAATCCTAGATAAGTTCGGACATTGTCATCATCGGATATGGAGGTAACACTTTCCTTAATTCGACGTTTGGTCAAAATCGGGGTGTCTACAGTTTGCCCCTCTTCGACGGAGCTTGTGGGGCAACGCGAACCACAAGCGAACGTCGAAGCCTGTGTGAAGACAAGCCTTTGACCAAACTGTTGGATTTAGGAAAAACAAAATGCGTTGCAAAAGGAAACAAGCGCGCAGCGAAATTTCAATTAGTCGTGCCCCATGATGAGCTACCTACGTATCCCATCAGGAATCAGACCAAAGCGTAGTTCAGGCACGGGGCCAACACATATAAGCGCAAGTAGTCATACGGATGGATGCATCTATCCTGCCGTGATGCACGTGCTCATGCAATGGCATTCTTTGAATAAACTCGACCAAGCAACCGTCATGCTTTCTCTATATCATATCTTCCCTATATGTGACGCACATTTCACGATGTGTTAGCCAAAGAAGATTACCAAATGTTGACCGATGTAAAGATTCGTTGCACGGGTCGAGGGAATGCATTCCTAATTTTGAAAATCGATGGTTAACGCAAATATGTTGCAAGAACCGAGAATGCAAATCCGTTACGTTCAAACTTTGATCAACGTAAATCCATTACGAGGAACGAGAATACAAATCCGTTATATTCTCAAAACGAGGGTTAACGCAAACATATTGCGAGAACCGAGAGTGCAAATCTGTCACACTCTGAAGGATCAACATAAATATGTTACGAGGATTGCCATTAAGGCCTAAAAAAGAGATCGCCATTGAGGACTAATGCAGATGAAGCTGCCATTGAGGACTAATGCAAGGTTGCCATTGAGGATTAACACCGATAATGCTGCCATTGAGGACTAATGCAAGGTTGCCATTGAGGACTAACACCGATAATGCTGCCATGGAGGACAAATGCAAGAAAAGAAGCTACCATTGAGGACTAATAATGATAACACTGCCATTGAGGACTAACACTGATAATGCTGCCATGGAGGACTAATGAAAGGAGAGAAGCTGCCATTGAGGACTAATACTGATAATGCTGCCATTGAGGACTAATGCAAGGTTGCCATTGAGGACTAGCACCGATAATGCTGCCATTGAGGACTAATGCAAGGTTCCAATTAAGGACTAACACCGATAATGCTGCCATTGAGGACTAATGCAAGGTTGCCATTGAGGACTAACACCGATAATGCTGCCATAGAGGACTAATGCAAGGAGAGAAGCTGCCATTGAGGACTAATGCTTATGAAGGGAAGCTGTCATTGAGGACTAATGCTTATGAAGAGAAGTTGCCATTGAGGACTAATGCTTATTCTGGAGTCTCCTCATGCTCAAAGAACCAAATTTAGATATTCGGGGTTACTTCGGACTTAAAGAATTGATTTCACAAAATTTCGGGAGTCCACAAACTCAGAGAGTTGAATTTTCAAAATTTGGGGAGTTTTCAGACTCAAAGAATTTGAACGGAGTTGATAGAAAGAATGATTTTCTGCATTTGCGGACCTTTAGAAGAAACATATCGGTTCTGTCAAAAGAGGGAAGTCACCTTTGCCCCTAGTCTTGGACTCCTCTTATATTGCCATTTTAGCACCATGATGTGATAGTGTTCGAAACTTCTGCTCGTATTTCCCTTAGGATGCTTATGGAGACTTTTCAAATCTTTATTCATCATCTTAAACCCACACATTTGAGACCATTTATTGGCTCATCAAAGGAGGATAGACCAGACAAAGCTCGTTTACTCAAGATGACTGACTCAACCTCTACATTCATTATGAATCAATGTGCATTCATCGTGAATAATGTATCATCTCATCTTTGATTTATTCATTATCTTACAAATGGTAGTACTTTGCTGATAAATCTAAACTTTGAAAACTTCCCCTTTTGATTTAGCTAATTCTTTGCCCATCTAGAATGTGCTTCAAATTAGTGCTTTAGCTTATAGAATGAAAGGCACTCTGTTTCAATCCTTTCAAAACAAACTTGATTACTTGAGAACTTGCTTCGAAATTTGCCCCTAGTTTGAATAAGACTCGGAGGCATTGCTTTCGGGATTAAATGAGGTGTTCAGCAAATGAAGTTTGCCTCTGGTTTGGCGATATATATGTGGCTCCCAGCAAACGTAAGTTTGTCCCTAGTCCGAAGGAAGGAAACCAAAGACGCAAAAGGGTGATGCTTATAGTTGTAGGGATGATTATGGACCGAGAACCTTAGGAGGTTTGCCTACTTATCCCTGAGCGGGAATCAGGTCCAAAGTAGTTCAGCCAAGGCCTGAAAGAAAGATAGCATGAGATGATAGGGTGATGATCGAACCGAGTAAGTTGCCTACGTATCCCCAAGTGGAAATCAGGTCAAAACCTAGTTCATTGGTTCTGGAGGTCTTAAAAGAATAAGGCTTCAAGAATTGGTGGGCTTTTCAAGCCATGTTGCCATTTGGGTCTAGGGAGTGCATGCCACTTGTGGTAGCCCTTGGGTGGCATGATGAACTACTTTTTCCTTTATTCTATGTTCTCTTTTCTTTTCTTTTCTTCTTTTTCATTTGACGGTTGATTCATTAACCTTTTCACTAGCCAGTTAATCTCTACAACTCTCATCACGTTTTATTCATACTCTATCATATTCACAAAGTAATATCAACCCTTCAAATCTTTATTTGTTTTTCTCAAAAATATCTCTGCATTGTTTTGGGCCCACTTAGCGTTTGAGCTTGAAGCTAATAAGTCTCTCTTTTCGTTTTCAATTTCTTTTCTTTGTTTAGAACAACACAAAGCCTTGAGATAGTTCATGTGCCAGTGATCTACTTTGAAGTGCTCAAGAATTCACAATCTTATCTATTCTCTGCCTTTTCTTTTCTCTTTCCTTTCTTTTCTCTACCTTACCATCTCTTATCCTTTCCATGACTTTGACTGGTTAGGATTAGGATTTTTCAAATCAACACGCATCTTATTTGTGCTCAAACTTTTGCCTAGGCGCCCTTTCGGGTTTTCATCCTAGAGAGCTCCATTTTCTTTTTCTTTTTCTTTTTCTTTTTCTTTTCCTTTTTTTCTTGGAAGAAGAAGTTCATTTAAAATGTCTGGCTACCATCAAGGACCAAGTTTATGGTTTTAGACTGGTTGGGCTCACCTTTTAGGCTTGGTATTTGAGAAAAAGGGATGGTGAGCAAGCTTCAAGTTCCAAGTTCATCTTTTCAAGATTGAGCAAGAGCATCTTTAAATTCTTAAAGTAAAGCTAATAAATTCTCTACTCCTCCTTGGTTTTGGCACAAAATTTGCTTTAATTATTTGGGGATCCTTTTTAATGCAATGATTTATTAACAGAGTATTTTCTATAATCGTTTGAAGAAAAGAAGGAAAAAAATTTTTACCTTAATGATCCATACATTCACGACTTAGCACACTGAATCAAGAAAAATGAGATTTTATTCAACTAGTAGGAAAAGAGGATTACATCACTCGACTCGACAAAAACTTGCAAACAACTTGATAACAGGCTGACCAAAAGACTCGACTGGACTTGGCAATTGACTCCTTCTTGACATGACTCGATTACCAAACCAGACTTGACTTGGTCTCAACTGGAGTGTCACAGACGATTTTTAATTGACTAGATTTGCAAGAGCATCCACATTTGCTTTAGCAGCAGCAGTTCTAAACACTATCACTTCACTATCATCATTTGAACCTCCGGGTTCATCACTCCCCGACAGCATGTGTCATAATCCCTTTCTCAATTAACCTTCAAATTTCATGCTTCAATCTCATACAATGGTCAGTATCATGACCCAACATCTGGTGATAAGCACAATATTGGTCAATGTCATATCCTTTTGGGATGGGATCAGGCACGGGTTGTGGATCCAACTTTTTCAAGTATCCTTTCTTTACTGCCTGTTCTAATGCCACACTCAACGGTATCCCGAATTCGGCGGTCTCTCCATGTCGACCCTGGTTAGACCTTGACCGATGGCTCTTCTGTTGAGGTGGTTGTGCCAAAGTGTTAACATCGGATCCGGGTTCCACATATTTGTTCGCCTGATTCTCTCAAAAACCTCAGCAAAAGTGTTGATTGATTGGAACCTCATCTTTTCTTGGTAAACCGGCTGTAAATTTTTCATTGGCATTCTGATCTGCTCTTTTTCGGATGGCCTTTGAACCATTTTGGCTGCTTTACCCCTCTATCAGCTTAAAAACTCAGCAAATGATTCCTCATATCCCTGCCTGGTGGTCTCCAAATCTCGGACTATCACATCTATCTCTTGGTTGTATTCATATTGGGCCATGAACAGCTTCACTACTTCTTCCCAGATCCTAGTTCTACTTGGCTCGATCGTGAGGTACCATGCCAGGGCAGCTCCGCTCAGAGTTTGTTGAAACAAAATGGCCATCATCGTAGTGCTCAAACCACTGGGTTAGAAAGCCCCAATACACATCCGTATATGACTGCGAGGATTACCGGTACCATCAAGCTTGTCAAAAATTGGCATCTTGAAACAGACAGGCAACGTTTCCTGCACCCCTTCATACAATCCCTCTAGTTTAAGCAAAAAAATGTCAACTCTGTGAGCCTTTTGGACTACCCTTTCTAGTTTTTCTACCTTCTTGGTCATCAGTTTCTCTTTCTCGGCCCTTTCTTTTTCTAAATTTTCCCTCTCTACTCTCGGTGCTTCAGCCCTTTCTAGATCATCGAACCAATCTCCCCCCCCCTAGAGGTGGGTCAATAACCGGGGGAATTACAGGCAGTGGTCGGTGATTCAGTGCTTCTATCATTCCCATCATACGGTTCATGTTTTCGGATTGCCGCCTCATTTGTTCTGCTTGTTGTTCTACCAGTGTTCTCAACCCGGCCACTTCCTCGATGTTCCTTTCTCCTGCCATTTCAACGTCTTCTCTTTTTACCAGCCTTGCCGTGGGATCCCTAAACCAGGCTTGATTTGAATTTGACGCTATTTTTGCCCTCTATAACAAATTTAAAAATTTTTCTTTTAAAAACTTTTATCTGCTTCCTTTTGTCACACAAAGACACTTGGTAAAAACTCTCTTTTTATATGTACATTTCATTCTAATGTAAATAATTCATTTCATTTTATTAAATAGTTCCATTTCTTCAACTTTTTTGTCAACATCTGATCCTAATGTTCTAAATAATTTTGCTTAGAAGGTATGTGGTCATTAGCTCTTCAACTTTGCGTTGTGCCCGCGAGCATGGGTAAGTACTAGTAATAGTATCTTTGATGGCTGAAAATTTAACTTATAATTACTTTATATATCACATAGTTTATGTTCGTTCATTAACTTAATGCTTTCCATTGTTTTCTTGTAGATTGGGTATGGATATGGTGGATAGGTAGATAGTCGGCCACATCTTGTTACTTTTGTTATGTAGTCGGACAATTTGTTATGTAGTGAACAATGTACTTTTGTTAATCTTTAGTTTTTTTGTTGGGTATGTGAACAATTAACGATATTAATTCTTGTTACTTAATGAAGTTACTCAGAAACATTGCGACTTTTTATGTTTAATATGATTGTCTCTTTTGGTTTTAAAAATTATTGTGATAAATAGGAACGAACAGAATTATAGCATATTAAATAATTTTATTTACTAGAATATAAAATTTTAGCGACAATTATTTCGTCGCCATTGCATATGATGAAAATGAATTGGCGACGAAATTTTTTCGTCGCTGATACAAGTAAACATTTTATATATTTGGCGACAAAATTATTTCGTCGCCATTGCATATGCTGAAAATGAAGTGGTGATGAAAATAATTCGTCGCCATTGCATATGATGAATTGGCGACGAAATATTTTTGTCACCATTGCATATGCTGAAAATGAATTGGCGACAAAAATAATTCGTTGCAATTGCATATGATCAATTGGCGACAAAATTATTTCGTCGCCATTGCATATGATGAAAATGAATTGGCGACGAAAATAATTCGTCGCCATTGCATATGATGAATTGGCGACAAAAATTTTTCGTCGCTAATGCAAAATTACTACAAAAAAATAACTCATTTGGCGACAAAATGCGCATCAATGGCGACGAAAAATGTGATCAATAGCGACGAAATTATTTCGTCGCCATTTTTTTCTATGGCGACAAAAGATAAATTTCGTCGCTAGGGACCTTTGGCAACAAGGCAAAGGCGACAAAATTAGCGACGAAATTTTTTCGTCGCTAAAGCCTTTAGCGACGAAAAATGGACTTTTGGCGACGAAATCTATTTGTCGCCAAAGCATATTTTTGTTGTAGTGTGTCATGCGGATGCAATGCATGTGTTTGTGTGTGTGTGCCTATTCTATATGCCAAAGAAAGGAAAATTCTAATCCTAACACATAAGCACATAAGATCCTCACACATGTCAAGTGTACTAATTTCTCTTCTCATTGTGATCCTCATTACCCTCTCAAAGGTTGGATATTCAAAAGTTTTGAAAAAGTATTTCTTTAAATGATGAGATCTTTCAAAAATTATTCTCAAGGATTTTGAATCTTTTTTTTAAAAATGAGGATGTGAAAATATTTCTCAATAAAGATGATTGGGTTGAAATTTTGCTTTGAAATTAATTTGAAAAGCATTTCATCCAAAAACAATTCCCAAAATTTTTGGATTTTTTTTTCCTTAGAAGATGATTATGTGAAAATATACCTTAACAGAGGTTAGTTTGGAGCTTTGCTTGACCAAAAAAACATTTTGGGATAAAGAATGGTGGTTTATCAAAATCTTGTTTGCTCTTAAAAGTGGATTTTAAAACTTTCGTGTAGAAGGATCACACGATCGGATTGTCACCGTACTTTTCTTGAATTTGGATGCATACAAGGTTAATGATGCTTAACTAACATGATATAAGAAGTATAACCTTATAATCAAGGTTCGGCATGTTTTTCAAATGTCGTGGAACATGAGGAGAAATTGCTAAAAGGTGATTATCATATTATACATATTTCATCAAGCAAGTATCGTCATCATCTCAAGTAATCCCTTCCGGGCATACAAAACTTCCTAGCACATAAATCCTAATCAAGAATTGATTTCCTAAGATTTGAAAGGTTCTATAGAAGCTACCATGCAAAAGCTGAGTTTTGGTCAAATAAGGGACCCTTGACACACATCCGATAGGATGCTTCATATACCAACACATGGTACGAGATCAAGGGTGATCACACAGTCCCATGATAACTTGACCGACCGGGTTGCCCCGAGTCTCCAAGGTCATAGTTCTGTGCAATCGACTGGCTGGACATGCAAGTGAAATGCAACAGGCACACAAAGATTAATTAATTTGATTAAAATGATGTTTTTCGAGTCTAATCCTCAAATGAACCTAAAATTAGAATTCTGGTCTGCGAAACTAGAAATTCTAGGTTCGATCCCCAGCAGAGTCGTCAGATTGTGGATATCGCAATTTTCTTTCTTATCCACAGCTTTTCTTTTAAAATCTTTTCTATTTCAAATTCAAAACAAATGAGTCGCCACTTAATTTTTCAAAGGAAAACTAAGAAACCATTTCAAAAGGAAACTGATCTTTTGCAAAACCAAAGATTAAATAGGACCGGTGATTATGGAACGAGAAGGGAAGGAGCCCATCGGACTAAAACACCCCTTCTTGTCCTATCTCATGATAGGCCTCTATTTAACATCCTTTTAATTGAATTATTAATTTAAATGTACCCTCAACTAATGCATATGTATAGATATACATTACAAAAGCATGTCTAAAAGGGTGTAATATCGTAAGTGATAAAATATCATCCAAAAAAAACCATATAATTCAAGTAGCAAGCAATATGATATGCAAATAGGGAGCTAGAGAACTTACCCGGGATCCGGCCGCGAATATTAAACGTGTAATGCATACAAATGAAAGAAAATCCTAGAAAATAGTCTCTAATCACATGTATTCACATAAGGCAAGATCATAATTCTATGGTGTCGCACATGAGATTGAAAAATCAATAAAATCAAGAAATTAAAATAAACTAAAGAGGAATTCAAGAAATCATGCCTTAATAGCGCTACAAAACAAAGGGTTAGTCCACATGGTATACAAGATATAAAGTTGGATCTTAAATAACAATCCTAGACTTCTAGCTTAAATCTATGAAATGTAATTAAATCTAAAGCAAATAAGTCCTAATTACAAGTATCAAGCCATATGGATGAATATGTACATGAACAAGAATAAATTATGAAATGCTCAGTGATTTATATCACTTAAACTTTGAATTCAAGCTTAACTAATCATTATTGAAACGTGGTTTAAACCTTAACTCATGAAAATATCATCTAAGTCATTATTTATAAGAATGATCAAAATTGTCACAGAATTCTGGAAATGCTGAGAGCATATCAGAACTTCAAAGAAATAAAAAGCATGGTTCCCATGGTTTGATCTTGGTGAATTTTGGACACAAGATGCCTCTGTGTGTCTAGTTTTAAACCCAAAAAAGAAATCAAAGTTTCAACGGTTAGATCTCCGGGAATTGTACAAAATCCAGACATCACTCAAAATTCTACAACCCTCTGTCCAGAGTTCTTGCACGATTTTTTAAAAATAGTAAAAAAATCAGAAATACTTTGTTCTTTTTAGGGTAGCTTCCTAACACATTATCCTACTTAGAAAAAATTATTTTGGGTAACAAGTGCTAGATTAAGGTTCTGATTTGCTTGTTTCAAAAGGGTGTTACTGTTCTGAAACTCTGGACAGATTATGGTTGCTCCACAAAACCCTTGATCAAACCACCCAAAACATGAAACTACCTTAAAACAAAAATTACAGTGGTAGAACTTTGAGTTATAAACACTTTCCCATTGGTTTCATTCCATTCCAACGGTTAGATGTTCGGCTAAAAATCCTTAATCGAAAACAGATTGTGAACTCACTGCTCATTGAGTTAATTCACTTCATTCCTATAAACTTAGACAAGTAAGCCATGGAATTAGGCTTGTCTAAAGCTAATTCTCCTACCATTTGGTGGTCATTGGAGACTAAATATATTCATGTTTGTAAATTTCAAAGAAGTATAGAAGAACTTCATGAAACTTAATCATAACAAACCTCAAACCATGAAGATAGGTTTAAGTCCATTATGCTAAATATTCTAGTATCAACCTTAGTCCCCTTATGAATCACAAGATTACAAGGAGATTTAGGGATTTCAAACCAAGAGATTCAAGTAAGACATTGAAAGTCTTATGAATCCAAGGGATGAACACAAAAATAAGAAAAAGGAAACCTAAGAGACTCAATGCATACTATAATTAAATTTGGACAAAGACTAGGTATACTAGAGTTTACCTCCAAAATATCCTCAACTTGGTGATTTTGGAGGACTTCCAAAGATAAATCAAGCTCTTCTACACTAATTCACACAACTCTTTCTTTAAACTACCCTAAAATTACTCCTAATTATGAAGATTAAAGTAAGAAGAACTCTTATATATGCTTTAGATTCAAAAAAAATCTCCTCCCTTGTAAGTGAATATTTATCCTCTATTTATAGACAAATTTGAAGGGGTATTTCAGTCATTTCAGGACTGAAAACCCTAATTCAGTCGTCCTTTTTATAGTATAAAATGTGCTGTATACCAGTTGTCATTTGCAAAAATGCGGCATTCACCAAAGATGGAAGCGGCACTCAGTAAATGCCGCATCGGCATTCGGTGAATGCCGGCGCGGCATTCACTGAACGCCGCGGACAACTCCAGGGACTGCCGTTTTTTTAGTGAAATTCATAATTTTTGCGGCACTTGATGAAATTCGCGGCAATCACCGAATGCCGTCCGGGAGTCCAGAGACTGCCGCAACGGCAGCCCGTGACTGCCGCGGAGAGGCTTTAGTGCCTCTCTGCTTATTCTTTTCCTTTTCCTTCCTTTATTCTTTTTGTTTTGGGTTGGGGAGTCTTTCGAAGAGCTTGAATCATCTTTAGAAATCCTAGATAAGTTCGGACATTGTCATCATCGGATATGGAGGCAACACTCTCCTTAATTTGACGTTCGGTCAAAATTGGGGTGTCTACAACCACTCTCTTTGGAAAGGTTTTCTGGAAAACAAGTTAAAAGTGGACCTAGCTGTTGTGACAACAAAAATAGAATGTCTGGATGGAATGTTTGGGTCAAAATGGAACCATTCCAAGTGTTTTCAAGATAAGCCAAAAATCATGGATGTTCTATAATGAGTTAAGAAGACTTTCCAAGTGGTCTCATGATCATACCTTGATTATTGAGTTCTAGAGAAATCTTTGAACTCAAATCATTCACTGTTTTAAATATTTTTGGTAAAACAAAGCTTACTTCTTGGAATCCAAATGTTGGGGGTTTTAAAGGGGTTTTGAAAGCACATTTCCAACGCAAAAAGGGGATTAAAACCACTTGGAACATCATCATCAAACTTATATAAAGAACTCTCAATATTACTTGCACAGACATAGTTTTGTTTGATAATATGACTTCAAGAATACATATGAATGTATTGAAGTTAGAATCATCATCCATTAAACATGTCTTTGAGGTTAAGAGCTACTATCCATAAGGATTCACTCTCCTCAAACAACATGTCATCTAGACGATGATAAGCATGTAAGTAATCAAAGAAACATAAAAAAGAAATAAGATAAGAAGTGATGAACATTAATGTAAACAAGCAAGTAATAGTAATCAATAGATGATAATCAATGTGATTTTGGACTTGTAGCTTGGTGTTTCACTCATAGATATTGACATTTGGACATGGAAGTAGCTTCCTAACTCAAGATTGCTTAAAAATGGTGGTTTGGGAAAGACTTGAATGTGAAATGTAAGAGGGGTAATGGAAGAAAACAAGATTGAAACTCACTTTCTTATAGAAAATTAGTGGGAGAAGCTCCCTTTCCTTCTTCTAAACCTATCTCTATCTCTCTTTCTCTCTACAACTTCTATGAACTATGCACTTGCCTCCCTCCCCCCCAAATGAAGAGCAAAGGAGGGTTTAGAAAGTGCTCCAGTTGGTCCCAAACATCTATAAACATACAAACTATATCGTTTTGGTCTTCAATTATTTAATTTGGACCCCCAAAATAAATTACAAAAATGGGTTCTGCGGGGGTTGAGCGTCTCCACGGCACTAGCCATGCGCCACCGCGGCAATGGCCCAGTGCCGCCGCAGCACTACTCTTCAGATGCCCAGAAAATTACGTTTAGGCCCCCAGAGGTTCCGGTATTCGTGAAAAGGCCCTATTTCGTCCAAAATTCATAGAAAATGCATACGAACTCCAAATTGAGCTTGTGATATACTGTTGGAAAGATAATGGAGTCTACTTTTCATAAAAAAATAGTTTGGAGTTAGGTCACTTTGAAAAAGTTTGCGGTATTTGCGATAAAAGCCGATTTGATCGTGTTTTTCACCTTCGAAAATCCATAGTAAATTCGTTTTGAATTCATAAATTATGTGCGATATACCATTGGAAAGCTATTGACCTCTAGTATCCATGAAAAATGTTCAAAAAAATGACACGATACTCCGGTTTCAAAGTCAACTTTTATGTCAAATCGGTCAAACTCGGGATCTCCAGGAAGTTCTGGGAACCTCTGGGAGATCTCACGAGTTGACGTTTTCATCCAATTTTCTTTTAAAACTCATTTTAGTACTTTTCACATGATCTAGAATAATCTTGGAACTTTTCGACAAATTTGGATGATTTCGGTCAAACCCTGGTCAAACCTGGTCAAACTTGGGTCAAATCGGTCAACGGGGACTTTTTCAGGAACTTTCGGGACTTCCGGGGGTCTCTGGGAGCTGACGATTTCATCTAATTTTGCTTCAAAACTTATTTTTAGTACTTTTTATGGCGTATCATATTTTCATAACTTTCGGTCCAAATCTGGGAGTGTTTGGGCTTTCAGGGGCATTTTGGTTATTCTGAGCATTTTGAGAGATAGAACTAACTTTCAGGAGTCCTTTTTGAGTCTTTTTTGATCATTGTGAACCACCAAGCTATGGGTATCCTAAATCTGATAGCCGATAAAATGGGGTGTCTACAATTTTGCCCCTCTTTGGCATGAACTTGCGAGGCAACGCATGTCGCAAGCAAGTGTCAAAGCTTTGAAGAGACAGGTCTTTTTGGAGGCTATAGATTTAGGATAAAAGCGTTGCAAAGATGCAATGATTAAAAATATGAGCTGAGGTCTGTGCTGGTTGCGCTTTGCGTGAGCTACCTACGTATCCCATGGGGAATCAGACCAGGGCGTAGTTCGGGGCACAAAAGAACAAATCACACATGCACAACAAGACATACGGATGCTATGCTATGAGGATAATATGTAGTGCATGGATCTGATATGATTGTGTACATAAGTCCTATTATGCCTAGCATTCTGATCTTAGCATGAGCTAGTGTTCTGATCCTAACATGAGCTGGTGTTGTGGGGTATGCCACTCCAAGTGGGCTTGTGTTGTGCTAGTGCTTTGACTACGATGTAGTGGCCGACCATGGTCTGAAAAGACTCTGGATCTCAGGGCAAACTTCTCGAATTATGGGAAGTGTGCTTCGCAAGTGAATAGAATCGAATGTGGGATCCTTGAGGACGATAATTAAAGATAACCGACGGACACGGAAGTCCTGGATACCAAGCGATGGATGAGGAAGTTCAAGATAGCCAACCGAAGAAGGATTTCGCGATAACCGACAAGCGAGAAGGCTCACAATAGCTGATGGGTAGGTGAGAGGGCTCACAATTTTTGATAAAGGAGTGAGGAAGCTCACGATAAGTGGGAACCTCACAATTTTTGGACAAAGGAGTGAGGAAGCTCATGATAAGCGACAGGCGAAGAAGCTCATGATAATCAATAGGTAGGTGAGTGGGCTCACAATTTTGGACAAATGAGTGAGGAAGCTCACGATAATTTAGGAAGCTCACGATAATTGTTTATTGAGGAAGCTCATGATCTTTTTTGAGAAAGTTCACGATAACTGATGGGTAGGTGAGGGGGCTCACAATTTTAGAGAAAGGAGTGAGGAAGCTCATGATAAGTGAGAAAGCTCACAATTTTGGACAAAGTAGTGAGGAAGATAGCGATAAGTGAGAAAGCTCACAATTTTGGACAAAAGAAATGCGGAAGCTCACTATAAGTGAGAAAGCTCACGACTTTGGGACAAAGGAGTGAGGAAGCTCACAATAAGAGAAAAAGCTCACAATAAGTGAAGAAGCTCACGATTTTGGACAAAGGAGTGTGGAATCTCACGATAAGTGAGGAAGCTCACGATAAGTGAAAAAGCTCACGATAAGTGAGAAAGCTCACGATTTTGGATAAAAGAGTGAGAAAGCTCATGATAAGTGAGAAAGCTCACGATTTTGGACAAAGGAATGAGGAAGCTCACAATAAGCGAGGAAGCTCACGATAAGTGAAGAAGGTCACAATTAGGACAAAGGAGTGAGAAATCTCACGATAAGTGAAAAAGCTCACAATTTTGGACGAAGGAATGAGGAAGCTCACGATAAATGAGAAAGCTCATAATTTTGGATAAAGGAGTGAGGAAGCTCATGATAAGCGAGAAAGCTCATGATTTTGGATAAAGGAATGAGGAAGCTCACGATAAGTGAGAAAGCTCACGATTTTGGACGAAGGAATAAGGAAGCTCACGATAAGTGAGAAAGCTCACGATTTTGGACAAAGGAGTGAGGAAGCTCATGATTTTGGACAAAGGAGTGAAAAAGCTCACGATAAGTAAAGCTCACGGTAAGCGAGGAGGCTCACGATAACCAATGGACACGGAGCCTTGTATTGTGAATAGACAATGATTGCCATAGGAATCGAGGTCTTTTGACTGTTGGCGGGTTTTTTAATCGTTGGCCAATTTTTATGATGACCAATCTGGAAATTTGGTTTAGACTTCTGTTGGGGATGGTAGAGGATTCTCTGAGAATCTCTCTTAACTATTTTAAATTCTTGACCGAGAACCAGGATTCAAATCCGAATCTCTCACGGTTAATCAAATCTTGCAATGGTCGGTCTGAAAGGCCTATTCAGGCCTCCAAGATGATTGACAAATGAGGAAGCACTAATGATGGACATAAAATCCCTAAGATGATTGACAGACATGGAAGCACTAATGATGGACATAGAATCCCTAAGATGATTGATGGACGTGGAAGTCCCAGATATCAAAGAGTAGACGAGGTAGCCTGAGAAAACTGATGGACGCGAAAGTCCTACCTTAATCCAGAGGGTCTACAATGAAAGATTTGCCTCAATTTAGATGGCTGACATTCTAGAGGGCTGACTACAACAGATTTGCCTCAAACTAGAGGGCTAACCATGAAGGATTTGCCTCATTCTAGAGGGCCGACGATAATAGATTTGCCTCAATCTAGAGGGTTGACAATGAAGAATTTGCCTCAATCTAGAGGGCTGACGACAACAGATTTGCCTTAATCTAAAGGACTGACAATGAATGATTTGCCTCAATCTAGAGGGCTGACGATAATAGATTTGCCTCAATCTAGAGGGTTGATAATGAAGCATTTGCTTCAATCTAGAGGGGACGATGAACACGACATATTTTGAATAAGAGTTATGGTAAACTAATGATGATTAATGAACTGACGATGAACGAATCGAGATGACGAGTAGACAGTGAACTACTGTGACTATCATGGGTTGGACTAACCGTGATCAGAAGGAATGACGATGTGCGAATCGAGATGATGAGTCAATAATGAACTACTGTGACTGTCATGAATTGGATCAACTGTGTACTAATCGAGATGACGAGTCGACAGTGAACTACTGTGACTGTCATGGATTGGACTGACCATGTACTAATTAAGATGACGAGTCAATAGTGAACTACTATGACTGCCATAGATTGGATCAACGGTGTACTAATTGAGGTGACGAGTCAACAGTGAACTACTGTGACTGTCATGGATTGGACTGACGATGTACGAATCAAGATGACGAGTTGACAGAGAACTACTGTGAGTGTCATGGATTAGACCGACGATGTACTAATCGATAAGCCTGCTAGGGATAAAACTGAATCTACTAGGGATGAAGCGACTCTACTGGGGTGGAATGGATAATATGTACTCTACTAGGGAAGAAGGCAATATGCCCACTGATAGGAGTAAAGATATGATTCTATTCGTAGATGATCTGTGGCGGCTATGGATTTGACATTGATGGAGGATGGTGATCAACAGCCACTCATGGACTTATGTTGCATGGATAAAGAAAATGATCAATAGCCACTCATGGACTTATGTTACATGGATGAAGGAAGATCAATAGCCACTTATGGACTTATGTTGCATGAATGAAGAAAGATGATCAACAACCACTCATGGGCTTATGTTGCTAGGAGATGATGGTTGACTTTCGACGGCTTGGGAAAGGGATGAGATTTACCCCAAGTTTGGACACTTCTTATGCTGACGTCTTGACTGGTACAGTGATAGTGTTTAGTTCTCCTGCTTGTATTGTCCTTGGAATGCTCTTAAAAATTTTATAATTTGATTTGAAAAATTCATTATTGGTCACTGTTGACTTACACATTTGAGATTACGATAGACTTAAAGATTGACTGACATTGACGCACGTACGAGGGCGACACATTTAACACCAAATTGGAAGAAGCTCGACTTGCCAAGAGTTGATGTGCATTTGTCATAGATGATACCATTTCACTCCTCATCTTAACATGGTAGCACTTTGCTGATAAATCTAATTTTTGAAAATTCTTCCCTATCGATCTAGTTGATTCTCTGCTTTTTCCAGGATGTGCTTTGAATTAGTGCCTTAGCTTATAGAATAAAAGATACTCCATTTCAAAAATTTTCAAAATAACTTGGTGACTTGAAAACTCGCCCTTGGTGTGAAGGGATCGTGTTAGGCACATGGAGTTTGCCCCTATAGTTTGAGGTGTAGGAAGTAGAATTCATAGGAAAATGAGGTAGGTGACCGAAGTTTGCCCCTAGTTTGGACGATGGTTCTTTGGAGTTTTTGGGAAAACGAGGTAGGTGACCGAAGTTTGCCCCTTGTATGAAGGATAGACAGTAAAGTTCAGGTAAACGAGGCGGGTAGCTGAAGTTTTCCCCAAGTGTGGAAGGTGAGTTTTCAGTTTGAGGCAAGGACCGTGACTTTAATCTCTTAAATGCTGAAAAAATTTCCAATTTTCTCTCTTTTATTATTGCTCACCTTGGATTTAGCTATAATGTTTGCCTAGGCATCCTTTCGGATTTTCGACCTAGCGAGCCATCCTTCTTTTCTTTTTAGAAAGTCTGCCTACGTACCCCTGAGTGGGGATCAGGTCAACCGTAGTTTGGGTCAAGGCTTTTGAAAGAAGAGGGGTTAATATTAGAGTCGACCAAACTGATGTGGTTACCTACGCATCCCCGAGTGGGAATCAGGTCGAGCGTAGTTCAAGACGAGGCTTGAAGGAAAAGGGGTTGGTGATGGTGTCAACCGAACCGATGCGGTTGCCTACGTACCCTCGAGTGGGAATCGAGCGTAGTTCAAGGCGAGGCTTGAAAGAAAAGGGGGTTTTTCAAACCAATCGTCATACAAGTTTAGCTTTGGGTCACTTGTGGTAGCCTTGAATAAGAGGATTCAGTTTCGATCTCCCTTTCTTTTCTTTTTCTTTTTCTTTTTCTTTTGTTTTGAGGATTGATCATTCTCACTTTCACCTAGCCAGTCAATTTTTCTTTTCACATAGTGGATTCACATGAGATCTTTCGATCGCAATCTCGAAATTTCATAATGTACATGTTAGCTCTCAGAATTTGTTTATGGTTGTTCGGAGCTTTTTGAAATATGATCTAGACACATTCTTGTGATGTACCTTAAAGTGTACAATTCTTTGTATCACCAAAATTTCTTTCTTTCATTTTGTCCATCATTTTGAATGGATAGGGTCAGATATTGGAAATCAATACCTTTTCAGCTCTAACTTTTGCCTAGGTGCCCTTTCAGGTTTTTAACCTAGCGAGCTTTTCTTTTTCTTTTTCTTTTCTTCTTCGTTTTTTTTTTAAAGTGGAGATGAAACTCACTAAAATATTTGGCTACCGTCAAGGACTAAGTCCGCACAGATTTGCATGGCTATCAATTGGGTTGGGCCCAAGGCTTTGAAATGGTAGAAAAGGGTGTTGGGCAAGCCCCAAATTAGTCTCAAGTATGTCTTTTCGAGATTTGAGCAAAAATATTTTAAAATTCTTAAAGTAAGACTATTCAATTCTCAGCTCTTCTTCGGGGTCAGCGCGAAATTAACTTTGACCTTTTCAGGATTATATTTTTTTTATGTTTGATGCAAAAAAATTTTTTTAGCAGAGTAATATCCGTGGTGGTTTGAAAAGTGACATTTCAATTCAATGATTCATGCATTTATGACTTGACACATCAAATTAAGCAAAATGAGATTTTATTCCATTAAAAGAGAAGGATTGCATTTCTTGGTACAGACTCAACTGAACTTAAAAAATAGATGGACTCGACTACAAGACTACTCTTGAAATAGACTTGAAACATAAAATAGACTCGACTTGGTCTCAAATGGAGTGTCACGGTGACTCGTTTGTTATTCTTATTCTATTTTTTAGTAGAAGTTCCAGACACTAACACTTTACTGCATAGCTTCAACATTCATTGGCATCATCAAAAGGGATCACTCGAGCGGTTGATCCAAGCCAAGATAGTGGATAGGATTAGGATGGGGTACATCCTCTATGAGGTTCTAAATGTCATGGTAGAGGCGGATGCATTAATCGGTGGCATGGCCTAGATTTTGGTGGTAAGCACATCGTAGGCTCATGTTGTAGTGGGAGGGTATGGGATCCGGTAGCGGCTTGTGAGGGAGGAGCTGTAGGTGGCCCTTTATGAGTAGGTGGTCCAAGGCTGCGGAAAGGGGAACATTAAGTTTGGAGAATTCGCAAGGGCCTTTTGGGAGATTTGGCGGAATAGATTGGTATGGACGGAGAGGGTAGTCCATTGGTTAGTTACTAAGCGCACTCAAATCTGAGGAGGCCAGGGGATAGTTGGGTCTCTTGGACTGGTGATGGGGTTCATCATTCTTGAACTTTCCTTCTTTGATGGCATCCTCTATTCTGGTGCCTATTTCAAACAGTTCTTCAAATATTGAGATGGACTGGTAGAATAGTTTGTCGTGGTACACTGGTTGCATGTTTGACCAGCATACGTACTTGCTCTTTCTCAACAAGTCTGTGGATCATTTGGACCACTTCACTCCTCCATCTGCTCAAGAACGCAGTGAATGACTCATTGATGTTCTGCCTGGTTGTCTCTAGGTCCCGGATGGTGACATCAAACTCTTGGTTGAAAGAGTAGTGATCAATAAAATGTCTAGCAACATCTTCCCAGACTCGGGTCTTGGAGGCTTCAAGAGTTAGGAACCAGGATAGTGCGGCATTCTTGAGGGTTTGAGGGATCAGCATAACTATGTGCTCATGAGTGCATCCCATAGATTGGAAGATGTTCATACACAACTTGATGTGACTTTTTGGGTTCCCGGTCCCATCATAGCGATCAATTTATGGCATTTTAAAGTTCTCAAGCAGTTTCACTTTGACGGGTTCGAACACGCCTTCTAGATCTAGCATGTAATCGTTAACCCCCTTGCTCTTTCTTAGCACACTTTCCAGCTTGTCTACGTTATCCATCTTTTCTTAAAACTTTTTCTCATATACAGGTTCTTCCCTGTTATTCTTATGTACAACGACGAGAGGTGGTACAAACCCAGGTGGTGGTTGATGTTGTCAATATCAAGATATAAAAAGTGTTCTTTACTTTTCAAAAGATTTGTAGTGTGAAAGCAAAGGTCGAACCCACAGGGATTGGTTAACTACAGCGACTTAATTTTAAAACCTAACTTTAGTTAATTATGAAAACGGATTTTGATTTGATTTTAATTAAACTAATAACAATAAAACTAATTGTAAACTATGTAAGCAATTAAAAGTGTTTTTGTAAATATGTAAAGGGAACCTAGTGTGGATACCGGAATTCCACCGCTTCGTTTTGTTTTCGAAACTCGTTTGATTTTGAATCAAGGAAAGAGAAAAAGGTCTGTTGAAAACAGATACAGAGTCGCCACTTGGTCTTTAAGGAACTAAGAAACCTAATTTGACTCACCCAAATGGATAAAGGGCACCGGTCCTTCATAACCAAAGAACTTGGCTCGGGGTTTTGGTACGAGAGAGGAAGGAGCCTTTGTCGCAACTAAAACACCCTCAACTCGCCCCGTCTCTCGAATGGCCTCAATTAGCATCCAAATAATCATCTTATACTATGTATGGTTCGGCAATTAATACTATGATAGTATATTACATTACATAAGAATCTTGAAATTGGAAGATCTAAAGATAAAATATCATTCATAAGATCTAAGTCAAATATCATACAATGTAAAGTGAAAGATCACACAAATAAACCTAGAAAAAATCGTCTATTCATATATCAAATAATCAAGACTTCCTAATCTAGAGGGGGACATGAATTGTTCTTGAAACAAATAAACAAAGAAATCAAAATATGCTTAGCAAGCTAGTATGATGCATGTTAATCTTTGAGAAAAGAAGATCCCTCAATCCCCGGGACGGATGAGAAAGGATGATTAGATCGGGGGAAGCATGAACGTGTGATCATGATCGTTCCTTATAATCTTCTTAGATTAGGAGTCACAAAAGCCCCAAATCTTGCATGAATGCAATGTATGTATCTAAAATGTGCAAAGGTTGTAGTGTGTTTTGGGTACATGGATTTCTAGAATGACTTAGAAGTCTAAAATGTGTATGAATGAATGAATGAAATCAACATGGAATATGTAAAAATGTAGTATGAACTACTTCTTAGGACATGAGCTAATTTAGAATACATATAAGCATCAAATCAAAGAATAGAAGTTAAATTGTGCTTGCTGTGAATAGTGGACAGAACAGTGACCAGATCTTTGGGAAATTGAAAAGAGGGGTTAGGAATGTTTTCAATGCATGATTTTTTATGGAGATGTTACTTATTGTGTCTAGAACATAACCCAAAAAGCCAATCTTTAATAACTATTACAGATTGAGAGAAATCACATAAACAACAGAGGTCAATCAGAAACAGAGTCTGTACTGTCGGCTGAAATGTTAGAAAATCTTAGAAAATGAAAACGAATGATCTAGAGGCCCATTTCATACAGAAAGTTTCCTAAGACATAGAAGTTTAAGGGAAAAATAATTTAGGACCACCCCGTTTGGAAAAGTTGTCTGAAAAAGAGGTTGGAAGTGGACCTAGCTGCTGTGACAGCAAAAACAGAATGTCTGGAAGGAATGTTTGGGTCTAAATGGACCATTTCCATGTACTTCCAAGTCAAATAAAAAATCATGGGTATTTTCTAATGGGTTAGGAAGACTTTCCAAGTGGCCTTGCATCCATATGTTGAGTATTGAGTTCTAGAGAAATCTTTGAACTCAACTCACCCACTGTTTTGACCCATTATTTTGAAGATTTTGGGGAAAACAAGGTTTTGTTTCTTGAAACCAAAATGAGAAGGATTGAGAGGGGTTTTGAAATAGATGTTTTGAAAACATATTTTTAATACTCAATGAGGATCATAGCCACTTAAAATGCCAACATCAAACTCATCATCAAGAACCTCCAAGATTGTTGGAGAGATTTATTTTTATCTTTTGAACATAACTTCAATACATTTCAAGAATACCTTGGAAGTATTGAGGTTATGATCATCATCTATCAAACATGTTTTTGAGGTCAAGAGCTACTATCCATAAGGATTCACTCACCCCAAACTTCATGTCATCACTTAGATGATGATGAACTAGTAAGTAAATAAAGAAAAATAAAAAAGAAATGAGATAAGAAGAGATAAACAATAAATAAACAAGCAAGTAGATGATGATCAATAGATGATATTCATGAAGCATGAGACTTGTAAATTGGTGTTTCACTCATATGTAATGACACTAGACATGGAAGGAGCTTCCACTCTCTTGAATGCTCACTAAAAATGGTGGTTGGGAGTATTGAATGTTGAAATAAATGGGAGTAATGTAGTAAAAACAAAGCTTAGAACTCACTTTTGTTTTGAAAATCCAAGAAGAAAGCTTCTTTTCTCTCTATTCTAACCTTATCTCTACAACTTTCTCTCCCAAACTTTCTCTAAACTTCTATTTGACTCCCCCAAAATGAAGAGTAATGGGGTGTTTATATAGGCCAACTTGGGGTGGTTTTGGGATTTAGAAAGTATTCCCATTGGCTCCAAATATCTGAAATCATAAAACTATGTCGTTTTGGTTTTTGATTAATCAAAATGGGACCACAAAATAAATTACAAAAATATACTGCTCTGGAGGGGAGTGCCGCGGCGGCACTGCTCCTCCCCCGTCCAGATAATGCTGTTTAGGCCCCCTAAAGTTTCGGTATTCGCGAAAAGGCCCTATTTCGTCCGAAATTCACAAAAAATGCGTATGAACTCTAAATTAAGGTTGTGATATACTGTTGGAAAGGTAATGGAGTCTACTTTGCATAAAAAATAGTTCGGTGATAGGTCACTTTGAAAAGTTTTGCGGTATTTGTGATAAAAGCCGATTTGATCGTCTTTTTCGCCTTTGGAAATTCATAATAAATTCGTTTTAAATCCATAAATTATGTGCGATATACCGTTGGAACGCTATTGACCTCTAGTATCCATCAAAAATATTTGAAATTTATTTCGGCGCCCCGGTTCCAAAGTCAAATTTTGGTCAAACTGGTCAAACCTGGGATTCCCGGGAAGTTCTGGAAACCTCCGGGATTTCCAGAACTTCCCGGGAGCTGATGTTTTCGCTCAATTTTCTTTTGAAACTTGTTTTAACACTTTTTTCATGATTTAAAATGATTCTGGTGAATTCGGACAATTTCGGTCAAACTTGGTCAAACTTGGTCAAACCTTGGTCAAACCTAGTCAAACCTTGGTCAAACTGGTCAACGAGGACTTTCCGGGAGCTTCCGGGACTTCCGGGGGTCTCTGGGAGCTGACGATTTCACCTGATTTCTCTCAAAAACTCACTTTATTGCTTTTCTTACAACATAGCATGTTTTTCAGAACTTTGGGACCAAATCTGGGAGTTTTTGGGCATTTAGGGGCATTTTGGTCATTTTGAGCATTCTGAGAGATAGAGCTGACTTCCGGGAGTCCTTTTGAGTCTTTTACGATCGTTGTGAACCACCAAGCTATGGGTCTCCTAAATCTGATAGCCGACAAAATGGGGTGTCTACAATTTGCCCCTCTTTGACATGAACTTGCGAGGCAACGCATGTCGCAAGTGAGTGCCAAAGTTTTGAAGAGACAGGTCTTTTGGAGGCTATAGATTTAGGATAAAAGCGTTGCAAAAGATGCAATGATGCTGTGGCTAGTGCTGGTCGTGCTCTGTGTGAGCTGCCTACGTATCCCAAGGGGAATTAGACCAGGACGTAGTTCAAGGCAAGGAATCGATCATACATGCACATACACAACAATCAGGCGGATGCTATGCTATAAGAGTGATATGTAATGTATGGATGTGATATGAATTGTGTCATGAGTCCTATCATGTCTAGTGTTGTGACCCTAGTATGAGCAAGTGTTGTGGGGTGTGCCACTCCGAGTGTGCTGGTGTTGTGCTAGTGTTTGCGACTGTGATGCGGTGGGTGGCTCGGATAAGGACATCAAGGTTTAGAAGTCTCTGGGTTTAGGAGCAAACTTCTGGAATTTGGGAAGTGTGCTTCGTAAACAAACGTAATTGGGTGTGGGGTCTCAGAGGACTATAATCGAAGACGTCTTTTGGAAAATAACCGATGGACACGGGAGCCCTGGAAATTAAGAGACTGACACAGAAGTCACGGGACGATCGTGAAATCCTGAGATGTCACATGATGAACATGGAAGCCCCATGGTGTAATGAGAGCAATGATGATTAATGGACCGACGATGTTTGCATCGAGATGATGAGTCGACAATGGACTACTGACGGTGTATAAATCCGCTGAGGATTAATCTGAATCTGCTGGGGATGAAGCGATACTTTTTAGGATCTCTCTTCAACTGCTCCTTTTGATCAAATCTTACGGGCCGGTCGGGGCCTCCGGGAGCCGGTATCTTTCTGCTTCTGTCCTCGGGGGATAATGCAGGGTTCTCGGGGAATCTCTTTCGGTGCTCAATCCAAGAGGGCCGGTCAGGGCCTCCGGGAGCTGGTATCTTTCTGCTCCTGTCCTCGGGGGATAATGCAGGGTTCTCGGGGAATCTCTTTCGGTGCTCAATCCAAGAGGGCCGGTCAGGGCCTCCGGGAGCTGGTATCTTTCTGCTTCTGTCCTCGGGGGATAATGCAGGGTTCTCGGGGAATCTCTTTCCTTGATTATTTGGTGCATTAACTAAAAACCGGGATTCGTTACCAGAATTCCCGCGTTTGATTGAAATTCGTGACGGTTGTCCTGAAACGGCCGATTCGGGTCTTGGGGCGCCGATTTTTCCTAGTTTTTGCCTGCTGGAGGTAGTTCTGACAAATTTTAATCTGCTTGGGGTAAAACCTCATAAATCTTGACTGGAATGGACCACCGGGGCTGATCGGGGTCAAAAATGGGCCGAAAAAGGCCAAAACGGGTCAAAACGGGGCGAAACGGAGCGAAGCGGGGCCCGCGGGGAACAGTGCCACGGCGGCACTGGGCCACTGCCACGGCGGCAGTTGGCCAGTGCCGCGGCGGCACTGGGTGGCCGGACCTTAACTTTGTATATCTCGGGTTTTTGAGCTTTTGGAGCTCATTCTTGGCCATTTTGGGGTGTTTTTGGAGCCAAAATTCATCAAAACGCAGCTTGTGCGTGCTCAGGTGAGTAATCTTTCCCCGTGGTTGGATTTTTGATTGGTGTTTTGATTAGCCCGAATTTTCAAGAAGAAAGTTTAACTGTGACTTCCATTTTTCTTGTAGATCCATGGCTTCGAGCTCAAGGAGACAGTCTAAGAAGGCCAAGGGACGGATGAAGGCCGAGATGCAAACCCCGGACATGATTTTACGGGACCCCCAACACCATCTTTCGGCCGCGGCTCTAGCGAGCTTGGTATGTAAAAATTTCGACTTTTTAGGACTGCTTTCAAGTATTGTGCTAGCTTTGTGGGCCGTAGTGTGCACCTAGAGATCGTTAGAGGTCCGATTTGTGCTTAAATGTTGATTTCGTGAGTTCGGCTCTCGGGTTGTGAATAGTGATTTTGTGCATCTCTTTGTCGTTTTTGTTGTGTGCAGGTGCCGAAAGTGGCATTGAAGGGCCATGGTAGCCTCGCCCATGCTTTCTTATGGTATACTCAACTCTCGCCTACCGTCAAGAGGATGGTTGACGATGCCGGGTTCGGAGGCTTCGTCCGTTTGGTTTCGAAAAGTAGCAATGATTTGGCTCACTTCTATGCACTGGCCGAGAGGTGGTGGGACACCACCAACACTTTTCACCTGCTCTTTGGTGATATGACTATGACGCCCTTTGATTTCTCCATGATCACAGCCTTGAGGGTTGGCAGGAAGCGCCTGATTCTGGACTACTTCTATGAGATTGATCCGGAGGCTGTAGAGATGCTGATTGGGGCTGTTCCCCCGAACCTGGAGAGGCATTGGTTTCCTTGCGGCTGGCTATACTGGGCCTATGGCAGAGGGAATCATAATTTGAACAATTCCCAGCTCCTGAGAGTGTATCTTTTATATGTCCTGGGTTGCTCAATCTTTGCGACGCGAAATGACCGGGTGAGCTTGAGGCTCCTTTCTTGCCTGGCGACCATTGATGAGATCCCCTCCTACAACTGGGGCGGTGCTGCCTTGGCCCATCTTTACAAGCATATGGGCGAGGTCTCTCGGGGCGATGTTAAATCGACCGGAGGATTTTGGCGAGCTTGGGAGGTATGTATTGCATCTTCTTTTATTTTCCATCTTTTTGATTTCTATACTTGTTCTGATCTTCTCCTTCGTTTGTGCAGCTTTGGAGCTTTGAATACCTGAAGATGTTGGCTCCCTCCCCAGCAGACGAGTCAGGCGAAGACGAGGATGTCATGGCTCCTGTGCCTCTATTCCCACGAGGCTTGAGATGGAGGAGGGATGTTGTTGGGGTGAAAAGTGGGGCCCACCGGATTGTTTTGCTTAGAAACTTCTTGACTGAGCTGACGTCCTCTAGTGTTGATTGGACGCCTTGGGAGGGCGTCGCCTATACCGCCCCAGAGGAGATACAAGCGGTCAAATCTCTTACCTCTTGCCGCCTTTTGATGGAGAGTACCGAGTGCAGGCAGTGGTTCCTTGGTGAGCGGGTGTCTCGGCAGGTGGTTGGTGGTTCCAGGTATCGCGTTCCTCATGATCCCCCTGTGATGGATGCTAGTGATCTCTCTGGTGATGCTCTGCTGGCGGCCTTAGCCGGCACTGATGTTTGGGATCATTTCCTCTCTGAGACCGGCTATGAAGCTTACCATGGCCGCTTCTTGATGCCTAACTTCCCACTCCTGGAGGTGAGTTTCCTCTTATATTTTTGTCTTTATTAGTTGCCTATGTCTTTTATTCATCTTTTCCTAACTTATTCTGTGCCTACAGCTTCGCGAGATGTACAGGAGACAGGCTCCTCAGGCTCCCGACCCTATCCCTCCTTGGGATTGGACCGTTAACGTCCTAGGTGCTGATGGCAGTCCCCAAGTGATGGAGGTGCCGCGAGTCACATGTGGGTACCCTACTCAGCCAGCGGGCGTCCTCAATGTTCCTTGGAGTTATGCCGAGGAGGGTCACGCCTTGGCGGCTAGCCTACGGTCCTTGGTCCTTACACGAGACCATCGGGTATGTCTCTAATTCTGTGCTTTTCTTAAGGTTACGAGGTTCTAGCCCTAGATTTTACCCTTGACAGATGGACGGTATGCGGCAATTTGCCGCCAACCAGATGGCGTCTTTGGTAAGTCTCTGACTTGACTTTATTTTTGTATTTTTTGTGGTTTCCCTACTGATTGCCTTCGTTTTATTTGTGTGTGCAGTACCGTGGAGGTGGAGCTAGCTCATCGAGGACTGGCCCAAGGTGCAGGGGTGGTAGGAGGAGGCCGTCGCCGACATACACTCCGGGCGGTCCAACAGAGGACAAAGAAGAGGAGGACTGAGGCCTTGCAAGCGGGAATTTTATTCTTTTTTTATGTTTTCGATTGGGTTGTACCAGTGACATGACTATTCGGACAGTGTAGGACGATGTGTAGATTAATTTGTGACCTTTGACAGAGTATTATGATGTTTTGCCTCTTAGGCCGGATAGCTTCCGGTTTAGGGGTGCAGTTGTGTGCTTGTTTTAATTGATATATGTGCACTGTGGTTGTTGGATGTTACTGCGATGGGCAGTTTTGTAATAGTGAATGCTTTTGCCTTACAGGTGGGATAGTCCGTGAAGCGGGGAGGTGCTGCCGAAATTTCGAATTTTCCTAGAGCCGCGACCGAAAGCATGACTTTGTATGATCCCGCTCAGCTCACAGCTTGGCTGAACATCACGGATGGCGTGGAGCGGATTAACCTCTTTAGCTACGGCTTGACCGAGCTGTTTTCTCTTTGCCAGGTGACCTTAAATACTGAGTTCTTGCGTGCTGCCATTGGTCACTGGGACCCGGTGAACCATGTCTTCAACTTCAATGGCCTGGAGATATGCCCCATGTTTGAGGAGTTCTGTGCTATTCTTGGCTTTGATTCTAACTCCGACTTGATTCTCCCTTCTGTTGATACCCTCAGTCCTACGCGAGGCTTGGCTGAATATCTGAATTGCTCCGTCACTATTTCCCGCCGGCTGATTCAAGGTGAGGTTTTCAACATTGCTTCTATTATCGCTTGGTACGCCAGTCCTGGGGATCCCAGCATGTATGATGCTACCCGCGGGGCCGCTTTGATACTGTGCATGACTTCACACTTCCTATTCTCGAGTACTTCTGTTGACTTGGTGCATGTGTGTCTCGGACTGAAGCTTAGCAGGAATCCCATGGCCATGGTTCTGGCTGAAACCTTGAATGGTTTGGATAAGGCCTTTAATCAGGGGACTCCTCTTCTTTCTGGGGCGCCTTTGGTGTTACAGGTCTGGTTATACGAGCGCCTTCAACTATGGACGGGCCGCATACCACCGGTTTATTTTCGACGAGCCGTGCTTCACTCTCACTATACTTTTGCCGATTGGGTGGGCATGATGAGTGCCTTATCTGAGGCTGACATTTGCCGGATCGTGAGGCATTGGGGCCTTTATGCTGTTACTACGAGCCTCAGGGGTCACCAGAGAGTGTGGTTGATGGGTCTGAGGGAGACTTCTTTCTATCATCCTCGCCGTTTGGCCAGACAGTATGGACAGGTTCAGGAGGTTCCCCGGGGGTCTACTGAGAGGGTCTTTGCTTCCCGGATCAGGGCTACCACTATTGCTGCTTTTATTGATGGTGACCTTTAAAGAAATAAAAGACACTAAGACAAGACTAGTCCTGACTGATTCTGCTCATTCCTCCAAGTGTCTTTGAACATGTGATTGCTTTTTGAAAGACATTCATTTCTTTAATTATCCCTGTTTACGTAATATCCAAAGTTTGTTTGTCGGTGAACCCTGGTTACTTTGGGAATCTCATTTTATGCATTTTAACTCTCTAAAATTATTTTGTAATCGAGATTTCAACTAGATGTTGCTTTTGGTACTTGCTTGGACATGCTAGATTAGAGGCAAACAAGGCGGGTGGCCGAAGTTTGCCCCTAGTTTGGGATACATATGGTTGTGAAGCAAATGAGGTAGATGACCGACGTTTGCCCCTAGTTTAGAAGAGGTTCAGGCAAACGAGGTGAGTGGCCGAAGTTTGCCCCTAGTGTGGAGGGCGATTTCTGGGTTACGGTAAGGACTGCGACTTTATTTCTCTCATGTGCTCATAATTTTGCCTAGACACCAAGGAGGTGACCTAGCGAGCTATTTTCTCTCTTTTGTTATTGCTCATCTTGGATTTAGCTCTAATTTTTACCTAGGTGTCCTTTCGGATTTCAACCTAGCGAGCCATCCTTCTTTTTTTTCTTTTGGAAAGTCTGCCTACGTACCCCCGAGCGGGGATCAGGTCCAACGTAGCTCGGGCCATGGTTGGAAAGAAGCGGGTTGATTTTTAGGTAGGTGGGGTGACCGAGCCGTTGTGGTTGCCTACGTATCCCCGAGCCGGAATCAGGTCGAGCGTAGTTCAAGGTAAGGCTTGAAGAAAATGGTTATTTTTGTGGGTGGAGTGACCGAACCGATGTGGTTGCCTACGTATCCCCGAGTGGGAATCAGGTCGAGCGTAGTTCAAGGTAAGGCTTGAAGAAAATGGTTATTTTTGTGGGTGGAGTGACCGAACCGATGTGGTTGCCTACGTATCCCCGAGTGGGAATCAGGTCGAGCGTAGTTCAAGGTAAGGCTTGAAGAAAATGGTTATTTTTGTGGGTGGAGTGACCGAACCGATGTGGTTGCCTACGTATCCCCGAGTGGGAATCAGGTCGAGCGTAGTTCAAGGCAAGGCTTGAAAGAATTGGTTGTTGAATAGTCAAGCATAGTACTTTTTGAGACGATCCATGTTGATTGGTTCTTTGAATTCGACACCATCGAGGTCCATGAGATAAGTTGCTCCTCCGGAAAGAACAGTCTTGACGATATAAGGGCCGACCCATTTAGGTTTAAACTTCCCACGGGGATCAAAAATCGGAGCTCGCAACTCCTTAAGGACAAGGTCACCCTTGACGATCTTCCTCGGACGAACCCTTTTGTTGAAAGCACGGGCTATCCTCTTTTGATAGATTCGAACATGGTTGACTGCCGCTAGGCGCTTTTCATCTATGAGGGCCAATTCTTCATATCTTTCCCTTAACCAATCTGATTCTGAAATTTCACATTCTGCCATCACGCGTAGGGACGGTAGTTCTATCTCGACCGAAAGTACTCCTTCCATCCCATACACTAGTGAGTAAGGCGTTGCTCCTGTGGACGTCCTTATTGATGTTCTGTATCCCCAAAGTGCAAATGGTAGCTTTTCATGCCAGTCTTTGTAGGTATCAGCTGACGGTGGGACCCCTTGAAACCAGTCTTCTTCTCCATTATTCTCAGGTGGGGGTAGTTCAAATTCCGGCGGTGGAAACCCGGGCGGAGGTTGCGGCCGCCGCTGCTTCAGTTCTTCCATGAACTTCAAAACCTGGGCTAGGCTGTCGGACTGCTGGCTTATGGTCGCTCCCAATTCAGTAACCTTGTTTTCCAACTCTTCCCTATTCATGCTGAAGCAAGCTGTCGGACTGATTCTGACCAGACGATTATCTGAACTCCTGGCCCACGACGAGGATTCCGGCTGCCGACCTTGGGAATCTATACTGACCTGACAGATTTTGAGAGAAAGGGGTGTATCAGATCCTGACAGTGATGACTTTTTAGACAGACAGTGACGTGGACTGACTCAGGACAGTGCGTGCAGAGAGATGGGAATGGTGTATGCATGGGCGACAAGCATGCGGATGTAAGCCCTAATCTATATGATATCCCTATTTCTAACAGATAGCGGTTAAGCAATTAAGGTCCTGACCATATAGAGTGTGCCAATCTTACTTTCCAGTACGATCACCAAGGGATAACAGGGGTTTTCAGACATTTCTGGTTGACTGGGATACAGTTTCTGGTATATCTGGGAAATCTGGATAGAGTTTCTGGGAGAAACTGGTTAATATGGTTATATCTGGGATATCTGGACAGAGTTTCTGGGAGAAACTAGTTAATATGGTTATATCTGGGATATCTGGACAGAGTTTCTGGGAGAAACTGGTTAATATGGTTATATCTGGGATATCTGGACAGAGTTTCTGGGAGAAACTGGTTAATATGGTTATATCTGGGATATCTGGACAGAGTTTCTGGGAGAAACTGGTTAATATGGTTATATCTGGGATATTTGGACAGAGTTTCTGGGAGAAACTAGTTAATATGGTTATATCTGGGATATCTGGACAGAGTTTCTGGGAGAAACTGGTTAATATGGTTATATCTGGGATATCTGGACAGAGTTTCTGGGAGAAACTGGTTAATATGATTATATCTGGGATATCTGGACAGAGTTTCGGGGAGAAACTGGTTAATATGGTTATAGTGATCGTACTTTCTAGCAGGTTTTCATACTCCTATGTCTCAGGACCGACAAACAAGGTTTGCGGTGTATATCTTTGTGAGCATGGAGCAGACATCCTTGTCATGGTGCCTAGGCAGGTCAACTCAATGTGATCACATGTGAGTGATTGCCTTAGGAATCATAAGAAAGAGGTTCTATTCTATGCCACATAAGCATCTACACCGCGCAGGTAACCCCGTCAGGGCATACAGCAGTTATATCATATTGTCCTATCTGAAAAGATAAATGAATAGTCCTATGAAAGGTTCTACAGGAATCTATATGCAAAGGCTGGGTTTAGTCAAAGAGGGTCCGTTGACGAGAGTTCCAATATACCGTTAGAGAGACAGTACGGAGGTTTTTACTCTTTTTGATGTACCTTGGAAGGTACAGTATCAACAGTGACTTATGCCCTGGCACAGCAAGACCTGAACAATGTCAGCGCCGCGTTTCAGACACAGTCGGAGGGAGAGGGGGGGGGGGGAAATGCAAGAGTTCAATGCGGTGAACCAAAACACAGTAAAAAGATGATTTTAAGGATGCTTCTTATGAGTCAAACCTCTGTATTATTTTGTTTTAAAATAAAAATCCCCAGCAGAGTCGCCAGATTGTGGATACCGGAATTCCACCGCTTCATTTTGTTTTCGAAACTCGTTTGATTTTGAATCAAGGAAAGAGAAAAAGGTCTGTTGAAAACAGATACAGAGTCGCCACTTGGTTTTTAAGGAACCAAGAAACCTAATTTGACTCACCCAAATGGATAAAGGGCACCGGTCCTTCATAACCAAAGAACTTGGCTCGGGGTTTTGGTACGAGAGAGGAAGGAGCCTTTGTCGCGACTAAAACACCCTCAACTCGCCCCGTCTCTCGACGGGCCTCAATTAGCATCCAAATAATCATCTTATACTATGTATGGTTCGGCAATTAATACTATGATAGTATATTACATTACATAAGAATCTTGAAATTGGAAGATCTAAAGATAAAATATCATTCATAAGATCTAAGTCAAATATCATACAATGTAAAGTGAAAGATCACACAAATAAACCTAGAAAAAATCGTCTATTCATATATCAAATAATCAAGACTTCCTAATCTAGAGGGGGACATGAATTGTTCTTGAAACAAATAAACAAAGAAATCAAAATATGCTTAGCAAGCTAGTATGATGCATGTTAATCTTTGAGAAAAGAAGATCCCTCAATCCCCGGGACGGATGAGAAAGGATGATTAGATCGGGGGAAGCATGAACGTGTGATCATGATCGTTCCTTATAATCTTCTTAGATTAGGAGTCACAAAAGCCCCAAATCTTGCATGAATGCAATGTATGTATCTAAAATGTGCAAAGGTTGTAGTGTGTTTTGGGTACATGGATTTCTAGAATGACTTAGAAGTCTAAAATGTGTATGAATGAATGAATGAAATCAACATGGAATATGTACAAATGTAGTATGAACTACTTCCTAGGACATGAGCTAATTTAGAATACATATAAGCATCAAATCAAAGAATAGAAGTTAAATTGTGCTTGCTGTGAATAGTGGACAGAACAGTGACCAAATCTTTGGGAAATTGAAAAGAGGGGTTAGGAATGTTTTCAATGCATGATTTTTTATGGAGATGTTACTTATTGTGTCTAGAACACAACCCAAAAAGCCAATCTTTAATAACTATTACAGATTGAGAGAAATCACATAAACAACAGAGGTCACTCAGAAACAGAGTCTGTACAGAGTCTGAATGAATGAAACAGAAAATCTTAGAAAATGAAAACGAATGATCTAGAGGCCCATTTCATACAGAAAGTTTCCTAAGACATAGAAGTTTAAGGGAAAAATAAGTTAGGACCACCCCGTTTGGAAAAGTTGTCTGAAAAAGAGGTTGGAAGTGGACCTAGCTGCTGTGACAGCAAAAACAGAATGTCTGGAAGGAATGTTTGGGTCTAAATGGACCATTTCCATGTACTTCCAAGTCAAACCAAAAATCATGGGTATTTTCTAATGGGTTAGGAAGACTTTCCAAGTGGCCTTGCATCCATATGTTGAGTATTGAGTTCTAGAGAAATCTTTGAACTCAACTCACTCACTGTTTTGACCCATTATTTTGAAGATTTTGGGGAAAACAAGGTTTTGTTTCTTGAAACCAAAATGAGAAGGATTGAGAGGGGGTTTTGAAATAGATGTTTTGAAAACATATTTTTAATACTCAATGAGGATCATAGCCACTTAAAATGCCAACATCAAACTCATCATCAAGAACCTCCAAGATTGTTGGAGAGATTTATTTTTATCTTTTGAACATAACTTCAATACATTTCAAGAATACCTTGGAAGTATTGAGGTTATGATCATCATCTATCAAACATGTTTTTGAGGTCAAGAGCTACTATCCATAAGGATTCACTCACCCCAAACTTCATGTCATCACTTAGATGATGATGAACTAGTAAGTAAATAAAGAAAAATAAAAAAGAAATGAGATAAGAAGAGATAAACAATAAATAAACAAGCAAGTAGATGATGATCAATAGATGATATTCATGAAGCATGAGACTTGTAAATTGGTGTTTCACTCATATGTAATGACACTAGACATGGAAGGAGCTTCCACTCTCTTGAATGCTCACTAAAAATGGTGGTTGGGAGTATTGAATGTTGAAATAAATGGGAGTAATGTAGTAAAAACAAAGCTTAGAACTCACTTTTGTTTTGAAAATCCAAGAAGAAAGCTTCTTTTTTCTCTATTCTAACCTTATCTCTACAACTTTCTCTCCCAAACTTTCTCTAAACTTCTATTTGACTCCCCCAAAATGAAGAGTAATGGGGTGTTTATATAGGCCAACTTGGGGTGGTTTTGGGATTTAGAAAGTATTCCCATTGGCTCCAAATATCTGAAATCATAAAACTATGTCGTTTTGGTTTTTGATTAATCAAAATGGGACCACAAAATAAATTACAAAAATATACTGCTCTGGAGGGGAGTGCCGCGGCGGCACTGGGCCAGTGCCGCAGCGGCAGTGGGCCAGTGCTGCGGCGGCACTGCTCCTCCCCCGTCCAGATAATGCTGTTTAGGCCCCCTGAAGTTTCGGTATTCGCGAAAAGGCCCTATTTCGTCCGAAATTCATAGAAAATACGTACGAACTCCAAATTGAGGTTGTGATATACCGTTGGAAAGGTAATGGAGTCTACTTTACATAAAAAATAGTTCGGTGATAGGTCACTTTGAAAAGTTTTGCGGTATTTGTGATAAAAGTTGATTTGATCGTCTTTTTCGCCTTTGGAAATTCATAATAAATTCGTTTTAAATCCATAAATTATGTGCGATATACCGTTGGAACGCTATTGACCTCTAGTATCCATGAAAAATATTTGAAAATTGTTTCGGCGCCCCGGTTCCAAAGTCAAATTTTGGTCAAACTGGTCAAACCTGGGATTCCCGGGAAGTTCTCGAAACCTCCGGGAGTTCCCTGGAGCTGATGTTTTCGCTCGATTTTCTTTTGGAACTTGTTTTAACACTTTTTTCATGATTTAAAATGATTCTGGTGAATTCGGACAATTTCGGTCAAACTTGGTCAAACTTGGTCAAACCTGGTCAAACCTTGGTCAAACCTAGTCAAACCTTGGTCAAACGAGGATCTCTGGGAGCTGACGATTTCACCCGATTTCTCTCAAAAACTCACTTTATTGCTTTTCTTACGACATAGCATGTTTTTCAGAACTTTGGGACCAAATCTGGGAGTTTTTGGGCATTTAGGGGCATTTTGGTCATTTTGAGCATTCTGAGAGATAGAGCTGACTTCCGGGAGTCCTTTTGAGTCTTTTACGATCATTGTGAACCACCAAGCTATGGGTCTCCTAAATCTGATAGCCGACAAAATGGGGTGTCTACACCTAGGATTGCAACTCCACCACTAGCTTCATAATAGGAATATTTATGAATTACTTTAGTTTATTACGTTGGATGATAATGGGGAATTGTAGCTACAAGCCCAATTCCTCCGACAAGAAGATAATCATGGTTCAAGCACCAACATAATCCATCTTCGGTTAGCACGAATTATCCCACACTAAACTAGGGTTGTGACATAATTCGTCTAGTCTAGGCATGGATTATTCGGATACTTGATAGCACAAATCAATAAAGCACCATCACATGTAAATAATCTAAACAAGCACAGCAAGCATAGATCATTGAGCACATCACAGTCAAAATAGATCTAAGACAAGAATAAATTCTGAAAGCAATGATTTAATCAATAGAAGTACGATTTATTTATAAAAATCCTCGGAACATGTGACTGTCATTCATACATAATAAAACTAAAATAAAACCCTATTACTTGTCTAGGGCTTCATTGAAACCCTAGATCTATGATCTAGCCGTCCATGGAAGTGATGGATGGCAAGTAGTTGATGGAGGAGGCCATGGAAACCCTTAGTCTTCTTCTTCTTCTTCTTACTTCCCTCCCTTCAATGGCTGGAAGTATGGTTGTAGAATGTGTGTATAATAATTGCCAACCTCAAAATTGAAGTAATTTAGGATATATAGAGAGTTTACAGAAGCTTTGGAAGCCTTCCTAACCCGAAACGGACTGAAACTGATGTACTTTACAGTCTGGACGTCGTTCAGCAGTTTCGTTTGCACAGGAGTCTTCAGTATACTGAAATACGCAACTTTAATTTCTATATGGATCGCGCAAGAGGACCGCGCGAGCGGGACATTTAGGACTTCGCGCGCGCGGATCGCGCGAGCGATTTTGGGATTTCGCGCGAGCGGATCGCGCGAGTGATTCTCGGTTTCTCGCGCGCGCGGCTCGCTCGCGCGACTTGGCTTTTTCAGCTTCTTTCTTTGTGCTGTTTCATCCTGTTTAGCCTAGTTTAGGTGATTTCTTCCAAATCCTGTCAAAAACTAGAAAACGAAGTAAAAATATACAAAAACAGGATAAAAAGGAACTAACAGATGCTCGTTAAGGCGTATAAATAGGATTTGTTCTCTCCCGATCACACCTCCAAACCTACATTTTGCTAGTCCTCGAGCAAAACTAAAATAAAAACTACTAATAAAAATCTATTCCATTTTCGCATGGATTGCAATTGCATTTAGCATATGCAACAAGCCTTTTAAACCTCTAGGTGTCCGTAGTCGGACGAGTGAAGTCTCATGAGGGTTCTCATCAACAAGTTACCCACAACCATTTTTATTAACTTGTAAATTTAAAAAGTTTTATTAAAACGAAAAACTAATAAACAATACTCCTTATTATAAACAACGATTCGAAATAGAATAACGAACAAGAAGAAACAGAATCAAACGTTCACCTATATCATGAGAAACAATCAAGTGCATGCAATGTACGAATCAATAGAGTTCCTCATAAGATTGCACGTGTGTGATGTGGTAGTCAAATGAACACGCGTATGTCATGAACATGGAATATAACTCGGATAACCATCCAACTATGCTTCGACTACGAATCTCACAATGAATTACACTCTCAAATGAAACACTTAGAAATAGGTGTAATTTATCTAGTATATGCGAGCAAAGAAAATATGTTTTCACAACGATAAACGCTCACATACGACTCGGAAAAGACGCATGACACGAAAGAACAGTAGTCTCATGGATAGGATGCCAATAATCAAGAAAAATTAATTATTACCATGTTTTAATCCCCTCCCATCGTTTACATATCTAAACCATATTTTCTAGGATCAACTAGGACTTTTCAAAGGTTGTATTGTAGCTCAGGTAATGAAAAAGGATATACTAGGTAGGTAATCTCAGAATGGCATTGTAAGGCATGTTCGATTTCTTTCATTCTTCTTCTCTACCAACTTTCTCTTCTCTCATTCATTTTTTTTTATCAACCTTCTTCTTTTTTATTTTGTTTTCTTTTCCTTTTTCTTTTCTTGCTTCTCAAATGATTATTCATTGAATACCCAGCAACTACCCCAAACACATCTTATCTTTCTTCTTCTCAATCAACACATCACCTTAATACTACTAAAAGTTGATCACTCTTCCAGTGGTATACTCCAAGTTGATCAAGTTGGAGCTTTTAAAGAGGATAATGGTGAACAAAGAAACAGAGGTACTTTAATGGCTCAACGGGCCGAACTAAGGTCATTTATCGGCCGGCAGTAAACAAAGAAGGCCTAAAATCATGTCCTAAAGTTGTATGGTTCTTCAATGTTTACAATGGAAGACTATTTAGCAAGGTAACAAATATTTTAACTTGATTATCAACCAAAACAAGAATAATGAGACTAAACAACAAATTAATGCGCTAATTTAATGAAATTCGACAAACACAAGATGTATTTATAACCCTCTAAAAAGAAAAGATAGGCTCAAAAGCTCACTGGGCTTAGTCTCCACCATGTGTTATCTAGAAATCCGAATCATATTATAGTTCACATCAAACATGTATTCAAACGACTACGTGCAGTGCATAACTTTGTGTGCAAATTTATGATATAAAACTACGATTCGAACAATACATAACTTAAAACGTTACATCATGACTTCAGCAAATGTTTAATCACATCTTTCCTTGTTTATCATTCTATAACAATCAAAGTTATTTAACAAGAAGTATCGACTTAAAATTGCAAAAACGTCGGTAACATCGTTTATTTAAGCACAAATCGAAAAATTTGAAAATTGGTGTGCATAAAATAATGTGCATGTGTGCATACCCCCAAACCTAAACTTTTCATTGTCCCTAATGAAATAATAAAATGAAAGAACGGAAAGTATGTAATGAAGGAACGATAGTACCTCGATCTCGGCAATGACAAATAGGTGAAGGTATAAGAATATAGCGATAAAGTTCAAATGTACCTATTAATACTAGAGAAAAGAAACTAAACAAAGAAAAGATGAAAAACAACTAAAAGAAATATAAATAAATTAACCTAATCTATACGATATAACAAAACAAAGAAAACAACATAAACATAAACTAGAAAAGAAAATAAAGCATACGATAAAAGAAAATAAAACATAACCAGAATTATGACAACAATCAAAAACCTGATGGAAAAGGACCTACGAAACAAAAACAGAAATGGAAAAACTACCTGAGCAGGTATGGGGGAAGGATACAGAAAAGAAAAGCAAATATCAAGAAAAGGGGAAATCGCGCGAGCAGTCCGCTCGAGCGGCCGTACCGCGCGCGATTTCCAAATTTTTTTTTTTTTTTTTTTTTTTTTTAATCACAAAATTGCGCCAGCGAGGTTCCTCCGCCCGCGAAAACAGGCGCGAGTAAATACTGAGAGCTCATATAAGGAAAAAGAAAGAAAAAAAACTAAGGCACATTCTCGCGCGAGCGGGCCGCACGCGCGAGAAGGGTTTTTCCCATTTTTGGCTAAAATTATGTATATAATATTAAAATAAATTAATTCCAACCCCCAAACCTATCCAGAATGTCCAAAACAGACTCAAACAGACTCAAAAATGACCAAAAATAAGAAAAACGAACGAAATAAAGCTTGGGTTGCCTCCCAAGAAGCGCTAACTTTTACGTCTTCAGCTAGACCGTTCTAGCTCAAGACTCACGGAGGTTGAAAATCAGACTTTGTACCCCTAAGAATATCAGGTAGAGCTCGGTGGTAAGCATAAATCACGTCGCTTTGAATTAATTCGATTGAAGGTTTGTCAGTATGTTCAAATCGATTTCTTACCTTCCGAGTAGATTCAGCATTAGGGTCCGAGGTATTAGGGTTCATCCACTCATCATCCGCTATATCTTTGTCGTTACTCACATTTATTGCTTTGTTAGGCTCAATATTCCATCTTACCTCACCTTCCGCCTCACATAGATAATCGTCGTCTTTAGGAGGTTGATCTATAGCATTAAAAATGTTTAATTTTAAGTTCATGTTCCCAAACGACACTTTCATTACCCCCGTCCGGCAGTTAACACGTGCGTTAGCGGTTGCTAAGAATGGACGGCCTAGAATGACAGGAGTGTGTTTCCTAGCATCTAGCATGGGTTCAGTGTCAAGGACCATGAAGTCGACAGGATAATAGCATTTATCAACCTTAACCAAGACGTCCTCGACGATTCCTCTAGGTATTTTAATAGAACGATCCGCTAATTGTATTGTAGCGGCCGTAGGTTTCAGTTCACCTAGACCTAATTGTTTATAGACGTGATAAGGTATGAGGTTAACACTAGCTCCTAAGTCAAGGAGAGCCCGATGAATGATAGTGTCACCTATGACACATGAAATCGTAGGAGTACCAGGATCCTTATACTTAGGAGGAGCGTGTTGGAATATAGAGCTTACTTTTTCTGTGAGAAAGACCTTTTTAGGAGTATGACTACGTATTTTGCGCTTTTGAGTACAAAGGTCTTTTAAACATTTAGCATAAGCAGGAATTTGTTTAATAGAATCGAGGAAAGGAATATTGATTTTAACTTGTTTAAACACCTCGAGTATATCTTCCATTTTTGACCCTTTCTTGGGCAAATATGACGGTCCCTCAACGTTTGGTGGATATGGCATTCTCGGAATATAGTTCGCTGGGACCGGTTCTTTATCTTTTTTATTTTTATCCACGTCCTCACCCATCTTATTCGAGTTAGTATTCATATCTTTCACATTCTCATTCGGAAATTCAACAGCTTCCTCCTCCCGAATAGTCGTCCTAGTCGATATGGCGTTTACTTGTTCAGTCGACCCCTTAATCTCATATTGTCCCTTAGGGTTTTGAATAGTTTGGCTCGGCAACTTACCCTCGTTTCTATGACTCATTGTATTCGCTATTTGTCCCATTTAAGACTCAAGCTTCGCAATGGATTGTGTATGAGAGTGCACTATTTGTGCTTGTGCGTGGACTTGAGTTTCAATATTTTTAAGAGATGCCAACACCATTTCCTCAAAAGCGTTAATCCGTGGAGGATTAGGGTTAGGAGGTGGGTGTTGGTATTGATTTTGTTGATATTGGGGTCGATAAGTATTAGGAAAATTGTTCGACCTAGGAGTATAATTATTTTGTGGGAATTGTTGCATAGCATTTACGTGTTGCTCCACAAATTCCGGATATTGAGATGCAGAAGGACACGCAAAGATATTATGGGACGGTTCGGAACATAATGCATATACTTCTGAAGATGGTGGATTAGACGTTTTGTTCATTTGCATCAGTCGGTCAAGTTTTCTATTTAATTCTTGTATTTGCATTGACTGACTTGACTCAACTGTCACCTCTCGCTTAGGTTGAAGGTATCCCTCAGAACGGACAGACACCGCTTGGTGCATCGAATTCTCGCTCAAAGTTTCAAAAAATTTTCAGGCCTCGTCGGTGCTTTTGTGTAGGAAAGTTCCCGCACAAACGGCATCGACGGTATTCCTAATAGAGGCAATAAGCCCCTCGTAGAAGACTTGAACCAATTGCCACTTGGGAACCTGATGGTGTGGGCATGAGCGTAACAATTCTTTAAATTGTTCCCAAGTGTCATAAAGAGTCTCCCCATCTTGCATCACAAAATTAGTTATATCTTTTCTTATCTTATTTGTACGCATAATAGGGAAAAACTTTTGTAAAAAGGCGGTGTGTAAGGCTTCCCATGTTTTTATTGTGTTTGGCTCAAGTGATTGAAGCCAATACTTCGCTTTGTCTCTTAAGGAGAATGGGAAGAGACGCAATTTTAATTCATCATTATTTAGGTTTTGTATTTTCAAAGTAGAGCATATACCCTGAAAATCCCCTAAGTGTTGGTAAGGGTCTTCATTTAGACGGCCATGGAATGATGGAAGTAGCGAGATGGTAGACGACTTTATCTCAAAGTGAGATGTTGTCGCCTCCGGTAATTTGATACCAGCTTGTGGCGTGTACGTCGTAGGAATAAAATAGTTTATAAGTGGAGGAGGTGGCGGTATATTAAGATTATTCATATTAGCTCCGTTGTTATTTTGGTTGTTTTCGTTATTATTTCCAATGTCTGCCATTTTAATTGGTTCTATGTTATTAAAGCGTGGTTTCTTTAGTCTTGTAAGAGTACTACGTATTCGGACTCAAATAAAGACGTTGGTTTCGGTGTCAAATCGTCGTCTATTAAAAACCTTGTTCTAGAAGTTAAGTTTGAAGACTTGTTAAGTCTTAATGTACGTTCAAGTTCAGAGTCAAAAGGTTTTAATTCCGGTTTATTTGAACGTGTACCTAACATAAACTAAAAGAAAGTAAACTAAAAACAAAAACTGACTCAACTAAAAAAAACAAATAGCAATCACGCAACTAAGATAACAAGCACTCAACTACTGTGATGCATGAATGTTATCCTGTAATGCAATGACCGCGCCAAGCCCAGCGCCCCGGGTTTCCTAGCTAATGCAGTGCAATTAACCCTAAACTAATGCAAATAGTGCGTCACAGTGCCCTGACTTACAGTGGTTTAAAGCGAGTTTCACAAGAAGCAATTTATTTTATTTTATTTATATTTTTATTTGCGTAAGCTCCTTTGATGTAATTAGCTGCTTCACTCGGAAACGTTGACTACAAAATAAAAGAACAAGTTAGTAACTAAAAACAAAACGGAAAATAAGAAAAATAATAAAAACTAACCTAATAGTTACGAATTAACTAAACTAAGATTATAAATCTAAAGGTAGTAATGCAATCCCCGGCAACGACGCCAAAAATTGATGTTGTCAATATCAAGATATAAAAAGTGTTCTTTACTTTTCAAAAGATTTGTAGTGTAAAAGCAAAGGTCGAACCCACAGGGATTGGTTAACTACAGCGACTTAATTTTAAAACCTAACTTTAGTTAATTATGAAAACGGATTTTGATTTGATTTTAATTAAACTAATAACAATAAAACTAAATCTAAACTATGTAAGCAATTAAAAGTGTTTTTGTAAATATGTAAAGGGAACCTAGGATTGCAACTCCACCACTAGCTTCATAATAGGAATATTTATGAATTACTTTAGTTTATTACGTTAGATGATAATGGGGAATTGTAGCTACAAGCCCAATTCCTCCGACAAGAAGATAATCATGGTTCAAGCACCAACATAATCCATCTTCGGTTAGCACGAATTATCCCACACTAAACTAGGGTTGTGACATAATTCGTCTAGTCTAGGCATGGATTATTCGGATACTTGATAGCACAAATCAATAAAGCACCATCACATGTAAATAATCTAAACAAGCACAGCGAGCATAGATCATTGAGCACATCACAGTCAAAATAGATCTAAGACAAGAATAAATTCTGAAAGCAATGATTTAATCAATAGAAGTACGATTTATTTATAAAAATCCTCAGAACATGTGACTGTCATCCATACATAATAAAACTAAAATAAAACCCTATTACTTGTCTAGGGCTTCATTGAAACCCTAGATCTATGATCTAGCCGTCCATGGAAGTGATGGATGGCAAGTAGTTGATGGAGGAGGCCATGGAAACCCTTGGTCTTCTTCTTCTTCTCCTTGCTTCCCTCCCTTCAATGGCTGGAAGTATGGTTGTAGAATGTGTGTATAATAATTGCCAACCTCAAAATTGAAGTAATTTAGGATATATATAGAGTTTACACAAGCTTTGGAAGCCTTCCTAACCCGAAACGGACTGAAACTGATGTAATTTACAGTCTGGACGTCGTTCAGCAGTTTCGTTTGCACAGGAGTCTTCAGTATACTGAAATTCGCAACTTTGATTTCTGTACGGATCGCGCAAGCGGACCGCACGATCGCAACATTTAGGACTTCGCGCGCGCGGATCGCGCGAGCGATTTTGGGATTTCGCGCGAGCGGATCGCGCGAGCGATTCTGGGTTTCTCTCGCCCGCGGCTCGCGCGCGCGACTTGGCTTTTTCAGCTTCTTTCTTTGTACTTTTTCATCATGTTTAGCCTGGTTTAGGTGATTTCTTCCAAATCCTGTCAAAACTAGAAAACGAAGTAAAAATATACAAAAACAGGATAAAAAGGAACTAACAGATGCTCGTTAAGGCGTATAAATAGGATTTGTTCTCTCCCAATCAGTGGTGGTGGCATGAACCCTACTAGTGGTGGTGGGAACCCATATGGGTACTGTGGATGCTGCTGTTTCAGTTCTTCCATGAAACTCAAAACTTGGGCTATGCGATCAGATTACTGGCTTATGGTTGATCCCAACTCAGTGACCTTGTTTTCTAATTCTTCCTGATTCATGTTGGAATGACTTAGCAAGCTAATTCTGACCAAATGACTGTTCAAACTTCTGACTCAAGATGAGGATCCCAGTTGTTAACTTCAGGAATCTATACTGACCTACAGATTCGAGATGAGGGGCGTATCAGATTCTGATAGTGACGTGTAGACACCCCATTTTGTCGGCTATAAGATTTAGGAGACCTATAGCTTGGTGCTTCACAATGATCGAAAAAGACTCAAAAGGACTCCTAAAAGTTGGTTCTATTTCTCAAAATATTCAGAATGACCAAAATGCCCCTGAAAGCCCGAAACTCCCAGATTTGGACCAAAAGTTCTGGAAACATGGTATGCCGTAAGAAAAGTAAGAAAATGAATTTTTAAGCAAAATCAGATGAAATCGTCAGCTCCCAGAGACCCCCGGACGACCCGGAAGTTCCCAGAAAGTCCCCATTGATCAGTTTGACCAAGGTTTGACCAGGTTTGACCAAGGTTTGACCAAGTTTGACCAAAATCATCCAAATTCGCCGGGATCATTCTATATCATGTGGAAAGTATTAAAATAAGTTTTAAAAGAAAATCGAGCGAAAACGTCAGCTCCTGGGGGCTCCCAGAGATTTCCGAAACTTTCCGGAAATCCCAAGTTTGACCAGTTTGACCAGAATTTGACTTTAGAACCGGAGCACCGTAACAATTTTCAAATATTTTTCATGGATACTAGAGGTTAATAGCTTTCCAACGGTATACTGCACATAATTTTCAGATTTAAAACGAGTTTATTGTGAATTTCCGAAAGCGAAAAAGGGCGATCAAATCGGCTTTTATCGCAAATACCGCAAAATTTTTCAAAGTGACCTATCCCCGAATTAATTTTTTTTTTTATGTAAAATAGACTCCATTGTCTTTCCAACAATATATCACAACCTCAATTTGGAGTTCGTATGCATTTTCTGTGAATTTCGGACGAAATAGGGCCTTTTTGCGAATACCGAAACCTCTGGGGGCCTAAACAGGATTATCCAGGTGATTGAGGAGCAGTGCCACCATGGCACAGGTCCAGGCCGCGGCACTCTCCTCCAGAATAGTATGTTTTTGCAATTATTTTTGGGGTTCCATTTTGATTAATTAAAAACCAGAACGACGTAGTTCTATGTTCACAGATGTTTGGGACCAATTGGAGTACTTCTAAAACCCCAAAACCACCCCAAATTAGCCTATATAAACCCCCCTTGACTTCTCATTTGAGGGGTGTCAAATGAAAGCTTTGAAAAGTTTTGGGAGAGAAAGTTGTAGAGATAAGGTTAGGATAGAGAGAAAAGAAGCTTTCTTCTTTGATTTCAAAAGTTCTAAACTTTGTTTTTACGTCATTACTCCTATTTACTTCATATTCAATACACCCAACCACCATTTTAGTGAGCATTTAAGAGAGAGGAAGCTACTTCCATGTCCAATGTCATCACATAGGAGTGAAACATCACACTACAAGTCCAATATCACATTGATTATCATCTATTGATTGTTACTTACTTGCTTATTTATACAATGTTCATCTCTTCTTACCTCATTTCTTTTTGATTTTCTTTATTTACTTACTAGTTCATCATCATCTAGATGATGAAATGAAGTTTCAGGTGAGTGAATCCTTATGGATAGTAGCTCTTGACCTCAAAAACATGTTTGATAGATGATGATTATAACTTCAATACCTCCAAGGTATCCTTGAAGTTATGTTCAAATGAAAATAAATCTCTCCAACAATCTTGGCGGTTCTTGATGATGAGTTTGATGTTAACATTTTAAGCGGCTACAACCTTCATTGAGTATTGAAAATATGCTTTCAAAACTTCTATTTCAAAATCCTCTTCTTAAAACCCTCACTTTGATTTCAAGAGATAAACCTTGTTTTCCCAAAATCTTCAAAACAGTGAGTGATCTGAATTCAAAGATTTCTCTAGAATTCAATACTCAATGTATGGATGCAATGCCACTTGGAAAGTCTTCCTAGCTCATTATAGAACACCCATGATTTTTGGTTTGACTTGGAAATACTTGAAAATGGTCCATTTGGACCCAAACATTCCTTCTAGACATTATGCCTATGCTGTCACAGCAGCTTGGTTGACTTTCAACTTATTTTTCAGAAAACGTTTCCAAAAGGGGTGGTCCTAACTTATTTTTCCCTTAAACTTCAATGTCTTAGGGAACATTCTATATAAAATGGACCTCTAGATCAGTTGGCTTCATTTTCTAAGATATTTCAACATTTCAGTCGACAGTACGGACTCTATTTCTGAGTGACCTCTATTGTTTATATGATTTCTCTCAATCTGTGATAGTTATCAAAGATTGGCTTTTTGTATTGTGTTCTAGACACAATAAGAAAGTTCTCCATAAAAAAGCATGCATTGAAAACATTCCTAACCCCTCTCTTAAATTTCCAAAATATCATGTTACTGTTCTGTCCACTATTCATAGCAAGCACACTTTTACTTCCCCCCTTTGATTTGATGCTTACATGCACTCCAAATTAGTTCATGTCTTAGGAAGTAGTTCATACTATATTTGTACATGTACCATGATGATTTCATTCATTCATTTATACACATTCTAGACTTCTAAGTCATTCTAGGAATCCATGAACACAAAGCACACTATAACCTTGGCACATTTTAGGTGCATACATTGCATCCATGCAAAGATTTGGGGCTTTTGTGAGTCCTAATCTAAGAAGATTATAAGGAATGAACTTGATATTTCCCTCGATCTAGTCTTCCTTTCTCATCCGTCCCGGGGATTGAGAAATCTTCTTTCCTCAAAGATTAACATGCATCATAATAGCTTGCTAAGTATTTTTTTTTTATTTCTTTGATTATTTGCTTCAAGAACAATTCATATCCCCTTTAGATTAGGGAAGCCTAATTACTTGATACATGATTAGACGATTTTTCCCAGGTTTATTTGTGTGTTCTTTCACTTTACATTGTATGATATTTGATTTAGATCTTATGAATGATATCTTATCTTTAGATCTTCCATTTTAAGTTTCTTATGTAATGTAATATACTATCATAGTATTAATTGTTGAACCATACATAGTATAAGATGATTATTTGGATGCTAATTGAGGCCCGTCGAAAGACGGGGTGAGTTGAGGGTGTTTTAGTCGCGACAAAGGCTCCTTCCTCTCTCGTACCAAAACCCCGAGCCAAGTTCTTTGGTTATGAAGGGCCGGTGCCCTTTATCCGTTTGGGTGAGTCAAAATTAGGTTTCTTGGTTCCTTAAAGACCAAGTGGTGACTCTGTATCTGTTTTCAACCTTCCTTTTCTTTCTTTGATCCAAATCAATTTCAAACAAAAACAACAAAGAGGTAGAACGCCGCGTGTCCACAATCTGGCGACTCCATTAGGGATTTTATTTTTAAAACAAAATAATACAGAGGTTTGACTCATAAGAAGCATCCTTAAAACTATCTTTTTACTGTGTCTTGTTCACCGCATTGCACTCCTGCATTTTCACTCTCCGACTGTGTCTGAAATGCAGCGCTGACATTGTTCAGGTCTTGCTGTGCCAGGGCACAAGTCACCGTTGATACTGTACTTTCCAAGGTATATCAAAAAGAGTAAAAACCTCCGTACTGTCTCCCTGACGGTATATTGGAACTCTCGTCAATGGACCCTCTTTGACTAAACCCAGCCTTTGCATATAGATTCCTGTAGAACCTTTCATAGGACTGTTCATTTATCTTTTCAAATAGGACAATGTGATATACCTGGTGTATGCCCTGATGGGATTACCTGAGCGGTGTAGACGCTTATGTGGCATAGAACAGAACCTCTTTCTTATGATCCCCAAGGCAATCACTCACATGTGATCACATTAAGTTGATCTGCCTAGGCACCATGACAAGGATGTCTGCTCCATGCTCACAAAGATATACACCGCAAACCTTGTTTGTCGGTCCTAAGACATAGGAGTATGAAAACCTGCTAGACAGTATGATCACTATCACCACATATTAACCAATTTCTCCCGGAAACTCTGCCTAGATATCCCAAATATAACCATATTAACCCTTTTCTCCCAGAAACTCTGTCCAAATATCCTAGATATAACCATATTAACCCGTTTCTTCTAGAAACTCAGTCCAGATATCCCAGATATGACCATATTAACTGGTTCATCCCAAAAACTCTGTCCAAATATCCCAAATATAACCATATTAACCCGTTTCTCCCAGAAACTCTGTCTAGATATCCCAAATATGACCATATTAACCAGTTTTTCCCAAAAACTCTGCTCAAATTTCCCAGAAATTGCCAAAAACTATGTTTGGATATCCCAGTTTCTCCCAGAAACTCTGTCCAAATCAACTAGAAATGCCCAGTCTCTCCTAGAAGCCTCCATAGAACCCTGGAAACCCCTGTTATCCCTTGGTGATCGTACTAGAAAGTAAGGTTGGCACACTCTATATGGTTAGGACCTTAATTGTTTAACTGCTATCTGTTAGAAATAGGAGCATCATATAGATTAGGGCTTACATCCACGTGCTTGTCTCATTTGCATACACCATTCCCATCAATCTGCACGCACTGTCTCAACCATTCTTACACAAATCAGTCCATGTTTGTTAAACATCACTGTCTTTGTTTGTCTAAAGTCATCACTGTCAAAATCTGATCTAGTCCTCTCAAAATCTGTCAGGTCAGTATAGATTCCCGAAGTCAGTAGCTGGGATCCTCGTCGTGGGTTAGGAGTTCAGATAATCGTTTGGTCAGAATTAGTTCGACAGCTTACTTCGGCATGAATCGAGAAGAGTTAGAAAACAAGGTCATCGAGTTGGGGGCAACCATAAGCCAGCAGTCTGACAGCCTAGCCCAAGTTCTGATGTTCATGGAAGAATTGAAGCAGTAGCGGCTGCAACCTCCGCTTGGGTTTCCACCACCGGGGTTTGAACCGCCCCCACATGAGAATAACAGGGAGGAAGACTGGCTTCAAGGGGTCCCACCATTTGCATATGAGAAAAAGCTCCAAGAGAAAATGGATAAGGTTGACAAGCTGGAAAGTGTACTGAGGAAAAACAAAGGGGTTGATGATTACATGCTGGACTTGGAAGGCCTTTTCGAGCCTGTTAAGCTGAAGCTACCGGAAAATTTCAAGATGCCTGCCATTGACCGTTTCGATGGGACCGGAAATCCAAAGAGCCATGTAAAGCTGTGTATGAGCATCTTCCAATCCATGGGCTGTACCCACGAGCACCTCGCAATGCTGTTCTCACAAACTCTCACGAAGTCTGCACTATCATGGTTCCTTACCTTGGAAGCTTCCAAAACTCGGACATGGGAAGACATAGTTCGGGTATTCGTTGATCACTACTCCTACAACCAAGAACTTGACGTCACTATCAGGGATTTGGAAACTACTCGGCAGAATAGCAATGAATCCTTTGCTGCGTTTCTGAGCAGATGGAGGAATAAAGTGGCCCAAATGACCCACCGGCCGATCGAAAAGGAACAGGTGAGAATGCTAATCCAGAATCTGCAACCGCTCTACCATGAAAAATTGTTTTATCAGTCCATCTCCACTTTCGAAGAGCTGTTGAAGTTGGGACTCGAATTGAAGATGCCATAAGGGAAGGAATGATCAAAAAAGAAGAGCCTCCGAGTCAGTCAAAAAGGCCCAACTACTCCCGCAATCCTCCGGCTGTCAATGCCCTTAGCAGTCAACCTATGGCTTACCCTCCTAGGCCATACCAACCTCTAAACCAAGCTAATTCCTCCAATCGCTCTTTCCCTAGGAAGCCTCCTCGCAACTTCGCCAAATTAGAAATCCCCCTCTCCTCAGCCTTAGATCGCCTCCTTAAAAAGGGCCACCTCCAATTACTCCAGCCACGAAATACCCGGCTCCCGCCAAACTGTGACATGTCCAAAAGATGCATCTACCACCAAGCCCCTGGCCACAACACCGATGATTGCATGCGCCTCTGCCATGATATCCAAGACCTCATTGACCAAAATATCATCGAGCCACCTTCAAATCAGCCCCATGTCACTCAAAATCCCCTATCGAACCACCAAAACATTAGCCTCATTGAGTCCAACCATGTACCTTTCAACCCTGCTACCTATATCACCCCTTTAGGTCAACCTTTACCCCTCATTGACATCCCGGAATCTGTGGGGATTCATCTGATTGACGGAGGGGACGACGAGTGGCAGCAACAGCTGGCTGACGAACAAGACCTATTCTTCTTGGAAGAACATGATCTAGGGGTAGTGGACCTCAAATGGTATGATCCCAACAATGAAAGCGATGCTTCTATCTGGAATGAGCCAGAGAAGCCATTTGTAGGAATAAATTGCGATTGGTTCAAGGAAGATGGGACTGTAGAAGGGCCTACCCCTGCCGAAATTAATCATCTAACTAGGTCAAGCCATCATTATCAGCCTTCGCAGCCTACCACCGAGGTTATCGAAAAAAGTCCAGTCAAAGAAAAAGGGAAGGGAAAAATGGACGAGATCATCGAAGAAGACAATGAGCTGATAAAGCAGTTGAAGAAAACCCAAGCACATCTCTCGATGTGGGACATCATGGTAATATCCTACAAGCATAGGCAAGCTGTGTTGAATACCCTGGCTGGAATAGAGGTCCCCATCGACGCTGCACCAGAAGATATGGTGGCTTTCTTGGGCGCACTTACCCCTGACCCAATCATTACATTTTTTGATGAAGACCTGCCACCAGAAGGATATGCACATAACAAAGCATTGTACATCACTGTTGGATGTAAGGGACAGCAGGTGCCATTTTGTCTGGTCGATACAGGCTCTGCCTTAAACGTTTGTGCCCTAAGGACTGCCACCACCCTGGGGGTCAATGTCCTTGACATCACACCATTTGTGTAATCCGTGAGGGCCTACGATAACACCAAGAGAAATGTGATGGGAACTATTTTTCTCCAAATTTGGGTAGGATCTTTGGTGAGCACTGAAGTCTTTCAAGTCATGGACATACCTACCTCGTTCAATTTGTTGATCGAAAGGCCCTGGCTGCATGTCAACAAAGCTATATCATCCACTGTGCATCAAATGATCAAGTACATTCATGAGAAGGAGGTGAAAATCATCCTCGAAAATAGTTGGGGTAATGAAGCTTTCCCAAACTACGCTCCCATCTTCGAAGTCCAAATACCTGAGTTAGAAGAAGGAGAAATCGAGGGATTCTTCATAGAAGAAGTCCACATGATCATTGATGAAGACAGGTTCCCCGAAATCCACTCCGCAGTTGTCAATATTGTCCACAAAATGAACTACTTCCCTAGAATGTGATTGGGTCGACGCCAGCAAGGGATTCGGGAGTTCCCTCAGATCAAAGGGCAACAATGCACTTTTGGGTTGGGGAACAAGCCCACTGAAGAAGACGTCGAGCTACAGAGGCCATGGAATAAATGAGTAAGGAGTCTCCCACCATACTGCAAGACCTTGAATGGATAATTCATCAAAGAAGGGGATGATTTCCCCTACTTTGGGTTCCCAGAACCCTGGATCCATGAAGCCACTGGAAGAAGGCACCCCGGGCTTGAAATCTTTGCTGACTGTGAAAGGCCCCCCTATCAAGACCTGTTCTATCCTGAATAAGTTGTGAAAACCTCGGAGGAAAACTGGTTGAATTACCTGGACACTGAAGCCATTGAGAAAATGTGGGAGGAATTCACTGAAAAGAAAGAAGAAAAGAGGGCCAAGAGCCAAGATGATCAGATCAAGCCAACTGAGGAGGGTCTGAGCAACCAGGCTGTAGAGTCATCTGTCTATGTCTCCCTATCCCCTGTTCCCCCAGAGTCTGTACTGCCAATTATCGAGTCTGTACCAGAGGCGGCTGCTATAAGCCCACCACTGTCCAATGTAATCACTTCACCTATCATGAATGAAATGAAAGACAATTCTGCTTACTCCTCTATGTCTAATACTTGTGAATGCACAGATCCCTCCGAGGATCTCCCAATCAAACTTAAGCAACTAATTGAAAAACAACCTGCTTACGAAATAATCGAAGATACTTTATCTGTCAACCTAGGTGAAATAGATAATCCACAAATTGTGCAAATTGGCTCAACTCTTAATAAAAAAGAAAAAGAAAAATTGATTCTCTTACTAAAAGAATTCAAGGATGTTTTTGCTTGGTCTTACGAGGACATGCCTGGTGACATGGAAATAATTTGTGTGCGCTTGTGCTATATACCCAAGTGTAGGTAATCGTACAAGTAGTAAACTGGATTAAGTCCAGGTCAATCCCACAAGGAAGGTTGAGAATTAAGTTACCTAGATTAGACTCTAAAAGAAAAGAAAATTCAATGTCTTAAAAGAAGTGTAGAACACAAAGTTCTACGCTTAACAACTACTAAAATTAAAAGCAACTAAATTAAATTAACTAACGATTAACTATTTAACTAAAGTGAGATTTTAAAAGCGGTTTTTCTTAATAAAAGGAAGTGTTGGGATCACGCGAATCCACTGTGACCTAGTCGTCTACCATGCAATCGCAATGAAGCCCAATGGAGTACATCTTCTACAATATTCCGTACTTTTCTAAAGATCTAAACTCAATAGCCCTTTCATGACCGGGACTACATCATCTCAATTAAGTTTGAAATACATGAAAGCGGTTTAATTCAATAGTTAAGACTCGCTCCTACAATGGTGTTAGCATTGCGGGTGGTTTGCAAAATGTATTGAAAGAAAATGCCCTAAGGCCTTAAGTTCGAAGACTGTTTTGACAAACTGAGCATTTGGGGACAGTTTGATAACAAATCCTTAAAACAGAAAGTTTTGGAATACTGTATTGGATGTTCTCAAGAATCTGAAAGTTCGATCGATCGACGCACTTTCGATCGATCGACAATCGTCATCTCTCAATCGATCAAAATGTCTTCGATCGATTGACTATATCTCTGTATCGATCGATCGAAATGTCTCCGATCGATCGAACACAGGTATTATTCTGGTGCATGGCAGAGGCTTGAAATCACATTTTCATCGTGATCTCCCAACCTTGGACTACTCAGACATGGTCTGGAGTGTCCCAGATGCGTTCTTAACGTAAAGATTCATTAAGGTGTCGTTTGGTTGTGAGTTTTTCATTAAAACTATGAAAACTTAAGATTTTAACGTATCTAGCATGCAAAGCAATAAGATTAAACACTAAACTACAATTAACTAAGTGCAGTATGTAAATAAAACAATAACTAAGTAACCTGGAACAAAGAACTTGTATTAAACCAAAGAGAATCCAAGCTAACAATGTAAAACCTTGAGGAACAACCTACAAAAAAAATCAAAAACTCTACTCTCTCTATGAAAACTGATAAAAAGTAAGTGTGGGCGTCCTCCTGGACGTAAACAATACGAGTTTTTATAGTAGGATCCTAATGCTAGGGTTAAAACTCCGTCTTTTGCTGCATGCGCGTATTCTGATAAAAGGCATGTTCGATCGATCGAACAACCCCCGATCGATCGAACTTCTGGAATCTTAGATCGCTTGAAACATCTTAGATCGATCGAAGTCTCGATCGCTTGAGAGGACTTCGATCGCTCGAACTTCAATTTTCAGCTTTGAGTTATCTTCATTAAAGTTAAGCACTTCCTTTTACCCTGCTCCTTCAATTATTCACACAGAGACAGTAATCTGCACAAATCACAGCTAAAACACACAACTTATCATAGATTAATCATAATGTGTAGAAACTGGCATTGTAATCCAAACTGCAGATATATGAGGAAATTGTGAACTAAATTATTGTGTTTTCCTCTTTTAGCACGGTTGTATTTTATAAATACCCCTGCTTGTCACAACCCCCAACTAGCGAGTTGCTAGTCCCTAGCAATGAAGCGAAAACAAAAACAAGCTAACTACAACTACAACGACAATAATAAACAAAAATAAAACTAAAACAAACTCATCTAAATAGAAAGAGAAATTGCCTAACTCACTTTCGCAGGAATCGCGGTTGCATTTAGCATATGTAACAAGCCTTTAAACCCCTAGGTTTCCCCTAGTGGACGAGTGTTGTCTCGTGAGGGTTTGCAGTGAATATACCCACAAAATTCTCCAATTTTAAGCTCAAAAAGATATAGAATAACTTTTAAACAGTCCCTTTCATTCGACTATCAATTTAGCTCTACAAAACAAATCACCCTCATACCAACCATGAAAGAAATCCACATGTTCCTCATGTTACCCAGATAAATATACACATGCATTACATCCTTGTATCCTTGTGTGTGTGAAGGTAACGACTATGCATCCAACTTAATTTAGAGTTGTTTAAACTATCATACCTTTCGAATTTGTAGTTTCAACTCAATTCTCACATGGGATCACACTCAAAAATGAACGTTTCACAGAAACTGGTTTAATAATGATCGCACAAGGTACGAAAGCTTTGATGGGAGTGATTTTTTATTTTTATTTTTTTTGGAGACTACTGCTTTCATACCCGACTCTATAAAAGACGAACATTTTAGAGTTTATAGTCTCATGAAAAGAATACTACTTACTAGAGGAACGAAATACCGTGGATAACTCAAATTACACGTTCATATTCAAATTAAGTTGTTAAAAATCATTTAGACTTTGACTTTTCGGCTTTTGTTTAGTAGGATAGAGATAAGAGGGGCTCAATTTGCACATCCTTAGCATGTGATGAAGACTAGTTTATTTCTTCTTTTATTCTAATCGTCCTCTATGTTTATTTCTCTTTACTTCTTTTTCCTTTTTTTTTTTTTAACCTGGACCTTGCATATTTTCTTTTTATATCGTCCTTCCACAACTGCTCCTTTCTTGTCACATACTTTAACAGTTTTAATCACATTGGATGTGCAATCAAGTTTATAGAGGTTGAAGTATAAGACGAGGGGTTTTAGGCTTTCATATTGGCAATATTTAATCGGTGTCGGGTTAGGAGATTTTTGGATGTTGATACAGGTATATGAAAAAAAATAAGGAATGAATAACGATGGCTTAAATCATTTTCCTAACTTCTTAGTTTTAGCACTTCGGTGTTCATTGAGTTTAGTTGGTAAATCCTGAACGTTCTCCTCTAATAAACAGCCCAAATGAAGAATTAGAGACTATTCAACGAATTTAAAATGTATTCAAGGAAATAATGCAAATTTATTGTGATAAGTCCCTCAGAATTGAAGTTTGGGCTCAAAGACTCACTAAGGGTAACTAGTTTCCACTACTTATTCCTTAAAGCATAACAGTCGTATTAACTCTTATTTAGTTTTCAACATAGCTATTAACGTGCAAACGGATGTTGGATACTAGAATGGTCAACATATGCATTCGTCTTAGTGACACTAGAAAAAAATGCGTGAAGGTAATTCATAAAAGGATGAGATTAACATGAATGTATCATCGCTTGATAACAGCTAAATAGAAGTGAACATTCACAATTATTCTACCAATTTAATTCAAAATTTTTTTGTTAATAGTTTTTTTTTTTTTGAAATATTTGTATTTTTAAATAGGAGATTGTATGATGTTTGCGATAGAAAGAGCGATCCAGATTGCTAAGTAGAAAAATATGCACAGGTGATTATCTATCTATATCCTACCCCCAACTGAAAATTGCAATGACCTCAGTAAGTGATTTTCAAAAAATAGATAGAGATATAGCACCTGAAATAGCATCAGAAGAATCGTAATAGTAACAACCCATACAGAAAGCATACACTCTCCAAGCAGCAAAGATCAAAAAATAGGAAATGGATAAAACAAGCATAAGATGTATAAATAATAACAAAAACGTCACTGGAAAGATAAGACAGTGAAAATGATAGAGCAGTGATAATAAAACGTAAATAAACGAAACCAACCAACAAAACCAAATATCCACATATAAGCCAAAAGCTAAAGAGCAAAAGAAAAGAGTAGAGAGATAGAAATAAGAAAGATACAACAGAACTCTCCAAACACTCTCAAAGTCAAGACCTAAACATCCTCCGCTACATCTGATAATATCCCAATCGGCGCATCGGGGGTATCCTCAACTCCACCCTCAGCAACAGTACGAACCGTCGCCGAGTCACTCTCAGTCACGATTGGAGGTGGTGCAGAAGGTGGTGCCGCAGGATCAGCATGTGGTGGTGGGGCCTCAGAAGTGGTAGATGGATCAATGGTAGTCGGTGCGGCAGGATCAGCAACAGATGGTGGAGCAGAGGAAGACGGAGCAGTAGTAGGAGGTGGAGGTGTATGTAAAGACTGGTCAACCCCCAACTGTATCAAGATGGCCTCAAGCAATGTCGTCATGTGGTCCACCCGGCCCTCGAGTCTGATCCGAGCCTCCCTCTCCTCTAATAATAACTCATGAATAGTCGGGAGAGGCACGGATGAAGAAGACTCTCCCTGGGCCTGAGTTTGAGCCTGAGATCGCTGTCTCAGCTCAAATTGTGCAATCTCAACCCGAGGATCGACCTCGTCATCAGAATCAAGCTCCTCAGCCTCTGTCGGCGTCCCTGAAGCTGCACCCTCAATATCGGTGCCATCAGATCTCCTCCTCTTCTCCCCAACTTTTGCTTTCCCTTTTCCCTTCCTCTTCCTCTTCTGAGCATCAGATCGGCGAGAAGCTGTCTCGCCAAAATGACTGCGAGCCTGAGAGGTCGCATCATCAGGTAAGGGAATGAGGCCAGCCTGCTCAATCACCTGGTGAATGGCCCAAGCACCGTTCAGGTGCTTCTTGGCAGCAATGTAGCGAGTGGGGTGCCTCATGAAGTCAATATACAGGCGAGGCAAACAGACTGGTAACCCCGTCCCTATGGCGTATAACACGTGTGCATACCAGGGTGCAATCTTCTCCCGGTAGGAGGTCACCAAAAGACAGTTGCTCAGGGCAAGGTAGAGCATATGATAATTATCAGTCAGGTAGGAGTCAGCAATAAGGGATGCACCATCCCAGCTCGATAACGCACCTCCGGGGAGCTCTCTGATGACAGCGGTCGGTGGAAGCACCGATGTATCAGCACAGTGCGGGCATACACAATCAGGCACCTCCGGGACCCCTAGAGCAGCAAAAACGGTGGCCGGACTGAACACAATCTCCCGACCGCAGAAGAATGATCGTAAAGTGAATGCAGCATCTGGATCTCTAATCATCGTCGCACAAGCCGCGCGGATCCACGAAAGATTCACTCTCTTTGTTTGAGAGAGAAAATCGTACCAATGTGGCATGGCTTGAAGACGGGTGAGATACCAAGGAGTAGTGAGCCATGCCGTCTCAAGTGGTCGCTCAAGCATGACCTTTCTGGACTGGAAATAGCGCGTGAACCATTGGCGGTCAGGGGTGTTCCGGAAGCCGTGGTGCGGGACCGAGTCGGGAATAGCGAGGTCAAAAGGCTTCTCCCTGTGATACCCCATAATAGGGTTCATTATGAGGATCCTGAAATGGAAAGGAAAAGAAAACGACAATTAAAAACAGGAACTGAAAAGAAAACAAAGAAACTGCCACTGCCAGAGTTTGAGCGATCGAACTTTTATCGATCGATCGAACAAAGCTAAGCTTCAATCGCTTGAGCCAAGCTTGATCGATCGAGCACAGAGATGCGGCGGCAATTGGAAAACAGAACGGGAAAGCAAACACAACAAGAAAAAGGGACTACAAACTAAATAAAAATGGTCATATAACCAATGGGGGGCACCCCCATGAAATTAGAACGAAAATGGAAAGAGGGGGGTGGCTCGGATCTTACCTCGGGTCAACTCGCCGAGAGTAGGATGAGGGTGAGAGTGGTGATGAGTGGTGGGACCAAGAGTCCTCAAAAATGGTGTGAGAGTTGGGGGTTGTGATAATCGCCCAAATTGCCTCTGTCACGATCGCTCGAAAGAAGTGAGGGAGATGAAAAGAACTGATGAAGTGTACGCTGGACGCCTCATTTAAACACAGGTTTCGATCGATCGAAAAGGTTCGATCGATCTAAAATTCGATCGATTGAACCCTACTCAAGCGCTCGAGGTTATGATACTATCGATCGATCGAAATATGTTCGATCGATCGAACATAGAGATTCCACAAAATGCCTGAATTGAGAAATTACACACCCCCAACTGACCCAAGTTATTCTGGACATACAGTAGAATGATAAAACAGTGTAATGACAGGACATGTAAGCCAAAAATGCATCCTCATAATAGAAAAAATTGCAATTTTTATATAAATAAAACTTTATAATAGCATCCATATTGCAAAATTATTGCCCCCACTGGTATTGAAAACCTTATTTAACTAAAGAAAACTAAAACTAAAACTAAAACTAAAACTAAAACTAAATAAAATTGTTTATCTAGGATTACACTTCAATTGATAACAGAAAGACCAATGACAAAATACAATTGAAGTGAACACTACTCTTCGAGCAAGAAAATTTCTTCTTCCACCATTGCTTCATTCTTCGCTAAATCTTCGCATGTGGATTCCAAACTTGATGATTCCCTTTCCCAGAATAGTCGGAAAGAAGCAAGGACATCATCGAGCAAGTCTGAAGTCTCTAAGGAATTGAAAGCCCATGCAAGAGGTGATCCCGTTGGAGACAATGATAACGGAGTGCAACAGTACAACGGACTGTCCTCTTGCGGCGGAGTGCCCGGGGGCCATATGTAGGACCCAAAGCCATGAACCAGTTGATGTGGAAGATAAAGAGGCGGGAACGGTGGATTCATAGTGACAATCCTGACAAAAGGAAAAACAAAACGAAAACAAAGAAAAGAAAAGAAATTAAATAAAAACAAAAGGCAAAGACAACAGAAAGAAATAACTAAATAAAGAAAACAAGAGAAAGATAAGTGACAACGAATTAACCTCACTTTTGGCATGAGACACCCATGTGCACTAGCAGGTAACGGGCACTGGAGCCGGAATAGCAATTAACTCGTGTGCACATAAATGTAAGGGACCACTGCGATGACAAGGAAGTCATCAACAAAAGTGAATACAGCATTGTGGCGTTCTGGCACCACATCCTGTAAGTTTTCTTCGTCCCATGGTTCCCACTTGGAGTCATTCTCCCACTGCTCCATCAGAGCATCATCCACTTCTCCAACAGCATACCCTTCAGGTTCTCCTTCCTCACCAGAAAGGTCCATATGCTCGAAAGGGTTAATTTGGAGGAGAGCAGGATCATAAGGGATGTATCCATAGGTCAGGTCCACTACATCATCCGCCCCCGGACCTTCATAGGGAGATAAACAGAATGCTATCTCGTCGGCAGTCCAAGGTGGGTTCTGATATTTAGAATCAGCCCACGATCCAATTGAGTGGACATCATCATCTCTCATATTGAATATCCTGCATGGGAAAGATAATATGAAACAGCAGATTAGAATCGAAATCACTTGCAGAAAAAGAAATAAAAACGGAAGACAGCAAAAGTAAAGGTATACAACAACAACGTGAAAAAAAAACGCTTAATGTTTGGGATCAAGAGTAGTTGGGTTCATCCAGTTGGATGAACTCAACCTCTGTTTGGAAATTCTCCAAGAACGGTTTTAGCCTTTGGCCATTGACCTTGAAAACTGCATCATTCTTGGGGTTTATCAGCTCAACTGCCCCATGTGGAAAGACAGATTTGACCATAAATGGTCCTGTCCACCTAGATCAGAGTTTGCCTGGGAAAAGGTGGAGGCGTGAGTCGTACAGCAAGGCTTTCTACCCCGGCTCGAATGATTTACGAAAAATAGTTCTATCGTGGCAAGCCTTCAACCTTTCCTTGTGTAATCGAGCATTGTCGTATGCATCTCGACATATTTCTTCCAATTAAGCCAGTTGGAGTTTTCGAAGATGCCCTCCCTCTTTAATATCAAAGTTCAATGAGCGTGTCACCCAATAAGCTTTGTGTTCGATTTCGACAGGGAGGTGACATGCTTTCCCATATACTAGCCTGAATGGGGACATCCCTAGGTTCGTTTTGTATGCAGTGCGGTATGCCCATAGTGCATCAGTCAGTTTATATGCCCAATCCTTTCTGTTGAAACTAACCGTCTTTTCGAGAATATGCTTGATTTCTCGGTTAGCCAACTCTGCTTGCCCGTTTGTTTGTGGATGGTAGGCGAGAACGATTTTGTGATTGACCCCATATTTCTTGAGGAGTGATTCCAAAGGCCTATTGCAGAAGTGCCTACCTTGGTCACTTATTAGGGCTTTCGGGGTTCCAAAATGCGATAGAATATGTCCTTAAGAAAGGACATCACCATTTTGTGGTCATTGCGTCTTGTTGATATCGCTTCTACCCACTTTGATATATATTCCACAGCAAGGAGTATATATTCGCAATTATTTGATTTAGGAAACGGGCCCATGAAGTCTATGCCCCAACAATCAAATATTTCAATCGTGATAATGGGGGTTAAGGGCATAGGGCATAGAGTTCCTTTTTGAAATTGTACCAAGCTGTTGACAGCGTTGGCACGTTTTGCAGAAAGCGTAGGCATCTTTAAACAAGGTGGACCAGTAGAAATCGCTATATAGAACTTTTTATGCGGTCTTTTGTGATGCGAAATGGCCACCGCATGCCTCAAAATGGCATGATGCTAAAATGACGGTTATATCCTTGTTTAGAACGCAACGTCTGATGACCTGATCAGCACAATACTTAAATAAGTACGGGTCATCGAAAAAGAAATGACGTGCAAAAGAGAGGAACCGCTTCTTGTCTTGATTTGACCAATGTCCAGGAGTCTCTCCCGTAACCAGATAGTTTACTATATCAGCATACCAGGGTAGAGCGGACACAGTCATCAATTGCTCATCTGGGAATTCGTCCTTTATCGGTATGGGTTCAGTATTGTCAACAAACATTAACCGAGATAAATGGTCTGCAACCACATTCTCTACACCCTTTTTGTCTTTGATTGTGATATCGAACTCTTGGAGTAGGAGTATCCAACGAATCAACCTTTGTTTTGCATCCTTCTTAGATAACAAATATTTGAGGGCTGATTGGTCTATAAAACAGACGATAGGGGACCCTATCAGATATGACCTGAATTTATCCAGAGCGAAAACTATCGCCAGTAACTCTTTTTCGGTAGTTGTATAATTCATTTGAGCTTCATTAAGTGTACGACTGGCGTAGTAGATTACGTAAGGCTTTTTATCCTTCCTCTGTCCTAGCACTGCGCCAATGGCGTAGTCACTAGCATCGCACATTAACTCAAAAGGAAAACTCCAGTCGGGTGCCTGTATTATCGGTGCAGAGGTAAGGTGTTCTTTTAGTGCGTCAAAAGATGTTTGACAATTTTCCGACCATTCGAATGGCATGTCTTTCGCTAACAGTTGACATAGTGGCCGGGAAATTGCACTAAAATTTTGGATAAAGCGACGATAGAATCCCGCATGTCCCAGAAAGGATCGAATATCTCTGAATGTACGAGGGACAGGTAAGTTCGAGATTATATCTACTTTTGCTTTATCGACTTGGATACCTTTATCAGAAATGATGTGTCCGAGGACAATTCCCTTGGTCACCATGAAGTGACATTTTTCACAGTTTAGTACTAGGTGTTTGTCCTCGCATCTAGCTAGCACACGTTCAAGATTGTCTAAGCAATTTTCGAAACTATGGCCGAACACAGAGAAATCATCCATAAATACTTCAAGAATTTGCTCGACTATGTCACTGAAAATACTCAACATGCATCGCTGAAATGTAGCAGGTGCATTGCATAGCCCGAAAGGCATACATCGGTAGGCGAAAGTACCGAACGAACACGTGAAGGTTGTTTTCTCCTGATCTTCAGGAGAAATTTCTATCTGATTATAACCGCTGTATCCATCCAGAAAGCAGTAGTATTTATGACCCGCCACTCGTTCTAGCATTTGATCTATGAATGGCAATGGAAAATGGTCTTTTCGGGTCACAGTATTCAGCTTTCGATAATCAATACACATCCGCCATCCGGTGGGGACGCGTGTTGGTACTAATTCGCCATCTTTATTTAGAATAACTGTTATACTTGCCTTTTTAGGCACCACTTGGGTCGGACTGACCCAGGGGCTGTCAGAGATAGGATATATAATCCCTACATCGAGTAGTTTTAATACTTCCTTTTTGACTACTTCTTGCATGTTGGGATTCAGACGCCTTTGCATTTGTCGCGAAGGTTTAGCGTCTTCCTCCAAATAAATTTTATGGGTGCATACAGATGGGCTTATGCCTTTGAGATTAGCAATCGTCCATCCCAATGCTCCCTTATGTTGTTTTAGCATCAGAATTAACTTACCTTCTTGTTCAGCATTCAAAGTTGATGATATTATGACAGGGTAAGTCTTTTCAGTCCCTAGGAAAGCGTATTTGTTCAATTCCAATTCGGGGAACTGAAAATTTGATGGCATCATTAGTTTTTTCTTTGGAGGTAGTGTTCATATGGTGTTACCCACATGCATTCAGCTCTATCCTCCTTTTTCGTTTCCATCATGAGGCACGTGTGATTTAAAGCAGAATCCAATAGAGTAGAGTCTTTAGGTTGATAGATAGCGTCAAATTGTGACACAACTACCTCCAAAGGATCTTTGTAGTCAATAACATCTGCCTCATCCTCGATGACTGTCTCAATGTAATTAACTTCTTCCTCATCTTCGTATTCTTCAGGTCTAGGATTGGAGAAGGTTTTTATGGTTGTAGTCAAGTTTCCGAACACAATAGTCATTGTACCACTTCTTATTTTTATTGAGGCATTAATTGTATTTAGAAATGGACGTCCAAATATCACCGGGATTTGTGTACCTGGGTTAGACACAGGTTCGGTGTCTAAAATTACAAAATCGACCAGGAAGACAATTGAGTCTATATGCACAAGGACGTCTTCTAACACTCCTCTCGGGTATTTGACCGACCTATCTGCCAATTGTAATGCAACTCGGGTGGGTTTGTATTCGCCTAGCCCTAGTTGTTTATAGACTGAATATGGCAAAAGGTTGACACTTGCTCCTAGGTCGAGGAGTGCGTTGTCTATTCTTTGATTCCCAATTTGACATGAGATAGTGGGAGTACCGGGGTCTTTGAGTTTCGGAGGCAATTCGTTTTGGATGATTGAGCTTGCTTGGCAAGCAACGTAAGCGTGTTTCTTCACACTTTGCCTCCTCTTGACCGTGCATAAATCTTTAAGATATTTCGCATAGGCCGGCACTTGTTTAATTGCATCTAGGAGTGGGAGGTTTATTTTTACTTGTTTAAATAATTCCATGAACTCCTGATTCTTTACCTCATTTCTGGGTTTCTTAAGCCTTTGAGGGTAAGGCGCATGGAATGGGCATCTCGGTAATTCGTCATTAACGGGCTCCTTTCCGGGACTTCTCTCAACTTCTTCCACTTTTTTAGGAGCCTCAGCGTTTGTTCCTAAAGGTTCATTACTAGTAGTTGGCTCCTCTTCTTGAGTAGAAGGTTTGTTTGCATTGACCACTTCGTCCTCCTCGTACTCTTCGGGAGTAGAGAGAGGTATGTTTAGCCCTATAAGCTTGCCGCTCCTTAGGGTAGTTACGGCTTTAGCTTGTTCATGATTAGGGGGACCGTTGTTGTATCCCTTAGGGTTTTGAAGTGGTTGGGCAGGAAATGTTCCACCCAATCCCTCTTGTCTTGCATCCATCCTATCTAACGTCGCAGACATTTTACTCATCATTTGAATTAATTGTTGCGTTAAGTTGACGTTAGAGCGAGGATCTTCCTCTTGCACCTTTTTGTGCAGTGGTACGTATACATTAGCCTGTTGATTATTAGAGGGTTGCACTTGGTTGTAATTATTAGGTCTATTTTGATTGTACGGCTGAGACTGCCTATTGTATTGCCCTTGATATTGGTTATTATTGTAGGGATGTTGTTGATGATGTTGATTTTGGGTCCCAGCATCATTTTTCCAATCAAAACCAGGGTGATTCCATCGATTGTTATTGTTTTGTAAATTATTGTTGTTATAGGAATTCCCTGTCCCCCTATACCCTTGCATGGCATTCAATTCCATGGGGGGTTATTCTTGAAAATACGGCACATTAGGACAATATTGAGTGGTATGTCCCAACATATTGCATGTGCTGCATGGTTCTTCACGCAAATTCTGTCTCAAACTTCCTCCTTTCATGCCTAACTCCTCTACTTTCTTTACTAGTTCTTCGTATTTAGTCATGAGGTGATCTTCACTGTTTAGTTGGTATAGGCTTTTCTCTTCTACACAGGATATCTGTGAGCGTGAGACATCATCAGAATTCGACCATTCATGAGCATATTCAGCCAACCAATCGAAATGGGCTTCAGCCTCTTCGGTGTTTTTACGGAGAAAGGGGCCTGAACTCATGGTTTCTACCAACTTTTTCATTTCACCATTCAACCCATGATAAAAGAAGCTGATAGTTCGCCATTTCTCAAACCCATGGTGTGGGCACGAGAGAAGCAAATCTTTGAAACGCTCCCATGTTTGAGTGAAGGTTTCATTGCTCTTTTGTTTATAGGAATTAATTTGGCGTTGAAGGTCAGTGGTCATGCGAGTTGGATAAAATTTCTTTAGAAATGCAGTGTTCATCGCTTGCCAGGTGAAGATTGAATTGGGTTTTAAGGTGAGTAACCTCGCCTTTGCTTTATCCTTCAAGGTGAAAGGGAATAGCATTAGACGTGTCACGTCCACAGGACAATTCTGTGAGAATGTTTTGCAAACATCCTCGAAGTCCTTGACATGTAAGTACTCCTTCTCACTTTCCATCCCATGAAAGGTGGGAAGAAGATGGATCATCCCATTGCGAAATTAAAATTCGCCAGCGTGTGGTGGGATTAGAATGCAAGAGGGCGTAGGTGCGTGTTCTGGTTGCATGAGATCGCACAAAGGTCGTAGCGCCTCATCAAGTGGTGCAACCACATTATCACCATGTTCACTTTGATTATCACCCATTGATTCAGTAGGAGTAGCTACAGGGTTAACAGAACTAGAGGAATCTGATAAGTAGAGTGGATTTTTGAAAATTCCTTCAATGGAATTGTTGGACATAAATTAAGAGAGTTCCTAAGGAGAGTGTTTTACCTAAGGAACTAAAAGAAAAAGAAATTAAAAATAGAAATAGATGAAGAGAGATTGAGGTAACCTAAGTATTAACTCGTCGCCTTCCCCGGCAACGGCGCCAAAAACTTGACACGGAAATAATTTGTGTACGCTTGTGTGCTATACCCAAGTGTAGGTAATCGTGCAAGTAGTAAACTGGATTAAGTCCAGGTCGATCCCACAAGGAAGGTTGAGAATTAAGTTACCTAGATTAGACTCTAAAAGAAAAGAAAATTCAATGTCTTAAAAGAAGTGTAGAACACAAAGTTCTACGTTTAACAACTACTAAAATTAAAAGCAACTAAATTAAATTAACTAACGATTAACTATTTCACTAAAGCGAGATTTTAAAAGCGGTTTTTCTTAATAAAAGGAAGTGTTGGGATCACGCGAATCCACTGTGACCTAGCCGTCTACCATGCAATCGCAATGAAGCCCAATGGAGTACATCTTCTACAATATTCCGTACTTTTATAAAGATCTAGACTCAATAGCCCTTTCATGACCGGGACTACATCATCTCAATTAAGTTTGAAATACATGAAAGCGATTTAATTCAATAGTTAAGATTCGCACCTACAATGGTGTTAGCATTGCGGGTGGTTTGCAAAATGTATTGAAAGAAAATGCCCTAAGGCCTTAAGTTCGAAGACTGTTTTGACAAACTGAGCATTTGGGGACAGTTTGATAACAAATCCTTAAAACAAAAAGTCTTGGAATACTGTATTGGATGTTCTTAAGAATCTGAAAGTTCGATCGATCGACGCGCTTTTGATCGATCGACAATCGTCATATCTCAATCGATTGAAATGTCTTCGATCGATTGACTATATCTCTATACCGATCAATCGAAATGTCTCCGATCGATCGAACATAGGTATTATTCTGGTGTATGGCAGAGGCTTGAAATCACATTTTCATCGCGATCTCCCAACCTTGGACTACTCAGACATGGTCTGGAGTGTCCCAGATGCGTTCTTAACGTAAAGATTCATTAAGGTGTCGTTTGGTTGTGAGTTTTTCATTAAAACTACGAAAACTTAAGATTTTAACGTATCTAGCATGCAAAGCAATAAGATTAAACACTAAACTACAATTAACTAAGTGCAGTATGTAAATAAAACAATAACTAAGTAACCTGGAACAAAGAACTTGTATTAAACCAAAGAGAATCCAAGCTAACAATGTAAAACCTTGAGGAACAACCTACAAAAAAAATCAAAAAGTCTACTCTCTCTATGAAAACTAATAAAAAGTAAGTGTGGGCGTCCTCCTGGACGTAAATAATACGAGTTTTTATAGTAGGATCCTAATGCTAGGGTTAAAACTCTGTCTTTTGCTGCGTGCGCATATTCTGATAAAAGGCATGTTCGATCGATCGAACAACCCCCGATCGATCGAACTTCTGGAATCTTAGATCGCTTGAAACATCTTAGATCGATCGAAGTCTCGATCGCTTGAGAGGACTTCGATCGCTCGAACTTCAATTTTCAGCTTTGAGTTATCTTCATTAAAGCTAAGCACTTCCTTTTACCCTGTTCCTTCAATTATTCACACAGAGACAGTAATCTGCACAAATCACAGCTAAAACACACAACTTATCATAGATTAATCATAATGTGTAGAAACTGGCATTGTAATCCAAACTGTAGATATATGAGAAAATTGTGAACTAAATTAGTGTGTTTTCCTCTTTTAGCACGATTGTATTTACAAATACCCCCGCTTGTCACCTGGGGTCGATCCCGACATTGTCCAACATCATAATTCTCTCCTCCCCAATTCTAAACCTGTCAAGCAGAAACTGAGGCGCATGAGGCCAGAATGGGCACTCAAGGTTAAAGAAGAAGTGGAGAAGTAATTCAAGGCAAGGTTCATCATTGTCACCGAGTATCCGGAATGGGTTGCCAATATTGTGCCAGTCCCCAAGAAAGATGGAAATGTTCGTGTGTGCGTCAACTTTCGTGATCTAAACAAAGCCAGTCCCAAGGATGACTTCCCGCTTTCCCACATTGATGTCTTGGTGGATAACACCGCTGGACATGAGCTACTGCCATTCATGGATGGCTTCTCGGGGTACAACCAGATTCTCATGGCGCCAGAAGATCGGGAAAAAATGACATTCACCACCTCTTGGGGAACCTACTGTTATAGAGTAATGCCTTTCGGACTCAAGAATGCTGGGGCAACCTACCAAAGATCTGCCACCACTCTACTGCATGACATGATTCATAAGGAAGTAGAAGTGTACGTAGATGACATGATCGTGAAGTCCAAGGACAGAGAAGGACACCTGGTGGCACTAGAAAAGTTTTTTGAGAGGTTGCACAAATACAAGATGAGATTGAATCCTAAGAAATGCACTTTCGGTGTGACCTCCGATAAGCTCCTGGGCTTTCTCATCACACAAAGGGGGATAGAGGTGGATCCCTCTAAGATCAAGGCAATCCTAGAAATGACACCACCACGAAATGAAAAGGAAGTGAGAGGGTTTCTCGGAAGAGTCCAATTTAGCAGCCGCTTCATTTCCAAACTCACAACTACATGCGATCCTTTGTTCCGATTGCTGAGAAAAGGAGAAAAGTTCCAATGGGATGACCAATGCCAAGCCGCTTTCGATAAAATAAAAGCCTACCTTCAAAATCCGCTTGTCCTTTCACCACCCACTTCTCATAAGCCCTTATTCCTTTACCTTTCTGTCTCCGAAAATGCCATGGGTTGCATGCTAGCCCAAGAAGGAGAAGAAAGCCACTCTGAAAAAGCCATATATTACCTCATCAAGAGGATGACTGGGTATGAGATCAACTACTCTACCCTCAAAAAAACATGTTGGGCCTTGGTTTGGTGTAATCGCCGATTGAGGCACTACATGCTGGCCTTCCCGATTGTGCTCGTATCCCGCATGGATCCTCTAAAATACCTCCTCGAAAAACCCGCCCTGACCGGTCGTATATCCCGTTGGTTATTTCTACTATCCAAATTTGATATCAAGTACGTTATAAGCAAATCGGTAAAAGGGAGAACCGTAGCTGAACATCTCGCGAAGCACGCTGTTGACTCCGAAGAAAGTGGGGACTTTCCATTTTCGGACGAAAATATCATGGAAATCAAGGAAGAACAGTGGAAGTTGTACTTTGATGGAGCAACCAACATAAAAGGATACGGAGTAGGAATGATTCTAGTGTCACCAAGTGGGGACCACACTCCACTGGCAGTCAAGCTCAATTATAACTCCACCAACAACACTGCTGAATACGAAGCATGCATTCTGGGGATGGAAGCAGCCATAGAGCTGAAAGTTCAAAAGTTGGATGTCTTCGGGGATTTAAACCTCATTATATCACAAGCTAGAGGAGAATGGAAAGTAAAAGAAGAAAGGTTGAAGCCCTATCATGATCATCTCAATCAACTCAAGAGGCAGTTTAAGAACATCACATTCCTCTACTTGCCTAGGGAAGAGAACCAGCTAGCAAATTCATTGGCTACCTTAGCCTCCATGATCAAAATTCCTGTGGGAGTCAGGATGATGCCTTTGGTAGTTGAGCAAAGGTACGAGCCTTCGTTCAACATAGTCGCCGCAATCGACGAAGAAGAGAATGAAACACCATGGTATCAGGATGTCTGGGACTTCATAGAAAAGGGGATGTACCCCCAAGAGTCTACCGAGAAAGACAGAAGGGCAATTCAAAGATTCGCAGCGCAATTCATCATTTGCGGTGGAAAATTGTTGAAGAAAGGGTACAATGGTCACAACCTGACTTGCTTGTTTGGAAAAAGCTCCAGAAGAATGATGGAGGAAATACACGAGGGGGTATGCGGCCCACACATGAACGGTCACATGCTGGCCAAGAAAATTATAAGACAAGGGTACTACTGGACAACATTGGAGAAAGATTGTTGCGAATACGTAAGAAGGTGTCACAAGTGCCAGATCCATGCAGACATAATGCATGTAACGCCATCCCTTCTATATAGCATGACCTCACCTTGGCCATTCTCAACCTGGGGGATCGATATTATCGGTGAAATCATTCCAAAAGCCTCGAATGGAAATCGATACATTTTGGTGGCCATTGACTACTTCACAAAATGGGTAGAAGCCGCATCCTACAGCAAGTTGGGGGCCAAGGGCCAAGTTCATCAAGAAGAACCTCATCTATCACTATGGAGTTCCCTATGAGATCATCTCAGATAATGGTAGTCATTTTAAAGCTGAAGTCAGCAATCTATTTGAGGAATACAAAATCACTTATCATAAGTCATCACCGTACAGACCACAAACTAATGGGGCAGTCGAAGCTGCAAACAAGAATGTCAAGGCCATACTGCAGAAATCGGCCGATACCTACAAAGACTGGCATGAAAAGCTACCGTTCGCAATTTGGGGATATAGAACATCGATAAGGACGTCCACAGGAGCAACTCCTTACTCACTAGTATATGGAATGGAAGTTGTACTTCCAGTCGAGATAGAACTACCATCCCTGTGCGTAATGGCAGAATGTGAAATTTCAGAATCAGATTGGTTGAGGGAAAGGTACGAAGAATTGGCTCTCAATGACGAAAAGCGCCTAGCGTCGGTCAACCATATCCGAATCTATCAAAAGAGGGTAGCCCGCGCTTTCAACAAAAGGGTTCGTCCGAGGAAAATTGTCAAGGGTGGCCTTGTCCTTGAGGAATTGCGAGCCCCGATCTTTGATCCACGCAGAAAATTCAAGCCCAAATGGGTCGGCCCTTATATCGTCAAAACTATCCTTTTCGGAGAAGTAACCTACCTCATGGACCTCGATGGCGTTGAATTCAAAGAACCAATCAACATGGATCACCTTAAAAAGTACTATGCTTGACCATTCCCCAAACTACGCTCTCGGTACTTTGGCCTGAACTACACTCGACCTGATTCCCACTCGGGGATACGTATGCAACCACATTGGTTCGGTCGCTCCACCCACAAAAATAGCCCAATTTCTTTCAAACTTTGGCCCGAACTACGCTCGACCTGATTCCCACTCGGGGATACGTAGGCAACCACATCAGTTCGGTCGCTCCACCCACAAAAATAACCATTTTCTTTCAAAGCTTTGTCTGAACTACGCTCGACCTGATTCCCACTCAGGGATATGTAGGCAACCGCATCGGTTCGATCGACAACATCATAATCAACCCCTTTTTTCTTTCAAAACTTTGGCCCGAACTACGTCAGACCTGATCCCCGTTCGGGGGTACGTAGGCAGACTTTTAAACAAAAAAAAAAGATGACTCGCTAGATTGAAAATCCGAAAGGACGCCTAGGCAAAAGTTAGAGTTAAATCCAAAGTGAGCAATAACAAAAGAGAGAAAAGAGCTCGCTAGGTCACCCAACTGGTGCCTAGGCAAAATTATGAGCATGTGAGAAAAATAAAGTCGCGGTCCTTACCATAACCCAGAAATCACCCTCCACACTAGGGGCAAACTTCGGCCACCCACCTCGTTTGCCCAAACCTCTTCTAAGCTAGGGCAAACATTGATCATCTACCTCGTTTGCCTCATAACCATACATATCCCAAACTAGGCGCAAACTTCGGCCACCTGCCTCGTTTGCCTCTAATCGTCCTAGCGTGCCCAAATAAGTTCCAAAAGCAAACATCTGATCAAAATCATACTACAAATGTTTTCAGAAAACCAAATGCATGAAACAAGGTTCTCCAAGTAACCAAGGTTCACCAATAAACAAACTTCGAATATTACATAAGCAGGGATAAATCAAAACACAAAAAGTTCTTTCGGAAAGCTATCACGAATATCAAAGACACTTGGAGGAAAGAAGCAGAATCAGTCAAGCCTAGTTTAATTTTTTTGTTTTTTTTATTTCTTTAAAGGTCTCTAGAAATAAGCTCTTGCTCGACCGGCCCAACCCCTGATGAAAGCAGCAATAGTGGTGGCTTTGACTCTGGAAGCAAAGACCCTCTCAGTAAACCCCCGGGGGAACCTCTTGAACTTGCCCGTACTGTCTGGCCAATCGGTGAGGATGATAGAAGGAGGTTTCTCTCAGACCCATCAACCACACTCTCTAGAAATCCCTGAGACTAGTGGTCACAACATAAAGGCCCCAACGCCTCACGATCCAGCAAATGTCAGTCTCAGATAAAGCACCCATCATGCCCACCCAATCGGCAGAAGTATAATGAGGATGAAGCACAACTCTGCAAAAATAAACTGACGGCACATTACCTGTCCATAACTGGAGACGTTCATAGAGCCAAGCCTGTAACACCAAAGGCGCCCCAGAAAGTAGAAGCATTCCTTGATTGGAAGCGTGATCCAAACCATTCAGGGTTTCAGCCAGAACCATGGCCATGGGATTCCTGCTAAGTTTCAGCCCAAAGGACACGTGCACGAAGTCAATAGAAGCACTCGAGAACAGAAAGTACAAAGTCATGCACAATATCAGAGCGGCCCCGCGGGTAGCATCATATACGCTAGGATTCCCAAGACTAGCATACCGGGCGATGATGGAAGCAATGTCAAGAACCTCACCATGAATCAGCCGATGGGAAATAGTAGTGGAACAGTTCAGGTATTCAGCCAAGCCTCGAGTAGGACTGGGGGTATCAGTAGAAGGGAGAATTAGGTCGGAGTCAGAATCATAGCCAAGGATAGCACAGAACTCCTCAAACATGGGGCATATCTCCAGGCCGTTAAAATTGAAGACATGGTTCACCGGGTCCTAGTGGACAATAGCAGCACGCATGAACTCAGCGTTCAAAACCATCTGGCGAAGAGAGAACAGCTCGGTCAAGCCGTAGCTAAAAAGGTTGATCCGTTCCACACCATCTGTGATGTTTAGCCAAGCTGTGAGTTGAGCGGGATCATACAAAGCCATATTTTCTGTCACGGCTCTAGCAAAATTCAAATTTCGGCAGCACCTCCCCGTTTCACGGACTATCCCACCTGCAAGGCAAACACACTCACTATCACCAGGCTGCTCATCACAGTAGCATCAACAATCACAGAATCACAAGTGCACAGATTTGTATATCGTCACACAATCACCAAATAAAAGCAAGCACACAACAGCGCCTTTAAATCGGAAGGTATCCGACCTAAAAGGTAAAGCATCATCACACTCCGCCGAAAGGTCACAAATCATTACATCATCCTACACATTGTCTTAAACATTGTCCGAATAGTCACATCATTCACTAGTACAACCCAATTGAAAATATGAAATGGAGATAAAACAAAATCCCCGCTTAGGAGGCCTTAGTCCTCCTCTTCTTCATCCTCTGTCGGACCACCCGAAGTGTATGTTGGTGATGGCCTCCTCCTACCACCTCTGTACCTCGGTCCAGTCCTCGATGAGCCAGCGCCAGCGCCACCCACACGGTACTGCACACATAAATATAATGAAGGCAATCAGTAGAGAAACAACAAAAAGTACAAAAACAAAGTCGAGTCAGAAACCTACCAAGGATGCCATCTGATTGGTGGCAAACTGTCGCATACCATCCATCTGTCAAGGGCAAAATCAGGATTAGAACCACATAAGCTTAAGGAGTGCAAAATTAAAGACATACCCGGTGGTCTCGCGTGAGGACCAAAGATCGTAAGATAGCCACGAAGACGTGGCCCTCCTCATCATAACTCCAAGGGACGTTGAGGAAGCCTATTGGCTGGGTAGGATACCCACATGTGACCCGTGGTACCTCCATAACCTGGGGGAGCCATCTGCACCCAAAACGTTAATGGTCCAATCCCAAGGAGGGATAGGATCGAAAACTAGGGGAACCTGTCTCTTGTACATCTTGCGAAGCTGTAGGCATAAAACAAGTTAGGAAAAAGATGAGTCAAAAACATAGGCAACGGATAAAGACAGAGAAGTAAAAGAAACTCACCTCCAAGAGTGGGAATTTGGGCATCAGAAAGCGGCCATGGTAGGTCTCATAGCCGGTCTCGGAGAGAAAGTGATCCTAAACATCGGTACCAGCTAAGGCCGCCAACAAAGCATCACCAGAAAGGTCACCAGCATCCATCGTAGGAGGATCATGAGAGACGCAATACCTTGAACCGCCAACCACCTACCGGGACACTCGCTCACCAAGGAACCATTGCCTGCTCTCGGTACTTTCCATCAGAAGTCGGCAAGAGGAAAGAGGTTTGACCACCTGTATCTCCTCTGGGGCAGCATAGGCAACGTGCTCCCAAGGTGTCCAATCAACACTAGCCGTCAGCCCAGATAAGAAGTTCCTAAGCAGAATGATCCGGTGAGCCCCGCTCTTTACCCCGACAACATCCTTATGCCATCTCAAGCCTCGTGGGAACAAAGGCACATGAGCCATGCTATCCTGGTCTTCACCCGATTCATCATCTTCAGGTACTCAAAGCTCCAAAGCTGCACAGATAAAAGAGAAAATCAGAAAGAGTATAGGAATCAAAAAGCCAGAAGATAAAAGAAGATGCGGTGCATACCTCCCAAGCTCGCCAAAATCCCCCTGTCGATTTGACATCGCCCCAGGAAACTTTACCCATATGCTTGTAAAGGTGGGCCAGGGCAGCACCGCCCCAGTCATAAGAGAGGATCTCACCAATGGTCGCTAGGCAAGAAAGAAGTCTCAAGCTCACCTAGTCATTCCGTGTCACGAAGATTGAATAGCCAAGAACATACAGAAGATACACCCTCAAAAGCTAAGAATTATTTAGGTTGTGATTCCCTCTGCCGTAGGCCCAGTAAAGCCAGCCACAAGGAAACCAGTGTCTCTCCAGATTAGGGGGAACAGCCCCAACCAATATCTCGACAGTCTCACGGTCAATCTCATAGAAATAGTCCAGAATCAGGCGTTTCTCGCCAACCCGCAAGCCGGTAATCATAGAGAAATCAAAAGGCGTCATGGTCATCTCACCAAATGGCAGGTGAAAAGTATTGGTGGTGTCCCACCATCTCTCAGCCAGAGCATAAAAATACGCCAGATCATTGCTAATCTTTGAAACCAGGCAGACAAAGCTGCCAAACCCGGCATCATCTACCATTCTCTTGACTGTAGGCGAGAGTTGAGTGTACCATAGAAAAGCGTGAGCGAGGCTACCGTGGCCCTTCAATGTCACTTCTGGCACCTGCACATACCAAAGATAAATAAAAATGATGCACAAAATCACTATTCACGACCCGAGGTCCAATTTTACAAAATCAACATTTGAGCACAAATCGAACTTCTAACGATCTCTAGGTGCACACTACGGCTCACAAAACTAGCACAATACGTGAAAATAGTAATAAACTATAGAAAGTTTAACATACCAAGCTCGGTAGAGCCGCGACCAAAAGATGATGTTGGGGGTCCCGTAAAATCAAGTCCGAAGTTTGGCTCTCGGCTTTCATTCGTTCCTTGGCCTTCTTAGACGGTCTCCTCGAGCTCGAAGCCATGGATCTACAAAGAAAATGGAAGTGAAAATTAAACTTTCTTCTTGAAAATTAGAGCAAACCAAAAAACCAATCAAAATTCCAACCACGGGGAAAGATTACTCACCTGAGCGCGCACAAGCTGCGTTTTGACGGATTTTGGCTCCAAAACACCCCAAAATGGCCAAGAATGAGCTTGAAAAGCTCAAAAACCCGAGATATACACAAATGGATTCTGGCCACCTAGTGCCGCCGCAGCACTGGCCAACTGCCGTTGCGGCAGTGGCCCAGTGCCACCGCGGCACTGCTCCCCGCAGGCCCCGCTTAGCTCCGTTTTGGCCTTTTTCAGCCCATTTCTGGCCCCGATCAGCTCTGGTGACCCATTTCAATCAAGATTTATGAGATTTTATCCCCACCACTCCAAAAGTCATCAGGGCTACCTCCAGTAGGTAGAAACTGAGAGAAATCGACTCTCGAAGATCCGAATCGGTTGCTTCAGGACGACCGTCACAAATTTTGATCAAGCATGAGAGTTTCAGTAACGAATCCTGGTTTTTGGCTGGTACACCAAAGAAATAGTAAGATAGATTCTCCGAGAACCCTACATCATCCCTTGAGGACAGAAACAGAAAGATACCAGCTCCGGGAGGCCCCGACCGGCCCTCTTGAATTGAGCGTCGAAAGATGTCACGCCCCGGAGTAGCATAAATAGAGAAAAATAAATTTCCTTTATGGGTCCATAGGGAATGACGGGTGAAGTCACATGATTGTCCACACCACGCAGTACTAAGCAACAAGAAGTAATAGTGTAACAACAACGAAGTCTAGGTTCTAATCATAAAGCAACATAAAGTCAACAGAAGTTACTAACTATTACATATCAGAGTCTCGAACCAAATATAAAGCAGCGGAAGTACAAATGTCAAGGCAACATATGCCTGACTACAAAAAGAGTTCTAAAGCGGTAAAGACAATTAGCTACAATCCTAGTCTAGTCTTCAGTTGGCATAAGGGTAGTCCTCGGCGTAGTAGTCTTCTTCGGTCTGACCTCCGTCGGGGAAATTCTCCACAGGAACTCCGTCACCGGCATAGTAGTCTCCCTCTGCAGGCCCTTCACCTGTATAGTCATAACCAGGGTGCGCTGGAACGTAGAAATGTCCAGCGGCATAAACGCCGTCAGCTTAATGAAAGCCGAGTGAGTTAGATACTAACAGGGTATCAACTATTGAAGTTATTACAAGTTATAAACCGTAACCAAATTAGAACTCTGTAGGGGTAACTCCTTTAATCAAACCAATGATCCGATCACTAACGTTTTACTTATTATAAGACCGATAACATGTCTAGATAGGGGAACAGACTCGACAGTAGTTCAACTCTATAACACACCATTGCTCATCCACCGCTTTTAAGAACATATGCACAGTTCACCGCATGTCATGGATACCACGTTAGTCCATCCCCCGCTTTTAAGAACATATGCACAGTTCACCGCATGTCAGGGATATAACGCTTTAAACAACAGTACATCATTCTATGCCACGACTTAGCGACGTCTACCAGTGATCACGGTCCACCGCATGTCATAGACACCTTCGTCTGTCTACCGCTTTTAAGAACATATGATTAGATCATCTGGCTATCTTAGGGCAATTGGTCCGGTCCACCGCAAGTCATAGACACCTTCGTCTGTCTACCGCTTTTAAGAACATATGATCGACCAAAGCCCGCCCACGCAAGATTCCCGAATCTTAGCAAACCTACTTAAGTTCAACTCTATTACCGATACATGACAATCCCAATGTGGCCCGACTACTCTGAATGAAATGAACGTTAACTCCAAAGGATTCACAACTATTCCGTTATCTAACATTATAAACGTTATCCGTTAATCTTGTTATTACTACGATCCTATGCTGCATTAACTCGTTATCAAATCTGTATTACAATAATAAAGCATGCTGGGAAGTACTGAACAGTAAATAAACAACTAAACAATTATTACATTAACTAAACAAATAAAACAGTAAACTGTAACTGCCAATCGATTGATATAGATGTCAATCGATTGGTATAAAAGTAGTGTCAATCGATTGGAATAAAGTTCAATCGATTGGATCACAATCCATGTCAATCGATTGCATAAAATGTCAATCGATTGAGACATGAAAGATGTCAATCGATTGGTATAGTGTCAATCGATTGGAACACGAAAGATGTCAATCGATTGATATAGTGTCAATCGATTGACACTTCGTCTTCTTCACAGAGAAGACTGCCCAGCAATATATAAACGGGAAACATGGTTTCTTCTCCATTTCTTCATTCAAAACATGTCATAATATCAATGTAAGGCTACCAAGTGAGTTTAGAACTCACCTAGGCGTTAAGGGCGTGTTTGGTTGTGTGTGTTTGAGCTTTGGAAGCTCCAATGGTGGTCTTCTCTCTCCCTCCTCTGCTCTGTCTTCTCTCTTCTCTTTCTCCTTCTTTTCTTCTTCTTTCTGACCTTCCTCTTCTTCTTCTTCTCGTCTCAGTCCATCTCTGTGTGTGTGTGAGTAAATATATGTAAATATGTGTGTATATCTATATATATATGAGTGTATATATATATAAACACACACAAACACTCCCTCTCACTCTCTCTGATTTCAGCAACCAGAATCACGCCCAAAATGGGCTGGTATATATAGAGGAAAGGTGTTCACGTGGCCTCTCCCCAGCCAGAGCAAAAGAATCTGCCCAGCTGCCTCCAATCGATTGACATAAGTGTCAATCGATTGAAACAATCAATCGATTGAGATAAAGTTCAATCGATTGGTATAAGCAATCGATTGAGACAAGGTTCAATCGATTGGTATGTAAAATATACCAAGGGTAAGGCCAAGCTCATACAAGTATTAAAAGAAACATACAATGTCTTAGTTATATAATACATTACAAGAATACAGGGTATTACATCATCCACCACTCACAAAAGATTTCGTCCCCGAAATCTGAAATAAACTGGGTTAAAACAAAAATGGAAACTTCTCTTGCATCTCTGACTCCAACTCCCATGAAGCTTCTCCTTCGTCGTGGTGCTTCCATTGAACCTTCACTAGCGGAATCTCCTTGTTTCTGAGCTTCTTCACTCCTCGGTCTAGAATACGCACTGGTCCTTCGTTGTAGGTCACGTTCTCGTTCACCTCGATATCTTCAAAACTGATCTCGTGCGCTGGGTTGTGGGCACACGTTCTTAACATGCTGATGTGGAAAACGTTGTGTACTCCTGACATCTTTGGCGGCAACGCAAGTCGATAAGCAACCTTCCCAACACGTTCTAGGATCTCGAACGGTCCGATGAATCGCGGCGACAACTTGCCTCTTTTCTGTCCGAATCTGACGATACCTCGAACTGGCGAGACTTTAAGTAGCACATGATCTCCAACTGCAAACTCTAGATCTTTCCGTCGCTTGTCGGCATAGCTCTTGTGTCTGGATTGCGCTGTCTTCATCTTCTCTCGTACAATCTGGATCTTCTCGTTGGTTTCTCGAATCATCTCGGGCCCAAGTAGTTGAGTATCTCCGACTTCGGCCCAACACAGCGGCGATCGGCAAGGTCTTCCATACAAAGCTTCAAACGGTGCCATCCCTATGCTCGTGTGGTAGCTGTTGTTGTAGGCAAACTCGATCAAAGGTAGATGCGTCTCCCATGAACTCTCGAATTCAATGACACAGGCTCGCAACATATCTTTCATCACTTGATTGACTCGTTCTGTCTGACCGTCTGTTTGTGGATGAAAGGCTGAACTTAAATTCAATGAAGTTCCCATTGCTGTCTGAAGGCTCTTCCAGAATTCTGCGGTAAAGCGTGAATCTCGGTCTGAAACTATTGAGACAGGTACACCGTGCAGTCGCACTACTTGCTCTAGATACATCCGGCTCAATCTTTCAACAGGGTGCGTCATGCTGTAGGCGAGAAAATGTGCTGACTTGGTGAGTCGATCCACTATTACCCAAATAGCGTTGTGGTTTTGTTGAGACTTCGGCAATCCAACCACAAAATCCATGGTGATGTGCTCCCATTTCCATTGGGGAATCGGTAGCGGTTGTAGGAGTCCAGGTGGTTTCTGATGCTCTGCCTTTACTTGTTTGCAAATAAGACATTGCGATACATACTCGGCCACTTCTCGCTTCATTCCTTGCCACCAGAAGTTTCTCTTTAAGTCCTTATACATCTTGTTTCCTCCTGGGTGGATAGTCATCCTTGACTTGTGTGCTTCGTCCAGAATGTTCTTCCTGAGACCATCGTCATTTGGCACACAGAGTCTACCTTTGCATCTCAGTGCTCCGTCCGTACTAATACTCCATATCTCCGGTTCCTTTGCGGACACCTTAGCAAACCATAACTTTAAATCCTCGTTCGACTGTTGAGCTTCCAAGATGCGGCTGATGAGAGTCGGTTGTACAACAAGACATCCAAGGTGTTGTCCTTCTCCTGATTCCACTGGTCGAATGTCGAATTCGACTAACGTCTCCATTGCTCGCCATTCTCTAATCAAAATCGAAGCAACCAAAAGGCGTGGCCTCCGGCTCAGAGCGTCGGCTACAACATTTGCTTTACCCGGGTGGTATTGCAAAGAGAAGTCGTAGTCCTTGAGTAGCTCCATCCATCTCCGTTGTCGCATGTTCAACTCCTTCTGAGAGAACAGGTATCTTAAACTCTTGTGATCTGAGAACAAGTCGAACTTTTCTCCATACAAATAGTGTCTCCAAATCTTCAAGGCGAACACGATTGCAGCTAGTTCTAAGTCGTGCGTCGGATAGTTCTTCTCATGCGGCTTCAATTGTCTTGATCCGTATGCAATGACATTCCCCTCTTGCATTAGCACACAACCAAGTCCTTGGTGTGATGCATCACTATAGATTATGAATTGTTCACCACTCTTAGGTATCGCAAGCACGGGTGCTGAGGTTAGTCTCTCTTTCAATTCCTGAAATGCATCCTCATGTCTATCAGTCCATTCGTACTTCGTCTCCTTCCTAGTCAGGCTTGTCAACGGTCCTGCGATTCTAGAGAATCCTTCCACAAATTTCCGGTAATACCCAGCCAATCCTAGAAAACTCCTAACTTCGGTCGCGTTGGTTGGTCTGTTCTAGCTCAAGACTGCATCGATCTTAGATGAGTCCACGGAAATCCCATCCTGTGATATCACATGTCCCAGGAATTTGACTTCCTGAAGCCAGAATTCACATTTGCTGAATTTCGCATACAGACTATTGTCTCTGAGAGTCTGTAGAGCAATTCGTAGATGCTTCTTATGTTCTTCTTCCGTCCTTGAATAAATTAGAATGTCATCGATGAATACTATAATGAATTGATCCAGATAGGGTCTGAATACTCTATTCATTAGGTCCATGAATACTGCCGGGGCATTAGTCAATCCAAAAGACATCACTAGAAATTCGTAGTGTCCATATCTCGTCCTGAAGGCAGTTTTCGGTATATCTTTCGGCCGAACCAGCAATTGATGGTATCCTGAACGCAAATCAATTTTCGAGAATATCCTTGATCCTTGTAGTTGATCGAACAGGTCGTCTATCCGGGGAAGTGGATACCTATTCTTGATCGTGACTTTATTCAGTTCCCTGTAGTCGATACAGAGTCGTAACTCTCCGTCCTTCTTTTTCACAAATAGAACTGGTGCTCCCCAAGGTGATGTACTCGGGCGAACAAAACCTAAATCTTCAAGTTCCTGAACTTGCTTCTTCAATTCTAGCATTTCTATTGGCGCCATTCGGTACGGGGTCTTAGAAATCGGCAACGTTTCGGGTGCTAACTCGATGCAGAAGTCTATCTCTCTCTTCGGCGGAAGTCCTGAGATACTTCGGAACACATCTTCAAAGTCTTGAATAACGGGGATCTGGTTGATAGTAAGCTCCGTGCTTGAAGTCTTAATCGTGGCTAGGCAGCTCGTGATAAACATGTCGCTCAACGGTTGGCACTGAAATCTGATCTGCGGGCAACCAGGCGTCGAAAAGACAATGGTCCGACTAACACAATCCAGGTTAGCGCCATACTTAGTAAGCCAATCCATTCCTAGGATCACGTCGAACTCAGACATTGACAGGACTATCAAGTCTGCTGGAAAATTCCTACCTTCTAGTGTCAAGGGACAATCCTTGCACACCTTACCTAACTTAACGGATACTCCCAAGGGCGAAACGGCATTAAGGGTCGGCTCAAGTGCTAGGGGTAACAAACCCAAATCACGCACCATCTTGATAGCTATGAAAGAACGGGCGGCACCGGTATCAAACAAAGCTCTAACTTGACAGTGAAATAAAATGAGTGTACCTTCCAAGTTTTGCTGTTCCTCCGCATTATACCCTGCATTGTCAGGGATGATGGCATTCACCCTAACCTGTCCTTGCTGTCCTTGCTGTCCTTGAGCAGGCGCTCCATAGTAGCCTCCACGTGGTGCTCTACAATCCTTGCTTATGTGACCAGGCTTGTTACAGTTGCGGCAAACGAGGTCGTTACGCCGGTTGGTCTTGGGGGCTGTGCAATACCTTGCAATATGTCCGGGCACTCCACAGTTGAAACATCCATCAGTGTTTTGTCGTTGGGCGACGGGCTGTGCCTGAGGTGGTCCTCGCTGTTGATTCTGTTGTCGAGGAAAATTGGCTTGGGGCTTCCTTGTCCCATCCCATGTGCGCTTAGTTCCCTGATAGTTGTTGGTCTGGGGTTTCCATCCTTGGTTGTTCCTTGATGATTGCGCGGAAAAGTTCCTTGGTTGGAAGGTCCTGGGTGGAGGTCGATTCACTTGTGGTCCTTGCACAGGGCAAGCATCCTTTTCCAAACTTGAAGCAAGACGGACAATCCCTTCAAATGACTGGCCCAGATGGCCTATCATCATGTGCCGGAGGTGGGGGTTGAGTCCTTGGTGGAATCGCTTGACCTTCTTGACGGAGGTGTCTATCATATGCGGAGCGAAACGGGAAAGTCGTTCAAATTGTGTAGTATACTCTCTGACTGTCCAGTTTCCTTGGGTTAGACTCAGGAAATTCCTCTCTTGTTGATCTCTTTCGTCCTCAGGGAAATACTTCTCGAGAAATCGAGCCTTGAATGCTTCCCAAGGCATTCTCCTTGCAGCGTCAATCCCAATCGTGGCTCTCTCGGCCTCCCACCAGTCCGCGGCGGAGTAAGTCAGTTGAAATGCGGCTAGACGTCTCTTGTCAAGCTCACTGCACTCCAGGGCTTCAAAGATTAGCTCCAACTCTCGTATCCATTGTTCTGCTTTCCAGGACTCTGCCATGCCGTCGAACTTCTCGGGTCGCAGGCCACGAAATCGTTCCAACAGTTTATCGCCTGTCTGCCTTGGAGGGACAAAGTGGTTGTTACCATTGTCGTTGGTGGCATGATTGTAGGTATCGCCGATGTGCTCCATCCGTTGCATGAAAGCTTCGAAGACTCCAGTTGGGTCCATACCCTCGGGAATGGGTGCTCCCAGTCGTGCTTGGTTCCTTGTGGGTCCTACCATAGTGATCCGTGTGAGGTGTACCTATGAAGGATCTAACGATTAGCTGACAATCTCCTCGGGGAAATAATCATACTTAAATAACAGGAAGCATAACATGAATCAACATCACAACCATAACATAACAATGAGATGATAACAGAAATAATCAAGAGAAACGATCTGCCATATATATATATCCAAAAGATGTACAGCGGAGTACACAATAGATCATCTGTGTACCGCGTAGTACATGATCCTATACAAGATCTAAACAAAAGAAAGATATACACAAAACCACTACTGGGGGCTACCTATACAAAAAGGCTACGGTCAATAGCTGTCTATGTAAGCGTCAAAAGTAAGTGGACAACATGTCCTAAAGTCAAGCGTAAAAGTCTAAGCCCTAAAGGTACTGGACTCAAAAGTTGTCCACATCGGATCCATAGATGGAAGCCTCGTCCTCTGGGGCAACCTCAGACAAAACATCATCCTCATCCATGTCATCGTCATCCATCATGTCCTCATCCTCTATCACTACATCCTCGATCAGCTCGGGTCCATCATGCTCCACAACAGCTCCCAAATCTCCTGCATCAGCGGCCATGTCAGCCTGGGCTGCATCAAATGCGGCTGCAAGTGCCTCAGCCTGTACCATAGCCTGTGCCAACTCCGGTGCTCCGATCTCAAATCCATGGGGATGTGCAGCCATCTCTGCGGCCCACTCAGCTGCTAGCTGTGCTATAACTCCTCCTGGTAAGACTGGTACCACTGCATCATCGTCTGCGGCTACCTCCTCTTCCTCTATCGGATAACCCTCTGCAACCACAATATCTACGCCAACTGGCACGTCCATACCGGCTGGGTCCACGGGGTCCTCCTCCTCTGGATCATACTCCGGCTCCTCGTCATCGGTGTCCTCGTCCTCCTCATCCTCCATCTCCTCATCTGCATCCTCTGGCTCATCGTCGTCGGTCTCATCATCATCCTCCGGATCCTCATCTGCTGGGGGTGCATCAGCCATGTCTTCCTCCGGTGGGGGTGGAGGTGCTGCTCTAACCTGTGCAAGTAGAACCTGGTACGAAGAACGGTCTCGTAACATCAGTAGAGAATCCTCCTCGATGCGTTTGAAGGTCTCCTTGCGGTAGATCATCTCCTGACGTATCACCTCTGGGTCCTGGGTCCCAAATCTCTGCTGCTCAATCTGCATGTCTCGCTCTGTCTCTGCAATAGCTCTCTGTCTAACCTTCCAGGCATAGTACTCTGGATCTGCTGGCGCAATACTACTCTCATACACATAGTGTCCTCCGAACTCGTCTGGAACGAACAGCGGCGGTGCCATGCTACCTGAAAAGGGACTACCTTAAGTCAGAACTAATCTTAATACTCATCTATAGAATCTCAAGGTTCTAGGACCAGATGGTGTGGGACAATCTGTGAGCGAAAAAGTATACAACCTGGCTTTGATACCAAGAATCCTGTCACGCCCCGGAGTAGCATAAATAGAGAAAAATAAATTTCCTTTATGGGTCCATAGGGAATGACGGGTGAAGTCACATGATTGTCCACACCACGCAGTACTAAGCAACAAGAAGTAATAGTGTAACAACAACGAAGTCTAGGTTCTAATCATAAAGCAACATAAAGTCAACAGAAGTTACTAACTATTACATATCAGAGTCTCGAACCAAATATAAAGCAGCGGAAGTACAAATGTCAAGGCAACATATGCCTGACTACAAAAAGAGTTCTAAAGCGGTAAAGACAATTAGCTACAATCCTAGTCTAGTCTTCAGTTGGCATAAGGGTAGTCCTCGGCGTAGTAGTCTTCTTCGGTCTGACCTCCGTCGGGGAAATTCTCCACAGGAACTCCGTCACCGGCATAGTAGTCTCCCTCTGCAGGCCCTTCACCTGTATAGTCATAACCAGGGTGCGCTGGAACGTAGAAATGTCCAGCGGCATAAACGCCGTCAGCTTAATGAAAGCCGAGTGAGTTAGATACTAACAGGGTATCAACTATTGAAGTTATTACAAGTTATAAACCGTAACCAAATTAGAACTCTGTAGGGGTAACTCCTTTAATCAAACCAATGATCCGATCACTAACGTTTTACTTATTATAAGACCGATAACATGTCTAGATAGGGGAACAGACTCGACAGTAGTTCAACTCTATAACACACCATTGCTCATCCACCGCTTTTAAGAACATATGCACAGTTCACCGCATGTCATGGATACCACGTTAGTCCATCCCCCGCTTTTAAGAACATATGCACAGTTCACCGCATGTCAGGGATATAACGCTTTAAACAACAGTACATCATTCTATGCCACGACTTAGCGACGTCTACCAGTGATCACGGTCCACAGCATGTCATAGACACCTTCGTCTGTCTACCGCTTTTAAGAACATATGATTAGATCATCTGGCTATCTTAGGGCAATTGGTCCGGTCCACCGCAAGTCATAGACACCTTCGTCTGTCTACCGCTTTTAAGAACATATGATCGACCAAAGCCCGCCCACGCAAGATTCCCGAATCTTAGCAAACCTACTTAAGTTCAACTCTATTACCGATACATGACAATCCCAATGTGGCCCGACTACTCTGAATGAAATGAACGTTAACTCCAAAGGATTAACAACTATTCCGTTATCTAACATTATAAACGTTATCCGTTAATCTTGTTATTACTACGATCCTATGCTGCATTAACTCGTTATCAAATCTGTATTACAATAATAAAGCATGCTGGGAAGTACTGAACAGTAAATAAACAACTAAACAATTATTACATTAACTAAACAAATAAAACAGTAAACTGTAACTGCCAATCGATTGATATAGATGTCAATCGATTGGTATAAAAGTAGTGTCAATCGATTGGAATAAAGTTCAATCGATTGGATCACAGTCCATGTCAATCGATTGCATAAAATGTCAATCGATTGAGACATGAAAGATGTCAATCGATTGGTATAGTGTCAATCGATTGGAACACGAAAGATGTCAATCGATTGATATAGTGTCAATCGATTGACACTTCGTCTTCTTCACAGAGAAGACTGCCAAGCAATATATAAACGGGAAACATGGTTTCTTCTCCATTTCTTCATTCAAAACATGTCATAATATCAATGTAAGGCTACCAAGTGAGTTTAGAACTCACCTAGGCGTTAAGGGCGTGTTTGGTTGTGTGTGTTTGAGCTTTGGAAGCTCCAATGGTGGTCTTCTCTCTCCCTCCTCTGCTCTGTCTTCTCTCTTCTCTTTCTCCTTCTTTTCTTCTTCTTTCTGACCTTCCTCTTCTTCTTCTTCTCGTCTCAGTCCATCTCTGTGTGTGTGTGAGTAAATATATGTAAATATGTGTGTATATCTATATATATATGAGTGTATATATATATAAACACACACAAACACTCCCTCTCACTCTCTCTGATTTCAGCAACCAGAATCACGCCCAAAATGGGCTGGTATATATAGAGGAAAGGTGTTCACGTGGCCTCTCCCCAGCCAGAGCAAAAGAATCTGCCCAGCTGCCTCCAATCGATTGACATAAGTGTCAATCGATTGAAACAATCAATCGATTGAGATAAAGTTCAATCGATTGGTATAAGCAATCGATTGAGACAAGGTTCAATCGATTGGTATGTAAAATATACCAAGGGTAAGGCCAAGCTCATACAAGTATTAAAAGAAACATACAATGTCTTAGTTATATAATACATTACAAGAATACAGGGTATTACAAAAGAATTGGTCAACCGTGGGAGATTCAGAGATGGGACCTGGTTCCCGATCAAGAAAGAGAGATTCTCTGAGAACCCTACATCATCCCCTGAGGACAGAAACAGAAAGATACTAGCTCCCGGAGGCCCCGACCGACCCTCTTGGATTGAGCGCCAAAAGAATTCGTCAACCGTGAGAGATTCAGAGATGGGTCCTAGTTCCCGATCAAGAAAAAGAGATTCTTCGAGAACCCTACATCATCCCCTGAGGACAGAAATAGATTCATACCAGCTCCCGGAGGCCCCGACCGGCCCTCTTGGATTGAGCGCCGGATGAATTGATCAACCGTGAGAGATTCAGAGATGGGTCCTGGTTCCCGATCAGGAAAAGAGATTCTCTGGGAGCCCTACATCACCCCCTGAGGACAGAAATAGAAAGATACCAGCTCTTGGAGGCCCCAACCCGCCCTCTTGGATTGAGCACTGAAAGATTTGATCAACCATAAGAGATTTAAAGATGGGTCCTGGTTCCCGATCAAGAAAAGAGAGATTTTCTGAGAACCCTACGTCATCCCCCAAGGACAGATACAGAAAGATACTAGTTCCCACTACCCCTAGCAAAAAGTAACAAAAGAGGAACTGACTCCCAAAAATCGGCCATCAGGAACAATCAGAACATCGCCCACATCCAGAGTTTAAAAACGGAGCACCGTCCTTCCACGGCTCCGTATCTCCTGATTATCATGAGCTTTCTCATCTGTCCACTTTCACAGCTTCCTTACCTATCATTTATCGTAAGATCCCTTAGTCACCTTTAGCTATCGTCTTCTAAAAAATGCGCGTCGGATCTATCTCACTTGTTTGCAAAGCACACTTCCCAAATTCCAGAAGTTTGTCCCTAGATCCAGAGTCTTCTAAACCTTGATGTCCTTATCCGAGTCATCCACCACATCACAGTCGCAAACACTAGCACAACACCAGCCCACTCGGAGTGGCACACCCTACAGCACCTGCTCATACTAGGGACATGACACTAGACGTGATAGGGCTCATGACACAATTTATATCACATCCATGCGTGGCATATCACTCATATAGCATAGCATCCGCCTGATTCTTATGTACATGCAGGTGTGACTTATTCCTTTGTCCCCTGAACTACGTCCTGGTCTGATCCCTCTTAGGATACGTAGACAGCTCACGCAGAGCACGACCAGCACTGGCCTCAGCATCATTACATCTTTCATAGCGCTTTTTATCCTAAATTTATAGCCTCCAAAAGTCCTGTCTCTTCAAAGCTTTGGCACTCGCTTGCGACATGCGTTGCCTCACAAGTTCATGCCAAAGAGGGGCAAACTGTAGACACCCCATTTTGTCGGCTATCAGATTTAGGAGACCCATAGCTTGGTGGTTCACAATAATCGAAAAAGACTCAAAAGGACTCCTAGAAGTTGGTGCAATTTCTCAAAATGTTCAAAATGACCAAAATGCCCCTAAAAGCCCAAAAACTCCCAAATTTGGACCAAAAGTTCTGGAAATATGCTATGTCATAAGAAAGGTTAAAAAATGAGTTTTTAAGAAAAACACATGAAATCATCTGCTCCCAGAGACCCGGAAGTTCCCGGAAAGTCCCCGTTGATATGTTTGACCAAGGTTTGACCAGGTTTGACCAAGTTTGACCAAAATCGTCCAAATTCACCGGGATCATTCTATATCATGTGGAAAGTATTAAAATGAGTTTTGAAAGAAAATCGAACGAAAACGTCAGCTCCTGGGGGCTCCAAGAGATTTCCGGAACTTCCCGGGAATCCCAGGTTTGACCAAAATTTGACTTTAGAACCAGAGCATTGTAACAATTTTCAAATATTTTTCATAGATACTAGAGGTTAATAGCTTTTCAATGGTATACCGCACATAATTTTCGGATTTAAAACGAGTTTATTGTGAATTTTTTAAGGCAAAAAAGGGCGATCAAATCGGCTTTTATTGCAAATACTGCAAAACTTTTCAAAGTGACCTATCCCCAAATTATTAATTTTTTATGTAAAATGGACTCCATTACCTTTCTAACGGTATATCACAACCTCAATTTGGAGTTTGTATGCATTTTCTGTGAATTTCGGACGAAATAGGGCCTTTTCGCGAATACTAAACCTCTGGGGGCCTAAACAGGATTATCCAGACGATTGAGGAGCAGTGCCACCGCAGCACTGGCCCACTGCTGCCATGGCACAGGCCCGGTGCCGCCACAACACTCTCCTCCAGAACAGTATGTTTTTGTAATTATTTTTGGGGTTCCATTTTGATTAATTAAAAACCAAAACGACGTAGTTCTATGTTCACAGATGTTTGGGACCAATGGGAGTACTTCTAAAACCCCAAAATCACCCCAAATTGGCCTATATAAACCCCCATTGACTTCTCATTCGAGGGGTGTCAAATGTAAGCTTTGAAAAGTTTTGGGAGAGAATGTTGTAGAGATAAGGTTATGATAGAGAGAAAAGAAGCTTTCTTCTTTGATTTCAAAACAAAAGTGATTTCTAAACTTTGTTTTTACGTCATTACTCCTATTTACTTCATATTCAATACACCCAACCACCATTTTAGTGAGCATTTAAGAGAGAAGAAGCTACTTCCATGTCCAATGTCATCACATATGAGTGAAACATCAAACTACAAGTCCAATATCACATTGATTATCATCTATTGATTGTTATTTACTTGCTTTTTTATACAATGTTCATCTCTTCTTACCTCATTTCTTTTTGATTTTGTTTATTTACTTACTAGTTCATCATCATCTAGATGATGACATGAAGTTTGAGGTGAGTGAATCCTTATGGATAGTAGCTCTTGACCTCAAAAACATGTTTGATAGATGATGATTATAACTTCAATACCTCCAAGGTATCCTTGAAGTTATCTTCAAATGAAAATAAATCTCTCCAACAATCTTGGAGGTTCTTGATGATGAGTTTGATGTTGACATTTTAAGCGGCTACAACCTTCATTGAGTATTGAAAATATGCTTTCAAAACTTCTATTTCAAAACCCCCTTCTTAAAACCCTCACTTTGATTTCAAGAGATAAACCTTGTTTTCCCAAAATCTTCAAAACAGTGAGTGATCAGAGTTCAAAGATTTCTCTAGAATTCAATACTCAATGTATGGATGCAATGCCACTTGGAAAGTCTTCCTAGCTAATTATAGAACACCCCTGAATTTTGGTTTGACTTGGAAATACTTGAAAATGGTCCATTTGGACCCAAACATTCCTTCTAGACATTATGCCTCTGCTGTCACAGCAGCTTGGTTGATTTTCAACTTATTTTTCAGAAAACGTTTCCAAAAGGGGTGGTCCTAACTTATTTTTCCCTTAAACTTCAATGTCTTAGGGAACATTCTGTACAAAACGGACCTCTAGTTCATTTGGCTTCATTTTCTAAGATTTTTCAACATTTCAGTTGACAGTACGGACTTTGTTTCTGAGTGACCTCTATTGTTTATATGATTTCTCTTAATCTGTGATAGTTATCAAAGATTGGCTTTTTGGATTGTGTTCTAGACACAATTGAGAAGATCTCCATAAAAAATCATGCATTGAAAAAATTCCTAACCCCTCTTTTCAATTTCCAAAAGATCATATTACTGTTCTGTCCACTATTCACAGCGAGCACACTTTTACTTTCCCCCTTTGATTTGATGCTTACATGCACTCCAAATTAGTTCATGTCTTAGGAAGTAGTTCATACTACATTTGTACATGTCCCATGGTGATTTCATTCATTTTTTTATACACATTCTAGACTTCTAAGTCATTCTAGGAATCCATGAACATAAAGCACAATACAACCTTGGCACATTTTAGGTGCATACATTGCATCCATGCAAAGATTTGGGGCTTTTGTGAGTCCTAATCTAAGAAGATTATAAGGAATGAACTTGATCAATACATTCATGTTTCCCTCGATCTAGTCTTCTTTTCTCATCCATCCCGGGGATTGAGAAATCTTCTTTCCTCAAAGATTAACATGCATCATAATAGCTTGCTAAGCATTTTTTTTTATTTCTTTGATTATTTGCTTCAAGAACAATTCATGTCCCCTTTAGATTAGGGAAGCCTAATTACTTGATACATGATTAGACGATTTTTCCCAGGTTTATTTGTGTGATCTTTCACTTTACATTGTATGATATTTGATTTAGATCTTATGAATGATATATTATCTTTAGATCTTCCATTTTAAGTTTCTTATGTGATCTAATATACTATCATAGTATTAATTGTCGAACCATACATAGTATAAGATGATTATTCAGATGCTAATTGAGGCCCGTTGAAAGACGGGGCGAGTTGAGGGTGTTTTAGTCGCGACAAAGGCTCCTTCCCTTCTCGTACCAAAACCCCAAGCCAAGTTCTTTGGTTATGAAGGGCTAGTGCCCTTTATCCGTTTGGGTGAGTCAAAATTAGGTTTCTTGGTTCCTTAAAGACCAAGTGGTGACTCTGTATCTGTTTTCAACCTTCCTTTTCTTTCTTTGATCTAAATCGATTTCAAACAAAAACAACAAAGAGGTGGAACGCCGCGTGTCCACATGACGACTAGACAAATAATGGACTGACTTTTGTACAGACTAACTGAGATTGTGTGTGCAAACTGATGAGAATAGTGCATGCACATGAGACAAGCATGCAGATGCAAGCCCTAATCTATATGATGCTCCTATTTCTAATAGATAGCAGTTAAACAAGTAATGTCCTAGCCATATAGAGTGTGCTAACCCTACTTTCAAGTATGATCAGCAAGGGATAACAGGGATTTCTGGGATATTTTGAGAAGTGTGGACAAAGTTTTGTAGGAGAAACAAGTATATCTGGGAATTTCTAGGTGATTTGGATAGAGTTTCTGGGAGAAACAAGTATTTTAGGTGTTTCTGGGAAATTTGGATAGAGTTTTTGGGAGAAACTGGCTATATTCGGGTATTTTTGAGAATCTAGACAGAGTTTCTGGGAGAAACTGGTTATGTCTGGGAGTTTTTGGAAGAAACTAGTTATATCTAGGTAATTATGGGAAATCTGGACATAGCTTTTGGGATAAACTGATTATATCTTGGTAATTCTAGGATATCTGGACAGAGTTTCTGGGAGAAACTGGCTATATCTGGATACTTCTGAGAAACTGGACAGAGTTTCTGGGAGAAACTGGTTATGTCTGGGAGTTTCTGGGAGAAACTGGTTAATATGATGGTGATCATACTATCTAGCAAGTTTACATACTCCTATATCTTGGGACCAACAAACAAGGTTTGCGGTGTATATCTTTGTGAGCATGGAGCAGACATCCTTGTCATGGTGACTAGGCAGGTCAACTCAATGTAATCACATATGAGTGATTGCCTTGGGAATCATAAGAAAGAGGTTCTGTTCTATGCCACATAAGCGTCTACACCGCGCAGGTAATTGTTGGGAATATGCCCTCAAACCAGTTAGTTGGACAATGGAATATCATAATGCATTTATGCATGTTAGTTCATGAGATGAATATTAGACTGGAATCCTTAAACAACATTGTATGTGGTTCATTTGTGTATGTGATTACACATGTGAGATATGAATCACAAATCCTTGTTGTTTCAAATAAGTCACAGTGGATGATAAGTCTGGATAACTTATCAGGTATACACTGTAGCATGATTAACGTCTACGGGGTAGAATGATGAATCTCATTCATAAGAGTCTTTGACTCTTGGTTAATATGCTAGTGCACTCGGTGCATTGACGGACCTGAGTTAAACCTATTGACACCTAAACGCTGTCACCGTCAATAGGAACTCAAAACTTGTATAGGGATACATGTCCTTAATCCTGAGACAGTTATGGACGCAAGTTGTATGCTTGGTTGCTTTGACTTACCAATCAGTGAGGTCTTGCAAGATCAACACCTGGGTATCTTGGGTAAATCAAGTATGCAACGTTGGGAACATATATTGTCAAGATGGAATTCTACCCTCTTCAATAAAACGAAGAGTAAGTATTCCCTCAAGAATGTCACTAGGAGTGATTACTGAGAGCTGGCCAGCCTTGTCAACAAAGTGTTATTGTTGACATGTTTAGTAATCCAAGAGTAGTGAATGATACTTGAGGAATATAAGATGTACTATCTATTGGGTCGACAGTATCTTAAGACATACATCCCAATGATAGATACGAATACTGCCTGGTAGAGGGACATGCGTATCATATTATACAAGTCTAGCAATCACTTATGTATGTGTGATTATGTTCTTATGCACTGGAGTGCAATTATCATTTTATAGTGGCATTAATGATAATTGATTAATTATTGATTCCTTAGTCAAGAGTACTGACTAGATGGAATAATAATTAATCGGAGCCAGTAATTAAGAACCTAGGAGGTCCCACTCTTAGCTCCGCCAGAATGCTTGGAAAGGCAAATGAGAATGTTGTCAAGACTGGTTCGATCGATCGAAGTTGTTTCGATCGATTGAAGTCTAGACAGGTTCGATCGATCGAACTAGGTTCGATCGATCGAAAGTTCGATCGATCGAAGTCACTTCGATCGATTGAAAGTTAGGTCGGTTCTGGGAATCTATAAATAGGGCAGCTTCGTCCAGAAATAGAGGTTGATCGTTTTTAACGTATCAGTTGCTGCAGAACCTGTTTAGAGTTCCCAAACCTTCCCTATTCTCACTATTAGGGTTCCCACCAACCCTAGCCACTCTGGGAGCATTCGAGGAGACATAAGGGTGAAGATTTCCTAGAGGTTGCTGTTGCACACACAAGGAGAAGGACAAAAAATCAGAATTGGGTTCAAGACCTAAGGTATAGAATCTTCTCCATCTTGTTATGCGCATCTATAGAGTTAATAAGTACTAGATCCAAGGCTACCAATAAAAGTTTTGAACTTTGTTTTCCGCTGCGCGTTTAGATTTAATTTTAAACCTGTTTTTCTCACAATTGGTATCAGAGCCACGCTTGTTTGGATCTATAGATGCGTTTTGGAACACTAGTTTTGATTTGCATGTTGATTTTAGGACTGTTTTCAAAACTGCATCGTCACAGATCCGTTTCTGCAGTGTTTATGCAGCAGAATACGAATCTGTGATTGCATTGGATGCAAGGTGGGTTCGATCGATCGAAGTAGTCTCGATCGATCGAACATCATCTGTTCTCAAGCGATCGAACTAGTTTCGATCGATCGAACTTTGGTTCTGTTCGATCGATCGAATGTTGGTCGATCGATCGAGACTGCTCTTTTATCCAGGTTTTCAGTTTACAGATTTAAAGGTTTTAAAAATATTTACTTTAAAATTTTATTTATGCTATAAGTTTTTCAAAACATTCTGTGAAACTGAAAGTTCAATCAATTGAACTATGTTCAATCGATCGAAGGTTCAATCGATCTAACTTTTTCGTTCGATCGAAGTGTGACAGAGCAGTGTTGCTGTTTTGAGTTCTAATTCAGTATGTAAAGAGTTTATATACTGTGTGAATCAATTAGGGGTTCCAATGGTACATATATTTGTTATATATATGCGTGGTTGTGCGTGTGACTAACCCTTTTGCAGCAAGCTTAGTCCGCTATCTCCCATGGCACCAAGACTTTTAAATTTTGTATTTAATTGTTGGTTTGGATTTAAGGCTTATGTAAAGGGCGCTGCGACTTCAATCCTATGAAAAGGAAAGTCGCACCGGTTTCCCTAGCCTTTTATTTTATTGTTGTTATTTCTATTTCTAGATAAATTGTAAGCTTCGAGAGAAGTATAGGACCAATGTAATAGAATTAGAAAATCCATGAAGATGGAGGAGCAAGCCGTTGTCCATGAAGATGGAGTCGGAGGCAATCAAACCAAGAAGGAGGTTCTATGGAGATAGAGCCATGGGAGATAGAGGCATTGTTGAATGTTTTTATTTCATTTTGGTTTTTGTTTTATGTGCTTAGTTGTGATTGGAATTTTATATATTGTTACTACTTGCATGCACGTAAAACAGGTTTTCTAAAATGAAATTCAAAAAAACTTTTTTCAACACATTAGCAAACACTTGATGTTTATGGGCAATGTGAAGAATTTTTTTTTTCAAATTGAAAAATTCCTATTAGTTCATTGTAAGTATGAGAATTACTCTGTGTCACCCAGCCATGGGTGATCATTCCATACGGAGGGTATTTCTTATTGATTACTAGATATGAACTTCTTATAAAAATCTAGTGGGAGAGGGACTTATTTTATAACTCCCACGGTCTTCCATAAACGGTTCATTGTAAGGTGGGTAGTATATTCTGTGTCACCCAGCCATGGGTGATCATTCCATACGGAGGATAGACTATTCATTGGTTACTAGATATGAACTTCCTTTGGATAGAATCAATGAGACGCGTTAGAGGGTGACCACTACACTGAGGCACTACTTGAGGCGGTTGTCATTGGATTCTAGTTAATGGTAAACACTAGCTAAGCTATGGGTAAGGGATTCCACACGGAGCATTATCCAGAAACTTAGAGACCAAAAGTTCAGGAGTCATGAATTGTTTTGTAAGAGTTGCATGACATTCATGATGGGTTTCCCAATCAGGCTATGAGGTTATGATCACCACACGGAGACTTAATTTCATAGGCTTGACATCCTGAAGACAATTAATGAGTTGGTTAAGGGAATTCCAATGTATCATATAAATTGTCATATTCATGATTTCCATATTGTAATTCTGTTACATTATTTGTATTTCAGATTCATAATGTCTAGCCCACTTGCTATAACCATGATCCAGAATAAGCTAATTGGAAATAACTACGTTGAATGGAAACTGGAACTGGATGAATTGTTAACTGCTAATGGATGTAAATACGTTCTTACCATTCCCTGTCCACCTATTCCATACCATGACACCCCAACTGATCTTGCGGATCAATATTGGCAGTGGATAAGATTTGATGGTATAGCTCGCTCTAGCATCTTAGACTCTTTGTCTGATGTGTTGAAGCAGCAACATCAACCTTTGAACACTGCCCGTGCTATAATATTGAACCTCGAGGAGATGTTTGGGGAACTGAGACGTACTGCAAGGCTTAGAGCCTTGGAGTTAGTCATGGACACCAGAATGTTGGAAGGAACTTCAATAAGAGAGCATGTTTTTAAAATGATTACTTATTTCAAAGTAATGGAAGTTCTTGGTTCCGAGATTGATGGTGAGACTCAAGTTGACATAATCTTGCATTCGTTGCCTTCATCATTCACTCAATTTAAAAAGGTTTTTAAAATGAGTAAAACAGTTTTTTCAACAAGTGAGTTGATGAGCTCTCTTGAGGCAACGATGGATATAGTCAAAGAGGAGTCAAATGTTCAGAACATTGGAATGGCTTCATCTTCTGGAACTAAGCCTAAGAGCATAAGTTCAGAGAAGGAGAAGCAAGACTCAAGGATAGGTGAGCCTAAGCCAACTGTTGGGAAGAAGGCAAGACTTGGAAAGGGAAAGGCTGGTGCCGTGCCAAAAGGAAAGTGTTTCCATTGTGGCATGAGAGGGCATTGGAAAAGGAACTGTATGGAATACTTGACTGCCAAAAGGCAAGGTACGATCCTTTCACTAGTTTTTGAAGTAAGTTGAAAAACTGATACTTCAACTACTATGGGCACTAATTCTATATTTTCTAAATTATATCTGTAATTGTTGCAGGGAATTGGAAAATAAGAATGTGCAGTGATTAGAAGATCTTGATTGCCTTTTGGGATCTGATGCAAGAGTTGCTATTAGATTAATAGTTTTATATTGTAATAAAACTTTGGAGTTATTAGATGGATTTCAGTTTTGAATTAATGAATAATATTTATTCTTTTGATTTTGGTACTGAAATTCTTGATTAAAAGAAAGCTTTCTTTTATGTGATCTAAATAACTTGTCAAGCAAGTATCTCACCAATTTACTCTTGTTTCTCATATATTATCTAATGTAGTATTTAAATGACTCATGGGTATTTTACCATCTAAAAGGATAGCACCCTCAACTAATTCTATGACTTTTTGGTTTTGAGGTTAGATCATATTTAATCTAAATAGGATAAATGGGGAGTAAAGGATAGGATCCTAAACTCTTTCGGTTGCTAAGACCATTGCCTATTTGTCAATCCTATTTAGAGAGTAAATGTGATCAGATCATATTAATCTAAATTAGGATAAATGGGGAGTAAAGGATTGGATCCTAAAACTCTTTTGGTTGTTGAAACCACTACCTGTTTGTCAATCCTATTTAGAGGCTAATATGATCAGGTGACTTTTCTTTTGAAAATCACACGACCAAGGACTTATTAGAATTAGGACATACTCATGTATGTAGGGCAATAAACATTAGAGTTGAAAAGTAGTTTCGGCTACTTTGGATACTGATATACATTTACTTATTGCATCTTCATCCTCAATTTTGAAGAAATTCAAAAGTTTTGGAATGAAGAGTAATTGGTAAAAGAATATCGTTGCCTTTTGATTTGATCAAAATGGTGAGTATCTATCTAATGTATTTATTGTCCAAAGGAGATAAGAATGAGATTCTTTCTCGACAGTCTACACCTAGTGCGCCTCCACGGGATGGTGTAGCAGGTAGAAGGAACTATCTTCTTTTAGATATGACTGGGTCATGGGATGAGTTATTTAGAGTTACTACTATTCCTTGTTTTTCTCGATGGAACTACAATGTATATACTGGATCTTATTCAAAAGCAAATCTTTTCGATAGACATCCCCAAAGTTGTGAAAAGAATGCGACTTCTTTCTCATGGTAACTTTGGATAAGGATGTCTAGCACTTTGGTGTAAAGAAATGATGAGCCTTTTGAATCTAGATTAGAAGTATAATACTTTTGTAGTGTTTCCAGAGAAAACAAAAGTTGGTTGGAGACCAAATTTTGCAAAGGAAAGATAATATAAAAGAGTAAAGTAATTTATATCTTAAAGCAATCTATAAATCATCTAGAACTAAAATCTACTACCTCTTCATCCATTCCTACATTGGTACTTCATTGCAGTGGGAGAATTCTCAACATTGTTGAAATTCCCTGGTGCATTGAAGTTTTGTGATAAGGAAGCTCTGGTATGTGATTTGCATAAGTCTATGGACTAAAGCAATCATCCAGAGATAAGGACATCTGTTTTGACATATTGGTCAAAATACTTTGGATTCATCTAAAGTGTGGATGTAGCTTAAGTGGATGAAAGGATCCTTGCGCAAAGGAAGTGTGGTGGTGATTATGGTTCCATATATTGATGACATCTTTATCATTGCGATATGTTAAAGTAGTATCATCAATGATTAAGGTTGAGTTTCTACAGTATACTTGATATTTATGATCTCGGTGAGGCGAGCTATAATCTTATGATTTTTGCTCATTCAAGATCAGAAAGTTAAGATAATGAGATTGTCTCAAACTTCTATATCAGAAAGTTGCTGGCTAGATTCAACGTGGAACGTTTCGATAAAGGTTTTTCACCTTTGAACATAACCTATTGCTCTTTCAAGATTTGTATCTTGGGATACAAGATGAAAGAGATCACATGAAAGGTATATCATAAGCCTTCGCTATTGATAAACTTTGTATGTGATGTTAGGTATGGATATCAGTTATACCGTTGAGGTTGTTCACAGATATCAGTCCAAATGAATGTTCAGTTTTCTGAACTATCATAAAGTATATATTCTCTAGGGCTTGAGAAAGAACTAGCGGATATATGCAGGGTGATGGTGTTTTGGACAATGTTCAAATTAGCTTTACTGGATACATGTCATGTGACGTCTTTTGTCTAGGGATATAGTATAACATGAAGATGTTTTACTATGGATTGTTTCAGTCGATGATCATCAGTCCCTATGCAAAACCTTACGGGTTAAGGATTTTGACAAGTCACAGAGACTATGCTAGTGTTAGTACTAACGCTATATGGTTATGAGTGCAAGTGGGAGTTTGTTGGGAATATGCCCTCAAACCAGTTAGTTGGACAATGGAATATCATAATGCATTTATGCATGTTAGTTCATGAGATGAATATTAGACTGGAATCCTTAAACAACATTGTATGTGGTTCATTTGTGTATGTGATTACACATGTGAGATATGAATCACAAATCCTTGTTGTTTCAAATAAGTCACAGTGGATGATAAGTCTGGATAACTTATCAGGTATACACTGTAGCATGATTAACGTCTACGGGGTAGAATGATGAATCTCATTCATAAGAGTCTTTGACTCTTGGTTAATATGCTAGTGCACTCGGTGCATTGACGGACCTGAGTTAAACCTATTGACACCTAAACGCTGTCACCGTCAATAGGAACTCAAAACTTGTATAGGGATACATGTCCTTAATCCTGAGACAGTTATGGACGCAAGTTGTATGCTTGGTTGCTTTGACTTACCAATCAGTGAGGTCTTGCAAGATCAACACCTGGGTATCTTGGGTAAATCAAGTATGCAACGTTGGGAACATATATTGTCAAGATGGAATTCTACCCTCTTCAATAAAACGAAGAGTAAGTATTCCCTCAAGAATGTCACTAGGAGTGATTACTGAGAGCTGGCCAGCCTTGTCAACAAAGTGTTATTGTTGACATGTTTAGTAATCCAAGAGTAGTGAATGATACTTGAGGAATATAAGATGTACTATCTATTGGGTCGACAGTATCTTAAGACATACATCCCAATGATAGATACGAATACTGCCTGGTAGAGGGACATGCGTATCATATTATACAAGTCTAGCAATCACTTATGTATGTGTGATTATGTTCTTATGCACTGGAGTGCAATTATCATTTTATAGTGGCATTAATGATAATTGATTAATTATTGATTCCTTAGTCAAGAGTACTGACTAGATGGAATAATAATTAATCGGAGCCAGTAATTAAGAACCTAGGAGGTCCCACTCTTAGCTCCGCCAGAATGCTTGGAAAGGCAAATGAGAATGTTGTCAAGACTGGTTCGATCGATCGAAGTTGTTTCGATCGATTGAAGTCTAGACAGGTTCGATCGATCGAACTAGGTTCGATCGATCGAAAGTTCGATCGATCGAAGTCACTTCGATCGATTGAAAGTTAGGTCGGTTCTGGGAATCTATAAATAGGGCAGCTTCGTCCAGAAATAGAGGTTGATCGTTTTTAACGTATCAGTTGCTGCAGAACCTGTTTAGAGTTCCCAAACCTTCCCTATTCTCACTATTAGGGTTCCCACCAACCCTAGCCACTCTGGGAGCATTCGAGGAGACATAAGGGTGAAGATTTCCTAGAGGTTGCTGTTGCACACACAAGGAGAAGGACAAAAAATCAGAATTGGGTTCAAGACCTAAGGTATAGAATCTTCTCCATCTTGTTATGCGCATCTATAGAGTTAATAAGTACTAGATCCAAGGCTACCAATAAAAGTTTTGAACTTTGTTTTCCGCTGCGCGTTTAGATTTAATTTTAAACCTGTTTTTCTCACAGTAATCCCACCAGGGCATACAACAGTTATATCATATTGTCCTATCTGAAAAGATAATTGAACAGTCCTATGAAAGGTTCTACCAGAATCTATATGCAAAGGCTGGCTTTAGTTAAAGAGGGTTCGTTGACGAGAGTTCCAATATAACGTCAGAGAGACAGTACAGAAGTTTTTACTCTTTTTGATATACCTTGGAAGGTACAGTATCAACGGTGACTTATGCCCTGGCACAACAAGACCTGAACAATGTCAGCACCGCGTTTCAGACGCAGTCGAAAGGGGAAATGCAGGAGTGCAATGCGGTGAACCAGACACAGTAAAAAGATGATTTTAAGGATGCTTCTTATGAGTCAAACCTCTGTTATTTTGTTTTGAAAATAAAAATCCTTAGCAGAGTCGCCAGATTGTAGACATGCGAAATTCCACCTGTTTCGTTTTGGTTTGAAATTGATTTGGATCAAAGAAAAAGGTCTGTTGAAAACAGATACAGAGTCTTCACTTGGTCTTTAAGGAACCAAAAAACCTAGTTTTGACTCATCCAAATAGATAAAGGGCACCGGCCTTTCATAACCAAAGAACTTAGCTCGGGGTTTTGGTATGAGAGAGAGGAAGGAGCCTTTGTCATGACTAAATCACTCTCAACTCGCCCCATCTTTCAACGGCCTCAATTAGCATCCAAATAATCATCTTATACTATGTTTGGTTCGACAATTAATACTATGATAGTATACTACGTTACATAAGAATCTTGAAATGGAAGATCAAAAGATAAGATATCATTCATAAGATCTAAGCCAAATATCACACAATGCAAAGTGAAAGATCACGCAAACAAACCTAGGAAAAATAGTCTAATCACATATCAAGTAATCAAGGATTCCTCGTCTAAAAGGGGGTCATGAATTGTTCTTGAAACAAATAATCAAAGAATTCAAAATTATGCTTAGCAAACTAGAATGATGCATCTTAATCTTTGAGAAAAGAAGACCTCTCAATTATCGGGACAGATGAGAAAGGAAGATTAGATCGAGGGAAGTATGGACGTGTGAACAAATTCATTCCTTATAATCTTCTTAGATTAGGAGTCACAAAAATCCCAAATCTTGCATGGATGCAATGTATGGCCTTAGAATGTGCCAAGGTTGTAGTGTGTTTGTGCACATGAATTTTCTAAAGTGACTTAGAAGTCTAGAAGATGAATGAATGCATGGAGGATATCATCATGGGATATGTACAAATATGGTATGGACCGCTTCCTAAGATATGAACTAATTGGAAGCACATATAAGCATCAAATTAAAGAATGAATGTAAAAATATACTTGCTGTGAATAGTGGACAGAATAGTGAGTTGACCTTGTAGAAACTGAAAAGTGGGGTAAGAAATGTTTTCAATGCATGATTTTTTTATGGAGATCATCCTTATTGTGTCTAGAACACATACCAAAAATTCAATCTTCAATAACTATTACAGATTGATAGAAATCGTATGAACAAGAGAGGTTACTCAGAAACAGAGTTCGTATTGTCGACTGAAATGTTTAAAAATCTTAAAAAATTAAAACAAAAGATCTAAAGGCCCTATTACACCTAAAGTTCCCTAAGATAGTGAAGTTCAAGGAAAAAATGAGTTGGGACCACTCTCTTTGGAAAAGTTTTCAGGAAAACAAGTTGAAAGTGGACCTACCTGCTGTGACAGCAAAAACAGAATGTCTGGATGGAATGTTTGGGTCAAAATGGAACCATATCAAGTGTTTTCAAGCTAAGACAAAAATCTTGGATGTTCTATAATGAGTTAAGAAGACTTTCCAAGTGGTCTCATGATCATACCTTGATTATTGAGTTCTAGAGAAATCTTTGAACTCAGATCATTCACTGTTTTAAAGATTTTTGGTAAAACAAAGCTTATTTCTTGGAATCCAAATGTTGGGGGTTTTCAAGTGGTTTTGAGATAGGGGTTTTGAAAGCACATTTTCAACACAAAAAGGGGATTAAAACCACTTGGAACATCATCATCAAACTTATATCAAGAACTCCCAATATTACTTGCACAAACATAGTTTTGTTTGAGAATATGACTTCAAGAATACATATGAATGTATTGAAGTTAGAATCATCATCCATTAAACATGCCTTTGAGGTCAAGAGCTACTATCCATAAGGGGTTCACTCTCCTTAAACAACATGTCATATATATGATGATAAGCATATAAGTAATTAAAGAAAAATAAAAAAGAAATGAGTTAAGAAGAGATGAACATTAATGTAAACAAGCAAGTAATAGCAATCAATAGATGATAATCAATGTGATTTTAGACTTGTAGCTTGGTGTTTCACTTATAGATATTGACATTTGGACATGGAAGTAGCTTCCTAACTCAAGATTGCTCAAAAATGGTGGTTGGGAAAGACTTGAATGTGAAATATAAGAGGGGTAATGGAAGAAAATAAGATTGAAACTCACTTTCTTATAGAAAATCAGTGGGAGAAGCTCCCTTTCCTTCTTCTAAACTTATCTCTATCTCTCTTTCTCTCTACAACTTCTATGAACTTTGCACTTGGCCCCCCCAAAATGAAGAGCAAAGGGGAGTTAATATAGGCCAATTTGGGGTGGTTTTGTGATTTAGAAAGTGCTCCCATTGGTCTTAAACATTTGTGAACATAAAACTACATCATTTTGGTCTTCAATTATTCAATTTATACCCCAAAAATAAATTACAAAAATGGGTTCTGCGGGGGGTTGAGTGCCGCCGCGGCACTGCTCTTCAGATGCCAAGAAAATTACGTTTAGTCCGCCAGAGATTTTGGTATTAACGAAAAGGTCCTACTTTGTCCGAAATTCACAGAAAATGCATACGAACTCTAAATTGAGCTTGTGATATACCATTGGAAAGGTAATTGAGTCTACTTTTCATAAAAAAATAGTTTGGAGTTAGGTCACTTTGAAAAGTTTTGCGGTATTTGCGATAAAAGCCGATTTGATCGTGGTTTTCACCTTCAGAAATCCATAGTAAATTCGTTTTGAATTCATAAATTATGTGTTATATACTGTTGGAAAGCTGTTGATCTCTAGTATCCAAAAAATGTTTAAAAAATGACACGACGCTCTGGTTTTATAGTTAACTTTTATGTCAAATTGGTCAAACTTGGGGTCTCCAGGAAGTTCTGGGAACCTCTGGGAGCTCTCAAGAACTGAGCTTTTCATCTGATTTTATTTTAAAACTCATTTTAGTACTTTTCACATGATCTAGAATAATCTTGGAACTTTTTGACGAATTTGGTCAATTTTGGTCAAACTCTGGTCATACCTGCTTAAACTTGGGTCAAACCGGTCAATGGGGACTTTTCCGAGAATTCCGGGACTTCTGGGGGTCTCTGGGAGCTGATGATTTTATCTAGTTTTGCTTCAAAACTCATTTTTAGTACTTTTTATGACGTAGCGTGTTTTTAGAACTTTCGATCCAAATCTGGGAGTGTTTGGGCTTTCAGGGGTTGGTCATTCTGAGCATTTTGAGAGATAGAACTAACTTCCAAGAGTCCTTTTTGAGTCTTTTTCGATCATTGTGAACCACCAAGCTATGGGTCTTCTAACTCTGATAGCCGACAAAATGGGGTGTCTATACCAGTCGTATTACTTATTGAATTTTTGAAACATTCTCTTGCGTATCTTATTATGCTATCCTCCTATCAAAAAAGTTCTTGTATTGACCAATAGGTAATTGTGTTAATGCATTGGTACACAGGACTGTCATGCCCCGGAACCACCCAAATGATCCTAGGCCACTTGGCACGCCACCAAGGCTCGTTTCAAGTTATTAAAGTTCTAAGAAATAGGTTTAAAATAAGCTTTAACCAAAGAAGCTCAACCAACAATGATCATTTTCAAAAGTTTTAACCAACATACACCCACACAAGCCTTAAGAAAGTTCGCTTTCAAAAGTTTCTTTTAAGGTCCAAAGGAGTCCCAAGAGACCCTATTTAAGTAAAAAGTTTGAAAACCTTATATAACATCCCCAAATTACAAATTGGATTCAACATCAAACTTCAACCCATTTTAGAGCCAAACCAAAACATAAATATAAGCTTCCAATAAGAGTTTGAAATATTTTACGAAAAGTACTAATTATAGCCTTCAACAACCAAACTCAATGGGCAAACCTCCGAGTTCATTCGCCCCCAATCCAACCGTGCAAGGTACATAAAATACAATCTCATCCCAAAATCAACCAACATAATACGTCCCCCATATTACAAGAATTTAAGCCACTATCCTTTTGCTACACAAATTAACCCAAATAAATAACTGATTAAAACATTCCACCACTTTTATTTATTAAACATAAGTCTATTAAACAATAATTCAATTATAATTCCACGCCCCCAAATACTCACCAATTCCATTTCTTTTCTTTTGAGCTTCTCCTTGAACACCGACAATGGTTATTCAATAACCACTACAACATATAGCTATATGCTTGTGAATAACACTAATTATGCACATAGATAATAAACATGCTGATCTCGTCAGAATCAAGATATAAAGTATGCTTCACTTTCTAAGATTTGTAGTGCGGAAGTAAAGGTTGAGCCCACAGGGATTGGTTATTTTTATCCTTTAATTAAGAAAATCTAAATCTATTTAGTTATTGAAAATAGAAGTTTGATTGGTTGTTGATTTAATTCCTACTATTAACTAAACTATGAAATTCTGGAAATATGATTCTAAAATTAAACTAAGTGAATGAATGCAAGATTTAAAGTTGTTTTGATATGAGGGGATGAAATCTAGGATTACAAATCTACCACTAACTATGCATTGGGGGTCTAGACTTTCTACTTTAAGTTTTATGATTGGATAGTCACAATATATCGTAGCTACAAGCCCAATAGTATCAACAAGAGGATATCGCTAGTTTAATCTAAGGATAACTCATCTTAATTTGGTTCACATGAATTATCTACCTATAACTACGGCGTAGCACAACTCATCTTTCCTAAGCATGAATTATAAAAAATATAAACATCGTAACCATATAAACAATATTGCATGTAAATATTCCTATCAATCACAGAAATCAAGGAATATTGGGTTCAATAAACACAAGGAAGAATCTAAGACAAGAATAAATTCAAAGTACTCTTGATTATTATCATTAAAAATCCGATTATATATAAATAATTCTCAAATATATAATTACTATCCAATACATAAAATCCTAAAGTAAGAAAGCAAGAAATCCCCCTTTACATAGCTAGGGTTTCATTGAAACCCTAGAATGGAAGTTTAGTTGCGTATAATTTAGGAAAACATTGAGATGAAGTTGATTGTAGCCATCAGAAGCGTTTATACTAGATCTTCTCCTCTCCTTGCCTCCAAAGTTGATGTCTAATAAGGTGTGTAACCCTCCAATAGCTTTAGATTCATCTATATATAGTTATAGAGGGTTTAAGAGAGCTTTTGCAAACCTACTCTGACTAAAACTGCTATATTTTCCTTTCTGGACGTCATTAGGTAGTTTCGTTCTCATAGGAGTCTTCAGCACTTAAAAATACGTGCTTTCACTTCTTTGTATGATGGGAGGTCGCGCAAGCCGGCCGTGGGTGTGAGGTGGTAGATTGTCGTGCGAGCAGGCTGCTCGCGCGAGGTGGATTTTCTTGGTTCTTTCTTTTTGCCTTTTCTCCTTAATAAACCTGGAACTCGTGCTTTCTTTTAAATCTTGAAAGAAAATGGAAAACAAAGTAAAAATATACAAAATAGGATAAAAAGTTCTAATAAATGTGAATTAAGGCGTCTAATTAGAACTTGTTCTCTCCCGATCACACCCCAATCCTACATTTTGCTAGTCCTCTAGCAAAAAGAACAGAAAAATAAAACTACTAATAAAGATAAAGTTCCTACTCCATTTTCGCATGGATTGCGATTGCACTTAGCATGTGCAACAAGCTTTTAAACCTCTAGGTGTCCCTAGTCAGATGAGTGAAGTCTCGTGAGGGTTCTTATCAATAAGTCACCCACAACCATCTTTATTAACTTTTAAAAAGAAAATTTTTTATTTAAAACTTCATTATTTCAACATTCGCATACTTTCTTGATAAAACCAAATCTCAAGTAAAAACTTTAAATCATTGAGAGTAATATACTCGTATGTCCACCAAAATCATGACAATAATCCAAAAACATATATCGAGAGAATCAATAGAATATATCGAAGACCCGCATGTGTGTATGGTAATCAAGTGGATACATGATGATTATGAACTTGGAATATAACTCGAATAACTATCTAGCGATGCTTCAACTACAAATCTCATGTTGTTAATTACACTCTGAATAAGATCTCTCAGAAACATATGTAATCACTCGAATATATATATACGAGGGAGATAATCATATGTAAAAATAAATAAATCTCGCATATGACTCAGAACAACGTATGACACGATAGAAAGATAGTCTCACGAATAGATATTGATCGTCAAGTAAATATCATTACTGCCATGCTTTTATTCCCTTGTTCTATCGGTTCCATATTCAAATCATGCTTTCCTAGGATCAAATAGGACTTTACAAGGGTTACAATGTCAGTCAATGGGTTATAGCTAAGAAAAGAAGGGTAAAAGGGATTCAAAAAGTCCGTAAGTAGCTGTGATAGCCTTAACGCATAACACAAGGGCTTTTACTACAATGACTATTTATTTCTTCTACTACTACTTCATATATTTTTTCTTCTTTCTTTTTTTTTTTCTTTTTTTTTTCTTCGACATATACTTTTCTTTTATATCACTTCTCTTTTTCTATATTTTCTTTTACTACTCAATACACTACTTTATATTAGTCGTTTATTAGCCTGATTTCTTTATGATCGAAAAACTATTCTTCAACTACTATTGGACATGGGTAAGGTAATTTATATATATATATATATATATCTGCGAACTCCATATCGAAGTGGGTAGGATAATAGGTGAACAAAGAAATGGCTTACGTAGAGGCTCAAGGGGCTAATCGAAGGATATAAATTTATTTTAATGGGTCGGTCAAAGGCCAAAAAGGGCTTGTATAGAAAGACAACCTAATATCATTTCCTAAAGTCACATGATTCTTCAATGTTATGATATCAAAGGAAATAGATTTTTATTATTTATTATTTTTTTTGACGTGGTAATCACAATACTAACTCGACTTTCAATCAAAAGAAAGAAATATTGAGACTAATCAACGACATATTGCGCTTTGTCAAAGAGATTCAATAAAGTAATTTTAAAATCCTCAACAAAGATGAAAGGCTCTAAAGCACACCAGGTTTAGTCTCCACACTATTGCTATCTAGAAATCCAAGCTATATTACAATTCAACATAAACGTGCATCCATATGATTACGTTCCGTGCAAAAATAGATATGCAAGTTTAAGATATTAAACAATGATTCCAAGGTATATACTTTCAAGATATACCTTCAGAACTTCAGTAGACAATGAATTACATACTCTCTTAACATGAAGTCTCAAAGAAATCTAGTTAAACAAGAAAGAACTGAACGTTGAACAATATTAGAAATAATACTCCCTCTGTCCCATTTTGTATGTCCATCTTTCCTTTTTGAGATGACCCAAAATTGTCATCCACTTTCCTAAATTAGTATGCAAATTTTACTTAGTTTCCCAAACTACCCTTTCTTGTAATCAATACCAAAACAAAGCACAAAAAGAAAGTGTAATGATTATGGGCAATTGTGGAAAGTAGGTGTAGATTCTTTTTGTCCCCTTAAATAGTTGGATTCCCCAAGATGGACACATAAAATGGGACGAAGGGAGTATTAAGAAAACATACATTATTTATTATTACTAGTTCTAGAATTAAGTTTCTTTGGTTTTATTATTATTTTTACAGCGAATGAAAGGAATAACGAATAAACGAAATGAAAGCAACTGAAACTAAAATTGAATTCAAAAAATTCTTAACTACTAAAACTATTAACTACTATAAATAAATGAAAGAAAATAAAACACTACTCTTAAAATACAAAAATCCATATACTCCCCTAAACCAAGTCACCGCATGTCCCTATGCAAGTGGGAACATGACAATGACATGGATATATGCCTCAGTGAAGATAACATTTACTTCCACTCCGCAGAAAGCATCTGAAGGAGGTGGTACATCAGTGCGGATATACCAGTCAATCAACTCCCACTCTGGATGCTCAGTTGGATCAAATAGTGGCTCTATCTCCTCGTCCTCATCCTTAGTGATACCTAGTCCCAAATCTACCTCATCCTCCTTAGGACCAACAAAAGGTATGAAAATAGATGCTATGTCCTCGGAGACCAATCAGGATGACCCGGACATTGCCAAACAACATCTGGCACGTAATCAGGTTGGTCCCTATATGGATAGATAACCTTGGGTGAAGGGACAGTGGTTGTAATCGGCTCAACTGAATGATTAAGATCTACACTCGCGATAGCTCCCTCGTCATCCTCATCCTCATCGTCATCGATCGAGTAATCGGTCAAATTCGAAGAAGAAGAAGACTCAAAGAAGTCGGTGGGGCACCATAACCATCAAGAGTAGTGGGGTCATCGCCAAAGAGGTCATCCTCGTTCGAAGAATCAGAACAATAGAACTAGAAATGCGAGGACGGTGACGACACCAACTGGGACGACTGATTGGACTGTAAGGTTTGGCTACTCTAGGACTCAGCGAGGTGTCATCGGTGGATGAACTAGAGTCAGTATGATGACCAGACGTACTAGAGGACCTATCAGGTGAAGACGGTAGAGATAAAGGATGGTCCATAGTACTAGGATGAAAATAAGATCTGAGGATCGAGGTAAGCTATATGGATTGTTTGAAACTATAAACCTGAAATAATAAAATAAATCACACTGAAACCTTATTAGTTTTAGTTATCAGAATAAGAAACAAAATTAACATTATTGATTACCGAGAATGTGTAGCATGAATGAGTAAAATTTTAACTTATGCGACTTAGTTTGAATCTTAATGTTATTTTTGCATAACTTCCCCTAAACCTGAACCTTATTGATTCCTGGATAGTGCAATGGGGTTGGATTTGCTCTTTATTAATAATTTCTATTCAATTTGCACAAGTTAATAATTCAAAACAATATGCAAATTACTATGGAAGTGGAAGCATAAACAATAAGCATAAATGTTAACTATGCATCTAATAGAAGTTTTAGGAATATAATCAAACCACAAAGAAAGGAAAAAGGGTAGAAATAAAATAATACAAACCCAAATGAGAAAAAAAATGAAAAGAAAGACAAAAAATTAACTAGTCCGGTCGAAGCCAGGTAAATCTAGTCCTAATAACAAAATGAAAATAAAAATGAAAATGAAGCATAAAAGCATAAACATAAAATAATATACATGCCATTAGTATGATAATGTCTAATACCCTACCCACCAAATACAAACAAGAGAAAAAAATCTATCCAGTCATCCAACCGCACCCACCCTAGTCGTCATCGCCCTCCACTAACACCAGCTCCAACCCTGTACTACCCTGCATAGTATCACCATCACCATCTCCATCGCCATCGCTCCCATCACCCCCATCACCTTCATCGTCACTAGACTCCTCCTCCTCGCCAGCCTCCTCAGCAACCTGTTGCGCCGGTCATGGAAATGCCGATTGATAGGCCGCCTCTCCCTGGGTTATGATGACCTCCAGCTGATCGGGATGTGTAGCTAGAAATATGAGCACATATAGGACTAAATCCTGAGGGTCTCGCCGCGAAAGGAACACACATCGCCATAAGTCCAAGAATAGGGTATATCCTCTAGTGGAGGTGGACGATGTGCCTCTCACTCCCGACGTGCCTAGGCCTGGTCCCTAGCCCTCCTAACCTCCACATTTAAGTGATCCAGGCTCAACTTCCAATTGGCGAAAGTGAACTCCAGGATACGTCTGTCTATGGGCTCATTTGAAGGAATACAAAAGGCTTTGGACTGAAGGATCACCGTAATGGTCCGAGGGTAAGGCAAAATGAGTTTGGAACTGGCGGCATGGTCAATGGTATGGTTGGCAATACACATGCCCTCCATAATAACAAGGCCTGGGTGAAACCAATCATCGCGGTGGACAACGTGGAGGGCATGGTAAATCTCTTTGGTTCTCTCCTGTTCATGGCCGGGGGGTAAAGGTTGCGTTTAAAGACATGGTCGACAAACCACATCTGGCGGGGCATATGAGATCGATGTATAGTGTACCTCAAACTAGTGCGGCCACCGCACATATCCTGAGTGATATAGGTGAAGTGTTGTAGTTTGGAGAGAACGTTTAGTTTCAGGACCTGGTAGGAGTGGGAGGGCGTTGGCGATGTTATTGAGGTTTATTGTGATGTCGTGGCTATCGATAGTCGTACTAAGGTAAGCGTGTTGGCTCAAAGATTGTTTGTGGTACCTGAGGTTTTTGTAAAATAGGCGGACTATGCGGGGGTAGCTAATAAGGTCTGGGTGTAAAAAAAAGAGCGGTGGGGCCAGTTTACGAGTGATTAAGGTGTTATTGCCCTACCTCGCGTCAACATTAGACACGAAGAAATCAGCATCGATGGCAGTCTCGTAGTTAAGACCTCGGTTGGCATATTTGGGCGATAGGTCAATAGGGTTAGGGTCGCTCGGTGGAGGGTCGGTTTATTTTTCTTTTCCTTTTGATTTCTTTTATGGTGGTTGGGAACTGGAGGCAGATTTGACTATTCTTTTGGTCATGGTTTATAAGAGTGTGCTATGGTAAAAAAAAATTTGGAAATGTCTACTTTAAAAATTGGACAAGCCCAGAAAATTTAAAAGATACGAGATAGGGGTAAGGGAAAAAGGAAGGGTCACCTGCAAAGAGAGAAATCCCGAGAAGGGGTACAATCAATATAATATATTACTATTAAAATAAAATAGAGTCCTCAGGGTGACACCTAGCAACTATGAGAAGGGATTGCCCCCTTCTCACTCATCATCTCGACAAGGGCACACACATTGCGGTAAGTCACGGGGTACTTGCCGCGTGTTTAATGAATAATGAAAATAAATTCAATAGCATCTTAGTTGTCGGAATAACAATTGAGATGCCTATGTGATATTCATTAGTTAGTTTATGAAGTTTGAATGAGGCTCAATGTGGTTTTGAGTATTAAAGAATTTGAAAATCAGGCTTCATCTATATGTATGATTAGGGAGCTACAGAGATCAAAATTGTAATGCATGCATGTGATTGAATCTGAAACTCTAAAGTTTATACATATAAATTTACATGGATCAAAACTTGTTTAAAGAATTTCAGGATTTGAATCGTAAGGACACATTACAAAATAGACCCGCTGTGTGTGTAAACTGGAATGTTTACCGACAATGAACTCAACTAAACTGATTTTGTGCGGGGTCATGAATTAGTGTTATCGTAACTTAGCTTTTAAATTCGGCTTAGAATTTCAATGTTATCGAGATGTTAGAATGAACATTGTATAAGAACAATTTCTGTTACAGTTTAATTTTTGTTATGATTTAAATTGAACACACCCACAACTTCAGAAACTAATATCCATATGTGCATAGAAATCGTAGTTGAGGTTGTATATTCCTAACTACTATTAGGGCTTGTGGATTAAGTCAATGAAGCAACTCAGGTGTGTGTTTGTTAACAAAAAAAATATATATATATATATATATATATGTATGCATCTATAGAAATCCCCAATTCTCTTGACCATAGGTATAAATCAGTCAACTCATACAATTAGTAAGGGTTTAGTCTAACAAGCTAGAGCTGTAAAAGGATCAACGATTGATGATATTTAAATAAAAATTTCTAAACTTGTCTGCTTAAACGAGCAGAACTTCACAGTGTAGGTATGATTGACTATGTGTGGTCTAATATGTGAGGATCTGAATCCATACATATATGTATATATGTATAAACATATCTCCACATGTCTGGATATAAATCCGAATATGTAAACACTTATGGATATGCATACATGCGTAGATAAATGAAGCCCCAACTTAGAAGCCCTAAATATTTCAGTGTTGTCCAAATCGGGGTTAGGGTTTGTGAAAATTTATTATATGTTAAGAGATATATAGATATATATTTATATATATATATATACTCAGTGGGTGTAAAAATCCAGGTGTGTGTATGTGTGTGGGTTAAGCTTAAGGTTTCAAAAACCCCAAATTTCCACCTAAAAGTGATTAGTGTATGTGAGAGTGTAGATGTTCAGATCAGAGGGTAGGGTTTGGTGTGTATATAAGTATATATATACCTATATATCTAAATCTACATCTGTATATTTATATAAATAGAATTATACCTATGGATAGAGACAGGGAGACTGAGAGAGCAGATTTTGTAGATGGCAGCGCTGGCGTGTGGTGGTGGTTGGCTGGTCGACAATGAATGGTAGTGGTGTGGTGGTCAATGGAAGAAAGAGGGAGGGGAGAAAGAGTTATCGCGAGAGAAAGAGAGAGAGAGAGAGAGAGAGAGAGAGAGAGAGAGAGAGACAAAAAAAAGGATCTGCAAAAAAAAATTAGGGCTTGGCCCTATTTATAGATGGAATGGAACCTCCCGCGAGCGAGCCTCGCACGCACGAGTTCTTCCGTGAGGTGAAACTGAGAGATGATTTTAAGTACAAAAAGGAAAAGTTCTAAGGGATAAAGTCGCTTCAGTGGGCCGCTTGAGCGGCTAACTCGTGCGCGCGAGTTCAAGCGCGAGTAGATGCTGGGAATTCCTTTAATCAAATTCCAAAAATTTTCCTAAGGCACACATACGCGTTAGGGGGCCACTCGAACGAGGCCCTCGCGCGCACGAGTTTAGACGCGAGCAAAAGCTGAGGGCATATATAAGAAAATTTTGAAAAGTTTTGTCTAAGCGGAAAACTCGTGCGAGCGGCCTGTCGCGCGAGCAGGCCGCGCGGGCGATCTAGGCTTTTTTTTTTTCACTTTTTTCATTTATTTTCTTATATAGGGGTTTAAATGATCAAAATATCGTTTGTTCCTAAAACTCCTAAAAAGTGTACAAATTAAAGAAAAACTCTATAAATGCTTGGGTTGACTCCTAAGAAGCACTAAGTTTTACGTCGTTAGCTCGACTGATGAACGTGCTCAGTCAAAATTGATTGGATCTACAAGATCTATGGATTCAATTTCTCTTTCATTTGTTTCTTCAGACCGGTACAGCTTAAGCCGTTGCCCGTTTACCTTAAAAGATGCTCCGCCGTTTGTATCTTGTATTTCGATCGCTCCATGTGGAAACACCTGCGTTATTATGAATGGATCGTCCCATCAGGAACGTAGAATTTTTCCGAACGATCATTTTGCCATGAAAAGCTTTTGATCGTTCGTTGTATATCTTTGCATTCTCATACGCCTCTTTTCTCAATTCCTCAAGTTCTTGTATTTGAAGTTTACTGTGGCATTTGCTTTTATATCTTGGTTAAGAGATTTTACGGCCCAGTAGGATTTATGTTCAAGTTCCACCGGTAGGTGGCACGCTTTTCCAAAGACTAATCAGTATAGAGACATTCCAATAGGTGTTTTATAAGCTATTCGATATGCCCAAAGCGTATCGTTCAGTCGTTGCGACCAATCTTTGCGATCTGGATGCACCGTTTTTTCCAGTATACTTTATACTTCTCTATTTGAAACTTCAACATGGCCTTGGGTTTGAGGATGGTATGCGGTTCCTACCTTATGAGTGACCGAATATTTTTGAATGAGGCCCTCAAAATGACGATTACAGAAATGTTTTCTCCCGTCGCTTATAATAGCCCGTGGCATACCAAAACGACAGAATATATTATCTTTAAAACAAGAAACCACAACTTTATGGTCGTTGGTTCTCGTCGCCACTGCCTCCATCCACTTAGAAATATAGACGACTACGACTAGAATGTATTCAAAACCACAGGTCGACAGAAACAGACCCATAAAGTCGATGCCCCACACGTTAAATATTTCAATAACAAGGATCGAAGTAAGAGCCATTGCATCGCGATGGGATATATTACTTGTTTGTTGACAACGTATACATTTTAGACAAAATTCATGCTTGTCCTTAAACAGGGTGGGCCAATATAACCCACTTTAGAGGACTTAGCAGCCGTTCGACAGCAAAGTGACCTCCACATTCTAAAGAGTGACAAAAGTTTGAAATAGAGTTAAACTCGCTCTCCGAAACACAACGTCGTATATTTTGATAAGAACAGTGCTTAAATAAAAGTGGGTCGTCCCAATAATAATGTTTAATTTGTGAAAAGAAATGATCTTTATCTTGGCTAGACCAAGTGTGAAGGGTATATCCCGTAGCTAAGAAGTTTACAATGTCGTTGAGCCACAGACGTTTCATGGCGGCCAGAGCAAATTGTTGTTCGTTCAGAAACGAATCTTGGAGAGGGGTAATATTGTTAGACTCGACAAAGATTCGTGACAGGTGATAGAAAACAATATTTTCACAACCCTTTTTATCTCTTATTTCGTAATCAAACTCATGAAGGAGTAAGATCCAATAAATTAGACAACCTTTTGTTTCTTTCTTATTTAAAAGATGATGCAATGTGGCGTGATCAGTATAAACTATAACCTTTAACTCTACAAGATATGAACGGAACTTGTCAAGGGCAAACACGACTGCTAGCAATTCTTTTTCAGTAGTCGTATAGATTAATTGCGCATCATTAAGGGTTTTACTCGCATAATATATCACATGAGGAACCTTGTTAACTTTCTGGCCTAAGACGGTTCCAACGGCATAATCGGAAGCATCGTACATCAATTCAAATGGAAGTGACCAATCAGGGGATTGGAACACCGGAGCCCTGGAAAGTAGAGATCTTAACATTTCAAATGCCCTAAGACATTCATTATCAAAGACAAAAGGGACATCCTTCACGAGCAAATTTTACAAGGGTCTTGAAATCTTACTAAAATCTTTGATAAACCTTTGGTAAAAACCGACATGACCGAGAAATGAACGGATTTGACGAATGGAAGATGGTGGTGGAATGTAGCACCTTGAATTTCCTTGGAAATTCCACGTAGGAATGTTAGATTTAGTGATGTCACCATGGTACGGTTACAGAAGGTCCATTAGGAAGAACTCAGTTAGGAATCTCTAAATATGACCCTATAGTTAACGTCTTAACGGCATCAACAAAATGATATCCTAATCTAGTATTAAGAGTAGATAGTCGTAATCTTGATGTTTAAAACATTTATAATAAAATTAGGGTAAATTCAAAAACACCCCCTCAATTATGACTCATTTTTGACTCACTACCTTAAACTATTTTACTTGACGGATCAACTCCTTCAAGTATTACATTTTAACACTTTGACCCCTTCTGTTAGGTTTCCATCCAAGAAACTAACAGAAGTAGGTCATGTGACATTTATATGACAACTTTTATTATATTTCTTTCTGATTTTACCCTTTGTGGTGTTAAAAGAACTTTAAAATTGTTACTCCAGTGCTTTTTTACCATTTCCATCCCTCTCAAACATTCAAAACAACTCCACACACCACAATCCTCCATTGACACTGTCCCCGATCACCGGAGCAACAACCACAGCTCGATTAACACCTCGCTCTGTCTCTCTACCGACCAGTCTCACAAATTTAGGCTCACTGAAGTACTGGTATATATTTTCCTCAAAACATTAGATCTTGACTTCATGTGTTGGATCTGTTACCATTTTAATGCAGCAAGTTGAGAAGAAAAAAGAAGAGTCACAAGTTGTTTATGAAACTGTCGATATTGAATTAAGTTCCCTCATGTAGGAATAAATCAATTTCAAAATACAAACCAAACTTTGACTCACTCTCTCTCTAGCAATTTTACCCAAATTAAAACCCTCATTTGTTGATAACAAAGCCCTGAAATCAAATCGTATCACCATCAATGGGTTCACTCCTTCGCGATTGGATGGTGTATTGGGGCTGCTTGAATACAAAATCAGGGGTTTCATAGAGTGGATTGTGATTGTAGTGGTGGATTCTGGTTGTGGGTGGGGCAATGACAAAGGGTTTCGGAAAGAGGGGCGAGGGCATTTGGTGGTGGTGGATTTGGTTGTGATGGCGATAATTAACGGTGGCGAGATCGGGTTTCAATGGATTCTCATGTGAGGTTTGGCAGCAGCTGTAGACGAATGTTGGTGACACTTGACAGAGTGGGAGATGGGAAAGGGAAGACGAAGAAGACACAAGGGAAGAGGAGGAAGAAGACAATAGACATACACATGGGTAAATTGGTCATTTTACAATGTCAGTCAACGGTGTTAGTCCAGATTTTAGTCCAGATAGATGAGGGGGTGAGTTTGTTCCCTTTTTTAGTTAAGGGGGTATTAGTGAAAACGGGTTATAGTTGAAGGGGTGTTCATGTAATTTACCCATAAAATTATAGACAGATTCTTGTACTTAGACCTGTACACAGCCCCGTACACACACACACACACTCACTAGCAATCACGTTTATATTTTGCAGTTGGGCACGTGAGCCTAGGCACTTGTGCACACTAGGGTACTCAACCCAAGAGTGGGCCCCACCCACTGCCATGTGGCAGCCATGCACATGCACTCTACCACATTGTGCCCTCTATAATCTACCCTTGGACACACACACAAGCATACACATACCCGTACATTTGGTGCACCCGTTTCATGGGATAAACAATCCCCCTCACCCCCCTATATAAAGACCATCACCCCCTCATTTGACCCTCCCTTCCAGCCATAATCTGTCTATGCAGATTATTTATAGAGAGAGAAACCGAGAGGGGAAGAGAGAGCTTGGGAAGGACATCAAAACTCACCCACTCACAAACATTGTTTACACTCACTCTCTCCCCACCTCTGCATTCCCCCTCACTGACCAATCCCTCTCAGCACACATACACACACACAAGTAGAGAAATAGAGGAGAAGAAGAGGCAGACTGAAGGATAAGAAGGAAGAAGAGGAAGATTAGAGAAGAAGAAGGCTGAACTAAGATCACCTGAGGTAACTCCCTAGGGCCACATGCAAGCAGGCAAACAGAGCCTAAGGCTCTCTGTGAGCTCCGGTGGCCATTGAAGCTCCATAATGGAGCTTGATTTTGAAACTACGACCAAGGCCCTTTTTTATTGCACCAAACAGACCCCAACGAACCCAGATAAACCCCCTTGTAGCAGGTTTTGATTTGGGGAACATTTGAATGGCCATGCAGGCCATTATTCTTGTTATTGATCAAAAGCGATAATGGACTGGTTTAGGTAGTAAACGAGAAAACTAGGTCTTCATCATAGAGTATATTGTAGAGGAGGCCAGGACGATTCGAATGGCGTTAGTCTCGTCCATTTTGATGGAGAGAGCAGAGAGATATGGCCATTAGAAGTATCTCCGACGAATCGCAGGTCACCGGCGGCGAGCAGCTTGCTGGAGAAGAAAAAGGGAATTCGGATTATAACACCCAGGTTTGGTCCGGGTCGGGTTTAGGTTAGAATCGGGTTTGTTGTGTCTAGAAGTGGTAAGGGTCATGGGTTGTGGTCGTGTATGAAAACCCATGGGTTCTTTAAATAGGATGCGATCGTTTTGACGTCGGGTTGAGTTCAGGTCGGGTTTGGGTAGTTGGGGCGTGTTGTGTTGTGTCTGGGAATGGTTTAGTGTTTGGGTTAATGGGTAGGACTAGTTTGTGAGTAGAAGTGGGTCTCAGGTTCGGGTTGGTTTAACCCGAATGGGTTTTTGGTTTGGGTTTGGTTGTAAGTATAAGTGGGTAGTCCATTTAGTTAGGCTCGGTTCGGGTAAACCCATTGGGTTATCCTATTATTATTATTATTATGATTATTATTATTTACTTAATAATAGATTAAATAGTTTTAATTATTATAAAATGCTTTATAAATGTAACATTAATGTTTTAAATTATAGAATATTATTATATAGTATTCCCTATATTTTGGAAAATAATTATATTATAATATTAATATACTTATCATTTACTTATTATTATATGAGTATAATATATGATTTTCAAGGGTATTTAAATAGATAATAAATACCTATGTGCATTAATAAATTCCAAAAAATTTGGGGATCGTCCCTAATGCTATTCTATGATACCTCAAGATTTTATAAAGCTATAATATTATATATTAGTATTTTTAATAATTAATAAGGAGCTATTTTACGTGTATATTAATTATTAAAATACTAAACGAACTCCAAAAATTATGAAATAAATACTGGTAGTGTATTTTAATATCTAGAATTTATTAAAAATACTTCTAAGTATTGATTTCTCAGTATAATTATAATTATGTATTTAAATAACTTTTTAGGGTATTTTCTAATATATATTATCTTCAATAATTCATAATAAATAATCTATGACTCCGAAAAATACGCGGTCAGTTCCTAGAGTCTTAGAATAATGCCTAGAACATTCTCCTGAAATTTGGTGATCTTTCGACTCAGTCGAAAATACAACCTATCTTTTAGGGGCCGCATTAGTGTAGTAAGCCCTACATATTACCTCGTAAAATACGACGGACTCCGATTTGAGTCTAGTCAATGGCGTTAGACTTAGAATGACACGTAGATCACTACCTTGAGGCTTATAATCTCATTTGGTAAAATTACCATTTTGCCCCCGTAGTTGCACTCACTATTTATTGTTGTTTCTCCCGTTTATTGTTGTAGAACTTGACGTTTATCTGCTTTCTGAGGATCGGCGACTCGAGGTGAGTTTTCTAACCTCACTCTAATCCTAATTAGATTAATATAAGATGTTTGAAAGCTATCTGTATGATGTTTTGTATAAGTAATATATTGATTTAAGATGCTACATGTATTCCAATAATTGTATGGCTATGCAAAGCATGTTATGGTAGTGCTATCACATACGTGAGCATGTTAAGGGTTTTATCTATATGATTATTGGTATCAAATCCATGTTCTATATGTTACGTTTCTGCTGCTATCTGTTAAATGCACGTTTTATGATGTTGTTGACTGGAATAGACAACGCATGCTATGTTAATAATAAAGAGGAATAAAAGTAGATTTGCATGTGAGTATTGATAGTGGACACATATGCATTTCATAACATGTGTCAGTATGCGTTGTGTGAGAGAAAGAAGTGTTTGATGAGGATGTGAATATTGGATCCGATGGATCAACGGCTGAATGGTGGGTTAGGGTTCCTAGTGCGCCTCTCGCCGTTGAAGACGTCCGGTGATGCGCATACGTGGTTGAAGACGTCCCATGTATCGTTGAAAACGTCCAGCTAGTGCTCTAATATACTCCTCAGCTGTGTAGATGACCGGTGAGAGCATACACATGGTTGAAGACGTCCCATGTGCCAGTTCTATTGTTTACAGATAGTGTGTATCGTGAAGACGTTCGGCGGCCTATCAAGGGAATAAGTATGAATCGGCTGTTATAGCATGTTATCATCCTTGATGTATCGCGTGTTGTCAAGTGGATGAGAAAGAGAAAGTGAATGATGAAATTGAATTGATGAGTAAAATGGTTTGGTTCGAAATGATTTGGTTTTGGAAAGTTTTGGCTTTAAAATGAAATGGTTTTGAAAAGTATCTGTTTTGACAAGCAAGTGTCTTTGAAAAGAGTTGGGAGTAAGTCGCATCGGTCATGCATTTGCACGCACGAGGATAAAATAAGGAGAATGCATTCTATAATGTTATGTTTATCTGTCTACCTGTTTGGTTCAGACCTCTGCTATGCTTGTGGTGAGAATGCGTCTTTTGATAAGAGATTAACCATATCCTAAGATACTAAACTATGATGTGAGTCGAGAGATGCTTTATATATATTGATTATTATGCGGTTGAGACTCTCACTCAGCCTTGTTCCAAGGCTAATGGCATGTTATGCCCTGGGCATTCCTATGCTTTGGGCATTCCTATGCCCAGAGTGTTGCAGGTTTGGAGATAGATAGAAGAGTTCAGGATGCAGTGCCGTGGAACTAAGGAGGATAAAGCCTTGCTGAAGATCTGATAGATAGTTTCTCCTATTGTTTTTAAGCTTATGTAAATTGTTTAGTATGGCCTCTTGTATTAGGATTGATGTTATTGTAACTCTTGTTTAATTTCCGCCGCTGTAATTATACTCTGATAAGTTTAAGTCATGCTTATATTTTAGCATTTCTCTTATGATTGCATGGTGTGGAGTTAGAAGGACAGGACGATTAACAAACTAGTCACGTATCCATAGACCCATAAAGGAAATTTTAATTTTCCCTATTTTTGGCTTACTCCAGGGCGTGACATGGAAGTTTGTCAATTAACTCAATTTTTGCTTTATCGACTTCTATACCCCGTTTTGATACAACATGACCTAACAGTATTCCTTCTTGAACCATAAAATATCTCTTCTCCCAACTCAAAACCAAATTCACTTCCGCATAATGGGCGAGGACTTTCATAAGGTTTTGAAGACACTCGTCAAGTGTGGGACCAAAAATTGAGAAATCGTCCATAAACACCTCTAAAAAGTTTTCAACCATGTCTGAGAAAATTGCAATCATACACCAATGAAAAGTGGCCGGTGCATTGCACAAACCAACCGGCATACGACGATAAGCAAAGGTGCCAAAAGGACATGTAAACGTTGTTTTCTCTTGGTCGTCAGGATAGACAGGTACTTGGTTATAACCAGAGTATCCATCTAGAAAATAATAAAAGCTTTGACCTAATAGACATTCCAATATTTCATCGATGAATAGAAGAGGGAAATGATCCTTACGAGTCATAGTATTAAGTTTACGATAGTCAATGCATACCTGCCAACCTAGTAGTTTGGCGGGTGGATATAAGGATGCCTTTTTCGTTTAGTACAACCGTAATGCCCGATTTCTTTGGAACAACCTACGTGGGGCTGACCCAATTACTATCGGAGATCGGATAAATAATACCTGCATCTAAGAGTTTAATGACCTCTTTCATGACTACCTCCTTCATATTAGGATTAAGACGTCGTTGCATTTCTCTAGATGGTTTACCATTTTCTTCTAAGTTAATTCAATGCATGCAAATAGACAGATCAATCCCTTTTAAATCGGCTACCGTCCACCCTATCCATTTCTTATGATTTCCTAGGACCTGTAATAGTTGTACTTCTTGAATCATAGTTAAATTTGATGCAATTATGACTAGGAGTGTCGTGTTAGGTCCTAGAAATGCATATTTCAGAGAAGTCAGTAACAGTTTAAGTTCAAGTGTCGAGGGGCACTTGATTGATGGTAATGCAGGTTCATGCGCGAGAGGTGGTAGGGCCTCTATCTTGAGCATCCATGGAAGGACAGTAGTCGTGTTCACTAATTCCAATAAATTATTCAATTATTCGATATTTGTATCAATGCTAAAGTCATTAAAATTAAAATGAGACAAACACGCTTTCAAGGCTTCTTTAGTTAATATAAATGGAGCCGTCTCTTCTACCAATTCGTCAATTAAATCTATTGCGTAACAATCTGCTTCCTCATCATCTCTATAAGGTTGATTCGATGCGTTAAATATATCAAGACGAACGGTCATATTTCCAAATGTTATATCCATTACCCCAGTCCTATAGTTAATAATTGAATTGGCTGTAGCCAAGAAAGGATGTCCTAGGATAACTGGGACATGTTACTAACATCAAGGACTGGTTCAGTGTCTAGCACAATGAAATCGACTAGGTGATACCATCTATCCACCTTTACTAACACATCCTCTATCACCCCATGTGGTACTTTAATTGAACGATCCACTAGTTGTAAGGTAGCAGAGGTTGGTTTTAAGTCTCCTATTCGTATACTGAATAAGGTAATAGATTCACACTCGCTCCAAGGTCAAGAAGGGCCCGGTGGATATATTTATCACCTATATGACACACGATTGTAGGTGTACCCTGGTCTATGTATTTGAGTATGTTGTGTTGAAACATAGAGCTAACCTTCTCCGTTAAAAAGACTTTAGATAAATGATTTTGAGACTTCCTCTTTTGAGTACACAAGTCTTTTAGAAATTTAGCATATGGAAGTATTTTCTTAATGACATCGAGCAGTGGGATATTAATTTTCACTTCCTTTAATGTCTCTAGAATATCCTCCGGTCGTGTTCCCTTCTTTGAGAAGTGAGATGGGACGTCCACGCTTGGAGGAAACGGCATCCTAAGCACGTAATTCGATAGGTTTGTTGCTTTTGACATATTAGGTACCGAAGGAGTAGAGTCCTTCGTGACTGTATTATCATTCCCATCTTGCTCTTTACTAATTTGTTTTCCCTTATCTTTTCTAGGTTCGGGAGGAGGTACGACCTCTTTCGGACGCTCAGTTGTCCTTGTTGACACCGTATTCAAATTGGTCGCTTGTCGTACCAACCTCATATTGCCCTTTCGGGTTTTCAACCGGTTGACTCGGTAACTTCCCTTCATTTTGACGATTTAATGTATTAGCTAGATGTCCCATTTGGGATTCTAACTTAGAAATAGATTGCATATGGGAGTTAACGAGTTGAGACTGCGATTGTGATTGGGCCTCTAGGTTTTTCAAAGATGCCAACACACTTTCTTCAAAAGATTTATCCCTTGGGGCATTAGCACGGAAGGGAGGCTGGTGGTATTGATTAGGTCGAGGCCTATATGCATTTGGAAAGTTTGTCGTCTCAGGTTTTGCATACGGTCCTTCACTATTAGATTTCCATGAGAGGTTTGGGTGAGGTCTCCATGTCGTGTCTAGTTTATAACCAGCGGGGTTATAATTGGGTCTTTGGAACTGTTGAGCAGCATTGATATGTTGTTCTACAAATTCCAAAAATTGTGAAGCAGACGGACATGCAGTGTAGAATGAGACGGATCAGAGCATAACTGATATATTTTGGCAGGAGTAGGTGGGCCCTGCATATGGTCCATTATCATGAGTTGGTCCATTTTCCTATTTAATTCTTGAATTTCATATGAATGGTCGGACTCAACTTTAGCCTCTCTTTTTGGTTGTGGTGGAAGATAGCCCTTGGGGCGTACGGACACAACTTGGTGCATTGAGTTTTCACTTAAGGTTTATAATATCTTCCAAGCTTCATCAGCACTTTTGTGGAGGAATGTCCCCGCACAAACATCATCAACTGTGTTGCAAACAGCAGGCACAAGCCCTTCGTAGATAACCTGCACTAATTGCCATTGAGGTATCTGATGATGAGGGCAAGAGCGCAGAAGTTCCTTAAATTGTTCCCATGTATCATAAAGAGTTGCACCATCTTGTATCATGAAATTCGTTATAGATTATCTAATTTGATTTGTGCGAGTGATGGGAAAAAACTTTTGTAGGAACGCCGTATGCAAACCATCCCATGTTCTTATAGAGTATGGCTCCAAAGATTGGAACCAATACTTTGCTTTATCTTTAAGGAAAAAGAGAAAAGACGTAATTTTAGCTCATCATCTATTAAGGTTTGAATTTTTAGTGTAGCACAGATATCCTGAAATTTACCCAAATGATGGTAGGGATCTTCCTTAGCGCGACTGTGAAATGACAGAAGTAGTGTAATGGTCGATGACTTAATCTCAATGTGAGATGCTGTCACTTCCGATAATTCTACGCACGACGGTGGCGTATAAGCGGTGGGAGTAAAATAATCTTTTAGGGGTGGAGGTGGAGCTATGTTAGGGTTGCCTCCATTATTTTGATTATTTCCATTATTCCCGTTATTTCCAAAATTAGCCATTGGAATAGGTTCGGTTTTAGTAGTTCTAGTTTTCCTTAGATGTTTAAGAGTACTTCGAATTTCAGACTCAAACAAAGATGATGGTTGAGGTGTGGATTCATCGTCTAGCATCAACCGAGCTCTAAGAAGCTTGGGTTGAAGACCTAAGGGCTCTAAGGGTATGTTCAAGTTCAAGATTAAGCGGATGTAATTTAGGTTTACTCGAACGGGTACCAAACATAAACTAAAGAACTGACACTACTATGAAGACTGACTCAAACAAATAAGAAAATAAACTACGCAATTAATCAAGCACACAAGCACACAATACTATTATGATGCATGTAATTATCCTGTTATGCAGTGATTCGCGTCAAAGCCTAGTGCCCCGGGTTTCCTAGGTAATGCAGTGCTCACTTCACACCTACCCTAATGCAAGTAATGTGTCTCAGCGCCCTGACTTACAGTGCTTTGATGCAAAATTTAAAACAACGAGTTTACTTGATATTTTAAATTGATTGCAATTTTTTTTCAGGTTCACGTAAGCTCCGTTGACGTGCACTGCTGCTCCACTCGAACTTGCTAGAATTGGATGACTTGTAAGCTGCAAAAACACAGATAATTTTAGCGACTCGAAAATTAAACTAGAAATAAAGGAAATAAAATCTAAGCTAATATTTACTAACTATCTAAATTAAGATTATAAAAATTAATGGCAAAAATATCTCAATCCCCGGCAACGGGGCCAAAAATTGATCTTGCTAGAATCAAGATATAAAGAATGCTTCACTTTCTAAGATTTGCAGTGCAGAAGTAAAGGTTGAACCCATAGGGATTGGTTATTTTTATCCTTTCATTAAAAAAACCTAAATCTATTTAGTTATTGAAAACATAAGTTTGATTGGTTTTTGATTTAATTCCTACTATTAACTAAACTATGAAATTCTGGAAATAAGATTCTAAAATTAAACTAAGTGAATGAATGCAAGATCTAAAGTTGTTTTGATATGAGTGGATAAAATCTAGGATTACAAATCCACCACTAACTATGCATCATGGGTCTAGACTTTCTACTTTAAGTTTTATGATTGGATAGTCACGATCTATCGTAGCTACAAGCCTAATAGTATCAACAAGAGGATATCGCTAGTTTAACCTAAGCATAACTTATCTTCGGTTCACATAAATTATCTACCTATAACTAGGGTGTAGCATAACTCATCTTTCCTAAGCATGAATTATAAAAGATATAAACATTGCAACCACATAACTACTAATGTATGTAAATATTCCTATCAATCACAAAAATCAAGGAATATTGGGTTCAATAAGCATAAGGAAGAATCTAAGATAAGAATAAATCCAAAGTACTCTTGATTATTATCATTAAAAATCAGATTATATTTAGATAATCCTCAAACATACAATTACTATCCAATACATAAAATCCTAAAGTAAGAAAGCAAGAAATCCCCCTTTACACAGCTAGGGTTTCATTGAAACCCTAGCTGTGTAAAGGGGGATGGAATGGAAAGTTTAGTTGCGCATAATTGAGGAAAACATTGAGATGAAGTTGATTGTAGCCATCAGAAACCTTCACACTAGATCTTCTCCTTTACTTGCCTCCAAAGTTGGTCTAATAAGGTGTGTAACCCTCCAATAGCTTTAGATTTATCTATATATAGTTATCAAGGGTTTGGGAGAGCTTTTGCAAAGTTACTCTGACTAAAACTGCTATATTTTCCTTTTTGGACATCAGTAGACAGTTTTGTTCGCGTAGTGGTCTTCAGCAATTAAAAATACGCGTTTTCACTTCTTTGTACGGATCGCGTGAGCGGGACGCACGAGCGAGATAGCAGATTGTCGCATGAGCGGGCCGCTTGTGCGAGGTGGATTTTCTAGGTTTTTTCTTTCTGCTTTTTCTCCTTAATAAACCTGGAAGTCTTGCTTTCTTCTACATCCTGACAAAAAATGGAAAATAAAGTAAAAATATACAAAAACATGATAAAAAGTGTTAACAAATGTGAATTAAAGCGTGTAATTAGGACTTGTTCTCTCTTGATCACATGCCCAATTCCATCTCATTACAACCAACTATAGTCTCCAGCAATTATTAGTTCACTTCTACCACTACCAACTAGCCCGTGGCTCCACTTCCTAAGCCCACGTGACCTAGCCATGACCCACGCCTCTACACGTGTGGCCCCATAGGCCTCTGGTGGTCGTGGTCGTCAGCACATCGATTACCTCATGGTGGTATATATAGAACTAGCAATTCCATTGACCCAAATCAGCAACTCAACATGCTCACATAATTCATTACACTATGCTTTCACAATCAAATTGAGCCTAATTTAACCACATGAATTTTGCCCATTAATAAACTAAAAAGCTTTATTAAGCCAATTTAACATGCTTTTACATCCCAAATGAACTCAAATATGGAACCATACACATATCATAATTAATGTCACTCACCTTTTGGATTTTCGCTCCTATACGCAGAATTAAGACCGTAGTAAGTTTTGGGTACAATTCCTATACAAAATTTACAACTTGTAAGCTAAGCCTCTGAATTAGGTTGCAGAAAAATTGTCTCAGAAATCAATAAGAATGGTACCTACGCAATAGACTCACCTCTAGGAGTCCAAATATGTAGCCTGTTTTGAAAACCAATGTCAAACGGTTTGTCATTTGGTGTCGAGAGTGTCAGCGAGATTCCGTCAAAATTTCTGTTGATATATCTCTTCCTACTGTAATGACTAAGAATGAAGATGATGGTTGTTACTCATCCTAATAGGTGTCAACCAACATGCACCTCAACCACTTTATGATTTTATTATAGCCTCCCCAAAGTTTCATAAGTTTTGCATTTATATCCCTGCTAGTTGTGAAACTTATTAAAACTATCCCAAACTTAAATGAGTGTTTGTCTATGTCATGTATGTGTCTCATAAGTGGTCCCACATAATATTATAAAATTATTAATTAACCTAATAATTATGTAACGTGTCCAATTTGCACTTACAAATGTACCCAAAACTGACCACAATAGTGGTCTCTAACAATTGACATATTATTAAAATAATAAAATATTAATATCACATAAGCCTTAATAAACATTTAGGCACATAATAATATTCTCATCACTGTCCCATTACAAATGGAACATCTCAACACATGTCCCAATTTGAGACTGTCACTTTGGCCACATCTGGCTTCCCACTAGACACCCATAATCAACTTAGTGGGTCAAAGCCCATATCTCACATATACTCAGATCGTCATTAAATAATTAATAATGTATGCTAAATATGATTAAAATAATTCATAGGAGCGAGTGTTACAAGGTCATAGATGGCTCACGACACTAGAGGAGCGAGGAACCGTAATGGAGCAAAACCAGTCACTCCTATTCGGAATGAGGTGGATCTAACTGGATTGCTGGAGGCATTAGTAGGAAGAATTGAGAGAGCTTCAGCCATAGTAGGGAATATGGAGAACCGTGGAAATAATAACAGGAGCAACAATAACAACCAGAACAATCAGTGTGCACTTCATGTACAAATCGAAGACCGATTGTTGGAGAGATACCATACCCTTTGCTTAAAAAAGTTTGATGGTGAAACCGATCCGTAGAAAGCATAACAATGCTTATGAGAGATGGAAACCATTTTCAACACAGTTGGATGCAACGACACTGAGAAACAAAGATTGACCACATTCCAACTCACCTACTCAGCAATAGAGTGGTGGTGTACCGAGAAAACAACTATCAGAGCTGAGGCCACTAGAAGGATGACGTGGGACACCTTTAGGGAGAACTTTTTAGAGAAGTGCTTTCCCAAAGATGAAAAAGAAGAAAGGGAGAAAGAATTCATCAGTCTGGTTCAGGGTAATAGGACGATTCGAGAATATACCACACAGTTTGACCAATTATCTTGCTTTACCACGCATACGGTGGATACCCATAAAAGAAAGTGAAGAAGTACCATTGAGGGCTGAACCCCTACCTCAGGCATATGACGATGACACAACTAGATCAACCCTTTGAATCAATGGTTCGTTTAGCCTCAAGATTAGAAAAGGCGACGGTTGTCAAGGACCAAGATAACCTATGATTTGACCACCCCCAAGATTCACTCTAGGATCGAGACCCCTAGTACCTTATCAGGGAATCAAGCACACATGGACTTGAGAGAGAAAACCCTAGAATGCTTATAAAAAACCTTAACAAACTTGACCAGCAGTACCCCGATTCCTGCTACATCGGAACAGAGCACCAGCCCCAGCAGGAGACCCTGCAGTACCCCTAGCTGCCCTAATAGAAATCAGAGAGACTGTTTCAACTGCGATATACCTGCCATTATGCTAAAGACTGTCGTACTCCCATGGCTTATAGTTAGGATAAGATTGTTTGTTATAATTATGGTGAGAAAGGCCACTTGAGCTGAGATTGTAAGGCACCTCACCAAGGATACTATGGACCTGCCACTCAAGGTCAATGTGCTCATACCCGTTTGAATACAATCATCCTAAAAGTAACAGGTTTCGATGCTGAGGCATAGTAGAATCTAGAAGGTACACCCACATTCTTCAATAATAGAGTTAAAGCCTTATTTGATACTGGTGCATCGAATTACTTTATTGCTAGTAGAACTGTTCAAGATTTGGGTTTAGTACCTTAGACCCTTTCTGTAGCTTTAAATGTCATATCCCCATTGGGATTGTCAATCAGATTAGGTAAAATATGCAAGAATCACCCTGTGAATCTAGAAGATAGAAACCTGCTAGTAGATTTGGTAGTCTTATCAATGAGAGAGTTCGACATTAATTTAGGAATTAACTGGTTGACTAAGTATCATGCCAACTTGGACTGTGTTAGTAAGTCAATTACCTTCTCGATACCTAAAAGTCAACCCTTTCATTTTTAGTGTAACCCATCGAGAGATGCTTTTCTCACTAGCCACTTATCTACCATCAAGGGCACTAGTTCAGAGATTACTATCGCTGAGATTCTTGTGGTATGAGAATTCGAGGATGTGTTTAGGGATGTCTCAAGATTACCACCTAAGTGTGAAATAGAATTTTGCATAGAATTAGTACCTGGAACCACCCTAATATTAAAGATTCTATATCAAATGGCACTAATAGAGATGCAAGAATTGAAAAGCAGATACAAGAGTTAGAAGATTTGGAATTTGTTCATCCTAGCACATCACCGTGGGGAGCACCAATGTTGTTTGTGAAGAAGAAGAAAAATGGAACATTTTGACTCTTTATAGACTATAGGGAGTTAAATAAGGTTAACATCAAGAACGAGTACCCACTACCGAGGATCGACTATTTATTTGATTAGCTTCAAGAAGAAACAATGTTTTTGAACATTGATTTAAGATTAGGTTACCATCACTTATTGGTTAGATCGAGAGATGTGCCAAAGACTACATTCAGAACCAGATATGGACATTACGAATTTCTTGTGATGCCATTTGGGTTAACAATGCCCCAGTTGTGTTCATGGATTTAATGAATAGGGTATTCAGGCCCTACTTGGATTAGTTTATTATTATCTTCATCAACGATATCTTAATCTATTCCAAGACCAAAGAAAAATATGAGAAGAACATAAATATTGCATTCTAGATGCTCAATGATAACCATTTGTATGCAAAGTTCAATAAGTGTGAGTTTTGGCTCAACAAAATCAAGTTTCTGGGACATGTCATTTCTCAGGATGTAGCTTCCATTGATACTTCAAAGAAAGACATAGTGATTGATTGGAAGAGACCGAGTAATGCTTTAGAAGTTAGGAGTTTTCTTGGTTTGGCTCGCTATTATCGAAGATTCGTAGAGGGTTTTTCTAAAATCGCAGCCCATTGACTGGTCTTATGAAGAAGAATTTGAAATTCAAGTAGAAGAATAAGCATGAACACACATTCTAGGAGTTAAAAGAATGATTGATTTTAGCGCCCGTGCTTGTAATTCCAAAGAGAGGCGAGAAATACACCATCTATAGTGATGCTTTGCATCAAGGATTAGGGTGTGTGCTTATATAATATGGGAAGGTTATAGCGTATGGGTCAAGATAGCTGAAGCCTTATGAGTTAAGTTATCCTACGCATGATCTAGAGTTAGCTGCAATTGTAGTCACATTGAAAATTTGGAGACATTACCTCTTTGGAGAGCAGTTTAATTTATTTTTCTAACCATAAGAGCTTGAGGTATTTGTTTTCATAGAAGGAATGAAATATGAGATAGAGGAGGTGGATGGAACTATTAAAGGATTACAACTTTAATTTCCAAGACCATCATGGTAAGGTAAATGTAGTTACAGATGCATTGAGCTGTAAACCTCACGGGATAATTGCTTTCCTTATGATTTGGGAATGAAGAGCATTAGAGACCATAGCAAAATTCAACCTTCAACCCACACAGTCAGAGGAAGGATGACATTTTGGGTGTCTTGTAGTATAGCCAACACTCATTAGTTGCATTCTAGAAGCTCAGCAGAAAGATGAAGAGTTGAAGAAGTGTTAGCCAAAGTTTTGGAAAAAGAACCTGAAGAATGGAGTATTGGATCAAAAGAGGATTTAGATGCAGAGGTTGACTTGTTGTACCCAATGTGGGAAATCTCAAATAGATATATTGGATGAGGCACACAAGTCTAGATTAACTGTCCACCTAGGAGGTATGAAAATGTACAAGGATCTGAAGAGAAACTTTTGGTGGGAAGGAATGAAAACAGAGGAGGTTGAACATGTATCCAAGTGTTTTATGTGTTAACAGGTCAAAGCAGAGCATAAGAATCCGTCTAGACTCCTACAACTACTGCCCATTTTGGAATGGAAGTAGGAACATGTTACCGTGTACTTCATGGTCGGATTGCAGAGATTATAGTAGAACCATGATGCCATTTGGGTAGTAGTAGATCAATTGACAAAGTATGCTCATTTTATAGCTTACAACATGACATATCCAGTGGAGAAGTTGAGTCAGATGTACTTACAACAAGTAATCAGACTTCATAGTGTTTCTAGTCTCGATAGTGTCAAATCGTGATTAGAGGTTCACCTCAAGATTTTGGGAAAGTCATCAAGCAGCTATGGGATTTTCTTTGAGATTGAGTTTCACTTTTCATCTATAGACGGATGGACAGACCGAGTGAACTAACAAAGTTATAGAAGATAAGCTCCAAGTATGTGTGATTGACTTTGAGAGTTCGTGGGAAACCCACTTACCCTTAATCGAGTTTGCCTACAGCATTAGCAATCACTCGAACATAGGGATAGCACCATTTAAAGTGTTGTATGGGAGACCATGATTTTCACTGCTATGTTAGGCTGAAGTCAGAGATGGTAAACTTCTTAGACTGGATATGGTTTGAGAGATAAGCGAGAATATTAGCATTATTAGAGACAAGATAAAGGCCACCTAGAGTAGACAGAAGAGTTATGCAGACAAGCATCGGAAGGACGTGGAGTTCAGTGTGGAAGATTATGTGTTTTCAAAGTATCCCCAATACGAGGAGTAGTCAGGTTTGGTTAGAAAAAGAGAAAATTGTTGCCTCTCTACATCAGACCTTTTAAAATCCTGGATCGTGTTGGAAAAGTTTCCTACCGACTCGCATTGCCGCCAAGAATGTCTGGAATACACAACGTCTTTTACATAAGTATATTAAGTAAGTATGTTCACGGTTCTGCGCTAGCGTTTGACTTTAAGGATATCAAAGTGTATGAAAACATATCATATCATGAGAGGCCAGTGCGTATATTAGGTAGAGAGATTAGAAAGTTGAGGAACAAAGAGATTTCCATGGTAAAAGTGTTGGGTTTGTGCCTTCAAACCATTACTTTATGTATAAAACATTGGCATTTTAATATATAGATATCAACTTTACATTTTATTGTGTATGTTTCTTTCATGAGATGATTGTTAATCCTTAAGTATCATAGTAGGTAATTCGTGTGTGTATGAGATATATACAAGTGAGATACGAATTACTATTCTTTGATACTTAGCATTTGTCATAGTGGATGATGAGACTAGATATCTCATCAGATTTACACTGTAACATGATTAACTACCATTGGATGAAGTGATGAATCTCTATCACTAGGGTATAGCTCTTAGTTGATATGTTAGTGCTTATAGTGTATTGACGGACCTAAGCTTTCCTATTGACACTTAAGACTGTCAACAATCAATGAAACTCATAACTTGTATAAGGTACGTGTTCTCAATCTTGAGACGATCATGAACACAAACTGCGGATATGGCTATTTTGATTTACCAATCAGTGAGGTCTTAAAGATCAACACCTGGGTATCTTGGGTATGTCATATTCACAGGGTTGTGAACATATATTGTCAAGATAGAATCTACCCTCTTTTAAAGAGTAAGCATTCCCTTGAGAATGTTACCAAGTTGATTATTGAGAACTGCAGTCTTGTTGATAAGTAGTTATCAACATGTTTGGTAATCATAAGAGGTAAATGGGACTCAAGGAATGGAAGATGTAATCATCATTCAGGTTGACAGTAACAGTTATCCGACTACCTGAATATGATTATGAATGCTGATGGTAGAGGGACATTAGTACACTATAGAAGTATAGACATTGCTTCGGATATGTTCTTTTGCGTTGGAGTTCAGTTATCATTTTATAGTGGAGTAAACATTAACTAATCAATTGGTTAGTTTGCTGATCAAAGAGTTTGATCATGGTAATTAACAACTGGTCTAAGCCAACAATAAAGAATGTAGGAGGCCCCACTCTTAGCTCTGCTAAGATGCTTGGAAAGGCACAAGAGGATCTTGTAAAGACAGGTTCGATCGATCGAAGGAGTCTCAATCGATTCTGAGGAGTCGGTATCAGTTTATGCCTAATTGCTCCACATATAGTTCCTCAAACCACATTTTCTAAACAAACTAGAGCATGTCCGAATTGATCTTGTAAAAGATCTGTTACAGAACAAATACGTTTATTTTTCAAATGATTCATATCGTCAAGTGTACCCATTCCAAATTTCATTCCAATCAAATGGTCCACGACTGCCAATACGTGTCGCGGTAACAAAAATGTATTGTTATGAGGTATATGAAGGTTCAATCTCTGGTTCATATTTCGTCGACCAATCCTTCCTAACTCACATCTTTGTTGAAAGAATTTCTTTTGTAATTCCTTGTATAAGGATTCAGAAAATACCGGATCCCCGCCTACATAAGCAAATTGTCGATAAAACTCCAAAATGGCATTTTCTTTTGAACCAATGATTTCTTATATAGCTAGAACGTCCCTCCTCGAAATGCGTTGTGACACAGCAGTTGACTGGACATCTAGGGGTAAAGCACTATTTCGGTGCGGGCCACAAGAGCGGTACCAAATCGAGGCAAACTCTGAATACTAGATATGACCTCAAAATAACAGGGGTCAAGGTAAGCCAGTGAGACTATGGGGGATAAGATTCATCGTCGAGAGGGAAACAGCCCGGATCACCAGCTAAGGCCCCTAAATGACCGCTCAGTGATAAAGGACGTAGGGGTACAGAGATAGCCAGGAGGTTTGCCTAGAAGCAGCCACCCTTGATCAAGATGCCACTGTGTCGGGATATCTTATCTGTCTTTCCAGAAAAATGGATATCTCCTGAAAAGATTTTAAGTTCAATTCTTTTTTTTTTCTCTCCACTCGGACCAACCCGCCTACGCGATTTCTTGTATTTAAAGTGATTTGTGTATCTACTCCAATGATACTATTGTTCCGTACCATTATGGAAGAAGATCCAGGTAAGATATGCACTTCCTCGGGAATGAAAAAAAATCGATCTACTTTCATTTGGTATTTTCACCTAAATTCCTTGACTCCGCGATAGTCAATCAATTCCTCTTTTTTGACGATTGAATGCACTTATATAGTCCTACATTTAGTAATTCCCAAACTCTTTCTTCTATATCAAGTATCATCAAAATAAGCAAGAATACTATTTCTATGGAAAATACCATTTATAGGTATTTCAATCGAGATACCTGAACGGGGCATTAGTTCTTTTTCTCGTTCTTGAATCGATTGGAGTAGAATGATGAATCTATTTCTTCGGCTCTTTGCCAATAAATCAGAATTCTCATGGAAAATGGCAGGATATATGAGATTACAACTACCGGCGTATATGATTCGATTAACTTCAAGAATCCTGTCCTCTTGTTTAGCAGAAAAGTCTAAACTAAAGAATTTGTGTCTCACTTGATCGTTAGTCACTGAGAGGTTAGAAATATATCTTTGCTTGATAGAAATAGAACGAGTGTTCATTTCATCTTGATCCTTGTAGAGCGAAAGGGGGGCTAGGCTAGATCTGCACGGACCTATGACGACGCTATAGCTTCAATCCGATTAATTCTTAACAAATTAGTATTCGCAATTTGTGAGGGGCATTCTAGCTATATAAGAAATCCTTGATTAATAATAAGATAAATCAATTATTTCGTACACTTCATAGATTTATGGAATCGATTACTATTTCAGAATCTTAAAAAAGAGATAAAAATAACTAGAGATATTATGTGATTGGTTGGTATTCTAAATAGATAATTCAAGTAGACAGGTTGAGAAAGAAATGGGTGAATCAAAATAATTTCGTTTAAAGTTCTATTTCTTCATAGGGCAATATGAATGTTCTATCCTATTCTATCAACACATTAAAAGGGTTATACGAGATATCTGGTGTGAAAGTAGGCCAATATTTCTATTGGAAATTAGGAGGTTTCCAAGTCCATGGCCAAGTACTTATTACTTCTTGGGTTGTAATTGCTATCTTATTAGGTTCAGCCACTATCGCTATTCGGAACCCACAAACCATTCTGACTGGCGGTCAGAATTTCTTCGAATATGTCTTTGAACTCATTTGAGATGTGAGCAAAACTCAAATTGGAGAAGAATATGGTCCTTGGGTTCCCTTTATTGGAACTATGCTTTTATTTATTTTTGTTTCTAATTGGTTAGGAGCTCTTTTACCTTGGAAACTCATACAATTACGTCATGGGGAGTTAGCCGCACACCCACGAATGATATAAATACTACTGTTTCTTTGGCTTTACTCACGTCAGTGACATATTTCTATGCGGGTCTTACCAAAAAAGGATTAGGTTATTTTGGGAAATACATTCAACCAACTCCAATCCTTTTACCCATTAACATAATAGAAGATTTCACAAAACCGTTATCACTTAGTTTTCGATTTTTTGGGAATATATTAGCTGATGAATTAGTAGTTGTTCTTATTTCTTTAGTACCTTCAGTGGTTCCTGTACCTGTCATGTTCCTTGGATTATTTACAAGCGGTATCCAAGCTCTTATTTTTGCAACTTTAGCCATGGCTTATATAGGTGAATCCATGGAGGGTTATCATTGACTAGTTTTTTAAATCGTCTTTTTTTTTTTGCTTAGCCCAGAGCAATGCACGCGCCATTCAAGATCATGTACTTAGGGAATATAAATATACATGATAAAGTATAAAGAGATGGAATTGTATTTTCAGTATATCTTATTACAATGCAGAACAGTCCATTATATAGGACAATAGAAGACAAAATAAGGAAATGAAAGATACAAGAGTAGTACAATGTAGTACATACATTGAACCTAGACGGTGTAGTACAAATCTAATGTATCTAGACTTATATACATATATTAACACCCCCCTTCAAACTCAAGGTGGTAAAATGGAGAGCAACTTGCGTTTGGCAACCAAATCCTGAAGATGTTCGGGAGGATGGGCTTTGGTGAAGATATCAGCAGTTTGATCAGCCGAAGAAACAGAGACAAGTTGGACATTGCCATGAGTGACATGGTGACGCACAAAATGACAATCGATCTCAATATGTTTCGTGCGCTCATGAAAAACATCATTGTGAGCAATCTGAATAGCACTCTGATTGTCACAATAGATAGTAGTCGCAGTGGAGTGAACAACTCCTAAGTCCTCAAGTAACCAGCGGAGCCAGAGGAGTTCTTGTGTAGCATCAGCTAGGGCACGATATTCTGCTTCTGTACTAGAGCGAGCAATGACAGTTTGCTTCTTGCTTCACCAAGAAATAAGAGAGTCGCCAAGAAAGAAGCAATAACCTGTGGTAGAACGACGATCAGTAGGATCTCCTGCCCAATCAGCATCTGAATAAGCACGAAGTTTAAGTGAAGAATGAGCAGAAAAGTGTAGACCATGAAACATAGTTCCTTTGACATATCTGAGAATACGAAGCACAGCTGCAAAATGAGATGAGCGAGGAGTAGAAAGGAACTGGCTGACAATATGGACGGCATAGGCAATGTCTGGTCGAGTAACAGTGAGATAGACAAGACTCCCTACCAACTGGAGATACAGAGTGGGATCATCAAGAAGAGTGCCCTCCAGAGGAGTGAGCTTAAAATTGAGCTCAAGAGGAGTAGGACAGGTTTTATTATCAGTGATACCTGCTCGAGTAAGAAGATCAGAAGAGTATTTTGCTTGAGAGAGGTAATAACCGTCAGCGTTGGAAGTGATTTCGAGCCCCAAGAAATAGTTAAGTTTCCCAAGGTCCTTCATCTCAACATGCTGACTGAGATATGCCTTGAGATCTGAGATGCCGGCTGAGTCATCCCCTGTAATAATCATATCATCGACATAGAGTAGGAGCAGAATAGTTCCCTGATCTGTCTTGCGAATGAAGAGGGCAGAATCATAAGAGCTGGAAAACCCAAAGTTTCCAACAATAGTGCTAAACTTGGAAAACCATGCACGAGGGGCTTGTTTGAGACCATAGAGAGCCCGACGAAGCTTACAGACTTGATGAGGAGAGTGATGATAACCAGGAGGCGGACGCATGTAAACTTCTTCATTGAGTTCACCATTGAGGAAGGCATTTTTCACATCCATCTGAAATAAGTTCCAACGACGAATCGCTGCAACAGCAATAAGGCTACGAACTGAAGTAAGGCGAGCAACAGGAGCAAAGGTCTCCTCATAATCAATACCGTATTCTTGTGTAAATCCTTTAGCCACCAGACGGGCTTTGTAGCGTTCAATAGATCCATCAGAATGGGTTTTGATTTTGTAAACCCACTTACACCCCATAGCATTTTTCCCATGCGGAAGATCAACAAGATCCCATGTGCGATTTTGATCTAATGCCTGCAATTCATCATTCATTGCTTTCTGCCAAAGTGGGTTAGAGCTAGCCTCATGATAGGACTGAGGCTCATGATGGGATAAAATGTTGGAAAGAACGACAAAATCACGAAGACGAACTAATTGAGTTCTTACCCGGTCACTACGGTGAGGAGGATCATCGGAAGCTGGTGCAGATCCATTAGGCAGAACAGGCAGCTCAGGAGAGGGTAAGGTGGATGACTCAGGTTCAAACTCATCAATTGGGACTTAGAGTTTGTAACTCAGGAGAGGGTAAGGTGGATGAATTAGTTTGATTATCGGGGAGAGAAGAGCATGATGTAGGAGATGGATTTGTATCAGTAGTGTCAGGAAACAGATCAGTGGAAGGATCAGTGAAGAGGATGGGTGTAGTAGCAGGGGAGAGGTGAAACTTGGACATGGACGAGAACATTTTGTGTTCCCAAAAGACTACATGGCGAGATACACGGAGACGTTGTGAAGAGGGATCCCAACACTGATAACCTTTGTGTTCAATACCATAACCCAAGAAACAACATAGGCGAGCCCGAGGTTCTAGTTTGGTATGTTCATGGGGTTGGAGGAGAACAAAGCAGGCACAACCAAATATTTTAAGAGTAGTATAGTCAGGTAAATGGCCGTAGAGGCGTTCATAAGGGGACTGGTTATTTATAGTAGGAGAGGGGACACGATTCATGGTATAGACAGATGTGAGAGCAGCTTCCCCCCAAAAACGTTCAGGACATGATGCGGAGAGGAGTAGAGCACGAACAGTGTTGAGAATATGTCTGTGTTTGTGCTCAGCACGCCCATTTTGTTGAGAAGTGCCAGGACAAGACCGATGAGGAAGTGTTCCATGTTGACGAAGGAATTGAAGAACTTTAGAGTCCTTATATTCTGCAGCATTATCAGCACGGAAGACTTTGATATGGCAGGAGAATTGTGTTTTGACCATGTTAGCAAAGTCGAAGTATATCTGTGGTAATTCAGACCGACTATTCATAAGATAAATCCAAGTATAACGAGAGTAGTCATCTATAAAGATTACATAGTATCGAGATCCCCCCATAGTAGTAGTGGGAGAAGGTCCCCATACATCAGAGTGTATCAAGTCAAAAGGTGCAGAAGAAAAAGAGACACTTTTATTAAACGGCAATGCCGATTGTTTTCCAATTTGACAAGATAGACAATCAAAATTATCATTATTGACGGATCCTAGGTGACCACTAGATACTAAGTTTTGTAGACGACTAGTAGAGGCATGACCCAATCGAGCGTGCCATAGACTGAGAGATGAAGTAGATGTGGTGGAAGCTGCTTTTTGAACAGACTGAGTAAGGTCTGATGGGATGTGGAGGCTGAGGAGTTCAAAGAGTCGTCCAGTCTTACGGCCTATCCCAAGAGTCTGTCCCGTCTTTGGATCCTGCACACAATAACCAGAAGCAGAAAAACTTATAGTGAGACCAAGGTCACAAAGCTGACCAACAGAAATGAGATTCAGTGTGAGTTTAGGAATAAGATAGGCATCAGGCAGAGATGTATGAGGTGTGGAGATGTCTCCTATATGAGCGACCGCCATATGGGAACCATCAGTTGTGTGGATGGTTGGTGTGTGAGAAGCTGAGTATTTAGTAGAAAATATGGTGGGATCGGGTGTCATATGATTACAACAGGCAGAGTCGAAGAACCAAGAGGAGTTACCTGGAGTAACAGACATGGCAGTGGAAGGTATATTACCAGAATGTGACAGAACCTGTTTGAGGAGGTCCTCAAGATGTGCAGCAGAAAAAACTTCAGTAGGAGCATTAGATGGTGGATTCTCAGCAACTGTGGTGGCAGATTTGTGAGCATTAGATGGTGGATTCTCAGCAACTGTGGCGGCAGATTTGTTTGAACCTCTTCGGGACATGGAAGTAGTCTTGGATTGACCTCCTCGTGATATGTTGTTATGGGAGGTTCTGTCGGGATTTCTAAAGCAGTCACTTTGATAGTGACCAGGCCCTATCTTCTTACAGTACTTACACACACGCGTGGGACAATCCAAGAGAACATGGCCAGGCAGCTTGCAATAGTTGCATTGGATTTCGGGAGAGGTGGAGAGCTGACGATTTTTATGACTGAAGGTGGACCCTTTGTGAACTGCTAGGGCTGCATTGGTATAAGAAGACTTACAAGTGGCAAGACGAGTCTCCTCAGATAGGAGCTCAGCCACAGCTTGCTCTAGTGTGGGTAGAGGTGTGCGATGGAGGAGAGATGCGCGGACTGGTTCAAATTCATCAGCAAGTGCCATCAAGAATAGAACTAGGTGTTGTTGATCCCGATATTGAGAGAACTTTTCAGCATCAGAAGGATTAGTCCATGTGGGTTCCGAGGAGGTGAGTTGATCCCATACATAGTGGATTTCCGAGAGGAATGTGCTGATGGATTGGCCAGGTTGCTGTTGCATGCGATGAAGATTCCCAAGAAGTTGATACTGATGTGCAAGATCAGCAGTGGTGTAACAATTTTCCAAGAAGTCCCAGACAGATTTAGCAGTGGAGAATCTGCCAAATTGAAGGCGGATAGAACTAACAGATGTATTTCGAAACCACGTGATAATCTGGTGGTTTTTGCTATCCCAATCTTTAAGACGATCGGCAAATTTGGTATCGTCTTCTCCAGTAGCTTGTTTTGGTTCAGCGATGTCACCAGTGACATAGCGCCAGAGCTTGCGGCCCTTGAGGAAACTAGTCATAGCTTGGGCCCAGATGATGAAGTTCGATCCATCAAGAATGGTCCCAATAGGGTGGGAAGAATCCATGCGATCCATGAGTGAGGTCGGGTCGGGTCGGGTCGGGTCGGGTCGGGTGATTTTAACAGCGGGCTGGGTTTGGGTATATAGGTCGGGTCGGGTTGGTCTTGGTGGGATGGGTTTAACAGCGGGCTGGGTTTGGGTAGATAGGCAATTTTAAGGTTGGGCTGGGCTTGGTAGCAATTGGGTTTTCGAACTGAGTGTAATAAGGGGGCCTGTTTGGGTGTGAATTATGTGATAATTTAGGTTTAGTGCAAAAGAGGGCTGCGGCAGATTGAGAGGCGGCGGGTTGATCAACGTTGGTGATATGGGATATGTGGGGTCGGTTGATGATGATGGGAATGATTTGTAGAGGTCTTGATCAAGTATGGTTGTTGTGGTTTTGGTCTTGATGATGTCAGCGGTAGTTAGGCAATTGATTGCAAGATGGCGTGATGATGATGATGATGCAGTTGTGTTTGCAAGATGGCTGATGAGGTCTTGGTGATGTTTAGGATTGATGATGTGGCATTGGCGCAGATTGGTAATAACAGTTTGGACGATAGCAGGTAGGCAGCGAGATGCAAGCAGAATGGATAGATTTGATTGACAGAAGTGTTGGTGACGGTGAGATTATGTGAACGGAAGTTGTCAGGAGCGTATTAGCTCTGATACCATGATAAAGTATAAAGAGATGGAATTGTATTTTCAGTATATCTTATTACAATGCAGAACAGTCCATTATATAGGACAATAGAAGACAAAATAAGGAAATGAAAGATACAAGAGTAGTACAATGTAGTACATACATTGAACCTAGACGGTGTAGTACAAATCTAATGTATCTAGACTTATATACATATATTAACAATACAAATACTTTATATACGATCTAGGGTAATAGCAAAAAAAATTACGATATTATAGAATTGTAAAAAAGGGAAAGAGATCTAAAAGATCTTTTTTCGAAAATTCCTATTTGGTGCACTTATATCATAAGACAGGTTCGATCGATTGAACATCGTTTGATATGTTCAATCGATCAAAGTCACTTCGATTGATTGAACGTAAGGTCGGTTCTGGGAATCTATAAATAGTGCAGCTGCGTCCAAAAAATAGAGTTCATCGTTTTATTAAACCTGAAGCTGCACCCAAACCTTCTTATCCTCTCCATTAGAGATTCCACCATCTCTAGCCTCTCCAAGAAGCACTCATAGGAGACATAAGGGTAAAAACAATCTAGTGGAGGCTGCTGCACAATCAAGTAAGAAGATAATCAGAATTGGGTTCAAGACTAGAGGTATAAACTTTTCTTCCCTTTTTGTATACGCATCTATAGAGTTCACGAGTAGTAGATCTGGGGTACTAATAAGTTTTTGTAACTAAATCTTTCCGCTGCGTGTTTGAAACAAATTTTTAGACCTATTTTTCCTTCAAAAAATACAATAGAGCTATCATGACGAGAGAGAAGCAACCTGGAAGATGGAATCTAAAATACACGAGAAGTACCCAGAGTTATTTCAAGACTAGCTTACTCAGATTTTGGGATGAAATCTTTTGATAGGTGGTGGAGAGATATAGCACCTGTATTTTCCTATCAATTTTCCTGAGTTTTTGATTAATATCTCTGTAATCCTTTCTATTATATATATAAGATCTGTTTCCTTTCTCTCTTTACTGTGTTTTATATATCTTACATATGTTTGGTGGTGTTGTGATCCTTGGGAAAGCTTTGTTTAAAAACCAATCCCGAGTGCTCGAGACCCTTAGAGCGCTCAAGCCCCGAGAGCTCAAGCTAGTTGAATTACTCGAGTGCCTGTTATGTTTGTGACAAACATTGAATATTGCACATTCATGTGCCAATATAATAGATATAATGCTCATTTAATCCCCAAAATTCCTAGTTTTATATGCATATTTGAATTAATATAATTTAACAGTGATGTCACTCAAATGCGTGTAATTATTTATTTTTACATATTTTATATCTTTAGGTAAAAATAAAGTGAAATAAAGGGAAGGAAAGAAGTAACAACCACACCGAAGCATTCCTCATAAAATATTTGTCCAAACTTGCATAGTGCAAGTTCTGGACCAAATAAAAGAAAGAATGATAAAAAAAAAACTACAATCCAAAGTAAAACTTAGGCATCACTGTTGACAGTGATGCTTTGATAATGATTTTTGTTTTTTTTTTCCTTGGTTCTCCTCTCTCTCTCTTTCTCTCAACTGTAGGTTCTCAAAATTCAAATGAAGTGTCAGTCGCAAGAAGAAATTGGGACGCACACGAGAAGAAAAAAATGGCAAGGTTCAGTTCAGTGACGAATGGGATGATGATTTTCATCATTCCTTCGTCTATAAAAAGGAGAGAAAGACAGAAGCAAATAACACACACAACAAGCACAGTTTACAATCACTGTTAGGGAGAGAATAGTTTAGGAGAGGTTATTATGTGATCACTTTATATTGTCCCTAGAAATAGGAAACTTTAGTTTTTCTCTGCCTTTTCTAGTTCTAGTAGTTGTAAAATTTTACTTTTATGTAATTGATGATTTCATGTTCAAAAATATGTAGCAAAACTTTGTGTACTGTATTTCTTAAATTTAAAATATTTGTTTTCTTGTATGAGCTTTGTCAATTTGTAGTAGTAAAATATTCCTATTTAAAATTAGATTTATTATTTCTAGTCTAATAGCACTTATAGTTGCCCCCTAAAATAGTTAGAAACTCCAAATTTTCAATTTTTTGTAGCAATATTTTTATTCACTAGAAGACAGATTTTGCAAGTAAATATCATATTTCTTAGCCACGTAATTGTTGTAATCACATACCAAAGCCCCAAGCACACCATATTCATATCTCACTCTAAAAGTAGATAAGGATTTTGTTTGACCTTATTTGTGTTCTTAGAGTTCAACCACTTTGACTCCACAAGAATCCAAAGTCAATGGTTTAGTATTTTATTATCAATTCAGTATTTCCATTTATGTATATTTTATTAGCCTAGTTGTATTAAACTTTGTCATTTTGCAGATTCCACAAATTCAACCACAGCTCATGTTAAGTAAAGAAAATAATATAATAATATTAGTTTTCACCTTTACCTTGGTTTTATAGCTTTAGTTTTAATTGAGCAGTCACTGTTTAAACCTATTTAATTTATCTTTAAATTTTATTTGGAAGACAGTTTCAATTCCAAAATGGTAGGCTAAAATTTTAATTGGGGATATGTAATAAAAACTTAGAAACCACAGTTTCTGTGCACTAATCTTAAATGGGCAAATTTATCTGGATGAGTTGTTTTTCTATTTATGGCCAAAAATATTTATGTATCTATAGTTTATGACCATTTAACATGTTTATATACTATGGCTATATTGGACTCAAAAGAGTACATATTTGAAATAAAAAGCCTAATTATGTGGATTGTCAAACTATGCCTTTTGTCATAAAAAACACCTAGCATATTCAAACAACTCATATGAAAAAGTTAATATTTCAAATATGTGTTTATATATATTTCTATATAATAATGGACATGCAATTGTGTAGTGGTAGAGTGGTGGGGACTGGACGCCGAATAACCCACGTCCGTGGCGGGGCAAGGTTCGAACCTGGCTACTGCCCAATTGCCTTTTTATTTTTCTTTAAACTAAACGACGTCGTTTCATATCAAACCTGACACACTTGATATGACCCTGACTAGTGAAAGTTTATTTTTAAATAAAGAATGACTATGCGGTCTTAAATGCCAAACGCTTTTCAAATGCACAAAACTTGTGGGATCTAGTGTTGGTTTGCATATTCCCAATTCCTTTAAATCATTTCCCCCTAGTTAATTAATATTTACTATTTTTATAATAGTTTTACTTAAATATCTGTATTATTTTCATCTTTCGCTATTATTAAATCTAAAAAGTTTATCTCACAAAAATTTAGCTTTTATATATTTTTCTTCATTTTCTTACTAGTATGTTAGTTAATTTATTTTGCACTGTTAAAATCTTTACCATAAACTGTTAAGAAAAAAATAGCTTTAATTGCTTTTATTGCAAAAATATAAAAATTAGTAGTTTAGTAAAACCCCACAAAAATCCATCATCTTTTATTTTCTTTTTAGTGACAAAATAGTTATCTGCCTAACTTTATAAAATTTTATTTCGTTCCCTGTGGGTTCGACCTGGACTTCCAGAACTTTATTACTTGTACGATCACCTACACTTGGGTGTGATAAGAAAACGCGTCAATTGGATGTCATCAAGTTTTTGGCGCCGTTGTCGGGGAACGGTTAATAAAAAATAAATAAATAAAAAAGTTAGATTTAAAACTATTTTTCATACTATAACTATGTCTATATATATACTTATTCTACTTTATAAATATTCAAATTTCTTTTTATAAAAAAAAAATGATAATATAAAAAATAAAAAAAAATAAAAACTATAGATAATTTCTTTCCTTGTGAAATATATATAAATATATATATATATTTATAAGTATGTAAGTGTTTATCTTCATATAAACCTATCTTCATAAAAATAGAAAGTATATAAAATAAAAATAAAAAAGAGTTTTATTTTTTTTAGCTATAATAATAATAATAATAATAATAATAATAATATTCTTATTACTTAGTTTTTCTTTTAGTTCATATGTCCTTAGATACTACTGAGGCTTTATATCAAGTACCACATAATTCTAATATTTCTAGTGATTCATCTAGTATACAATTTCCAAGAATCATGACTGAAATCGAAGGCAGAGAAGGAATAGCTGATGATGCTCATAGTGAGCAGGGGGAAAATATACCACAATTTATCATACCAGAACGTGAACAACGTCCTTTACATGATTTATTTACCCCAGAACGAAATATCACTCCTTCTTGCATCACTCTACCTAGACACACAGGAAATTTTCACTTTAGACATGGCATGATTCCACTCTTACCAACTTTCCATGGAATGGGGTCAGAACGTGCTTATCTTCATATTCGTGAATTTGAAGAAGTTTGTAGTACGTTTTCTGATCAAAGCTGTCCTATTGAAATAATCTGTCTTAAGCTTTTTCCTTTTTCTTTAACAGATTAAGCTAAAGCTTGACTTTTATCTCTCTGTCTTGGATCTATAACTTCATGGCATGATATGAATGAAGCATTTCTAAAAAAATTCTATCCAAAAAATTTAACTAATAGCATGATGCGTCAAATTAAACTTTTTACTCAAAAAGAAAAGGAACCATTCCCTGAAGTTTGGGAACATTTTAAAGATCTCCTACTAGCTTGTCCAGATCATGGATTTGAAAAATGGCGTCTAATTAATTTCTTTTATGAAGGATTAGAACCAAAATCAAATAAATTGGTTGAAACTATGTGTCAAGGAGAATTTTTGAGTAAAATTGCCGACGAAGCTGAATCATATTTTGATTGGCTTAGCGAAAATGCTTCCCAATGGGAAAAAGAAGAATTTGGTAGAACGGAAAAAGCTAAAAGTTTATACCAATTACAATCAGAAGATGAATTAACACTGAAATATGAAGAATTAGCATGTAAAGTAGAAGCTATAACAGTAGGAAAAAATAATCTACCTAAGAAGAAAAGAGAACTTTGTGACAGTTGTCATACTTTAGGACACTCTGCGAATGAATGTCCTAATAGTTCAAATTGTCAGGAAACAGCTCCTGTAGAGATAAACGCTGTGAATAATTATAAGGCTCCCCAAAACGCCTATGGTAATTCATACCAATCTAACTGGAGAAATCCTCCAAATCATATGTATACAAAAGAGGGTATTCTACAATTTCAAACTCAACACCAACCTCCTTAAAATAATCAATATTTATCTCCTCCGCCTCAATTTCAACAAACACAAAAAATATATCCTAATACACAGCAAAATTCTAATGTTTATGTGCCTCCGCACAAAAAAGTACAAGAAGAGCCTTTACAGTCTATGATGCAACAATTAATACAAATCATGGGGAAACTACAAACATCTGTGGATAGAATTAATAATCAACACGATTCTAAAGGAAAATGCATTTTTCCTGCCCAACCACAACCTAATCCAAGGGGACAACCACAAGGTGATCCCTTAACTTCTGGTAATAATCAACATGAACAAGTAAAAGTTATAACTGTACTAAGAAGTGGTAAGGCTGTTGGACAAGAAATTTCACCTTCTTTAGAAGAAATTGAGCATACAAATAAGGAAGATAATATAATAGAAATCGAGGAAGAAATAGATGAAGATAAAATTACCGATGAAGTTGAAGTTGAAGTTGAAACCCTTGAAAAACAACAAATTACTCAAGAAAATGAAACATCTTATTTACCAGTGGAAAAAGAAACGGGGGAAACTCCTGAATACTCTCCTCAAATTCCTTATCCACAACGTTTAAGAAAACACCAAAATGATAAGAATCAGGAATATTTAGAATTATTTAAACAAGTGCATATTAATATTCCTCTCTTAGATGCAATTAATCAAGTACCTGCTTATGCAAAATTCTTAAAAGATTTATGTACTGTCAAACGTAAGCAAAATGTACGAAAGGCTGCGTATTTTGCTGACTTCGTTGAAGAAATTAATTCCATCGTACAACATAATTTACCAACAAAATTTAAAGACCCAGGTACACCAACAATATCGTGTATTATTGGAAATCACAAAATTAATCACGCACTCCTTGACTTAGGAGCTAGTGTGAACTTGCTTCCTTATTCTGTTTATCAAGAACTTGGATTAGGTGAGCTAAAGCCTACTCGCATGGTATTACAACTTGCTGATAGATCTACAAAATACCCGCGAGGAATTCTGGAAAATGTTCTTGTCAAAGTTGAAAATTTTATTTTTCCAGTAGATTTTGTCATCCTTGATACAGAACCAGTATTAGATACTAATGTGCAAATACCAGTCATTTTTGGAAGGCCCTTCTTGGCTACCATTGATGCCACTATTCGAATCCGCAGTGGTATGATGACTGTAGTATTTGGAAATATGACTTTAAATATTAATGTTTTTTCTAATCCACAACATCAAGAAGAAGATGAGAATATTAAAGAAGTTCATGCTATTGAATCTCTATCACGAGAATATTTTAACTTGACTTGTTACACTGATCCAGTAGAATCTGTTATTAATAACTCTCTTCAGAAGCTAGATAGTAATAATCTACAAGAACATCTTATGAGTCAAGTATGTTTTAATGAAGATTCAACAGAAGAAATAATTCAAGAAGCAATGTGGACCACATATTTTGAACCTTTACCACCAAAGACTACATTAACACTTCCATCTAATTTACAAACTCCACAGTTGGAATTAAAAGAACTCCCTAAAGAGCTTAAATATGCTTTCCTTAATAATAATAATACTTATCCCGTAATAATATCATCTCTTCTAGACTCTAGTCAAGAAAATAAACTCATTAGTATGCTTCAGAAGCATAAAAGTGTCATTGGTTGGAGTATAGCAGATTTAAAAGGAACAAACCCTTCAATATGCACTCACAATATATATCTTGAAGATAATGCTAAAACCTCAAGAGAAATGCAAAGAAGACTTAATCCGATTATGCAGGAAGTAGTTAAGAAGGAAGTTCTCAAGCTACTCGACATGGGCATTATATATTCAATATCCGATAGTAAATGGGTAAGTCCAACACAAGTTGTGCCGAAGAAAGCAGGAATTACAGTTGTTCCGAATTCAAAGGGAGAATTAATTCCCACTCGTGTCACTACTGGATGGCTTGTATGCATAAACTACAGAAAACTCAATGCTGTAACTCGTAAGGATCACTTTCCTTTACCTTTTATGGATCAAATGTTAGAAAGAATAGCGGGTCATAAGTATTACTATTTTCTAGATGGTTATAGTGGTTACAATCAAATAGAGATTGCACCAGAAGATCAGGAAAAAACTACTTTCACATGTCCATTTGGAACTTTCGCCTATCGCCGAATGCCCTCTGGTCTTTGCAACGCACCTGCAACCTTTCAAAGGTGTATGCTAAGTATTTTCAGTGATATGGTAGAAAAAAATTTAGAAGTCTTTATGGATGATTTTTTAATTTTTGGAAAAACCTATGATGATTGCCTTAGCAATCTTCAAAAAGTTCTCCAGAGATGTGAAGAAAAAAGTTTAGTTTTAAATTGGGAAAAATGTCATTTTATGGTCACTAAAGGAATTATCTTAGGACATATTATCTTAGGACATTTTATTTCTGAAAATGGGATATAGGTAGACAAAGCCAAAATAGATCTTATAGCTAATTTACCTATTCCCAAAACTGTAAAAGACATCCGTTCATTCTTAGGACATGCAGGTTTTTATTGCCGATTCATAAAAAATTTTAATACTATTTCTAGGCCTTTATGTCAATTATTGGCCAAAGACGCACCTTTTGAATGGACTAAAGAACGTCAAAACTCCTTTGATCAATTAAAAGAGCATCTCACTACTGCACCTTTTATGCAATCTCCTGATTGGAGCTTACCATTTGAATTATTGTGTGATGCTAGAGACTTTGCCACTGGAGCTTACCTAGGGCAGAGAAAGGATAAAAAGGCATCAGTTATATACTACGCCAGTAGAACTCTGGATAGTGCTCAAATGAACTACTCAACTACTGAAAAAGAATTACTAGCCGTGGTATTCGCACTTAATAAATTTAGGCAATACTTGATTGGTTCCCCTATTGTCTGTTTTACTGACCACTCAGCTCTTAAATATCTTCTTTCAAAAAAAGACAGCAAGCCTAGGCTTATTAGGTGGATACTTCTACTACAGGAATTTAATTTAATAATCAAAGACAAAAAAGGAGTAGAAAATGTGGTAGCTGATCACTTATCCCGCCTTACTTTTGAAGACAATACTAGTGAACCCTTACCTATTCAAGACTCTTTTCCTGATGAACAGTTATTTTCTGTGACTTCCCTGCCATGGTACACTGATCTTGTTAATTATTTAGTAACTGGAAAAATTCCAAGCAATTGGTGATCATTAGATAAAAAGAGATTCCTAGCTATTGCGAGGCATTTCTACTTCGATGACCCATATCTGTTTAAATATTGTGCCGATCAGGTAATTAGGAAATGTGTTCCTAATGAAGAAATCGAAAATGTACTTTTCATGTGTCATTCGTCCTTTTGTGGAGGACATTTTTCATCTCGAGTAACTGCCATAAAAATTTTACAAAGCGGTTTATATTGGCCAACTCTATTTAAAGATTCATATTTATATTGTAAGGCTTGTAACCGCTGCCAAATGTTGGGCAGTATTACGAAAAGAAATCAAATGCCAATGACCCCTATAATTACAATTGAAATCTTTGATAGTTGGGGCATTGACTTTATGGGACCTTTTCCTCCATCTTGCCAATATGAATATATTTTATTAGCAGTTGAATATGTTTCAAAATGGGTAGAAGCTATTCCTACAAGAAAGAATGATCACCGTACAGTTATTGCATTTTTAAAAGATAATATACTTTCTCGATTTGGAACTCCAAAAGCAATAATAAGTGATCAAGGAACTCATTTCTGTAACAAGCCATTTGAAAAATTAATGAAAAGATATGGAGTGACCCATAAGGTGTCAACTGCATACCATCCACAAACAAATGGACAAGCTGAATTAGCTAATAGGCAAATAAAGCATATTCTCGAAAAAACTGTTGATTCTAATGGTAAAGACTGGTCTTCAAAAATTAACAGATGCTTTGTGGGCATATAGAACTGATTATAAGACCCATTTGGGGATGTCTCCATATAGACTTGTCTATGGAAAAGCTTGTCACCTACCAGTAGAATTAGAACATAAGGCATATTGGGCTACTAGAACTTTAAATTGTAATATTGAAGAGGGAGGAATTTTAAGAAAATTACAATTAAGTGAGCTTGAAGAAATTCGTAAAGACGCATATGATAATGCTCGAATTCATCAAGCAAGAACTAAAATGTATCATAATAAGAATCTTTTGCGCAAAAGATTTACCCCCGCGCAAAAAGTTCTATTATATGACTCAAGACTACATCTTTTTAGAGGAAAGATGAAATCTCGATGGACTGGTCCATAGATTGTAAAAAAATGTATATCCATATGGAACTGTCGAGATTGAGGACCCTAAAAATGGAAATACATTTAAAGTTAATGGATATAGATTAAAGCCATTTTTAGAAGGATTTGAACCTGAGTTGGAGTCCATTCCTTTGGAGGACCCCAACTATAATGCTCCTTAATATCTTAAAACATAATTGGTATAGGACATAGTGTATCAGAGTATTTATATTTTCATAAGTCTTATACTCTTAATTAGATAACTTTTGATATATAAGTTAATTTGGTCATTATTATTCTATCATTTCTTTTTGTATTTCTTTACATGTGTTATCCTTAGCTTCTTTTTCTCATCTCACTCATTGAGGACAATGCCAGACTCAGTTGGGGGGGACGGTTTCATGATTAACACCTGTTTGTTTATTTCATAAAAAAAAATTAATCTTTTTAGAGAGAGATACACTGAAAAAGAGAAAATGGCTTTATATAGGGCTTTGAACTCTAAAAACTTTTCCCTATCTCTTTTTTTTCCTTTCTTTTTCTTCTTCCTCTCACTCTCTGCAACTCTCTCATTCTCTGCAACTTTCTCACTCTCTTCTCCCAATCTCTCGATCTCTCTCAATCTCTCATTTTTTTTTTAATTTTCTTCAATCCAAAATCAAGATCCACTCTACTGATCACTAAAGGTAAGATCAATATTCCAGAGAAAAGCTTGATTTTGATTTTATTCTCTATTTTTCCAATTTCGGCTTAGTTTTATTTTAGATTTTTTTCTCTCTTTTCCATTATTTAACTGCATAAGTTGTAGGTACCCACTCATCAAAGAAGCTTGGAAATATCACTCGATCTACAACCTTACCAGGTTTTCAGATTTTCAAGTGACAGATGATATTTTTCCATTTCTTTGCAAAAAAAAAATGGATGACGCGCTAGCTATCGGCCTTATGAATTTTGAACTTTATATTATTTTTATCCTAGTTCTTGCTATGATAATGCTGCGTTGCCCTTGTTAAAAAAAAATCCAAGTTTTCTGTTTTTTTTTTTTTTTTTAAAAAAATGAATAACGAACACGTCACTGCTCTTATGATTTTCGAAGTTTATATCATAATTTTCCTTATTATTGTTATTGTAATGATACGCTATCCTGGACGTTTCTAAATAAAAAAATAGAGAGAAAAATGTAGTTTTCTAGTTTTTTGTTTAAAATTTTTTTTTTTTTTTAGTTTCTGAATGTATATATTTATATATATTTTTATATATAAATATTTTTAATTTTTAAATAAAATTCCCACCCACCCCCTCTAAGCTCTCTTTAGTTAGATCTTAGTTGATAGTTGGAAGGAGTGGAAGGGTTGAGTCTAGCCTCTCTTATTGGCTGAGAGTATAAAAAATGGATCCAATAGTCGATGACCAGACGTTAATGGGTCGCTCACTTGTTTCTGAGCAGAAGAAACCCTTTGCTGGCACTAGCCTTTATGCCATCAAAAGGAAAGCTAAAAGGTTAGGATGGTGTTTGAATTGTTATAGAGAAGAATGTCCTGGTTTAATTGCTCATAATGACACATCTTTTAAAGTTTACTACTGCTATAAAAGACAATTCAAATCAAAACAAAAGAAAATTTTGGTTGAGAAAGAGGACTGGATCCTTTGATACCCAAATAAATTTTGTTTTCCCATCCCTCATTTCTTTTTATTTTTATTTTTAGTTTTTGTAAATACAATACTTTTCAGTCAGGTCAGACTTTGCAAGGATCCTACGTGTACAGCTGACTTTCATCAGCTGGTTCGATAGGAGTAATTTGCATGATCCAAGCATCACCAGATATGTCTAGTGCGGTGAATGTCCCTAGAGGTAGCGAAAAACTAAGTAAAGCCAGAGTTATCTCCTAGCCTCTTACTGATGTTTTAGCTTGCTAGTGGTTCTAGACTCATCTCTTTTACTAGAGGTGGATGGGTAATCATGACAACGTGGACACACTGGATTGCGTAGCCTCTTTTGTATAGGCGCAGAGGATACTAGTTGCACCATATATGTATCCAACTTAGTGGATGCGCTTAGGATTTTTTAGAAGTTTTTCTTTTACTCTATATAAAATAAATTTGACACGTTAATGTTATTTTGGGTATGTTAATAGCATATAACACATTGTCACATGTTTTACTATTTTTCAAATGCTAGAAACTCTTTAGACTTTAAATCTTTTTGAAACAGTGTGAAAATATTTACTGAATCTAAATGGATGAGTAAGCATAAACTATGCAGTTTAAAGACAAGTAGTGGAAACGAATTAACCCATGTGAGCTTTTGTGCCAATCTTCCTTTTATGAGAGTTACTATTTTTTTTCAGTCTCACTTTATTCTCTTTATCATATCTCTCGTTGAAAGTCTCATTATTTTTCGTTTTCTTTGACTGATCATTAGAAGAGAACGTTCAGGATTTACCATTAGAACGTCTAAATTGCTTAAATGAACAAAGTCAATCTATTTTTAAAATGATTTAGGCCATCTTTTCTTTCAAATGCACCCCTCTTCACCTAATATTACATTATTCTCAGTTCTATCGAAATCATACCTTGCTCCATCTGGGAGTACAAACCTCACTTCTATATCTAGGTATGTGATTGGACTGCATTAGTAGTGCAAGAAGTGGTAAAGAAATAAAGGAGTTGATTTAAAAAAAAAAAAAAGAAAAAAAATGAGAAACTGAAAATAAAGAAAAAAAAATGAGAAACTAAAAAAAAAAAAATCAACTGTACATATGATAAAAAGGAGAAGAAGAAAAGAGGTTGGAATAAATTGCGCAAACACTCCAATCACATGCTTAGAACAAATGCACCCCAAATCTCCTACTCATCTTAATTTCTAACCTACCAGTTAAAGTCCTAATGATTTAAAAGAAATTGATTTTTAAATTTAAGTGATAAGAATGTTCTCCTCGGTAGATCGCTCTTCTAATGCTAAGTATTCTTTCATGAGACTTATTGTACTCCAAATGCCTATATATTGAGTCATCAAAATGGAAGCAATTCCTCTATCTTTGCTTCCCTACCAAGTGAGATGTTCTCTACACCGGTTTCTGAGAGTTTTTCCTTAAAAGAGTGAAATCCTAGTGAGATTTGAGTTAAAACTACAAGTTTTATGACTGTTAATAGTTATGTAAACTTTGAAGTTAAGATCAGTTGGTTGACTTTTCAAGTACACACTGTAAGTTTAAAGAGTATAAAAAATGCTTCCATTGACAAACTATGAGTATATGTGTTGCATTATTATTACATACTTGAAAATTTCAGTTTATTGTCAAATTTAATCTTATCTGTTGTAAAAGGAGAAAATCTACCTTTATTTTTTATTTTACTTTATTTTTCTAGTTCAAAAAAAAAAAATTAATTTGAATTTTGTGGGTATATTCACTGCAAACCCTCACGAGACAACACTCGTCCACTAAGGGTAACCTAGGGGTTTAATGACTTGTTGCATACGCTAAATGCAATCGCGATTCCTGCGACAGTGAGTTAGATTTTATTTTCCTTAGTTTATTCCCACTTTTAATAAAACTTTTAGAACAGTTTCTCTTTTCACTTCATTGCTAAGGACTAGCAATAAGCTAGTAGAGGGGTGTGATAGACACTGAATATTGCACATTCATGTGCCAATATAATAGATATAGTGCTCATTTAATCCCCAAAATTTCTAATTTTACATGCATATTTGAATTAATATAATTTAAGAGTGATGTCACTCAAATGCGTGTAATTATTTATTTTTACATATTTTATATCTTTAGATAAAAACGAAGTGAAATAAAGGGAAGGAAAGAAGTAGCAACCACACCGAAGCATTCCTCATAAAATATTTGTCCAAACTTGCATAGTGCAATTCTGGACCAAATGAAAGAAAGAATGATAAAAAAAAACTACAATCCAAAGTAAAACTTAGGCATCACTATTGACAGTGATGATTTGATAATGATTTTTGTTTTTTTTTTCCTTGGTTCTCCTCTCTCTCTCTCTCTCTCTCTCTCTCTCTCTCAACTGTAGGTTCTCAAAATTCAAATAAAGTGTCAGACGCAAGAAGAAATTGGGATGCACACGAGAAGAAAAAAATGGCAAGGTTCAGTTCAGTGATGAATGGGATGATGATTTTCATCATTCCTTCGTCTATAAAAAGGAGAGAAAGACAGAATCAAACAACACACACAACAAGCACAATTTCACAATCACTGTTAGGGAGAGAATAGTTTAGGGGAGGTTATTATGTGAGCACTTTATATTGTCCCTAGAAATAGGTAACTTTAGTTTTTCTTTGCCTTTTCTAGTTCTAATAGTTGTAAAATTTTACTTTTATGTAATTGATGATTTCATGTTCAAAAATTTGTAGCAAAACTTTGTGTACTGTATTTCTTAAATTTAAAATATTTGTTTTCTTGTATGACCTTTGTCAATTTGTAGTAGTAAAATATTCCTATTTAAAATTAGATTTAATATTTCTAGTCTAGTAGTACTTATAGTTGCCCCCTAAAATAGTTAGAAACTCCAAATTTTCAGTTTTTATAGTAATATTTTTATTCACTAGAAGACAGATTTTGCAAGTAAATATTATATTTTTTAGCCATGTAGCTGTTGTAATCACCTACCAAAGCCCCAAGCACACCATATTCATATCTCACTCCAAAAGTAGATAAGGATTTGGTTTGGCCTTATTTGTGTTCTTGTAGTTCAACCACGGTGACCCCACAAGAATCCAAAGTCAAAGGTTTAGTATTTTATTATTAATTCAGTATTTCCATTTATGTATATTTTATTAGCCTAGTTGTACTAAACTTTGTCATTTTGCAGATTCCACAAATTCAACCCCAGCTCATGTTAAGTAAAGAAAATAATATAATAAAATTAGTTTTCACCTTTACCTTGGTTTTATAGCTTTAGTTTTAATTGAGCAGTCACTGTTTAAACCAATTTAATTTATCTTTAAATTTTATTTGGAAGACAATTTCAATTCCAAAATGGTAGGCTAAAACTTCAATTAGGGATATGTAATAAAAACTTAGAAACCACAGCTTCTGTGCAGTAATCTTAAATGGGCAAATTTATCTGGTTGAGTTATTTTTCCATTTATGGCCAAAAATATCTATGTATCTATGGCTATATTGGGCTCAAAAGAGTACATATTTGAAAGAAAAAGCCTAATTATGTGGATTGTCAAACTATGCCTTTTGTCATAAAAAAACACCTAGCATACTCAAACAACTCATATGACAAAGTTAATATTTCAAATATGTGTTTATATATATTTCTATCCAATAATGGACATGCAATTGTGTAGTGGCAGAGTGGTGGGGACTGGACACCGAATAACCCACGTCCGCGGCGGGGCAAGATTCGAACCTGGCTACTGCCCAATTACCTTTTTATTTTTCTTTAAACCAAACGACGTCGTTTCATATCAAACCTGACACACATGATATGACCTTGACTAGTGAAAGTTTATTTTTAAATAAAGAATGACTCTGCGGTCTTAAATGCCAGACGCTTTTCAAATGCACAAAAGTTGTGGGATCTAGTGTTGGTTTGCATATTCCCAATTCCTTTAAATCATTTCCCCCTAGTTAATTAATATTTCCTATTTTATAATAGTTTTGCTTAAATATCTGCATTATTTCCATCTTTCGCTATTATTAAATCTAAAAAGTTTATCTCACAAAAATTTAGCTTTTAAATATTTTTCTTCCTTTTCTTACTAGTATGTTAGTTAATTTATTTTGCAATGTTAAAATCTTTACCATAAACTGTTAAGAAAAAAATAACTTTAATTACTTTTATTGCAAAAATATAAAAATTAGTAGTTTAGTAAAACCCCACAAAAATCCATCATCTTTTATTTTCTTTTTAGTGACAAAATAGTTATCTGCCTAACTTTATAAAATTTTATTCCGTTCCCTGTGGGTTCGACCTGGACTTCCAGAACTTTATTACTTGTATGATCACCTACACTTGGGTGTGATAAGAAAACATGTCAATAGGATGTTGTTAGTTTGCCTATAAATACTTTCAATGGAACTTCATTTCCTTTTTTTTTAAAATCAAACGTTGAGAGGTACTGTCCAGAGAACTTAGTCTAGAGAGTGTGTAAAGCTCCATCTCATGCATTAACACATCCATACACCTTCATACACACTTGCATGATTGAATCCACACATGCACTTGCTACATTGCTGATTCAAGAAGGAGAAATCTTAAAATAGAAGTCTAAAAGTTGATCATCTTCATGATCAAGCACTAGAGAGGGAAAGTGAAGCTCATAAGCTCATAGTTCAAGCACTCTCAACAAATTTTTTTTCCATATTTTGATCATCCAAAGCACCCCAAGCTTTTATGAGTATAGATCCTCACTTTGAATCCTTTAGGAACTATTTTTACACTAAAATATAAAAAATGCATAAAGATCCATTATGTTTTTGTACATGCATGTGATGTTATCTTAGAATCTGTTTTCCTCATTCTCTTTGATACGCTTATTCACCCAAGTACACGTGCCTAGTTGGAGCGCACACACTCCTTGAGCGCTCGAGTGTAGCAGTTCTGCTATTTTCTTTGTAATGTTATGCCTAGAACATAATATGTATGTCATTCATACACAAATTTATGTGTTTTATCCATGATCTAGACTTACATGTTGGTTAATACACAGGAACACTAATCCACTAACCAAAATGATGATCCATGCTTTAATATTACCTTATATTTCCATCTTAGTGCTTTAAAAGTTATCCTTTAACCACATGCTGAGATTTGAGTTTTAGCAAGCCTGATGCTCGCGCTTTCTTGAGCGCTTGAGCCTCAAGCGCTTGCTCTAGTGGAGCGCTCAAGTTCACCTGAGCGCTCGAGAAAGCCTGTGTTTAGAATCTTGTAACTTTCCTTCTATAACTGGTGATGATGCCTAAATTTAGTTAGAGGTAAAAAGAATTAAACAAGAGTGATTTGAGTGTGATTTGGCCTTGTCAATTAAGAGACCTACATCTACGTGTGTGTTGGAGCACTTGTACTAACAAATCACCGACGGCATTTGGTGAACCAACAACGGGACTGGAACTACCAGAGATCGGCCGGGTTATACATGCATATGATAGAGCTGTAATGCCAAAAGATGCAGTCCCCTTCTATGGGGGTGAGTGGTCTCTTTTATAGATACAAGAGGTGTCTTGGTCATCCGGGTAATAAACCCAGGCTGGTAACCTGGACCCTGAACTAGTGACTCAGGGGCCTGGGGTCCGGGATGCCATATGTCATGTGGGAGTTGGTCCAGTCAGGATCCAACCAAGTCGGTGTGGGGGTAACTAGGTTATCACATCTGAACCGAGTCATCATGCCACTCATTAAATGCGCACGCCTTTTGAGGTGCTACTTCACATGCCCGAGGCGACAGTTGTCGGTCGTTCAGGCGAGACATTTATGATCGTTGGATTCGAATTCATCTGAACCATCCATATCGCCTGTTTAAGGGACACTTGAAACATTGCTCCATTCCTGTTGTCTAGTGAAGAGAATTACCGAGCAGTTTAAGAGAGAATGCATCCGGCCAGGCTACCCGAGCTCTTCCTTGCAACCTAATCTTGTAAGTCTTCATCTCTCTAGCCTTGTAATCCATTATATTCTTCTCACCTTCTCTTCTTTTTATTCCCAAGTGAGGCTGGTGAATAGGAATCCCTTGGGGCTCGCGAGGGAGTAGAATTTTTCCTCCTGAGGTTTTGCTTCCTCTTTAGATCAGGTAGTGCGATAGAATAGTTAAACCGGTCGGGGTATCCTGAGATGATTCTATCCGAGTGCTACTTCACACTGAAGACCTTGTAACTCTTACCTTTTAGGCTTTTAGTATTGTCCCCCTATATCTTAGGCTTGAAGTTCCTGACCCTTACTTAGGCCATTAGTTACTCCCTCACCCAACTGTAGGAGCCTTAGAGATGTGCCATTCAGGCTTTAATTCATCTTCCCAGTTGAAAGATGAACAATCACGGTCTGAACATGAGCTTTGAACCCCCTTCTGTAACCCCGTCTGACCAATACAGCGAGGGTAGGATTCCCATTTGGGTGTCTAATGATGAGGCAAGTTAGGAGCTCCCAGTAGCCTCTGTGTCATAGGGCTCAGATGATGTAGTATCAATTCCTTGTAGCCCTGAGGTAGCGTTTTCTAGTGAGTGGATTTCCACCAGCTTGCTCATCGAGGACTTGGAGCGAATCAGGGGCAAGTATGCTATTCTTGACCATTGCTCCTTGACCACACTCGCTGGAGGGGCTCAAATATACCAGTCGGGATTCGTGACCCTTTACGAGGACGCCTTTATGGCTGGTCTCTGTATTCCCCTTCATTCGGTTGCCCGGGACGTTCTAATCTACCTCGGGATCGCTCTCGATCTGCTTACCTCGAATGGTTGGAGTTTTCTAATGGGGTCTATCTCTCTCTAGCCCCAAGTTTTTGGGTACGAACTCACCCTTCAAGAGTTTCTGTGGATACACTGACTATTTTTGGTGCATGGGAAGGCCAGATTCTTTTCTCTGGGAGATCGATAGGGGAGGAAGATCATCATCAATTACTCGAGCAAAAAAAGGAAGTGGAAGGGGAAATTCTTTCACGTATGCACCCTTGGGCTCTGTGAGAAGGCCCCAGGAATTCAACTGAGGACTTCCTGGGTAGGGAAGTTGAGGAGTAAGACCTTGTTCTATGTTGGTTTTTCCTTTTTTGCTTTTGTTGTGATTTCTGAGCTAACTATCATGTTTCATAGTGGGATCCACTGAGCTTCCCTGACGAGTGCCAGAACAGGATCAGGGCCTTAGCTGAGGAACCTACAAGCGTCGGTAACTTGTTGACCCGGTCGGGAGATCAGAAAGTTACCTACGAGCCAAGCCAGCTTTTTGAAGCACCCGCATTTTCCCCCATCATTCCTGGTGAGTTCTTGTCGCTCGAGTTACCTTCACTGCCTCCTTGGTTATCATTTTTATTACCTTCCTGGTCACTCATTGTATGATTTCTCCTTTAAAAAAAATGGATTCAAGGAGAGACCCCGAGACGTTGAGGGCCAGACAAGCCGCTGCTATTGCTTGGATGACTGAGAGGAGAAAGAGTAGCCGCTGAGCCTGTGGCCAGCGATCAGCCATTGAGGCGGCTAAGACACGGGCCGGTAGCTCACCAAGAACTAGGGAAGACGTCAGCTCCTCGAGTAGAGGTGGTGCAGGACACCACTCCCGGGGGGGATATACCGTCCGGGATGCCACTAGGGGAGTCGGCGGAGATCTGTGAGAGGGTCAGACCGGGCCTTCTCGCAAGCCTAGTGGAGATGTGTGCCATTATGTCTCCACATCTTTTTAGGGATGGCTGTATAGCCTCTCCCATTTTATGAGTAACTCTACCCCATTGCCTTCTTCTTTTGCTTTTTTGTTTGCTGTAATAAATGATCAATTTATGCTTGCTTTTTACAGGTTAGCTGCATGGCTACCGGAGCCGAGTCCTTCTTAGTCGCCTTGGCCGGAAGGGCTGCCACTGCTGAAGCTACCCTATTAAAGGAAAGGGAAACTTTGGAGGCTAAAGAAACCGCCCTAGCCATTGAAAAGGATAACGTAAAAGGGCATGGCTTTTCCCCTGGGCGCAGTATAGGCAGAGTTGGGGACCGTCCTGGCAGAGCTAGATACCATTCGGGCGAGTCTGGCGACGGTGGAGGTTCGGGATAAAGCTCTATCCAAGGCGGTGGCCGTAAGGTCTTTTGAGGAGGACTTTGATGGTGGCTTCTTTCAAGACTACACGGATCTGAAGAAAAGGTTAGCCCGAGATCATCCAGAGTGGGACCTCTCAGCTTATGAGAGGATGGATTTTGACTTTTGGGATGTAGAGCCCATTGTTGAAGGTAACATCGCCGAAGATGAACCGACTGTGGATGATGCCCCGAGCAGAGAGGTCGGGGAGACTGAGGAGGTAGTCATCGTAGATGGCTCTTAGTTTCCGGCCTATAAATATCTTGTATTTTTTTGGGGAGAGGCTACTATAATTGCCCCAGGCATTATGCTGCTATAAATGCCCCCTAGGTATTGTACATTTCCTTTTGAACTAGTAATGGAAAGGCCTTCTAAGGTCATCTTTTTGTAGCAAATGTTTATGCTCTTGTACTTATATACCTGTGTTTGTTTATAATTGCCCGTTGCCCGCTCAGTTATGAGTCTTATCAGAACCCTACCTTAGCGAAAGATTTAGGACTGTGATCGGTAAGGAACACTTGGTCTTTGGGGGACCTATAGTGCCTTTAACCTTCCTGGGCTGATGATGGCTAGGAGGTTATGGCTCTGTGGGCCCCATCCGGGGCGAGTTGGAGTTTAAGTCCTTTTACCCAGACAGTTACCTTTGGGCCTTGTAGGTACTTAGGGATGTCTAATAGTTATGCTTAACTAATTCCCAGCCTTGTAAGTGCACGGTGTGATTTCCAGTTTAGTTCATTGTGCCCTCCTACCCCTCTAGCTTATGCTAAGGCGGGGGTAGATAGAGGTGATGACTATAGGTAACCGATCTAGAACGTTGGTGGTTCCAGGGTCCTTTGAATCCTCTATTGATGGCCACCTAGGGGGTTTGCCCCCATCGTAGATTATGGACTTAAGTAGAGTTGGTGCCTCGGGTGTGATCCCGAGGTCTTTTGTGCCTCGGGTGTGATCCTGAGGTCTTTTGTGCAGAATGCTGGTAAGAGATTTATGCAGAAGAAAATTTTATTTATTTCATAAAACTGCTCAGAAAGAGCTACAACTTGTAATTCCTGACCAATATAGATCCGTACTTCACTAAAAGTACTTCTGTAGATGCTCCATGTTCCGGGGTGTAGACACCCATTTTGTCAGCTAACAAATTTAGGAGGCCACAAGCATGTCAAACCTCGATGATTAGAAAGATCGGATTTTTAGATATTGCCTCTAACTCTCAAGAAATCAAAGAAATGACCAAAATGCCTCTAAAAGCTCAAAACTCTCCGGATTGGCCCAGAATCTCAGAAATCATTCGATGTTATTCCAAACAAAAAAAATGTATTTTAAAAGATAAATATTTGAAATCGTAAGCTCCCAGAGACCCCCGGAAGTTCCCGGAAAGTCTCTGTTGACCGGTTTGACCAAAGTTTGACCAAAATCATCCGAATTTGTCCAAAAGTTCCGAGATCATCCTAGATCGTGTGAAAAATCTTAAAATATGTTTTAAAAGAAAATCGGACGGAAACGTCAGTCTTTGGAGGCTCCCAGAACTTCCCGGAATTTCCTAGAAGTGCACTGTTTGACTGATTTGACGGCAAGTTTGACCAAAAATCAAAGTCTCTTTTTCGATGTTGAAATATTTTTATCAAATACTAGAGATCAATAGCTTTCCAATGGTATATCGCACATAATTTATGGATCTAAAACGAATTTGTTATGAATTTCTGAAGGTGAAAACTGTTATTAATTCGGCTTTTATCGCGAATACTGCAAAACTTTTCAAAGTGACCCAACTCCAAACTATTTTTTTATGGAAAGTAGACCTCGGTACCTTTCCAACGGTATATCACAATCTCAATTTGAATTTCATATGAATTTTTTAGTGAATTTTGGACGAAATAGGGCCGTTTTGCGAATTTCGGGAGTTTCGGGGGCCAAAATGCAATTTTTGGTCAACAGGGGAGTCGACTGCCGTGGCAGCACTGGCCCACTGCCGCCGCGGCAGTGGCCAAGTGCCGCGGCGGCACTCTGAGAGATTTTGCATTTTTTTTTGTAATTTTTGGTTAATTTTTGGGTTTTAATTCAAAATTTCAACAAATAAAATGACATTGTCTTGATTATTCCGGGATTTTGGACCAATTAGAGACTTTTTAAAACCCAAAATACCTCCCCAAGTTGGCCTATAAAGGAGACCCATTTGCTTCCATTTGGGGAAGAGCTTGGAAGCCATTAGAGAGAGATATAGAGAGTTAGGAAGAAATAGAAAGAGAAATAAAGATTTTCTTCTTCTAATCCAAGCCAAATGTGAGCTTTTATTTAGTTTTCTCAAAACTAAACTAGTATTTACAAGATTTCAATTCATTTTCTTCATCTTCTTTGAGTTTTCAATGAGTTAGAGAGCAATCTACAGCCACATACACACATATATGAGAGGTTGAATGCTTGTAGTTCCATCATTGAATATCATCTATTGATTGTTTATTTTTTTGCTTATATACAATGTTCATCTCCTCTTCCGTCATTTCTTTTTTATTTTCTTTGTTTTACTTATAGTTCATCATCATCTAAATGATGACATGAAGTTTGAGGTGACTGAATCCTTATGGATAGTAGCTCTTGACCTAAAAAACATGTTTAATAGATGATGATTATAACTTCAATACCTCCAAGGTATTCTTGAAGTTATATTCAAAATAAAAGTGAATCTCTCTAATAATATTAGGGGTTCTCGATGATGAGTTTGATGTTGATATTCCAAGAGGTCATAATCTCTATTTGATGTTGAAAATATAATTTCAAAACCTCTATTTCAAAACCCCTCTTTAACCCCCTCATTTTGATCTCAAGAAAGAAAAACTCTAGTTTTTCCCAAAATCTTCAAAACAGTGAGTCAAAATAGTGAGTGATATGAGTTCAAAGATTTCTCTAGAACTCAATACTCAATGTATGGATGCAAGACCACTTGAAAAGTCTTCCTAACTCATTAGAGAACACCCATGATTTTTGGTTTGACTTGGAAATACTTGGAAAGGTTCCATTTTGGCCCAAACATTCACTCCAGACATTCTGCCTCTGTTGTCACAGCAGCTAGGTTGACTCTCAACTTGTTTTACAGAAAACTTTTCCCAAACGAGTGGTCCTAACTTATTTTTTCCTTGAACTTCAATGTCTTAGGGAACGTTCTGTATAAAATGGGCTTCTAGGTCATTTGTTTTCATTTTCTAAGATATTTTGACATTTCAATCGACAATACCAACTCTGTTTCTGAGTAACCTCCATCGTTCATATGTTTTCTCTCAATTTGTAATAGTTATTAAAGATTGGATTTTTGGGTTATGTTCTAGACACAATAAGGAAGATCTCCATAAAAAATCATGCATTGAAAACATTCCTAACCCCTCTTTTCCATTTTCACAAGATCATATTACTGTTCTGTCCACTATTCACAAAAAGCACACTTTTACATCCCCCCTTTGATTTGATGCTTACATGCACTCCAAATTAGCTCATGTCTTAGGAAGTAGTTCATACTAGATTTTTACATATCCCATGTTGATTTCATTCATTCATTCATACACATTCTAGACTTCTAAGTCATTCTAGGAATCCATGAACATAAAACATACTACAACCTTGGCACATTCTAGATACATACATTGCATCCATGCAAGATTTGGGGCTTTCATGGCTCCTAATCTAAGAAGATTATAAGGAATGATCATGATCACGCGTTCATGCTTCCCTTCGATCTAATCCTCCTTTCTCATCCGTCCCGGGGATTGAGAGATCTTCTTTTATCAAAGATTAACATGCATCATACTAGCTTGCTAAGCACATTTTGATTTCTGTGATTATTTGCTTCAAGAAAAATTCATATCCCCTTTAGATTAGGGAAACTTAATTACTTGATATGTGATTAGACGATTTTTTCTAGGTTTGTTTGTGTGGTCTTTCACCTTTGCATTGTGTAATATTTGGCTTAGATCTTATGAATGATATCTTATCTTTTGATCTTCCATTTCAAATTTCTTATGTGATGTAATATACTATCATAGTATTAATTGTCGAACCATACATAGTATAAGATGATTATTTGGATGCTAATTGAGGCCCGTCGAAAGACGGGGCGAGTTGAGGGTGTTTTAGTCGCGACAAAGGTTCCTTCCTCTCTCCTACCAAAACCCCGAGCCAAGTTCTTTGGTTATGAAGGGCCGGTGCCCTTTATCCATTTGGGTGAGTCAAAATTAGGTTTCTTGGTTCCTTAAAGACCAAGTGGCGACTCTGTATCTGTTTTTAACTGACCATTCTCCTTCTTTGATCAAAATCAAATTTCAAACAAAAACAACAAGTGGTGGAATCCCGCGTGTCCACACGGGGGTGTGACAGTTCTTTTCCTTCTAGCGTCTACAACTAGTACGTTCCCGGGCGGTTTACCCGAGTTACTCTATAGGGCCCTTCCCAGTTTGGACCCAGTTTTCCACGACTTGGAACTTTAGTCCACTGATTTATTGTCACGCCTCAGAGTAGCCAAAATAGAGAAAATTTAAAATTTCCTTTCTGGACCCATAGGGAATGACGAGTTACATTAACTGATTGTCCTTTCTATGTTCTACACATGGTTAATAGAGTAAGCGGAAGCATAAAAACATCTATTGGTATTCTTCAGTAGAACTCAATGTCTGGGATCTAGTTATTACATCATGAGTATAAATAAAAGATTTATAAAGGATGGGGTGATCTATTCTGATCACAATTCATATCTAAATTATTACCTCAGATAGAAGACAATAAAGCAAATTAAGTAATTCTACATACAACTATGTTAGAGTCCTTTGCTTCAACTTGTACATCTGCCGTGTCCCTTTGGGTAGACCTCATCTTGATAGTCGTCACCTATAAAATCTAGACGTGATATGTCCAGGACAGGAAGGAGGGCCGTTAGCGTTTGAAGCTAAGTGAGTTGACCTAACTGATCACTCCTAATACAAATAATATACAAGTACAATAAATATCTCAAACTTAAATATTTGATAAGCATTAGCTCAATACGTATGATTTATGACATGGTAATATTAATGAGGTACGACATGATGCACCATCGATATGTTCGACTTGACTCGACCACAGACACCACAATTGACTCATGTGACTTGTTACATTACCAGTGTAACGCCGTTAGCTTAGAGTAGAATGATTACGTTGCTATCGTCACCTAGCAGGGCCGTATAGCAGTTTTTGGTTTTAAAGAGAGTGTAATCATTGTACTCTTAGGTCCTCATGACCTTGCCTGGAGAATATAATAGTTACAGCGCTATCATCGCCTAGCAGGGCCCTATAGCATTAGAAAGGTAACTATTGTATTCAAAGTTCAGATGGATACTTTGCTATCGTTGCCTAGCATAGCCCTATAGCGTATCAACCATCAACTCATGTTCCACTTCAGATGGATACTTAGCATGGCCCTATAGCGTATCAACCATCAACTCATGTTCCACTTCAATGGATACTTTTGCTATCGTCGCCTAGCATGGCCCTATAGCATTTCATCGTTGTACCAATTGATTTGACTGCACCATACGGACCTCCATAATCCACTCAACATGTATGATAATATGACTGGGTTAGTCCCCTTGACTAACCATGTAGACGTCAACATTGACATCATGACTTGATCACGTTCATATGAATGTCCATGTAATTGTATAATTGGGAAGCATAATAAGCATGTATAATAACAAATAAATAACTAAGCATGAAGTTTGGATATTTACACATGTGTCCATCGTAGAAATTGTAAATCTGAACGTACACATATATTATACTCATCAGACATGTCCACACATGACACACTGGATATTCACATAATACACATAGAGTAAGTCTATAATATAGCATGTGAGTTAGGACGACTCACCTTAATGCGGGTGTAAAGACAAGCGTAGCTACAGTCCCTACAATTCATATGAATTCATAGAACATTGATTAATAAGCGTACTATAATTAAGGGCATAATAGTAATTGTGCTGGATGGGTTCCTAAGCCTAAACATGATGATCTAGACATCATTCAAAGTCTAACGCCATTGACTAGGCTCTAATCGGAGTCCGTCATATAAAAGGCTGGGATTGTATGGGCCCTAAAGATAAGCTGTATTTTTGACCGCGTCAAAAGGTCTCCAAACTCAAGGGGATAGTTCTTGACATAATCCTAAGGCTTTAGGAACTTATCACGTATTTTTCTTAGCTACGGTTTATTTATTACAAATTATTGAAGTCCACATAATTATAGACTTAAGAGTCCTACAATTATAAAATACAATTTAGGAAGACGAACGATCCTTGAAAATAATTTTATTAAATACTAGGCATTGAAATGAGCTAGCAGCATTTTCCTCATAATTTTCGGAGCTCGTTTGGTATTTGAAATAATTAAAACAATGATAAACGATTACGTATAATTTATGGAAATAACAACGTTTAGTTTTATAATATGTTAAATTATAAAACGGTCCTTTATGTCCTTAGGACATAATATATAATTTCTCGGATTTTAAAATAGGCCAATAGATGTTTATTATCTATTTATCATAATTTAAAACTAACATTTATTAGTTATTGAAGCCCAAATAAATAATAACCATAATATATAAATACTTAAAGTTTGAGTTCTATAAATAAATGATTTATAAAACAAAGGCATTATGCCTTGGGATTAATCACTAAATTTTCTAGATTTCAAAAATAGTCATAGGTATTTATTACCTAATAATTATAATTTTAAACTAGCACTTTTATTTATTTGAACCCAAATAAATAATAAGTGGAATATAATAATAATAATAATAATAATAATAATAATAATAATAATAACAATAATAACAATAGTAATAATAATTTCAGAATATATGAAATTTTATAAACAATATTTCAGAATTTAAAATTCATCTAAGAATACTTTAAACTATTTAAAACCATTTATATCATTTAAATTATATATAATAACTATTTATTAAACATTAGCATTTATTCAATAAATACTAAGTGCCATTGATTATTTACTGAAATAATTACTAATATAAATAAACATCATTTAATTAATAAATTATAATATAAAATTACTAATTACATATTTGATTTTAATTAAACATGATTTAAACATTAATAATAAAACTATTTGTTAACTATTTGTACCATACAAATATACTAATATATCATGATACACCCAAAATTGGCTTTATCCTATGACCGACCAGTTCAAATCAGCAGCTAGTACATGCCCCGGTCAAATCATGCACAACTCCTCGGACAAGCATCATCCCGAGAGGTCTAATCTACTTATCATCCTGAGCGGTTCATCCACAGCCCGGCCAACGGGTCGTGAAAATCGCACAGGCACATCCTACCGCGGGAACAGTCCATCCGGGCCCACAGGCATGATCCCGAGCATCACAGGCGTGATCCCGAGCATTACGGGCAGTTTCCTACTCAAGCTAGAAGACCAATGGAAAGTACGGACTGTTTCCTAATCCAATTAGGAAACCTCCACAATTAATGCCAATCTATATCAATTGGATTATATTTCCTTATCCATGTAAGAGCAGGTCTCTTGCATCTATAAAAGAGACCTCTTACCCCCAATTGAAGGGGCCAATTCTTTAGTCTACACAGCACCTCTATAAAATTCACCATTGTACGCATACACCCGGCTGGTATTACTGGTAGTGCCGCCCCTCTCTGTTGGCTCAGTAGGCCCGCCGGTGATCTGCTAGTGAACGTGCTCAGACACACCCATGGACGTAGGTACCTTCATTAACAGGGCCGAACCACATACAAAAAATAGTCTCTCATTCTCTCTCTCTCTCTCTCCTTAAACTGCTCTAGTTACTCTTACCGAATTCTGGCATCATCCGTTTGGTGCCGTTTGTGGGAAACGACAAGTCTTCTCATCAACAAATCTCTTGACTGATCGTCATGCCACCGAATAAGGGTAAGAAGGCTGATCAGCAGTCTGAATGGGATGTTCCTCCGGCCCCGGCACCGGCTGCAGCAGTTATGACATCTGAGCAGATCACTGCGACCCTCACACAACTCCTAGAGGGCCAGCGTCGAATCTAGCAACATATCGAAGCCCTGCTAGCCCAACAAAGCAGTCCTCCGGTGGTCGCGAAATGACCCGGGAACGTTGCGTATGTTCGAGAACCGATCTTGACCAGACAAAGTGCCCGAGCCAACCCGTCCCGTGTTGAGGATGCCAGAGACATCAACAGTGGGTGTGTTGCCCGAGAGCAAAGGCGGGAACTTATGGCCCAGGAATCAGTCTAGGGTCACTCGGTCAAGAGCCGAGTTATCCCTGGGCACACGGTTACCCGGAGTCACAGTCGAGCCCGATCCCAGAGGACAGCACCCCGCCATGAAGAAAAAGCCTCTTCCACCGACCCGACCAACCCCTCGGGTACCGGTCGGGAAGGAGTGGAAGCCCGAATCAAGAACTTGCAGAAGCACATCGACGGAGTGGCCAAAAAGCTTGGTCAAAACCGTGTTCAGAATCAAGCCAATACCGAGACAGAGTCACCGTTTTCCAGCCAGATCACGAGGTTTGTCATCCCGCGTAAATTTAAGTAGCCTCGTCTGGACCCCTATAACGGCTGGGGAAGCCCGGCCGACCACGTCCGGACCTACAAGGCCCAGATGGCCCTAGCCACCAACTCCGATGAACTACACTGCCTAGCCTTCCCCAGCACTTTGAAAGGCCTGGCCATGTAATGGTTCTACTCCTTGGAGCCCCGATCGGTACGCAATTTCAAGCAACTCAGCAAGCAGTTCATTAATCAGTTCGTCGGTACGCACAAACAGCCAAAGCCTGATATACATCTACTGACAGTCATACAAAGGGATAATGAGACCCTCAAGGAATTCACCGACCGGTTTAATCAAGAGAAGCTCGATATCTATGATCTTGATTAAACCGCCGCTATTATCGTCTTCTGCTCGGGAGTTCAACACACCAAGTGTGCCATGTCGTTTCACAGTAACTGACCGGTAACCTTGGTTGAACTCGCAGAGATGGTTGGAAAATACATTGACACTGAAAAATTTCTAAAGGTCAAAGACCACGGGCAAGAAAGCAACAAGTCCTCCAGAAGCAAGCGAAAGCGAGATCAGCCCGGGAGTTCTGACAGTTCTTCCAGTTCACAGCAGTCCGGGTCAGGCAGCCCCGACCTGACCTACAGTTCATAGTGGTCTAAGTCTGGCAGCCCTGACCTGACCCCCAGTTCGCATTAGTCAGGATCAAGTAGTTCCAACTTTGCCTCCAGCACAGAGAAATCAGGAGCCTGACGATCCTGATCCGACCCCCTGTCTCCATCGGTCTAGATGAGCCCAACTATAGTGGTGCTTGCCTGATCACCATATAATGCTCCACCGATTGTCAGAGAGCCCTTCCAAAGACCTCGGGCCTAACCCCGAGGCATACAAAGACCTCGGGCCTAACCCCGAGGCATCTAAAGACCTCAAGCTCTAAACTCAGGCACTAAAAAGACCTCGGGCTCCGAACCTAGGCACCAAAGACCTCGGGGTCACACCCGAGGCACCGGCTTCATTTAGGTCCAACCGACGATGGGGATAAACCCCCTAGGTGGCTGATGATGGCAAGCTTCAAAAGACCCTGCAACCACCATGTTCCAGGTCGGTTACCTATAGTTCATAGCCTCTGTAAGACCCTCGTCTTAGCAAAAGCTTGGGGGCAAGATGGCACAGTGAACTAAACAGGTTATCACACCGGGTATCTACATGCCTCGTGGATAACCAAGTCAAAATCTTGGACAACCCGAGCACCTACAGTACTCAGAGGCATTAACTCCACTTAGGTCCAAACCGACGATAAAGGTGACTAAAATCTCTTAGGTTGGCCGATGATAGAGGAGCAAAAAACCCTAAAGCAACGTGATTTAGGTCGGCTCCACCAACATGGTCAAGCTCTTCTCCCAACATTCTTGACGAAGGCTAACTGGGCAGAAGACAACCATCCTGGGGAGTTAACATAAAAAGGACCCTAAAGCAGTACGCTTTAGTGCGGCTTTTCCAACATGGTCAAATTCTTCCACCCACAACCTTGATGAAGGTTTACGGGCAAAAGATAACCATCCTGGGAGCTAACTCAAGTAAAAAGACTCCGAAGTAGGCCGAGTCTCAACTCTCGGTCACTTCCCGAGCATTCAAAGACTCTGAATTAGGCCGGGTCTCAACTCCTGGTCAGTTCCCAAGCTCCTAAAGGTCCCGAGCTAGGCTGGGTCTCAACTCTCAGTCAGTTCCCGAGGACTCACAAGGCTCCGAAGCCCCGAGACAGCTTCTCCAAGCACTCAAACAGTGGCAAGTAACATCAAACTGATTTCCAAACTTGCCCCGATATAGCATCTGGCCAACCTTAGAAATGGGGGGCAAATGATACACCCAAAATTGGCTTTATCCTATGACCGAGCGGTTTAAATTAGTAGCCAGTCCATGCCCCGGTCAAATCATGCACAACTCCTCGGACAAGCATCATCCCGAGCGGTCTAATCTACTTATCATATCGAGCAGTTCATCCACGGCCCGGCCAATGGGTCGGGAAAATCGTACAGGCACATCCCACCATGGGAACAGCCCATCCGGGCCCACAAGCATGATCCCGAACATCACAGGCGTGATCCCGAGCATTACGGGCAGTTTCCTACTCAAGCTAGAAGACCAATGGAAAGTACATACTATTTCCTAATCCAATTAGGAAACCCCCACAATTAATGCCAATCTATATCAATTGGATTATATTTCCTTATCCATATAAGAGTAGGTCTGTTGCATCTATAAAAGAGACCTCTCACCCCCCATTGAAGGGGCCAATTGTTTAGTCTACACAGCACCTCTATAAAATTCACCATTGTACGCATACACCCGGCCGGTATTATTGGTAGTGCTGCCCCTCTCTGTTGGCTCACCAGGCCCGCCGATGATCTGCTAGTGAACGTGCTCAGACACACCCATGGACGTAGGTACCTTCATTAACAGGGCCGAACCACATATAAAAAATAGTCTCTCACTCTCTCTCTCTCCTTAAACTGCTCTAGTTACTCTTACCAAATTCTGGCATCATCATATCATACCCTAAGAAATCTCATTCATCTGTTTGTCTTCCCCAGCGTGTGACTGATACACGTGTATATATGTACTATATGTATATATATGTATCAATATTGCCTAAGGTTTCAACAATCCATATCTCTCTCATTTCTCATCGAAAAGGCGCAAGTCTTATATAAAAATCGACCATCTCAACGAGCCTTACAACTTTCTAGTACATTACAGAACCAAAATCCTAATGGTTTCCACAAAAAGGAGAAAAATAGATTTGGTTAAAAAGGAATAATTGCTTGCATGTCCTACCAAATGAGGTCCAAACCCAAAACTGCTCTTAAGGGACCTATTAGGGATCTCTAGGGCATGTTTGGTACAATTTTGAAGCAGTTTGGTTGAGCTTCAGAAATCGAGCTCCCATGGAGCTTCCATGGCCGATCGGACATGGCAGGAGGTCTAGCTCTGTTGAGTGTGCTCCATGTGTATGTATATGTATGAGAGGATTCATATATGCAGGGAAAAAAGGAAAGAGAGGGAAGGAGTGCTTACCTAGGTCCAAATGAGGTGTGGTGGCAAGTAACGAAGCTTCAAAAATGGCTTCCCATGTTGATTCTACAAACTGCAGCTTCTGGATCTTCAAAAATTACTTCTAAAAAATTTCTTCTCAAGCTCTAGATGTACATGCATGTGGGTCTAATTGTGTGCAGGTGTAATCAAAAGTGGAAACTCTCACTCTCTCGTTCTCTCTCTCTCACTCAATTTTCTTTCTACAAAATCTGTGAATGTGTGTGTGTAGGGAGTATATATATATACGTAAAAGGTTGAGTTGCCTAGTGTCAAGGAGGTTCCAACATGTACCACAAGTATAGGGTGGCCATGCATGCTTGCCAAGTGGTGAGGTAGGCTTGCATGGTTGCCACATAGTCTAAGAATTATCAGATTTTACGAGTCGATGTGTACTTCAGTCTGGGTCTAAGAATCACAGTCTGAGTCTGAAATTTACGATGCAGGGTCTAAACTAGAAACGTTAATACTATAACAATAATTACGACTATAGTCTTTGGACTTATTGGGTTCAAATTATATAACATAACCTAAGGTTATAATTTAAGCGATGAGAATTATTATACAACTTATATATTTATGGCAACTAAATGATGTTGGGTCCGTATAAAAAAACCTTTAATTATAACTCAAGAGACAGTGAATATACAAAATATTCTATAGTTATAAACATAGAGGCTACGAATATTAAAATAATCTATATTTATTATTATCCAGCAACTACAAAGTATATTATAACCTATAGCTATAAATCTAGCGACTATGAAATATATTACAACCTTTGGTTATGATATAACGATAACCCATATTAAGATATTAATATACAGGGTATCGAAATAATTACAGAACAAGACTTAGGAAATCTATTTCCATATTTCCTAATTTTCAAGGGTATTACATTTACTGCTTTGAGGACAAGGTCCTCGACCTGGAAAGTACGATGCTTTACCTTGCTATTGAAGTACTGTGAGACCTGTTTCTTGTTGGCTACTACTTTCAGATGCCCGGTCCCTTTTCTCTTCAACTAGGTCGAGCTTTCCTCTGAGGGCTTCCTCGTTGCCTTGCTCACTTTAATTTGCCACCCGGTATGTTGGTAGCCCAAGTTTTGTAGGGTCCACTACCTAGAAGTCATAGGTAAGTGAGAACGGGGTCTCTCTTGTTGCTACTCGGGGGGTGGTGCGATGGGCCCATAGAAGGGTCGGTAGCTCTTCTGTCCAGAGGCCCTTGGCTTTTTGAAGCCTGGTCTTGATGGACTGTAGGATTATTCGATTTGTTACCTCGGCTTGTTCGTTAGCTTGAGGATGCTCGGGAGAAGAGTAGTGGTTAGATATCCTGTAGCCTGAGCAAAACTATCTAAATACCAGGGTGTCAAACTATTTTTCATTGTCACTGACCAATACTTGGGGCACACCAAACCTGCTTAGGATGTTCTTCTCAATAAATCTCTCCATTTTCTTCTTGGTTATAGTTGCCAAGTGCTCAGTCTCTGCCCACTTGGAAGAGTAGTCCACAGCGATGATAGCAAACCTGACCTGGCCCTTTGTCATGGGTAGGGGCCCAACTATATCAATGCCCCACTGAGAAAACGGCCAGGGGCTGAGGATTGGAGTTTGGAGCTCCGCTGGGTGATTGATCATATTATCATGCCTTTGAAATTTGTCATACCTTTTGACATACTCTTGGGAATCCTGAGCCATTGTTGGCCAATAGTACCCTTATAACAGAGCCTTGCGAGAGAGTGCTCGACCTCCAACGTGGCTTCCACATACACCCTCGTGGATTTTGTATAAGACTCCTTGGACCTGGGCAAGGTGGATGCATAGAAGATAGGGGATGGAGAACCCCCTCTTGTAAAGTACGCCATCAATGAGGTGATATCTAGACACCTAGTATTTTACCCATCGGGTTTCATCTTTCCCGTCCGATAGACTACCGGTTGTGAGGAACATCATGGTTGGATCCATCCAGTTGGGCCCTAAACTGACCTGATCAATGTCCATTCCCTCCGAGTTGGGCACGCTGGGTTCGGATAGGTATTCTATCCTATCCTGAGGAGGTTCGACTCGGAGGATGATGCCAAGCGTACCAAGCGGTTGGCCCTTGCGTTCTCCTCTCTTGGGATTTGTTTAATTAAAAAGCCTTTGAGCCGTTTGGTAACTGACCTGACTAGGACCAAGTAGGCCACCATGTTGTCTTCTTGAGCTTCTGACCACCAGTTGGTAGTTGTTGTATCCTTAAATTTGCTACACGCCTATTGAAGTAGCCAAGCACAGCCCAACCAATAGGGCTTTATACTCAGCTTCATTGTTGGATGCGTAAAACCCGAACCTTCATGCATACTCTAGTTAGATCCCATCGGGTGTGGTCAGGATGAATCCTGCCCCACTGCCCTGTTTGTTAGAGGACCCATCCATATCGAGTGCCCAAGTCGGGGTGTGAGACTGTAGGTCGGTTGGTGACTCGGGCGTATTGAGCTCCTCAATTGGATCCTTCAGATATGTGAATTCCATAAGAAAATCTGCCATTACCTATCCCTTGATAGTCATTTGGGTTCTATAGGCAACTTCAGATTATTCCAGCTCCAACGCCACTTGATGAGCCTCTCGGATGTTTCAGGCCAGCAAAGAATCCGGCAGAGAGGCTAGTTTATGAGGACCACTATAACATGGGCCTGAAAGTACGGGAAGAGTCTCCGGGCAGATGTGACAAGTACGAAGGTGAGCTTTTTGATGAGGGAGTATCGACTTTTTGCACCCTGGATCACCTGACTTGTGTAATAGACCGGGAACTGTATCCTGTGCTCCTCTCGGATGAGTGCCGAGCTTACTACTGAGGGTGACACCGTCAGGTAAAGAAACAATTCCTCCTTTGGTATGGGAGTTGAGAGTAGAGGAGGCGATGTCAGGTACTTCTTGAGTTCCTGAAATGCCTCTTCATACTCTTCTGGTCACTAAAAAGCCTTGCAGAGGATCTAGAAGAATTGTAGGCACCGGTCGGTTGCCTGGTAAATAAATCTATTCAATGCCGCAACTCGACCGGCCAAACTTTGAACTTTCTTCGTTAACCTGGTGGACCACATATTGATGATGGCTTGAATTTTTTCGGGGTTTGCCTCGATTCCCCACTTGTTGACAAAGTGTCCCAGGAACGTCTCGGATGAGACTCTAAATGTGCACTTAGCTGGGTTCAATCTCATCCAAACTTTCTTAAGATGCTGAAAGCCCCAGCCAAGTGCTCGAGATGGTTAGACTCATCTCTGCTTTTGACCAGAAGGTCATCAAAATACACCTCCATCATTTTCTCGATCATATCTTTGAACATATGGTTGACCAAGCGTTGGTAAGTTGCCCCGGCATTCTTGAGGCCGAAAGGCATTACCTTATAGCAATATGTCCCCTAGTCAGTGATGAAAGAAGTCTTCTCTTTGTCCCCGGGATACATGTTGATCTGGTTGTATCCCGAGTAGGCATCCATAAAGGAGAGGAGTGAGTAACCGGCCATGGATAAATATGGGCATTCGGTCAGTTCGGTTTGGTTTGGACAAATTCGGTTCAGTTTGGAGAAATGGGAACTGAATTATATTTCGGTCCAGTTTGGTTTTGTCAATTCGGTTCGGTTCGGAAATTCGGTTAACCAAATTTTAAAAAAACTATACTTTCTTCTTCTTTTTTTTTTTTTTTTTTTTTTTCATTTTCACAACTTTTTTATATGTTTTTTCCCAATTTTCTTTCATATTACAAAGAAAACATATGTTTATATTTACTTATATATAATATACTTATATTTTTGTAATATATATTTGTATATAAAAATATATAAACTAAAAAAAAAATTTGGTTTTTTGGTTCGGTTAGGTTTGGGACAGTACAACTGAAAACCGAACTGAAAAAAAATATAGTTAGGTTAGAAACTGAACTGAAATTTTTAACTAAATTAACTGAACTAAAACAAAAATTTTAGTTCGATTCGGTTCGAATTTTGGTTAACTGAACTATTTGCCCACCCCTAGCCATGGAGTCCACAAGTAGGTCTATCCTAGGTAGTGGATAGCAGTCCTTGGGACAAGCCTTGTTCAGGTTGGCGAAGTCCACGCACATCCTCCACATTATGTTGCTCTTCTTGACTACCACCCTGTTAGCTAGCCAGTCGGGATACTGTACTTCCCTAATGGACTTCGCTTTGAGAAGTTTCCCGATCTCTTCAAGTACTACTTCCTACCTTTTAGGGGCCATACCCCTCCTCTTTTGCTTGACCGGTCGGAAGCTCGGATCAATGTTAAATCGGTGGGACATGACCCGAGGATCAATTCCAAGCATGTCTTCATGGCACCAGGCGAAGACGTCTTGGCTCTCTCTTAGGAACTGGATTAACTTTTCTATGATACTTGGTCCTAGAAGAGTGCCAATGCTGACGGCCCGGTCGGGGATTGGGGGTCCAACACCACTTGATCGAGCTTCTCAACTAGGCTGACACCATTCCGCATATCCCTTGAGTCCTCTCTTGAATGTTTGGTAGTTCCGTAATTGCTTCTCTGCTCAGGGAGCTGATGTAATAGCTCTGGGCAGTAGCTTGATCTCCTCGCAGGCTTCCCAAGCCCTGGGGGGTTGGGAACTTGACAACTAGGCTATAGGTTGACACAACCGTGTTGCCTTTGATGACCGTTGGTCTCCCAAGGATGACATTGTAGGTGGATAGGGCCTCTACCACTATGAAGCTTGCCATGAGAGGGGTTTGCTGTGTGTAGATCCCCATTAAGACTGGTAGCTCTATCATCCTGAGTAATTGTGTGCTTGATCCGTTGAACCCTACCATTGGAGTGGGTACTAGTCGGAGCCGGTTACTTGATATCCCGAAGTAATCGAAGGCTGAGGCAAAAAAGAATATAAGAGGAACTGCCCGTGTCCACTAACACCCTCTTGACTATGTAATTGCCTATTGAGAGTGTCACCACTAGTGGGTCGTCATGGGGGCAATGTAGGTCCCTAACATCATCAGACGAGAAAGTTAATACATCGATCGGTAGGGAGTTGGCTAATTGGACTTGTAGAACATCCGTTCGGATGCCCGGGCATGTCTTTTTATGGTTGACTATGAGTCCCTTCTACCTGATGTTCCTCTGGAGACCACGTTGATGTGACCGAGAGGTTGCGGCTACTCGGGAGCTTGGGTATCTTGCCATGACCGTCTATCAGTGGTGACGAACTCAGCTAGGTGACCCTTCTCAATTAACTTCTCAATGGAAATCTTGAGCTTGAAGCAGTCTACTGTATCATGGCCATGATCTTTGTGATACTGGTAGTACTTGTCCCTGTTCCTCTTCTCGGGTGGACTCTTTAGCTTTGTGAGCTTATTGAGCAGTCTCTGGGCTTTGGCAGCAACCATAACTTCATGAATGGGCCGGGAAAGTGGTATGAAGGCAATCGGGATATGGTCCCGACCACCTCATTGTTGGTCTTGCTTTGACTTCTTTCCCGAACTTTTTTTTTTTTCAGAACTTTCCTATTTCCGTTTGGCCTTCGGGGAGTCATCCTCCGCGAAGGCTGAGCGCTTAGCCTTTAGGAATTCCTCGGTGTCTATGTATTTCCTGACCATCTCAGAGAATTCAAACAAGGTTGCCAGTCGGTCTCTATAAAATGATGTAGCATACTTAGTGTGTTGAACCCCCTAAGCAAAAGGCCATGATTGCAATCATCTTGTTGAGGTCACGAATCTGGAGCTTCTGTTAGTTAAACTGATCAACATAGCCTTTTAGAGACACCCCTTTCGCTGCTTGACCACCATAAGCTGGATTTCTGGCTGCGGTCAGATGAGCTTACTAACAAACTAGCTGACAAATAACTTACTGAGTTCCTTAAAGTATAAGATCGATCGGGGTGTAAGCACGTGGAACTACTATGCTGCCGGCCCTTTGAGAGTGCTTGGAAAGGCCAGGTTGAGTAGTTCATCGGCGTTGGTGGATATCGTCATTTGAGCCTTGTATGTCCTGAAGGAAAAAAAAGTTTCAAATTCGTTTCAAATGCACAGCGAAAAGATTAAGATACAAAACATATTGGTAGCCCGAATCTACTACTCGTCATCTCTATAGATGCGTACAAGAGGGATAAGAGTTATACCTTAGTGTCTTGAACCCAATTCAAAAATCTCTGACTTCCAGCAGCCTCCACTAGATAGTCTTCACTCTTATGACTCCTATAGATGCTCCCGGAGAGACTAGGGTTGGTTGGAAGCCTAATAGAGAGGATCGAGAAGGTTTGGGAAGCTTAAAATAGGTTATGCAGCTTCTGGTTTATAAAAAAAATGAACTCAAATATCTGGACACAGCTGCCCTATTTTGCAGATTCCCAGAACTGACATAACTTTCAATCGATCGCAGTAGCTTCGAGCAATCGAACCTTCGATCGAACGAATGATGTTCAATCGATAAAACCTATCTTGACTTCAATCGATCGATCGAACCTGTCTTGACAAGATCCTTATGTGCCTTTCCAAGCATTCTAGCAGAGCTAAGAGTGGGACCTCCTAGGCTCTTTATTGTTGGCTCAGACTAGTTGTTAATTCCCATAACCAAGCTCTTTGATCAGAAAACTAATCAACTGATCAACGTTTACACCACTATAAAACAATAACTGCACTACATGCAAAAGGACAAATCCGAAGTGATATCTAGACTTGTATAGTGTACTAATGTCCTTCTACCATCAGCATTCATAATCATATTCAGCTAGTCAGATAATCATTACTGTCAACCTGAATGACGATTGCATCTTCCATTCCTTGAGTTCCATTCACCACTAATGATTACTAAACATGCTAATAACTACTTATCAACAATACTACAGTTCTCAATAATCAACTTGGTGACATTCTCAAGGGAATGCTTACTATTTATTAGAGGGTAGATTCTACCTTGACAATAAATGTTCATAACCCTATGAAGGTGACATACCCAAGATACCAAGGTGTTGATCTTCTATAGACCTCAGTGATTGGTAAGTCAAAGTATTGTAATACCTGTAATTTCTCTACGTGCAATAATACGAGTTTTATGAATTTCTATATCTGGTCTATTATTATATTATTATTTTATTTGTGTGACTGTATCAGTGTAATGTAATTACTAATTAGACTATAATCACTGCACTGACTCGACCATAATTAGAATTAACTTAGTCCCGTAACCGGACCCGGACGTTAGAAACAACACCCGTTTGGACGTAAATTAAGACTGACACGTATATCAAGGAACTTATGCACGTAAACCAAGAAAGTATCACGAAACCCGAGGTAGGCCCCACCATGGCCGGCCACATGGCAGCCCACTCTCAAGACACATGTCACCCTCTCCCATGACACTTGTCCACCCATTGGACACTTGTCCACCACTTTGACACATGTCAATGCATGCACCCCATGCACATTGACACCTAGCACATGCAAGACTCTATATAAGTATGCATATACTCTTTCATACCATTTTTTGGCCATTACAAACTGCATGAAGAGAGGGAGATAGGAGATGAACTCCATGGTGGGATGAAGGAAGTTAGAAGAAGAAGAAGTCTCCACCATTGAAAGTTGTGTTCAAGCTTCCTAAGCTCAAATCCAAAGCCCAAGCTCAATTTCAAGTTTAAGTGAGTATTCTAACTCACTTTAGAACCTATATAGTATGTAGTAATGTTTAGAAAGAGTTTGATGTTGTATTTTGAGGTTCTATACAACATGCAAGTCAAATCTTCAAATCTGGGAAGCTGAAACTTCCAGCAGAATGTTGTTTAGTAAAACGAACAGTTTGAGCAGTTCAAAAATGGGAATGAGGCTAGATTTTTTTGTGGAGAAAGATAACTCATTTATCTACAAATAACTCTTCTATAGTTCAGTCTAAATATCACTTCTTCATGGGTGAAATGCATGTACAACGCAGTGTTATAAATCTGAGAAACGGAAACTTTCAGCAGAACATAGTTTAGTAAAATGAACATTTTGAGCAGTTCCAAAATGGGAATGAGGCTAGGTTTTTTTGTGGAGAAATATAACGCATTTATCTAAAAATAACTCTTCTATAGCCTGGTCTAAAAATGAATCCTTGATAGGTGAAATGTACATGCAACGCAGTACTATAAATCTGGGACAGAGCAGTCCGAAAATATAGAAATGTCTAAGTAAAATAAATATTTTGAGCAGCTCAAAAATGCATTTGAAGATAGATTTTTTTTGTACATGAAGCTAATCCAATTATCTACAATGTTCTAGTTTTGAGTTTGATCTACAAATCAATTTATCATGCCCAAATAAATCATATCAATTCAGTCGATATAGTAAAATTAAATTATGGCAGATTGTATAACTACTTGTATGATGTGTTTATTGATGATGCTTGCTTTCCGGTACCTGTGTGGTTATGGATATCTTATGCTATGGTAGTGCTATCGAGTAGATGAGTATGTTAGGGGCTTCATCTATATATATTATTGGTATTAAATCCATGAGCTACACGCTAGGTTTCAGTTGTTATGAATATAGTGTGATGACCATAGAGAGTTCATACCCAAGCTATAAGTATGTTGTACGACACGATTATTGCGTTGATAGTGATTGAATAAGTTTCCATTGTAAGTATATTACGACATAAAACAGGATGACGGATGTATAAACGTAACTTTGAAAGTATATTCGGAAGTCCTTTAATGAACTAAATTCCGAAATGAGTGACGAATGCGCGGTCGGGAAAACGTAAGGATCAATTGTGCTATGTTAGAAGCAGATTATGATAAGGATAATTGTCGGATAGGTAATCTAGGCAGCGGAGATCAGGATAGTAAGAAAAAGGGATGTGTTGTTGAATTGCGAAGCGGTGATTCTTTGAGTAAAGACTCCTTTCGGTTCTTCGTGACGAAATGAATGTTTTTGTACTCCGTAACGCTTTCGGTTCTTCGTGACGAAGCAGTGATTCTTTGAGTAAAGACTCCTTTCAGTTCTTCGTGACAAAATGGATGTTCTTGTACTCCGTAACGCTTTCGGTTCTTCGTGACGAAGCGGTGATTCTTTGAGTAAAGACTCCTTTCGGTTCTTCGTGACGAAATGGATGTTCTTGTACTCCGTAACGCTTTCGGTTCTTCGTGACGAAGCGGTGATTCATTGAGTAAAGACACATTTCGGTTCTTCATGACGAAATGGATGTTCTTTTACTCCGTAACGCTTTCGGTTCTTCGTGACAAAGCGGTGATTCTTTGAGTAAAGACTCCTTTCGGTTCTTCGTGACGAAATGGATGTTCTTGTACTCCGTAACACTTTCGATTCTTCGTGACGAAGCGGTGATTCTTTGAGTGAAGACTCCTTTCGGTTCTTCGTGACGAAATGGATGTTCTTGCACTTTTTAACACTTCTGTTCTTTGTGACGAAGTGGTTGATGAAAGATGGTTTGGTTAGCAAGAGACACTTTGGGTTTGTAAATGATGTCGGATGTTAGAAATGAATGGTAGTGGCATTAAGAATGTCTAGACGGGTCTCCTGATTTGTTTGTATTCTTATCGAATACGTAGTCGGGTACGCTACTAGTTATAATTCGACGGTGAGAACGTAAAGATCCTAAAAGACATGTTGAAAGGTAGTAAATGTATTCCTATTGTGTTTTACTATATACGTTCCATTTGATTTAGCTTACTCACTCAGCTTTCATAAGCTGACGACGTTTATGTCGCTGGACATTCCCATGTCCTGCTTATCCAGGTGAGGAGTACCCAGGTTTTGAAGCTACGCAAGAAGGAAACGTTGAAGAAGATTACACTGAAGATGACTATGGTTATGCTAGTTAGAGAGAAGACTAGTAGTTATCCCCTGTGAATGTTTTTGATTATAACCAGAATACTTAGCATATATTTTGTTATAGTTTTGTAAGGCCAAGAGCCATAAAGACTCTGATGTATTTATAATGATGTATTAACTAGCTAAGTACTTTGACTTCTCATTGTAATATATTCCAGTAAGTAAATGATGGTTTTATCCTTTTATTATATTGTTTAAATATTATTATTTGATCATGGACAATTCGGTACTGCAACCAGTCACGTGCCTCAGGGTCTAAGTTGAAAATTTTAAATTTTTCCATATTTTGGCTACGCCGGGGCGTGACAGGGATTTTTAGTATCAGAGCTTTAGGTTAAGACTTGTACACCGATTGTCCTACACACTTAAGTTATAAACTGTTAGGCCTTTTCCTATCCATAAATACATAAACCTTATGGTAGCTTTGTAATTAGCATGGCTCCTTATTACATCCTGGATGGATATGGAGGATGGGGTTGATGAGGAGATTGACCAAGCAGTGGGTATTGACCTAGCAGAGGATGTTGACTCAACAGAGGGTGTTGGTGAGGGGGAAGCAATGATAGTCATGGAGGCTGGAGAGCCAGAGGTTGAGGATGACTTTGAGGATGACTCTAAGGATGCGGATATAGAGCCTTTGGATAAGGATGAAGATGAGATGGTTGATAAGTTTGACCCGTACTTGGACTGGGTTCCACCTATGGAGCTCCAATCTTGGATGACGTTCTACCATATAAGTCAGATATAAAGGACTTTTGGGATAGGACTCCCAGGATCTAGAGCTTTACTTGTATTAGTACTAGTAGCCCATCTTTTTGTGTATGTAGTATGTACCCAGGCATATAACACAAACTAGTGGTAGCGTGTACGCCTTTCTATGTAAATATTTGAAGTTATCTATAAAGATTTGTTTCCTCTACTTGATGAAATGTATTGATGTGATATGTACTCATATTAGAATTGTTAGCTATACCTTATATCGTTTATATATCTCGTAACCATAGTTAGGACTGGAAGGTAACCAGTAGTTATTCAGTTAGGTTCATAACACATAAACAGATGACAAGTCAGCCACCTTAGCTTAGGAATGGACCAAGGGGAAGACCTCCGACCCGTTTCCAAGAAAACAAACACCCGTGGAATAGTGGTAAGAAACCAGGACACCTTTCCCCGGAATAAGCATGCAAAACCAACTGCACCATAAGTACCAACCACTACTACCGGGAACAACAAGGATGGATGTTTCAATTGTGGGATCCCCGGACTATACAGCCCCCAGAACCAACAACCGAGCTAATGTTATATGCTACAACTGACACAAAAGAGGACGCATGAGCATGGATTGCAATGCACCAAGAGAAAACTATCATGGGCCTACTACTAAAGGTCAAACTAGCAAAGGTCGACTAAATCCTATCATACCCGAGGCAGCCAGCTATGATGAAAAGGAATAGCAGAACTTGGAAGGTACACTCTTATTATATGCTAGTCGAGTTAAAGTACTTTTTGATTCGGGTGCTATGAATTCACTTATTGCCTTTGAGATTGCACGACGATTGGGTTTAGTACCCCAAGCACTTGAGGTAGCCCTGAATGCGGTATCACCTTTGGGAGTGACTGTGAAGCTAGGAAAGGTGTGCAAGGACTGCACTTTGACATTAGAGGATAGGAACCTACATGCAGATTTAATTGTTCTGTCAATGAAGGAATTCGACGTAATCTTAGGATTTGACTAGCTTACTAAGTATCATGCAAAGTTAGATTGTGTTGGTAGGTCGATCACATTTTCAGTACCTGGAAGTACACCCTTCAATTTTCAATGCAACCCCACTAGTGATGCCTTTCTTACAAGTCGTTTAGCCGCTGTGGAAACTACAGGCTCAGATTTGACGATCGCTCGGATTCCGATAGTCCGAGACTATGAGGATGTCTTTCAGGACGTTTCTGGATTACCACCAAAGCGCGAGATCGACTTTTGTATTGAGTTGATACCCGAAACGACACTATCCAAGGCTCCTTATCGTATGGCCCCAATGGAAATGCTGGAGTTGAAGAAGCAAGTACAAGAGTTAGAAGATCTTGGACTTATTAGACCAAGCACATCACCTTGGGGAGCCCCGGTTCTATTTGTTAGAAAGAAGGATGGAAATCTTCGGCTCTGTATCGACTACAGAGAGTTGAATAAGGTTACTATTAAGAACAAGTACCCGCTTCCCAGGATAGACGATTTATTCGATCAACTGCAAGAAGCAACAACCTATTCGAAGATCGATTTATTATTCGGATACCACCAGTTACTCGTTAGGCCTGAGGATATACCGAAGACAGCTTTCAGAACAAGATATGGGCACTACGAGTTCTTAGTTATGCCTTTTGGATTAACTAATGCCCCGGCGGTATTATGGATTTGATGAATCGGGTGTTCAGACCCTTCTTGGATCAATTCATCATCGTGTTTATCAACGATATCCTTATTTATTCGAAGAGTGATGAAGAACACGAGATGCATGTAAAGATTGCACTTCAGACACTTAGAGAAAATCATCTTTATGCTAAGTTCAGTAAGTGTGAGTTTTGGCTGAAAGAAGTCAAATTCTTGGGACATGTAGTCTCTTAGAACGGAATTTCAGTGGACTCAACCAAAAAGGACGCAGTTTCTAGTTGGAATAGACCAACCAACGCATCAGAAGTACGAAGTTTCCTTAGATTGGCTGGATACTATAGGAGATTCGTGGAAGGTTTCTCAAGGATCGCGTCTCCTTTAACCGGACTAACAAAGAAGGATTCAAAGTTTGAGTGGAAGGACAAGCACGAACGCGCCTTTCAGGAATTAAAGGAGAGGTTGACCTCAGCGCCAGTGCTAGCCATACCCAAGAGTGGTGAACAGTACACTATCTACAGTGACGCTTCATATCAAGGACTGAGATGTGTACTCATGCAGAATGGTCAGGTGATCGCTTACGGATCTAGGCAATTAAAGCCACATGAATTAAACTACCCTACGTACGATTTGGAATTGGCTGCAATTGTCTTTGCACTCAAAATTTGGAGGCACTATCTCTACCGAGAGAAGTTCGACTTGTTTAGCGATCAAAAAATCTTGAAATACCTGTTCTCTCAAAAGGATTTAAACATGAGACAACAACGTTGGATGGAGCTACTTAAGGACTACGACTTTAATTTGCAATACCACCCCGGTAAGGTAAATGTAGTCACAGATGCTCTAAGCAGAAAAGCCCAAAGGTTAATCGCCTCATTTTTAATCAAGGAATGGAAAGCCTTAGAAGCTTTAACAGAAGTTGACTTCCAGACTACAAGACCAGGTATTGGACGACCTTTTGGATGTCTTATGGTGCAGCCAACCCTCATTAACCGAATACTCGAAGCTCAAAAGAAGGACGAAGGATTGAGGAAATGGTTTGAGAAGGCGAAAGCAAAGGATCCGACTGAATGGAATATTGGAACAGACAGGGCATTCAGATGTAAGGACAGCTTATGTGTACCCAACACGGATAATTTGAGGAAAGACATTCTGAATGAAGCCCACAAGTCAAGGATGACTATACACCCCGGCGGAACCAAGATGTAAAAAGACTTGAAAAGGAACTTTTGGTGGGAAGGCATGAAGAGAGAAGTCGCAGAATATGTAGCAAAATGCCCTACTTGCCAGCATGTCAAGGCGGAACATCAACGACCTCCAGGATTACTACAACCTCTACCAGTCCCAGAATGGAAATGGGAGCATATCACCATGGATTTTGTTATGGGATTGACAAGATCTCAGCAGAACCATGATGCCATTTGGGTAGTTGTTGATCGACTGACCAAATAAGCCCATTTTTTTACTACCTACAACATGACTTATTGTATTGAGAAGATGAGTCGAGTATACCAGCAACAGGTTGTGCGATTACATGGAGTACCGGTGTCAATCGTATCAGAATGTAATTCGAGATTCACTACTAGAATTTTGGGAGAATCTTCCGAAAGCAATGGGAACATCTCTGACGCTAAGTTCTGCATTTCATCCACAGACTAACGGATAAAAGGAAAGGATGAAAGCAGCGCAAAGTAGATACAAGAGCTACCTAGATAAACGACGTCAAGATCTAGAATTTAGAGTTGGAGATCATGTGCAATCGAAAGTTTCTCCGGCTCAAGGCATTGCAAGGTTTGGACAACAGAGGGGAAAGTTATCACCGCGCTACATCGGACTATTTGAAATTCTAGAGCACATAAGGAAAGTCGTCTATAGATTGGCGTTACCACTGAAGATGTCAGGGGTTCATAATATTTTCCATGTAAGTATGTTGAGGAAGTGTCTTCGCAACCTGGCACGCGAGATTGATTTCAAAGATATTACAGTAAACAACAATGCTACACTCGTCGGAGGACCTGTAAGAATTATGGATCACAGAATCGAGAAGCTAAGGAGCAAAGAGATTCCGCTGGTAAAGGTTCAGTGGAAGCATCATGATGAAGGAGAAGCTTCTTAGGAGCCGGAATCGGAGATGCGAGAGAAGTTTCCATCTCTGTATAGTACTAGCTCATTCTGATTTCGAGGACGAAATCCTGTAATAGGTGGTAGAAGATGTAATACCTGTAATTTCTCTACGTGCAATAATACGAGTTTTATGAATTTTTATATCTGGTCTATTATTATATTATTATTTTATTTGTGTGACTGTATCAGTGTAATGTAATTACTAATTAGACTATAATCACTGCACCGACTCGACCGTAATTAGAATTAACTTAGTCCCATAACCGGACCCGGACGTTAGAAACAACACCCGTTTGGACGTAAATTAAGACCGACACGTATATCAAGGAACTTATGCACGTAAACCAAGGAAGTATCACGAAACCCGAGGTGGGCCCCACCATGGCCGGCCACATGGCAACACATGCAACTCTTAAGACACATGTCACCCTCTCCCATGACACTTGTCCACCACTTTGACACATGTCAATGCATGCACCCCATGCACATTGACACCTAGCACATGCAAGACTCTATATAAGTATGCATATACTCTTCCATACCATTTTTTGGCCATTACAAACTGCATGAAGAGAGGGAGATAGGAGATGAACTCCATGGTGGGATGAAGGAAGTTAGAAGAAGAAGAAGTCTCCACCATTGAAAGTTGTGTTCAAGCTTCCTAAGCTCAAATCCAAAGCCCAAGCTCAATTTCAAGTTTAAGTGAGTATTCTAACTCACTTTAGAACCTATATAGTATGTAGTAATGTTTAGAAAGAGTTTGATGTTGTATTTTGAGGTTCTATACAACATGCAAGTCAAATCTTCAAATCTGGGAAGCTGAAACTTCCAGCAGAATGTTGTTTAGTAAAACGAACAGTTTGAGAAGTTCAAAAATGGGAATGAGGCTAGGTTTTTTTGTGGAGAAAGCTAACTCATTTATCTACAAATAACTCTTCTATAGTTCAGTCTAAATATCAATCCTTCATGGGTGAAATGCATGTACAACGCAGTGTTATAAATCTGAGAAACAGAAACTTTCAGCAGAACATAGTTTAGTAAAATGAACATTTTGAGCAGTTCAAAAATGGGAATGAGGCTAGGTTTTTTTGTGGAGAAATCTAACGCATTTATCTAAAAATAACTCTTCTATAGCCCAGTCTAAAAATGACTCCTTGATAGGTGAAATGTACATGCAACGCAGCACTATAAATCTGGGACAGAGCAGTCCGAAAATATAGAAATGTCTAAGTAAAATAAATATTTTGAGCAGCTCAAAAATGCAATTGAAGCTAGATTTTTTTTGTACATGAAGCTAATCCAATTATCTACAATGTTCTAGTTTTGAGTTTGATCTACAAATCAATTTATCATGCCCAAATAAATCATATCAATTCAGTCGATATAGTAAAATAAAATTCTGGCAGATTGTATAACTACTTGTATGATGTGTTTATTGATGATGCTTGCTTTCCGGTACCTGTGTGGTTATGGATATCTTGTGCTATGGTAGTGCTATCGAGTAGATGAGTATGTTAGGGGCTTAATCTATATATATAATTGGTATTAAATCCATGAGCTACACGCTAGGTTTCCGTTGTTATGAATATAGTGTGATGACCATAGAGAGTTTATACCCAAGCTATAAGTATGTTGTACGACACGATTATTACGTTGATAGTGATTGGATAAGTTTCCATTGTAAGTATATTACGACATAAAACAGGATGACGGATGTATAAACGTAACTTTGAAAGTATATTCGGAAGTCCTTTAATGAACTAAATTCCAAAATGAGTGACGAATGCGCGGTCGGGAAAACATAAGGATCGATTGTGCTATGTTAGAAGCAGATTATGATAAGGATAATTGTCGGATAGGTAATCTGGGTAGCGGAGATCAGGATAGTAAGAAAAAGGGATGTGTTGTTGAATTGCGAAGCGGTGATTCTTTGAGTAAAGACTCCTTTCGGTTCTTCGTGACGAAATGAATGTTCTTGTAATCCGTAACGCTTTCGGTTCTTCGTGACGAAGCGGTGATTCTTTGAGTAAAGACTCCTTTCGGTTCTTCCTGACGAAATGGATGTTCTTGTACTCCGTAATGCTTTCAGTTCTTCGTGACGAAGCGGTGATTCTTTGAGTAAAGACTCATTTCGGTTCTTCGTGACGAAATGGATGTTCTTGTACTCCGTAACGCTTTCAGTTCTTTGTGAAGAAGCGGTGATTCTTTGAGTAAAGACTCCTTTCGGTTCTTTGTGACGAAGCGGTGATTCTTTGAGTAAAGACACATTTCGGTTCTTCGTGACGAAATGGATGTTCTTGTACTCCGTAATGCTTTCGGTTCTTCGTGACGAAGCGGTGATTATTTGAGTAAAGACTCCTTTCGGTTCTTCGTGACGAAATGGATGTTCTTGTACTCCGTAACGCTTTCGGTTCTTCGTGACGAAGCAGTGATTCTTTGAGTAAAGACTCATTTCGGTACTTCGTGACGAAATGGATGTTCTTGTACTCCGTAACGCTTTCGGTTCTTCTTGACGAAGCGGTGATTCTTTGAGTAAAGACTCCTTTCGGTTCTTCGTGACGAAATGGATGTTCTTGTACTCCGTAACGCTTTTGGTTCTTCGTGACAAAGCGGTGATTCTTTGAGTAAAGACTCATTTCAGTTCTTCGTGACGAAATGGATGTTCTTATACTCCGTGACGCTTTCGGTTCTTCGTGACGAAGCGGTGATTCTTTGAGTAAAGACTCCTTTCGGTTCTTCGTGACGAAATGCATGTTCTTGTACTCCGTAACGCTTTTGGTTCATCGTGACGAAGCGGTGATTCTTTGAGTGAAGACTCCTTTCGGTTCTTCATGACGAAATGGATGTTCTTGCACTCCTTAACACTTCGGTTCTTTGTGACGAAGTGGTTGATGAAAGATGAAGTGGTTGATGAAAGATGGTTTGGTTAGCAAGAGACACTTTGGGTTTGTAAATGATGTCGGATGTTAGAAATGAATGGTAGTGGCATTAAGAATGTCTAGACGGGTCTCCTGAATTGTTTGTATTCCTATCGAATACGTAGTCGGGTACGCTACTCGTTATAATTCGACGGTGAGAACGTAAAGATCCTAAAAGACATGTTGAAAGGTAGTAAATGTATTCCTATTGTGTTTTACTATATACGTTCCATTTGATTTAGCTTACTCACTCAGCTTTCATAAGCTGACGACATTCATATCGCTGGACATTCCCATGTCCAGCTTATCCAGGTGAGGAGTACCCAAGTTATGAAGCTACGCAAGAAGGAAACGTTGAAGAAGATTACACTGAAGATGGCTATGGTTATGCTAGTTAGAGAGAAGACTAGTAGTTATCCCCTGTGAATGTTTTTGATTATAACCAGAAGACTTAGCATATATTTTGTTATAGTTTTGTAAGGCCAAGAGCCATAAAGACTCTGATGTATTTATAATGATGTATTAACTAGCTAAGTACTTTGACTTCTCATTGTAATATATTCTAGTAAGTAAATGATGGTTTTATCCTTTTATTATATTGTTTAAATATTATTATTTGGTCATGGACAATTCGGTACTGCAACCAGTCACGTGCCTCAGGGTCCAAGATGAAAATTTTAATTTTTTCCATATTTTGGCTACGCTGGGGCATGACAAGTATCCATATCCACAGTTTGTGTTCATAATCGTCTCAAGATTGAGAACACGTACCTTATACAAGTTATGAGTTCCTATCGACTATTGAAGTCTTGAATGTCAATAGGAAAGCTCAAGTCCATCAATGCACTATAAGCACTAGCATATTAAATAAGAGTCATACTCCAGTAATTGAGATTCATCACTCCATCCAATGGTAATTAATCATGATACAGTGTAGACCTGATAAGGTATCCAATCTCATCATCCACTCTATGACAAGTTCTAAGTATCAAAGGATAGTAATTCATATCTCACTTGTATGTATCTCATACATACACAAATTACTTACTATGATACTAAAGGATTAACAATCATCTCATGAAAGAAACATACATAATAAAATGTAAAGCTGATATCCATATCTTAAAATGTCAATGTCTCATACATAAAGTAATGGTTTGAGGGCACACTCCCAACAAACTCCTACTTGTACTCATAACCATTCAGGACTACATCTAAGACCTAGACTATCTAGATGAAAGACCTTCTGTAGAAAGGCCTTTGTAAACGAATCCATAAGATTGTCAGCGGTGGCAATCTTGGCGACAATCACATCTCTACGTTGAACAAAATCTCGAATTAGATGATATTTTCATTGTACATGCTTTCCCTTTCTGTGGTTCCTAGGCTCCTTGGAATAAGCCACTGCCCAACTATTATCACAGTATAGCGTAATAGGTGACAGCAACACTGGTAGCACCTCGAGCTCCATAAGGAACTTCTTGAGTCAAATAACTTCCTTTGCGACTTCACAAGCAGCCACATACGCAGCTTCTATAGTTGAGTCTGCCATACATTTATGCTTAATGCTCCTCCAACTAATAGCACGACCTCTTAAGGCAAAGAGATGTTTGGATGTCAACTTCCTCAAATCTTTATCTGACATAAAGTCCGAGTAAGTGTATCCTACTAGAATTAACTCATCACCACCATACGTAAGCATGTAATCTTTAGTCCTTCTCAAGTACTTAAGAATGTACTTAACGTCTGTCTAGTGCTCTGGACTTAGATTCGATTAATACCTGCTAACCATGCCAATGGTAGAGCAGATATCTGGTCTAGTGCATAACATCACATACATGAGACTTCCCACTGCCGAAGCATAGGGAACTCCTGCCATGCGATTCCTCTCCTCTTGTGCCTTTGGACACTGGTCCTTGGAGAGTCCCAGACTATGCTTGAAAGGTAACAAATCTTTATTCGAATTATCCATTGAAAACCTAGTCAGCACCTTATCAATATAACCAGCTTGAGATAATCCTGTTATCTTTTGCTAACGATCCTGAAAGAGCTTTATCCCAAGAATATAGCTCGCCTCTCCTAGATCCCTCATATCGAAAGTACTAGCTAGCCAAACCTTGACTGTTGACAGTGCTGCTACATTATTCCCAATGAGTAGAATGTCATCAATGTAAAGAACAAGAAAGGCAACCACTTTTCCTTCACACTTCTTCTATACATAAGGTTCATCCAGATTCTGTATAAAACCAAACGATTTGACCTCTTGGTCAAAACGAATGTTCCAACTCCTCGATGCCTACTTAAGCCCATAAAAGGGCTTTTGCGACTTGACGCCCATCAGCCAGATCTCATAATCTAGGCATACAGCAATGGATAGGAGTGTTTAGATGGACTTGAGCATGGCTATCGGCGAGAAGGTTTCCTCATAGTCAATACCCTCCCTCTGAGTATAACCTTTCGCTACAAGCCTTGCCTTAAAGGTCTCAACCTTTCCATCAGATCCTCTTTTCCTCTTATAGACCCACTTACAGCCAATTGGTTTAATATTGGCCGGAAGCTCTATAAGATCCCAGACCTGATTAGAATCCAGAAATTCTAATTTAGCCTTCATAGCTTTAACCCAATGAACTGAGTCTACATCAGCCATTGCCTCTTCGTACATGGCAGGATCAGATTCAGATTCTATGGAGACAGCTTCAAAAACTTCTCCTAAGAACATGTATCTATCAGGCTAGCTAATGTGGACACGCAGCGAACCACCACTTGCTGTTTTTATGAGTCAACTAAAAATTGATTTGAAAAAGAGGAAAAAGGGTTTGTTGAAAACAGATACAGAGTCGCCACTTGGTCTTTAAGGAACCAAGAAACCTAATTTTGACTCACCCAAACGGATAAAGGGTATCGGTCCTTCATAACCAAAGAACTTGGCTCGGGGTTTTGGTATGAGAGAGGAAGGAGCCTTTGTTGCGACTAAAACACCCTCAACTCGCCCTGTCTTTCGACGGGCCTCAATTAGCATCCAAATAATCATCTTATACTATGTATGGTTCGACAATTAATACTATGATAGTATATTACATCACGTAAGAAAGTTTGAAATGGAAGATCTAAAGATAAGATATCATTCATAAGATCAAGGCCAAAAATCACACAATGCAAAATAAAAGATCACACAAACAAACCTAGGAAAAATCGTCTAATCATACATCAACCAATCAAGTTTTCCTAGTCTAAGGGGACATGAATTGTTCTCGAAACAAGTAAATCAAAGATAACAAGGATGCTGAGCAAGCTAGAATGATGCATGTTAATCTTTGAGAAAAGAAGATCTCTCAATCCCCGGGACGGATGAGAAAGGATGATTAGATCGAGGGGAAGCATGGACGTGTGGTCAAGTTCATTCTTTATAATCTTCTTAGATTAGGAGTCACAAAAGCCCCAAATCTTTGCATGGATGCTATGTATGTACCTAGAATGTGTAAAGGTTGTAGTGTGCTTTGTGTTCATGGATTCCTAGAATGACTTAGAAGTCTAAAATGTGTATGAATGGATGGATGAAATCAATATGGGATATGTACAAATCAAAGGGGGGAAGTAAAAGTGTGCTTGCTGTGAATAATGGACAGAACAGTAACATGATCTTGTGAAAATGGAAAAGAGGGGTTAGGAATGTTTTCAATGCATGATTTCTTTTGGAGATCTTCCTTATTGTGTCTAAAACACAACTCAAAAAGACAATCTTTAATAACTATCACAGATTGAGATAAATCATATAAACAATAAAGGTTATTCAGAAACAGAGTCCGTACTGACGACTAAAATGTTAGAAAATGAAAACAAATGATCTAGAAGCCCATTTTATACAGAAAGTTCCTAAGACATTGAAGTTCAAGGGAAAAATAAGTTGGGACCACTCTTTTTGGAAAAGTTTTCTGTAAAATAAGTTGAAAGTTAACCTAGCTGCTGTGACAGCAGAGGCAGAATGTTTGGAAGGAATGTTTGAACAAAAATAGATCCCTTTCAAGTATTTCCAAGTTAAACCAAAAATCATGGGTATTCTCTAATGAGTTAGGAAGACTTTCCAAGTGGTCTTGCATTCATACATTGAGTATTGAGTTCTAGAGAAATATTTGAGCTCAAATCATTCACTGTTTTGACTCACTATTTTAAAGATTTTGGGAAAACAAGGTTTATCCCTTAAAATCAAAATGAGGGTTTTAAGAAGGGGGTTTTGAAATAGAGGTTTTGAAAACATATTTTCAATACTCAATGAAGATTATAGACACTTAAAATGTCAACATCAAACTCATCATCAAGAACCTCCAAGATTGTTGGAAAGTACTATTTACATTTTAAAGATAACTTCATGAATACATAGGAATGTATTGAAGTTGAAATCATCATCTATCAAACATGTTTTTGAGGTCAAGAGATACTATCCATAAGGATTCACTCACCTCAAACTTCATGTCATCATCTAGATGATGATAGACTAGTAAGTAAATAAAGAAAACAAAAAGAAATGAAGTAAGAGAAGATGAACAAATATAAACAAATAAATAGATAGCAATCAATAGATGATATTCATGAAGTATTGGACTTGTAGTTTGGTGTTTCACTAATATGTGCTGACATTGGACATGGAAGTAGCTTTCTCTCCCTTGAATGCACACTAAAATGGTGGTTGGGTGTATTGAATATGAAGTAAATAGAAGTAATGAAGTAAAAACAAAGTTTAGAACTCACTTTCTTGTTTGAAAATCAAAGAAGGAGGCATCTTTTCTCTCTATTCTAACCTTATCTCTACAACTTCCTCGCTAAAACTTTTCAAAGCTTCTCTTTGACACCCCCAAAATGAGAAGTCAAGGGGGGTTTGTATAGGCCAATTTGGGGTATTTTTGGAGTTTTAGAAGTACTCTCATTAGTCCCAAACATCTGTGAACATAGAACTATGTCGTTTTAGTTTTCAATTAATCAAAATGAACCCCCAAAAGAAATTACAAAAACATACCATTCTGGAGGAGAGTGTCGCGGCGGCACTGGGCCTGTGCCGCAGCGGCAGTGGGCTAGTGCCGCAGTGGCACCGCTCCTCATACGAACTCCAAATTGAGGTTGTGATATACCGTTGGAAAGGTAACGGAGTCTATTTTACATAAAAAAAAATAGTCCAGAGATAGGTCACTTTGAAAAGTTTTGCGGTATTTGCGATAAAAGCCGATTTGATCGCCTTTTTTGCCTTCGAAAATTCATAATAAACTCATTTTAAATCCAAAAATTATGTGCGATATACCGTTGGAAAGCTATTGACCTCTAGTATCTATGAAAAATATTTGAAAATTGTTACGATGCTCTAGTTTTAAAGTCAAATTTTGGTCAAAGTGGTCAAACCTAGGATTCCCGGGAAGTTCTGGAAACCTCTGGGAGCTCCCAGGAGCTGACATTTTTGTGCGATCTTATTTTAAAACTCATTTTAAAACTTTCCACATGATCTATAATGATCCCGACGGATTTGGATGATTTTGGTCAAACTTGGTCAAACTTGATCAAACCTTGGTCAAACTTGATCAAACCTTGGTCAAACCGGTCAACGGGGACTTTCCGGGAACTTTCGGGATTTCCGGGGGTCTCTGGGAGCTGGCGATTTTATCTAACTTTGCTTCAAAACTCATTTTATCACTTTTCTTATGACGTAGCATGTTTCCAAAACTTTCGGTCCAAATCTGGGTGTTTTGGGTTTTTAGGGGTATTTTGGTCATTCTGAGCATTCTGAGAGATAGAACTGACTTTCGGGAGTCCTTTTGAGTCTTTTACGATCATTTTGAACCACCAAGCTATGGGTCTCCTAAATCTGATAGCCGACAAAATGGGGTGTCTACAGCTGATAATCCTCCCACTATGACGAGGTACCGGTGTGGAAATGGGTGAAGAAGTAGTATTTTCTTGTGTTACATCATTATTAACTGCGGGTAGGACTGAGGGCTATCCTTCGATCTCTCAAGATCTATCATTCCCTTAGGTTTATGGTTCATGATATAATCAACCTCCAAGAAAATAGCATTATACTAACAAACACTCTCTGTTCTCTTGGATCATAAAAATACCATCCATAAGTAACCTTTGGATACCCTACAAAATCACATACTTTCGATCTAGATTCTAACTTGCTCATCCTTCCTTTCAGCACATGTACTGGACACCCCCATATCTGGGAATGTTGTAAAGAAGGCTTGCACCTAATCCACATCTCCTGTGGTGTCCTAGGAACAAATTTACTTGGCACTAGATTTAGTATATATGCTGTGGTTTCCAAAGCACAACCCTAAAGGAATAATGGAAACTCTGAATAACTCATCATCGACCTAGTCATGTCTATAAGAGTCTGATTCCTTCTCTCCGCTACACCATTCTGCTGAGACGTACCAGGTGTAGTTAACTGTGATAGAATCCCACTCAAAGTTGAGTTACCATACAAACTCAATAACTATAAAAACTATGAGGTGATCAATAAACTCATTAGAGAGGTACTTGCCACCTCAATCAGATCAAATGGCCTTGATATGTGTGCCCAATTGCTTCTCCACTTTAGCCCTAAACTGTTTGAACTTTTCAAAGGCTTTAGACTTGTGATGCATTAGGTACACATATCCATACCTATAGTGGTCATCAGTAAATGTGATGAAATACTCATAACCACCCCTTGCTCTAATATTTATTGGTCCATACACATCAGTATGAACTAATTCCAATAATGCATTGGTCCTATTTCCCATTGTTAGAAAGGGCCTTTTGGTCATCTTACCCTCTAAACAAGACTCGTAGACTTACTTTGGTTCAGAAACCAAATCGCCTAAAACCTTATTGAGAGGTTTGTAATTGATAACCAACCTAGGTGTTCCTCTTTCTAACTCAAAATTTTTTTCTAACATAGAAAGCAGGGCAAGACCAGGGTGACTTACTTTTACGAATTATATTTTTATTTAACAATTCACTAATTTCTTGTTTACATAATTCCATGTCTTCTTGACTCATTTGAATAGGTCTAGCTTTAGTAGGGATATTAGATTCATTAAAATCCTTGACATAAGGAAGGGTAACTATGTGTTTCTTTCTATGCCAAAAGGCATTAGGCAGTCTAAGCACAAATTACTAATGATGCTAGACTTAAAGTCTTCTATCTTGATTTGAAGGAATTTATTAGCTAATTGGTTTTCGATCTTTACGCACCTAAATTCCTCCTGTAAAGACTTTAGATGTAAAGTTTTACAATAGAGAATCTTTTTATTCCTTGAACTGACTGAACTTTCAACTATTTCAAATCTCTAAGTAATGGTTTTGTGAGAAACTTAAACTGAAATTTTTACCCACATGCATGAGTGGTTAATCCATCATTATTAGTAGTAAATAGGTAAAGTAAATGTAAAAGTGGTATTCCTAGAATAACTTTATCAGTCATCTTTGTAATAAAAACAAATGGTGTTTTAAAACAAACATTGTTTTGACATACATGTGCACTAGGTAACTAATATTCAACCTGCATTTGACTTCCATTAGCAGAACTAAGACGTTTACTAGTTTTTACATAATATTTAGTTGGAATTAATCCCTTTTGAATACAATTAAGATCAGCACCTGAATTGATAAGTGCTACAGTCTCTATTTCAAATTCTTTCTTTATTACTATTTTAACATTGCAGTGACATTTTTGTGAATGCATTTTATTCATGACTTGAAGAAAACTGTGTTCTTCTGTCTCTTTATTAGAATGGGGGAGAATTCTGGAAACTAGAGAAAGGGTCTTCACTAGAAGAACTACTGTGGTCTTGGTCAAACTTAGCGAATTGGCCTTGCAAGTTTCTTATATCAACTTTAACTTATTTGATTTCAACTTGTAAATCTGGAACTGCAACTTCCTTTTCAGATTTTTTAAATCTTTGAAGGGTTTTATTAAGACTAATAGTAGGGTGAATTGTTTTACTAGCTTCTTCCTGTTTGGATAACAGCATTCTGAGCTTATTTAAATATGTTGATTTTAAATTTTCATCCTCTATTTTACTAACTAAATCTAATAATAAGTTTTCTTGGTCATTACTCTTGGTTAGAACATTAACTATCTTATGATATTATGGTATTATATCAGATTGTTCATTATTAGACTCATGAAGGGATGAGCATTCATTTTCTAACTATTTTGGTTTCAAATCAAAAGTTTTAAATACACCAATCTTTTCTGTGTCTTTGTGGGATAATTCTAAAGATCGATTTTTAGCCTTAATTCTACAATTCCTAGTGTTATGATTATGTTTTCCACATGTGTCTTTGTTATTTTCTTTTGACTTTTTAGAATTACTAGGTTTAGAATGGGATGGGTCACTACTGTCTTCTTTTTTGATCCATGTTTTCTTGGTAGTGCATTTACGATCTTATGAAAATTTCCTAAGTATTCAAAGAAATAGACATCTCTTTTGACTAATTTCATGCATTCTCCATGCTAGGAGAACAGTCATCTTTTCATCTAAATTGTAGGTAGCTTGATAAATAAGTCTTTTACCTTCATTAAATGGAACATTAAACTCTTTACTTAACATTTTCATATTAATCTTAAAATCTTTGCTCATAGTAAATAATTCTTTATTACGACCTTCAAAATCTGTTTGTGTAGGAGAATTTGGAAAACTATCTTCACTTGGTACCTTGTAACAAGGATTACTAACTTGGGCTGAGGTCTTAATACCTTTTAACTTAGTATCAATTTCACTAAGAAGATCTTTATCTTTTCTAACTGTTGTAGTCCTATCAGGAATACAAGACATAATAGATCTAGGGGAATTAGAATCAAAATCCTTATTTTTTTTAAAGAAGATGTTCTAATATGTTGTTCATCAAAACTAATTCTAACTTTTCTATCGTTGAATTATTGTACATGATCTAAATTGACTAAGTTATTGGTTTGGAAACTACTAGAATGATTTTCATTTTCTAAAATCCAACTACTCGGTAACTGTATATCCTTCCATAGATTAGTCTTAGGAATTTGGATATTAGCATGTACAGAACTACTGTGCATAAGTAAAGTTTGATTCTTAGGAATTTTAATTAAAGCATGAACATTAAGATTACTTCTAATACATTTATAATAAACTCTATAAATTAAAGTGAGTACTTGTGAACCATTATGCAGATTAGTAATTTCACTAGCAATTTTAATATTTTATGTTAAAGCTTTTAATATGTAAGGGTCACTAAGACTTAGAGTAAAATCAGGGAAAGAATTAAAATGAAGTAGTCCATCATGAAGACTGGACTCCATAACTCCCATCATACTAGCACTAAAATTTAGAAATCTAGCATCTCTAAGACATAATAAAATAGAAGAATTTGTTCCTTAATATTAAGGGTTTGACTGTATCTTGTATTAATCCTATGTGAATAAAGTTGTAACCATCAAATCCATGTTTTCTAACTGACTCTTTACTATGGAGTTGACACTTTTCATGTTCTTTATTAATACCATCGGTTTTTTTTTTTTTTTTTTTTTTTTGCGGTTTTAACAATGTAATCAGATCTAAAAGAAAGAAAACTAGACTTGTAAATTTCCCTAGTGGAAATCTTAGGGATTGCCCAATCACTATAATCTTGGTTGACTTCTTCATACCTTTGTTCTTCTTCATTAACTATGTCTGGTAGAGTGGGATAAGAGGTTCTGGAACTAAAACCAATTACTGAGTTTGATCTAAATAATCTTTCCATCTTAAGGGGTTCTATCAAAACAAAACTCTTAAGCTAAGATATTCATCCAACACATACCTAAGAAGACTCATACCCTCTATCCTCCGATCACACCCATCTTACACTTCCTTCTGTAGGCCTTACTATTGGGCATAATCCTACTCAGCTGGTCTCTTAACCTAGGTAGTCTTTTGAAAATATTTTGAAAAAGTGTTTTGAAAATCAAAAACACAGAAAGAGGGAATGACTACAAGAACAAACACACTAACCGTGTCTTGGCTCTGATACCAATGGGGGAAGTAGACATTAATTAAAACTCAGAGTACCAAAGACTAAAGAAGAAAGGAAGATAAATTAAGAAGATGATAAAATAACTAAAACTTACAAATTGGATTACTGGGAATGGATCACTAAATTGCTTAGTATATACATCATGTATCACAAATATGAACTGAAGATGAACTGAATAATTACAATGAGATGTGTTATTTCTTAAAGAAGAATCTCTAAGAAGTTATCAAGGAAGTTTTGCCTGTAACTGGGAAGTGAGAAGTTTATTTGTAGCCTGCAGATGGATCATGTTCACCTCATGAATGCATTATAAGCTGTAAAGGTTTTCTGAAAGGCTGGGATATCGCATGAGGTTACTATAGATTAATGATGTCCTATAGGTTACTGTTCAATCACACAGACTGAGTGGAATCTAAAAAAGCCTGTCAGTTTCTATGGCCGAAAGGCTGATTTGAGTTCTATCCTTTTACTATAGTTTTAAGCACGTTAATTGGAGTTTCACTGAGAAACTTTTGAATTAACCATGGTTAATACTATTCCTTTTACCAAAAGAGCATTGGATGCCTCATTGTAGGCATTGGAATATGGATCAAAAGGCTGAGCTGGAGAGCATGAACCTTCTGAACTGTGACTATTGTTTACTTCATTCATTGGATTGGCTTGGATTAAAACTATTGCAGATGATGACTTTTGTATATGAAGAATCAAGTCTTATTTATGGGTCCAATAAGAGAACTGCATTTGACTGGGAAGAAACTCTGTATTCTTTTACTTGGATAATGACATTTTAACTTTTGCAAGAAAGCAGCATTAAATGCCTTCAGCCTTCCATGGCATTGATGATGTTGACTTTTGCATCTTCATCAAATAGGTAATCATTATCAGTATAGAATTCATTGTAAATAATGTCTCTTGGTTCCTCAAACTTTGGATACCAAAATTGACATTCTTTACTCTGGAGGTTGACATTAGAGATTTCTTTACCAATATCATCATACGAAAGGTGACCATTATTAATTTTTGAAATCCATGGATCTTTTCTTGGGTTGCATGACTGGATTACTATTCTTTTGTTCTGCCCTAGGTAAACCAATTTCTATCAGAAAGTTTCATTCGAATAGTATTGAGAGCCTTGGATCTTCTTTTACAATGATCAAGGAATGAATTACTTGCTGGTATTGGCTGACTAAACTGTGTTTCAAGATCGGGTCTGTCAATAAAAGTGGAGATCCAAGCATTGGCTCCAAATATTCTTATTAGACGGACTGATGGATAGAGATCACAAAAATGTTGGATCCATTCAGGTTGGCTGAAGTGATACCAAGAATTGCTATGTAAGCAAATCTTCTATTATGAACTCGGTTAGTATAATCTTTGACTGTGTTGCAAATAGTCTTTGGAAGTAACTGGAGTTGTCTAAAAGAGATGACTACTAAAATTTTCAAAAATCCTTTTTCAAAGATTTCAGAAATGTCTTGTGGATTTTGGGATTCAAGACGAACAACACTACAAATCTCTCTACAACTGAATGTTCAGTACATATAAATACATTTGGGATATTGGGGATTTGAGTGGAAGTTAACTGGTGGAATAACTGGTTTTAACTATGACTTGTAATCATCATATAAGAATGGTTCAAATTGACTCATTAGATCAGCATTATAAGAAGTTAACTGACTAAACTTGTGTCTCAAGATGGGTTTGACTTTGCTAGAAAGAGATATAGCTTAAAGATTAAAAAGATAATCCTGTTGGATTATATATTCAGGACATAAATTATTTTAACTGGCAAGATGATTTTGTAATTTAGAAAATGTATGAGTATTGGACATTCCCTCCCCCCCCCCCCCCCCCCCCCCTCCAAGGAAAGCAAAACATTCTTTGATAAACAAAGAATCCTTTCTTGGGTTTTACTGGGATTGATCTCCTATTGGAGCTCAAGTGTCCTTAACTGAAACTCTGCTGCTTTCATTGATTTTCCAAATAGGCGTTTGTGACCTTTTTCAAAAGTTGAATATAAATTATCAAGAATGACCATGAATTTTCAGTTAAATCACATGTCATACCTAGATATCAATTCATAGGGGTTTAAATTGATTGTAAAGTGACTGGGGATGACTGACCATCAATTGGGGTAGAAGTAAAATCTTGCCTTGGATATTCATCTGTAGCAAAAGCTCTCTCTTTTCCCTTTGACAAAGACATTGTTGTAACATCAAAAATGATGTTAGTAATTTGAGAAAAAGGAATGGAAATAAAACTAAAACTTTTGACTACACTATTGGAGTGTGGAATTTTGAAAACCATCTTTTGACTTTGATGTATCTCTGAAAGAACATCATAATTACAAACATTTCGAAAGTAATAAAAAATTACCGAATGAAGAATTACTTGAGGTCTAGTAGGTATACTATTATAGGGACTATTCTTTATAAGGATGCTGCCTTGACTACTAGGATGAACTATTTGACCTTCAATATTTATAGTTCTAAAACTATTTTGGTTACCAATCCAAGTTATGTATTAACTGTCATTTTTATTACAACATTCATCCTGATAACCTAACATTATATTAGGGGAATCAGATTTTCATTATTAGACTCATATGGAGGTGAACTTAATTCATTATCGAATTGTCTGAATCAATGTTTTGCAATTCTAAGATCTTGTAAATATTTTTGAGACATCACCAGATAATCCTAAAGATTTAATCTTGGGTTTAACTTTACAATCCTTAGCATGATGGCCATATTTACCACATTTGAAGCATTTGTCATTATTCTTATTTTTACTAGTTTTACCTTTATTTTTAAAATCATTATCTTTTGAATTATTATTCTTACTAGGTCTAGAGTAAAGTGAGTCTTTTGATGTAATACCTATAATTTTCTCTTCGTATAATAATATCAATTTTCTGAATTTTTGTATTTGACCGGTTATCATATTATTTTATTTGTGCGATGGTATCAACATGTTGCAGTATTACTAATTAAACCGTAAAAACTGCATCGACTCCATCATAACAAGACTTAACTTAGTCCCGTACTCGGACCCGGACATTAGAAATAATACCCATTTGCACGTAAATCGAGATTGACACGCATAACGGGGACTTATGCACCCAAACTGTGGAAGTGGTACAAAACCCAAGGTGGGCCCTAGATGGTCGGCCACTTGGTGGCACATGAAACCCCATTGACACATGTCCCCCCTACCCTTGACACTTGTCCACTTATTGGACACTTTTCCATGCATGCACACCATGCAAGCATGCATGAAGACACCTACCCCTCTACCATCTTCTATATAAGCATGCATATACTCTTATATATCATTTTCTTTGGCCTTACAATTTATATATAGAATTATAGAGAGCTAGGAGATGAGTTCTATTGAGAGAGATAAGAATTAGGAAGATATCATGTATTTATCTCCTTTCCTTTTTTGTACACTTTCATATACACACCTATACACTTACATACACAACCATGGAGACTTAAAATTTGCTGGAAGAGTCTTAAGAAGAAGAAGAAGTACATAACCAAAAGAAATTAGAAGAAGGAGAAGAACAAGGAGGTTTCACTATTGAAGTTAAATTCAAGCCTCCTAAGCTCAAATCCAACACCCAAGCTTAATTTCAAGTTTAGCTGAGTTTTCTAACTCGCTTTAGAACCTATATAGCATGTAGTAATGTTTAGTTATGTTTTAATGTTGTTATCTTGGTGTTTCCATGCTATGCAAGTAGCTTTTTGAAGTTAAATTTGTAGTATAACAGTGCTGTCAAGAAGCTTCAGAAAAGGTACCAGAAATTGGTTTGTGGGTAGAACCATTTTTGGGAAAGGGTACCAGAAACCAATTAGTGGGAGTAACCAATTTGTAGGAGTAGTTTTCTGTTACGTTGGTTTCTTAGCTTTGTTTGGCTATACCGCAACTTTATTAGTATGAAACCTTGTTATGTAAATATTAGAGACTGCATATATAGTACCCTATGCTTTAAGTGTTGTACATTGCATGTAAAGAAGGATTCTAGTAATTGTCCCCAGTAACCAATTAGTGGGAAAAACCAATTTCTGGGAATAGTTTTTTGTTACATTGGCTTCTTAGCTTTGTATGGGTAGACCTAAATTTTATTAGTATGAAACCTTGTTATATGAATATTAGAGACTATAAGTATAGTACCCCATGCTTTAAGTGTTGTACATTGCATGTAAAGAAGGATTCTAGTAATTGCCCCCGGTAACCAATTAGTGGGAGAAGCCAATTTCTGGGAATCATTTTCTCTTACTTCAATTTCTAAGCATTGTTTGGCTATACCTTAACTTTATTAGTATGAAACCTTGTTATATGAATATTAGAGACTGCATGTATGGCACCCCATGCTTTCAGTGTTGTACATTACACATAAAGAAGGATTCTAGAAATTGCCACCAGAAACCAATTAGTAGGAGTAACCAATTTGTGGGGGCTGTTTCTGGTAAAGTTTCCTTAAATGTATATTCGAGGTCATGAACTGAACGTTAATGCTTATGTAGATTTCGTAAGTATATTATGACCTAAAATAGAATGATAGACGTATAAATGTAATTTTGAAAGTATAATTGGAAGTCATGTAATGAACCACACTCTGAAAAGAGTGACGCGTGCACGGTCAGGGTTATGTAAGGATCAGTTGTGCTATGTCAGAAGCAGCTTATGCTAAGGATAAGTGTTAGATAGGTAAACCAGGCCGCGGAGGTCAGGACAGTGAGGAAAGGGTATAGTTGTTTGGTGGTGAAGTTGAGTATCCTTTCGATGTGAAGCTGAGTATCCTTTTGATTCTTTGTAACATCTAGAATGCGGGGGAAAAATCACCTATAGATTGGCGTTACCACCGAAGATGTCGAGAGTTCATAATGTTTTCCATGTGAGTATGCTGAGGAAATGTCTTCATAACCCAGCACAAGAGATTGATTTCAAAGATATCGAAGTAAACAAAAATGCTATATTCGTCGAAGGACCTGCAAGGATTATGGATCGTGGAATCAAGAAGCTGAGGAACAAAGAGATTCCATTGGTAAAGGTTCAGTGGAAGCACCATGATGAAGGAGAAGCTTATTGGGAGCTAGAATCAGAGTTGCGAGAGAAATTTCCATTTCTTTTCAGTACCAGTTAGTTTTGATTTTGAGGATGAAATCCTATAAAAAGTAATAGAAATGTAATACCTGTAATTTTCTCTTCGTATAACAATATCAGTTTTCTAAATTTCCATATTTGATCGATTATTATATTATTTATTTGTGTGACGGTATTGACGTGTTGTAGTATTACTAATTAGACTATAAGAATTGCACCATCTCAACTATAATAAGACTTAACTTAGTCCCGTACTTGGACCCGGGCATTAGAAATAATACCCATTTGCACGTAAATTGAGATCGACACGCATAACAAGGACTTATGCATGTAAACTGAGAAAGTGGTACAAAACCTAAGGTGGGCCCCACATGGCCGACTACTTGGTGGCACATGCAACCCCATCGAAACGTGTCCCCCTACCCTTGACACTTGTCCACTTACTGGACACTTGTCCAAGCATGCACACCATGAAAGCATGCATGAGGACACCTACTCTCCACCATCTTCTATATAAGCATGCATATACTCTTACATATCATTTTCTTTGGCCTTACAATCTGTATACAAAATTAGAGAGAGCTAGGAAATCAGTTCTATTGAGAGATAGAAGAATTAGGAAGATATCTTGTATTTATCTCCTTTCCTTTTTGTACACTTCCATATACACACCTATACACTTACTTATACAACTATGAAGATTTAGAATTTGATGGAAGAAGTCTTTACAAGAAGAAGAAGTACATAACCAAAAGAAATTAGAAGAAAGAGAAGAACAAGGAGGTTTCACCATTGAAGTTGAACTCAAGCCTCTAAAGCTCAAATCCAACACCCAAGCTTAATTTTAAGTTTAGGTGAGTTTTCTAACTCACTTTAGAACCTATATAGCATGTAGTAATGTTTAGTTATGTTTTAATGTTGTTATCTTGGTGTTTCCATGCCATGCAAGTGGGTTTTCGAAGTTATATCCGTAGTATAACAGTGCTGTCAAGAAGCTACAAAAAAGGTACCAAAAACTTGTTTGTGGTAGAAATCGATTTTTGGAAAAGGGAACCAGAAACCAATTAGCGGGAGTAACCAATTTGTGGGAGTAGTTTTCTATTACGTTGGATTCTTAGCTTTGTTTGGCTATACCTCAACTTTATTAGTATGAAACCTTGTTATGTAAATATTAGAGACTGGATGTGTAGTACCCCGTACTTTAAGTGTTGTACATTGCATGTAAAGAAGGATTCACTATGGCAAAAAATGGCTTTAAAGATAGAAAAAAGTGTTGCAATAGGTCACAAAATATGTCACTAGTTGTTATACCAACACTTAGTTTAGTGTCATAATAGGTGTTGTCGCTAAGCCTTGTTGAGACACTTACCCAAGTGTTGGTAAAAGTGTCAGTAAAGGTTACTTTATAATGACAAAGAAAAAGTGTCACTAAATATTACTTTTGAAGTGACATATTTTTGAGTAATGACAAAACGAAACTGTCATTAGAATTCTCGCTAGAAGCTACTTTTACTAACATATATATGTTTGTGTCGCTATGAGTGTCACTAGAAATTGCACTAATTTTTTTCCTGACAGTCTACCAAGTTTTGAACTTAAGATCTCATTGAATGTGTAGTAGTCTTGATTCTGCTTGACCAAATATCCAACTTTCAACTACAAGTACAAAAAATATTGATTTCTATATAATAAAATCATGTACTATTAACATATGTTTAAAGTATTAAACACCATTAGTAATATATTATAGAACTAATATATTTATTTATTTCTATATTATATATTACTATAGTTATTATTATTGAATACATTTATTTAAATTATTATTTAAGTGATTAATTTTTATTAAATTTAATAATATGGAGCACTAACAAAATAGCTATGTATCCAATACAAATAGAATATTAATACAGTCCAAGGGTATAATTGTTTTTTGAACATTTAAAATCACCTTATAGTTATGTCACCAAACACCTACATAATATTTTCTTCTACCGTAACCACTTTTACAATACATTACCCAAACATCACAACTATTATAATCTATTCTGACAAAAGTAATTTCAAAGCTATCGCAATCACAAATCGGAAGCCACTCTAAATTGGGCTGTATATTTTTTCTTGTGTTTTCCTTGATGCTTAAATAACATTAAAGATTAAAAAAAATTAGATAGAATAATCAACGTCATTTTATTAAAGTAGGACTGAGGGCAAACATTTAAATTTTCAAACATTGTTAATTAACAACATTGGTTTACAAATGCCATTAATTATTGGCATTTCGTATGAAAACGATGTTAAGTATTGGCATTTAACTACTAAGTGCTGGTATTTGCAAGTGCTCTTTAAAATATTGGTAATTAACAACACTTTTTTTATAAAAAAAAATGTAAGTAATTAAAGGTATATTTTTAAACGCTGGGACATGCCATTTTTCTTGTTATGATAAATTATTTTTTTATTAAGACAATTCTTTGTTTGTAAAGAAAAAAATTAACAAGTGTTGTTATTTTGTACTTTTGAATACACTTATTTTCTTTTGTAGAAACAGAAAATTATGTGTTTTTCAAATAACTTCTAAAGTCATGTTTTCTTTTTGTTTTTTTTTATTTTTTATTTTACATTCTTTTTAGAGATGGACAATTATGTGTCTTTACAAATAACTTCTAAAGACACTTATTTTCTTTTTTAAAGACAAAAAATCATATGTCTTTACAAGTAACTTCTAAAGACAATTATATTCTTTTGTAAAGACAAAAAATTAGGTGTCCTTACAAGTAACTTTTAAGACAATTATTTTCTTTTGTAGAGACGGAAAATTATGTGTCGTTACAAGTAACTTCTAAAGACACTTTTATTTTTTGTCTCAAAAAAATGTCACTATAGGCCATTTTTGTTGTAATGATTCTAATAATTGTCCCCAGTAACCAATTAGTGGGAGAAACCAATTTCTGGGAATAATTTTCTGTTACGTTGGTTTCTTAGCTTGGTTTGGCTATACCTCAACTTTGTTAGTATGAAACCTTGTTATATAAATATTAGAGACAACATATATAGTATCCCATTGTTTAAGTGTTGTACATTGCATGCAAAGAAGGATTCTAGTAATTGTCCCCAATAACCAATTAGTGAGAGAAACGAATTTCTGGGAATAGTTTTCTATTACTTCGACTTCTAAGCTTTGTTTGGCTATACCTCAACTTTATTTGTATGAAACCTTGTTATATGAATATTAGAGACTGCATGTATGGCACCCAAGCTTTAAATGTTGTACATTGCACATAAAGAAGGATTCTAGAAATTGTCAGTAGAAACCAATTAGTGGGAGTAACCAATTTGTGGGGGCTGTTTCCGGTAAAGTTTCCTTAAATGTATATTCGAGGCCATGAACCGAATGTTAACGCTTATTTGGATTTTGTAAGTATATTATGACCTAAAATAGAATGACCGACGCATATATGTAACTTTGAAAGTATAATTGGAAGTCATGTAATGAACCAAACTCTTAAATGAGTGACCCATTCTCGGTCGGGGTTACGTAAGGATCAGTTGTGTTATGTTAGAAGCAGTTTATGCTGAGGATAAGTGTCAGATAGGGTAAACCAGGCCTCGGAGGTCGGGATAGTGATGAAAGGGTATAGTTGTTGGATTGTGAAGTTGAGGATCCTTTTGATGTGAAGCTGAGTATCCTTTCAATTATTGGTGACGAAACGGATATGTTTAAGCACTTCGATTCTTCCTGACCAAGTGAGAGTTGGTTAAACACTTTAATTCTTTGTGACGAAGTGAGAGTTTGGAAGTGAGAGTAGGTTGAACACTTCGATTCTTCATGACGAAGTGAGAGTTGGTTAAACACTTTGATTCTTCATGATAAATTGAGAGTTTGGTTAAACACTTTGATTCTTTGTGATGAAGTGAGAGTTGGTTGAACACTTTGATTCTTCAGGACGAGATAAGAGTTGGTTGAACACTTCAATTCTTCGTGACAAAGTGAGAGTTGGTTAAACACTAATTTTTTTCGTGACGAAGTGAGAGTTCGTTAAACACTTCGAGTCTTCATGAAGAAGTGAGAGTTGGTTAAACACTCGATTCTTCATGATTAAGTGAGAGTTGGTTAAACACTTCGATTGTTCGTGATGAAGTGAGAGTTGGTTGAGCACTTCGATTCTTCATGTTGAAGTGAGAGTGGGTTAAACACTTCAATTCTTCATGACGAAGTGAGAGTTGATTAAACACTTTGATTTTTTTTGACGAAGTGAGAGTCGGTTGAACACTTCGATTCTTCGTGACCAAGTGAGAGTTGGTCAAACACTTTGATTCTTCATGACGAAGTGAGAGTTGGTTAAGCACTTCGATTCTTTGTGACGAAGTGAGAGTTGGTTAAACACTTCGATTCTTCATGACCAAGTAAGAGTTGGTTGAACACTTCGATTCTTCATGACGAAGTGAGCGTTTGGTTGAACACTTCGATTCTTCGTGACAAAGTGAAGGTTGAGTTGAACACTTCGATTCTCTATGACGAAGTGAAGGTTGTGTTAACACTTCGATTCTCCATGATGAAGTGAAGGTTGAGTTGAATACTTCGATTCTTCATGACGATTATGAAGTTGAATGTCCTTTCGATTCTTCATGACGAAATGGATATAGTGAACACTTCGATTCTTCGTGACAAAGTGATGGTTCGTAGAGTTAAGACTCCTTTCGGTCCTTCGTGATGAAATGGATGTTCTTAAACTCCTCAATACTTAGATTCTTTGTGACAAGGTGGTTAGGGAAAGGTATTTTGGTTGGTGAATAGTGTCAGATAATAGTAATGGATAGTAGTGGCATTAAGGATGTCAAGACGAGTCTAGTTGATTGTTCGTATTCTTTTTTAATACCTTATCGGGCACGTTAGTGGTTATAGTTCGATGGCGAGAATGCGAAGATCCTAAAAGACATTAAAAGTAGTAAATGTATTCTTGTTGTGTATGGCTATATAATTTCCATTTGATTTAGTTTTCTCACTCGACTTTCATAAGCTGACGGCGTTCATGTCGCTAGACATTCCCATGTCCAGCTTATCAAAGTAACAAGTACACAGGTGGTAATGCTGGCTAGGAGGAGTGCGTGGAGGAAGAATACACTGAGGAGGATATGGCTATGCTAGTTAGAGAGAAGACTAGTAGTTGTAATCTTGTAAATATTTTTGGCTATAAGCACTATGAGAAGACTTTATCTATCTTTTGTAATAGCTCCTGTAAGGCCCTAAGCCATAAGACAATGTTGTATCCATGGAGTTGTAATAGTTGAACTAGTATTTATGTTTCCTTTGTAATATAACCGTGAATGTTAAGGTTGGCTTTATGTTATGACTAGTCATGTTGCTTTTATTATTGATGAGTTATAGACATTTTGGTGATTAAACCAACACGTGCCTAAGGGTCAAAGATGGAAATTTAATTTTTTTTTTCCTATTTTTGCTACGTCGGGGCGTGACATTTGAGTTTTTATGTGTTATATGTTTCCTATGGTTGATCCTATTTTATCTTGAAGGAGCTGTAGGTGGTAAACCATATTGTTCACAAAAATTACCTAATTCATATTTAGCTTGGTTACTGATTTTCATATCTATGCACATTTTTAATCCTTCTCTTTGAATTGCACTAATTATTTCACCATAAGTTAAATTATTATAATCTATGATTCCTTTATCATTACTAAGAACTTCTCAAATTTTATGTGCAAATAAACTAGGTAAACTATTTATGAATTTCTCTTCCTAAATTGGTTCATTACTATCATTTCTAACCATAACTCTCGACGTGAAAATATCTTTACACCATCTAATATGTACAAAAATATCAGGTCAAAGTCACACTCCGCCACCTCAGCAAGGAGTGCTGAACCATCCAGTAATGGCGCTCACCACGTGATCATCCTAAGTTGTCCATCAAGGATCGCCCAGGCAAGACCCACAGGTTTGGTCATGATGCTGGTTCACCCAATGATAGGCGTAGCCCGGGCAACTCTCGTGAATTGCTGCACAAGGATCCAGATAGTTTTCTATCTTAGTTATAAGACTATGGGAAAGTAGAAGTTGCTTGGAAACCCCCATGATTTATGTTAATCAGTTGACGTTAGATTGTGCATCCTAATCAGATTCCTTACCTTGTACAAGTGGTCCCTTGCACCTATAAAAGGGACACTCACCCTCATTGAAGGGGATCGCATTCTTATTCTATATAATTACTATTTCTGTACGGCTCACATACTCTACCCATCCGGTCTCTGGTAGCTCCATGCCATTGTTGGTTCACCAAAGACCCCTGGCGACTTTCATATCATAGTGCAAGTGGTCTGATATGCAACGTGGACATAGGTCTCCTACTCATATATCTCTTGTCTACTTCTTACTTTCTCTAACCGAATTTTGGCATCATCAGCTTGGTGCTGTCTGTGGGAACTTGATAGATTTATCGAAGAACAAAATCTCTTGACTGATCGTCATGCCACCAAAGAAAGGTAAAAGACGATTGCCCCAACAGGTCAGGTGAACTCACAGGCCGGGCAATCGACTGCCTCCATGACCTCCTAGCAGATCACTGCGGCTCTTGCGTAACTTTTGGAAGGCCAGAGGCCAACTCAGCAGCAAATCAAAGCATTGCTAGTCCGACAGGATAAACTCCCTCAAGCCGAGGATCAGCTCGGGAACGATTCACATGATAGCATACCCGTGCAGACTCAACAGCGCACCTGCACAGCCTCAGTATCCCCTCTGGCTTTGAGTTGGTCCGGGAACGATGAGTGTAGCCATAGCCCTGAGCGGCCCTGATAATGTACCCAAGCCAACCGAACTAGGTGGGAGATGCTAGAGAGATTATCAATAGCAGGAGCGCCGCCAGAAGGGAGGGGTAGGAACAAATGGCCCAAAATCGGCCCGAGAACACCCAGCTACGAGCCGTAGAGATCTTAGGCACATAATTACTTAGAGTCAAAGTCATGCCCCATCCCTGCACACAACACACTTTGAAGAAGAGGCTTTGTCATCCAACCTAACCTATTGCATAGACACAGTACAGGAGACTGGGAAGGAGGATGTCAAAGCCCAAATCAATAACCTGTAATAATAGATTAAGAAGTTGAGTTACAGGCCGGGGCGAGACTACACCAACACTAAAACAGAGTCACCCTTCACTGTTCGGATCACAGGATTCCCCATTCCTCACAAATTCAAGCAATCACATCCCGATTCTTATGACCGTTTAGGGAGCCCAATCGATCATGTTCGGACTTACAAGACCCAGATGGTGTTAGTTACCAATGTCGATGAACTGCTCTACCTAGCCTTTCCTAGCACCCTCAAAGGCCTAGCTGCACAGTGGTTCCATGCAATAAAATCCCGAACGGTCGACGATTTCAAGGCACTCAATAAGCTCTTCGTTAGCCAGTTTGTGGGAATGCTCGACTGATCCAAGCCAGTTTGTTATGAGAAGGGCTCGGGAAAGAAGCCAAAGCAGGATCAGTAGAGAGGCGGTCGAGATCAGGCCCTAATCGCCTTCACACTTCTTTCCCAGCCTATTTAGGGAGTTATGGTTGCCGCCGAGGCTCAGCGGCTGCTCAAACAACCGACAAAGCTGAAGAGCCCGCCCGAGAAGAAAAACCGGAACAAGTACTGCCGGTACCACAAAGATCATGGTCACGACACAGAGGACTACTTTAAGTTAAAGATTGCTATTAAGAAGCTGATCGAGCAGGGTCATCTCGTTGAGTTTGTCACCACGGATAGACAACGTCGGCCAGATACCTGAGCTCCCAAGCAATCGTAACCCCTCGGTCATATCAACGTGATCTCTAGAGGAACATCAGGTAGAGGGGATTCACAGTTGGCCAAAAAGAGGCATGCTCGAGCATCCCGAGCGGATGTCCTGTATGTCCAATCAGCCAACCCCCCACCGACCAATGTTCTGACATTCTCATCCAACGATATAAAGGACCTACACTACCCCCATAATGATCCGCTAGTAGTGACACTCTCTATAGCCAATTATATGGTAAAGAGGGTGTTAGTGGACACAGGCAGCTCCTTAGACATTCTGTTCGCCTCAACCTTTGACCAGTTTGGGATATCAAAGGATAAGCTCCGAGCGGTGGCCACTCCCTTGCTCGGTTTCATGGTTCAAGCACGTAATCGCTCGGGATGATCGAGCTACCAATTTTGATGGGAACCTACCCGTAAAAGGCCTCAGTAATGGCGAATTTCGTGTTTGTAGAGGCTCCATCTGCATACAATGCCATCCTTGGGAGGCCAATGCTCAATAAAGCCAAGGCAGCCATGTCGACATATAGCCTGGTTATCAAGTTCCCGACCCTTAGGGTCTAAGGAGCCTAAAAAGAGATCAAGTAATCGCCCAAAGCTATTACGTAAGCTCCCTATGCAGAGAGGCAATTACAAAAACACTTAATGTCTAGGATATGGATCCGAGGGAAGCAAGGACGGGGTTGGCGCAACTGAAGAGCTTAGCTAAGTGACTCTCGATCCCCCAGTCCCCGACCGATCTGCTAACATCAGTGCTCTCCTGGAACCAGATCTCAGAGAAAGGCTAATCTTGTACTTGAGAAAAAATTGAGATGTCTTCACTTAGAGTCATGAAGACATGCCTGGAATTGATTCCTGGGTCATATCCCACCGACTGAATGTGGACCCAAACACCCATCCGATCAAGCAAAAGTAAAGGGGCATAGCCCCTAAGAGGCAAGAAGTAGTGCGTGAGGAAGTCGAAAAGCTTTTAAAGGCACAATTAGTCTGGGAAGTTCTTTATCCCGAGTGGTAAGCCAATGTCGTCTTAGTCAAAAAGAACAACGAAAAGTGGAGGATGTGCGTAGACTTCACTGATCTAAACAAAGCCTATCCCAAGGATTACTACCCTCTGTCGCGGATAGATCTACTACTGGACGCAACGGCAGTCCACTCATTGCTCTTATTCATGGATACATAATTCAGGTATAATCAGATCTACATATACTCTTGCAATAAAGAGAAAACTTCTTTCATCACCGATCAAGGGACATACTGTTACCAAGTAATGCCCTTCGGTCTCAAGAATTCTAGGGCAACTTATCAGCGCCTGGTTAACCATATGTTCAAAGACCTGATTGGGAAAATAATGGAGGTGTATGTTGACGACCTCCTAGTCAAAAGCCGAGATGAGTCCAACTGTCTCGGGCATTTAGCAGTGGTCTTCAGCATCTTAAGGAAGTTCAGGATGAGGTTGAACCCAGCCAAGTGCACATTTGGAGTTTCATCCGGGAAATTCCTGGGACACCTAGTCAGCAGGCAGGGAATTGAGGCGAACCCCAAAAAAATCCAAGCATTCATCAACATGTGGTCACCCAGGTCAACAAAGGAAGTCCAAAGTTTGGCTGGACGGGTGGCAGCGCTGAATAGATTCGTTTCTCGAGCTATCGACCGGTGCTTGTCATTTTTTAAAAGCCTCCACAAAGCTTTTCAGTGGATAGGAGAGTTCAAGTAGGCATTTCAAGAACTCAAGAAGTACCTGACATTGCCCCCTTTGCTCTCAGCGTCCATACCAAAGGAGGACTTGTTCTTATACATAGCAGTGTCACCCACAGTAGTAAGCTCGACACTTATTCGAGAGGAGCGCGAGACACAGCTCCCAATTTATTACACTAGTCAAGTGCTCCTAGGCGCTGAAAGTCGATACTCCTACATCGAGAAGCTCGCTTTACCCTTGTAACCTCTGCCCAGAGACTCTATCCATACTTTCAGGCCCATGTCATTGTGGTCATTACGGATCAGCCTCTCTGCCAGATCCTGAGCAGACCTGAGACATCTGGAAGACTCATCAAGTGGGCATTGGAGTTGGAAGAATTTGAAGTAGTCTACTGCCCCTGGATGGAAATCAAGGGACAGGTAGTGGCAGACTTTCTTATGGAGTTCACGTATTCAAAAGACCCAGTCGAAGAGCTCGACCCACCTAAGTTGTCGCCCGACCTACGGCCTGATACCCCGACCTTGGTACTTTATGTGGATGAGTCTTCCAACAAGCAGGGTAGTAGGGTCAGGATCATCATGACCATGCCCGACAGGATCCAACTGGAGTACGCACTAAGGTTTGGATTTTAGGCATCGAACAATGAAGCCGAGTACGAAGCCTTGCTAGCTGAGTTACAATTGGATGCCTCAATAGGTGCACATCAAATTCAAGGATACAGCGACTCTTAGTTGGTTGTCAACCAAGTCAATCAAGAGTATGAGGCACGGGAAGATAGCATGGTAGCCTACCTATCCCTGGTTAGGTCAATCACCAAGCAGCTCAAAGGTTTCTTAATCAAACAAATCCCAAGAGAGGAAAACACAAGGGCTGACTAGTTAGTGTATCTTGCATCGTCTTTCGAGTCAGACCTACCCAGGATAAGGGTAGAGTATCTGCCTGAACCCAATATACCCAGCTCGGGAGGCATGGACGTTGACCCTATTGATATAGGGCCCATATGGATGGATCCTATTATGAAGCTTCTCACCACCAGATGCTTGTCAAACGGGAAGAATGAAGCTCGCCGGGTCAAATACTGGGTGACTCAATATTATCTCATTAACAGTGTCCTTTAGAAATTCTCCATCACCTATCTTCGGCACATCCACCCTTCTCAAGTCCAAGGAATACTGTACAAAATCCATGAAGGAGTGTGTGGGAGCCATGTTGGAGCCTGGGCACTCTCTCGCAAGGCAATCCTGTAAGATTACTACTGGCCAACGATGGCTTAGGATTCCCAAGAATAAGTGAAATGGTGTGCCAAGTGTCAAAGGCATGCCAGCATGATCAACCGCCCGGTGGAGCTCCAAACTCGAAGTTCCAAGCTCCAATCCTCAGTGGGGCATCGACATAGTCAGGCCCCTTGCCATGGCAAGGGGGCAGGTCAAGTTTGCCATCATCGCAGTGGACTACTTTACGAAGTAGGCAGAAGCCGAGCTTGAGTATTAGTTAGCAATAATGGCAGGTAGTTTAATACCCCGATATTCAGGTAATTTTGTTTGGGCTACGGTAAATCAAATCATTACTCTTCTCCTGAGCATCCCAAAGCCAATGTCCAAGCCAAGGTGACAAACTAAATAATTCTCTAGTCAATTAGATCCAGACTTAAATAGGCCAAGGGCCTTTAGGCTGATGAACTAGCGACCCTTCTGTGGGTCTAACATACCACTCCCTAGTGGCAATAGGAGAAACACTATTCTTACTTACCTATGGTTTTGAGGTAGCGGTACCCATAGAGCTCAGATTGCCAACATACCAGGTGGTAAATTTTAGCGAACAGGTCAATGAGGAAGCCATCAGAGCAGAACTCGATCTAATAGAAGAGAAAGGGACCGGGCGTATCTGAAAGTCGCTGTCTATAAGTTGCAGGTCTCACAGTACTTTAATAGCAAAGTTAAACGATGAAGTTTCCAAGTCGGGGACCTCGTCCTTAAGGCAGTGAACTAGTCTTCCAAAATTTTGAGTCACGGGAAGCTGGGACCAAACTAGGAAGGCCCATATATTATTACCAGGGTTAACCGACCAAGAACCTACTAGCTGCAGACACTAGACGGACAAGATCTGTCACATCCCTGGAACATGGAGCATCTACGGAAGTACTTTCAGTAAGACGACAGACTGGGCAAGATCTGTCAATAGTGGTTAGGGCCTTCTTTATACAAGTTGTATCTCCCTTCCAAGTAATTTTTTCAAAATGAATAAAGATCTTTTTCTTTTCCAAAAGTGTTACTTAATAGTTTTCCACGACACCAAAAGACCTCTGGATCACACCCAAGGCATAAAAAGACCTCGGGGTCACACCCGAGGCATCAGTAAGACCTCGAGATCATGCACGAGGCCTTGGTTTTGCATAGGTCCATAACGTATGATGGGGGAAAATCCCCCTAGGTGATTAATGATAGAAAACTCAAAAAGACCCTAGAAGTACCAATACTCTGGGCCAGTTCCCTACGGCCACTCCCTCCACCGATGCCCACCTTAGCAAAGCTTAGGGGGGAGGGGGAGGGGGAGGGGGGGCAGGGGGTACTGGACTAAAATAGGAAATCACACCGAGCACTAACAGGACATGGAATTAATTCTAAAAGATATTCCTAAGTACTTATAGTGCCTAGAGAAACTGTCCGGACAGTAACAGGACCAAAATCCTACACTATACCGGACGGGACCTTCAAACCCAAGTTTACAGGTTCTGAGAAGTCCAAATATGTCCCCTACCGGTCACATATTCAAACCTTTTACTAAGGCGGGGTTATGGTATGATTTATGACCAGGTGGGCATGGGCAATTATAAACACAGGCATACAAGTACAAGGACATGGACAACTGTTTCTGCAAAAGATGACCTCAGAGGGCCTTTTCATTACTTGTTATAAAATTGTGTATAATGCCTGGGGGCAATTATAGCAGCCTCCTAAAAAAAACCAATACATATAAAAAGACAAATACAAGATCAGGAACTATGGGTTGTCCACCACCACTATCTCCTCAGTCTCTCTAGCCTCCCCGCCCGACACAGCTTTCTTGGCCAATGTGCCCTCAGTAGTAGTACCCTCGTCGGCGGTGGGTTGCATATCCCATTAGTCGGAGTCCATCCCCTCATAAGTTGTGATGTTCCACTCGGGATGGTCTTGGGTCAACATTCTTTTCAGGTCCTTATAGCCCTGAAAGAAGCCATCATCGAAGGCATCCTCGGTAGACCCTGCAATCGCCATCTTGGACAGAGCCTTCTCTCAAGCCTCCGTCGCTGCCAAACTTGCTTGGGTGGTATCCAACTCTGCTAAGGCGGTTGCCAACTCCGCTAGTACCGCTCCTAGGCCCAGAGCCAAGCACTTGACCATGTCCTTCTCTATGGCCAGGGCTATTTCCTTGGCCTTCAGAGTGGCCCTCTACTTTGATAGGGCGGCTTCAGCAGCGGTGGCCCTCTTAGCCAAGGTGGGCAGGAAGAACTCGACTCCGGTGGCCATGCAGCTGACCTACAAAAAACAAGCATAAATAGGTCAGTTGTGCAGACAGCAAAAGAAGGCAATAAGAGTTACTCACAAAGTGGGAAAGGCTGTACAGCTTTCCCTGGAAAGCCTGTGGAGACATATTGGCATACATCTCCACTTGGCTCGGGAGAAGGCCCGGCCTGACCCTCTCCTGGATCTCTGAGGACTCACCCAGCGCTGTCCCAGACAGTATGTTCACGCCAAGAGTAATGTCCTACACCACCTCTACTCAGGGGGCTGACGTCTCCCCCGGTTCTTGATGAGCCACCAGCCCATGCCTTAGCCGTCGGAATGGCTGTTTGCCACCTGCCAGTTCTGTGGTTGGCCTCTTTCTCCTCTCGACCACCCGAATGGTAACGGCAGCCTGTTTGGCTCTCAACACCTCCCAATCTCTCCTGGGACCCATTTTTGCAAAAGGAAAAAAGAGGAGGAGATGAATGACCGAAAAAGTAATGAAGAATAACCAAGGCAAAGAAATTCACCTAAGTGGAGAAAGCTCACCAAGGATGATGGGAGGAAATACAGGTGCTTTGACGGGCTGATCCGGCTCATAGGTTACCTTTCAATCTCCCGACCGGGTGAGCACGTTCTAGACATTGATAAGCAGGTTCGCTGAGCCCCTGATCCTGTCTTGGCACTTGTTAGGCATGCTCGGTGGATCAGCTGGCCCTACTATAAAATAGAGCACAAAAAGTTAGTTCCATAATTGTAGTAAAAAAAACAAAGGAAAAATAAAGAGAGGTTCAGGATGGGCTTACTCCTCAACTTCCCAGCCCAGGAAGTCCTCAGTTTAATTCCCGGGGCCTCCATACAGAGCCCAAGGGTGGACACTTGGAAAAATTTGTTCTTCTACCCTTTGTTGTTACTCGGGTAGTTGACGATGATTTTTCTCCCCTGCTGGGCACCTAGGGAAAAGAATTCGACCTCTATATGTAACGGGAATGGTTAGTGGGTCCACTGGAACTCATGAAGGGTGAGTTTGTACCTAAAGGCTTGGGGCCAGAGGGAGATGGACCCCATTAGGAACCTCCAACTGATCAGGGCCAACTGCCCAGGAGCAATCCTAAGATAGTCAGAATGTCTCGGGCGATCAGATGGAAGAGGATAAGGAAACTAGCCATGAGGGCATCCTTGCAAAGGGTTACGAACCCCGGCTGGTATATTTGAGCCCCTTCAAGTGTGGTCAAAGGGCATTGGTTGGGAATGTTGTATTTACCCCTGATTCACTCTAAGTTAATGGCACGCAAACTGGAGCGAATGAACTTACAGGCAAACGTCACTTCAGGACTACTCAGAATCGGCATCTCGACGCCCGAGCCTCAAGAGATGGAGGCTACTGGGGACTCCTAACTTGCCTCATCGTCAGACACCCGGATAGGGATCCTACCCTCACTATATTGGTCAGTTGGGGTTATGTAAAGAGGGCCTAATCTCGTGTCTAGGGTCCCTGACCATGATTTCTCATCCTCTAACCAGGAAGACGAGTCAAAGCCTGAATGACACATCTCTAAAGCTCTTGTGATTGGGCGAGTGAGTAGCTAGCAACCTAGGTAGGGATCAGGGACTCCAAGTCAATGATATAGGTAGGGCAAGGTTAAAAGCCTAAAAGGCAAAGTATACAAGGTCTTCAGTGTCAGGTAGCACTCGGTTGAAATAACCGCTGGGCACCCCGACTAGTTCAGCTGCTCAATCACATTGCCTAATCTAATGAAAAAGCAGAACCTAAGGAAGAAGAAATCCCACTCCTTCACAAGCCCTAGAGGATTCATATTCTCCAGGCTTACTCGGGAATAAAAAGAAAAGGAGAGGAAAATACGATTACAAGGTTAGAGAGACGAAGACTTACAGGAAAGAGAGCGCGAAGTGGAGCTCGGGAAGCTTTACCGGGTGCTTTCTCTCTCAAAACTGCTCGGTAATCTCTATCTTTGGATAGCAAGAACAATGGAAATGAACAAGTATCCCTTATATGGGACGTATGGATGGCTAAGATGAAGTCAGATCCAACGGCCAGGAAACTTTCCCCCCTAAATAGTCTGACGACTGTCACCTTGGGCTCGTGAAGCGACGCCTCAAAAGGTGCACGCATTAAATACATGGCATGACGGTCCGGTTACCATGTAACTGTCAGTTACACTCACACCGACCTCGTTTGGCCTTGACAAAACAAATCACTCCTTGGTACATGGTAGCTACTGACCATAGGTTTTTGAGGCCACCATTCGGTCCAACCCCTGACTGTCCAAGGCGGCGGGTCTGGCCCCAAGTAATATTCCGGGTAGGTTCCCGAGTAGTCTACCGAATTACACAGATTTCTAACCCTCATCTAATGAGGCATCACATTAGCCTCGAAAATGGGGGGCAGCTAATATGTACAAAAAAATCAGGTCAAAGTCAGACTCTGCCACCTCAGCAAGGAGTACTAAACCATCCAGCAATGGCACTCACCATGCGATCATCCCGAGCTGTCCATCAAGGACTACCGGGGTAGAACCCATAGGTCGGGTCATGACGCTTGTTCACCCCATGGTAGGCATAGCCTGGGTAACATCCCTGAATTGCTCCACAAGGATCCAGACAGTTTCCTACCTCAGTTACAAGACTAAGGGAAAGTAGAAGTTGTTTCCTAATCTACTTAGGAAACCCCCATGGTTTATGCTAATCAGTTTAGGTTAGATTGTGCATCCTAATCAGATTACTTACCATGTAAAAGTGGTCTCTTGCACCAATAAAAGGGACCACTCACCCTCATTGAAGGGGATTGCATTCTTATTCAGTAGAATTGTTATTTCTGTACGGCTCACATACTCTGCCTAGCCGATCTCTGGTAGCTTCAAGCCATTGTTGGTTCACCAAAGACTCCCAGCGACTTTCATATCATAGTGCAAGTGCTCTGAAATGCAACATGGACGTAGGCTCCTAGTTAACGGGGCCGAACTATACTCAAATATCTTTTGTCTGCTTCTTACTTTCTCTAACCAAATTTTGGCATCTAAAATCACTAAGTGTGGGGTAAGTTAAATTACTTAACAGGTCATGTATTCTAGCAGTTATATTACTAGGGATTCCAATAAAATGTTTAACTATAGTATAGATTAATTTATTAACTCCATCAGGGACACCACATCCTATTTTCTCACCAAAGATGGGATTTCCATCATCATCCTGTTGAATAGCATATCTATTTTTTTTTCTTTGGATACTTCAGTGAGATGTCTTTCCCACCAAGACTTATGCATTCTACTAAATCGTATGACAAATAAATAAACTATCTCAGTTTGACATATATCATGATTGGTTATGTAACTATTGTCAACCATGGCCATATGGGTTAACTTATTGAGAATTTCTTGCTCTGATAATCCATCAATATTCCATTCATATAACTTATCTCTAGAAACTGAAAACTGTTTTGAATATTTCTTTCCTCTATTTTTTGTAAGGGTAATTGGTATGACTTGTGATCTATTGAATTTGTTTATTCCTTTCAATTCTAAATCAGCAAATTGTGCTTCTATTGAACTTATCTTATCACTAGAATCTTCTTCTATGGGAATACCAGTTTTGCTAATGGTACTAATGTTTTAGGATAAACTATCCTCAACAACTTCTGCAACTTCAAGTCTTTTGCCTAAGAATTTTTCCATATCCTTCAGCATTTTTTCTATTTTATCAACAGTTTTACTAGTGTCTTATTTAAGAGAAGTACTAATGGGTTAAACCTCTGGCAATTTGATTAAGGGTTCTTCTATCTTAGAAGACTTATGATTCCCTATATTTTTGTCTCTATATTTTTTAGTTGTTTTCCTAAAATACTTAAACATTGATTAGTATAATTATTCTATTCTACAACTTTTTCAATCTCAGTATCAGTAGATAACTTAAAGGGTGAGGCAACAATATCTTTCCCTTTGTGATTGATGACTATAGATTCTAAAGGTGGATTGACTGAGAAGAACTTACTATTATCTTCCTTCTTGATCCATGTGGTTTTAGTGATTACATTAACTGTATTATGAAAATTTTCTAAATTTTTAAAGAAATAAATATCTTTTTTGACTAGCTTCATGTATTCTTTCCAAGCTTTTAAAATAGATTTTTTCTCATCCAAATTATAAATAGCTTGATAAATAGTTCTTTTACCATCATTAATGGGCGCAAGAAACTCTTTACTTAACATTTTCATATTAATCGTAAAATCTTTACTCATAGTAAATAGATCTTTACTAGGACCTTCAAAATCTATTTGAGTAGGAGAATTTGGATAACTATCTTCACTTGGTTCCTTGTAACAAGGATTACCAACTTGGACTAAGGTCTTAATACCTTTTAACTTAGTATCAATTTCACTAAGAAGATCTTTATCTTTTCTAACTATTGTAGTCCTACAGGAATACGAGACGTACTAGATCTAGAAGAATTATTATCAAAATCCTTAATTTTTAAAGAAGGTGTTCTAACATCTTGTTCATCAAAACTAATTCTAACTTTTCCATCGTTGAATTGCTGTATATGATCTAAATTGACTATATTATTAGTTTTGAAATTACTAGAATGATTTTCGTTTTCTAAAATTGGTAACTCTATATCCTTCCATAGAATAGTCTTAGAAATCTTGATATTAGCATGTTCAGAACTACTTTGCATAAGTAAAGTTTGGTTCTTAGGACTTTTAATTAAAGCATGAACATTAAGATTACTTCTAATACATTTATAATAAACTTTATAAATTAAAGCAAGTACTTGTGAACTATTACACATATTAGTAATTTCACCAGCAATTTTAATATTTAATGTTAAAGCTTTTAGTATGTGAGGGTCACTAAGACTTAGATTAAAATCAGGGAAACAATTAAAATGAACTACTCCATGAAGACTGGACTCCATAACTCCCATGATACTAGCACTAAAATTTAGAAATCTAGCATCTCTATGACTTAATAAAATAGAAGAATTTTGTCTCACCCCGGAGTAGCAAAAATAGAGAAAATAAATTTCCATTTTAGGTCCATAGGGAATGACGGGTGAAAGTCACTAATTATCCACACCACGCAGTACTAGTCCAACTAAAACAACAGGAATAGTAAACAACTGAATATATCGTAACGATTCTATTGCCCAAGTACCCGTTAACGAACAAAGTGCAACAATAATAACAAAAATATAGACTAGATGTAGCTTCTTCGTCCCTAGCTGGCGTAAGGGTAGTCGTCAATGTAATAGTCTTCTCCGGCATAACTGGCATCAGTGGGGCCACCCTCTGCATAATCCTCTTTTGGGTACTAGTCATTGTCGTAAGTTCCATCACCTATATTAAAATGGACAGGATAACCTGGACGGGGAATGTCCTGGCAATAATGACCATCAGCTTACTAAGAGCTGAGTGAATAGAAACTCACAGGATACCAATGATATAACATAATAATAAGTTATTGAAGTGGCTAAGATATAGTGTTACAATAGTATTTTTCTCTTTATTAACCAAAGTTGTTACTCAACCCTTATCGTCTTGTTAACAAAAAACTAAACACATACTGACCCTTGAAATAGACTTGATTGTAAAACTCCTGGATACACCAATGCTCTGTCTACTACATCACCGCAAGTTATAGATACCTTCTATCTTGTAACACCATAAGTCATAGATAATACGTCAGTCCATCCCCCACTTTTAAGAACATATGCACAGTCCACCACATGTTAGAGATTTAACACTTAAAGCATCGACACATCAATTCTATTTCCACAACCTATCATTAGATCTACCGCGTACTTATGATCAAGGTACACCGCATATCATATACACATTCATTTGTCTACCGCGTACTTATGATCAAGGTTCACTACATGTCATAGATACTATATCACTGCAAGTCATAGACACATACGTCTGTCTACCGTGCTTACTAGTGATCAAGATTCATCGCATGTTATAGACACATTCGTCTTTCTAACTGCGTACTTATGATTAACCAGTATGCATCCCTGTTCTTCTCCCAAAACTTATCAAACCTACTTAGCATTTGTACTGCTACGGATACATGACAACCCATGTGGCCTGACTACTCAGATTAAAATGATCAGATATCAGACTCATACATGAAACACATAGTATCTAACATCACGTTAATTCATTGTTCTTAATCAATCTTATCTTTGTTGTCACATTATCCCTGATCCACCCATAATTGCATAATAGAAGTTCCAATCGAAAATCGGGTAATCAAACCTTATATAATATAAACAAATGGAACAATCTATGTTTTGTTAAGGTCGATCGATTGAAACCATTTCAAACGATTAAGAAAAATAATGTTCAAGCGATCGAAGTTCATTTGATCGATTGAAAGTTCGATCGATTGAACCCAATTCAATCGCTCGAGAGTCATCTTCTCTAGCAATTTTGAATAATGAATGTCCAGAGGTCTTGGGGCATGTTTGGGTCCATTTATTCATGTCAAAAACTCATAAAACATCATATTAAAGGTACTAAGTGAATTTAGAACTCATCGAACGTCGTTAAGGGCGCGTTTGGGTTGAGTTCCAACTACGAGCTTTAATGGCGGCTCTTCTTTCTCTCTCTTCTCTGCCTCTATATCTTTCTGTGTCTCCTTCTCTTCTTCTTCTCCTCCTCTTCTTCTTCTTCTTTCCTGGACTGTGTGTATATATATAATATGTATGTACATATATATGGATGTGAGTATATATATATATCAAAACACAAGCACACAATATTTCTCTCTCAAACTCTGGTTTTCTAAACACACTATTGAGTTTGATCTAAATAATCTTTCCATCTGAAGGGGTTCTATCAAAACAAAATTCTTAATCTAAGATATTCATCCAATACATACCTAAGAAAGGATTATGAGAAAATACTGTCAAGAGGTTACTAAAATGATCAATGAACCAAAACTAATTCTAATACTTGATGTATTGCAATGACCCTGGTGCTGAGTGCTATAGGGGGAGTTCATCCCATATCGCCTAGGGAAGGAAGGGTAATGTGCTATATATGGAGGGCCATAGTGGAACCTAGTAAGACGCATTTTGGGCAGGCTTGTGGGCTTGTGCCAGGAAAAATCCTTGTGGGCTGGGTCCAAAGTGGACAATATCTTACTGGGGGAGACTTGGGTCATGACAGAATGGTATCAGAGCTAGACCCAGCTGGAAGTGTGCCAACGCGGACGTTGGGCCCTAAGGGGGGTGGAATGTAACAACCCTGGTGTTGTGGGTGGGCTGTTGTAGGTGCCTTTGTTGCTGCAGTAAGTGCTGTCAAGCTACACACTATGGGAAGTTCATCCCACATCGCCTGGGTGTTGAAAAGTAATGTGCTATATGTGTGTGGTTTCAAGTCTCCCTAGTAAGAGGCCTTTTGGGTAGTGGCCCAAGAACAAATCCGTGCGGGTTTGAGCCCAAAGTGAACAATATCTTACTGAGCGAAACTTTGGTCGTGACAAAAAATGTAATGACCCTGGTATTGTGGATGGGCTACTGTAGGTGCCTTTGTGGCTACAATAAGTGCTGTCAGGCTACACACTATGGGAAGTTTATCCCACATCGCCTAGGTATGGAAAAGTAATGTGCTATATATGTGTGGTTTCAAGTCTCCCTAGTAAGAGGCCTTTTGGGTAGTGGCCCAAGAATAAATTCGTGCAGGTTTGGGCCCAAAGCAGACAATATCTTATTGAGCGAGACCTAGGTCGTGACAGAATAGTATCAGAGCCTGACCCAACCGCAAGTATGCCAACGGGGACATTGGGCTCTAGGGGGGTAGAATGTAACGACCCTGGTACTGAGTGCTGTAGGGTGAGTTCATCCCACATCGCCTGGGGAAGGAAGGGTAATGTGCTATATATGGAGGGCCATAGTGGAACCTAGTAAGACGCATTTTGGGCAGCCTTGTGGGCCTGTGTCAGGAAAAATCCATGCGGGTTTAGCCCAAAGCAAACAATATCTTACTGGGGGAGACTTGGGTCGTGACATGTATACACTGAGCAATTCAGTGATCCATTCCTAGTAATTCAATTTGTAAGTTTCAGTTATTTAATTATCTTCTTGATTTATATGTGTCTTTCTTCTTTAGTCTTCGTTATTCTAAGCTTTATTTAATGTCTACTTCCCCCATTGGTATCAGAGCTAAGACTCGGTTGGTGTGTTTGTTATTGTAGTCATTCCCTTTTTCTATATTTTTGATTTTCAAAACTCTTTTTCAAAAGATTTTCAAAAGACCACCTAGGCTGAGAGACCACCTGAGTAGAATCCTGCAAAATAGTAATGCCTATAGAAGGGAGTGCAAGACGGGTATGAGTGGAGGATAAAGGGTATGAGTCTTCTTAGGTATGTGTTGGATGAATATCTTAGATTAAGAATTTTGTTTTGACAGAACCCCTTAAGATGGAAAGATTATTTAGATCAAACTCAGTAATTGGCTCTAGTTCCAGAACTGCTTATCCCACTCTACCAGGCATAGTTAATGAAGAAGAACATAGGTATGAAGAAGTCAACCAAGATTATAGTGATTAGACAATCCCTAAGATTTCCACTAGGGAAATTTACAAGTCTAGTTTTCTTTCTTTTAGATCTGATTACAATTTTGAAACCATAGAAAAAACCCATGGTATTAGTAAAGAACATGAAAAGTGTCAACTCCTTAGTAAAGAATCAGTTAGAAAACATAGATCTGATTGTTACAACTCTATTTAGATAGGATTAATACAAGCTATAGTCAAACCCCTTAATATTAAAGGAATAAATTCTTCTATTTTATTATGTCTTAGAGATGCTAGATTTCTGAATTTTAGTGCTAGTATGATGGGAGTTATGGAGTCCAGTCTTCATGATGGACCAGTTCATTTTAATTGTTTCCTTGATTTTACTCCAATTCTTAGTGACCCTCACATATTAAAAGTTTTAACATTAAATATTAAAACTACTGGTAAAATTACTAATATGCATAACGGTTCACAAGTACTCACTTTAATTTATAGAGTTTATTATAAATGCATTAGAAGTATTCTTAATGTTCATGGTTTAGTTAATAGTCCTAAGAATCAAACTTTACTTATGTAAAGTAGTTCTGAACATGCTAATATCTTGATTCCTGAGACTATTCTATGGAAGGATATGGGGTTACCTAGTTGTTGGATTCTAGAAAATGAAAATCATTCTAGTAATTTTTGAACAAATAACGTAGTCAATTTAGATCATGTACAACAATTCAACGATGGAAAAGTAAGATTAGTTTTGATGAACAACATATTAGAACATCTTCTTTAGAAATTAAGGATTTTGATTCTAAATCTTCTAGATCTAGTACATCTTGTATTCTTGATAGGACTACAACAGTTAGAAAAGATAAAGATTTTCTTAGTGAAATTGATACTAAGTTAAAAGGTATTAAGGCCTCAGCCCAAGTTAGTAATCCTTGTTACAAAATACCAAGTGAAGATGGTTTTCCAAATTCTCCTACTCAAACAGATTTTGAAGGTCCTAGTAAAGATCTATTTACTATGAGTAAAGATTTTACGATTAATATGAAAATATTAAGTAAAGAGTTTAATCCGCCCATTAATGATGGTGAAAGAACTATTTATCAAGCTGTTTATAATTTGGATGAGAAAAAATCTATTTTAAAAGCTTGGAAAGAATGCATGAAGCTAGTCAAAAAAAGATATTTATTTCTTTGAATATTTAGAAAATTTTCATAATACAGTTAATGTAATCACTAAAACCACATGGATCGAAAAGGAAGATAATAATAAGATCTCCTTAGTCAATCCATCTTTAGAACCTGTAGTCATCAATCACAAAGGAGCAGATATAGTTGCCTCACCCTTTAAGTTATCTACTAACACTGAAATTAAAAAAGTTGTAGAAATGAATAATTATACTAATCAATATTTAAGTGTTTTAGGAAAACAGCAAAAAAACATAGCGACAAAAATAGGGAATCCTAAGTCTTCTAACATAGAAGAACCCTTAATCAAATTGCCAGAGGATAAACCCATTAGTACTTCTTTTAAATCAGATACTAGTAAAACTGTTTATAATATAGAAAAAAAATGCTGAAGGATATGGAAAAATCCTTAGGCAAAAGACCTAAAGTTACATAAGTTGTTGAGGATAGTTTATCCCAAAACCTTAGTACCATTAGCAAAAATGGTATTCCCATAGAAGAAGATTCTAGTGATAATATAAGTTTAATAGAAGCATAGTTTGCTGATTTAGAATTGAAAGGAATAAACAAATCCTATTGATCACAAGTCACACCTACTACCCTTACCAAAAATTGGTACTCAAGACCTACACCTCCTGACCTCCAATTTAAGGAAAGAAATATTCAAAACCATTTTTCAGTTTCTACTGATAAGTTATATGAATGGAATATTGATGGATTATCTGAAAAAGAAATTCTCAATAAGCTAACCCATATGACCATGGTAGCCAATAGTTACATAAACAACCATGACATAAGTCAAACCGAGATAGTTGATTTATTTGTCACAGGATTCAGTGGAATGCTTAAGTCTTGGTGGGAAAGACATCTCACTGAAGCATCCAAAGATAAAATTAGATATGCTATTCAACAAGATGATGATGGAAATCCCATCTTTGATGTAAAAATTGGACGTGGTGTCCCTGATGGAGTTAATACATTAAAATATACTATAGTAAAATATTTTATTGAAATCCCTAGTAATATACCTACTAGAATACATGACGAGTTAAGTAATTTAACTTGCCCCACACTTAGTGATTTTAGATGGTATAAAGATGTTTTCACATATAGTAACGAACCATTTTGGAAAAAAAATTCATAAATGGTTTACCTAGTTTATTTGCACATAAAATTAGAAAAGTGCTTAGTAATGATAAAGGAATCATAGATTATAATGAAATAATTAGTACAATCCAAAGAGAAGGATTAAAAATGTGTATAGACATAAACATCAGTAATCAAGCTAAAAATGAAAAGCAAAAGGCTATATATGAATTAGGTAATTTTTGTGAGCAATATGGTTTGCCACTTATAGCTCCTTCTAGACAAAATAGGATTAACCATAGGAAACATATAAAATGTAAGGACTCAAAAGACTCATTTTACTTTAGACCTAGTAAGACTAATAAGTCAAAAGATAATGATTTTAAAAATAAAACTAGTAACAATAAGAGTAATGACAAATGCTTCAAATGTTGTAAATTTGGTCTTCATGTTAAGAATTGTATAGTTATACCCTAGATTAAATCTTTAGGATTATCTAATGAAGTCACAGAACATATTTACAAAATCTTAGACTTGCGAAACATTAATTTTGAACAACCAGATAATGAATTAAGTTCATCTTCAGTTCATATTTGTAATACTTGATGTATACACTGAGCAATTCAGTGATCCATTCCCAGTAATCCAATCTGTAAGTTTTAGTTATTTTATTGTCTTCTTAATTACTGGGAATGGATCGCTGAATTGCTCAGTGTATACATCAAGTATTACAAATATAAACTGAATCATTACAATGAGAAGTACTTTTTCTTAAAGAAGAATCTCTAAGAAGTTCTCAAGGAAGTTCTGCCTATAACTAAGAAGTGAGGGGTTTATTTATAACCTTTAGATGAATCCTGTTCAACTCGTGAATGCATTGTGAGCTGTAAAGGTCTTTTGAATAGCTGGGATCTCACATGAGGTTACTGTGGATCAACAGTATTTTGTCGATAACTGTTCAATCACGTGGACTGAATGGAATCTGAAAAGTCTGTTGGTTACTGTAGCTGAAAGGTTGATTTGACTTTTGTCCTTTTTACTATAGAATTAACCAAGTTAATGGGAGTTTCGCTGGGAAACTTTTGCATTAACCATGGTTAATACTATTCCTTTTACCAAAAGAGCACTAGATGCCTTACTGTCGGTATTGGATTCTTTACTTCTGTCATTGGATGCTCAATTATTCCTGACTTTCCTCATATGGGTCTTGAGCATCTTGGAATGCTGCACTATAATATGGATCATATGGTTGTCCTAGAGAGCGTGAACCTTTTCTTGATCAATTTGACTGGCTTGGGCTATTAACTGTTGAGCTAAAGCCATTAATTTTGCAGATGATGGCTTGGTTTTAGAGCTTGACTCGGCCTTAGGGCCTGTGATTGTACATTTGGCCATGAACTTATGATTGGAGCAGAGGGACCACTTACTAGAGGAAATTCAAGGTATACTTGTCGAATAATTCGTTGATGTCAAAATTTGTCCCACAATTTAACTGAATACTATCTTTGAACATTGTTGCTCTGAATTTGGTATTGTAATTTCAAGATCCATGCCACTTTATACTTACTTATGAACATGAGTAGGATGGGAAACTAGGTATTTATAATGACTCTGGTGTGGTTCAATAAAGAATAAATGAACTGGGTTAGGTTTGACTACATAGTTTGTTTTGGAGTTTAGGATGGGCCTGTTGATTATTGTTTGAATGGGCTTGGTAGCAAATGGGTCATTGACTATATATTGACTGCTAGTTGTCCTGCCCAACGCTGACTGGTAATTGGGCTTAGGTATTGATCCAAGCATTTGGTACCTATTGACACTTGGTACCTGTTGACTAGTCCACTAGGGGGGATAAACTGCTAACTTGTTATTCTTCTTGTTGTCCTCCATTTTTACATTGTAAGAATTTATGAGTAAGAAAGTCAGGGATTGAATTGTTACTTCCTTCAATATATTACTCCCTCCGTCTCATTTTATGTGTCCATCTTTCCTTTTTGGGATGTCCTAAAATTGATGTCCACTTTCCTAAATTAGTTTATAAATTTTACTTAGTTTCCCCAGCTACCCTTCCTTGCAATCAACACCAAAACAAAATAAAAAAAGAAAGTGCAATGATTATGGGCAATTGTTGAAAGTAGGTGTAGATTCTTTTTGTCCCCTTAAATAGTTGGATTCCCCAAGATGGACACATAAATTGGGATGGAGGTAGTATATATCAAAGTCAAAAATACGTAAAATAGATTGCCATCTAAATAATGTTTTTTTTATGCCAAAATTTTGACATCTTTTTCTAAAACAAATTTAGCACTTTTACAATCAATCCTGACTAGAAAATTTTCATTTAAAATATCATCTTGAAATTTACTTTTCCATAACGCTAAAGAAAGAATTTCTTTCTTTATAGTACTATAATTATTTTGTGCTTTGTTCCAAATTCCAGAGTGGAATCGCACAATCTATTCATTGGATGAACCATTGGCTTTTTGGAGGAGAATTCCTCCATAATCGTGCTCAGAGGCATCTGACTGGATAATTTTAAAGGAATTAGCTAAAGGGATGTCAAAGCATGACAAAGACTTGACATATCTTTTGACTTCTTAAACAATGGAAGTGTGAACAGATGACCAAGAAGGACGATTGGATTTTAACCTATCAAAAAGGAGTTTACATTTGCAATGAAGACTAGGATAAAAATCAGATATGTAATTCAAAGAACCTAAATCTTTGTAATTGGGTTTTGTCCAAAATTTCATCTGGGAATTTATCAACAAATTGAATAGCTCTATCAATAGGAGTGATTTTCCCATGATGAATATTGTGACAAATAAATCTGACTTTAGATTGAAATAAACTGATTTTTGAGGCTGAGACAACAAGACCATTGACTTTGATGGTATTGAAAAACGAATGTAAGTGCTTCCAATGTTCATCATTTGACTTTGAGAAAATAAGAACTTCATCAATGTAAATAATTGAAAAATGACTGAATGGGTTAAAAATCTCATTTAGAATATTCTGAAATTCACTAGGGGCATTCTTAAGTCCAAAGAGCATTACATTCCATTCATAATGCCCAAATGGGGTAGTATATGCATTCTTGTTGACAAGTGGGGGTATTTGTAAAATACAACTGCGCTAAAAGAAGAAAATATGCTGATTAAGTATACAATTTCATTGTATATTTGCAATTTGAATTACAATTTGAATTACAATGCCAATTTTTACACAATATGATTAATCTATGATAAGTTGTATTATTTTAATAGTTATTTTTGCAGATTACTGTTGCTGAGTGAAGAATTGAATAAGCATGATAAAAGGAAGTGTTTGGTTTTAATGAAGACAATTCAAACATGAAAAGGAAGCCTCGAGCAATCGAAGAGGTTTCAAGCGATCGAGGTTTCGATCGATCGAGATAAGCTCAAGCGCTCGAAGATCCCAGAAGTTCAATCGATCGAGAGATGTTCGATCGATCAAACATGGCTTTTATCAGAATTTACGCGCACGCAGCAGGGAGAGATTTCTTAACCCTAGCCTCAGGTTTGAGTATATATACTCGTTTTGTATATGTCCAGAGGGACTCCCACTTTAGTTTTTATCATTTTATAAAGAGTAGAGGGCTTTGTCTTGTGTTTTTATAGGTTTTATCACATATTTTTATTGTTTGGCTTGGTTTCTCTCAATTATAATTGAAGTCCGTCATTCCAGGTTACTTCTTATCGTTTTATTTACATTCTAATTGCCGTTTATTGTAGTTAAATCTGTCCATCTTATAGATTTGCATGTTAAATCGTATTAAACCATTAGTTTTCATAGTTTTTATGATAAAATCTCAACCAAACATAACTTTAATGGACTTTCACATTAAAAACGTATCTGAGACACTCCAGACCATGTCTGAGTAGTCCTAGGGTTGGGAGATCGCGATGAAATAGTGATCTCCAGCCTCTTCCATGTAGTAGTATAAAACATGCATTCAATCGATCGAAGTAGTTCGATCGATCGAAGCAGACACATAGTCAAGCGATCAAAGACATTTCGATCGCTCGAGAGATGATGATTTTTGATCGATCGAAAGCGCGTCGATCGATCGAACTCTCTGACTCTTGAGTAGCCTTTTTGCAGTATTCCAAGACTTTCTGCTTTTGAGATTTGTTATCAAACTGTCCCCAAATGCTCAGTTTGTCAAAACAGTTTCATTACTTTTAGCCTCAAGGCCTTTTTCTTCAATAACTTTTGCAAACCATTTTGATTGCTAACACCATTTAGAATGCAAGACTTAACTATTGTTTTAAACCACCTTCATGTGTTTTGAAAATAAATGTGATGATGTAGTCCTGGTTCTGAACGGGCTATTGATTCTCGATCTTTAGAAAATGCGAAATACTGTAGACAGACACACTCCCTAGAGCTTAAATGTAAACTGCATGGTAGATGGCTAGGATGCTATGGATTCGCGTGATCCAAACATTCCCTTTTTTTATAAGAAAAACACGTTTTAAAATCTCGCTTGAGTTGATTAGTTAATTTGTAGTTTAATTTAACTTAGTTGCTTTATTTTTAGTAGTTACTTCGTGGAACTTCGTGTTCAACAACCTTTTAAATATTCATTTTTATTTTTTCCTTTTAGAGATTAATCTAAGTATTTAGTCTATCACCTTTCCTGTGGGATTGACCTAGTCTTAACCAGATTACTACTTGCACGATTACCTATACTTGGGTAAAGCACACAAGCGCACACACATTTTTAGCCGTGTCAAGTTTTTGGCGCCGTTGCCGGGAAAAGCGACAAGCTAATGCTTAGACTACCTCAATCTATCTTTACCTATTTCTATTTTTCTTTTGTCTCTTATTCTTTAGATTAAAACTACTTAGGATCTTTCCTTTTATGTTCGATAATTCCATCGAAGGAATCTATAGAAATCCATTCTACTTAGTCGATTCCTCTGATTCTGTTAATCCCGTAGCCACACCTACCGATTCAATGGCTGACGATCGAAGTGAAAGCGATGAGAATGTCATCGTACCAATTGATGATTTGCTTCGTCCTTTGTGCGACCTCATGACACCCGAACACGCACCTACACCTTCTTGTGTTCTCATTCCACCTCATGCTGGCGAATTCCAATTTTGCAACGGAATGATTCAACTCCTTTCAACCTTCCATGGAATGGATAGTGAGAAGGCATATCTACACGTCTAGGACTTCAAGAATGTTTGTAAAACATTCTCACAAAATTGCCCTGTAGATTTTACACGTCTAATGCTATTTCCTTTCACTTTGAAGGATAAAGCAAAAACGTGGCTACTCACCTTGAAGCCGAATTCGATTTACACCTGGCATGCGATGAACACTGTGTTCTTAAAGAAATTCTTTCCACCGCGCATGACCATTGAGCTTAAATGACAAATTAACTCATATAAACAAAAGAGCAATGAAACCTTCACTCAAACTTGGGAGCATTTCAAGGATTTGCTTCTCTCATGCCCACATCACGGGTATGAGAAATGGTGAACCATAAGCTACTTTTACGAAGGGTTAAATGGTGAAACTAAAAAGTTGGTCGAACCATGAGTTCATGGCCATTTCTTCACAAAAACACTGAAGAAGCAGAAGCTCACTTTGAGTGGCTAGCTGAACATGCACACGAATGGTCCAATTCGGAAGATATCCCACGCTCACAGATATCCTGTATAGAGGAGAAGAGTCTATACCAATTAAAAAGTAAGGATCATCTAATGAGCAAATATGAAGAACTAGTTAAGAAGGTAGAAGAGTTGGCAATGAAAGGAGAGAGTTCTAGGCAGGTTTTACTTGAAGAACCATGCGGCACATGCAACATGTTGGGACCTACCAATCAATATTATCCCAATGTGCTGTACTTCCAAGAACAACCCCCCATGGAAATGAATGATATGCAAGGGTATAGGGGGGCAGGGAATTCCTACAATAATAACAACGTTCAGAATAACAATCGATGGAATCACCCCGGGTTTGATTGAAAAAATGATGTTGGGATCCAAAACCAATACCAACAACAAAAGCCCTATAATAACAATAATCACTATCAAGGGCAATACAATAGGCAGCCCCAGCCATTCAATCAAAATAGATCACATAATTACAACCAAGCTCAATCCTCTAATAATCAGCAATCAAATGTTTACATGCCACCTCACAAAAAGGTGCAAGAGGAAGATCCGCTCTCTATTGCGAATTTAACACAATAGTTAATTCAAATGATGAGTAAAATATCTGCAACATTAGAGAGAATGGATGCACGACAAGAGGGATCGAGTGGAACATTTCCTGCTCAACCACTTCAAAACCCTAAGGAATTTAACAATGGTCCCGATAATCATGAACATGCAAAAGCTGTGACTACTCTAACAAGCGGCAAGATTATAGGGTGTAATATACCCCTCTCTACTTCTGAGGAGTATGAAGAGGATGAAGTGGTAACTAAAAACAAACTGTCTACTCAAGAAGAGGAGCAAATCAATAATAACAAACCATTAGATACACAAGATGAGGCTCCTAGAGAAGTATAAGAAGTGGAGAGAAGGCCCGAAAAGGAAACAGTAAAAGACAAATTACCTAAATGGCCGTTCCCTGTGCCTTACCCTCAAAGGCTTAAAAACCCAAAAACGAGGTAAAGAATCAGGAGTTCTTGGAATTGTTTAAACAAGTAAAAATAAATCTTCTACTCCTTGATGCAATCAAACAAGTGCCGGCCTATGCTAAGTACCTTAAAGACTTATGCACGGTCAAGAGGAGACAAAGTGTGAAGAAACATGCTTATGTTTCTTGCCAAGCAAGTACAATCATCCAAAATGAATTGCCTCCAAAACTCAAAGACCACGATACCCCAACTGTCTCGTGCCGAATTGGGAATCAAAGGATAGACAATGCACTCCTTGACCTAGGAGCTAGCGTAAACCTACTGCCATACTCAGTTTATAAACAACTAGGATTAGGTGAACTCAAACCTACCCGAGTTGCATTACAATTGGCAGATAGGTCAGTCAAATACCCTAGAGGAATACTAGAGGACGTTCTAGTGCAAATAGACTCCTTCCTCTTCTCGGTCGATTTTGTAATTCTGGACACTGAACTTGTGTCTAATCCATGTGCACAAGTCCCGGTAATATTTGGACGTCCATTCTTCAATACCATTGATGCCACAATCAAAATAAGAAGTGGTATTATGACCATCGTATTCGGGAATATGACTCAGAATGTAAAAATCTTTTCAAATCCCCGACCTGAAGAATACGAGGACGAAGAAGAAGTTAACTTCATCGAAATGGTCATTGAAGATGAGACTGACTTCGTTGATTATAAAGACCCTTTGGAGGTAGTAGTGTCACAATTTGACACTATATACAAACCTAACAATCCTACTCCTTTAGATGCCATTTTGAACCAAACTTGCCTCATGATGGAAACCAAAGAGGAGGATCGAGCTGAATGCATGTGGGTAACACCATATGAACCACTACCTCCAAAAATGAAACTAGTCATGCCCTCCAATTTTCAGTTTCCCGATTTGGAATTAAAGGAGCTTCTAATAGAGCTCAAATATGCCTTCCTAGGGACTGAAAAGACTTACCCCATCATAATTTCATCCACTCTCAGTCTGGAACAAGAGGGCAAATTAATCCAAATACTAAAACAACATAAGGGGGCATTGGAATGGACTATTGTCGATCTCAAAGGTATAAGCCTGTCCGTGTGCACCCATAAAATATATCTGGAGGAAGTTGCTAAACCTTCGCGACAAATGCAAATGCGTCTGAATCCAAATATGCAAGAAGTAGTCAAAAAGGATGTCCTTAAACTTCTCGACATTGGGATCATATACCCTATATTTGATAGCCCTTGGGTTAGTCCAACCCAAGTGGTGCGCAAAAAGGCATGTATAATAGTAATCCCAAACAAAGACGACGAATTGGTACCAACACGCTTCCCATAGGATGGCGGATGTGTATTGATTACCGAAAATTGAATACTATGACTCGAAAAGACCACTTTCCATTGCCATTCATGGATCAAATGCTAGAACGAGTGGCGGGTCATAAATATTATTGCTTTTTGGACGGATATAGTGGCTATAACCAAATTGAAATTGCTCCTGAAGATCAGGAGAAAACAACTTTCACATATCCGTTCGGTACATTCGCCTACCGTCGTATACCTTTCGGCTTATGCAATGCACCTGCTACTTTTCAACGGTGCATGTTGAGCATATTCAGTGATATGGTCGAACAAATACTCGAGGTCTTTATGAACTATTTTTCAGTGTTCAACCATAGTTTTGAAAATTGCTTAGATAATCTGGAACGTGTGCTAGCAAGATGCGAGGACAAATACCTAGTACTAAACTGGGAAAAGTGTCACTTCATAGAGACCAACGGAATTGTTCTCGGCCACATTATTGTAGACACCCCAATTTTGACCAAACGTCGAATTTAGGAGAGCGTCATCTCCACATCCGATGATGACAAGGGCCGAAAGATTCGAAGTGTTCCAAGCTCTTCAGAAAGTTCTCCAAACGCGGTAAAATTTTCACAGATTGAAATACCAGGTATTTAGGAAAATTCAGATATAAAACATCACTTTTGGAAAAAATCTTCGAAAAAAAGTTTCTTTAAGAAAAAAAGAGGAAAGAAAATACCTAAAAAGGGGAAGTTCAACAAAAACGGCATACGGCAGTATTTAGCGGCACTCAGTGAGTGCCGAACGGCATTTAGTGAGTGCCGAACGGCAGTCACTAAGTGCCGGCCCGGCATTTACCGAGTGTCGCCGACAATTTTTGACTGCCACTTTCTTTAATCGTTCGTATTTTGTGGTACAATACGTATATGTATGCGGATAAAAACAAAAAAATTGATAAAGTAAGGCTGACTAAAACGCAGTCATTAATAATTTTCCGCGGCACTTACTAAGAGCCGCGCGGCAGTCACAGAATGCCGCCGCGGCAGTCATGGAATGCCGCCGCGGCTTTCACGGAGTGCCGCAGCGGCATCCACTGACTGCCGCAAGAGATTTTTAACTACCGCCCTGTGCAACAGTCTGTCTATTTTCAGGGAGTACGTATTGTACCACCAAATGAGACCTTTACACCTGTCTTTTACTTCGAATTCACTGAAAATACTTGGTAATTTTGTCTATAAAAGAAGAAGGATCTTCCTCGGCAGGACAACAACAATATACAAGAAGAATATACCATTACACTAATACATTTTTGGAGAGAAAAAAAAAAGAGAGAGTTTGGAGAGCTTGAAGAAGAGTTTGGAAGATTTTAAAAGTAGAGAAACTTTGAGGATAGCTTGGAGGTGATCCTCTAACCATGAGTTATTTCTTTTCTTTCTTTCTTTTAAGTCTCTAATCTTGAAACTACTTAGTTTTCTTTGTTTCATTATTTTTTTTTGTCTCTTTTTTTTACTTCCCTCTTGAGACTCTTAGAGATCTTCAATATCTCTCTTGAAAACTCTTGAGTTTGATGTTTTGAATCTCATGTAAGCTTATGATTCACATGGGAGTCAAAGTTTGATCATCACTTCATTTTTTAAGCAAATAGATGGATCCAAGTCCATATTTATGATTTGGGTCCTCTAGCTTGGTGTTTCATGGAATCCTTTCTATATTCCTTTGAGGCTCATGAGTATTAGTCATATCTTCATCTCCAATGACCATCAAATGGTAGGAGAAAGTAGTTTTGAGTCTAAGCCCATCTCCATGGTTTAGGTTCATTATTTTGAGATTTCATGAAGTCCATTCATACTTTATTTGAAATGTACAAATATAAAGGTCTTTAGCCTCCAATGACCATCAAAAAGTAGGAGAAAATGGTTTAGTTTAAGTCCAACTTCATGATTCAATAGTTGGGGTTAACAAATAAAAGTGGAACTTGATAATGAAACAGTGGATTCACAAACCTGTTTTGATCAAAGATTTTTGGTTCGAAATCTAACCGTTGCAATCAAGTGAAACCAATGGGAAAATGTCAATAACACAATGTTTTACTGTAATTTTTGTTTTAAGGAGATTTCATGTTTAAAGTGGTTTGGTCATGATTTTTGTACAGTCACTACAACCTGTCCAGATTTTCAGAACAGTAACACTCTTTTGAAATGAGTAAATCAGAACCTTAATAAAGTATTTGTAACTCAAAATAATTTTTTCTAAGTAGATTAATGTGTTAGGAAGTCACCTAAAAAAGAACAAAGTATTTCTGATTTTTTTGCTATTTTTAGAAAATCGTGCAAGAACTCTGGACAGAAGGTTGTAGAATACTGAGTGATGTCTGGTTTTTGTCCAATTTCCGGAGATCTAACCGTTGAAACCTTGATTTGCTTTTTGGGTTATAAACTAGACTCACAGAGGCATATTATATCCAAACTTCATTAAGATCCAATCGTTGGAAGTATGGTTTTTCCATTTTTTAAGATCTGGTCTGTTCTCTGTAATTCATAAAAAACTGCTACTATTTTTGTCTAATCTTATTCATTTCAACTCAAATGTTCTCCTAATGTCTTGGGACCCAAATCATACTTTGAATAATGATAGTTTAGCTTAAATCCAGAAGCTAAGTGACTCAAATTAGTGAATAAATCCATGTTTTATTTTTGCTCACATTCATTCATCCATGTACATTAATGCTTATGATTAGAACTAGCTACTTGAATAAAGTTGGATTTCATGTTTGATAGATCTAAGCTAGGGAATCAGGATTGATTGTTTGATATCATATCATTATGTGAAGCATGTGGACTAATCTTTGTTTTGTAGCGCATTTGAGGTACGATTTCTCATCTCCTCCCTAGTTTATTTCATCTGTTGATTTTTTCTTGATTTTCGACTCTTCGCGCGACACCTTAGAATTAGGACTTGCTTTACTTGTATATATGGATTAAAGACTCTTTTCCTAGGTTTATCTGTTTGCATGTATTTGCACATTTAAATATTCGCGGTCGGATCCCAGCTAAGTTCTCTAGTTCCCTATTTGCATATCATATTCCTTGCTACCTGAATTACGTGGCTTTTGAATGATATTTTATCATTTACAATTTTACACCCTTTAGACATGCTTTTGTAATGTATATTTTATACATATGTATTATTTAAGGGCACATTTAAATTAATAATTCGATTAGAAGGATGTTGAGTAGAGGCCTATCGCAAGATAGGATGAGAGAGGGTGTTTTAGTCCGACGGGCTCCTTCCTCTCTCATTCCATAATCCCCGGACCTAGTTAATCTCTGATTTCTAAAAAGATCAATTTGCTTTAAAAATGGTTTCTTAATTTTCCTTTTAAAAATTAAGTGGCGACTCATTTGTTTTGAATTTAAAAAGAACTTTAAAAGAAAAGTTGTGGGTAAGAAAAATTGCGATATCCACAATTATTTCTGATAAGGGTATCCAAGTTGATAAAGCAAAAATCAAAATTATCTCAAACCTACCTATCCCCCGTACAGTTAAAGACATCCGCTCGTTTCGTTTCTGGGACACGCGGGATTTTATCATCTCTTTATCCAAAATTTTAGTGCAATTTCCCGACCACTTTGTCAACTCTTAGTCAAAGACACACCTTTCGAGTGGTCGGATAACTATCAAACATCTTTTGATGCACTAAAAGAACACCTTACCTCCGTACCGATAATACAGGCACCCAACTAGAGTTTGCCTTTTGAACTAATGTGCGATGCTAGTGACTACGCCATTGGTGCAGTCCTAGGACAAAGGAAGGATAATAAGCCCTATGTAATCTACTATGCCAGTCGAACACTCAACGAAGCTCAAATGAATTATACGACCACTGAAAAAGAGCTACTGGCAATAGTCTTCGGTCTAGATAAATTCAGGTCATATCTGATAGGGTCCCCAATTGTTTATTTTATAGACCACTCGGCCCTCAAGTACCTGCTATCTAAAAAGGACGCGAAGCAAAGGCTTATCCATTGCATACTCCTACTCCAAGAGTTCGACATCACAATCAAGGATAAAAAGGGGGTAGAGAATGTGGTGGCTGACCACTTGTCTCGATTAACATTTACTGACAACACTGAACCCATACCAATTAAAGATGAATTCCCAGATGAGCAACTGATGGTTGTTTCCAGTTTGCCTTGGTATGCGGATATAATAAACTATCTTGTTACGGGAGAGACCCTGAGTTATTGGTCAAATTAGGATAGGAAACGGTTCCTTTCGTTCGCACATCATTTCTTTTTGATGACCCTTACTTATTTAAGTATTGTGCTGATCAGGTAATCTGACGTTGTGTCCCAAATGAGGATATAACAGTGATTTTAGCCTCATGTCATTCTGAAGCTTGCAGTGGTCATTTTGCTTCGCAAAAGACCGCACAAAAAGTCCTACACAGCGGTTTCTACTGGCCCACTGTGTTTAAGGATGCCTATTCTTTTTGTAAATCGTGCCAACGCTGTCAAAAGCTTGGTACAATTTCAAAAAGGAATTCTATGCCTTTAACCCCCATTATCACAATTGAAATATTCGATTGTTGGGGGATAGACTTCATGGGTCCATTTCTGAAATCAAACAACTGCGAATACATACTCTTAGCTGTGGAGTATGTATCGAAATGGGTAGAAGCAATACCGACAAGACGCAATGACCCCAAAATGGTTATGTCCTTTCTTAAGGAACACATTCTATCGCGTTTTGGAACCCCGAGGGCACTAATAAGTGACCAAGGCAAGCATTTCTGCAACAGGACTTTAGAGTCACTCCTCAAGAAATATGGGGTCAATCGTAAGATCGCTCTCGCCTGCCACCCATAGACTAACTGGCTGGCAGAATTGGCTAACCGTGAAATCAAATATATACTCGAAAAGACGGTTAGTTTCAACAGAAAGGACTGGGTATATAAACTGACTAATGCTCTATGGGCGTACCGTATTGCTTATAAGACAAACCTAGGGATGTCCCCATATAGGTTAGTTAGTGTATGACAAAACATGTCACCTCCCTGTCAAAATTGAGCACAAAGCATATTGGGCGACACGCTCATTGAACTTCGACATTAAAGAGGGAGGTCATCTCCAAAAACTCAAGTTGGCTGAACTGGAAGAAATACGTCGAGATGCATACGACAATGCTAAATTACACAAGAAAAGGTTGAAGGCTCGCCACGATAGAACAATCTTTCGAAAATCATTCGAGCCAGGGCAGAAAGTCTTGCTATACGACTCTCGCCTCCACCTTTTTCCAGGTAAGCTTCGATCCCAGTGGACAGATCCATTTCTTATCAAATCTATTTTTCCACATGGGGCCGCCGAGATCATAAATCCCAAGAACGAAGATTGTTTCAAGGTTAACGGCCAAAGGTTAAAACCGTTCTTGAAAAACATCCTACCAGAGGTTGAGCACATCGAGCTAGATGAGCCTAGCTATCCATCCACCTAAAACACTAAAGTATGTTCATTTATTGTTGTTGTATTTCTTTCCTTTACTGCACTTTATTTTATTTCATTTATTTATGTCTTTTTTTTAGTGTGACCTCGATTCTAATCTGCTATTCCATTCTATGTCTCACCTGCAAGCTATTAAAAATATGAGGGATGACGACGTCCATTCAATCGGGTCATGGACTGATTTAGAATATCCTAATCCTCCATGGACTACTGAGGAGATTGCATTCTGCCTCTCTCCTTATCAAGGGCCCGGAGCAGACGATGTCATTGACTTAACCCAAGGGTACATCCTTTACGATCCTGCACTCCTCCAAATTAATCCCTTCGTGCATATGGACTTCCCTGAAGAGGAAGGCGAACCAGAGGGGTATTTTGTTGGGGAAGTCGATGATGCCCTCTTTGAATAATGGGAGAATGATTCGATGTGGGAACCATAGGAGGAAGACGATTTACAGGATGTGGTGCCTGAATGCCACAATGTTGTCTTCACTTATGTTGATGACTTCCTTGTCATCGAATTGGTTCCATACATTTATGCGCACTTAAGTTATTTGTTATTCCAGCTACAATGCCCTCTACCTACTAGTGTACATGGTTATATCATGCCATAGTGAGGTTAATTCCCTGTCACACTTCTTTTTCTTTTTGTCCTTCTGCGTTTATTCCATTCCTTTGGCTCTTTCTTTTGTTGTAATTAATTTTTTTCATTTTTGGTATTTTCTTGTTTTTTCCTTCGTCAGGTTGTTCACTATGAATCCATTGTTCCCACCATTGTTCCTCCCGCATCAGCTGTTCCATGGACTTGGACCATACATAGTGCCTCCGGGTACTCCGTCGCAAGTAGGAAGTCCGTTGAGAAATCACACTCCGTTATCTTTATCTCCATCCTGATCACCTCTTACTAGTGCAATGAATCCCTCAGAGATTTCAAACTCATTTGATGATATCCTTGCTGCTTTCTGACTGTTTTGGAAAAGGAAATCATCATGTTTGGAATCTACACTCGAAGTTGTGGCGGAGGAAGAAGCAACTACGGAAGAAGGAATATTCTTGTTTGAAAATTAGTGCTCCACTTCAATTGTGCTTTGTCTTTTGATCATTCTTTTATCAATTGAAGTGTAATCCTAGACAAAAGTTTTATTAATTTCAGTTTATTTTTAGTTTTTTCTTTATAAATAAGGTCTTAAGTACCATGTTGGGGGAAATAATTTTGCAATATGGATGCTATCATAAAGTTTTATCTATAAATTTGCAATTTTCTACTTTAATGATGACTTTTGGCTTACATATCCTGCCAATGAACTGTTTTTAACCATTTCTTATATGTCCAGAACAATGTTGGTTAGTTGGGGGTGCATAGTTTTTCCAATCAATGATATTGTAGAATTTCTATGTTCGATAGATCGAACTCATTTCGATCGATCGATCTAAGTTTCTTGATCGAACGAGACCTGTATTTAAACGAGGTGTCATTTAGACACTTCCTCAGTTTTTTTCTACCTCTCTCTCACTCTCGAGCGCTTGGAGACAGAGAGAGAGAGCTCAGGCGATTTTGATCTCCCCTCATCAATCACGCCATTTGAGGAGTCCCTTGTCCCTCTGATCATCATCATCATCACCCTCATCCTCCCTCTGCACGTATACCCAAGGTAAGGTCCAAAGAACCCCTTCTCATTCATTTTCTTCAAATTCTTGTGGGGGAGCCCCCCATTAGTCCTTAACTCAATTGTTGTTCATTTTTGTTCTCTGTTTTTTATTTGCGGTCCATCCCTGTTCGTTTTATTGTCACTGCCAATTCTCTGTGCTCAATCGATTGAGGAGGGCTCAAGCGATCGAAGCTAGCCCTGTTCAATCAAATGAAACAAGTTCGATCGATCGAATTATAGTAGTGGCAGTTTCTTTTATTTTCCTCCCTTTTGTGATCTGTTTCTTGTTTTTCTTCCATTTCAGGTCTTTTGCAATGAACCCTATCACAGGGTATCACAAGGCTAAGCCACTAGATCTCACTATTCCAGATCCGATACCCGATCACGGGTTTCAGAATACCGAAGAACGCGTATGGTTCAATCGCTACTTTGACACGCATAAGGTTATGTTGGAGCGACCACTGGAGTCCGTGTGGCTATCAGTTCCATAGTTCCTGGCACGGATCAGAGACATGCCTCTCTGGTATGCCATGTTGATCCAGACCAAAAAGATCAACATCAACTGGGTTCGTGAAGCCTGCTCTTTGATGATCAAGGATCCCGCGGCCCCGTTCACTTACCGATCCTTCTTTTGCGGGCATGAGATCATCTTCAGTCTTGCCATAGTATCTGCTGCTCTGGGGGTATCCGAGGTGCCAGATTGTTTTTATCCACAGTTACCAGGAGCCCTAGAGATCCCTCCAGCCACGATTATCCTTGAGCTTATAGGAGGCTCTGTCCAGTTTTGGAACAGCGAGTCGCTCATAGAGGATAGATTTCTTACTGAGGACTACCATCTCCTCCATCTAGCGTTGGTCAACTGCATATTAATGACTTCTTACCACGAGAAGTTGGTAGCGTGGTATGCTTAGGCTCTGTATCCTATTAGGACAGGACAACGGGTCTACCTGTCTCGCCTCTATATCGACTTCTTCGTCCAGCCCACGCGGTACATTGCCGCCAAGCGCCATCTAAAGGGCGCTTGGCCTATACATCGGGTTATTGAGCGGGCTGGGCTGCTACCGTTGGCCACAGATATTATTCTTTAGGCCTCTAGTCGATTCGGTGAGACAGCGGCCCACCGTTCTGATGTGTAGAAGAAGCGTAAGCTGAAGGGAAAAGCTAAGGTCAGGGCAAAGAGGAGGAGAGGAGGATGCAGTGATACTGAGGGTGCGGCTTCTGGGACACCCACTAAGGTTGAGGAGCTAGATTCTGATGACGAGGTTGATCCTCGTATTGAGGTTGCACAGCTCGAGCTGAGACAGCGGTCTCAGGCTCCCGCCCAGGGAGAGTCTTCTTCTTCTGTGCCTCTCCCAACTGTTCATGAGTTACTTATAGAGAAGAGAGAGGCCCGGATCAGACTCGAGGGCAAGATGAACCGCATGATGATTCTACTTGAGGCTATATTTATTCAGATAGGGATCGACTAGTCTCTACATACACCTCCACCACCCACTACTGGACCTTCATCCTCTGCTCCACCTCCACAGGTTGATCTTTCTGCTCCATCTACATCGGCAGCACCACCTTCTATTGAGACACCACTTCCACCACCTCCAGTCGTGGCTGACCCATTACTATCTACACCAGCTGCCCCGACTGTGAGTGACCCGTCGACGGTTCCTACTATTGCTGAGGGTGGAGGTGAGGATGATCTTGCCACACCGATTGTGATCCTATCTGATATTGGGGATGAGTAGGTTATATCTTTTGAGTGGGAGAGTTTTGTTGTATTTTCATTTATTATTGTTTATAGACACCCCGTTTTGTCGGCTATCAGATTTAAGAGACCCATAGCTTGGTGGTTCACAATGATCGTAAAAGACTTAAAAGGACTCTTGGAAGTCAGCTCTATCTCTCAGAATGCTCAGAATGACTAAAATGCCCCTGAAAGCCCGAAAACTCCCAGATTTGGTCCCAAAGTTCTGGAAACATGCTACGTCGTAAGAAAAGTGATAAAATGAGTTTTTAAGAAAATTGGATGAAATCATCAGCTCCCAGAGACCCCCGGAAGTTCCCGGAAAGTCCCCGTTACCGGTTTGACCAAGGTTTGACCAGGTTTGACCAAAGTTTGACCAAGTTTGACCGAAATCATCCAAATTCACCGGAATCATTTTAGATCATGAGAAAAGTATTAAAATGAGTTTTAAAAGAAAATCGAGCGAAAACGTCAGCTCTTGGGAACTCCCAGAAGTTTCCAGAACTTCCCAGGAATCCCAAGTTTGACCAGTTTGACCAGAATTTGACTTTAAAACCGGGGTACCGTAACAATTTTCAAATATTTTTCATGGATACTAGAGGTCAATAGCTTTCCAACAGTATATCGCAAATAATTTTCGGATTTAAAACAAGTCAATTATGAATTTCCGAAGGCAAAAAAGGCGATCAAATCGGCTTTTATCGCAAATACCGCAAAATGTTTCAAAGTGACCTATCCCCGAACTATTTTTTATGTAAATTAGACTCCATTACCTTTCCAACAGTTTATCACAACTTTAATTTGGAGTTCGTACGCATTTTCTGTGAATTTCGGACGAAATAGGGCCTTTTCGCGAATACCGGAACCTCTGGGGGCCTAAACAGCATTATCTGAACGAAGGAAGAGCAGTGCCGCCGCGGCACTCCCCTCCAGAATAATGCATTTTTGTAATTTTTCTTGGGGGTTCATTTTGATTAATTGAAAACCAAAACGACGTAGTTCGATGATTTCAGATGTTTGGGACCAATGGGAACACTTCTAAAATCCCAAAACCACCCCAAGATGGCCTATTTAAACCCCCCATTGCTCTTCATTTTGGGGGTGTCAAATGAAAGCTTAGAAAAAGTTTGGGAGAAAAAGTTGTAGAGATAAGGTTAGAATACAGAGAAAAGAAGCTTCCTTCTTTGATTTTCAAAACAAAAGTGAGTTCTAAACTTTGGTTTTACTTCATTACTCCCATTTACTTCAACATTCAATACACCCAACCACCATTTTAGTGAGCATTTAAGAGAGTGGAAGCTTCTTCCATGTCCAATGTCATTACATATGAGTGAAACACCAAACTACAAGTTCTATACATCATGAATATCATCTATTGATTGCTATCTATTTACTTGTTTGCTTATATAATGTTCATCTCCTCTCATTTCACTTCTTTTTTATTTTCTTTATTTACTTACTAGTCCATCATCATCTAGATGATGACATGAAGTTTGAGGTGAGTGAATCCTTATGGATAGTAGCTCTTGACCTCAAAAACATGTTTGATAGATGATGATCATAACTTCCATGCCTCCAAGGTATTCTTGAAGTTATGTTCAAAATAAAAATAAATCTCTCCAACAATCTTGGAGGTTCTTAATGATGAGTTTGATGTTGACATTTTAAGTGGCTATAATCTTTATTGAGTATTGAAAATATGGTTTCAAAACCTTTACTTCAAAACCCTTCTTAAAACCCCTCATTTTGATCTCAAGAAAGAAAACTCTAGTTTTTCCCAAAATTTTCAAAACAATGAGTCAAAACAGTGAGTAATCTGAGTTCAAAGATTTTTCTAGAACTCAATACTCAACATATGGATGCAAGGCCACTTGGAAAGTCTTCCTATCTCATTGGAGAACACCCGTGATTTTTGGTTTGACTTGGAAGTACTTGGAAATGGTCCATTTGGACCCAAACATTCCTTCCAGACATTCTGTTTTTTCTGTCACAGCAGCTAGGTCCACTTCCAACTTCTTTTTCAGAAACCTTTTCCAAAAGGGGTGGTCCTAACTTATTTTTCCCTTAAACTTCAATGTCTTAGGGAACTTTCTGTATAAAATGGGCCTCTATATCATTTGTTTCCATTTTCTAAGATTTTTCAACATTTCAGTCGACAGTACAGACTTTGTTTCTGAGTGACCTCTATTGTTTATATGATTTCTCTCAATCTGTGATAGTTATTAACGATTGGCTTTTTGGGTTGTGTTCTAGACACAATAAGGAACATCTCCATAAAACATCATGCATTGAAAACATTTATAACCCCTCTTTTCAATTTCCAAAAGATTATGTTACTGTTCTGTCCACTATTCACAGCAAGCACATTTTAATTTTCATTCTTTGATTTGATGCTTACATGCATTCCAAATTAGCTCATGTTTTAGGAAGTAGTTCATACTACATTTGTACATATCTCATAATGATTTCTTTCATTCATTCATACACATTATAGACTTCTAAGTCATTTTAGGAATCCATGAACACAAAGCACACTACAACCTTGGCACATTCTAGATACATACATTGCATCCATGCAAAGATTTGGGGCTTTGGTGACTCCTAATCTAAGAAGATTATAAGGAATGAACATGATCACGCGTCCATGCTTTCCCTCGATCTAATCATCCTTTCTCATCCGTCCCGGGGATTGAGAGGTCTTCTTTTCTCAAAGATTAACATGCATCATGCTTGTTTGCTAAGCATATTTTGATTTCTTTGATTATTTTGTTTCAAGAACAATTCATGTCCCCTTTAGATTAGGGAAACTTAATTACTTGATACATGATTAGATGATTTTTCCTAGGTTTATTTGTGTGATTTTTCACTTTACATTGTGTGATATTTGGCTTAGATCTTATGAATGATATCTTATCTTTAGATCTTCCATTTCAAGTTTCTTATGTGATGTAATATACTATCATAGTATTGATTGTCGAACCATACATAGTATAAGATGATTATTTGGATGTTAATTGAGGCCCGTCAAAAGACGGGGCGAGTTGAGGGTGTTTTAGTCGCGACAAAGGCTCCTTCCTCTCTCGTACCAAAACCCCGAGCCAAGTTCTTTGGTTATGAAGGGTCGGTGCCCTTTATCCGTTTGGGTGAGTCAAAATTAGGTTTCTTGGTTCCTTAAAGACCAAGTGGCGACTCTGTATCTGTTTTCAACAGACCTTTTCTTTTCCTTTTCAAAATAATCTCAAACAAGAGAAGTGGTCCATTTTCGCGTGTCCACATTGTTTCTCTCTCTACTTTTTGTATGGATATTTTGGAACTGTTTGGTTGGTTTGGATGGTATGGATTTTATTATCACTGATCTGCTACTTTCTTTGTTTTATCATGCCAGTGATTGGTTCTGTTATTATGTATGGATCTCATGCTCTATCTTTTCATATTTTATTTTGTTTGATCTTGGCTGCTTGGAGTTTGTATGTCTTTACAGATTGCTATGCTTGTGGTGTTTGTTTGGCATTATCAGGTGATATCTTTCTCATTATTTTGAAAATCAACTTCTGAGCACATTGCAATTTTTAGTTGGGGGTGGGATATAGATAGATAATCACCTGCACATAGTACCTGTACAGGTTTTTACTTAGCAATCTGAATAACTTTATTGCACATATCGTACAATCTCTATTAGAATTGAATTAAACTTTAACAAAAGAAGAGAATTTTACTTTCTGAACTTTATTAGTAGAACAACTTTGAATATTCACTCCTATTCAGCTGTTATCAAGCAATAATACATTCATATTATTCTCATCTTTTTATGAATTAAGTTCACGCGTTTTTCTAGTTTCACTAGGATAAATTCATATGTTGACCATTCATGTATCCAAAAATCCTTTTACACATGTTAATAGCTATGTAGAAAACCTAAAATAAGGGTTAATACAACTTTTGTGCTTTAAAGAATAAATAGTGGAAACTAGTCACCCTTAGTGAGCTTTTGAATCCAATCTTCAATTCTGAGGGAATTATCACATTATTCAAATTATTTTCTTGAATAAGCGTATTAAAATTCGTTGAATAGTCTCTAATTCTTCATTTTGGCTGCTTATTAGAGGAGAACGTTCAGGATTTACCAATTAAACTCAATGAACACTAAAGTGTTAAGAACCAAGAAGTTGAGAAAATAACTTAAGTCATCGTTATTCACTCCTTACCTTTCCATATATTTGTATCAACATTCCAGAATATGTGTTGCTCTCAATCCCACACCTAGTAAATACTGCCAAGTCTATCATGAAAATCTAAATCTCTAATCTTACGCTTTGACCTCAATGAACCCCCTTGCACATCTAATGTGATTAAATTGTTGAAGTGTGTGACAAGGAGGGAGTACATGTGGGAGGGACCGCATAAAAGAGAAAAGGAAAGAAGAAGGAGTCCAGATTAAAAATATACATATATGTATAAGAATAAAGGATGGTCGGAATAGAGTGAAGTAAAATTACTAAACTCAATTACATGCTAAAGATGTGCGATTTCTTACCCCTCTCATTTCTGTCCTACTATATAAAAACCGAAAGGTCAAAGCCTTAATGATTTTTAACAACTTAGTTTGAATATGAACGTGTAATTTGAGTTATCCACAGTATTTCGGTCCTTTAGTAAGTAGTATCCCTTTCATGAGACTATACACTCTAAATGTCTGTTTTTTGTGGAGTCGAGTATGAAAGCATTAGTATCTAAAATTTCACTCTTATCAAAGCTTTTATACCATGTGCGATCATTATTAAACAAGTTTCGATGAGATGTTCATTCCTGAGTTTAAACCCATGTGAGAATTGAGTTGAAACTACAAGTTCAGAGAGTATAGCAGTCTAAACAACTCTAAATAATGTTTGATGTATAGCTGTTAACTTCACACACACACGGATACATGGAGGTGATGCATATGTTGTATTTACCTTGGTGACATGAGAAGCATGTGCATTTCTTTCATGGTTTGAATGAGGATGATATGTTTTGTAGAGCTAACTTTACAGTTGTATGGGAGGGAATGTTTACAAGTTATTCTATATCTCTTTGAGTTTTAAACTGGAGAATTTTGTGGGTATATTCACTACAAACCCTCACGAGACAACACTCGTCCACTAGGGGGACCTAGGGGTTTAATGGCTTGTTGCATTCATGAAATGCAACTGCGATTCCTGCAAAAGTGAGTTAGGTAGTTTCTCTTTTTATTTAGCTTAGTTTGCCTTAGTTTAATTCAATTTATTTTTATGATTAGTCATTGTAGTAGTAGTTAATTTGTTTTTATTTCGCTCTATTGCTAGGGATTATGCTAGTTGGGGGTTGTGACAAGCGGGGGTCTTTGTAAAATACATCCGTGCTAAAAGAATAAAATACGTTGATTTAGTATATAATTCTCTTGTATATCTGCAATTTGAATTACAATGTCAGTTTTTACACAATATGATTAATCTATGATATGTTGTATTGTTTTAGTAGTTATTTGTGCAAAGTACTATTGCTGAGTGAAGAATTGAAAAAGCATGATAAAAGGAAGTGTTTGGTTTTAATGAAGACAATTCAAACATGAAAAGGAAGTCTCAAGCGATCGAAGAGGTTTCAAGCGATCGAGGTTTTGATCGATCGAGATTAGCTCAAGCGCTCGAAGATCCCAGAAGTTCAATCGATCGAGAGATGTTCGATCGATCGAACATGGCTTTTATCAGAATTTACGCGCACGCAGCAGGGAGAGAGTTCTTAACCCTAGCCTTAGGTTTGAGTATATATACTCATTTTGCATATGTCCAGAGGGATGCCCACTTTAGTTTTTATCAGTTTATAGAGAGTAGAGAGCTTTGCCTTGTGTTTTTGTAGGTTTTATCATAGATTTTTATTGTTTGGCTTGGTTTCTCTCAATTGTAATTGTAGTCCGTCATTCCAGGTTACTTCTTATCATTTTATTTACATTCTACTTGCCGTTTATTGTAGTTTAATCTGTCCATCTTATAGATTTGCATGTTAAATCGTATTAAACCATTAGTTTTCATAGTTTTTATGATAAAATCTCAACCAAACATAACTTTAATGGACTTTCACATTAAAAATGAATCTGAGACACTCCAGACCATATCTGAGTAGTCCTAGGGCTGGGAGATCGCGATGAAACAATGATCTCCAGCCTCTGCCATGCAGCAGTATAAAACCTGCATTTGATCGATCAAAGTAGTTCGATCGATCGAAGCAGACACATAGTCAAGCGATCGAAGACATTTCGATCGCTCGAGAGATGATGATTTTCGATCGATCAAAAGTGCGTCGATCGATCGAACTCCCTGATTCTTGAGTAGTCTTTTTGCAGTATTCCAAGACTTTCTGCTTTTGAGATTTGTTATCAAACTGTCCCCAAATGCCCAATTTGTCAAAACAGTTTGATTACTTTAAGCCTCAAGGCCTTTTTCTTCAATAACTTTTGCAAACCATTTTGAATGCTAACACCATTCAGAATGCAAGATGTAACTATTGTTTTAAACCACCTTCATGTGTTTTGGAAATAAATGCGATGATGTAGTCCTGGTTATGAACGGGCTATTGATTCTCTATCTTTAGAAAATGCGGAATACTGTAGACAGACACACTCCCTAGAGCTTAAATGTAAATGGCATGGTAGATGGCTAGGATGCAGTGGATTCGCATGATCCCAACATTCCATTTTATTAAAAAAAATAAAAAAACACGTTTTAAAATCTCGCTTGAGTTGATTAGTAAATTAGTAGTTTAATTTAACTTAGTTGCTTTATTTTTAGTAGTTACTTCATGGAACTTCATGTTCTACAACCTTTCAAATATTGATTTTTATTTTTTCCTTTTAGAGATTAATCTAAGTATTTAGTCTATCACCTTCCCTGTGGGATCGACCAGGTCTTAACCAGATTACTACTTGCACGATTACCTACACTTGGGTATAGCACACAAGCGCACACACATTTTTAGCCGTGTCACTGGTATCTGTTTTTCTCATGGATTTGGAATTGCTAGAATCCACTCTTCATATCAAATTTACTAAAAACAACAGCTTCGTTTAATCTATTGACTAAATCTCTCTTATTGGGGACAAGATATCTAATTCATTCTAAAACCTTATTGAGAGGTTTGTAATTGATAACCAACCTAGGTGTTCCTCTTTCTAACTCAGCATTTTTCTAACATAGAAAGCAGGGCAAGACTAGGGTGACTTACTTTTATGAATTATATTTTTATTTAACAATTCACTAATGTCTTGTTTACATGATTCCATGTCTTCTTGACTCATTTGAACAGGTCTAGCTTTTGTAGAGATATTAGATTCATTAAAATCCTTGACATAAGGAAGGGTAACTATGTGTTTCTTTCTACGCCAAAAGGCATTACGCAAGCCTGAGTACAAATTACTAATGATTCTTGACTTAAAGTCTTTTATCTTGATTTAAAGGGATTTTGTTAGTTAATTGGTTTTCGTTTTTTACGAACCTAAATTCCTCCTGTAAAGACTTTAGATGCAAAGTTTTACAATAACGAATCTTTTTATTCTTAGAAACTGACTAGTCTTTCAACTATTTCAAATCTCTAAGTAATAGTTTTGTGAGAAACTTAAACTGAACTTTTTGCCCACATGGATGAATGGCTAATCCATCATTATTAGCAGTAAATGGGTAAAATAAACATAAAAATGGTATTCTGAGAATAACTTTATCAGTCATATTTTTAATAAAAATAAATGGTGTTTTTAAACAAACATTGTCTTGACAAACATGTCCAGACTATCATATATTCGATCTGCATTTGACTATCATTAGCAGAACTAAGACGTTTACTGGTTTTTACATAATATTTCATTAGAATTAATCTCTCTTGAATACAATTAAGATCAACACCTGAATCAATAAGTTCTACAGTCTCTATTTCTAATTCTTTATTTATTACTATTTTAACATTACAGTGCCATTTTTTTTAAATGTATTTTATTCATGACTTGAAGAAAACTGTGTTCTTCCGTCTCTTTATTAGAATGGGGAGAATTTTGGTAACCATGGTCTTGGTCAAACTAAGCAAATTGGTTTTGCAAGTTTTTTATATCAACTTTACCTTGTTTGATTTCAACTTGTAAATCTTGAACTGTTACTTCCTTTTTAGATTTATTAAATCTTTCAAGTTTATTAAGACTAATAGTAGGGTGAATTGTTTTACTAGCTTCTTCCTATTTGGGTAATAGTATTCTAAGCTTATTTAAATATGTTGATTTTAAATCTTCATCCTCTATTTTACTAATTAAATCTAATAATAAGTTTTCTTGTTCACTACTCTTGGTTAGAACATTAACTATCTTACGACATTCTGGTATTATATCATATTGGTCATCATTAGACTCATGAAGGTATGAGCATTCATTATCTAACTGTTTTAAGACTCATGAAGGTAGTACGAGTCATACTTTGGGTGGTTTAAGACTTATGTAATATTTATAGTTAAGTTTTAAACTTTAGTCGGGTTGTAACTTAACTTTTGTAATATATGGTTGGATTGTGTTAGTTGGGATTGCGTTTTATCGTAGTATTGCTATGACTAATGTTATTAGATTGTGACGTTTGAACTTGAAGTTTTATTTATTGGGTTGGTTGTAAATGATTATATTTTTTCTTAAATTATTTAAAAGCTCTTGCTTGTACTTGGAAGCTCATGCTCGTGACTTTGATTTTATTCTAAATGGTTTAAAGCATTAATGTTGATTTTTAAATTGTGATTAGGTAATATTATTTGTGAATTACTATATGCTAAAATAGGGTTTGTGATTAATTGCAAAGACAAGATTTTATTTATTTTTTTAATTTATTTATTAATGCTGTTGAGCTTCTTTAGTTTAAGTTATTTTAAATTTATTTTAAAACTTTAAAAACTGGAGTTAAACCTTGGTGGCGTGCCACGTGTATTAGAATCATTTGAGTAGTTTCAAAGCGTGACAATAGAGTAGAACCAATTTTGGATATATTAGAGGCCATATTGAGGCCTTTAATATTCCAACAACTAACAATCATTAAAATCGACGATGTGATGGTTTTTTCTTCCAAAAGAACTAGAACGGGAGTTCCTCTTACTCTTTTGCTTGACATGATTTGGTGAAAACTTTGGAAGTATTTTTGAACTTGGAGAATGAGAATTTGTATGTTGGAGCTGGCAATCCCATAAATTTTACTAAACAGGGCCAAAGACACAGAGACTATAATTGTGTTTTGGCAACAATCGCTCGATGAGGGGTTATAAAACTCCAAAATGTAAAATAGTATTTGTGATTTAATGGTACAAAATACGAGTTAATTGCATAAAAAAGTACTTTTGATAGCGTTTGCACAATCGCATTTGAACTATTTTAATCGCACAAGTATAAGCAACGGTCAAAGACTCGAACGGAGTCGGTTTTTTTTTTTTCGGTCAAAGACTCAAACTGACTCGGTTAATGCTAACAAAATAACCTTATTTTTCTTGCCCAAAAGACACAAATACTACCCCCCTGTATTTAGTGACTTATTGGTTTGCAGGGTGATAAAGGAGAACCACATAGACAGTCATTACCGAGAAACGCACTCGCCGGAAAGCTCGTCGCCGGTAACGGACCGCACAAATGGTTGTGACTGACATTTACCATTTTGAGCCCAGAAATGGCCTTTGGTACCTTTCCCACCACCAAATTTCTCGACAAATCCAAGTACTTCAACGTCTTCACAAATCTCATACTCTCCAAACTAAATCTTAAAACATTTCCAGACGCCCAAAACCCAACCAAATAATCGGTTCGATTCAGCAACCCGACCGAACTACCCGATATTGCGTTCTCGGAAAGATCAATATAGTCATAGAAATAGGTTTCCATCGGTTTCCAATCATCTAATCTCAGCTTTAATCCACATTTGGCTAGCTTCAGAGAGTATATAATCGGAGATGAAGTGACCCATTTAGGAATATCTACAAGATGAAACATATTATATGACAGATCTAGAGATTCAATACCTTTTACTTTCATCTCTGGAAATGGGTCTGTGAGAAAATTGTGAGACAGATCAAGATTGAAGATTTTGGTCAGATTTCCAAAACTTTTTGGCACAACTCCCGAGAAATGATTCCATGACAGATCCAAAGTGTCGAGTACATGAAATTTTCCCAGAAAATCTGGGATATTCCCAGTGAGTGAGTTGTGTCCCATCTCTAGATAGGCTAGATTTGGTGCAAGACTTGATATGGTTGATGGAATTTTACCAGAAAATTTGTTGTGAGAAAGGTTAAGAATTCTGAGGTTAGAGAAAGATGAGAAAAAATCTGGTACAGCGCCGGAAAGTCGGTTCCGATCCAAACTCAGTAGGGTCAAGTTTTTCAGCCGTCGTATTCCGTTCGTTACTGTACCCGTGAGAAGATTGCCGCCCAGGTTGAGCTGAGTTAATTGAGTCAACTTGGAGATTGAACTCGGTATCATGCCCGAAAATTGATTTCCAGCCAAACTCAGTGCATCGAGTTGGGTCAGTTTGCCTATGTTTCCGGGTATTTGACCCGACAGCTTGCTGTTCTCTATGTAGATGAATAGGAGCTTTGGTAGACTGAAAAGAGAATTTGGGAAAGGACCCGATATGTTCCGGAGGTTTTCAAGGTAAATTCCATCCAAGTATTGGAGTTTTGAGATGGATGGTGAGATTGTACCCGATAAGAAGCTGTTGGGTTTGTCGGGTTGGCCCGTTAGGCTCAAGCTTGTGACTCGGTTGTTGACTTGACATGATATAGCTGGCCATGTACAGCAGTCGGTACCGGGTTTCCACAAGTCAAGCATGCCCGACGGGTCTTCGTTGATACCCGATTTGAAACCCAGTAAACCTGTTTCGTCATCCACGTGGCATTTACCGGCAGCAGTGGCTAGTGCCGAGAAATGCAGGGTGAAGAGAGAGAGGAAAATGAAGAAGAGAGGAGAGGGAAGATGAGAGAGTGAATGCATATTCTAGATGTTGAGAATGGAAATGAGTGAGAGCAAGTCACAATCTTTGGTTATTTACTTTGATATTGGAAGGCTACCTGTATTGTCAATATAAGAGCAAAGTGTATCAGGCTATCAGCTAAAAGCTTTAGTTATAGTTATAGTGATACCACACTTTTTTTTTTGTCGGACCATAGCGTTGCCCACATGGGAATTAGAACACATTTATATGTACTAAGGGTGCGTTTGATAAAACTAAAAATTAAGTGTTGAAAATTAAGTGTTGAATTTTAAGTACTGAAAATCTTAAGTGATTGAATTTGTAATACTGAAAATAGTGCATCAACTACTAAAATAGAATGCATTAATTGATTATTTTCAGTAGAAATTTTTTACTTAAAGTTTTCAGTGATTTTTTTTGCTGTTTTTTCAATTAAGTGGTACGTTATCAAACGCACTGAAAAAAAAAAAGTGCTGAAACTTTTCATTTTCAACACTTAATTGGGTTATCAAATATACCCTAAATTCTTACACGCTTGTTCTCAAAAAAAAAAAAAAAAAAAAGTTCTTACATGCTTTATCCCCACCCCACTAGTTTGTTGGGCTGCCACTTATCCTGTAGTGTCGGCTGTCTCTTGTGAGCAAAAATCGTGTACTAGCTGGACCCACGAGATGGAGGAGCTAATGAATTTTATGTGTATTAATGAGAAATAGGTGGTGTTAAAAATAAGTTTCTATGCTAACTGCTAAGGTAAGCTAGGTACTGAATAAACTTAATTTATTTACCGAGTCATGGTAGAGTATAGAGGTTTCTTTAACATAGAAGCCCATGTTATGGTCCTTAAATATAAATTTAATATGAATTTGATCTTTCCAATTTTGTAGGAATAGAAATTGATCATTTATATCAACAAATCTTAAAATTTAGTCACTTTCTTCAAATTTGTAGTTAATTTCTGGACGTATGTACTTTTAATGCATATTTTAAGTTAATTTTTAATAGATATGTTTTGTTATATTTAGATAAGGACTGCAACATTAATTTAGGAGTTATGAATTAGTGGAGGCCTAAATCGTAGGGATTCCTTGAATTTCGGTTTGAATGTTGTTTGAAATTCTTTTTTTTTTTCTTCCCTTTTGTTCTAAATACTTGCACTATTCTTTTCAAATGTATACGGGTTTGGAAATTTGTGCAATTCTTCATGATACAGTAGCATTTCTGGACGTTTGATTTTTTTTCTTTAATTTATTATTATTTTTTTTGTGTTTTTTCCAGTTCAATCTAGAGGTGAGTAATTTATGAACAATTGATAAACTTACCAGTTTTTGTGAGATATTTCTCACTTTATTGTGCGAGAAATTTCTTGCGTTTTGATAGTTATACAGACAAATGAAGTGCATCCGAATTTCAAGGGTAATGGATATAAGGATGCTTAATTCGTAGGAATGCATTAATTCGCTGTTTAAATGTTATTACAAATATTGTTTTATTTATTTTTTGTTTGAATGTTATTGCAAGACTTTTATAGATTTGGTAACCTCCCTGAATTTGAGGAGTGATGGAGTTATGATTCCTAAAATCATGGAGTTGCCCAAATTTGTGGTCTCCTAATTTAATTGAAATCATTTAAAAAGGAAGGAATCGTACACGTCAATTATTTATATATTTTTTTGTTATTCATTATTATCTGATGAGCAAGATATGCTTTGCTAAAATCATGCCTATTTTTTTTTTTTTTTTCAATAAAAAGGGAGAAATTTCTCATTTCGTCAGTTTTATATTAGGAAATTTCTCAGTCAAATATTGAGAAATTCTCACTTTGACAGATTTTAACAATCATAAAGCAAAGTGTGAAAATTTTTCACTTTAATTTCGCTGTATGTATACAAAAACATTAGCATTTAGATAGACAATTGTTAAAGACAATTTCACACAGTTTATGCACAGTCTACATTTACAAAAACTGTATAGGGTAAAAAATCCACACATGGTCACAAATTTATTCATTTTTTCAATAAAAAGTGAGAAATTTCTCACTTTGTCAGTTTTATATAAGGACATTTCTCAGTCAAACATTGAAAAATTTATCACTTTAATAGATTTTAACTATCATAAAGCAAAGTATGAGAATTTTTTCACTTTTACTTTATGCATACAAAAATATTAGTATTCATAGGTAGATAATTTCAAACAGTTTATGCGCTGCCAATATTTACAAAAACTCTTTAGGATCAAAAACCACACAGGGTCATAAAAATCCACCTACGCAACTATTCATATATATATATATATAAAAATCCATCTACACAAAAATACTACTATAAATTACATGTTTATTTTGCATGTTGTTAAAAAAATGCTTTAGATTGTTTCCCTAATTATGTTGTAGTTGTCTCGAGTTTCTTGAAATGCTTCGTAGCCTTCCCTCGGATCGCTCTTTGTTGTAGTGGTTGGATATGTAGTTCTCCTGTAAATCACTGCAATATTAAATCCAGTAATGGAGAATTCCTCACTTCATCTTCTCCGATCAACACTCTTGCCGAAAAAAATAGAAAATTTATAACAGAGAGGAAAATGGAAGGTAAATCATAGATTTCTATTTATTATTGCAGTATGATGAAAGCTTAATCCACAAATGAAGTCCTGATTAACTTCTAAAAGCAAAAAAACAAAAAATCTAATTTTCTCATCTTTTCGACCTATGATGGTGATGATCGTCACTCTGGAAACTCCTTTATCCTTCCATTCTTTGCTCTTCTTTTCTGCAAAATTGTTCAAATTTTTTGATTGGAGAAGTTTCTCTCTCTTCACAAATTTGAGGCAACGAAGATGTGATTTGTGAGATTTAAGATGACAAAAACTATCTAAATTTCTCACACTTTTCGACCCATAATGGTGATGATTGTTGACGGAGACTCCCCTGTCCTTCCATTCTTCGCTCATATTTTTCAGCAAAATTGTTGAGAAATTTTTTTACTTGGGAAGTTTTCTCTCTTTATGTCACGCGTCAGAGAAGCAAAAATAGAGAAAATAAGTTCCTTTTTGGTCCCGTAGGTTCGTGACTGGTGAATAACTGCATTGTCATCTACTCAAACCAACAAAAACAACGATAGGGAGGATGATATTCATAAAACATATCTTATTAACATAATCAGAGGCTACAGCGGAAATATAAAAGGTTTGGAAGCAACATATGCCCAAGTACCAATTATAAAAGTCTACTAAATCTATTACAACAGCTGACTTAGAGTCTGAAGTCTATAACAATAATAACAGTAGAAGTACAACAGATATACCAACTAACTAATACAAAGCATCATGCGTTCGTCTTTAAGCCTTCAGCACCAAGTTCGGCGCAACATTAGTCTCTATCCTCAAGGCCTGCCAAGCTCTAGACATTGAAATGTCCAGGGCACAAATGCCATCAGCTTTGAATACAAAGCTGAGTGAGTACACTGAACAACACTCCTCGCCGTTATTGTTTAGCATCTTAAAATGCGGTTAATCTCTTAACAATGACGTCTCTCACGGACATAGCAGAGGTCTCATTAAACTATACATGAATCCAATGCTATCAGGAAACATATTTAAGAAATGACAAGGGTAAGGATCATGGTATAAATGTTTCATCACGTATTCACCAAATCCATGCATGAACCCATACAACCACCCATGCAGCTACCTTTACGTCGGGACTCTGAATCCATGACTGAACATTAATCTCATCATATCCGTACTCATATTCATAACTCTATCCATCCCTGTATCCATACATCAATACCATATTACAAATCTGTATTCATTCGTCGATACCATAATCTCAAATCTGTATCCATATGTCGATATAATAATGCCAATCGGAATCACCCTGCTAGGCAGTAGGTCCCACAATCGCTTGATAGGGTTACCGGTCATCTACACGGTACCACCTATCTGTAAACTATAGAACGACACATCGGACGTCTTCAACGGTGTGTATATCTTTACTGGTCATCTACACAGCTGAGAATACATTAGAGCACTAACCGGACGTCTTCAATGGTACACTGGACGTCTTCAACAGTGCATACACATCACTGGACGTCTTCAACAACGAGAGGCGCACTAGGAACTCTAACCACTCCACGTCTACCCGATTCATCAACTGTTGATCCCACGGATCCAAAGTACACATATCTTATATTCCACATAAATTACAGTTCTCATTTCTCATCGAATTCTTCTCATCTCTTCATACAAATATCCCATTTCTCTTCGTATTCTTCTCATCTCTTCATACAAATATCTCATGCAAGCTGACCACATGTCGTGAAATGCATCACTCTAGATATAAGAATTACCACATGCTCTGTATTCATCATATCTATTCATTACTGATTATTAACATGCAGTTGTGTTCCATTCTGCTATTCAGTTTATCAATAATAACATATAACAATTAAGCAGTTCACCTTATAATATGAACATCAACATCATATAATTCTAATTCTAAAAAACCTCGTACTCACCATTATTATATGCAGATATCACTATTATACATGGTACAAATACCCATTAAGAACAACTCAGGTATATCACAACTAGCTCATAACATATAACAACATATAAACAACATTCTGCTCTAATCCAATCGATTGGACAAAATGTCAATTGATTAGGATAGCAATCGATTGGAACCCATGGCAATCGATTGGAAACAATGCCAATCGATTGGGAAAAATATCAATCGATTGACATACCAATCGATTGGAAACTATGTCAATCGATTGGGAAACTATACAATCGATTGGATCCAATGGCAATAGATTGGACTCTGTCTTCTTCATCAGAAACTACTGATTTTATATAAAAACGCTGGGCTTCTTCTCTCTTATCCATGCATGTTATTAAGCACATACAACATCTCAAAAATAATCCCTTGAGTGAGTTAATGAAACTCACCTCTCTCCGGCGTTCCGATGACGACGTCCCAAGCTCCGAGGTGGCAGTTATGGTGAGTTATCTCTCCCTCTTTTTCTTTGCTCTCTCTCTGCTTGTCTGTTCTCTCTCTCTCTCTCTCTCTGGTCTCCTCTTCTCTTTCTTCTTCTTCTTCTTCTCTTCTTCTTCTTGTAACCCGAGAGTGTGTGTGTGTATATATATAATATATATGTGTGTATATATATAAGAGTATATAACTCTCTCTCTCTAACACACACATAAGCAAACCTATATGAGTATAAGGGGAGGGGTATATATAGGGAGGGGAAAAATAATCAACCACACAAAACAAACGAGGTGGCCAAGTCCAGCTACTCTCAATCGACTGGTATGTGCCACGTCATGGATTAAAGTCGGCAGCAAGGCAATCGATTGGTAAAAACATCCAATTGATTGGGATAGCAATCGATTTGGATGAAGGCAATCGATTGGACTCTCAAAAGTGGCAATCGATTGGTATAAGGTCAATCGATTGGGATGCAAACTTACCCAAAGGCTAGGAAAAGTACTAGGGATATATATACCTGAAAATACGGGGTATTACATCATCCACCACTCATCAAAAGATTTCATCCTCGAAATCTGAAGCAGTGACCCCTATTACCAAAAAGAAATCCATCTCGGAAGACAGACTCTAAAATGCTCAAGATCTCGTTTTACATAAACGATTACGTCAGTGGCCAACGAGTTAAAGTTCTAGACATACGATATAAAGATATCAACGAGCTACGAATACTAGGGTGACAGCTACCAATCCTCAGGATTTAGAGATATAAAATTCGTATGTCAAACTTTGGGAAAAGGTTTTAGGTAGCATATTCTAATCATCTCACAAAAATCGAAACGGCTTGTCTCCAAACACAAAAGGTTCCTTACTCAGGTCGAACTCTACAGTGTGAGGATTCTATTGATCAAGCGTTCTAATCTCATCTAAGTTGTAGCGAAGCGTTGTCGTCTGTTCCCGTCTCCGAAGTTACTTCGTACTGTACTGATGATGTTTGTACTATATCATCAGTTGGTTGTCTTCTATCCCTAGACTCTTTGTTATGTTTGTTAGCATCCTCAGTTGGTCTCTTGTTGTACACGGTGTCCTTGTTAACTCCCTGGTTGTTGTTGTCCCTCAATGTGTTGACCTAAAAGCATTTTGACTCCGACATCATAGTTGGTGATTTAAATTCCTCATGTCTCAAAATTCTTATGTACTATTGATATAATCATCACTTTGAGGTCGTACAATCTGTTGAATGCTCGTTTTGCTTCTGCGTACTGATTTAATAGGTTAGGCAGGGCTATGCACTGATATCGTGAGTCGATCTACTATATAACATCTCGAAAGGATGAAAACAACAGGAACTCAGTGTTGAAAAGCGATCTTCTATGGTACTCTTTACAATTCAAGTATTGTCTCTGCGTTACTCGTATCTCTTCTCGTAGACTTGCAATCTTCTAATTCATCCTCTCTGGTTAAGGCTACGTCTTAAGAAATTGAGATTCTTCATCTGCAGTCTCGGTCCAACTTAACAACGATTGGCATAGTCTTTTGTGTAGGGAGGCTAATGATGTCAGATAGGGATGCAATTGATGTCTTATGGGGATGCAAAAGATGTCATATGGGATGCAATTGATGTTATATCTATACTTGGATAACTACTGTCGATCAGTGTCAAACGAATAGTTCAGGTATCTACTATTTATGGTGTAGACTAATCCTCTTACAATCAAATCAAAAGAATGCCAACTTTTTGCATATCGGGATCATATAAAATGCAAAATATAGGTGATGAGGGTTGTACCTTTTATCTATCATCCTTGTCTAAGTTGAGATCGATTATTTGTTCGGCGAGTTTGTCCTCTTGGTACTTGCTGTGATGGAGCATTGTATCGTGTTTCTAGTTCTGGACAAAACTTTCGGACATGACCAACTTTACCGCAGTTAAAACATCATACTCCTCATCTATTAGATTTTCTTAACACTCTGCATTCTTGGGAATGGTGTCCTGGTACTCCACAATTGTAGTAGATATCTCATTCTCTGTGCTGTATTGGAGTCGCCACTAGTTCTGATTCTTTCTTGTTGTTACCCAATCTCTTACGCTTTTGGCGGTTGCCCATGTAACTTCTCTCTGTGTTTCCTTGTTGACCTTGGTTAGCTGCCAACATAATTTGTCTGTCCCTTCTTCTCTGATCCATTAGGAGAAACTGATTGTACTCTGGAAATGTTAGATCAGATCATTGTCCTTTACTAATCTGAATGTCGTCTTCCAGTTTCGTTGCCATTTCTACTAGAGCTTCGAAAGATTGACCTAAATGTCCTATATTCATATGACAGATATCTAGAACTAGTCCCTAATGATGTTGTTTGATCTTCCTTCTTGGTGTATCGATCATATGCGGTGCAAATCATGATAGTCGTTCAAATTGAGTTGTATATCCCGGTATTGTCATACTACCTTGGACTAATTGTATGAACTTCATTTCCCTTTTGTTCTTCTCAGATTCTGGGAAGTACTTCTCTAGAAATCGAGTCTTGAGTGATTCCCAAGTCATCCTTTATACAGCTTCTTCACCTATGGTAGCTTTCACTGCGTCCCACCAATTTACTACCGAGAACGTCAGTTGAAATACTGCCAAATGTCTTTTCTCATTGTCAGTACATTCAAGTGTCTCAAATATCAATCCTATTTGGCAAATCCATTGCTCTGCTTTCCATGCTCCAGTTAATTTGGCGAAGGTCTCTGGTTAAAGAGCATGAAATTCCTTTAGTAGCTTGACTCTCGTTCAATGTACTATTGCTTCATTGCTGATGACACGATCAGCACAATTGATAACTTGTTCCAAGCGATGGATGAAAGCTCTGAACATTCCTGTTGGATCTATCTCAGGAGGTACTACATCAGGTATTCCATTCAGTTGGCCCGGGTTCCCTCGAGTCATTCTAACCATAACGAGTGTTGGTTGTGTTCAGTATCGCTACCTACAAATGGAAAACTAATCGGTCAGACGTACTCTATCTTACAACTCAAGCAAGAACATGTGGTAAATATACAATACCACTATATAATACGATCATACCGAGCAATACGAATACCTCACATAAACAATAATACTAACCACAGAGGTCAGCCTACCTACTAGGTGTTCTTAAATGTATCTATGCTCAAACAAAGGTTATGAAATTACAGGTTCTAAGCATAACGTAAAATCTAAACATTCTATCTCTATTCTCATGTTCCAAACTATGAATACTGCTCAACTAACATGTGAGACCACTCAACTAACATGTGGCTCAAGGTAATAGGATAATCTTATCCATAACCTTATTCTATTTCTATGTCATGCTGACTGTTCAGAGATCGCTCAGGAATTTGTCAGTGTCTAAAATCCAACAGCGCTCTACACTTATGTTCACTATACCCATAACTAACTCTCAATGCATTATTCTCCGTGAACTCAGCTATCAACAGTTTTAATGATTTCTTATTGGCTCCAACAGTTACTACTTGCTAATAAAATATTCTCGGATAGATTCTTCAAACTTACGTCTACGTGACAAGATAACAGTTCCATCTCATCTGAGCTAATCCTCATGCTATCGACATTAACTTAGAACTTGGGTTCTAATCACAAAAGACAAGCGGTTAACAACTGAAACCAAGGCTTTGATACCAAAAAATCCTGTCAAACCCCGGAGAAGCAAAAATAGAGAAAATAAGTTCCTTTTTGGTCCCGTAGGTTCGTGACTGGTGAATAACTGCATTGTCATCTACTTAAACCAACAAAAAACAACAATAGGGAGGATGCTATTCATAAAACACATCTTGTTAACATAATCAGAGGCTACAACAGAAATATAAAAGGTTTGAAAGCAACATATGTCCAAGTACCATTTACAAAAGTCTACTAAATCTATTACAACAGCTGACTTAGAGTCTGAAGTCTATAACAATAATAATAGTAGAAGTACAACAGATATACCAACTAACTAATACAAAGCAGCACGCCTTCATCTTTAAGCCTTTAGCTCCAAGTCCGGCGGAACGTTAGTCTCCATCCTTAAGGCCTGCTAAACTCTAGACATTGGAATGTCCAGGGCACAAGTGCCATCAGCTTTGAATACAAAGCTGAGTGAGTACACTAAACAACACTCCTCACCGTTATTGTTCAGCATCTTAAAATGCAGTTAATCTCTTAACAATGATGCCTCTCACGGACATAGCAGAGGTCTCATTAAACTATACATGAATCCAATGATATTAGGAAACATATTAAGAAATGAAAAGGATAAAGATCATGGTATAAATGTCTCATCACGTATTCACCAAATCCATGTATGAACCCATGGAACCACCCATGCAACTACCTTTACGTCGGGACGCTGAATCCACGACCGAACATTAATCTCATCATATCCGTACTCATATTCATAACTCTATCCATCTCTGTATCCATACATTAATACCATATTACAAATCTGTATTCATTCATCGATACCATAATCTCAAATCTGTATCCATACGTCGATACTATAATGCCAATCAGAATCACCCGACTAGGTAGTAGGTCCCACAATCCCTTGATAGGGTTACTGGTCATCTACACGGTACCACCTATCTGTTAACGATAGAACGACACATCAGACGTCTTCAACAATGTATATATCCTCACTGGTCGTCTACACAGCTGAGAATACATTAGAGCACTAACCGGACGTCTTCAACGGTACATTGTACGTCTTCAATATAGTGCATACGCATCACTGGACGTCTTCAATAGTGACAGGCGCACTAGGAACTCTAACCACCCCACGTCCACCCGACTCGTTAGCCGTTGATCCCACGGATCCAAAGTACACATATCTCATATTCCACATAAATTATAGTTCTCATTTCTCATCGTATTCTTCTCATCTCTTCATACAAATATCCCATTTCTCATCGTATTCTTCTCATCTCTTCACACAAATATCCCATGCATGCTGGTCACATGTCGTGAAATGCATTACTCTAGATACAAGAATTACCATATGCTCTATATTCATCATATCTATCCAGTACTGATTATTAACATGCAGTTGTGTTACGTTCTACTATTTAGTTGATCAATAATAACATATAACAATTAAGCAGTTGTAGACACCCCATTTTGTCGGCTATCAGATTTAGGAGACCCGTAGCTTGGTGGTTCACAATGATCGTAAAAGACTCAAAAGGACTCTCGGAAGTCAGCTCTATCTCTCAGAATGCTCAGAATGACCAAAATGCCCTTGAAAGTCCGAAAACTCCCAGATTTGGTCCCAAAGTTCTGAAAACATGCCTACGTCGTAAGAAAAGTGATAAAATGAGTTTTTAAAATAAAACTGGAAGAAATCGTCAGCTCCCAGAGACCCCCGGAAGTCCCGGAAGTTCCCCGAAAGTCCCCGTTGACCGGTTTGACCAAGGTTTGACCAAGGTTTGACCAGGTTTGACCAGAGTTTGACCAAGTTTGACCGAAACTGTCTGAATTCACCAGAACCATTCTAAATCATGAGAAACGTATTAAAACAAGTTCCAAAAGAAAATCGAGCGAAAACATCAGCTCCTGGGAGCTCCCAGAGGTTCCCAGAACTTCCCGGGAATCCCAGGTTTGACCGGTTTGACCAAGATTTGACTTTGGAATCGGGGCACCGAAACAATTTTCAAATATTTTTCATGGATACTAGAGGTCAATAGCTTTCCAACGGTATATCGCACATAATTTCTGGATTTAAAACGAATTTATTATAAATTTCCAAAGGCGAAAAAGGCGACCAAATCGGCTTTTATCGCGAATACCGCAAAACTTTTCGAAGTGACCTATCCCCGAACTATTTTTTACGTAAAGTAGACTACATTACCTTTCTAACGGTATATCACAACCTCAATTTGGAGTTCGTATGCATTTTCTGTGAATTTCGGACGAAATAGGGCCTTTTCGCGAATACCGGAACTTCGGGGGGCCTAAACAGCATTATCCAGACGAAGGGAGGAGCAGTGCCGCCGCGGCACTGGCCCACTGCCGCCGCGGCAGTGGCCCAGTGCCGCCGCGGCACTCACCTCCAGAACAGTAAGTTTTTGTAAATATTCTTGTGGTCCCATTTTGATTAATTAAAATCCAAAACGACGTGGTTTCATGATTTCAGATGTTTGGGACCAATGGGAGTACTTTCTAAATCCCAAAAACACCCCAAGTTGGCCTATATAAACACCCCATTACTCCTCATTTGAGGGGGAGTCAAATGTAAGTTTTGAGAAAGTTTGGGAGAGAAAGTTGTAGAGATAAAGTTAGAGTAGAGAGAAAAGAAGCATTCTTCTTTGATTTTCAAAACAAAAGTGAGTTCTAACTTTGTTTTTTTACTTCATTACTTCCATTTATTTCAACATTCAATACTCCCAACCACCATTTTAGTAAGCATTCAAGAGAGTGGAAGCTTCTTCCATGTCTAGTGTCAATACATATGAGTGAAACACCAACCTACAAGTTCATGCTTCATGAATATCATCTATTGATCATCATCTATTTGCTTGTTTATTTATTGTTTATCTCTTCTTACCCCATTTCTTTTTGTTTTCTTTTATTTACTTATTAGTTCATCATCATCTAAGTGATGACATGAAGTTTGGGGTGAGTGAATCCTTATGGATAGTAGCTCTTGACCTCAAAAACATGTTTGATAGATGATGATCATAACCTCAATACTTCCAAGGTATCCTTGGAATGTATTGAAGTTATGTTAAAAAATAGAATAAATCTCTCCAACAATCTTGGAGATTCTTAATGATGAGTTTGGTGTTAGTATTCTAAGTGGTCATAATCCTTATTGAGTGTTGGAAATATGTTTTCAAAACATCTATTTCAAAACCCCCTCTCAATCCCTCTCATTTGATTTCAAGAAATAAAACTTTGTTTTCTTCAATATCTCTAAAACAATGACCCAAAACAGTGAGCTGTTCAGATTCAGAGATTTGTTTTGAATTAAATACTCAAGTTATGATGATGAAACCACTTGGAAAACCTTCCTAATACATCATAGTTTGTCCCTAATTTTTCCCATCAATTATAGAAATATGAGAGTATTTGTTTTGGATGTGAGAAGTTCACATTCATAATCTGCCTCTGTTCTCACAGAATGTTCATCCAACTTCTTGCACTTATTCTGGACATTTTCATCACTTTACATATACCTTTTCTATTTTTTTTATAAAACTTGGGTGTCTTAGGAAACTTTTGGTATATAATGGGTCATCATAAACCTTTTCTTTGATTTATGAAAAATCATACAAAATCAGTCAACGGTACAGCTTTTGTTTCTGAGTCATGTGTACATTCTGATTTTTTTCTTTTAATCTGTGATAGTTATTGATGTTTGGCTTTTTGGGTTGTTTTCTAGACACAATAAGAATGATCTCAGATTTTTCTCACATTTTTCTAGGCACGTTTGACCTCCCATTATAATGTTGCAAAGTGCCATATGCAGTCTGTCCACTATTCACAGCAAGCACATTTCAACTTTTATTCTTTGATTTGATGCTCATATGCATTCCAAATTAGCTCACATCTTAGGAAGTAGTTCATACTACATTTGTATATATCCCATGTTGATTTAATCCATTCATTCATGCACATTTTAGACTTCTAAGTCATTTTAGAAATCCATGAACACAAAACACACTACAACCTTTGCACATTTTTAGGTTCATACAATACATTCATGCAAGATTTGGGGTTTTTGTAACTCTTAATCCAAGAAGATTATAAGAAATGAACTTGATCACACGTTCATGCTTCCCCTCGATCTAATCATCCTTTCTCATCCGTCCCGGGGATTGAGAGATCTTCTTTTCTCAAAAAATAACATGCATCATTCTAGTTTGCTAAGCATATTTTGATTTCTTTAATTATTTGCTTCAAGAACAATTTATGTCCCCTTTAGATTAGGAAAACTTGATTAATTGATATATGATTAGACGATTTTTCCTAGGTTTATTTGTGTGATTTTCACTTTACATTGTATGATATTTGACTTAGATTTTATGAATGATATCTTACCTTTTGATTTTCAATTTCAAGATTCTTATGTGATGTAATATACTATCATAGTATTAATTGCCGAACCAAACCTAGTATAAGATGATTATTTGGATGCTAATTGAGGCCCGTCGAAAGACGGGGCGAGTAGAGGGTGTTTTAGTCGCGACAAAGGCTCCTTCCTCTCTCGTACCAAAACCCTGAACCAAGTTCTTTGGTTATGAAGGACCGGTGCCCTTATCCGCTTGGGTGAGTCAAAATTAGGTTTCTTGGTTCCTTAAAGACCAAGTGGCGACTCTGTATCTGTTTTCAACAGACCTTTCCTTTTCTTTCCTTGATTCAAATCAATTTCAAAACAATCTCAAACGAGAGAGAAGTGGTCCACTTCCGCGTGTCCACAATCTGGCGACTCCACTGGGGATTTTTATTTTAAAAACAAAATAATACAGAGGTTTGACTCATAAGAAGCATCCTTAAAATCATCTTTTTACTGTGTTTGGTTCACCGCATTGCACTCTTGCATTTCCCCCCTCCGACTGTGTCTGAAACGCGGCGCTGACATTGTTCAGGTCTTGCTGTGCCAGGGCACAAGTCACCGTTGATACTGTACCTTCCAAGGTATATCAAAAAGAGTAAAAACCTCCGTACTGTCTCTCTGACGGTATATTGGAACTCTCGTCAACGGACCCTCTTTGACTAAACCCAGCCTTTGCATATAGATTCCTGTAGAACCTTTCATAGGACTGTTCATTTATCTTTTCAGATAGGACAATGTGATATAACTGTTGTATGCCCTGACGGGATTACCTGAGCGGTGTAGACGCTTATGTGGCATAGAACAGAACCTCTTTCTTATGATTCCCAAGGCAATCACTCACATGTAGTCACATTGAGTTGACCTGCCTAAGCATCATGACAAGGATGTCTGCTCTATGCTCGCAAAGATATACACCGCAAACCTTGTTTGTCGGTCTTGAGATATAGGAGTATGAAAACCTGCTAGAAAGTATGATCACTATAAAGTTTCCAGAAACTCTGTATCCCAGATACAACCACATTGACCAGTTTCTCCCAGAAACTCTGTCCAAATATCCCAGATATAACTACATTAACCAGTTTCTCCCAGAAACTCTGTCCAAATATCCCAGATATAACCACATTAACCAGTTTCTCCCAGAAACTCTGTCCAAATATCCCAGATACAACCACATTAACCAGTTTCTCCCAGAAACTCTGTCCAAATATCCCAGATATAACCACATTGACCAGTTTCTCCCAGAAACTCTGTCCGAATTTCCGGGGTATCTTGGAAATCCGTGTTATCCCTTGGTGATCATACTAGAAAGTAAGGTTAGCACACTCTGTATGGCTAGGACCTTATTTGTTTAGCTGCTATCTGTTAGAAATAGGAGCATCATATAGATTAGGGCTTACATCCGCATATTTGTCCCATTTGCATGCACCATTCCCCATCAATTTGCACGCACTGTTTCGAGTCGGTCCACATCACTATCTTTGTCTGCCTAAAGTCAGCACTGTCAAAGATCTAATCTAGCCCTTTCAAAATCTGTCAGGTCAGTATAGATTCCCAAGGTCAGCAGTCAGGGTCTTATTCGTGGGTCAGAAGTGCGGATAATCGGTTAATCAGAATCAGTCCGACAGCCTACGTCAGCATGAATAGGGAAGAGTTGGAAAACAAGGTTACTGAATTGGGAGCGACTATAAGCCAACAATCAGACAGTCTAGCCCAAGTCCTAAAATTCATGGAAGAACTGAAGCAGCAACAGCCGCGACCTCCGCCCGAGTTTCCGCCACCAGGGTTTGAACCTCCTCTACATGAGAATAATGGGGAGGAAAACTGGTTTCAAGGGATCCCACCGCTTACGTATGAGAAGAAGCTCCAAGAAAAATTGGACAAGGTCGATAAACTGGAAAGCGTACTCAGAAAAAGCAAGGGTATCGACGATTACATGTTGGATCTGGAAGGCCTCTTCGAGCTTGTCAAGCTGAAACTGCCAGAGAATTTCAAAATGCCTGCCATCGATCGCTTTGATGGAACGGGAAACCCGAAAAGCCACGTGAAGCTATGTATGAGTATCTTCCAGTCCATGGGTTGCACCCACGAGCATATCGCGATGCTATTCCCACAAACTCTGGCAAAATCTGCACTATCGTGGTTCCTAACCTTGGAAGCCTCCAAAACCCGGGCCTGGGAGGACATTGTTCGAGTCTTTGTCGATCATTACTCTTACAATCAAGAGCTGGACGTCACCGTCAGGGATTTGGAAACAACCCGGCAAAGCAACAATGAATCCTTCGCTGCATTTCTGAGCAGATGGAGGAACAAGGTAGCCCAAATGACCCACCGGCCAATCGAGAAAGAACAGGTAAGGATGCTCATCCGGAATCTGCAGCCGCTCTATCATGAGAAATTATTCTACCAGTCCATCTCCACCTTTGAGGAGTTGTTTGAAGTCGGAACCCGAATCGAAGATGCTATCAGGGAGGGGAAGATTAAAAAGGAAGACCCTCCGAGTCAGCCAAGAAGACCCAACTACTCCCGGAATCCCCCGGATGTCAATGCCCTTAGCGGCCAACCCATGGCATATCCTCCAAGGCCATACCAACCCTCCAACCAGGAAAATTCCTCCAACCGTCCTTTCCAGAAAAAGCCCCTTCGCAGTTTTGCCAAGCTAGAAATCTCTCTCTCCTCAGCCCTAGATCGCCTCCTCAAAAAAGGCCATCTCCAATTACTCCAGCCTCGAAATACCCCGCCCCCGCCTAACTGCGATATGTCCAAGCGATGTACTTACCACCAAGCCCCCGGCCATAACACTGATGATTGCATGCGCCTCCGCCACGACATCCAAGACCTCATCGACCAGAATATCATCGAGCCGCCACCAAAGCAGCCTCATATCACCCAAAATCCCCTACCAAACCACCAAAATGTCAACCTCATTGAGTCCAGTCCCGTACCCTTCAACCCTGCTACTTATATCACCCCCCTAGGACAACCCTTGCTTTGCATTGACATCCCGGATTCTGAGGGGATTCATCTGATCGGAGGAGAGAATGACGAGTGGCAGCAGCAGCTTGACGACGAGCAGGACTTGTTCTTCCTGGAAGAGCATGACCTAGGGGCGGTAGACCTCAAATGGTATGATCCTAACGACGAGAGTGATGCTTCCATCTGGAATGAGCCAGAAAAGCCATTTGTGGGAACGGATTGTGATTGGTTTAAAAAGGATGGGACTGTAGAAGGGCCTACTCCTGCTGAGATTGATCACCTAACCAGGTCAGGCCGCCATTACCAGCCTCCACAGCCTGCCACCGAAGCCATCGAAAAAGGTCCAGTTAAAGACAAAGGGAAAGGCAAGATGGATGAGGTCATCGAAGAAGACAATGAGCTGATCAAGCAGCTAAAGAAAACCCAAGCGCATCTCTCGATGTGGGATATTATGGTGACATCCTATAAGCACAGGCAAGTCGTGTTAAATGCCTTGGCTGGGATTGAAGTCCCCATCGACGCCGCGCCGGAGGACATGGTAGCTTTCTAGGGTGCACTTACCCCCGACCCCATCATTACATTCTCCGACGAGGACCTGCCGCCAGAGGGATCCGCGCATAACAAGGCGTTATACATTACCGTGGGATGTAAGGAGCAACAGGTGCCGTTTTGTCTAGTCGATACAGGTTCTGCTTTGAATGTTTGTGCCTTAAGAACTGCCACTGCTTTGGGGGTCAGTATCCTCGATATTACGCCATCTGTGCAATCCGTGAGAGCCTATGACAACACTAGAAGAAATGTGATGGGAACTGTTTCTCTCCAAATCCGGGTAGGATCTTTGGTGAGCACCGAGATTTTTCAAGTCATGGACATACCTGCCTCGTTCAATCTGCTGATTGGGAGACCCTGGCTTCACGCCAACAAAGCTGTATCATCCACTGTGCATCAAATGATCAAGTACATTCATGAGAGGGAGGTAAAGGTCATCCTCGGTAATAGTTGGGGAAGTGAGGCCTTCCCGAATTACGCTCCCATTTTTGAAGTCCAAATACCTGAACTGGAAGAAGGAGAAATCGGAGGATTCTTCATGGAAGAAGTTCATGTGATCGAAGACGAAGACCGATTCCCTGAGGTCCACTCCGCAGTCGTCAACATTGTCCGTAAGATGAACTACTTCCCCGGAATGGGGTTGGGTCGGCGCCAGCAAGGAATTCGGGAATTCCCGCAGATCAAAGGACAACAAGGCACTTTCGGGTTGGGGTACAAGCCCACTGATGAGGACGTCGAGCTACAAAGGCCATGGAAGAAGAGGGTGAAGGGTCTCCCGCCATACCGCAAGACTTTAAATGGACAATTCGTCAAGGAAGGGGATGATTTCCCTTACTTCGGGTTCCCTGAACCATGGATCCATCGAACCACCGGGAGAAGGCACCCTGGGCTTGAAATCTTCGCTGACTGCGAGAGGCCCCCATATCAAGACCCGTTCTACCCCGAAGAAGTTGGAAAGACCCCAGAGGAAGACTGGTTAAAATACCTTGACACTGAGGCGATCAAGAAGATGTGGGAAGAATCCGCTGAAGAGGAAGAGAAGAAGAGGGCCAAGAGCCAAGATGATCAGATCAAGCCTGCTGAGGAGGGTCTGAGCAACCAGGCTGTAGAGTCATCTATCTGTGTCTCCCAATCCCCTAATCCCCCGGAGTCTGTACTACCAATTATCGAGTCTGTACCAGAGTCGGCTGCTGTAAGCCCACCACTATCCAATGTAATCACTTCACCTGTCATGAATGAAATGAAAGACGATTCTGCTTACTCCTCTATGTCTAACACTTGTGAATGCACAGATCCCTCCGAGGATATCTCAATTGAATTTAAGCAACTAATCGAAAAACTGCCAGCTTATGAAATAATCGAAGATACTTTATCAGTTAACCTAGGTGAAACAGATAATCCACAAATTGTGCAAATTGGCTCAACTCTTAATAAAGAAGAAAAGGAAAAATTAACCCTCTTGCTAAAAGAATTCAAAGATGTTTTTGCTTGGTCTTACGAAGACATGCCTGGGGTCGATCCCGACATCGTCCAACATCATATTCCTCTCCTCCCCAATTCTAAACCTGTCAAGCAGAAACTGAGGCGCATGAGACCGGAATGGGCACTCAAGGTTAACGAAGAGGTGGAGAAGCAGTTCAAGGCAGGGTTCATCATTGTCACCGAATACCCAGAATGGGTTGCCAATATCGTACCAGTCCCGAAGAAGGATGGGAAGGTCCGCGTGTGCGTCGACTTCCGTGATCTAAACAAAGCCAGTCCCAAGGATGACTTTCCACTTCCCCACATTGACGTCTTGGTAGATAACACCGTGGGACATGAGCTACTTTCATTCATGGATGGTTTCTCAGGATATAATCAGATTCTAATGGCACCAGAAGATCGGGAGAAGACGACATTCACCACCCCTTGGGGAACCTACTGTTATAGAGTAATGCCCTTCGGACTCAAGAACGCGGGGGCGACTTACCAAAGAGCTGCCACCACTCTGCTGCATGATATGATTCACAAGGAGGTAGAAGTGTACGTAGATGACATGATTGTGAAATCCAAGGACAGAGAAGGACACCTGGTAGCGCTGGAAAAGTTCTTCGAAAGGTTGCGCAAATACAAGATGAGGTTGAATCCAAAGAAATGCACTTTCGGTGTGACTTCCGGTAAACTCCTGGGTTTTCTCATCACACAAAGGGGGATAGAGGTAGATCCCTCCAAGATCAAGGCAGTCCTGGAAATGACACCACCACGGAATGAAAAAGAAGTAAGGGGGTTCCTCGGAAGAATCCAATTCATCAGCCGTTTCATCTCCAAGCTCACAACCACGTGCGATCCTCTGTTCCGATTGTTGAGAAAAGGGGAGAAGTTCCAATGGGATGACCAATGCCAAGCCGCTTTCGACAAAATAAAAGCCTACCTTCAGAACCCGCCTGTCCTTTCGCCACCCATTCCTCATAAACCCTTATTCCTTTACCTGTCTGTCTCCGAAAATGCCATGGGTTGCATGCTAGCCCAAGAAGGAGAAGAAAGCCACTCCGAAAAAGCCATATATTACCTCAGCAAGAGGATGACTGGGTATGAGCTCAACTATTCTACCCTCGAAAAAACGTGTTGGGCCTTGGTTTGGTGTACTCGCCGACTGAGGCACTACATGCTGGCCTTTCCGGTTGTGCTCATATCCCGCATGGATCCTCTAAAATACCTTCTCGAAAAACCCGCCCTGACCGGTCGCATATCCCGTTGGTTACTTCTATTATCCGAATTCGATATCAAGTATGTTACGAGCAAGTCAGTAAAAGGGAGAACCGTAGCTGAGCATCTCGCAGAACATGCCGTTGACTCCGAAGAAAGTGGGGACTTTCCGTTTCCAGACGAGAGCATCATGGGAATCAAGGAAGAACAGTGGAAGTTGTACTTCGATGGAGCAGCCAACATGAAGGGATACGGAGTAGGGATGATCCTAGTATCGCCGAGTGGGGACCACACTCCGTTGGCAGTCAAGCTCAATTATAACTCCACCAACAACACCGCTGAGTATGAAGCATGCATTCTGGGAATGGAAGCAGCCTTAGAACTGAAAGTTCAGAAGTTGGATGTCTTCGGGGATTCAAACCTCATCATATCACAAGCCAGAGGAGAATGGAAAATAAAAGAAGAAAGGTTGAAGCCCTATCATGATCGTCTCGACCAACTCAAAAGGCAGTTCAAAAATATCACATTCCTCTACTTGCCCAGGGAAGAGAACCAACTGGCAGATTCCTTGGCCACTCTAGCATCGATGATCAAAATTCCTGTGGGAGTCAGGATGATGCCCTTGGTAATTAAGCAGAGGTACGAGCCTTCGTTCAGCATGATCGCCACAATCGAAGAAGAAGAGAATTAAACACCGTGGTACCAGGACATCTGGAACTTCATAGAAAAGAGGATGTATCCCCAAGAATCCACCGAGAGAGACAAAAGGGCAATTCGAAGATTCGCAGCGCAATTCATCATTTGCAGCGGGAAACTGCTGAAGAAAGGATACAACGGTCACAACCTGACTTGCTTGTTTGGGAAGAGCTCCAGAAGAATGATGGAAGAAATACACGAAGGGGTATGCGGCCCACACATGAACGGCCACATGCTGGCCAAGAAAATCGTGAGACAAGGATACTACTGGACAACATTGGAAAAAGATTGTTGCGAATACGTGAGAAAGTGTCACAAGTTCCAGATTCATGCAAACATGATGCACGTGCCGCCATCTCTTCTATACAGCATGACCTCGCCTTGGCCATTCTCCACCTGGGGAATCGATATTATTGGAGAAATCATTCTGAAAGCCTCAAATGGAAATCGGTATATTCTGGTGGCCATAGACTACTTCACAAAATGGGTAGAAGCTGCATCTTACACCAAGTTGGGGGCCAAGGAAGTGGCCAAATTCATCAAGAGAAATCTCATCTGCCGTTATGGAGTTCCTCATGAGATTATTTCGGATAACGGAAGTCATTTCAAGGCAGAAGTCAGGGACCTGTTCGAGGAATACAAAATCACCTATCACAAGTCATCGCCATACCGACCACAGACCAATGGGGCAGTCGAAGCTGCGAATAAGAATGTCAAGGCCATACTGCAAAAATCAGCGGATACCTACAAAGACTGGCATGAAAAGCTACCATTTGCACTTTGGGGATACAGAACATCGATAAGAACGTCCACAGGAGCGACTCCTTACTCACTAGTGTATGGGATGGAAGCGGTACTGCCGGTGGAGATAGAATTACCATCCCTACGCGTGATGGCAGAATGTGAAATTTCTGAATCAGATTGGTTGAGAGAAAGGTATGAAGAATTGGCCCTCATAGATGAAAAGCATCTGGCGGCAGTCGACCATGTCCGAATCTATCAGAAGAGGATAGCCCGTGCCTTCAACAAAAGGGTTCGCCCAAGGAAGATTGTCAAGGGCGACCTTGTCCTTAAGGAGTTGCGAGCTCCGATCTTTGATCCCCGTGGGAAGTTTAAGCCAAAATGGGTCGGCCCTTATATCGTCAAGACTGTTCTTTCCGGAGGAGCAACTTATCTCATGGACCTCGATGGTGTCGAATTCAAAGAACCGATCAACATGGATCGCCTCAAAAAGTACTATGCTTGACTATCCAATAACCGTTCCTTTCAAGCCTTCCTTGAACTACGCTCGACCTGATTCCCACTCGGGGATACGTAGGCAACCACATCGGTTCGGTCGCTCCACCAACAAAAATAACCTTTCCTTTCAAAACCTTGGCCCGAACTACGTTGGACCTGATCCCCGCTCGGGGGTACGTAGGCAGACTTTCAAAAAGAAAAAGAAGGGTGGCTCGCTAGGTCGAAAATCCGAAAGGACGCCTAGGCAAAAATTAGAGCTAAATCCAAAGTGAGCAATAACAAAAGAGAGAAAATAGCTCGCTAGGTCACCTCCTTGGTGCCTAGGCAAAAATTATGAGCACGTGAGAAAATAAAGTCGCGGTCCTTACCATAACCCAAAAAACCACCCTCCACACTAGGGGCAAACTTCGGCCACTCGCCTCGTTTGCCTGAACCTCTTCTAAACTAGGGGCAAACGTCGGTCATCTACCTCGTTTGCCTCACAACCATATATATCCCAAACTAGGGGTAAACTTCGGCTACCCGCCTCGTTTGCCTCTAACAACCCCAGCATGCTCAAGCAAGTACCAAAAGCAACAACTAATTGAAATCTCAAGTTACAACATGTTTTCAGAAAGCTAAAATGCATAAAATGAGATTCCCAAAATAACCAAGGTTCACCGATAGACAAACTTTGAATATTACATAAGCAGGAATAATCAAAGAAATAAAAGTCTTTCAAAAAGCAACCACATGTTCAAAGACACTTGGAGGAATGAGCAAAATCAGTCAGGACTAGTTTCGTCTTAGTGTCTTTTATTTCTTCGAAGGTCTTTAGAAGTAGGCCTTTACTCGGTCAGTCCAACCATCAATAAAAGCAGCAATAGTGGTAGCTCTGATCCTGGAAGCAAAGACCCTCTCAGTAAACCCCCGGGGAACCTCCTGAACCTGTCCATACTGTCGGGCCAAGCGGCGAGGATGATAGAAAGAAGTCTCTCTCAGACCCATCAACCACACTCTCTGGTGACCCCTGAGGCTCGTGGTAATAGCATAGAGGCCCCAACGCCTCACGATCCAGCAAATGTCAGCCTCAGATAAGGTGCTCATCATGCCCACCCAATCGGCAAAGGTATAGTGAGAATGAAGCACGGCTCGACGAAAGTAAATCGGTGGTATACGGCCCGTCCACAGCTGAAGGCGCTCGTAAAGCCAAGCCTGTAACACCAAAGGCGCCCCAGAAAGAAGAGGAGTCCCATGGTTGAAGGCATTATCCAAACCGTTCAGAGTTTCAGCTAGAACCATGGCCATGGGATTCCTGCTAAGTTTCAGCCCGAGGCACACATGCACCAAGTCAACGGAAGTGCTCGAGAACAGGAAGTGCGAAGTCATGCACAATATCAAAGCGGCCCCACGGGAAGCATCATACATGCTGGGATTCCCAGGACTGGCATACCGGGCAATAATAGAAGCAATGTTGAGAACCTCACCTTGAATCAGCCGGCGGGAAATAGTGACAGAGCAATTCAGGTATTCAGCCAAGGCTCGCGTAGGGCTGAGGGTATCAACGGAAGGAAGAATCAAGTCCGAGTCAGAATCATAGCCGAGAATAGCGCAGAACTCCTCAAGCATGGGGCATATTTCCAGGCCGTTGAAGTTGAAGACATGGTTCACTGGGTCCCAGTAAGCAATGGCAGCACGCAAGAACTCCGTATTCAGGGTCATCTGGCGAAGAGAAAACAGCTCGGTCAAGCCATAGCTGAAGAGGTTGATCCGCTCCACGCCATCCGTAATGTTCAGCCAAGCTGTGAGATGAGCAGGATCATACAAAGCCATATTTTCTGTCACGGCTCTGGCAAAATTCAAAATTTCGGCAGCACCTCCCCGTTTCACGGACTATCCCACCTGCAAGGCAAAAGCACTCACTATCACAAAACTGCCCATCGCAGTAACATCCAGCAATCACAATGCACATATATCAACAAGCACACAACTGCGCCTCTAAACCGGAAGATATCCGGCCTCGGAGGCAAAACATCATAATACTCTGTCAAAAGGTCACAAATTGTGCTACACATCGTCCTACACTGTCCTAATAATCATATCCTCAGTACAACCCAATCGAAAACAGGAAAAGAAAATAAAATAATAATTCCCGCTTGGGAAGCCTCAGTCCTCCTCTTCTTCGTCCTCCGTCGGACCACCCGGAGTGTACGTCGGCGACGGCCTCCTCCTACCGCCTCTACATCTTGGACCAGTCCTCGATGAGCCAGCCCCGCCTCCACGATACTGCACACACAAATAAAAATGAGGGCAATCAGTAAGGGAACAACAAAAAGTACAAAAACAGAGTCGAGTCAGAGACTTACCAAGGACGCCATCTGATTGGCGGCAAATTGCCGCATACCATCCATCTGTCAAAATAAAAATCCAGGGTTAGAACCTTGTAACTTTAAGAAAGTGCAAAATTAGAGACATACCCGGTGGTCTCGTGTAAGGACCAGGGACCGTAGGCTAGCTGCCAAGGCGTGACCCTCCTCAGCGTAACTCCAAGGAACATTGAGGACGCCCGCTGGCTGAGTAGGGTACCCACATGTGACTCGCGGCACCTCCATCATTTGGGGGGTGCCATCAGCACCTAGAACATTGACAGTCCAATCCCAAGGAGGAATAGGGTCGGGAGCCTGAGGAGCCTGTCTCCTGTACATCTCACGAAGCTAAAGGCACAGAATAAGTTAGGAAAAGATAAATCAAAAACATGGACAATGAATATAAACAAAAAAATACAAAAAGAACTCACCTCCAGGAGTGGGAAGTTAGGCATCAGGAAACGGCCACGGTAAGCCTCATAACTGGTCTCAGACAGAAAATGGTCCCAAACATCGGTGCCAGCTAAAGCCGCCAGCAGAGCATCTCCAGAAAGGTCACTAGCATCCATCACAGGAGGATCATGAGGGACGTGATACTGGGAACCACCAACCACCTGCCGAGATACCCGCTCACCAAGAAACCACTGCCTGCACTCAGTACTCTCCAGCAGAAGGCGGCAAGAGGTAAGAGATTTAACCGCTTGTATCTCCTCAGTAGCGGCATAAGCGACGCCCTCCCAAGGCGTCCAATCAACACTAGAGGCTGTCAATCCAGTTAAGAAGTTTTGAAGCAAAACAATCCGATGGGCCCCGCTCTTCACCCCAACAACATCCCTCCGCCATCTCAAGCCTCGTGGGAATAGAGGCACAGGAGCCATACCATCCTCATCCTCGCCTGACTCGTCCGCTGGGGAGGGAGCCAACATCTTCAAGTATTCAAAACTCCAAAGCTGCACAGATGAAGGAGAAATTAGAACAAGTATGGAAATCAAAGAGATGGAAAATAAAAGAAGAAGCAGTGCATACCTCCCAAGCTCGCCAGAATCCCCCAGTAGATTTAACATCACCCCGAGAGACCTCCCCCATATGTTTGTAGAGATGAGCCAGGGCAGCACCGCCCCAGTTGTAGGAGGGGATCTCATCAATGGTCGCCAGGCAAGAAAGGAGCCTCAAGCTCACCCGGTCGTTCCTTGTCGCAAAGATGGAGCACCCGAGGACATACAGAAGGTAAACCCTCAAAAGCTGGGAATTGTTCAGATTGTGATTACCTCTACCATAGGCCCGGTAAAGCCAGCCGCAGGGGAACCAATGCCTCTCCAAGTTGGGGGGAACAGCCCCAATCAGCATCTCCACCGCCTCCGGGTCAATCTCATAAAAATAGTCCAGAACCAGGCGCTTCCCGCCGACCCTCAAGCCCGTGATCATGGAGAAATCAAAAGGCGTCATAGTCATCTCTCCAAACGGCAGGTGGAAAGTATTGGTAGTGTCCCACCACCTCTCGGCCAGTGCATAGAAGTGAGCCAGATCGTTGCTGCTTTTCGAAACCAAGCGGACGAAGCCTCCGAACCCGGCATCATCAACCATCCTCTTAACAGTGGGCGAAAGCTGGGTATACCATAAGAAAGCATGGGCGAGGCTACCATGGCCTTTTAAGGCCACTTCCGGCACCTGCACACAACAAAGGCGACAAAAGATGCACAAAATCACTATTCACAACCCGAGAGCAAAAATTCACAAAATCAACATTTGAGCACAAGTCGAGCTTCTAACGGTCTCTAAGTGCACACTACGGCTCACAAAACTAGCATATTACATAAAAGTGGTCCCAAAATGTCGAAAGTTTCACATACCAAGCTTGCTAGAGCCGCGGCCGAAAGATGGTGTTGGGGGTCTCGCAAAATCACGTCCGGGGTGTGCACCTCGGCCTTCATCCGTCCCTTGGCCTTCTTAGACGGCCTCCTTGAGCTCGAAGCCATGGATCTACAAGAAAAATGGAAGTCACATTTAAACTTTCTTCTTGAAAAATTGGGCAAACCAAAACACCAATCAAAAATCCAACTACGAGGAAAGATTACTCACCTAAGCACGCACAAGCTGCGTTTTGGTGAATTTTGGCGTCAAAAACACCTCGAAATGGCCAAGAATGAGCTTGGGGAGCTCAAAAACCCGAGATATAAGAAGATGAAGTCCGGCCACCCAGTGCCGCCGCGGCACTGGCCAACTGCCGCCGCGGCAGTGGCCCAGTGCCGCCGCGGCACTGCTCCCCGTGGGCCCCGCGTTGCTCCGTTTCGCCCCGTTTTGGCCTTTTTCGGCCCGTTTTTGGCCCCGATCAGCCCCGATGGCCCGTTCCAGTCAAGATCTATGAGGTTTTACCCCAAGCAGACTAAAAGTTGTCAGAACTACCTCCAGCAGGCAAAAACTGGGAAAAATCGGCTCCCGAAGACCCGAATCGGTCGTTTCAGGACAATCGTCGCGAATTCCGATAAATCTGGTAACTGATCCTGGTTTTCAGTTATTGCACCGAAGAAAGAAAAGAGATTCCCCGTGAACCCTGCATCATCCTCCGAGGACAAAAGCAGACAGATACCAGCTCCCAGAGGCCCTGACAGGCTCTCTTGGATTGAGCACCAAAAGAGATTCCCCGTGAACCCTGCATCATCCTCCGAGGACAAAAGCAGACAGATACCAGCTCCCAGAGGCCCTGACAGGCTCTCTTGGATTGAGCACCAAAAGAGATTCCCCGTGAACCCTGCATCATCCTCCGAGGACAAAAGCAGACAGATACCAGCTCCCAGAGGCCCTGACAGGCTCTCTTGGATTGAGCACCAAAAGAGATTCCCCGTGAACCCTGCATCATCCTCCGAGGACAAAAGCAGACAGATACCAGCTCCCAGAGGCCCTGACAGGCTCTCTTGGATTGAGCACCAAAAGAGATTCCCCGTGAACCCTGCATCATCCTCCGAGGACAAAAGCAGACAGATACCAGAGACCCCGGCAGGCCCGAAAGATTCGATCAAAAGGAGCAGTTGAAAAGAGATCCTAGAAAGTATTGCTTCATCCCCAGCAGATTCTGATTAATCCTCAGCGGGTTTATACACCGTCAGTAGTCCATTTTCGACTCGTCAGCGTCGGTCCATCGCTCTCATCACACCATTAGGGCCTCCATGTTCATCATAGGACATCCCAGGATGTCACGTTCGTCCCATGGCTTCCATGTCAGTCTCTTAATTTCCGGAGCCCCTGTGTCCGTCAGTTATTTGCCAAAAGACATCTTCGGTCATAGTCCCCTGAGACCCCACATCCAGTTACATTCGCTCGCAAAGCACACTTCCAGAAGTTTGCCCCTAAAACCCGAGTCTTCTAAACTTCAATGCCCTTATCTGAGTCACCCACCACGTCACAATCACAAACACTAGCACAACACTAGCCCACTCGGAGTGGCACACCCCTTGGCACCTGCTCATCCTAGGATCAGAAAACTAGGCATGATAGGACTCATCTATGAGATCATATCACATCCACACACAGCATATCATCCTCATATGGCATAGCATCCGCCTGATTGTTGTGTATGTGCATATGTAATTTATCCCTTTCGTGTCCCGAACTACGTCCTGGTCTGATTCCCCTTGGGATACGTAGGCAGCTCACGCGGAGCACGACCAGCATCATCCTTGCATCTTTTGCAACGCTTTTTATCCTAAATCTATAGCCTCCAAAAGACCTGTCTCTTCAAAACTTTGGCACTCACTTGCGACATGCGTTGCCTCGCAAGTTCCTGCCAAAGAGGGGCAAACTGTAGACACCCCATTTTGTCGGCTATCAGATTTAGGAGACCCGTAGCTTGGTGGTTCACAATGATCGTAAAAGACTCAAAAGGACTCTCGGAAGTCAGCTCTATCTCTCAGAATGCTCAGAATGACCAAAATGCCCTTGAAAGTCCGAAAACTCCCAGATTTGGTCCCAAAGTTCTGAAAACATGCCTACGTCGTAAGAAAAGTGATAAAATGAGTTTTTAAAATAAAACCGGAAGAAATCGTCAGCTCCCAGAGACCCCCGGAAGTCCCGGAAGTTCCCCGAAAGTCCCCGTTGACCGGTTTGACCAAGGTTTGACCAAGGTTTGACCAGGTTTGACCAAGGTTTGACCAGAGTTTGACCAAGTTTGACCAAAACTGTCTGAATTCACCAGAACCATTCTAAATCATGAGAAACGTATTAAAACAAGTTCCAAAAGAAAATCGAGCGAAAACATCAGCTCCTGGGAGCTCCCAGAGGTTCCCAGAACTTCCCGGGAATCCCAGGTTTGACCGGTTTGACCAAGATTTGACTTTGGAATCGGGGCACCGAAACAATTTTCAAATATTTTTCATGGATACTAGAGGTCAATAGCTTTCCAACAGTATATCGCACATAATTTCTGGATTTAAAACGAATTTATTATAAATTTCCAAAGGCGAAAAAGGCGACCAAATCGGCTTTTATCGCGAATACCGCAAAACTTTTCGAAGTGACCTATCCCCGAACTATTTTTTACGTAAAGTAGACTCCATTACCTTTCTAACGGTATATCACAACCTCAATTTGGAGTTTGTATGTATTTTCTGTGAATTTCGGACGAAATAGGGCCTTTTCGTGAATACCGGAACTTCGGGGGGCCTAAACAGCATTATCCAGACGAAGGGAGGAGCAGTGCCGCCGCGGCACTGGCCCACTGCCGCCGCGGCAGTGGTCCAGTGCCGCCGCGGCACTCACCTCCAGAACAGTAAGTTTTTGTAAATATTCTTGTGGTCCCATTTTGATTAATTAAAATCCAAAACGACGTGGTTTCATGATTTCAGATGTTTGGGACCAATGGGAGTACTTTCTAAATCCCAAAAACACCCCAAGTTGGCCTATATAAACACCCCATTACTCCTCATTTGAGGGGGAGTCAAATGTAAGTTTTGAGAAAGTTTGGGAGAGAAAGTTGTAGAGATAAAGTTAGAGTAGAGAGAAAAGAAGCATTCTTCTTTGATTTTCAAAACAAAAGTGAGTTCTAACTTTGTTTTTTTACTTCATTACTTCCATTTATTTCAACATTCAATACTCCCAACCACCATTTTAGTAAGCATTCAAGAGAGTGGAAGCTTCTTTCATGTCTAGTGTCAATACATATGAGTGAAACACCAACCTACAAGTTCATGCTTCATGAATATCATCTATTGATCATCATCTATTTGCTTGTTTATTTATTGTTTATCTCTTCTTACCCCATTTCTTTTTGTTTTCTTTTATTTACTTATTAGTTCATCATCATCTAAGTGATGACATGAAGTTTGGGGTGAGTGAATCCTTATGGATAGTAGCTCTTGACCTCAAAAACATGTTTGATAGATGATGATCATAACCTCAATACTTCCAAGGTATCCTTGGAATGTATTGAAGTTATGTTAAAAAATAGAATAAATCTCTCCAACAATCTTGGAGATTCTTAATGATGAGTTTGGTGTTATTATTCTAAGTGGTCATAATCCTTATTGAGTGTTGGAAATATGTTTTCAAAACATCTATTTCAAAACCCCCTCTCAATCCCTCTCATTTGATTTCAAGAAATAAAACTTTGTTTTCTTCAATATCTCTAAAACAATGACCCAAAACAGTGAGCTGTTCAGATTCAGAGATTTGTTTTGAATTAAATACTCAAGTTATGATGATGAAACCACTTGGAAAACCTTCCTAATACATCATAGTTTGTCCCTAATTTTTTCCATCAATTATAGAAATATGAGAGTATTTGTTTTGGATGTGAGAAGTTCACATTCATAATCTGCCTCTGTTCTCACAGAATGTTCATCCAACTTCTTGCACTTATTCTGGACATTTTCATCACTGTACATATACCTTTTCTATTTTTTTTATAAAACTTGGGTGTCTTAGGAAACTTTTGGTATATAATGGGTCATCATAAACCTTTTCTTTGATTTATGAAAAATCATACAAAATCAGTCAACGGTACAGCTTTTGTTTCTGAGTCATGTGTACATTCTGATTTGTTTCTTTTAATCTGTGATATTTATTGATGTTTGGCTTTTTGGGTTGTTTTCTAGACACAATAAGAATGATCTCAGATTTTTCTCACATTTTTCTAGGCACGTTTGACCTCCCATTATAATGTTGCAAAGTGCCATATGCAGTCTGTCCACTATTCACAGCAAGCACATTTCAACTTTTATTCTTTGATTTGATGCTCATATGCATTCCAAATTAGCTCACATCTTAGGAAGTAGTTCATACTACATTTGTATATATCCCATGTTTGATTTAATCCATTCATTCATGCACATTTTAGACTTCTAAGTCATTTTAGAAATCCATGAACACAAAACACACTACAACCTTTGCACATTTTTAGGTTCATACAATACATTCATGCAAGATTTGGGGTTTTTGTAACTCTTAATCCAAGAAGATTATAAGAAATGAACTTGATCACACGTTCATGCTTCCCCTCGATCTAATCATCCTTTCTCATCCGTCCCGGGGATTGAGAGATCTTCTTTTCTCAAAAAATAACATGCATCATTCTAGTTTGCTAAGCATATTTTGATTTCTTTAATTATTTGCTTCAAGAACAATTTATGTCCCCTTTAGATTAGGAAAACTTGATTAATTGATATATGATTAGACGATTTTTCCTAGGTTTATTTGTGTGATTTTCACTTTACATTGTATGATATTTGACTTAGATTTTATGAATGATATCTTACCTTTTGATTTTCAATTTCAAGATTCTTATGTGATGTAATATACTATCATAGTATTAATTGCCGAACCAAACCTAGTATAAGATGATTATTTGGATGCTAATTGAGGCCCGTCGAAAGACGGGGCGAGTAGAGGGTGTTTTAGTCGCGACAAAGGCTCCTTCCTCTCTCGTACCAAAACCCCGAACCAAGTTCTTTGGTTATGAAGGACCGGTGCCCTTATCCGCTTGGGTGAGTCAAAATTAGGTTTCTTGGTTCCTTAAAGACCAAGTGGCGACTCTGTATCTGTTTTCAACAGACCTTTCCTTTTCTTTCCTTGATTCAAATCAATTTCAAAACAATCTCAAACGAGAGAGAAGTGGTCCACTTCCGCGTGTCCACAGCAGTACACCTTATAATATAAACATAAACATCATATAATTCTAATTCTGATAAACCTCGTACTCACCATTATTATATCCAGATATCACTATTATACATGGTACAAATACCCATTAAGAACAACTCAGGTATATCACAACTAGCTCATAACATATAATAACATATAAACTACATTCTACTCTTATCCAATCGATTGGACAAAATGTCAATTCGATTGGAAACAATGTCAATTCGATTGGAAACAATTCCAATCGATTGGGAAAAATATCAATCGATTGACATACCAATCGATTGGAAACTATGTCAATCGATTAGGAAACTATCCAATCGATTGGATCCAATGGCAATCGATTGGACTTTGTCTTCTTCATCAGCAATTGTTGGTTTTATATAAAAACATTAGGGTTCTTCTCTCTTATCCATGCATGTTATTAAACACATACAACATCTCAAAAACAATCCCTTGAGTGACTTAATAAAACTCACCTCTCTTTGGCATCCCGGTGACGGCATCCCGAGCTCAGCGGCGGCGGCTATGGTGAGTTATCTCTCCCTCTTTTTCTTTGCTCTCTCTCTGCCTGTCTCTTCTCTCTCTCTGGTCTCCTTTTCTCCTTCTCCTTCTTCTTGTAACCCGAGAGTGTGTGTGTGTGTATATATATAATGTATATGTGTATATATAAGAGTATATAACTCTCTCTCTTTCTCTCTCTAACACACACATAAGCAAACCTATATGAATATAAAGGGAGGGGTATATATAGGGAGGGGGAAAATAATCAACCACATAAAACAAACAAGGTGGCCAAGTCCAGCTACTCTCAATCGATTAGTACCAGGTGCCAATCGATTGGTATGTGCCACATCATGGATTAAAGTCGGCAGCAAGGCAATCGATTAGGTTAGCAATCGATTGGGATGAAGGCAATCGATTGGACTCTCAAAAGTGGCGATCGATTAGTATAAGGTCAATTGATTGGGATGCAAACTTACCCAAAGGCTAGGAAAAGTAATAGGGATATATATACCTGAAAATACGGGGTATTACACTTTATAAATTTGTGAGGCAAGGGAGACGTGATTTGTGGGATTTTAGATGACAGTTACCTTATTATGTGTGTGTATATATATATTTCTATAAAGAATATTATGGGCGTATTTTGGTCCTCAAAATAAATGAGGGACTAAACCCTAACTTGACTTATAGGATGGATCGATTTCTAATAAAAGTGTCCAAATTGAACTAAATGTAAGTAACCCTTTTTAAAATGCATAAAACATTGCAAAACTCATTCTTTTTGTGTGACCAGGTAATGCGCGCTAGAGTTTGAAAATTTCCAATTTATATGATAAAGTGAAGTAACAATAATGCGATGGCTCACTAATTTGAATATTGAATTTAATTTTCACTTGCTTTAATACTAATTATATATATTATAAGTGAAATAAGATGCTTGACATGTGGTAGTTCTGTGATTTTTCTCTTTTTATTTTATAATTTCTTAACATGTATATATCTATATATGTATGTATGTATGTATGTATAATCTCCCCCTCAGTTTCCTTATCTCTCTCTCTCTCTCTCTCTCTCTCTCTCTCTCTCTCTCCTTTTTCCATGTCTACGTGTATATATATAAGATATGTATGACCTCTCTCTCTTTCCATATCTCTCTCCCCCCTCTCTTATTTTCTCTCTCTCTCTCTCTCTCTCTCTCTCCATTTTCATGTTTCCCTGGCCAGGGCAAAGTCCACCAAGGCCAATGCCTAGGACCCCCAAATTCATTTAAAATTTTGGGGCCCCCAAATGTGTGAAAATATTCAACTAGTGGTAATAAAGCCCAATATCTCAGCCCAATTGAAAAAAGCACCTAAACCAAAATATACTATTTTTCCATCCCCCAAACTGACCCTACCCAATCCTCAAGACAATCTAACTAAACTACTAAGGGATAATTATGTTTCAGTCTACTTTTTGTATAAAATTTAAAATTCAGTTTATTAGTTTTTTAAAATTTAAAAATATCAATAATTTTTTTTGTAAAAATAACAAGTCATCTAATTTACATAATGTTATGGAACAAATCTTTATACGGTTGGGAGCAACTCTTTGAAATGTTGGGATCAACTCTTTAGAATGTAGGGAGCAACCCGTTTCAAAGTCGGATCTAACTCTTCAGAAGGTTGGAAAGCTTTGGTGAAAGTTTACAAAAACATAAAGTAGGCTAAAACACAAAACAACTATTTGAAAGTTGATGTTTTTTCAATTGTATTGATGACTTTTATTTTTTAATTATTGTTGATAATTTTTTAATTTAAAAAAACAATAGACCGAATTTTTAATTTCACAAAAAAGTTCATTGAAATGTAAATCCGAAATAATAAACTCTTCTCTCATTCATGAACATAAAATTCTAAATCCCCAAAATTCCATTTATTTCCCTCCATAAAATTTCAAACTTGCCCTAGAAACTTCAAACTGGACCTGCAACTTCTGATCGACAATGACGTCTGCGAATGTGACAACGACGATTACCGGTGACCGACATCCGACGATAGCTACAGGGTGCTACTCCTACTTCTCCGATAAGTTCTCTCTTGTTTTAACTTTGAAGATCACTCCAATTTTTTTTGGGTTTCATTTTTTGGTTTGTGAATTTTAATATACAATCTGGAATTGTTGAGTTGTGATTTGTGCATTTGTTGTTATTTATGATGTTGGGGCTATTGGATCAAGTTGATTAATGAGATTTAATTACCCATGACATGAGAACCAAGAAAAAAAATATGAAGTTGGGGATATTTAGTATTGGGACTGTTCTATATTGGCTATGGGTTGTTCTAAGACCTAAATCAATTCTATGTAAATTATATTGTCACAACACGCATTTGGATACTAACGGGAGAGATTTATTTTTTGAAAGAAGTTTTACTGATGTGTCAATATCAAGATATAAAAAGTATTCTTTACTTTTCAAAAGATTTGCAGTGTGGAAGTAAAGGTCGAACCCACAGAGATTGATTTACTACAGCGACTTAATTTTAAAACCTAAATTTAGTTAATTAAGAAAACGGATTTTGATTTGAATTTAATTAAACTAATAACAATAAAAATAAATCTAAACTATGAAAGCAATTAAAGTTGTTTAAATGATGTTTAAGGGAACCTAGGATTGCAAATCCACCACTAGCTTCATAATAGGAATATTTATGAATTACTTTAGCTTACTAAGTTGGATGATAATGGGGAATTGTAGCTACAAGCCCAATTCCTCCGACAAGAAGATATTCATGGTTCAGGCACCAACATAATCCATCTTCGGTTAGCACGAATTATCCCACACTAAACTAGGGTTGTGATCTAATCCGTCTAACCTAGGCATGGACTATTCGGATACTTGATAGCACAAATCAATAAAGCACCATCACATGTAAACAATCTACACAAGCACAGCAAGCATAGATCGTTGAGCACATCACAGTCAAAATAGATCTAAGACAAGAATAAATTCTGAAAGCAATATTTTAATCAATAGAAGTACGATTTATTTATAAAAATCCTCTAAACATGTGACTGTCATCCATACATAATAAAACTAAAATAAAAACATAAATAACACCCTATTACTCGTCTAGGGCTTCATTGAAACCCTAGATCTATGATCTAGCCGTCCATGGAAGTGATGGATGGCAAGTAGTTGATGGAGGAGGCCATGGAAATCCTTGGTCTTCTTCTTCTTCTCCTTGCTTCCCTCCCTTCAATGGCTGGAAGTATGTGTGTATAATGTGTATGTATGGGTGTGTATAATAGTTGCCAACCCCATAATTGAGTAAATTTGGAGTTTATATAGAGTTTGTACAAGCTTTGGAAGGCTTCCTAACCCGAAACGAACTGAAACGCATGTAATTTACAGTCTGGACGTCGTTTAGCAGTTTCGTTTGCACAGGAGTCTTCAGTACACTGAAATACGCAACTTTGGTTTTTACCCATATCGCGCGAGCGCGACATTTTGGCCTTCGCGCGCGCGGATCGCGCGAGCGGTTTTGGGATTCTCGCGCGAGCGGATCGCGCGAGCGATTTCTGGTTCTTCGCAGGTGCGGGTCGCCCGCTCGACTTGTCTTTTTCAGCTTCTTTAGCTCTGCTTTTTCACCCTATTTAGCCTGGTTTAGTTAATTTCTTCCAAAACCTGTCAGAAACTAGAAAACAAAGTAAAAATATACAAAAATAGGATAAAATGGTCTAACAAATGCGCGTTAAGGCATATAATTAGGATTAGTTCTCTCCCGATCACACCCCCAAACCTACATTTTGCTAGTCCTCGAGCAAAACTAAAATAAAAACTAACTACTAATAACATACTATTCCATTTTCGCATGGATTGCGATTGCATTTAGCGTATGCAACAAGTCCTTTAAACCCCTAGGTGTCCCTAGTCGGACGAGTGAAGTCTCGTGAGGGTTCTCATCAACAAGTCACCCACAACCATCTTTATTAACTTGTAAATTTAAAACGTTTTATTCAAACGAAAAATAAAAACAATCAATACTCCTTATTATAAAACAATGATTCGAAATAGAATAACGAACATAAAGAAACGTAATGAAACATCCACCTAAGTCATGATAAACAATCACAAGCACATGCATCGTATAAATCAATAGAGTTTCTCATAAAATTGCACGTGTGTTGTGGTAGTCAAATGAACATGCGTATGTCATGAACTTGGAATATAACTCGGATGACCATCTAACTATGTCTTGACTACGAATCTCACAATGTCAATTATACTCTAAAATGAAACACTCAGAAACAGGTGTAATTTTTCTAAAATATGTGAGCAATGGAAATATATTTTCAAAACGAGAATACTCACATATGACTCGAAAAGGACGCATGACACGAAAGAACAATAGTCTCATGGATAGCACGCCAATAATCAAGAGAAATTAATCATTACCATGTTTTAATCCCCCTCCCATCGTTTTCATATCCGAACCATGTTTCCTAAGATCAAATAGGACTTTTCAAAGGTTGTAATGTGGCTCAGGCAATGAAAAATGATAGAACGGATTAATTGGGTAGGTTTAGAATGGCATTGTAAGGCATGTTCGATTTCTTTCATTCTTCTTCTACAAACTTTCATCTTTTCTTTCTCTTCATTCCTTTTCATTCATTTTTTCTTCTTTTCTTTCATTTTTTTTTTCAACCTTCCTCTTCTTTATTTTGTCTCTTTTCCTTTTTCTTTTCTTGCTTCTCAAATGATTATTCATCGAATACCGAGCAACTACCCCAATAGCATCTTATTTTCTTTTTCTCAATCAACACATCGCCTTAATACTACCAAAAGTTGATCACTCTTCCAGTGGTATACTCCAAGTTGATCAAGTTGGAGCTTTTACAGAGGATAATGGTGAATCAAGAAAAAGAGGCATTGTAACGGCTCAAAGGGCGAACTAAGGAAATTTTTTAATTTATCGGTCGGCAGTAAACAAAGAGGGCCTAAAATCATTTCCTAGGGTAATACGGTTCTTCAATACTTACGACGGAAGATTATTTAGCATGGTAACAAATATTTTAACTTGACTATCAACCAAAACAAGAATAATGAGGCTAAACAACGAGTTAATGCGCTATTTCAATGAAATTCGACAAACACAATGTGTATTTATAACCCTCTAAAAAGAAAAAATAGGCTCAAAAGCTCACCGGGTCTAGTCTCCACCTTGTGTTATCTAGAAATCCGAATCATATTATAGTTCACATCAAACATGTATTCAAGCGACTACGTGCAGTGCATGAGTTTATGTGCAAATCTATGATATAAAACTACGATTCAAACAATACATAACTTAAAACGTTACATCATGACTTTAGTAAATGGTTAATCACATATTCTCTTATTTACCATTCTATAACAATTCAAAGTTATTGAACAAGAAGTATCAAATTGATATTGCAAAAACGTCGGTAACATCCGTTTATTTAAACACACTTATTGAAAAATTTTAAAATTTTGCATAAAATAATGTGCATGTATGTGCATACCCCCAAACCTAAACCTTTCATTGTCCCCAATGAAACAATAAAACAAAAGAAAGGAGAGTAGGTAATAAAGGAACGATAATACCTCGATCTCGGCAAACACAGAACAGGTTAACACAAAGGAATATGGCAATAAAGTTCAATGTTACCTGTTACTTCTTGATAAAAGAATATAAACAAACAAAATAATTAAAACAGCTAAAAGAATTATAGCTAAGCTAAACGAAACTAAATAAACTATAAGAAAAAACAAAACTATGAAGTAAGAAAAAACAAAACTATGAAGACAACACGAAAATAAGCTATAAAAGGAAATAAAACATCACCAGAATTATGAAAACAATCAAAGACTCGATCTAAAAGTACCTAAGAAACAATAACAGAAATGGAAAAACTACCTGAGCAGGGATGGGAGACTGATAGAGAAAACCAAAGAAAATATCAGAAAAATGGGGTATCGCGCGATATTTTTTATTTATTTTTTATTTTTTTCCGTTTTTTGGTTAAAATTATGTATATAATATTAAAATAAATTAATTCTGACCCCCAAACCTGTCCAGAAAACTCTAAGACTAACCAAAACGACCAAAAACAAAGAAAACAGACGAAATTATGCTTGGGTTGCCTCCCAAGAAGCGCTAACTTTTACATCTTTAGCTAGACCATTCTAACTCAAGATTCAAGGAGGCCGTAAATCGGACTGTGAACCCTTTAAGATGTCAGGAAGAGCTCGATGGTAAGTAGAAATTACGTCGCTTTGAATTAATTCAATCGACGGTTCATCCTGATTATATTCAATTCGATTTTTCACCTTTCTAGTAAATTCTTAATCAGGGGCCGAGGTATTAGGATTCATCCACTCATCTTCCACTATATTATTCTCCGCACTGTTATTTATCACGTTAGTAAGTTCAATATTCCGTTTAACCTCACTACCCTCCACCCCTAGATAATCATCGTCTTTGGGAGGTTGATCAATAGCGTTAAAAATATTTAATTTTAATTTTATATTCCCGAATGACACTTTCATCACCCCTGTTCTACAATTGACACGTGCGTTGGCCGTGGTTAAGAATGGACGACCAAGAATAACAGGAGTGTATTTTCTAGTATCTAGCACCGGTTCGGTGTCAAGGACCATAAAATCAACGGGATAGAAACATTGATCAACTTTTACTAGTACGTCTTCGACGATTCCTCTAGGTATTTTGACAGAACGATCAGCTAACTGAATAGTAGCGGCCGTGGGCTTAAGTTCACCTAGACCTAATTGTTTATAGACGTGATAAGGTAAGAGGTTAACACTAGCTCCTAAGTCAAGGAGAGCCCTATGAATGACAGTGTCACCTATGACACATGAAATCGTAGGCGTAACTGGATCCTTATATTTCGGAGGAGCGTGTTGGAAAATTGAACTTACTTTTTCCATGAGGAAGACCTTTTTAGGCGTATGACTGCGTATTTTGCATTTTTGTGTACAAAGGTCTTTTAGACATTTAGCATAAGCGGGAATTTGTTTTATAGCATCGAGGAAAGGAATATTTATTTTGACTTGTTTAAACACCTCGAGTATATCTTCCATTTTTGACCCTTTCTTGGGCAAATGTGACGGTCCCTCAACGTTTGGTGGATATGGCATTCTCGGAATATATTTCGTTGGGACCGCTTCTTTATCTTTTTTATTTTTATTCGTTTCCTCACCCATCTTATTCGAGTTATTATTTATAATCTTCTCACTCGTATCCTGAATTTCAACAACTTCCTCTTCTCTAATAGTCGTCCTAGTCGAAACAGCGTTCACGCTCTCACTCGCACTACCCACTGCATATTGCCCCTTAGGTTGCTGAGTAGGTTGACTGGGCAACTTACTCTCAGTTAAGCGGTTTAGCGTATTAGCAATTTACCCTACTTGGGACTCTAGTTTTGCGATGGATTGTGTGTGAGAGTGTACTAACTGAATTACCGACCCAAAATTTTCAAGTGAGGCCAGCACCTTCTCCTCAAATGCATTATTGCGTGGAGGTGGAGGAGGTAGTGGGTATTGACCTTGTTGATATTGGGGTCGGTACATATTAGGAAAATTAGTCGACCTAGGATTATAATTATTTTGTGGGAATTGTTGCATAGAATTAACGTGTTGTTCAACAAATTCCGGATATTGAGATGCAGAAGGACATGCAAAGATATTATGGGACGGTTCAGAACATAATGCACATACTTCTAAAGAGGGTGGATTAGACGTTTTGTTCATTTGCATAAGTCGGTCAAGTTTTCTATTTAATTCTTGTATTTGAACTGATTGACTTGACTCAACTGTCACCTCTCGCTTAGGTTGAAGATGATATCCCTCGAAACGTACCGACACAGCCTGATGCATCGAATTCTCGCTTAGTGTTTCAAAAATCTTCCAAGCCTCGTCGGCGCTCTTGTGTAGGAAAGTTCCAGCACAAACGGCATCGACGGTATTACGGACTGAGGGAATAAGTCCCTCGTAGAAGACCTGAACCAATTGCCACTTAGGAACCTGATGATGTGGACACGAACGTAATAATTCTGTAAATTTTTCCCACGTGTCATAAAGAGTCTCCCCATCTTGCATCACAAAATTAGTTATATCTTTTCTTATCTTATTTGTACGCATAATAGGGAAAAACTTTTGTAAAAATGCGGTGTGTAAGGCTTCCCATGTTTTAATTGTGTTTGGCTCAAGTGATTGAAGCCAATACTTAGCTTTGTCTCTTAACGAAAATGGAAAGAGCCGCAATTTTAATTCATCATCAGTAAGATTTTGAATTTTTAAAGTAGAACATATATCCTGAAAATCTCCTAAGTGTTGGTATGGATCTTCATTTAGACGGCCATGGAATGATGGAAGTAGCGAGATGGTAGACGACTTTATCTCAAAGTGAGATGCTGTCGCCTCAGGTAATTCGATACCGGCTTGTGACTTGTACGTAGTAGGAATAAAATAGTTTATAAGAGGAGGAGGTGGCGGTATATTAAGATTATTCATATTAGCTCCGTTGTTATTTTGGTTGTTTTCGTTATTTTTTCCAATGTCTGCCATTTTAATTGGTTCTATGTTATGAAAGCGTGGTTTCTTTAATCTTGTAAGGGTACTACGAATTTCGGATTCAAATAAAGACGTTGGTTTTGGTGTCAAATCGTCGTCTATTAAAAACCTTCTTCTAGAAGTTAAGTTTGAAGACTTATTAACTCTTAGGGTGCGTTCAAGTTCAGAGTCGAAAGGTTTTAATTCCGGTTTACTTGAGCGCGTACCAAACATAAACTTAAACAAAGGAAAAGAAACTAAAACGACTAACTAAACAAAAGAAACAAATAGCAATCACGCAAATAGGGCAACAGTCACACAACTACTATGATGCATGCAAATTATCCTGTAATGCAATGACCGCGTCAAGCCCAGCGCCCCGGGTTTCCTAGCTAATGCAGTGCAATTAACCCTAAACTAATGCAAATAGTGCGTCACAGCGCCCTGACTTACAGTGGTTTAAAGCGAGTTTCACAAGAAGCAATTTATTTTACTTTATTTATATTTTTATTTGCGTAAGCTCCTGTGATGTAATTAGCTATTCCTCCCGAAAACGTTAGAATTTTGATGACTCGAGAAACTACAAAATAAAAAGAAAATTTAGTAACTCAAAATAAAATGAAAAATAAGAAAAGAAAACCTAGTCTAATATTTACGAATTAACTAAACTAAGATTCTAAAACTAAAGGTAGTAATGCAATCCCCGGCAACGGCGCCAAAAATTGATGTTGTCAATATCAAGATATAAAAAGTATTCTTTACTTTTCAAAAGATTTGCAGTGTGGAAGTAAAGGTCGAACCCACAGAGATTGATTTACTACAGCGACTTAATTTTAAAACCTAAATTTAGTTAATTAAGAAAACGGATTTTGATTTGAATTTAATTAAACTAATAACAATAAAAATAAATCTAAACTATGAAAGCAATTAAAGTTGTTTAAATGATGTTTAAGGGAACCTAGGATTGCAAATCCACCACTAGCTTCATAATAGGAATATTTATGAATTACTTTAGCTTACTAAGTTGGATGATAATGGGGAATTGTAGCTACAAGCCCAATTCCTCCGACAAGAAGATATTCATGGTTCAGGCACCAACATAATCCATCTTCGGTTAGCACGAATTATCCCACACTAAACTAGGGTTGTGATCTAATCCGTCTAACCTAGGCATGGACTATTCGGATACTTGATAGCACAAATCAATAAAGCACCATCACATGTAAACAATCTACACAAGCACAGCAAGCATAGATCGTTGAGCACATCACAGTCAAAATAGATCTAAGACAAGAATAAATTCTGAAAGCAATATTTTAATCAATAGAAGTACGATTTATTTATAAAAATCCTCTAAACATGTGACTGTCATCCATACATAATAAAACTAAAATAAAAACATAAATAACACCCTATTACTCGTCTAGGGCTTCATTGAAACCCTAGATCTATGATCTAGCCGTCCATGGAAGTGATGGATGGCAAGTAGTTGATGGAGGAGGCCATGGAAATCCTTGGTCTTCTTCTTCTTCTCCTTGCTTCCCTCCCTTCAATGGCTGGAAGTATGTGTGTATAATGTGTATGTATGGGTGTGTATAATAGTTGCCAACCCCATAATTGAGTAAATTTGGAGTTTATATAGAGTTTGTACAAGCTTTGGAAGGCTTCCTAACCCGAAACGAACTGAAACGCATGTAATTTACAGTCTGGACGTCGTTTAGCAGTTTCGTTTGCACAGGAGTCTTCAGTACACTGAAATACGCAACTTTGGTTTTTACCCATATCGCGCGAGCGCGACATTTTGGCCTTCGCGCGCGCGGATCGCGCGAGCGGTTTTGGGATTCTCGCGCGAGCGGATCGCGCGAGCGATTTCTGGTTCTTCGCGGGCGCGGGTCGCCCGCGCGACTTGTCTTTTTCAGCTTCTTTAGCTCTGCTTTTTCACCCTGTTTAGCCTGGTTTAGTTAATTTCTTCCAAAACCTGTCAAAAACTAGAAAACAAAGTAAAAATTTACAAAAACAGGATAAAATGGTCTAACAAATGCGCGTTAAGGCAGATAATTAGGTTTAGTTCTCTCCCGATCATTTACCAAAATAAAAAAAAAATTCCATCGAAGTGCTTAGTTAGTTGAAGAAAGCATTTTTGCTCACCCAAAATATAGTACACCACTGCTCACCCAAGCATCCCATTGGCCAATGCAGTGGGACCCAGGATTAAATAATATTGTTTAATCCTGGGTCCCACTGCATTGGCCAATGGGATGCTTAGGTGAGCATTGGTGTACCATATTTGGGTGAGCAAAAGTATTTTCTTATTTGAAAGCAATGAAGTGTTGTTTTCCAAATGTATGGATGTCTTATAGAATATTGTTGACTATACCAGTTACAGTTGAAACTTCTCAAAGTAGAAGTTGATCCAATTCTATCTTTGGTTAACCATGTCACAAGAAAGATTGAATGATTAGCCATGTTATCAATTGAAAATGATATGATACAAAAGCTAGATTATACAAGCTTAATTAGCAATTAATTTTGTGGCTAAAAACATGAGAAGAGAAATGTTTCAGTGATAGATTATAATGTTATGGCTTGTTGTAAAGTGGATTGTTCTAAGCTAATTGTATATGCAAGGTTTATTTTTTTTTTTGAGTCGCATGTTGGTTAATTGCTTTACAACGTCTAATTCGTGGTTACTTTTGTGGTTTGTAATAGTTAGATACCTTATAATAGCTAATTCTTGGTAATAATTTGCACCCAAAATATGTATTTTGTACACATGGCCGGTTGTCTGGAGTATTTGGTCAAAAGTACTTGGCAAATAGGTTCGTGAAAATATAGGGAAGTGATAACCATAATTGGACCCAAAAGATATTAGAAAAATTCAGACTAAGTTACCAACCTCAGTCATATTATGAATGGAAATACATGCAATGTATCACATGTTGTGAAACCATTTTGATTAACTTAGTGGTTGATTTGATAAGTGAGTCAAATAGCCAATTTAATGGGCAGTATCAAGGCACACCAAAGGCTAGGCCTTGAAAACTACACCCCAGGGCTTATTTAATCTACCTAATGGAAGGACGAGCTATATCCTCGATATAAATCTCTTTCGAGATCGTAAGCAAAAGATAATGGGTTTATCTCACGCTGGTTATATCGATAATTTGCTAACTAGGTTTTTCATGGATAATTTGAAGAAAAGTTTGCTACCTTTTAGGCATGGTCTTGTGTTCTCCAAGGAGTAGTGTCCCAAGACATAAGAGGAGAGGAATCGCATGGCAGGAATTCCCTATGCCTCGACAGTGGGAAGTCTCATATATATGATGTTTTTCACTAGACCAGATATCTTCTTTAACGTTGGTATAGTTAGCAGGTATCAGTCGAATCCTAGTCCAGAGTACTGGACAGCCGTCAAGAACATTTTTAAGTACATGAGAAGGACTAAATATTATATGCTTATGTATGGCAGAGATAAGTTGATTCCAATAGGATATACTGACTCGAACTTTATGTTAGATAAAGATTCGAGGAAGTCGACATCTGGACATCTCTTTACCGTAGTAGGTGGTGCTGGTACTTGGAGGAGCATTAATCAGAAATGCATTGCAGACTCAACTACAGAAGCTGAAAATGTGGTTACTCGGGAAGCCGCAAAGGAAGCTATTTGGCTCAAGAAGTTCTTTATGGAAATCGAGGTGGTACTAGTATCATTGTCACCTATTATGCTGTATTACGATAATAGTAGGGCAGTGGCTCAGTCCAAGGAGTCAAGGAACCATGGAAAGGGAAAGCATGTAAAAAGGAAGTATCATCTCATTCGAGACATAGTCCAACGTGGAGATGTGACTATCACCAAGATTGCTACCGCTGACAATGTTGAGGATCCGTTTATAAAGGCTTTTCTACAGAAAGTCTTTGATTATCATCTAGATAGTTTAGGTCTCAAATGTAGAAGGTTACGAGTACAAGTTGGAGTTTGTTGGGATTGCGCCCTCAAACCCGGTCTTTATGGATGTGACATTTCGCATTTTATGTATGGATATCATTTATAAATATAGTTATGTATGATTCATGAGATGTTTGTTTGTAAATCCTTAAGTATTATAGTACGTAATTCGTGTATGTATGAGATATATATAAGTAATAGACGAATTACTATTCTTTGATACTTAGAACTTGTCACAGTGGATGATGATACTGGATATCTCATTCGGAATACACTGTAGCATGATTAACTACCATTGGATGGAGTGATGAATCTCAATCACTAGAGTGTGACTCTTAATTAACATGCTAGTGCTTATGGTGCATTGACGGACCATGAACTTTCCTATTGATATCTAAAACTGTCAACAGTTGATAGGAACTCATGACTTGTATAAAGTACGTGTTCTCAATCTTGAGACAATTATAGACATAGACTTTGGATGTGACTGATTTGATTTACCGATCAATGAGGTCTTCAAGATCAACACTTAGGTATCTTGGGTAAGTCATGTTCATAGGATTGTAAATATATATTGTCAAGATAGAATCTACCCTCTGATAATGAGTAAGCATTCCCTTGACAATGTCACCAAGTTGATTACTAAGAACTGCACTCTTGTTGATAAGTAGTTATCAACATGTTTGGTAATCATGAAAGGTGAATGAAACTCAAGGAATAAAAGATCTAATCATCATTCAGGTTGACAATAATAGTTATCCAGCTACCTGAACATGATTATGAATGCTGACAGTAGAGGGGCATTAGTACTCCATATAAGTCTAGTTATCGCTTCAGATATGTTCTTTTGCGTTGGAGTGCAGTTATCGTTATATAGTGGAGTTAATACTAACTAATCAGCTGATTAATTCATTGATCAAAGAGTTTGATCATAGGAATTAATAACTAGTCTGAGCTAACAATAAAGAACCTAGGAGGTCCCACTCTTAGCTCTGTAAAAATACTTGGAAAGGCAGAAGGAGGTAGTTCAATCGATTGAAACTGTTTCAATCTATTAAAGTTTGGTCATGTTCAATCGATTGAAGTTGTTTGAATCGATTTACATGCAATCGATTGAAAATGTTTCGATTGATCAAACTCAGTTCAATCTTTAAAAACCACTTCACTCGATTGAAATCAAAGGTAGGTTTGAAAACCATTAAATAGGAGAGCTACGTGCAGAGCAAAGTTGAACGTCATTTTACTACTCCAGCTCTCTAGAAAGTATTTTAGGGTTTTCTTAGCCTCCCTCACCTCTCTATTAGGGTTCTCACCAAATCTAGTCTTTTCGGCAAGTGTTTGAGGAGTCATAAGGGTGAAGATTATCTAGAGGAGACTGTAGGACATTATACAAAGAAGTAATATTCAGAATTGGGTTCATGACCTGTAGGTATTGCATACTATCCTTGTCACACCCGTCCAGGAAAAATATTTTCTTTTAAATGCATAAGTGAATTTCTGGAATTATTAATGTGGATTAATAATTAAGATGAGTAGTTGACTGGAGGTCAATGGAAGGTGTCAAGTGAGGACACGAAAAGTTGGGAATTCATAAAGCTTTGAAATCATTGAATGATATTTATGTGATTAAATGTTATTTGATGTATCTGGTTTACGTGAATAGTAATTATGCCCGTGTAGTGTAATTTTTATTAGTTTTGATCTTGATAAAGATCAATTAGAATGTGATATATACAAAAGTATCCCGTGAAAGCAAAAGCTCCACTCCCACCCAACCCGAGCAATACACCAATATCACCAGGGCTCGACCAACAGGTCGAGAACGCCATTTGGGCTCAATTCATCATGGGCATAGCCTATCCACGTCCTATGATGTGTCACGCTCCGAAGTACCAAAAATAGGGAACAATAAATTTCCTTTATGGGTTCGTAGACACGTGACTGGTTTGTGAGTGTCACCTGATTGTCCAAACATGCTCATAACCATAACATAATATGGGAAGATGACTATGTTCAGCAGAAGCAGGAAACTAAACCATTCATGTCTTACATCAGTAGTATATTACAAGCCCAAAGACCAAAAGATACATATTACAAGTCTCGCTAAACTATTACATCATTAAACATATTAATAACGTAACTATGACAAAGAGCAGCTCTAAGATCTTCAGCTGGCGAAACCGTAGCCTTCCTCGTAGTAATCTTCGCCAGCATAGTCTTCAGTAGTATAGTCCGCATCTTAATAGCAGTCGGCTCCGTCTGGACCTGCAAAGGCTGGAGGTGGAAGGTCTAGCGGCATGAAAAGCTGTTAGCGGTTAGGCTAAGTGAGGGTCCCCTTAAGGTTACCCACCACCAAGCTAAGTTACTCTTCATTTCTTCTTATTCTCAAACTATGTCTCGTTAATCTTTTCTTATTCTCAAAACTATGCCTTGTTTAAACCCAATCATTCCTTTTGAGTAACCCATAACTGAACTGACCAACGACATTGACTGAAAGAAGACTTAACTCCAAACGCATTTACCAGTCAAGAAAGAACAACACTCGACAAAGAACCGCTTGATTGAACACATCACTGATGATCCTTAGAACAAGTGTGCGGGATATTAATAGTCTCTTGGTCGAACACGTCATGCTGATGCGTAGACATCTATACATAACATCATAGAATACATTCTCATTATTTTATCCTCGTGCGTGCAAATGCGTGACCGATGCGACTTACTCCCAACCCTTTTCAAAGACACTTGCGTTTCAAAACAAATACTTTTAAAAACCAGTTCATTTCAAAACCAAAACTTTCCAACACCAAATCATTTCGAACCAAACCATTTTACTCATTAACTCAATCTCATCATTCAACTTTCTCATCCACTTGACAACACGCGGTACATCAAGGATGATAACATGCTATAAAAGCCGATTCATACTTATTCCCTTGATAGGCTGCCGGACGTCTTCACGGCGCACACTATCTGTAAACTATGGAACTGGCACATGGGACGTCTTCAACCATGTGTATACTCTCACCAATCGTCTACACGGCTGAGAAGTATATTAGAGCACTAGCCGGACGTCTTCAACGATACATGGGACGTCTTCAACCACGTATGCGCATCACCGGATGTCTTCAACGGTGAGAGGCGCGCTAGGAACCCTAACCGTCCATGTCCACCCGGCTCATCAGCCGTTGATCCATCGGATCCAATATTCACATCTCTTTCACATTCATCTATCTCATCTCATTCACATCCTCATCAAACACTTCTTTCTCTCATGCAACGCACACTGACACATGTCATGAAAAGCACGTGTGTCCAGTATCAATACTCACATGCAAATCTACTTTCATTCCTCTTAATTATTAATATAGCATGCATTAACTATTCCGATCAATAACATCGTAAAACGTGCATTTATCACCTTAACAGCGAAAACATAATCCTGTAGACATGGATCACATAACAAGGATTTGATACCAGTAAACATATAGATTTAACATATTTGACACGACTAAATAGTTGTGCGCTCTTGTGCAACACCCAAGTGTAGGTGATCGTGCAAGTAATACTGGATAAGTCCAGGTCGATCCCACAGGGAAGGAATAGGAAGAATATATACTAAGTTATAACCTAAAGAAAAGAAAATAGGAATATATGATTGGAGGTGTACTAACAAATCCTAACTAATTAAATTAAACTAAATAATAAACTAAAACATAACGAAACATAATAAATTAAATAAATAAACTAAAGGTGTTGGAAACACGTGAATCCACATTAATCCTAACCATCTACCATGCACATTCATTAACGTTCTATGGAGTTCATTCCTCTTCAGCATTCCGTATTTTTCTAAAGATAAAGACTCAGTAGCCCTTTCATGACCGGGACTACATCATCACATTTGAGTAAAATACATGGAAGACGGTTTAAAACAATGGTTATTACTTGCACTCTAAATGGTGTTAGCCTTCAAAGTGGTTTTCAAAAGTCATTGAAGAAAATGCCTTAAGGCTTTAAGTTCTAAAAACTGTTGTGACAAACTGAGCTTATTGGGACAATTTGATGACAGATTTCTAAAACAAAAAGTCATGGAATACTTAAAAGAATCATCTCAGGAATTAACATGTTCGATCGATCGAAGCGCTCTCGATCGATCGGACTGCATCATCCTTCAATCAATCGAAAGGTGTTCGATCGCTTGACTATCCCTGGTTCGATCGATCGAAATACCTTCGATCGATCGAGCCCAAGGTTTCTAAAGATTGCATGGCAGAGGCTGGGATTCAATGTTTCATCACATATTCCCAACGTCTAAACTACAGAAACATGATTAAACTAATACAGAGATAGTAAAACAAAGCAATCATCAACGTCTAAACTAATAAACAATCAAAGAACATAGATTGGAAAGAAAAAAAACCTGTAAATAATCTGAATAAACTTGAAACAAACTTGAATCTTCAATCTACAATGGAAAAGGAGGAATAAAACATCAAACTAAACTAATCTACTCCTAAACTAACCCTAAAACTACCCTAAACTGCTGTTCTGTGCGTTCTGGAGCGTCCTCCCTTCGTCTGGCGTCAAAACGACGTATATATAGGGTTCCCGCAGAGTTCACGCAACTTTTGGATGATTAAAAAGTTCGATCGATCGAGCTTAGTTCGATTGATCGAAGGTTCGATCGATTGAACTCTTCTTCAATCGCTTGAACTCTCTGATTTTGACAGCTCTGCGCACCGATGGGAGAATGGCCATAACGTTTTACTCGGACCTCGGATTGACCTCCCGTTTGCGGCCACGCGACCGTAACTCAAAGATCTACATTTCATGTCTCTGGGAAAATCCTCCAAATCTGAAGTCTTCATTGTCAAAATTGGCATTTTCTCAGCTGCTTCTGTTGTTCTATCCACCAGAATCACTTTCTATGCAATGTTTGCTTTCCATGACCTGTAAAATAGTGTAAAAACACATGTTTGAGTCTCAACATCATAGAAAACACTTAATCATTGATATGCATCTAAATATAAGGACTTTGGGATAAAAGTATGCATAAAAGATCGTGTAATACGCTATAAATATACACTTTTCACCTCGAATCAATATTCATCTACGCGATAGCACTACCATAGCACGAGATTTTCATAACAACACATGTACTTGAAAACTAGAATCAACAATCAACACCATGCATAAACAAAACATCATGCAAAAAGCTAAACAATCTGCCAGGATACATTTTCACTGTGTTGGCTGAATTAACATGATTTATTTGGGCATGATAAATTGCTTTATAGATCAAACTCAAAACTAAAACATTATAAATAATAGGAATATCTTCATGTACAAAAAAAAATCTAGCTTCAATTACATTTTTGAGCTACTCAAACTATTTATTTTACAAGACATTTCTTATATCTCGGACTGTTCTGTCCCAGATTTATAACACTGCATTGTACGTGAACTTCACCTATAAAGTAGGGATTTTTAGACTGAGACATAGAAGGGTTATTTGTAGATAAATGCGTTATCTTAATTCACAAAAAAACCTAGCTTAATTCTCATTTTTGAGCTGCGCAAAACATTCATTTTACTAAACTATGTTCTGCTGAAAGTTTCAGTTTCTCAGATATATAACACTGCGTTGTTCATGCATTTTACCCATGAAGGAGTGATTTCTAGACTAAGATATAGAAGAGTTATTTTTAGATAAATGAGTTAGATTTTACCACAAAAACACCTAGCTTAATTCGGCTTTTGGAGCTCCTCAAAACATCCATTTTACTAAACTACATTCTGCTGGAAGTTTCTGTTTTTCCAGGTTTATAACATTGCGTTGTACATGCATTTCACCCATGAAGGAGGGATTTATAGACTGAGCTATAGAAGAGTTATTTGTAGATATATGAGTTAGATTTTATCACAAAAAAACCTAGCTTAATTCGGATTTTTGACCTGCACAAAACATTCATTTTACTAAGCTGTGTTTTGCTGAATGTTTCAGTTTCTCAGATTTAAAGATTTGTCTTGCATGTCATGAAAACTTCAACACAACAACATCAAACTCCTACTAAACATTAATACATGCTATATATGTTCTAAGTTGAGTTAGATTACTCACAACAACTTGAAACTAAGCTTGGATTGTTGATTTGAGCTTGATGGAGCTTGAACTCAACTTCACTAGTGAACTTCTTCTCCTTCTAACTTTCTATTTCTTCTCTCTTTTTCTCATGAACCACCCAAGTCCTAATTTTCTCTCCAAAAAATTCAGATTTTGATCTAACTAAGAGAGTGTAGTGTGTGCATGTGCTTGTTTATATAGAATTTCCATGTGCTAGGTGTCCTTTGCATATTGCATGCTTAGGACATGTGTCCATTTAGTGGACATGTGTCCAAGAGGGTGGCATGTGGTTGCCACATGGCCGGCCATGTGGGCCCACCTCGGGTTGTGTGCCACTTCCTCAGTTTACATGTAAAAGTTCCTCGGTATGTATGTCGGTCTTAAAGTACGTGCAAACTGGTATTATTTCTAATGTCCAGGTCCGGGAACGGGACTAAGTTAAATCTTATTATGGTCGAGTCGGTATGGTTACTACAGGCTATATGGTTATAATACAACACGTCCATACCGTTACGTAATTAAAATAATAATTTAATAATATAGTGGATCCAATACAGAAAATTAAAGGTGTTACATCTTCCACCACCTATTAAAGGATTTCGTCCTCGAAATCTAGATTTTGCTAGGTCTTAGAAATTACAAGGTACCAATAATATCTCAGATTTTAAGGTTATGAGGTTCCCACTAGCTAACTAATCAGACCTTCTTAATAATTTTTTTCAAACGTCCAAACTTCTTTGCTAAAACAATGCCAAGTGAAATTCATAGTTCTGACATTGAATATGGTACCTTTGGTCTTTCGTCTTGTTCATTGCTGAGATTGATTTGGTAATCTGCAAGTTCTCTTTCGGGATCTTCTTTGTGGTGGAACCTTGTTCTGAGTTTCTCGTTTCGGACAATCTTTGCGCACACGCCCAGTCTTTCCACAATTGAAGCACTGCGCCTATCAACTTGTGAGTTGTTTCAGTGCTTTGCATTCTTTGAAGTGATGTCCAGATATTCCTCTTGTGATGAATTTTGATGTATCCAGAGTTTTCCTCAATGATTGTGGACTGCATTCGAGTAGTTGTTCGGGATACTGGTTTATTTCTTCTACGTCTTTAATCGAGCAAGATTCTTACCTCTCAGCTTCTTGATGCGATGGTTGAGAAGTCTAGTTGGTCTCACGATTGTCTTCTATAACTTGTAGGGGTCGTGGCGTCCTTTTATGCTTGTTATTGTGATTTAGTTCCTTTGCGTGTCAACTTGAAATCGTCGTCGAGTTTTGGCATTGTAGGTGATGACACAAGTCGTTAAGCAATTTCTCCATGCATTAATTAATACCAAGCATATAAGTTGTTACTGGTAATTGGAGTAGGATTGAATTCACTTATAAGGAGTTGAATTCATAACAAAATGAATACTCATTATATACTGAGTTAGAAACAAAGAGGTACGTGATCAATCACTTGTAGGATCACAATGTATAGAATGAGTATTTGAGAATAACCATTAGATGATTACTGTAGGACAATCATAGTAATGCAATGACTGTAGGCGCAAGGCCTCCCAGGTAGAACATAAGAATTCCTTGTTTCATGAGCCAATAATTTAGGTGAAGCCTTAATGATAAAAGTCAAGGTTACCAATAAGAAGAATTTGTGAAATGAAAGGAAATGAAGTCTAATTTACAAAGGGTGCAAAGAGATCTTTCGCAATAATGTCAAGGGATACGCACTTGCAAAAGTTGGTCAAACGGTTGTCAGTCCAAACGATTTACAAAGATTGATTTAACAGATCATAAGTCCAAATGACTTACAATGATTGGTTTATAAATGAATTATTGGAATCGAATTTCATGGTGATAAGTCCAAAGAGGTGACTTATAGCATTAGAAAGCAAATGAATTCACAATTGAATTTATCACTGATCAGAATGATCCAAAATCTTGTTAAGTGAAATCAGAGAGGACAACGAATAACTGTCAATTAGTGAAACAATAAAGGACATCCCAAGGTTCATCATAAGGATAAGGGTAAATTACACAAACCTCCCCTGAGGTTTGCCTTAATTACACGAACCTCCCCTCTAGTTGCAGAAATTACACAGACCTCCCTCGAGGTTTGTAATTAGTTACAAAATGCCCCTTCCCCTAATGGTCTGTTAATTTTTTTTACATTAGCCTCCACTGAAAATTACAATTAGCCCCTCTAATATTATAAAATTGTCATACTAAGCCTCCTTTCTCTTATATTTTTGTGCTAATTATAAAATCCTTCCTCCCTCATATATTTTTGGGTTAATTTTTTTTAACATTAATTTATATCATCTACACAAAATATACACAAAATACATATAAAACGGTCCAATTTTTTTTTCCCCGAACAAACCTCTGTCAAGCCCCCTGTATTACTTTTTTAGATCCGCCCCTGCCCCTATGCTTCAAAAGTGAACACTTAACCCCCTGTGATTGTGGACTAAAATAGAACTGTTATAATTTCACTCAAAGAGCGTTAATCCCAAAATTAACATCACAAAGTGGTTAAGTGTTTATATTTTTAACCAATTTTAGAATTTTCGTCAATTTTTGCCACTTTTGAAGCATAGGGGCAGGGACGGATCTAGAAAATTAATACAGGGGGCTTAACAGAGGTTTGCTCGGGGTAAAAAAAAATTTTGGACCTATTTATATGCATTTTGTGTATATTTTGTGTAGATGATATAAATTAATGCTAAAAAAATTAACCCAAAAACATATGAGGGAGGAGGGATTTTATAATTAGCACAAAAATATAAGAGAAATGAGGCTTAGTATGACAATTTTATAATATTAGGGGGGCTAATTGTAATTTTCAGGGGAGGCTAATGTAAAAAAAACTAACAGACCATTAGGGGAGGGGGCATTTTTTTAACTAATTATAAACCTCGAGGGAGGTCTGTATAATTTCTGCAACTAGAGGGGAGGTCCGTGTAATTAAGGCAAACCTCAGGGGAGGTTTGTGTAATTTACCCTAAGGATAATTGATCTAAGGCAACCAATGGTAGAAAATAGTGGGTTTACTCAAAAGGACTTAAATTAGAAAGATGAATATAATTACTCAGCCTTACATGGTTTTAATTTATAACGTGCGCAGGGTCAGAGATGCATTTCTTCAGCGTGTTGATGGAACATCGATGTTGTAAACCTGAAACATGTCTTCCCTTGGTAGGCCCTATGCGATCTGATCATTGGCTTGAAGGTGGAATGCAGTACTCATCTTCACTAATGTTCGCGGTGCCAGTCGTTCGTTGTGATTAAACGTGGTCGATGTCAGCAGTCTTGGAGGTTGTTTGATTTGTTGAAGGTATGTTCTATTCTTGCGTCTTCCATTACCTCGGGTTAAGTTAATATCTCATGTGCTCCTTGTAGTAGGGTTGACCTTGGTAGTGTAGCAGGTTGTGGCTTGAGTGGTCTAAAGAGTGATTCTGAATGGACGATATGGAGGTGTCTAAATAACTCGTTTCCATAGTCACTTGTGCTTGTGCCGTCAGCGGTCTTCCATAAGCCTTGTATCAGTCTTCCAAATACACTAGTGGTATCGATCTCCTTAGGTATTATGTTGCTTAGCCTTCTGGACCAGTCCTCAGTTGTTTGAGATGATTCATCCATTGCAGAGATCGAGAAGATTCTTCTATTCCTACGTATGAGTTCGTGTCTGTAAGGTTTCTATCATACCTTATGTGAAGCAATCATAACTTGTTATATTTCACATTATAATTATCATTATAATCCCGGTAGCTAGAATACAATGATTGAAACGATTGAACAGATTGACCCAAAATGAAGCCGAGTCCGAAAAGACAGATGAATCCTCATAGATAGAAGTATAATAGTAGAATGATGTGATCCATTCAAGAATAAAATGTAAATCTAACAATAATAGGATGACCGATTACTATGGAAGTAATCGTAGTATTTCAAGATTTGTAGGAAATGAAAGTAACTGATGGCACAAGGCCTTCAACGAATGAAATAAGAATTAGGTATTTCATAAGTGAAATAGTCCAAACGAAACCCTACTGATAAAGAATAAGGTACCACCTGAGAGAGACAATAAGAGGTCAAGATGTACAGAGAGTACAACATTTTTGAGTTCCTAACAAAACAAGAATAGGGAACTCATTTAGAATTATTTCAAATGAAATGAACTTGTAAGAATTTGTTCAAGGGATAATAAGTCAAAAAGAATGACTTTGCAGTATTAGTAATCAAATTTATTTAGAATAATTTCAAAGACAGTGAGCTTTCAAGATTTAAGTTCAAAGAATAATAAGTCAAAAGAATGACTTTTCAGTACTAGTGATCGAACTTGTTCTCAAAAGAATTTGTCAAAAATCGGATGATCAAGGTACATACTCAAGAATTATTGACTGGGGCATAAAAAAATCAAGGAAATGAATTACTTATCAAGGAGTGTATCACAATAATTATTGACGGTAATCGGAGCCACTTTGCAAAATATATAGATACCATTTTTTAGAAGAAATGGTCATTAGAATAGAAGGCATCGATTTACTCAAAAGGAGTAGAATGAGTAGAAAGGATATAACTGCTTACTATGGTACTCCCTTACCATATCTAAGGTAAGGTTTGCCTCTCTTATTATCTATAACAGATCCTCTAAGAACTCCTCCTCAGGGTCCTTCTCCTTCTCCTTGATGTCAGCTGGATCTGCTCCGTGGTTTTGCTCAAGCATCGATATCATCTTGTCCCCGTCAACTGGTGGTGTTGGGTGGCTGTGTACATCATCACCTGCTCTCTGAAGATTATCCATTGGGTCAACCTCCTCTATCGACTCGTCATCGCTACTTGCCGGATCGTCCTCAATTATCAGGTCATCGTTGTCATCTGTGTCGTCACCATTAGATGGGTCGTCTGCTGAGTGGTCACTGCCTGTAGAATCCTCTCCACTCGCTATGTCATCGTCGCTACCTGTATCCATGGAATCTGAATCGACATCTGACTCTGGTATGGGCTCGGGTGAGAATGGTGGTGATGGTGCGGCCATGATAATCGGGAAGAGTATATCGTCATATAGTGCCTCATCATGAGTCATGCTGATAGGCTCCTGGCGAATAAGTATGGTAGTTCTGAAGCATGGATCAACTCGGGCTGAACTTGATCCGGATACTGCAATGTATCGGTAAGCATAGCTCTCCATATGTCCTCCTCTAAGATATGCCTCACCCTCTAGCAGATCTGCTGTCGATATAGTACAGGGTCGGCAGGCTGGATACGACCGTCGCGATTAGAGTGACCTCGAAATCATCATGAACGAAGCTCGACCCCATAGTCATTCAAGAGGAGCTATCTTAGTGTCAGTACTAATACAAGGTAAATCTTAGGCTCATAACTTAAGGTGTAGGACAGTCAGTGAGCGCGTCTAAACCTAAAGCTCTGATACCAAAAATCCCTGTTGATCGGGAGAGAACAAATCCTATTTATACGCCTTAACGAGCATCTGTTAGTTCCTTTTTATCCTGTTTTTGTATATTTTTACTTCGTTTTCTAGTTTTGACAGGATTTGGAAGAAATCACCTAAACCAGGCTAAACAGGATGAAAAAGCACAAAGAAAGAAGCTGAAAAGCCAAGTCGCGCGCGCGAGCCGCGCGCGCGAGAAACCGAGAATCGCTCGCGCGATCCGTGCGCGCGAAGTCCTAAATGTCGCGCTCGCACGGTCCGCTCGCGCAATCCGTACAGAAATCAATGTTGCGTATTTCAGTATACTAGAGACTCCTGTGCAAACGAAACTGCTGAACGACGTCCAGACTGTAAATTACATCAGCTTCAGTTCGTTTCGGGTTAGGAAAGCTTCCAAAGCTTGTTGTAAACTCTATATATACTCTATTTTACTTCAATTGAAGGTTACACACCCATACATACATACACATACAGCCATGTAGACTGAAATTCCAGCCCTTGAAGGGAGGAAAGCAAGGAGAAGAAGAAGAAGACCAAGGATTCCCATGGCCTCCTCCATCAACTACTTACCGATCTCTACTTCTATGGCAGCCTAGACAAAGATCTAGGGTTTCAATGAAGCCCTAGTCGAGTAATAGGGAGTATTTTATGTTTTTATTTTAGTTTTATTACGTATGGATGACAGTCACATGTTCCGAGGATTTTTATAAATAAATTGTACTTCTATTGATTAAATCATTGCTTTCAAAGTTTATTCTTGTCTTAGATCTATTTTGATTGTGATGTGCTCAATGATCTATGCTCGCTGTGCTTGTTTAGATTATTTACATGTGATGGTGCTTTATTGATTTGTGCTATCAAGTATCCGAATAGTCCATGCCTAGATTAGATGGATTATACTACAACCCTAGTTTAGTGTGGGATAATTCGTGCTAACCGAAGATGGATTATGTTGGTGCTTGAACCATAATTATTTTCTTGACGGAGGAATTGGGCTTGTAGCTACAATTTTCCATTATCATCCAACTTAATAAGCTAAAGTAATTCATAAATATTCCTATTATGAAGCTAGTGGTGGATTTGCAATCCTAGGTTCCCTTTAAACATATTTACAAAAACACTTTTAATTGCTTTCATAGTTTAGATTTATTTTTATTGTTATTAGTTTAATTTAAATCAAATCAAAATCTGTTTTCATAATTAACTAAAGTTTGGTTTTAAAATTAAGTCGCTGTAGTTAACCAATCCCTGTGGGTTCGACCTTTGCTTTCACACAACAAATCTTTTGAAAAGTAAAGAACACTTTTTATATCTTGATATTGACAACATCAATTTTTGGCGCCGTTGCCGGGGATTGCAAATTACTACCTTTAGTTTTAAAATCTTAGTTTAGTTAATTTGTAAATATTAGATTAGTTTTCTTTTTCTTATTTTTTATTTTATTTTGAGTCACTAACTTTTCTTTTTATTTTGTAGTTTCTCGAGTCATCAAATCCTAACGTTTCCGAGAGGATTAGCTAAGCACATCAAAGGAGCATACGCGAAAAAATATATATAAATAAAATAAAATAAATTACTTCTTTTGAAACTCGCTTTAAACCACTGTAAGTCAGGGCGCTGTGACGCACTATTTGCATTAGTTTAGGGTTAATTGCACTGCATTAGCTAGGAAACCCGGGGCGCTGGGCTTGACGCGGTCATTGCATTACAGGATAATATTCATGCATCACAGTAGTTGAGTGCTTGTTATCTTAGTTGCGTGATTGCTATTTGTTTTTTTTAGTTGAGTCAGTTTTTGTTTTTAGTTTACTTTCTTTTAGTTTATGTTAGGTACACGTTCAAATAAACCGGAATTACAACCTTTCGACTCTGAACTTGAACGCACCCTAAGAGTTAATAAGTCTTCAAACTTAACTTCTAGATCTAGGTTGTTAATAGACGACGATTTGACACCAAAACCAACGTCTTTATTTGAATCCGAAATACGTAGTACCCTTACAAGATTAAAGAAACCACGCTTTCATAATATAGAACCGATTAAAATGGCAGACATTGGAAATAACAATAACACCCAAAATAACAACGGTGCTAATATGAATAATCTTAATATACCACCACCTCCTCCGCTTAAAGATTACTTTATTCCTACGACGTACACGCCACAAACATGTATTGATTTACCGGAGGCGACGGCATCTCACTTTGAGATAAAATCGTCTACGATCTCGCTACTTCCATCTTTCCATGGCCGTCTAAATGAATATCCATATCAACACTTAGGAGATTTTCAGGATATATGCTCTACTTTAAAAATTTAAAACTTAACTGATGATGAATTGAAATTGCGGCTCTTTCCATTCTCTTTAAAAGATAAAGCTAAATGCTGGCTCCAATCTTTGGAGCCAAATACAATTAGAACATGGGAAGGCTTACACACCGCATTTTTACAAAAGTTTTTTCCTATTATGCGTACGAATCAGATAAGGAAATCTATTACAAACTTTGTGATGCAAGATGGGGAATCACTTTATGACACTTGGGAGAAATTTAAAGAATCATTACGCTCGTGTCCACATCATCAGGTTCCTAAGTGGCAACTTGTTCAGGTCTTCTACGAGGGACTAATTCCCTCTGTTCGTAATACCGTCGATGCCGTCTGTGCGGGAACTTTCCTACACAAAAGCGCCGACGAGGCCTGGAAATTTTTTGAAACTTTAAGCGAGAACTCGATGCATCAGGCTGTGTCGGTACGTTTGGAGGGATATCATTCACAACCTAAGAGAGAGGTAAAGTTCGAGTCGAGTCATTCTATTGAATTTCAAGAATTATCTAAAAAACTTGACCGACTTATGACAATGAATCAAGTGACAACCGCACCCGCTCATGAAGTGTGTCAACTATGTTCTGATCCGACACATTCTATCCTTGCATGTCCTTCTGCCTCTCAATTTCCGGAATTCGTGGAACAACACATTAATTCTATTCAACAATACCCACGAAACAATTATAATTCGACTATTAATAATCTGGATGCGCCATGGAGAAACCATCCTAACTTATCGTGGAAAAATAATAATAATAGTCCTACTGAGGCAACTAATTTTCCTAATGCATATTGACCTTAGTTTCAACCTAATCAATACCAACAACCGCCTCATAACCCTATCCCTTCAAGGGGTAATGTGTTTGAGGAAAAGGTGTTGGCATCCCTTAATAAAATCGAAACACAAGTACAGGCACAAGCACAAATAGTGCACTCTCATACACAATCCATTGCGAAGCTTGAATCCCAAATGGGACAGATAGCTACTGTAGTGAGTCGTAGAAACGAGGGGACGTTGCCTAGTCAAACAATTCAAAACCCTAAGGGACAATATGAGGTTAAGGGGTCGAATGAGCAAGTAAACGCCATCTCAACCAGGATGACTACACGAGAGGAGGTGATAGAAATCCCTAATAAGAATGAGAATGTGATAGATATGAACATCAACTCTAATAAAAAGAGGGGTGAGGACGTGAATCAAAGTAGAAAAGAAAATGAACCGGTCCCAACAAATTATATTCCGAGAATGCCATATCCACCTAATGTTGAGGAACCGTCACATTTTACAAATAAAAAGTCAAAAGTCGAAGATATACTCGAGGTATTTAAACAAGTAAAAATAAATATTCCATTCCTCGATGCTATAAAACAAATTCCCGCTTACGCTAAATGTCTTAAAGACCTATGTACGCAAAAGTGCAAAATACGCAGTCATACTCCTAAAAATGTCTTCCTCACGGAAAAAGTAAGTTCAAATTTTCAACACGCTCCTCCGAAGTATAAGGATCCCGGTACGCCTACGATTTCATGTGTCATAGGTGACACTATCATTCATCGGGCTCTCCTTGACTTAGGAGCTAGTGTTAACCTCTTACCTTATCATGACTACAAACAATTAGGACTAGGTGAACTTAAACCTACGGCCACTAATATTCAATTAGCGGATCGTTCCGTCAAAGTACCTAGAGGAATCGTCGAAGACGTCCTAGTAAAAGTTGATCAATGTTTTTATCCTGTCGATTTTATGGTCCTTGACACCGAACCGGTGCTAGATACTAGAAAATACACTCCTGTTATTCTTGGTCGTCCATTCTTAGCCACGGCCAACGCACGTGTCAATTGTAGAACAGGGGTGATGAAAGTGTCGTTCGGGAATATAAAATTAAAATTAAATGTTTTTAATGCGGCTGATCAACCTCCAAAGAACGATGAATACTTAAGTGTTGAGGGTAATGTGGTTAGAAGAACTGTTGAACCTAATAAAATAATAAATAGCAATGAGGGGAATAATATAGTGAATGATGAGTGGATGAATCCTAATACCTCGGCCCCTAATGAAGAATTTACTCGAAAGGTAAAGAATCGATGTAATAACGATAAAGGTGAGCCGTCAAATGAATTAACACATAGTGACCTTGTTACGACGTTTCACCAAAATCTCCCTAATGCCCTAAAGGGTACAAACTCTGATTTACGACCTTCTTGAGTCTTGAGCTAGAACGGTCTAGCTAAAGACGTAAAAGATAGCGCTTCTTGGGAGGCAACCCAAGCTTAATTTCGTTGTTTTCTTTGTTTTTGGTCATTTTTGAGTCGTTTTTGTCAGTTTTGGAGTTTTTCTGGACAGGTTTGGGGGTTGGAATTAATTTATTTTAATATTATATACATAATTTTATCCACAAAATGGAAAAAACTGAAATCGCGCGCGCGGCCCGCTTCCGCGAGACGTCGCTCGCGCGAGAATGTGCCTTAGTGTTTTTTCCTTTCTTTTTCTGATTTGATGCCTCGGGTTCTCCTCGCGCCAGGATTCGCGGGCGCGAGGCATCTCGCTCGAGCGAGATATTAAAAAAAAAAAAAAAAAATTTAGGAATTCGCCCGCGCGACGGCCGCTCGCGCGGACAGCTCGCGCGATTCCCCGTTTTCTTGATGTTTTCTTTTGTTGTCTTACCTATTTCCTCCCCACCTGATCAGGTAGTTTTTACGTTTCTGTTTTTGTTTATTAGGTCATTTTAGATCGAGTTAGTTGTTGTTTTCCTTGTTACATTTATACTTTTCCATTTTAATCCGGTTGTTCGTTTCAGTTTAACTTAGCTTAGTTTTTAGATTTGTATTTTATATTTCGGATTCATTTACTTTTAATATTCTTTTGTTAGTCTCTTTTTATCTAGTATAAACAGGTGCGATTAAACTATACCGTCATATTTTTATACCTTTACCTGTTTATGAGTGCCGAGATCAAGGTATTATCGTTTGTTTCTTACCTACTCTCCTTTCTTTCGTTTTATTGTTTCATTGGGGACAATGAAAGGTTCAGGTTTGGGGATATGCACTCACACATGCACATTATTTTATGCAAAATTTTGAAAATTTTTCAATAAATGTGTTTAAATAAACGATGATTACTGAGTTTTTGTAATATAAATTTGATACTTCTTGTTAGATAACTTTGATTGTTATAGAATAGTAAACAAGAGAAGATGTGATTAATCATTTACTGAAGTTATGATGTAATGTCTTAAGTTCTGTATCATTCTAATCGTAGTTTTATATCATAAATTTGCACACTAACTTATGCACTGCACGTAGTTGATTGAATACATGTTTGATGTGAACTATAATATGATTCGGATTTCTAGATAACGCATGGTGGAGACTAAACCCAGTGAGCTTTTGAGCCTATCTTTTCTTGTTAGAGGGTTATAAATACATTGTGTTTGTCGAATTTCATTTGGAATAGCGCATTAACTTGTTGTTTAGTCTCATTATTCTTATTTTGGTTGATAGTCAAGTTAAAATATTGGTTACCATGCTAAATAATCTTCCATTATAAATATTGAAGAACCATATGACTATAGGAGATGATTTTAGGCCTTCTTTGTTTGCTACTCACCGATAAATTACAAAATTTTCTTAGTTCGCCCCTTTGAGCCATTAAAATGACTTTTTCTTTAACTAGCATTATCCTGTTTTTGCTCCAATTTGGCCAACTTGGAGTTCACCACTGAAAGATTGATCAACTTTTAGTAGTGTCAAGGCAATGTGTGATTGAGAAGAAGAAGTAAATAAGATGATGTTTGGGGTGGTTGCCTTGTTCTTTATTGAATATTCGTTTCGAAAGCAACGAGAAAAAAAAAAAAAGAATAAGGTTGAAAAAATGAAAGAAAAGAAGAAAAATGAATGAAAAGGAATGAAGAGAATGAAATAATGAAGTTGGTGGAAGAAAGAATGAAAGAAATCGAACATGCCTTACAATGCCATTCTGAAAACTACCTAATGAATCCTTTCTATCCTTTTTCATTACCTGAGCTACAATACAACCTTTGAAAAGTCCTAGTTGATCCTAGAAAATATGGTTTAGATATGTAAACGATGGGAGGGGATTAAAACATGGTAATAATTAATTTTTCTTGATTATTGGCATCCTATTCATGAGACTACTGTTCTTTCATGTCATGCGTCTTTTTTGAGTCATATGTGAGAATTTCTTGTTTTGAAAACATATTTCCTTTACTCACATATATTAGAAAAATTACACCTGTTTCTGAGCGTTTCATTTAAGAGTGTAATTCATTGTGAGATTCGTAGTCGAAGCATAGTTTGATGGTCATCCGAGTTATATTCCAAGTTCACGACATACACGTGTTCATTTGACTACCACATCACACACGTGCAATTTTATGAGAAACTCTATTGGTTTATACGATTCATGTACTTGGGATTGTTTTTCATGATGTAGGTGAACGTTTGATTCCGTTTCTTTTTGATCATTATTCTATTTCGAATCATTGTTTTATAATAAGGAGTATTGATTGTTTTATTTTTTGTTTGAATAAAACTTTTTAAATTTAAAAGTTAATAAAGATGGTTGTGGGTAACTTGTTGATGAGAACCCTCACGAGACTTCACTCGTCCGACTAGGGACACCTAGGGGTTTAAAAGGCTTGTTGCATATGCTAAATGCAATCGTGATCCATACGAAAATGGAGTAGTAGTTTATTAGTAGTTAGATTTGATTTTAGTTTTGCTCGAGGACTAGCAAAATGTAGGTTTGGGGGTGTGATCGGGAGAGAACAAATCCTATTTATATGCCTTAACGAGCATCTGTTAGTTCCTTTTTATCCTGTTTTTGTATATTTTTACTTCGTTTTCTAGTTTTGACAGGATTTGGAAGAAATCACCTAAACCAGGCTAAACAGGATGAAAAAGCACAAAGAAAGAAGCTGAAAAAGCCAAGGCGCGCACGCGAGCCGCGCACGCGAGAAACCGAGAATCGCTCGCGCGATCCGCGCGCGCGAAGTCCTAAATGTCGCGCTCGCGTGGTCCGCTCGCGCGATCCGTACAGAAATCAAAGTTGCGTATTTCAGTATACTGAAGACTCCTGTGCAAACGAAACCGCTGAACGACGTCCAAACTGTAAATTACATCAGTTTCAGTTCGTTTCGGGTTAGGAAAGCTTCCAAAGCTTGTTGTAAACCCTATATATACTCTATTTTACTTCAATTGAAGGTTACACACCCATACATACATACACATACAACCATATAGACTGAAATTCCAGCCCTTGAAGGGAGAAAAGCAAGGAGAAGAAGAAGAAGACCAAGGATTCCCATGGCCTCCTCCATCAACTACTTGCCGATCTCTACTTCTATGGCAGCCTAGACAAAGATCTAGGGTTTTAATGAAGCCCTAGTCGAGTAATAGGGAGTATTTTATATTTTTATTTTAGTTTTATTATGTATGGATGACAGTCACATGTTCCGAGGATTTTTATAAATAAATCGTACTTCTATTGATTAAATCATTGCTTTCAAAGTTTATTCTTGTCTTAGATCTATTTTGATTGTGATGTGCTCAATGATCTATGCTCGCTGTGCTTGTTTAGATTATTTACATGTGATGGTGCTTTATTGATTTGTGCTATCAAGTATCCGAATAGTCCATGCCTAGATTAGATGGATTATACTACAACCCTAGTTTAGTGTGGGATAATTCGTGCTAACTGAAGATGGATTATGTTGGTGCTTGAACCATAATTATTTTCTTGACGGAGGAATTGGGCTTGTAGCTACAATTTCCCATTATCATCCAACTTAATAAGCTAAAGTAATTCATAAATATTCCTATTATGAAGCTAGTGGTGGATTTGCAATCCTAGTTTCCCTTTAAACATATTTACAAAAACACTTTTAATTGCTTTCATAGTTTAGATTTATTTTTATTGTTATTAGTTTAATTTAAATCAAATCAAAATCTGTTTTCATAATTAACTAAAGTTCGGTTTTAAAATTAAGTCGTTGTAGTTAACCAATCCCTGTGGGTTCGACCTTTGCTTTCACACTACAAATCTTTTGAAAAGTAAAGAACACTTTTTATATCTTGATATTGACAACATCACCTGTCACGCCCCGACGTACCAAAAATAGGGAAAAATAAATTTCCTTTATGGGTTCGTAGACACGTGACTGGTTTGTGAGTGTCACCTGATTGTCCAAACATGCTCATAACCATAACATAATATGAGAAGATGACTATGTTCAGCGGAAGCAGGAAACTAAAACATTCAAGTCTTACATCAATAGTATATTACAAGCCCAAAGACCAAAAGATACATATTACAAGTCTCGCTAAACTATTACATCATTAAACATGTTAATAACGTAACTATGACAAAGAGCAGCTCTAAGATCTTCAGCTGGCGAAACCGTAGCCTTCCTCGTAGTAATCTTCACCAGCATAGTCTTCAGTAGTATAGTCTGCATCTTAATAGCAGTCGGCTCCGTCTGGACCTGCAAAGGCTGGACGTGGAAGGTCCAGCGACATGAAAAGCCGTTAGCGGTTAAGCTAAGTGAGGGTCCCCTTAAGGTTACCACCACCAAGGTAAGTTACTCTTCATTTCTTCTTATTCTCAAACTATGTCTCGTTAATCTTTTCTTATTCTCAAAACTATGCCTTGTTTAAACCCAATCATTCCTTTTGAGTAGCCCATAACTGAACTGACCAACGACATTGACTGAAAGAAGACTTAACTCCAAACGCATTTACCAGTCAAGAAAGAACAACATTCGACAAAGAACCGCTTAATTGAACACATCACTGATGATCCTTAGAACAAGTGTACGGGATATTAATAGTCTCTTGGTCGAACACGTCATGCTGATGCGTAGACATCTATACATAACATCATAGAATACGTTCTCCTTATTTTATCCTTGTGCGTGCAAATGCGTGACTGATGCGACTTACTACCAACCCTTTTCAAAGACACTTGCGTTTCAAAGCAAATACTTTTAAAAACCAGTTCATTTCAAAACCAAAACTTTCCAACACCAAATCATTTCGAACCAAACCATTTTACTCATTAACTCAATCTCATCATTCAACTTTCTCATCCACTTGACAACACGCGGTACATCAAGGATGATAACATGCTATAAAAGCCGATTCATACTTATTCCCTTGATAGGCCGCCGGACGTCTTCACGGCGCACACTATCTGTAAACTATGGAACTGGCACATGGGACGTTTTCAACCATGTGTATACTCTCACCAGTCGTCTACACGGCTGAGAAGTATATTAGAGCACTAGCCGGACGTCTTCAACAATACATGGGACGTCTTCAACGACGTATGCGCATCACCGGACGTCTTCAACGGTGAGAGGCGCGCTAGGAACCCTAACCGTCCATGTCCACCCGGCTCGTCAGCCGTTGATCCATCGGATCCAATATTCACATCTCTTTCACATTCATCTATCTCATCTCATTCACATCCTCATCAAACACTTCTTTCTCTCATGCAACGCACACTGACACATATCATGAAATGCACGTGTGTCCAGTATCAATACTCACATGCAAATCTACTTTCATTCCTCTTTATTATTAACATGGCATGCATTAACTATTCCGATCAATAACATTGTAAAACGTGCATTTATCACCTTAACAGCGAAAACATAATCCTGTAGACATAGATCACATAACAAGGATTTGATACCAGTAAACACATAGATGAAACCCTTAACATAATCATCTACGTGATAGCACTACTGATGTTGTCAGTATTAAGATATAAAAGTATACTTTACTTTTCTAAAGATTTGTATTAGTGAAAGTAAAGGTCGAACCCACAGAGATTGAAATACTACAACACTTTAATTTTAAAACCTAAATTTAATTAATTAAGAGAACGGAATTGGATTTGAATTTTAATTAAACTAATAACAATGAAACTAAATCTAAATTACGAAAGCGATTTAAAATTGTTTTTATAAATATGTTTAAAGGAACCTAGGATTGCAAATCCACCACTAGCTTCATAATAGGAATATTTATGAATTCAATTAGAATATTAAGTTGGATGATAATGGGGAATTGTAGCTACAAGCCCAATTCCTCCGTCAAGAAAATAACTATGGTTCAAGCACCAACATAATCCATCTTCGGTTAGTACGAATTATCCCACACTAAACTAGGGTTGTGACATAATCCGTCTAACCTAGGCATGGACTATTCGGATACTTGATAGCACAATTTAATAAAGCACCATCATATGTAAATAATCTAAACAAGCACAGCGAGCATAGATCATTGAGCACATCACAGTCAAAATAGATCTAAGACAAGAATAAACTTTGAAAGCAATGATTTAATCAATAGAAGTACGATTTATTTATAAAAACCCTCGAAACATGTAACTGTCGTCCATACATAATAAAACTAAAATAAAAACATAAATAAAACCCTATTACTTGGCTAGGGTTTCATTGAAACCCTAGATATAAGGTCTAGCTGTCCATGGAAGCGGTAGATAGCAAGTAGTTGATGGAGGAGGCCATGGAAATCCTTGGTCATCTTCTTCTTCTCCTTGCTTCCCTCCCTTCAATGGCTGAAATTATGGTTGTATATTGTGTGTATAATAATTGCCAACCCTTTAATTGAAGTAAAATAGGGTATATATAGATTTACAACAAGTTTTTGGAAGCTTTCCTAACTCCAAACGCACTAAAACTGCTGTATTTAGCTTTTCAGACGTAATTAGGTAGTTTCGTTCACGTAGGAATCATCAGTAGAGTGAAATACGCATAATTAGTTTGTACACATATCGCGCGAGCGCGACATTTGGCACCTCGCGCGCGCTGATCGCGCGAGCGATTCTGGGATTTTCGCCCACGCGGCTCGCGCGAGCGATGTTGATTTTTCAGCTTCTTTTCTTCTGCTTTTTCATCCTGTTTAACCTGGTTTACTTGATTTCTTTCAAAACCTGTCAGAAAATAGAAAACAAAGTAAAAATATACAAAAAACAGGATAAAAATGTACTAACAAATGCTCGTTAAGGTGTATAAATAGGATTTGTTCTCTCCCGATCACACCCCCAAACCTACATTTTGCTAGTCCTCGAGCAAAACTAAAATAAAAATAAAACTACTAATAAAATAAAAACCTACTCCATTTTCGCATGGATCACGATTGCATTTAGCATATGCAACAAGCCTTTTAAACCTCTAGGAGTCCCTAGTCGGACGAGTAAAGTCTCGTGAGGGTTCTCATCAACAAGTCACCCACAACCATCTTTATTAACTTATATATTTAAAAAGTTTTATTAAAAAGAAAAACATAATAGGCAATACTCCTTATTATAAAAACAATGATTTGAAATAGAATAACGAACAAGAAGAAACGGAATCAAATGTCTACTTACATCATGAAAAACAATCCCAAGCACATGCATCATATAAATCAATAGAGTTCCTCATAAAATTGCACGTGAGTGATATGATAGTCAAATGAACACGCGTATGTCATGAACATGGAATATACTTCGGATAACCATTTAACTATGTCTCGACTACGAATCTCACAATGTTAAATACACTCTCAAATGAAACACTCAGAAACAGGTGTAATTTTTCTAAAGTATGTGAGTAAAGGAAATATGTTTTCAAAACGAGAAATTCTCACATATGACTCGAAAAAGACGCATAACACGAAAGAACAGTAGTCTCATGGATAGGATGCTAACAATCAAGAAAAATTAATCATTACCATGTTTTAATCCCCCTCCCATCGTTTTCATCTCCAAACCATGTTTCTTAGGATCAAATAGGACTTTTCAAAGGTTGTAATGTGGCTCAGTTAATGAAAAAGGATAGAAAGGATTCTTTAGGTAGTTTTAGAATGGCATTGTAAGGCATGTTCGATTTCTTTCATTCTTCTTCTACAAACTTTTATCTTTTCTTTCTCTTCATTCCTTTTCATCCATTCTTCTTTTTTTCTTTCATTTTTTTTCCAACCTTCCTCTTCTTTATTTTGTTTCTTTTCCTTTTTCTTTTCTCGCTTCTCAAATGACTATGCATTGAATACCAAGCAACTACCCCAATAACATCTTATTTTCTTCTTCTTCATCAACACATCGCCTTAATACTACTAAAAGTTGATCACTCTTCCAGTGGTATACTCCAAGTCGATCAAGTTGGAGCTTTTAAAGAGGATAATGGTGAACAAAGAAAAAGAGGCATTGTAACGGCTCAAGGGGCGAACTAATGAAATTTTTTTTCATTTATCGGTCGGTAGTAAACAAAGAGGGCCTAAAATCATGTCCTATGGTCATATGGTTCTTTAATGTTTACGACGGAAGATTATTTAGCATGGTAACAAATATTTTAACTTGACTATCAACCAAAACAAGAATAATGAGACTAAACAACAAGTTCATGCGCTATTTCAAATGAAATTCGACAAACACAAGATGTATTTATAACCCTCCAAAAAGAAAAGATAGGCTCAAAAGCTCACAACCTTGTGTAATCTAGAAATCCGAATCATATTATAGTTCACATCAAACATGTATTCAAATGACTACATGCAGTGCATAGGTTTATGTGCAAATCTATGATATAAAACTACTATTCAAACAATACATAACTTAAAATGTCATATCATAACTTTAGCAAATATTTAATCACATCTTCCCTTGTTTACCATTCTATAACAAACAAAATTCTCTAACAAAGAGTATCAAATTGATATTGCAAAAACGTCGGTAACATCGTTTATTTAAACACACTTATTGAAAAAATTTAAAATTTTTGCATAAACTAATGTGCATGTGTGAGTGCATACCCCCAAACCTAAACCTTTCATTGTCCCCAATGAAACAATAAAACGAAAGAAAGGTGAGTACGTAAGGAAGGAAACCTCAATCTCGGCAATGACAAACAGGTAAATGTATAAGAATAGGGCGATAAAGTTCAATTGCTCCAAATGGAACCACCTGTTAATACTAGATAAAAAAACTAACAAAATAATATTAAAAGTAAATAAAACCTAAATATGGAATATAAATCTAAAAACTAAGCTAAACTAAACTAAACTAGCAAATGGAAAAGAAATAAAACGAAAAAGTATAAATGTAACAAGGAAAATAACTAACTTGATCGAACATGCACCTACTAAAAAAAAAACAGAAACGTAAAAACTACCTGATCAAGTGGGGAGGAAATAGGTAAGACAACAAAAGAAAACATCAAGCAAACGGGGAATCGCGCGAGCGGCCGTCGCGCGCGCGAACTCCCAAAAATATATATATATATTTTTTAATCAAAATCTCGCGCGAGCGAGATGCCTCGCGCCCGCGAAATGAGGCGCGAGAAAAACCTGAGAGCTCATACAAAAAGAAAACAAAATTTTCACTAAGGCACATTCTCGCGCTAGCGGGCCGCGCGAGCGACGTCTCGCGCGAGCGAGCCGCGCGAGCGAGAATGGTATTTTCTCTTGGTTCACTTATTTTACGTATATAAATTAAAAATAATTTTACTCCAACCCCCAAACCTATCTTGAAAACTCAAAAACTGACCAAAACGACCCAAAAACACAAAACAAATAAGAGAAACAGACGAATTAAAGCTTGGGTTGCCTCCCAAGAAGCGCTAACTTTTACGTCTTTAGCTAGACCATTCTAGCTCAAGACTCAAGGAGGTCGTAACTCGGACTGTGAACCCTTTAAGATGTCAGGAAGAGCCCGATGGTAAGTTGAAAGCATGTCGCTTCGAATTAATTCAATCGACGGTTCATCCTGATTATATTCAAGTCGATTTTTCACCTTTCGAGTAAATTCATCGTTAGAGTCTGTTATATTCAAATTCATCCGCTTATTACTATCGATAATATTTTCCTCACACATATTTATTCCTATATTAGGTTCAATACTCCGTCGTACCTCACTCTCCGCCTCACATAGCTAATCGTCGTCTTTAGGAGGTTGATCAAGAGCGTTAAAAATGTTCAATTTTAAGTTCATGTTCCCAAATGAAACCTTCATTACCCCCGTCCGACAGTTAACACGAGCGTTAGCGGTTGCTAAGAATGGATGACCTAGAATAACAGGGGTGTGCTTCCTAGCATCTAGGACAGGTTCAATGTCAAGGACCATAAAATCGACCGGATAAAAACATTGATCAACTTTAACTAAGACGTCCTCGATGATTCCTCTAGGTACTTTGACGGAACGATCCGCTAGGTTTTATTGAAACCCTAGATCTAAGGTCTAGCTGTCCATGGAAGCGGTAGATAGCAAGTAGTTGATGGAAGAGGCCATGGAAATCCTTGGTCTTCTTCTTCTTCTCCTTGCTTCCCTCCCTTCAATGGCTGAAAGTATGGTTGTATATTGTGTGTATAATAATTGCCAACCCTTTAATTGAAGTAAAATAGGGTATATATAGATTTACAACAAGTTTTTGGAAGCTTTCCTAACTCCAAACGCACTAAAACTGCTGTATTTAGCTTTCCAGACGTAATTAGGTAGTTTCGTTCACGTAGGAATCATCAGTAGAGTGAAATACGCATAATTAGTTTGTACACATATCGCGCGAGCGGGTCGCGCGAGCGCGACATTTGGCACCTCGCACGCGCGGATCGTGCGAGCGATTCTGGGATTTTCGCGCGCGCGGCTCGCGCGAGCGATCTTGATTTTTTAGCTTCTTTTCTTCTGCTTTTTCACCCTGTTTAACCTGGTTTACTTGATTTCTTCCAAAACCTGTCAGAAAATAGAAAACGAAGTAAAAATATACAAAAATAGGATAAAAATGTACTAACAAATGCTCGTTAAGGTGTATAAATAGGATTTGTTCTCTCCCGATCAACTACCATAGCACGAGATTTTCATAACAACACATGTACTTGAAAACTAGCATCAACAATCAACACCATGCATAAACAAAACATCATGCAAAAAGCTACACAATCTGCCAGGATACATTTTCATTGTGTTGGCTGAATTAACATGATTTATTTGGGCATGATAAATTGCTTTATAGATCAAACTCAAAGCTAAAACATTATAGATAATAGGAATATCTTCATGTACAAAAAAAAATCTAGCTTCAATTACATTTTTGAGCTACTCAAACTATTTATTTTACAAGACATTTCTTATATCTCGGACTGTTCTGTCCCAGATTTATAACACTGCATTGTACGTGAACTTCGCCTATGAAGGAGGGATTTTTAGACTGAGCCATAGAAGGGTTATTTGTAGATAAATGTGTTATCTTACTTCACAAAAAAACCTAGCTTAATTCTCAGTTTTTAGCTGCACAAAACATTCATTTTACTAAACTATGCTCTGCTGAAAGTTTCAGTTTCTCAGATTTATAACACTGTGTTGTTCATGGAGTTTACCCATGAAGGAATGATTTCTAGACTAAGCTATAGAAGTGTTATTTGTAGATAAATGAGTTAGATCTTACCATAAAAAAACCTAGCTTAATTCGGAATTTTGAGCTCCTCAAAACATCCATTTTACTAAACTACATTCTGCTAGAAGTTTCTGTTTTCCCAGGTTTATAACAATGTGTTGTACATGCATTTCACCCATGAAGGATATCTTTCTAGACTGAGCTATAGAAGAGTTATTTGTAGATATATGAGTTAGCCTTTACCACAAAAAAACCTAGCATAATTCGGATTTTTGAGCTGCACAAAACATTCATTTTACTAAGCTGTGTTTTGCTGAATGTTTCAGTTTCTCAGATTTAAGGATTTGTCTTGCATGTCATGAAAACTTCAACACAACAACATCAAACTCCTATTAAACATTAATACATACTATATATGTTCTAAGTTGAGTTAGATTACTCACAACAACTTGAAACTAAGCTTGGATTGTTGATTTGAGCTTGATGGAGCTTGAACTCAACTTCACTAGTGAACTTCTTCTCCTTCTAACTTTCTATTTCTTCTCTCTTTTTCTCATGAACCACCCAAGTCCTAATTTTCTCACCAAAAAATTCAGATTGTGATCTAACTAAGAGAGTGTAGTGTGTGCATGTGCTTGTTTATATAGAATTTCCATGTACTAGGTGTCCTTTGCATGTTGCATGCTTAGGACATGTGTCCATTAAGTAGACATGTGTCCAAGAGGGTGGCATGTGGTTGCCACATGGCCGGCCATGTGGGCCCACCTCGGGTTGTGTGCCACTTCCTCGGTTTACGTGTAAAAGTTCCTCGGTATGCATGTCGGTCTCGAAGTACGTGCAAACTGGTATTATTTCTAATGTCCAGGTCCGGGTACGGGACTAAGTTAAATCTTATTATGGTCGAGTCGGTATGGTTACTACAGGCTATATGGTAATAATACAACACGTCCATACCGCCACGTAATTAAAATAATAATATAATAATATAGTGGGTCCAATGCAGAAAATTAGAGGTGTTACATGATGTGATCTAGAATGTTCCAAATAGTTTCCTACACAAGCTAGAAGACTAATGGAAAGAGTATATTATTTTTAAATCTGATTAGGAAACTCCCACGATTTGTACTAATCAATCCCAATCAGATTGTATTATCTAATGAGTTTACTTACCCTATATGAGGAGGTTTATTATACTATAAAAGAGACCACTCACCCTCATGGAAGGGGGTCACATACTTCTCTTATGAATATACAGTCTCCCTGCCAGTCTCTGGTAGCTCCATCCCTATTATTGGTTCACCAAAGACCTCTGGCGACTTGACAGTATAGTCCAAGTACCTTGACACTGTAGACACCCCAATTTTGACCAAACGTCGGGTTAAGGGGAGTATTACCTCTAAGATCTGATGATGATAATGTCCGACTAATCTGGGACTTCCAAAAGTGAATCAGGCTCTTGTAGACACCCCATTTTGTCGGCTATCAGATTTAGAAGACCCATAGCTTGGTGGTTCACAATGATCGCAAAAGACTCAAAAGGACTCTTGGAAGTCAGTTCTATCTCTCAGAATGCTCAGAATGACCAAAATGCCCCTGAAAGCCCGAAAACTCCCAGATTTTGCCCAAAAGTTCTGGAAACATGCTACGTCGTAAGAAAAATGATGAAAAGAGTTTTGAAGAAAAATCGAACGAAATCGTCAACTCCCAGAGACCCCTGGAAGTCCCGGAAGTTCCCGGAAAGTCCCCGTTGATCGGTTTGACCAGGTTTGACCCAAGTTTGACCGAAATCGTCCGAATTCACCGGAATCATTTTAGATCATGAGAAAAGTATTAAAATGAGTTTTAAAAGAAAATCGAGCGAAAACATCAGCCCCTGGGAACTCCCAGAAGTTTCCAGAACTTCCCGGGAATCCCAGGTTTGACCAGTTTGACCAGAATTTGACTTTAAAATTGGGGCACCGTAACAATTTTCAAATATTTTTCATGGATACTAGAAGTCAACAGCTTTCCAATGGTATATTGCACATAAGTTCTGGATTTAAAACGAATTTATTATGAATTTCCAAAGGCGAAAAAGGCGATCAAATCGGCTTTTATCGCGAATACCGCAAAACTTTTCAAAGTGACCTATCTCCGAACTATTTTTTATGTAAATTAGACTCCATTACCTTTCCAACGGTATATCACAACCTCAATTTGGAGTTCGTATGCATTTTCTGTGAATTTCGGACGAAATAGGGCCTTTTTACGAATACCGGAACCTCTGGGGGCCTAAACGTAATTTTTTGGGCTTCTGAGGAGCAGTGCCGCCGCGGCACTGGCCCAGTGCTGCTGCGGCACTCAACCCTCGTGGAGTCCATTTTTGTAATTTTTTTGGGGGTCCAATTTGATTAATTGAAAGCCAAAACGACATAGTTTTGTGTTCACAGTTGTTTGGGACCAATGGGAATACTTCTAAAACCCCAAAACCACCCCAAATTGGTCTATTTTAACCCCCCATTGCTCTTCATTTGAGGGGGGCCAAGTTCAAAAGCTTGAAAAGTTGTAGAGAAGAAGAGAGATAGAGATAGGTTTAGAAGAGAGAAAACACTACACCAAAATGGCCGATTTGTCACGGTTTTGGACCGTGACAAAGGCCCTTTGTCACGGTTATGATCCGTGACATTTTCGGGTGTGACAAAAAAAATTGTCACTGTCCAGAACCGTGACAAATACTCTTTGTCACGGTTCATATGTTACACTTTAAAAGTGACATATCACTTCCAATTGTCACGCTTTTGTCACTGTCGTTAACAGTGACAATTTATTTATTTGTCACGGTCATAAACCGTGACAATTTGTGGTATTTGTCACATTGTTTGTCACGATTTTAGACTGTGACAATTTATGGAATTAGTCACATTCCTTGTCACGGTGTGCAACTGTGACAATTATTAATAACAGTGACTAATATGTAAAAATAATTGTCACGGTTTATAACAGTGACAAATCGGACTTTTTTTTTAAAAAAAAAAAAGTTTATTTTTGCATGAATCCACCCTATTACTTTTGGTTCATATGACACAATATAATCATAAATATCAAAAGTTGTCACGGTCCATAAAAAATTGTAATATTACCACAAAACCCAATTGCAATCTATAAAAAGCACTTATAAATACAAAATTATAAGTCACAACAAAACACAATTGCAATTCAATACGATTTATCTATAAACACATTCAATCAAGATTTTCTCCTACAGTTGCAAAATTGAAAAACCAAAAATAAAATCTGTAAATGCTAGCTGGTTCTCATGAACTTGTGAATAAAAAGAAAAGCTATAAATGCTACATATCTAGTCTCCAACTTCTAGCTTCTCAACTGTGAGGACGCTTCAAGTGGGCTCGATACCTTCTACGAGACTTCACATCCTTTTCAACACATACTTCCCAATTTTTCTTTTCCTTTAGAAGTCCGTAGGCTCGTACTATATAACATAAAAAAAGAAAATTCAATAAACAAACCGTGTATTGTACAAAAAAAAAAAAAAAATTACAATCAAAGAGTAAGTGCAAATTGGTAGTATTATGTACACACCTTAATTTCAAGCAATCCAATTTGGTACTGATTGCTTTGATCTCGTCCATGAATTCACTATTTGTAAACATAAGACTGCATATACAAAAATAAATAAATAAATAAACTCATTTATTGACCTTTTGATAGAGTATAAAATGGCAATTATTCTTGCTAAAAACATAAGATTCTATAAGATTCTATGATAACTCTAATAAGCATCCATAAAATTCTATAAGATTCTATGATAACTCTAATAAGCAGCCATAAGATTCTATAATACAAACTATTTTAAATTAATCGTGTCGTGTCGTGTCGTGTTCGGGTTATCTCAGTAAAACGGGTTGTCGTGTCAAAAATTGCCACCCCTAATATTATTACACACACGACACAATATAAAACATGAGAGGAAATGTGAAAGTATACGGTCAGTGACAACATCGTCGGAAAGAAGAAATGACTAAAGCAAGAAAATTGTCTTTCTTCTTAGCAAAAAAAAAAAAGAAAAATGTCTTTCTTTCTTAAGATGATAAGAGAGAAAGAGAAAATAAGAGATACAGAGACCCATAGCTAGTCTTGTGGCCCAAAAGAAAGAGAAAAAAAACAAAAAACAAGGCTGCCCAGCTGCAGCACTGTGCGCAGCACAACACACAGCAGCCAGCTAGGGCGCACAGGGCGTGCGCGCACGCAGCCCAGACAGCCCACTGCCACGCACCAGTGGACATAATAAAGGTTTAGAATATAACACAAACTGTTTTCAGTAGTTTAATAAATTTCCTGGTCCAAACAGACCTTAAAATCAGATCCGGAGTACTGAAAGATCTTATGGTAGGTTTTTACAAGGTCCAACTATGATTTGGTTTCAACATAATTGATTTTAAGCAAAGTGATTCTAAGGGACTGTTTTCCCCAAAGGCCCAAACAGCTCCTAAAATCTGCTGGGTATACAACATATACATATTAAACTTTAGAATTTAATTTGGCCATAACTCACTCATTTCTTAACCTTTTTCAGAAATTCTTGAGCCTAAATTGTGTATTTTTCTACAAGGAATCCAAATATGCTCTCATATGCAACTAATACTGAACATAAATTTGAAATAGTGTATGTTTCAGTTCGTGATTTCCCTATGAAACAAACATAACAATCTAAATGAGACCTATGAACCGATATTTCCATTGAGGAAAACACCTCGAGTGACTCGTATACAAGTTTAAGATTTAGTTCTTATTTCTCAATTTTGACATTTTGGAGTCGAGTGACTCCTATACAAGTTTAACAAAAAAAAAACACAAAACTAATTTTTGGTGCGTAACCAACAACGAAAAAGGATGAGAAACCTAAAGACAGCTATTCTATCCAACTCCACCGATAAATTAGCACCACTGGAGTCATTACTTTCTATAGCGACTTTTGGATAGAAATGCTAGAAACTATATAACTTGAATATGATCTAGTACTTTGAAAACATACTAGAATGGTCTTCAAAAAAAAAAAACATACTAGAATGGGTACTTTTGATTGGCATTTTGTTAGAACTAATCTTGCTTTGGGAGCCAAATAAAATGAAGGAAATATATTTTCAAAGGTGAAAAACTTAAACAAAAAGCTTCAAATTTTATCCAAAACGGTGCCACATGTAAAGGCTGCAACAATTCAATTAAGTAAAAATCTTTGAATTTCAAGTTAAGCACACTTTAACTCTCTTCAGCACCAACATAGAAATCCTTCAGTACATTTAAAAGCAGCCTAAAATAGTACAAGATCAAAATAATAGACACCAGATTTAGCCAAACAATTTTTTTCTCTTCTTTTTACCTCCTCAATATGCTAAAGGATGTAACGATCAGATAATTGGACAAATTAAATCATTCCACGTGTTCAGTTGAAGACGCTTCCTCAGTGGGACCCTTAGATGGTAGAACTAAGATACGTGCACTAGCAGAATCCTTTGTCATAATATAACATGATATCCACTTATTTTGGTGACAGGGACATATATTTTGTTTTTTTATTTGCAGATTACACATCGTTTCAGCACTCTACTACTCCTATATATGAAATTCTAGCAGTATTCGGAATCACATAGTGAAAATGAAGGATTAACTATGAAAATAACACATGCTAGCCATTACATAGATGTCGTGATGTCTTTGTAATGTTGTGGTTGGTTATATTGAAATACAATAAACAACCAGCATAAAGAGCATGTAGACTTACAGTTTCAATAAGCATCTGCACTTCCGACTCTGCAAGCTGTGAACCAAATTTCTGAAGTCAAGATTTCAGTTCTTCAACTGAAACAATACCATCATCATCAGTGTCCATCTTTTTGAACATTTCCTTGATGTCTTCAACTTCCTCGATGTAACTTGAACTCAAGACTTCGCTTGGTTCCTAATACCATGTAAGTTACCAATTCCTCAAGAGGCTTGAGCGATAAGGAATGGATCAACAATGTACATTAAGCTCTAACAGGTAGACCTAACATTCTAATAAATTTTCTTAATTTCACTTCTCCTTTTCTTTCAGAGATCAATTCCAAAAATTCAGTTTGTTAAGTACTAAACATTACTAATAGTTATATTGTCCTTTGATGATGAAGAATCCTTCTAGCCACGGACCCTTTGGATGCATGGCTACAAAACCAAACTGCCGATCTACCTAAACAACCCATAAACCACAACCCGTTCACATCACTTAATGAGGGGACTTGAACTTGCTACCGCGAGATATTAATCTCCGAAGCCTTCCCATCCGAGCTAATGCAGTGAGGTTACTAATAATCAGGTTAAATAGTTCTAAATTTTCATTTTCTACCCGTGATAAAAATTCATTTCATAAACAGCACAAAAACTGAAAACTCGATGTTTATAATTTATATTCACCAATTATTAAGATGCTTACTCAATTTCTTATCGCTAATATTTTTGTCTTTCAACTGGCCGAAAAATAAAGTTTTTTTTTTTTATATTTTTTATCTTCTATAATAAAGTATGTCACCTCCAATAAAATATGTGGCATCTTTTTTTCGAAGAAAGTTGGTTATTGAGTGTACAGAGAAAGATATACAATATAAAAACACCTTACTCCTAAGTCTTACCCGTCAATCTTTATGTATATGCATCAAACGACAATAGAGCTGGCACAACCTCTTCTTCTACTTCTTTCTTTGAAACTACTATCAAGCCCCAGTACCCGGTATCAGGCAGGCCAAGTACTGGCTGAAGAGGGGGGTCTCTTTATTGAACTTCTAGCACAAGTTTGTATCTCTAAAACCAACTTAAGCACATGTCAAATTGTCAATTCATTACTGGAGAGTTATCCACGTAATTTACATTTTTTTCAATACCTACAGGAATCTGACGTGGATATATTTAAGATTTTCTGAAAAGATTTGATTTCCTTAACTGCAATGCTCCTTTCAGTATTTAAAAATTGCAGTAAAAACTGTGTCCTTACTCCGTCACTTTTTTAATTATTTTCCTACAACGCAGATGATAAGAATAAACAACACGCAGACAACACTTCAAAGCTAAAATGTTTTTAAAAGCCACAGTCATACCACCTGTTATGTGTAGAATAGTGTAAAAGGGATTGTACTCACAAGTCATAACTACCTAATGTCCTCCCCCCAGCGACCCCCCCCCCCCCACACACACACACACACCCAAAAAAAAATTGAAAGAAATACATATTTGAATATTGTATTAGACAAAACTCTAAACCAAATGCCAGTTTCATAAGAAGCAACACGCCCTTGAAAAGGTAGCCTGCAAGTTAAGAAAGAATTAAAATACCAAGCACTTGTTTTGCAGTTAGTCGAAGCTTTGGGTCAGGTTCCAACATCTGACGGACCAAACTCTTAGCACTCTCTGAAATACTTGGCCATGGATCCCGCTTGAAATCTATACGCCCACGTATAATGGCCTGTGCAACTCCTTGCTCCGACTCTGCATTAAAAGAATTGCTTTAGGCAGGAGAGAAAGCGTTGCTGGCATTTGAGGACAAAAACTAAGAGCAGAATTGGGAATCAAGGAAGGGATAAACTCTGACTAAACAGAAAATGATAGACATGCATACATGCAAAGCACCCAGAGTTTTGTGTGTGTTAGAGTACTTCGTTGGCATTGTTATCACATCATTTTTTGTCACTATCGAATGAACACACATGCAAAGAGGTGAGAGAGACAGAGATGGTGTAAGCTTATATTTACCAGCCCAAAAAGGCGGAACCCCACAGAGTAAAATATAGAGAATTACTCCAGCACTCCATATATCTATTTTTGGTCCGTAGTTCCGCTTGAGCACCTCGGGAGCCATGTAATATGGGCTGCCAACAATCTCAGAGAATTTCTTACCTGAAATGTTTAAAAATTAAACAATAGTATCAGCGCTAATAAGTGATAAACCACATGTCTACATTATCAATTCCACTATAATAAACTCATTGAATCCAGAATTACTATGTTAAAATTCAAAAAAGAAAAAAAAAAAATAAAAAAATGGCCCCCAAGGGCCCAAACTAATCTATAGGAGTGTCTCCCCTTACCTAACTTTATTCTGGAAGCTTTTACCAACAAGAAGGAGAAGGTAACCCAGGTGAGACTCAAAATTAAGTCACAATGAAGCATGCACTTAAGAGGGAATATGCTATTTATTTACGCAGTTATACACAAAAGGACACACATAAGGACAACATCCGATATCACAACGATATGTAATTGGATAATCAGATTATTGGTCTCTTATGATCGTGTTGATGGCAGAAAATTATCAGGCTTAAACTATGATTGTTGCAATTGAAGAAATTTCTGGCAGAAGCGAGGTCAAAAATCCTGTACAATGCAACTTTTGTGAGATTCTGTTTTCTGCAAAAATTTGAGACTCTGCAAGGATTGTTCTGCTTGAATAAACTAGAGTCAGTTTGGTTTATTCCTACCAAGGAGAAAGTCTTCAATAGCCGGAGCCCACTCCCTCGAATATTTCCTTTTTGCCCGCTTAGCGTCGGAAGCAGCTGAGAGTGTTCAGACCTGATTAAGGGCTTAAAATAAACAAGATATAATTGATTTTGAGCTTATCAAGCAATTGATTCCATGAAAAAGGAATTCCAAAGTTCAATAATACGATGTGAATACTACTGTCATATTCAGATCTACTGCATCACATAACAACTAAGGGGTCTATGCAAACCTATATGTGAATTTCTGGAAAATAAAGAGCAAAACTGAAATCAAGAAGAGCCAAGAAAAATTATTACTACCACTAATAGAGTCCTTTGCTAATGACACCCACACCTAACATTAGCATCGTTTTCAATCAAGATATGTCCCTCACGAAGTCCACCAAGAAACCCTAGATCCAAAACCCCAATTCTCAGCATTCAACAAAAATAAGAGATCAATTACGACCATTAAATCATCACAGATTCTACGAAAAAGTCAAATATTTTACAAGTAAAATGCCAATAATGCATTCAAATAATCACACGAGCTGATAGCAAAATCAAACAAAGTACACATACAATAAACACAGTTCCAAAATAGAAATCGTGTGTGTGTGTAAGAGAGAGAGAGAGAGAGAGAGAGAGAGAGAGAGAGAGATTAGTTACAGAGAAATGAAACACACTTTTCATAAAAAGGGAATATATGATATATCAATCATTTTACCTGTGGAAAATCAGTCCCTAACTTAGCAAGCAAATCAATTCCAACCCAAAGTGAAAATTAAACCCAAAATCAAAGCAACCACATCTTTCATACCCACCACGAAATCAAGCTGGAATAGGGAAATAGTTTACCTCTTAGAAACCACATCAAGCCCTAACCTCAAACAATTGCAGTACCAAACCCTTGGTGATGGTGTGGTTTGGTGGATCTCGGCGGCGCTAGTGATGGGAGGCGGTGGCCGGACTGGGTTGGGGAAGGGGGTTTGGGGAAAGGGTAGGGGACCGGCGATGGTGGTGGGTTGGATGTTGAAGGTGAGGTGAGGAGGAGGGGAGCTAGTTGCCGGGCCGGACTAGTGACATGCCGGCGTGAGGATGGGGCAGCGGCTATGAGAAGGGGGAAGGGGGAAGATGATGGTGATGGTGTTGGATCATGGTGGTGCTGGTATGGTGTGGTGCGTTAGATGGTGGTGCTGGTAGGTGGGGATGAGAAGGAAGGAGTGGGGGTGATAATACCCTAACTCGATGAGAAGACAAGCCTGTGAAAAAAAAGAATGATTTTTTCTAAAACTCATTAATACCGAGCGTGTCCTGAATCATGGTACCAAAACCGAAGAGAGGGAAAAAACGAAAATAGAACCGCCTCTTAAAACATGAAAATTTTGTAACTTTTGTCACTGTTACCAACCGTGATAATAAATAATATTGTCACAGTCTTAAACACTGACAAAACTTGTCACTGTTATTAACCGTGACAAAAAATATATATTGTCATGGATTGTTTATTGTCACCGTTACAAACCGTGACCAAATTTGTCACTGTTTAAAGCCGTGACAAACTGCCCGAAAATTAGTGTGACAATTCGACCAATTTGGTGTAGTGAAAGGAGCTTCCTCCTACTATTTTGCTATAGAAAGTGAGTTTTAATCTTGTTTTCTTCCATTACCTCTCTTATACTTCACATTCCAAACACCCCCAATCACCATTCTTGAGCATTCTTGAGTTAGGAAGCTACTTCCATGTCCAAATGTCAAAATCTATGAGTTAAACACCAAGCTACAAGTCCAAAATCACATTGATTATCATCTATTGATTGTTACTTACTTGCTTATTTATACAATGTTCATCTCTTCTTACCTCATTTCTTTTTGATTTTCTTTATTTACTTACTAGTTCATCATCATCTAGATGATGAAATGAAGTTTCAGGTGAGTGAATCCTTATGGATAGTAGCTCTTGACCTCAAAAACATGTTTGATAGATGATGATCATAACTTCAATACCTCCAAGGTATTCTTGAAGTGTATTGAAGTTATGTTCAAATAAAAATAAATCTCTCCAACAATCTTGGAGGTTCTTGATGATGAGTTTGATGTTGAAATTTCAAGTGGCTATAATCTTCATTGAGTATTGAAAATATGCTTTCAAAACATCTACTTCAAAACCCCTCTTAAACCCCTCATTTTAATCTCAAGAGAGAAAACTCTAGTTTTTTTTCCAAAACTTTCAAAACAGTGAGTAATCTGAGTTCAAAGATTTTTCTAGAACTCAATACTCAACATATGGATGCAAGGCCACTTGGAAAATCTTCCTAACTCATTAGAGAACACCCACGATTTTTGGTTTGACTTGGGAGTACTTGGAAATGGTCCATTTGGATCCAAACATTCCTTCCAGACATTCTATTTTTGCTGTCACAGCAGCTAGGTCCACTTCCAACCTCTTTTTCAGAAATCGTTTCCAAAAGGGGTGGTCCTAACTTATTTTTCCTTAAACTTAAATGTCTTAGGGAACTTTCTGTATAAAATGGGCCTCTAGATCATTCGTTTTCAGTTTCTAAGATTTTCTAACATTTCAGTCGACAATACGGACTCTGTTTCTGAGTGACATCTGTTGTTCATACGATTTCTCTCAATCTGTGATAGTTATTAAAGATTGGCTTTTTGGGTTGTATTCTAGACACAATAAGGAACATCTCCATAAAAAATCATGCATTGAAAACAGTCCTAACCCCTCTTTTCAATTTCCAAAAATGATGCTACTGTTCTGTCCACTATTCACAGCAAGCACGTTTTAACTTTCATTCTTTGATTTGATGCTTATATGCATTCCAAATTAGTTCATATCTTAGGAAGTAGTTCACACTACATTTTTACATATCCCATGTTGATTTCATTCATTCATTCATACACATTCTAGACTTCTAAGTCATTCTAGGAATCCATGAACACAAAGCACACCACAACCTTGGCACATTCTAGATACATACATTGCATCCATGCAAGATTTGGGGTTTTTGTAACTCTTAATCTAAGAAGATTATAAGGAATGACCATGATCACACACTCATGCTTCCCCTCGATCTAATCCTCCTTTCTCATCCGTCCCGGGGATTGAGAGATCTTCTTTTCTCAAAGAACAACATGCATCATACTAGCTTGCTAAGCATATTTTGATTTCTTTGATTACTCGTTTCAAGAACAATTCATGTCCCCTTTAGATTAGGGAAACTCAATTACTTGATACATGATTAAACGATTTTTCCGATGTTTATTTGTGTGATCTTTCACTTTACATTGTATGACATTTGACTTAGATCTTATGAATGATATGTTATCTTTTGATCTTCCATTTCAAGTTTCTTATGTGATGTAATATACTATCATAGTATTAATTGTCGAACCATAAATAGTATAAGATGATTATTTGGATGCTAGTTGAGGCCCGTCGAAAGACGGGGCGAGTTGAGGGTGTTTTAGTTGTGACAAAGGCTCCTTCCTCTCTCGTACCAAAACCCCGAGCCAAGTTCTTTGGTTATGAAGGGCCGGTGCCCTTTATCCATTTGGGTGAGTCAAAATTAGGTTTCTTGGTTCCTTAAAGACCAAGTGGCGACTCTGTATCTGCTTTCAACAAACATTTTCTCTTTCCTTGATCCAAATCAACTTCAAAAGCAAAAAAGAGGTGGAAGCCCGGTATCCATAGCTCTTCTGAAGGCTCTTTTAATTCAAGACAAAAAGGAAAAAGAGATAAAAATGGAAAACAGAGGAGAACGACACATAGTAAGGTATGCGACAGTCACGGGTTGCCGTACGACACTCACTTAAGTGCCGGATCAACATTCTATGAATGCCGCAAGTTTCACTAAATGCCGCAAAAAATGAATTCCCAGGAAAAAAATGCCAGTTCCTGGAGTTATCCGCGGCATTCACTGAATACCGGTGCGACAATCATTGAATGCCATAATGACATTCATCAAGTGTAGTTCCGGCACTCAGTGAGTACCGCTCCTACCTCTCTGAATGCCGCATTTTTATGACAGCGTGTCCTAACGTAGGTCGGTTTATACCTTCAAAAGGAGGCTAAAATTAGGGTTTTGGCTGCGAATTCTCCAAAACAACCCTCTCAAGATTACCTATATATAGAGGATGTGTATTCCATTAACGGAGATTGAAAAAGGGAGAATGTTAGGATAAAATATTGATTCTCCTTAAAAAACTTTCTAAATTAAGAGAGAAATAGAATTAGAAGAAGGAGCTAGAAGAAGAGCTTGATCATCATTTGGAATATCCCAAAGCAACAAAAGAGTTGAGGATAATTAGAGGTACACTCTAGAGTAATTAGATTATTTAGTAGTTCAATCACAATATTTAGATTCTCTTATGCTCTTTACATATTTTCAAAAACTCTCTTCCCACCTCATTTCATCACACACCACCAATATTGTGATTAAACTTTCATTTCATGACTTTGGATCAAAATAGCTTAGGTTTTAAAGTTTAAATAAATCTTGAAGTAGAACTTTGGTCTCCTTCCTTTTAATTATGTTTATTTCTTAAGATTTATAAGACTTTCAATGTTTTACTTGAATCTTTTAAAAACTCCTAGTACGCTTATAAACTCATGATTTATGAGGGGATTAAGGTTGATATTAGTGTATTGAGTTAGTGAGTTTGAACTTTTCACATAGTTTGAATTCATTACTTTGGGATTTTATGAAGTTTCTTCATACTTCATTAAAATCCAAAAGTTTAAGTGTCCTTAGCCTCCAATGACCATCAAATGGTAGGAGGAATAATTTGAGTCGAAACATATATCCATGGTTTAGATTCATTGTGTTGAGTTTTTATGAAGTCTCTTCATACTTCATTAAAATCCACAAGTTTAAGCGTCCTTAGTCTCCAATGACCATTGATCAAATGGTAGGGGAAGTGGTTTGGATTAAGCTCAACTTCATGGTTTAGTAGTTGGGGTTAACCAACAAAGATGAACTTGAACAAATGGTGCAGTGAATTCAATGACCACCTTTGATCAAGGATTTTTAGTTAAACATCAAACCATTAAAACTGAATAAAACCAATGGAAAAGTGTCTATAACTCATAGTTCTACCACTGCAATTTTTGTTTTAACAAGATTCCATGGTTAAAATGGTTTGGTCATGAGTTCTTGGCAACAACAACAATCTGTCCAGAGTTTTAGAACAGCAACACCCTTTCGAAATGAGTAAATCAGAACCCCAATAAAGTATTAATGACCCCAAATAATTTTTTCTGTGAACTTTAATGTGTTAATAAGACCCCCTATAAAGATTAGAGTCTTTTAGATTTTTTTACTATTTGTAGAAAATCGTACAAGAACTCTGGACAGAGTGTTATGAAGTTCTGAGTAATGTCTAGTGTTTGTTTAATTCCAAGAGATCTAACTGTTGAAACTTTGATTTTCTTTTTGAATTAAAAACTAGACTTACAGAGGCAACTAGGGTCTAAAAATCATCAAGATCAAACTATGGGAACCACGTCTTTTATTTCTTTGAAGTTCTTATCTGCTCTCAGCAATTTTCAGAATCCTGTCACAATTTTAATCAATCTTGTAAATAATGGCTTAAATAATATTTTCATGACCTAGGGTTTATACCATGCTTTAACAATAATTGATTAAGCTTAAAACCAAAGGCTAAATGATCCAAATTAATGAATAGTTTATAGCTTTATATTGTTCATATTCATGTATCCATGTTCATTCATCCATATAGATTGATACTTGTAAATAGAATTCACCCTGTGTTAGGATTTGTTACTTAGGATTTAATGATATGTTTTATTTAAAGTATGTGAACTAACCCTATGTTTTGTAGCGCTATCAAGGTACGATTTCTCAAAATCTCCTCTAGCTTGTTTTAATTTCTTGATTTTATTGATTTTCGACTCTATGCACGACACCTTAGACTAGGTCTTGCCTTATGTGTTTATATGCAATTAGAGAATTCTTTTTTAGGTTTTTATTTGTTCGCATGCATTACACGTTTTTATCCCACGGCTGGATCCCGAGTAAGTTCTCTAGTTCCCTACTTACATATCATCTTGTTTGCTACTTGAGTTATGTGGTGTATGAATGATATTTTGTCATTAGCAATCTTACACCCTTTTGATATGCTTTTGTAATGTATAATTATATATGTATTAGTTGAGAGCATACTTAGATTAATAATTCGATTAAAAATGATGTTGAGTAGAGGCCTATCACAAGATAGGATAAAAGGGGGTGTTTTAGTCCATCGGGCTCCTTCCCCTTTCATTCCATAATCCCCGGACCCAGTTTATCTTTGGTTTCGCAAAAAATCGGTTTGCTTGTAAAATGGTTTCTTAATTTTCCTTTAAAAAATTAAGTGGCGACTCTTTGAATTTGGAAAAGGTTTTAAACAAAAGCTGTGGGTAAGAGAAAATTGCGATATCCACAGACACACATATGGACGTAGGTCTCTTCTTTAACAGGGCCGAACCACATACACATTCTCTTGTCTCATTCTTCTTTCCTTCTATAACTCAATATTTGACATCATCAATTTAGCGTTGTCTGTGGGAAGTGACAGTATTTCCCCAAAATAAATCTCAAGTTGATAGTCATTCCTCCGAAGAAGAGTAAGAAAACTGCTCTACCAACGGGTCAGGCAGATTCGTCGGTCACGCAGGTGATGGCTTCCATGACCCCAGAGCAGATCACTGCGGCTCTTGGATAGCTTTTAGAGAGTTAGCATTAAGTCCAGCTACAAATCAAAGCTTTGCTGGCCCAACATAATAAGCCCCCGCAGGCTGTGGTGTAGCTTGGGAATGATGAATGTTGTCAGATCCCAGTACGAATCTGACGATGTACTCAAACTGTACCAGTATCCCTAGGCTATGGGATAGTCCAGGAACGATGATCATGGTCGGGGTTCTATACGAACCTGGTAACGTGCCGCCCGGGCTAACCCGAACTTTATAGGGGATGTTAGAGAGATCTTTAATGAAAAGCGTGCGACCAGAGGAGAGGGACAAGAATGATTGACCCAGGAATCAGCCCAAGATCGCCTGGCCAAGAGCTGAAGCAACCTTAGGCATACGATTAACCGGAGTCAAAGTCGAATCCTATCCCTGAGGACAACGCACTTTGAAGAAGAAGCATCTTTGTTTGACCCTACCTACTATACTGATGCCGAACGATCCACCAATATAGTAGATGTGGATGCTCACATCAATGACTTGGAAAAATGGATTAAGACATTAGGCCGCCAAAAACCAAGTTGTAATTATGCCGATATAGAGATATATATTGAGTCACCGTTCACTGACCAGGTTACATGATTTGCCATTCAGCAAAAATTTAAACACCCTTATCTTGACTCTTATGACGGGTCGGGAAGTCTGGTCGACCATGTCTGGACCTACAATGCTCAGATGGTGTTGGCGACCAATGTTGATGAGCTACTTTGTTTTGCCTTCCCCAGCATTCTCAATGGGCCCACCGCGCGGTGGTTTTACTAGCTAAAGCCCCGATCAGTAGGTGACTTCAAGGAACTCAGTCGATTTTTTGTCATTTAGTTTGTAGGTATGCTTGGCTGACTGTAGCCAGATATCCCTAAAGGACTACGTCGACTGGTTTAACTAGCAGAAACACCCTCATCTCGACTCTTGTGGGTATGCTCGGGGGTTCAGAACACCAAGATTGCCACGTCGTTTCGCCGTCAATGATCGGCAGCTTTGGTTAAACTCTCTGAGAGGGACTCTAAATACATCGACACCAACGAGTTTTTGAAGTCTAAACGTTCAAACTTCGCGAAAGATAACTCCTTAAGAGTCAAACGGAATCGGGAGACCTCTAAAAAGAGCTCGGGAAAGAAACAAAAACAGAATCCACGATGGAGTGGTCAGGAATAGACCCCGATTGCCTTCACGCGACTTTCTCGGCCCATCCAAGAGGTCATGGTAGCTGCCGAGACACAAAAGCTGCTTAAGAAGCCAACCAAGTAAAATTCATGCTCAAGAAGAGAAGTACTGTCAGTATCATAAAGACTACATCCATGATACCGAGGACTACTTCAAGCTCTAGATAGCTATTGAGATGCTCATTGAGCAGGGTCATTTAGCTGAGTTTGTCACCACAGACAGATGGCCGCAACAAGATATCTGGGCTCCCGACCAGAAACAACGCCTAGGCCATATCAATGTGGTCTCTGGAGGAACATCGGGTGGGGGAGACTCTTAGTCAGCAAGGAAGAGTCATGCTCGGGCATCTCAAGAGAATGTCTTGTAAGTCCAATTAGCCAACTCCCCACTGACCAATATCCTGACTTTCTCATTCGATGAAGTCCGGGACCTGCATTACCCCAAGACGATCCACTAGTGGTAACACTCTCTATAGCCAATTACATGGTGAAAAGGGTGAGAGTAGCTCCATGTACATACTGTTCGCCTCAGCTTTCGACTAGTTTGGGATATCAAGGGACTGGTTCAAACTAATGGCCATTCCCTTGGTAGGATTCAACGGATCTAGCATCCAACCACTCAGGGTGATCGAGCTCTTAGTTCTAACACGGGCCTACCCATAGTAGACCTTTGTGCTTTCAAACTTTGTTGTGGTGGAGGCCCTGTCCGCTTATAATGTCATCCTCAGGAGACTAACCCTCAACAAGGCCAGAGCAGTTGTATCAACTTACAACCTGCTCGTCAAGTTTTCGACCACGTAGGGACTGGGAAGTTTAAGAGGAGATCAAGCCACTGCCCAGAGCTATAATGTCATTTTCTTACGCAAAGAAGCAATTTTAGAAGCACTAAACATTCAGGATATGGACCCAAGGGACGCTAGGGACGGATTTAGCCCAGTTAAAGAACTTAGTCAAGTGGTGTTAGACCCCCAATTTCCCAACCGATCCATTAGTGTCTGCACTCTCCTAGAACCATATCACAGAGAGAAGCTAATCCAGTTCCTGAGATAGAACCAAGACGTCTTTGCTTGGAGACATGAGGACATGCTTGGAATTGATCCTCGGGTTATGTCTCACTAACTCAATGTTGATTTGAGCTACCATTTCATTAAACAAAAAAGGAGGGTAATGGCCCCTGAAAGGCAAGAAATAGTATGTGAGGAAGTTAGAAAACTCCCCAAAGCATAATCAATCCGCGATGTTCACTACCCGGACTGGTTGGCGAATGTTCTTTTGGTAAAAAAAGCAATGGGAAGTAGAGGTTGTGTGTGGACTTTACCGACATAAAGAAGGCCTATCCCAAGGATTGCTACCCACTACCATGGACAGATCTCCTAGTAGAGGTAATGGCAGGCCACTCACTGCTCTCGTTTATGGATGCATACTCTGGATACAATCAGATCCGTATGTACCCAGATAATGAATAGAAGATTTCCTTCATCACCGACCAAGGAACCTACTACTACAAGGTGATGCCTTTTGGCCTCAAGAACACCGAGGTAACTTATCAATGCTTGGTCAACCATATATTCAGAGATTTGATCAGGAAGACCATGGAGGTATATGTTGATGACCTCCTAGTCAATAGCCGAAAAGAGTCTGACTATCTCGAGTACTTGATTGAGGCCTTCAGCATCTTAAGAAAATTCCGAATGTGGTTGAACCCAGCTGAGTGCACATTTGGAGTCTCGTTTGGCAAGTTCTTGGGGCACCTAGTCAACAGGCAGAGAATTAAGGTGAATCTAGAGAAAATCTAAGCAATTATCAACATACGGTCACCTATATCAACCAAGGAGGTTCAGAGTCTAGCATGGAGGGTGGCAGTTTTAAACAAGTGTCCTGGGCAATTGACCGGTGCCTGCCATTCTTCAAAATCCTCCTTAAAGCCTTTGAGTGGTTAGAGGAGTGTGAAGAGGCATTTCAGGCACTTAAGAAGTACCTGACATCACCTCCTCTTTTACTTGGCAGTATCACCTTTAGCAATAAGCTTAGCACTGGTCAGAGAGGAAAATGGGATACAATACCCAATCTATTGCACTAATTGGGCACTCCAGGGCATAAAAAGTTGATACTCCCGCATAGAAAAGCTTGCCTTCGCCCTCATCACCTCAACTTGGCGGCTCTGCCTGTACTTTCAATCTTATGTCATAGTAGTCCTCACAAATCAACCTCTATGCAGGATTCTGTGCCGGCCTAAAACATTCGGGAGACTTATAAAGTGGGCGTTAGAGTTGGAAGAATTCGAAGTGGTATAAAAATCCCGAACAACCATCATGGGCCAGGCAGTGGCAGATTTTTTTGTGGAATTCATGTATCCAAATGGCCCAGTCGAGGAGTTCAACCCGCTCGAGCTACAGCCCGGAATCCTGATCTGGGTACTTTATATGGATGGGTCCTCTAATAATCAGGGTAGTGGGGCAGGGATTATCCTGACCATGCCCAATAGGATCCAGCTGGAGTACGCCCTAAGCTTTGAGTTATAGGCTTCCAACAACGAAGTAGTGGGGCAGGGATTTTTTATTTTTTATTTTTTTTCCTTTTTACTTTTGAATAAAAGTTTTACTGTAGCAAAAAAAAATAATGGAAATTAAACAAACAGAATAATCAAAACGAAGAAGAACGTAATCAAAAAAGAGACCTAACAGAATAAACGGAAATAAAAATAACTGACCAGGTTGCGGGAGAAAGGAGGTAAGAGAACAAAAGAGAAAATCTCAAAAATCCCACCTCGCGCGCGCGAGCACCTCTGCGAGACATTATTGCGGCTACTTTTATGATTTCTGAAGAAAAAAAATTTCTAAGTCCAAGGATCATGTGAGTGGGCAGATCGGGCGAGACCCCTCGCGCGCACGATTTTAAGGCGCGACTGAACCTGAGGTATAAATATAAAAACTTGAAATTTTTTTCTCTAAGTGACAACCTCGCGCGAGCGGGCTGCGCACGCGAGGCAGTTTTTTTTTTCTCATTTTTCTTTCTTTCAGTGTAAATAAGTTCAAAATAAATTATCCTCGACCCCCAAACCTGTTTAGAATGACCAAAACTGACTCAAATGACCCAAAAATGACCGAAAATGCTAAAAAACAAGAGAAACAGATGAAATAAAGCTTGGGTTGCCTCCCAAGAAGTGCTATCTTTTACGTTTTCAGCTAGACCATTCTAGCTCAGGACTTATGGAGGCTGAAAATGGGACTTTGTACCCTTAAGGATATCAGGAAGACTCTGGTGGTACGCAGAAATCATGTCGCTATGAATTAATCCAATTGACGGTTCATCCTGATTATGTTCAAAATGATTTCGTACCTTCCGAGTAAATTCATCTTTGGGGTCCTGGTTATTCAAATTCATCCGCTCACTACTCACCATATTATTTTCATTACTCACAGGTATTACATAATTGGGTTCAATAGTTTGTCTTACCTCACTCTCTGCCTCTCATAGATAATCGTCATCTTTGGGAGGTTGATCAATAGCATTAAAAACGCTCAATTTTAAGTTCATATTCCCAAACGACACCTTCATCACCCCCGTTCGACAGTTAACACGCGCATTAACGGTTGCTAAAAACGGACAACCTAGAATGATAGGAATGTGCTTCCTAGCATCTAGTACGGATTCAGTGTCAAGAACCATAAAATCGACAGGATAATAACATTTATCAACTTTTACTAAGACGTCCTCGACGATTCCTCTAGGGATTTTAATAGAACGATCCGCTAATTATATTGTAGCCGCCGTAGGTTTAAGTTCACCTAGTCCTAATTGTTTATAGACGTGATAAGGTAAGAGGTTAACACTAGCTCCTAAGTCAAGGAGAGCCCGATGAATAATAGTGTCACCTATGACACATGAAATCGTAGGCGTACCTAGATCTTTATATTTAGGAGTAGCGTGTTGGAGTATTGAGCTAACTTTTTCCATGAGAAAGACGTTTTTCGAAGTATAACTGCGCAACTTGCACTTTTGAGTGCAAAGGTCTTTTAGGCATTTAGCGTAAGTGGGAATTTATTTTATCGCATCGAGGAATGGAATATTGATTTTAACTTGCTTAAGCACCTCGATTATATCTTCAATTTTGGACTTTTTCTTAGAAAAATTTGACAGTTCCTCAACGTTTGGTGGAAAAGGCATTTTCGAAATATAATTAGTTGGGACCGGTTCTTTTTCTTTTCTACTTTGATTCACGTCCTCACCCATTTCTTTATTCGAATTAACGTTTAAATTTTTCTCACCCTCGTCCGGAAATTCAATAACTTCCTCTTCCCGAATAGTTGTCCTAGTCGAAATAGCGTTCACTTGCTCACCCTTACCCCCATTCTCGTATTGACCCTAAGGTTTTTGAATAGGTTGACTTAGCAACTTACTCTCGATCAAACGGTTTAATGTACTCACTACTTGTCCTATTTGAGACTCTAGTTTTGAAATGGACTGGGTGTGGGAATGTACTAACTGGATTACTGACTCAATATTTTCAAGTGAGGCCAACACCTTCTCCTCAAATACATTATTATGTGTGGAGGTGGAGGAGGATTGGGTTGTTGGTATTGATATTGTTGAGGCTAAGTTTGATAAGTATTAGAAAAATTAGTCAGCGTGGGATTATAATTATTTCATGGGAATTGTTGAATAGAATTAATGTGTTGCTCCACGAATTCTGGGAATTGAGATGCGGAAGGACATGCAAAGATATTATGTGATGGTGCAGAACACAATGCACATACTTCGTGAGGAGGTGAATTGGACCTATTTCCCATCATCATAAATTGGTCAAGTTTTCTATTTAATTCTTGTATTTCGATTGAATAACTTGACTCAACTTTTACCTCTCTTTTTGGTGGTGGCAGATATCCTTCAGAACGTACCGACACAGCCTGGTGCATCGAGTTCTCGCTTAGCATTTCGAAAATCTTCCATGCCTCGTTGGCGCTTTTGTGCTGGAAAGTACCCGCACAAATGGCATCGACGGTATTTCGAATAGAGGGAATAAGCCCCTCGTAGAAGACTTGAACTAATTGCCACTTAGGAACCTGATGATGTGGGCATGAGCGTAATAATTCCTTAAACTTTTCCAAAGTATCATAAAACGTTTTTCCATCTTGCATCACAAAGTTTGTAATAGATTTCCTTTTCTGATTTGTACGCATAACAGGGAAAAACTTTTGTAAAAATGCGGTGTGTAAGGCTTCCCAGGTTTTAATTGTATTCGGCTCCAAAGATTGGAGCCAATACTTTGCTTTATCTTTTAAAGAGAATGGAAAGAGCCGCAGTTTCAATTCATCATCAGTTAAGTTTTAAATTTTTAAAGTAGAGCAGATATCTTGAAAATCCCCTAAGTGTTGGTAAGGATCTTCATTAATGCGGCCATGGAAAGAAGGAAGTAGCGAGATGGTAGATGGCTTTATCTCAAAGTGAGATGCCGACACCTCTGGTAAATCAATACATGTTTGTGGCATGTAAGACATACGAATAAAGTAATCCCTAAGCGGAGGCGACGGAGGTATTTTATGATTATTTACATTATTTCTGTCATTTCCGTTATTTCCAACGTCAGCCATTGGAATAGGTTTTATGTTTAATGAATCGAGTTTTTCTTAACCTTTTAAGTGTACTTTGAACTTCATCCTAAAACAATGACGACGGTTGAGGAGTCCGATTAACTCTAAGGGTAACTTCAAGTTCGGGATCGATGGAAAATAATTCTGGTTTACTAGAACATGTACCAAACATAAACTTAAAAGAAAAATAACTAAAATAGAAACTGACTCAAACAATTACAAGACAAGAATCATGCAAATAAGTCAACAGGTACACAACTATTATGATGCATGAATATTATCTTGTAATGCAATGACCGCGTTAAGCCCAGTGCCCCGGGTTTCCTAGCTAATGCAGTGCTCACTCCACAACTAACCTAATGCAAGTAATTGCGTCTCAGCGCCCTGACTTACAGTGGTTTGAAGCAAATTTCAAAGAAAGCAATTTGCTTGAATTATTTTTATTTATTTATTTATTTTTTGCGTAAGCTCCTTTGACGTGCACAGCTGTTCCACTCGAAACGCTAGAATTTTGAGTACCTAAGAAATTATAAAAATAAAAAGAAAAGTTAGTGACTCAAAATAAAACGGAAAAATAAGAAAAAGAAAACCTAATGTAATATTTACGAATTAACTAAATTAAGATTCTAAAACTAAAGGTAGTAATGCAATCCCCGACAACGACGCCAAAAATTGATCTTGTCAAAATCAAGATATAAAAGTATGCTTAACTTATGCTTTACTTTCAAAAGATTTGCAGTATGGAAGTAAAGGTCGAACCCACAGAGATTGAATACTACGCACTTTAATTTTTAAAACCAAAATTTAGTTAATTTAGAAAAATAGATTTTGGATTTAATTTGAATTAAACTAATAACAATAAAAGTAAATCTAAATTATGAAAGCAATTAAATATTTGTTTTTATAATAAGTTTAAGGAACCTAGGATTGCAAATCCACCACTAGCTTCATAATAAGGGTATATACGAGTTACTTTAGCTTATTAAGTTGGATGATAATGGGGAATTGTAGCTACAAGCCCAATTCCTCTGTCAAGAAAATAACTATGGTTCAAGCACCAACATAATCCATCTTCGGTTAGCACGAATTATCCCACACTAAACTAGGGTTATGGTATAATCCGTCTAATCTAGGCATGGAGTATTCGGATACTTGATAGCACAATTCAATTTAAGCACCATTACATCGAAATAAACTAAACAAGCATAGCAAGCATAGATCATTGAGCACACTACTATCAAAATAGATCTAAGACAAGAGTAAACTTTGAAAGTAACGATTCAATCAATAAAAGCATAATTTATCTATAAAAATCCTCGGAACATGTAACTGTCATCCATACATAATAAAACTAAAATAAAAACAAAAAATACACCCTATTACTTGGCTAGGGTTTCATTGAAACCCTAGATCTTGAGTTTAGTTGGCCATAGGATTGATGAACGGCGAGAGGTTGATGGAGGAGGCCATGGGAATCCTTGGTCTTCTTCTTCTTCTCCTTGCTTTTCTGTTTTCAATGGCTGAAGTTTTAGTTGTTTATGGATGTATCTAATGTTGTGCAATGATGTGTAACCACAAAATTGATTTAGAATTGGATTTATATAGAGTTTGGAAGGATTTAGGGAGCTTTCCTAAGCCAAATCGTACTAAAACTGCTATATTTACGTTTCTGGACGTCATATGCACAAACCACCTTTGTTGGGCACTTCAATTTAACAAAATATGCATTTTTGGTTTTTTCAAAGGTCGCTCGTGCGGCCCGCTCGCGCGAGGTACTTTTTGCTGCACTGCGCGACTTTCGTAGAATTGCGATAATGTTTTGCTCAGAAGTCGGATTGACTCGTCGTTTGTGGCCACGTGTTCATAGCTCAAAGATCTACATTTTATATCTGTGGAGAAATTTCTCAAATCTAAAGTATTCCTTGCCAAAAATGCAATTTACCAAGGCTGTACTACATTCAGCTTTCACCGGAATCATCGTTTGAGCCCAGAATGACTTTCAAAGCCACTAATCATTGGATTTTTGTGCATTTTCAAGTTAAAGCTCCACAACCTACAAAATTTAGAATACTTATTAAAAAATAACTAATAACTACATGAAATGGGCAAACAAATCGTATTTGTAAGACTATAAACGGCAACTATTTATCGCCGATCACCTTGGAATGTGGAGCATCTACGGAAGTACTTTCAATAAAATATGGATCGGTATTGGTTAGGGACTTATGTTATCTTTAAACAAGTTGTAGCTTTTCTCGAGTAATCATTGTATTTTTCAGAATGAATAAAGATTCTTTTCGACAAATAGTGTTCCCTAATAGTGTTATACAACAGCAAAAAAAAAAAAAAAACAGACCTCGGGACACACCCGAGGTATCCAAAGACCTCAAGATCATCCCCAAGGCACCAAAAGACCTTGGGAACACACCTGAGGCTCCAAAAGATCTTGGGAACACACCCAAGGCAACAAAAGACCTCAGGAACACACCTGAGGCACCAGTTCTGCTTAGGTCCATAAGTTACGATGGAGGCAAATCCTCCTAGGTGGTTGATAATAGCGAACTCAAAAAGACCGTGAAACTACCAACATTTTAGGTCGGCTACCTACAATCATCACCTCTATTAATGCCAACCTTAGCATAAGCTTGGGGGGGGGGGGGGGGGGCTAGAAGGGATAATGGACTAAACATGAAGTTATACCAAGCATTTACAAGACTGGGAATCAGCTAAGTATAAACCTTTGGGCATCCAAGCACCCATAATGCTCTGAGTCCACGTCAGGACTGCTATAAGGAGCTTGGTTAATCCTGGGCACTTCTAGTTCCCCGACTGGGTTCTACAAGCCTGAAAAATTCTAAGTGCAATAACTCAATTTTATTTTAAGGTTTTACAGATCCCTTAAAGACCAAGTGTCTCATACTATTCATAGTTTTAAACCTTTTACTAAAGTAGGGTTCTAATAAAGATAAATATCTGGTTGGGTATAGACAAACAAAAATAAGTGAAAATTTATAAGTACAAATAGTGTGCAAAAAGTGACCTCAAGGGGCCTTTTCATTACAAAGTTAAATAAGTACACTGCCTGGGGGGTAGTAATAGCGGCCTCCCCATTAAAAAACATGTATATATATATGTATATATCCTAACTGTTGGTCATCTACTATGATCACATCATCTTTGGTCTCCCTGACCTCTCTACCAGTAGCTGCAACAACTGCATCTCCATTAGTAGGGGCCCCTTCCACGGCAACAGGGCACCCCTCCTTCCAAAAGTCAGATTCAGCCTAGGAGTAGCCCAAGTGGTCCCACTCGAGATGATCTAAAGTAGCCCTCTAGGTCAAGTCAGCATAGCCTTGAAGGAAGCTGACCTCGAACTCTTTTTTTGCATTCTTTACTGCCAACTCCTGAGAGGCAACAACAGCAGCCAAGGCCTTCTTCTCGACCTTTGTAGCCATCAAGTCCTACAAATCAGTTGCTAACTCCTCCTAAGATGCCCTCAAGTCTAGGGCCAATGCCTTTATTTTCTCTCTCTCCATGGCCAAAGTAAAATCTGAAGCCTCCCGCGCCGCCTTCTCTATGGAAAGGGCTGCCTCAACAGTGTCTAGCTTTTTAGCCATCCTGGGTAAGTAGGCCTCAGCCCTGGCCGCAAAACAACTGGTCTAGAAAAAGAAACAGAGGCCAGTTAGTCACCGTGAGCAAAGAAATAGGAACAGAGAAAGACGGGTTTCCTACTATGTGAGAGATGCTATAAAGATACCCAATCAAAGCCTCAGGGCCCATGCCTGAACACCTCTCCATCTGACTCTATAGCAGCCCAGGCTGGAATCTCACCCAGACGTCATCCATCGCCTTCACAGAAGGCATTCCGGTCAGGATATTGCCCAAAGATCATTTAGTGGTGGTAACAACCTCAACCTATGGGGTAGAAATCCCAACTGGGTTCGGACAGGGCCCTCAATGAATCTTTTTTAGCTACTGGCAAGCAGTAGGGTCTTGCCTCTTCCTTCTATGGCCAGTCAGCTCAGCCAAGGCAGCCTCCTTCTCCTTTAGAGCAATCGCATCCCTGGGAGCCATCTCTATAAAAAAAACCATGAAAATATATGAGTTAAATGACGATTGGCCAAAATACAAACAATAATGACCAGACAGAAAGAGAAATTACCGGCAATGATCGAAGGAAAGATGGGTGCTTTAAAGAGTTGGCTAGGCTCATAGCTGATTTTTGAGCTCCTGTCCAGGTCAACAGGTTGGCGATGTTGGTCGGCTCCTGAGCCAAGGCCCTAATCCTGTCTTGGCACTCATCAGGAATGCTCGGTGCGTTGGTCGACCCCACTGTAAAAAGAACACAGATTGGTTATACCAACAGAAGTAACAAAACAAGAAGGAAAATAGATGCAAGATTACAACTTACTCCTTAACTTCCCTGCCTAGGAGGTCCTTAGTTGAATTCCCGTAGCATCCTCATAAATCCCGAAGGTGGACACATGAAAGAACTTCTTCTTCCACCCTTTATTATTGCTCATCCACTTATCAATCATCTTACTTCCTTGCCGGGCTCGCAGAGAGAAGAAGACAACCTCCCTGTGGAAAGGGAATGGTCAATAGGTCCACAAGAACTCTTGAAGGGTGAGCTCATACCCTAGGATTTAGGGCCAGAGGTGTATGGCCACCATAAAAAATCTCTACCCTTTTAGGGCAAGTTGCCTGGGAGCAATCTCGGGTAAATCAACACATCTCGGGTAAGCGGGTGGAGAGGAAGGCGAAGACCTGCCATGAAGGCATCCTCGTACAAGGTGAAAAAGGCCGACCAGTACCGATGAGCCCCACCGGTGGGTATGGACAAAGAGTAGTGGCTAGGGATATCGTATATGTCCCTAATCCATCCCAGGTCAGTGACAAGCAGACTGTTAGGAGTCCACTCACAAGAAAAGGTTACTCTGGGACTACCAGAGATCGAAGCCATATCACCCGATCAACGCGACACAGAGGTTGCTTAGAGCAAAAGTAACAAAAATGCTCAAGTGTTACTTTTATAGATAATAGGTACGATCCATATGATCTCAAATCCAATAGTCCAGCAATTTTCCCGCCTAAATGCTTGATAGTTGGCACCTCAAGTAGCTCAAGCAGTGCCTTAAAAGGCATGCGCATTAAATGCCATAATGTGATGGTTTAGTTAGGATGTGACTCTTTGATTGTGCTTACACCTACCTCGTTGGATCCTGACCAGACCAACCACTCCTTGACATATGGAAAGTACCTTACCCCAAGCTCCCGAGGTTACCGATCGGTCTAGGCCTCGAGTAACCAAGGCGGTCGGTTTGGTCCCGAGCAAGTTCCCTATTTGCGTCCCGGACGGTCTGTCGAGTCATATAGATTTCCAACCCTGATATGATGAAGCATCACATTAGCCTCAAAAATAGCAAGGGGCAGCTAATATATACAAAAATATCCCGTGAAGGCAAAATCTCCTCTCTTACCCAACTTGAGCAGTACGCTAATATCATCAGGGCCCGTCCAACAGATCGGGAATGCCGTATGGGCTTGAATCGTCACAGGTATAGCCCAGCCATGTCCCATGACGTGATCTAGACTGTTCCAAATAGTTTCTTATATGAGTTAGAAGACTAATAAAAAGAGTAGATTGTTTTCTAATCCGATTAGGAAACTCCTACGATTTGTGCTAATCAATCCCAATTAGATTGTATTACCTAATGAGTCAACTTACCCTGTATAAGGAGGTTTCTTATACTATAAAAAGACCTCTCACCCATATAGAAGGGGATCACACACTTCTCTTATTCATATACACTAACCCAATTGATCTTTGGTAGCTCCATCCCCATTATTGGTGCACCAAAGACCACCGATGACTTGATATTATAGTACAAGTGCCTTGATACACATGTGGATGTAGGTCTCTCCTTTAATAGGGCCAAACCATATACAAATTCTCTTATCTCATTCTTCTTTCCTTTTCTAACCCAATATTTGACATCATCAAAATGAATTAGAGATAACCAATGTAATACGGTGCATAAAAGGTAGGTTATCTAGAAATTCCACAAAATTAGTTTTCGAAACATAATAACGGTAACAAATGGAACTTAGATGAAAACTTTAATAATTTATAGTAATGAATTATACGTGTAATCATTTTAGAGAATAATTAGAAGTTTTGAGAACTTGTGGGGAGATAAACGTACTTCCTGAGAGTCGTGCCTACATATCAAAAACTCAAGATATTTTCATTTTAACTTTTCTTGAAACATAAATCAAGAGAGGTGATTTGTAGCTTAGAACTTCTTGACATCATTCGATGGACTTTTGCCCATTTTTTCCAACCAAATTTTATATTTGGGCTCCTCGAGATAAGAGCTATGTTTTGATAGTTGTTCGGCCTCATTTGGAGGTTTTTTGAAAATTCTAATTCTAGGAATTTGGAAAAAATATGTGTATACTTGTAGGAGTCGTTAATAATCAGAGGTTTGACATTGTTTTGGCATGCTAGTACTTCCCTCAAAGTTATAGATCGATAGCTTAAGGTATGAATTCTAGACTTTTGAATTATAAGGAATTTCATGTATTTAAATATCCGACTTGATATTTTGGATTCAGGTGAAATTCATACATTAATTAGGCCATTAATTATGCACGTGAAAATGTGATAAAAGCACGTATACATGTTTATGTGAGCATGCTATGTGTTCATGTGGGTCGAAGGGGAGTTTGGTACAATTTCATTCCGGGGGTAAGCTCCTCATTGTTTGAGGATTAAATTGTAGTCTCGGCAAGAGTACATGGTTTGGAAGAAGGCCCTGTCAGGGCACTAGGATGAGTGGTTGGGAGAAGGCCCTCCACGACATCAATTTCATAATCTCATTACCGGATGAATGTGTATCTCTCACCCTAAAGACTATTTTTGATGTGTTTTGATGCTTAGAGCATGAATTGTCATATAAGCATATGTTTAGAATTGTGCAGTCAACATATAGTTGAGCAGTGGAGATTTACTCCATTCCAATTGATAAGAAGAAAGTGAAGAAGAAGAATGAGGAGTGAGGCCATAGGGACAACGTGATCATCTCCTTGTATATGTTTTTGTTTTACATTCCAATGGTTGTAAGATTGGTTTTTAAAGCATTAGAATTATATTTTGTTCTAACTTGGGAACCATAGGATGGTTATGTAATGTTCTAAAGGTCGTAGAACTACTTTTGTTACAATTGTAATGAATCTGAACTCATGGATTCGTGTTTTGAATGCTTAGCTTGGCAAGTTCATATTTTGGAAGGAATGTTGTTAATGTTTTATGAATTGAGTTAAATGGTCCTTAACATGTTTCAATTCCGTTTTCTTTCCATTTTTTTTATAGGATTTATTTAGTCCTTATAGCCGTGTTATGGTTTAAGGTTTGGATATATGAGTGATTGGGAGGTTTACAAAAGTATAAGGTTGAATGGATCCTTAGCAAAACTCTGCTGCTATGCTAAAGGGTCATTCGACTGGTCAAAAGGGGTCATTCGACCGGTCAAAATGACCCTGTATGCTTTCTTTTTCTCCCCCATCCAGAAATCATTTAAATGTTTGATTTGTTTTTAGGGTACCTTTGGGACCCTTTCAGCATAAATTCATTCATTTTGAAATATAATTACGTTTCAAATTTATGCAGATTTTATAACTCGGAAGGATATTATTTCCAAAAGTTTTGAATACTTAAGGTTGTTTTAAGTTTCTTTTTCCACTATTAGATGAGCCTTAGTGGCATGCCACATGCCCTATTTCAACCCGTAGAGGGATGTGTCGTGACATTTATTGGTATCAAAGCAACAGATAATAAAATTTCTAGAACATTCGGCGTGAGTGAAGTGTTGAGTGAATTAACGTATACTATAGAATGCATTCACATATAGTAGAGTTGTTTGATGCATGTGGTATGTTTCCATACATACATTATTACGATTATTATCATACGTGCATAGTAGTTATGCATTACGGATGATAGGTTGAGAATTATAACTGACGAACATAAGCACTCACTACATGCTCGTATAGACAATCTTTCAGAGATGATGGGAAACATCAGAGATTTGGTATGGAATATAGCAAGCGATAACCTCCAACACCTTTATTTGAGCCTGCATTGATAGCTGTTGTTCCTGCACTTGAGAATAGGGGTGGATGATCCGTATCAGAACAATTTACGAGAAAAAAACTAACAGAGTTTCGCAGGATATCCGACACGATGCTAGAAGAGCACTGGGTTATCGATATGGAGAGGATCTTCAGATCTATTACGATGTCCGATGCACTAAAGATTGAGAGTGCCAACGATGTACTCAGGGGTAAAGCCCAAAATTGGTGGTTAATGTGTTGGATCAAGGGGCACCGATAACTTGGGAAGGGTTCAAGGTGGAGTTCAATCGCTGATTCTTTCTGAGGGCTGCTCATAATGTGAAGAAGAGAGAATTCGATAATCTTTGATAGGGGGATATGACAGTAACTGAATACACTTCGAAGTATAATGCACTATTGGGGTTTGGAAAGGGTTTCGTGCAGATGGAGGAGGATAGGGCAAGGAAGATCGAAGAAGAATTAAGGGAAAACATCCGTTTGAGGGAGGAGACATATAAACATCTGATGGTTGTAGCGGTACAACAAACGACACTTAAGGCAGAAAGTGGAATGGGAAGGTCAATACAGAATAGACAAGGCAAGTGAGGTAACGATGGTGGTGGCCAGAACCAAGGGGGATCTTTCAAGAGGCCGTTTATATGAGTCTCTGGTTCTAGTTTCAGTGAACCCAGGAGGGCACAGAGTAACATACTACTGTGTTCGCATTGAAATCGACCATACACAGGCTGGTGTTTTATAACTAACTTTCAAAGCGATGAATAATGCAACTTTTACACTCGATTTGAGTGAAGGATTGTTCGAGGAAGCGTCCCCAACAAGGAGCTAGCTCTATGGCTTTAAGTGGTTCGAAACCTAAACAAACCACTGATAGAAGGCAAGGGACAAAACATTGACATGGGAGGTCATATAAGATGAATCCCGAAGATGTGCCTGCCATGGATACAGTGGTCTCAGGTATGGTGCCTATATGTTCGCATCTAGCACATATACTCGTTGATTTGGGATCTACACATTCACTTGTGTTGTATCATTTTATTGAACATTTGAATGTTAGATCGGCTCCTTTAGGATATAAATTATCCATTGTTGTACCTCTTAGTAAGCTGGTAGTAACGACTATGATATATAAGGATTGCGAGATCAAACTAGGCGAGAAGTTGATGACTGTAGACCTTATACCGCTTGTCGTGAACCATTTCGACGTGATCTTAGGAATGGATTGGTTATCTCTTAACCAAGCCATGATAGATTGTAAACAGAAAGAAGTTAATTTTTTATCACCGATGCACGAAAGTTTTTATTTCCAAGGGAGTGCGGTTGCCCTACCACCGTATTTGATTTCGGCTATCCGAGCGATAAGTTATTGAGGAAGGGAAGTCAGGGATTTCTATACTCAGTAAGTGACACTATGGCGATTGAATTGAAAGTAGAAGATATTCTAATAGTACGAGAGTATACAGATGTATTCCCAGAAGACTTTCCAGATGTGCTTATTGATGGATTTAGGTTTCAAAAAACTCTAAATCATGCACAGTTGAAAATCAAGTTTCAAAATCTTATTAGCATGCCCGGATCTACTACTTATCAATTCCATAGATGCGTACAAGAGGGGGGAGGAGAATGTTACCTTACGGTCTTGAATCAAATTTTGATATTCTTCTTCCTTTAGTGTGCAGCAGATATCTACAAGGCAGTCTTTAACCTTATGTCTCCTATGAATACTTCCTGGGTTGACTAGGGTTGGTGAAAACCCTTATGGAAAGGATATAGAAGTTTAGAAAACCCTAAAACAGTTTCTGCAGCTTTTAGGAATAAAAACAACGTTCCCTTTTTCTTTTGTCTGTACGCAGCTGCCCTATTTATAGATTTCCAAACCGACTTTAGAGTTCAATTGATCAAAACTCTCTCGATAGATCGATCGAATGATCAATTGATCGAAACAAGTTCGATCGATTGAACTGAGCCAGAGTTTAATCGATTGAACTTTCAATCTATTGAAACTCTTTCAATTAATTGGTTAATCATCCTCATATGTCTTTCCAAGCATTCTGGCAGAGCTAAGAATGGGACCCCTTAGGTTCTTTATTGTTGGCTTAGACCAATCGTTAATTCCTATAATCAAGCTCTTTGATCAACGAATTAACAAACTAATTAGTTAACGTTAACTCCATAATAAAATGATAACTGTACTCCTATGAAAAATAACAAATCCGAAGCGATAACTAGACTTGTATGATGTACTAATGTCCTTCTACCGTCAGCATTCATAATGATATTCAGGTAGTCGGATAACTATTACTGTCAACCTGAATGATGATTACATCTTCTATTCCTTGAGTCCCATTCACCTCTCATGATTACCAAACATGTTGATAACTACTTATCAACAAGACTGCAGTTCTCAATAATCACCTTGGTGACATTCTCAAGGGAATGCTTACTCTTTATCAAAGGGTAGACTCTATCTTGACAATATATGTTCATAACCCTATGAACTTGACATAACCAAGATACTCAGGTGTTGATCTTTTATAGACCTCACTGATAGGTAAGTCAATGCAGCCACATCCACAGTCTGTGTCCATAATTGTCTCGAGATTAAGAACAAGTACCTTATACAAGTCATAAGTTTCTATTGACTGTTGACACTTTTATATGTCAATAGGAATCTCATGGTCCGTCAATGCACTATAAGCACAAGCATATTAACTAAGAGTCACACTCTAGTGATTGAGATTCATCACTCTATCCAATGGTTGTTAATAATGCTACAGTGTATACCTGATGAGACATCCAGTCTCATCATCCACTGTGACACGTTCTAAGTATCAAAGAATAGTAATTCATATCTCTCTTGTATGTATCACATACATACATGAATTACCTACTATGATACTTATGGATTACAACAGTCATCTCATAACACATACATGAAGAAATGTAAATATGATATCCATATATCAAATGTCAAATACATAAAGATTGGGTTTGAGGGCAGAATCCCAACAAACTCTGATTTTTTACTTATTACCCACAATCTAGATGACGATCAAAGACTTACTGTGGCAAAGCCTTTGTAAACGGATCCGCAAGATTGTCAGGTGTGGCAATCTTAATAACAGTCACATCTCCACGTTGGACTATATCTCAAATGAGATGATACTTTCTTTATACGTGCTTTCCCTTTTTGTGGTTCCTTGGCTCTTTGGACTGAGCCATTGCCCCACTATTAACATAGTAGAGCGTAATAAGTGACAGTGGTGCTAGTACCACCCCGAGTTCTATAAGGAACTTCCTGAGCTAAATAGCTTCACAAGCAACCACATACTCTACTTCTATAGTTGAGTCTGCAAAGCATTTCTGGTTAATTCTCTTCCAACTAATAGCACCATCTCCGAGGGTAAAGATATGGCCGAACATCGACTTCCTCTAATCTTTATCTGACACAAAATTCGAGCCAGTGTATCCTACTGGAACCAACTCATCACCACCATATATAAGAATGTAATCTTTAGTCCTTCTCAAGTACTTAAGAATGTGCTTGATGACTTTCCAGTGCTTTGGACTTAGATTCAACTGATACCTGCTAACCATGCCAATGCCAAAGCAGATATCTGGTCCAGTACATACTATTACATACATGAGACTCCCCACTACTGAGGCATAGGGAATTTCTACCATGTGATTCCTCTCCTCCTGTGTCTTAGGACATTGGTCCTTGGAGAATGGTAAACCATGCATGAAAGGTATTAAACCTTTCTTCGAATTATCTATGAAAAAATAGCACCTTTTCGATATAACCAGCTTGAGATAAACCCATTATCTCTCGCTTATGATCTCAAAAGAGCTTTATCCCAAGGATATAACTCGCCTCTCCTAGATCCTTCATATCAAAAGTACTAGCTAGCCAAGCCTTGATTGATGATAATGCCCCTGCATCATTCCCAATGAGTAGAATGTCATCAACATAAAGCACAAGAAAAGCCACCACCTCACCTTCAACTTTCTTGTATACACAAGGTTTATCCAGATTCTATATGAAACCAAATGACTCGATCGCTTGGTCAAACAAAATGTTCTAGATTCTGTATGAAACCAAATAACTTGACCGCTTGGTCAAACCAGAATCTGGTTTCTGCATATAGATGTCCTCCTCAAGACTTTAATTTAAGAATGTAGTCTTGACATCCATCTGCCAGATCTCATAATCTAGGCATACTGCAATGGATAAGAGTATCTTGATGGATTTGAGCATGGCTACCGGAGAGAAGGTTTCCCCATAATCAATGCCCTCTCTTTGAGTATAACCTTTCGCTACAAGTCTTGCCTTAAAGGTTTCAACCTTTCCATTAGATCATCTTTCCTCTTGTAGATCAACTTATAGCCAATGAGTTTAATATTAGTAGGAAGTTCTACAAGATCCCAGACTTGATTGGAATCCATAGATTCCAATTCAGCCTTTGTAGCTTTGACCCAATGAGCTGAATCAACATCAGCCATTGCCTCTTCGTACATGGCACGGTGGTAGGATCAGATTCAGATTATATGGAGACAACTTTAAAAATTTCTCCTAAGAACATGTATCTATTAGGCTGGCTAAAAGTCTTCCTACTACGATGAGAAATCGGGGAAGAAATGGGTATAAATGTGGGATTTTCTTGTCTTAAATTGTTTTTATCTGTTGGAGAAATTGAAGGCTCTCCATATATTTCTCTCAAATTTATCCTTCTTTTAGGTTTATGGTTTATGATATAGTCATCCTACAAGAAAACAAGATTTGGACTAACAACACTTTCTGTTTTCTTGGATCATAAAAATACCATCAATAAGTAAACTTTGGTTACCCTAAAAAGTAACATACTTTCGATCGTGATTCCAGCTTGCTCATCTTTCCTTTCAGCACATGTGCTGGACACCCCCATATCCGGAGATGTTACAGAGAGGGCTTGTGTCCAATCCACATGTCTTGTGGTGTCTTAGGAACATATTTGCTTGCAACTAGATTTAGTATGTACAGAGCAGTTTCCAAGCATAACCCTAAAGAAATAATGGCAACTTCAAATAACTAATCGTTGACATAGTCATATCTAAAAGAGCCCGGTTCCTTCTCTCTGTTACATTATTCTACTGAGGCATACCAGGGGTAGTCAACTATGACAGGATCTCATTCTATACGAGGTGATCAATAAACTCATTAGAGAGGTACTCTCCACCTCAATCAGATCGAATGGCCTTGATACGCATGTCCAATCATTTCTCCACTTCAGCTCTAAACTCTTTGAACTTTTCAAAGGCTTCAAACTTGTGTTGAATTAGGTACACATATACATACCTAGAGTGGTTATCAGTAAATGTAATGAAATAATCACAACCACCCCGAGCTCTAATACTTATTGCTCTACACACATCGGTATGAATTAATTCCAACAATGCATTGGTCCTGTTGCCCTTTGCAAGAAAGGGCTTTTTGGTTATTTTACCCTCTAAACATGATTCATAGACTCCATTGGTTCGAGAACTAAATGGCCTATGATCCCTTCTTTGACCAGTTTACTAATCATGTTTAGATTGATGTGACCTAGTCTCATGTGCCAAAGCTTTGTTAGATTAGTGGAAGGTTTCTTTCTTTTAGATGGTACAGTTACCACTGAGTTATTAAGTTCCATGTGAGAATCTTTAGAAATAATTAGAGTAATCACATACAAACCATTTGAATTAATTCCAGAACACACAAAAGAACCATTTTCTTTGATCACAACTTCAGCTCCAAAAGAGAAAGAATAATTTTTATTTGAAAGTTTTGAGATTGATATTAAATTACGTCTCATTAAAGGGACATAAAGTACATCTGATAAAATCAAAGTCTTATTATCTGGAAATTCTAAAACTACTACTCCTATAGCAATCGCAGAAACGGTTGCGCTAGAACATAAACATAAACTAAACTATGACGAAGCTTCATGTCTTCATCTCGCAGAGTAGTTGTCTCCGGCATAGCCTCCATCGTAGCAGGCTTTACCCTCGTAGCCCCAAGTCATGTACTCCTCTCCTATATGCTCATAACCTTGGCCAACTGTACGTAGAATATCTAGCGGCATAAACGCCATCATCTACGGAAGCTGAGTGAAAGTAAATACTAACAGAGTATCTAGATATGCAGTATATAAGCAACAACATCATTAATGATCATCTCGCTGTTCACGTTCATGAATGCACTAACTCGATATATACATCGACGGGCATCGTTCCCATTGCTCCCAACATAATATGGACTCTTGGGTCCACATCTCGCACATAGCTTTACCTCCCATAATTATTCAGCTCACATCTCGATCCATACCTTAATAACTTTAGCAACCTTGACACGAAGTCTCACGTTCTGGCTAAAATGCCCCGATACATTCCGGCCAACATGCCCAATTCATATTTCCTTTCATAATGTATACCTTTTAGTCTCGGTCATGGATTAAACTGACATATCCCTTACCCATCGTTGGATCTCTTGTCTCGGTCTTGGACTAAGGTGATATTCATTTAATCTCTATCGAACTAAGTTCATGATGTATCCCTGTTAGCCTCGGTCTTGGACTAAAGTGGCATATTTCTTAGCCTCTATTGGATCTCCCATCTCAGTCTTGGACTACGATTATATTCCTTTAGTCTCTATTAGACTGAGATAACAGCAATGACATAACCCTCAGTCTCGGTCTTGGACTAACGTGACCATGCCTTAGCCTCAGCCTTTGTCGGATCTCTCTTGTCTCGGTCTTGGATGAAGGTGACATTTAATTAGCTTTTATCAGACCAGGGTATAAGCCACATTAGCATCCTATAATTATGTATCCCTTAGCCTCTCTCGTGGACTAAGGCGATACCACCTGGATATCCCTTAGTCTCTCTCGTGGACCAAGGCAATATAGGTCGCGACAAATAACGTCTATTTCCATAATATATATCCCTTAGTTTCTCTCAGGGAGTAAGGCAATATGTACTAATATATCCCTTAGTCTCTCCCTTGGACTAAGGCAATATAAGCATACTACAACCCACATTGTACGATCTTTGCGATCGCATTTCCCATGCACCAATCATAAATAGTATCGACCTCTGTGGTTGATAGACCCACTACTATGCATGTTGGCTTCTCAATTCACTTAACAATATTATATCCTCGTCTATATAATTGGTTCCACAATTCAATGCATTAAGCCTATTATTCAACATGTATATTATTCCAATACCGCTTCTACCAATCATCGCATGATAATATACAGATTAACAGTTCATCGGATATAAGCAAACCCAACTCTTAACATTCTAACATGTTCGATCGATTGAGGTCATTTTAATTGATTAAGGAAATTGAGGTTTGATCGATTGAACCAAGTTCGATAGATTGACATTCGATCGATTAAACCAAGTTTGATTGATTGAGATTGGTCTGTGTTCAATCGCTCAAACTTAGTTCAATCGATTGAAAGTTGGTTTTCTTTACAGAGTGAACTAGACCTCGTATGCATATTCGGAGTTCGTTCCTTCTTGTCGAAACATATATATACATACATATCTACGCTACTAAGTGAGTATAAGCACTCACCATTAAGTTTGGTGACGCCGATGATGTGTGGGGTGGTAATGGGTTCCTCAGTGGTCCCCTCCTCTCTCTGTTCTCTGTCCTCTGTCTCCCTCTTCTTTTCCTTCTTCTTGCTATCTCTCTGACCGAGAGTATGAGTGTATTTGTGAGTTTGTGTGTTTATATATCCGGTGTGTGTGTATGTATATATAATCTATATATCTCTCTAACTCTCTCAGTTTCTAACCCCCCTCCCCCCCACACAAAACTAAGATATATATAGGCAAAAAGGGAGGGTGCAGGTGGCAGTCTGCATATGCTAATAATAACAATTTTGATCGATCGAAGTGAGTTTGATTGCTTGAGAACAGGTCAGTCAGGGTTCGATCGATTGAAATGGGTTAAACGCTTGAAAAGGGTTCCACGTCATAAATCAGGTTAGCAGAGTTTCGATCACTCGAAGGACGTTTGATTGATTAAAGATATCAAAGTTTGATCGCTTGAGAAAGCTTTGGTTGATCGAAAGTGAAAATATAGGAAAGATAAATATAGGTATACTGAATCTCATTTATATCAAAAGTACTATAAAATATAGCAAAACTATAAGGTATTACATAACAACAACAACAATAACATAATAAAAGATAAAGAATAAAATTCCCCATCGGGAACAAAACGACTTCAACATCGCGGACTCATCTTCAACTGGCGAAGCCCCTGCCTTTCTCATCCACCTTCTCATCTCCACGGTACTCGCTCAGCAGAACGACATCTCCAATACCTGGAACTAAAGCAATTGTACACGAATGTCCAAGGCCACACGCCCACCAGTTGAAAGCTAAGTGAAATACTATAAAGCACAAAGAATATGAACATATACACCAATTACGTTATCAGTTAGAAGTTATCGCGACGTTACACAAGTTCTCGCCCCAAAATCCAACGTACTTATCAAAATGCAAACCCAACAATGTGACGCAACCTGCACGAATCCACCATGCTAATAACTCATCACTTGACAATACTAGCATCTGTCATACACAACAGAACACAACACAACACTAGTAGTACTAGTTTCTACCCATGGCCATAATAACACTAAACAGATGGTACTAGCTTCCGTTATACACTACACAACAACATGCCCAATTTGACCTTCTCATGGGCATACATTGCCCTCTACTATAATGTACAGCCACACATGGCCCTCTAATCAATCACTTAGCTTATAATTGGCCATAACTCAATCGTATTCTTCTACACGGTAACCCATGACCCTCAAATGCGAAATACGGCCACACATGGCCCTCCAATTACTCGCTTAACCATAATTGGCCCTAACTCAATCACCTAGCCCACAATTGGCCCTAACTCAACAACACACTGAACATGATCTAGATTTCCAAAAAGTCACACAACCCAACTGACAAAAAGACCGTTAAGGTTATATGATAATATACTACCATACTCAGAATAATCAATGAGATCATCCGACTCAAAAATACGACACAACCATGCATCACGACCACACCTTACACATTCGTCAACACACTTATTCATTTAAGTACATTATTTGCGCATTATTCTTCATTACAATATTAATGATTCGACCCAATGCATTACTATTATCATCATCAATCTGATCATAACAATAATCTGACAGTAATATGGATTTAACATGTTAGAAGAATTGACATAGAAATAATGAATCAATCATTCTCTTAAGTGTGGTACCACTTAGCATGCATATAGTACAATTATAGAATTGACAAGCTCATTCATATATAGCATATACAATCCAGGTTCAGTTAACAAACCTCATAGTACAAACCATAGAACAACTATATTGACTTCAACATGCAAACAAGCAAGGAATACAAATACTGATAAGCTCAAGTGCTCGCGCTTGGTCGAGCGCTCGAGTTTAGCAGTTTTCCAGCAGACTATTTTATTTTGAGATATAAATATGATTTTCACAATAGATTCATGAAATCTCAACTTTCAACTCACATGCAACTTAGTAAATAGATTATACATGTTCATATACATTTATACATGAATTATACATTCACAAAGTGATCCACAATAAAATGGATGATGAAATTTATATAAACTTGAAAATAGATGATGATCTAAAGCCAGATTATGCTAAATCAAATATATGTAACTTAATTTATAGATTATTATATATATATATAAACATAGAGTATGTGAGTTGTAATACTCACAAAGCAATAGATTATGTAGTATGTGTTAAAAGATGATGAAGATGATGATCAGGCTTCAAAACTGCAAATGCAAGCTCCAAACTAGAATCTTTTATTTGATCCTCGAAGACTTAACTCTAGAACTTCATTGATGTTGAAATACATGTGTGTGTATGTGTGTGTGTGTGCTTATAGAAGGATTAGATGAAGAATTTGTACATTTGTAAGGTGAAATTAGGATGTGTGTGTAAACTCTGAAGACCCTCTCCAAAGAACTCTCTCTATATCAATCTATTTTGTAAATAAAAATGCAAAAAATGACTTAGTATTTATAGAGTTTGAGAGCCCAGGGGTCAAAAGGTCATTTCACACATTTTTGGGCTCGAGCGCTTACTTCTCCCGAGCACTCGTGCTTCTTGAACGCTCAGGTTTGTTAAAATAAAGAAGCTTTGTTTTGTTTTGAAAGGATTTATGCTATGAAATGCATGATCACGCATAGAATGTCAAGCATACTCAAAATCTCTTTTATGCATATATAGAAAATATCGGTAATAAATATTCAGAAATTACAGTATTAGTAATAAAAAATACGGGTGTATTACACCTCTCCACCACTTATAAAAGGATTTTGTCCCCAAAATTTGAGCTAACTTGTGTCGAATAACTCCGGATACTTAATGCGCATCTCATATTCCAACTCCCATGATGCTTCCTTACATTGTGGTGATTCCACAATTTCACCAACGGAATCTCCTTGTTCTTAAGCTTTTGTCCAAAATTTGCACTGGCCTCTCTGGATATGATGCATTATCATTCACTTCTATATCTTAGAAATTGATCACATGTGGCATAGTGCCCTGGTGATACTCCTTCAGCATACTGACATGATAGACATTATTATGAACTCCTGACATCCTTGGTGGCAATGCTTGTCTATAAGCAACTTTGTCTACGCGCTTTAAGATTTCAAATGATCCAATGTAATGAGGTGGTAACTTCCCTCTCTTCTGTCCAAACCTCACCACTCCTCAAATTGGAGATACTTTGAGCAAGATATGCTCTCCCACACTGAATTCCTTGTCTCGACGGTGCAAGCCTGCATAGCTGTTGTGTTGATCCTGTGCTCCCTTCATCTTCTTTCTGATAATCACAATCTTCACATTGGTTTCCTAAACCAAATCTGAGTCTACAAGCTTGCCATCTCTGACTTTTGCCCAGCACAATGGTGATCTGTAAGGTCTTCAATACAATGCTTTGAAAGGCACCATTCCTATAATTGAAAGGTAGTTATTATTGTAGGTGAGTTCTATCATCGGCAAATGAGTCTTCCACAAGCTTTTGAAGTCTAGCACACAAGGTAAGAGCATATCTTCCATTACTTGGCTCATTCGCTCTGTCTGCCCATCAGTCTAAGGATGAAAAGTAGAACTTAGTATCAGCGAAGTCCCCATAGCTGTCTGAAGACTTTCCCAAAACTCTATTGTGAATCGGGAATCTCAATCTGACAGGATGGTGACTGGCACACCATGTAGATGCACAATCAGTTGTAGATACAATCAAATCAATTTTTTCACTGAATAAGTCATATTGTAAGTGATGAAATGAGCTAACTTAATGAGTCTATCCAGAGTCGCCCAAATGGAATCATGGTTCTGCTGAGATCGAGGCAATCCCACCACAAAATCCATTGTGATGTGCTCCCGCTTCTACTATAGAATTGGCAATGGTTGTAATAGTCCCATTGGTTTTTTGTGTTCTGCCTTAACTTGTTAACAAGTCAAACATTCTGAAACACACTTGGCAACTTCCTTCTTCATGCCTTCCCACTATAAAGTCCTCTTCCGATCTTTGTACATCTTCATCCCTCCAGGATGTATAGTTAATCTTGATCTATGTGCTTCTTCTAAAATATCCTTCTTAAGATCATCTGTGGCTGGCACTACAAGTCTATTCTTAAATCTAAAACCTCTGTTGTTTTTAATATTTCAATTAGTTGGATCCTTGACTGTCATCTTGTCGAACCACTGGCATAGTTCCACATCTTTTTATTGAGCCTCTATGATCCGGTCGACGAGTGTAGCTTAAACTTCCAAGCATCCCAAAATCCTTTTTTTTTGCTTTAGCTTGCCACTCTCTAATCAAAAGTAAAGCAACAATGCTGTGAGGCTTTTTGCTTAAAGCATCTATGACTACATTTGCTTTACTAAGGTGGTATTGTGAAGTAATGTCATACTCTTTTAACAACTTCATCCACCATCTCTACCTAATGTTAAGGTCCTTTTACGAGAATAGATATTTCAAGCTCTTATGATCGAAAATAGGTCTGACTACTCTCTAAATAGATAGTGTCTCCATATCTTGAGTGTGAACACAATAGATGCCAACTCCAAATTATGTGTTGGGTAGTTCTTCTCATACTACTTCAGTAGCCTAGATCCATAAGCAATCACTCTTCCATCTTGCATGAGCATACACCCTAAACCTTGATATGAAGCATTGCTATAGATAACAAATCTTTCTTCACTTCTTGGAATAGCTGGCACTGGCGCAGAAGTCAATTTCTCTTTCAACTCCTGAAAAGTACGTTCATGCTTATCTTGCCATTCGAACTTGGTTTCCTTCTTCGTCAAACTAGTGAGTGGGGCTGTAATCTTGGAAAATCCTTTTACAAAGCGGTGATAATATCCAGCTAACCCAAGAAAACTTCTTATCTCTGAAGCATTTCTAACTCGGCTCCAATTCAACACTGCATAAATTTTTATAGAATCCACTAAGATGCCTTCCTGAGAAACAACATGTCCCAAGAACTTGACTACCTTGAGCCAAAACTTGCATTTGCTGAACTCGGCAACAAGCTAGTTGTCTCTAAGGGTCTGTACGAGAATTCTCAATTAGTATTCGTGCTCCACTATAGTCTTCGAGTAGATCAAGATGTCATTGATAAAGACAATAACAAATTGATCTAAATATGGTTTGAATACTCGATTAATCAAATCCATGAATACCGCTGGGGCATTGGTCAAACAAAATGGCATAACCAAGAACTCATAATGTCCATACCTTGAGCAAAAAGCTATCTTTGACACGTCCTCTTCTCAAACAAGTAACTGATGATACCCTAATTGCAGATCAATCTTTAAAAACACTGTGGCTCCTTGCAATTGATCAAATAGATCATCTATCCACGATAGTCGGTACTTGTTCTTGACCATAACCTTGTTCAACTCTTTGTATTCTACGCAGAGTCGCATTGATCCATCCTTCTTCTTAATAAACAACACCGGTGCACCCCACAGTGAAGTCGAATGAATCCAAGGTTCTCCAACTGTTGAATCTGCTTGCTCAGCTCTTGCATCTTAGTTAGTGCCATATAATACGGGGTCTTCAATACTGGTGCTGTCCCTGGCATTAACTGAATGCCAAAGTTAATCTCTCGCTTTGGGGGTAAATCAGAGATGTCTCGGAATACATCCTCAAACTCTTGTATCACTAGAATCTGAGCGGTAGTTGTCTCCGTGTTGGTGCTTTCTATCACAGCCGAATGGGTTATGAGAAATGCATCGCTTAACGGATTGCACTGGAAAATAAATGACTGTGTTCCATGTAACCCAAAGGAAATTATTTTACTAATGCAGTCCAATTTGGCACTAAACTTTGTTAACCAGTTGTAGACACCCCGTTTTGTCGGCTATCAGATTTAGGAGACCCATAGCTTGGTGGTTCACAATGATCGCAAAAGACTCAAAAGGACTCTCGGAAGTCAGCTCTATCTCTCAGAATGCTCAGAGTGACCAAAATGCCCCTGAAAGCCCGAAAACTCCCAGATTTGGTCCCAAAGTTCTGGAAACATGCTATGTCGTAAGAGAAAATGATAAAATGAGTTTTTAAGAAAAATCGGATGAAATCGTCAGCTCCTAGAGACCCCCGGAAGTCCCAGAAGTTCCCGGAAAGTCCCCGTTGACCGGTTTGACCAAGGTTGACCAGAGTTTGACCAAGTTTGATCAAGTTTGACCGAAATTGTTCGAATTCACCGAAATCATTAGAAAAGTATTCAAATGAGTTTGAAAAGAGAATCGAGCGAAAACGTCGGCTCCTGGGAGCTCCCGGAGGTTCCCAGGACTTCTCGGGAATCCCAGGTTTGACCAGTTTGACCAAGATTTGACTTTGGAATCGGGGCACCAAAATAATTTTCAAATATTTTTCATGGATACTAGAGGTCACTAGCTTTACAACGGTATATCGCACATAATTTCTGGATTTAAAACGAATTTATTATGAATTTCCAAAGTCGAAAAAGGCGATCAAATCGGCTTTTATCACAAATACCGCAAAACTTTTCAAAGTGACCTATCCCCAAACTATTTTGTTATGTAAAGTAGACTCCATTACCTTTCCAACGGTATATCACAACCTCAGTTTGGAGTTCATACGCATTTCCTGTGAATTTCGGACAAAATAGGCCTTTCCGCGAATACCGGAACCTCAGGGGGCCTAAACAGCATTATCTGGACGAGGGAGGAGCAGTGCCGCCGCGGCACTGACCTACTGCCGCCGCGGCACTGGCCCAGTGCCGCCGCGGCACTCCCCTCCAGAACAGTGTATTTTTGTAATTTGTTTTGTGGTCCCATTTTGATTAATTAAAAACCAAAACGACATAGTTTTATGATTTCAGATGTTTGGAGCCAATGGGAATACTTTCTAAATCCCAAAACCACCCCAAGTTGGCCTATATAAACACCCCATTACTCTTCATTTTGGGGGAGTCAAATGCAAGTTTAGAGAAAGTTTGGGAGAGAAAGTTGTAGAGATTGGCTAGAGTAGAGAGAAAAGAAGCTTTCTTCTTTGATTTTCAAAACAAAAGTGAGTTCTAAACTTTGTTTTTACTAAATTACTCCCATTTACTTCAACATTCAATACTCCCAACCACCATTTTAGTGAGCATTTAAGAGAGTAGAAGCTTCTTCCATGTCTAGTGTCATTACATATGAGTGAAACACCAATCTACAAGTTCAATGCTTCATGAATATCATCTATTGATCATTATCTATTTGCTTGTTTATTTATTGTTTATCTCTTCTTATCTCATTTCCTTTTGATTTTCTTATTTACTTACTAGTTCATCATCATCTAAGTGATGACATAAAGTTTGGGGGTGAGTGAATCCTTATGGATAATAGCTCTTGACCTCAAAAACATGTTTGATAAATGATGATCATAACCTCAATACTTCCAAGATATTCTTGAAATGTATTGAAGTTATGTTCAAAATAAAATAAATCTCTCCAACAATCTTGGAGGTTCTTGATGATAAGTTTGATGTTGACATTTTGAGTGGCTATAATCCTTATTGAGTATTAAAAATATGCTTTCAAAACATCTATTTCAAAACCCCTCTCAATCCCTCTCATTTTGGTTTCAAGAAACAAAACCTTATTTTCTCCAAAATCTTCAAAACAATGAGTCAAAACAGTGAGTGAGTCGAGTTCAAAGATTTCTCTAGAACTCAATACTCAACATATGGATGCAAGGCCACTTGGAAAGTCTTCCTAACTCATTGGAGAACACCCACGATTTTTTGGTTTGACTTGGAAGTACTTGGAAATGGTCCATTTGGATCCCAACATTCCTTCCAGACATTCTGTTTTTGCTGTCACAGCAGCTAGGTCCACTTCCAACTTCTTTTTCAGAAACCTTTTCCAAAAGGGGTGGCCTTAACTTATTTTTCCCTTAAACTTCAATGTCGTAGGGAGCTTTCTGTATAAATTGGGCCTCTAGATCATTTGTTTTCATTTTCTAAGATTTTTTAACATTTCAGTCGACAGTACGGACTCTGTTTCTCAGTGACCTCTGTTGTTCATATGATTTTTCTCAATCTGTGATAGTTATTAAAGATTGGCTTTTTGGGTTGTGTTCTAGACACAATAAGGAACATCGCCATAAAAAATCATGCATTCAAAACATTCCTAACCCCTCTTTTCAATTTCCAAAAGATGATGCTACTGTTCTGTCCACTATTCACAGCAAGAACATTTTAACTTTCTTTTTTGATTTGATGCTTATATGCATTCCAAATTAGTTCATATCTTAGGAAGAAGTTCATACTACATTTGTACATATCCCATATTGATTTCATCCATCCATTCATACACATTTTAGACTTCGAAGTCATTCTAGGAATCCATGAACACAAAGCACACTACAACCTTTACACATTCTAGGTACATACATTGCATCCATGCAAAGATTTGGGGTTTTTGTAACTCCTAATCTAAGAAGGTTATAAGGAAGGAACACGATCACACGTTCATGCTCCCTTCGATCTAATCATCCTTTCTCATCCGTCCCGAGGATTGAGAGATCTTCTTTCCTCAAAGAATAACATGCATCATACTAGCTTGCTATGCATATTTTGATTTCTTTGATTATTTGTTCAAGAACAATTCATGTCCCCTTTAGATTAGGGAAACTTAATTACTTGATACATGATTAGACGATTTTTCCTAGGTTTATTTGTGTGATCTTTCACTTTACATTGTATGATATTTGACATAGATCTTATCAATGATATTTTATCTTTAGATTTTGCATTTCAAGTTTCTTATGTGATGTAATATACTATCATAGTATTAATTGTCGAACCATACATAGTATAAGATGATTATTTGGATGCTAATTGAGGCCCGTTGAAAGACGGGGCGAGTTGAGGGTGTTTTAGTCGTGACAAAGGCTCCTTCCTCTCTCGTACCAAAACCCCGAACCAAGTTCTTTGGTTATGAAGGGCCGGTGCCCTTATCCGCTTGGGTGAGTCAAATTTGGATTTCTTGGTTCCCTAAAGACCAAGTGGCGACTCTGTATCTGTTTTAACAGACCTATTTTCTCTTTCTTTGATCCAAATCAATTTCAAACCCAACAAAAGCGGTGGAATCCCGGTATCCACAATCTGGCGACTCTACTGGGGAATATTTATTTTCAAAACAAAATAATACAGAGGTTTGACTCATAAGAAGCATCCTTAAAATCATCATTTTACTGTGTTTGGTTCACCGCATTGCACTCTGCATTTTACCCTCTCGATTATGTCTGAAACGCGGCGCTGACATTGTTCAGGTCTTGCTGTGCCAGGGCATAAGTACCGTTGATACTGTACCTTCCAAGGTATATCAAAGAGTAAAAAACCTCCATACTGTCTCCCTGACGGTATATTGGAACTCTTGTCAACGGACCCTCTTTGACTAAACCCAGCCTTTGCATATAGACTCCTGTAGAACCTTTCATAGGACTGTTCATTTATCTTTTCAGATAGGACAATGTGATATAACTGCTGTATGCCCTGACGGGATTACCTGCGCGGTGTAGACGCTTATGTGGCATAGAACAGAACCTCTTTCTTATGATTCCCAAGGCAATCGCTCACATGTGATCACATTGAGTTGACTTGCCTAGGCACCATGACAAGGATGTCTGCTCCATGATTACAAAGATATACACCGCAAACCTTGTTTGTTGGTCCTAGGACATAGGAGTATGAAAACTAGCTAGACAGTATGATCACCATCATAACCTGTTTTTCCCAGAAACTCTGTCCAGATATCCCAGATATCACCATCATAACCTATTTCTCCTAGAAACTCTGTCCAAATATCCCAGATATAACCATATTAACCTGTTTCTCCCAGAAACTCTGTCCAGAAATCCCAGATATAACCATATTAACCTATTTCTCCCAGAAATTCTGCCCAGATATCCCAGATATAACCACATTAACCAGTTCCTCCCAGAAACTCTGTCCAGATATCCCAGATATGACTATATTAACCGATTTTTCCTAGAAACTCTGTCCGAATTTCCCTGATTTCCCAGATATACCAGTTTCTCTCAGAAACTGTCATATTAACTAGTTTCTTCCAGAAACATTGTCCAAATTTCCTAAAAATACCCAAAGTCCCTGTTTCTCCCAGAAACTCTGTCCAAAATTCATGAAGTATCCCGAAAATCCCTGTTATCCCCTGGTGGTCATACTGGAAAGTAAGGTTAGCACACTCTGTATGGCTAGGACCTTATTTGTTTAACTGCTATCTGTTAGAAATAGGGGCATCATATAGATTAGGGCTTACATCCGCATGCTTGTCTCACATACACACACCATTCCCATCTCACTGCACGCACTGTCTCGAGTCAGTCCACATCACTGTCGTTGTCTGTCTAAAAGTCATCACTGTCAAGATCTGATACACCCTTTTCTCTCAAAATCTGTCAGGTCAGTATAGATTCCCAAGGTCAGCAGCGGAATCCTCGTCGTGGGTCAGGAGTTCGGATAATCGTTTGATCAGAATCAGTCCGACAGCCCGCTTCAGCATGAATAGGGAAGAGTTGGAAAACAAGGTTACCGAGTTGGGAGCAACTATAAGCCAACAGTCCGACAGTCTAGCCCAAGTCCTGAAGTTCATGGAAGAACTGAAGCAGCGGCGGCCGCAACCTCCGCCCGGGTTTCCACCACCGGAGTTCGAACCACCCCCTGAGAATAATGGGGAAGAAGATTGGTTTCAAGGGGTCCCACCGCTTGCGTATGAGAAGAAGCTCCAAGAGAAAATGGACAAGGTCCACAAGCTAGAGAGCATACTGAGAAAAAGCAAGGGGATCGATGATTACATGCTAGACCTGGAAGGCCTCTTTGAGCCTGTCAAGTTGAAACTGCCGGAGAACTTCAAAATGCCTGCCATCGATCGTTTTGACGGAACTGGGAACCCAAAAAGTCACGTGAAGCTATGTATGAGTATCTTCCAGTCCATGGGTTGTACCTACGAGCACATTGCAATGCTGTTTCCGTAAACTCTGGCAAAATCTGCACTATCATGGTTCCTAACCTTGGAAGCCTCCAAAACCCGGGCCTGGGAAGATATCGTTCAAGTTTTCGTCGATCATTACTCCTACAATCAGGAGTTGGATGTCACTATCAGGGATTTGGAGACGACCCGGCAGAACAACAATGAATCCTTTGCTGCGTTTCTGAGCAGATGGAGGAACAAGGTAGCCCAAATAACCCACCAGCCGATTGAAAAGGAACAGGCAAGGATGCTCATCCGGAATCTGCAGCCACTTTATCATGAGAAATTATTCTACCAGTCCATCTCCACCTTTGAGGAGTTGTTTGAAGTTAGAACCCGAATTGAAGATGCTATTAGAGAAGGAAAGATCAAAAAGGAAGAGCCTCCAAGTCAGTCCAGAAGGCCTAACTACTCCCGGAATCCCCCAGATGTCAACGCCATTAGCAGCCAACCCATGGCATACCCTCCTAGGCCATACCAACCCTCCAACCAGGCAAATTCCTCCAATCGCCCTTTCCAGAAAAAGCCCCCTCGCAACTTTGCCAAGTTAGAAATCTCTCTCTCCTCAGCCTTAGACCGCCTCCTCAAAAAGGGCCATCTCCAACTACTTCCACTTCGAAATACCCCACCCCCGCCTAACTGCGATATGTCCAAACAGTGTACCTACCACCAAGCCCCTGGCCACAACACTGATGATTGCATGCGCCTCCGCCACGATATCCAAGACCTCATTGACCAGAATATCATTGAGCCGCCTTCGAAACAGCCCCATATCACTCAAAATCCCCTACCAAACCACCAAAATGTCAACCTCATCGAGTCTAACCCTGTATCCTTCAACCCTATTACCTATATCACCCCCCTAGGGCAACCCTTACCCCTCGTTGACATCCCGGATTCTGAGGGAATTCATCTAATTGGAGGAGAGAATGATGAGTGGCAGCAACAGCTAGACGACGAGCAAGACCTGTTCTTTCTGGAAGAGCATGATCTGGGGGTGGTAGACCTCAAATGGTATGATCCCGACAAAGAAAGTGACGCTTCTATCTGGGACGAGCCGGAAAAGCCATTTGTGGGAACGGATTGTGATTGGTTCAAAAAAGATGGGACCGTAGAAGGACCTACTCCTGCCGAGATTGATCATCTGACTTGGTCAGGCCGTCATTATCAGCCTCCACAGCCTGCCGCCGATGCAACCGAGAAAGGTCCAGTCAAGGACAAGGGGAAGGGTAAGATAGATGAGATCATCGAAGAAGATAATGAGTTGATAAAATAGCTAAAGAAAACCCAGGCACATCTCTCAATATGGGATATCATGGTAACATCCAACAAGCATAGGCAAGCCGTGTTAAATGCCTTGGCTGGAATAGAGGTCCCCATCGACGCCGCACCGGAGGACATGATAGCTTTCTTGGGCGCACTTACCCCCGACCCGATCATTACATTTTCTGATGAGGACTTGCCACCGGAAGGATCTGCACAGAACAAGGCATTATACATCACTGTCGGATGCAAGGGACAACAGGTGTCGTTTTGTCTGGTCGATACAGGTTCTACCTTAAATGTCTGTGCCCTAAGAACCGCCACCGCCACCGCCTTGGGGGTCAATATCCTTGACATCACACCATCTGTGCAATTCGTGAGGGCCTATGATAACACCAGGAGAAATGTGATGGGGACTATCTCTCTACAAATCCGGGTAGGATCTTTGGTAAGCACCGAGATTTTTCAAGTCATGGACATACCTGCCTCGTTCAACTTGTTGATCGGAAGGCCCTGGTTACACGCCAACAAAGCCGTATCGTCCACCGTACATCAAATGATCAAGTACATTCATGAGAAGGAAGTAAAGATCATCCTCGGTAATAGTTGGGGTAATGAAGCTTTCCCAAATTACGCTCCCATTTTTGAAGTCCAAATACCTGAGCTAGAAGAAGGAGAAATCGGGGGATTCTTCATGGAAGAAGTCCACATGATCAATGACGAAGACAGGTTCCCCGAGATCCACTCCACAATTGTCAACATTGTCCGCAAGATGAACTACTTCCCCGGAATGGGATTAAGCCGACGACAGCAAGGGATTCGTGAGTTTCCTCAGATCAAAGGGCAACAAGGGATTTTCGGGTTGGGGTACAAGCCCACTGAAGAAGACATCAAACTACAGAGGCCATGGAAGAAAAGGGTAAGGGGTCTCCTGCCATACCGCAAGACCTTGAATGGACAATTCATCAAAGAAGGAGATGATTTCCCTTACTTCGGGTTCCCTGAACCCTGGATCCATCCAACCACTGGGAAAAGGCACCCCGGGCTTGAAATCTTCGCTGACTGCGAAAGGCCCCCATATCAAGATCCATTCTATCCCGAAGAAGTTGAGAAGACCCCGGAGGAAGACTGGTTAAAATACCTAGACACTGAAGCCATCGAGAAAATATGGGAGGAATCCGTTGAGAAGAAGGAAGAAAAGAGGGCCAAGAGCCAAGATGATCAGATCAAGCCAACTGAGGAGGGTCTGAGCAACCAGGCTGTAGAGTCATCTATCTGTGTCTTCAAATCCCCTATTCCCCCGGAGTCTGTGCTACCAATTATCGAGTCTGTACCGGAGTCGGCTGCTGTAAGCCCCCCACTGTCCAATGTAATCACTTCACCTATCATAAATGAAATGAAAGACGATTCTGCTTACTCCTCTGTGTCTAACACTTGTGAACGCACAGATCCCTCCGAGGATCTCCCAATTAAACTTAAGCAACTAATTGAAAAACCACCTGCTTATGAAATAATCGAAGATACTTTATCAGTTAACCTAGGTGAAATAGATAATCCACAGATTGTGCAAATTGGCTCAACTCTTAATAAGGAAGAAAAAGAAAAATTGACCTTCATGCTAAAAGAATTCAAAGATGTTTTTTCTTGGTCTTACGAAGACATGCCTGGGGTCGATACCGACATTGTCCAACATCATATCCCCCTCCTCCCCAATTCTAAACCTGTCAAGCAGAAATTGAGGTGCATGAGGCCGGAATGGGCACTCAAGGTTAAAGAAGAAGTGAAGAAGCAGTTCAAGGCAGGGTTCATCATTGTCACCGAATATCCAGAATGGGTTGCCAATATCGTGCCAGTCCCGAAAAAGGATGGAAAAGTTAGTGTGTGCGTCAACTTCCGTGATCTAAACAAGGCCAGTCCCAAGGATGACTTCCCGCTTCCCCACATTGACGTCTTGATAGATAACACCGCAGGACATGAGCTACTGTCATTCATGGATGGCTTCTCAGGGTATAATCAGATTCTGATGGCGCTGGAGGATCGGGAAAAGATGACATTCGCCACCCCTTGGGGAACCTACTATTATAGAGTAATGCCTTTCGGACTCAAGAATGCGGGGCAACCTACCAAAGAGCTGCCACCACTCTGCTGCACGACATGATTCACAAGGAGGTAGAAGTGTATGTAGATGACATGATCGTGAAGTCCAGGGACAAAGAAGGACACCTGGTAGCACTGGAAAAGGTTTTTGAAAGGTTGCGCAAATACAAGATGAGGTTGAATCCAAAGAAATGCACTTTCGGTGTGACCTCCGGTAAACTCCTGGGTTTTCTCATCACACAAAGAGGGATAGAGGTGGATCCCTCTAAGATCAAGGCAATCCTGGAAATGACACCACCACGGAATGAAAAAGAAGTAAGGGGGTTTCTGGGAAGAATCCAATTTATCAGCCGCTTCATTTCCAAGCTCACAACTACATGCGATCCTTTGTTCCGATTGCTGAGAAAAGGAGAAAAGTTCCAATGGGATGACCAATGCCAAGCTGCTTTCGACAAAATAAAAGCCTACCTTCAAAATCCACCTATCCTTTCACCACCCACTCCTCATAAGCCCTTATTCCTTTACCTATCTGTCTCCGAAAATGCTATGGGTTGTATGCTAGCCCAAGAAGGAGAAGAAAGCCACTCTGAAAAAGCTATATACTACCTCAGCAAGAGGATGACTGGGTATGAGCTCAACTACTCTACCCTCGAAAAAACATGTTGGGCCTTGGTTTGGTGCACTCGCCGACTAAGGCACTACATGCTAGCCTTTCCGGTTGTACTCATATCCCGCATGGATCCTCTGAAATACCTTCTTGAAAAACCTGCCCTGACCGGTCGTATATCCCGTTGGTTACTTCTACTATTTGAATTCGATATCAAGTATGTTATAAGCAAATCAGTAAAAGGGAGAACCGTAGCTGAGCATCTCGCAGAACATGCCGTTGACTCCGAAGAAAGTGGGGACTTTCCATTTCCGGACGAGAATATCATGAAAATCAAGGAAGAATAGTGGAAGTTGTACTTCGATGGAGCAGCCAACATGAAAGGATACGGAGTAGGAATGATCCTAGTATCACCAAGTGGGGACCATGCTCCGTTGGCAGTCAAGCTCAATTATAACTCCACCAACAACACTGCGGAATACGAAGCGTGCATTCTGGGGATGGAGGTAGCCTTAGAGCTGAAAGTTCGAAAGTTGGATGTCTTCGGGGATTCAAACCTCATTATATCACAAGCTAGAGGAGAATGGAAAGTAAAAGAAGAAAGGTTGAAGCCCTATCATGATCATCTCGATCAACTCAAGAGGCAATTCGAGAACATCACATTCCTTTACTTGCCCAGGGAAGAGAATTAGCAAGCAGATTCATTGGCTACCCTAGCCTCCATGATCAAGATTCCTGTGGGAGTCAAGATGATGCCTTTGGTAATTGAGCAGAGGTACGAGCCTTCGTTCAACATAGTCGCCACAATCGAAGAAGAAGAAAATGGAACACCATGGTATCAGGATGTCTGGAACTTCATAGAAAAGGGGATATACCCTCAAGAATCTACCAAGAAAGACAAAAAGGCCATTCGAAGATTCGCAGCGCAATTCATCATTTGCGGTGGGAAACTGCTGAAGAAAGGATACAACGGTCACAACCTGACTTGCTTGTTCGGAAAGAGCTCCAGACGAAAGATGGAGGAAATACACGAAGGAGTATGTGGCCCGCACATGAACGGTCACATGCTGGCTAAGAAAATCATAAGACAAGGGTACTACTAGACAACTTTGGAGAAAGATTGTTGCGAATACGTAAGAAGGTGTCACAAGGGCCAGATCCATGCAAACATGATGCACGTACCACCATCTCTTCTATACAGCATGACCTCGCCTTGGCCATTTTCCACCTGGGGAATCGATATTATTGGTGAAATCATTCCGAAAGCCTCAAATGGGAATCGGTACATCCTGGTGGCCATAGACTACTTCACGAGATGGGTAGAAGCCGCATCTTACACCAAGTTGGGGGCCAAGGAAGTTGCCAAATTCATCAAGAAAAATCTCATCTGCCGTTATGGAGTTCCCTATGAGATTATTTCGGATAACGAAAGTCATTTCAAGGCAGAAGTCAGGGATCTATTTGAGGAGTACAAAATCACTTATCACAAGTCATCCCCATACAGACCACAGACTAATGGGGCAGTCGAAGCTGCGAATAAGAATGTCAAGGCCATACTGCAAAAATCAGCTGATACCTACAAAGACTGGCATGAAAAGCTACCATTTGCACTTTGGGGATACAGAACATCGATAAGGACGTCCACAGGAGCAACGCCTTACTCGCTAGTGTATGGGATGGAAGCGGTACTTCCGGTCGAGATAGAACTACCGTCCCTACACGTGATGGCAGAATGTGAAATTTCCGAATCAGATTGGTTGAGAGAAAGATACGAAGAACTGGCTCTCATCGATGAAAGGCGCCTAGCAGCGGTCGACCATGTCCGAATCTATCAAAAAAGGATAGCCCGTGCTTTCAACAAAAGGGTTCGTCCAAGAAAGATTGTCGATGGTGACCTTGTCCTTAAGGAATTGCGAGCTCCGATCTTCGATCCCCGTGGAAAGTTGAAACCTAAGTGGGTCGGCCCTTATATCGTCAAAACCATTCTTTCCGGAGGAGCAACTTATCTCATGGACCTCGATGGCATTGAATTCAAAGAACCAATCAACATGGATCGCCTCAAAAAGTACTATGCTTGACCAATCCCCAAAACCCCCTCTTCTTTCAGACCTTGCCCTGAACTACGCTCGACCTGATTCCCGCTCGGGGATACGTAGGCAACCACATCGGTTCGGTCGCTACACCATCGTAATCAAACCAGTTCCTTTCAAGACCTTGCCTTGAACTACGCTCGACCTGATTCCCGCTCGGGGATACGTAGGCAACCACAACGGTTCGGTCACCCCACCTACCTAAAAATCAATCCGCTTCTTTCCGACCATGGCCCGAACTACGTTGGACTTGATCCCCGCTCGGGGTACATAGGCAGACTTTCAAGAAAATAAAAGAAGGATGGCTCGCTAGGTTAAAAATCCGAAAGGACGCCTAGGCAAAAATTAGAGCTAAATCCAAGGTGAGCAATAACAAAAGAGAGAAAATAGCTCGCTAGGTCACCTCCTTGGTGTCTAGGAAAAATTATGAGCATGTGAGAGAAATAAAGTCGCGGTCCTTACCATAACCCAGAAATCACCCTCCACACTAGGGGCAAACTTCGGCCACTCGCCTCGTTTGCCTGAACCTCTTCTAAACTAGGGGCAAACTTCGGTCATCTACCTCGTTTGCCACACAAACATACATATCCCAAACTAGGGGCAAACTTCGGCCACCCGCCTCGTTTGCCTCTAATAACCCTAGCATGCCCAAGCAAGTACCAAAAGCAACAACTAATTGAAATCTCGGTTACAAAATGTTTTAGAAAGCTAAAATGCATAAAATAAGATTCCCAAAGTAACCAGGGTTCACCGATAAACAAATTTTGGATATTACATAAACAGGAATAATCAAAGAAAGAAAATTCTTTCAAAAAGCAATCGCATGTTCAAAGACACTTGGAGGAATGAGCAGAATTAGTCAGGTTTAGTTTTATCCTAGTGTCTTTTATTTCTTCAAAGGTCTTTAAAAGTAGGCCTTTACTCGGTCAGTCCAACCATCAATAAAAGCAGCAATAGTGGCAGCCCTGATCCTTGAAGCAAAGACCCTCTCAGTAAACCCCCGGGGAATCTCCTGAACCTGTCTATACTGTCTGGCCAAACCGCGAGGATGATATAAAGAAGTCTCTCTCAGACCCATCAACCACACTCTCTGGTGACCCCTGAGGCTCGTGGTGATAGCATGAAGGCCCCAACGCCTCACAATCCAGCAAATGTCAGCCTCAGATAAGTCACTCATCATGCCCACCCAATCGGCAAAAGTATAGTGAGAGTGAAGCACGACTCAACGAAAGTAAACCGGTGGTATGAGGCCCGTCCATAGTTGAACGCGCTCGTATAACCAGGCCTGTAACACCAAAGGCGCCCCAGAAAAGAAGAGGAGTCTCCTGATTAAAGGCATTATCCAAACCATTAAAGGTTTCAGCCAGAGCCATGGCCATGGGATTCCTGCTAAGCTTCAGTACGAGACACACATGCACTAAGTCAACGGAAGTACTCGAGAATAGGAAGTGCGAAGTCATGCACAGTATCAAAGCGGCCCCGCGGGTAGCATCATACATGCTGGGATTCCCAGGACTGGTGTACCGGGCAATAATAGAAGCAATGTTGAGGGCCTCACCTTGAATCAGTCGGCGGGAAATAGTGATGGAGTAATTCAGATATTCAGCCAAGCCTCGTGTAGGACTGAGGGTATCAATAGAAGGGAGAATCAAGTCGGAGTCAGAATCAAAGCCAAGAATAGCACAGAACTCCTCAAACATGGGGCATATCTCCAGGCCATTGAAGTTGAAGACATGGTTCACCGGGTCCCAGTGACCAATGGCAGCACGCAAGAACTCAGTATTCAAGGTAACCTGGCAAAGAGGAAACAGCTCGGTCAAGCCATAGCTAAAGAGGTTAATCCGCTCCACGCCATCCGTGATGTTCAGCCAAGCTGTGACTGAGCGGGATCATACAAAGCCATATTTTCTGTCGCGGCTCTACCAAAATTCGAAATTTCGGCAGCACCTCCCCGTTTCACGCACTATCCCACCTGCAAGGCAAAAAAAAAAAAAAAAACACTCACTATCACAAAACTGCCCATCACAGTATCATCCAACAATCACAGTGCACATACATCATCACACAATCATCAACTAAAACAAGCACACAACTGCACCTCCAAACCGGAAGCTATCCGGCCTAAAAGGCGAAACATCATGATACTTTGTCAAAGGTCACAAATTGTTCTATACATCGTCCTACACTGTCCAAATAGTCATGTCACTGGTACAACCCAATCGAAAACATAAAAAGAAAATAAAATTCCCGCTTGCGAGGCCTCAGTCCTCCTCTTCTTCGTCCTCTGTCGGACCGCCCGGAGTGTATGTCGGCGACGGCCTCCTCCTACCACCTCTGCACCTTGGACCAGTCCTCGATGAGCCAGCTCCGCCTCCACGATACTGCACAAATAAGATGAAGGGAATCAGTAGGGAAATAACAAAAAAATACAAAAATAGAGTCGAGTCAGAAACTTACCAAAGACGCCATCTGATTGGCAGCAAATTGCCGCATACCATCCATCTGTCAAGGGTAAAATCTAGGGTTAGAATCTCATAACCTTAAGAAAGTACGAAATTAGAGACATGCTCGATGGTCACGTGTAAGGACCAAGGATCGTAGGCTAGCCGCTAAGGCATGACCCTCTTCAGCGTAACTCCAAGGAACATTGAGGACGCCCGCTGGCTGAGTAGGGTATCCACATGTGACTCGTAGCACCTCCATCACTTGGGGAGTGCCGTCAGCGCCTAGAACATTGACGGTCCAATCCCAAGGAGGGATAGGATCGGAAGCCTGAGAAGCCTGTCTCCTGAACATCTCGCGGAGCTGTAGGCACAAAATAAGTTAGGAGAAGACGAGTTAAAAACATAGGCAACGAATAAAAGACAAAAATGAAAAAAAAAAAGAAACTTACCTCCAGGAGCAGGAAGTTAGGCATCAGGAAACGGGCACGGTAAGCCTCGTAACCGGTCTCAGAAAGAAAATGGTCCCAAATGTCGGTGCCAGCCAAGGCCGCCAGCAGAGCATCACCAGAAAGGTCACTGGCATCCATCGCAGGGGGATTATGAGGGACGCGATACCTGGAACCACCAACCACCTGCCGAGACACCCGCTCACCAAGGAACCACTGCCTGTACTCGGTACTCTCCATCAGAAATCGACAAGAGGTAAGAGATTTGACCGCTTGTATCTCCTCTGGGGCAGCATAGGCGACGCACTGCCAAGGCGTCCAATTAACACTAGAAGCCGTCAACTCGGTTAAGAAGTTCCTGAGCAAAACAATCCAGTGAGCCCCACTCTTTACCCCAACAACGTCCCTCCGCCATCTCAAGCCTCGTGGGAACAGAGGCACAGGAGCCATGCCATCCTCGTCCTCGCCTGATTCATCCGCAGGGGAGGGAGCCAACATCTTCAGGTATTCAAAGCTCCAAAGCTGCACAAACAAAGGAGAAAATCAGAACAAGTATAGAAATCAAAAAATAACAAATGAAAGAAGATGCGGTACGTACCTCCTAAGCTCGCCAAAATCCCCCAGTCTATTTAACGTCGCCCCGGGAGACCTCACCCATGTGCTTATAAAGATGGGCCAAGGCAGCACCACCCCAGTTGTAGGAGGGGATCTCATCAATAGTCGCCAGGCAAGAAAGGAATCTTAGGCTCACCCGGTCATTCTGCATCGCAAAGATTGAGCAACCAAGGACATACAAAAGATACACCCTCAAGAGCTGGAAATTGTTCAGGTTGTGATTCCCTCTGTCATAGGCCCAGTAAAGCCAGCCGCAAGGAAACCAATGCCTCTCCAGGTTAGGGGGAACAGCCCCAATCAGCATCTCCACCGCCTCCGGGTCAATCTCATAAAAATAGTCCAGAACCAGGCGCTTCCCGCCTACCCTCAAACCGGTGATCATGGAGAAGTCAAAGGGCGTCATAGTCGTCTCACTGAACGGCAGGTGGAAAGTATTGGTGGTGTCCCACCACCTCTCAGCCAGAGCATAAAAATGGGCCAAATCATTGCTGCTCTTCGAAACCAGACGGACGAAGCCTCCGAACCCGGCATCTTCAACCATCCTCTTAACGGTGGGCGAAAGCTGAGTATACCATAAGAAAGCATGAGCAAGGCTACCGTGGCCTTTTAACGTCACTTCCGGCACCTGCACATACCAAAATAACAAAATGATGCACAAAATCACTATTCACGACCCGAGAGCCAAATTCACAAAATCAACATTTAAGCACAAATCGGACTTCTAATGATCTCTAGGTGCACACTACGGCTCACAAAACTAGCATAATGCATTAAAGCAGTCCTAAACTGTCGAAAGTTTCACATACCAAGCTCGCTAGAGCCGCGGCCGAAAGATGATGTTGGGGGTCCCGTAAAATCAAGTCCAGGGTTTGCATCTCGGCCTTCATCCGTTCCTTAGCCTTCTTAGACGGTCTCCTCGAGCTCAAAGCCATGGATCTACAAAGAAAATGGAAGTCACAGTTAAACTTTCTTCTTGAAAATTTGGGCTAACCAAAACATCAATCAAGAATCCAACTACGGGGAAAGATTACTCACCTGAGCACGCACAAGCTGCGATTTGATGAATTTTGGCTCCAAAACCACCCCAAAATGGCCAAGAATAAGCTTGAAAAGCTCAAAAACCCGAGATATACAAAGATGAAGTCCGGCCACCCAGTGCAGCCACGGCACTGCTCCCTATGGGCCACGTTTCACTCCGTTTTGCTCCGTTTCGCCCCGTTTTGACCCGTTTTGGCCTTTTTCAGCCCATTTTTGGCCCCACTCAGCCCCGGCGGCACATTCCAGTCAATATTTATGAGGTTTTACCCTAAGCAGGCTAAAAGTTGTCAGAACTACCTCTAGCAGGCAGAAACTGAAAAAAAATTCACTCCCGAAGACCCAAATCGGCTGTTTCAGAACAACCGTTGCAAATTTTGATCAAACACGAGAGTTCTGAGAATGAATCCTGGATTTTGGCCGAGGCACCAAAAAAATAAGAAAGAGATTCTCCAAGAACACCTACATCATCCCCCGAGGACAGAAGTAGACAGATATCAGCTTCCGGAGGCCCTGACCGGCCCTCTTAAATTGAGCGCCGAAAGATTTGATCTACCGTGAGAGATTCAGAGATGGATCTTGGTTCCCGATCAAGAAAGAGATTCTCCGAGAACACCTACATCATCCCCCGAGGACAGAAGTAGACAGATATCAGCTCCCGGAGGCCCTGACCGGCCCTCTTGGATTGAGCGCAGAAAGATTTGATCTATTGTGAGAGATTCAGAGATGGATCCAGGTTCCCGATCAAGAAAGAGATTCTCCGAGAACACCTACATCATCCCCCGAGGACAGAAGTAGACAGATATCAGCTCCCGGAGGCCCTGACCGGCCCTCTTGGATTGAGCACCGAAAGATTTGATCTACCGTGAGAGATTCAGAGATGGATCCTAGTTCCCGATCAAGAAAGAGATTCTCCGAGAACACCTACATCATCCCCCGAGGATAGAAGTAGACAGATATCAGCTCCCGGAGGCCCTGACCGGCCCTCTTGGATTGAGCGTCGAAAGATTTGATCTACCGTGAGAGATTCAGAGATGGATCCTGGTTCCCGATCAAGAAAAAGATTCTCCGAGAACACCTACATCATCCCCCGAGGACAGAAGTAGACAGATATCAGCTCCCGGAGGCCCTGACCGGCCCTCTTGGATTGAGCACCGAAAGATTTGATCTACTATGAGAGATTCAGAGATGGATCCTGGTTCTCGATCAAGAAAGAGATTCTCCGAGAACACCTACATCATCCCCCGAGGACAGAAGTAGACAGATATCAGCTCCCGGAGGCCCTGATCGGCCCTCTTGGATTGAGCGCTGAAAGATTTGACCTACCGTGAGAGATTCAAAGATGAGTCTTGGTTCCCGATCAAGAAAATAGAGATTCTCCGAGAACGCTATGCCATCCCCCAGTGATAAATACGAAAGATACTACCACCAGCCAGAACCGATTCCTGAAAGTCGGTCGTCAGGAACAATCGGAACATCGCCCGCATCCAGATCTCCTGATTATCAAGAATTTTCTCGCAGCTTTGTCACAAGATCCCTCGGTCACCTTTGGCTATCGTCTTCTAAACAAAGTGCTTCTAACCTATCTCACTCATTCCAGAAGTTTGCCCCTAGACTCGGAGTCTTCTAAACCTTGATGTCTTTATCCGAATCATCAACTACATCATAGTCGCAAACACTAGCACAACACCAGCCCACTCGGAGTGGCACACCCCACAGTACCTGCTCGTACCAGGATCATAACACTAGACATGATAGGACTTATGACACAACTCATATCATATACATACATATCATCCTCATAGCATGGCATCCGCATGTCTTGTTGTGCATGTATGATTTATTCCTTTGTGCCCTGAACTACGTCCTGGTCTGATTCCCCTTGGGATACGTAGGCAGCTCACGCAGAGCACGACCAGCACTGACCTCAGCACATTGCATCTTTTGCAACACTTTTTATCCTAAATCTATAGCCTCCAAAAGGTCCTGTCTCTTCAAAGCTTTGGCACTCGCTTGCGACATGCGTTGCCTCGCAAGTTCATGCCAAAGAGGGCCAAACTGTAGACACCCCATTTTTTCGGCTATCGGATTTAGGAGACCCATATCTTGGTGGTTCACAATGATCGCAAAAGACTCAAAAGGACTCTCGGAAGTCAGCTCTATCTCTCAGAATGCTCAGAGTGACCAAAATGCCCCTAAAAGCCCGAAAACTCCCACATTTGGTCCCAAAGTTCTGGAAACATGCTATGTCGTAAGAAAAATGATAAAATGAGTTTTTAAGAAAAATTGGATGAAATCATCAGCTCCCAGAGACCCCCGGAAGTCCCAGAAGTTCCCGGAAAGTCCCCGTTGACCGGTTTGACCAAGTTTGACCACAGTTTGACCAAGTTTGACCAAGTTTGATCAAAATTGTCCAAATTCACCGGAATCATTAGAAACGTATTAAAATGAGTTTTAAAAGAGAATCGAGCGAAAACGTCGGCTCCTGGGAGCTCCCGAAGGTTCCCAGGACTTCCTGGGAATCCCAGGTTTGACCAGTTTGACCAAGATTTGACTTTGGAATCGGGGCACCGAAACAATTTTCAAATATTTTTCATGGATAGTAGAGGTCAATAGCTTTCCAACGGTATATCGCACATAATTTCTGGATTTAAAATGAATTTATTATGAATTTCCAAAGCCGAAAAAGGCGATCAAATCGGCTTTTATCGCAAATACCGCAAATATTTTCAAAGTGACCTATCCCTGAACTATTTGTTATGTAAAGTAGACTCCATAACCTTTCTAACGGTATATCACAACCTCAGTTTGGAGTTCATACGCATTTCCTGTGAATTTCGGACGAAATAGGACCTTTTCGCGAATACCGGAACCTCAGGGGGCCTAAACAGCATTATCTGGAGGAGGGAGGAGCAGTGCCGCCGCGGCACTGGCCCACTGCCGCCACGGCACTAGCCCAGTGCCACCGCGGCACTCCTCTCCAGAACAGTGTATTTTTGTAATTTGTTTTGTGGTCCCATTTTGATTAATTAAAAACCAAAACAACATAGTTTTATGATTTCAGATGTTTGGAGCCAATGGGAATACTTTCTAAATCCCAAAACCACCCCAGTTGGCCTATATAAACACCCCATTACTCTTCATTTTGGGGGAGTCAAATGCAAGTTTAGAGAAAGTTTGGGAGAGAAAGTTATAGAGATAAGGCTAGAGTAGAGAGAAAAGAAGCTTTCTTCTTTGATTTTCAAAACAAAAGTGAGTTCTAAACTTTGTTTTTACTACATTACTCCCATTTACTTCAATATTCAATACTCCCAACCACCATTTTAGTGAGCATTTAAGAGAGTAGAAGCTTCTTCCATGTCTAGTGTCATTACATATGAGTGAAACACCAATCTACAAGTTCAATGATACATGAATATCATCTATTGATCATTATCTACTTTCTTGTTTATTCATTGTTTATCTCTTCTTATCTCATTTCTTTTTGATTTTCTTATTTACTTACTAGTTCATCATCATCTAAGTGATGACATGAAGTTTGGGGTGAGTGAATCCTTATGGATAGTAGCTCTTGACCTCAAAAACATGTTTGATAGATGATGATCATAACCTCAATACTTCCAAGATATTCTTGAAATGTATTGAAGTTATGTTCAAAATAAAATAAATCTCTCCAACAATCTTGGAGGTTCTTGATGATAAGTTTGATGTTGACATTTTGAGTGGCTATAATCCTTATTGAGTATTGAAAATATGCTTTCAAAACATCTATTTCAAAACCCCTCTCAATCCCTCTCATTTTGGTTTCAAGAAACAAAACCTTGTTTTCTCCAAAATCTTCAAAATAATGAGTCAAAACAGTGAGTGAGTCGAGTTCAAAGATTTCTCTAGAACTCAATACTCAACATATGGATGCAAGGCCACTTGGAAAGTCTTTCTAACTCATTGGAGAACACCCATGATTTTTTGGGTTGACTTGGAAGTACTTGGAAATGGTCCATTTGGATCCCAACATTCCTTCCAGACATTCTGTTTTTGCTGTCACAGCAGCTAGGTCCACTTCCAACTTCTTTTTCAGAAAACTTTTCCAAAAGGGGTGGCCTTAACTTATTTTTCCCTTACACTTTAATGTCTTAGGGAACTTTACGTATAAATTGGGCCTCGAGATCATTCGTTTTCATTTTCTAAGATTTTTTAACATTTTAGTCGATAGTACGGACTCTGTTTCTGAGTGACCTCTGTTGTTCATATGATTTCTCTCAATCTGTGATAGTTATTAAAGATTGGGTTTTTTGGGTTGTGTTCTAGACACAATAAGGAACATCTCCATAAAATATCATGCATTGAAAACATTCCTAACCCCTCTTTTCAATTTCCAAAAGATGATGGTACTTTTTTGTCCACCATTCACAGCAAGAATATTTTAACTTTCTTTTTTGATTTGATGCTTATATGCATTACAAATTAGTTCATATCTTAGGAAGTAGTTCATACTACATTTGTAAATATCCCATATTGATTTCATCCATCCATTCATACACATTTTAGACTTCTAAGTCATTCTAGGAATCCATGAACACAAAGCACACTACAACCTTTACACATTCTAGGTATATACATTGCATCCATGCAAAGATTTGGGGTTTTTGTAACTCCTAATCTAAGAAGGTTATAAGGAAGGATCACGATCACACGTTCATGCTCCCCTCGATCTAATCATCCTTTCTCATCCGTCCCGGGGATTGGGAGATCTTCTTTCCTCAAAGAATAACATGCATCATACTAGCTTGCTATGCATATTTTGATTTCTTTGATTATTTGTTCAAGAACAATTCATGTCCCCTTTAGATTAGGGAAACTTAATTACTTGATACATGATTAGACGATTTTTCCTAGGTTTATTTGTGTGATCTTTCACTTTACATTGTATGATATTTGACTTAGATCTTATGAATGATATTTTATCTTTAGATTTTCCATTTCAAGTTTCTTATGTGATGTAATATACTATCATAGTATTAATTGTCGAACCATACATAGTATAAGATGATTATTTGGATGCTAATTGAGGACCGTTGAAAGACGGGGCGAGTTGAGGGTGTTTTAGTCGTGACAAAGGCTCCTTCCTCTCTCGTACCAAAACCCCGAACCAAGTTCTTTGGTTATGAAGGGCCGGTGCCCTTATCCGCTTGGGTGAGTCAAATTTGGGTTTCTTGGTTCCCTAAAGACCAAGTGGCGACTCTGTATCTGTTTTCAACAGACCTATTTTCTATTTCTTTGATCCAAATTAATTTCAAACCCAACAAAAGCGGTGGAATCCCGGTATCCATAGCAGTCGATTCCTAAAATTACATCAAATTCTCTCATCAATAGAATAATTAGATTTGTAAGTAACTCTCGATCGCCTAGAATTAGCGCACATTCCTTACACACTTTTCCTAATTTCATGGTGATGCCTAAGGGTGAAATCGCATTCAGTGCTACGTTGAGGTTTTGAGGTTCTAAACCTAATTCCCGTACGAATCTTTGTGTGATGAACAAATTCATGGCTCCAGTATCAAATAAGATTGATGCATGACTGTTATAAAGGGTAAACATACCTTTGAGGTTTTGCTACTCGATGACATCAAACCCTGATCCTCCTGGGATAATAGCGGTGACATGAGCTTGATTGACTAGGGCTACTAATCGAGTCTCTACTTGCTTGTGAAGAATGAAATCTCTACTAACATGGCCCCCTTGCCACAAAAGTAACAGAAAATGTCTTGTCATTTGTTGCTCTTGGGTACTGTGTAATCCCTCGACAAATGTCCTAGAATCCTACAAGTAAAGCATACACCAGGGTTGAATCCTTGTACATGCGCTCCTAGTGTAGGTGCCGCGCTAAGAAATTGAGCTTGTGCTGATGGAGGATTGGGCACTTGTCCTCTCAGACAGTTCTAATATCTCTTCACACCAACATTACAGTGCAAGTTCGGGTGGCCATGATTGGGGCGACTGGTTGCCATGAATGCAAATTGATTCTGCTACTGGATCCCATACATAGTCTATAAGTATGAAGCTAGCTCTACCAAATTCTCAAACAGTTGCATCATAGAACTCATGGCATAGCCTTGAATAGTCATCCCTAGCCCACGCAGATATCTCTTTTTCTTCTTCTCCAGAGTATCCACCAGATGTGGGACAAAACGAGACAACCTTTCAAACGCGATTGTATACTCCTGAACAGTCTTGGTTCCTTGAACCAACTCCATGAACTCTTTCTCCTTCTTATCTCTCTCAGATGCGGGAAAATATTTTTGAAGAAAATGGTCTTGAACACTTCCCAGCTCAGACGTCTGATAGTATCTACTCCTAAAGCGGCCTGCTGAGCTTCCCACCATTCTACGATAGAATAAGTGAGTTGAAATTGTGCAAACCTCTTCTTGTTAGCATCTGTGTAAGCCAAGCCCTTAAAACACGACTCCATCTCTCTAATCCACTATTTAGCTTTCAATGCTCCTGACACGCCATCAAACTTCTCTGGGCGTAAGCCTCTGAATCTCTCCAACAACTTATCTCCTACAGGTCTCAATGGAGGTTGACAAGCGGGGGTATTTGTAAAATACAACTGCGCTAAAAGAAGAAAATACATTAAATCAGTTTATAATTCCCCTGTTTATCTACAATTTGAATTACAATGCCAAATTTTACATAAAATGATTAATCTATGATAAGTGGTGTTATTTTAGTGGTTATTTGTGCAGATTACTGTTGCTGTGTGATGAATTGAATAAGCAAGATAAAAGGAAGTGCTTGGATTCAATGAAGACAATTCAAACATGAAAAGAGAGTTTCAAGCGATCGAAGAGGTTTCGAGCAATTGAGGTTTCGATCGATTGAATGAAGTTCAAGTGCTTGAAGATCCCAGAAGTTCAATCGATCGAGAGATGTTCGACCGATCGAACATGGCTTTTATCAAAACTTATGCGCACGCAATGGGGATATTGTTTGTAACCCTAGCCTTAGGTTTTTATATATATACCAGTTATTCTCACGTCGAAAAAGGAGGGACTACTTTTATTTTTTATCAGTTTATAGACAGAATTAGAGAGTTTACATTTTTTTTTGTCGGATTAAAAGTACAATATTGCTTGTTCTTGGATTTTCAAGGAGTTTGATCTTAATACATCGTCTCAGGTTTTGTTATTTTGGTTTGTTTACAATCTGTTTATCGTTTCCGGTAGTATTAGTAAGGTTAATCATAATCTTACATGTTAGATAGTGTTACACTCATAGTTTTCATGGTTTTCATGTTAAAATCACAACCAAATGCATCCCTAATGGACTTTTACGTTAAAAATGAATCTAAGATACTCCAGACTGTGTCTGAGTAGTCCTCGGGTTGGGAGAGCACGATGAAACTGTGATCTTAAGCCTCTGCCATGCAGAAGAATAATTTATGTGTTTGATCGATCGAAGTTATTTCGACCGATCAGAACAGAGACATTGTCGAGCGATCGAAGACATTTCGATCGATCGAGAGATGAAGATGTTCGATCGATCGATCGAACTCTCTGATTCTTGAGAACATTCTATGTAGTATTCCTAGACTTTCTATTTAACAGATTTGTTATCAAACTGTCCCCAAATGCTCAGTTTGTCAAAACAGTCTTTAAACTTAAAGCCTTGAAGCATTTTTCTTCAATACACTTTGCAAACCACTCTCAATGCTAGCACCATTGTAGGTGCGAGTTTTAACTATTGTTTTAAATCGCTTTCATGTGTTTCAAACTTAATTGTGATGATATCGTCCCAGTCATGAAAGGGCTATGGATTCTTTATCCTAAGAGAGACACGGAATACTGTAGAAGATGTAATCCATTGAGCTTCAACGTAAGTGCATGGTAGATGGCTAGGCTGCGGTGGATTTGTGTAATCCCAACATTTCCTTTATATTAAGAAAAACACATTTTAAAATTTCGTTTTAATTAATTCGATAGCCATTAGTTTAATTTAGTTTAATTGCTTTATCTTTAGTAGTTGATAAACTGTGGAACTTAGTGTTCTACACCCTTTTAAATATTGATTTTTATTTTCCTGTTAGAGATTAATCGAGGTATTTAGTTTAACACCTTCCCTGTGGGATCGACATTGACTTAACCAGATTACTACTTGCACGATTACCTATACTTGGGTATAGCACACAAGCGCGCACAGAAAAATTCTCGTGTCAAGTTTTTGGCGCCGTTGCCGGGGAAGGCGACAAGTTAATACTTAGTTTACCTCAATCTATCTTTATCTATTTCTGTTTTCTTTTTCTTTTCTTCTTTAGATTAAAACCTTTTAGGATCTTTTCCCGTTCATGTCCAAAAATTCCATCGAAGGAATTCTTGGAAATCCATTCTACTTAGCTGATTCTTCTAATTCTATTAATCCCATAGCTACACCTATTGATTCAATGGCCGATAATCAAAGTAAAAACGGTGATAATGTGGTTGTCCCGGCCAATCGATGATTCACTTCGTCCCTTGTCCAATCTCATGACACCTGAACATGCTCCAACACCTTCTTGTATTCTCATTCCACCTCATGCTGGCGAATTTTAATTTTGCAACGGAATGATTCAACTCCTTCCTACCTTCCATGGAATGGATAGTGAGAAGGCATATCTACACGTCAAGGACTTTGAGGATGTTTGTAAAACATTTTCATAAAATTGTCCTATAGACGTGACACGCCTAATGTTATTTCCTTTCACCTTGAAGGATAAAGTAAAAGCTTGGCTACTCACATTGAAACCGAATTCAATCTACACCTGGCATGCAATGAACACTGCATTCTTAAAGAAATTCTTTCCACCTCGCATGACCACTGAGCTTAAACGACAAATTAACTCTTACAACCAAAAGAACAATGAAACCTTCACCCAAACTTGGGAGCATTTCAAGAATTTGCTTCTATCATGCCCACATCTTGGGTATGAGAAATGGCAAACCATAAGCTACTTTTATGAAGGGTTAAATGGTGAAACTAAAAAGTTGGTCGAGACCATGAGTTCAGGACCATTTCTTCACAAAAATACTGAAGAAGTTGAAGCTCACTTTGAGTGGCTAGCTGAACATGCCCATGAATGGTCCAATTCTGAAGATATCCCTCGCTCACAGATATCCTATGTAGAGGAGAAAAGTTTATACCAACTAAAAAGCGAAGATCACCTAATGAATAAATATGAGGAATTAGCTAAGAAAGTAGAGGAATTAGGGATGAAAGGGGAAGGTTCTAGGCAGGTTTTGCCTGAAGAACCATGCGGTACATGCAATATGTTGGGACATATCAATCAATACTGTCCCAATGTGCCGTATTTTCAAGAACAAACCCCCTATAGAAATAAATGCCATGCAAGGGTATAGGGGGGGACGGGGAATTCCTATAATAACTATCTTTCATAAAATAATAACAATAGATGGAATCACCCCGGGTTTGATTGGAAAAATAATGCTGGGACCCAAAATCAATACCAACAATAGCCCTATAACAACAATAACCAATATCAAGGGCAATACAATAGGCAGCCCCAGCCATTCAATCAAAACAGACCTAATAACTGTAACCAAGCACAACCCTCTAATCAACAGTCGAATGTGTACATTCCCCCACACAAAAAGGCACAGGAGGAAGATCCTCTTCCTAACGTGAATCTAACGCAACAATTAATTCAAATGATGCGCAAAATGTCTGCGACGTTAGATAGGATGGATGCACGACAAGAGGGATTGGAACATTTCCTGCCCAACCACTTCAAAACCCTAGGGGATACAACAATGGTCCCACTAACCACGAACAGGCTAAAGCCGTGACTACACTGAGAAGTAGCAAGACTATAGGGCTAAATATGCCTCTCTCTACCCTTTCCCCGCGCCTTATCCTCAGAGGCTTAGGAACCCCAAAAATGAGGCAAAGAATCAGGAGTTCTTGGAACTGTTCAAACAAGTCAAAATCAATATTCCACTCATTGATGCAATCAAACAAGTGTCGGCCTATGCTAAGTACCTTAAAGACTTATGCACGGTCAAAAGGAGGCAAAGTGTGAAGAAACACGCTTATGTGGCTTGCCAAGCAAGCGTAATCATCCAAAGCGAATTGCCTCCAAAACTCAAAGACCCCAGAACCCCAACTGCCTCGTGCCGAATTGGAAATCAAAGAATAGACAACGCCTTCCTTTAATCTTTGAGCAACCATGAACCTGCTAGCATACTCAGTTTATAAATAACTAGGGTTGGGTGAACTCAAACCTATCCGAGTTGCATTGCAACTGGCAGACAGGTCCGTCAAATACCCTAGAGGAATACTAGAGGACGTTCTAGTGCAAATAGACTCTTTTGTCTTCTTGGTTGATTTTGTAATTTTGGACACCGAACCTGTGTCCAATCCATGCTCACAAATCCCGGTGATTTTTGGACATCCATTCCTCAACACCATAGATGCCACAATAAAAATAAGAAGTGGTATTATGACCATTATATTCGGGAATATGACTTTGAATGTCAAAATCTTCTCAAATCCCTGACCTGAAGAATACGAGGACGAAGAGGAGGTCAACTACATTGACACAGTTATCAAAGATGAGGTAGATTTCGTTGATTATAAAGATCCTTTGGTGATAGTTGTGTCGCAATTCGACATTATCTATCGACCTAAAGATTCCACTCCATTAGATTATGCCTTAAATCACACTTGCCTCATGATGGACACATGAGAGGAGGATAGAGCTGAATGCATGTGGGTAACACCATATGAACCCCTACCTCCGAAAACAAAATTAGTTATGCCCTCCAATTTTCAGTTTCTCGATCTGGAATTAAAGGAGCTTCCGAAAAAGCTCAAATACGCTTTTTTGGGGATTGAAAAGACTTATCCAGTTACAATCTTAGCCACGTTGAATTCTGAACAAGAGGATAAGTTAATTCAAATACTCAAACAGTATAAGGGAGCATTAGGATGGCCTATTGCCGACCTAAAAGGCATAAGCCCATCTGTTTGCACCCATAAGATATATTTGGTGGAAGATGCTAAACCTTCGCGACAAATGCAAAGGCGTCTGAATCCCAATATGCAAGAAGTTGTCAAAAAAGAAGTCCTAAAACTACTCAATGTTGGGATTACATATCCTATCTTTGACAGCCCTTGGGTCAGTCCGACCCAAGTGGTGCCCAAAAAGGCAGGCATAACGGTTATCCCAAACAAAGACTGCGAGTTAGTACCAACACGCGTCCCCACTAGATGGCGGATGTGTATTGATTATCAAAAATTGAATACTGTGACTCGAAAGGACCACTTCCCATTACCATTCATGGATCAAATGCTAGAACGAGTGGTGGGTCATAAGTACTATTGCTTTTTGGACGGATACAGTGGTTATAACCAGATAGAAATTGCTTCTAAAGATCAGGAGAAGACAACTTTCACGTGTTCGTTCGGTACTTTCGCCTATAGACGTATGCCCTTTGGCTTATGTAATGCACCTGCTACCTTTCAGCGGTGCATGTTAAACATATTCACTTATATCGAGGTCTTTATGGACGATTTTCCAGTGTTCGGCCATAGCTTTGAAAATTGTTTAGATAATCTGGAACGTGTGTTGGCACGATGCGAGGATAAACACCTAGTACTAACCTGGGAAAAGTGTCACTTCATGGTGACAAAGGGAATTGTCCTCGGCCACATTATCTCTAATAAAGGTATCCAAGTCGATAAAGCAAGAATTGATATAATCTCAAACCTACCTGTCCCTTGTACAGTCAGAGACATCTGATCTTTTTTGGGACATGCGGGAATTTATCGTCGCTTTATTCAAAACTTTAGTGCTATCTCCTGACCATTATGCCAACTCTTAGTCAAAGACACACCATTCGAGTGGTCAAAAAATTGCCAAACATCTTTTGACGCACTAAAAGAACACCTTACCTCTGCACCGATAATACAGGAACCCGACTGGAGTTTGCCTTTTGAGTTAATGTGTGATGCTAGCGACTATGCTATTGGCACAGTTCTAGGACAGAGGAAGGATAATAAGCCTTACGTAATCTACTATGCTAGTCGAACACTTAACGAAGCTCAAATGAATTATACGACTACCGAAAAAGAACTACTGGCAATAGTCTTCGCTCTAGGTAAGCTCAGGTCATATCTAATAGGGCCCCTAATCGTCTATTTTACAGACCACTCAGCCCTGAAGTACCTGTTATCTAAGAAAGACGCAAAGTAAAGGCTTATCCGCTGGATACTCCTACACCAAGAATTTGATATCACAATTAAGGATAAAAAAGGAGTAGAGAACGTGGTCGCTGACCACTTATCTCAGTTAACATTTGTTGATAACACTGATTGGATGAATTCCCAGATGAGCAATTGATGGCTATTTCCAGTTTACCTTGGTATGCGGATATAGTAAACTATATGGTTACGGGAGATACCCCTAGTCATTGGTCAAATCAGGACAAGAAACGATTCCTCTCATTTGCACGTCATTTCTTTTTTGATGACCCTTACTTATCAAGTATTGCGCTGATTAAGTCATCAGATGTTGCATTCCGAATGAGGATATAACCGTCATTTTAGCATCCTGCCACTCTGAGGCTTACGGAGGCCATTTTGCTTCGCAAAAGACCGCACAAAAAGTTTTACACTATGGTTTTTACTAGCCCACCGTGTTTAAAGATGCTTACACTTTCTGCAAAGCATGCCAACACTGTCAAAAGCTTGGTACAATTTTAAAAAGGAACTCCATGCCCTTAACTCCCATTATTACAATTGAAATATTCAATTTTTGGGGCATAGACTTCATGGGCCCGTTTCTGAAATCTAACAACTGTGAATATATACTCCTAGCCGTGGAATATGTATCAAAATGGGTAGAAGCGATACCTACAAGACGCAATGATCACAAAACAGTAATGTCCTTTCTTAAGGAACACATTCTGTCGCGTTTCGGAACCCCAAAAGCATTAATAAGTGACCAAGGCAAACACTTTTGCAATAGGCCTTTGGAGTCACTACTCAAGAAATATGGGGTCAACCACAAGATCGCTCTAGCCTACCACCCGCAAACGAATGGGCAAGCAGAGTTGGCTAACTGAGAAATCAAGTACCATCTCAAAAAGACAATTAGTTTCAATAGAAAGGACAGGGCATATAAATTGACCGATGCTCTTTGGGCATACCGTACTGCCTACAAGACAAATCTGAGAATGTCCCCATTCAGGCTGGTATACAGAAAAGTATGTCATCTGCCCGTCGAAATCAAGCACAAAGCATATTGGGCGACCCGCTCATTAAACTTCGACATTAAAGAGGGAGGTCATCTTCGAAAACTCCAGTTGGTTGAACTGGAAGAAATACGTCAAGATGCCTACCACAATGCTAGATTACATAAGGAAAGGTTGAAGGCTCGCCCCGATAGGACGATTTTTCAAAAATCATTCGAGTCGGGGCAAAAAGTTTTGTTATATGATTCTCACCTTCACCTTTCCCCAGGAAAACTCCGATCTAGGTGGACGGGACCCTTTATAGTCAAATTTGTTTTTCCACATAGGGCTGTCGAGTTATTCAATCCTAAGAACGATGAAAGTTTCAAGATCAATGGCCAAAGGTTAAAACCGTTCTTAGAGGATTTCCAACCAGAGGTCGAACACATCTAACTGGATGAGCCCGATTATTCCTCGACCTAAAACGCTCAAGTGTGTCTTCACCATGTTGTTGTATTTTTTTCCTTCACTACATTTTGCTTTATTTTATTTCCTCTGTCTATTTATTTTTGAGTGTGACCTCGATCTTAATCTGCTATTCCATTTTATCTATCTCCTACATGTTGTTCAACATGAGAGATGATGATGTCCACTCAATTGGGTCATGGGCTGATTCGGAATATCCTAACCCCCCTTGGACTACCGATGAGATAGCATTCTATTTTGCTCCTTATCAAGGGCCAGGGGCAGAAGATGTCATTGACTTGACCCAAGGGTACATCCCATACAACCCTACTCTCCTCCAGATTAATCCTTTTGAACACATGGAATTTCCTAAAGAGGAGGGAGAACCAGATGGCTATGTTGTTTGGGAAGTTGATGATGCTCTGATGGAACAATGGGAGAATGATTCAATGTGGGAACCGTGAGAAGAATAAGATTTACAGGATGTGGTGCCAGAACGCCATAATGCTGTATTCATTTATGTTGACGACTTCCTTGTCATCGAAATGGTTCCCTACATTTATATGCACTTGAGTTATTTGTTTTTCCGGCTTCAATGCCCTCTACCTGCTAGTGCACATGGTTCAATCCTGCCAATAGTGAGGTTACTTCTTGGTCACATCTCTTGTTTTGTTTAGTCCTTTCCATTAGTTCTTTTGGTTGTTTTATTTAATTTCTTTCTTTCTTTTTGTTTTCTTTTGGTTTCCTTTCTCAGGGTAGTCACTATGAATCAAATGTTACCATCATTGTTCCTTCCGCATCAGTTATTCCATGGATTTGGACCATACATAAGGTCCCCGGGTACTCCGCCGCAAGAGGAAAGTCCATTGCGAACTTACACTCCATTATCGCTGTCTCTATCTGAATCACCTCCTATATGTGCGATCAATTCCTTGGAGAGTTCAGACTTCCTCGATGATGCGTTGGCTACTTTCCGACTATTCTGGAAAAGGGAATCATCAAGTTTGGACTCCACATTCGAAGCTTTGGCGGAGAAAGAAGTTGTGGAAGAAGATATTTTCATGCTAGAAGAGTAGTGTTTCACTTCAATTGTATTCTGTCATTTCATCTTTGTTTCATCAATTGAAGTGTATTCCTAGACAAAGTTTTATTAGTTTCAGTTTTTTTGTTTTAGTTTTTTCTTTATCAATAAGGTTTTAAATACCATGTTGGGGGTAATAATGTTGCAAATGGATGCTATTACATTGTTTTATTTATATAAATTTGCAATTTTGTATTTATCAAGATGATTTCTGGCCTATATGTCATGTCTTTGAATTGTTTTATCATTTTCCTGTATGTCCAGAACAATGTGGGTTAGTTGGGGGTGTATAATTTCTCAATTCAGAGATATTGTAGAATTTTTTGGTTCGATCGATCGAACTAAGCTCGATCAATCGACGTCGCCTCACCCTCAAGCAGTTTAATAGTGTTCAATCGATCGAAAGTCAGATCGATAGAACTTTCTCAATCGATCGAGACTTGTATTTAAACGAGGTGTCTTCTATGCACTTCATCGGTCTCTCTCTATCTCCCTCACTCTCAATCGCTCAGAGACAGAGAAGCTCGGGCAATTTTCTTGCCACTTTATCAATTCAGTATTTGAGGCACTCCTGACTCCTTTGATCACCATCATCATCCACCTCATCCTTTACCCGCGTTCTATCCGAGGTAAGGTCCACAAAATCCCCCCTCTCATTCATTTCGTTAGAATTATTATGGGGGTGCCCCCAATGGTTTTTCAACCATTTCTTTTAAGTTTTTCTTGATATTTCGGGTTTGTGGGCTATTCCCATTCTATATTGTTGTCGCTGTAGTTTCGTTGTGTTCTATCGATCGAACTGGGCTCGAGCGATCGAACCCAGCATCTTTTCGATCGATCAAAATTATCTCGAGCGATCGAACCTAGGACCTTGATCTATCGAAGGGCAGCAGTTTCAGTTTCTTTTCTGTTGTTCATGTATTTTCTGTTTGCTTATTCCATTTCATGGCTTTCGCGATGAATCCTGTCACAGGGTGCCATAAGTCTAAGCCACTTGACCTCACTATACCAGACCCCATACCAAATCATGGGCTCAAAAATGAGGAGAAGCGTGTATGGTTTACCAGATACTTTCAGTCCAGGAAAGTGATGATAGAGCGCCCCCTTGAGGCAGTTTGGCTATCCGCCCCGTGGTTTCTCACACGTCTCCGTACCATGCCTAGTTAGTTCACCATGTTGGCGCAATCTAAGCGAATCAACATCACATGGGTACGAGAGGCATGTGTGAGTATAATTAAGGATCCTACAGCTCCGTTCACCTACAGATCATTCTTTCAGGGTCGTGAGATTATCTTTAGCCACAGCTTTGGGTGTACCAATGACGCCTGACCATTATTACCCACACATTCCTAGTACACCCGAGTCTCTACCCTCTGTCATCATTCAGGAGATCACCGCGGTGCCATTCAGATCTGGAACGACATCTCCCTGATTGAGGACCGATTTCTGGCCGAGCAGTACCACCTTCTCCACTTGGCGCTCGCCAATTATATATTGATGACATCTTACCATGAAAAGGTGGCTCCATGGTATGCTCAGGTCCTGTATGCCATAGGGACGGGGCAGAGTGTCTGTCTTCCTCAACTATATATCAACTTTTTTGTCCAGCCTACGAGGTACATTGTCGCCAAGCGTCATTTAAAGGGCGCTTGGCCTATCCATAGGGTGATTGAGCAGACAGGAATGATACCATTGGCCACCGATACTATTTTTTAGGCCTCGAGTCGATTTGGGGAGACAGCAGCACGCCGCTCAGATGCGCAGAAGAAGAGGAAGCTGAAAGGGAAGGCAAAGGTAGGGGCGAAGAGGAAGAGGAAAGGAGGCACCGATACAGAGGGTACAACTTCTAGGATGCTCATAGAGGCTGAGGAGCTAGATTATGATGACGAGGTTGATCCTCGTATTGAGGTTGCACAGTTTGAGCTGAGACAGTGGTCTCAAGCTCCCACCCAGGGAGAGTCTTCTTCATCCGTACCTCTCCCTACTATTCATGAGTTATTATTAGAGGAGAGAGAGGCCCGAATCAGACTCGAGGGAAAGATGGATCGCATGACGACTCTTCTTGAGGCTATACTAATTCAGATAGGGGTTGACCAGTCGTAACATACACCTCCACCACCCACTACTGGTCCTTCATCCTCAGCTCCTTAGGTTGATCGTTCTGCTCCATCTACATCGGAAGCTCCATCTATTCCTGTTCCTACTCCTTCTGTCCCATCTACTGATTCCTCTACTCCATCTACATCGGCGGCACCGCCTGCTATTGAGCCACCACTTCTACCACCTCCAGTCGTGATGGATCCATTATTATCTACACCAGCTGCTCCGACTGCGAGTGACCCAGCGACGGCTACTACTATTGCTGAGGGTGGAGATGGGGATGCTCAGGATGTGCTTATTGAGATCTTATCGGACATCGCCGATGATGTGTAGATTCAGTGTTTGTGGCTGTTGGGTTGTTTTGGTTGGTGGTGACTGTATTCTCTCTCCTATTTTTTTCTTGTGGTTTGGTTAGTTTTGACATGTTTGACTTTTGTTTTTATGGATTTTATAATCACTGTTCTGTTACTTTCATTGTATTATTATTCCAGTGATTAGTTCTGTTTATGTATGGATCCTGTGCTCTATCTTTCATATTCTATTTGATCTTTCCTACTTGGAGTTTGTATGCTTTCTATACAGATTGTTATGCTTGCGGTTATTACTATGCTTTGACAGGTGATATCTCTCTATCTATATTTGAAAATTATCTTCTGAGGACATCGCAATTTTCAGTTGGGGGTGTCATGTAGATAGATAGTCACTTGCACAGGTCTATACTTAGCAATCTGAATGCATTTATTGCACATTTCATACAATCTCGGTTGAAATTGGGAATTTTTCAACAAATTTAAAAAATAAATAAATAAATAAAATAAAATTGGAAATCTTTGAAAGTATAAACTTTATTTGTAGAACAACTTGCAATATTCACTTCTATTTAGCTGTTATCAAGCAATGACCCAACCATTTTGTTCTCATCTTTTTATGAATTAAATTCACGCGTTTTTCTAATTCACTAGGATGATTGCATATGTTAACCATTCTTGTATCCAAAATCCATTTGCACATGTTAATGGCTATGCAGAAAACCTAAATAAGAGTTATATGCTTTTTGTACTTTAAACAATAAGTAGTGGAAACTAGTTACCCTTAGTGAGCTTTTGAATCCAATCTTCAGTTCTGAGGGAGTTATCACATTAAATTCGAATTGTTTTTCTTGAATAAGTGTATTAAATTCATCGAATAGTCTCTAATTCTTCATTTTGGCTGCTTAGTAGAGGAGAACATTCAGGATTTACCAACAAAACTCAATGAACACTTAAGTGTTAAAAAATAAGAAGTTGAGAAAATGATTTGAGCCATCATTATTTGGTCCTTACCTTTCCATATACCTGCATCAATATTCCAGAATATGCATTGTTCTGAACCCCACACCTAGTAAATACTGCCAAATCTATTATGAAATCCTAAATCCCTAATCTTATAATTTGACCTCAATACACCCCATTGAACATCCAATGTGATTTAATTGTTGAAGCATGTTATGAGGAGGGAGTAGTTGTGGGAGGGGCTGCATAAAAGAAAAATTAAGGGGAAAGAAGGAGTCCACTTCAGGTTTTGTTAAAAAAAAAAAACATATATGAGAAAAGAGGATGGTCGGAATGAAGTGAAGAAGAAATTACTACACTCAATCACATGCTAAAGATGTGCGATTTCTTACCCTTATCTTTTCTGTCCTACTATATAAAATTATACCGAAAAGTCGAAGCCTTATTGATTTTTATCAACTTAGTTTAAACACGAACGTGTAATTTGAGTTATCCACGGTATTTCGCTCCTCTAGTAAGTAGTGTTCTTTTCTTGAGACTTTGCACTCTAAATGTTCGTCTTTATTGAGTCAGGTATGAAAGCATTAGTAACCAAAACATTACTCATTTTAAAGCTTTCACACCATGAGTTATCATTATTAAACAAGTCTCTGAGAGATGTTCATTCTCGAGTGTAAACCCATGTGAGAATTGAGTTGAACCTACAAGTTCTGAGAGTATGATAGTCTATACAGCTCTAAATAAAGTTTGATGTATAGCTGTTAACTTCACACATGCACGGATACATGGATGTGATGCATATGCTATTCTTTCTTGGTGACATGAGGAAAATGTGTGTTTCTTTCATGGTTTGAATGAGGATGATATGTTCTGTAGAGCTAAATTAATAGTTGAATAGAAGAGAGTGTTTACAAGTTATTCTATATCTTTTTGATCTTAAAATTAGAGAATTTTGTGGGTATATTCACTGCAAACCCTCACGAGACAACACTCGTCCACTAGGGGGAACCTAGAGGTTTAACGGCTTGTTGCATTTGCTAAATCCAATCGCGATTCCTGCGAAAGTGAGTTAGGTAGTTTCTTTTTATTTAGATTAGTTTGTTTTAGTTTTAATTTGTTTTATTTTAGTCATTGTAGTACTAGTTTAGCTTGTTTTCTTTTTTGCTTTATTGCTAGGGACTAGCAAATCGCTAGTTGGGGGTTGTGACAAGCGGGGGTATTTGTAAAATACAACCGCGCTAAAAGAAGAAAATACACTGAATTAGTTTATAATTCCCCTGTTTATTTGTAATTTGAATTACAATGCCAGTTTTTACACAATATGATTAATCTATGATAAGTGGTATTGTTTTAGTGGTTATTTGTGCAGATTACTGTTGCTGTGTGAAGAATTGAATAAGCAAGATAAAAGGAAGTGCTTGGGTTCAATGAAGACAATTCAAACATGAAAAGAGGGTTTCGAGCGATCTAAGAGGTTTCGAGCGATCGAGGTTTCGATCGATCGACTGAAGTTTAAGAGCTTGAAGATTCCAGAAGTTCAATCGATCGAGAGATGTTCGATCGATCGAACATGGCTTTTATCAGAACTTACGCGCACGCAAAGGGGACATCGTTTGTAACCCTAGCCTTAGGTTTTTATATATATGCCAGTTATTCTCATGTCGAAAAAGGTGGGCTACTTTTATTTTTTATCAGTTTATAGAGAGAATTAGAGAGTTTACATTGTTTTTTTTTTTGTAGGATTAAAAGTACAATATTGTTTGTTCTTGGATTTTCAAGGAGTTTGATCGTAATACATCATCTTAGGTTTTGTTATTTTGATTTGTTTACAATCTGTTTATCGTTTCCGGTAGTATTAGTAAGGTTAATCATAATCTTGCATGTTAGATAGTGTTACACTCATAGTTTTCATGGTTTTCATGTTAAAATCACAACCAAACGCATCCCTAATGGACTTTTACGTTAAAAATGAATCTAAGACACTCCAGACTATGTCTGAGTAGTCCTCGGGTTGGGAGAGCACGATGAAACCGTGATCTTAAGCCTCTGCCATGTAGCAGAATAATTCTTGTGTTCGATCGATTGAAGTTATTTCGATCGATCGGAATAGAGACATTGTCGAGCGATCGAAGACATTTCGATCGATCGAGAGATGAAGATGTTCGATCGATTGAAAGCGCGTCGATCGATTGAACTCTCTGATTCTTGAGAACATTCTATGTAGTATTCCTAGACTTTCTGTTTTACAGATTTGTTATCAAACTGTCCCCAAATGCTCAGTTTGTCAAAACAATCTTTAAACTTAAAGCCTTGAAGCATTTTTCTTCAATACACTTTGCAAACCACTCTCAATGCTAACACCATTGTAGGTGCGAGTCTTAACTATTGTTTTAAACCGCTTTCATGTGTTTTAAACTTAATTGCGATGATATAGTCCCGGTCATGAAAGGGCTATGGATTCTTTATCCTAAGAGAGACACGGAATACTGTAGAAGATGTACTCCATTGAGCTTCAACGTAAGTGCATGGTAGATGGCTAGGCTGCGGTGGACTTGTGTAATCCCAACATTTCCTTTATAATATTAAGAAAAATGTATTTTAATTAATTAGATAGCCATTAGTTTAATTTAGTTTAATTGCTTTATCTTTAGTAGTTGATAAACTGTGGAACATAGTGTTTTGCACCCTTTTAAATATTGATTTTTATTTTCCTGTTAGAGATTAATCGAGGTATTTAGTTTAACACCATCCCTGTGGGATCGACCTGGACTTAACCAGATTACTACTTGCACGATTACCTACATTTGGGTATAGCACACACAGAAAAATTCTCGTGTCTGAGGTGGCGGAGGTGGTGACGAATAATGATGCACACTTTGCTGATCGCCAATGTGCTCCAACCTTTGGATAAATCTCTCAAAACTACGGTAGGGTCTAGTCCTTTAAGCACTGGTTTGGATGGTCCGGCTCCATTATAGTTGTTGCAAGTCACTCGAACCATTTTGATTATGCGCACAAGTATCCATATTGGCACAATTATTTCTCAAATTAGACTACTGCCTATAAAAGATAGTTCAGTGGTGTTCACTGCCCAAAATCAAATATAATTATACACACACATACTATTTATTAGCATAAGATGCAATCACGGACAGAAATGTCAGGAAACAAGATGCTAGAAGCAACATAATGCAAATGATGAAATAAAATAATAATAAAAGTCGTGGTACGCAACTTAGGACGTAAAGGACGCTTCAGAAGTCTTCGTCAAATTGCCGGCACAACTACCTTAGTGTTATTCTAGTAAGATAATAGTTCATAACTTAATGTAGGACAATCACAAGGATAACTTAACCTAGTGCTCTGATACCAAATAATCCTTATCATGCCCTGGCATTGCGATAATGAAGGAAAGTAAGCTTCCTTATCAGACCTGTAGGCTTGTAACATGTTATAGATTGCATGATTGTCCAAATACTAACAAAATATAAAATATTAGAGTAATTATAATAGTAGAAATGTTCTAAATTCATTAGAAGCAACTTTAGAGTCTTACAATCTCCATTATACATACTTATATTACAGTCATAAAAAATAAAAGAAACAGAAGTCTAGAGGCCAAATGGCCGACAACAATAGCAACAATAACATAATAAAAGATAAATAATAAAATTCCCCATTGGGAACAGAACGGCTTCAACATTGCGGACTCCTCTTCAACTGGTGAAGCCCCAGCCTTCCTCGTCCGATCCACGTTCTCATCTCCACGATACTTGCTCAGCAGAATGGCATTTCCAACACCTGGAACTAAACTAGCTAGACACAAATGTCTAGGGCCACATTGAAAACTAAGCAAAATGCTACAAAGCATAAACAATTTGAACATATACATCATTTATGTTATCACTTAGAAGTTGTCGCAACGTTATGTAAGTTCTCGCTCTGAAACCTAACGTTCTTATTGAAATGCAAACCAATCAATGTGACGCAACACGCACGAATCCACCATGCCAACAACTCACCACTTGATAGTACTAGCTTCTGTCACACATAACACAACACTAGCAGTAATAGCTTCTACCCGCAACCACAATAACACTGAATACATAGTACTAGCTTCCGTCACACCCCGCACAACAACATGGCCAATCTGACCTTCTCACAGTCACACATTGCCCTCTAACAAAATATATGGCAACACATGGCTCTCTAATCAATTGCTTAGCCCACAATTGGCCCTAACTCAATCACCTAGCCCATAATTGGCCCTAACTCAACAACACACTGAACAAAACTGGACTTCCAAAAAGTCACATAACCCAACTAACAATAATACCATTAAGGTCATACAATAATATGCAACCATACTCGGAATAATCAACGAGATCATCTAACTCAAACATGAGACATAACCATGCAACATGACCATGCCTCACATATCCGTCAATACACTTATTCATTTAAATACATTATTCGCGCATTATTCTTCATTACAGTATTAATGATTCGACCCGATGTGTTACTATTAACATCATCAATCTAATCAGAAAAACAATCCAACAATACTATAGATTTAACATGTTAGAAGAATCAACATAGAAATAATGAATCAATTATTCTGTCAAGCATGGTACTACTCAGCATGCGTATAGTCCAACTACAAAATTGACAAGCTTGTTAATATATAGCATATACAATTCTAGGTTCAGTTAACAAAGCTCATAGTACAAACCATAGCACAAGTACATTACTTCAGCATGCAAACAAGCAAGGAATACAAATACTGCCAAGCTCGTGCACTCCAGACTCGAGCGCTTAGGTTTAGCAGTTTCCCAATAGACTGTTTTATTTTGAGATATAACTACGATTTTCATAATAGATTCATAAAATCTCAACTTTAAACTCACATGCAACTTAGTAAAACAGATTATACATGTTCATATACACCTTCTACATGGATTACAACATTCACAAAGTGATCCACAATCAAATGGATGATGAAATTCATATAAAATTGAAAATAGATGATGATCATGATGATCTAAAGCCAGATTATGATAAATCAAACACATGCAACTCAATTTATAGATTATTACATGTATATAGACATAGAGTATATGAGTTGTAATACTTACAAAGCAATAGATGATGCAATATGTGTTGAGAAAGATGATGAAGATGATGATCAAGATTTTGAAACTCTGAATGCAAGCTCCAAATTAAAATCTTTTCTTTGATCCTCCAAGACTTAACTCCAGAACTTCATTGATGTTAAAATACATGTGTATGTGTGTGTGTGTGTGTGTGTGCGCTCGCTTATAGAAGGATTAGATGAAGAATTTGTACATATGAAAGGAAAAAATGAGGATGTATGTGTATGAACTCTTAAGACCCTCTCTAAAGAACTCTCTCGGTATCAATCTATTTTGTAAATGAAAAATGCAAAAAATGACATGGTATTTATAGAGTTTGAGAGCCTAGGGGTAAAAAGGTCATTTCATACATTTTTTGGCTCGAGCGCTCGCTCCTCGCGAGTGCTCGTGCTTCTTGAGTGCTCAGGTTTGTTAAAACAAAGAAGTCTTGTTTTGTTTTGTTTTGTTTTGTTTTGTTTTGAAAGGATTAATGCTATGAAATGCATGATCACACATGGAATATCAAGCATACTCAAAATCTCTTTTATGCATATATAGAAAATATCGATAATAAAAATTCAGAAATTACATTATTAATGATAGAAAATACGGGTATTACACAGTGAACATACTAAAAATGTCCAGAACTCAATTAACACGTGAACAATCTATTTTTGTCATACAAAAACTTGTAAAAACACCTCATTAGGCTGCTATATGAGTTTCAGAACTCACAAATGTGTGTATATATGGTGGTGTGCTTGAGAAGCTTGTACTTGAAGCTTTAATGGAGTCTCTCTCTTCCTCTCTTCTCTGCCTCTTCTCTCTTATCTCTTTCTTTCTCTTTTCCTTCCTTTGATTCTATTCTTCTTCTCCTCTTCTTGATAGTGTGTGTATATATAAGTATAGATGTGTATGTATGGGTGTATATATGAATATGTGTATATATATGTGCATATATATATATGGGGAGCTCAAGAAAATCAACTAAACTGATTAAGGGTGAGTTTGGGTTCATATTTTTCGTGCATGTCGAAGCAGGTGGTGTTAAGCTCGTAAAAATTGCTTGGAGACCAAGTTTAGTTAGGGGCAATTGATTGGGGCTAAGGCGTCAAGGACAATCAATTGGTATAAGTGACAATCGATTGGCAACCAAAATTTACCAAAGACAAGGTTATGCCAAGGTATTAACATAGAAACTCACTGCATATACGTATACATCATAATCATAGTGAAAATATGGGTATTATATTATGCACCCCTCATTAAAGATTTTGTCCCCAAAATCAAAAGTAAGTGAATATCAAAACAACTCCAAAAACTTCTTCTGCATCTCTGACTCTAGTTCCCATAAAGCTTCTCTTTTATTGTGATGCTTACACTGAACCTTCACCAATAGAATCTCTTTGTTTCTGAGCTTCTTGACTTCTCAATCCAAGATCTGTACTGGTCCTTTGTTGAAAGTTATGTTGTCATTTACCTCGATGTCTTCAAAGTTGATCTCGTTCGCTGGGTTGTGGGCTTACTTCCTCAGCATACTAACATGGAAAACATTGTGTACTTCTAACATCTTGGGCGACAACGCAAGTCTGTAGGCAACTTTTCCCATACATTTTAGAATCTCGAAAGGCCCTATGAAACGTGGTGATAGCTTCCCTTTCTTCTATCCAAATCTGATGATGCCTCAAACTGGAGATACCTTGAGAAGTACATGCCCTCCAACACTGAATTCCAAATCCTTGTGACACTTGTCCATGTAACTCTTGTGTCTAGTCTATGCTGTCTTCATCTTCCCTCGCACAATTTGAATCTTTTCGTTAGTCTCTCATATCATCTCTGGTCCAAGAAGTTGATTGTCTCTAACTTCGGCCCAACATAATAGCAATCTACATGGTCTTCCGTATAAGGCTTCAAATTGTACCATCCCTATACTCGAATGATAGCTATTATTGTACGCGAAATCGATCAACGACAAGTGAGTCTCCCACGAACTCTCAAAATCTATAACATATGGTTGCATCATATCTTTTATCAATTGATTGGCTCGTTCCATCTGTTTTTGCAAATGAAAAGCTGAACTTAAGTTTAATGAAGTTCCCATAGCTTAGACTCTGTTAGAACTCTACAGGGAAATGAGATCATGATTCGATACTATGGTGACAGGTATTCCATAAAGTCTCATAACTTGTAGATACATGTGGCTTAAATGCTCCACTGGATAGGCCATACTATAGGCAAAAAGGGTGTTAATTTCCAAAATCTGACCCTAGCCAGTCAAAATGTTAGAGAAAATTTTGATGAAATAAATGAAAGAATCGTACGTTTTAAGGTATATCATAAAAACATGCCCAGATCACATTTCAAAAGGTTCGAAATGACCACAAATAAATTCCAAGAGCTGACATGCACATTTTGGAATTTTGAGATTGTAATCAAAAGATCTCACATGAATCGACTACGTGAAAAGAAAAATTAACTGGCTAGGTGAAAGTAAAAAGGATCAATCCTCAAAAGAAAAAAAGAAGAAAGAAAGGGAGACTGAAATTGAATCCTCTTATTTAAGGCCACCACAAGTGACCCTAATTTGAACTTGTATAACGATTGGCTTGAAAACCCCATTTCATTCAAGACCTTTCCATGAACTACGCTCGACCTGATTCCCACTTGGGGATATGTAGGCAACCGCATTGGTTTGGTCGACGCCATCATCATCAACCCCCTTCTTGCAAGACCTTGGCTTGAACTATGCTTGACCTGATTCCTACTTGGGGATACCTAGGCAACCGCATTGGTTTGGTCGACACCATAATAATCAATAACTTTTCTTTCAAGATTTGGCTTAAACTACATTAGACCTGATCCCTACTTGGGGGTATGTAGGCGAACTTTCAAAAAAGAAAAGAAGGATGACTCGGTAGGTTGAAAATTTGAAAGGACGCCTAGGTAAAAACTATAGCTAAATCCAAAGTGAGCAATACAAAAGAGAGAAAAGAGCTCGCTAGGTCACCTCACTAGGGCCTAGGCAAAAGTTATGAGCATTTGAGAGATTAAAGTCACGGTCCTTGCCTCAAGCCAGAAAATCACCTTCCACACTAGGCGCAAACTTCGGCTATCTGCCTCGTTTGCCTGAATTTTACTATCTACCCTTCATACAAGGGGAAAACTTTAGTCACCTACCTCGTTTGCCAAAAATCAACAAAGAATAATCGTCCAAACTAGGAGTAAACTTTGGTCACTCACCTCATTTGCCTATGAATTCTACTTCCTATACCTCAAATTATAGGCAAACTCTATTTGCCTAACACGATCCCTTCACACCAAGGGCGAGTTTTCAAGTCATCAAGTTGTTCTAAAATTTTTGAAACATAGCATCTTTTATTCTATAAGGTAAGGCACTAATTCAAAGCACCTCATGGGAGAAGTAGAGAACTGATTAGATCAATAGGGATGATTTTTCAAAAACCAGATTTATCAGCAAAGTGCTATCATATTAAGATGAGGAGTGAACATAGAAGATGAGCGGTACATCATTTATGACAAATGTACATCAAATCTTGGCAAGTCAAGCTTATTCTAATTAAGTTTTTTGGTCACACAGAATTCCACCTCTTGTTCGTTTGAGATTGTTTTGAAAGGGAAGGAAAAGGTCTGTTGAAAACAGATACAGAGTCGCCACTTGGTCTTTAATGGAACCAAGAAACCCAATTTTGACTCACCCAAATGGATGAAGGGCACCGTCCTTTCATAACCAAAGAACTTGGCTCGGGGTTTTGGTACGAGAGAGGAAGGAGCCTTTGTCGCGACTAAAACACCCTCAACTCGCCCCGTCTCCCGACGGGCCTCAATTATCATCCAATTAATCATCTTTTACTATGTTTGGTTCGACAATTAATACTATGATAGTATATTACATCACACAAGAATTTTGAAATAGAAGATCAAAAGATAAGATATCATTCATAAGATCTAACCGAAATATGACACAATGTAAAGTGAAAGATCACACAATTAAACCTAGGAAAAATCGTCTAATCATATATCAAATAATCAAAACTTCCTAATCTAAAGGGGGACATGAATTGTTATCGAGACAAATAATCAAAGAAGTCAAAATATGCTTAGCAAGCTAGTATGATGCATGTTAATCTTTGAGAAAAGAAGACCTCTCAATCCCCGGGACGGATGAGAAAGGATGGTAAGACTGAGGGGGAAGCATGAACGTGTGATTGAATTCATTCCTTATAATCTTCTTAGATTAGGAGTCACAAAAATCCCAAATCTTGCATGGATGCAATGCATGATCCTAAAATGTGCAAAAGTTGTAGTGTGTTTGTGTACATGAGTTTTCTTAAGTGACTTAGAAGTCTAGAAGATGAATGAATGCATGGGGGAAATCATAGTATGAACTAATTCCTAAGACATGAGCTAAATTGGAGTGCATGTAACCATCAAATCAAAGGATGGAAGTAAAAGTGTGCTTGCTGTGAATAGTGGACAGAAAAGTGACATGATCTTTCAGAAATTGAAAAGAGGGGTTAGGAATGTTTTCAATGCATGATTTTTTAAGGAGATCTTCCTTATTGTGTCTAGAACACAACAAAGCCAATCTTAAATAACTATTATAGATTGAGAGAAATCATCTGAACAATAGAGGTTACTCAGAAACAGAGTTTGTACTATCGATTGAAATGTTAAAACATCTTAGAAAATGAAAACAAAGGATCTAGGGGCCCATTTTATACAGAACATTTCCTAAGACACTAGCATTCAAGGGAAAAATGAGTTGAGACCACCCCTTTTGGAAAAGTTTTCTATAAGGCAAGTTGAAAGTCAACCAAGCTACTGTGACAGCAAAAGGCAGAATATCTGGAGAGAATGTTTGGACCAAAATGGGATCCTTCCATGTATCTCCAAGTCAAACCAAAAATCACGGGTGTTCCCTAATGAGTTAGGAAGACTTTCCAAGTGGTCTTGCATCCATACATTAGGTATTGAGTTCTAGAGAAATCTTTGAGCTCAGATCATTCACTGTTTTGACTCACTATTTTAAAGATTTTGGGAAAAACTTGAGTTTTCTTTCTTGAGATCAAAATGAGAGGGTTTGAGAGGGTTTTGAAATTGAGGTTTTGAAAGTATATTTTTAACATCAAATAGAGATTATGACCTCTTGGAATATCAACATCAAACTCATCATCAAGAATCCCTAATATTATTGGAGAGATTCATTTTTATTTTGAACATAACTTCAAGGATACCTTGGAGGTATTGAAGTTATAATCATCATCTATTAAACATTGAGTTCAAGAGCTACTATTCATAAGGATTCACTCACCTCGAACTTCATGTCATCATTTAGATGATAAAGAGCAAGTAAGTAAATAAAGAAAAAAAAATAAAAAAGGAAATGAGATTAAGAAGAGATGAACATAATATGAAAAAGCAATTAAATAACAATCAATAGATAATAATCAATGTGATTTTGGACTTGTAGCTTGTTGTTTCACTCATAGATAATGATATTTGGACATGGAAGTAGCTCCCTAACTCATGAATGTTTAGAGAAATGGTGGTTGGGTGTATTGATGATGAAGTATATAGAAGGATGATGGAAGAACTTGAGTTTAGAACTCACTTTCTATAGAAAATCAGTGGGAGAAACTCCCTTTCTCTCTTCTAAACCTATCTCTATCTCTCTTTCTCTCTAAAACTTTCTCAAGTTTTGCACTTGCCCCCCCCAAATGAAGAGCAATGGGGGGTTTATATAGGCCAGTTTGGGGAGGTTTTGGGATTTAGAAAGTGCTCCCATTGGTCCCAAACATCTGTGAACATAAAACTACATCGTTTTGGTTTTTAATTAATCAAATTGAACCCCCAAATAAATTACAAAAATGGACTCTGCGAGGTTTGAGTGCCGCTGCAGCACTGGCCATGTGCCGCCGTGGCAATGGCCCAGTGTTGCCGCGACACTACTCCTCAGATGCCCAAAAAATTATATTTAGGCCCCTAGAGGTTCTAGTATTCGCGAAAAGGCCCTATTTTGTCCGAAATTCGCAAAAAATGCGTACGAACTCCAAACTGAGCTTGTGATATACTGTTGGAAATGTATCGGAGTCTACTTTCTATATAAAATGTTTTAGATTTAGGTCACTTTGAAAAGTTTTACGGTATTCGCGATAAAAGCCAATCTACTCGCCTTTTTCACCTTCGGAAATTCATAATAAATCCGTTTTAAATCTAAAAATTATGTGGGATATACCGTTGGAAAGCTATTGGTCTCTAGTATCCATGAAAAATGTTAAAAATTTGTTACGGTGCTCCAGTTTCGAAGTCAACTTTTTAGGTCAAATTGATCAAACCTGGGATCTTCAGAAAGTTCTGGGAACCTCTAGGAGCTCCTAGGAGCTGACTTTTTCGTCCGATTTTCTTTAAAAACTCGTTTTAGTACTTTTCACATGATCTAGAATGTTCTTGGAATTTTTGGCAAATTCGAATGATTTCGGTCAAACTCTAGTCAAACCTAGGTCAAACCGGTCAACAGGGACTTTCCGGGAACTTCCGGGACTTCCAGGGTCTCTGGGAGCTGACGATTTCATCTGATTTTACTTAAAAGCTCATTTTCTTACTTTTCTTATGACATAGCATGTATCCAGAACTTTTGGTCCAAATCTGGGAGTTTTCGGGCTTTCAGGGGCATTTTGGTCATTCTGAGCATTTTGAGAAATAGAACTAACTTCCAGGAGTCCTTTTGAGTCTTTTTCGATCATTGTGAACCACCAAGCTATGGGTCTCCTAAATCTGATAGCCGACAAAATGGGGTGTCTACAAGTGTCAATTGTGTTGCCCTTGTACATGCGCCAATGTCTGTTAGTTTTTGAGTCTGTCATAGTCTCAAATGTGTAAGTCAACAGTGACTAATAATGAATTTTTCAAATCAAGCTATAAAATTTTAAGAGCATTCCAAGGACAATACAGCAGGAGAACCAAACACTGTTACTACACCAGTCAAGGCGTCAGCATGATCTCCATACAACATAAGTCCATGAGTTGCTGTTGATTATCTTTTTTCTTCCATACAACATAAGCCCATGAGTGGTTGTTGATTATATTTCCTCACCCATGCAACATAAGTCCATGAGTGGCTGTTGATCATCTTTCTTCGTTCATGCAACATAAGTCCATGAGTGGCTGCTGATCTTCCTTCATCCATGCAACATAAGTCCATGAGTGGCTGTTGATCATCTTTCTTCGTTCATACAACATAAGTCCAGGAGTAGCTGTTGAACTTCCTTCATCCATGCAACATAAGTCCATGAGTGGCTGTTGATTATCTTTTCTCACCCATGCAACATAAGTCCATGAGTACCTGTTGATCATCTTTTTTCGTTCATTCAACATAAGTCTATGAGTGGCTGTTGATCTTCCTTCATCCATATAACATAAGTCCATGAGTGGCTGTTGATCATCTTTCTTCGTTCATACAACATTAGTCCATGAGTGGTTGTTGATCTTCCTTCATCCATACAACATAAGTCCATAAGTAGCTGTTGATTATCTTTCCTCATTTATGTAACATAAGTCCATGAGTGGCTGTTGATTATCTTTCCTCATCCATGCAACATAAGTCCATGAGTGACTGTTGATCTTCCTTCATCCATGCAACATAAATCCATAAGTGGCTGTTGATTATCTTTCCTCATCCATGCAACATAATTCCATGAGTGGCTATTGATCATCGTCCTCCATCAATGTCAAATCCATAGCCGCCATAGATCATCTACGTATCCTTCATCCCGAATAGAATCATGCCTTTACTCCCATTAGTGGGCGTATTTCCTTCTTCCCTAGCAGAGTACATCTTGTCTATTCCTCCCCAGTAGAGTCGCTTCATCCCCAGTAGATTCAGTTTTATCCCCAGCAGACAAATAGGCCCCCGAAGGCCCTAACCGGCTCTTTTGGATTGAGCCTTGAAAGAATTTGATCAACTAAGAAAGATTCAGAGATGGGTCCTCATTCTAGGTAAGCAAAGTTTGATCAACCATAAGAGATTCAGAGATAGGTCTTGAATTTAGGTTAGCAGAATTTGATCAACTGTGAGAGATTCAGAGATAGGTCCTGATTCAAGGTCAGCAGAATTTGATCAACCATGAGAGGTTCAGAGAAGAATCCTATTTCTAGGTCATGATTTGAACAAAGATCCTTAGAGATTCCAAGAATTATCCCCAGCGGACAAATACAGAAAGAAATCAGCTCCCGAAGGCTCTAACCGGCTCTTTTAGATTGGGCATTGCAAGAAGTTGATCAATCGTGAGAGATTTAGAGAGGAATCGTAGTTCTAGGTCAGGAATTGAAGAAAATAGTTAAGAGAGATTCTCAAGGATTCTAAAAACCATCCCCAATGGACAAATACAGGAAAAATCAGCTCCCGGAGGCCGTAACCGGCACTATTGGATTGAGCAGTACTACCATATGTGATCAACTGTGAGAGATTCAAAGATGGGTCCTGGTTCTAGGTTAGCAAAATTTTATCAATCGTGAGAGATTCAGAGATGAGTCCTAGTTCTAGGTCAGCAGATTTGATCAACCATGAGAGATTCAGAGATCGGTCCTGGTTCTAGGTCAGCAGAATTTGATCAACTGTGAGGGATTCAGAGATGGGTCCTGGTTCTAGGTCAAAGGTTAAGAAAGGTTCCCGAAGAGTCCCTTACTATCCCCAACAGAAGATAACAGAAATCAGAACCAACTTTCTAGATTGGTCATCATGATCGGCTGAAACACCTCTCGCAGTCAAAAGACCCCGACTTCCGGGGCAAGCACTGTCTATTCACAATTCACGACTTCGTGTCTGTTGATTATTGTGAGCTTTCCCACCCGTCAGCTATCATGAGCTTCCTCACTTATCGTGAGCTTTCTTACTCTGGTTATCTCATCTATCATTATCGTGAGCTACCTCACTTATTGGGAGCCTCTACAGTTATCATAAGCTTTCTCGCTTATCGGTCATCGTGAGCCTCCTCACTTATCGTGAGCATCCTCACTTCAATTATGATAAATTTTCCAAACTATCGGTTATCTTTAGTTATCATCCTCGAGGACCCCACATCAGATTACATTGTGAAACACACTTCCCAAAATTTAGAAGTTTGCTCCAAGACCTAGAGTCTTCAAACCTTGGTGTCCCTATCCGGGTCAATAACTGCATCACAGTCAGAAATACTAACACGACATAAGTCCACTCGAAGTGGCACACACCCACAGCACTAGCTCATGCTAGAATCATCAGCACCATAAAAAGCATGCATAAAACCCATAAAGGCTGGTAAATACACCATAGTCGTAATAGGATCACAACAGGACTCAGTACACAGTTCATATCACATCTATGCAATGCATATCATCCTCATAGCATAGCATCCTCCTGTCTTGTTTTGCATGTATCGTTTATTCCTTTATGCCCCAAACTACGTCCTGATCTGATTCTCCTTAGGATACGTAGGCAGCTCACACAGAATGCGACTAGTACTGACCATAACATCATGTTTTTTTTCATCATTGCAATGCTTTTATCCTAAATCTATAGCCTCCAAAAGACATGTCTCTTCAAAGCTTTGGCACTCGCTTGCGATATGCGTTGCCTCGCAAGTTCATGCCAAAGAGAGGCAAACTGTAGACACCCCATTTTGCCGGCTATCAGATTTAGGAGACCCATAGCTTGGTGGTTCACAATGATAAAAAAAGACTCAAAAAGGACTCCTGGAAGTTAGTTCTATTTCTCAAAATACTCAAAATGACCAAAATACCCCTAAAGGACCAAAAAATCCCAAATTTGGACCAAAAGTTCTAGAAACATTCTATGTTGTAAGAAAAGTGGTAAAATGAGTTTTAAAGCAAAATGAGATGAAATCGTCAGCTCCCAAAGACCCCTCGAAGTCTTGGAATTTCCTGGAAAGTCCCCGTTGACTGGTTTGACCAAGGTTTGACCAGGTTTGACTGAAATCATTCAAATTTACTAAAAAATTCTGAGATCATTCTAGATCATGGGAAAAGTACTAAAATAAGTTTTAAAAGAAAATTGAACGAAAACGTCAGCTCCTGGGAACTCCCAGAGGTTTCTAAAACTTCCTGGAAATCCCAAGTTTGACCGATTTGACCTAAAAGTTGACTTTGAAACTGGAGCGCCATATCATTTTTTAAACTTTTTTCATGGACACTAGAGGTCAATAGCTTTCCAAAGGTATATCGCACATAATTTCTGGATTTAAAACGAATTTATTATGAATTTCTAAATGTGAAATAGACATTCTGCTCAGCTTTTTATCACGCATACTGCAAAATTTTCAAAGTGACCTAACTCTGAACTATTTTTTATGGACTGTAGACTCAATTACCTTTCCAAAGGTATATCACAAGCTAAATTTGGAGTTCGTAGGCATTTTCTGTGAATTTTGGATGAAATAGGGCCTTTTTCTAAATACTAGAACCTCCGGGGGCCTAAACAGTATTATCTGAACATCGGAGGAGTAGTGCCGCGGTGGCACTGGGCCACTGCCGCGACGGCACATGGCCAGGGCCACGGCGGCACTCAACCCCTGACGAATCCATTCTTGTAATTTATTTTGGGGGTCTAAATTGATTAATTGAAAGCCAAAACGACGTAGTTTCTTGTTCACAGATGTTTGGGACCAATGAGAGGACTTTCTAAATCCCAAAATTTCCCCAAATTGGCCTATATCAACCCCCCCCCCCCCCCCCTTTTCTCTTCATTTTTTGGGGGACCAAGTGAAAAGCTTGAAAAAGTTGTAGAGAGAATGAGAGAAATAGTTAGAGTTAGAAGTGAGAAATAAAGCTTCCTCCATTGATTTTCTATATAAAGTGAGTTCTAAACTCAGGTTCTTCCATTACCTCTCTTATACATCACATTCAAATCCTCCCCAATCACCATTTTTGAGCATTCATGAGATAGGAAGCCTTCCATGTCCAAATGTCACCACATATGAGTGAAATACCAAGCTACAAGTCCAATATCTCAATGATCATCATATATTGATTGCTTTGCTTTACTTACTAGTTCATCATCATCTAAATGATGACATGGTGTTTGAGGTGAGTGAATCCTCATGGATAGTAGTCTTGACCTCAAAAACATGTTTGATAGATGATGATTCCAACTTCAATACTTCCAAAGTATTCTTGAAGTTATGCTCAAATGAAAACAAATCTCTCCAACAATCTTGGAAGTTCTTGACTTGAGTTTGATGTTGATATTCCAAGAGGTTGTAATCTTCATTTGGTGTTGAAAATATGCATTCAAAATCCCTATTTCAAAACCCCTCTAAAACCCCAACGTTTGGATTCCAAAAAATAAACATTATTTTTCTCATTATTCTTCAAAATAATGAGTTATTCAACTTAAAAAATAATATTCTGAGTTCAATACCCAATGGGTGATTACATGACCACTTGGAAAATCTTCCTAACTCATTAGAGAACACCCATGATTTTTGGTTTGATCTAAAAACACTTGGAAGGATCCCATTTTGGTCCAAACATTCTTTCCAAACATTCTGTTGTTGCTGTCACAACAGCTAGGTTGAATTTCAAACTTATTTTTCAGAAAGCATTTCCAAAAGGAGTGGTCCCAACTCTTTTTTTTCTTGAACGCCAGTGTCGTAGGGAACTTTGTGTATAATATGGGCCACTAGATGTTTTGTTTTCATTTTCTAAGATATTCTACATTACAGTCGACAGTACGGAATCTGTTTCTGAACAACCTCTCTTATTTATATGATTCCTCTCAATCGATAACTTCAAAATTGATTTGGCTTTTTGATATGTGTTCTAAACACAATAAGGACGATCTCCATGAAAAATCATGAAGTAAAAACATTTCTATCCTCACATTTCCAATTTTACAAAATCAACTCACTGTTCTGTCCACTATTCACAGCAAACATGTTTTGAGTTCTTTTCTTTGATTTGATGCATACATACAATCCAAATTAACTCATGTCTTAGGATGTTGTTCATACTACATTTGTACATATCCTACAATAACATTCTTCATCCATTCATGCATATTTTAGATTTCTAAATCACTTTAGCAAATCTATGAACACAAGCACACTACTACTTTACACAATCTAAGATCATACATTACATCCATGGAAGATTTGGAGTTTTAGTGACTCCTAATCTAAGAGGATTATAAGGAATGAAATTGATCACACGTTCATGTTCCCCCGATCTAATCTTCCTTTCTCATCCATCCCAGGAATTGAGAGATCTTCTTTTCTCAAAGATTAACATGCATCATTCTAGCTTTCTAAGCATATTTTTGATTTAATTAATTATTTGTTTCAAGAACAATTCATGTCCCCCTTTAGATTAGAAAAACTTGATTACTTGATACATGATTAGTCGATTTTTCCTAGGGTTGCTTGTGTGATCTTTCACTTTTGCATTGTGTGATATTTGGTTTAGATCTTATGAAACATATCTTATCTTTAGATTTTTCATTTCAAACATCTTATGTGATGTAATATACTATCATAGTATTAATTGTCGAACCAATCATAGTAAAAGATGATTATTTGGATGCTTATTGAGGCCCGTCGAAAGACAGGGCGAGTTGGGAGTGTTTTAGTTGCGACAAAGGCTCCTTCCTCTCTCGTACCAAAACTCCGAGTCAAGTTCTTTGGTTATGAAGGGCCGGTGACCTTTATCCATTTGGGTGAGTCAAAATTATGTTTCTTGGTTCCTTAAAGACCAATTGGTGACTCTGTATCTGTTTTCTACAGACCTTCTTTTCTTTAAATCAATTTCAAAATCAAAGGAAAATTAATTCCACGTGTCCACAGCCACATGCCCATCAATTGGAAGCTGAGCGAAATACTACAAACCAAACACAATATGAACATATACAACATTTATGTTGTCACTGAGAAGTTATCACGATGATTTGTAAGTTCTCGCCCAAAACCCAACATTCTTCCTGACTATGCAATCATACCAATGCAACAGAACGCGCACGAATCCACCATGCCAACAACTCACAAATTGACATTCCTAGCTTCTATCATACACAACCACAACACTGGTGGTAATAGCTTTTTCCCACAACCACCACAACACTCAACTGACTGTACTAACTTCCATCATATACAATACAAACACAAGCCTAATTCGGCCACAACACAACTCCTAGCCCAATTCGGCCCTAAAACAACACCAAGCCCAATTTGACCCTAACTCAATCACATTCTTTTACACGGCCACACATGACCCTCAAATACAAAAAAAAAAAAAAAACCACACATGGCCCTTTAATTACTCTCTTAGCCCAATTTGGCCCTAACTCAACACCAATGTAACACAACCGACTACAATATATTGACATAGCATCTCATGAAACCCAACATAACACAATTGACATCAACGCCACAACTGATGAAAACATCCACGGAACAACCGGCGAGGTTATTCGACACAACCATGCAACATCGCCATGTGTGGATATCGTAGGCTAACCACGCTTTTTAAAACCTTTTTAAATTCAAAATTCAAATACGAGTCGCAACTTAATTTTGAAAGAAAAATTAAGAAAGCATTTTTGAAGCAAACTGATCTTTTGGAAACCAGAGATTTCTAGGTCCAGGGATTATGGAATGAGAAGGAAAGGAGCCTGATGGACTAACATACCCCCTCTCATCCTATTTCGTGATAGGCCTTTACTCAACATCCTTTTTAATGAAATTTATTAATCTAAGCATGCCCTTAACTAATACGTAATATATACACTACAAGAGCATGTAGGAAAGGGTGCAAGATTGCTAACGATAAAATGGCATACAAAAACATATAGTTCAAGTAGCATGTGTCATGATATGCAGTAGGGAACAAGGGAACTCACCCGGGATCTAGCGGCGGTAGAAAACGTGTAAAGCATGAAAATTAATAAGAAACCTAAAAAGAGTCTCTAACACATATGTACACATAAGGCAAAAACTAATCTAAGGTGTCGCGCATGGAGTCAAAAATCAATAAATCAAAAAATAAATAAACTAGAAAAGAGTCGAGAAAATATAATATCTAAGCCTAAATATCATACCCAAACTTCTAGCTTAAATCTACCAAGCATGGAAAGAGTTGACATAATCATGAATTCCTTTTAACTAGTTAGAAACACAATACCTCCACAGATATACAAGTCCCAACTAGGAGCCAATGTAATGTCCATATAGAGATAACATAATCCCAACATGATCATAGGGAATCCAAAGTTATGTTTGACTAATTACGGCTTAACATAATACAAGATGATGACCTATTTGCTTGAATCTATACCTATGTGATGAATGCATGAATATGAACAAGAGTAAGCAATAAATCATTCATTGATTTGGATCATTTAACCTTTGTATTTAAGTTCAATTAATCATAATTAAAACATTTTTCAAGCCTTTAGGTCATAGAAAAGTCATTTGGACCATTATTTACAAAGTTGATCAAATCTATCATAGAATTCCAAAATTACAGAGAGTGGGCCAGACTTTCAAAAATCGGAAAAGCATGCTTCCCATGTTGGATCTTAATGCTTTTTGGACATGATATAACTCTGTGAGTCTAGTTTCTAACCCAAAAAGAAAATCAAAGATCGAACGGTCCGATCTCTAGGAATTTGACAAAAACCAGACATCACTTAGAATTTAACAACTCTCTATCCAGAGAATTTGTTTGATTTTCTAAAAATAGTAAACGAATCTGAATTACTCTAATCTTATTAGGGGATCTCATTAACACATTTAAATTTATAGAAAAAATTATTTGAAGTAAAAAATGTTTGGTTAAGGCACTGATCTATTCAAATCAACATTGACTTACTGTTCTAAAATTTTAGACAGAGAGCAACTTGTTCATGAATCCTAAGATCAAACCATGTTAACTATGAAATCTCACCAAACCAAAAATTGAAGTGGTAGATCTATGAGTTAGGGACAAATTACAATTAGTCTTAGTCAATTACAGTGGATCATGATTTAATTAAAAATCCTTGATCATTGCTGATTATTGAATTCATTGTACCATTGCCGACATCTAAGCCATTAGAGTTGGCTTCTCTTAAGCCTTAATTCCTCTCTCAAGTTGATGATCCTTGAGGAATATGGACTCACTTTATTCAATTCTCCTCCCATGTTAATGATCCTTGGAGTCTAATTATGACCAATCCATATGAACCTCAATGGAATATGAAGAGAATTCCATGAGACTTCAAATTAGGGGATCCAAATCATGAATTAAGACTTGGATCCACTAATTATTTATGGATATAGCTATGGCCTACCTTAATTCCCATTTAAATCACAAGTTTATTGAAAATTTAAAGGATAAAATCAAGAAAATCAATTGAGATATTGAAGATCTCATGAATCCCAAGAGAGGAATATAAACAAAATGAGATGAAATCAAAATTCAGTTGATGTTCCAAGTTAGACTTCCCTTTAGAACTTATTTGATCTTAAATCCAAAGTTATTTAGATCCAAATCAATAAACACACAAAGAAAAAGAGAGTATAATCACAATTCAAGTGGTGTGTAATGAAATAAGGTGGGTAGAGACTTTTGGAAATTGTGTAAAAGATCCTAAGGAGCTCTATGAATTGTGATTGAACTTATACTATGAACTAATGAAGATTAGAGGTTACCTCTAATTATCCTCAACTTCTTTGTGTTTTGAAGGTCTTCAAAAGGATCTCCAAGCTCTTCTTCCAACCTTTGCAACAAATTTTCTTCTACTTTCTTAATTCTCTTCAAGATTCTCTCAATAGTCTCCTAATTATCTCAAGAAGTTGTTCAAGAAACCTCTCTCACAATGGGGATATTCATCTCCTTATATAGATCAATTTTTAAGGTCATTTTGGTAAAAATTTAGGGGTAAAACCCTAATCCTAAAATCACTTTTGATGGTAAAATACGTACTATTTTAAAAGCAGACTATTGAAAAATGCGGCACTCAGGAGAGTTGTCCGCGACACTCAATGAATGTCGAAACAACATTTAACAACAGCCCTACGACACTCAATGAGTACCGGAGATAACTCGCGAACTTCCAACTTTTTGTGCACCTCATTTTGTTTAATTTTTGATTTCTTTTTTTCTTTTCTTTTCGCTTTCCAAACTTCTCCTATTTATCATGGCATACAGTGAGTTGCCTACGGCAGTCAATGATCGTCGTCTGGCGCTCCCTAATTACCGTTACGGCATTTAGTGAGTGGCGTCACGGCACCACTTGATTACTGCAAACCTCACTATGTGCCATTTTTCTCCTTTTTCTCATGTTCTTCCCTTTTCTCTCCCTTCTTTTTTTCTTTCTTTCTTTCTTAATTAATTTCATTCTTTAAAATTGAAGGGCCTTTCGAAGAGATTGAACCACCTCAGAAATCCCAAATTAGTCGGTCACTGTCATCAGCAGTTTTGGAGGTAACTATCCCCTAAATTTGATGGTTAGTGAAAATTAGGGTGTCTACAGTTTTCCCATCTTCGGCAGAGCTTGTGGAGTAATGCGTGTGACAAGCGAATGTTGAGGCCTCTGTGAAGACAAACCTTTGACCAAACTGTTGAATTTAGGTAAAAACAAAATGCATTGCAAAAATAGTCACGCATGATCTCTTTTCTTTTCCCCTCACTTTTTCTAATACTTGGATTTTCTTTCTTTTTTTCTCTCTTTCTTTTGATAGATCGACCACCATGGCGAGTGACTTAGGTATCTTGAGCAAGGAGAAGAAGAATTGCAAGGCTACTCCTCACAGTGATCCTAGTTTTCTACTCCGTGACCCGGAGGAGCACATATCTGCTCGGGCATTCCGACGAGAGGTATATCTCTTTTCTCATTTCTTGATTTTCAATTATCTACTTATTGTATGATAACATAAATTTTGAAATGGCTTCTTTTACCTTTTATTAATTATTTCCTATCCTTTTCTTTGCTTTCCTTATAGTAACACCAAAATTATGACTTTTTACAGCTTTAGCCCGACTCGCTGAAGGGCCGTGGTAGCCTTGCCCATGGCTTTGAGTGGTATGAGTCTCTAAATGAGACTGTGAGGGGCTATATAGTCACAGTTAGTTTCAGAGATATTGTTAAGATCTTGACTAAGAGCTCAAATTACCTCTGATAGATTCATGCTCTTGCAGATTGGTGGTGGATCAACACCAACACTTTCCACTTCGAGTTTGGGGAGAGAACAATGACTCCTATCGACTTCAGCATGATCATAGGGATCCCCTTGGGGGGGGGGGTGCTTATGGATGCTCGATGTGGTGACAGAGTTGGATCGGGTGCCAGTTTTGTTGGGGGTGCTCCTAGATGAATCTTTGGTTACAGCTAAGTGGTTCCTTGACATGTTCAAGAACATGAGGGTTTTACAAATGAGCGAATGGCTAGAGGGTTTATTGTGTACTTATTGGGGTTCTTTTCGCTGTGAAACAAGGGTAATCGAATTCAAGTTGCAGTGCTTGGGTCCCTGTAGGATATAGACTGGATATATGAGTATGATTGGGCTGGTGCAGGATTATCTATTCTTTACAGGCATATGGGAGAGGTTTTTTGAGACCGTCCTACCTCTATGGGTAGCATTTGGAGAGCATAGGAGGTATGTTCCCCTTTTACTTCACTTTTCCATTTTTTTTTAATTTCCTATTTCCAAATTTTGAACCTCACATTCCTTTCTTTCTCTTCATGTCAGATCTGGTCCTACGAATACCTCCACATGATGCCACCCTCGACATGACTGCCAGATGCCCTCGTCATACCCCAGGGACTAAAGTTATCGCAAGAGCAGGTTAGGAGAAAGACTGGGTCCCATAACTTTTTTGCGTTCAGGAATTTTTTGACGAATCTGCGAGCTCCCCATATGAGGTGGCAGCCCTGGGTTGACATGCTCGCTATTCTTACGCCAGAGGTCAGCTGGTTATGACCCAATGCGGTTATTGTTAGAGAGCCCTGACCCCCGTGAGTGGTACTTGGGAGAGAGGGTGACCAGGCAGTCCCTGCTGGCTTCAGTGTTCTATGTGCCACATCCTCCTTCTGATTTGATGAGAGTCACTGAGACCCTTTATGGTAGTGCCTTGACGGCTGCCCTAAATAGTCTTCCTCTCTAGGATTTCGTGGAGCCTTCCTCTGGGTATGATGCTTTGCTTGCTACTAAGTTGATGAAGAACTTCCCTTTGATGGAAATGACCCGAGTAAGTATCATACATGATTTCTTTGGTCTTTCTCTTAATCTTATTAGTACTTCTATTGACCCTCCTTCTCTTTTCTTGCAGCCTATTCATGCCACCAACTGGACTTCCTGCCCTTCCACACTGCGATTGGAGCTTTCCGACAGTTTACTAGGGCGAGCAAACTATGATTATGATTCCTCGATATCATCAGGGTGCTCCCACTATCCCTCTTCAGTATGATGATGTCCCTTGGGACTATGCTGAGGAGGGCCTACTTTACACACAAAGCGTGAGGCATTGGGCCCACGAACGGGAGTGGAAGGTAACTTTCAAAACCCTGCTGATTAGACGCTAAAAGTGTGTATTTATAGCATGTTACATGGACTTTTATGTATACTTTTTTCCCAAAGTCCCTAGATTTAGATGCATATCAATGATTAAATGTTTTCTATGATGTTGGGACTCAAACATATGTTTATACAATACACTATTTTACAGGTTATGGAAAGCAATCGTTGCATAGAAAGTGATTCTTGTGGAGAGAACAACAAAAGTAGCTGAGAAAATGCCAATTTTGATAATGAAGACTTCATATTTGGAAGATTTCTCTAGAAATATGAAATGTAGATCTATAAGTTACGATCGCATGACCATAAATGGGAGGTCGATCTAAAGTCTGAGTGAAAAGATATGGCCATTCTCCCATCGGTTTGTAGAGTTGTCAAAATCAAAGAAGTTCAAGCGATTGAGGAGAGTTCAAGCGTTGAAAAGATATGGCCATTTTGATCGATTGAAGGATGATGTTGTTTGATCAATTAAGAGCGCTTCGATCGATTGAACCCTTCGATTCCTAAGATGATTCATTTGAAGTATTCCAAGACTTCTGTTTTAGAAATTTGTCATCAAATTATCCCTATAAGCTCAATTTGTCACAACAATTTTTAGAACTTAAGCCTTAAGGCATTTTTTTTCAATAACTTTTGCAAACCACTTTGAATGCTAACACAATTCATAGTGCAAGTCTTAACTATTGTTTTAAACCGCCTTCGTGTATTTTGAATTAACAGTGATGATATAGTCATGGTCATGAAAGGAATGTTGATTCATTATTTTTAGAAAAATGCGGAATGCTGAAAAGGAATGAACTCCATAGAACATTAATGAGTATGCATGATAGATAGTTAGGCTCAATGTGGATTCACTATTTCCAACACCTTTAATTTATCTGATTAATTAGTTATGTTTCCTTATGCTTTAGTTTGTTATTTAGTTTAATTTAATTATTTAGGATTTGTTAGAATTTCAACTCCTACAATTCATCTTTGCTTTTTCTATAGGTTGTAACTTAGTAGATATCCTGCCTATTCCTTCCCTGTGGGATCGAATTGGACTTATCCAGTATTACTTGCACAATCACCTACACTTGGGCGTTGCACAAGAGCACACAACTTTTTAGTCATGTCAAGTTTTTGGCGCCGTTGCCGGGGAAGGCAACTAGGTTAGGATATCACTAGGTTATTTCCAAATTTTTGTACTTGTCTATAAAATAAAAAATTATAATAAATAAATAAAATAAAATAAAAACTTTTGAACTTTTTCTTTCACAAGTAGAAAAATGAATAAATAAAAATTCTTTTGGTTATAAATTTTGGGTGAACATGTCTTATCCAAACACCACGAATAGGTGCACATTAAGTAATCAAAATAGTTATTTCGCAAGTTGGCAAGCACCCCCTTATGAGGCCCAGTATCAAACCGAGTGCTACCAGCTGCCACAATGGGAAAACAATAATATTAATCCTCCGTGCTATCAAACGTATCAAGAACCTCCACATAAAGAGTTCTATGAATCGCAATGGGGATATAACTAAAACAATAATGAAGGATATAATAGTAGTTCCCCTAATTACCAAACGCACCAAGACTTTCCCTTTGGCGTGTCTTGTCCACAAACTCAATGGGATGGGAATTACTACCAATCACAATGGGACAAAACTTCATATAGTTATAATGAGGAGAATAACCAAATTGAGGATAATGGTATGTTAGAATTACTGCTTAGTGAAATGAAGAGAGTAGATAGGGCAATTGATAAATTAGAAGCTAGATATCAACAACCACTTATTAGCCAAACTATAGAAGATTACACCAGTTCTTCAACACTACAGCCCGAATTTCAAGACACCAACATTGGAATGGAATTAGAGGATAATGATAGGTGTATAATGATGTATGAACTCCAAAACCAAACCATTGAAGGATGATGTTGTTCGATCGATCGAGAGCGCTTCGATCAATCGAACTCGTTAATTCCTGAGATGATTCTTTTAAGCATTCCAAGACCTTCTGTTTTAGAAATCTATCATCAAATTGTCCCTATAAGCTTAGTTTGTCACACCAATTTTTAGACCTTAAAGCCTTAAGGCATTTTTCTTCAAAAACTTTTGCAAAGCATTTTGAATGCTAACACCATTCATAGTGCGAGTCTTAACTATTGTTTTAAACTGCCTTCATGTATTTTGAATCAACTGTGATGATATAGTCCCGGTCATGAAAGGACTGTTGATTCTTTATTTTTAGAAAAATATGGAATGCTGAAAAGGACTGAACTCCATAGAACATTAATGAGTATGCATGGTAGATAGTTAGGATCAATGTGGATTCACTATTTCCAACACCTTTAATTTATCTATTTAATTAGTTATGTTTCCTTATGCTTTAGTTTGTTATTTAGTTTAATTTAATTATTTAGGATTTGTTAGAATTTCCACTCCTAGAATCCATCTTTGCTTTTTCTTTAGGTTGTAACTTAGTAGATATCCTGCCTATTCCTTCCTTGTGGTATCGACTTGGACTTATCCAGTATTATTTGCACGATCACCTACACTTGGGTGTTGCACAAGAGCACAACTTTTTAGTCATGTCAAGTTTTTCTATTTTTGTGTTTCTAACTCTTTACATTCTTTTTTACTTTCAAATCCCTATTTCTGGTTTCTGATTCAGGCTGAGGGGGCTTGAGTTGCTACTGTGGCTCAACTGAGAGCTAAGGTAAATTCTTATTATTATTTCCATTTTACCCATTCAACACTTCATTTATTTTTCAATTTTGTTTAACTAATTTTGGATTCACTCTCTTTCTTTGCTTAGGATGAGGAGATCATGGCCCTGATCTTGCGAGTGAGAGAGTTAGAGCTGCAGCTTGGAGCAGGCCTGAGTAGAGCTCCTGGAGATGCTGGACGAGGTGGAGGCAAAGATCACGGTGCTGGGAGTGACACTGAGTCGGAGCAAGAGCCTTTCAGACGTGTCACTCGTTAGAGCCAAATTCGAGGTCAGGGTAGACTCTACATTTTTCCTATTTTATTTTTCTGAGCATTTGGAGAGGATTCTCACATTTGGATGATTATATCGATAGATTATTTTGATGACGATTCTGGGTAACCGGGATTGTCTTTTGGATAGGATAGGCACACACCTACCATAATATTGACATGATTAGTGCTTTTATGTACATGCATGCTCTTATTTTGAATATGACCATGGCTTGGCCTCACTCTTATTTCTGTGAATGTCGTACCTTATATGCATGTGACCATGGCTTGGTCTTTATTATATTTATTATGGATGATGCATTCCTACACATGTGACCATAGCTTGGTGACCATAGCTTGGTCTTGCATGCTTTTATCTATGATGCACATGAGGCGTATAATGCACACATTTTATTATATATCTTTTTTTTCCTTTGTAGGCTGCAGTTAAACATAGTTCAAAATGGGTTTTGGCAAAAACTAGCTCCTTGTGGCACTCAGTTATGTGTGAGCAGCACTCGATGAGTGCTGGGATGGCAGATGGTGACTTCTGTATGGCAATTACTGAGCACTCTTGGTAGTGCTGTTTGGTTCCCCGAGTGTCGTTCGGTGGTCTACACAGGATCTATTTCTCCTTTTATACTCTTTTTTCTCCAAAACTCTGCAAAACACTATTCTCCCTCTTCCATTTCATTCTCAAATAGCTCCCACTAGCTCTCAAATCCTCTTCCCATGGATGGATACTCTCTCAGGCATTGACAGGCTTAACTTCAAGTGTTTTAGTCTGAGTGACCTTTTCTCTTTTCGGCAGATGGCTTAAATAAAGGTTTACTTCGAGCTACTATCCAGTGTTGGGACCCCGCGTTCCATGTCTTCCGCTTCGGTCATCAGGAGATGTGTCCCTTGTTTGAGGAGTTTAGTGCTATTCTTCATACTGATCCATTTGTTGATCTAATGGTTTCTCCTGTGCAGGCCGGTTACATTCAGGATTTGGCTGCCCTCCTCCATATATCCCGTAATACTGCAAATTCTTTTGTTCATGACAGGCAGATCAACTTTAAGCATCTTTCTTTAGCCTATGTACCCATGGGAGACCCTTATGACGGCGGGTACTAGATTATACGGTGCAGTGCATTATCTATTGCTATGCTTTCTTATATCCTCTTTTAGTCATCTTCTGATGCTCTTATATCCATCGCTTACGGTTTATAGGAAATAAAGAGTGCCATCATGTTGGTTCTTGGTGAGACTCTTGTGGGATTAGATCATGCCTATACTACTGGAGCCATCTTATCCTTCGAGTGCTCCCTTTATCTTATAGGTTTGGCTCATGGAGCGTCTGGATCTCTTTATCCACCTTCTACACTCTCGCGGGTCACTTCCTTACAATCGTCCAGAGGTCTACCACCTATTCCATTCTATCGATGCCTGGCTTGGTTAGCTTCAGTGTCTCTCATCTGATGACATTTGATGGATTTGCCCGTAGTAGATTTATTGCTCCGTTGTATAATTTCCTAGGTAACCTGGAATTTGGTTGCCTAACTTGCATGCTACCACTTTTTATATTCCTGGCCAAGTCGCCCATTAGTATGGACTTCTTCAGGATGTTCCTAAGGACGTTACAATAGATTTTACAAGGAGTTCTACCATGTGCCCTTCCATCATGAAGGCCTTCACTGAGGCCTGGTATGATAGGGTGGCTGCTACCTTCCGAAAAGTCCCCGCCTCAGTCGCTCCTACTACTGAGTACCTTCTAAAAATTCAATCCCTGGTTGAGAGACAGACTTCATAGATAGACATAGATAAAAGTGAAATAAACACAGGGCAAAGTTTTAACTTACAAAACTTCTGACAAACCCTATCTACTCTTTTATGCTATTTGAATGTGATTTTTCTTTCCAAAGAATGTTCTTGTAAAACATTCTGACATGTTTAATCAACGTGTTCACTTTGCTAATTTATCTTTGAGTCATGAAAACCTTCCTTTTAATGTTTCTTCTTAGCTTTTATTACCATTGCTTTGAAGGTTGCTTGGATTTTTAATCATCCTATACCATGAATCTTCATTTGTTTCTTCAGAGTGCTCATTTTGATAGCCAGGAGGTCTAAAGACAGGTTAGGGTAAGTATCTGGGTACTTCGAATCGCAAACAAAGTTTGCCCCTAGTTATGGAGTCTTGACGTGGTTTTAGGCAAACATAAGTTTGCCCCTAGTTTAGTACAGGGATTTTTTTATTTTTATTTTTCTTATTTTTCTAGATCGAAGGATTTCGAGAGCCCGACTACTTATCCCCGAATGATTATCAGGTCCAAAGTAGTTCAGTTTAAGGCTTGAAGGAAGGTGTCACCCAGGCAATTATGAATGACTGAACCGAGCAGGTTGCCTATGTATCCCCTAGTGGGAATTGGGTTAAGCGTAGTTCATTGATATAGGAGGTTATGAAAAAGAAATATCTCAAGCAAAGTATTTTTTAAGGCGATCGAGGTTGATTGACTGTTTAAATTCAACCCCATCTATGTCCATAAGTTAGGTAACCCTCTAGAAAGGAGAGTCTTAGTGATGTATGGTCCGACCCAGTTGGGTTTGAATTTTCCTCTTGGGTCATTAACGGGCACTTTAAGTTCTTTGAGGACCTGGTCACCCTCAGCAAGCTTCTTTGGGCGAACCTTTTTGTTGAAGGCACGAGCTATGCTTTTCTAATTTCCCCAAGTATGGTTTATTGCAGCCAATTTTTTCTCATCAAGCAAATCAACTCCTCATACCATCCTCGTATCCATTCAAGCTCAGTCACTTCACATTCTGCCAAATTCTAAGAGAGGGCATTTCCACTTTAACTCGAATGAAAGCTTCCATCCCATAAACCAATGAATATGGCATGTCCCTACAATACAAATGGGAGCTTTTTGTGCCAATCCTTATACGTGTCTATCATTTTCCCCAAGATTTCTTTAACATTCTTATTTGCTACTTTTACCGCTCCATTTGTTTGGGGTCTATACGGGGAGGACTAATGGTAGGTGATCTTATTCTCTAGAATTGGGATGACTTCTCCTTGAAAATGACTGCCATGATCAGAACTGAACTGATTCGGAACCCCTTATCTACGGATTACATTCTCCTCAGTAAAACTCACCACATCGTTACCTTTCAAAGTTGCATATGACGCTGCTTCTACTCACTTAGTAAAATAATCAATTGCCACAATTATGTATCGATGTTCATTAGAAGTCCTTGGAACTATTTCACCAATAAAATCTATACCCCATGTAGAAAATGGCCAAGGTGTGGTCATGATATAGAGTTGGGATGGTGGGGTGTGCATCAGATTTGGATGGATTTGACACTTATGGCATTTTCTGACATATTCACAGCAATCTCTGTCCAAGGTCGTCCAATAATATCTTTGTCGAATTATCTTCTTTACTAACATATGCCCATTCATGTGAGAACCACAAACTCCTTCATGTATTTCCTCCATCACTCTCTTAGCTTCCTTCCCATTTAAACACTCCAAATTATACCAGGTATAAGACTTCTTCCATAACTTATCCGCATAGATCACAAATTAAGTAAAAAATCTTCGAATCGTCTCTTTATCCTTCTCTGGAATTCCTTTGGGGTATTTTGCTTTCTCAATGAAATTCCAAATGTCCACATACCAAGGCATCTCACCCCCTTCCACAATGGTTGTTGATCCAGTCTCTACTTGCATGCGATGATAGCAATCTTTGCTAACATGGCCCTTCTTGCCACAGAAGAAACAAATGATGTCCTGTCGCTTGTTGTTCCTGGGTGCTGTGCAATCCCTCGACAAATGTCCTGGTATCCCATAATTAAAGCATACACCAGAATTGAATCCTTGTACAGGCACTCCTAATACAGGTACCATGCCAGGAAGCTGAGCTTGTACCGACTGAGGGTTGGGCACTTGTCCTCTCGGACCTTTCCATTATCTCTTCACTCCAGATCTACAGTGTGAGTTTGGGTGGCCATGAGTGTTGCGACTGGCTGTCCTGAATGCAAACTGCTTCTACTACTAGCTTCCATACATAGTCTCCATATTAGTGGCTAACTCTAACAAATTTTCAAATGACGGCATCACAAAACTCATGTTATGGCTTTGAATAGTCATCCCAAGCCCACAAAGATACCTCTTGTTCTTCTTCTCTAGAGTATCTACAAGGTGTGGGGCACAATGAGACAACCTTTCAAAAGTGACTGTATATTCTTGAACAGTCTTGGTTCTTTCAACCAACTCTATGAATTCTTTCTCCTTCTTATCTCTATTAGACACGAGAAAATATATTCGAAGAAACATAGTCTTGAACTCTTCCTAGCTAAGATGTCTGATTGCTTCTTCTCCTAAAGTGGCCTGTTGAGCTTCCCACCATTCTATGATAGAATAAGTGAGTTGAAACTCCTCAAACCTCTTCTTATCAGCATCTGTACATGCCAAAGCTTTAAAGCACGATTCACTCTCCCTAATCCACTATTCGGCTTTCTATGCTTTAGAAGATAGTCCAGAGGTTTACTACCCAAAATCAATTATAATTATATACACGCATACTACTTATTAGCATGGGATGTAATCGCAAACACGGATGTCAAAAGATGAAATGCTAGATACAATGACATGCGAATTATGAAAGAAAAGAGTAACAAAAGTCGCAGTATGCAACTTAAGTTGTAAAGCAGCTCCAGAAGTCTTCATTAAATCAGCATCGTAGCTACCTTAGTGTCATTCTAGTGAGGTAGTTTTATGATTCATAGCTTAACGTAGGATAATCACAAGAACAACTAAACCTAGTACTCTGATACCAAATAATCCCTGTCATGCCCCGGCATTGTGATAATTAAAGTAAGTAAGCTTCCTTATCAGACTCGTAGGCTCGTAACAAGTTACAGATTGCATGATAGTCCAATTACCAAAGAAATAAAATATCAGAGTAATAATAGCAGTGGAATTGTTCTAAGTTCAACGGAAGCAACTATAGAGTCTTACAATTATCCATAATACATACTTAAATATTACAAATCACCAAATCCAAAAGAAACTAAAGTTTAGGGCCAGATAGACGACAACAACAACAACAACAACATAATATAAGATAGATAATAAAATTCCCCAATGGGAACCAAATGACACCAGCAACACAAACTCTTTAGCTGGCAAACTCCCCAACCTTCCTGGTCAACGTTCTCCTCTCCATGGTATTCGCCCAGTAGAACAGCATCTCCAGCACGGCCATCGGCTGGAAGCTGTGTGAAATACTATAAACCTATAACACCAGCCCTTTTATCTGTATTGGTCTATTCATCAATGTATTTCAGTATTTTTGTATGTGTATATGTTAGTTACAATTATGTGTGGATTGACTTTGATCATTGTTTATATAGATGTTTATTTCATTAACCTAAGAACTCTTTGAAGGATTGCTGAACCAGGAGGCCCAAGCGATCGGACCCTGGGAGCGCTCGAGCATTAAAAGGGGTAAAATGACTATTTTACCCCTAGGTCTCACAAAGTCTATAAATAACCCTATATTCCCAGCATTTGATACATTTTAACTCTTCATTTATACAGAGTTCCATTTAGAGGGAGTGTTTGGAAGTTCATATACACACATATATTCCATACATAAACACCACTTGTATGGCTTCCAATTCTTGATCAACACATATATACACATGCATGGATGCTACTTTGAAGTCTTAGAGTTGAAAGTTCGAAGGATCAAGGCTATGATCATGCATTGAAGATCTCTTGGAGCTTGTTGAGGAGTACTTGGAGGATCTAGCACACACACAAGCACATAATTCTTTACATTTGATCATCTAGATCCTATGTGAGTTTACTTACTCACACAAGATTTATGTTTTCTTGAGTTTAATGTATGATCTAGCTTATGCATCTGACAAGCACAAACATACATAAACATATATTTTGACCATCTAGATCATTAAGATCTTAAGTGAGTACTCTTATTCACTTTTAAATATGTTTTCATGAGTTATATTAACAATATAGAGCCATGCATGTGACATGCAAATAGATCAAAGCTTAAAAACTTGTGTAGATAAAATTGTCACTATTCTATTCTGCTTAACCCGAGCACTCGAACAAGGCGTGAGCGCTCGAGCCTATTGAACGGGCTAGGTGTGAGCGCTTGAGAGGTACGATCGCTCGGGCTCGGCAGTATTTGTATGTATGGTTTGTTATTTATATATGTAAAGAGTTATGTTAAGGATGGTTGTACCATGAGTTATAATAGTTGTATCTTGAGTTGTACTGGATATACACATATGCTTGGGTGTGTTGGCTATATGTTGTACCCTATGTTAGTAGAATAGTACCTTAGTAATGTAAACCTTGTAAAAGGATAAGAAGCAAAAGTTTCCTGAATGCGATATTATGATTAACTGGTAGAACTTATAAGGTCGACGTATGAGGAGTATAGGGATAATAATGTGACATAATTAAGTACACAACTTTGAGAATAATGTGCTTTTACAATTCATACGATGCGTGTTTATTGTAAAAGATGCAGTAACATTCATAACAAAGATGATCGTATCCATTGGTCTATTCCTTGTGTTTTGTCCGTTTGTTTGGTCAGCCAGAGAAAGAGTAAAGAGACTGGGTTCAGTTCTTGAGATGGTTAAAAGGCTGTAAGGTGATGATGTCAAGAGTAGGCTGTAAGGCGATGATGTCAAGAGTAGGCTGTAAGGTGATGATGACAATTTAACCAGAGTTTGGGTTTAGTTGTTGAGATGGTTAAGAGACTATAGATGTCAAGAGTAGGCTGTAAGGAAATAATGACAACTTAACCATGGCTGAATGAATAAGATAGGGTTACCATAAGGCCATAAGGCAATGATGTCAAAATGAGGCTGTAAGGCAATGATGACAAAAGGTGACCTAATGGCTGTAAGGCGACGATATTCAAGCCAACAGCACTTATGTCAAATGTATACAAAAAGTCGAGTTTTGTAAAGGATTGGACTAGAGGCCCAAAGATTGGGATAATGATCTAAAGTAATCTAAGTTGTAGAGATTCAATCTGTGATTCCAAAGTAAAGCGTTAATTGGGTACAAATTGGATAGATTGTCCAAAGTGATCATTCGGTTAACGTCAGTTGTGTTTTCCTAAGTTCGAGTCAGTCAGAGGTACGTCTCCTAACACACGTTATGCAACGAGAATAAGATTAAGCAAGGCTTAATTATTGTTTTCAAAAAAGGTTAAAAGGAATGTATACTTTCTTATTGGGTTAACAAGTGTTTTTTGAGCCCGTTCAGGGTAGTAGATTTACTCACTAAACTTGCAATGAAGTTGAGGACTTTCATGTTCTGGACAATCAAACGTCCAGATCTTGCAGAGGCTAATTTCTCGGACAAGTAGTATGCTGAAGAAGGATATGGGTTTGCAAGCTAGCTGACAGAAATGAAGACTTTTGTTATTGTATCTTTTGTTATGTTGAGGCACTAGATGCTGATCTTTTATTATGATACAGGGCATTATGCCTAGGATTTTGTCATCTTTCCTTTCAGTTATGTGGGTTATAATAATGGACTTAAGACTCTGATGTTTAATATTATGTTAGCCTAGAAACACCATGCTTATTATTATTACTGCTTCCGTTTACTACTTTAGTGCTGTTGTCTTGGTTCTTTCTTATATGGATAAGCACATGATCCTTAAACCTGCCACGTATCTACAGACCCATAAAGGAAATTTTAATTTTCCCTATTTTTGGCTTACTCATGGGCGTGACAGGGATTTTTGGTATCGGAGCACTAGGTTTAGTTGTGCTCGTTGTTTGTCCTACTCAATTTTTTTGAGCCTTTAGATACCTTGCGTTAATACTAATTCATTTTCAAGATAGCATGGAGCCAGGTTCATCGAGGATGCATTTGGAGGATATTTATTATTTACAGACCACCTTCAGCTAGCCAAAGGGGTAGATCGCGTGCGCAGTAGTTGATTGAGGATGACTTTTGGAGAGCTATAAACATTGATGGTGTTCAGGACTTGGAGAGAGTACGTGATGAGGCTCTACACCAAGTACTCACTCTCTTACGAGTTGATCAGGAGATAGAGGCTATATTACGAGACATTCTGTGCAATCAAGAGATTCGCGCATATACTACCAGTTCATGCCGCTTAGCCGCCACCACTAGTACAGCCCGTACCTACCCAATAGAAAAGGGTGATTGAGGTGAGGATAAGCCTGATGATGACTATGGTGACAAGCCAGAGGATGAGGGGGATCATGATGACTATTAGGAGGATGAGCTAGAGGGAAGTGAGGATAGACTTGAGGGCTATCATGAGGATGAACATGAGCGAGACCTAGAGGATGATCCCGATGAGGATGAGGATGAGGATGATGGTCAAGAGGGAGAGGTCATCCCTATGGAGGATGCCGACAGTGAGAAGATCGTGGTGATTCATGCACCAGAGGGTTTTGCTGCAAGACCTATCCTACCGTAGTAAGTTGTTGATGGAGGATGGTTACCAGCAATTGACAAGGAGCCAGATGTTTAGCCAAGGGCTGACCCGCTCTTTGATATGGTTAACGAGCTTGACTGGGTGCCAGAGGAGGTTGATGCTCCAGTGGATGAGTTGCCTCCATTCGACTCAGATGTGGAGGATTTCTTGGATCGAATCCCTAGGATCTAGATTTTCTTTCTATTTCTGTTGACTAGGGCATGTAGCCCACTTTCTTTTGTGTACATACTGTATATATTTTTATATGGCAGTAGTATATGTGTAAATATGATGTAAATACCATTGCTATACCATAAAGTAAATATTTTTGGCAGTATATATATCAGCAGCATGCTTTTGGCTATTATCATCTCTGAGTGTTTGATCCTCTAGATAACTGATATATTTATTACTTTAGGCGTTGATTATCTTGCTTCAAGGGTTAGTGAGTAACATTGGGTCACTCGTGTAGGTTAACGTTATGGTCGACGGATCAAGGAATGAAAGGAATCGACAAGAAAGGGCCCCCATCCTTGAGAATATGGATCCTACAGGAACATTTGGAGCTTTTCTACCATGCCTAGAGTATATCAGCGATGATAATCATGGAAACCAGAACAATAATAATAATAACAATAATCGGATGAACCATCAAGCTGCACCTCCACTGCTGATCACGGGAGACAAGATACTCGAGAGATTCAGATCTTTATGCCCCAATACATTTGATGGAACCAGTAAAGCTTGGTAAGCTAAGAAGTGGTTGAGGAATATGCACTACATTTTTGGGAGGATGAGGTGCGATGAAGAAGAGAAGTGTCATTTAGCTACATTCTAGCTCACTTATGTTGTTGACGATTAATGGGAGTCTGAGAAAGCAATGATGGGAGCTGAGGCGTCAGAGAGGATGATATGGACCGCGTTCAGGGAGAAGATTTTGGAAAAATACTTCCCTGAGGAGGAAAAGGATCAAAGGGAAAGGGAGTTCATGGACTTAACCCAGGGCAATATGATGGTGCGCGAGTACACTACGCAATTAGAGAGGTTATCTCTCTTTGCCCAGTACTAGATAGTTACTCTATCGAAGAAGATCAAGAGGTACCACAAAGGATTGAATCCTTATCTATGCCATATGAAGTTGGGACATCTGGGTACGACATTTGAGGTATTAGTAAGATTGGAGTCCAAGTTAGAAAAAGATGAATGCCAATGACCTAAGCAACTGATTACCCAACCCCCTATGAGAGGAAAGATTGCAAAAAGACCCCAGGCCACTTTCAAGGGCAAAGAGGACCTAGAATGGAGAAAAGAAGCCCTAGGCAACCTTTCCTCGAAATCAATCGGCTTCACCACAAGGACAACCGCTACTACTGAAGGAATGACGGGGAATTGTTACACATGCAGAACACCAAGGCACCTTGCTAGGGATTTCTGACAACCAAAGAGGAACAGCCATGTCATAGTGATCTGCTACACCTATGGTATTGCAGGACATATTGCTATAGATTGTCGAGTACCTCCTGGTGGATACTATGGAGCGACCACTCAGGCTAGGCTCAACATAATCATTCCTGAAGAAGCTGTCTATGAAGAGGAGAAGGCACCATAGAATATGGAAGGTACTCTCCTGCCACATAATCTTTGGATTAGAGTGTTGTTTGGTACGGGAGCTACAAATTCATTTATTTCCTTTAAACTTGTTCAAAAATTATTAAGGTCACTCTTAACGTTGTTTCACCCCTAGGAGTGTTAGTTAAGTTGAGTAAGGTGTGCAAGGACGACACTTTAACTATTGAAGGTCGAGTTCTTCCTTTTGAGTTGATTGTGTTGACGATGAAGGAATTCGATGTGATTCTTGGAATAGTGGTTTACAAAGTATTGTGCCAAGCTAGATTATACTAGTAAGTTGATTATGTTCTCCATACCAGGGAGTGCACCTTTCTATTTTTAGTGTGACCCCTTGGGTAATGCATTTTTAACTAAACATTTGGCCATTGTGGAGAGTTCTAGCACTGGGAATTTTGTGACCTAGATACTCGTGGTTTGAAACTTTCCAGAAGTATTTCAAGATATCGCTGGATTACTGCCAAAAAGGGAGATTGACTTCTATATAGAATTGGAACCAAGGACATTATTGATCTCTAAAGCCCCTAATCGAATGTCCCCAATAAAGATGAAAGAGTTGAACAAGAAAGTTCAAGAGCTGGTGGATTTGGGATTCATTCGACCAATCACATCGCCTTGGGGAGCGCCAATGTTGTTTGTGAAAAAGAAGGACGGATCGCTTCGACTTTGTATTAACTATAGAGAGTTAAACAATGTCACGATCAAGAATAAGTATCCCCTCCCTCCTATAGATGATTTGTTCGACTAGTTACAGGGTGCAACAACCGTTTTGAAGATAGACCTTCAATCGGGATACCACCAAATTGCTCGTTTGACCAGAGGATATACCGAAGACTCCATTCAGGACTAGATTGATATGGTCACTATGAGTTCTTGGTAATGTCGTTTGGACTTACTAACGCCCCTATAGTGTTTATAGATTTGATGATAGTGTTTTTCGACCATATTTAGATCAGTTTGTGATCGTGTTTATTGATGATATATTGATTTATTCGAAGACAAAAGAGGAGCAGGAGAGGCATGCTTGGATTGCATTACAGACCCTCAAGGATCATTAGTTATGTGCTAAATTGAGCAAATGTGAGTTCTGGATGGAAGAAGTCAAGTTCCTAGGGTATGTGGTTTCTTCGCAAGGAATTTCAGTAGACTCGTCTAAAATTACTGTAGTCCTAAATTAGAATAAGCTGTCTAATGCCTCAGAAGTAAGGAGCTTCCTTGGATTAGCAAGTTACTATCAAAGATTTGTGGAAGGATTCTCAAAGATAGTAGTGCCATTAACTAGTTTGACGAAGAAGGATTCAAAGTATGAATTGCTAGAGAAGCATGAATGCACACTTTAGGAGTTAAAGGAGAGGTTAACTTTCAAGCTAGTGCTAACCATACCAAATGATGGAAAGAGATTCACCATATATAGCGATACTTCGTATCAAGGACTTGGATGCGTGCTTATGCAAGAAGAAAATTTGATTGCCTATGGATCGCGATAACTAAAATAACATGAGATGAACTACCCAATGCATGACTTGGAGCTAGTAGCTATTGTTTTTGCTCTCAAGATCTAGAGGCATACCTGTTCGGAGAAAAGCTTGACTTATTCTCTAATCATAAGAGACTTAAGTACTTATTCTCAGAGAAGGAGTTGAATATGAGATAGCGACGTTGGATGGAGTTGCTTAAAGATTACAACTTCACTTTGCAATACCACCTTGGTAAGGCAAATGTAGTTGCTGACACTTTGAGTAGGAGACCTCGCAGTAGGATTGTTTCTTTGATGATCAGAGAATGGCAAGCATTGGAGACTCTAACTGAAGTTGATTTTCAAGCCACATATTTGGAATAAGGAAAACACGTAGGGTGCCTTGTCATTGAATTGACCCTTATCAGTCGAATCATTGAAGCTCAGAAGAAGAATGAAGGATTGCGACAACGGTTTGCGAAAGCTGCAGCTAAGGATCTAGAGGAATGGAGAATTGGGTAGGACGAAAGCCTCCAATGTCGAGACCGACTCTATGTTCCAAAGGATATGGATTGAGAGAAGAAGTGATGAATGAAGTGCACAGGTCAAGACTAACTATTCATCCAGGAAGTACGAAGATGTGCAAGGACCTAAAGAGAAGTTTTTGGTGGGTAGGGATGAAGAGGGACATTACAGAGCACATCTCGAAGTGTTTTACTTGTTAGTAAGTCAAGGTTAACCACCATAAGCCATCGGGACTTTTACAATCACTTCCTATATCAGGATGGAAGTGGGAGCACATATTGATGGACTTCGTCGTGGGTTTGCCAAGGTCGCAACAAAATAATGATGCCATTTGGGTAGCAATGGACCGACTCACAAAGTCAACGCACTTTATCGCGTATAACATGACATATCTAGTCGAGAATGTGAGCCGACTCTACTTACAACAAATTGTTCAACTTCAAGGTGTGCCTGTTCCGATTTATTTCTGATTGTGATTCGCGCTTCACAACTGGATTTTGGGAGAGTCTACAAGCAGCCTTGGAAACCTCACTGAAGTTGAGTTCTGCATTTCATCACCAGACGGATGGGCAAACAGAGCAGATAAATTAAGTCTGCAAGCTTGCGTGATTGACTTCGAGAGCACTTGGGAGACACATTTGCCGCTCATTTAATTCGTTTACAACAATAGCTATCACTCATGCATCAGGACGGCACTGTTTGAAAAGCTTTACAAAAGACCATGTTGTTCGACTCTTTGTTGGGTGGAAGCCAGAGAAGAAAAGATTTTGAGACGAGATATGATTCGGGAGCAACAAGAAGATCAATATTGTCATAGAATGGATGAAGGCAGCCCAGAGCCAACAGAAGAGCTATACGGACAAGCACTAGAAGGATTCAGAATTCTGCGTTAGAGATTACATCTTGTTGAAGGTTTCTCCATTCAGAGGAGTAGTGAGGTTCAGACAGAAGAGAGGAAAGTTTTTGCCTTGCTCCATTGGACCATTGAAGATTCTTGAGCACGTGGGAAAGGTCGCCTACAGATTAGCACTATCACCAAAGATGTCCGGCATTCACAACGTGCTTTATGTCAGTATGCTAAGAAAGTACATGTACGAATCAACATATAAGATCAATTTCAAGGATGTCGAGGTAGACATCCGAATGACGTATACCAAAAGACTTGTGCGAAATCTTGTGGAGAGAGGTCAAGATATTGAGAAAAGTTCAATACAAGCATCACGACGAACACGAAGCATCGTGGGAGATGGAGTCCGTTATGTGAGAGAAGTACCCAGAGTTGTTTGTGGAGCCTTAGATAAGTTTTTGGGGATAAAATCTTTCATTGGGTGGTAGAGAGATGTAACACTGGCCCTTTTATCTGTATTGGTCTGTTTATCAATGTATTTTAGTATTTCTGTATTTGTATATGTTAGTTAGGCTTGTGTATGGATTGACTTTTATCATTGTTTATATGGATGTTTATTTCTTTAACCTTTGAAATCTTAGAAGGGTTGCTAAACCATGAAGCCCAAGCGCTCGGACTGTGGGAGCACTCGAGGCACGAGCGCTCGAGCTAGCATGAGCGCTCGAGCTATAAAAGGGGTAAAATGACTATTTTACTCTGGGTCTCATAAAGACTATAAATACCCCTGCATTCCCAGCATTGGATACGTTTTAACTCTGCATTTACAAAGAGTTGCTTTGAGAGGGAGTGTTTGGATGTTCATATACACACATACATTCCATACATAAACACCGCTTGCATGGCTTCCAAATCTTAATTAGCACACATATACACATACTACTTTAAAGTCTTGGAGTTGAAAGTTAGAAGGATCAAGGCTTTGATCAATCATTGAAGTAGTCTTGGAGCTTGTTGAGGAGTTCTTGGAGGATCTAGCAGACACACAAACACATAATTGTTCACATTTGATCATCTAGATCATCATCTAGATCCTGTGTGAGTATACTTACTCACATAAAATTTATGTTTCTTGAGTTTAATGTATGATCTAGCTCATGCATGTGACATGCATGAAGAACCAAGATTATATTTGAATAGTTCTTGAAGTTTAACAACTTAAATACACATTTTGGCCATCTAGATCATTTAGATCTTAAGTAAGTACTCTTATTCACTCTTGAATATGTTATCATGAGTTATATTAACAATCTAGAGCCATGCATGTGACATGCAAAGAGATCAAAGCATAAAAACTTATGCTGCTAAAATTGTCAGTATTCTATTCTGCTTAACCCGAGCACTTGGACAAGGCGCAAGCGTTCGAATCTATTGAACGGGCCAGGTGTGAGCACTTTGGAGGCGCGAGTGCCTGGGCTAGGAGGTATTTGTATAGATGGTTTGTTATTTATTTATGTAAAGAGTTATGCTATAGATGGTTTTACCATGAGTTGTGATAGTTGTATCTTGAGTTGTACTGGATATGTACATATACTTGGGTGTGTTGGCTATAAGTTATACCCTATGTTATTGGAATAGTACCTTAGTAATGTAAACGTTGTAAAAGGATAAGAAGCTGACGTTTCCTTAACATGATATTACTATTAACCAATGGAACTTATAAGGACGAAGTACGAGGACTACGAGAATAATAATGTGACGTACTTAAGTACATGACTCTGAGAATAATGTGCTTTTACGATTCGTATGATGCACATTTGTTATAAAAGATGCAGTAACATTCATAACAAAGATTATCATATCTATCGATCTACTCCTTGTGTTTCGTCTATTTGTTTGGTCAGTCCAAGAAAGAGTTAAAGAGTCTGGGTTCAATTGTTGCGATGGTTAAAAGGCCGTAAGGTGATGATGTCAAGAGTAGGCCGTAAGGAAACGATGACAATTTAACCATGGTTGAATGAATAAGATGGGGTTACCATCAGGCCATAAGGCGATGATGCCAAAATGAGGCCGTAAGGTGACGATATTCAAGCCAACGGCACTTGTGCCAGATGTATGTAGAAAGTTGAGTTTTGTAAAAGATTGAACTAGAGGCCCAAAGATTGGGATAATGATCGAAAGTAATCCGAGTTGTAGAGAATGAATCTGTGATTTTAAAGTAAAGCGTTTATTGGATACAGATTGGACGGATTGTCCAAAGTGATCATTCGGTTGACATCAATTGAGTTTTTCAAAGTTCGAGTCAGTGAGAAGTACGTCTCCTAAAACACACTATGAAATGAGAATAAGATTAAGCAAGGCTTAATTAATGTTTTTAGAAAAAGGCTAAAAAAGGAATGTTTACTTTCTTATTGAATTAACAAGTGTTTTCTTAGCCCGTTTAGGGTAGTAGATTTACTCACTCAACTTGTAGTATTGCTGATGACTTTCATGTCCTAGACAATCAAACGTCCAGAGCTTGCAGAGCATGATTTCCCGGACGAGGAGTATGCTGAAGAAGGATATGGGTTTGCAAGCTAGCTAGTAGAAATGAAGACTTTTGTTATTGTATCTTTTGTTATGTTCAGGCACTAGATGCCAATCTTTTATTATGTTGTAGGGCTTCAGGTCCAGGATATTTTTATCTTTCCTTTCAGTTCTATGGGTTGTAATAATGGACTTAAGACTCTGATGTATAATATTATGTAAGCCTAGAACCACCATGCTTACTATTATTACTGCTTCCATTTACTACCTTTATCTTGGTACTTTCTTATATGGACAAGCACGCGATCCTTAAACCAGTCATGTATCTATGGACCCATAAAGGAAATTTTAATTTTCCCTATTTTTGGCTTACTCCGGTGCATGACAAAACCAAACACAATATGAACATAACAACATTTATACTATCACTGAGAAGTTATATCGATGATACACAAGTTCTCGCTCAAAACCCAATGTTCTTCCAGACTATGCAACCATAACAATGCAACACAATGCGTAAGAATGCACCGTGCCAGCAACTCACAACTTTACAGTACTAGCTTCTATCATACATGACCATAATACTAGTATTACTAGCTTCTGCCCATAACCACAACAATACTAAACTAACAGTACTAGATTCTGTTACATATAATACAAACATAAGCCTAATTCGGCCACAACACAACTCCTAGCCCAATTCAGCCCCAACACAACACCAAGCCCAATTCGGCCAATCAATACAATTACCTAGCCCATTTCAGCCCTAACTTAATCGCATTCTTCCACACGGCCACACATGACCCTTAAATGAAAAAAGACGGCCACACATGGCCCTCTAGCTACTTACTCGCTTAGCCCAATTCGGTCCTAGCTCAACACCAATGTAACACAATCGACTACAACATACTTACAACAGCACCTCATAAAACCCAACACAACACAACTGGCATCAATGCCACAGTTGATGCAAACGTCCATGGAATAACTAGCAAGGCTATTCAACACAACCATGCTCACACGTCTGTCAATGGGTTTATTCATTTTAGTACATTATTCTCGTTATTGTTTATTACTTCGTTAGTGATTCATCCTAATGTTCCATTAATCAACACAAACTGATCATAATACTAATCTAACAACATGTAGAATCAACATACTACAAGAATCGGTATATGAAGAATGAATGGTTCATGCTCTTAAACATGGTGCTACTAAGCAAGCATATAGTATAACTATAGGATTGATAAACTTGTTCATATTTAACATATACAATCTCAGGTTTAGTTAACCAGGCTCAGAGTACAACACATAGCATGACTGTATTGACTTCATCATATAAACAAGGAAGGAAAACAAAACTGTCAAGCTCGAGCGCTCCAGGCTTGAGCACTCGTACTTGCTAGAGCACTCGGGTTTTAGTAGTTTCTAGAAGACTATTTTATTTAGTAAAACAAATAGGATTCTGATTATAAAACTTTGAAATATCCAATCAAACCATACATGCATCTCATAATACAAAGTATACATATAAATATACACATTATATATGAATTCTATTACTTACTAGGGAACAAAACTAAATAGGTCATAACCTTGAAAGATAGATGAAGATCATGATGAGCTAAACTAGATTAGGCTAATTCAAACACATGCAACTCAATCTTATAGATTTTATATGTGTGTGTCAACATTGTATGTGAGTTGTAATATTCACTAAGAATAAAAACTCAAATATATGATAATGTAAGCATAAACTTGAGAAAAAGATGCAATTATGATGATCTAGAGTTAAATATAGTGAAAATAACCACATGTAACATAATTACAGATTAATTACATGTATATGAACACATTGCAAGTGAATTGAGGTACTCATGTAACAACCCTAAAATTTGTAACTGTGTAAATAATTATTTTGATTATCTTTTTTAGTTAGCAATATTATATGAGTGTGCCTAGATAAGACACATGGTTGAAAATTTTAAGTGTTTGGAGGACATATAAATTAAATCATTAGTGAGCCCATTTAGTTTGAGTGTTACATTTCATTAATTTATATTTGTTATAAAAAAAAGTGAAGGGTTGATATGTATTTTTTTTATACAGTGTTTACATGCCTACGAATGTGTCAAATAGTGTATCTGGCATTAAAATTAAGTACCCGGGGCATGAGTACCCTTTGGGCTAGCTATTTTAGTGGTTTGGATTGCATTCTGGGCTCATATCGGTCTCTTTTGTGAGCCCACAAGAATAAAAACGGGATTTCTAGCTTGTGTGTTTGTGTGTTATAATATTTGTCATATATATATGTGTACATATTATTTTGGTGCCCTAGAGTTTTAAAGAAAGAAAAAAAGAGAGCAGTCACAAGAGAGAACAGAACAGATGAGTGAGAGAGAGAGAGAGAGAGAGAAGAAGAAGAAGAGGAAGAAGGAGGAGGAGGAGGAGGAGGAAGAAGAGAAACAAGGAGAAGAAGATAAAATATCCTAGGATTCCACTCTTTATCACCAATCCAATCTAACTTGAAGATCTAAGAGGTGAGTTAAACTTTTGTTTTGAATATATATTTGAATATATATGTATTTGAATCTATGTGTAATCTAGGGTTTACAATGAAGTTGAATTTTATGATCTTCTTGTTGTGGTTATGAATATCTGACTATTTTGATTAATCTAAATTTATGGTGGGTGAAAGTGAAAATAATTCATATAAAATCGTGGTTATTGAATTTTGGAATTCTGCCCTCATGTCACATCTAAACCGCAATTCTGCACGTGTTTCGTCTAATGGTGTTTTTCCAGATTCTGCACCGTTCGGGCGGAAATTTCATATTACAGTAGCTATTTTATGAAGGTTAAAATAAGCGTGCTTGCTATACCACATTTTTGTGTGATTTCGTGTTCGTTAATATGAATTAATTTGTATATGCTTAGAGAGATATGAGTTCTCATGTATACTTGAGCTTTGTGAAATTGTGACTATGTGATTTTGTGTCGGTTATGAATCTTTGTGAACATGTAGCTGTTAATATGATTTTAACAGAAATTTGATTGGAGATATATGAATCTCTTATAAAGTTGAGTTTTGTGAAAAATGTGGATGTATGAACGTTAGAAAAGTCCTTAGAGTTCATCATTACTCCTTATGATTTAAGGCGGCGACTTCGTGGAAGACTCGTCCTTGTGTGATTAGATGGCGACTACGTGGATGACCTGTCTCTTCATTTTTAAGCCTTATGCCTGGCTTGTTTGTCTATTTCATGTGTATTTAGACATTGTTTATTGACGTCAAGAATGTAAGGACTAGCTTTTCGGTGTATACTCAAACCCCATTGATACCCCATGGGAGTTAGGACCAGAGTGGGAGTTAGTATTATGTTAAGAGACACATGGGATATTGTAGGCACCCCATTTTGTTGGCTATCAGATTTAGGAGACCCATAGCTTGGTGGTTCACAATGATCGAAAAAGACTCAAAAAGGACTCCTAGAAGTTAGTTTTATCTCTCAAAATGCTCAGAATGACCAAAATGCCATTAAAAGCCCTAAAACTCCCTGATTTGGACCAAAAGTTATTGAAGCATGCTACGTCGTAAGAAAAGTAATAAAATGAGTTTTAAAGCAAAATCAGATGAAATTGTCAGCTCCCAGAGACTCCCGGAAGTCCCAAAAGTTCCCGAAAAGTCCTCGTTCACCGGTTTGACCCAAGTTTGGTTAGGGTTTGACCAAAATCATCCAAATTCTCTAAAAAATTCCAAGACCATTTTAGATTATTTGAAAAGTACTAAAATGAGTTTTAAAAGAAAATCGGATGAAAATATCAGCTCTTGGGAGCTTCTAGAGGTTCCCAGAATTTCTTGGAGATCCCACGTTTGACCGATTTGACCTAAAAGTTGACTTTGAAACTGGAGCGCTGTGTCATTTTTCAAACATTTTCCATGAATACTAGAGGTCAATAGCTTTCTAACAGTATATCGCACATAATTTCGGAATTCAAAATGAATTTATTATGGATTTTTGAAAGTGAAAAAAGACGATCAAAGAGGCTTTTATTGTAAATACCGCAAAACTTTTCAAAGTGACCTAACTCTGAACTATATTTTATAAAAATTAGACTCTATTACCTTTCCAATGGTATATCACAAGCTCAATTTGGAGTTTTTATGCATTTTCTGTGAATTTTGGACAAAATAGGGCCTCTTTGCGAATACTGAAACCTCTAGGGGCCTAAACGTAATTTTCTGGGCATCTGAGGAGCAGTGCCGCGGCGGCACTCAGCCTTGCCATGGAAGTACATGGCCAGTGCCACGGTGGCACTCAACCCCCGTAGAACCCATTTTTGTAATTTATTTTAGGGGTCCAAATTTAATAATTAATGACCAAAACGAAGTAGTTTTATGTTCACAGATGTTTGGGACCAATGAGAGCACTTTCTAAATTCCCAAACCACCCCAAATTGGCCTATATAAACTCCCCTTTGCTCTTTGTTTTGGGGGTGCTAAGTGCAAAGCTTGAGAAAGTTATAGAGAGAAAGAGAGATAGAGATAGGTATAGAAGAGAGAAAGGGAGCTTCTCTCACTGATTTTGTATAAGAGAGTGAGTTCTAATCTTGTTTCCCTCCATTACTTCTCTTATACTTCACATTCAAATCCTCCCCAACCACCATTCTTGAGCAATCTTGAGTTAGGAAGCTACTTCCATATCCAAATGTCAATATCTATGAGTGAAACACCAAGCTACAAGTCCAAAATTACATTGATTATCATCTACTGATTGTTATTACTTGCTTGTTTATATAAATGTTCATCTCTCCTTACCTCATTTCTCTTTGATTTTTCTTTATTGAATTACTAGTTCATCATCATCTAGATGATGACATGGTGTTTGAGGTGAGTGAATCCTTATGGATAGTAGCTCTTAACCTCAAAAACATGTTTGATAGATGATGATTCCAACTTCAATACTTCCAAAGTATTCTTGAAGTTATGCTCAAATGAAAACAAGCCTCTCCAACAATCTTGGAAGTTCTTGACTTGAGTTTGATGTTGGTTTCCTAAGTGGTTTTAATCCCCTTTTAGTGTTAGAAATGTGCTTTCAAAACCCCTATTTCATAATCCCTCTAAAACCCCCAATATTTGGATTCCAAGAAATAAACCTTGTTTTCTCAAAAAAAATTCAAAACAGTGAATGATATGAGTTCAAAGTTTCTCTAGATCCCAATACTCATTGTATGGATGCAAGACCACTTGGAAAGTCTTTCTAATTCATTGGAGAACACACATGATATTTAGTTTGGTTTGGAAACACTTGGAAGGGTTCCATTTTGGCCTAAACATCCATTCCAGACATTCTGTTTTTACTGTCACAGCAGCTTGGTTGACTTTCAACTTGTTTTCCAAACACCGTTTCCAAATGGGGTGGTCACAACTCATTTTTTCCCTTTAACTTCAGTGTCTTAGGAAACTTTCTGTATAATATGGGCATCTAGATGGTTTGTTTTCATTTTCTAAGATTTTTCAACATTTTAGTCGATAGTACGAACTCTGTTTTTGAGTAACCTCTATTGTTTATATGATTTCTCTTAATCTGTAATAGTTATTAAAGATTGGCTTTTTGATATGTGTTCTAGACACAATAAGGATGATTTCCATAAAAAAAAATCATGAACTAAAAATATTCCTAACCCCACTTTTCATTTTTCAAAAGATCAACTCACTATTCTGTCTACTATTCACAGCAAGCATACTTTTACTCTCATGCCTTGATTTGATGCTCATACGCACTCCAAATTAGTTCATATCTTAGGAAGTAGTCCATACTACATTTTTCCATTTCCTATATACAATGACATTCTTCATTCATTCATGCATATTATATGGTTTCAAGTCATTCTAGAAAATCCATTAACACAAACACACTACTACCTTGCACATACTAGGTTCATACATTGCATCTATGCAAGATTTGGAATTTTGGTGACTCCTAATCTATGAAGATTATAAGAAATGAACTTGATCACACGCTCATGCTTCCCCTCGATTGAATCTTCCTTTCTCATCCCTCCCGGGGATTGAGAGGTCATCTTTTCTCAAAGATTAACATGCATGATACTAGCTTGCTAAGCATACTTTGTTTTCTTTGTTTATTTGTTCCAAGAACAATCCATGTCCCCTCTTAGATTAGGAAAACTTGATTACTTGATACATGATTAGGACATTATTTCCTAGGTTTGCTTGTGTGATCTTTCACCTTTTCATTGTGTGATACTTGGCATAGATTTTTTGAATGATATCTTATCTTTTGATCTTCTATTTCAAAATCTTGTGTGATGTAATATATTATCATAGTAATAATTTTCGAACCAAACATAGTAAAAGATGATTATTTGGATGCTAATTGAGGCCCACCGAGAGACAGGGCGAGTTGAGGGTATTTTAGTCATGGCAAAGGCTCCTTCCTCTCTCGTACCAAAATCCCGAGCCAAGCTCTTTGGTTATGAAGGGCCGGTGCCCTTTATCCATTTGGGTGAGTCAAATTAGGTTTCTTGGTTCCTTAAAGACCAAGTGGCGACTCTGTATCTATTTTTAAAACAATTTCAAACAAATGAAAGAGTGGACGACCAATTCCGCGTGTCCACAATCTGGCGACTCTGCTGGGGTTTTTTTATTTTCAAAATAAAATAATACAGAAGTTTGACTCATAAGAAGCATTTTTAAAATAATCTTTTTATTGTGTATGGTTCACTGCATTGCACTTCTGCATTTTTGCCTCTGACCGTGTCTAAAATGCGGCACTGACATTGTTCAGGTCTTGCTGTACCAGGGCACAAGTCGCCGTTGATACTGTACCTTCTAAGGTATATCAAAAAGAGTAAAAACTTCTGTACTGTCCCTTTGACGATATATTGGAACTCTTGTCAATGGACCCTCTTTGACTAAACCCAGCCTTTGCATATAGATTCCTATAGAACCTTTCATAGGACTGTTCATTTATCTTTTCAGATAGAACAATGTGATATGACTGCTGTATGCCCTGATGGGATTACCTGCGCGGTGTAGACGCTTATGTGGCATGAGGCAAAACCTCTTTCTTATAATTCCCAAGGCAATCACTCACATGTGATCACATTGAGTTAACCTGCCTAGGCACCATAACAAGGATGTCTACTCCATACTCACAAAGATATACACTGCAAACTTTGCATATTGGTCCTAAGACATAGGAGTATGAAAATTTGCTAGATAATATGATCACCATCATCACATGCTCCTGTCATGTACACATGCTTCTCCTAGAAACTCTGCCCAACTCATCAGGATATCTCAGTTTCTCCCAAAAAACTTTGTCTAAATTTCCCAGATTGATCAGTTTCTCTCAGAAACTTTGTCCAGATATCCCAGAAGTACCCTGACATAACCAGATTTTCCAAATGCACCAATTTCTCCCCATACATAACCAGTTTCTCCCAAAAACTCTGTCCAAATCTCTCAGATTACCCAGATATGACCAGTATCTCCCAGAAACTCTATCCAAATCCTCTGAATTACCCAGATATGACCAGTTTCTCCCAAAAAACTCTGTCCAAATCTCCCAGATTTCCTAAATACACCAGAAACACTATCAAAATCTCTCAGATTTCTGAGATATGCCTGTTTCCCCCAGAAACTCTATCCAAATTATCAAAAATTCTAGAAAATCCCTAGAATCTCCCAAATATCCTAGAAATTCTTCTTTCTTCCATAGTGATCATACTGGAAAGTAAAGTTAGCATACTCTGTATGGCTAGGACCTTACTTGCTTAACTGTTATCTGTTAGAAGTAGGAGCATCATATAGATTAGGGCCCGCATCCGCATGCTTGTCTCATTTGTATCGACCATTCCTATCAGTTTGCATACACCTTGATAGTCGGTCTGTACACAAGTTAGTCCTCACTTGTCAAAGTCTAACACATGGTCCTTTCACATCTATATGTCAGTATATGTTTTAAGCACCAGGATCTGCGTTGTGGGTTAGAGGATCAGGGAGCTGCCTTATACAAATCACTCCACCGAAAGTTAGCTTTATGGATCCGGAAGGTATGGAAGCAAGAATGACAGAAATGATCAACCAACAGTCTGACTGGTTGGCCCATGTTAAGTTAGCTTTAAGTGTGTAAATAATTATTTTGATTATTAATTATAGTTAGCAATATTATATGAGTGTGCGCCTAGGTAAGACACATGGTTAAAATTTTAAGTGTTTGGAAGACATATAAATTAAATCATTAGTGAGCCCATTTAGTTGGAGTATTACATTTTATTAATTTATGTTTGTTATAAAAAAAAGTTAAGGGTTGATATGTATTTTTTATATAGTGTTTACAAGCCTGCGAATGTGTCAAATAGTGTATCTGGTGTTAAAATTAAGTACCCGGGGCATGAGTACCCTTTGGGCTAGCTATTTTAGTGGTTTGGATTGTATTCTGAGCTTATATCACAAGAAGAATAAAAGGATTTCTAGCATTTGTGTATTTGTGTGTTATAATATATGTATCATATATATGTATATATATATATTATTTCGGTGCCCTAGGGTTTAAAAAAAAGAAGAAAAAAAGATAGCAGCCACAATAGAGAACATATGAGAGAGAGAGAGAGAGAGAGAGAGAGAGAGAGAAGAATACGAAGAAGAAGAAAAAGAAGAAGAGGAAGAAGAAGAAGAAGGAGAAGGAGGAGGAGGAGAAAGAAGGAGAAGAAGATAAAATATCATAGGATTCCACTCTTCATCACCAATCCAATCTAACTCGAAGATCTAAGAGGCGAGTTAAACTTTTGTTTTGAATGTATACATATTTCAATATATACATGTATTTGAATCCATGTGTAAACAAGGGTTTACAATGAAGATTGATTTTTCTTATCTTGTTGTTGTGGTTATGAATATGTGACTATTTTGATTAATCTAAATTTTAAGGTGGCTGAAAGTGAATAATTCATGCATTATCGTGGTTATTGAATTTTGGAATTATGCCCACATTACCCATGTAAAACACGATTATGCACATGTTTTGTCTAATGGTTTTTCCCTATTCTGCACCGTTTGGGCAGAAAATTCATATTAGAGTAGTAGTTTTATGAAGATTAAAATAAGCGTATTTGCTATATCACATTTTTGTGTGATTTCGTGTTCGTTAATATGAATTAATTTGTTTATAGTTAGAGAGATATGAGTTCTCATGTATAGTTGAGCTTTGTGAAATTGTGACTGTGTGATTTTGTGTGGGTTATGAATCTGTGTGAACATGTAGCTATTAACATGATTTTAACAGAAATTTGATTTGAGATATGTGAATCTCTTATAAAGTTGAGTTTTGTACAAAACGTGGATGTATGAACGTTAGAAAAGTCCTTAAAGTTCACCACTACTCCTTATGATTTTAGGCGGCGACTTCGTAGATGACCCGTCCTTGTGTGATTAGATGGTAACTACGTGGATGACCCGTCTCTTCATTTTTAAACCTTATGCCCAGCTTGTTGGTCTATTTTATGTGTATTTGGACATTTTTTATTGACGTCAAGAACGTAAGGACTAACCTTTCGGTGTATACTCAAATCCTAGTGATACCCCATGGGAGTAGGGACCGGAGTGGGAGTTAGTATTACGTTAGGAGACACATGGAATATATGTGTAGGCTAAGCCATGGATGAGTGGCTGAGGTGGTGAACATAAGCTATAATTGGATCGAATATTATGTGATGTTTTTTTAATTCGCAGCTTTACGGTTGTAATGTGTTTTATTATTTCCAATTTTATGAAATTCTAGGAATTGATAGACGTTTAGTTTTCGTGATTTTAAATTTCGGTGTTGTGCCCTTTAGCTGAAACGGTAGTCTATTATGTGTAACATATCATTTTTTTTTGGAAACATAGTAATTTGATAATAAACTGGACCAGATTAGTAAGTGATGTTGTCAAAATCAAGATATAAAAGTATACTTTACTTTTATAAAGATTTGCAGTGTGGAAGTAAAGGTCGAACCCACAGAGATTGATTAACTACCGCGCTTTAATTTTAAAACCTAAATTTAGCTAATTTAAGAAAAACTGATTTTAATTTGATTTTAATTAAACTGATAACAATAGAAGTAAATCTAAATTATGAAAGCAATTAAATAGTTATTTTTATAATAAGTTTAAGGAACCTAGGATTGCAAATCCACCACTAGCTTCATGATAAGTGTATTTATGAATTAATTTAGCTTATTAAGTTGGATGATAATGGGAAATTGTAGCTACAAGCCCAATTCCTCCGTCAAGAAAATAACTATGGTTCAAGCACCAACATAATCCATCTTCGGTTAGCACGAATTATCCCACACTAAACTAGGGTTGTGGTATAATCCGTGTAATCTAGGCATGGACTATTCGGGTACTTGATAGCACAATTCAATTTAAGCACCATTACATGTAATAATCTAAACAAGCACAGCAAGCATAGATCATTGAGCACACTACCATCAAAATAGATCTAAGACAAGAGTAAACTTTGAAAGTAACGATTTAATCAATAAAAGCACGATTTATTTATAAAATCCTCAGAACATGTAACTGTCATCCATACATAATAAAACTAAAATAAAAACATAAAATACACCCTATTACTTGGCTAGGGTTTCATTGAAACCCTAGATCTAGGTTTAGTTATCCATAGAAGCGGCAGATGGCAAGTAGTTGATGGAGGAGGCCATGGAAACCCTTGGTCTTCTTCTTCTTCTCCTTGCTTCCCTCCCTTCAATGGCTGAAAGTGTGGTTATATATTGTATGTATAACAATTGCCAACCCCTTAATTGAAGTAAAATAGGGTATATATAGATTTATAACATGTTTTGGAAGCTTTCCTACTCCAATTCGCACTAAAACTGCTATATTTAGCTTTCCAGACGTAATTAGGCAGTTTCGTTCTCATAGGAGTCTTCGTTACACTGAAATACACGTATTTGATTTTTACATAGGTCGCGCGAGTGGGCCGCGCGAGCGCGATATTGGGAAGTCACGCGAGCGATTTTTGGACTTCCGCGCGAGGTGCCTTTTTCAGCTTCTTTTCTCCTGCTTTTTCTCCTTTTTTTAACCTGGATTAGTGTTTTCTTCCAAAACCTGCTCTAAAACAGAAAACGAAATAAAAAAACATAAAAACAGGATAAAATATGCTAACAAATATGAATTAAGGCATGTAATTAGGACATGTTCTCTCCCGATCACACCCCCAAACCTACATTTTGCTAGTCCTCGAGCAAAAAGAAAATAAAAATAAAACTACTACTACAAATCTATTCCATTTTCGCATGGATTGCGATTGCATTTAGCTTATGCAACAAGCCTTTTAAACCTCTAGGTGTCCCTAGTAGGACGAGTGAAGTCTCGTGAGGGTTCTCGTCAACAAGTCACCCACAACCATCTTTAATAACTTATTAATTTAAAAACTTTTATTAAAAAAAAAAAATCAATACTCCTTATCATAGAAAGATGATTTGAAATAGAATAACGAACAAGAAGAAACGTAACCAAACGTCTACCTACATCATGAAAAGCAATCCCAAGCACATGCATCGTATAAATCAATAGAGCTTCTCATAAAATTGCACGTGTGTGATATGGTAGTCAAATGAACACGCGCATGTCATTAACATGGAATATACTTCGGATAACCATTTAACTATGCTTTGACTTCGAATCTCACAATGAATTACACTCTCAAATGAAACGCTCAGAATATGTGTAAATTATCCAATATATGGGAGCAAAGGAAATATGTTTTCAAAACGAGAAATGCTCACATATGACTCGAAAAAGACGCATGACACGAAAGAACAGTAGTCTCATGGATAGGATGCCAACAATCAAGAGAAATTAATTATTACCATGTTTTAATCCCTCTTCCATCGTTTTCATATCCAAACCATGTTTCCTAGGATCAAATAGGACTTTTGAATGGTTATAATATAGCTCAGGTAATGAAAAATGATAGAAAGAATTCATTAGGTAGTTTTAGAATGGCATTGTAAGGCATGTTCGATTTCTTTCATTCGTCTCTTCTACCAACTTTCATCTTTTCATTCTCCTCCTTTTCATATTCTCTTTTTATTCCTTCTTTTTTTCCCCCTTCTGTTTCTTTTTTTTTTCTTTTTTTTCCTTATCCTTTTCCTCTTTATTACTTTTGAAATGAATATTCAATAAATAACAAGGCAACCACCCCAAACATCATCTTATTTTCTTTTTTTTCTTCTACTCAATCACATATCGCCTTAACACAACTAAAAGTTGATCAATCTTTCAGGGGTGAACTCCAAGTTGGCCAAATTGGAGCAAAAATAGGATAATGGTAATTAAAGAAAGAAATGGCATTTTAACGGCTCAAAGGGTGAACTAAGAAAATTTATCATTTAACTAGATAGGACAAGGTCAAAAGGGTGGAAAATAAAGAAGGCCTAAAATCATGTCCTATGGTTATATGGTTCTTCAACATTTACGACGGAAGATTATTTAGTATGGTAACAAATATTCTAACTTGACTATCAACCAAAACAAGAATAATGAGACTAAACAACAAGTTAATGCGCTATTTCAATAAAATTCGACAAACACAAGATGTATTTATAACCCTCTAAAGAAAAGACAGGCTCAAAAGCTCACCGGGTTTAGTCTCCACCTTGTGTTATCTAGAAATCCGAATCATATTATAGTTCACATCAAACATGTATTCATGCGACTACGTGCAATGCATAGGTTTGTGTACAAATCTATGATATAAAACTACGATTCGAACGATACATGACCTAAAACGTCATATCATGACTTCAGCAAATGTTTAATCACGTCTTCTCTTGTTCACCATTCTATAACAATCCAAGTTACATAACAAGATGTATCAAATTTATGTTGCAAAAACGTCGGTAATCATCGTTTATTTAAGCACAAGTATCAAAATTTTTTTTAAAAATTTAGTGTAATAATAATAATGTGAGTGCATACCCCCAAACCTAAACCTTTCATTACCTCCAATGAAACAATAAAATGAAAGAAAGGAAAGTACGTAAGGAAGGAACGACGATACCTCGATCTCGGCACTCACAAACAGGTGAACACAAAGGAATATGTCAATAAAATTCAATGTTACCTGTTACTTCTTAATAAAAGACAAACAAAGAAAGTAATAAAAGCAGCTAAAAGAACTATAACTAAACTAAATGAAATTAAATAAACTATAAGAATTAACAACACCATGAAGACAACACGAAAGTAAACTATAAAAAGAAAGAAAAGATAACCAGAACTTATGAAAATAACAAATGACTTGATCTAAAAGGACCTAAGAAACAAAAACAGAAAAGCTAAAACTACTAGAATAGGTGTGTGGGAAAGGAGATAAGAAAACAAAAGAAAATATCAGAAAAACGGGAAACCGCGCAAGCGGTCGTCGCACGCGCAAATTCTAAAATTATTATTATTATTATTATTTTTTGAAAAATTGCTTGAGCAAAATACCTCGCGCGCGCGATTGAGGCACGAGGAGAAGCTGAGGGCTCATAAATAAAAAAGTAAGAAAAAATCATTAAGGCACATTCTCGCGCGAGAGGGCCGCGTGCGCGAGATTGGTATTTCTTTGTTTCTTCTAGGTTTTTGTATAAAAGTTCATAATAAATTAACTCTAACCCCCAAACCTATCCCGAAACTCAAAAACAGACCAAAACGATCCAAAAATACTCAAAAAAAAAAAAAATAGAAACCGACGAACTAAAGCTTGGGTTGCCTCCCAAGAAGCGCTATCTTTTACGTCTTTAGCTAGACCATTCTAGCTAAAGATTTATAGAGGCAGTAAATCAGACTATGTATCCCTAAGGATATCAAGAAGGACCCAGTGATAAGCAGAAATAATGTTGTTTTAGATTAATTCATTTGATAGATCATCCTTATTATGTTCAAATCTATTTCTTACCTTCCGAGTGAATTCGTCCGAATTATTCGAATTCGTCCGCTCACCACTAACTATATTATTTTTCTCACACGTATTTATTCCTATATCAGGTTCAATATTCCATCTTACCTCACTTTCCACCTCACATAGGTAATCGTCGTCTTTAGGAGGTTGATCAATAGCGTTGAAAATATTCAATTTCAAATTCATATTCCCAAATGACACTTTCATTACCCCCATCCTACAGTTAACACGCGCGTTAGAGGTTGCTAAAAACGGACGACCTAGAATGACAGGAGTGTGCTTCCTAGCATCTAGTATAGGTTCAGTGTCAAGAACCATAAAATCGACAGGATAATAACATTTATCAGCTTTTACTAAGACGTCCTCGACGATTCCTCTAGGGATTTTAATAGAACGATCCGCTAATTGCATGGTAGCGGCCGTAGGCTTAAGTTCACCTAGTCCTAGTTGTTTATAGACGTGATAAGGTAAGAGATTAACACTAGCTCCTAAGTCAAGGAGAGCCCGATGAATAATAGTGTCACCTATGATACATGATATCGTAGGCGTACTTGGATCTTTATATTTCAGAGTAGCGTGATGGAATATTGAGCTAACTTTTTCTGTGAGAAAGATCTTTTTCGGAGTATGACTACACAATTTATGTTTTTGAGTGCATAGGTCTTTAAGACATTTAGCGTAAGCGGGTATTTGTTTAATAGCATCGAGGAATGGAATATTAATTTTTACTTGTTTAAACACCTCGAGTATATTTTCAGTTTTTGAATTTTTCTTTAAAAAATTTGACGGTTCGTCAACGTTTGGTGGAAAGGGCAATTTCGGGATATGATTAGTCAGGGCCATTTCTTTTTCATTTTTATTATGGCTCGCGTCCTTACCCTTCTTTGTATTAGAGTAGATGTTAATAGCTATCACATTCTCATTCGGAATTTCTATTACCTCTTCCTCTCGTGTAGTCAACCTAGTTGATACGGCGTCTACTTGCTCATTCGACCCCTTAACCTCGTATTGTCCCTTAGGGTTTTGAATTGTTTGACTAGGCAACGTCCCCTCGTTTCTACGACTCACTACAGTAGCTAGTTGTCCCATTTGGGATTCACGCTTCGCAATGGATTGTGTGTGTGAGTGCACTATTTGTGCTTGTGCCTGTACTTGTGTTTCGATTTTATTAAGGGATGTGTAGACACCCCATTTTGTCGGCTAACAGATTTAGGAGGCCACAAGCATGTCAAACCTCGATGATTAAAAAGATCGGATTTTCAGAGATTGCCTCTAACTCTCAAGAAGTCAAAGAATTTGCAGAAATGACCAAAATGCCCATAAAAACCCAAAATTCTACAGGATTGGCCTAGAATCTCAGAAATCATTCGACGTTGTTTCAAACAAAAAAAAAGGTATTTTAAAAGATGAATATTTGAAATAGTAAGCACCCAGAGACCCCCGGAAGTCCCTGAAGTTCCCGGAAAGTCTCCGTTGATCGGTTTGACCAAGGTTTGACCAAAATCATCCAAATTCATCCAAAAGTTCTGAGATCATTCTAGATTATGTGAAAAGTCTTACAATATGTTTTAAAAGAAAATCGGACGAAAACGTCAGTCTTTGGAAGCTCCCAGAACTTCCCAGAATTTCCTGGAAGTGCACTGTTTGACTGATTTGACTGCAAGTTTGACCAAAAATCAAAGTCTTCTTTTCGACATTGAAATATTTTTATCAAATACTAGAGGTCAATAGCTTTCCAACGGTATATCGCACATAATTTCTGGATCTAAAACGAATTTGTTATGAATTTTTGAAGGTGAATAATGCAATCAATTCGGCTTTTATAGAGAATACCGCAAACCTTTCCAAAGTGACCTTACTCCAAACTATTTTTTATGGAATGTAGACCTCAATACCTTTCCAACGGTATATCACAATCTCAATTTGGATTTCGTATGAGTTTTCTGTAAATTTCGGACGAAATAGGGCCGTTTCGCGAATTCTGGGAGTTCTGGGGGCCAAAATGCATTTTTTGGTCAACGGGGGAGTTGACTGCCGCGGCGTCACTGGCCCACTGCCGCGGTGGCAGTCTGAGTGATTTTTCATTTTTTTTGTAATTTTTGGTTAATTTTTGGATTTTAATTCAAATTTTCAACAAATAAAACGACATAGTTTTGATTATTCCGGGATTTTGGACCAATTAGAGACTTTTTAAAAACCAAAATACCTCCCCAAGTTGGCCTATAAAAGAGACCCATTTACTTCCATTTAGAGGGGAACTTGGAAGCCATTAGAGCATCTCCAAAGGAGAAGGCAAAATTTACACATCAAATGACTCATTTGATGCAAGAATTTACATTTACCTCATGAATCACACACATGCTCTCCAAAGGATACACCAAATGTTGCTTATTTTAATATATTTTTAGTTTTCCATCTTTTTATATTCAAACTTTTTAATCACTTTTGATCATCCAACCACCCTCTCTCTCTCTCCCCCACAATTTTTATTCTAAAAAAATAGATTTGATGCAATAGGCAAATGTAGCAAAGTTGCTGCTGCTGTTTGATGCTCCCTTTGGAGCTCATTTTGCTGACATGGCACGGCAAATATCTTTGGTGCAATGGTTTGCTGCCATTGTTGGAGATGGTCTTAGAGAGAGATATAGAAAGTTAGGAAGAAATAAAGAGAGAAATCAATATCTTCTTCTTCAAATCCAAGCCAAATGTGAGTTTTTTTTTATTTAGTTTTCTAAAAACTAAACTTTTATTTTCAAGCTTTCAATCCATCTTCTTCATCTTCTTTGAGTTTCCTATGAGTTAGAGAGTGATGTACTCACCTATATACACACATATGAGAGGTTGAATGCTTGTGGTTCCACCATTGAATATCATCTATTGATTTGTTCATTTGCTTGCTTATATACAATGTTCATCTCTTCTTACCCCATTTCTTTTTTTAATTTATTTATTTACTTACTAGTTCACCATCATCTAGATGATGACATGAAGTTTGAGGTGAGTGAATCCTTATGGATAGTAGCTCTTGACCTCAAAAACATGTTTGATAGATGATAATTATAACTTCAATACCTCCAAGGTATCCTTGAAGTTATGTTCAAATAAAGATGAATCTCTCCAATAATATTGGGGGTTCTTGATGATGAGTTTGATGTTGATATTCCAAGATGTTATAATCTCTATTTGATGTTGAAAAAATATACTTTCAAAACCTCTATTTCAAAACCCCTCTCAATCCATCTCATTTTGATTTCAAGAAAGAAAACTCAAGTTTTTCCCAAAATCTTCAAAACAGTGAGTCAAAACAGTGAGTGATCTGAGTTCAAAGATTTCTCTAGAACTCAATACTCAATGTATGGATGGAAGACCACTTGGAAAGTCTTCCTAACTCATTAGAGAACACCCAGGACTTTTGGTATGACTTGAAAATACTTGAAAATGGTCCATTTGAACCCAAACTTTCCCTCCAGATATTCTGTTTTTGCTGTCACAGCAGTTTGGTCTACTTTCAACTTGTTTTACAGAAACCTTTCCAAAACGTGTTGTCTTAAATTATTTTTCCCTTGAACTTCAAAGTCTTAGGGAACTTTCTGTATAAAATGGGCCTTTAGATATTTTATTTTCATGTTCTAAGATTTTTCAACATTTCAGTCGACAGTACGGACTCTGTTTCTGAGTGACCTCCATTGTTCATATGATTTCTCTCAATCTGTAATAGTTATTGAAGATTGGATTTTTGGGTTGTGTTATAGACATAATAAGGAAGATCTCCATAAAATATCATGCACTAAAAACATTCCTAACCCCTCTTTTCAATTTGCAAAAGATCTGGTTACTGTTCTGTCCACTATTCACAGCAAGCACATTTTAACTTTCATTCTTTGATTTGATGGTTATATGTATTCCAAATTAGTTCATATCTTAGGAAGTAGTTCATACAACATTTGTACACATCCCATGTTGATTTCATTCATTCATTCATACACATTTTAGACTTCTAAGTCATTCTAGGAATCCATGAACACAAAGCACACTAAAATCTTGGCACGTTCTAGATACATACATTGCATCCATGCAAAGATTTGGCGTTTTTGTAACTCCTAATCTAAGAAGATTATGAGGAATGATCTTGATCATACGTTCATGCTTCCCCTCGATCTAATCACCCTTTCTCATCCGTCCCGGGGGTTAAGAGATCTTCTCTTCTCAAAGATTAACATGCATCATTCTAGCTTGCTAAGCATCCTTGTTTTCTTTGATTTATTTGTTTCAAGAACAATTCATGTCCCCTTAGATTATTAGGAAAACTTTGTTACTTGATATGTGATTAGACGATTTTTCTTACGTTTATTTGTGTGATCTTTCACTTTGCATTGTGTGATATTTGGCTTAGATCTTATGAATGATATCTTATCTTTAGATCTTCCATTTCAAATTTTCTTATGTGATGTAATATACTATCGTAGTATTAATTGTCAAACCATATATAGTACAAGATGATTATTTGGATGTTAATTGAGGCCCGTCGAAAGACGAGGCGAGTTGAGGGCGTTTTAGTCGTGACAAAGGCTCCTTCCTCTCTCGTACCAAAACCCCGAACCAAGTTCTTTGGTTATGAAGGGCGGTGCCCTTTATCTATTTGGGTGAGTCAAATTAGGTTTCTTGGTTCCTTAAAGACCAAGTGGTGACTCTGTATCTGTTTTCAACAGACCGTTTTCTCTTTCCATTTCAAAACAATTTCAAAACAAGCAAAGTGGTGGAACGCTGCGTGTCCACAATCTGGCGACTCCACTGGGGATATTTTATTTTAAAACAAAATAATATAGAGGTTTGACTCATAAGAATCATCCTTAAAATCATCTTTTTACTGTGCCTGGTTCACCGCATTGCACTTCTGCATTTTCCCCTCCGACTGTGTCTGAAATGTGGCGCTGATGTCACTCCCCGATTTTTAGACAACCAAATATCCATTCAATAATATCCCAACCAGTATTTAATTGCCCAAAAATCTGAGAGTGAAAAACAATCAACTTGTCACACATTTGAAATAGTAAACTTTGCTGAATAATTTCCAAAACCCCGAGAGTGACACCCTCACACAGGCTAATAAATAATTTATTTGAAAATAGAATTTAATACTCATTAAATAAGGACACGTGATCCTGTGTTAATATAAAAACTATGTATTATTAAACTTCTATTCCCAATCCTCCATTTTATTATAAAAGAAATAACATTCCATCACAAATATAATACCATTTTAATTTACAAAAGGAATACAAAGTTTATTAAATAAAATTTCTTACAAAGTTCAGAAAAAAAAAGAAATAAAGTCTATACATCTGATGGTCAGAGCAACTATAACGTTCCAATGCCCAAAGACTCCACAGCCAAGCACAACGGTCACATCATCAAAAGCAATATCCTGCACATGTCATCCAACTACGTTTCAAACAGAAACGCACCTGAATGCATAACACACTCGGGTCAGTCACATGACTGGTATGAGTTAAACAAAAATAATAAAATCTGAGAGTTCCAACCTGAACCCGTCGACTACAAACCACATTACAATACTATTGGGCCAAGACAGGTAGTTCCACACACATATTTGGACAAAATAGCAGTTTCCATTTAGGTGGTGGCAAGTAGTTTCTTGCCCAAAACCCATAGTTACTACGAGTTTATACTTACCTCGGATATCTATGGTGAGCCAGCCCTGCATAAAAGTTAGTGGGCCCACCATCCTGTAAATCGAATGATCACAAACCAGGCGAATAATTCCATACATAAGCTGTCCACATTATAACTTAAATGTCGCATTCATTATTCTAAACTTAACAGTCTTATGAAGTACTCCATTGTCATTATTTATTAGCCTTTAATTAATCTTTGTGTTCCCTAGGTTCACCACTTGGCCACCCTCCATGGTACAGCCCACACATATATCCCAAGCGTGCCCGGACATACTACCAACACCCACTCCAGTGCCAGTTTCGTTGGGGTATCAACCAAACCAGGTATACACAACGGACGGCTGGTCAATATGTCAAGACGTCTATACAATATAAGCCGAGCATAAGGCTTAGGCCAGTTTGATCACGAAGCCACTGGCAAAAAAAGTACACTCAACAAGTCTTAAGCCAGCTTGATCACGAAGCCACTGGCAAAAGAGTGCGAGCTACCAAAAACAATAACACAACAACGAGGAGCGGTGAACACTAAAGAACTATGTTGCAATTATCACTTATCATTCGTATTATCCCAATAATTGTAAATTTCGCGTTTATCACATAGTTTCGTCTTGTCATCCAATCACATCTCTAACTTTTAGATGTATTCCAATTTCTTACAATAAAGGGCTTCATCAATTAACCCATAACAATCTTCCCTAAAAAATTTCCAATCAAATTACAAAAATCCCCAATATACTATTCAACGTATCTAATTTACTCCTTTTTATCAAAATGACCACAAAATAAGGTCAGTTATTTCAGGTACAATTACCTCAATCCAACATTCAAAATTAGCCTACATGAAACCCATAATAAAAATTCAAATTCTCATATCATAAATTATTATAACAATCATTCCACAATATTTTCATCGGACTCAACTTTAATGACTATCACCCATTTTTTTTTATAGCTCAACATTACATGAGAACTCATCCATCTCTAAGTAATTTTCGTTAAGTCATACGAACGAATAAAAAAAACACAACAAATTGTATTCATCCAATTTCGTACATTTTAATATACTAAAAACTGCTACTGAAATCTTCAATTTCTGCCCAAACGGTGCAGAATCATGAAAAATACCATTAGACAAAAAGTGTGCAGAATCGCGTTTCCTACAGGCCCTCGCGGACAGAATGTTCAAATTCAAAGTCACGATTTTCTAATAATTTTCTCAAGTTTCTGCAACTGTATAAATTACAAAAAAAAAAATTGAATTTCACATATATTTCTTAATCACCATGAATATTTCACATATGGTTTTATCAAACTAACTATTTACCTAACCCTTTCGAATACCCTAATGTCATAATCACAAAGTCACACGAAGGGAAAAGAAAATCTCTAGATTACTTCAACAATAACAACGTATCCATTACAAAGATTTAACCCTAATAATTAAATTAAATATGTACTAATTTAATTTACTCCCGTGTACATGTATATATACATATGTGTATATATATACTCGGATACAAAAAAATTTAACTCGCCTCATTGATCAAAAATTGACACCCACGAATGCTCCGTGATTCCCCACGTGCCCACGAACCCGAGATCATTCTCATTTCTTGTTCTTCTTCTTCTTCTTCTTCTTCTTCTTCTTCTCTCTCTCTCTCTCTCTCTCTCACACACACACACACACACAAACGTCTGTTCTCTCTTCTTCTCTCTTTTCTTCTCTTCTCTTTTTGTTTTAATATTAGGGGCTAGGGTTTTTAATATAAGTATATATGTACACTACACACACAACACATGCCAATAAAACACACACAAATATATAAATCCCGTTTTTCTTTTTATGGGCTCACAAAAGAGACTCATATGAGCCCAGAATGCTATACAAAGTGTTAAAATGAGTAGCCCAATGGGTACCCATGACCCCGGTACTAAGTTTTAATGTTAATTACATTATTTAACACATTCGCTGGCCTGTAAACACTGTATAACAAAAATACATATCAACCCTTCATTTTTTTTAACAAATATAAATTAATAAAATATAACTTCCAAACTAAACACGCCCACTCATGATTTAATTTATATGTCCACCCAACACTTAAAATTTTCCAAACACATGTCTTACATAGGCACACTCATATAATATTGCTAATTGGAAATAATAATTAAAATAATTATTTACATAGAAATTTTAGGGTTGTTACATTCTACCCTTCTTAAATAAATTTCGTCCCGAAATTTATAGCAACGATAAATACCCAAGGCAGTCATCAATAAAGTTAAGCACGCAATTTCATACAAATTATTGATTACGTTTAACTCTCAACTATACAAGACTTAGTACGTCGAGCGACTAATCTAAACAAGGAAACCCTCATCTATATACCTTATTCTCGTGTAGTCAATCGTCAAACATTAATAAATAATTCAAAACACAATTATTGATACAAAATATGTGAATACAAACTAGGCATGCAACGATGCAACATGCTCGCAGTTAATCAAGGATTCTAACTATATGCCCATGTTTACCTCTTACCATGTCCCCCATTACACCTCCTCATGATACCCATACTTACTATTCAAACATGCCGCTTCAGGAATATGCATAACTCTGTACTGAAAATAAGACTGCGAAAATAATAATGTGGTCGAAAATAAACCAATACGTGCTCAGATTCGTCATAGTTGTAGAAAATAGAATCCCGGTGATCCGATAGATGCTCCAGAATATAATAGAAAGCCCGAATAAAGACACAAGAATTATGCTCCATGCCAAAATACTTGTTGATAAATACAGCTCCATGATAAGAAATCCGAGATAATCGAATTATAGAACACATATGAGAATACCAGTCGATAATAAGGGAAATAATATATAAGGTCTTTCCCGATAATAACAAAATTTCCAATACTCCAATAGAATAATAATCTCTCGAATAATATGCTTGTAGATACCAGATAATGCTGAAGACCCGCTAATAATAATAGAAATCCACTAGGTAGGAGATCCACTATTGATCATCCTCCAATTCTCTTCTACTATCCGTCATACCAACAATATGTATACATGCACTATTATACAACTCATAATATATCAAATGATTTCAACAAATTAACATGTAATGAGAGGCTCGAAAAGGTATGTAATTAATTGATTAAACACAATTAAATAACAAGTAGACAACACATGGATAACACATAAGTACACATAACCCGAAACCCAAATAAATCCGCGACCTATAGCTCTGACCAACCTCTAGTCCACAATCCGAGGATCACCTAAACTCGCTAAGCTAACCATATGCTCTGATACCAAACTGTCACACCCCGATTTTTAGACAACCAAATACCCATTCAATAATATCCCAACCAGTATTTAATTGCCCAAAAATCTGAGAGTGAAAAACAATCAACTTGTCACACATTTGAAATAGTAAACTTTGCTGAATAATTTCCAAAACCCCGAGAGTGACACCCTCACACAGGCTAATAAATAATTTATTTGAAAATAGAATTTAATACTCATTAAATAAGGACACGTGATCCTGTGTTAATATAAAAACTATGTATTATTAAACTTCTATTCCCAATCCTCCATTTTATTATAAAAGAAATAACATTCCATTACAAATATAATAACATTTTAATTTTCAAAAGGAATACAAAGTTTATTAAATAAAATTTCTTACAAAGTTCAGAAAAAAAAAGAAATAAAGTCTATACATCTGATGGTCAGAGCAACTACAATGTTCCAATGCCCAAAGACTCCACAGCCAAGCACAACGGTCACATCATCAAAAGCAATATCCTGCACATGTCATCCAACTACGTTTCAAACAGAAACGCACCCGAATGCATAACACACTCGGGTCAGTCACATGACTGGTATGAGTTAAACAAAAATAATAAAATCTGAGAGTTCCAACCTGAACCCGTCGACTACAAACCACATTACAATACTATTGGGCCAAGACAGGTAGTTCCACACACATATTTGGACAAAATAGCAGTTTTCATTTATGTGGTGGCAAGTAGTTTCTTGCCCAAAACCCATAGTTACTACGAGTTTATACTTACCTCGGATATCTATGGTGAGCCAGCCCTGCATAAAAGTTAGTGGGCCCACCATCCTGTAAATCGAATGATCACAAACCAGGCGAATAATTCCATACATAAGCTGTCCACATTATAACTTAAATGTCGCATTCATTATTCTAAACTTATCAGTCTTATGAAGTACTCCATTGTCATTATTTATTAGCCTTTAATTTATCTTTGTGTTCCCTAGGTTCACCACTTGGCCACCCTCCATGGTACAGCCCACACATATATCCCATGTGTGCCCGGACATACTACCAACACCCACTCCGGTGCCAGTTTGGTTGGGGTATCAACCAAACCAGGTATACACAACGGACGACTGGTCAATATGTCAAGACGTCTATACAATATAAGCCGAACATAAGGCTTAGGCCAGTTTGATCACGAAGCCACTGGCAAAAAAAGTACACTCAACAAGTCTTAAGCCAGCTTGATTACGAAGCCACTGGCAAAAGAGTGCGAGCTACCAAAAACAATAACACAACAACGGGGAGCGGTGAACACTAAAGAACTATGTTGCAATTATCACTTATCATTCGTATTATCCCAATAATTGTAAATTTTGCGTTTATCACATAGTTCCGTCTTGTCATCCAATCACATCTCTAACTTTTAGATGTATTCCAATTTCTTACAATAAAGGGCTTCATCAATTAACCCATAACAATCTTCCCTCAAAAATTTCCAATCAAATTACAAAAATCCCCAATATACTATTCAACGTATCTAATTTACTCATTTTTATCAAAATGACCACAAAATAGGGTATATATAGATTTATACCATGTTTTGGAAGCTTTCCTACTCCAATTTGCACTAAAACTGCTCTATTTAGCTTTTCAGACGTAATTAGGCAGTTTTGTTCACATAGGAGTCTTCATTACACTAACATACACGTATATGATTTTGACACAGGTCGCGCGAGCGGGCCGCGCGAGTGCTATATTGGGAAGTCGCGCGAGCAATTTTTGGACTTCCGAGCGAGCGAGGTGCCTTTTTCAGTTTCTTTCGTCCTGCTTTTTCTCCGTATTTAACCTGGATTAGTGTTTTCTTCCAAAACCTGCTCTAAAATAGAAAACGAAATAAAAATACATAAAAACAGGATAAAATATGCTAACAAATGTGAATTAAGGAATGTAATTAGAATCTGTTCTCTCTCGATCAGTAAGTTTAATATTTTGGATACTTAGATTCATAGCTTATGGCCGGTTCGCTAGAGTTGAAGTAAAACGATAATCCGAACAACTTTTGTGTTTTACACTTTTCCTAAAAACGTCATCTTGCGCTGTTTTCATCGATTTTCAGAATCTGTTGAACATCGTCTATCTGAGAACTGAAGTTTAATAATTAATTTCTCAATAATTTTTTTAGAATTAATGAACGGGAGCTCATGTCTTTCCTCGAAAATTTTATTTTGGACGTTTTTTTTTCGTATTTTAAGTTTTGTCTAATTCCAGCTCTTTGTTGGAGATAAATTCATTTTACATTAGCACCTTGTTATAGGTTTTCTATTATTGTGTTAATTTCTATTTGTACAGGATGGTAGACCCACTAATGGTTTGCAGGTATCGGTCTACCATAGTTAAGAAAGGTAAGTATTTGGTTATTTTAATTCGGGCATGAAACTACTTGCCACCACATAAATGAAAACTACTCTATTCTCCATATATGTGTGTGGAACTACCTGTCTTGGCCCAAGAATGTTGTTGTGTGATTTGTAGTCTACGGGTTCAAGTTAGATTCCTAAGACTTGTGTTTTGTTTAACTCATAGCAGTCATATGACTGACCCGAGTGTGCTATGCATTCGGGGGTGTTTCTATATGAAACGTAGTCGAATGTATTAGTGCAGGTTTGGTATTTGAAAATTTTCTGTGGAGCTGTTGATGTCTTGGAGTTGCAGTTGTATAGAATTGTACTTTGCATTTAGTTGTATCATATTTTTTTTTGTTTCTGGCATTGTGGGCCATATTTGTATTATTGTAATAAAGATTGTATATTGGGTATTGGGAATGTTGTAGTTACTCTGACCAATAGAGGCACAGATTTTTTATTTATTTATTTTCTTTTCGCTGAACTTTGTATGGAGATTTTATTAATGAAAAAATATTTTTTTTAATTGAAAAGGGAGTAATTGCTGTAACGCCCTGACGTAGCATAAATATGGAAAGCGTTTAATTTTACTTTATGGACCCGTAGGTCGCGACAGTTTGATGGATCGATTCTGTCCCAAACATCGAACAACATAAAACCATGATCAGAGTAAAGCAATCAAGGCTTACAAATAATTTTTAACTTATTACATATTGCAATACTGGGTCAACTAAGGCACAAGCCACCTTAAAACAAAACAATACCTATTGTCTACTACAGTCATCCTTATAACAAAACAGTTTATAACTTAAAATATAGGGTATTGATAACAGTTCTATCTTCCAAAGCAGCCGATCTTAGTTTGCATAATCATAGGGTCCAGCATAATCATAACCTGAAAAGCCTGAACACGAATGTCCAGCGCACATCAACGCCCTCAGCTTCAAGACGCTGGTGAGTATTAAAAAACACATAACTTTGAATGTAACACATACTCATTTACCATTTTCCAATTCCCATTTAATTCAACAAGTTTATATTAAAGCAAGGAGTTCATTTTAGAAAAACAACCACAATATCATATGAAAGATATAATTCATATATGTAACCGTGTATGAAAACAATGCACCATCTCATCTTATCGACTCTTTTCTCTCGACAAACACAACAACCCACTATGTCACACCAGTATCCTTGTAATACTCCGATAGCCACACTTTAGCACAGGGGTGCCAGGGAATGTCCAGTTTGCCTCACATTTTGGTCCGGAGTACCAGGGAGTGTCCAATGCCTCACACTTTAGTACCTAATCCGCCTCGCATATACCGGAGGTAACCTTACGCAGTATCCAGACTCGGGTACCAGCGAGTGTCCGTAGGCCACACTTTAGCACTACCATGGGTGCCAGGGAATGTCCAAGTTCGGCGTCACACACTTTAACGCTTCCATGGTTATCAGGGAGTGTCCAGTTTTGCCACCGTCGCACTACAAAGATACTCTCAATGCAATCTCAACACGTCACACTTTGGTACACAATTACCAGGGAGTGTCCACAACATAATCTCAACCACACACTCTTTACCACACTGACCATTACTCTTTTCCACACTGACCATCATTTACACTCACCATGCATGTACAACTAACTTGACATGTATGTCCTGACACTTAAACAAGAGTAAAATGCTGAACTATAGGAACAACAGGCGTACCGAGATTGTTAAGTCGTAATACATCATTTCAATCGTCCAAACATAATCTAATAGGTTTCTGTTTTAGTAAATTTTCCCAAATAGAGCTTTAAAAGTCCATGAAATATCACCCAAACAGTTCCTTAACATAAAACAAGCAAAAACTAGAAACTGTCAAAAGTTGCGCGAGCGGGCCGCTCGCGCGATATGCCCGTTTTCCGTTTTCTTTTAAAAACCTTTTCTATCTGCCTGGAACCAGCCACCTCGCATGCGCGGGTCGCTCGTGCAAGGGGTCGCTCGACCGGGCCGCTCGGACGATCGCGCGTGCGAGTTCATGCAGAAGCTTCTTCGTCTTCTTCCCCAAAATTCCCCTGTTTCAGTTTTAAGGAGTTTTTTGACCCATTTTGCAATCCGGATTAAAACATGGCATGTAATATATGGATTTCTTCATTTTCGACGAGAATTATGAATCTACGATCAATTTAACATGAATCCAAATGTAGATCACGAATTTTATAAAAAAACTAAAAGATGATAAAACTTAATTTCTAATATACGTTCTCTTATGAACAAATTAAGCTATGAAACTTTAAACATAGCATCTGCAACATGTAATCTTTCATATTCGTCTAAGGAAACAGATTTTGATTGAGATTGAAAACAGAAATCAAGGCATGAATTACATTAGAAGTGAGTTAATAATACTCACTGCTTTGATAAGGAGTAGAGAATTGTTGAGAAAGAAGAGAAATATAAGAAACCCAATTGAAACTTCAAGCTATGGATGATCAAGCTTCTACTCTCTCTCAATATCTGAAATTGAACTCTCAAACTCTCTCTTTTCTCTCTATGTTCTCTCTAAACTCTCTCAATATCAGTATGGAAGAAAGTAGATTGTGTGCTCAAGAGAGCGAGGGTTGTGAGTTATAAAGCCAAATAAGAACTTGGAGGCCAAGTTCTCCCAAGTTCACTCTACAAAATGATTTTACTATCTAATTTATAATCCAAACAATGCAGTTATACAAGATCAATACATAAGTGTGTGCATATAACAACTGTAGAAAGATTGAAAGGGGGCTACAGACTAGTAGGGGTCAAAAGTGGGTGTTTGGGAAATGGAACTTATGGTACATCATTAACACACCCAAGACAAATCTAACCAATACAAGGCCTAAGCCAATGATGAGTTACCATAAATGGAAAGTAAAGTAAGTGTCAAATCTTACTTTACATCACTTCCAAAATCTGTGAAAGTTTAATCTGGCGCTGACAGTTTTGAACATAAACTGGTATTTTCGCGGCTCGGTGTTCACCACAAAAATACAGAAAATTCATTTTAACGTAAGAAATGGTTTTCTGATTTTATAAAAATACAGTTTGAATTAAGAGAAAACATTTCCACGATTTTGAAATACAGACTTTGAAATCCAACACAGGTATTACTTAATTTTATAAATTTACAGTTTGGCCCCAATAAGAATTTCAAATATGAAATAAAGCAAGTAATAAATTCTAAACATAAGAATTGTAATTAGATAAGTGCAGACAATATAATTTGACTTTTAAATATAACAATGCAAATACAGATTAATTATGGAAATGTCAATTTAAGATTAAATGAAAATGCAGGTTGTTACACCCTTCCTCCCTTAACCAGGATTTCGTCCCCGAAATCAAGACTAACTAGTCATGAAACAACTCCGGGTACTTCTTTCTCATCTCAGCTTTAACTTCCCACGAGGCTTTATTCTCGTCATGGTGATTCCATTGAACCTTCACTAACGGAATGTCCTTGTTCCTCAATTTCTTGATACTCTGATCCAGAATCTTCATAGGTCTCTCCTTGTAGGAAATGTTATGACTCGTCTCAATATCGTCATAACTAACCATATGCGAGGGGTCTCGTATGTACTTTCTCAGCATACTAACATGAAATACATTGTGAACCCCAGACATCTTCGGTGGTAGCGCCAGTCGATATGCCACTTTCCCGACACGTTCCAAAATCTCGAACGGTCCGATGAAACGCGGAGCTGATTTTCCTCTCTTAAGACCGAAGTGTACTACTCCTCGGGTCGGTGAAACCTTAAGAAGTACGTGATCTCCATCACTAAATTTCAAATCTTTCCGGCGTCGATCGGCATAACTCTTATACCGGCTTTGAGCGGTTCTCATCCTTTCCTTGACCAAAGAATTTTTTTCGTTGGTTTCTCTAACCAAATCTGGTCCCAACAATTCTGTATCTCCTACCTCTGCCCAACACAACGGAGAACGACATGGTCGTCCGTACAATGCTTCAAATGGAGCCATCTCGATACTCGTTTGATAACTGTTGTTATAGGTAAACTCGACCAAAGGCAAGTGTGTCTCCCAAGATTCTTCAAAATCAATAACACAAGCCCTAAGCATATCTTCCATGATCTGATTAACACACACAGTTTGCCCATCTATCTATGGGTAAAAAGCAGTGCTCATCCTAAGCGAGGTTCCCATAGCTTCTTGCAAACTTTCCCAAAAGCCAGAGGTGAAACGTGCATCACGGTCTGGCACAATTGACACAGGTGCACCGTGAAGTCGTACAACTTGTTGTATGTACATCCTACTCATTCTTTCTACTGGATACGTCATACTATAAGCAATAAAATGAGTTGATTTCGTCAATCGATCCACGATTACCGAAATGGCATCATGATTCTGTTGCGATCAGGGAAATCCTACTACAAAATCCATGATTATATGCTCCCACTTCCAACCAGGAACAGGTAGTGTTTGCAATAATCCCGAGGGTCTTTAATGTTCCGCTTGGACTTGTTGACATGTCAAACACCTGGATACAAATTCGGCCACATCCTTCTTCATACCTTTCCACCAGAAATTTCTCTTCAAATTCTTATACATTTTCGTTCCTCCTGGGTGGACTGTATATCTTGACTTATGTGCTTCTTCCAGGATATCCTTTCTTAGCTCACCACCATCTGGCACACATAATCTATCTCTGCACCGATATCCTCCATCGATTCTGACTTTCCATTTTGTCGGGTCTTTCTCCGACATCTTAACGAACCATGTCTGAAACTTCTCATCTTCTTTCTGTGCTCTAATGATGTGGTCGATAAGAATGGGCTGTAGGATAAGACATCCAAAAAGTTGTCCTTCTCCTTTCTCAGCATTCTATATGTCGAATTCTGCCAACGTCTCCAATGCTCGCCATTCTCTAACCATTAAGAAGGCGATCGTCTCACGAGTCTGCTGACTCAAAGCATCAGCGACCACATTAGCTTTGCCAGGGTGGTATTCTAACGTGAAGTCGTAATCTTTGATCAGCTCCATCCATCTGCGTTGCCTCATGTTCAACTCTTTCTGTGTGAACAAATATTTTAGACTCTTGTGATCGGATAATAAATCAAACTTCTCACCGTAGAGATAGTGTCTCCAAATCTTGAGTGCAAAAACTACTACAGCCAATTCCAGGTCATGAATGGGATAGTTTAACTCATTCGTCTTTAGCTGTCTAGATCCATAGGTGATAACTCTGCCATCTTGCATAAGTACACACCCTAGTCTTTGATATGATGCGTCACTAAAGATAGTGAACTTATCATTAGGCTTAGGTATAGCTAGTACCGGTACGGTAGTGAGTGTCTTTTTCTATTCCAGAAAGGCCCGTTCATGCTTCTCTATCCAGTCGAACTTCAAATTCTTCTTCGTCAGCCCAGTCAAAGGTGCTGCTATGTTAGAGAATCCCTTAATAAATCTCCGGTAATAGCCGGCGAGTCCAAGAAAACTCCGAACTTCTGTAGGATTGCTCAGCCTGATCCAGTTAGACACATCATCTGTCCTGGACAAATCCACAGAAATTCCCTGGGATGACACCTTGTATCCCAAAAATTTTACTTCTTGCAACCAGAACTCACACTTACTGAACTTGGCATATAAGTGATGTCCTTAAGCATCTGTATCGCAATCCATAGGTGTTGATCGTGTTCTTCTCCTGACTTAGAATAGATCAAAATATCATCTATAAAGACGATGACAAACTGATCCAAATAAGGCTTGAACACAGTGTTCATCAAATCCATAAACACTGCGGGGGCGTTCGTCATTCCAAACGGCATTACCAAAAACTCATAGTGACCATATCGGGTTTTGAAAGCAGTCTTAGGTATGTCTTCCTTCCGTACCCTCAACTGATGATATCCCGACCTTAGGACTATCTTGGAAAATGTCGTAGCTCCTTGTAGTTGATCAAACAAGTGGTCGATCCAAAGTAAGGGATACTTGTTCTTGATAGCCACTTGGTTTAGTTCTCGGTAGTCGATACACAACCGGAGTGTTCCATCCTTCTTCTTTACAAATAACATCGGTGCTCCCCAAGGCGATGTACTTGAACATACAAAACCTAGGTTCTTGAACTCTTGAACTTGTTCCTTCAATTCTTACAGTTCGGTGGGGGCCATTCTGTAGGGGACCTTGGTGATCGGAACAGTACCTGGTATAAGCTCAATACAGAACCCTACACTTCTCTCGGGTGGTAGACCAGAAACGTCTTGAAATACTTCTTCGAAGTCCTTGACTACAGGTATAGACAATGATGTCGCTTCTGTACTGACGACTTCAATGTTTGCTAGACATCTAGTGAGGAACATATCTCCTAAAGGGTTACATTGAAAATGAAAGGGTTGATTCTCGTTGTTAGGGAATGTAATTCTCTTCCTCGCACAATCCAGCTTTGCTTGATTTTGAGAGAGCCAATCCATTCCTAAGATTATGTCAAACTCTTTCATCGATAGAACAATCAGCCTTACACGGATTTTATGGTCTCCTAGCCATAAAGAACAATCCTTGCACACGTGTCCTAATCTGACTGCAGCTCTTAATGGCGAGGTAGCCCTCAAAGCTTTTTCTAAACGGTGATGTAAGATACCTAATCTCTGAATTGTATTAACAGATATGAACGAAAGAGCAGCACCCGTATCAAATAAAACTTTAACTTGGGAGTTAAACAAAGTCAAAGTACCTTCCACTGCTTGCTGATCAGGTGGAGCTTCTCTATAATCTCCTTCTTCATAAATAGTTCCTTCATATCCAGCAGCATCTGGGATGACAGCATTTAAGCGAGTCTGATTCTGTTGACCATAGGTCACTTGCTTAGGGGCAGTACAGAACTTGCTAATGTGACCTGGTTCGCCACAGCTGTAGCAGACTATGCCTTACTGAGCAGCTCGCCTTGGTGCCTTCCAATCTCGAGCCAGATGGTTGGGGTTGCCATAGTTGAAACATTTCCCAGTGCTATTTCCTTCACCAACTCGAGGTTGAGTCGGATAGGTGATAGCTTGGGTCTTCTTACTTCCGTCAAAATTCCTCTTATGCCCTTGGGTACGATTCATTGGTGGTCTATTCCTAAAATTACCCCTCTGAGGCGGCCGGAATTCGAATTGCTTCCGATTCACTCAAGCATCTTCTTCTAAATCGGTGGCCAGGTCCTTCGAAAGACTTATCTAGGTGGTCGAGAGTCAGGTGACGAATCTGTGGTGTCAGTCCTTAGTTATACTTACGGATCCTCTTTTCTTCGGTATCAACCATGTGAGGGGCAAACCGAGACAGCCTCTCGAACTGAGTAGTGTACTCTTGTACCAACTTAGTCCCCTGAGTCAAATTCATGAATTCTTTCTCCCTTATGTGCCTTTTTATAGCCGGGAAATACTTTTCCAGAAACCTTCCCTTAAATGCAGTACATATCATTCTTGTCGTAGCTTCATTCCCGATGGTAGCTCTGACTGAATCCCTCCAATCTGTGGCAGCATCAGTCAATTGGAAAGTAGCTAACCTCCTCTTGTCCATCTTGTTGCACTGGACAGCTTTGAACATGCCGTCCATCTGTGTTAACCACTGTTCTGCTTTCCATGGTTCCGCAGTACCCACAAATTGCTCAGGCCTTAGCACACGGAATCTCTCCAACAGCTTATCTCCAGTCTGATGGCCTCGTCAATTATCATTCGTATTACTGATTCTTTCCAAGCGTTTGACAAATGCTTTGAATATCCTCGTAGGATCAGCAGCCTCAGGTGCTCCCTTGATCAAATTCCTGTCTCTTCTCAGTCTCCCAGCCATTCTATGCGTGATACTGATAATGAGGAAAATGCATGCAACAGAAGTGTAAAGCAACTTTAAATGACAACAACATCAAAAGAGTATTTATATATATAACTTCTTGTCAAGTTGATACAAAAAGCGTGTATGATCAGGTTAATGCCTACCCTATCTATATGGGTTAGGACGCATATGTCTATGCAAGAGTTAATGCCAAAAATGGGGTTATTGCCCTATACTCTAATGCATGTAATTACAGTTTACAAAAAGAGACAGAGCTAATAGTCAAAAGTAGTTAATATGTACAAAATCATATCTAGCATGTCAATCGTCTCCATAAGCAGCTATCAGGAGATCTTACGAGTCAACGGGGCAAAATCGCTGAACAATGAACAGGCCCACCAAATCAAAATCAGAGCTCTGAGAGGTCGACGAGGAAGCAGGCACTGGGGTATCTGCCTCAACCGGTACCTCCTCAGGCAGAACAAGCTCAAGTGCTAGCTCATCCTTGAGCTCAACGGCGAGGTCATCTAGACCTATGCCATCCTCTACATCCTCTCTACCTACTAGAACCAAATGAACAGTCTCAGCATCTCCTCGGCGATGGGAACCACTGGCGGAGGCAACTCTAGCTGTGCGAGATGGGCATGCACAACATGGATCTCAAAGGGGAAATAGAAAGCATCGCTATAAACTAGTCTCAGAATCTCAACTAGCACTAAACGCTGAGCCTCCGTGAAATAGCGTATCTCAAGGCGAATACGTGTTAAATCAACTATCCCTACCACGTTAACCTGGTGCCACAGATCTGATACTATAGTCATCGTGGCCAGCTACTCAATGGCGGTGTGATATAAATCGAGAAAAGCTGGGACTACTGCCTCGAGAGTCAAATGTCCTCCAAACCCATCTGGTACGTAGAGCGGCTAAGCTGGGTCCATACCTAATAAAAATGTACTAACTTAAATCAGGAAAAAGGTAATCTTAGGCGTTTGGGTAACTGAGTCTATCCTCTTGGTCGTATCATCGGGTGTGTGAAGCTTAAGCTAACAGATCGTGGAATCGGGTCTAAATTGGTAAACACTAACCTGGCTAAACTATCTTGAGATAAATAATAACCTGGCTTTGATACCATTTGTAACGGCCTACCTCCCCATCTAGCAACAATATTGTCCATTTTGGGCCTAAACACAAAGAACTTCCCAGAGGGTCACCCATCCCTGGTACTGCTCTAGCAGCAGTGACACGACTAAAAATTGTGCGCTCTTGTGCAACACCTAAGTGTAGGTGATCGTACAAGTAATACTGGATAAGTCCAGCTCGATCCCACAGGGAAGGAATAGGGAGAATGTCTAACTAAGTTACAACCTAAAGAAAAGGAAAAGAAAATAAGAATGTTGGGAGTGAATGTTCTAACGAATCCTAATTAATTAAATTAAACTAAATAATAAACTAAAGCATAAAGAAACATAATTAATTAAACAGATAAACTAAAGGTGTTGAAAACACGTGAATCCACATTAATCCTAACCATCTACCATGCATATTCATTAACGCTCTATGGAGTACATCCCTTTTCAGCATTCCGTATTTTTCTAAAGATGAAGAATCAATAGCCCTTTCATAACCGGGACTATATCATCACAAGTGATTTAAAATACTTAGAAGACGGTTTAAAACAATGGTTATTGATTAGAGGTGAAAAATGCATATTCATAGCGTATTTCATAGTCTTTTATGCATACTTTTATCCCCAAGTCCCTAGATTTAGATGCACATCAATGATTAAGTGTTTTCTATGATGTTGAGACTCAAATATGTGTTTTTACACCATTTTGCAGGTTATAGGAAGCAACCATTGCATAGAAAGTGATTCTAGTGAAGAGAACAATAGAAGCAGCTGAGAAAATGCTATTTTTGACAATGAAGACTTCAGATTTGGAAGATTTTCCAAGAAATATGAAATGTAGATCTTTGGGTTACGGTCGCGTGGTAGCAAACGGGAGGTCAATCCGAGGTCCGAGTGAAAAGGTATGGCCATTCTCCCATCGGTGCGCAGAGCTGTCAAAATCAGAGATGTTCAATGGCTTGAGCAGAGTTCAATCGATTGAGAGTTCGATCGATCGAACTAAGCTCGATCGATCGAACTTTATTTTCATCCAAAAGATGCGTAAACTCTGCGGGAACCCTATAAATAAGTCGTTTTGACACCAGACGAAAGGAGGACGCTCCAGAACGCACAGAACAGCAGTTTAGGGTAGTTTTAGGGTTAGTTTAAGAGTAGATTAGTTTAGTTTGATGTTTTCTTCCTCCTTTTTCATGGTAGATTGAAGATTCAAGTTTGTTTCAAGTTTATTCAGATTATATTCAAATTATTTACAGGTTTTTTCTTTCCAATCTATGTTCTTTGATTGTTTATTAGTTTAGATGTTGATGATTGCTTTGTTTTACTATTTCTGCACTTGTTTATTTAGGTTTTCGTAGTTTAGACGTTAGAAATATGTGATGAAACATTAATTTCAAACCTCTGCCATGCAATCTTTAGAAACCTTGGGCTCGATCGATCGAAGGTATTTCGATCGATCGAACCAGAGCCACAGTCAAGCGATCGAAGGCATTTCGATCGATTGAAGGATGAAGATGTCCGATCGATCGAGAGCGCTTCGATCGATCGAACATGTTAATTCCTGAGATGATTCTTTTAAGTATTCCATGACTTTCTGTTTTGGAAATCTGTCATCAAATTGTTCCTATAAGCTCAGTTTGTCACAACAGTTTTTAGAACTTAAAGCCTTAAGGCCTTTTCTTCAATGACTTTAGAAAACCACTTTGAATGCTAATACCATTTAGAGTGCAAGTAATTACCATTGTTTCAAACCGTCTTCCAAGTATTTTAAATCAACTGTGATGATGTAGTCCCGGTCATGAAAGGGCTATTGATTCTTTATTTTTAGAAAAATACGGAATACTGAAAAGGGATGTACTCCATAGAACGTTAATGAATATGCATGGTAGATGGTTAGGATTAATGTGGATTCTCGTATTTCCAACACCTTTAATTTACTCGTTTAATTAGTTATGTTTCTTTATACTTTAGTTTGTTATTTAGTTTAAGTTAATTAATTAGGATTCGTAGAAACTCCACTTCTATATTCTTATTTTCTTTTATTTTCTTTAGGTTTTAACTTAGTAGACATTCTCTCTATTCCTTCCCTGTGGGATCGACCTGGACTTCCAGTACTATATTACTTGCACGATCACTTGCACTTGGGTGTTGCACAAGAGCGCACAACTATTTAGTCGTGTCAAGTTTTTGGCGCCGTTGCCGGGGAAGGCAACTAGGTTAGGATTTTACTAAGTTTTTCCATTTTTCTTCTTTTACTTAAAAAAAAAAAAAATCATTGGACTTTTTCTCTCACAAAAAAAAAAAAAAAAATTTCTTTTTTTTAAATATTTTGGGTAAATATGTCTTATCCATATTACCCTCCATACAACACAAATACCACGAATGGGTACACATTAGGTAATGAGAACTATACCCCGAGTTGGCAAGCACCCACATATGATGCACATTATCAACCTGAGTGCTACCAATCACCACAATGGGAAAACCATCGTGTTAGTCCCCCATGTTATCAAACGTATCAAGAACCTCCACCTGGAGAGTTCTATCAATCACAATAGGGATATAACCAAAATGATAGTGTAGGATATAGTAGTAGTTCCCACGATTACCAAATGCACCAAGACTTTCCTTCTGGGAAGTCTTGCACACAAACACAATGGGAAGGGGACTATTACCAACAACAATGGGGTGAAACTTCATATAGTTATAATGAGGAGAATAACCAAGTTGAGGATAATGGTATGTTAGAATTGCTGCTTAGTGAAATGAAAAGGCTAGAGAGTGCAATTGATAAATTAGGAGCTAGATATCAACAAGCATTTGATAGCCAACCTTTAGAAGACTATACCAGTCCTTCAACGCTACAACCTGAATTTCAAGACACTAACAATGGAATGGAATTAGAGGACAATGATGGGTTCATACCGAGTGAGGTTAACAACTCATTTGAGAAAGTGATAACCCAACAAGAACTCCAAAACCAAACCATTGAGCATGAAGTTGTAGAACCATCTTCTCCTCAACATACAACCCCAGACATCAACTCCTTCACTGCCTGGATAAAATTGCACAATCTCTTTGTCCAGAGCACCTCAATAGATGACATATATAGTGAGGAGAGTTACAAGGATGAGAATGAGGTTTTAAAAGATGACGAGAGTTTAGGTGATTGCACGCAATTAGGAAAGGAAGAGTCCCCTGTTGACTCTACCTCTACCTTTGAAAGTGACCCTAGAGAGGACATAATTGAAAAATCTAAATCTGATTTAGATTCTTGTGATATTCATGAACCCTTAACTCTTTCGACCGAAGAGGTGGTGTCACCAAGTTGCCCATCACCTATCCTTGCTATCAATCAAAGCTCTCGTCCTGAGCTTGAATGTTATGTGTACCCCATTCGTGAACAAATAGAATGTGTTGTGGAAGAGGATGGTAAGGATACTAGCACATGTTCTTCACAAAATTTTAACTTTCAAAATTCTTTGAGAGAAGACTTGGAAAATATTGGGCCCACTTTAGATGATCTTAAAATTCAACAAGAAGCTAGCAATCTTCTAGACTGCTTAACCTTCTTGAGTGATTATGACATTGAGGCCCAAATAGATAGCTTTATCCAAGTCCAGTCCAAAACCATGTGCATAGAATAGAAATTCAATTCCTATGATTATATCTCCATAGATTCTGTTCTAGGACAAGCGGAGGGTGGTAAAGCTTCATTACAACATCACTTCGACCCTGCCCCTTTTATTGAACCATGGCCTCCCCCTGTTTTTAGTATTAAAATAGAGGCTGTTATAGGAAATACCAACACCAAAGATCGTTTCTTGCATATAATTCCTAAAAAGTGTGGTATTCCTTTTATAACTGTCCCAAAAAAATTTGGAAGCCATAGGTTTTGCATCATCTCCTCTGACCTTGAGCCTGACATTAGTTGGGGGGAGTTGCATTTTTATGAGGATCCCAACATTCTTCTCACTGTTAAATTATTTTATTGGGAAGATCCTCAAAAATTTCGGTTGTTATTCTATGATAAAAATCTTGATTAACCGAATTTATTTACTGAGTAGTTGTATCTATGTTTCCTTGTTGCTACTAATGATCTTGCAGGTAGCTTGAAAAAAATGGATATTAACGCTTCGAGGTAAAATCCTTCCTTCCCTCGCTTTACTTTACATGTCTATGTGCTTAGTTTAGAACATTGAGGACAATGTCTAGTTTTAGTTGGGGGGAGTGAGTCATTGCATGCCTCATATCTTTTTATTGTTACTTTAGTGTCATATACCTGCTTAGCAACATGTAACTCAGTAAATTAAAATCTGCAAAAATTTTAAAATTTTTATTTATTTATTTATTTGTTTATTTATTTTTTTTTAAAGATAATAAAATGGTTCTTGTATTTCCCTCATAGTTAATGTAGTTAGTTATGATGCATTAGTGTTATTTTCTGTATGTTATTAGTATGTGATATACTATGGTAGTTTCTTTACTATCTTAGTTATAGTATGTTCTATGCTTTTTAATCTTCAAACAACTTTGAGCACGTTGTGACAACCTTGTACTTAGCTAAAATTGATTAGTAAGCATAGTTTAAGTGTCTTGAAAGACTGTAGTGGAGACTAATAACCCAAGTGAGCTTTTGTGCTATTCTTTGTTTTTGAGGGTTTTATAAAATTACTCTTACTTTTTGAAAAGCGTATTAATTCGTTGTAAGTCTCATTTTTCTTCTTCATTTTGACTAATCACTAGAAGAGAACGTTCAAGATTTACCAAACTTTAGAGCTCTTGAATTTACTGAAATGAATTATCCTATTAACTTAGAAGATGATTTAGGCCATCTTTTGACCATACATGGATAATACAGCCTTGGCCTACCTCTATGCTATTCCTTTACTTCACCTCTTGAGCTTATCATAATCGCCTTGTCTTCATAATCCTAAAGTCTATACCAAACTCTAAATTAGGAGTTCAAGCATCAGTTCTTTATTTAGGTGTGATTGGGATGTGTTGCGTTAACAAGAAGTATGTTAGTGTGAATAAGGGAAAGTTGGCAATGAAAAAATGAAAGAAAAAAAGAAAAGCATGAGAAGAAAAAGAAAAAAAAATGCCAATGGTTGTTACAAAAGAAAAAAGAGAAAAAATATATATTAAAAAGAAGAGTGTGAAAAAAATAAATAAAAGAAAAGAAGAAGAGAGAGATTGGAGATGTGGGAAGTTTGAAAAGTTATAGTAGACATTCCAATCACATCCTTTGACCCAATTGAATATCACGAGCCTTTTTCTTCTTAATCTAACACCTCTTTTTCAAAGTCCTGATGATTTTAAGTAAATTGGATTTGAAGTTAAGGTAATAAGAGAGTTATCCACGGTATCTCGCTCTTCTAGTGAAAAGTATCATTTCATGAGACTTTGTGTACTAAAATGTCCGTTTTTCTATTTAGATATGAGAAGCATTGGATTCCTTTTATATTTACTCTTTATAGCTTCTATATCATGAGTGATAATTATTACACCTAATTCGGAGTGATTTCATCTTGAGAGTGTAATCCCAGTGAGAGTTGAGTCAAAATGAACGTCTTGATAGTGTCTTAGGTTATGCGAGCTTTGAAATTAAAGTTTTGTATTTTGGTTGTCCATTCACACACACTTGAAGATTAATAGGTATGGAATATTCTAATAACTTTGATAGTAGATTAACTGTAATGTGTGTGTTGCAGGGCTATGACATACTAGAGAGTTTCATGAGATTGTTGAGCTTAACTACATTGCTAAATGAGAGGAAAAATTTCTTGAAAACATTTAAACTAGAACCATTACTATAAACATGAATTTTGTGGGTAGATTCACTGCAAACCCTCACGAGACAACACTCGTCCACTAGGGGGAACCTAGAGGTTTAAAGGCTTGTTGCATATGCTAAATGCAATTGCGATTCCTGCGAAAGTGATTTAGGATTTTTACTTTCTTTTGTTTTCAATTCTTAGAGTTTAAATAAACACTGCTGTAGTTCGCTTCATTGCTAGGGACTAGCAACGAGCTAGTTGGGGGGTGTGATTAGAGGTGAAAAATGCATATTCATAGCGTATTTCATAGTCTTTTATGCATACTTTTATCCCCAAGTCCCTAGATTTAGATGCACATCAATGATTAAGTGTTTTCTATGATGTTGAGACTCAAATATGTGTTTTAACACCATTTTGCAGGTTATAGGAAGCAACCATTGCATAGAAAGTGATTCTGGTGAAGAGAACAATAGAAGCAGCTGAGAAAATGCTATTTTTGACAATGAAAACTTCAGATTTGGAAGATTTTCCAAGAAATATGAAATGTAGATCTTTGGGTTACGGTCGCGTGGCCGCAAACGGGAAGTCAATCCGAGGTCCGAGTGAAAAGTTATGGCCATTCTCCCATCGGTGCGTAGAGCTGTCAAAATCAGAGATGTTCAATGGCTTGAGCAGAGTTCAATCGATTGAGAGTTCGATCGATCGAACTAAGCTCGATCGATCGAACTTTATTTTCATCCAAAAGTTGCGTAAATTCTGCGGGAACCCTATAAATAAGTCGTTTTGACACCAGACGAAAGGAGGACGCTCCAGAACGCACAGAACAACAGTTTAGGGTAGTTTTAGGGTTAGTTTAAGAGTAGATTAGTTTAGTTTGATGTTTTCTTCCTCCTTTTCCATGGTAGATTGAAAATTCAAGTTTGTTTCAAGTTTATTCAGATTATATTCAAATTATTTACAGGTTTTTTCTTTCCAATCTATGTTCTTTGATTGTTTATTAGTTTAGATGTTGATGATTGCTTTGTTTTACTATTTTTGCACTTGTTTATTTATGTTTTCGTAGTTTAGACATTGGAAATATGTGATAAAACATTAATTTCAAACCTCTGCCATGCAATCTTTAGAAACCTTGGGCTCGATCGATCGAAGGTATTTCGATCGATCGAACCAGAGCCACAGTCAAGCGATCGAAGGCATTTCGATCGATTGAAGGATGAAGATGTCCGATCGATCGAGAGCGCTTCGATCGATCGAACATGTTAATTCCTGAGATGATTCTTTTAAGTATTCCATGACTTTCTGTTTTGGAAATCTGTCATCAAATTGTCCCTATAAGCTCAGTTTGTCACAACAGTTTTTAGAACTTAAAGCCTTAAGGCCTTTTCTTCAATGACTTTTGAAAACCACTTTGAATGCTAATACCATTTAGAGTGCAAGTAATTACCATTGTTTTAAACCGTCTTCCAAGTATTTTAAATCAACTGTGATGATGTAGTCCCGGTCATGAAAGGGCTATTGATTCTTTATTTTTAGAAAAATACGGAATACTGAAAAGGGATGTACTCCATAGAACGTTAATGAATATGCATGGTAGATGGTTAGGATTAATGTGGATTCTCGTATTTCCAACACCTTTAATTTACTCGTTTAATTAGTTATGTTTCTTTATACTTTAGTTTGTTATTTAGTTTAAGTTAATTAATTAGGATTCGTAGAAACTCCACTTCTATATTCTTATTTTCTTTTATTTTCTTTAGGTTTTAACTTAGTAGACATTCTCCCTATTCCTTCCCTGTGGGATCGACCTGGACTTCCAGTACTATATTACTTGCATGATCACTTGCACTTGGGTGTTGCACAAGAGCGCACAACTATTTAGTCGTGTCAGTTATTACTTGCACTCTAAATGGTGTTAGCATTCAAAGTGGTTTTCAAAAGTCATTGAAGAAAATAGCCTTAAGGCTTTAAGTTCTAAAAACTGTTGTGACAAACTGAGCTTATTGGGACAATTTGATGACAGTTTTCTTAAACAGAAAGTCATGGAATACTTAAAAGAATCATCTAAGGATTCAACAAGTTCGATCGATCGAAGCGCGCTCTCGATCGATCGAACATCATCATCCTTCAATCGATCAAAATTCCTTCGATCGCTTGACTATGGCCCTGGTTTGATCGATCGAAATACCTTCGATCGATCGAGCCCAAGGTTTCTAAAGATTGCATGGCAGAGGTTGACAATCAATATTTCATCACATATTTCCAACGTCTGAACTACGGAAACATAATAAAACTAGTACAGAGATAGTAAAATAAGGCAATCATAACATATAAACTAATAAACAATGAAATAAAGATAAAGGTAAGGAAAAACCTGAATATAAGCTAATTATAACTTGAAATAAACTTGAAATCTTCAATAATCTTCAGTAATACAATAGAAAAGAGGAAGAAAAACATCAATCTAACCTAATCTACTCCTAATCTAACCCTAAAACTACCCTAAACTACTGTTTTCGGCGTTCTGGAGCGTCCTCTCCTCGTCTGGCGTCAAAACGACATATATATAGGGTTCCCATAGAGTTTGCGCAACTTTTGGGTGAAAATAAGGAGCTTAGTTCGATCGATCGAAGGTTCGATCGATTGAACTTTCCTCAATCGCTTGAACTTCTCTGAATTTGACAGCTCTGCGTACCGATGGGAGAATGGCCATAACATTTCACTCGGACCTCGGATTGACCTACCGTTTGCGGTCACGCGACCGTAACTCAAAGATCTACATTTCATGTCTCTGTGAAAATCTTCCAAATCTGAAGTGTTCATTGTCAAAATTGGCGTTTTCTCAGCTGCTTCTGTTGTTCTTTTCACCAGAATCACTTTTCTTTAGCTGCACTTCATTGATTTGCATTCTAATACCTATAAAATAATGCATAAACATATGTTTTAGCATTAACACAATAAAAAAAACATTTTTATTAGAATGCACCTAAATATAGGGATTTTGGGATAAAAGTATGCATAAAAGATCATGTAATACGCTATAAATATGCACTTTTCACCTCGAATCACACCCCCAACTAGATCGTTGCTAGTCCCTAGCAATGAAGCGAACTACAGCAATGTTTATTTAACTCTAAAAATTAAAAATGAAAGAAAGTAAAAATCCTAAATCACTTTCGCAGGAATCGCGATTGCATTTAGCGTATCCAACAAGCCTTTAAACCCCTAGGTTCCCCCTAGTGGACGAGTATTGTCTCGTGAGGGTTTGCAGTGAATCTACCCACAAAATTCATGTTATGGTAATGGTTCTCATTTAAATGTTTTCAAGAAATTTTCCTCTCATTTAGCAATGTGGTTAAGCACAACAATCTCATGAAACTCTCTAGTATGCCATAGCCATGCAACACACACATTACAGTTAATCTACTATCAAAGTCATTAGAATGTTCTATACATATTAATCTTCAAGTGTGTGTGTGAATGGACAACCAAAATACAAAACTTTAATTTCAAAGCTCGCATAACCTAAGATTCTATCAAGACGTTCATTTTGACTCAACTCTCACCGGGATTACACTCTCAAGATAAAATCATTCTGAATTAGGTGTAATAATTATCACTCATGATATGGAAGCTATAAAGAGTAAATGTAAATGGAATCTAATGCTTCTCATATCTAAATAGAAAAATGGATATTTAGTAGTGCATAAAGTCTCATGAATGGATACTTTTCATTAGAAGAGTGAGATACCGTGGAGAACTCTCTCATTACCTTAACTTCAAATCCAATTTAATTAAAATCATCAGGACTTTGAAAAAGAGGTGTTCGATTAAGAAGAAAGAGGTTCATGATTCTCAATTAGGTCAAAGGATGTGATTGGAATACCTAAAACATTGTACGCTTTTCAAACTTCCCCACATCTCCAATCTCTCTCTTCTTCTCTTTTTTTTTTAAATTTAATTTTTTTTTCTTTCTCACACTCTTCTTTTTATTATTTTATTTTTTTCTTTTTTCTTTTGTAACAACCAATGGCATTTTTTTTTCTTTTCTTCTTTTCTTTTTTCATGCTTTTCTTTCTTTTTTTTTCTTTTTTTTTTCATCATTTTTTTTTCTTTGCCAACTTTCCCTTATTCACACTACCAAACTTCTTGTCAAGAAAACACATTCCAATCACTACTAAATAAAGAACTGAGGCTTGAACTCCTAGTTTGGAGTTAAGTATAGACTTTAGGATTGTGAAGACAAGGCGATTATGATAAGCTTAAGAGGTGACGTAAAGGAATATCATAGAGGTAGGCCAAGGCTATATTATCCATGTATGGTCAAAAGATGGCCTAAATCATCTTTTAAGTTCATAGGATTATTCATTTTAGTAAATTCAAGAGCTCTAAAGTTTGGTAAATCCTGAACGTTCTCTTCTAGTAATCAGTCAAAATGAAGAAGGAAAATGAGACTTTCAATGAATTAATATGCTTTTCAAAAAGTAAGAGTAATTTATAAAACCCTCAAAAATAAAAGAATGGCACAAAAGCTCACTTGGGTTCTTAGTCTCCACTACAGTCTCTCAAGACTCCTAAGCTATGCTTACTAATCCATTTTAGCTATGTACAAGGTTGTCACAACGTGCTCAATGTTGTTTGAAGATTAAAAAGCATAAAACATACTATAACTAAGAAGTAAACAAACTATCATAGTGTATCACATACTAATAGCATGCAGAAAATAACATTAATGCATCATAGTTAACTACATTAGCTAACAGAGAAATACGAGAACCATTATCTTTTAAAAAAATAAAAAATTTTGGCAGTTTTTAATTTACTGAGTCTTGTGCTGCTAAGCAGGTTTATGACACTAAAGCATAAAAAGAAAGAAATGAGGCATGCAATGACTCACTCCCCCCAACTAAAACTAAACATTGTCCCCAATGTTCTAAACTAAGCACATGGACATGTTAAGTAAAGCGAGAGAAGGAAGGATGTTACCTCGAGGCATTAATATCCAATTTTTTTTTTTTTAATTTTCTTTTATTTCTTTGTTAAGTTACCTGCAAAATCATTAGTAGCCATAAGGAAAAATAGAGAATATAATACTACTACTCAGTAAATAAATTCGGTTAATCAAGATTTTTATCATAAATTAATAACCGAAATTTTTGAGGATCTTCCCAATAAAATAATTTAACAGTGAGAAGAATGTAGGGATCCTCATAAAAATGCAACTCCTCCCAACTAATGTCAGGCTCAAGGTCAGAGGAGATGATGCAAAACCTATGGCTACCAAATTTGTTGGGGACAGTTATAAGAGATATACCACACTTGTTAGGAATTATACTCAAGGAAAGATCTTTAGTGTTGGTATTTTCTATAACAACCTCTATTGTTTTATTATCAAAAATAGGCGGAGGCCATGGTTCAATAAAAGGGGCAGGGTCTAAGTGATGTTCTAATGAAGCTTTACTACCCTCCTTTTGTCCTAGAACAGAATCTATAGAAGTATGATCATATAAATTGGATTTCTGTTCTATGTACATTGATTTGGACTGGACTTGGATAAAGCTATCTATTTGGGCCTCTATGTCTTTATTAGTCAAGAAGGTTAAGCAGTCTAGAAGATTACTAGCTTCGTGTTGAAGTTTAAGATCATCTAATGTGGGCCAAGTAGTTTCTAAGGCCTCTCTCAAAGAATTTTGAAAGTTAAAATTTTGTGAAAAACACGTGCTAGAATCCTTATCATCCTCTTCTACAATAAATTCTTTTTGTTCAAGAGTAGGATACACATGATTTTAAACTCGGGATGAGAGCATTGATTGATAGAGAGGATAGGTGATCGGCAACTTGGTGACACCACCTCTTCGGCCGAAAAAGGTGAGGGTTCATGAATATCACATGAATCTAAATTGAATTTAGATTTTTCAATTATGTCCTCCCTAGGGTCACTATCAAAGGTAGGGGTAGAGTCAATAGGGGACTCATCCTTTCCTAATTGCGTGCAATCACCTAAACTCTCATCATCTTTTAAAACCTTATTCTCATCCTCGTAACTCTCCTCACTATATGTGTCATCTATTGAAGTACTCTGGACCAAGAGACTGCCAATTTATCCAGGCAGTGAAGGAGTTGATATTTGGGGTTGTGTATTGAGGAGAAGATGATTCTACAACTTCATGCTTAATGATTTGGTTTTGGAGTTCTTGTTGGGTTATGACTTTCTCGAGTGAGTTGTTAATCTCATTCAGTATAAACCCGTCATTGTCCTCTAATTCCATTCCATTGTTAGTGTCTTGAAATTCGGGTTGTAGTGTTGAAGGACTGGTATAGTCATTTAAAGGTTGGCTAGCATATGCTTGTTGATATCTAGTTTCTAATTTATCTAGTGCACTATCTAGCCTTTTCATTTCACTAAGTAGTAATTTTAACACACCATTATCCTCAACTTGGTTATTCTCCTCATTATTACTATATGAAGTTTCGTCCCATTGTTGTTGATGATAGTCCCCTTCCCATTGTGTTTGTGGACAAGACTCGCCAAAGGGAAAGTCTTGGTGCATTTGGTGATTATGGAAAGTACTACTATATCCTATGCTATCATTTTGGTTATATCCCCATTGCGATTGATAGAACTCTCCATGTGGAGGTTCTTGATACGTTTGATAATATGGGGGACTACAACTATTGTTTTCCCATTGTGGTGGTTGGTAGCGCTCAGGTTGATAATCTACGTCATATGCGGGTGCTTGCCAACTTGGGGGATAATTATTTTGATTTTCAAATGTGTACCTATTGGTGGCATTTGTGTTGTATGGAGGGTAATATGGATAAGACATGTTTATCCAAAATTTTTAAACAATAAAATTTGATTTTGTTAATTTTATTTTTTTTTGTACTTGTGAGAGAAAAAGTCCAAAGGTTTTTTTTTTTTTTTTTGAAAAGTAAGAAAAAAAAATGGAAATAACTTAGTAAAATCCTAACCTAGTTTCCTTCCCCGGCAACGGCGCCAAAAACTTGACACGACTAAAAAGTTGTGCGCTCTTGTGCAACACCCAAGTGTAGGTGATCGTGCAAGTAATACTGGATAAGTCCAGGTCGATCCCACAGGGAAGGAATAGGGAGAATGTCTACTAAGTTACAACCTAAAGAAAAGGAAAAGAGAATAAGAATGTTGGGAGTGAATGTTCTAACGAATCCTAATTAATTAAATTAAACTAAATAATAAACTAAAGCATAAAGAAACATAATTAATTAAACAGATAAACTAAAGGTGTTGGAAACACGTGAATCCACATTAATCCTAACCATCTACCATGTATATTCATTAACGCTCTATGGAGTACATCCCTTTTCAGCATTCCGTATTTTTCTAAAGATGAAGAATCAATAGCCCTTTCATAACCGGGACTATATCATCACAAGTGATTTAAAATACTTAGAAGACGGTTTAAAACAATGGTTATTACTTGCACTCTAAATGGTGTTAGCATTCAAAGTGGTTTTCAAAAGTCATTGAAGAAAATAGCCTTAAGGCTTTAAGTTCTAAAAACTGTTGTGACAAACTGAGCTTATTGGGACAATTTGATGACAGTTTTCTAAAACAGAAAGTCATGGAATACTTAAAAGAATCATCTCAGGATTCAACAAGTTCGATCGATCGAAGCGCGGTCTCGATCGATCGAACATCATCATCCTTCAATCGATCGAAATTCCTTCGATCGCTTGACTATGGCCCTGGTTCGATCGATCGAAATACCTTCGATCGATCGAGCCCAAGGTTTCTAAAGATTGCATGGCAGAGGTTGAGAATCAATATTTCATCACATATTTCCAACGTCTGAACTATGGAAACATAATAAAACTAGTACAGAGATAGTAAAACAAGGCAATCATAACATATAAACTAATAAACAATGAAATAAAGATAAAGGTAAGGAAAAACCTGAATATAAGCTGATTATAACTTGAAACAAACTTGAAATCTTCAATAATCTTCAGTAATACAATAGAAAAGAGGAAGAAAAATATCAATCTAACCTAATCTACTCCTAATCTAACCCTAAAACTACCCTAAACTGTTGTTTTCGGCATTCTGGAGCATCCTCTCCTCGTCTGGCGTCAAAATGACGTATATATAGGGTTCCAAATCTGAAGTCTTCATTGTCAAAATTGGCGTTTTCTCAGCTGCTTCTGTTCTTCTCTTCACCAGAATCACTTTTCTTTAGCTCCACTTCATTGATTTGCATTCTAATACCTATAAAATAATGCATAAACATATGTTTTAGCATTAACACAATAAAAAGAACATTGTTATTAGAATGCACCTAAATATAGGGACTTTGGGATAAAAGTAAGCATAAAAGATCATGTAATACGCTATAAATATGCACTTTTCATCTCGAATCAAGCAGCACGCTTAACTGTGAAGTTCTTTCATGTTTAGCTTACTCACGGTTTTAAAAAGCCTTGTTGCATATAGAGGGGCGATCAACTCTTATAACCTAGTCCAGGAACTTCACCCCAGGCGGTGTGGGATAAGTCACCACACCCGACCTCACCTCATCCGTCTTGGCCATCCTACCTCAGGAGTACTGGCTCTTGGTCATCACAATCTACCCTCCTTAAGGGCCACACGTACTCGTTTGGGTCCTGCCCCCACACTTCCGGCTAGGTTTCCGCTCTGATACCACTAAATCCTATCACGCCCCGACGTAGCATAAATATGGAAAGCATTTAATTTCCTTTATGGACCCGTAGGTCGCGATAGTTTGAAGAATCGATTCCGTCACAAACGTCGAACAACATAAAACCATGATCAGAGTAAAGCAATCAAGGCTTACAAATATTTTTCTAACTTATTACATATTACAATACAGGGTCAACTAAGGCACAAACCGCCTTAAAACAAAACAATACCTATTGTCTATTACAGTCATCCTTATAACAAAACCGTTTATTACTTAAAACATAGGGTATTGATAACAGTTCTATCTTCCAAAGCAACCGATCTCAGTTTGCATAATCATAGGGTCCAGCATAATCATAACCTGAAAAGCCTGAACACGAATGTCCAGGGCGCATCAACGCCCTCAGCTTCAAGAAGCTGGTGAGTATTAAAAAAACATAACTTTGAATGTAACATATACTCATTTATAATTTTCCAATTCCCATTTAATTCAACAAGTTTATATTAAAGCAAGGAGTTCATTTTAGAAAAACAATCACAATATTATATGAAAGACATAATTCATATATGTGACCGTGTATGAAAACAATGCACCATCTCATCTTACCGACTCTTTTCTCTCGACAAACATAACAACCCACTATCTCACACCAGTATCCTTGTAATACTTTGATAGCCACACTTTAGCACAGGGGTGCCAGGGAATGTCTAGTTTGCCGCACACTTTAGTCCGGGGTACCAGGGAGTGTCCAATGCCTCACACTTTAGTACCTAATCCGCCTCGCAAATACCGGAGGTAACCTCATGCAGTATCCAGACTCGGATACCAGGGAGTGTCCGTAGGCCACAATTTAGCACTACCAAGGGTGCCAGGGAATGTCCAAGTTCGGTGTCACACACTTTAACGCTTCCATGGTCATCAGGGAGTGTCCAATTTTGCCACCGTCGCACTACAAAGATACTCTCAATGCAATCTCAACACGTCACACTTTTGTACACAATTACCAGGGAGTGTCTACAACACAATCTCAACCACACACTCTTTACCACACTGACCATTACTCTTTTCCACATTGACCATCATTTACACTCACCATGCATGTACAACTGACTCCACATGTATGTCATGGCACTTAAACAAAAGTAAAATGCTGAACTATAGGAACAACGGGCGTACGGGGATTGTTAAGTCATAATACATCATTTCAATCGTCCAACCATAATCCAATAGGTTTCTGTTTTAGTAAATTTTCCCAAGAAGAGCTTTAAAAATCCATGAAATATCACCCAAATAGTTCCTTAACATAAAACAAGCAAAAACCAAAAACTGTCAAAAGTCGTGCGTGCAGGCCGCTCGCGTGTGTGGACACCGGAAGTGGACCACTTCTCTCTTGTTTGAGATTGTTTTGAAAAGGAATTTGACTTGGATCAAAGAAAAGAAAATGGTCTGTTGAAAACAGATACAGAGTCGCCACTTGGTCTTTAAGGAACCAAGAAACCTAATTTTGACTCACCCAAGCGGATAAGGGCACCGGCCCTTCATCACCAAAGAACTTGGTTCGGGGTCTTGGTACGAGAGAGGAAGGAGCCTTTGTCGCGACTAAAACACCCTCAACTCGCCCCGTCTTTCGACGGGCCTCAATTAGCATCCAAATAATCATCTTATACTAAGTATGGTTCGGCAATTAATACTATGATAGTATATTACATTACATAAGAAACTTGAAAATGGAAGATCTAAAGATAAAATATCATTCATAAGATCTAAGTCAAATATCATACAATGCAAAGTGAAAGATCACACAAACAAACCTAGGAAAAATCGTCTATTCATATATCAAATAATCAAGACAACCTAATCTAAAGGGGGACATGAATTGTTCTTGAAACAAATAAACAAAGAAATCAAGATATGCTTAGCAAGCTAGTGTGATGCATGTTTTTCTTTGAGAAAAGAAGACCTCTCAATCCCCGGGACGGATGAGAAAGGATGATTAGATCAAGGGGAAGCATGAACGTGTGATCGAGTTCATTCCTTATAATCTTCTTAGATTAAGAGTTACAAAAACCCAAATCTTGCATGAATGCAATGTATGTATCTAAAATGTGCAAAGGTTGTAGTGTGCTTTGTGTTCATGGCTTCCTAGAATGACTTAGAATTCTATAATGTGTATGAATGGATGAATGAAATCAACATAGGATATGTACAAATGTAGCATGAACTACCTCCTAAGATATGGGTTAATTTGGAATGCATATGAGCATCAAATCAAAGAATAAAAGTTGAAATGTGCTTGCTGTGAATAGTGGACAGACTGCATATGGCACTTTACAACATTATAATGGGAGGTCAAACGTGCCTAGAAAAATGTGAGAAAAATCTGAGATCATTCTTATTGTGTCTAGAAAATAACCCAAAAAGCCAAACATCAATAGCTATCACAGATTAAAAGAAAGAAATCAGAATGTACACATGACTCAGAAACAAAAACTGCACTGTTGACTGATTTTGTATGATTTTGCATAAATCAAAGAAAAGGTTTATGATGACCCATTATGTACCAAAAGTTTCCTAAGACACCCAAGTTTTATAAAAAAAATAGAAAAGATATATGTACAGTGATGAAAATGTCCAGAATAAGTGCAAGAAGTTAGATAAACATTCTGTGAGAACAGAGGCAGATTATGAATATGAACTTCTCACATCCAAAACAAATACTTTTACATTTCAATAATTGATGAGAGAAATTAGGGACAAACTATGATGTATTAGGAAGGTTTTCCAAGTGGTTTCATCATCATAACTTGAGTATTTAATTCAAAACAAATCTTTGAATCTGAACAGCTCACTGTTTTGGGTCATGGTTTTGGAAATTTTAGGGAAAACCAAATTTTGTTTCTTGAAACCAAATGAGAGGGATTGAGAGGGGTTTTGAAATAGATGTTTTGAAAACATATTTTCAACACTCAATGAGGATTAGGACCACTTAGAATACCAACATCAAACTCATCATTAAGAACCTCCAAGATTGTTGGAGAGATTTATTCTATTTTTTTGAACATAACTTCAATACATTCCAAGAATACCTTGGAAGTATTGAGGTTATGATCATCATCTATCAAACATGTTTTTGAGGTCAAGAGCTACTATCCATAAGGATTCACTCACCCCAAACTTCATGTCATCACTTAGATGATGATGAACTAGTAAGTAAATAAAAGAAAACAAAAAGAAATGGGGTAAGAAGAGATAAACAATAAATAAACAAGCAAATAGATGATGATCAATAGATGATATTCATGAAGCATGAACTTGTAGGTTGGTGTTTCACTCATATGTAATGACACTTAGACATGGAAGAAACTTCCACTCTCTTGAATGCTCACTAAAATGGTGGTTGGGAGTATTGAATGTTGAAATAAATGGAAGTAATGAAGTAAAAAACAAAGTTAGAACTCACTTTTGTTTTGAAAATCAAAGAAGAATGCTTCTTTTCTCTCTACTCTAACCTTATCTCTACAACTTTTCTCTCCCACACTTTTCAAAACTTACATTTGACTCCCCTAAAATGAGGAGTAATGGGGTGTTTATATAGGCCAACTTGGGGTGGTTTTGGGGTTTTAAAAGTGTTCCCATTGGCTCCAAACATCTGAAATCATAAAACTATGTCGTTTTGGCTTTTAATTAATCAAAATGGGACCACAAAAATAATTACAAAAACTCACTGTTCTGGGGGAGAGTGCCGCGGCGGCACTGGGCCACTGCCGCGGCGGCAGTGGGCCAGTGCCGCGACGGCACTGCTCCTCCCTTCGTCTGGATAATGCTGTTTAGGCCCCCTGATGTTCCGGTATTCGCGAAAAGGCCCTATTTCGTCCGAAATTCACAGAAAATGCGTATGAACTCCAAATTGAGGTTGTGATATACCGTTGGAAAGGTAATGGAGTCTACTTTACATAAAAAATAGTTCGGGGATAGGTCACTTTGAAAAGTTTTGCGGTATTCGCGATAAAAGCCGATTTGATCGCCTTTTTCGCCTTTGGAAATTCATAATAAATTCGTTTTAAATCCAGAAATTATGTGCGATATACCGTTGGAAAGCTATTGACCTCTAGTGTCCATGAAAAATATTTAAAAAATTACTTCGGCACCCCGGTTCCAAAGTCAAATTCTGGTCAAACTGGTCAAACCTGGGATTCCCGGGAAGTTTTAGAAACCTCCGGGAGTTCCCGGGAGCTGGTGTTTTCGCTCGATTTTCTTTTGGAACTTGTTTTAACACTTTTCCCGTGATTTAAAATGATTTTGGTGAATTCGGACGATTTTGGTCAAACTTGGTCAAACCTGGTCAAACCTTGGTCAAACCTGGTCAAACCTTGGTCAAACCGGTCAACGGGGACTTTCCGGGAACTTCCGGGACTTCCGGGGGTCTCTGGGAGCCGACGATTTTATCTGATTTCTCTTTAAAACTCTTTTTATCGCTTTTCTTACGACATAGTATGTTTTCAGAACTTTGGGACCAAATCTGGGAGTTTTCGGGCTTTTAGGGGCATTTTGGTCATCCTGAGCATTCTGAGAGATGGAGCTGACTTCCGAGAGTCCTTTCGAGTCTTTTGCGATCATTGTGAACCACCAAGCTATGGGTCTCCTAAATCTGATAGCCGACAAAATGGGGTGTCTACAGTTTGCCCCTCTTTGGCAGGAACTTGCGAGGCAACGCATGTCGCAAGCGAGTGCCAAAGTTTTGAAGAGACAGGACTTTTTGGAGGCTATAGATTTAGGATAAAAACGTTGCAAAAGATGCAATGAAGAAAAAAAGAAAGATGCTGAGGTCAGTGCTGGTCGCGCTCTGCGTGAGCTGCCTACGTATCCCAAGGGGAATCAGACCAGGACGTAGTTCAGGGCACAAAGGAACCAATCACACATGCACATACACAACAATCATGCGGATGCTATGTTAAAAGAGTGATATGCAAATGTATGGATGTGATATGATTGTGTACATGAGTCCTATCATGCCTAGTGTTCTGATCCTAGTATGAGCAGGTGCTGTGGGGTATGCCACTCTGAGTGGGCTGGCGTTGTACTAGTGTTTACGACTGTGATGTGGTGGATGACTCGGATAAAGACATCAAGGTCTAGAAGACTCCGTGTCTAGGGGCAAACTTCTGGAATTGCGCTTTGCGAGCGAATGTAATTGGGTGTGGGGTCTCAGAGGACTATGATCGAAGATGTCTTTTGGCAAATAACCGACGGACACAGGGGCTCCGGAAATTAAGAGACTGGCATAGAAGTTACGGGACGAATGTGAAATCCTGGGACGTCCTGTGATGAACATGGAGGCCCCAATGGTGTGATGAGAGCGATGGACCGACGATGTTTACATTGAGATGACGAGTCGACAACGGACTACTGACGGTGTATAAACCCGCTGAGGATTAATCTGAATCTGCTGGGGATGAAGCAATACTTTCTAGGATCTCTCTTCAACTGCTCCTTTTGATCGAATCTTTCGGGCCTGCCGGGGTCTCTGGGAGCTGGTATCTGTCTGCTTTTGTCCTCGGAGGATGATGCAGGGTTCACGGGGAATCTCTTTTGGTGCTCAATCCAAGAGAGCCTGTCAGGGCCTCTGGGAGCTGGTATCTGTCTGTTTTTGTCCTCGGAGGATGATGCAGGGTTCACGGGGAATCTCTTTTGGTGCTCAATCCAAGAGAGCCTGTCAGGGCCTCTGGGAGCTGGTATCTGTCTGCTTTTGTCCTCGGAGGATGATGCAGGGTTCACGGGGAATCTCTTTTGGTGCTCAATCCAAGAGAGCCTGTCAGGGCCTCTGGGAGCTGGTATCTGTCTGCTTTTGTCCTCGGAGGATGATGTAGGGTTCTCGGAGAATCTCTTTTGGCGCTCAATCCAAGGGGGGCCGGTCAGGGCCTCCGGGAGCTGAAGGATAATGTACTCTGTTAGGAAAAAGGAAATACGTCCTTTAAATGAGAGTCAAGGTATCATTCTATTTGTGATGAGGGATACGGAGATGGCCTGCGGCAGTTAAGGTTTTGATTTTGAAAGAGGAGAGTGATGGACTTATGTTGCTTTAGGATGAAAGAAGGTCATCAACAGCCACTCATGGACTTATGTTGCATGAAGAAAAATGAAAGATCAACAGCCACTCATGGACTTATGTTGCTAGGAGAAAGGAAGATCATCAACAGCCACTCATGGACTTATGTTGCATGAAGAAAAATGAAAGATCAACAGCCACTCATGGACTTATGTTGCTAGGAGAAAGGAAGATCATCAACAGCCACTCATGGACTTATGTTGCATGAACAAAGGAAGATCATCAACAGCCACTCATGGACTTATGTTGCATGAAGAAAGATCAACAGCCACTTATGGACTTATGTTGCTAGGAGAAAGGAAGATCATCAACAGCCACTCATGGACTTATGTTGCATGAACAAAGGAAGATCATCAACAGCCACTCATGGACTTATGTTGCATGAAGAAAGGAAGATCATCAACAGCCACTCATGGACTTATGTTGCATGAACGAGGAAAGATGATAAATCAACAGCCACTCATGGACTTATGTTGCTAGGAGAAATGAAGATCATCAACAGCCACTCATGGACTTATGTTGCATGAACGAAGAAAGATGATGGTCAACAGCCACTCATGGACTTATGTTGCACAGATGAAAGAAGATCATCAACAGCCACTCATGGACTTATGTTGCATGAAGAAAGATGAAAGATCAACAGCCACTCATGGACTTATGTTGCAAGGAGAAAGGAAAATCATCAACAGCCACTCATGGACTTATGTTGCATGAAGAAAGATGATCATCAATAGCCACTCATGGACTTATGTTGCAAGGAGAAAGGAAGATCATCAACAGCCACTCATGGACTTATGTTGCATGAAGAAAGATGAAAGATCAACAGCCACTCATGGACTTATGTTGCAAGGAGAAAGGAAAATCATCAACAGCCACTCATGGACTTATGTTGCATGAAGAAAGATGATCATCAACAGCCACTCATGGACTTATGTTGCATGAAGAAAGATGAACAGCCACTCATGGACTTATGTTGCAAGGAGAAAGGAAGATCATCAACAGCCACTCATGGACTTATGTTGCATGAAGAAAGATGAAAGATCAACAGCCACTTATGGACTTATGTTGCAAGGAGAAAGGAAAATCATCAACAGCCACTCATGGGCTTATGTTGCATGAAGAAAGATGATCATCAACAGCCACTCATGGACTTATGTTGCAAGGAGAAAGGAAGATCATCAACAGCCACTCATGGACTTATGTTGCATGAAGAAAGATGAAAGATCAACAGCCACTTATGGACTTATGTTGCAAGGAGAAAGGAAAATCATCAACAGCCACTCATGGGCTTATGTTGCATGAAGAAAGATGAAAGCTTTTGGCAGTTTGGAAAAGGATGAAATCTTCCCCAAGTTTTGACGCTTTTTATGCTGACGCCTTGATCGGTGCAGTAATGGTGTTTGGTACTCCTGCTTGTATTGGCATGCTCTTTATAACTTGATTTGAAAATTTTATTAGTCACTGTTGACTTACACATTTGAGACTACAACAGACTCAAAAACTTAACAGACATTGACGCACGAGGACGATACATTCGACACCAAAATGAAACAAGGTCGACTTGCCAAAACTTAATGTGCTTTTGTCATAAATGATGTACCATTTCTCTTTTGTGTTTACTTTTCTCCTTAACGTGGCATCACTTTGATGGTGAATCTTATTTTTGAAAATTCCTCCCTGCTGATCTAATCAATTTCTTTGCTACTCTCAAGATGTGCTTTGAATTAGTGCCTTAGCTTATGGAATAAAAGATGCTCTATTTCCATCTATTCAAAACAATGCTTGTGACTTGAAGGCTTACCATTGGTGTATAGGGATCGGGTGGCAAACAAAGTTTGCCCCTAGTTTGAAGGCCATGAAGTGGGATCGGTAGGCAAACGAGGTAAATGACCGAAGTTTGCCCCTAGTTTGGAGGAAGGTTCATTGGAGGTTTTGGGCAAACAAGGTAGGTGACCGAAGTTTGCCCCTTGTATGAAGGGTAGATAGTAAAAGTCAGGCAAACGAGGCGGGTAGCCGAAGTTTGCCCCTAGTGTGGAAGGTGATTTTCTGGCTTGAGGCATGGACCGTGACTTTAATCTCTCAAATGCTCATAACTTTTGCCTAGGCACCAGTGAGGTGACCTAGCAAGCTCTTTTCTCTCTTTTGTTATTGCTCACCTTGGATTTAACTCTAATTTTTGCCTAGGCGTCCTTTCGGATTTTCGACCTAGCGAGCCATCCTTCTTTTATTTTTTTTTTATTTTTTATTTTTTTGAAAGTCTGCCTAAGTACCCCCAAGTGGGGATCAGGTCCAACGTAGTTCGGGCCAAGGTTTTGAAAGGAAAGGTTATTTTTGTTGGTGGAGCGACCGAACCGATGTGGTTGCCTACGTATCCCCGAGTGGGAATCAGGTCGAGCGTAGTTCAAGGCAAAGGCTTGAAGGAAATTGGTTTGATTATGATGGTGTTGACCGAACCGATGTGGTTGCCTACGTATCCCCGAGTGGGAATCAGGTCGAGCGTAGTTCAAGGCAAGGCTTGAATTAAGGGGTTTGAGGTATGAGGGATTTTCAAACCAATCGTCAAAGAAGTTCAAACTTGAGCCACTTATGGTAGCTTTGAATAAAGGATTTAGTTTCAATCTCCCTTTCTTTTCTTTTTCTTTTTCTTTTTCTTTTTGTTTTGTTTTGAGGATTGATCCTTTTCACTTTCGCCTAGCCAGTCAATTTTGGTTTTTAATGTAGTCAATTCTTGTGAGATCTTTCAATTGCAATCTCAGAATTCCAGAATGTGCATGTCAGCTCTCGGAATTTATTTGTGGTCATTCTGTGCCTTTTGAATTGTGATCTTGGCACGTTCTTAAGATGTATCTTGAAGCGTATGATTCTCTCATTTGTTTCATCAAAAAAATTTTCTCTAACATTTTGACTGGCTAGGGTCAGATTTTGGAAATCAACACCTTTTTCAGCTCTAACTTTTGCCTAGGTGCCCTCTCGGGTTTTCAACCTAGCGAGCTCTTTTTTGTTCTTTTTCTTTGTTTTTTTTTTTTGAAAGTGGAGATGAAACTCACTGAAATGTTTGGCTACCATCAAGGACCAAGTCCGTACAGATTCGCATGGCTATCAATTGGGTTAGGCCCAAGGCTTTGAAATGATAGGAATGGTGGAAAGGGTGTTGGGCAAGCCCCAAGTCAGTTCCAAGCATGTCTTTTCAAGATTGAGGCAAGAGAATCTTTAAATTCTTAAAGTAAGACTATTCAATTCCAGCTCTTCATCAGTGTCAGCGTGAAATCGATTTTAACCTTTCAGGATTCTTTTTGTTTTGTCGTAGAAAAATTATTACCAGAGTAATATCCATGGTAATTTGAAAAGTGACACTTCAGTCTAGTGATTCATGCATCTATGACTAGGCACATCAGATTAGGCAAAATGAGACTTCATTCCATCAGTAGAGAAGGATTACAGATTCATTAACAACTCGGTGACAGACAGACTCGATCACAAGACTAAACTTGAAATAGACAAACACACAACAGACTCGACTGGACTCGACCCGGTCTCAAATGGAATGTCACAGTGACTTACTTATTCTTTCTATTTCTTTTTTTTTTTTTTTTTTTTTTTTTTTTTTTTTTTCTAAAGAGCATATTCATTTGGTTTTCTAGCAAGAGTCCCAAACACCGTCACTTCACCGGCACAGGTTCAACATTCATCGGCCTCAGTAAAGAGGATCATTCGAATAGAGGTAAGCCAGGGGCTTAGGTGACACGGGGATGAATGGGTGGTGGCTCAATGATGTTTTGGTCGATGAGGTCCTGGATATCATGGCGGAGACGTATGCACTGGTCAGTGTCATGGCCTGGGCCTTGGTGGTAGGCGCACCGTTTGGACAGGTCACAGTTAGGTGGTGGGGGATCAGAACGAGGCTGAAGGAGTTGGAGGTGTCCCCTTTTTAGCAGACGGCCTAATGCTATGGAGGGGGAGATATCTAGTTTGGCAAAGGTACGGGGTTGCTTTTTCTGGTAAGGGCAACTAGTGGTTTGGTTGGAGGATTGGTATGGCCGATGAGGGTATGCCATGGGTTGGCTGCGCAGGGCGTCGACATCCGGGGAGTGTCGGGAGTATTTAGGCCTCTTGGACTGGTGTTGGGGTTCATCATTCTTGAACTTTTCTTCTATGATGGCATCCTCAATTTTGGTCCCCATTTCAAGCAGTTCTTTGCTAATGCTCCGTGCCATTTTATCAAATCGACTAACCCTTGAACTCAACTGCTCAACAGTGGTTTGTAGCTTGTTCACCTTCTCTTCCAGAGCTTTGTAGGCCATTGGTGGATCGATGATGGTCTAGCCCTCGATTAAGATAGTGAATTCTGGGAGGTATAAAGGTGCGCTTACCCGGGGCTATGATTTTTCTGCAAATAGAAGTAAAAGTCCAAATTAGCGGAGGCGCGAAACACTTCTTATGGACTCCTATCAGGGAGAGATGATCAGAGTTTTGAAGGATTTAATGATGCAAATCGAGGTTACAGTAAGTATACAACTTCTGTACAACGATTTAGATGGGTGGGGATGATGATACGTATGTATTCGATGTGTAGAGACTGACATGTGTGAGACTGATAAGATGTGTGTGCATGTAGACTGACACAAATTGTGTATGTATATGAGACAAGCATGCGAATGCAAGCCCTAACTATATGACGCTCCTATTTCTAACAGATAGCAGCTAAACAAATAAGGTCCTAGCCATACAGAGTGTGCTAACCTTACTATCCAGTATGATCACCAAGGGACAACAGGGATTTCCGGGATACTTCGGGAATTTTGGACAGTGCTTCTAGGAGAAACAGGTATTTGGAAGATTCGGAGAAATTTCTAGAAGTCATTTGAGTTTCTAGGAGAAATAGGGATTTCTGGTTGATTTGGACTGAGCTTCTAGGAGAAACTGGAAAATCAGAATTTCTGGGAGAAATTGGTACATCTAGGCGTTTTTGGGAAGTTTGGATGGAGTTGCTGGAATTTTGGGAAATCTTGGAGATTTGGATAGAGCTTATGGGAAAACATGAAAATTTAGGTAAGTTGGACATAGTTTCTGGGAGAAACAAGTATACCGGATTTTCTGGGAGAAATTGAGATTTCTGGGTAATCTGAGAGATTTGGACAGAGCTTCTGGAAGAAATTGGTAAATCGGAATTTCTGGGAGAAATTGGTTAATATGACAGAGTTTTCGGGAGAAACTGGTATATCTGGGAAATCAGGGAGATTCAGACAGAGTTTCTGGGAAAAATTGGTAAATCGGAATTTCTGGGAGAAATTGGTTAATATGGTTATATCTGGGATATCTGGACAGAGTTTCTGGGAGAAGCAGGTTAATATGGTTATATCTGGGATATCTGGACAGAGTTTCTGGGAGAAGCAGGTTAATATGGTTATATCTGGGATATCTGGACAGAGTTTCTGGGAGAAGCAGGTTAATATGGTTATATCTGGGATATCTGCTGGGATATCTGGACAGAGTTTCTGGGAGAAGCAGGTTTATATGGTTATATCTGGGATATCTGGGCAGAGTTTCTGGGAGAAACAGGTTATGATGGTGATATCTGGGATATCTGGACAGAGTTTCTGGGAGAAACAAGTTATGATGGTGATCATACTGTCTAGCTAGTTTTCATACTCCTATGTCCTAGGACCAACAAACAAGGTTTGCGGTGTATATCTTTGTAATCATGGAGCAGACATCCTTGCCATGGTGCCTAGGCAAGTCAACTCAATGTGATTACATGTGAGTGATTGCCTTGGGAATCATGAGAAAGAGGTTCTGTTCTATGCCACATAAGCGTCTACACCGCGCAGGTAATCCTGTCAGGGCATACAACAGTTATATCACATTGTCCTATCTGAAAAGATAAATGAACAGTCCTATGAAAGGTTCTACAGGAATCTATATGCAAAGGCTGGGTTTAGTCAAAGAGGGTCCGTTGACGAGAGTTCCAATATACCGTCGGAGAGACAGTACGGAGGTTTTTACTCTTTTTGATATACCTTGAAGGTACAGTATCAACGGTGACTTGTGCCCTGGCACAGCAAGACCTGAACAATGTCAGCGCCGCGTTTCAGACACAGTCGAAGGGGAGGAAATGCAAGAGTGCAATGCGGTGAACCAAACACAGTAAAAAAATGATTTTAAGGATGCTTCTTATGAGTCAAACCTCTGTATTATTTTGTTTTAAAATAAAAAATCCCCAGCAGAGTCGCCAGATTGTGGACACCGGAAGTGGACCACTTCTCTCTTGTTTGAGATTGTTTTGAAAAGGAATTTGACTTGGATCAAAGAAAAGAAAATGGTCTGTTGAAAACAGATACAGAGTCGCCACTTGGTCTTTAAGGAACCAAGAAACCTAATTTTGACTCACCCAAGCGGATAAGGGCACCGGCCCTTCATCACCAAAGAACTTGGTTCGGGGTCTTGGTACGAGAGAGGAAGGAGCCTTTGTCGCGACTAAAACACCCTCAACTCGCCCCGTCTTTCGACGGGCCTCAATTAGCATCCAAATAATCATCTTATACTAAGTATGGTTCGGCAATTAATACTATGATAGTATATTACATTACATAAGAAACTTGAAAATGGAAGATCTAAAGATAAAATATCATTCATAAGATCTAAGTCAAATATCATACAATGCAAAGTGAAAGATCACACAAACAAACCTAGGAAAAATCGTCTATTCATATATCAAATAATCAAGACTTCCTAATCTAAAGGGGGACATGAATTGTTCTTGAAACAAATAAACAAAGAAATCAAGATATGCTTAGCAAGCTAGTGTGATGCATGTTTTTCTTTGAGAAAAGAAGACCTCTCAATCCCCGGGACGGATGAGAAAGGATGATTAGATCAAGGGGAAGCATGAACGTGTGATCGAGTTCATTCCTTATAATCTTCTTAGATTAAGAGTTACAAAAACCCAAATCTTGCATGAATGCAATGTATGTATCTAAAATGTGCAAAGGTTGTAGTGTGCTTTGTGTTCATGGCTTCCTAGAATGACTTAGAATTCTATAATGTGTATGAATGGATGAATGAAATCAACATAGGATATGTACAAATGTAGCATGAACTACCTCCTAAGATATGGGTTAATTTGGAATGCATATGAGCATCAAATCAAAGAATAAAAGTTGAAATGTGCTTGCTGTGAATAGTGGACAGACTGCATATGGCACTTTACAACATTATAATGGGAGGTCAAACGTGCCTAGAAAAATGTGAGAAAAATCTGAGATCATTCTTATTGTGTCTAGAAAATAACCCAAAAAGCCAAACATCAATAGCTATCACAGATTAAAAGAAAGAAATCAGAATGTACACATGACTCAGAAACAAAAACTGCACTGTTGACTGATTTTGTATGATTTTTCATAAATCAAAGAAAAGGTTTATGATGACCCATTATGTACCAAAAGTTTCCTAAGACACCCAAGTTTTATAAAACAAATAGAAAAGATATATGTACAGTGATGAAAATGTCCAGAATAAGTGCAAGAAGTTAGATAAACATTCTGTGAGAACAGAGGCAGATTATGAATATGAACTTCTCACATCCAAAACAAATACTTTTACATTTCAATAATTGATGAGAGAAATTAGGGACAAACTATGATGTATTAGGAAGGTTTTCCAAGTGGTTTCATCATCATAACTTGAGTATTTAATTCAAAACAAATCTTTGAATCTGAACAGCTCACTGTTTTGGGTCATGGTTTTGGAAATTTTAGGGAAAACCAAATTTTGTTTCTTGAAACCAAATGAGAGGGATTGAGAGGGGTTTTGAAATAGATGTTTTGAAAACATATTTTCAACACTCAATGAGGATTAGGACCACTTAGAATACCAACATCAAACTCATCATTAAGAACCTCCAAGATTGTTGGAGAGATTTATTCTATTTTTTTGAACATAACTTCAATACATTCCAAGAATACCTTGGAAGTATTGAGGTTATGATCATCATCTATCAAACATGTTTTTGAGGTCAAGAGCTACTATCCATAAGGATTCACTCACCCCAAACTTCATGTCATCACTTAGATGATGATGAACTAGTAAGTAAATAAAAGAAAACAAAAAGAAATGGGGTAAGAAGAGATAAACAATAAATAAACAAGCAAATAGATGATGATCAATAGATGATATTCATGAAGCATGAACTTGTAGGTTGGTGTTTCACTCATATGTAATGACACTTAGACATGGAAGAAGCTTCCACTCTCTTGAATGCTCACTAAAATGGTGGTTGGGAGTATTGAATGTTGAAATAAATGGAAGTAATGAAGTAAAAAACAAAGTTAGAACTCACTTTTGTTTTGAAAATCAAAGAAGAATGCTTCTTTTCTCTCTACTCTAACCTTATCTCTACAACTTTTCTCTCCCACACTTTTCAAAACTTACATTTGACTCCCCTAAAATGAGGAGTAATGGGGTGTTTATATAGGCCAACTTGGGGTGGTTTTGGGGTTTTAAAAGTGTTCCCATTGGCTCCAAACATCTGAAATCATAAAACTATGTCGTTTTGGCTTTTAATTAATCAAAATGGGACCACAAAAATAATTACAAAAACTCACTGTTCTGGGGGAGAGTGCCGCGGCGGCACTGGGCCACTGCCGCGGTGGCAGTGGGCCAGTGCCGCGGCGGCACTGCTCCTCCCTTCGTCTGGATAATGCTGTTTAGGCCCCCTGATGTTCCGGTATTCGCGAAAAGGCCCTATTTCGTCCGAAATTCACAGAAAATGCGTATGAACTCCAAATTGAGGTTGTGATATACCGTTGGAAAGGTAATGGAGTCTACTTTACATAAAAAATAGTTCGGGGATAGGTCACTTTGAAAAGTTTTACGGTATTCGCGATAAAAGCCGATTTGATCGCCTTTTTCGCCTTTGGAAATTCATAATAAATTCGTTTTAAATCCAGAAATTATGTGCGATATACCGTTGGAAAGCTATTGACCTCTAGTGTCCATGAAAAATATTTAAAAAATTACTTCGGCACCCCGGTTCCAAAGTCAAATTCTGGTCAAACTGGTCAAACCTGGGATTCCCGGGAAGTTTTAGAAACCTCCGGGAGTTCCCGGGAGCTGGTGTTTTCGCTCGATTTTCTTTTGGAACTTGTTTTAACACTTTTCCCGTGATTTAAAATGATTTTGGTGAATTCGGACGATTTCGGTCAAACTTGGTCAAACCTGGTCAAACCTTGGTCAAACCTGGTCAAACCTTGGTCAAACCGGTCAACGGGGACTTTCCGGGAACTTCCGGGACTTCTGGGGGTCTCTAGGAGCCGACGATTTTATCTGATTTCTCTTTAAAACTCTTTTTATCGCTTTTCTTACGACATAGTATGTTTTCAGAACTTTGGGACCAAATCTGGGAGTTTTCGGGCTTTTAGGGGCATTTTGGTCATCCTGAGCATTCTGAGAGATGGAGCTGACTTCCGAGAGTCCTTTCGAGTCTTTTGCGATCATTGTGAACCACCAAGCTATGGGTCTCCTAAATCTGATAGCCGACAAAATGGGGTGTCTACAGCGTGATATGCCAGTTTTCTGTTTTCTTTTAAAAACCTTTTCTGTCTGCCTGGAACCAGCCACCTCGCGCAACCCTCGCTCGCGCGATCGCACGTGCGAGTTCATGCAGAAGCTTCGTCTTCTTCCCCAAAATTCCCCAGTTTCAGTTTTAAGGAGTCTTTTTGACCCATTTTGCAATCTCGATTAAAACATGTCATGTAATATGTGGATTTCTTTCTTTTTTTGACGAGAATTATGAATCTACGATAAATTTAACATGAATCAAAACGTAGATCACGAATTTTATGAAAAACTAAAAGTTGATAAAATTTAATTTCTAATATACTTTTTCCTATGAACATATTAAGCTATAAAACTTTAAACATAGCATATGCAACATGTAATCTTTCATATTTGTCTAAGAAAATAGATTTTGATTGAGATTAAAAAATCCTGATTTGAAGCTATGGATTTCCTACGTAACAACATCAATGGACATTGCTAAATTAAACTATGTAAACAGAAATCAAGGCATGAATTACATTAGAAATGAGTTAATAATACTCACTGATTTGATAAGGAGTAGAGAACTGTTGAGAAAGAAGAGAAATATAAGAAACCCAATTGAAGCTTCAAGCTATGGATGATCAAGCTTCTACTCTCTCTCAATATCTGATATTAAACTCTCAAACTCTTTCTCTTTTCTCTTTGTGTTCTCTCTAAACTCTCTCAATATCAATGTGAAGAAAGTAGATTGTGTGCTCAAGAGAGAGAGGGTTGTGAGTTATAAAGCCAAATAAGAACTTGGAGGCCAAGTTCTCCCAAGTTCACTCTACAAAATGATTTTATTATCTAATTTATAATCCAAACAATGCAGTTATACAAGATCAATACATAAGTGTGTGTATATAACAATTGTAGAAAGATTGAAAGGGTGCTATAGACTAGTAGGGATCAAAAGTGGGTGTTTGGGAAATGGAACTTATGGTACATCATTAACACACCCAAGACAAGTCTAACCAACACAAGGCCTAAGCCAATGATGAGTTACCATAAATGGAAAGTAAAGTAAGTGTCAAATCTTACTTTACATCACTTCCAAAATCTGTCGAAGTTTAATCTGGCGCTGACAGTTTTGAACATAAACTGGTATTTTCGCGGCGCGGTGTTCACCACAAAAATACAGAAAATTCATTTTAACATAAGAAATGGTTTTCTGGTTTTATAAAAATACAGTTTGATTTAAGAGAATACATTTCCACTGTTTTGAAATACAGACTTTGAAATCGAACACAGATATGACTTAATTTTATAAATTTATAGCTTGGCCCAAATAAGAATTTCAAATATGAAATAAAGCAAGAAATAAATTCTAAACATAAGAATTGTAATTAGATAAGTGCAGACAATATAATTTGATTTTTAAATATGACAATGCAAATACAGATTAATTATGGAAATGTCAATTTAAGATTAAATGAAAATGCAGGTTGTTACAATTGCAATGGAACTTTATTTATTTTATAATGAAATGGATGTTTGGGAATACATATTTAATAATAAAGAGTTTTTCTTTAGTCACAAGATCACATGTCCTTATTTAATGAGTGTTAAAACTTATTTTCAGTAAATTATCTTTTAGCCTATGTGAGGGTGACACTCTCGAGGTTTTAGAAATTGAATATTAGTCTGGATACATACTCCGGATTAAATATTTGGTTGTCCAAAAATTGGAGTATGACAACTCACAATGCAACCGAGATGAAATGGATGGTGAATTTGAGAAAGATGATGATGATGATCTTGTTCTTGAACTAGGACTCCAAATACTCAACATGCAAGGTCTAATCCTCCATAGATCCTCCAAGACTTAGCTTCGAAACTTCATTGATATTGAAATACATGTGTGCGTGTGTGTGTGAGTTCTTATGGAAGGATTGGATCATGAATCCATGGACATGGAAAGGAAAATGTGGGTGTATGTATAACTCTCCCTCACAAAACCCTCTCTGAAACTCTCTGTTTCTCCCACTAAAAATGCACAAAATGGTTGTGTATTTATATAATTTTAGGACTCCAAGGGCAAAATAATCTTTTGATAACTTTTTAGCTCGAGCGCTCGCCCCACTCGAACGCTCACGCCTCGAGCGCTCCCGCTCCCCGAGCGCTCGGGTTTGCTAAATAAACAAAGTTTTGTTTTGAAATTATGAATTATGCTATGCAATGTATGAACACCCATGAAATGTCAAGCACTTTCAAAATATCATTTACATATATATAGAAAATATTAGTAACAAATATCTAGAAATTACATTATTAATAATAGAAAATTACAGGTGTTATTGGTTTCAACTGCCTTGATCCGTATGCAATCACTTTACCATCTTGCATCAGTACACAACTAAGTCCTTGATGTGATGCATCAATGTAAATCGTAAATCTGTGTCCACTCTTGGATATGGCCAGAACTAGCACTGAGGTCAATCTTTCCTTTAGTTCTTGGTATACTTCTTCATGCTTGTTTGTCCATTCATACTTTGTCTCTTTCCTCATCAACTGTGTTAAAGGTCCAGCAATTTTGGAGAATCCTTCTACAAATCTCCTATAAAAACTGACTAAACCCATAAAACTCCTGACTTCTATGGCGTTGGTCGGCTTATTCCATTTCAAGACTGCATCAATTTTAGACGAGTCTACTACTATCTGCCCTTTGAAATGATATGTCCTAGGAACTTGACTTCCTGCAGCCAAAAATTTCATTTACTATAAACTTCGCATACAAACGATTATCTTAAAGCATCTACAAAGCAATCTGTAAATGTTTCTTGTGCTCCTCTTCCATCATGGAGTATATCAAGATGTCGTCGATAAACACGATGATAAACTAATCTAGGTAAAGCCTGAATAATTAGTACATCAAATCCATAAATACTGCTAGAGCATTGGTCAAACCAAAATGCATAACCAGAAACTCGTAATGTCCATATCTTATCTTGAATGCTATCTTTGGTACATCTTCTGGTCGAACTAGTAGTTGATGATATCTTGAACGTATATCTATCTTTGCAAAGACTATTAATCCTTACAATTGGTCGAACAAATCATCCATCCAGGGAACTGGATACCTATTCTTGATTGTAACCTTGTTCAATTCTTTATAATCAATACAAAGTTAGAAAGTCCCTTCCTTTTTCTTCAGGAACAGCATTGGTGCTCCCCAAGGTGACATGATAGGTCAAACAAAACCTATGTCTTCTAGCTCTTGTAGTTGCTTCTTCAGTTCCATCATCTCAATTGGTGCCATCTTGTATGGAATCCTAGAAATTGGTAGTGTTCTGATCACCAATTCTATACAGAAGTCTATTTCTCTCTTTGGTGGCAGTCCGGTTATGTTCTGAAATACGTCCTAATAATCTTGCACTGTAGGAATCTGAGCAATGGTGATCTCTGAACTAGCACTTCTAATTGCAATTAACCGACTTGTAATAAATGCATCGCTCAAAGAATTACACTAAAATTTTAAAGAAGACATCCCAGGTAACAAAAAGAAAATCATTTTAGTAACACAATTCAAATTGGCACCATACTGGGTAAGCCAATTAAATCCTAAAATCACATCAAATTCAGACATTAACAGAGCTATCAAATCTGCCGAAAGATTTCTTCCTTCCAGGGTCAGGGGATAATCTTTGCACACCTTTCCCAACTTAATGGTCACACCCATAGGTAACGCAGCATTAAGAGCTATCTTAAGGGCTTAGGGTATTAACCCTAACTCATGCACAACCTTAATTATAATAAACGAATGAGAACCACCTGTATCAAACAAAGCTCAAATTTGTTAGTGAAAAAGTACAAGCATACCTTCTAGATTCTGTTGCTCTTCTTTATCAAAACCCGCTCCATCTGGAATGATCGTATTCATCCGAACCTATCCTGGTAGTCCTTGCTGTCCTAGAGTTGGTGTTCCATAATATCCATCATATGGTGCTCGACAATCCTTATTCATGTGCCCACATTCACCATAGTTATAGCAAACCACACCTAATCGATCGAAATTACTAGGAGCTCGATAGTCCCTAGCTAGATGTCTGAGTATCCCAAAATTAAAACATCTATGTATCTCTCTTCTGGGTACAGCTGGTGGTGCCTGAAAAGGTGGCCTCTATTGTCCTTATTGTTAAGGTCGGGGAAAAGATATTGGAGATTTCCTCACTCCATTCCAAGTACACTTACTCCCCTGAACAACTACTTGGGGTCTCCATCCTGGCATTCTTTGCGGCGGGGCTTGAAAATTTCTCTATTGGAAATCCCTTGTTGGCGGGGGTCGTGTTTTCGCTTGTCTTTGAACCTACTGCCCATCCTTCTCTAGACTCGCTGCCAATCTAACTAACCCTTCAAACATTTGGTTTAAGTGTCCCACTATCATGTTCCTCAAATGTGAGCTAAGTCTCTAATGGAACCTCTTAATCCTCTTAGGAACAGTGTCTACCATATATGGAGCAAAATGGGAGAGACGCTTAAACTACATGGCATACTCTTGCATCGTTTAACTACCCTGGACTAAACCCAAAAATTGTTTCTCTTATTGGTCACGCTCATCCTCAGGGAAATACTTCTCTAAGAACCTTCCCTTGAAAGTCACCCATGGCATCCTCCTCGAAGCTTCCAGTCCCATTATTGCTTTTTCAAACTCCCACCAATCTACAGCGGCATACTATGGACACGCGGCCTCCGTGAGCCCACCTTCCCCCCCTCAGTTTCTATTTCTGGCGGGGTTTCAGAATTGATTTTCTTATGTTTTGAAATTGATTTGAAAATGGTCTATTGAAAATAGATACATAGTCGACACTTGGTCTTTAAGGAACCAAGAAACCTAAATTTGACTCACCCAAATGGATAAAGGGGCACCGGCCTTTCATAGCCAAAAAACATAGCTCAGGGTTTTGGTACGAGAGAGGAAGGAGCCTTTGTCACGACTAATACACCCTCAACTCGCCCCGTCTCTCGACGGGCCTCAATTAGCATCCAAATAATCTTCTTATACTATGTTTGGCTCAAAAGTTAATACTATGATAGGTATATTACATCACATAAGAATCTTAAAAATGGAAGATCTAAAGATAAGATACCATTCACAAGATCTAAGTCAAGTATCACACAATGCAAAGTCAAAGATCACACAAAACAAACCTAGGAAAAATTTGTCTAATCACATATCAAGTAATCAAGTTTTCCTAATCTAAAGGGGACATGAATTGTTCTTGAAGCAAATAAACAAAGAGATCAAAAAGTATGTTTAGCAAGATAGAATGATGCATGTTAATCTTGGAGGAAATAAGACTTCTCAATCCCCGTGACGGATGAGAAAGGAAGATTAGATCGAGGGAAGCATAGACGTGTGATCAAATTCATTCCTTACAATCTTCTTGGATTAGGAGTCACAAAAACCCCAAATCTTGCATGGATGCAATGCATGGCCTTAGAATGTGCCAAGGCTGTAGTGTGTTTGTGCACATAAGTTGTCTAAAGTGACTTCGAAGTCTAGAAGATGAATGAATGCATGGGGGAAATCATCATGAGATATGTACAAATATGGTATGGACCACTTCCTAGGATATGGACTAATTTGAAGTGTATATGCATCAAATCAAAGGATGGAAATAAAAGTATACTTGCTGTGAATAGTGGACAGAATAGTGACTTGACCTTGTGAAAATTAAAAAGTAGGGCTTGAAATGTTTTCAATCCATGATTTTTTATAAAAATAATCCTTATTGTGTCTAAAACACAAATCAAAAAGAAAGTCCTCAATAACTATTATAGATTGAGAGAAATCATATAACAAATAGAGATTACACAGAAACAGAGTCCGTACTGTCGACAGAAATGTCAAAACATCTTAGAAAATGAAAACAAAATATCTAGAGGTCCATATTAGACAGAACGTTTCCTAAGGCACTAAAGTTCAAGGGAAAAATGAGTTGGGACCACTCCCTTTGGAAAAGTTTTCTGTAAAACAAGTTGAAAATCAACCAAGCTGCTGTGACAGTAAAGGCAGAATATCTAGAAGGAATGTTTGGATCCAAATGGACCCCTTTCATGTGTTTCTGAGTCAGACCAAAAATCATGGGTGTTCGCTAATGAGTTAGAAAGGCTTTCCAAGTGGTCTCATATTAATATTTTGAGTATTGTATCCTATAGAAATCTTTGAACTCAGATTGTTCACTGTTTTGAAGAATTTGGGAAGAACTAGGTTTTATTCTTTAAAATCAAAATGAGGGTTAAGAGGGGTTTTGAAATAGAGGTTTTGCAAGTGTATTTTCAGCACTTAAATGGAGATTATGACCACTTAAAATATCAACATTAAACTCATATCAAGAACCTCCAAAATTGTTGGAGAGCATTATTTTGGATTTTGGAGACAACTTCAAGAATACATAGGACTGTATTGAAGTTGAAATCATCATCTATCAAACATGTTTTTGAGGTCAAGAGCTACTATCCATAAGGATTCACTCACCTCAAACTTCATGTCATCATCTAGATGATGATGGAATAGTAAGTAAATAAAAAAACAAAAAAGAAATGAGGTAAGGAGAGATGAACATTTCTATAAACAAGCATATAATAACAATCAATAGTTGATGATCAATGATGCATTGGACTTGTAGCTAGGTGTTTCACTCATATGTGATGACATTGGACATGGAAGTAGTTTCCTCTCTCTTAAATGCTCGCTAAAATGGTAGTTGAATGCATTGAATGTGAAGTAAATGGGAGTAATGAAGTTGAAAACAAAGTTTAGAACTCACTTTCAAGTTGAAAATCAAAGGAAGAAACTTCTTTTCTCTCTATTCTAACCTTATCACTACAACTTTCTCGCTGCAACTTCTCTAAGCTTTTGTGTTTGCACCCCCCAAATGAGAAATCAAGGGGGGTTTATATAGGTTAATTTGGAGTGGTTTTGGGATTAGAGGAGTGCTCTCATTGGCTCTCAATGTCTGTGAACAAGGAACTATGTCGTTTTAGTTTCTAATTAATCAAATGGATCCCCAAAATAAATTTCAAAAAAATTACTGTTCTGGAGGAGAGTGCCATGATGGCACTGGGCCTGTGCTGTAGTGGTAGTGGGCCAGTGCCAGAGCAGTTCCGCGGCAGTACTGCTCCTCTAATGTCTAAATAATTCCATTTAGGCTCCCAGAGGTTCCAGTATTCGCGAAAAGGCCCTATTTTGTTCGAAATTCACAGAAAATGCGTATAAACTCCAAATTGAGGTAGTGATTTACCATTGGAAAGGTAATGGAGTTTACTTTACATAAAAAATTTAGTTAAGTGATAGGTTACTTTGAAAAGTTTTGCGGTATTCGCGATAAAAGCCGATTTAGTCGCCTTTTTCACATTCGGAAATTCAAAATAAATTCGTTTTAAATCCAGGAATTATGTGCGATATACCATTGGAAAGCTATTGACCTCTAGTATCCTTGAAAATGTTTGAAAAATGATACAATGCTCCAATTTTAAAGTCAACTTTTGGTCAAACTAGTTAAACCTAGGATTCCCGGGAAGTTCTCAGAACCTCCGGGAGCTCCCAAGAGCTGACGTTATCGTCCGATTTCCTTTTAAAACTCGTTTTAGTACTTTCCACATGATCTAGAATGATCTCAGAATTTTTTGGCAAATTTGGACGAATTTGGTCAAACCTTGGTCAAACTTGGTCAAACCTTGGTCAAGCTGGTCAACGGGGACTTTTCGGGAATTTTTGGGACTTCAGGGGGTCTCTGGGAGCCGGCGATTTCTTTTGTTTTTCTTGAAAACTTATTTATAGTAATTTTTTATGATGTAGCATGTTTCCAAAACTTTCGGTCCAAATATGGGAGTATTTGGCATGAACTTGTGAGGCAACGCATGTCGCAAGCGAGTGCCAAAGCTTTGAAGAGACAGGTCTTTTTAAAGGCTATAGATTTAGGATAAAAGCGTTGTTGAGGATGCAATGATGAAAACATGATGGTGTGGTTAGTGTTGGTCATGCTCTGAGTGAGCTGCCTACGTATCCCAAGGGGATCAGACCAGGACGTAGTTCAGGAGAACAAGGGGCAAAACAACATGCAAATGCATCATTAGAATCGACGAATGCTATGCTATGACATGCATGGACGTGATATGAGTTGCGTCCTGGGTCCTATCATGTCTAGTGTTCTAATCCTGGTACGAGCAGGTGCTGTGAGTTGTGCCACTCCGAATGGGCTGATGTTGTGCTAGTGTTTACGACTGTGATGTGGTGGATGACTCGGATAAGGACATCAAAGACTCTGGGTCTCGGGACAAACTTCTTGAATTTTGGGAAATATGCTGGCAAGTGGATCAGATACAGGGCCTTCGAGGATAACAGCTAAGAGGTAAGAGGGCTCACAAAGATCAATAACCAAGGGAATTTATGATAACCGAAGTGAGGATGCTCACAACAAATGAGAAAGCTCATGGTGACCGATTCGGTGAGAAAGTTTATGGTAAGTGAGGAGGCTCACTGATAGGTGAGATAAAGAGAGTGAGGAAGCTCTCGATAAGTGAGGAAACTCATGATAACCGACAAGTGAGGAAGCTTACGGTAGTTGACAAGTGAGGAAGCTCACGGCGATATGATAGATGAGGAAGCTTATCAACGGACGTAGGGCCTTAAAAGTTGGTTCTAGTATTCCATTTATTTTTTGCTGGGGATATTGGGGGATTCCTTCTGAGAACCTCTGATCGAGAACCAGTATCCATCTCTGAATCTCTCAGGTTGATCAAATTCTGCTATATTTAATCCATAAGAGCTGGTTAGAGCCTTCGGGAGCCGATTTCTATCTTTATCTATCCGCTGGGGGTGGTTTTGGACACTCTAAGAATCTTTCTTGACTGTCAACCGAGAACCAGGATCCATCTCTGAATCTCTCACGGTTGATCAAATTTCTTTGATCGAGAACCAGGATCCATCACCAAATCTTTCACGGTTGATCAAGTCTTGCAATGCTCAATCCAAGAGAGCCGGCTAGGGCCTTCGGGAGCTGATATGCATTTGATTTTATCCTCGGGGGATAGTGTTGGATTCTTTGAGAACCTCTCTTTGACTGCTTCTCGACTAGGGACCAGGACCCATCTCTGAATCTCTCACGGTTGATCGAACCTTCCAAGGCTCAATTCAAAAGAGCCGGTTAGGGCCTTCGGGAGCTGATTTCTTTCTGTAACTATCCTCTAGGGATACTAGGGGACTTTTCTAACTATCTTTCTTGATTGTCGATCGAAAACCAGGACTCAGATCTGAATCTCTCACAGTTGATCAACTTTTACGTGGGTTATTCTGAAAAAACCTGTTCGGGCCTCTTGGAGCTATTTTTTTCTACAACTGTCCTCTGGGGATAAGTTGGATCTACTGGGGATAAAACCTTGTAAACCTTCACTAAAATGGGCCACTAGGGCTGATCGGGGACAAAAATGGGCTAAAAAGGGCCAAAAAGGCCAAAATGAAGCAAAACAGAGCAAAATAAAGTGAAGCGGGGCCTACAGGGAGCAATACCAGCACCACTGGGTGGCCAAATTTAGTGTTTGTATATCTTAAGTTTTTGAGCTCCAAATGCTCATTTTTGGCCATTTTGGGGTATGTTTGGAGCCAAAAGCCGTCAAAACGCAACTTCTGCACGCTCAGGTGAGTAATCTTTCCCCATGATTGGAATTTTGATTGGTGTTTTAGTTTATATTGATTTTTAAGAAGAAAGCGAGGTTTTCACTTCCATTTTGTTTGTAGATCCATGGCTTCCAACTTGAGAGGGCTCTCCAAGAAGGCTAAGGAACGGTTAAGGGCTGAGAGTCAACCACCGAAGTTGATTTTATGTCTCCCTCAACATCACCTTTTTGCCACGGCTCTAGCAAGCTAGGTATATGGAACTTTCGGTAGTCTAGGGCTATTTATGTGCATTGTGCTAGTTTAGTGATCTGTGGTGTGCGCCCAGAGGTCGTTGGAAAATTCGTTTGGTGCTCATTTGTTGATTTTGTGAAGTTGGACTTCGGGTCATGAATAGTGATTTTGTGCTTGTTTTTGTTATTTTTGATGTGTGTAGGTGTCGGAGGTGGTCTTAAAGGGCTACGGTAGTCATGCCCACGCTTTTCTGTGGTATACCTAACTTTCGCCTGTTGTCAAGAAAATGGTAGATGATGCCAGGTTTGGGGGCTTTGTCCGCCTAGTTTCAAAGAGTACAAATGATTTGACCCACTTCTATGCTCTTGCAGAGAGATGGTGGGACACAACGAATACTTTCCATCTGCCGTTTGGTGAAATGACGATGACGCCCTTTGACTTTTCCATGATCACTGACTTAAGAGTTTACTGGAAGCGCCTGATCTTGGATTATGTTTATGAGATTGATCCTGAAGTTGTTGAGATGCTGATTGGGGCTGTTCTTCCAAATTTGGAGGGGCCTTGGTTCCCTTACGATTGGCTTTATCGGGCTTATAGCAGGGAGGGCACATTCTGACTGACCAGCAGCTGCTACGGGTCTTTCTCCTGTATGTTCTCGGCTATTTGATTTTTGTGACACGGAATGACTGGGTGAGCTTGCGGCTCCTCACTTGCTTGGAGACCATTGACGAGATTCCTTCTTACGACTGGGGTGGTGCTGCCCTAGCCCATCTTTATAAGCACGTGGGTGAGGTTTCTCGTGGCGACATTAAATCCACTGGAAGGCTCTGGTGGGCTTGGGAGGTATGTTCTGTGACTTTTTCTTTTCCTTTTGGTCTTTTCTTGTTTCTGTTTTCTGACTTTTACCTTTCTGTGCAGCTCTGGAGCTTCGAGTACCTGAAAATGTTGGCTCCTACCCCCGCTGATGAGTCAGGTGAAGATGAGGATGGCATGGCTCTTGTGCCTCTGTGCCCTCGGGGCTTAAGATGGAGAAGGGATATTGTTGGGGTTAAGAGCGGGGCCCACCAGATCGTCCTCCTAAGAAATTTCTTATCCGAGCTGACGGTTACTAGCGTTGATTGGACACCTTGGGAGCATGTTTTCTATGCTACCCCAGAGGAGATACAGGCAGTGAGGCCTCTTGCTTCTTGCCGACTTCTGATGGAGAGTACAGAGCATAGGCAGTGGTATCTTGGTGAGCGGGTGTCTCGGCAGGTGGTTGGTGGTCTAAGGTATCGCGTTCCTCATGCCCTTTTTGTGATGGATGCTGATGGCCTCTCTGGTGCTGCTTTGCTGGCAGCTTTGGCCGGTACTGATGCTTGGGATCACTTTCGCTCTAAGATAGGATATGAGACCTACCGTGGCTGCTTTCTGATGTCGAAATTTCCACTCCTTGATGTGAGTTTCTTTTACGTTTTTGTCTCTGTTCGTCACTTATGTTTTTAGACATATCTTTTCCTAAATTGTCATGTGCCCACAGCTTCGCGAGATGTATAGGAGACATGCTCCCCCAGCTTCTGATCCTATCCCTCATTGGGATTGGACTGTCAATGTTTTGGTTGCTGATGGATCTCCGCAGCTCATGGAGGTGTCGCGAGTCATGTGCGGTTATCCCACCCAGCCAACAGGAGTCCTCAACGTCCCTTGGAGTATGCTGAGGAGGGTCACGCCTTGGCAGCTAGCTTATGATCTTTGGTCCTCATGCGGGACCATCGGGTATGTCTTTAATTTTGCGCTCCTTAAGGTTACGAGGTTCTAACCCTATATTTTACCCTTGGCAGATGGACGGTATGCGGCAGTTTGCCACCAGTCAAATGGCATCCTTGGTAAGTTTCTAACTCGACTCTATTTTTTATGCTTTTGTTGTTTCTTGATTGATTACTTTTATTTTGTGTGTACAGTGTTGAGGAGGTGGTGCTAGCTCATCGAGAACCAGACCAAGGTGCAGGGGTGGTGGGAGGAGGCCATCGCCGACGTACACTCCGGGTGCTCCGACAGAGGATGAAGAATAGGAGGGCTGAGACCTCCTGAGCGGGGATTTTTGTTTTATCTCGATTTTATGTCTTCGATTGGGTTATACTACTGAATGATGTACAATGTATAGGATGATGTATAGGATGATGTGTAACCTTTGACATAGTATTATGATGTTTTGCCTTTTTAGGCGGGATATCTTCCAATTTAAAGGCGCAGTTGTGTGCTTGTTTTAGTTGGTGATTATGTGGCGATATATATGTGCTCTGTGATTTTGTGATTGTTGATGTTACTACGATGAGCAGCCTTATGATAGTGAATGTGTTTGCCTTACAGGTTGGATAGTTCGTGAAACGAGGAGGAGCTGTCAAAATTTTGAATTTTGCAAGACCCACGACAGAAACATGGCATTGTAGGATCCTGCTCAACTCACGGTTTGGCTAAACATTACAGATGGTGTGTAACGGATCAACCTTTTCAGTTATGGCTTGACCGAGCTGTTCTCCCTTAGCCAGATGGCTTTGAATGCTGAATTCATGCGTGTTGCCATTGCCCATTGGGACCCGGTAAATCATGTCTTTAATTTCAACGGCCTAGAGATGTGCCCCCTATTCGAGGAGTTCTGTGCTATCCTTGGCTTTGATCCTGACTCAGACCTGATTCTTCCTTTTGCTGATACCCTCAGTCGTACACGAGGCTTAGCTGAATACTTGAACGATTATGCTGTTACCTCCCGCTGACTAATTCATGGTGAGGTTCTTGACATTGCTTCCATCATTGCCCGATATGCTAGTCCTGAGAATCGTAGCATATATGATGCTACCCGCGGGGCATCTCTGATATTATGCATGACTTCGCACTTCCTATTTTTGAGTACTTCTAGTGACTTGGTACGTTTGTGCCTTGGGCTAAAATTGAGTAAAAACCCCATGGCCATGGTTCTGGCTAAAACCGTAGATGGTTTGGATGACGCTTTCAACCAAGGAACTTTTCTTCTTTCTGGGGCACCTTTAGTGTTGCAGGCTTGGCTCTATGAGCGCCTTCAGTTATGGACAGGTAGTGTGCTGCCAATTTACTTCTGCAGGGTCATGCTTCATTCTCATTACACTTCTGCTGATTGGGCTAGCAAGATGGGTGCTTTATCTGAGGCTGACATTTGCTTGATTGTGGGCGTTGGGGCCTCCATGCTGTGACCACCAGCCTCGGGGATTACCAGAGAGTATGGTTGATGGTTCTGAGAGAGACTTCTTTTTATCATCCTCGTCGATTGGCCAGATAGTACAGGCGAGTTCAGGAGGTCCCCTGGGGGTTTACTGAGAGGGTATTTGCCTCTTGAGTCAGAGTTATCACTATTGCTGCTTTCATCAGTGGATGGGCCTGTCGAGTAAAAGCCTATTTCTAAAGCCCTTTGAAGAAATAGAAGAAACAAAATAAAACTAGACTCAACTGATTCTTCTTCTTCCTCCAAGTGTCTTTGATATTTGTGATTGCTTTCTAAAAGAACTTTTATGTTTTCAATTATTCCTTCTTATCTAATATTCGAAGTTTGTTTATTGGTGAACCTTGGTTACTTTTGAGAACCTTTTTTGATTCATTTAACTTTCTGAAAACATTTATGATTTTGATCAGATGTTTGCTTTTAGTACTTGCTTGGGCACGATGGGTGACTATAGGCGAACGAGGTGGGTAGCCAAAGTTTGCCCCTAGTTTGGGATATGGGTGGTTGTGAGGCAAACGAGGTAGGTGACAAAAGTTTGCCCCTAGTTTAGAGAAGGTTCAAGCACACGAGGTGGGTGGCCAAAGTTTGCCCCTAGTGTGAAGGGTGATTTCTTGGTTATGGTAAGGACCACGACTTTATTTCTCTCATATGCTCATAACTTTTGCCTAGGCACCAGTTAGGTGACCTAGCGAGCTCTTTTCTCTCTTTTGTTATTGCTCACTTTGGATTTAGCTCTAATTTTTTCCTAGGCGTCCTTTTGGATTTTCGACCTAGCGAGCCATCCTTCTTTTCTCTTATGAAAGTCTGCCTATGTACCATTGAGTAGGGATCAGATCCAACGTAGTTTGGGCCAAGGTAAGAAAGGAGTGGGTTGATATTATTGTCAACCAAACCAAGTGGTTGCCTACGTATCCCCGAGTGGGAATTAGGTCGAGCGTAGTTCAGGCCAAGGTTTGAGAGGAATTGGGCTATTTTGTGGGTAGAGCGACTAAACCAATGCGGTTGCCTACGTATCCCCGAGTGGGAATCAGGTCGAGTGCAGTTTAGGGCGAGGTTTAAAAGGAATTTGGTAAAAAAAGGTCAAGCATAGTACTTTTTGAGGCGATCCATGTTGATTGTTTCTTTGAATTCAACACCGTCGAGGTCCATGAGATAGGTCGCTCCTCTAGAGATGATAGTTTTGGCGATGTAAGGGCCAACCCATTTAGGTTTGAACTTCCCACGCGCATCAAAGATCGGAGCTCTTAGTTCCTTCAGGACAAGGTCACCCTTGACAACTTTCCTCGGACGAACTTTCTTATTAAAAGCAAGGGCTATCCTCTTTTGATAAATTCGGAAGTGATCGACTGCCGCTAGGCACTTTTCATCTATAAGAGCCAATTCTTCGTACCTTTCCCTTAACCAGTCGGATTCTAAAATTTCACATTCTGCCATTACACACAGGGATGGTAGTTTTATCTCGACTGGAAGTACTGCTTCCATGCCATATACCAGTGAATAAGGAGTCGCTCCTGTAGACGTCCTTATCAATGTTCTATATACCCAAAGCACAAATGGTAGTTTCTCGTGCCAGTCTTTGTAAGTATCGGCCAATTTTTGCAGTATGGCCTTGACATTCTTGTTTGTAGCTTCAACTGCCCCATTGGTTTGTGGCCTGTATGGCGACGACTTATGGTAAGTGATTTTGTATTCCTCAAACAGATCCCTGACCTCTTCTTTGAAATGACTTTCATTGTCCAAAATAACCTCCTGGGGACTCCATAGCGGTAGATGAGATTTTTCTTGATGAACTTGGCCACTTCCTTGGCTCCCAACTTGGTGTAGGATGCAGCTTCTACCCACTTTGTGAAGTAGTTGATGGCTACTAAAATGTATCGATTCCCGTTTGAGGCCTTTGGAAGAATTTTACCAATGATAGCAATTCCCCAAGTTGAGAATGGCCATGGGGATGTCATACTATAGAGCAGAGATGGCGATACATGCATGATGTTTGCATGGATCTGGTACTTGTGGCACCTTCTCACATATTCGCAATAATCTTTTTCTAATGTCGTCCAGTAGTACTTTTGCCTTACAATCTTCTTAGCCAGCATGTGACCATTCATGTGTGGACCGCATACCCCTTCGTGTATTTCTTCCATCATCCTTCTAGCGTTCTTCCCGAAGAAGCAAGTCAGGTTGTGACCATTGTAGCCCTTTTTCAACAATTTTCCCCCACAAATGATGAACTGTGTTGCGAACCTTCGAATTTGTCGTTTATCTTTCTCAATAGACTCTTGGAGGTATGTTCCCTTTTCTATAAGGTTCCAGACATCGTGATACTATGGTGTTTCATTCTCTTCTTCTTCGATTACAGCGATCATACTAAACGACGATTTGTATCTTTGCTCGATTACCAGAGGCATCATTTTGACTCCTACAGGGATTTTGATCATGGAGGCTAGACTGGCCAATGAATCTGCTAACTGGTTCTCTTCCTTAGGCAGGTAGAAGAATGTTATGCTCTTAAATTATTTCTTGAGTCCATCGAGTTGGTCATGATAGGGCTTCAACCTTTCCTCTTTCACTTTCAATTCTCCTCTAGCTTGCAATACAATGAGGTTTAAATCTCCGAAGACGTCCAATTTGTGAACTTTTAATTCTATGGATGCTTCCATCCCTAAAATGCAATGCCTCATATTCAGCAGTATTATTGGTGGAGTTATAATTTAGCTTGACTGCCAGTGGGTATGGTCCCCATTTGGTGATATCAGAATCATTCCTACTCTATATCCTTTCATGTTGGCTTCCCCATCAAAGTACAACTTCCACTGCTCTTCTTTGATTTCCATGATATTCTCATCCGGGAACAGGAAATCTCCATTTTCTTCGGAATCAGCAGCGTGTTCTGCAAGATGCTCAGCTATAGTTCTCCCTTTTACCAATTTGCTTGTTACATACTTGATATCGAATTTATATAGTAGGAGTAGCCAACGGGATATACGACCGATCAGGGCAGATTTTTCGAGGAGGTATTTTAGAGGATCCATGCGGGATGTGAGCATTATTGGAAAGGCTATCATGTACGTAGTTCCTTAATCGGCGGGTGCACCAAACTAAGGCCCAACACGTATTTTCGAGGGTAGAGTAATGAGCTCATACCCAATCATCCTCTTGCTAAGGTAATATATGGCTCTTTCGAAGTGGCTTTCTTCTCTATCCTGGGCTAGCATGCAACCCATTGCATTTTTGGAGACGGATAGGTAAAAAAACAAGGGTTTGTGAGGAGTGGGGGTGAAAGGACAAGTGGATTTTGAAGGTAGGCTTTTATTTTGTCGAATGCGGCTTGGCATTGGTAATCCCATTGGAACTTTTCTCCTTTCCTCAGTAACCAGAACAAGGGATCACATGTAGTTGTGAGCTTTGAGATAAAGTGACTAATGAATTGGATCCTCCCAAGGAATCCTCTCACTTCTTTCTCATTCTGTGGCGGCGCCATTTCTAGAATTGCCTTGATTTTGGAGGGATCGACCTCTATCCCTCTTTGTGTAATGAGAAAATCTAGGAGTTTCCCCGAAGTCACACCGAAAGTGCATTTCTTTGGATTCAGCCTCATCTTGTACTTGTGCAATCTTTCAAAAAACTTCTCCAGTGCCACCAAGTGCCCTTCTCTATCCTTGGATTTCACGATCATGCCATCTATGTACACTTCTACTTCTTTGTGAATCATGTCATGCAACAGAGTGGTGGCAGCCCTTGGGTAGGTTGCTCCGGCATTCTTAAGTCCGAAAGGCATCACTCTGTAGTATTAGGTCCCCCAAGGTGTGGTGAATGTTGTCATTTCCCGATCTTCCTGCGCCATTAGAATCTGATTGTACCCAAAGAAACCATCCATGAACGACAGTAGCTCATGTCTCATAGTGTTATCTACCAAGACATCAATGTGGGGAAGCGAGAAGTCGTCCTTTGGACTGGCTTTGTTTAGATCACGGAAGTCAATGCACACGCAACTTTTCCATCCTTCTTAGGGACTGGCACAATGTTGTCAACCCATTCCGGATACCCTGTAACAATGATGAAACCTGCCTGGAACTGTTTTTCTACCTCTTCTTTGACCTTCAGTGCCCATTCCGGTCTCATGTGCCTTAGTTTTTGCTTGACAGGTTTAGAATTAGGGAAACGAGGAATACGATGCTGGACAATGTCGGGATCGACCCTAGGCATATCCTCGTAAGACCAAGCAAAAGCATATTTGAATTCTTTTAGTAAGAGAGTCAGTTTTTCTTTTTCTTCTTTATTAAGTGTTGAGCCAATTTGCACAATTTGTGGATTATCTCCTTCACCTAGGTTAATCGATAAAGTGTCTTCAATTATTTCATAAGCAGGTGGTTTTTCTGTAAGTTGCTTAAATTTGATTGGGAGATCATCGGAGGGATCTATGCATTCACAAGTATTAGACACAGAGGAGTAGGCAGAACCGTCTTTTATTTCATTCATAATAGGTGGAATGATTACATTAGACATTGGTGGGTTCACAGCAGCTGACTTTGGTGTAGACCCGATAATCGGAAGTACAGACTCTGGGGGAACAAGGGATAGGGAGACATAGACAGATGACTCTACAGCCTGGTTGCTCAGACCTTCCTCAGTCGTCATGATCTGATCATCTTAGCTCTTGGCCCTATTTCCTTCATTCTCTTCAGCGAACTCTTCCCAAATTTTCTCGATGGCTTCAGTTTCTAGGTACTTCAACCAGTCTTTCTCTGGGGTTTTCACAACTTTTTTGGGATAGAATGGATCTTGATAGGGGGGCCTTTCACAGTCAGTGAAGATCTCAAGCCCATGGTGCCTTTTTTCGGTGGTCTGGTGGATCCAAGGTTCAGGGAACCCAAAATAGAGGAAGTTATCCCCTTCTTTGATGAGTTGATCGTTTAAGGTCTTGTGGTATGGTGGGAGAGTCCTCACTCTCTTCTTCCATGGCTTTTGTAGATCGATGTCCTCTTTTATCGGCGAGTACCTGTGGATATCGCAGGTTTTCTTTCTACCCACAGCTTTTCAAAATCAATTTCTAAAAACGAATGAGTCGCCACTTAATTTTGAAAGGAAAATTAAGAAACCATTTTAAAAGCAAACTGATCTTTTAGAAACCAGAGATTAACTAGGTCCGGGGATTATGGAATAAGAGAGGAAGGAGCCCGTGGGGCTAAAACACCCTCTCTCATCCTATCTTGCGATAGGCCTCTACTCAACATCCTTCTAATCGAATTTATTAATCTAAACGTGCCCTCAACTAATACATATATACATATACATTACAAAAGCATGTCCAAAGGGTGTAAAATCGCAATTGACAAAATATCATTCAAAAGGCCACATAATCCAGGTAGCAAGCGATATGATATGCAATAGAGAACAAGTGAACTCACCCGGGATCCAGCAGCGATATTAAACGTTCAATGCATGCAAATAAAAGAAAGCCCTAAAAAGAGTCTCTAATCACATATACACATAAGGCAAAAACCTAATTCTAAGGTGTCGCGCATTAAGTCGAAAAATCAAATAAAATCAAAGAATTTAATAAACTAGAGAAAAGATGTGAGATTGTACCTCAAATGCGCTACAAAACAACGAGTTAGTCCACATGATATACAAAATGTAAAATTGGATAATAATCCTAGACTTCTAGCTTAAATCTATCAAATATGATTAAATCTAGAGCAACTAAATTCTAATCACAAATGTCAAATCACATGGATGAATATATGCATGCACAAGAATAAGTTATGACATACTCTTAGACTTTGATTTCAAATTCAAATAATCATTACTGAAACAAGGTTTGAACCTCAACTCATGAAAGTATCATCTAAGCCATTATTCATAAGATTGATTAAAACTATTGCAGAATTTTGGAAATTGCTGAGAACAGATTGGGTCTTGAAAAATGAAAAAACCATGTTTCCAACGGTTGGATCTTAATTATTTTTGGATATGATATGCCTCTGTGAGTCTAGTTTACAACCCAAAAAGAAAATCAAAGTTTCAACGGTTGGATCTCTGGGAATTGGACAAAAACCAGGCATCACTCAGCATTCTACAACCTTCCGTCCAGAATTCTTACATGATTTTTTAAAAATAGTAAAAAGATCAGAAATGCTTTATTCTTTTTAGGGTGACTTCCTAACACATTAATCTACTTAGAAAAAATTATTTTGGGTCACAAACACTCTATTAAAATCCCGATTTATTTATTTCAAAAGAGTGTTGCTGTGCTGAAATTTTGGGCAGATTGTTGTTACTTCACAAAACTCATGACCAAACCATTTTAAACATGAAACCACCTTAAAACAAAAATTACAGTGGTAGAATATTGTGTTATTAACACTTTCCCGTTGGTTTCACTTGATTTCAATGGTTAGATTTCGAACTAAAAATCTTTGATCAAAAACAGTTTGTGAACTTGCTACTTTCATTTGTCAAATTCAACTTTGTTTGTTAACCCCAACTATTAAACCATGAAGTTGGACTTAAACTAAACCATTTTCTCCTACCATTTGGTGGTCAATGGAGACTAAAGACCTTCATATTTGTATGTTTCAATGAAGCATGAATACACTTCATGAAATCTCAAAATGAGGACTCTAAACCATGGAGATGGGCTTAGACTCAAAAAACATTTTCTCCTACCATTTGATGGTCATTGAAGATGAAGACATGACTAATGCTCATAAGTTTCAAAGAGAATATGGAAATGACTTCATGAAATACTAAGTTTAGAGGATCCAAGTCATAAGTATGGACTTGGATTCATCTATATGAAATAAAGTGATGATCAAATTTTGACTCTCATGTAAAGCATGAGCTTACATGGGATTCAAAGGATCATACTCAAGAGATCAAGAGAGATATTGAAGATCTCCAAGAATCTCAAGAGAGAAACATAAACAAAAGAAATAGAAGAAAGAATTAGAAACAAGGACTCCTAAGTTTACTTAATAAACAAAGAAAATAACAAAAGGTTTGAGGATTAGAGATTCAAAAGAAAGAAAGTAAATAAACAATCTATGGTTAGAGGATCACCTCCGAACTATCCTCACAAGTCTTCTTTTGAAGATCTTCCAAGCTCTTCTCTCTAGTTCTGTAAACTCTCTCTTTTCTTTCTCAAAAAATGTTGGTATAGTGGTGGTTATCTCTTATGTATTGTGTTCTTCTTCTCTCAAGGAAGATCTTCCTCTTTTATAGGCAAAACTACCAAGTATTTTCAGTAAATTCGGAGTAAAAGACAGGTGTAAATCCCTCATTTGGTGGCACAATACGTACTTTCTGAAGAAAAAAAAGCAGACTGTTGCACAGGGCGGCAGTCAAAAATCCCTTACGGCAATCAGTGGATGCCGCTCCGGCACTCCGTGACTACCGCGGCGGCATCCCATGATTGCCGCGCACCATCCCATGATTGCCGCGCGGCTCTCAGTAAGTGCCGCGCTAAATTATTGATTGTCGGGTTTTAGTCAGCCTTACTTTATCAGTTTTTTATTTTTATCCGCATACACATACGTATTGTACCACAAAATACGGACTTTAAAAGTAAACGGCAGTCATAAAATGTCGGCGCATTCAGTAAGTGCCGGCCGGCACCCACTGAATGCCGTTCGGCACTCACTGAGTGCCGGGTAATACTTCCGTGTGCCGTTTTTTGCTGAACTTCCTCTTTTAGGCCTTTTCTTTTCTCCTTTTTCTTCTAAAAAAACATTTTCGAAGATTTTCTCCAAAAATGGTGTTTTATACCCGAATTCTCCTAAATACCCGGTATTTTCCTCTTTCTGTGAAATTTTATCGTGTTTTGAGAACTTTCTGAAGAGCTTGGAATATTTCGAATCTTTCGGTCCTTATCATCATCGGACGTGGAGGTGACGCTCTCCTAAATTCGACGGTCGGTCAAAATTGGAGTGTCTACAGTACCCCAACCCAAATGTGCCTTTTTGTCCTTTGATCTGAGGGAACTCACGGATCCCTTATTGGCGTCGGCCTAATCCCATTCCAGGGAAGTAGTTCATTTTGCAGATGATATTAACCACCGCGAAGTGGACCTCTAGGAACATGTCGCCATCACTAATTACATGGATCTTTTCCATGAAGAATCATTCGATTTCTCCTTCTTCTAGTTCACGTATTTGGATTTCAAAGACAGGAGTGTAGCTTGGGAAGGCCTCATTTCCCCAACTGTTGCCAAGGATGATTTTCACCTCTTTCTCATGAATGTATTTGATCATTTGGTACACAGTGGATGACACAGCTTTGTTGACATGCAGCCAGGGCCTCCTAATCAACAAATTGAACGGGACAAGTATGCCCATAACTTGAAAGATTTCAGTGCTAACCAAAGATCCTACCCAGATTTAGAGAGAAACAGTCCCCATCATATTCCTTTTGGTGTTATCGTAGACCCTTATGAATTGCACAGATTGTGTGATGTCAAGGATGTTCACCCCCAAGCCTGTATCAACCAGACAGAATGGCACCTACTGCCCCTTGCATTAAACTATGATGTACAGAGCTTTGTTATGCGCAGATCCTTCCGATGGCAAATGCTCATTGGAGAAGGTGATGACTGGATCAGGGGTGAGTGTGCTTAAGAAGGCCGCCATATCTTCTGGTGCAGTATCAATAGGGATCTCAATCCTAGCCACGGCATTCAACACGGTTTGTTTATGCCTGTAAGATATTACCATGATGTCCCACATCGAGAGATGTGCCTGAGTCTTCTTTAACTCCTTAATCAACTCATTATCCTCTTTGACGACCTCATCCATTTTTACTTTCCCTTTGTCATTGACTGGCCCTTTCTCTATGGTTTTCGAGACATGTGGTGGTGGCTGATAATGACGGCCTAACCTAGTCAGATGATCAATCTTGACAGGAGTACGTCCTTCAACAGTACCGTCTTCTTTGAACCACTCATAATCTGTTCCCACAAATGGTTTTTCTGGCTCATCCCATACGGAGGCATCACTTTCTTTGTTAGGATCTTACCATTTGAGGTCTACTGCCCCTAGATTATGCTCTTCCAGGAAGAACAAATCTTTTTCATCATCTAGTTGTTGCTGCCATTCTTCATCTTCCCCTTCAATCAGATGGACTTCTGCAGAATCTGGGATGTCAATGCGGGCTAAGGGAAGTCCTATAGGGATTATGAGGGCAGAAGGATCGAAAGTAGCGGGGTCGGATTTAATGATGCTAATTTTTGGTGGTTTGGTAGGGTATTTTGGGTGACATGAGGCTGCTTGGGAGGGGGCTCAATGATATTCTGGTCAATAAGGTCTTGGATATCATGGTAGAGGCGCATGCAATCATCGGTATTATGGTCAGGGGCTTGGTAGTAGGTGCATCTTTTGGACATATCACAATTGGGTGGTAGCGGGGTGTATCGAGGCTGAAGGAGTTGGAGGTGGCCTTATTTTAAGAGGCGGTCCAAGGCCGAGGAAAGTGAGATTTCTAGCTTGGCGAAATTGTGAGGGGGCTTTTTCTGGAAAGGGCGATTGGAGGAGTTTGCTTGGTTGGAGGGTTGGTACGGTCTAGGAGGATATGCCATTGGTTGACTGCTGAGGGTATTGACATCCGGAGGGTTGCAAGAGTAGCTGGACCTTTTTGACTGACTTAGAGGCTCTTCCTTCTTAATCTTCCCTTCCTTGATAGCATCTTCAATTCGAGACCCGACTTCAAACAACTTTTCGAAGGTGGAGATGGATTGATAGAACAGTTTCTTATGATAGAGCGGCTGTAAATTTTGGATTAACATCGTCACCTGTTCCTTCTCAACCGGTCGGTGGGTCACATAGGCCACTTTATTTCTCCATCTGCTCGGAAACGCAGCCAAAAATTCATTGTTATTTTGCCAAGTAATTTCCAAGTCTCTGATTGTGACATCCAGCACTTGATTGTAAGAATAGTGATCGATGAATACCTGAATAATGTCTTCCCATGCCCAAGTTTTGGAAGCTTCCAAGGTAAGGAACCATGATAGTGCAGACTTTACAAAAGTTTGTGGGAACAATATTGCAATGTGCTCATAAGTGCAGCCCATTGACTGGAAGATGCTCACACACAGCTTCACATGACTTTTGGGATTTTCGGTTCCATTAAAACGGTCAATGGTGGGCATCTTGAAGTTTTCTGGCAGTTTTAGCTTAACAGGTTTGAAAAGCCCTTCCAAGTCTAGCATATAGTCATTAACCCCTTTGCTTTTCCTCAATACACTTTCTAGCTTGTCAACTTTGTCCATTCTCTCCTGGAGCTTCTTCTCATATGCAGGCAGTGGGACCCCTTGAAACCAATCTTCTCCCCCATTCGATGACGGGAGGTGGTACAAACCCTGGCAGTGGTGGTGGCATGAAACCTGGTGGTGGCGGGAACCCTGGTGGATACTGCGGCTGCTGTTGTTTCAGTTCTTCTATAAACTTCAGGACTTGGGCCAGGCTGTCGGACTACTGGCTTAAGATGGCTCCTAACTCAGTGACCTTGTTTTCCAACTCTTCTTGATTCATGCCAAAATAACTTGTCGGGCGGATTTTGACCAAACGATTGTCCGAATTTCTGAACCAGGATGAAGATCCTAGCTGCTGACTTTGAGAATCTATAGTGACCCTACAGATTTGAGAGGATCGTATCAGATTCTGGCAGTGATGACTTTAGACAGACAAATGACAGTGATGCTAACAGACGTGGACTGACTTGTGTACAGACTGACTGAAATAGTGCGTGTTGACCAACGGGAATAGTGCATGCAAATGAGACAAGCATGCAGATGTAAGCCCTAATCTATATGGTGCTCCTACTTCTAGCAGATAGTAGTTAAGCACATAGGGTCTTAGCTATATAGAGTGTGCTAACCTTTCCTTTTAGTATGATCACCAGGGAATAACAGGGGTTTCCAGGATATTTTGAGCAGTTTGGATAGAGTTTTTGGGAGAATCTGGTTATATCTTGGTTTTTCTAGGATAAAGTTTCTAGGGGAAACTGGTTATATCTGGGATATCTGGACAGAGTTTCTGGGAGAATTTGGTCGTATTTGGATAATTCTGGAAAATTTGGGCAGGGTTTATGGGAGAAATTAGGATACCTGGGAATTTTTGAGTGTTTTTGGAATTTCTAGGAAATCTGGGGCAGAATTTCTGGGAGAAACTGGTAAATTTGGGAATTTCTGGGAAATTTAGACAAAGTTTTTGGGAGATGCAGATGATGATGGTGATCATACTATCTAGCAAGTTTTCACACTCCTATGTCTTAAGACCAACAAACAAGGTTTGCAATGTATATCTTTGCAAGTATGGAGCAAACATCCTTGTTATGGTGCCCATGCAGGTCAACTCAATGTGATCACATATGAGTGATTACCTTGGAAATCATAAAAAAGAGGTTCTGTTCTATGCCACATAAGCATCTACACCGCGCAGATAATCCCACCAGGGCATGCAGCGGGTATATCACATTGTCCTATCTGAAAAGATAAATGAACAGTCCTATGCAAGGTTCTACAGGAATTTATATGCAAAGGCTGGGTTTAGTCAAAGAGGGTCCATTGACGAGAGTTCCAATATACCGTCAGAGAGACAGCACGGAAGTTTTTACTCTTTTTGATATACCTTGGAAGGTACAGTATCAACGGCGACTTGTGCCCTGGCACAGCAAGACCTGAACAATGTCTTATAGTTGGAAGGGGAAATGCAAGAGTGCAATACGATGAACCAGACACAATAAAAAAATGATTTTAAGGATGCTACTTATGAGTCAAACCTCCATATTTTTTTATTTTGAAAATAAATTATCACCAGCAGAGTCGCCAAATTGTGGACACACGGCCTCCGTGAGCCCACCCCACCCTCCCCCCCCCCTCCCCGCTTCTATTTTCGACGCGGTTTCGGAATTGATTTTCCTTTATTTTGAAATTGATTTAAAAATGGTCTGTTGAAAATAGATACAGAGTCGCCACTTGGTCTTTAAGGAACCAAGAAACCTAAATTTGACTCACCCAAACGGATAAAGGGGCATCGGCCTTTCATAACCAAAGAACTTGGCTTAAGGTTTTGGTACAAGAGAGGAAGGAACCTTTGTCACGAATAAAACACCGTCAACTCGCCCCGTCTCTCGACGGGCCTCAATTAGCATCCAAATAATCATCTTATACAATGTTTGGTTCGACAGTTAATACTATGATAGGTATATTACATCACATAAGAATCTTGGAAATGGAAGATCTAAAGATAAGATGTCATTCTGTAATAACCCTAAAATTTCTAAGTGTGTAAATAATTATTTTCAGTTAGTAATATTATATGAGTGTGCATATGTAAGACATGTGTTTAGAAAATTTTATGTGTTTGGTGGACATATAAATTAAATCATGAGTGAGCGCGTTTAGTTTGGAAGTTACATTTTATTAATTTTTATTTGTTAAAAAAAAAAGGTGAAGGTTTGATATGTATTTTTGTTATATAGTACTTACAGGCCCGCGAATGTGTTAAATAATGTAATTAACATTAAAACTTAGTACCGGGGTCATGGGTACCCATTGGACGACTCATTTTAACACTTTGTACTGCATTCTGGGCTCATATGAGTCTCTTTTGTGAGCCCATAAAAAGAAAAACGGGATTTATATATTTTTGTGTGTTTTATTGACATGTGTTGTGTGTGTAGTGTACATATATACTTATATTAAAAACCCTAGCTACCCAAAAGAAAGAACAGACGTGTGTGTGTATGTGTGTGTGTGTGTGTGTGAGAGAGAGAGAGAGAGAGAGAGAAGAAGAAGAAGAAGAAGAAGAAGAAGAAAAGAGAATGGTCTCGGGTTCGAGGGCACGTGGGGAATCGTGGAGAATTCGTGGTTGTCGATTTTTGATCAACGAGGTGAGTTGAATTTTGTGTATCCGAGTATATATATACACGTATGTATATATACATGTACACGGGTGTAAATTAAATTAGTATATGTTTAATTTAATTGTTAGGGTTAAATCTTTGTAATGGATGCACATTGTTATTGTTGAAGTAATCTAGATATTTTCTTTCCCCTTCGTGTGACTTTGTGATTATGACATTAGGGTAATTGAAAGGGTTAGGTAAATAGTTAGTTTGATAAAACCATATGTGAAATATTCATGGTGATTAAGAAATATATGTGAAATTCGTTTTTTTTTGTAATTTATACAGTTGCAGAAACTTGAGAAAATTATTAGAAAATCGTAGCTTTGAATTTGAACATTCTGTTCGCATTGGCCTGTAGGAAACGCAATTCTGCACATTTTTCGTCTAATGGAGTTTTTCCTGATTCTGCACCGTTTGGGCAGAAATTGAATATTTCAGTAGCACTTTTTAGTATATTAAAATGTACGAAATTGGAGAAATGTGATTCGTTGTGTTTTTTTTTATTCATTCGTATGACTTAACGAAAGTGACTTAGAGATACATGAATTCTCTTATAATGTTGAGCTATAAAAAAAAATTTGGGTGATAGTCATTAACGTTGAGTCCGATGAAAATATTGTGGAACGATTGTTATAATACTTTACGATATGAGAATTTGAAATTTTATTATGGGTTTCATGTAGGCTAATATTGAATGTTGGGTTTATGTTATTATACCAGAAATAACTGACCTTATTGTGTAGTCATTTGATAAACAGGAGTAAATTAGATACGTTGAATAGTATATTGGGGATCTTGTAATTTGATTGGAAGTTTTTTAGGGAAGATTGTTATGGGTGAATTGATAAAACCCTTTATTGTAAGAAATTGGAATGCATCTAAAAGTTAGAGATGTGATTGGATGATAAGACGGAACTATGTGATAAACGTGAAATTCACAATTATTGGGATAATACGAACGATAAGTGATAATCGCAACATAATTCCTTAGTGTTCACTGCTCCCTCTTGTGAGATATGTGTTTTTGGTAGCTCGCACTCTTTTGCCAGTGACTTCGTGATCAAGCTGGCTTAAGACTTGCTGAGTGTACTCTTTTGCCAGTGGCTTCGTGATCAAGTTGGCTTAAGACTTGTTGACTGTACTTTTGCCAGTGGCTTCGTGATCAAGCTGGCCTAAGCCTTATGCTCGGTTTATATTGTATAGACGTCTAGGCGTATTGACCAGCCGTCTGTTGTGTATACCTGGTTTGTTTGATACCCCAACCAAACTAGCACCGGAGTGGTGTTGGTAATATGTCCGGGCACACATGGAATATATGTGTGCGCTGTACCATGGAGGGTGGCCAAGCGGTGAACCTAGGGAACACAAAGATAAATTCAATGCTAATAAATAATGAGAATGGATTATTTCATAAGACTGATAAGCGTGAAATAATGAACACGACATTTAAGTTATAATGTGGACAACTTATGTATGGAATTATTCGCCTGGTTTGTGATCATTCGATTTACAGGATGGTGGGCCCACTAACTTTTATGCAGGGCTGGCTCACCATAGATATCCGAGGTAAGTATAAAACTCGTAGTAACTTTGGATTTGAGGCAAGAAACTACTTGCCATCACATAAATGGAAACTACTCTTTTATCCAAATATGTGTGTGGAACTACCTGTCTTGGCCCAATAGTGTTGTAATGTGGTTTGTAGTCTATGGGTTCAGGTAAGAGCCCTCATATTTTTATAATTTTGTTTAACTCATACCAGTCAAGTGACTGACCCGAGTGTGTTATGCATTCGGGTGCATTTCTGTTTGAAACGTAGTTGGATGACATGTGCAAGATATTGATTTTGATAATGTGACCGTTGTGCTTGGCTGTGGAGTCTTTGGGCATTGGAACGTTGTAGTTGCTCTTCGGATGTATAGACTTTATTTTTTTTTTCTGAACTTTGTAAGAAATTTTATTTAATGAATTTTGTATTCCTTTTGTAAATTAAAATGGTATTATATTTGTAATGGAATATTATTTCTTTTATAATGAAATGGAGGACTGGGAATATAAGTTTAATAATGCATAGTTTTTATATTAACACAGGATCACACGTCCTTATTTAATGAGTATAAAATTCTATTTTCAAGGAAATTATCTGTTAGCATGTGTGAGGGTGTCGCTCTCGTGATTTTTGGAAATTGAATATTAGTCTAGATACATGCTCTGGATTAAATATTTGATTGTCCAAAAATCGGGATGTGACACATTCATAAGATCTAAGCCAAGTATCAGACAATGCAAAGTGAGAGATCGCACAAAATAAACCTAGGAAAAAATCGTCTAATCATATATCAAGTAATCAAGTTTTCATAATCTAAAGGGGACATGAATTGTTCTTGAAGCAAATAAACAAAGAGATCAAAAAATGTGCTTAGCAAGCTAAAATGATGCATGTTAATCTTGGAGGAAAGAAGACCTCTCAATCCTCGGGACGGATGAGAAAGGAAGATTAGATCAAGGGAAGCAAGGACGTGTGATCGAATTCATTCCTTACAATCTTCTTAGATTAGGTGTCACAAAAATCCCAAATCTTGCATGGATGCAATGCATCGCCTTAGAATGTGCCGAGGTTGTAGTGTTTTTGTGCACATGAGTTTTCTAAAGTGACTTAGAAGTCTAGAAGATGAATGAATGCATGGGGGAAATCATCATTGATATGTACAAATATGGTATGGACCACTTTCTAGAATATGGACTAATTTGAAGTACATATAAGCATCAAATCAAAGGATGGAAATAAAAGTATACTTGCTGTGAATAGTGGACAGAAAAGTGACATGATCTTGTGAAAATTAAAAATTAGGGTTTGAAACATTTTCAATGCATCATTTTTTATGGAGATCATCCTTATTGTGTCTAGAACATAAATCAAAAAGCCAATTCTCAATAACTATTACTGATTGAGAGAAATCATATAAAAATAGAGGTTCCTCAGAAACATAGTCCGTACTGTCGACAGAAATGTCAAAAAATCTTAGAAAATGAAAACAAAATATCTAGAGCCCCATATTATACAGACAGTTCCCTAAGACACTGAAGTTAAAGGAAAAAATGAGTTCGGACCACTTGTTTTAGAAAAGGTTTCTGTAAAACAATTTGAAAGTCAACCAAGCTGCTGTGACAGTAAAGGCAGAATATCTGGAAGGAATGTTTGGGTCCAAATGGACCCCTTTCATGTGTTTTCGAGTCAAACCAAAAATCTTGTGTGTTCTATAATGAGTTAGGAAGGCTTTTCAAGTAGTCTCATGTTAATACTTTGAGTATTGAATCCTCGAGAAATCTTTGAATTCAGATTGTTCACTATTTTGAAGATTTTGGGAAGAACTAGGGTTTTATTCTTTAAAATCAAAATGACGGGTTTAAGAGGGGTTTTGAAATAGTTGTATTTTTTGCACTTAAATGGAGATTATGACCACTTGAAATATCAACATTGAACTCATATCAAGAACCTCCAAGATTGTTGGAGAGCATTATTTTTGGATTTTGGAGACAACTTCAAGAATACATAGGAATGTATTGAAATTGAAATCATCATCTATCAAATATGTTTTTGACGTCAAGAACTACTATCCATAAGGATTCACTCACCTCAAACTTTATGTCATCATCTAGATTATGATGGACTAGTAAGTAAATAAAAAAACCAAAAAGAAATGAGGTAAGGAGAGAAGAACATTTATATAAACAAGCATATAATAACAATCAATAGTTAATGATCAATGATGCATTGGACTTGTAGATTGGTGTTTCACTCGTATGTGGTGACATTGGACATGGAAGTAGCTTTCTCTCTCTTAAATGCTCACTAAAATGGTAGTTGAATGCATTAAATGTGAAGTTAATGGAAGTTATGAAGTTGAAAACAAAGTTTAGAACTCACTTTCAAGTTGAAAATCAAAGGAAGAAACTTCTTTTCTCTCTATTCTAACCTTATCACTACAACTTTCTCTCTGCAACTTCTCTAAGCTTTTGTGTTTGCACCCCCCAAATGAGAAGTCAAGGGGGGTTTATATAGGCTAATTTGGGATAGTTTTGGGATTAAAAGAGTGCTCCCATTGGTTCCAAATGTCTGTGAACAAGGAACTTCGTCATTTTAGTTTCTAATTAATCAAAATGGACCCCCAAAATAAATTGCAAAAAAAAGACTGTTCTGGAGAAGATTGCCCCGACGGCACTGGGCCTGTGCCACGGTGGCAGTTGGCCAGTGCCACAGCGGTACTGCTCCTCTGATGTCCAGATAATTCCATTTAGGCCCCAGAGGTTCCGGTATTCGCGAAAAGGCCCTATTTCGTCCGAAATTAACAGAAAATGTGTATGAACTCCAAACTGAGGTTGTGATATACCGTTAGAAAGGTAATAGAGTCTACTTTACATAAAAAAAAATAGTTCAGAGATAGGTCACTTTGAAAAGTTTTGCGGTATTCGCGATAAAGGCCGATTTGATCGCCTTTTTCACCTTCAGAAATTCATAATCAATTCTTTTTAAATCTAGGAATTAGGTACGATATACCATTGGAAAGCTATTAACCTCTAGTATCCATGAAAAATGTTTGAAAAATGATACGGTGCTGCGATTTTAATGTCAACTTTTGATCAAACTAGTCAAACATGGGATTCCGGGGAAGTTCTGGGAACCTCTGGGAGCTCCTAGGATCTGACGTTATCGTACGATTTCCTTTTAAAACTCGTTTTAGTACTTTTCACATGATCTAGAATGATCTCGAAACTTTTCAACGAATTTGGACGATTTTGGTCAAATCTTTGTCAAACTGATCAACGGGGACTTTTCGAGAATTTTCGGGACTTCCGGGGGTCACTAGGAGCCGACGATTTCTTCTAGTTTTGCTTGAAAACTTAATTTTAGTACTTTTTTATGATGTAGCAAGTTTCCAGAACATTCGGTCCAAATCTCAGAGGGTTTGGGCTTTCAGGGGCATTTCGGTCATTTATACCACTTTCTAAGCATGTTGAGAGATAGAACTAACTCTCGGGAATCCTTTTGAGTCTTTTCGATCATTGTGAACCACTAAGCTATGGGTCTCCTCAATCTGATAGCCGAAAAAATGGGGTGTCTACACATACGTGAGCTGAAACGTGGCCAAGCGACGCTTCTCCTGTTCACTACAATTGACAGCCTCAAAGATTAACTCCATTTCTCTGAGCCATAGTTCTGCTTTTCAAGGTTTCATCAAACCACCAAACCTCTCAGGTCGCAATTCTAAAAAACATAACAGTAACTTATCTCCTATCTGAGCTCCACTTGGATTAATGCAATGATTATGGGTATTTCCCAGATGTTCCATACATCCGATGAAAGCATTGAATACTCCCGTTGGATCCATTTCTGTAGGAATGGACACTCCCTGTCTATGACGATCTCTAACAGCTCCAACCATAGTGCTTCGTATACAGTGTACCTATATAAAGATCCATCATTAAGATGTTGATCTTGCCCCAAACAATATCGTATATAACAATAATAAAAGTAATAAATAGGCTAAAATCTTAGGTATACATATTAAAATTGTCTCGTATATATATCCATAGTCAAGACATTTATTTACAAGATGCCACTACTATACAAGGATTACGCATAAGCTAACTACCATGTACAACTATCCCCAAAACACCCAAAAGCTAAAAGTGGGCGACATGCCCTCTAAACAAACTAAACTCTAAACCTTGCAGAATCCTCCTTAGAATTCATCCACGTGTGACCCACAAAATGAAGCCTCATCCTCTGGGGCAATCAGATCTCCATTAGCTTCATCCTCATCCAATGGCTTGTCCTCATATAGGGGCTCATCAAGATCCTCTCTCATAAGCCTATTCTCCTTGACATCATCCTCTACTACCTGTGCTGTGACGACCAACTCTGCTGCCTACCATGGCCTTTGCCAACTCTACCTCTCCAATCACAAAACTATCAAGTTGTGTTGCCATCGTTGCTGCCTACTGTGCTGCGATATATGCTATGTCAGTTGCACCTCTCAGTGATATCTGAGGGATGACAACATCATTTGTAAAGTCCTCCTCAACCATTAAATTGTCCTCCCCTACTGGTATATCTATCTTCATAAGGTCCTACTCCTCATCATCCTCATCCTCTAGCTCGGCATTAGCTGATAAATCCTCACTAAGTATGATATCCTCACCTCCAGCTCCTCGTCAACTAGCAAATCCTCATCTGGTATGATAGCTGTTAGGTTTATGACCTCAAATCATTACTTTATGTATGAGACATTAGCATTTTAATATATGGATATCAGCTTTACATTTCATTGTGTATGTTTCTTTCATGAGATGATTGTTAATCCTTAAGTATCATAGTAAGTAATTCGTGTGTGTATGAGATACATACAAGTGAGATACGAATTACTATTCTTTGATACTTATAACTTGTCACAGTGGATGATGAGACTAGATATCTCATTAGGTATACACTGTAGCATGATTAACTACCATTGAATGGAGAGATGAATCTCAATCCCTACAGTGTGACTCTTAGTTAATATGTTAGTACTTATAGTGCATTGACAGACCTGAGCTTTGACACTTAAGACTGTCAATAGTAAATAGGTACTCATAACTTGTATAAGGTTCGTATTCTCAATCTTGAGATGATTGTGAACACAGACTGTGGATAAGGCTACTTTGACTTACCAACTAGTGAGGTCTTAAAGATCAACACCTAGGTATCTTGGGTCTGTCATGTTCATACGGTTTTGAACATATATTGTCAAGATAGAATCTACCCTCTGATAAAGAGTAAGCATTCCCTTGAGAATGTCACCAAGTTGATTACTGAGAACTACAATCTTATTGATAAGTAGTTATCAATATGTTTGGTGATCACGAGGGGTGAATGGGACTCAAGGAATATAAGAAGTAATCATAATTCAGGTTGATAGTAATAGTTTATTTGACTACCTGAATATGATTATGCATGCTAATGATAGAGGGACATTAGTACATCATACAAGTCTAGACATCGGTTCAGATATGTTCTTTTATGTTGGAGTTTAGTTATCATTTCATAGTGGAGTATGCATTACCTGATCAGTTGGTTAATTTGCTAATCAAAGAGTTTGGTCATGGAAATTAACAACTAATCTAAGCCAATAATAAAGAGCTTAGGAGGTCCCATTCTTAGCTCCACTAGGATTCTTGGAGAGGTACAAGAGGACCTTGTCAAGAAAGGTTCGATCGATCGAAAGAGTTTTAATCCATTGAAGTCTAGACAGGTTCGATCGATCAAAAAGCTGCAATCGATTGAAGGTTCGATCGATCGAAGCCACTGCGTACAGAATATGTCAATCATTAATTTTCTATACCAGAACTGTAGAAACTATTTAGGATTATCCAAGCCTTCTCTATCCTCTCTATTAGGGTTCCCACCAGCCCTAGTCTTCCCGGAAAGCTTCCATAGGAGTCATAATAGTGAAGACAGCCCAGAGGACACTGTTGGAAGTTGAAGAATTCATAATTGGATTCAAGACACAAAGGTATAACTCTTGTCCCCTCTGGATAGCACTAGATGCATGGCAGTTTTGATTAATCAAAAGGTTTTAATCGATTGAAACTATGCAGGTTCAATCGATTGATTTGAAAGTTTTTCAATCGATCGAACCAATGCAGGGTTCAAGCGATCGAACTTGTTCAATTGATCGAACTAGTCTTTCTGTCCAGGTGTCTTTCATAGTTTAAAAGTTTTGAAAAATGATTTATTTTAATTTTTTTCGTAAATTTTTTTAATCATTCCGTGAAACTGAAATTTCAATCGATTGAGCTATGTTCAATCGATCGAAGGTTTGATCGATCGAACCTTTTCATTGATCGATCGGATGTGGCAGAGAACCAGTGATGATTATTTTCTGTTTTAATTTTTCCATAAAGAGTTTATGGAATATGCGAATCAATGAGGGGATCCAATAAACATATTTTGTTATATATGCGTGGTTGTTTGTGTAACTAACTTTTTGCAGCAAAAATTAGTCCACTATCTCCCATGGCATCGTTCGTCAACAAATTTGATTTTGTATTCAGTTTGTGATTGGTGTAATTTTAATTTTGGTTTGGTTTTAAGATATGTGTAAAGGACGCTTGACTTCAATCCTATGAAAAGGAAAGTCGCATTGGTTTTCCTAGCCTTTTTATTTTTGAATTGTTATTTTCTATTTTTAGATAAATTGTAAGCTTCGAAAGAAGCATAGGACCAATGTAATAGAATTAGAAAGTCCATGAAGACAAAAGAGTAGACCGAAGTCCATGAAGATAGAGCCAGAGGTGATCAAACCAAGAAGGAGGTTCTATGCAGACAGAGGTATGGGAGATAGAGTTATCGATTGGATGCTTTTATTTAAATATTAATTTTTTTGTTTTTATATGCTTGTTTGTGATTGGAATATTATATATATTGTTACTACATGCATTATAAAAACAAGCAGTCTCAATAAAACTCAAAAATCATTTTAACACATTAGTAAACATTGGATGTTTATGGGTAATGTGTAGAAACAATTTTTTCTAGAAGTAAAATCCTTATTTATTAAAACTAGTGGGAGAGGGACTTATTTTTATAACTCCCACGATCTTCCAATACCAGTCCACTATAAGATGAGTAGTGCATTCTGTGTCACCATGCCAGGGGTGATCATTCCATATGGAGGATACACTACTCATTGGTTACTAAATGTGAACTTCCTATGAACAAGATCAATCAGACGTATTAGAGGGTGACCACCACACGGAGGCACTATTTGAGGCAATTATGATTGGATCCTAGTTAATGGTATACACTAGCTAAGCTGTGGATAAGGGATCCTACATGGGACATTATTTAGAAACTTAGAGATCAAAAGATAAGTCATGATTAATCGAAAGATCGAACATTGACCGCCACACGGACGCTTTGCTTTTTTCATTTTGATATTCCGACAACTTTTTTTTAAAATAAGAGTTTTAAGGATTCTTTTATTCTAAACTGTCAAATTCTAATAGCTTTGTTTATTTTGTTTTTCTTATTTTTTCAGTAAATCATCATGTCTGGATCTGTATTTAGTCCTCTTGCTACCATACTTACACAAAATAAGTTAACAGGAAACAACTATACATAATGGAAACGTAATCTAGACATCGTTTTAACTACGGAGGATTACATATATGTCCTTGACACTCCATGCCCTAAAGAACCCACGGTAAATGCTTTGGCAGTTGCCAGACGCAAGTTCGACGAGTGGAAGAAGTTGAATGGTATGACTTGTTGCTACATATTGGCCTTTGTGGCTAATGTGTTACAACACCAATACCAGTCAAATGATTCCGCCAGTGCCATTATCAAATCCCTGAAAGAAATGTTTGAGGAGCATGGCAGACCTACTAGACAGGTTGCTATGCAGAAGATAATGACTGCCAGGATATCGAAAGGGACTCCAGTCAAAGAACATGTTTTAAAAATGATTAATTATTTAAACGAACTAGAGACCTTGGCTGTGAACATCGACGCACATAACCAAGTTGGTATGATCCTCAATTTTCTATTGCCATCATTTGCTCAATTTAAACTAAATTATAATATGAATCAAATGAATTTCTCAATGAACAAATTAATGAGCTCTTTACTAGCAACGAATGGGGTGATCAAGCTTGGGGATAATGTTTTGAACATTGATAAAAGTTATTCCTTTTTTCGATCTATGTCAAAAGGTAAGAAATGGAAGAAGAAGGCCGGTACTGGTGGTCCAAGTGTTGGATCTATCCCGAAGATTTCAAAATCCAAGGGAAAAGGCAAGAGCAAGGGAAAGGTGGGTGGCCAAGGCAAAAGTGTTGGACTGGTGAACCATGTCTTCAATTTCAACGGCCTGGAGATATGTCCCCTGTTTGAGGAGTTCTGTGCTATCCTTGGCTTTGATTCTGACTCTGACCTGATTCTCCCTTCTGTTGATACCCCCAGTCCCATGCGAGGGTTGGCTGAATACCTGAATTGTTCCACTACAATTTCCTGTCCGCTAATTCATGGTGAGGTTCTTGACATTGCTTCCATCATCGCCCGATATGCTAGTCCTGGGAATCCTAGCATATATGATGCTACCTGGGGGGCCACTCGGATATTGTGCATGACTTCCCATTTTCTGTTCTTGATTGCTTCTATCGACTTGGTGCATGTGTGCCTTGGGCTGAAATTTAGCAGGAATCCCATGGCTATGGTTCTGGCTAAAACCCTGAATAGTTTGCATCGTGCTTTCAATCAAGGAACACATCTTTTTTCTGGGGCGCCTTTGGTGTTATAGGCTTGGCTCTATGACCGCCTTCAGTTATGGACAGGTAATATGTTGCTAGTTTACTTCTGCAAGGCTATGCTTCATCCTCATTATACTTTTGTCGATTGGGATGGCATGATGGGTGCTTTATCTGAGGTCGACATTTGCTGGATCGTGAGGCATTGGGGCTTTCATGCTGCGACCACTCTCGGGGATTACCAGAAAGTGTGGTTGATGGGTCTGAGAGAGACCTCTTTCTATCATCCTCGCCGATTGGCCAGACAGTACGGGCGAGTTCAAGAGGTCCCCCGGGGGTTTACTGAGAGGGTCTTTGCTTCTAGAGTCAGAGCCACTACTATTGCTGCTTTCATCAGGGGCTGGGCCAGTCGAGCAAGAGCCTATTTCTAGAGTCCTTTGAAGAAAATATAGGACACAAAATAAAACTAGACTTGACTGATTCTGCTTCTTTCCTCCAAGTCTCTTTGATATATGGGATTGCTTTCTGAAAGAATTTTTTGTGTTTTCATTTATCCCTGCTTATGTAATATTCAAACTTTGTTTATCGGCGAACCTTGGTTACTTGGAGAACTTTAATTTATGCATTTAGCTTTCTGAAAATATTTGTAGTATGATTTTGATCAGATGTTTGCTTTTGGTACTTGTTTGGGCACGCTAGGATGATTAGAGGCAAACGAGGCGGGCGGCCAAAGTTTGCCCCTAGTTTGGGATATGTATGGTTGTGAGGCAAATGAGGTAGATGACCGACGTTTACCCCTAGTTTAGAAGAGGTTCAGGCAAATGAGGTGGGTGGCCAAAGTTTGCCCCTAGTGTGAAGGGTGATTTCTAGGTTATGGTAAGGACCGCGACTTTATTTTTCTCACATGCTCATAAATTTTCCTAGGCACCAGTTAGGTGACCTAGTGAGCTTTTTTTTTCTCTTTTGTTACTGCTCACTTTGAATTTAACTCTAACTTTTGCCTAGGCGTCCTTTCGGATTTTTGACCTAGCGAGCCATCCTTCTTTTCTTTTTTTGAAAGTCTGCCTACGTACTCCCGAACGGGGATCAGGTCCAACATAGTTCGGGCCAAAGTCTTGAATGAAAAGGGGTTGATTATGATGGTGTCGACCGAACTGATGCGGTTGCCTATGTATCCCCAAGTGGGAATCAGGTCAAGCGTAGTTCAGGCCAAGGCTTAAAAAAAAATTGGTTTTGGGGAATGGTCAAGCATAGTACTTTTTTAGGCGATCCATGTTGATTGGTTCTTTGAATTTCAACGCCATCGAGGTCCATAAGGTAGGTTGCTCCTCCAAAAAGGATAGTTTTGACGATATAAGGGCCGACCCATTTAGGTTTGAACTTTTCGCGTGGATTAAAGATTGGGGCTCGCAATCCCTTAAGGATAAGGTCACCCTTGACAATTTTCCTCGGACGAACCCTTTTGTTGAAAGCACGGGCTATCCTCTTTTGATAGATTCGGACATGGTCGACTGCCGCTAGGTGCTTTTCATCTATGAGAGACAATTCTTCGTACCTTTCCTCTAACCAATCCAATTCCGAAATTTCACATTCTTCCATCACGTGCAGGGACGGTAGTTCTATCTCAACTGGAAGTACTGCTTCCATTCCATATACTAGTAAGTAAGGAGTTGCTCCTATGGACGTCCTTATCGATGTTCTGTATCCCCAAAGTGCGAACGGTAGCTTTTTGTGCCAGTCTTTGTAGGTGTCGGCCGATTTCTACAGTATGGCCTTGACATTCTTGTTTACAGCTTCAACTGCTTCATTAATTTGCGGCCTGTATGGTAACGACTTGTGATAAGTGATTTTGTATTCCTCAAACATATCCCTAACTTCAGCTTTGAAATGACTACCATTATCTGAAATAATCTCATGGGGGACTCCATAGCGACATATGAGGTTCTTATTGATGAACTTGGCCACTTCCTTTGCCCCTAACTTGTTGTAGGATGCAACTTCTACCCATTTTGTGAATTAGTCAATGGCCACCAAAATGTATCGGTTCCCATTTGTAGCCTTTGGATCGATTTCGCCAATGATATCGATTCCCCAAGTCGAGAATGGCCACGGGGAGGTCATACTATAGAGCAGAGATGGTGGTACATGCATCATGTTTACGTGAATCTGGCACTTGTGGCACCTTCTAACGTATTCACAACAATCTTTCTCCAATGTCATCCAGTAGTACCCTTGTCTTACGATCTTTTTGGCTAGCATGTGACCATTCATGTGTGTATTTCTTCCATCATTCTTCTGGTGCACTTTCTAAACAAGCAAGTTAGATTGTAATCATTGTTTCCTTTCTTCAATAATTTTCCCCCGCAAATGATGAAATGTGATGCGAACGTTCGAATTGCTCTTTTGTCTTTCTCGGAAGATTCTAGGGGATATGCCCCCTTTTCTATGAAGTCCCAAACATCTTGGTACCATGGTGTTTCGTTCTCTTCTTCTTCGATCACGGCGACCATGTTGAATGAAGGCTCGTATCTTTTGGTCAATTACCACAGGCATCATCTTGACTCCCACAGGAATTTTGATCATGGAGGCTAAGGTAGTCAACAAATCTGCTAGCTGGTTCTCTTCCCTTGGCAAGTAGAAGAATGAGATGTTTCTGAACTGTCTCTTGAGTCCATCGAGATGATCATGATAGGGCTTCAACCTTTCTTCTTTCACTTTCCATTCTCCTCTAGCTTGTGATATGATGAGGTTTGAATCTTCGAAGACATCCAACTTCTGAACTTTCAATTCTATGGCTGCTTCCATCACCAGAATGCATGCCTCATATTCAGCAATGTTGTTGGTGGAGTTATAATTGAGCTTGACTGCCAGTGGGGTGTGGTCCCCATTTGGTGACACTAGAATCATTCCTACTCTGTAGACTTTTATGTTGGCTTCTCTATCAAAGTACAACTTCCACTGTTCTTCCTTGATTTCCATGATATTCTCGTCTGGGAACGGAAAATATCCATTTACTTCAGAATCAATGGCGTGTTCAGCAAGATGTTCAACTATAGTTCTCCCTTTTACCGATTTGCTTGTCACATACTTGATATCGAATTCGAACAGTAGAAGCAACCAATTGGATATACGACCAATCAGGGTGGGTTTTTCGAGGAGGTATTTTAGAGGATCCATGCGGGATATGAGCACAACTGAGAAGGCTAGCATGTAGTGCCTCAGTCGGCGAGTGCACCAAACCAAGGCCCAACATGTTTTTTCGAGGGTAGAGTAGTTGAATACCCAGTCATCCTCTTGCTAAGGTAATATATGGCTTTTTCGGAGTGGCTTTCTTCTCCTTCTTGGGCTAGCATGCAACCCATGGCATTTTCGAAGATAGATAGGTAAAGGAATAAGGGCTTATGAGGAGTGGGTGGTGAAAAGACGGGCGAATTTTGAAGGTAGGCTTTTATTTTGTCGAAAGTGGCTTGGGATTGGTCATCCCATTGGAACTTCTCCTTTTCTTAGCAATCGGAACAAAGGATCACATGTAGTTGTGAGTTTGGAGATGAAGCGGTTGATAAATTGGATTCTTCCGAAAAGCCCTCTCACTTCCTTTTCATTCCGTGGTGGTGCCATTTCTAGGATTGCCTTGATCTTAGAGGGATCCACCTCTATCCCCCTTTGTGTGATGAGAAAACCCAGGAGCTTACCGGTGGTCACACCGAAAGTGCATTTCTTTGGATTCAACCTCATCTTGTATTTGCTCAACCTTTCAAAAAACTTTTCCAGTGCCACCAGGTGTCGTTCTTTGTCCTTGGACTTCACGATCATGTCATCTATGTACACTTCTACTTCCTTGTGAATCATGTCATGCAGCAGAGTGGTAGCAGCTCTTTGGTAGGTTTCTCTAGCATTCTTGAGTCTGAAAGGCATTACTGTATAATAGAATCTGATCCAAGGTGTGGTGAATGTCATCTTTTCCCGATCTTTTGGCGCCATTAGAATCTGATTGTACCCCAAAAAGCCATCCATAAATGACAGTAGCTCATGTTCTGCGGTGTTATCCACTAAGATATCGATGTGGGGAAGCGGGAAGTCATCCTTAGGACTATGTTTAGATCACGAAAGTGACGCACACATGAACTTTTCCATCCTTTTTGGGGACTGGCACGATGTTGGCAACCCATTTCGGATACTTGGTAATAATGATGAATCCTGCCTTGAAATGTTTCTCCACTTCTTCTTTGACCTTGAGTGCCCGTTCTAGTCTCATGCGCCTAAGTTTCTTCTTAACAGGTTTAAAATTGGGAAGGAGAGGAATGCAATGTTGGACGATGTCGGGATCGACCACAGGCATGTCCTCTAAGACCAAGCAAAAACATCTTTGAATTCTTTTAGCAAGAGAGTCAATTTTTCTTTTTCTTTTTTATTAAGAGTTGAGCGATTTGCACAATTTCTGGATTATCTATTTCACCTAGGTTAACCGATTAAGTATCTTCGATTATTTCATAAGTAGGTGGTTTTTCAGTTAGTTGCTTAAGTTCAATTGGGAGATCCTTGGAGGGATCTGTGCATTCACAAGTATTAGACACAGAGGAGTAAGCAGAATTGTCTTTCATTTCAATCATGACAAGTAGAATGATTACATTAGACAGTGGTGAGCTTACAGTAGCCGACTCCAGTACAGACTCGATAATTATAAGTACAGACTCTGGGGGAACAGGGGATAGGGAGACAGATGACTCTACAGCCTAATTGCTCAGACTCTCCTCAGTTGGCTTGATCTGATCATCTTGGCTCTTGGCCCTCTTTTCTTCCTTTTCTTTGGCAAACTCTTCCCACATTTTCTCGATAGCTTCAATGTCCAGATATTCTAAGTCTTCCTCTGGGGTTTTCTCAATTTCTTCAGGATAGAACGGATCTTGATAGGAGGGCCTTTCACAGTTAGCGAAGATTTCCAGCCCGGGGTACCTTTTTCCAGTGGCCTGATGGATCCAAGGTTCTGGGAAACCAAAATAGGGAAATCATCCCCTTCTTTGATGAGTTGCCCATTCAAGGTTTTGCGGTATGGTGGGAGACTCCTCACTCTTTTCTTCCATGGCCCCTGTAGCTCAACGTCTTCTTCAGTGGGCTTGTACCCCAACCCAAAAGTGCCTTGTTGCCCCTTGATTTGAGGGAACTCACAAAACCCTTGCTGGCGTCGGCCCAATCCCATTCCAAGGAATGCGGACGATGTTGACAACTGCAGAGTGGATCTCGGGGAACCTATCTTCATCAATGATCATGTGGACTTCTTCTATGTAAAATCCCCCGATTTCTCCTTCTTCTAGCTCAGGTATTTGGATTTTAAAGATGGGAGCGTAGTTTGGAAAAGCTTCATTACCCCAACTATTGCCGAGGATGATTTTTACCTCCTTCTCATGTATGTACTTGATCATTTGATGGACAGTGGATGATACAGCTTTGTTGACATGCAGCCAGGGCCTTCCGATCAACAAATTGAATAAGGCAGGTATGTCCATAACTTGAAAGATTTCAGTGCTAACCAAAGATCCTACCCGAATTTGGAGAGAAATAGTCCCCATCACATTTCTGTTGGTGTTATCATAGGCCCTCACAGATTGCATAGATGGTGTGATGTCAAGGATATTGACCCCCAAGGCGGTGGTAGTCCTTAGTGCACAAACATTTAGGGCAGAGCCAGTATCGACCAGACAGAATGGTACCTGCTGTCCCTTACATCCAACAGTGATGTACAAAGCTTTGTTATCTGTAGACCCTTCCAGTGGCAGGTCTTCATCAGAAAATACAATGATTGGGTCAGGGTGAGTGCGCCCAAGAAAGCCACCATGTCTTCCGGTGCAGCGTCTATGGGGACATTAATTCCAGCCAAGTCATTCAACACAGCTTGCCTATGCTTGTAGGATGTTACCATGATGTCCCACATCGAGAGATATGCTTGAGATTTCTTCAACTACTTTATCAACTCATTGTCTTCTTTGATGATCTCATCCATTTTTTCCTTTTCCTTGTCTTTGACCGGACTTTTTTTTATTGCTTCAGTGGTAGGATGTGGAGGCTAATAATGACGGCCTAACCTAGTCAGATGATCAATCTCGGCAAGAGTAGGCCCTTCTACAGTCCCATCTTCTTTGAACCAGCCACAATCTGTTCCCACAAATGGTTTCTCCTGCTCATTCCAGATAGAAGCATCGCTTTCATTATCGGGATCATACCATTTGAGGTCCACTACCCCTAGATCGTGTTCTTCTAAAAAGAATAGATCTTGTTCATCAGCCAGCTATTGCTGCAACTCATCATTCCCTCCTTTAATCAGATGAATTCCCATAGATTTTGGGATGTCAATGAAGGGTAAAGGTTGACCTAAGGGGGTGGCATAGGCAGCAGGGTTGAAGGATACATTGTTGGACTCAATAAGGCTGATATTTTGGTGGTTTGGTAGAGGATTTTGACTGATATGAGGCTTCTTTGGAGGTGGCTCAATGATATTTTGGTCAATGAGGTCTTAGATATCATGGAGAAGGAACATGCAATCATCAGTGTTGTGGCCAGGGGCTTGGTGGTAGGTGCATCTTTTGGACATATCACAGTTTGGCGGGAGCGGGGTATTTCGAGACTGGAGTAGTTGGAGGTAGCCCTTTTTAAGGAGGCGATCTAAGGCTTAGGACAGGGGGATTTCTAATTTGGCGAAGTTGCGAGGAGGCTTCCTCAGGAAAGGGCGATTGGAGGAGTTAGCTTGGTTGGGAGGTTGGTACGACCTCGGAGGGTAAGCCATAGGTTGACTGCTAAGGGCATTGACATCCGGAGGGCTGCGGGAGTAGTTGGGCCTTTTTGACTGACTCGGAGGCTCTTCTTTTTTTATCTTTCCTTCCCTTATGGCGTCTGCGATTCGAGTCCCAGCTTTGAACAATTCTTCAAAGGTGGAGATGGACTGGTAAAATTATTTCTCATGGTAGAGCGACTGCAGATTCTGGATTAGCATCCTTACCTATTCCTTTTCAATCGGCCGATGGCTCATTTGGGCTACTTTATTCCTCCATCTGCTAAAAAACGCACCGAATGATTCATTGTTGTTCTGCCGAGTTGTTTCCAAATCTCTGATAGTGACATCAGGTTCTTGGTTGTAGGAATAGTGATCAACGAATACCTGAACTATGTCTTCCCATGCTCGAGTTTTAGAAGCTTTCAAGGTAAGGAACCATGACAGTGCAGACTTCGCGAGAGTTTTTGGAACAATATTGCAATGTGCTCATGAGTGCAGCCCATTGATTGAAAAATGTTCATACACAGCTTTACTTGGCTCTTCGGATTTCTAGTTCCATCAAAATGGTCAATAGCAGGCATCTTAAAGTTTTCTGACAACTTCTGCTTAACAGGCTCAAAAAGTCCTTCCAAATCTACCATGTAACCATCAACCCCTTTACTCTTCCTCAATACGCTTTCCAGCTTGTCGACTTTGTCCATTTTTCTCTTGGAACTTTTTCTCATATGCGGGAAACGGGGCCCCTTGAAACCAGTCTTGTTCTCCATTGTTCTCGAGATGCGGTATGAATCCGAACGGTGGTGGTGGGAACTCAGGGGGACATTGCTACCGCTGCTATTTCAGTTCTTCCATAAACTTCAGGACCTGAGCCACGCTGTCGAATTGCTGGCTTATGGTGGCTCCCAATTCGATGACCTTGTTTTCTGGCTTTGAGAATCTATAGTGACCCTACAGATTCGAGAGGATTTGTATCAAATTCTGACAGTGATGACTTTAGATAGACAAATGACAGTGATGTTAATAGACATGGACTGACTTGTGTACAGCATGACTAAAATAGTGCGTGCAGACCGATAGGAATGGTGCATGCAAACGAGACAAGCACGCGGATGTAAGCTCTAATCTATATGATGCTCCTATTTCTAACAGATAGCAGTTAAACAAATAAGGTCCTAACCATATAGAGTGTGCCAACTTTACTTTCTAGTATGATCACCAAGGGATAGCAGGGGTTTCCAGGGTTTTATGAAGGCTTCTAGGAGAGACTGGGCATTTCTGGTTGATTTGGACAGAGTTTCTGAGAGAAACTGGCATATCTGGGTATTTCTGGTTGGTTTGGACAGAGTTTCTGGGTGAAATTGGTTAATACAGTTATATCTGGGATATCTGGACAGAGTTTTTAGGAGAAACATGCCAATACTGTTATATCTGGGATATCTAGACAGAGTTTCTGGGAGAAACTGGTTAATATGGTTATATCTAGGATATCTAGAGAGAGTTTCTGGGAGAAACAGGTTAATATAGGTATATCTGGGATATTTAGACAGAGTTTTTGGGAGAAACAGGTTGATATGTGATGATGGTGATCATACTGTCTAGCAGATTTTCATACTCCTATGTCTTAGGACCGACAAACAAGGATTGCGGTGTATATCTTTGTGAGCATGGAGCAGACATCCTTATCATGGTGCCTAGGTAGGTTAACTCAATGTGATCACATATGAGTGATTGCCTTGGGAATCATAAGAAAGAGGTTCTTGCCTTATGCCATATAAGCGTCTACACCATGCAGGTAATCCCGTCAGGGCATACAGCAGTTATATCACATTGTCCTATCTGAAAAGATAATTGAACATTCCTAAGAAAGGTTCTACAGGAATCTATATGCAAAGGCTGGGTTTAGTCAGAGAGGGTCTATTGACGAGAGTTCTAATATACCGTCAGAGAGACAGTACGGAGGTTTTTACTCTTTTTGATATACTTTGGAAGGTACAATATCAATGGTGACTTATGCCCTGGCACAGCAAGACCTGAACAATGTCAGCGCCGCGTTTCAGACACAGTCGGAGGGGAAATGCAGAAGTGTAGTGCGGTGAACTAGACATAGTAAAAAGATGATTTTAAGGATGCTTCTTATGAGTCAAACCTCTGTATTATTTGTTTTAAAATAAGAATCCACAGTAGAGTCGCCAAATTGTGGACACGCGGAATCGCTCATCCACTATTTTTGGTTTTGTTTTGAGATTGTTTTTGAAAAGGGAAAGGAAAGGAAAATGTCTGTTGAAAACAGATACAGAGTCGCCACTTGGTGCTTAAGGAACCAAGAAATCTAATTTTGACTCACCCTAATGGATAAAGGGCACCGGCCCTTCATAACCAAAGAACATGGCTCTGGGTTTTGGTACGAGAGAGAAAGGAGCCTTTGTCGCGACTAAAACACCCTCAACTCACCTCATCTTTCAACGGGCCTCAATTAGCATCCAAATAATCATCTCATACTATCTATGGTTCGACAATTAATACTGTGATAGTATATTACATCACACAAGAATTTTGAAATGGAAGATCAAAAGATAAGATATCGTTCATAAGATTTAAGCCAAGTATCACACAATGCAAAGTGAAAGATCACACAAACAAACCTACGAAAAATCATCTAATCATATATCAAGTAATAAAGTTTTCCTAATCTAAAAAGGACATGAATTGTTCTTGAAACAAATAATCAAACAAATCAAAATTTACTCAGTAAACTAGAATAATGCATGTTAATCTTTGGGAAAGAAGACCTCTCAATCCCCGGGACGGATGAGAAATGATGATTAGATTGAGGAGAAGCATGGTCGTGTGATCAAGTTCATTCCTTATAATCTTCTTATATTAGGAGTCACAAAAGCCCCAAATCTTTGCATGGATGCAATGTACGTATCTAGAATGTGCCAAGGTTGTATTGTGCTTTGTGTTCATGGATTCCTAGAATGACTTAGAAGTCTAGAATGTGTATGAATGAATGAAGGAAATCATCATGAGATATGCAAAAATATAGTATGGACCACTTCCTAAGATATGAACTAATTTGAAGTGCATATAAGCATCAAATCAAAAAATGAAAGTAAAAATGCTTGCTGTAAATAGTGGACAGACAGTAACATGATCTTTTGGAAATTGAAAAGAGGGGATAGGAATGTTTTCAATGATTTATTTTTTATGGAGATCTTCCTTATTGTGTCTAGAACACAACCCAAAAAGCCAATCTTTAATAACTATCACATATTGAGAGAAATCATATAAACAATAGAGGTTATTCAGAAACAGAGTCCGTACTATCGACTGAAATGTTAGAAAATCTTAAAAAATGAAAAAACAATATCTAGAGGCCCATATTAAACAGAAAGTTCCCTAATACATTGAAGTTCAAGGGAAAAATAAGTTGGAACCACTCTTTTTGGAAAAGGTTTCTGTAAAACAAGTTTAAAGTCAACCTAGCTGCTGTGACAGCAGAGGCAGAATGTTTGGAAGGAATGTTTGGACAAAAATGGACCCCTTTCAAGTGCTTCCAAGTCAAGCCAAAAACCATGGGTGTTCTATAATGAGTTATAAAGACTTTCCAAGTGGTCTTGCATTCATATATTGATTATTGAACTCAAAATAATTCTTTGAAGTTAAATGACTCACTGTTTTGAAGGTTTTGGGAAAACAAGGTTTATTTCTTGAAATCAAAATGAGGGGTTTAAGAGGGGGTTTTGAAATGGGGATTTTGAAAATACATTTTCAATACTTAATGAAGATTATAACCACTTAAAATGTCAACATTTTACTCACATCAAGAACCTCCAAGATTATTGGAAATCATTATTTCCATTTTAAAGACAACTTCATGAATACATTGGAATGTATTGGAGTTGAAATCATCATCTATCAAACATGTTTTTGAGGTCAAGAGCTACTATCGATAAGGATTCACTCACCTCAAACTTCATGTCATCATCTAGATGATGATAGACTAGTAAATAAATAAAGAAAAAAAAAAGAAATGAGATAAGAGAAGATGAACAACAAAGTAAGCAAACAAGTATATAAACAATCAATAGATGATATTCAATGATGTATTGGACTTGTAGCTTGGTGTTCCACTCATATGTGGAGACATTGGACATGGAAGTAGCTTTCTCTCTCTTAAATGCTCACTAAAATAGTGGTTGGGTGCATTGAATATGAAGTAAATGGAAGTAATGAAGTAAAAACAAAGTTTAGAACTCACTCTCTTGTTTGGAAATCAAAAAAGGAAGCTTCTTTTCTCTCTACTCTAACCCTATCTCTATAACTTTCTCTCTAAATCTTTTCAAAGCTTGCATTTGACACCCACAAAATAAGAAGTCAATGGGGGTTTATATAGGCCAATTTGGGGTGGTTTTGGGGTTTTAGAAGTACTCCTATTGGTCCCAAACATCTGTGAACATAGAAATACGTCGTTTCGGTTTCTAATTAATCAAAATGAACCCCCCAAAAGAAATTACAAAAGTGGACCATTCTGGGGGAGAGTGCCGCGGTGGCACTACTCCTCATTCGTCCAGATAATCCTTTTTAGGCCCCCAGAGGTTCCGGTATTCGTAAAAAGGCCCTATTTCGTCCGAAATTCACCGAAAATGCATATGAACTCCAAATTGAGGTTGTGATATACCGTTGGAATGGTAATGGAGTCTACTGTATATAAAAAATAGTTTGGAGATAGGTCACTTTGACAAGTTTTGCGGTATTCACGATAAAAGCTAATTTGATCGCCTTTTTCACCTTTAAAAATTCATAATAGAATCGTTTGAAATCCAAACATTATGTGCGATATACCAACGGAAAGCTATTGACCTCTAGTATCCATGAAAAATGTTTGAAAAATGATATGGTGCTCCAGTTTCAAAGTCAACTTTTGGTCAAACTGGTCAAACATGGGATTTCCGGGAAGTTCTGGAAACCTCTGGGAGCTCCCAGGAGCTGGCGTTTTCATTCAATTTTCTTTTAAAACTCATTTTAATACGTTTCACATGATCTAGAATGATCTCAGAACTTTTTGGAAAAATTTGGATGATTTCGGTCAAACCGGTCAACAGGGACTTTCTGGGACTCTGGGACTTCCGGGGGTCTCTAGGAGCCGACGATTTCATTCAGTCTTACTTTACAACTCATTTTATTGTTTTTTTTATGATGTAGCGCGTTTCCAGAAAATTTGGTCCGAATCTAGGAGCGTTCGGGCTTTCTGGGGTATTTTGGTTATTCTGAGCATTTTGAGAGATAGAACTAACTTCCAGGAGTCTTTTTTGAATCTTTTGGTCATTGTGAACTACCAAGCTATGGGTCTCCTAAATCTGATAGCCGAAAAAATGGGGTGACTACAGTCACTTTGGAAAGTTTTGTGGTATTCGCGATAAAAGCTGAATTGATCGCATTTTTCACCTTCAGAAATTCAAAACAAATTCATTTTAGATCTAGAAATTATGTGTGATATACCATTGGAAAGCTATTGACCTCTAGTATTTGATAAAAATATTTCAACATCGAAAATGAGACTTTGATTTTTGGTCAACCTTGCAGTCAAATCAGTTAAACAGTGTACTTCAAGGAAATTCTGAGAAGTTCTGGGAGCCTCCAAAGACTGACGTTTTCGTCCAATTTTCTTTTAAAATATATTTTAAGACTTTTCACATAATCTAGGATGATCTCGGAACTTTTAGGCGAATTCGGATGATTTTGGTCAAACTTTGGTCAAACTTTGGTCAAACTTGGTCAAACATTGATCAAACCGGTCAACGGAGACATTCTGGGAACTTCCGGAACTTTCCGGGGTCTCTGGGAGCTTATGATTTCAAATATTCATTTGTTAAAATACCTTTTTTTTGTTTTGAACAACATCGAATAATTTCTGAGATTCTGGGCCAATCGGGAGAATTTTGAGCTTTTAGAGGCATTTGGGTCATTTCTCTGATTTCTTGAGAGTTAGAGGCAGTCTCTAAAAATCCGATCTTTATAATCATCGAGGTTTGACATGCTTGTGGCCTCCTAAATCTATTAGTCAAAAAAATGGGATGTTTACAGTTTGCCCCTCTTTGGCATGAACTTGCGAAGCAATGCATGTTGCAAGTGAGTGCCAAAGCTTTGAAGAGACAAGTCTTTTTGGAGGCTATAGATTTAGGATAAAAGCGTTGCAAAAGATGTAATGATAGAAACAAGAACGCTGAGGCTGGTATTGGTTGTGCTCTACGTGAGCTACCTATGTATCCCAAAGGGAATCAGACCAGGACGTAGTTCAGGGCACAATGGAACAAATCACACATGCACAACAAGACAGACAGATGCTATGCTATGAGGATGATATGCAATGCGTGGATGTGATATGAATTATGTCATGAGTCCTATCATGCCTAGTATTCTGATCCTAGTATGAGTTGGTGTTGTGGGGTGTGTGCCACTCCGAGTAGACTTATATTGTGCTAGTGTTTCTAACTGTGATGCAGTTATTGACCTGAATAGGGACACCAAGTTTTGAAGACTCTGGGACTTGGAGCAAACATCTGAAGTTTGGAAAGTGTGCTTTGCGAGTGAATAGAATCGAATGTGAGGCCCTTGAGGAAGATAATTAAAGATAATTGACGGATATGGAAGTCCTGGATACCAAGTGATGGATAAGGAAGTTCAAGATAGCTAATCGGAGAAGGATTTTGCGATAACCGACAAGCGAGAAAGCTCACAATAGTTGATGGGTAGGTGAGGGGGCTCACAATTTTTGACAAGGGAGTGAGGAAGCTCACAATTTTTGTTTGTTGAGGAAGCTCATTATCTTTTTTGAGGAAGCTCACGATAACCGATGGGTAGGTGAGGGGGCTCATAATTTTGGACACAGGAGAGAGAAATCTCACGATAAGTGAGAAAGCTCACGATAATCGAGGAAGCTCACGATAAGTGAAAAAGCTCACGATTTTGGACAAAGGAGTGAGGAAGCTCATGATAAATGAGGAAGCTCACGATAAGTGAGAAAGCTCCCAATTTTGGACAAAGGAGTGAGGAAGCTCAGGATAAGTGAGAAAGCTAACGATAAGTGAAGAAGCTCATGATAAGTGAGAAAGCTCATAATTTTGGACAAAGGAGTGAGGAAGCTCACGATAAGTGAGAAAGTTCACGATTTCGGACAAAGGAGTGAGGAAGCTCATGATAAGTGAGAAAGCTCACGATTTTGGACAAAAGGAATGAGGAAGCTCATGATAAGTGAGAAAGCTCACGGTTTCAGACAAAGGAGTGAGGAAGCCCACGATAAGTGAGAAAGCTCACAATTTTAGATAAAGGAGTGAGGAAGCTCATGATAAGTGAGAAAGCTCACAATTTTGGACAAAGGAGTGAGGAAGCTCACGATACGTGAGAAAGCTCATGATTTTGGATGAAGGAATGAGGAAGCTCACAATAAGTGAGAAAGCTCACGGTTAGCAAGAAAGCAGTGAGAAAGCTCACGATAAGCGAGGAAGCTCACGATAACCAATGGACACGGAGCCTTGGATTGTGAGTAGACAATGCTTGCCCTTGGAGTCGACGTCTTTTGACTACGGGCTGTGTTTTTTAATCGTTGTCCGATTTTTATGATGACCAATCCAAAATTTTGGTTCAGGTTCTACTGGGAATTTTAGGGGATTCTCTGAGAATATCTCTTAACTATTTTAATTCTTGACTGAGAACCAAGATTCAAATCCGAATCTCTCACGGTTGATCAAATCTTGCAATGGTCGATCCGAAAAGCCTATTCAAGCCTCCAAGATGATTGACGGACGTGGAAGCACTAATGATGGACATAGAATCCCTAATTTGTTTTGTTGGGTGAAGTGACCCTCTTGACTCGACTTGTGCTCCCCTTAATCGTGATACTATGTACTCAGCGACTCTCAAATTATCAATGGTGCTTCTCAAATTTCAATGATGATCCTCAATTCTTTGACGGTGTTTCTTAATGCTTCTTGATTCTCAATGGTGTTCTTCAAATCTCAACGATGATCCTTAAATCATCAATGATGCTCCTTGACATTTCAATGATGCTTTTCAACTCTTCTGATGCTCCTCAACACATTTGATGCTCTTCCACTCTTCAATAATGCTCCTCAACACACCTAATGCTCCTCTTCAGCAATACTCCTCAACACTTCCGATGTTCCTCTATGTTACTCCACTTTTCAATGATGCTTCTCAACTCTTCTGATGTTCCTCTATGCTCCAACAATGCTTCTCAACTCTTCTGATGTTCCTCGATGCTCAAACAATGCTTATCAACTCTCTTGATGTTCCTTGATGCTCCTCTAATCTCTGGGTTCTAAAACATCCTCACAAAAACATCTCATCAGCAAACCTGGACTTTGAGCCCTAAGATACCACAATAATACATCTTATCAACACATCTAGACTCTGGGCCATAAAACACCTCAACAACACATCTTATCAACACATCTAGACTCTGGGCCATAAAACACCTCAACAACACATCTCATCGACATACCTCATCAATACATCAGCAATAGTTTCTTGGTTTTGGCAATATTTCCTCCGATCAGCCTTCTTGAGAAATAACTATCGGTTTGTAGATTGCAGCCACTTATGAGTCTATGCCACTCGTACCTGGGACACTTCTCATGTTGCAACCTTGACTAGTATAGTAATAATGTTTTGGCACTTCTGCTTGTATCCAAAGTTTTTTATAATTGGGAATCACCTTTAACCCATACATTTGAGACCATCAGGACAAATGGACTTAACAGGAACGACAAGGAAAGTTGGGTTAGTTTGTATGAAACCTCGATCTCTGACACACTTTTGATCAGATTACTACTGACTCAAACTAAGAAGGATTGACTTGGATATGAAATTCTCAAATTGCCACGATCCAATGTGCCTTCATCATGAATGATGTACCGCTCATCTTTTATGTTCATTCCTCATCTTAATATGACACCTCATCTTAATATGATAGCACTTTGCTGATAAATCTAGTTTTTGAAAATTCCTCCCTATTGATCTAATCGTTTTTCTACTTCTCCCAGGAAGTGCTTTGAATTAGTGTCTTAGCTTTTAGAATAAAAGATGCTCTATTTCAAAAAAATTTAAAAACAATTAGGTGACTTGAAAACTCGCCCTTGGTGTGAAGGGATCATGTTAGGCAAACAGAGTTTGCCCCTAGTTTGAGGTGTAGAAAGTATAATTCATAGGCAAACGAGGTAGGTGATCGAAGTTTGCCCCTAGTTTGGACAATGGTTTATTGGAGGTTTTGGGCGAACGAGGTCGGTGACCAAAGTTTGCCCCTTGTACGAAGGGTAGATAGTAAAATTTAGGCAAACGAGGCGGGTAGCTGAAGTTTGCCCCTAGTAGGAGATGTTTTCTGGCTTGAGGCAAACACCAAGACTTTAATCTCTTAGATGCTCATAACTTTTTCCTAGGCACTAGTGAGGTGACCTAGCAAGCTCTTTTCTTTCTTTTGTTATTGCTCACCTTGGATTTAGCTCTAATTTTTTCCTAGGCGTCCTTTCCCATTTTTGACCTAGCGAGCCATTGTTCTTTTTTTTTTTGAAAGTCTGTCTACGTACCCCTGAGCAGGGATCCGGTCCAACATAGTTCGGGCCAGGACCTTTAAAGAAGAGGGGTTAATATTGATGGTGTCGACCGAACTGACACGGTAGCCTACGTATCCCTGAGTGGGAATCAAGTCGAGTGTAGTTCAAGGCAAGGCTTGAAGGAAAAGGGGTTGAGGTATGAGGGTTTTTCAAACCAATCGTCAAAGAAGTTCAAACTTGGGTCACTTGTGGTAGCCTTGAAGAGGAGGATTCAGTTTCCATCTCTTTTTCTTTTCTTTTCATTTTTATTTTCTTTTCTTTTTTTTGTTTTTGTTTTTCTTTTGTTTTCAGGATTGATCCTTTTCACTAGCCAGTCAATTTTTCTTTTGACATAGTCGATTCATGTGAGATCTTTCGATCACGATCTCAAAATTTTGATAATGTGCATGTTAGCTCTCAGAATTTGTTTGTGGTCATTCAGAGCTTTTTGAAATATGATCTAGACACATTCTTGTGATGTACCTTGAAGCATACAATTCTCTCATTTATAAAATCATTTTGACTAGCTAGGGTCAGATCCTGGAAATCAATACCTTTTCAGCTCTAACTTTTGCCTAGGTGCCCCTTCGGGTTTTCAACCTAGCGAGCTTTTCTTTTTTCTTCTTTTTTTTTCTCTTTTTATTTTTTTGAAAGTGGAGATGAAACTCACTGAAGTATTTTGCTACCATCAAGGACCAAGTCTGCACAGATTCGCATGCCTATCAATTGGGTTGGGCCCATGGCTTTGAAATGGTGAAAAAAAGGGTGTTGGGTAAGCCCTTAGTCAGTTCCAAGTATGTCTTTTTGAGATTTGAGCAAACACATCTTTAAATTCTTAAAGTAAAGCTATTCAATTCTCAGTTCTTCTTTGGGGTCAGCGCGAAATCGACTTTGGCCTTTTTGGGATTCTTTTTTTTTTATGCAAAAAATTATTAACAGAGTAATATCCATGGTAATTTGAAAAATGACATTTTTAGTTCAGCGATTCATGCACTTATGACTATACACATCAGATTAGGCAAAATGAGACTTCATTCCATCAGAAGAGAAGGATTACATTACTCGATACGTACTCACAATAACTCGATGACAAATAGACTTGACCACAAGACTAAACTTGAAATATACTCAAAACATAGAACAGACTTGACCCGGTCTCAAATGGAGTGTCATGGTGACTTGCTTATTTTTATTTTTATTTTTATTTTTATTCTTATTTTTTAAAAGAGTGTCCTCGTTTGTTTTGCTGACAAAAGTCTCAAACACCACCACTTCACTTGCACAGGTTCAACATTCATCGGCCTCAGCAGAAGAGCTCATTTGAAAGGATAGACCAAGGGCTTAGGTTCAATGAAGCTGACATTTTGGGTGACATGGGATTGGATGGGTGGTGGCTCAATAATTCTTCAATCAATGAGGTCTTGGATATCATAGCGGAGACGTATGCAACGGTCGGTGTCATGGCCTAGGCCTTGGTAGTAGGTGCAGTGTTTGGATATGTCACAGTTAGGTGGTGGGGGATCGGCACGAGGCTGAAGGAGTTGGAGGTGCCCCTTTTTTAGCAGTCGGTCTAAGGCTACGGAGGGGAAGATATCTAGCTTGGAAAATTCACGGGGTACCCTATTTTGGTAAGGGTGGCTAGGCGAGCTGGTTTGGTTTGTGAACTGGTATGGTTGGGGAGAATAGGCCATGGGTTGGTTACTAAGGGCGTTGACATCCGAAGGGTTTTGGGAGTAGTCGGGCCTCTTAGACTGGCTTTATGATTCTTCATTCTTGATTTTCCCTTACCTGATTGCATCCTCAATTCTAGTCCCAATCTCAAACAATTCTTTAAATGTTGAGATGGACTGGTAGAATAGTTTCTCATGGTACATCGGCTGTAGATTCTTGATCAACAACCAGACTTGTTCCTTTTCGACTGGTCGGTGGGTCATTTGGGCCACTTTGTTCATCCATCTGCTCAAGAACGCAGCAAAGGACTCATTGAAGTTCTGCCAGGTAGTCTCCAGATCCCGGATGGTGACATCGAGCTCTTGGTTATAGGAGTAATGATCAACGAAGACCTGGACTATATCTTCCCAAGTCCGCATCTTAGAAACCTCCAAGGTCAGAAACCAGGATAGAGCAACCTTGGCGAGGGTTTGAGAGAACAACATTGCAATGTGCTCATGGGTGCAGCCCATTGATTGGAAAACACTCATGCAGAACTTTACATGGCTCTTCGGATTCCCAGTTCCATCAAAATGATCAATTTCAGGCATCTTGAAGTTCTCACATAGCTTTAATTTGTTGGGCTCAACCAATCCTTCTAGGTCTAACATGTAATCGTCGACCACCTTATTCTTTCTCAGTATGTTCTCAAGCTTGTCAACCTTATCTAGTTTTTCTTGAATTTTCTTATTAAGTGCAGGTGGTGGGGCCCCATTGAACCAATCATCATCTACATTATTCTCGAAGATGGTGCAAACCCAGGCGATGGTGGTGGTATAAACCCCAGTGGCGGTGGGAACCCAGGTAGGTATTGTGGTTGTTGCTGTTTCAGTTCTTCCATAAAGTCTAAAGCTTGGGCCAACTGGTCAGACTGTTGGTTTATCATTTCTGTCATTTTAAGATGAATTTCGTCTGAGTGATTCTGACATGGTGACTCCCTAATCCTCTGACTCACAAATGCAGATCCTGGGTGCTCAAAACTTGTACTGACATATAGGTGTAAAACGACTGTGTCAGACTTTTAATAGCGATGATTGAGATGAAAACTATAGTGACAAGTGAGGACTGACTCGTGTATAGACCGACTATCACCGTGTATGCAGACTGATGAAGCAAATATGCAGATGCAAGCCCTAATCTACACGATACCCCTACTTCTAACAGATGATAGTTAAGTAAGTAAGGTCCTAGCTATACAAAGTGTGCTAACTTTTCTTTCCAGTATAATCACCAGGGGATAACAGGGGACAGGACATTTCGAGAAGTGTGGATAGAGTTTGTGGGAGAAACTGGTGTTTTGGGAAATGTAGGATATCAAATGGAGTTTCTGGGAGAAACTGGTAATATTTGGGTATTTCTAGGATATCCGAGCAGAGTTTCTGGTTATGTCTGGGAGATGGGCAGAGTTTCTAGGATATCTGGACAGAGTTTTTAGGAGAAACTGATGTATTTTGGGAAATCGGAGTTTCTGGGAGAAACTGGTATTTTGGGTATTTCTGAGAAATTTGGACGGAGTTTTTGAGAGAAACTGTTATTTTAGGTATTTTCGAGAACTTTGGACAAAGTTTCTAGAAGAAACTGGTATTTTGAAAACTTCTGAGAAATTTAGACATGGTTTCTGGGAAAAATTGGTATACCTGGGAATTTCTTAGTGTTTTGGGAATTTTTGGCAAATCTAAGTGGAGTTTCTGGGAGAAACTGGTACATTTGGGAATTTTTGGAAAAGTTAGACAAAGTTTCTGAGAGAAACTGGGATATCTGGATGAGTTAGGCAGAGTTTCTAGGAGAACAGGTGTATATGACAGGAGCATCTGATGATGGTGATCATACTGTCTAGCAAGTTTTCATACTCCTATGTCTTAGGACCAACAAACAAGATTTGCGGTATACATCTTTGTAAATATGGAGCAGACATCCTTATCATGGTTCCTAGACATGTCAACTAAATGTAATCACATGTGAGTGATTGCCTTGGGAATCATAAGAAAGAGGTTCTATTCTATGCCACATAAGCGTCTACACCGCGCAGGTAATCAAACCAGAGCATACAACAGTTATATCACATTGTCCTATTTGAAAAGACAAATGAGCAGTCCTATGAAAGGTTCTACAGGAATCTATATGCAAAGGCTGGGTTTAGTTAAAGAGGGTCCATTGACGAGAGTTCCAATATACCGTCAGAGAGACAGTACGGAAGTGTTTACTCTTTTCGATATACCTTGGAAGGTACAGTATCAACAGTGACTTGTGCCCTGGCACAGCAAGACCAGAACAATGTCAGCGCCGCGTTTCAGACACAGTCGGAGGGGAAATTCAAAAGTGCAATGCAGTGAACCAGACACACTAAAAAGATGATTTTAAGGATGCTTCTTATGAGTCAAACCTCTGTATTATTTTGTTTTAAAATAAAAATCCCCAACAGAGTCGCCAGATTGTGGACACGCGGAATCGCTCATCTACTCTTTTTGTTTTGGTTTGAGATTGTTTTGAAAGGAAAAGAAAAGGTCTATTGAAAATAGATACAGAGTCGCCACTTGGTCTTTAAGGAACCAAGAAACCTAATTTGACTCACTCAAACGGATAAAGGGCACCGGTCCTTCATAACCAAAGAACTTGGCTCGGGGTTTTGGTAAGAGAGAGGAAAGAGCCTTTGTCACGACTAAAACACCCTCAACTCGCCCCGTCTTTCGACGGGCCTCAATTAGCATCCAAATAATCATCTTATACTATGTTTGGTTCGGCAGTTAATATTTGTGATACGTATATTGCATCACATAAGAAACTTGAAATGGAAAATCTAAAGATAAATATCATCCATAAGATCTAAGCCAAGTATCATAGAAGGCAAAGTGAAAGATCACACGAACAAACCTAGGAAAAATTGTCTTATCACATATCAAGTAATAAAGTTTTTTCCTAATCTAAGGGGACATGAATTGTTCTTGAAATAAATAATCAAATAAATCAAAATATCCTTAGCAAGCTAGAATGGTGCATGTTAATCTTTGAGGAAAGAAGACCTCTCGATCCCCGGGATGGATTAGAAAGGAAGATTAGATCGAGGGAGAGCATGGACGTATGATCCAACTCATTCCTTATAATATTCTTAGATTAGGAGCCACAAAAGCCCCAAATCTTGCATGGATGCAATGTATGATCCTAGAATGTGCAAAGGTTGTAGTGTGTTTGTGTACATGGACTTTCTAAAGTGACTTAGAAGTCTAAAAAATGAATGAATACATGGAGGAAATCATCATGGTATATGTACAAATATAGTATGAACCACTTCCTAAGATATGAACTAATTTGAAGTAAAAGAGTGCATATAAGCATCAAATCAAAGAATCAAAGTAAAAGAATGCTTGCTATGAATAGTTGACAGAACAGTAACTTGATCTTGTGGAAAATGAAAGGTAGGGTTAGGAATGTTTTCAATGCATGATGTTTTATGGAGATCATTCTTAGTGTGTCTAGAACACAAATCAAAAAGCCAATTCTCAATAACTATCACATATTGAGAGAAATCATATAAACAATAGAGGTTACTCAAAAACAGAGTCCGTACTATCGAATGAAATGTAGAAAAATCTTAGAAAATGAAAACCAAAGATGTAGAAGCCCATATTATACACAAAGTTTTCTAAGACACTTAAGTTTAAGGGGAAAATAAGTTGGGACCACTCCTTTTGGAATAGTTTTCTGTAAAACAAGTTGAAAGTCAACTAAGCTACTGTGACAGCAAAAAAAGAATATCTGGAGAGAATGTTTGGGTCCAAGTGGACCACTTCCAAGGGTTTTCAAGCCAATCCAAAAATCAGGGGGGTTCTCCAATGAGTTAGGAAGACTTTAAAAGTGGTCTTACATTCATATATTGAGTATTGAACTGAGAATAATTCTTTGAAGTTAAATGACTCACTGTTTTGAAGATTTTTGAGAAAACAAGGCTTGTTTCTTAGAATCCAAATATTGGGGGTTTTAGGAGGGCTTTGAAATAGGGGTTTTGAAAGTATATTTTCAACACTCAAAGAGGATTAAAACCACTTGTAATATCAACCTCTAACTCATTTAGAGAACCCCCAAGATTATTGGAAATGTTTGCTTTATTTTGGAAATAACCTCAAGAACACACAGGGATGTATTGAGGTTATAATCATCATCTATTAAACATGTTTTTGAGGTCAAGAGCTACTATCCTTAAGGATTCACTAACCTCAAACTTCATGTTATCATCTAGATGATGATGAACTAGTAGAAAATAAAGAAAATAAAAAAAATAAATGAAGTAAGAAGAGATGAACATTGTATATAAGCAAGCAAATAAACAAATCAATAGATGATATTCAATGGCGGAACCACAAGCATTCAACCTCTCATATATGTGTATATGGGTGAGTACATCACTCTCTAACTCATAGGAAACTCAAAGAAGATGAAGAAGATGGATTGAAAGCTTGAAAATAAAAGTTTAGTTTTTAGAAAACTAATTGAAACTCACATTTTGGATTAGATTTGGAAGAAGAAAATCTCTACTTCTCTCTCTCTTTCTCCCTAACTCTCTATATCTCTCTCGAATGGCTTCCAAGTTCTTCCCCAAATGGAAGCAAATGGGTCTCATTTATAGGCCATGTTGGGGGTGTATTTTGGATTTTCAAAAGTCTCTAATTGGTCCAAAAAGTTCAGATTATCAAAACTATGTCATTTTATTTGTTGAAAATTTGAATTAAAACCCAAAAATTAATTAAAAAATTACAAAAAAATTGAAATATCACTCAGAGTGCCACCGCAGCACTTTGCTACTGCCGCCGCGGCAATGGGCCAGTGCCGCCGTGGCAGTCAACCCCCTGTTGACCAAAATTTGCATTTTGGCCCCTAGAATTTGCGAAACAACCCTATTTCGTCCAAAATTCACAGAAAATTCATACAAAAACCAAATTGAGATTGTGATATACCGTTGGAAAGGTATTGAGGTCTAATTTCCATAAAAAAAATAGTTTGGAGTAGGGTCACTTTGGAAAGTTTTGCAGTATTCGCAATAAAAGTTGAATTGATCGCATTTTCACATTCAGAAATTCATAACAAAATCGTTTTAGATCCAGAAATTATGTGCGATATACCGTTGGAAAGCTATTGACCTCTAGTATTTGATAAAAATATTTCAACATCGAAAAGGAGACTTAGATTTTTGGTCAAACTTACAGTCAAATCAGTCAAACAGTGCACTTCCAGAAAATTTCGGGAAGTTCTGGGAGCCTCCAAAAACTGACGTTTCTGTCCGATTTTCTTTTAAAACATATTTTAAGACTTTTCACATGATCTAGGATGATCTCGAAACTTTTGGGCGAATTCGGATGATTTTTGTCAAACCTTGGTCAAACTTGGTCAAACTTTGGTCAAACCGGTCAATAGAGACTTTCTGGGAACTTCTGGGAGTCCGGGGGTCTCTGGGAGCTTACGATTTCAAATATTCATCTTTTAAAACCTTTTTTTGTGTTTTGAACAACATCGAATGATTTCTGAGATTTTGGTCCAATCTTGAGAGTTTTGAGCTTTTAGAGGTATTTTGGTCATTTCTTTGATTTCTTGAGAGTTAAAGGCAATCTCTAAAAATCCGATCATTATAATCATCGAGGTTTGACATGCTTGTGGCCTCTTAAATCTATTAGCCGATAAAATGGGGTGTCTACATGTATGAAGAAATGCAAGAAGAAGCACGAAGAGTGAGGTCGATGGGACGACGAGATTGTTCCGATTTATACCTTTGTTTCCTCTCTAATGTTGTAATATTTAGTTAAAGAATTAGAACTATGTTCTGCTCTTAACTTGGGAAACCATGGAATGGTTATAAAATGTTGTAACAGTTAGTGGAACTCTTTTGGTTATGTTTAAAATGATTTAGAACTCATGAGTTCATGTTTTGAAAGCTTAACATATCAAATTCGGATTTTGAAGGAATGTGGATAGAGTTTTGAGAATCGAGCCAAAAAGCCTTAGCTTGTTCCGTCATTGTATCTTTTCATAGATTAGTAAGATTAAACATTATTTTTGAAAGCTTGTTATAGCATGTGAAGTTGAAATTATGTATACATGTTTGGAGTGGTTTCAGAAGTATAGGTTGATTGAATCCTTAGCAAGATTCTGCTACTAGAAGGAATTCTGCTAAAGGGTCATTCAACCGATCGAAATGCCACCTGCATGTTCTCTTTTTCTATCCTTTCTGAAAATAATTTAAATGTTTTGATTGATTCTTAGGGTACCTTTGGGAACCCTTTCAACATAAATTTACTCGTTTCAAAATATAATTACGTTTTCAAATTTAACCGGATTTTACAACCCAAAGGATATTGTTTTCAAAGGAGTTTTATACTCAATGTTGTTTTTAAGCTTCTTTCTACTAATTGAATCTTTTAAATGGATTGGATGATCCGTGGTGGCGTGGCACATGTCCTATTTTTACGCATAGTTGGATGGGTCGTGACAGTAGGTGGCATTGTTTGCGTGAACTAAAATTAAATTAACCAGGCGCGTTCGATCAATCAAAGTATATTCGATCGTTCTAAAGTGATTCGGCCAGTTTTGATCAATTGAAAAGGGGATTGAAGTAGGGACACCAGGGAATAAATTCATGTCAGTAGGGTTTAATCGATTGAACAATGCTCGATTACTTGAACTTGAGAACGCTCGATCCCTCGAAAGGGCTTCAATCGACTGCAAGTGAAATGCCAGGTATGATCTAAGGAAATATACTGAATCTTATTACATTAATAAATATTTAAAATATAGGGTATTACATCATCCACCACTCATTAAGGATTTCATCCTCGCAATCGAAAACAAACAAAAGGTCTAAAACAAAAACAGAAACTTCTCTCGTATCTCTGACTCTAACTCCCACGAAGCTTCTCCTTCATCATGATGCTTCCATTGGATCTTGACTAACAGAATTTTCTTATTCCTAAGCTTCTTGAATCCACAGTCTAAAATCCGCACTGGTCCCTCTTTGAACGTTACGTTATCGTTGACTTCAATATCTTCGAAGTTGATCTCGTGCACTAGGTTATGAGCACATTTCTTCAGCATACTAACGTGGAAAATGTTGTGCACTCCTGACATCTTTAGTGGTAGCACAAGTCGATAGGCAACCTTTCCAACACGTTCTAGAATCTCGAATGGTCCGATGAATCGCGGTGATAGCTTATCTCTCTTCTGTCCAAATCTGACAACTCCTCGAATAGGTAAAACTTTAAGCAGCACGTTATCTTGTACAGAAAACTCCAAGTCTTTGCGTCATTTATCATCATAACGGTATAGGGTCTGAGCTATCTTCATCTTCTCACGTACAATCTGAATCTTCTTGCTGGTTTCTCATACCATTTCTGACCCAAGAAGTTGAGTGTCTCCGACTATGGCCCAACATAATAGAGATCGACAAGATCTTCCATATAAAGCTTCAAATGGTGCCATCCCTTTGCTCGTATAGTAGCTATTATTGTAGGAGAACTGTATCAATGGTAGGTGCGTCTCCCAAGAACTCTCATAATCAATAACGTAAGTGCATAGCATATCTTCCGTTACTTGTTTAAATCGTTCGGTCTGGCCATCGGTCTGCGGATGAAAGACTGAACTCAAGTTCAGGGTAGTTCCCATTGCTGTTTGGAGACTTTTCTGAAATTTTTTAGTAAAGAACGAATCTATATTTGACACGATAGAAATAGGTACACCGTGTAACTATACTATGTGATGTAGATGCATCCGGCTCAAACGTTCCACTGGATATGTCATACTGTAGGCGATAAAATACGTTGTCTTCATAAGTCGATCCACGATTACCCAAATAGCGTCATGGTTCTATTGTGACTTTAGCAATCCTACCATGAAATTCATGGTGATGTGTTCCCATTTTCATTCAAGAATTGGTTACCGTTGCAGTAATCCTAGTGGTTTCTGATGTTCTACCTTTACATGTTTTCAAGTAAGACATGGAGATACATACTCGGCTACCTCTCGCTTCATTCCTTCCCACCAGAATTTTTTCTTTAAGCCCTTGTACATTTTTGTACCATCAGGATGTATTGTCATCTGTGACTTATGTGCCTCATCCAATATTTCTTTTTGGAGATTTTTTTCATTAGGCACATAGAGTCTACATTTACATTATAAGGCTCTGTCTGCACCGATACTCCAGACTTCTTTTCCTTCGCTTACATCTTGGCAAACCATAACTTCAAACATTCCATTGTTTTTTGAGCTTTCGTTACACGACTGATCAAAGTTGGTTGTACCATAAAGCATCCAAGATGTTGTCCTATTAATTTCACTGGTTGAAGATCGAATTTGGCTAAAACTTCCAATGCTTTCCATTCTCGGATTAGTAATGTAGCGATCACTAATCAAGGTTTATGACTTAAAGCATCTACTACAACATTTGCTTTACCCGAATGGTATTGCAACAAAAAGTTATAGTCTTTAAGTAATTCCATCCATCTTCTTTTTCGCATGTTCAATTCCTTCTGAGAGAACAAATACTTTAAGCTCTTATGATCGAAAAATAGGTCAAACTCTTCTCCATAAAGAAAATGTCTCCAAATCTTTAATGCAAACACTATCATTGCTAGTTCCAAATCGTGCATAGGACAATTCTTCTCATGTAACTTCAATTGTCTATATCCGTATGCAATGACATTCCTGTCTTGTATAAGCACACAACTAAATCCTTGGTGTGATGCATCACTATAGATCATATACCTTTCTTTACTTTAGGTATTGAGAGTACTGGTGCAGAAGTCAATCTTTCCTTTAACCCCTAAAATGCATACTCATGCTTATCTATCCATTCATACCTTATCTCCTTTCTGGTCAAATTCGTCAATGGTCCTACAATCTTAGAAAATCCTTTGATAAATCTCCGATAATATCCTGCTAACCCAAGAAAACTTCTAACCTCTGTCACATTAGTTAGTATATTCTAGTTTAAGACTGCATCAATCTTAGATGAGTCCATAGAGATACCATCTTGAGATATAGCATGTCCCAAGAATTTGACCTCCCGTAGCCAAAATTCACACTTACTGAACTTTGCATACAACTTACTATCTCGAAGCGTCTGTAAAGCAATCTGTAAGTGTTCCTTATGATCTTCCTTCGTCTTTGAGTAGATTAGTATGTCGTCGATGAATACTATAATGAATTGATCCAGATATGGTCTGAATACTCTATTCATTAAGTCTATGAATACTGCTGGCGCATTCGTCAATCCAAAAGGCATAACTAGAAACTCATAATACTTATATCTTGTTCTAAACGCAGTATTCCTCACATCCTCCAGTCGAACCAAGTGTTAATGATATCCTGAACACAGATCGATCTTTGAGAAGATCCTTGATCCTTGTAACTGGTCGAATATATCATCTATCCAAGGTAGTGGATACATATTCTTAATTGTAACCTTGTTCAACTCTTTGCATTCTATATAGAGTTGAAGTGTTCCGTCCTTCTTCTAAACAAACAGAATTGGTGCTCTCCAAGGTGATGTACTTGGGTGAACAAATACCAAATCTTCAAGTTTCTAAACATGCTTCTTCAATTCCAACATCTCAGTTGGCGCCATCCGATATGGAGTCTTGGATATCGATAATGTGTCAGGTACTACTTCCACACAAAAGTCTATTTCTCTTTTTGGTAGAAGTCCTTTAATATCCTGGAATACATCCTGAAAGTCTTGTATGGTAGGACTCTGATCCATCGTCGATTTCGTATTCGTACTCGTACTCATACTCCCGATTGCAGCCAAAACATGTGTTTGAAATATGTCGTTTGTTGACTGATAATGAAATCTGATCATTGGACTTCTAGGTATTGGAAATATAATCATCCTGGTTGGGCAATCTAAGTTGGCATCATACTTAGTTAACCAATCCATCCCTAGAATAATGTCGAATTTTGACATCGACAGAACTACTAAGTCTGTTGGAAGATTCTGATCTTCTAGAGTCAATGCATAATCCTTACATACTTTACCCAACTAAATAGTCACTCCCAATGGTGACACAGCATTTAGTGTTGGCTCAAGTGTCTGGGGTTCTAAACCTAACTGACGTACAATCTTAACAGCAATGAACGAACGTGTAGCTCCAGTATCGAATAAAGCTTTAACTAGACTATGAAAGAGTACGAGTGTACCTTCTAAATGTTGCTGCTCATTAGCGTTAAAGCCTGCATTTGCTCGGATGATAGCATTCATCCTAGTTTGATTTGGGGGTTCTTATTCTCTTAAACTGGTTCCCCATAGTATCCTCCTCATGGAACAAGGCAATCCCTGCTCAAATGTCCCGACTTGTTACAATTCTGGCAGTTAGCATCCATTCGGTGGTTAACCCTAGAAACTGTACAGAACTTGACGATATGCCCTGGATTTTCGTAATTAAATGCCCTCTATTATTGGTTGGTAGAGCGATAAGTAGTGCTTGGGGATGCAGTCCTCGTTGTTGATATCGGTGGGTCGAGGATTGTTCTACTAAGGCTTCCTAGTTCGATCCCAGGTGTGCTTGTTTGCTTGAAAGTTACCCTGAGGTCTCCAACCCTGGGTATTTCTTCGTGGTTGGTTCTAGAAATTCCTTTGCTGAAAACCTCTCAACAACTAGAGTTGATTTATCTGTGGTTATTGTATTAGATAAGCATCCTTTTCCAATCTAGTATCAAATCTGACAATCCCCACAAATGACTAATTTAGGTGGCCAACCATCAAATGTCTGAGGTGAGGGTTTAATCCTTGGTGAAATCTCTTCACCTTCTTCTGTGGTGTATCAATCATGTGCTGAGCGAATCGAGATAGATGCTCAAACTGTGTTGTGTATTCTCGCACAGTCCACCCTCCTTGTAACAAATTGAGAAAGTTCTTCTCTTGCTGATCTCTCTCATCTTATGGGAAATACTTTTCCAAAAATCTTTCCTGAAATATCACCCAAGGCATTCTTCGTGCAGCTTCAGTTCCTATTGATAACATATGACTCGGGCTCCATGGCTACCTGCCCAACAAAGAGAACTAACTTAGTACTAGTATCGTGGTTAAGAAAAGTCCCAAGATTTTCTAACTTAAGTGTGTAGGACAATCAGTTATTCAAAACCTAGGCTTTGATACCACTAAATCCCTATCACACTCCGGGCAGCAAAATTAGGGAAAAATGGGGATTTCCAATTTTGGACCTGTAGATACGTGACTAGTTGAATTCTTTGATTGTCCACAAATAAAAAAATATAATAGACTAGTAGAAGCATTAAAATTTAAAACATTATAAAGATTAACTATTATAGACCAAGGTTCAAAACATCATTATCTTAGGCACTGAGGCCAATACATAATACAAAATAAAACTAGAGAGTTTGGTGGTTACAAAAGAGATTGAGACATAAAGTCTCCTAACTAGCATAATAATATCCATTTTCTCCTAGGTTCTCTTTTTCTTCATATTTGGTACCCGAGATACCATGCTCATGGACAGCTAGACAGAAAAGTTCTAGGGTATAAAACACCATCAAGTTGCGAAAGATGAGTGAATACAAAAATTCACAATAATACTAGTATAAGTGGTGAAACAATTTTGGAAACATTCTTTTGAAAACACTTTTCAGGATCAAGTCATTTTTCCAAAGAATTATATTTTGAAGGATCTATTAGTATACAAACATAAAGAATGCACAATGCATGGTTACTTACGACACTAGACTTGACTTATGGATTTTGGGTCCATTTGACTACAAACTCATTTCTCAATGTTAACGTGACAATCCTTTATTTAAACTCACTTCATTAACGTCTCAATATCTTTATCAACATTTCATTATTTGGAATAGCGTACCTTTGTGGCTGATTGATTAGTATATCATCGTACCTTTCTAGCCACTTGGTCCCCATGGGAGCCAAGATGATATCTTACCTTTTCGGTCGACTAAATCAAGATATTCACCTTACACATTTTATTTGAACATTCGTACCTTACGGTCGAGTGATTAGTATAATATCATACCTTTCCAACTGCTTGGTCCCCATGGGAGCCAAGATAGCATCGTACCTTTCTAGCTGACTAAAATCACTAATATTCGATTAACCATTTTTCCAATTATACAAATTAATCTCATTCTTTACATAATGACCTTTGCGGTCGACACCAAACAACTCTATTTGAGGTCTCGACATACCGTCTCTCAACACATGTCTATGCAACGTCTATAAATAATACCAAAAAGTTTACCACTACATGTAGAAATATATCATAACATACTTTACAAGGTTTTGGAATAACATTCCAAATTGGCAAAATGAAGTGCAAGGCTAAATGAATAATATCCTGAATAGTAAATCATCTGAATTGATGGCAAGGTGGCCAGATATGAGTCGCCAACCAAATATGCATTGGCCCGAGTCTATAAATAAATGTCCATGTTGAATGAAGTGGCCCATCTTTTTGATAATCCAAACCATGAGAAAGTGACATGTGGATGAAATATTGGTTAAATTGGTCAAACATGAGTCTCCATCACTGACCATAGTATGAATGCTATGTTTGGTGGTTTGAGGTAGTGGGCTTATCAGCCCAACATTGGTTAGACCGATAATGCAAAAGAACTGATCAGCCTAATTTATCCCATTAAAGGCTAATGGATATGTAAGATTAAATGATTGACCCTCATTCGGCTCAACCAACTATGAACCAATCACTTGGCCATTAATTCATGTAAACGGTGTCTCACTAGTTCGAATAAAAAATCAAGTTCGGTCTTTCTATATTAATAGAATTCAGCCCTTGCAAAATTTTACAAAACAATGCAGAAATTGTAGTTTATAAAACAATCTCATTTTATGAAAGACAAGTGCATTTGTTTATCACGTTTATTATTGCTACTATTGCTATTATATACATTGATGATGCCTAAATTTGGTTAGAGGTAAGAAGAATTAATCAAGACAGATTTGAGTATGGTTTGGCCCTATTAATTAAGAAGCCTACAGCCACGTGTGTGTCAAAGCACTTGCACTATAGTAAAATCGGGGGCCTTTGGTGGACCAATAGTCGGGGTGGAGCTACCAAAGACCGAGTGGGTACGGATGTTATGTAGCCACTATTATGTAGAATAAGAATGCGATCCCCTTAAAGGGCGTGAGTGATCTCTTTTATAGATACAAGAGACCACTCGCACAAGGTCAGTGGCTTCATTAGGCAGTCTGATCTAATTATAATTGATCAGCACAAACAGTGGAAGTTTTCTAATTGGATTAGGAAATAGTCTTCTTTTTCAATGAATCTTCTAGCTGAGATAGGAAACTGTGTGGAACCTTGTAGAGCAAGTCACGGGACATACCCGGGCTATACACCCGACTTGCGGTTCCAAGCAGGGCGATCTTAGCTAAATAGCCCGAGATGGTTGCGTGGTGAGTGCCTTTACTAGATGCCCCAACACTCCTTGCTGACTGGATATTTTTGTACGTATCAACTGCTCCCCATTTTCCAAGGCTAATGTGATGCCCCATTAGATGAGCATTGAAAATCAGTATAACTTAGTGAACCATCCGAGACCCTGCTCGGGACATTACTCAGGGCCAGACCGACCACCTTAGGAGCTTGGAATCAGTGCTTGCCACGTGATAAGGAGTGATTGATCTGATCAAGATCCAACCAGGACGGTGCAAGGGTAACTAGGTAGTTGAATCTAAACTGAGCCATCACGTCACCCATTAAATGTGCACACCTTTTGAGATGCTGCTTCACGTGCCTGAGGTGGCAACTGTCTGGCATTCAAGAGGGAAATTTTCTTTGCCATTGGATCTGATTTCATCTGAGCTGTCCGTCTCGCCTATTTAAGGGACACTTGTGCATTTTCTCTATTCCTGATGTCCAGGGAAAGAGATTACCAAGCAGTTTTAAGAGAGAAAAGTTCCTGGCCAAGCTTCTCGAGCTCATTCTTTCTCTCCTTTCATTATAAGTCTTTGTTCCTCTAGTCTTGCCATTGATTACTCTTTCCCCCCTCCCCCCTCCTTTTATTTTCATTCCCGAGTGAGGTTGGAGAATAGGAATCCCCAAGGCTTCTTAAGGGAGTGGAACTTCTTTTTCCACAGGTTCTATTTTTTTCTTAGATTGGGTGGTTTCCTTTCATTGATAGAACAATCTAACCGGCCGGTGTGCCCAGGCGGACCCTATCTGAGTGCTACCTGACATTTAAGACCATGTACGCCCTGCCGTATAGACTTGTGTCCCTTCCGCCCTTATACATTAGGCTTGGGGTTCCTAACCCCTATTTAGGTCATTGACTACTTTCTTGTCCCACTATAGGAACTCTAGAGATGTGTCACTCTGGCTTCAACTCGTCATCCCGATCAAAAGACAAACAATCTAGGTCGGGCACCCCGGACACCAACTTCGACCCTCCTTCTCCCACTCTCTCTGACCACCATAGTGAGGGTAGGATTTCCACCATTGTACCCAATGAAGGACTGAGCAGGGACTACATTGAGACTCTCGAGTAAGGGGAGATGGGTGGTCATGCATCGACCTCGGGTAGTTTAGGGGTCGTCTTTTCCTGTATGGGGACCCGATCAGTTTGTTCACCTTAGACCTAGTCAAGATTAGGGAAAAATTCATGTGCTTCGATGGCTTCTCACTCACTATTTCGGATAGTAAGGTGCATAATACCCAGGCAAGATATACCTCTCTCTATAAGGATGTGCTCTTTATGGGTTTTCGCCTTCCTCTCTACTTGCTCGCACTGGACCTACTGGTATACCTTGGCATAACTCCTGCCTAGCTTACCCCAAATAGGTGGAGGTTTTTTATGGGGTCCATATCCCTTTGGTCCCAAGTGTTTGGTTATGAGCTTACCCTCCACGAATTTCTGTAGACATACCGACCGTCCCCATTATATAGAGAGGTTGGGTTCTTTCTTTGAGTATCGGCGAGGAAAGAAGATCTTAGTGAATGCACCCAGTAACAACAAGGGGTGTAAGTGAAAGTTCTTCTGAGTATGTACTCTCGGGCTCAGCGCGAATGTCCTGAGAATCCCCTTGAGGACCACCTGGGCATTGAAGCTAAGAAGTAAGTTGTGTCTTAAGTTTACTTTTTTAGGTGTTTTTCCAACTTGTAGCAGTGTAGGCTGACCCTTTTTTCCTTTTCTTTTGTTTTACAGTAAGATCTGCTGACCCTCTAGAGCTCTCAAAAGAGTTCCAAAATCAGATAAGGACACCAACTCAGGCTCCCATAAACATCGTTAACATATTGTCTTGAGCGGGAGAGCTTGTGATCATATACCGTCCGGACAAAGTCCTTGCTGCCCCAATCTTCCCTCCTATCACCGTTGGTAAGTCTCAAAGTTATACAGATTTTCCATTTTCCTTCTTGATATTCGTATCTTAGTTAGTCGCCTTTACTCACTCTATTTATGATTTACAACAGAGATGGCTCCCAAGGACGTAGCTACCTTAAAGGAGAAGGAGGCTACGCTAGTTACCCAGGCTGGCCAGAGGAGGAAGAGGCAGGGTCCTATTGAGGGCCAGAAGCTGAAAAGGATTCACTGGGGGCCCCGGGTGGAGAAGGAAGCTACTGGGACATCAGCTCCTGGGGTAACAATTATCGTGGATTCTTCCCGGCTTGCCGATGCCCTATTGGACGGGAAGCCGACTCCCCAAGTTGAGGCTGTTGCGCCCTCCTGGCCCCACGAGATTCTGGCCAGGATGCTTATGGTGGAGACAACAGACGACGTTTGGGGGAGATTTCAACCTGGGCTGTTAAGCCCCGAGGACCTGATTGGGTGGTTGTATAACATCAGCCACATGATAAGTATTTTTTATGTAGTTTTCCTTATTTCCCTACCCCTAGCAACTAATAGCTTCCCTCCTTTATTTTTATAGGTTGGATGCTTGGCAGTTGGGGCTGAGGCATACCTACATAGGATGGATGAGAGACTGGCTATTGTTGAGGCCACCTTGTCTATGGAGAAGGTGGCACAGGATGCTTCACACTTTATCCTCACCATGGAGGAGGAGAAGACGAAGGCCCTGGCCCTAGAGTTGGGGGCACCTCGAGATGACCTGGCGGGCGAGCGAGCAGGCTGGAAGACTATAGAAGCCAGCAGGCAGCTGGAGAGGCTGGAAAGGTAGTTGTGGAGGTCGAGAGGGTTGCTCTTTTTGAGGTCATTGCTACTCAAGAGGCTGGGGCAAAGGACATAGAGGAGGAGTTTGAGGCCGGCTTCCTTACGGGTTACGCAGACCTGACCCAGCGGGCGATCGCTGACCATCCAGATTGGTATCTCTCGGGCTACTCCTAGGCTGAGTCCGACTACTAGAAGGATGAGTAAGCTACAAAGGGAGCCCCGTCCGGGGATACTGCTCCGAGTAGAGAGGCCGGGGAAGCTGAAGAAGAAGTGGTCGTGGTTGATGACCCCTAGCTCCCAGCCATGGTGCATCATGTACGTATATGTATCCTTTTTTATAGGGGGAGGCTATTATAATTATCCCCCAGGCATTGTACATATCCTTTTGAACAAGTAATGAAAAGGCCCTTTGAGGTTGTCTTTTGCAAAAAATGTTTATATTCTTGTACTTACATGCTTGTGTTTATTTTTTATAATTCTTTATGGCCAATTAGTTGTTAGCCTCTCATGACCTTACCTTAGCAAAAGGGTTAGGACTGTTAATGGTAGGAAACACTTGATCAGCTAAGGACTTGTACTTATGAAATTCCAAGCTGTTGATGGCTTAGTGGTTTCTATATCCTATCCAGTATAGTGTGAGATGTTGATCTTGTTACTGCCTGAATAGTTTTCTCTAGGTATTTTACGTACTTAGGAATGTTTTGGGGTTAATTCTAAGTCTTGTTCGTGTTGGGTGTGATTTCCTATTTTAGTTCAGTATTCCCCCTGCCCCTAAGCTTTTGCTAAGGCAGGCATCGATGGATGAAGTGACTATAGGGAACCGACCTATAGTGTTTGTAGTTTTGCTATCATTAGCAACCTAGGGGGATTTGCCCCTATTGTAGGTTATGGACCTAAGTAAATGGGTACATTGGGCATGATCTCGAGGTCATTTTGTGCCTCAGGAGTGATCTCAAGGTCTTTTTATACCATGGAACACTAGTAGAGAACACTTTTTAGAAAAAGAAAATCTTGTATTCATACTAAAAAACTGCTCGGAAAGAGCTACAACTTTGTGTAAACATAAGTCCCTAACCAGTTGCATTCCATAGCTTACTGAAAATACTTTCGTAGATGCTCCACGTTCCAAGGGTGTGATAGGTCCTGTCAATCTAGCATTTGCAAGAAGTAGGTTCTCGATCTGTTGACTTGGGTAACTCTATATGGGCCTTCCTAGTTTGGTCCCAGTTTCCCATGACTCAGAATTTTGGTGGACTGATTAACTGCCTTGAGAATGAGGTCCCCCACATGGAAACTACAGTGTTTTACTTATTGTTGAAGTACCGTGAGACCCTTTGCTTGTATGTTGACACCTTTAAATATGCCCAGTTTCTTTTTTCTTCTATTCGATTGAGTTCCTTTCTAAAGGCTTCCTTATTGCCTTGTTTGCTGAAATTCACCACCCAGTATGTTGGTAATTCGAGCTCTGTGGGTACCATTGCCTCAAAGCCATAGGTAAGTGAGACTGGTGTTTCTCTTGTTGCTGCTCAGGGAGTGGTATGGTAGGCCCACAGAAGTATCGGTAGTTCATCAGCCCAACGTCCCTTGGCATGTTCAAGCCTGGTTTTAATGGACTACAGAATTGTCCGATTTATCACCTCAACTTGGCCATTGGCTTGAGGATGCTCGGGAGAAGAGTAGTGATTTGATATACCAATGCCAGAGTAGAATTACCTGAATACCAGGGAGTTGAACTACCTGCCATTGTCGCTGACTAGTACCTGGGGGATGCCGAACCTACTGAGGATGTTCTTCTAGATAAAACTCTCCATCTTTTTCTCGGTTATAGTTTCCAAGGGCTCGGCCTCTTCCCACTTGGTAAAGTAGTCCACTGCGATGACGGCAAGCCTGACCTGCCCCCTTACTGTGGGAAGGAGTCCAACTATGTCAATGCCCCACTGAGCAAATGGCTAAGGGCTTGGGATTGGAGTTTGGAGCTTCGGTAGGCGATTGATCATGTTGGCATGCCTTTGACACTTGTCACACTGCTTTACATAATCTTTGGAGTCTTAGACCATGGTGGGCTAGTAGAAACCTTGTAGTAGGGCCCTCCGAGAAAGCGCTCAGCCTCCTATATGGTTTCCAGACACTCCTTCATGGATCTTGTATAAGATTGATTGGACCTAGGATGGGTGGATGCATCGGAGGTAGGGTAGGGTAAATCCCCTCTTGTAGAGCATGCGGTCAATGAGGTGGTGCCTAGCTGCCCAGTATTTTACCCATCGGGTTCATCCCTCTCGTTCAAGAGGCTTTTATTTGTGAGGAACTACACATAGGGTCCATCCAGCTGGGCCCTAAATTGACTGGGTAAATGTCCATGCCATCTAAATAGGACACACTGGGCTCAGGCAGGTATTCCACCCTTATACCTAGGAGGTCCAACTCAGAAGATGATGCCAATCGTGCTAACCGATCGGCCCTTGTGTTTTTCTCTCCCGGGATCTGTTTAATTAAGAAACCCTTGAGCTATTTAGTAATAGACTTGAATAGGGCCAAGTAAGCAACCATATTTTCTTCTCATACCTCATACTCCTGATTGGCTTGGTTGACAACAAGCTGCAAGTCGTTGTCTCCTTAAATTTGTTGTGCGCCCATTGAGGTAGCCAATTGCAACCCGACCAACAAGGCTTTCGTACTCGGATTCATTGTTAGAGGCCACCCAAACCTTAATACGTATTCCAACTGGATCCCATCGGGCGTGGTTAGTATGATCCATGCCCTGGTGCCCTGTTTGTTGGAGGAACCATCCAAATAGAGTACCCAGGTCGAGGTGTCAGGGAGTAGGCCAAGTGGTAGCTCGGGCGGGAATGACTCCTCCACTGGATCTTCTGGATATGTGAATTATACGAGGAAGTCTGCCACCGCCTGTGGACCACACACGCGAGGGCGGCGGGGGAGTTCTGTTATTCCTTGACAGTGTCCCGGGATGGATCCAAGGAGCACACATCAGGAACTACAACTCCTCACGCGATCCTAGATACAAAGAGTTGCCACCTAATTTTTATCGGGAATTAGGAAACCAAATTTGACTCGCCCAAAATTGAATAAGTTTACTCGCCCTTCATCACCAGAAACAAGATTTGGGGGTCTTGGTACGAGAGGGAAGGAGCCCGAGTAAGACTAAAGAATCCCCTCCTCGCCCTACCGAATGGTAGGCCTTGATTCAAATATCTTTGTTCTTAATTCATAATAGGTGTTGTTTCCTCAATCATACTAGATGATATATTGGCGAAAGGAACATCAAATGAAAATTATTTCAAGAGATTAAATCAAGTAGCAATCGGATGCACATGTAATACAAGAGAGAAGTATACTCACAATGGCTAGCCTCGCCCGGGACCGATGCAAATAAGGTAAACATGCCATGATATGCAAAAGGGAACAAAAAACTTACATTGGGTTGACTTAAGCGGAGTTGCAAAAAAAGAAGAAAGGAAATGTGTAATATAATCATGCAACAATCCTAGATAAGATGTCTCTAACATATAATCACATAAACAGAGACTACCCTAAAGGAATCGTATCGTTAAAAACAAAGTCGCAAACCTAGAAAAATTCTAAGAGAAACAGTAGAGATAGTACATAATACATGGACACTAAGCCATATGTCGACAACGCAAACTCACAAATCAAAATCTGGATGCACAGCATTCAATTATCTACACTAAGACACCAAGTAATACCCAAGCATTGCAAAAATACAAGCAAACGAATGATATGCATGATAAATAAGAAGAAGACGTCATTAATCAAATTTCCAGATTGAGTGACCTCTAATTAATCCAATCAAAAGTGATCTTAGACATGATCTGGGTTAAAATCCTTTTACAAAATGTTATACACGTGTCTTAGGGAACTTTTCCAAAAAGTTGGACCTCATCATCATTATTGAAGTTTGAGAAAGAAGAGTTTTGGGAACAGTGGATCAAAATTGTCCACTTTTCTTATAAAAATCATAATTAATTCTACAAAAATCATATGAAGCTCTATTTGGTGTCAAACGAAAGCTATTTTATTGCAGTTTATGACAAAAATAATCCCATGGACATTTCATGAACCTAAGGTCTCTAGAAAATTGTTTTAACCAGACTCTATTATTCTAGAAATTTGGTATCATTTGACAAAGGAATGCAAGACATAATAGAAGTTCATGAATCATACTAATCAAGTTGATCTAGGCTTTTAATCTCTCATTCATTTATCCTAGATGCTGTCTAAGCCAAGTTTTATTCATCAATTATAGTTGAGTGATCAAGGTATGACCATTTTGTATGCATAATCATGATTGTAGTAAAACTTAGAAAATTCCAGAATAGTTGTATCAACATCAAATGCTTAGAAAATGACCTTCACTCGATCGTATACTCATGATTTTACATCGGCTTATAGGTACATGAGTTATCAATCATCATTAAAAAGCAAATCATCGATAACTATTGTACATTTTCTTAAATTCAAATACAAAGAGACCATGTTCAAATCTGTCAACCGATTTCTCAACAATTTCTAAAAGTGGCATATAGATCCGAATGATTATCAAAACGGATCGAACGAAAGCTAATTTGTCAAAGTTTACCAAAAACTTTGAAATCCATCAAGATATGGGTTTTGATGAACCAAAATCGATGAAAAAAGCCAATCTGTTTTGCTGAATTTTAGCTAATTCATTTTATAGTGTGAGAAAAACATCTTAGGTGTTGGTTTAAGTTCATTAGAGAGATCAAACTCATAGATCTACTTGACTACCATGATTCTCAATCAATTTAGCCCTCAAGTTCTATAAATAACTTTAGATCATGGATCAAAGGGACTTAAAAATATCCTATTGGAGATGAAATTCAATAGGAATTCTAGGTAATAGGAGTAATAAAAAAAGGTATGAACATAGGAATCATCCTTTTCATAGATCATACTTACAAACAATCATAGAATTCAAAGTGGACACATATATATATAATCATGTATGTATGGATCTAAACTAAATAGAAGAATGTAATCAAAATTGAAAATCAAAGTGAAAATCAATCTCTAATTATGAATTATCAACAAAATCAAGGAAGATTTGGATCTAGCTATGTGAGTGTGTAAAGAACAAGAGAGGAAGAAGATGAGTCTTCTAACAAAGAAAAAAACTAAACTAGATCTAAGTCTTATAGATCTATATGCAAAAGTAAGAATTAGAGATGAATTGTGGTGTTTACCTCTTGGAGGATTCTCAATTATATAATCAAAGTTTATTTGAAGTATCTTCTTCTTCAAGTGTTCTTCAAGTTCTTCAATCACTCATCCATGATGGAAGTTAAAGGACACAATAGATGTCCAAACTCTCCTCAATTATCTTATCTAGTTATCTTAGGATCCATTTTAGAAAATTTCAATACATGATTCACTATTCTCTCTCTAGAAATCTCTTGAATTCAAAGTGTATGTGATTGTATATTCAAGTATATTCAAGGTGTATTCAATGTGATTCAATATGATCTCATATGAGATGCATGGGATCTATATATAGAGTTTTTAAAAGTTAATTCTCAAGTTTTAGGATTAAAATAGAGATTTTAGAGGTCAAAAAAGGGTTAAAATGGCCATTTTAGTGCCTAAACGCAGTTTCTGGGCAATTTCCTCACAGTGGGAAGCCTCTGGAAGGGTCTGGAACTCTAAAGGCTTAATGGAGAACACAACTCATAGGTGGCAGGTTAGGCGGAACCCACCACCCCGTATGTGGGACCCACCATCTACTATTTCTCATCCCCTAGTTGCCTTCATGACCTGTTTCAAAAATTACATGTACAGTTTTTCCAGATTTTCGTAAAAATGTTTTTTTATGTCCGAAATCATCCATTTATGTACCGTTGGAAAGCTGTCGAGTTGAATTTCAGCATAAAAATATTTCAAGAGGATTTAAAGTGAGAATTAAAGTTAAATTGAAGTCCGAAAGTCCTCCAAAACTTTCGTCGTCTTTTTGAAATCAAACGACTTCTTTTTCAAAATTGTTTTTCCATGTGCATCAATTTTGAGTTTTTTTTTTTAATTGTCACACCCCGGAGAAGCAAAAATAGAGAAAACAAGTTCCTTTTTGGTCCCATAGGTTTGTGACTGGTGAATAACTGCATTGTCATCTATATAAACCAACAAATACAACGATAGGGAGGATGTTTTCATAAAACATACCTTATTAACATAATCAAAGGCTACAGCGGAAATATAAAAGGTTTGGAAGCAACGTATGCCCAAGTACCAATTACAAAGGTCTACTAAATCTATTATAACAACTGACTTATAGTTTGAGGCCTATAACAATAATTAACAAAAGTACAACAGATATACCAAGTAACTAATACAAAGCAACACGCCTTCGTCGATCTTCAAGCCTTCAGCTCCAAGGTGGAACATCAGTCTCCCTCCTCAAGACCTGCCAAGCTCTAGACATTGGAATGTCCAGGGCACAAATGCCATCAACTTTGAATACAAAGCTGAGTGAGTACATTAAATCCATGTATGTAACCCATGCAACCACCCAATGCATCTACTGTAATACCCTGAATTTTTGGAGACTATATATAAATAAAACTTCATTCTATAAACTTTTATTCCTTTTGGTGAAATTTGGTTACCAATCGATTGCCATTTATCCCAATCGATTGCCATTTTTACCAGCTAAAATTGATTAAGTGTCAACATACCATTCGATTGACATTCTTCTAAATCAATTGCCTTCTAATATCTGTTGCCAATCGATTGACTGGTATCCTAATCGATTGACATAAGCTGAGACAAGTTTTCTTCATTTCTTTAGCTTTGAACGTGTGGCATTCCTGTTTCTCTATATATAAGAACTCAATTTGACCTTGGGCCAGTTTCAGACCTTTGAGAGAGAGATATACATATCTTGTGTGTATATATATCTATATCTAGATACACACTCACACACACCCTCATTACTGGGCAGCAGCAGAGAAGAAGAGGAAGAAGAAAAAAAGAAGAGAAGAACAAGAAGGAGAAAAAGAAATGACAGAGAAGACAAAGAGCTGGGCAGAGGAGAAGAAAGAGAAGGAGGAAAGAGAGAGCTTGAGAATTCACAAGCCAAACACACCCTAGGTGAGTTTCTAACTCACTTAGTCCCTTTATTGGATGTATACAATAGTTATTATGAAGCTTAGAGGTGTAATATGCAAGTGGTGTACGTTTATACATGTTGTTTTTATCAATCTACTGGTGAAGACGAAGTGCCAATCGATTGGCATAATTCACAATCGATTGCCATCAGTCTGGACCTAATCAATTGGACAGAATTCTAATCCATTGACATTATTTTATCCCAATCGATTGCCAATGATAGCAATTGATTGGCATTATTTTATCCCAATCGATTACCAATGATAGTAATCGATTGACATTATTTATCCCAATCGATTACCAGTTTCCTCAATCGATTGGACCTTATACCAATCAATTGGTATGGGCAGAACATGGATTTTCCTTTACTTTTTTATTATATTAGGGTTCGGTTGTTCGATTTTTGATTTGGACTTCCGTTATGCGATTTTGCATTAGACAGGGATAATGTGACAACAAAGTTATGTATAATTATATAGAATGGATGGAAGTAATAACATGGGTAATCTGTTGATTCTTGTATGAGTTTTATATCCATTTTCTTTTAATCCGAGTAGTCAAGCCACATTGGCAAATTATTATATGTCCTTATTACTACTAAGTAAAAGCAGGTTTGGTTAGTTCTGGGAATGGTACGTGGATGGACGTTTAGTCATGATATGCTCTTAAAAGCGGTGAGCTGTGCAGATACTCTTAAAAGCGGTGAGCTAGACCAAGTAGTCCTAAGATAGACCGGATAATCTATGATATGCTCTTAAAAGCGGTGAGCTGTGTAATATGCTCTTAAAAGTGGTGAGCTGGGATGTCTAGTAGATGTCATTGAGTCGTGAAAAAAGATGATATGCCTTATTCGAAATGTTGTGTCCCTGAAATGCGATGAACAGGATACATTGTTCTTAAAAGCTGGGGACAGACTGACGTGGATTCAATGACATGTGGTGAGCTGTGCATATGCTTTTAAAAGTGGTGGAATTAATGAGGTTGTATCCCTAGAGTTAAACGATTGAGTATATTCGTTCAATCCCAATATGTTAATATCAATGTTTGAGTAACAAGATGATAAGGGTTGGTTTATGAGGTTGAATAAAGGAACAGGATATTGTTATTATTATAATAAGATGTTAACTCATGTTTTCATGGGCTTGTGTTTTACTTTAGATAATTTGTACCTTGTTAGTTGATACTTACTGAGCTCTCAGTAAGCTGACGGCCTTTTATTGCCTGGACTTTCCCCCGTCCAGACTATCCTGTACCTTATTCTGCAGGTGAGGACACTTATGATGACATTTACTCCACTGAGGGTGATTTTACAGAGGGTGGTCCCACTGAAGCCGGTTATGCCAGAGAAGGCTACTACGCTAAGAACTTCCCTTACGCCAGTAGAAGATCTGAAGATGTGAAGATAGTTTATCTACTTTATGTTTAAGCTTTATATCACTGTTGAACTTGTTTAGTTAATGGGTACATGGGCATATATTGTCTTCAGACCTGTTGCGATCCTGTGGACCACACTCTGATAGTTGGTAATAGTATTGCTGTTGTTATATTCCAGTTGATTACTATTCTTGGTTGGACTAGTACTGTGTGGTGTGGAAGGTAGTGACATTCACCAGTCATTCCCTATGGACCCATAAAGGAAATTTATTTTTCTCTATTTATGTTGTTCCAGGGTATGACAGGATTTTTTGGTATCAGAGCCCTAGGTTGTGATACTTTCGTTCACTACCTATTCCATACCATCTAGTTGTAGTATGTTAAGAGTTCTTTGAGATAAGATATGAGTTTAAGATAAGTTCATATGTCTGACGATGGACAGTCTCTTTGCAGGATAGCATGGATCCAGAGTTACGTCAGTTTGTTACCGATGCTTATGGAGGACACGTGATCCATGCGGATACTGTGGAGCCAGCTGACCCTGAGTTTTATCGTGAGCGAGTGTGCCAGATAGCTAGTCGGCATTTAGAGGAGGACATGTGGAGAGCGCTTTATGTGACTGGGAGTACTTACCCAACACAGATGCATATGGATGCTTACCATTCTGCGAGAGTTGGTAGAGATATTTGTCAGGAGATATTACGATTAGTTCAGAGTAAGCTAGAGATGGATGAGATTGAGTTGAAAGCCATTTTAGCTGGTCTACCAGAGCCTATAGTTGTACCATCACTAGTAGCCCCACCATCATTGGTACCCGAAATACCAGTCCTAGAGCCAGAGCCTAAGCTGATTTAGGATGACGAGGATCCAGAGCCAAAGGACGAGCATCCCGATGAGGATATTAACGGGGATGGAGAGGAGGAGCCGATAGATGATGAGGACCTAGCAGAGGATGAGCATATGGACAAAGCAGATGATGATGAGCCAGAGGATGATTCAAATGAGATAGAGTTTGAGCCTGAGGATCCAGCACCAGACCCAGAGGCCATGGAGGCAGACATAGGGGTGGAGGCTGACGTAGTAGTTGAGGACGTTGCCGATGAGGAGATCATTGTACTAGAGGCACCCATTATAGTTCAGATACCAACTGAACCTATTATGCATATGGAAGCCATGGCCGATATGGTAGGAGGATGGATAGCCGGGATGGTAGTCCAACCAGCAGGTTTTGCTATGGGAGAGGTTGTAACAGCAGGAGCTCTTGATATAGCTGATGGATTCGTAGCAGTAGCAGTCGAGGTCGCCAACCAGGCTATAGAAGACGCGATGGAGGACCCTGATGCAGAGGTCATAGAGGATTGGGATATTGAAGTGGTAGCCAGGGATCTTGTCGCACCAGTTCAGGATGATCTACTCGAGGAGATGGATATCAACTTGGAGGATAAGTTGCCACCACCAGGATCAGACGCTGATGACCTTTGAGTCAGGATTTGTAGAGGGCATATGTTTTATTAGATTTTATCAAGACATGTTGTCCACTAGATTTTTGGGAGCTTAAGAGATAGCTATTTGACCATAGCTTTGTATAGATATTAGCAGTATTAATCATAGCGTTGTAATAGCTGACCATAGTGTTGTTTTCGCTTTGTCCCACGTGGTACACAGTTTGACTAGTGTGTACTATGCGGTACATCTTTTGTTATACGAGCAGTACTTTTGTTATTGATTGTATGTTTGTTTTGGCGTGTTGTTTTGTAGAACTGTTATTCTTGTGTTTTCTCGCCCTATTTTGTTTCGTTTCTGCGAGAAGATTTTTAGCTAATCGACGTCTCTTGTAGGCAACACTAGTTATTAGTATGGTAGGACCCTTGAGAAATCACCAAGCACATATTGGAGCACCTATTCTAGAAGGAATGGACCCGTTCGGAGTTTTTGAAGCATTCATGCAAAGAATGGAACATATAGGCGATACCTACAATAGTGCTACCAATCAATGACCTGTCCAAACCCCAGTTGCACTGTTCCAGCAAAGGCAAATAGGAGACAAGTTACTAGCAAATTTTTGTGGGTTATGTCCCGAGAAGTTCGATGGACCAACAGAACCATGGAAAGCCGAGCAATGGATAAGAGAAATGGAATTGATCTTTGAAGCATTGGAGTGCAGCGAGCAAGAGAAGCGTCGCCTTGCTACATTCCAGCTCACTTTATGCCATCGCAGATTGGTGGGAAGATGAACGAGCCACTATAGGAATAAATGCTGCAAGAGCAATGTCTTGGGAGATGTTCAAGGGAAGATTTCTAGAGAAGCATTTTTCGGAAGATGAAAAGGATCAACAGGAGAAGAATTTCCTGAGCTTCGTTCAAGAGGATTGGACGGTAAGAGAATATACCACACAGTTTAAACGACTGTCTCGATTTGCCTAGCATATGATCGATATACCACAGAAGAAGGTGAAAAGATTTCACCAGGGATTAAATCCCCATCTTTGCCATATGATGATTGGTCACTTGAACCAGAGTTTTGAAGGACTAGTCAGACTTGTTGTAAGTCTAGAGAAGGATGCATATCTAGTACAGCGACCACAGATGAATCGACTTCAATCGTTAAGAGGGTTTCCACAGAAGAATTTCCAATCACAGCTACCGAGGAATACCCAAGGTTGGAGACCGCAGGGGACTTCCGTCATATAATTTTGGGTTAGACAAGGATAATGTGACAACAAAGTTAAGTATAATTATACATAATGGATGGAAGTAACAATGTGGGTAATCTGTTGATTCTGGTATGAGTTTGATATCAATTTTCTTTTAATCCGAGTAGTCAGGCCACATTGGGAAATTGTCATGTGTCCTTATTAGTACTGAGTAAAAGCAGGTTCGGTAAGTTCTGGGAATGGTACGTGGACGGACGTTTGGTCATGATATGCTCTTAAAAGCGGTGAGCTGGACCAAGTAATCCTAAGATAGACCGGATAATCTATGATATGCTCTTAAAAGTGGTGAGCTGTGTAATATGCTCTTAAAAGCGGTGAGCTGGGATGTCTGGTAGATGACGTTGAGTCGTGGCAATAGATGATATGCCTTGTTCCAAACGTTGTGTCCCTAAAATGTGGTGAACATAATACATTATTCTTAAAATCTGGGGACGGACTGGCGTGGATTCCATGACATGTGGTGAGTTGTGCATATGCTCTTAAAAGCGGTGGACTGAATGAGGTTGTATCCCTAGAGTTAAACGATTGAATCTGTTCGTTCAGTCAGAATACGTTAATATCAATGTTTGAGTAACAAGACGATAAGGGTTGGTTTATAAGGTTGAATAAAGGAACAAGATATTGTTATTATTATAATAAGATGTTAACTCATGTTTTCATGGGCTTATGTTTTACTTCAGATAATTGGTACATTGTTAGTTGATACTCACTCAGCTCTCAGTAAGCTGATGGCCTCTTATTACCTGGACTTTCCCCCATCCAGACTATCCTGTACCTTATTCTGCAGGTGAGGACACTTATGATGACAGTTACTCCACTGAAGGTGATTTCACAAAGGGTGGCCCCACTGAAGCCGGTTATGCCAAAGAAAGCTACTATGCTAATGACTATCCTTACACCAGCTGAAGATCTGAAGATCTGAAGATAGTTTATCTAGTTTATGTTTAAGCTTTATATCACTGTTGAACTTGTTTAGTTCACGGGTACTTGGGCATATGTTGTCTTCAGACCTGTTGTGATCCTGTGGACCAAACTCTGATAGTTAGTAATAGTATTACTGTTGTTATATTCCAGTTGATTACTATTCTTGGTTGGATTAGTACTGTGTGGTGTGGAAGGTAGTGCCATTCACCAGTCATTCCTTATGGACCCATAAAGGAAATTTATTTTTCTCTATTTATGTTGTTCTAGAGCGTGACATCTACCTTTACGTCGGGACGCTGAATCCATGACTTAGCATCGTCTTACTAACCATTCTCATATTCATATCCATTTTTGTATCCATGTGCTTATTCTCATCCGTATCCAAGTGTCAATACAATAATACACTAATATCCACACATCGATACCATAATACCAATCTAATATCCATATGTCGATACAATAATACCAATCGAATCACCCGACTATTCAATAGGTCCCACAATCCCTTGATAGGGTTACCAGTTGTCTACACGGTACCACATATCTCTAAACAATGGAACCGGCACATCAAACATCTTCAACGATGCGCATATCCTCATTGGTCGTCTACACAGCTGAGAATACATTAGAGCATTAGCCAGACGTCTTCAACGATACACTGGACGTCTTCAACAGTGCATATGCATCACTGGACGTCTTTAACAGCGAGAGGTGCACTAGGAACTCTAACCATCCCACGACTACCCGGCTCATCAGCCGTTGATCTCACTGATCCAAAGTAAACATATCTCATCTTCCACATGAGCACATATCCCATTTATCATCAAATTCTCTCATCTTTTCACATACCACTTCCCCATGCATGTTGACCACGTGTTGTGTAATGCTCATGCATTACATACAGGACTATCACATACTCTATATTCAATAATTCTACTCTTTAGTAGATTATTAACATGTAGTTGTATCCCGTTCTATTACTCAGTTTATCAACAACAACATCTGGCAGTTAAACAATTCACCTTATAATATCAACATCATATAAGTCTAATTCTGGATATCACTATTATACATGGTACAACTACCCATTAATAACAACTCAGGTATATCATAACTAACATATAACAACATATAAACAACATTCTGCTCTTATCCAATGGATTGGCATAACAGTCGATTGGAACCCATGGCAATCGATTGGGAATAAATCCAATCGATTGAACTCTTTCTTCTTCCTTAGAAACTGCTGGTTTTATATAAAAATGTTGGGGCTCCTTTCCTTTTTTACGCACGTTATTAACATACAGAATACATCCCAAAAACAACCCTTGAGTGAGTTAATGAAACTCACCTTGTCCCGGTGTTCCGGTGACGGCATTCCGAGCTCCGCGGCGCTGTGGTGGTCTTCTTTCCTTCTTTCTTCTCTATCTCTCTATTTGACTCTTCTCTCTCTCTCTCTGGTCTCCCCTCCTCCTTCTTCATCATCTTCTTCTTCTTCTTTCTCTAACCCAAGAGTATGGTGTGTATATATATACAATTTATATATATATGAGTGTATGTATGTATATAAGAGTATGTATCTCTCTACCACACACACACAGACCAAACATATATGTATAGGGAGAGGGGTATATATAGGGGAAAAATAAATCACAATTGCACCAACTAAATGAGGTGGCCAAGTTTTGCCATTGCCAATCGATTAGTATGGGCCACATCATGGATACAAGTCGGCGGTAAGGCAATCGATTGGTATAAATCCAATCGATTGGTATGTAAATCAATTGGGGTTAGGGCAATCGATTGGGCTCTCAAACTCATCAAAGACTAAGAAAGGTACTAGGGGTATATAAGAATCCAAAAATATAGGGTATTACATTATCCACCACCTATCAAAAGATTTCATCCTCAAAATCTGAAACAGTAGCCCTTATAACAAAAAGAAAGCATCTCGCAACACATACTCTAAAATGCTCAAGTTCTCGTTTTACATAAACGATCACATCAGCGGTCAAAGGTTTAAGTTCTAAACATGCAATACAAAAAGATCAACGATTTACAAGTACTAGGGTGATGGCTACCAATCTTAGGGTTTAGCTATTTGAAATTTGCATGTCAAACTTCGGGAAAAGATTCTAGGTAGCACAATCTAATCATCTTACAAAATCTGAAATAGCTAGTCTCCAAACACATGAGGTTCCTCCCTCAGGTCAAACTCTACGGTGTGAGGATTTTATTGATCAAGTGTTCTAATCTCATCTAAGTTGTAGTAAAGCGTTGTTGTCTACTCCCATCTCTGAAGATGCTTCGTATTGTGCTGACGATGTCTCTACTGTATCATCAGTTGACTGTCTTCCATCTCTGGACTCCTTGTTATGATTGTCAGCATCCTTAGTAAATCTCATGTTGTACATAATGTCCTTGTTAACTCCCTGGTTGTTGTCGTCCTTTGATGTGTTGACCTAAAAGCATTCTGACTCTGACATCGTAGTTGATGATTTAAACTTCCTCACATCTCCAAATTCTCATGTACTATTGATATAATCATCTCTTTGAAGTTGTATAATCTGTTGAATGCTCATTCTGCTTCCGTGTACCAACTAAATAGGTTAGGCAGGGCTATACACAGATATCGTGAGTCGATGTACTGTATAACATCTTATCTGGATGAAAGCAACAAGCAATCAGTGTCAAAAAGCAATCTTCTGTGGTACTCATTATAGTTCTGGTATCGTCTCTGCATCACCAGTATCCTCGCATACTCGCAATCTTCTAGTTCATCGTCTCATGTCAAGGCTGCGTCTCAAGGTTTGAGATTCCTCAACTCTGTCCAACATACCAATGGTCAGCGTAGTCTTTCGTGTAGGAAGGCTAATGATGTCAGATAGGGATGAAATTGATGCTTATGGGGATGCAAAAGATTTAATATGGGATGCAATTGATGTTATATCTATACTTGGATAACTATTGTCAATCAGTGTCAAAAGAATTGTTCAGGTATCCAAATTATGGTGTAGGCTAATTCTCTTACAATCAATCAAACAAATGCTAACTTCCTAGAATATCGGGATCATATATAATACAAAATGTAGGTGATGAGGGTTGTACCTTTTGTCTATCGTCCTTGTCTAAGTCGAGATCCATTACTTGTTCAGTGGGTCAGCCCTCGTGATACTTGTTACGACGGAACATTGCGTTGCATCTCTAGTTCTTGACAAAGCTTATGGGCATGACCAACTTTACCACAGTTAAAGCATTGTATTCCTCATTTATTAGATTTACTTGATGCTCTGCATTCTCGGGAATGGTGTCCTGGTACTCCAAAATTGTAGCAGATATCTCGTTCTCTGTACTATGTTGGAGTCGCCACTGGTTTGGAGTCTTTCTTGTTGTTTCTCAATCTCTTATGCTTCTGGTAGTTTCCCATGTAACTTCTCTCTGTGTTTCCTTGCTGAACTTGGTTAGCTGCCAACACAACCTGACTGTCCCTTCCTCTCTGATCCGTTAGGAGAAACTGATTGTTTTCTGGAAATGTTAGATCAGATCGTTGCCCTTCATTAATTTGATTGTCGTCTTCCAGTTTTGTTGCTATTTCTACCAGAGCTTCGAAAGATTGATCTAAATGTCCTATAGTCATATGAAGGATATATGGAACTCCTTGATGATATCTTTTGATCTTCCTTCTTGGTGTATAGATCATATGTGGTACAAATCATGATAGTCATTCGAATTGAGTTGTATATTCTGGCACTATAAAACTACCTTGGACTAATTATATGAAATCCATTTCCCTTTTGCTCTTCTCAGATTCTGGGAAGTACTTCTCTAGAAATCGAGTCTTAAATGATTCCCAAGTCTTTCTTCCAATAGCTTCTTCACCTATCGTAGCTTTCACTGTGTCCCACCAATCTGCTGCTGAGAACGTCAGTTAAAATACTGCCAAATGTCTTTTCTCAATGTCATTACATCCAAGTGTCTCAAATATCAATTCTATCTGGCGAATCCATTGCTCCACTTGCCATGTTCCAGTTAGTCCTGTTAAGATCCCTGGTTGAAAAGCATGAAATTCCTTTAGCAGCTTGACTCTCGTTTGACATACTAGTGCTTCATTACTAATGACACGATCAGCACAATTGATAACTTGTTCCATGCGATAGATGAAAACTCTGACCATTCCTGTGGGATCTATCTCGGGAGGTACAACATCAGGTACTCCATTCAGCTGGTCCGAGTTTCCTCGAGTCGTTCTAACCATAACGAGTGTTAGTAGTGTTTAGTGTCGCTACCTACAAATGAAAAACTATTTGGTCAGATGCATTCTATCTTACAACTCAAGCAAGAACATACGGTAAATATACAATACCACTACATAATACGATCATACAAATCAATACGAATATAATAAAATAACCACAGAGGTCAGACTATCTACCAGGTGTACTCAAATATATCTATGCTCAAGACAAGGGTTACAAAACTACAGGTTCTACGCGTAACGTTACATCTAAATGTTCTATTCCCAGGTTCCAGACTTCGAATACTACTCGACTAACATGTGAGACCACTCAACTAACATGTGGCTCAAGGTAACAGGATAATTTTATCCATAACCTCTTTCTACTTCTAGGTCATACTGACTGTTCAACAATCGGCTAGGAATTTGTCAGTGTCTAAAATCCAATGGTTCTAAAATTACGATCTCCACAACCATAACTAACTCAGATGCATTGTTCTCCGTGAACTCAGCTATCAACAGCTCTAAGAAATCCTTATCAGCTCCAGCAGTTACTTCCTTCCAAAGAAACATTCTCAAAGGGATTTATCTAACTTCTCGTCTAAGTGATAAGATAACAGCTCCGTCTCATCTCAGCTAATCCTCATGTTATCGACAGTATCTTAGAACTTGGGTTCTAATCACAATAGACAAGGGGCTAACAACTATAACCTAGGCTCTGATACCAAAAATTCTGTCACGCCCTAGAAAAACAAAAATAGAGAAAACAAGTTCCTTTTTGGTCCTGTAGGTTCGTGACTGGTGAATAACCGCATTGTCATCTATACAAACTAGAAAATACAACGATAGGAAGGATGTTATTCGTAAAACATATCTTATTAACATAATCAGAGACTACAATGGAAATATAAAGGTTTGGAAGCAATATATGCCCAAGTACCAATTATAAAAGTCTACTAAATCTATTACAACAACTGATTTATAGTCTAAGGTCTATAACAATAATTAACAAAAGTATAATAGATATACCAACTAACTAATACAAAGTAGCATGCCTTCGTATTCAAGCCTTCATCAGTCTCCGTCCTCAAGACATGCCAAGCACTAGACATTGGAATGTCCAGGGCACAAAAGCCATCAACTTTGAATACAAAGCTAAGTGAGTACATTAAACAGCACTCCTCACTTCTATTGTTTAGCATCTTAAAATGCGGTTAATCTCTTAACAATGATGTCACTCACGGACATAGCAGAGGTCTCATTAACTATTCATGAATTCAATGATAGCAGGAAACCTATTAAATGAAAACAATACTACCTCTGTCCCATTTTATGTGTCCATCTTTCTTTTTTGGGATGTCCCAAAATTGTTGTCCACTTTCCTAAATTAGTATATAAATTTCACTTAGTTTCATCTTTTCATATACCACTTCCCCATACATGCTGACCACGTGTTGTGTAATGCTCATGCTCTACATACAAGACTATCGCATGCTCTGTATTCAATAGTTCTACTCTTTAACATATTATTAACATACAGTTGTATCCCGTTCTATTACTAAGTTTATCAACAACAACATCTAGCAGTTAAACAGTTCACCTTATAATATCAACATCATATAAGTCTAATTCTAACATACCTCGTACTGACCATTATTATATCTGGATATCACTATTAAACATGGTACAACTACCCACTAATAACAACTCAGGTATATCATCCCTAACATATAACAACATATAAACAACATTCTGCTCTTATCCAATCGATTGGCATGGCAATTGATTGGAACCTATGGCAATCGATTGGGAATAAATCCAATCAATTGGATCCAATGGCAATCGATTGAACTCTGTCTTCTTCCTTAGAAACTGCTGGTTTTATATAAAAATGTTGGGGGTCATTTCCTCTTTCACACATGTTATTAAAATATAGAATATACCCCAAAAACAACCCTTGAGTGAGTTAATGAAACTCACCTTATCCTGGCATTCTGGTGACGGCGTCTCGAGCTCTACGACGGCTATGGTGGTCTTCTCTCCTTCTTTCTTCTCTATCTCTTTTTGTCTGACTCTTCTCTCTCTCTCTCTCTCTCTCTCTTTCTCTCTCTCTCTCTCTCTGGTCTCCCATCCTCCTTCTTCTTCATCTTCTTCTTCTTCTTCTTCTTTCTCTCTGACCCATGAGTGTGGTGTGTATATATTTATGATATACATATGAGTGTATGTACATATATAAGAGTGTATATCTCTCTACCACACACACAGAGACCAAACATATATATGTATAGCGAGAGGGGTATATATAGGGGAAAAATGAATCACAACCACACCAACTAAATAAGGTGGCCAAGTTCTGCCATTGCCAATCAATTGGGATTAGGTGCCAATCGATTGGTATGGGCCACGTCATGGATCAGGTCAGCACTAAGGCAATCGATTAGTATAAATTCAATCGATTGGTATGTTAATCGATTGGTGCTAGGGCAATCGATTAGGCTCTCAAACTCACCAAAGACTAAGAAAGGTGCTAGGGGTATATAAGAATCTGAAATTTGAGTGTATTACAGAAATTGAATCTCTGGATACCTAGAATACTGTATTTAGAACATGTAGACATGCAGAATCGGTTTTCCTCTTTAGTTTTAAAATTGATTTGAAGAAAAGAAAGAAAGGTTTGTTGAAAGTAGATACAGAGTTGCCACTTGGTCTTTAAGGAACCAAGAAACCTAATTTTGACACACCCAAATGGATAAAGGGCACCGGCCCTTCATAACCAAAGAACTTGGCTTGGGGTTTTAGATTTAGAGAAGAAGGAGCCTTTGTCACGACTAAAATCCCCTCAACACACCCCATCTCTCTACGGGCCTCAATTAGCATCTAAATAATCATCTTATACTATGTTTAGTTCAACATTTAATTCTATGATAATATATTACATCTCATAAGAATATTGAAATGGAAGATTAAAAGATAAAATATCATTCATAGGATCTACCCAAATATCACAGATTGTAAAGTGAAAGATCACACAAACAAACCTAGGAAAAATCATCTAATCACATATCTAGTAATCAAGTTTTCCTAATTTAAAGGGGACATAAATTGTTCTTGAAACAAATAGATCAAAGAAAACAAAGATGCTTAGTAAGCTAGAATGATGGATGTTAATCTTTGAGAAAAGAAGACCTCTTAATCCCCGGGATGGATAAAAAAGGAAGATTAGGTCGAGGGGAAGCATGAACGTGTGATCAAGTTGATTCCTTACAATCTTCTTAGATTAGGAGTGTCACAATAACCCCCTAAACCTTGCATGGATGCAATGTATGATCCTAGAATGTGCAAAGTAGTAGTGTGCTTTGTGTTCATGGATTTGCTAAAGTGATTTAGAAGTCTAAAATATGCATGAATGAATGAAGATTGTTATTATAAGATGTGTACAAATGGAGCATGGGATGCATGTAAACATCTAATCAAAGAGTCAAAGTTAAAATATACTTGCTATGAATAGTGGACAGAATAGTGAGCTAATATTTTAGAAGTGGAAAAGTGGGGTTAGGAATGTTCTTAAGTCATGATTTTTTATGGAGATTACCCTTATTGTGTCTAGAATACATATCAAAAGGCCAAAATACAATAACTATTACAGATTGATAGAAATCATATGAACAAGAGAGGTTGCTCAGAAATAGAGTCCGTATTGTTGACTGAAATGTAGAAAAATCTTTGAAAATGAAAACAAAACATTTAGATGCCCATATTATATACATAGTTCTCTAAGACACTAAAGTTCAAGGGAAAAATGAGTTCAGACCACCCCTTGTGTAAAGGTTTTCTGAAAACCAAGTTGGAAATCAACCAAAGCTGCTGTGACTGAAAAACAGAATGTCTAGAAGGAATGTTTGGGTCAAAATAGAACACTTCCAAATGTTTTCAAGTCAAACCAAAAATTGTGGGTGTTCGCTAATGAATTACAAAGACTTCCCAAGTGGTCTCATGGTCATTCTTTGAGTATTTATCTCAGAATATTATTTTAAAGTTGGATGACTCACTGTTTTAGGGATTTTTGAGAAAACAAAGATTACTTTCTTGGAATCCAAATGTTGAGGTTTTAGAGGGGTTTTGAAATAGAGGTTTTGAAAGCACATTTCCAACACTAAAAGGAGATTGCCACTTGGAATATCAACATCAAACTCACTTAAAGAACTTTCAAGATAGTTGGAAAGCATTATTTTCATTTTGGAAATAACTTCAAGAATACATAGAGATGTATTGAAGTTAGAATCATCATCTATCAAACATGTTTTTGAGGTCAAGAGCTACTATCCATAATGATTCACTCACCTCAAATAACATGCCATTATCTAGATGATGATGAACTAATAAGTAATCAAAGAAAAATCAAAATGAAATGAGGTAGGGAAAGATGAACTTATATATAAACAAACAAGTAAATAACAATCAAGAGTTGATAGTCATTGAGATATTGGACTTGTAGCTTGGTGTTACAATCATATATAGTGACTTTGGACATGAAAGTAGCTTCCTATCTCAAAAGAGTAAAACTTCAGGCACACCTATTTCCACAACCTTATGTGGCAACCATGTAGTGGGATGGGACCCACCATTTAACACAACCTCACATATGATGCTCCCACTACATGGTTGCCACATCAGGTTATGGGGGGTGAGGTTGTGGAAATGGGTGTGCCTGAAGTTTTACTCAACTTAAAAATACTCACAAAACTGGTGGTTGGGTGCATTGAATGTGAAGTAAAGAGGAGTAATGAAGTAAAAACAAGGTTTAGAACTCACTTTCTTGTTGAAAATCAAAGGAGGAAGCTCTCTTTCTCTCTATTCTAACATTATCTCTACAACATTCTCTCTAAAACGTTTCTAAACTAGCATTTGACACCCCCAAAATAATAAGTCAAGGGGAGTTTATATAGGCCAATTTGGGGGGAGTTTGGGATTTTAAAAGTGCTCCCATTGGTTCTAAACATCTGTAAACATAAAACTATGTCGTTTTAGTTTTCAATTATTTAATTCGGGGCCACAAAACAAAATTACAAATATAGGCTTCTGGGGGAGAGTGTCGCGGCAGCACAAGGCCTGTGCTACAGCAGTAGTGGGCCACTACCGCGGCGGAACCGCTCCTCAAATGCCCAGATTATTCCATTTAGGCCCCAAGAGGTTCCGGTATCTACGAAAAGGCCCTATTTCGTCCGAAATTCATACAAAATGCGTACGAACTCCAAACTGAGCTTGTGATATACCGTTGGAAATGTAATGGAGTCTACTTTTCATAAAAAAAAAGTTTGGAGATAGGTCACTTTGAAAAGTTTTACGGTATTCGCGATAAAAGCCGATTTGATCACCTTTGTCACCTTCGGAAATTCATAATAAATCTGTTTTAAATTCAGAAATTATATGCGATATACCATTGGAAAGCTATTGACCTCTGGTACCCATAAAAAATGTTTGAAAAATGATACGATGAACCAGTTTCAAAGTCAACTTTTTGGTCAAATCGATCAAACTTGGGATCTCTAGAAAGTTCTGGGAACCTCTGGGAGCTCCCAGGAGCTGACGTTTTTGTCCAATTTTCTTTTATCACATATTTTAAGATTTTTTTCACATGATTTAATTTGATCTCAGAACTTTAGGGTGAATTTGAATTATTTTGGTCAAACCCTGGTCAAACTAGTCAAACCGATCAATAGGGACTTTCTGGGAACTTTCGAGACATTCGCGAGTCTCTGGGGGCTGAAAATTTCATTTGTTTTTGCTTTAAAACCCATTTTCTTACTTTTCTTATGACATAGCATGTTTCCATACCTTTCGGTCCAAATCTGAGAGTTTTTTGAGCTTTTTAGGGGTATTTTGGTCATTTGTACCATTTTTTGAGTATTTTGAGAGATAGAACTAACTTCCAGGAGTCTGTTTTTTAGTCTTTTTTGATCATTGTGAACCATTAAGCTATGGGTCTCCTAAATCCGATAGGTAACATAATGGGTTGTCTACAAAACACTTCATGTTCATATAACCTTGAGTAAATATGAATTATGAGAGACGATTTTCACAAAACTGGGATTTCATGCATGGAAAAGGGCTTTCAGAGCTTGAAGTCACTTTTTGAAGTTTAATGTTTTGATTGTGTGGAATCGAATGCCTTCCATGGGGTACTTTACATCATTGAATCCTCCAAGACGTTGTCCACCGTAAATCCTATCAGTGTGGTCAAAATTGAGTGTCTACAGTTTGCCCCTCTTGCCAGAGCTTGTTGTTATTAATGTGAACTACAAGTGAGTGCTAAAGCTAGAAAGCACCCAATAACCATACTGAGAGGTTTTAGGAAAAATGTAAAAAGTCCGTAAAATTCAAGAAATTCACAATCTGTGAAAATCAAGAAATTACGAATACAAAAATGCAATGCAATGCAATGCTGGGTAGACGCTACTAAATCAAAGCTGCTGCTGGTCATCGGAGCTGCCTACGTATCCTTTCCAGGAATCAAACTAGGACATAGTTCAAGTGCACAAGAAGACAGAGAACACACAAATAACAGTACAAATGAAATGCTCATATCCTAGGATGTTGATGCAATATGCAAACGTGAATGTGCACGTGTTGGAGGAATTGTCCTCAAGAGCTCCCTAGATGCAAAATCTAATGCAAGGGATGCAACATCTCACTCTCATAGTTGAATATGTCTAAAGAGAAGTATTCTATCTGTATCTTGGATGATTCTCAAAGTCTTGTTGGAGTCTTTCTTCTGAGTCTGAGGCTTGTAGGTGTCATCTATATCTCGGATGACTTTAAATGTTGATGGCATCTCGTAATGACAACTTTCAAAGGTAGAGGGAATTTTCTTATGATGATTTCATAGAGGGCATCTTCTTATGATGATTTTCTGATGTAGAGGGCATTTCCTCATGATGGCTTTTAAAGGTAGAGGGCATCTCTATACGATGACTGTGTTAGAGGGCGTCTCCTTACGATGACTTTCTGAAGTATAGGGCATCTCCTTATGATGACTTTGTAGAGGGTGTTTCCTTATGATGACTTTCTGATGTAGAGGGCATCTCCTTATGATGGCTTTTAAAGCTAGAGGGCATCTCCATATGATGACATCGTTAGATGGCATCTCCTTACGATGATATTTCAATAGATACTTCTGCTAGCTCAATTGACCCAATCATTCCTTCTGGTTAAAGGTGCAAAAGATGCTTAAAAATGTTTATAGGTTACGATCCATGTCTGAAGGTTGACAAGTGCCGATTTCTGGCGAAACAACTAATTAGCTGATACCCATTCTGATTCATGCATTCTGAAATATGCCCTCTTTCTTAAGGTAATTCTTGGATGATGTCTGAAAGTTCTTTGTTAGGGAGATTTCTAGAATTCTAAGATGAGAGAACATAATAAACCCTAAGACAAAGCAAGTTCTGAGTATATTCTGATGTACGAGAGACAAGGGCTCATATTCTAGAAGCTCTATTGATTCAAGATCTGAGACTCATATTGGTGCTTGACCAGCTCATGCACATTGGGTTCATTCTGACCTTTTCTAAATATCTTAAGCCCAGTTTGAAGATTATGTCTTTCGATTTGCCCTTCTGAATCAATTCTGTTTCTCATCAACTTTTTGGCACTTCATCTTGACTAGGATTAATTGATGCAATAATAGTGTTTGGAACTTCTGATTGTATCAACCTTTGGATGCTTTTAAAGTTTACAATTCATAATAGATCTCTCTGGAACCACACGTTCAAGATCATGACAGACTAGATGACGATAGAGATTGACCACGACAGACGTTGACACAGGAAGATAACACTCTTGACATTGAAATAGAAGTTTGGAGGAGATAACTCAATTTTTCATAATTTAATGCACATTTGTCATGTTTGACGTATCTCTTTGCTTTTTATATGCACTTCTCTTCTTAGTGCGATAATACTCAGCTGATAAAATAATGCTTTGAAAATGCTCCATATGGATCTCAATCAATCCTTTGCTTTTACCTAAAATGTGCTTTGAATTAGTGCCTTAACTTATAGAATAAGAGACAATTCATTTCGAATATTTTCAAAGATATACTGGACATCTTAGGATCCGCTTATAATGTGAAAGGGGGGACAGACGAATGATGTTTGCCCCTAGTTGACAGGTATAAATGAGGGTTTAGCAAACGCAGTTTGCCCCTAGTGTGGCAGTGGTATCTTGAGGCTCTGGGCAAACTTGAAAACTTTGCCCATAGTTTTCAAGGTTTAGGGACCAAGATCCAGGGAAGTTCGCCTACTTATCCCCAAGTGGGAATCAGGTCCAAAGTAGTTCGGCCAAGTCTTGAAATAAGGCATTTAAGATGTATGGCTGAGATTTTAAGGTTAGTGACCGAACTGAGTAGGTTGCCCATGTATCCCTAAGTGGGAATCAGGTCAAGCATAGTTCCTCGAAGACTGGAGGTTTTGAAAGAGCAAGGATTCAAGAATTGAGGGCTTTTCAAGCCATATCATCAGACAGATTTTCTGAAGCAGGTCACTTGTGGTAGCCAAGAAAGCAATTTAACTACCTCTCTTTTTTTCCTTTTCTTTTCTTTTCTTTTCTTTTCTTTTCTCTTTTGTTATGTTTTTGACGGTTGATTCTTTTCACCTTTTCACTAGCCAGCCGATCTTACATTTCTCATTATACATCATACATGTTTTCAGAGCAAGATTAGCCCTTCAATTCTTGAGCTCACTTAAAGAGATTATAATTCAAAGCTTTGGGACAATTTATGTTCCCGATTTCTCAACCTTCTTCTTTCTCCTTTTTTTTTTCTTTTTCTTCTTTCTTTTCTTTTCTCTCTAAAGTTTTGACTGGCTGGGATCAGGTTCTTGAAAACAACACACAAAATTTTCTCTTTTTTTTTCATGCTCTAACTTTTGTCTAGGCGCCCTTTCGGGTTTTCATCCTAGCGAGCTTCTTTTTTTTTTTTTAACTTTTGTGCTCTAACTTTTGCCTAGGTGCCCTTTCGGATTTTCATCCTAGCGAGCTTCTTTTTTTCTTTTCGAGAGAAGTAATTCATTTGAAATGTTAGCCAACATCAAGGACAAAGTGTACATGGTTCGCAGTTTAGACAGGTTTGAATGGCTCGTTTTTCTCGGCTCAAGATTTTGAAATAGGAAGATCAAGGAATTAAACTAGTCCTGAGTTACTATCAAGCATATCTTTTCAAGATTTAAGCAAAAGCATCTCAAGATTCTTAAAGTAAGACTAATCAATTCGTAGCTTTCTTCAGCATTAGCACAAAATTAACTTTGATCCTTTTAGGATTCTTTTCAATGCAAAAATTTATCAGCAATGTATATTTCACAATAATCAGAGAAATGACACTTTCATCTTAGAGATTCATTCATTCATGACTAGGTGCAGTTAATCAAGAAAATCAAGATTTAATTTCATTACTTTGAAAGAGAAGGATTACAGTACTCAACATAGACTCAGACACAACTTGACAATAGACAGACTAGATAACAAGAATCAAAACTGACTCGACCTGATCTCAAGTGGAGCATCACTGTGATTTACTTTTTTTTTAAGACCATCCATATCGGCTTTGATAGTAGTAGTTCCAAACACCATTATATCATCACAGAGGCTCAGATTCTTTGGCCAATTCTTTAGGCCCATACTCATTGTCTTCAAGGCACCCATCCTCTTCCTTGGCAGATTGCATCAAGTTCATCTCCACAATATCAGGCAAAATTACGTGGGTTATTGGCTGCCCCAAAGCTGAAAAAAGTGTCGGGTCATAGCATGCAGATTCTATCTCAAGAGAATTGATATTCTGTGGTGGCTGAGCCCTTTGATAATTCAGAAGTGGATTTCTATTACCACTTGGCTGCGTAGGAGGAGGGGCAATGATCCTCAATGATCCTCTCATCAATTAGATCTTGAATTTCATATCTGAGCCTCCAACACCTGTCAGTACCATAGCCATGCCCTTGATGGAAGTTGTAGTATTAATCCATCCTAATGTTTTGTGGAAGTGGGTCTGGAGTCAGCATCGGATCTAACTTCTTCAAGTATCCTCTTTCCAACATTCTTTCCATTGCTGTGCTCAAAGACATTCCCAATTTAGAAAACTCCCTCTTTTCTCTTGACTACCCCTGGTTCTATTTTTCCCTTAAAACTCTAGTATTCTTCTTTGGCAATTTGTGGTGCCAATGTATTGCTATCAGTTAATGGATGATTGTTCAAATAAAGAGGCCCTTTGAACTTTTTCAAAGGCCTTGCATTGGGTATATCAAATAATCATTTCTTATCAAACTTTTGGTCATCAATTCTTCTGCTCTCACAGGTCATATTCTAGTATACCACTCTTGGTGAGCTTGTCAAGGATTTCCTAATCCAGAGTTTGTATTCCTAGATTAGCCAATCTTTTAAACCACTCATTATCATTACAAGATGCAAGAGGTGGAGTCGGAGGTGTTGTGTCAGCCAATTGCTTTATCACACCCATCATTTTCACAAGCAGTTCACTGATTTGGTTGATAGTGGATTCCATAGCAGTCATCCTAGCATCCATATCGGCTTCATGTGTCATCTTTCAAACCTTGACTGATTCAGCTGATCTTATCTCAAACCCTGCTCTGATCAAACGACTATTTGGATCTCTGACCCAAGAGGGAGTATAACTTTTTGATCCTATCTTCTCTTTTCTTTATTTAGGGAATTTCAAATAATCAAGTATTTTTATTGCAAATGAACTTTCAAAGAATGATATTTTCAAAGATGAAAAAGTCATTTCCTTTTTTCAAAAACATTTTCTAAAATCAAAGAAATCTTTCTAAAAAGGAAGTCACTCCAAGTTTCAAAATTCTAAGGAAAACAATTCTTTTCTTTTCGAAAGTATATTAGAGATGTCGCACTCGTGAGTCGTATATGCAATGCTCGTGTAGTGCAATTTAATCTAAATGCAATGCACCTTAATCTAGCTTAGACCTAGCATATCAACAAATAAACACAAGATTCCTTGAATAGGCTAAGCACCTTACTAATCCAATCATTATCCAAGGATTTTTAGCTTTGAAATTCTTAATGGCTCATGTTTACAAAATTGAATTTTTCATGAAAATTTTGAAAGAAATGGAGAGATTTGTATTTTTCAAAAGCACTTTTGAACCATCAGTGCCTGAGGTGTGAAATCGTGATTTTGGAAAATCGAGGTAGGAAATTTGAATTTCTAAAATATAAGAGGAAATTTTGAAATCGATTCATCCAAGTATGAAATCATGATTTTTGAAAATCGAGGTAGGAATTTTGAAATTCCCTAAAATCTTGGGAAAAATTTCTTTCGAAGCATTTTGTGAAAGTGAAATTCAAAGCAAATTTTCAAAAGGGATATTCCCAGAATTTTCAAAAAAACTTGGATTTTTCAAAAAAGTGCTAGCATTTTCAAAATTTTCACAAATCATCATCGAATAATTATTGAGTGTTCGGATAAAAACCATACTACCCTAGAGGAATCTACCATACAAGGTTTGATGATGCAGTTTGATGATGCCTTTGCATACACGTCCTCATCATCCACATAATCCGTTATGGGCAAACGCAAATAATTTATCACATTGTCCGAATCAAAGATGACAATCAAGATCCTAATTGAAGGGTTCTACAGAAACTATCTACAAATGCTGGGTTTTAGTCTCAGAAAGGGTCCATTAGCAAGCTCAGCGGTGTGGTTGACCACCTCCCCGAGAGCGTGCCGTTCACACATGGGCTCTATATACTGCACGCGATACAAGACTAACGGTGCTACATGCTACCAAAGTCTCTCAACAAATGGAGGATAGGGGGCCCTCCACCCTTAAGGCAATGGTCTCAAGCAGTCGCGGTGGAAGAACAATGCAAGTGTAAATGCAGGAAAAAACAACATGGTTATTGAATTAATAACAAGGATATTTATTGGCTCAAGTCAAACCCTCAAAGAACAAGAAACCATAAGTTTCATGTTCAAATCCCCAGCAGAGTCACCAGATTGTGGACCACATGCGCGAGGGTAGTGGGGGAGTTCTATTGTAACTTGACAGTGTCCCGTGACGGATCTAAGGAGTACACTTCAGAAACTAGAACTCCTTATGCGATCCTAGAGACAAAGAGTCGCCACCAAATTTTTATCAGGAATTAGGAAACCAAATTTGACTCACCCAAAATTGAATAAGGTTACTCGCCCTTCATCACCAGAACCAAGGTTTGGGGGTCTTGGTACGAGAGGGGAAGGAGCCCGAGTAGGACTAAAGAACCCCTTCCTCGCCCTACCGAATGGTATGCCTTGATTCAAATATCCTTGTTCTTAATTCATAATAGGTGTTATTTCCTAAATCATACTAGATAATATATACATGGCGAAAAGAACATCTAATGAAAATCATTTCAATAGATTAAATCAAGTAGCAATCGGATGCACATGCAATATAAGAGAGAAGTATACTCATAATGGCTAGTATCACCCGAGACCGATGTGAATAAGTGAAACGTGCCATGATATGTAAAAGGGAACAAGAAGACTTACATTGGGTTGATTCAAGCGAAGTCGCAAAAGCAAAAAAAAGGAAATATATAATGCAATCATGTAACAATCTTAGATAAGATGTCTCTAACATATAAGCACATAAACAAAGACTATCCTAAAGAAACCGTATGGTTGAAAACAAAGTTGTAAGCCTAGAAAAATTCTAAGAGAGAGGGTAGAGATAGTACATGATACATGGGGCACTAAGCCACATGTAGACGAAATAAACTCACAAATCGAAGTCTGGATCCACGGTATTCAATTCTCTGTACTAAGACACTAAGGAATACCCAAGCATTGCAAAAATACAAGCAAACAAATGATATGCATGATAAACAAGAAGAAGACGTCATCAATCAAATTTCCAGATTCAGTGACCTCTAATGAATCCTATCAAAAGTGATCTTAAACATAAGCTGGGTTAAAATCCTTTTACAAAAAATTAGGCACTTCTCTTAGGGAACTTTTCCAAAAAGTAGGACCTCATTATCATTACTGAAGTTTGATAAATTAGAGCTTTGGGAATAATTGATTAGGACTGTCCACTGTTCTTATAAAATCATAATTTATTCTACAAAAATCATATGAAGCTCTGGTTGGTGTCAAAAGAAAGCTATTTCATTGCAGTTTATGATAAAAATAATCCCCTGGACATTTCATGAACTTAAGGCTTCTAAAAAATTGTTTTAACCATACTCTGTTATTCTAGAAATTTGACAAAAGAATTCAAGACATAATAGAAGTTCATGAATCATGTTAATCAAGTTGATCTAGGCTTTTAATCTCTCATCCATTTATCCTAGATGATTTCTAAACCAAGTTTTATTCATCAATTGTAGTTGAGTGATCAAGGTAAGACCATTTTGTATGCATAATCATGATTGTAATTAAACTTCGAAAATTCCAAAATAGTTGTATCAACTTCAAACGCTTAGAAAATGACAATAACTCGATCGTATGCTGGCATATAGATACATGATTAGGAATCATCCCAAAAAAGTGGATCATCGAAAACTATTGTAGATTTTCTAAAATTCAAATACAAAGAGACCATGTTCAAATCTATCAACCGATTTCTCAATAATTTCTAAAAATGGCATATGGATTCGAATGATTCTCAAAGCGGATCGAATGAAAGCTAATTCATCAAAGTTTACCCAAAAAAATTTAAATCAATCAAAATATGGATTTTGATGGAGCAAATCCTATGAACAAAACCAATCTATTTTGCTGAATTTTAACAAATTCATTTTAAAGTGTGAGAAAAACATCTTAAGTGTTGGTTTAAGTTCATTAGAGAGATCAAACTCATAGATCAACTTGATTATCATGATTCCCAATCAAGTTATCCCTGAAGTTCTATGAAGAACTTTAGATCATGGATCAAAGGGGCTTACAAATATCCCATTGGAGATGAAATTCAATAGGAATTCGAGGTAATAGGAGTAATTAAGAGAAAGGTATGAACATAGGAATCATCCTTCTCATAGATCATACTTCCAAACCATTATAAAATTCAAAGTAGATACATATATATAATCATCTATGCATGGTTCTAAACTAAATAGAAGAATATAATCAAAATTGAAATTCTAAGTGAAAATCAATCTCTAATTATGAATTATCAACAAAATCAAAGAAGATTTGGATCTAGCTATGTGAGTGTAGACACCCTAATTTTGACCGACCACCGAATTCAGGCGATGGCTACCTCTAGACCGATGACGACAATGTCCGAAAAAATACAAAGGTTTTCTAAGTGATTCAAGTTCTCCAGAAGATTCTTCGGTTCCAACTAAGTTTTCAAAAATGAGAGAAAGGGGAAAGAGAGAAATTGAATGTTCGGAAAAAACCTGAATATGAAATACGTATGAGAAAAAGGCAGTTTGAAAATTAATTTCAAGTGGATATATATAAAAGAATTTCATAAAGGAAATAAAAAAGGAAGAGAGGAGAAAGGATTTTTTGAAAAGAAAAGAAAAAGAAAAGAATAGAGAAAAAAAAGGGGATATATATAAGTAATCAATATATGTAAGATCTATTAAGTATAAGTATATACTAGTATATAGGTATATTAGTATAATTTACTAAAGTACACTAGTATTAAGTATGTATTAAGAATACATTTGAAAAAAAAATAAAAGATTGGAGATTCTATTAGCTGAGGCACGCGGGATGGCCGGCGGCACTCGGCACCGGCACTCACTGAGTGCTGCAGATAAGTCAGTGAGTGCCACTCGCTGCAACAGACTATTTTTCTCAAATATATGTGGAATATTATTGCACATGGGATTTCATCCAAAATTACCAATTTAACCCCACTGAAAATGTTCTATATAAGGAGGCCTTCACCTCCATTACAAGGATCCCATGATCTTCTTCCGTCTTCACATATATACAAGAGATATACAAAAAAAACTTAGAGAGATTTGAGAGGATTTTGGAAGAAAACTTTGAAGAAATCAAGAAGAATTTGAAGAAATTGAAGGGGAACTTGAAGAACTTGGAAGAGCTCTTCATCCAACAAGAGATCCCTGAGGTTGTTAGAGGTAACCTTCTAATTTTACCTAGATTTAGGCGGGAAATCAATCCCAATTCATAGATCTAGGATTTTTACACGTTTTCAAAAACTCTCTTCCTACCCTATTTCATCACACACCACATAGAATTGTGATTGAATCCTTGTTTGCTTTCATTAATTTGGATCTAAATAGAGCTGTGGATTTAAGATTAAAAGAGTTGTTGACTTGAAGACTTCAAATAAACTTTGGTTTCATTCCTTTTTCTTAGATTTTTTTCTTTGGAAATCCATGAGATCTTCAATATCTCATTGGATCTCTTTGGATTTGATCCTCAAGTCCCCTATGATCCTATGATTTATATGGTGATTAAGGTTGATTGTAGTTATATTCATTTATGATTGGGTAGATCGAAGTCTTAATCCATGACTTGAACCTTCCTACTAAGAGTATTATGGAATCCTCTCTATATTCTATGGAGGTTTATATGGATTAGATATGTTCTAGTTTCCAAGGACCATTAATTTGAGAGGAGAATAGAATATAATAAGCTCCTATCCCTCAAGGATCACCAATCATGAGAGGGATTAACTCTTTTTTTATGTCAAGTCAATATTGGTGCAGTGAACTCATGAACCCATTGAGATCAAAGATTTTTAATTAAATCATGGTATAAGGGAATTGAGTGAGACCAATTGGAGAATGTTCATAACTCATATATCTACCACTAAATTTTTTTGTTTTGATGAAATTCCATATTTAAAATGGTTTGGTCTCATGATTTGTGAGTAAGTTACTTTCTGTCCAGAATTTCAGAATAGTAAGTCCGTATTAAATTTAATATATCAGAGTCTTAATCAAGCTTTCTTGACCTCAAATAATTTTTTCTATAAGTTAAAATGTGTTAATAAGATCCTCCAAAAATATCAAAGTCATTTTGATTTATTTACTATTTTTAACAAATCATACAAAAACTCTGGATAAAGAATTATAGATCTCTGAGTGCTGTATGGTTTTTGCCCAAATCTTGAAAATTGAATCATTAGATCTTTGATTTTCTTTTTGGGTTAGAAAATAGACTCATATAGGCACAACACACTTAAAAAGCATTAGGATCCAACCGTTGGAAGTATTTTATTTCTATTTGTGAAAGTATGGTCTGCTCTCTATAATTCTTACAATTCTATCATAGTTTTGATAAATCTTGAACAACTCTAATCTAATGGTCTCGTAATGTCCTAAGATCTAAACCATGTTTTAAATAATGTCAATTAAGTTTAAATCCAGAGGCTAGATGATCTAAACTAATGAAAACCTCATAGCTCATGTTCATGCATTCATTCATACATATTGGTACTCATAAGTAGGGCTCATTTTTTGTTTAAGTTGCACTTAATTAAACCTAATTGAACATGACTAGGGGTTCCTTATGATCATGTTGGGGCTATGTCATATCTATATGGATATTACATCGGCTCCTAGTTGAGACTTGTGTATCTATAGAGGTGATATGGTTCCAACTAGTTAAAAGGAATTCATAAGTTATGTCAATTCCTCGTCTACTTGGTAGACTTAAGCTAGAAGTTTAGGATTGATTATTTGATATCATATTTGAAGCATGTAGACTGATCTTTGGTTTGTAGCGCTAATGAGGTACGATTTCTCAACCCCTCTCTAGTTTATTGTATTCTTTGATTTTAAATTGATTTTCGACTCCATGCGCGACACTTTAGACTAGGTCTGCCTTATGTGTGTATATGTGATTAGAGACATTTTTCCTCAGATTTCTTTTCTTATATGTAATGCACGTTTAATATTTGTGGATGGATCTCGGATAAGTTTTCTAGTTCCCTATTTGCACATCATCTTGCTTGCTACTTGAAATTATGTGGTTTTGAATGTTATTTTATCGTTAGCATTCCTTCACCCTTTCTAACGTGTTTTTACAATGTATATTTATATATATATGTATTAATTGAGGGCATTCTTAGATTGATAATTCGATTTAAAAAAAGGATGTTGAGTACAGGCCTATCACGAGATAAGATGAGAGGGGGTGTTGTAGTCCGTCGGGCTCCTTCCTCTCTCATTCCATAATGTCCGGACCTAGAAATCTCTGGTTTTAAAAAAGATCAGTTTGCTTTCAAATGGTTTCTTAATTTTCCTTTTAAAAATTAAGTGGCGACTCTTATTTGAATTTGAAATTTAAAATTTTGTTTTAAACGTGGGTAAAACTACCAATATCCACAATTTGGCGACTCTACTGGGGATCGAACGCAGAATCTCTGGTTTCGCAGACCAGAATTCTAATTTTGGGTTCACTCGAGGATTAGACTTCAAAGCATCCTTTGAATCAAATTAATTAATTTTTGTGTGCCTGTTGCATTGCACTTGCATGTTTAGCCAGTCGATTGCAAGGAACTATGACCTTGGAGGCTTGGGGCAACCCGATCAATTAAGCCATCATTGGACCGTGTGATCACCCTTGATCTCATACCATGTTTTGGTATATAAAGCAGCTTATCGGATGTGTATCAAGGGTCCCTTATTTAACCAAAACCCGACCTTTGCATAATAGCTTCTATAGAACCTTTCAATTTTAGGTAATCAATTCTTGATTAGGATTATATGCTAGGAAGTTTTCAATGCCCGAAGGGGATTACTTGAGATGATGATGATACTTGCTTGATGAAAGATATATAATCTCTTAATCACTTTTGAGTAATTCCTCTTCATGTCCTATGGCATTTGGGAACATGCTGAATCTTGATTTTAAGATTACATCTCTTATATTATGTTTAGTTAAGCATTATTGACATTGTATGTATCTGAATTCATGAAAAGTACGATGATAATCTGATCATGTGATCCTTATACCCAAAGAATTTTAAATACATCTTTCAAAGTAAACAGATTTTTGCCATCTTTATTCCAATGTATTTAATCACTCTTTCAAAATCTTTGGAGTTCACTTTTTTCCAAGTCAACCCTTGTTGAGGCATATTTTCACATCCTCATCTTTGAAGGAAGAACCCAAAAATCTTGGGAATTATTTTTAAGAGAAATGCTTTTCAAATGAATTTCAAAGCAAAACTTCAACCCAATCATCTTTGTTAAGAAATGTTTTCATTCTCAAAAGCATTCTCAAGAATTGTTCTTAAAAGATTTTATCATCCAATAAATACTATCCAAATGAATTTCAAAACATTTCAAAAAAACCAATCTTTGAAGGGGTAATAAGGATCACAATGAAAGGAGAAGTTGGCGCAATTGATATGGGTGAGGATTTTATATGCTTATGTGTTTTATGTTTTAGAGTTAGGATTTTCATTCCTTTTGTATATAGAATAGGCATATACGCACTTGCATTTCATTCGTGTGATATATGAATCATTCAAAAGAATTTCACCAAGCATTTTAAAAAATAAATGAAAAATAAAGTTATTTGAAATCAATCAAATTGATTAAAGATATAAAAAATGGTTGTAGGCAAAATAGAATCAGCTGCAGGCACAGTTTGTGTCAGGGATTAGTGAGAAGAGAGCTAGAGAAAGAAATTGATCAAGAACAATATGCCATGGAAATAGCTCAGCTAAGAGAAAGAATGGATCAGATGACGATAATGTTACAAACATTGATCGGCCAAAGGCCCGTCATTGACCCACCGATAATCGATCCTCCCCCACTTACTGCTCGAGATGAGGAGGATGACTGGTATGAGGATCCAGAACCACCCAAAGCTGGTGTAACTAGGGCAGAGAGAAAAAAAAGTTGAAAAAGTTGAGAAAGTGCATATCGAGATGAAAGAAAAAGTGAAAAAGCTAGAAAAAGTTGTTCGCAAATCTAATGGGGTTGACAGTTATCTACTAGAGTTAGAGGGATTGTTTGAGGGCACTCGAGAAAAACTGCCAATTGGTTTCAAGATGCCTGAGATTGATAAGTTCGATGGTTCGGCCAACCCTAGAAACCATGTGAGGATGTGCATCAGGGCCTTCCAGCTGAGTGGTCTAAGTCCTGTCATGATGGCTATACTGTTTTAGCAAACCTTGACCGGGGCAGCTTTGTCTTGGTATTTCACGTTAGAGCCCAGTAAGACTCATGTATGGAAAGAAGTTGTGAGAGCTTTTGTCACCGAGTATGAATACAACCAAGAAACTTGATATAATTGTGAGGGATCTAGAGACGACTACGTAGGAAAGTAAAGAGTCATTCGATGAGTTTTTGGCTCATTAGAGGAGAAAGGCCGCAAAAATGACCCAACGGTCATCTGAGAAAGAACATATTCAGATTACAATAAAGAATATGCAAGGTGTCTATCAAGAAAACCTCATGTATCAATGCATCCATACCTTTACAGAATTGTTTGAGATCAGAACAAAGATAGAAGACACAATCAAAACTGGGAAGATCAAGAAGGAAGAGTCCTAGGGGCATCGCTCTAAGAGACCGTTTTATGGAGGGAACATAGGAAATTAGGTGGCAACTAATGTTAATGTTATGAGTCAACCAGAAGAAGGCAAAACTTTTCAAAAAAAGGGGGGTGTTTCGAGACCAAGGTTGGGGGGATAGCCTCGTCGCTTCACAGATCTAGGGATTTCTTTTACCACCACTCTTAAGTGGCTAATGGAAAAGGGATATCTAAAGCCATTAGATCCATGACCAATGTCTGATCCACTCTCACCATGCTTTAATACAGACCTCTACTACAAGTTTCATCAATCTCATGGCCATGCAACGGACCAATGTATGAGGCTAATGTATGAATTACAAAATTTGATTGATGACAAAATCATTTCCCCTCCACCTATAGATCGGCCGAATGTGACCCAAAACCCACTCCCCAATCATTATGCTATACTGCCGCCATGAAACATTAATCTTTTGGATGATAAGAAGGAAGTCTTTGATCCGTCTATATTAATCATACCGATAGGGAAGACTGCCAAACCTTACAAATTTCTAGAGGATCAGGAGATATGCCTTATGGAAATCAGGGAAGAGGAGTGGTTAGTAGGAGGAGAAGAAGAGTAGGCATTCCTGGAAGACATAGACAATGAAATCCTCTAAATCAGTTGGTGGGATCCAAATAACCCTACTGATGACTCTATTTGGGGGGAAGAGGAAGTGTATAGTGGCACTGTGGTCTGAAGGAAAAGTAGAGGAAAAAGTTGAAGAAATAATCAATCATGCCAAGCCACACGAGTTAGAGGGTGCAATTCAGAAAAAGGGAAAGGGAAGGATCTTGAAGAAAATGGAGAAGAAGGTCAAGTGTTACCTAAACATTTCATCAAGAAAGGAGGAGATTTCCCCTACTGTGGCTTTCCAGAGCCATGGGTGGATTGCAAGGATAGATACTTGAAGCAAGGGTTTGAAATCCCTTTCTTACATTAATTTGCTGACTATGAAGACCCATATCTACAAGAGCCCATAGAACCGATCACTGTCCGAGATTGGATCTGTGCGCTAGATGGTCTGGCTATAAGGAATCTTTTTAGTGAAGAAGCTAGGAAGACCAACAAGGTCGGTCTAAAGAAGATCATAGAAGTGGAGACTAGGAAAAACCAGATGGAAAAAATGTTGGAGGAAGAGATCAAGGGAAATAAAGCAAGGGAAGGAAAATCAGAAAATAGAGGAGAGACAGAATCAGAGGATTTGCCAGTAGGTCCTTGAGTCTAGTGATAAGGTTCCCTTACCCTGGAAGTCTGTAATGGCCAGTATGAGCCAAACTTTTAAATTTATGTTATTAATGAAAAGTGACTGATTCTGCTTACTTGATTGCACTTAATGATTATAATAACTGTGAAAAAGAAAATGACCCTGCATGCAAAATCATTGAGGAAACCTTGGCAATTGATTTAGGAAATGAATAAAATTCTCAAAGTGATTCTTTCCATATTTCACACAATAAAGATAAAAGCATAAACTTGATCTCATTGCTAAAAGAATACAAGGATGTTTTGCATGGTCCTATAATGATATGCCAAGAATAAATTCAGAGATTATCCAACATCACCCCTTTATACCAAGCCTAAAAGATGAGCTCATAGTCCAAAGTCATAAACTTGGTCCCTGAATGGTAGCTAGATGTTTTAAATGAACTTCTTATTCAAAAGAAAAAAGAAAAGAAGAAGAAGAAGAAGAACAAGAAGAAGAAGAGAAAAAAAAAGAGAAAATAGAGCTCGCTAGGATGAAAGCCCAAAAGGGCACCTAGGAAAAAGTTAGAGCAAAAATAAGATGCATGTTGATTTTAAAATCCGAATCCTAACCAGTCAAAATCAAAAATAAAAGATTGTGAGGCAGAGAGAAGAAAGGAAAGGGAAAGGAGAGAATAAATGAGATTGAAAATTCTTGAGCACTCAAAGCACATCATGAGTATAAGAATTATCTCAAGGTTTCGTGTTCAAAAATCGGAAATGAAAAGAGAGATTTGAAAGCATCGATTAGCCTCAAAATTTTGTGAAAAACTCAATGTAGCCAAGTGAGCATAAAACAATGCAGAGATATCTTTAAGAGCTTATGATAAAGTATGATTAAAAGTGCGATGTGCTATGAGGGTTGTAAGGATTGACTGGCTAGTGAAAAGGAAAAAGAGTCAACCGTCACAAAAAAAAACAAACAAACAAACAAAACAAAACAAAAAAAGAAGAAAAGAATGAAAAAAAAATGGAAAAGTATTTCATCATGCTACACAAGAGCTACCACAAGTGACATGCGCTCACTAGACCTAAGTGGCAACATGGCCCGAAAAGCCCACCAATCCTTGAAGCCTAATTCTTTCAATACCTCCAGAATTGATTGAACTACTTTTTGACATAATTCCCACTCGGGGATACGTAGACAGCCTACAAGGTTTGGTCACAATCACTCATTGTTCTGCTTTCAAGCCTCAGTCGAACTACTATAGGACCTGATGCCCATTCGGGGATAAGTAGGCGGGCCTTCCAAGGCCCTCGATCCAAAGAAGAAACCTAACCAATTCATGAAATTACCTTGAAAACTAGGGGCAAACTATTGTTTTCCCAGAAGCAGCGTCATCTCCCTCAAACCAGGGGTAAACATTGTTTGCCTAGCATTCCCATGCCCCCTGTCAAACTTGGGGAAAACTTTTGTTTGCCAAATAAAATATCTCTGGGTTTACTAGCTTTCTAAGTGAGGTCCAAGTTGGACATCCAAAAAATTCTTGAGGTTAAGAGCTAAAGTTTTCATGCATAAATCTAAAATTGATTTAAAATGAAATGAAACATGAAAAGAAGAATTCTTCATTATCATAAAGTCAATCGTAAAGGAAGATACAATGAAAGAATACTATAGGATGATGACTTTTTATCTTCTAGAAAATCAGTAATTAATTAGAAAAGCATAAAGAAACGAAAGCATGATTAGTCACAACATTTACGAATGTGTGTGTCTCTACTAAGTTTGAATCGACCTTCTTGAATTCCAAAGATATCTTCCTCAGATAGATCAACAGGAGATGGAAATTTTGAAAGAATGGTAATAGCATGGAAGTTAGGAAGTCAAATCCCGCTCTACCAGAGAAATCAATCAGAGATTGAGCAATACTCTCAAACAAAAAAAATTCTAGCAGATATTCTCAGCAGATCGAGTTCCAAAACCATACAAGCTAATCATCGGATGTACCAGAAAGCCTTTGAACTTCTCTATAGGTAAGATAAAAGCGGGGTTGTCATGAGGAATTGTCTCGTACTTTTTCCGCTTCTTACCCGAATCACCTAAAGTGCTATTCATGGTAACCAATCTATCAAAAGGAAAAGTTTTGAAAAAAAAATCATAAATCCATAATACATGAAAATCATTTTGAGATAGAATACCTCCAATAAAACTTTGTGAGCTTGATCAACTCTGATCAAATCCTCGATCTTGGTATAAGTCATCTATCACAGCCTATAAGTCACCGATCGAATTCTCGATCTTGGTATAAGTCGTCTATCACAGCCTATAAGTCACCGATTAAATCCCCGGTCTTGGTATAAGTCGTCTATCGCAGCCTATGAGTCACTAATAAAATCCTCGGTCTTGGTATAAGTCGTCTATTGCAGCCTATAAGTCACAGATCAAATCCTCGATCTTGGTATAAGTCGTCTATCACAACCTATAAGTCACCGATCAAATTCTCTGTCTTGGTATAAGTCCTCTATCGCAGCCTATAAGTCACCGATCAAATCCTCAATCTTTGTATAAGTCATCTATCGCAGCCTATAAGTCACTGATCAAATTCTCAGTCCTGGTATAAGTTGTCTATCGTAGCCTATGAGTCACCGATCAAATCCTCGGTCTTGGTGTAAGTCGTCTATCATAGCCTATAAGTCACTGATTAAATTCTCAGTCTTGATATAAGTCATCTACTATAGCCTATATGTCACCGATCAAATCCTCAGTCTTGGTATAATTCCTCTATCGCAGTCTATAAGTTACTAATCAAATTCTTGATCTTGTTATAAATCATCTATCACAGTCTATAAGTCACCGATCAAATCCTCGTTCTTGGCATAAGTCGTCTATCACAACCTATGAGTTACCGATCAAATTCTTGGTCTTGGTATAATTTATCTATCATAGCCTATAATTCACCGATCAAATCCTCAGTCTTGGTATAAGTCATCTATCGCAGCCTATAAGTCACCGATCAAATCTTCGGTCTTGGTATAAGACATCTATCGCAGCCTATAAATCACCGATCATATCCTCGATCTCGGTATAAGTCATCTATCGCAGCCTTTGAGTTACCAATCATATTATCAGTTTTGGCATACTACATCAATTGCAGCCTATATAAATTTGAGGTCATTGAATCTGGAGCTATTCTAACTTTTCTACAAACCATGACAAGATACCGGAGTATAAGGCGCGAAGCGTATCTCAATTCAATCATTTTTGCAGAGTAAGGCATAAAGTGCCTTTATATCAATCATGACTTTTCCAAAATAGGACGACATCAGAATAGAAATTTAAGGCGTAGAATGCATTTTTGTCACCAGAGAGAGCAGTATGACTCTGAATCATCACGCTTAGGAGCATAGAGCACGAGACTACTTGAGCATGTGCATCACAATAGGATAGGTGCATTCATTTGTGTGATTATCTGCGCCTAGGTGTCGTCCCTTACTCGAACTACATCCTGGTCTGATTCCCATCGGGATACGTAGGTAGCTCAACGTAGATCATGACCAGTACTAACTGTCAATGCGACTATTTTTGCAACGTACTTTGTTTTTTACCTGAATTCCATAGCTCAATCAAAGCCTTGTCTTTACACAGGCTTCGACATTCACTTACGATACACGTTGCTTCGCAAGCTCTACCGAAGAGGGGCAAACTGTAGACACCCCAATTTCGATCGATTGCCGAATTCAAGGGATGGTTACCTCTCGACTGATGACGATAATGTCTGACAAAATATGAAGGTTTTCCAAGTGATTCAAGTTCTCTAGAAGATTCTTCAGATTCAACTAAGTTTTCAAAAAAGAGAGAAAGGGGAAAGAGAAAAATTGGATGTTCGGAGAAAACCCGAATATGAAATACGTATGAGAAAAAGGCAATTTGAAAATTAATTTCAAAGTGGATAAATATAAAAGAATTTCAAAAAGAAAATAAAAAAAGGAGAGAAGAGAAAGGAGTTTTGGAAAAAAAAAGGAAAAGAAAAGAAAACAGAAAGAAAAAAGCAAAAAGAAAAAGGGGATATATATAAGTAATCTATACATGTAAGATCTATTAAGTATAAGTATATACTAGTATATGGTATATTAGTATAATCTAATAAAGTACACTATTATTAAGTATTATTAAGAATATATTTGAAAAAATAAATAAAAGGTTGGAGATTCTATTAGCTGCGGCACGCGGGATGGCTGGCAGCACTCACTGAGTGCCGGAACAGCATTCATTGAGTATCGGAACTGCATTCACTAAGTGTCGCAGACAAGTCAGTGAGTGTCACTAGCTGTAGCAGACTTTTTTTCTCAAATACGTATGGAATATTCTTGCACATGGGTTTTCATTCGAAATTACCAATTTAACCCCACTAAAAATGGTCTATATAAGCAGGCCTTCACCTCCATTACAAGGATCCCATGATCTTCTTCCATCTACAAATATATACAAGAGATATACAAAAAACTTAGAGAGATTTGAGAGGATTTTGGAAGAAAACTTTGAAGAAATCAAGAAGAATTTGAAGAAATTGAAGAGGAACTTGAAGAACTTAGAAGAGATCTTCATCCAACAAGAGATCCCTGAGGTTGTTAGAGGTAACCTTCTAATTTTACCTAGATTTAGGTGGAAAATCAATCACAATTCATAGATCTAGGATTTTTACACATTTTCAAAAACTCTCTTCCTACCCCATTTCATCACACACCACATATAATTGTGATGAATCCTTGTTTGCTTTCATCAATTTGGATCTAAATAGAGCTTTGGATTTAAAATTAACAGAGTTGTTGACTTGAAGTCTTCAAATAAACTTTGGCTTCATTTCTTTTGCTTAGATTCTTTTCTTTGGAAATCCATGAGATCTTCAATATCTCATTGGATCTCTTTGAATTTGATCCTCAAGTCCCCTATGATCCTATGATTTATATGGGAATTAAGGTTGATTGTAGTTATATTCATTTATGATTGGATAGATCCAAGTCTTAATCCATGACTTGAACCTTCCTACTAGGAGTCTCATGGAATCCTCTCTATATTCCATGGAGGTTTGTATGGATTAGCTATGTTCTAGTCTCCAAGGACTATTAATTTGAGAGGAGAATAGAATATAATAAGCTCCTTTCCCTCAAGGATCACCAATCATGAGAGGGATTAACTCTTTTTTTATGTCAAGTCAATATTGGTGCAGTGAACTCATGAACCCACTGAGATCAAAGATTTTTAATTAAACCATGGTCCATGGGAATTTAGTGAGACCAATTGGAGAATGTTCATAACTCATATGTCTACCACCATATTTTTTTGTTTTGATGAAATTCCATATTTAAAATGGTTTGGTCTCATGATTTGTGAGTAAGTTACTCTCTAATCAGAATTTCAGAATAGTCAGTCCGTTTTAAATTTAATATATCAAAGTCTTAACCTCAAATAATTTTTTCTATAAGTTTAAATGTATTAATAAGATCCTCCAAAAATATTAAAGTCATTCTAATTTATTTACTATTTCTAAAAAATCATACAAAAAGTCTGGACAGAGAATCGTAGATCTCTGAGTGCTGTCTGGTTTTTGCCCAAATCCCAGAAATTTGAACCGTTTAATCTTTGATTTTCTTTTTGGGTTAGAAACTAGACTCATAGAGGCACAACATACTTAAAAATCATTAGGATCCAACAGTCAGAAGTATTTTATTTCTATTTTTGAAAGTTTGGTATGCTCTCTGTAATTCTTACAATTCTGTCACAGTTTTGATAAATCTTGAATAACTCTAATCTAATGGTCTCGTAATGTCCTAAGATCTAAACCATGTTTTAAATAATGTCAATTAAGTTTAAATCCAAAGGCTAGATGATCTAAACTAATGAATACCTCATAGCTCATGTTCATGCATTCATTCATATATATTGGTACTTATAAGTAGGACTCATTTTTTGTTTTAGTTACACTTAATTGAACCTAATTGAACATGACTAGGGGTTCCTTATGATCATATTGGGGCTATGGCAGCACTATATGGACATTACATTGGCTCCTAGTTGAGACTTGTATATCTGTAGAGGTGCTATGGTTCTAACAATTTAAAAGGAATTCATAAGTTATGTCAATTCCTCCTCTACTTGGTAGACTTAAGCTAGAAGTTTAGGAATGATATTTGATCTCATATTTGAAGCATGTAGACTAATCTTTGTTTTGTAGCGTTATTGAGGTACGAATTCTCAACCCCTCTCCAGTTTATTTATTCTTTGATTTTAAATTGATTTTCGACTCCATACGCGGCACCTTAGACTAGGTCTTGCCTTATGTGTGTATATGTGATTAAAGACATTTTTCCTAGGATTTCATTTCTTGTATGCATTACATGTTTAATATTTGCGGCTAGATTTTGGGTAAGTTTTCTAGTTCCCTATTTGCACGTCATCTTTCTTGCTACTTGAAATTATGTGGTTTTGAATGCTATTTTATCGTTAGCATTCCTTCACCCTTTCCAACATGTTTTTGCAATGTATATATATATGTATTAATTAAAGGCATTCTTAGATTGATAATTCGATTAAAAAAAAAAGGATGTCAAGTAGAGGCCTATCACAAGATAGGATGAGAGGGGGTGTTTTAGTCCGTCGGGCTCCTTCCCCTCTCATTCCATTATCTCCGGACCTAGAAATCTCTGGTTTTCATAAAGATTAGTTTGCTTTGACATGGTTTCTTAATTTTTATGTTAAAAATTAAGTGGCGACTCGTATTTGAATTTAAAATTTGAAAATTTGTTTTAAACGTGGGTAAAACTATGAATATCCACAGTGAGTGTGTGAAGAACAAGAGAAGAAGAAGATAAGTGTTCTAACAAAGAAAACAAAAACTAAACTAGATCCAAGTCTTGTAGATCTATATATATAAATAAGAATTAGAGATGAATTGTGGTGCTTACCTCTTGGAGGATTCTCAATTATATAATCAAAGTTTATTTGAAGGATCTTCTTCTTCAGGTGTTCTTCAAGTTCTTCAAGTAAGCATCTATGGTAGAAGTTAAAGGAGGTAGTAGATGGCTAGACTCTCATCAATTATCTTATCTAGTTATCTTAGGATTCATTTTAGAAGAAATCAATTCATGATTCACTATTCTCTCTCTAAAAATCTCTTGAATTCTAAGTGTATGTGATTGAATCTTCAAGTATATTCAAGGTGTATTCAATATGATTCAAGATGATCCCATATGAGATGCATGGGATCTATATATAGAGTTTTTGAAAACTGAATTCTTAAGTTTCAGGGATAAAACAGAGATTTTAGAGGTTAGAAAATGGCTAAAATGGCCATTTCAATGCGTAAACGCAGTTTCTTGGCAATTTCCTCGCAGTGGGAAGCCTCTACAAGGGTCTAGAACTTAAAAAGCTCAGTGGAGAACATAACTCATTGGTGGCAGCTTAGGGGGGACCTGCCACCCCATATGTGGGACCCGCCATCTACTATTTCTCATCCCCTAGTTGCTTTCATGCCCTGTTTCAAAAATTACGTGCACTGCTTTTCCAGATTTTCATAAAAATGTTTTTTTGTGTCCGAAATCATCCATTTATGTACTGTTGGAATGCTGTCGAGTTGAATTTCAGTATAAACATATTCCAGGAGGATTTTAAATGAGATTTGGAGTTCAATTGAAATCTAGAAGTCCTCTAGAACTTTCTTCATCTTTTTGAAATCAAACGACTTCTTTTTCAAAATTGCTTTTCAATGTGTATCGATTTCATGTTTTTCATTGAAATTGAATCTCTTGATACCTAGAATACTGCATTTAGAATACTTCATGCTCATATAACCCTGAGTGAATATGAATTCTGAGAGACGATTTTAACAAAATTGGGATTTTATGCAAAGAAAAGGGCTTTCTGAGCTTGAAGTCACTTTTTGAAGTTTGATTTTTCGAGTGTGTGGAATCCAGTACCTTCTACGGGGTACTTTTCATCCTTGATTCCTCTAAGATGTTGTCCACCCTAAATCCTATCAGTGTGGTCAAAATTGGGTGTCTACACCTCCTGACCCTTAATTACTATACAGGGTCAGTAGATCACTTCAAATTCTTCCAGTTCTAATGCCCAATTCATAAGCCTCCTAGACATTTCAGGTCGGCCAAGGATCCAGAAAAGTGGTTGATCTGTGAGAACCACAATGGCATGGGCCTAAAAGTATGGGCGAAGTCTTTGGGCAGAGGTGATTAGTGCGAAGGCGAGCTTCTAGATGAGGGAATATCTGATTTCTGCACCTTATAGTGCCCGGCTCGTGGAGTAGACCATGTATTAGATCCCATGCTCTACTCTAAAGAGTGTCAAGCTTACTGCTAAGGGTGATATTGCCAGGTAAAGAAACAATTCGTCCTTTGGTACGAGCTTTAAGAGTAGAGGAGGCAATGTCAGGTACTTCTTGAGTTCCTGAAACACCTCTTCGCACTCTTCTGATCACTGAAAAGCCTTGCTGAGGATCTTGAAGAATGGTCGGCACTGATCGATTGCTTGGGAAACAAATCTGTTCAAGGCAGCTACCTGCCCATCCAGAATTTGTACTTTCTTTATTGACCGAGGTGACCACATGCTTATGATTGCTTGAATTTTTTCAAGGTTTGCCTCAATTCCCCACCTGCTGACCAGATACCTCAGGAACTTCCAGGATGAGACTCTAGATGTGCACTTGGCCAGGTTTAACCTCATCCAGAAATTTCTTAAGATGCTGAAGGCTCCAACCAAGTGCTTGAGATGGTTAAACTTATCTCGGCTTTTGACCAGGAGGTCGTCAACATATACCTCCATTGTTTTCCCGATCAGACCTTTGAACATATGGTTGACCAAGTGTTGGTAATTTTCCCTGGCTTTTTTTGTTAGGCCGAAGGGCATCACCTTGTAGCAATATGTCTCCTGGTCAGTGATAGAGAAGTCTTCTTTTTGTCTCCAAATATATGTTGATCTGGTTGTATCCCGAGTAGACAACCATGAAAGAGAAAAGTGAATGACCAGTTGTGGAGTCCACGAGGATGTCTATCTTAGGTAGTGGATAGCAATCCTTGGGGCAAGTCTTGTTCAAGTCGATAAAGTCCACACACATTCTCCACTTCCCGTTGCTCTTCTTGACTAGTACTACGTTTGCCAACCAATCGAGACAATGAACTTCCTGGATCGACCTTGCCTTGAGTAGCTTTTCCATTTCCATGCGCACTGCCAGTTGTCTTTCAGGAGCTATGCCCCTCCTCTTCTACTTGACTAGACGGGAGCTCAGGTCAACGTCAAGACGGTGGGACATGAACCGGGGATCTAATCCTGGCATGTCTTTGTGTGTCACTTCCGATTTTTGGACAACCAAATATTTAATCCAGAGCATGTATCTAGACTAATATTCAATTTCCAAAACCCCGAGAGTGATACTCTCACACAGACTAATAGATAATTATTGAAAACAGTATTTTACACTCATTAAATATGTATATGTGATTTTGTGTTTAAAGAAAAACTCTTTATTATTAAACTTGTATTCCCAAACATTCATTTTCATTATAAAAGAAATTAAACTCCATTACACATATTATATCCTTTTGATTTATAAATGAAATATTAGGTTCATTCAATAAAATCTTCTTTACAGAGTTCAGCGGAAAGAAAATAAATGAGCATAAAATCCATTCATCCATTGGTCAGAGCAACTACAATATTCCCAATACCCAATATATAATCCTTATTACAATTATACACATGTGGCCCACACTGCCAGAAATAAAATAAAGTACAACAAAAAAATAAGTACAACTCTAATACTAAACAACACCGCGACCATCTCCTCACCCAAGCAGAAGCTCCAAATCAAATCTCCAAATACTAAACCTGCACATACATTCGACTACGTTTCATATAGAAACACACCCGAATGCATAACACACTTGGGTCAGTCACATGACTGATATGAGTTAAAAAAAATAACAAAATTTGAGGGCACCAACCTGAACCCATCGACTACGAATCACATTACAACACTATTGGGCCAAGACAGGTAGTTCCACACACATATTTGGACAAAAGAGTACTTTCCATTTATGTGATGGCAAGTAGTTTCTTGCCCAAAATCCAAAGTTACTGTGAGTTTTAAACTTACCTCGGATATCTATGGTGAGCCAGCCCTGTATAAAAGTTAGTGGACCCACCATCCTATAAAACGAATGATCACAAACCAGGAGAATAATTCCATACATAAGCCGTCCACATTCTAACTTAAATGTTGCGTTCATTATTTCACGCCTATCAGCCTTATGAAATACTCCATTGTCATTATTTATTATCCTTTAATTTATCTTTGTGTTCCCGAGGTTCACCACTTGGCCACCCTCCATGGTACAGTCCACACATATATCCCATTTGTGCCCGGACAAACTACCATCACCCACTCCGGTGCCAGTTTGGTTGGGGTATCAACCAAACCAGGTATACACAACGGACGGCTGGTCAATATGTCAAGACATCTATACAATATAAGCCGAGCATAAGGCTTAGGCCAGCATGATCACACAGCCACTGGCAAAAAGTACACTCAACAAGTCTTAAGCCAGCTTGATAACGAAGCCACTGGCAAAAGAGTTCGAGCTACCAAAAACAATAACACAACAACGGGGAGTTGTGAACACAAAGGTCTTTTCCCAGTTTCTTACCATCTAGATCCATAAGATGTTATAAACATAAGAATACTGCCGGCTCAATATATGCTCTCGAAAAAGTATAGAATTTCCACACGGAGATGTACAAGAGAGATGTAGCAGTAGTAGAATACCAATCGATAATAACAGCTTCATAATAAGAAATCCAGAGTGCCAATAATAATAATGTCCACCAAAAATGGCCAGATAAGAATAATATAAAGAATAGAAGTCTTGCAAATAATAATAGAAATCCCAATCCTCTGATAGAATAATAATTCAGCTGGAAGATAATTAGATAACTGTCTGATAATAATAGCTTGAAGAAGATAATTCGATATCACGCCAGAATTTCATTGCTTGTTCAAAACTCCAACTCCCCGCTACTTCTCCAGCATGTCACAAAATATGCATGAACTACTATGCGACTCATAATATAGTAAATGATTTCAACAAATTAACATGTAATGATAGGCTCATAAAGTTATGCAATTAATCGATTGAAAATAATTAAATAACATGTAGGCAACACCTGGATAATACATAACTACTCATAACCCAAAACCCAAATAAATCCGCGACCTATAGCTCTGACCAACATCTAGTCCACAATCCGAGAATATCCTAGACTCGCTAAGCTAACCTTAAGCTCTGATACCAAACTGTCACACCTCGATTTTTGGACAACCAAATATTTAATCCAGAGCATGTATCCAGACTAATATTCAATTTCCAAAACCCCGAGAGTGACACTCTCAGACAGACTAATAGATAATTATTGAAAATAGAATTTTATACTCATTAAATATGTACATGTGATTTTGTGTTTAAAGAAAAACTCTTTATTATTAAACTTGTATTCCCAAACATTCATTTTCATCATAAAAGAAATTAAACTCCATTACACATATTATATCCTTTCGATTTACAAATAAAATATTAGGTTCATTCAATAAAACCCTCTTTACAAAGTTTAGCAGAATGAAAATAAATAAGCATAAAATCCATTCATCCATTGGTCAGAGCAACTACAACGCTCCCAATACCCAATATATAATCCTTATTACAATTATACACATGTGGCCCACATTGCCAGAAATAAAATAAAGTACAACAAAAAAATAAGTACAACTCTAATACTAAACAACACCGCGACCATCTCCTCACCCAAACAGAAGCTCCAAATCAAATCTCCAAATACTAAACCTGCACATACATTCGACTACGTTTCATATAGAAACGCACCCGAATGCATAACACATTCGGGTCAGTCACATGATTGGTATGAGTTAAAAAAAATAACAAAATCTGAGGGCTCCAACCTGAACCCGTCGACTACAAACCACATTACAACACTATTGGGCCAAAACAGGTAGTTCCACACACATATTTGGATAAAAGAGTAGTTTCCATTTATGTGATAGCAAGTAGTTTCTTGCCCAAAATCCAAAGTTACTACGAGTTTTATACTTACCTCGGATATCTATGGTGAGCCAGCCCTGCATAAAAGTTAGTGGACCCACCATCCTGTAAATCGAGTGATCACAAACCAGGCGAATAAATCCATACATAAGCCGTCCACATTCTAAATTAAATGTCGCGTTCATTATTTCACGCTTATCAGTCTTATGAAATACTCCATTATCATTATTTATTAGCCTTTAATTTACCTTTGTGTTCCCTAGGTTCACCACTTGGCCACCCTCCATGGTACAGCCCACATATACATCCCACGTGTGCCCGGACAAACTACCAACACCCACTCCGGTGCCAGTTTGGTTGGGGTATCAACCAAATCAGGTATACAAAATGGACGGCTGGTCAATATGTCAAGACATCTATACAATATAAGCCGAGCATAAGGCTCAAGCCAGCTTGATCACACAGCCACTGGCAAAAAGTACACTCAACAAGTCTTAAGCCAGCTTGATAACGAAGCCACTGGCAAAAGAGTTCGAGCTACCAAAAACAATAACACAACAACGGGGAGTTGTGAACCCAAAGGTCTTTTCCCAGTTTCTTACCATCTACGTTAATTCTCATAAGTACCTATTCATGAGGGTTTAATCACGTCATTAACCATTTCGGGAATTTATCATTTATTCCATGGAATATCATTATCCGATTATTCACGATAAGGCCTTTTTTTTGCCAAAATTCTATTCAAGTCTCTGGCGTAGTATTTTCATAATAATTATTTAATACCACATATAGAATAAGCTGGGGTTTCTTAACTCATAGCATATAAAATCGACACTCAACAATACTATTTAAAACGGTCCCAAACATACCCTTACATTAAACAGTCCCAAAACCAACATGGACTAAAATTTTTCCTCATAATAATTCCACACAAAGAAACATCTCTAACAACATTCATAAACATAAATTCGAAATACGGAGTTGACATTCACTGCTACTGTAATATAAATTTTCTGCCCAACGGTGCAAAATTCGGAAAAACTAGACAAAAGTTGTGCAGAATTGCGTTTCCTATAGGCTTACGCGAACAGAATCACGAAAACTCTAACGTATGATTTATTATGAATTTTCTACTCAAATCTGATCTGTGAAAACTCCAAATCCGAAAATTGAATAATTGCTCAAATGTATATTCAATGCTCATCTATAAATCTCAAATCACAACTTCAATCATTGTAAAAAAATCATAAATCTCATAATCCATAACCATACTAATTTAATATTCTATACATTTAAATTTTCAATCAAACGAGATTGAATGAAAATAACAAGTTAACTCACCGATTTAGGGCTTCAATGTTAATGATGATTTCGCAAAACAATATTTGGGGTTCCTCTTTTCTTCTCTTACTCTCTTCTTCTTTTTCTTCTTCTTCTTCTTCTTCTTCTTCTTCCTCTCTCTTTCTCTCTCTCTCTCTCTCTCTCTCTCTCTCTCTCTCACACACACACACACATACACACACACAAACGTCTGTTCTCTCTTCTTCTCTCTTTTCTCCTCTTCCCTTTTTTTTTGTTAATATGGGGGCTAGGGTTTCAATATAAGTATATATACTACACACACAACACATGTCAATAAAATACACACAAATATATAAATCCCATTTTTTTTTGTCTAAGGGCCTCTCAAAAAGGCTTTATATGGGCCCGAAACTGCATTCTAAAGGGATAAATGATTAGCCCAATGGGTACCCATGACCCCGAGCACTAAATTTCTATATTAAGCACACTACCTGACATACTAACGACTCGTACACGTTACTTCAACATTTTTATTAGATGTCACTAAGATACATACACATAGTTAATGTCTAATACTTGAAAATAATAATTTAAAAATGACTAAAAGCACTTAGAAAATTAGGGTTGTACATTCTACCCTCCTTAAAGAAAATTTCGTCCCGAAATTTGTAGCAACGGTAAATACACAAGTCAGTCATAAATAAAGTTAGACACGCAATTTCATACAATTATGTATTACGTTTGACTTTCAACCATACGAGACCAAGTACATCGAGCGACTAATCCAAACAAGGATACCCTCATATATATACCTTATTCTCGTATAGTCAATCATCAAACGTTAATAGATATTCCAAAACACAGAGATTGATGCAAACCATGTGAATACGAACTATGCATGCAACATGCTCACAGTTAATCAAAGATTTAACTATATACCCATGTTGACCTCTTACTTTGTCCCGTACCACTTCTCATCGGGATACCCAATACTTACCACTCAAACCGAAAACTTCAAAATCTTCCATAAGCTTGCACTAAGAATAAGAATACCCATCTAAATCCATAAGATGTTATAAACATAAGAATACTGTCGGCTCAATATATGCTCTCGAAAAAGTATAGAATTTCCACACGGAGATGTACAAGAGAGATGTAGTAGTAGAATACCAATCGATAATAACAGCTTCATAATAAGAAATCCAGAGTGCCAATAATAATAATGTCCACCAAAAATGGCCAGATAAGAATAATATAAAGAATAGAAGTCTTGCAAATAATAATAGAAATCCCAATCCTCTGATAGAATAATAATTCAGCTGGAAGATAATTAGATAACTGTCTGATAATAATAGCTTGAAGAAGATAATTCGATATCACGCCAGAATTTCATTGCTTGTTCAAAACTCCAACTCCCCGCTACTTCTCCAGCATGTCACAAAATATGCATGAACTACTATGCGACTCATAATATAGTAAATGATTTCAACAAATTAACATGTAATGATAGGCTCAGAAAGTTATGCAATTAATCGATTGAAAATAATTAAATAACATGTAGGCAACACCTGGATAATACATAACTACTCATAACCCAAAACCCAAATAAATCCGCGACCTATAGCTCTGACCAACATCTAGTCCACAATCCGAGAATATCCTAGACTCGCTAAGCTATCCTTAAGCTCTGATACCAAACTGTCACACCTCGATTTTTGGACAACCAAATATTTAATCCAGAGCATGTATCCAGACTAATATTCAATTTCCAAAACCCCGAGAGTGACACTCTCAGACAGACTAATAGATAATTATTGAAAATAGTATTTTATACTCATTAAATATGTACATGTGATTTTGTGTTTAAAGAAAAACTCTTTATTATTAAACTTGTATTCCCAAACATTCATTTTCATCATAAAAGAAATTAAACTCCATTACACATGTTATATCCTTTCGATTTACAAATAAAATATTAGGTTCATTCAATAAAACCCTCTTTACAAAGTTTAGCAGAATGAAAATAAATAAGCATAAAATCCATTCATCCATTGGTCAGAGCAACTACAACGCTCCCAATACCCAATATATAATCCTTATTACAATTATACACATGTGGCCCACATTGCCATAAATAAAATAAAGTACAACAAAAAAATAAGTACAACTCTAATACTAAACAACACCGCGACCATCTCCTCACCCAAACAGAAGCTCCAAATCAAATCTCCAAATACTAAACCTGCACATACATTCGACTACGTTTCATATAGAAACGCACCCGAATGCATAACACATTCGGGTCAGTCACATGATTGGTATGAGTTAAAAAAAATTACAAAATCTAAGGGCTCCAACCTGAACCCGTCGACTACAAACCACATTACAACACTATTGGGCCAAGACAGGTAGTTCCACACACATATTTGGACAAAAGAGTAGTTTCCATTTATGTGATAGCAAGTAGTTTCTTGCCCAAAATCCAAAGTTACTACGAGTTTTATACTTACCTCGGATATCTATGGTGAGCCAGCCCTGCATAAAAGTTAGTGGACCCACCATCCTGTAAATCGAGTGATCACAAACCAGGCGAATAAATCCATACATAAGCCGTCCACATTCTAAATTAAATGTCGCGTTCATTATTTCACGCTTATCAGTCTTATGAAATACTCCATTATCATTATTTATTAGCCTTTAATTTACCTTTGTGTTCCCTAGGTTCACCACTTGGCCACCCTCCATGGTACAGCCCACATTTACATCCCATGTGTGCCCGGACAAACTACCAACACCCACTCTGGTGCCAGTTTGGTTGGGGTATCAACCAAATCTGGTATACAAAATGGACGGCTGGTCAATATGTCAAGACATCTATACAATATAAGCCGAGCATAAGGCTTAGGCCAGCTTGATTACACAGCCACTGGCAAAAAGTACACTCAACAAGTCTTAAGCCAGCTTGATAAAGAAGCCACTGGCAAAAGAGTTCGAGCTACCAAAAACAATAACACTACAACGGGGAGTTGTGAACACAAAGGTCTTTTCCCTGTTTCTTACCATCTACGTTAATTCTCATAAGTACCTATTCATGAGGGTTTAATCACGTCATTAACCATTTCGGGAATTTATCATTTATTCCATGGAATATCATTATCCGATTATTGACGATATGGCCTTTTTTTTTTGCCAAAATTCTATTCAAGTCTCTGGCGTAGTATTTTCATAATAATTATTTAATACCACACATAGAATAAGCTGGGGTTTCTTAACTCATAGCATATAAAATCGACACTCAACAATACTATTTAAAACGGTCCCAAACATACCCTTACATTAAACAGTCCCAAAATCAACATGGACTAAAATTTTTCCTCATAATAATTCCACACAAAGAAACATCTCTAACAACATTCATAAACATAAATTCGAAATACGGAGTTAACATTCACTGCTACTGTAATATAAATTTTCTGCCCAACGGTGCAAAATTCGGAAAAACTAGACAAAAGTTGTGTAGAATTGCGTTTCCTATAGGCTTACGCGAACAGAATCACGTAAACTCTAACGTATGATTTATTATGAATTTTCTACTCAAATCTGATCTGTGAAAACTCCAAATCCGAAAATTGAATAATTGCTCAAATGTACATTCAATGCTCATCTATAAATCTCAAATCACAACTTCAATCATTGTAAAAAAAACCTAAATCTCATAATCCATAACCATACTAATTTAATATTCTATACATTTAAATTTTCAATCAAACGATATTGAATGAAAATAACAAGTTAACTCACCGATTTAGGGCTTCAATGTTGATGATGATTTCGCAAAACAATATTTGGGGTTCCTCTTTTCTTCTCTTACTCTCTTCTTCTTTTTCTTTTTCTTCTTCTTCTTCTTCTTCTTCTTCTTCCTCTCTCTCTCTCTCTCTCTCTCTCTCTCTCTCTCTCTCTCTCTCTCACACACACACACACACACACACGCATACACACACACAAACGTCTGTTCTCTCTTCTTCTCTCTTTTCTCCTCTTCCTTTTTTTTTTGTTAATATGGGGGCTAGGGTTTCAATATAAGTATATATACTACACACACAACACATGTCAATAAAATACACACAAATATATAAATCCCATTTTTTTTTGTCTAAGGGCCTCTCAAAAAGGCTTTATATGGGCCCGAAAATGCATTCTAAAGGGATAAATGATTAGCCCAATGGGTACCCATGACCCCGAGCACTAAATTTCTATATTAAGCACACTACCTGACATACTAACGACTCGTACACGTTACTTCAACATTTTTATTAGATGTCACTAAGATACATACACATAGTTAATGTCTAATACTTGAAAATAATAATTTAAAAATGACTAAAAGCACTTAGAAAATTAGGGTTGTACATTCTACCCTCCTTAAAGAAAATTTCGTCCCGAAATTTGTAGCAATGGTAAATACACAAGTCAGTCATAAATAAAGTTAGACACGCAATTTCATACAATTATGTATTACGTTTGACTTTCAACCATACGAGACCAAGTACATCGAGCGACTAATCCAAACAAGGATACCCTCATATATATACATTATTCTCGTATAGTCAATCATCAAACGTTAATAGATATTCCAAAACACAGAGATTGATGCAAACCATGTGAATACGAACTATGCATGCAACATGCTCACAGTTAATCAAAGATTTAACTATATACCCATGTTGACCTCGTACTTTGTCCCGTACCACTTCTCATCGGGATACCCAATACTTACCACTCAAACCGATAACTTCAAAATCTTCCATAAGCTTGCACTAAGAATAAGAATACCCATCTAGATCCATAAGATGTTATAAGCATAAGAATACTGCCGGCTCAATATATGCTCTCGAAAAAGTATAGAATTTCCACACGGAGATGTACAAGAGAGATGTAGTAGTAGAATACCAATCGATAATAACAGCTTCATAATAAGAAATCCAGAGTGCCAATAATAATAATGTCCACCAAAAATGGCCAGATAAGAATAATATAAAGAATAGAAGTCTTGCAAATAATAATAGAAATCCCAATCCTCTGATAGAATAATAATTCAGCTGGAAGATAATTAGATAACTGCCTGATAATAATAGCTTGAAGAAGATAATTCGATATCACGCCAGAATTTCATTGCTTGTTCAAAACTCCAACTCCCCGCTACTTCTCCAGCATGTCACAAAATATGCATGAACTACTATGCGACTCATAATATAGTAAATGATTTCAACAAATTAACATGTAATGATAGGCTCATAAAGTTATGCAATTAATCGATTGAAAATAATTAAATAACATGTAGGCAACACCTGGATAATACATAACTACTCATAACCCAAAACCCAAATAAATCCGCGACCTATAGCTCTGACCAACATCTAGTCCACAATCCGAGAATATCCTAGACTCGCTAAGCTAACCTTAAGCTCTGATACCAAACTGTCACACCTCGATTTTTGGACAACCAAATATTTAATCCAGAGCATGTATCCAGACTAATATTCAATTTCCAAAACCCCGAGAGTGACACTCTCAAACAGACTAATAGATAATTATTGAAAATAGTATTTTATACTAATTAAATATGTACATTTGATTTTGTGTTTAAAGAAAAACTCTTTATTATTAAACTTGTATTCCCAAACATTCATTTTCATCATAAAAGAAATTAAACTCCATTACACATATTATATCCTTTCGATTTACAAATGAAATATTAGGTTCATTCAATAAAACCCTCTTTACAAAGTTTAGCAGAATGAAAATAAATAAGCATAAAATCCATTCATCCATTGGTCAGAGCAACTACAACGCTCCCAATACCCAATATATAATCCTTATTACAATTATACACATGTGGCCCACATTGCCAGAAATAAAATAAAGTACAACAAAAAAATAAGTACAGCTCTAATACTAAACAACACCGCGACCATCTCCTCACCCAAACAGAAGCTCCAAATCAAATCTCCAAATACTAAACCTGCACATACATTCGACTACGTTTCATATAGAAACGCACCCGAATGCATAACACATTCGGGTCAGTCACATGATTGGTATGAGTTAACAAAAATAACAAAATCTGAGGGCTCCAACCTGAACCCGTCGACTACAAACCACATTACAACACTATTGGGCCAAGACAGGTAGTTCCACACACATATTTTGACAAAAGAGTAGTTTCCATTTGTGTGATAGCAAGTAGTTTCTTGCCCAAAATCCAAAGTTACTACGAGTTTTATACTTACCTCGGATATCTATGGTGAGCCAGTCCTACATAAAAGTTAGTGGACCCACCATCCTGTAAATCGAGTGATCACAAACCAGGCGAATAAATCCATACATAAGCCGTCCACATTCTAAATTAAATGTCGCGTTCATTATTTCACGCTTATCAGTCTTATGAAATAATCCATTATCATTATTTATTAGCGTTTAATTTACCTTTGTGTTCCCTAGGTTCACCACTTGGCCACCCTCCATGGTACAGCCCACATATATATCCCATGTGTGCCCGGACAAACTACCAACACCCACTCCGATGCCAGTTTGGTTGGGGTATCAACCAAATCAGGTATACAAAATGGACGGCTGGTCAATATGTCAAGACATCTATACAATATAAGCCGAGCATAAGGCTTAAGCCAGCTTGATCACACAGCCACTGGCAAAAAGTACACTCAACAAGTCTTAAGCCAGCTTGATCACGAAGCCACTAGCAAAAGAGTGCGAGCTACCAAAAACAATAACACAACAACGGGGATTAGTGAACACTAAGGTCTTTTCCCAGTTTCTTACCATCTACGTTAATTCTCATAAGTACCTATTCATGAGGGTTTGATCACGTCATTAACCACTTCGGGAATTTATCATTTATTCCATGGAATATCATAATCCGATTATTCACGATAAGGCCTTTTTCTGCCAAAAATCTATTCAAGTCTCTGGCTTAGTATTTTAATAGTAATTATTTAATACCACACATAGAACAAGTTGGGGTTTGTTAACACATAGCATATAAAATCGACACTCAACAATACTATTTAAATCAGTCCCAAACAGACCCTTACATAAACTGTCCCAAAACCAACATGGACTAAAATTATTCCTCATAATAATTGCACACAAAGAGACATCTCTAACAATATTTATAAACATAAATTCGAAGTTCGGAGTTAACATTCACTGCTACTGTAATATAGATTTTCTGCCCAAACGATGCAGAATTGGGAAAAACACTATTAGACAAAAATTGTTCAGAATTGCGTTTCCTACAGGATTACTCAGACAGAATCACGAAAACTATAATGTATGATTTATTATGAATTTTCTACTCAAATCTGATCCGTCAAAACCCCAAATCCAAAATTTGAATAATGGCTCAAATATATATTCAAGGCTCATCTATAAATCTCAAATCACAACTTCAATCATTGTAAGAAAAACCTAAATCTCATAATCCATAACCATACTAATTTAATATTCTATCCATTTAAATTTTCAATCAAACGAGATTGAAAGAAAATAACAAGTTAACTCACCGATTTAGGGCTTCAATGTTGATGATGATTTCGCAAAACAATATTTGGGGTTCCTCTTTTCTTCTCTTACTCTCTTCTTCTTTTTCTTCTTCTTCTTCTTCTTCTTCTTCTTCTTCTTCCTCTCTCTCTCTCTCTCTCTCTCTCTCTCTCTCTCTCTCTCTCTCTCTCACATACACACACACACACACATACACACACACAAACGTCTATTCTCTCTTCTTCTCTCTTTTCTCCTCTTCCCTTTTTTTTTTGTTAACATGGGGGCTAGAGTTTCAATATAAGTATATGTATATTACACACACAACACATGTCAATAAAATACACACAAATATATAAATTCCATTTTTTTGTCTAAGGGCCTCACAAAAAGGCTTTATATGGGCCCGAAAATGCATTCTAAAGGGATAAATGATTAACCCAATGGGTACCCATGACCCCGAGCACTAAATTTCTATATTAAGCACACTACCTGACATACTAACGACTCGTACACGTTACTTCAACATTTTTATTAGATGTCACTAAGATACATACACATAGTTAATGTCTAATACTTGAAAATAATAATTTAAAAATGACTAAAAGCACTTAGAAAATTAGGGTTGCTACATTCTACCCTCCTTAAAGCAAATTTCGTCCCGAAATTTGTAGCAACGGTAAATACACAAGTCAGTCATAAATAAAGTTAGACACGCAATTTCATACAACTATGTATTACGTTTGACTTTCAACCATACGAGACCAAGTACATCGAGCGACTAATCCAAACAAGGATACCTTCATATATATACCTTATTCTCTTCTAGTCAATCATCAAACGTTAATAGATATTCCAAAACACGGAGATTGATGCAAACCATGTGAATACGAACTATGCATGCAACATGCTCACAGTTAATCAAAGATTTAACTATATACCCATGTTGACCTCTTACTTTGTCTCGTACCACTTCTCATCGGGATACCCAATACTTACCACTCAAACCGATAACTTCAAAATCTTCCATAAGCTTGCACTAAGAATAAGATACCCTTCTAGATCCATAAGATGTTATAAACATAAGAATACTGCCGGCTCAATATATGCTCTCGAAAAAGTATAGAATTTTCTCACGGAGATGTACAAGAGAGATGTAGTAGTAGAATACCAATCGATAATAACAGATTCATAATAAGAAATCCAGAGTGCCAATAATAATAATGTCCACCAAAAATGCCTAGATAAGAATAATATAAAGAATAGAAGTCTTGCAAATAATAATAGAAATCCCAATCCTCCGATAGAATAATAATTCAGCTGGAAGATAATTAGATAACTGTCCGATAATAATAGCTTGAAGAAGATAATTTGATATCACGCCAAAATTTCATTGCTTGTTCAAAACTTCAACTCCCCGCTACTTCTCCAACATGTCACAAAATATGAATGCACTACTATGCGACTCATAATATAGTAAATGATTTCAACAAATTAACATGTAATGATAGGCTCAGAAAGTTATGTAATTAACCGATTGAAAATAATTAAATAACATGTAGGCAACACCTGGATAATACATAAGTACTCATAACCCAAAACCCAAATAAATTCGCGACCTATAGCTCTGACCAACATCTAGTCCACAATCCGAGAATATCCTAGACTCGCTAAGCTAACCTTAAGCTCTGATACCAAACTGTCACCCCTCGATTTTTGGACAACCAAATATTTAATCCAGAGCATGTATCCAGACTAATATTCAATTTCCAAAACCCCGAGAGTGACACTCTCACACAGACTACTAGATAATTATTGAAAACAGTATTTCATACTCATTAAACATGTACATGTGATTTTGTGTTTAAAGAAAAACTCTTTATTAATAAACTTGTATTCCCAAACATTCATTTTCATTATAAAAGAAATTAAACTCCATTACACATATTACATCCTCTCGATTTACAAATGAAATATTAGGTTCATTCAATAAAGCCCTCTTTACAAAGTTCAGCGGAAAGAAAATAAATAAGCATAAAATCCATTCATCCATTGGTCAGAGCAACTACAACGTTCCCAATACCCAATATATAATCCTTATTACAATTATACACATGTGGCCCACACTGCCAGAAATAAAATAAAGTACAACAAAAAAATAAGTACAACTCTAATACTAAACAACACCGCGACCATCTCCTCACCCAAACAGAAGCTCCAAATCAAATCTCCAAATACTAAACCTGCACATACATTCGACTACGTTTCATATAGAAACGCACCCGAATGCATAACACATTCGGGTCAGTCACATAACTAGTATGAGTTAACAAAAATAACAAAATCTGAGGACTCTAATCGGAACCCGTCGACTACAAACCACATTACAACACTATTGGGCCAAGACAGGTAGTTCCACACACATATTTGGACAAAAGAGTAGATTTCATTTATGTGATGGCAAGTAGTTTCTTGCCCAAAATCCAAAGTTACTACGAGTTTTATACTTACCTCGGATATCTATGGTGAGCCAGCCCTGCATAAAAGTTAGTGGACCCACCATCCTGTAAATCGAGTGATCACAAACCAGGCGAATAAATCCATACATAAGCCGTCCACATTCGAACTTAAATATCGCGTTCATTATTTTGCGCTTATCAGTCTTATGAAATACTCCATTATCATTATTTATTAGCCTTTAATTTATCTTTGTGTTCCCTAGGTTCACCATTTGGCCACCCTCCATGGTACAGCCCACACATATATCCCATGTGTGCCCGGACAAACTACCAACACCCATTCTGGTGCCAGTTTGGTTGGGGTGTCAACCAAACCAGGTATACTAAATGGACGGTTGGTCAATATGTCAAGACATCTATACAATATAAGCCGAGCATAAGGCTTAGGCCAGCTTGATCACACAACCACTGGCAAAAAGTACATTCAACAAGTCTTATGCCAGCTTGATCACGAAGCCACTAGCAAAAGAGTGCGAGCTACCAAAAATAATATCACAACAGCGGGGAGTAGTGAACACTAAGCTCTTTTCCCAGTTTCTTACCATCTACGTTAATTCTCATAAGTACCCATTCATGAGGGTTTAATCACGTCATTAACCACTTCGGGAATTTATCATTTATTCCATGGAATATCATTATCCGATTATTCACGATAAGACCTTTTTCTGCCAAAAATCTATTCAAGTCTCTGGCGTAATATTTTAATAATAATTATTTAATACCACACATAGAATAAGTTGGGGTTTCTTAACACAACATATAAAATCAACACTCAACAATACTATTTAAAACAGTCCCAAACAGACCCTTACATAAACAGTCCCAAAACTAACATAGACTAAAATTATTCCTCATAATAATTGCACACAAAGAAACATCTCTAACAATATTCATAAACATAAATTCAAAATTCGGAGTTAACATTCACTGCTACTGTAATATAAATTTTCTGCCCAAACGATGCAGAATTGGGGAAAACGCTATTAGACAAAAATTGTTCAGAATTGCAATTCCTACAGGATTTCGCAGGCAGAATCACGAAAACTATAACGTATGATTTATTATGAATTTTCTACTCAAATCTGATCCGTCAAAACCCCAAATCCAAAAATTGAATAATTGATCAAATATATATTCAATGCTCATCTATAAATCTCAAATCACAACTTTAATCATTGTAAGAAAAACCTAAATCTCATAATCCATAACCATACTAATTTAATATTCTATACATTTAAATTTTCAATCAAACGAGATTGAAAGAAAATAACAAGTTAACTCACCGATTTAGGGCTTCAATGTTGATGATGATTTCGCAAAATAATATTTGGGGTTCCTCTTTTCTTCTCTTACTCTCTTCTTCTTTTTCTTTTTCTTCTTCTTCTTCTTCTTCTTCTTCTTCTTCTTCTCTCTCTCTCTCTCTCTCTCACACACACACACACACACACACAAACGTCTGTTCTCTCTTCTTCTCTCTTTTCTCCTCTTCCCTTTTTTTTTGTTAATATGGGGGCTAGGGTTTCAATATATGTATATGTATACTACACACACAACACATGTCAATAAAATACACACAAATATATAAATCCCATTTTTTTGTCTAAGGGCCTCACAAAAAGGCTTTATATTTGCCCGAAAATGCATTCTAAAGGGATAAATGATTAGCCCAATGGGTACCCATGACGCCGATCACTAAATTTCTATATTAAGCACACTACCTGACATACTAATGACCCGTACATGCTACTTCAACATTTTTATTAGATGTCACTAAGATACATACACATGGTTAATGTCTAATACTTGAAAATGACTAAAAGCACTTAGAAAATTAGGGTTGTTACATTGTGGCACCAGGCGAAGACGTCTTAGCTCTCTTTCAAGGACTAGATTAATTTTTCTCTAAGACTTGATTCCAGGAGAGTGCCAATGTTGATGGACCGGTCCGAGAACCGGGATTCCATCACCACTTGATCTAGTTCCTCCACTGGGCCTACTTCACCCTTCGTATCCCTTGGGTCCATCTCTTGAATGTTCAATGCTTCCGTGATCGCCTCTCTGCTTAGGGAGCTGACATAACAGCTCCATGCAATTTCTTGATCTCCTCATAGGATTCCCAGGCCTCGCGGGGTTGGGAACTTGATAACCAAGCTGTAGGTGGACACAACCACATTGGCTTTGTTGAGCGTTGGTCTCCCGAGGATGACATTATAGGCAGACAAGGCCTCTACTGTTATGAAGTTTCCTCGTCTGCCCCCTACCACAACGAAGGTCACCATAAGAAAGGTTTATTGTGGGTAGATCCCCATCAAGACCGGTAGCTCTATCATTCCGAGCCGTTGTGTGCTAGATCCGTTGAACCCTACAAAGGGAGTGGCCACTAGTCAGAGCTAGTCCCTTGATAACCCAAACTGATCAAAGGCTGAGGCAAACAAAATGTCTAAGGAGCTGTCTATATCCACCAATACTCTCTTCACCATATTATTGGATGGGGGCAATGTAGGTCCTTTACATTTTTGGATGAGAATGTCATAACATTGGTCAATGGGGAGTTGACTATTTGGACTTGTAGGACATCTACTCGGGATGCCCGTGTATGCCTCTTTCTCACCGATTATGAGTCCCCTTTGCCCGATGTTCCTCCAGAGATCACATTGATGTGACCGAGGGGTTGCCGCTACTCGGGCGCTCGGGTATCCTACCAGGGTCGTCTATCTGTGGTGAAGAACTCGATAAGGTTCCTTGCTCAATTAACTTCTTGATGGCCATCTTAAGCTTGAAGCAGTCCTTCATTTTATGGCCATAATCTTTGTGATACCGATATTACTTGTCCCAGTTTCTCTTCTTGGGTGGGCTTTTCAGCTTCGTCAGATTTTTAAGCACCCTTTGGGCTTTGGCAGTGACCATATCCTCTTGGATAGGTCGAGATAGTGGTATGAAAGTAATCGAGGCCTGATCCCAACCGCTTCATTACAGTTCAGCTTCTTTCCCGAACCGTTCTCAGAACCATCGTGCTTTTATTTAGATTTCAAGGATTTATCTTTCATGAAGCTGGCACGCTTAGACTTCAGGAACTCTTCTGTGTCTATGTACTTCCCAACCCTCTCTGAGAGTTCAACCAGGGTGGCCGGTCGGTCACGGTGGAATAATGTAGCAACCTTGGTGTGTGCTGAACTCTCGAGCAGAAGGTTGTAATCGCGACCGTTTTGTTCAGCTTACGGATCTGAAGCTTTTGTTGATTGAAATGGTTGACATAATCCTTCAGGGATTCCTCCTTACACTGCTTGATAGCCAATAATTGGGTGTCTGACTATGATCGATCAAGCATCTCCACAAACTGACTGATGAAGACCTTACTGAGTGCCTTAAAGTTGACGACCGTTTGAGGTTTGAGTGAGTGGAACCACTATATGGCTAACTCTTTGAGGGTGCTGAGGAAGGCCAGGCACAGTAGTTCGTCAGTTTTGGTAGCTAACACCATCTGAGCCTTGTAAGTCCAAACATGATCGACCAGGCTCCCTTAGCCATCATAAGAATCAAGATGTGGTTGTTTGAATTTCCACAGAATCAGAAATCCTTTGATTCGAACGGTAAAGGTTGACTCAGTCTCAATGTTGGCATAGTCATGACCTGGCCTGTGGCTCAACTTCTCAATCTGTATTTGCAGGACACTAATTTGGGCCTTGACTTCTTCTTGGTCGAATTTTCATTCTGTATCTATATGATAGGTTGGGTCGGACAAGGAGGTCTCTTCTTCAAAGTGTGTCATCCTTCAAGTCACCTCGGCCTCTAGCTGGGTGGTCCTTGGCTGATTCTCGGGCTGTTTGGTCTCCCTTCGGGCAGCATGCCTATAGTTGATGATTTCTCTAACATCCCCACCTGGCTTGGGTTAGCCCGGGCACGTTACTGGGTCTACATGGGTGCCTAGCAATGCTCGTCGTTCCTAGGCTATCCCAAAGCTAGGGTGGATACTGGTGCGCTACGGACGCATCATCAGGCCCCCTACAGGCACTCGACCACATTTTTCACTCCCATCTGCTCCACCATCTGAGGGGGCTTGTTCTGTCAGGCCAGTAGAGCTTCGATTTGCAGTTGAGTCTGACACTGGCCCTCCAGAAGTTATGCGAGAGCCGTGGTAACTTGTTCCGGAGTCATGGACTCTATTTGGCTCGTCGGCTAAACGGTCTTCTTGCCCTTTTTTGGTGGCATGTTGATCAATCATAGATTTGTTTTGGGGAAAGCTTGTCGACTTTCCCACAGGTGGTGATAAACTGATGATGCCTAAATTTTGTTAGAGGTAAGAAGAATTAATCAAGAGAGATTTAAGTGTGGTTCGGCCCTATTAATTAAAAAGCCTACGTCCACATGTGTGTCAATGCACTTGTTATAGTAAAATCGGGGGCCTTTGGTGGACCAACAGTAAGGGTGGAGCTACCAAAGACCGGTCCAGTACGAATGTTGTATAGCCGCTATTCTGTAGAATAAGAATGTGATCCCCTTAAAGGAGGTGAGTAATCTCTTTTATAGATACAAGAGACCACTCGTACAAAGTCAGTGGCCTGACTAAGCAGCGAGATCTAATTATAAATGATCAGCACAAATAGTGGGAGTTTCTAATCGGATTAGGAAGTAGTCTTCTCCTTCCATTATTCTTCTAGCTGAGATAAGAAACTATATGGAACCTTGTGGAACAAATCACGGAACATACCCGGGCTATGCCCACTGTGGTTATGGCCTGCACCATGCACCCGACCCGCGGGTCCAAGCTGGGCAGTCTTAGCTGAATAGCCTGGGATGGTCGAGTGGTGAGCGCCTTTACTAGACGACCCGACACTCCTTGCTGAGGTGGCGAAGGCTGACTTTGACTGGATATTTTTGTATGTATCATACATGATAAGTTCATAGAATTAAAGCTGAGAGGATTTGTTCTTAAAGAGTTAAGAAACAAGATCTTATACTTCTAAATAACTATATTCTTAAAATATTCTTAATCGCGGGATTTTAATTAATTGGTCGTAAATAAACTGGTTGTTGGGCTAACACTTGTTATGTTTTTAAATTTGATTAGTCTTTAGTCAACAAAGTCAGGACATCAGAGCAGACATGTTAATATATGTTGAAGAACTAGTATACTCAACGTAATCAATAGTATAGAATATCCAAATTATGTTTTACTCATCTATCAATGGATTGTTCTTAGTTACAAGATACAAGTGAATATTAGACCTGATATATTATGGTTGTCTTATGTGTGGGTTATTATACTTTAATAATGCTCAGTGTGTATATTATAACTAGAGGTTGGTTTTATGGCTATGTTGGTCTTTAACGACACGGCACAACCCAAAAAAAATGTTAAACCCAACCCAGTCCAAGCCCTTTCTAGCCCATTGACCCAGCTTGGCCCAGCCTGCCTGAAACCCACCAAAACCCATGACCCAGCCAGCCTGTGAATATTTAAAAAAAAAAATTTATAATTATCATATATAAGTTATAAATTATGTACTTTATAAGTATTCATTATATTAAGTTGTAAGTTCTAGAAACTTAGTGTTAAGTCCCTACCTACCCCGACCATACATCAATAGGGACTCCCCCCTTTCTTAATGTAGCAATATATCACCACCCCCTAAACGTGTGTAGTACTAGGTCCCTATCTGTCATGCCCAGGAGCAGCAAAAATAGAGAAAAATGAATTTTCTTTTTGGGTCCATAGGGAATGATAGGTGAATGTTACTAATTGTCCACACCATACAGTACTAGTTCAACTAAAAGTAACAAGAACAATAACAAACTGAATAAATAACAACGTTTCTATCAATTACAATATCATAGTAGTCCTCAGGATCACAACAGGTCTGGAGACAACATATGCCTAAGTACTCGTTACAACAGAAACAACGAAACTAATAGAAATATAAACTAGATATAAATTCTTCATCTCTAGCGACCGTAAGAGTAGTCGTCAGCGTAGTAATCTTTTCAGGAAAATTGTCATTAGTGGGGCCACTCTCTGCAAAATCCAACTCTGGGTCGTAGCCATCATCGTAGGCTTCATCACCTGCATTAATGGGGACTGGGTAGTTTGGAAAGGGAATGTCCAGGCACAAAAGCCTTCAGCTTACTTCAGCTGAGTGAATAGAAACTCCCATAGTATCATAGGTATAAAGTAGTTACCAGTTATGCACGATATAAAGTAGTGATACTAATAACATCTTTTCTTCCTTTATTCAGACCCATCATTATCTGATTCTTATCGTCTTCCAACTCTAAGACTGACAGTACTAGCCCCGACTGACTCACCATAAACTGATTATATCGTCACGATATTCTAGTGTTCTTGTTCACCGCTTTTAAGAACTCTTACTGTTCACTGCTTTTTAGAACTCTTGCGAACACTATATATCGCTCTCATATAACGACTAGTCTATGGATGTGCCATTTACTCTTATTCACTTCTTTTAAGAACTCTTGCTATTCACCGCTTTTAAGAACGCTTGTGAGTACTGTACACCCATATCTCCCACAATCCTGGTCAAATCCCTATTACTAACTTATCAGATTTAACTTGAGCGAATCATCAGCTCGACTATACACAACATTGAAAGTAAGTAATACCCTACTAACTCAGTCAATCGATTGAACTAAAGGTGGTCTCCATTGATTGAAGTCATTTTGATCGATTAAGACTCAGTGTTCGATCAATTAAACCTAGTTCAATCACTCAAAAGTTATCTTCTCTAGTAGTTCTGGACAGTGAACATCCAGAGGTGCTAGGGGGTGTTTGGGATCAATATGAAATGTCCAAAACATGTAAAACATTATACTAATGCTATCGAGTGAGTTGGAACTCACCGAAAGATCGTAAGGGCATTTTTGGCAAGATGTAAGCTTCGAGCTTTAATGGTGGCTCCTCCTTCTCTCTCTTCTGTCTCAGCCTCTGTCTCTATCCTCTCTCTGTTTCTCCTTCTTCTCTTCTTCTTCTTCTTCTTCTCTTTATCTGTCTCTCTCTCCGATTGTATATATAGATATGTGTATATATATGTATATATAACTCTCCTTCTCTAACTTTGTCTCTCTGGTTCAATAACCCAAAAAACCCATGAGCACAACACATATATATAGAGAAGAGGGGGTAGGTGGCAGTCCAGCACATAAACTAAGATGAAATATCCAAACGAGTTTGATCGATTGAAGGTTCTTCGATCGCTTAAAAGGAGATCAGTAAGGTTTGATTGATTGAGACTGATTCGATCGATTGAATAAGAGAACACATAACAAATTCATGTTGGCAGGGTTTCGATCGATTGAGTAGGGTTTCGTTCGCTTGAAAGTAGAAGTTCTCAGTCACTTGAAGGGACTTCGATTGATTGAGAGTGAAACTTCAAATATGATCAAGGGAAGGATACAAAATCTCTTTGTATTACTAAATACTAAAAATACAGGTTATTACATCATCCACAACTCATTGAAGATTTCATCCTCATAATCGAAAACAAACAAGGTCTAAAATAAAAATGGAAACTTCTCTCGAATCTCTCAATCTAGCTCCCACGAATCCTCCTTCATCATTATGCTTCCACTGAATCTTCATCAACGGAATCTCCTTGTTTCTGAGCTTTTTGATTCCATGGTCTAGAATATGAACTGGTTCTTCATTAAACATAACAATGTCATTGACTTTAATGTCCTCGAAGTTAATCTCGTGTGCTGGGTTGTGAGCAGACTTCCATAGCACACTGATGTGGAACACATTGTGCACTCCTGACATCTTCGGTGGCAATAAAAGTCAATAAGCAACCTTCCCAACACGCTCTAGAACCTCAAACGGTCCGATGAATCGTGGCGATAGCTTGCCTCACTTCTGACTAAATATGACGATGCCTTGAATAGGTAAAACATTGAGTAGCCCGTGGTCTCCAACTTCAAACTCCAAGCCTTTGCGTCTCTTGCCAGCATAACTCTTATGTCAGGTCTATGTTGTGTTCATCTTATTTTGTATAACTTGAACGTTCTCGTTGGTCTCTCGTACCAATTCTGGTCCAAGAAGTTGAGTATCTCTGACTTTGGCCCAACATAGCGGCAATCGGCCAGGTTTTCCATGCAAAGCTTCAAATAGTGCCATTTCTATACTCATATGTGTAGACACCCCATTTTGTCGGCTATCAGATTTAGGAGACCCATAGTTTGGTGGTTCACAATGATCGAAAAGACTCAAAAGGACCCCCAGAAGTTAGTTTAATCTCTTAAAATGCTCAAAAAGTGGTACAAATGACCAAAATACCCCTAAAAGCCCAAACACTCCCAGATTTGGACTGAAAGTTTTGGAAACATGCTACGTCATAAAAAAAGTACTAAAAATAAGTTTCAAGCAAAATCAAAAGAAATCGTCGGCTCCCAAAGACCCCCGGAAGTCCCAGAAATTCCCGAAAAGTCCCCGTTGACCAGTTTGACCAGGTTTGACCATGGTTTGACCAAAATCATCCAAAAAAAACATCCTCATGCATTTTTCGAAATTCAAATGAAAGTGAGAAAATCTCACAAACAATCGTGGAGAGTGAGAGGCGTTTTACAACTGAAAGGCTTTTTCCAATATCCCCGAACACTCTAGCCTCAAGTGAAAAGGCAGCTCAAAAGTAACAAGGTTCAGTCATTCAAAAGCGAAAGAAGAAAGGAAAATCCAATTCTGGTTGAGCCTTCCTTCTCTCCTGTGGGGGCCCTTAGAAAGTCAGAAGGCTTGCCTCCCTGAACTTAACGATCTTCTATGCAGACTAGGCGATTCATCACCAGCGTATAGAAGAATGTATACGTAGCTTTTAGTTCAAATTTCTCATTAATTTTGCTTCAAAAATCCATTCTTTCTTCCATTTGACAGTAGAGTTTCTGACAACTTCAAATGGGTTTCTATACAGACAATATTTTTCGGGTTTCTAGAGGTGATTCATCAACAACGCATATAAGAAGGTATAAGAATCTTTTTTGGTTCAATTTCTCATCGACTACGCTTCAAAAATACATTATTTCTTCCATTCGACATTAGAATTTCTGACAACAAAAAAGAGTTACTATTCATGTATCGATTTTAGTGTTTCTTTGATAAAACAATAGCGATGAAAACACCTTTTCGCAAAGGAAAAATCATCAGGGATCAGGTTGCTTTTCACAAAAAAAATAAATAAATAATAAAGTCCCACTTTTTCATTACCAAATGTTATTAGAAAGTGAGAAAATCTCGAAATCAAAGTGAGAAATTCTCTTTTATATTTAGACATAAATCAAAAGAAAAGTGAAAATTTGAAAATAACATAACAAAAGTGAGAAATTTCTCACTCTTCTATTGAGAAACTTCTCCTAATAAAAAATCCATCCGAGCAAATTTTGAGAAAATTCAACAAAAAGTTTTTTTGTTCTCCTTGTCTATTTTATTGTATTTCTCTCTTCCATTGCGAATCACATTTTCTCAGTTTGCTTATTAGAAGGGAAAAAAAAGAGTCTCACTTCGGAAATTTCTTAACACAAAAAGTGAAAATTTCTCGATATCAGAGTGAGAAATTCTCTTTATATTGAGACATAAACAAAAGCAAAGTGAAAAAAGCATAACAAAGTAAGAAATTTCTCACTTTGATAAAACGTGAAAGAGTACCAAACTATGTAGTTGCAAAACATATCTATGAAACAAACTGTAAATTTTTCTTCAAATAAGAATTCAAACATGAAAGAATACCAACCAATATGGATGTTGCGTGGAATAAAAGAAAGATGCCTTGATTTTAGGGATTATTATTACTTTATCCATGAAATCCATTAAACTCGGTTACCATAACTGTCATATACACACTATTTTTTATCAAGGTATATACATATCTGCCAACATGTTTGTTGAGTAAAAAAAGGAAGATGCCTTGATTTTAGGGATCATTATTCACTTATCCATGAAATCCATTAAATTCGGTTACCATAACTATCACATACATAACAAAAGTAAAAATTTCTTACTCTTCTATTGAGAGACTTATCTAAATAAATAAATAAATCCACCAAAACAAAATCTGAGAAAAATCAACTACATATTTTTTGTTCTCCATATCTATTTTGTTGTATTTCCCTCTTCCATTGCAAAGCACATTTTCTCCATTTGCTTATCCGAATTTTAAAAAAACTAAATGAATTTTTCATTAACAAAATAAGAAATTTCTTAACACAGAAAGTAGGAAATTCTCGGCATTAGAGTGAGAAATTCTCGGCATATTGCGACAATCAAAGCAAAGTGAGAAAAAAAAAAAAAAAAAAAAAAAAAAAGCATAACAAAGTTGAGAAATTTCTCACTCAGATAAAACGTAAGAGTACCAAATTACATATATGCAGAACAAAATTATGAAACAAGCTATAGAATTCAAACGTGAACGAATGCCAACCAATATGGTTGTTGAGTAGAAACAAGAGAGATGCCATGATTTTAGGGATCATTATTTTCTTATCCATTAAATCCATTAAATTCGGTTACCATAATTGTCATATACAAACTACACAAATCTATTAATTTGGGGGTATTTTTGTCCAGAAAACATCTAATAATTGGAGAAAATGACTAATTCCTAACTTACATAGGTGAGTAGGGATTCATTTCTGCACTCAACTTTTCATTTGGACTATATCCTATTAAATTGGGTGGGCAAGGACTAAATTTAATATATCTATTTTATAAAACGGGACAAAGTTATCACTAAATGCACTATTAGTTTTAAATATGAACTAAATAAAAATAAATGAATGGAATATGTCTTTTTCTGGTTAACAAAAAGTTCAGGATCGAGGCTTGAAAATTCAAAGGACTTTTTGACTAATTTATTCAAATTTAAATAGTGAAACTTGGAAAAAGGAAAACAAATAATAAAAAAAAAAAATCGAAGACTTGGTTTAAGGCACTGAGAGAAGGGAATGAAATGAAAGCAACAAACCACCAAAAAGCAACCACTTGTCTAACCCACACTAAAACGGCCTCTATCTCATCCCATCGTTTTTAAAAACAATATTTTCTTTGGAAGCCGCGATTTCTCTACCGCTAATCAAGGGGAAGCCGGCATTCGTACCTTCTTAAGTTAGTAACAGATTTTCTAAAAACAGGCTGCCCTTATTTTTGCGATTTTTCAGTTTTGATCTTTCTTTGTAAACAATATACTGAAACTGCCACTATTTGTTACAAAAGCTGTTAGTCAGAAATATCCTACAAATGTCTCAAAGTATATGATAACCAAACCACTAGGGTCTGGTCATAAAAATTCTCTACTTAAACAACCAAGGCAGTAAAAATGCTCATTTTTTTTTTTTTACACAATGCATCTTGTGAACGGTCAAAGCATAATACCCATTACCCAACCATGTATCTTTTTTTTTTTTTAATTGGAAGGGCTAAATAGAGACGCGAAACTGAAATTTGTTAAAGCTAAATTTTTTAGGGTAGACTTGAGTATAATTTATCCACTACTACATGTATAAATTTTCCTTATACTTTGAATTAATGAAGTGTTACAGCCCACTCTAGCTCCGTCCCTTTTATCTTATAAATCCTAAAGTGATTAAACAAGAATTCTAAATATAGATAAACTCTAATTGAAGTAATAACAACAGCAATTAACAATAAACAAAAGTATGCTTGAAATAAAAGCCTAAATTGGCGATGCTATGGGTGACTTGAATTCTGAGCCTATATAAAGGATTATCATTTGTTTGAATCAAATCAAAGAGAAAAGACATTATTAGCTTATATAATAACCAAAAGAAGCTGTATCTATTGTAATAATTGCAATAGAGTTCAAATACTGTAATTAACAAGGATGGGTTCGAGAAGAGGAGCTTCTTCCCTCAGCCTTATACTATTGTTTTGTTTTACATTCATGTCTTGGGGCAGTGTGGAAGCTAACCCCAACTACAAAGATGCCTTAACAAAGTCCATATTGTTCTTCCAAGGCCAGAGATCTGGGAGGCTCCCCAAAACCCAACAGATCACTTGGAGATCCAACTCCGGCCTTTCCGATGGTTTGCTAGCTCAAGTTTGTGTTTTTTCTTTATGAGGGATGACTAGTCATTGTACAAATCTTTTAGGATGTTAATTACACATACATTCCTTGTACTTTTAACCTCTTTTTCACTTTGCACCCTGTAGTTTAAAAAAGCGAGACTAACAGCCTTGTTCTTTGAACTTAAGTTAATGAAACCTTTAACGGTGTTCACAACAAATCGTGAAAGCCGATAATGCCCCCACTTATCTCCCGTTTATGTTCAAAATGTACATGGGAATTATTGATACTCTTTGAAACTACATGGTGCCAAAATGAAAATTTGTTATACTACAAGAGCTGTATGTGCAAAGTGAAAAACTTATTTCCCATTGCATTTAAATCTAAACTATAGGGGTATCAGTGAAACTTTTTAAACTACGGGTTTCAATGATGGTGATAAGAGTAGTTTAAAAAATAAAAATAAAATTTGGTGACCAAAAAAAAAAAAAGGATTATGGTGGCATATTTGACATTTCGAAGTTATAATTTGAAAAATAAAAAAATAAAATAGAAAATTTTCACCAAAAACTTTGACATCATCATATGAGGATTATGTGTCATTTGAACATGGGATGATAAGTGCTTAAAACGAACCAAATCAAGTTAGAAACCAATAAGTAACCATTTCCTTTTTTATTATTAACTGCCTATAATACACCTCCAAGTTAATTTTCTAAAAAGCTGCTGTTTGTTTTTCAATTGATTTGGCAGGTGAATTTAATGGGAGGGTACTATGACGCTGGAGACAATGTGAAATTCAACTTCCCAATGGCCTTCTCCACCACCATGCTATCATGGGCCACACTCGAATATGGGGGAAACATGGGCCCAGAGTTACAGAACTCAAGGGCCGCTATCCGTTGGGCCACAGATTACCTACTAAAGTGTGCCACGGCCACGCCTGGTAAGCTTTATGTAGGTGTTGGTGACCCAAATGTTGACCACAAGTGCTGGGAACGACCCGAGGACATGGACACAGCTCGGTCCGTCTATTCTGTTTCACCGAGTAATCCGGGCTCTGATGTCGCCGGTGAAACTGCTGCAGCTCTAGCTGCTGCTTCGATGGTTTTCCGAGCCGCAGATCCAAAATATTCGAGTTTGCTCTTGAGAACTGCAAAGACTGTTATGCAATTTGCAATGCAATACAGGGGTGCTTATAGTGATTCACTTGGTTCTGCTGTGTGTCCCTTTTATTGCTCTTATTCTGGATATAAGGTATATATATGCTTGTCCAGCCCAAGTCTTTAAATTTTACATTTCATGGTAGGCCTGTAAACGGATCGGATTTGGATCCGATCCGATCCGAACCCGATAGAAAATATCCGATAAGAAAATCCAAATCCGGATCCGAACCCGATAAGAAAATCCGAATCCGGATCCGAATCCGATAGAAAATATCCGATAACAAAATCCGAATCCGAATCCGAATATTTTGTTAGCAAACGGATCGGATTCGGATATCACAAATCCGATCCGGATCCGATTAGCTCCCCTTGTTTTGTGAAAATTACAATTTAGCTCCCCCTGCTTTGTGAAAATTACATAATGACCCTACACTATAAAATTCTTTTGGTACTTAACGGATATTCAATTAGAGAAAAAAAAAATTAAAAAACATAATGACCCTACATTGGGTCAAATGTACACAGCCTTACCCTGCTTATTTGCAAGAGGTTGTTTCCATGACTCGAACCCGTGACCTTTTGGTCACACGGCGGCAACTCAAACCGTTGCGCCAAGGCTCCCCTTCTGATACTTAACGGATATCCGATTAAAAATTTCCTTTGGTGCTTAACGGATATCCAATTAATAAATTTTAAAAAAAAAAACAAAAAAACTTGATTTGCTTAAGGGGTTTTTTTCATTGCTTAACGGATATCCGTCGGATATCCGAATCCTAACAAATTTGGATTCAGATTTTGGTTAACGGATTTTTTATCGAATCGGATTCAGATTTAGTTAACGGATTCTTATTGGATTCGGATTCGGATATCACAAATCCGATCCAGATCCGATCCATTTACAGGCCTATTTCATGGTAGGGGCCAACTAGGCCATCATTATAGAATATATGAGCATTGGAATTGAAATGAATTTAGAGGGTCACTCAATCCATTTATGGGGAATCCAAATAAAAACTGTATCCACAAAGCTACCTGCCATCAAGATAAAAGTCTAAAAGATAATAGTAGGGCAATACTATGGGCACACGCAAAACAACACCAAGTACACGCCCCACGCACATCCGTCTGGTGGCCACCATACTGACAGTAGATCCCGTGATCTTTCTCTCCCCATAGGTCCACCTTGTATGCGTGTTGGGTGTGTCCCAAATATTACCTACAATAATAAGTTTTGTTCAATTGATGGGTTGAATGAAAATAAAAAATTGAGAAATTATTGATCGGTGAATTAGAAAAAACTGTGACAAATTTATAGAAAAACAAGAGTGAAAATAGAGTCAAGAACTTTGAAGATTTTAGCTAATCCCCTTCGTTTTTGAGTTACAATTATATTTCAAAATTTTATGTTTACTATTTGACCAAAAAAAAAGAAGAAGCAATGAAATAAATTCGTTCACTTTTCTTCTCCAAATTCGTATTCCAAATAAATCCTTTACTTGGTTGAATTTTAAGTGCATTAAGTAGCTAGAGCAAAATTGAGCAAAGTATGTGTGTTTTTATTTCCTAAATGATAGAAAAGAACAGGTTTTTTTTTTTTTTTTTGATAAAGAAAAGAATAAGCTAATTTAAGTGCAAGCAGCTTATGCAAAACTGTGCCAACCATGTAGACAATGCTAGTTTCTGGAAAGTGGGTGTCGCGGAATAGATTGTCATAATTATTCTTTTGCCCAACAGAACTTTAAGAAAAATATTCTACTGATTTAGTTGTTTTATTTTCTTTTTACATTTTACAGGATGAATTGCTATGGGGAGCTGCATGGCTCTATAAAGCAACAAATGATGTTTCTTACTTAAATTTTATAAATTCCCTGGGAGCTAATGATGCGACAGACATTTTCAGTTGGGACAATAAATTTGCTGGTGCTCGAGTTCTTCTATCTAGGGTAAAAAAGAAATATATATATATATATACATACATATATATATATATCGATGACTGGAACTGGTTTTAATCTTTAGCCTTGTTTTCGTGTAAGTCTACTATGATGCTATTTTTTTTTTTTTTTTAAATTGGTGTGTGTGTGTGTGTGTGTGTGTGTGTGTGTGTGTTTTGGTGCAGAGAAACTTGATAAACAAAGATAAGAATTTTGAGCCATTCAGCAAAGAAGCTGAAGATTTCATGTGCAAAATACTACCAAATTCTCCATTTACAAGTACACAATATACACCAGGTAAAAAACAATTTGGGACTCCGTTTGATATCTACATACATGTATATTTTCCATACTTGGAAGAGGATAAAATGAAACCTACAGTGGAGAAATAATCGATAATCAAAAATTTATCTATAGAGCAACATTACTGAATTTTCCTTCAAACTTAATCACCCGATCCATTTTTGTATTTACATTTAAATAACCAATTCAGTTCTTCAAGTTCTCTAAAATTACATAAGGCAAGTAGAAATTGGAATCACATTGTTTCACAGAATAGTACTGAGAATTTAGATGTAAATGCAGGAGGACTTATATACAAGCTAAGTGGAAGTAATCTCCAATATGTTACCTCTATAACGTTCTTGCTTACTACCTATAGCAAGTACATGTCAGCCACAAAGCACACCTTTAACTGTGGGAATGTGTTGGTCACCTCAACAACCCTAAGAAACTTTGCAAAGAAACAGGCAAGTCCACTTAATCAATTTCTCCACAACCTCTCTCTCTCTCTCTCTCTCTCTCTCTCTCTCTCTCTCTCTCTCTCCTTACACTCAAACAAATTTATTGGAGAAAAGAAACCTCAAGAGAGATGACTTTCAGAAAGAAGAGCATCGGACTAACCTCCGAAATGAACTGCTAACACTAGTTAAATGACTAATTTCTAACTGAACTATGGATTTTCCTTGCTGCTGCTTTTTTATCTTCTTATTACTCACCTTTCCTTTCCAGCTTTCAAACTAACAAGGGGGAAATTTGTAGGTGGACTACATTCTAGGGGTAAATCCATCAAAAATGTCTTACATGGTTGGATTTGGTACAAATTATCCCAAGAAAATTCACCACAGAGGGTCTTCTTTGCCCTCACTGGCAAGTCATCCACAGGCGTTCAGTTGCGGTGATGGTTTTCAACAATTCTACTATACATCAAACCCTAACCCTAACATCTTAACTGGAGCTGTAGTCGGAGGACCGAACCAAAATGATTTCTACTCGGATGATCGGACCGACTATAGTCATTCTGAACCAGCCACATACACCAATGCTGCTATAGTTGGACCTTTAGCATACTTGGCTGGAATTTACCACCACTAGTTAATCGTGGGGAGCTCACAACTAGCTATCAAATTTGTAGCTACTCAATTGTATGTATTTCTGAATGTTATTTCCAAAATTATTATATGCTACTCAACACAGGTTGGTGGACTGTTTATGTTTATCATGGGAATTCTGCATTGTTTGTTTCTGTAAATTTACTTTCTAAGGTCATGATTTTTCTTACAAAGTGTAGTTAAATCACGTTTAAGTAGCACTCGAGTCTAAGAAAATGTCAAAAGATTTTTTCTCACAGCAATATGTACTCAGCCCTCCTTCAAAATTTTGTAGAGAGAGAGAGAGAGAGATGAAACACTATTTATCATTAGTGATGGTTTCACCTAAAACTGAGTTTTAATACTATTTTACTAGCGAGGGACAACTTTTTGCCATCATATTAAAAGTGAATCTCTCTGTCAAGTCACTGTAGTGACACCGCTTACCCAATTGCAACACGATTAAAATGAATGCCCTAATATTGTGCTAGTAAGATTTATGTTCTTCAAAAGGGATTTCACACAACCTTTTACGGTACGTACCAACTACGTAACACAGTCAAAGCTTAATTTCTGTGCAAAGATAACAAGCCAACAATTTTAAAGGCAAATTTATGGAAACAAGAACTCCTCAGTACAAAATATTACCACAGTTTCAACTGGGTTGTGCACCAAAGACCAGTGGTTGATTATTTCTCCATGCGATTAAACATCTTGATTGCAGGAAATTCCCCCTGCATTTCTCCATGCAAGTAAGCAACATAAGTAACATATACTGATATACATACCAGCCTAATAAACCCATTATTTCATGCAACATCCTCCTCACCCATTGTTTGTGAAATTACTTTTTCATAACTTATGATCTGCAATGGAAAATCACGGTAAATATTATGCAAAAAACATAAATCTTTGTAAGGTAGAAACAGTCAAGATCACCATCAAATCTACAACGGAATGCAACTTCTACCATCAACAATGTACTTTTCCGAGTTCCTTTCCCAGTAATTGTTAGTTGTTAAAACTTAACTTCAGGTGAACCTATTTTATATCCACAACCAGTACCCGAGAGGAGGCCTCAAGATTGCCTTACAAAAGTGGATCAACTGCGGTTTAAGTGTAAGCTACCAATCATAACATCAAAATTCCCATGGGTACACAGAAGCTAAATGTTATCAGCTTTTCCAAAAAGATTGTAACCCACTATAAATTGTGCAAGAGAGTGGATCCAACTAATCTCAGAAGGAAGAAAGAATATCTTCCACCCTCTCAACAACAACTCCACCACCTATTAGATACCTGCATAAGTCGCAAGATAAGATCTTTAATGAATTGAACAGCTACATCTGGGAGAAATAACTAAGTCAGTTACTATGATATTGACAAATCTAAAATGCATAAAACAAACATTCCTCAACCTGCTATCAGATAATCACAGTAAGATAGATAATCATTTTAAAACTTAATCTGGGAGGAAGAAAAGTTACACAGACTGCAGTGAGCTACACAATTCACTACCCTCAGCTTGAACCCTGTGGTAAATAGATTTTGAAAGAAAAACTGTCCTTACCACTGATGACTACAAGGAAGTAGGAACTCATAAACTCAACAAAGACAAAAGATCCATCCACGTAAACTAGAGACATAAAACCACTAATGAGAGCAGCCTTCGTAGTAGTAAGAAAGAACTACATATTTGCGAGGGCAAATGAAGAAATAAAGTACACCAAGACTAAATACATAGAAGTCAACACAATTAGCATTACCCAAATACCAACTAAGATAACTACCACCAATAACTAAACATGCATTCTCCACTAACCACCCCACTTTTGACAACAGCTACGCTACTGAAGTGGCTTGTGTCATACAATTACCGGTCTGAGTTGGTCACTAACATATCATCGAAAACTCAGTAAGGGGAATACTTGGACTGGTTAGTCACGTCATAACGGCTTGACCTAGAGCGCGTAATACTATCCAACGTTGTCCCAAAAACTCTTCGACTGTAATCATAATTGTTGCCATCAAAATGTGCGTTATAACCATTAGGCTGGTTTTCTACATCAGGGGTAACTGACAAAGAGTAAAAGAGAGTTGTAAGCACATGCTGGTAAAAAATAAAAAATTCATCTGGAGAAGGAGAAAAATAAATACTACTTAAAATACAAACATCACCTTGCGTGGATAAACTTGCAGAATGTGGAGAAACTTCCATGTTGTTAAAAGGTACAGGGTGAGGCCTTGGTCTGAGAGAAGAATCTAATGTTGGCGCCATTGTTGCAGATAAGTTCGGTGATGGCCTGTCTTGCCCAGAAATCTGCTTTTCAGAGTCCATATGTTATTACACAAAACCAAATAAAATACTGGGCCTGGGCTCTTTAACCTGGGCTCCCATATCACTTTTTCAAAGAGAAAAAGTTTTATGTTACCAGTCTGTTAGCAGTAACTTAATCAACGTACTTTACGCAAATAAACATCTGCCCTTTCTCCAAATAGCAAGAATGAGCACCAGCTATTCCTTGGAAAAATTACAGGGCACCAACCAATGCTGTACAACACATAGGAAACACCTATAATGCAATTTGACTGCAGTATGCATGACTGAGAGAACAAGGACACACGTGTGCACGGTTCTAAGAATTGATTAAGTCAACTCGGTATTGAAGGGAGCAGCCCCGAGTTTTCCGGTTACAAATTCTTTTCCAAACGACACCGTATCACGATTTTAAATTTTTTTTCATGATATGACTATGTATTGTATGGACTATTTGATTGTGTTGAGCAAATGTTACTCAAATATAAGTGTAGTACTATCATACACAGATCGGGAGCATTTGTATTGGATATTTATGCGATGTTATAATCGGTATGTTGTATGTTGCGATTACCTATTGGATCGTTTTGCTATTCATACGATTTCAGAAATTTTCATGACTTTTTTCAGATATTTTGAACCAAAAAATCTAGCATACCATTGCAAATTGCCTGTAATCAGGTGAATCGCCTAGAAGGCCTCCGAGATGGCATCCAAGACTTTGAACCATGTGCGTGCAACATGCCCCACACGAAAGAAAACATGTCTAGATATCTTTCTTTTTTTCCAAAATAAAAATTAAAAACTTCATCCTACACACCACCGAAAAGTTCTTGACATGCCATCAGTGTTCTAAAAATCGGCCTAGGCGGCGCAAAGGCGCTAGACGGAGCCTTGCCGCCCAGATTTTACACTAGGCATTAGTAAAAATGCCCAAGAGATTAGGCAGGCCCTAGGCGGACCTAAGCGCTAGGCAGGCCTTAGGCGGCCAAGGCTAGCCTAGACGGGTCTTTTCTAAAATGTTTTAAAAATGCGGGGGTGATATTATAATTTTAGTAAAATGAGATTAAATTAAATCAATAGAGTTTTTGGAAAAGTTGAAAACTTTGATGGGTTAAGTTTTATGACTAGTTAAACTTGATGAGGACTATGAGTTTGACACCGATGGAGAGAGTATAGGAGGGATTTGGAGAAGAATTGAAAGTAGAGTTAGAAACTTAGTTTGCTAATAATGTGAAATTTTTTATATGAAAATTGTCTCTATATTATCAATTTTGTTTATAAAAAAAATTTCCAACTAGGTCCCCCCTCCACTGCCCGCCTACCGCCTAGCGATTTTAAAACATTGCACGCCATTGACACTCTCTTGACAAGGCATGATATTTTTAAAAAATACGTTTTAAAGTTATTTGTTTAATGTCTTAATATGAGAGAGCCGAGAGGGTAGGTTATTTCTTCAAAAGTTGAGAAATTTTGAGGGGTAGAATACATTGTGATGATGCCGAAATTTGGTAAGAGTAAAGTAGAGCAGTTTAAGGAGAGAGAGAGAGAGAGAGTGAGAGACTGATTTTTTGTATGTGGTTCGGCCCTGTGAATGAAGGTACCTACGTCCACGGGTGTGTCTGAGCACGTTCACTATACTGTAAAAGAGCCGGGGGCCTGTAGTGAACCAACAAGTCTGGAGCTACCGCAGGCCGACCGGGCATATAGATGAATGCTATAGAGGTGCTGTGTAGACTGAAAAGTCGGCCCCTTCAATGGGGGGTGACAGGTCTCTTTTATAGATGCAAGAGACCTACTCTTACATGAATAAGGAAATATAATCCAATTGATATAGATTGGCATTAATTGTGAGGGTTTCCTAATTGGATTAGGAAATAATTTGCACTTTCCATTAGACTTCTAGTTTGAGTAGGAATCTGCCCGTGATGCTCGGGATCATGCCTGTGGGCCCAGATGAGTTGTTCCCGCAGTGGGATGGACCCGGATGAACCGCTCGGGATGATGAGTTTCGGGTAGACTAGACCGCTCGGGCTGATGCTTGTCCGAGGAGTTGTACATGATTTGACCGGGACATGGACATGCTGCTGATTTAAACCGCTCGGTCATAGGATAAAGCCAATTTTGGGTGTATCAGCTGCCCCCATTTCCAAGGTTGGCCAGATGCTATATCGGGGCAAGTTTGGAAATCAGTTTGACGTTACTTGCCACTGTCTGAGTGCTTGGGGAAGCTGCCTCGGGGCTTCTGGGCCTAGTGAGTCCTCAGGAACAGGCTGAGAGTTGAGACCAAACCTAGCTCGGGACCTTTAGGTGCTCGGGAACGGACCAGGAGTTGAGACCCGGCCTAATTCGAAGTCTTTGAATGCTCGGGAAGTGACCGAGAGTTGAGACTCGGCCTACTTCGGAGTCTTTTTGCTTGAGTTAGCCTCCAGGATGGTTATCTTCTACCCGTGAACCTTCGTCAAGGTTGTGGGTAAAAGAGTTATACCATGTTGGAAAAGCCGATCTAAAGCGTATTGCTTTAGGGTCCTTTTATGTTAACTCCCCAAGATGGTTATCTTCCGCCCAGTCAGCCTTCGTTAAGACTGTCGGGAGAAGAGCTTAGCCATGTTGGTGGAGCCGACCTAAATCCCGTTGCTTTAGGGTCTTTTTGCTCCTCTATGGTCGGCCAACCTAAGAGATTTTAGTCACCTCTATCGTCGGCTTGAACCTAAGTGGAGTTAATGCCTTTAAGTACTGTAGGTGCTCGGGTTGTCCAAGATTTTGACTTGGTTATCCGCGAGGCCTGTAGATACCCGGTGTGATTGCCTGTTTAGTTCACTACGCCATCTTGCCCCCCAAGCTTTCGCTAAGACGAGGGTCTTACAGAGGCTATGACTATAGGCAACCGACCTGGAACATGGTGGTTGCAGGATCTTTTGAAGCTTGCCATCATCAGCCACCTAGGGGATCTGCCCCCATCGTCGGTTGGACCTAAACGAAGCCGGTGCCTCGGGCGTGACCCCGAGGTCTTTAGTGCCTGGGTTCGGAGCCTGAGGTCTTTTTAGTGAATGAGTTCGGAGCTCGAGGTCTTTAGTGCCCGGGTTCGGAGCCCGAGGTCTTTTGATGCCTCGGGGTTAGGCCCGAGGTCTTTTGATGCCTCTCTGACAATCGGTGGAGTCTCATCTGGTGATCATGCAAGTACCACTGTAGTCGGGCTCATCCAGACCGATGGAGACAGGGGGTCGGATCAGGATCGTCGGGCTCCTGATTTTTCTATGCTGGATGCAAAGTCAGAACTGCTTGATACTGACCGATGTGAACTGGAGGTCGGGTCAGGACTGTCGGACTGAGGCCGCTGTAAACTAGAGGTCGGGTCGGAGCTGCCGGACTCAGACCGCTGTGAACTGGAGGAACTGTCAGAACTCCCAGACTGATCTCGCTTTCGCTTACTTCTGGAAGACTCGTTGCTTTCTTGCCCGGTGTATTTGGTCTTCAAAAACTCTTCAGTGTCAATGTATTTTCCAACCCTCTCAGAGAGCTCAACCAAAGTTTCCGGTCGGTTTCTGTGGAACGACGCGGCGCACTTGGTGTGTTGAACTCCAGAGCAGAAGGCTATGATGGCGATTGTCTAGTTCAAATTGCGGATTTGAAGCTTTTGTTGGTTGAACCGGTCGGTGAACTACTTGAGGGACTCACTATTCCGTTGTCTGACCGTCAGCAGCTGCATGTCCGGCTTCGACCGTTCATGCATGCCGGCGAACTGGTTGATGAACTGCTTGCTGAGTTGTTTGAAAATGCAGACCGATCGGGGCTCCAAGGAGTAAAACCACTGCCAGGCCGGGACTTTCAAAGTGCTGGGGAAGGCTAGGCAGTGTAGTTTATCGGAGTTGGTGGCTAGGGCCATCTGAGCCTTATAGGTCTGGACGTGGTCGACCGGGCTTCCCGAGCCGTTATAGGGATCTAGGCGAGGCTGCTTGAATTTGCACGGGATGGCAAACCTCGTGATCTGGCTGGAGAAAGGTGACTCTGTCTTGGTATTAACCTGATTCTGAGCGCGGTTTTGACCAAGCTTCTTGACCACTCCGTCGATCTGCTTCTGCAAATCCTTGATTAGGGCTTCTGCTCCTTCCCGACCGGTATCCGAGGGGCTGGTCGGGTTGGTGGAAGAGGCTTCTTCTTCATTGCAGTGTGCTGTCCTCTGGGATCGGACTCGGCTATGACTCCGGGTAACCGTTCGCCTAGGGACAACTCGGCTCATAACCGAGTGACCCTGGACTGATTCCCGGGCCATATGCTCCTGCCTATCCTTTCGGACAGCACGCCCACTGTTGATGTCTCTGGCATCCTCAACACGGGACGGATTGGCTCGGGCACGTTGTCTGGTCAAGATCGGTTCCCGATCGTACGCAACGTTCCCGGGTCGTTTCCCGGCCCCTGGAGGACTGCTTTGCTGGGCTAGCAGGGCTTCGATCTGTTGCTGGATTTGACGTTGTCCCTCCAGGAGTTGTGTGAGGGTCGCGGCGATCTGCTCAGATGTCATGACTGCCGCAGCCGGTGTCGGGGCCGAAGGAACATCCCGGTCGGACTGCTGATCAGTCTTTTTACCCTTCTTCGGTGGCATGATGACCAATCAAGAGATTTGTTGATGAGAAGACTTGTCGTTTCCCACAGACGGCGCCAAACTAATGATGCCGAAATTTGGTAAGAGTTAAGTAGAGCAGTTTAAGGAGAGAGAGAGAGAGAGAGTGAGAGACTGGTTTTTTGTATGTGGTTCGGCCCTGTGAATGAAGGTACCTACGTCCACGGGTGTGTCTGAGCACGTTCACTATACTGTAAAAGAGCCAGGGGCCTGTGGTGAACCAACAAGTTTGGAGCTACTGTAGGCCGGCCGGGCATGTAGATGAATGCTATAGAGGTGCTGTGTAGACTGAAAAGTCGGCCCTTCAATGGGGGGTGAGAGGTCTCTTTTATAGATACAAGAGACCTACTCTTACATGAATAATGAAATATAATCCAATTGATATAGATTGGCATTAATTGTGGGGGTTTCCTAATTGGATTAGGAAATAATTTGCACTTTCCATTAGTCTTCTAGCTTGAGTAGGAAACTGCCCGTGATGCTCGGGATTATGCATATGGGCCAGGATGAGCTGTTCCCGCGGTGGGATGGGCCCGAATGAACCGCTCGGGCTGATGAGTTTCGGGTAGACTAGACCGCTCGGGCTGATGCTTGTCCGAGGAGTTGTGCATGATTTGACCGGGACATGGACATGCTGCAGATTTGAACCGCTCGGTCATAGGATAGAGCCAATTTTGGGTGTATCACATTGGCACTAAAAAAGTCTAACGATTTAAAAAAAGATTATTAGCAAACCAAATTTGTGAAGATTATTAGCATGCCAAATTTGTCATTGTTTTTTTTTTTTTTTTCATAGCAGCTTAATTAATCATATATTAATAATTAGCCAGTCAAATCGCTTTTCCTACATTTTCCCAATTCCTCCCCATGCCCAACTCGTTTAGCTAGGCATAATCCCAGTGGGCACACATAAGACAAACTTATTGAAAATCTATTTTCTTATTTTAAATGCCTAATAAAATCCAAAAATTACTAGGACGATGACATGGTCATGACTCCCAATATGCTTCCCCTTTCCAAGCACTATCTGACCAACACAATATTGACATGTTATCCTCAAAACTACTACCTAGAAGCACAGATCCTCCTAGAAAAATGATGCATCCACGTCTGAGACATGCTAACACCCCTTAACACGAGCCGAACACACCAAAATCCACGTCCTACTCTTTTTTCGAACAAAAGTGAGACTCTTGACGAACACACCTCAATACTTAGCCAACAAGTGTAATATTGTTGAAATCTGAAAATAAAGTAGGAATTGAGAGAGAGAGAGAGAGAGAGAGAGAGAGAGAGAGAGAGAAGATGCTTGAATGGTAGAATTGGCAGTGTTACGATATTTTTCATGTTGTATTGCTTTTTTAAAGTCATATATATCAGTGAATGAGTGATCCAACATAAACTTTCTATGCATTAGTCATGATTAGTAGCTTGCCTTACTTCTTGGTTTGTTTAAAATAATGTTATATTTTTGTTATAAGGTCATATCCGTATTGTTTATAGCTCACAATAAAATATATGTGCTTGTCTAACATACTCAAGATTAGTTTGTCTAAAATAATGTCATATGTGTCGTGTCTGTGTCATCATGTCCATATATGTGCTTCTTTGTAGCACAGAATAAAATAGAAATGGACTGCTGAAGAAGATGATTACTGAGGAGCTGAAACCAGGCTCAAGAATGAATAATAGAGTCTACAAGTACATAACATGACAGTTGCTAAAGCTGGTACTAACTCTGTTGTCAAAATCATACGATTCGCAATACGAATCTTACGATTCGATACGATTCATCATGAAAACGATACGTATCGATGCACGAATCGAACATGTACAAGAATCGAAGGTGAATCTTACGATTCGCAAGTGAATCTTACGATTCGATTCGCGATTCTTACGATTCACTTGACTGCTAGGCACAAAACTTAAATTTTCCAATTTTTTTTGTTTCTTTTGTTTTTCAATTTTTTCTTAATAATTTGATTACCTACTCTCTTGTAAACCACTTGGGATTTTTTATACAAGCCTAGAAAAAAAAAAAAAGAATATGTTTATACAAGCCTAGAAAAGAAAAGGATATGTTCATAAGTTTTTAAATTTGTTACCGAATCTTACGATTCACGATTCGTGAATCCCGATTCGATTCACGTGAATCATTTCGATTCACGATACGAATCCCGATTTGATTACTATGGGTACTAATATAACGAGGCAACCACATTATCCAAGGTTGTATCTCTGGCCACCATGGTATTCCCCAAATGGAAATAGGATTTAAAACCTTTAAACACTAGGCTAATTAAAGATATAGATAACAGTGCGTACCGCAAATTTCAACGTACGGTTATAGAGGGTCACAAGCCCAGAGAAAAGTCGGACAGCATAGTCAGCAATTTCTTCAGTTTCATATTCAGCAAAGGCAAAACCTTTAGGTCGATCTGTTTCCTTGTCTCGGGGAATATACAAGTCTACCACACGCCCAGCTTGAATGAGAATATCGTACAGCACCCTATCACTAACTCTCTCATCCAAATTACCTATTTCAAAGAGCATAGTAATTAGAAATCAAAGAAAGAAATCATTCATGTATAAAGACAGATAACTATTTATAAGGGATTAGCATCATTCACTATTTGAGGAATTAAGATGCAAGTATACACATGCGATATAACAAAGACAAGTTACAATCAAAGAGAGATCAAAAAACAGCTCAATAAAGGAGAATTTCGCGCAACAGTTCTAGCCTTCTAGGTTGGGAATATAAGGTGTCAAATCGCAATCATAAAGCAAGAATTTAATTATTGTAAATATAGAATCTGTCACCGACTAAATAACAGAACTCGGGGCCAAGTATGATCATTACCAATAGTTAGTCCAAAAACTCACAAAGGTGGTTGATTGCGTGCGATTTTGTCACCTGTCTACGGCTTAGTTTCGCCCCCACATGGCTTTTTAAAAGTAGCTTATGAAATTTATTATTAAGTTGTTTGATAATTTTGCACAAGTGACACATTACTCTTCAAAAAAACATCATGAAACCAAAAGGCAGCCTTGAACTTTTAAAAGCTCCATTCTAGAGCTTTTAAAAGCTCTCCCCAAAAGGCCCTAAGTTCAATTTTTGCAAAGCTCATAAACTAGGTACCAAATGAATTAACATGAAATTGTGCTTTAAAAAAGGAGAAGCACCAAAATGGGGGCCAAACTAGGGCTTAGTTTGGCCCCCATTTTGGTGCTTCTCCTTTTTTAAAGCACAATTTCATGTTAATTCATTTGGTAACTAGTTTATGAACTTTGTAAAAATTGAAATTAGGGCTTTTTTGGGGGGAGCTTTTAAAAGCTCTAGAATGGAGCTTTTAAAAGCTCATGGTTGCTTTTTGGTTTCATGCCGTCTTTTTGAAGAGTAGTGTGTCACTTGTATAAAATTATCAAACAATTTAATAATAAATTTCATAAGCTCCTTTTAAAAGCCACATGGGGGCCAAACTAAGCCTAAGCCTGCATCTGTAAAGGAATTTCTAAATTTTGGAACAAGATGAAAACAAGAATGATCAATTGCCACTACTCCAGAGCTTAGGTAAGCACTAATACACCAGGAAACCACACCAAGCAAACATTGGAAGTTGGTCGAGGTCACACATCTATATACTTGGACATCCAAACAAATGCACCTAGGCAGTGTAGGGTCCATTGCCAAGGCATCGTATGCCTCCAAATATCAATACAGTGCCCCCACAAAAGAGCATATTAGCACACGATATTCATAATAGGTTGAACGGCCATGTTGGAAAGTTGACAATCGGACATGAGTATGGGATATGTGTCCAAAACTTCTTGTTGGACACTCGCTCATAAAAATGTTAGCTACTTGTCTAATAGAAAATTAAAAGACTCTAATCATTTCTTTTACTAAAAAACCACAAAGTTCTTTCAAATACACGAAATTCTCATGATGTAATCTTAATATTACTTTAAAATGCAAATTCACTCTTAGAAATATAAAAATAAAAATAAAAAAAAAAAACAAAAAACTTATAGATCTGCTGTCATGTCCTGTGTCCTTCCATTCATGAAATTGGAAACTCTGACGCTTAGACATGTACCCAAACCTGAGACACGTAGTCCATGTCGTGTATAATCCCACCACAAAAGGTCATGCATATTACAGCCTCACACCTAACTGTTCCACAAAGAAATTAATCACTCATCAGAGCTCTGCTCGACTATAGCCTAGTCGAGCTGCCATCGAGCTCAAATTTCAAGCTCATTGGTAAGAAAAAGCTAGCTCATAAGTCATAACCAAAATTGGTAAAAGCTACGATATCTTACTTAACCCAGAGGAGGACACAATAGCCTGTACAATTGGGGCAAAAGATAAACTTGCTCACATAATAAAATGAATAAAAAAAAATACATATATAAATATGGTTGGGGGAAGGGAATGTCAAGAGCAATAACAACTCAATAAGTGCCAATTTTGAAAAATATTCTAAGCATAGGATTCAAGATTTCCCTGGATTTTTTATTTTTTTTTTTAAACGTTATCCTCATTCAACAGACAAACCCATGGATATACGCAGATAGAGATATACGAAACTAAAAATAAAAACGAAAACAACTGGTAATCACCCAAAAATAGATTAGGAAAAAAAAAAAAAAGAAGAAGAAAGAAGAAGAAAACAACCAAATCGACAACCATAATTTCACACAGTCTCCGTTTGCTAAGAGGGAAAATAGTCGCGATCAAGAAAAAAAAAAAAAAACAAAACAAAACAAAGAACAAAAATCTAAGCTTACTTGATAGTTGATGGTTAAAAGATTATTGTTCCTATTACTGGAAAACACTTTTCCGGCAAAAAAATTAAAAAAAAAATAAAAAGAGAGAGAGAGAGAGAGAGAGAGAGACAGAATTTCCATACTGAAACAAACAAACAAACAAAAGCGGAGGGAGAAAAGAGAACCCCAAACCCCACCAATAGGAATAGTAAAGAAGGAGGGTGAAGAAGAAGTTACCAACGTAAACGGTGCAACCAGCTTTCCCAGACATGACTGAATCCCCCTGAAGGCCAACCACCCACAACACCAATCTTCCTACTACTGAGTACTGACTTCCCTACTTTGGAATTTGGGGGAGGATACGGCTATAGCATATAGAGATATCTTGAGAATTGAATATGTATAGACATGAGTGACTATAAATTCTATAATAAATTATCTTGGGTAAATTACACTGACCACCCCGGTATGATTTGATTACAACAACCTCCCTCGTAGAATTGAAAATTAGACTAACCTCCTTGTTGGAACTTTATTTCTTTTTTCGGAAAACTGGTTAATTATTCCAAAAAAGAGAACAAATTTACAAGGGGCATACCCCAAGATATACAATAGGCGCAAATAAAAATGGCGGCAATAAACCAACCAACAAAAAACAAGAGGATGACAAAAAATCTACAATGCTTCAAAAGAAAAGGTCATTCCCTCGGGGGCCAAAGCAACACAAGTACTCCACTAAAGGGGTTAAAGGAGAAAATGGGCAAAAGGCAAACGTCCCCAAAACATGGTACTCAAATTACAACTTCAGACGAGACGAATATAAAAACCATAAATAGCATCAATCCCACATGGACAAGTAGTCATGGACTTTAGGATCCTTAAACCATCTTATCTGAACTTAGTCTTGGATGCTGCAAGTAATTTCCTTGATAATCTTGTCTCGAGGTTTACACTTGTGTTGGAATATGCAGGCATTCCTTTCCCTCCATATGGTGTAGACCATAGTACCTAGACACATACGTGGCATGATATGAAGGGGCTTTTTAGATTTCCACTTGTTAGCAACCCACGTGGTGAATCAAGGGGGCACCCGATCAAATTGAATTTGCTCATGATCACCTGCCAAATAAAAGATGAGAAGTCACAAGTAAAGAAAAGGTGGTCATGGGAATCCATATTTCTATTGCATAAGACACAAGCCAGAGGGCCTTGAGTGAAAGGCCATATCCTATCCTGGGTAGAGAGTTTCTGATGGAGGGCAGCCCAGACAATGAAATTGTGTCTAGGTATGCTACCAGGAAACCAAACCAGGTGGGCCCAGGGAACTCTGGGGCAGGCCTCTCTTAAAAATTCCCAAGTTTGAGAAAAACCATAGGACACATTCGAAGAAGGTTTCCAAATAACCACATCATTAAAATTTGAAGGTTTAGGAGATAATAAAGTAGCATTTTTTATTTGTATCAGTTCCCAGGATGAGGTTATGGGCCAACTCCACTCATTCCTCTTAATAACAGCTTGAACTTTAGAGTTAGTAGAGATAGCCGAATCATAAATGACCCTTGGTCCATATTTAGCATAAGGGGAACCACAAGGTAGCTAAGGGTCATGCCAGAGAAAAGTGCTAGAACCATTGCCAATCTTGTAATGAACCAAAGATATAGCAATAGTTCTAAGTTTTAGGAGCTTCCTCCAATACCAAGAACACTTAGAGGGAGTTTTGACATACCAAAAACTTTGGTCCTTTAACATGTAAGTTTGAATCCATCTCTTCCAATTAGAAGTATTGGAATTAGACAGAAGATTCCAAATATGTTTGAGGTTGAGGATAGCATTCATTTGCACTAAAGGCTTAATGCCCAAACCACCCTCCTTTTTGGGAAGACAGACAATGTCCCAAGACACTTTAGAGCCATAAGAATTCTCTATACCACCAGATCATAAGAATCTTCTCAAAAATTTTTCCACTTCTTTAAGAATTCCTTTAGGGAGAATGAACATGCTTGCCCAGTAGTTGTGAATGCCCATAATGATAGAGTTTATCAATTGAACCCTCCCAGCATAGGATAAAATTTTAGAGTTCCATGACTGTATTCGTACGGTGATTTTCTTAAGGTGCTCAAGGCAATCAGTTCTTTTAAGTCTGGTGGTAATAAGGGGGATACCCAAGTATTTTAGTGGGAGGGATCCCATAGAGAATTGGAACATGTCTCTAATAGCCTCAGCCATATCTGGCTCTATTCCAGCAACAAACAGACAGCTTTTAGAAGTATTACCTTTCAGCCCTGTGAATTCAGAGAATTGTTCTATAGTTGTCTTTATAAGCTTGGCAGATTGGATATCACCATGAAACAAAAGCATCAAGTCATCCGCAAAACATAAGTGGGAAATATTAAGTTTGTCACATCTCCAATGGTACTTAAAACTCTTATCTTTATGAATATTATAATGAAGCAATTGACTAAGAGTTTCCATTATGCGGACAAAGAGATAAGGAGACATGGGGTCACCTTGTCTCAGACCTCTAACCCCCTCAAAATACCCCACAGATTTGCCATTAAAGTTAATAGAGTATTTTGGGGAGGTCACACACGCTTTGATCCACATGATCATTTTGGGAGGAAATCCCAAGGTCTTAAGGAGATCAAATAGGAAAACCCAACTAACACTATCGTAGGCCTTCATTAAGTCAACTTTCACCGTGGCTCTGGGAGAACCATTAGAAGAATGATAATCTTTCATAAGGTCTTGAGCAAGCAGAATATTATCACTAATCCTTCTCCCTTTAACAAAAGCAGATTGCGCTTGATCAACAAGGCTAGGGAGAACAGTTTGGATTCTACGGGCAATAATTTTTTAAATGCACTTATAAATGGTATTGCAACAAGAGATAGGTCTAAATTCCCCCATAGAAGAAGGTCGGGTTCGGCACTTTGGGAATCAAGGCTAAGAGGGTAGCATTAGATTCCACAAGTATCTCACCAGAAGTAAAAAATTCTCTAATAGCTCCAAGGACAGAAGGACCTGTGATATTTCAAGTTTCTTTGAAGAAAAACGCATTATACCCATCAAGCCCAGGAGCTTTATTACTATGGAGACTAAAAAGAGTGCTTTTGATTTCTTCATCCGTGGGAATAGTGTCCATAGTATTACTTTGTTCAGGGGATAAAGTTTTTGAAAAAACTTTCCTAAGCTCCTCAACGCCAGGATAGTTTTGGCTAGCAGAAGTCCCAAGCATCGCTTGGAAGTATCTAATAGCCTCAACTTTTGCCTCTTCTTCATCATTGGTGGTGGTATTATCGGGTCTAACAAGAGAAAGAATACGTTTTTTATTTCTCCGAATTTTAATAGACTTATGGAAAAATCTAGAATTTTTATCTCCACATTCTAACCATTGAATCCTGGATTTTTGTCTCGAGATTTCCTCTTCTATTCTTGCAGCTTCAAAGAAATTTTTCATAGCCTCTTTTTCCTCTTCCTCTTTTTCTTTCATAGCCTCAACTTTTGCCTCTTCTTCATCATTGTTGGAACTTTTTGAGAAACCGTGCTAAAAATTAGTGTAATTTTACTCTATTACCCCCATTTCTACTATATTATTTTCAAGTTGAGGGAGATAGTCCAAATTCTTCCCTCTCCCAGCTCTGATTTATTTCTCTCTAATTTTCTTCTTTCTCTCTCTCTAGTAAATCATTGACCAAGCCAATACTTTCCACAAATGTTATCACCGACCCTCCATATAGCACCTATATTTTCCTATCTAATTTTTTAAAATTCTGTATTTCTCTTTGTAATACTCTCGATTTTATTTATAGTAAGATCTGTTTTCTTTATTGGCTTTATATAATATATGTATGTTTAAGTTGTATGTTGAGGCCTTGGGGAAGCTTTGCTATAAAAGCTAACTTGAGCACTCGAGCCACGCGATCGCTCCAGCTATTTTTAGAGTAAAATTACTATTTTGCCCCTGAGCTTCTAAAATTCTATAAATATCAGTCATTCCCTGCATTTTCTACGTTTACAAACCAGAGTTTTAGAGAGAGAGTTCCTTGAGAGAAAATTCTAAGTGATCATACATATAAACACCCATTCATACTTTCATATCCACTTGCATGCTTCATCTATACATCTAGACACACACATACACACTTCATTGCTGAGAATCAACATAGAGAACTAAAGTTTAATGCTAGAAATTCATCCTCCTTGTGATCAAGTGGAAGCAAGTACTATTTTCAGTACAACTTAAGGATCAAGTTCTTTCTCAACATTACATACAAATTTTCATCATCCAAACCTTTGTGAGTATAATTTCTCACTTAGAGGCCTATAGGATCAATTGTACATAGGTTTATATACATGCATGTGTTATACATATAGGCATAGCTCTTGAATGAAAAGAAAACTAAGAATCAAGTTCTTTGTTCCATAGATTGCATTTTGATCATCATCTAAATATCATCTAAGTATTTGTGAGTATCAATTCTCACTTGGCTATCTTTAGGATTAGCCTTTTGTAAGTTTATGAGCACACATGTGATTTACTTCAAAATTGAGTAAGCATGAGAGTTTAGTTCATGATCAAATCAAATTTCAATCACATTTTCTAAGTTAATGATCATCCGAACATGATCTAAGCTTGCATGAGCATGGATTGTCACTTAGAACCCTTTAGGGACTATTTTTACATAGTTTTTGGTAACATGCAAGAAACTATGTACAAAAATGTGGGAGCGCTCCAGCTCCGAGCGCTCAAGCTCCTTGAGCACTCGAGCCTGCCAGTTTTGTTAAGTTTATGTTGTTGTTATGTTTTCCTGAGAATGTTGTTATATAATTGTGATGACTTTGACTTTAGATTCTACATATACACTTGGACACACACGCATGTAAAGTATTTGCTGAGTTGTTAGCCATTCATATGTGTAGATTTGAGTATTAGTCTTGAACTAGAAACGACGACGACTTCCGCGATGCGATGACTCTGATAATGGGAATAACGTACGCATAGTAAGATTGAAACTTATAAATACTTTTACGACTGTTTCATTGTGTTTCGCATTGTAAAATCATGTCCTTTGGTCATTTCTCTGATGTCGGTCTAAGTGTTTGTTTGTGCATCTTCGGGATATATGTCACGCAATTTTGTTGGTTGTGGGTATCTAGTGTCAGTATTGAGGTAATTAAATAGATGTAGTTATGGTATCCATTAACAATGAAGAGTATTGAGATGATTAACGTTTTATCGGCCGAAAGGTGTACTATCGACTGTAAGGTGAGTTATTGGCCGTAAGGTGAGCTATCAGCCATAAGGTGAGCTATTTGGTCGTAAGGTGAGTTATTGGCCATAAGGTGAGTTATTGGTCGTAAGATGAGTTATTGGTCGTAAGGTGAGATATCAACTAAAGTGGATTAAGATTACGAAGTAAATGACCATATGACCATCGTCATCATTTGTGGGACGGAAAAGGGTTGTGTTGACAGTCGTGTGTTGAGTCAGTTGTCAAGAGAGCGTGTCCCTTACCTTGGAATTATAATAAGGATAAGAAGCCTGTGTCATTTCCTTGTGGGTTGGTGATTATCTTAAAAAGGTGTTACAAGCCAACTAATGAATAATGAACTATAGAGTTTCCTTACTGTTCTAATGGTGCTTTGTAAGAACTTATGCTCACTTGGCTTGTATTCAAGCTGACGGCATTTTATGCCGCTGGACCTTCCACATCTAGCGATGCTAGGCTTAGCAGGTGAGGCCCAGCTCGGAGGCACCAACAGAAATGACGAAGGGTATTCAGGAGAGGACTACTACGGGGATTTCTATGGGTTTGCGAGTTGAAGATGGAGCTTTTAACTCTCTGTCTATCCTATCTATTATGATGTAATAATTAGTTTTGTCGGAGTTTGTGACACGAGATGTCACAAGGCTACTTCTTTTATTATGTTGCCTTTCTAATCTTTAAGGTCTGTAATATAACGTTTCATATAAGACTCAGTAATGTTTAGTATTATTATTATTATGTTGCTCTTGAATTAGATACATTACCAATATTACCATGCTTTTGTTATTATATTATTGAGGACAATCGAGTAATTCTAACCTGTCACGTGTCTACGGACCCATAAAGGAAAATTCTTATTTTCCCTATTTTTGGCTTACTCCAAGGCATGACAGGGATTTGTAGTATTAGAGCTCTAGGTTTAGGCGAGCTCGATTATTGTCCTACACTTCTTGAACCTAAGGTTACTCATGCTAGTGTAGACTATAAGTTGGTCTTATTTACAGGACGATGGTGGTTCTTGATATAACCACATTATATATGCATTTGATTGCTAGTATATTACTTTTGCCTCTATTTCAGAGATCGACTTATTTATTGGTATTTTCAATATTATTTTCCTTATTGAATTTGTGAGGCACCCTCTTAAGCATTTTATTATGCGAACCACCTATTGAATGATTTTGTAGCAACCAGAAGGTGCTTATGTTAATGCACTGGTGTTTAGGTCATAATGGCACCAGACACTAAAGGAGCGAGGAACCAAAATAGAGCAAGACCATCGAATCCTATTCCTCCAGAGATAGATTCGACAGGACTACTCGAAGCTCTAGTAGGGAAGATTGAAAGAGCCAATGCTATAGTAGGGAATATAGAGAATCGAGGAAACAACAACGGGAATAATCATCATTGTGCACATCACAGGTAGACTGGAGACAAATTACTAGAATGTTTCCGTGCTTTAAGGCCTGAGAAATTCGATGGGTTAATGGAACCATCGAAGGCCGAACAGTGGTTAAGGGAGATGGATCTTATTTTTAGAGCTATCGACTATAATGAAGTAGAGAAACGTCGATTAGCAACCTTTCAGTTAACTCACGCAGCTATTAATTGGTGGGAAGAGGAAGAAGCTGCAATGGGGGAAGAAGTAGTCAAAGGACTTACTTGGGCCGCATTCAAAGAAAAGTTCTTAACCAGGTACTTTCCGTTGGTTGAAAGGAACTTGAAGAAGAAGGAGTTCATGGAGCTAACCCAAGGTAACAGGATGGTGCATGAGTACACTACTCAGTTTGAGTGTCTCTCGCACTTCGCTTATCACATGGTTGATACCCCTGCAAAGAAGAATGAGCAATACCACCAAGGATTGTCTCTACTACCCCAAGAGGCCACAATAGTATATGTTCACTAGTCGTTTGAGTCACTAGTTGGATTGGCTATTCAAATAGAGAACATACACAAGAAGAGGCAAGCAAGCTTTATTCACAGATTTCCACCAAGGTTCAACCCAAGACCAAGGAACCAGGCCCCTTACCGAGAAAACAAGCAAACATGGACAGGAGAGAGGAAACCCCAGAATGCTCACTAGAGACCGCAACAAACTCGAGCTGTGACACCATGAGCCCCACCGCTTCAGAACAGAACACCGGCCCCAATAGAAGGACCCACAACACCTCTAGTTGCCCCGGGTAGAAATCCAGGAGACTGTTTCAATTACGGTACACCCAGCCATTATGCTAAAGACTGTCGTGCCCCCAAAGCCCTTTCTGGAAAGAGATCATTTTCTACAATTGCGGCGAGAAAGGCCACTTGAGTCGAGACTGTAAGGCACCGCGCCAAGGATACTTTGGTCTCGTAGCTCACGGACAGAATGCTCGAACCCATCTAAATGCAATCATACCAGAGGCAGCTAGATTTGATGTAGAGGCCCAGAATCTGGAAGGTACGCTTATGCTCTTCAGTAATAGAGTAAAAACTTTAATTGATACCGGTGCATCGAATTCCTTTATTGCTGGTAGAATAGTATAAGATTTAGGTCTAGTACCTCAGAACCTTCCCATAGCTCTGAATGTTATATCCCCATTGGGAGTAACTGTCAGGTTGGGTAAGGTATGAAAGAACTGCCCCATCAACCTAGATAATAGAGATCTTCTAGCAGACTTAGTGGTATTGTCGATGAGAGAGCTCGACGTATTCCTAAGAATCGATTGGTTAACTAAGTACCATGCCAACTTGGACTGTGTTAGTAGGTCAATTACCTTCTCAGTATCTAGAATCGAACCCTTTAGCTTTCAGTGTAACCCATCAAGCGACATTTTTCTCACAAGCTGCTTAGTTGCTATTGAGGGCATAAGTTTAGAGATTTTAGTCACTGAAATTCCAGTGGTGCGAGAATTCGAGGATGTATTCAAGGATATCTCAGGGTTACCACCCCAGCAAGAAATAGACTTCTGCATAGAACTGGTACCTGGTACTACCCCGATATCCAAGACTCTGTACCGAATGGCACCGACAGAGATGCAAGAATTGAAAAGGCTAGTCCAAGAGTTGGAAGATTTGGGTTTTGTTCGTCCTAACACATCACCGTGGGGAGCACCGGTGTTGTTCATAAAGAAAAAAGATGGAACATTTCAACTTTGCATAGATTATAGAGAGTTGAACAAAGTTACCATCAAGAACCAGTACCCACTGCCGAGGATCGATGATTTGTTCGATCTGCTTCAAGGAGAGACCACATTTTTAAAGATTGACTTGAGATCTGGATACCATCAGCTTTTGGTTGGACTGGAGAATGTGCCAACGATAGCATTCAGGACCAAATGCGGTCATTACAAGTTCATTTTAATGCCGTTCAGGTTAACTAATGCCCTCGTAGTGTTCATAGATTTGATGAACAGGGTGTTCAGGCCCTACTTAGATCATGATACGCTCAAAATTGGCTCTACTCTATGACCGAGTGGTTCTATTCAATGACCGACCCCTATCCCGACTAGGTTATGCTACACAACATCATCCTGAGCAGTTTGGACTACTCGAGACATCTCGAGCGGTATATGCCCAAAGCCTGACCAACATGTCGGGAAGATCGCGTAGGCACAGCTCATCGCAGGGACAGCTCACCTAAGCCCTGATACATGATCCAAAATATTCCAGACAGTTTCCTACTCAAGTTAAAAGACTAATGGAAAGCGCAAATTATTTTCTAATCCAATTAGGAAACCCCCTTGATTTGTGTCAATCACATCCTAATCAGGATTCTATTACCTATTCTGTCTAATTTCCTTGTACGAGTAGGTCTCTTGCATCTATGAAAGAGACCACTCATCCCCATAAAAGGGGATCAACTCTTAGTTTATATACCACCTCTATAGCAGTCATCATCACGCCTGGCCGACCTATGGTAGCTCCAAACTATTGTTGGTTCACTATAGGTCCCCAGCTTTTTACAGTATAGTGGACGTGCTCAGATACAAATGTGGACGTAGGTTCCTTTATTAACAGGGCCGAACACATACAAAAAACTGATCTCTCATTGTCTCTCTCTCTCTCTCCTTAAACTGCTTTAATTTATCATACTAATTTTTGGCATCATCAGCTTGGCGCCATTTGTGGGAAATGACAGTTTTTCATTAACAAACCTCTTAGCTAATAGTCATGCCTTCGAAGAAGGGTAAGAAGGCTGCGCAACAGGCTAACTAAGACATTCTGCTGACGCCGACCATAGCAGTCTTGACACCTAAGCAGATCACCGTAACTCTGGTATAACTTGTGTAGGGCCAGCGCTAAACCCAGCAGCAGATCGAAGCCCTGTTGGCCCAACGGAACAATCCACCACCGGCCGAGTCACAGCCCGGGAGCACAGCGCGTGTCGGGAGCCAATTTGGACCCGACAACGTGCCCAAAAGAACACGAACTGTGTTAGAGATGCAAAGGAAGTCATTAGCGAAAGGCGTGCTATTGGAGTAGAGAGGTAGGAGTATATAACTTGGGAATCAGTCCAGGATTGCTCGATCAAAAGTAGGAGTGATCCTAGGCACACGATCAATCGGAGTCATAGCCGAGCCTGATCCCAGAAGATAGCAGACTGCGAGTAGGAAGCCTCTTCCACCAACTCGATCAACCCCCAGATATTGGTCGGGAATGTACAAACCGTGCAATGGCCCATATCAAGAATTTGAAGAAACAGATCGACGGAATGGCCAAAGAGCTAGGCTAGAATGCTACTCTGGATCGTGTCGATACTGAGACAGAGTCACCATTCTCTAGCCAAATCACGAGGTTTGCCAACCCACAAATATTCAAGTAGCCTCGCCTGGATTCATACAGCGGCTCTAGAAGCCCGGTCGACCATGTCTAGACCTACAAGGCTCAGATGGCTCTGACCACCAATGTCAACGAACTGTATTGCATAGCCTTCCCCAGCACTTTGAAAAGCCCGACTGCTCAATGGTTTCACTCCCTGAAGCCCCGGTCGATCAAAGATTTCAAGGAACTCAGCAAATACTTTATTAGTGCACATACCTTGCATACTTTCCCCAATTTTACAATGACGGCTAAGGGTAAAACCACGTTCAAAGCTACGTCAAGGTTTTGAGGTTCTAAACCTAATTCGAGTATAACTCTATGTGCTATGAACGAATTTGTGGCTCCAGTATCAAATAAGACTAATACGTGACTTTACAGAGGGTGATCGTACCTTCTAGGTTTTGCTGCTCGACGGCATCGAACCCTATTCCAATGGTACAATAGCGTTGACACACGCTTGATTGACCGGGGCTGCTAGTCTAGTCTCTACTCGTTGGTGGAGAAAACAATCTCTGCTACCATGGTCCTTCTTGCCATAGAAGTAACAGATAATGTCTTGTTGTTTGTTGCTTCTAGGTGTTGTGCAATCCTTTGACAAATGTTCTGGTATCCCATAATTGAAACATACACTAGGTTTTAATCCTTGTGTAGGTGCTCCTAGTACAAGTACCGTGCCAAGCAGTTGAGCTTGTGTCGATAGAGGATTGGGCACTTGTCCTCTCAGACCGTTCCAATGTCTCTTCACTCCAACATTATGGTGCGAGTTTGGGTGGCCACAATTGGGGCAACTGGCTGCCCTAAAAACATACTGCTTCTACTGCTAGTTCCCATATATATTCTCTAAATTAGAAGCTAGCTCTACCAAATTCTCAAACGACTGCATCACGAGGCTCATGGCATGGCCTTGAATAGTCATTCCTAGCCTACGCAGATATCTCTCGTTCTTCATCTCTAGAGTATCCACCAGGTGTAGGGAAAAATGAGACAACCTTTCTAATGCAACTGTATACTCCTGAATAGTCTTAGTTCCTTGGACCAAATCCATGAATTCTTTCTCCTCGTGTCTCTCTCAGACGCAGGAAAATACTTTAAAAAAAACATGGTCATGAGCTCTTCTAAGATCAGACATCTGATAGCATCTTCTCCCAAAGGAGCTATCTGTGGTTCCTACCATTTTATGGTGGAATAAGTGAGTTAAAACTCTACAAACCTCTTCTTATCATCATCTGAGCAAACTATAGCCTTGAAACACGACTCCATCTTTCTAATCCACTATTCGGCTTTCAGTGCTCCTGACACGCCGTCAAACTTCTTTAGGCATAAGGCTCTGAATCTCTCTAACAACTTATTTCCTACTGGTCTCGATTGAGGTGGCAGTAGTGGTGGCGGATAATGATGTGCGCCTTGCTGATCACCAATGTGCTCCAACCTTCGGAGAAATCTTTCAAAAACTCTTATGGGATCTAATTTTTCAGGTACCGGTTCGGATGGTCCATCTCTGTTGCGGTTGTTGCGCATCACTCTAACCATCTTGAATATGTGCACAAGTATCCATATTAGCACAATTATTTCTCAAATTAGACTACTACCTTTAGAAGATAGTCCAGAGTTGTTCACTACCCAAAGTCAAATATAATTATATACACACATACTATTTAATAACATGCAACGACATGCAAATAAAGAAAGAAAAGAATAGTAAAAGTCGTGGTATGCAACTTAAGTCGTAAAAGCAGCTCCAAGTGATTTATTCATTCATGACTAGGCACATTAGATTAAGCAAATCAATATTTCATTTCATTACTTCGAAAGAAAAGGATTACAGTACTTGGCATAGACTCAAACACAACTTGATGATAGACAGGCTCGATAACAAGACTCAAAACTGACTCGACTTGATCTCAAGTAGAGCGTCACTATGATTTACTTATTTTTTTAAGAGCATCCATATTGGCTTTAATAGCAACAATTCCAAACATCATCATATCATCACCTCCTTTTAAGCTTTTTGAAGTTCTTCATTCCTCAACAAAGGCTCAAATTCTTTGGCTAAATCTTTAGGCCCATACTAATTGTCTATAAGGCACCAATCCTCTTCCTTGGCCCAAGACCAGGCAAAATTACATGGGATATTGGTTGCCCTAATGGTGAGATGTAAATTGATGGGTCATTGTGTGCAGACCCTATCTCAAGAGAATTGATATTCTATGGCAGTGGGGGAGCGATGACACCTTTTTCAATCCAGTTCTGAATTTCATGCTTGAGCCTCCAACATCTATCTGTCCTATGCCAGCGTTCTTGGTAAAAATCGTAGTACGAATGGGTTCTGAATTTTGGCAAAAGTGGATCTAGCTCTGGCCTAGGTTCCAATTTCTCCAAGTACCCTTTTTCTAGCATCCTCTTAAGTGCAGTGCTCAGGGACATTCCCAATTCAGAAAATTCCCTTTTCTCTCTTAACTACCCCTGGTTCTGATTTCTTCTTGCCGCAGTAGTACTTTGATGTTCTTTCCAAAAAGGCTGAGGAGATAATGCATTGACATCAACAGACTGATGATAGACTGGCCTTTAATTATTCATGTTCACTTTCTTAATTATCCCATCCCTGATTGCATCTTGACGAGTGTACCTATGTCAAACAGTTGTTCAAATATCATGATAACCTGGAATCAGAGCTTTTCAAGATATTCAGGCTGTAGCTTCTTGATGATCATTTGGACATGCTCTTTCTCAATAGGCCTGTTCGTCATCTGAGCAGCCTTAACCCTCCAACGAGTAAGGAATCCTACGAAAGATTCCTCACACTCTTGCCTAATAATTTCCAGATCTTTTATAGTAATATCGAATGACTGATTATATGAGTATCGAGTCACACATGCTCTAGCCAGGGCTTCCTAATCTTTGACCAAAGATGATTCTAAGGTCAAATACCATGATAGTGCTGCTCCACTCAAAGTTCTTTGAAACAACAAAGCAAATCAGTCAGACCCAATGCCCATCGGCTGTAAGACTCCCACACAAAGCTTTAGATGGCTCTTTGGGTTTCTGATACCATCGAAGAATTCGATATGAGGTATTTTGAAATTACCAGGGAGCTTTGCTTTTGGAGCATCACATAGACCTTCTACATCGAACATAGATTCATCAACCCCCTCACTCTTCCTGATCATACTCTCTAGCTTGTCGATCTTAGTCAATTTGTCTTGAGTTTCCTGATCTAGCTGAACCTTTGGTTGAACTGTCTCCCCAAAGTCTTCTTCCTCGTGATGCACCGGAGGCGGTGGTGGTGGCAGATTAGCCAACTGCTCAATCATTCTCATCATAGTGGCAAGTTGTTCCCGATTCTGTTCTCTACTCTGATCCAACGCAGTCTGTATTGTGGCCAACCTGGCTTCCATATCAGCTTTGTACGTCATATCCACTACTCTAGTTGACTCGGCTATTCCTTCTTCTAACCCTGATCTAATTAAACGACTGTTCGGAGCTCTGACCCAAGAGGGAGTACAACTTCTTAGTCCTATCTTCTTTTCCATGGTTTATTAGGAATTTTCAAATAATCAGGTATCTTTATTGCAAAAGAATTTTCAAAGAATGGTATTTACAAAAGTGGGTTAAAAATCAAAGATGGAAAATCTTTTCCTTTTCAAAAACATTTTCTAAAATCAAAGAAATCTTTCTAAGAAAAGGTCACTTCAAGTTTTCAAAATTCTGAGGAAAATAATTCTTTTCTTTTCAAAAGTATATTAGAGACGTTGCACTCGTGAGTCGTATATGCAATGCTCGTGTAGTGTATGCAATGCAGATGAAATGCAATCTAATCTAAATGCAATGCACCTTAATCTAGCTTAGACCTAGCATATCAGCACATAAACACATAAGATTCCCTGAGTATGCTAATCTCCCTACTAATCCAATCACTATCTAAGGATTTTTAGCTTTGAAATTCTTAATGGCTCATGTTTACAAAATTTATTTTTTTTCATGAAATCTTGAAAGAAAAGGGGAGATTTGTAATTTAAAAAAAACACCTTTGAACCATCAATGCCTGTGTGTGAAATCATGATTCTTTAAAATCGAGGTATGAAATTGGAATTTCTAAAATCTGAGAGGAAAAATTTGAAATTGAATCATCAAAGTGTGAAATCACGATTTTTGAAAAACAAGGTAGGAAATTTGAATCTCTCTAAAATCTAGGAAATTTTTTTTTGAAGGATTTTGTGAAAGTGAATTTCAAAGCAAATTTTCAAAAGGGATATTCCCGGAATTTTCAAAAGACTTGGGTTTTTCGAAGAAATGTTTGTATTTAAAAAAATTTTCAAAAAATCATCCTCGAATAATGATTAGATGTTTGGATAAAGACCATACTACCCTAGAGGAATCTACCATACAAGGATTGATGATGCATTCGCATACACGTCCTCATCATCCACACAATCCCTTACGGGCAAACGTAAATAATTCATCAAATTGTCCTAATCAAATATGATAATCAAGATCCTAATTGAAGGGTTCTATAGAAACTATATGCAAAGGTCAGGTTTTAGTCCCATAAAGGGTCCATTAGCAAACTCAGAGGTATGGGTGACCGCCTCCCTGAGGGTGTGCCGTTCACACATGGGCTCCATATACCGCACGTAGTACAAGGCTAATGGTGACTACATGCTACCAAAGTCTCTTGACAAATGGAAGAAAGGGGGCCCTCCACCCTCAAGGTAATGGTCTCAAGCAGTTGCGGTGAAAGAATAATGCAAGTGCAAATACAGGTAGAAACAATACGATTATTGAATTAATAACAAGGATATTTATTGGCTCAAGTCAAACCTCGAAGAACAAGAAACCAATGGTTTCATGTTCAAATCCCCCGCCGAGTCGCCAAATTGTGGACCGTGAAAATACAAGAAGGGGTGTCCTGGCGTTCCTTGATAGTGTTCCGAGGCAGATCCAAGGAACACTTTTCAAGGGACTAGAACTTCCTCACGCAATCCTAGAGACAAAGAGTCACCAACTAATTTTTATCGGGAATTAGGAAACCAAATTTGACTTGCCCAAAATGGAATAGGGTTACTTGCCCTTCATCACCAAAAATAAGGTTCGGGGGTCTTGGTACGAGAGGGGAAGGAGCCTGAGTAGGAAAAAAGCACCCCCTCCTCGCCTTACCGAACGGTAAGCCTTGATTCAAATATCCTTATTCTTAATTCATAATTGGTGTTGTTTCCTCAAACATACTAGGTAATATATACATGGCAAAAGGAACATCTAATGAAAATCATTTCAAGACATTAAATCAAATAGTAATCGGATGTACATGCAACAAGAGAGAGGTATACTCAGTGGCTAGTCCCGCCCAAGACCAATGCAAACAAATAAAATGTGTCATAATATGCAAAAGGGAACAAGAAAACTTACATTGGGTTGACTCAAATGGAGTCACAAAAAGCAAAGGAAAGGAAACGTGCAATGCAATCATGCAACAATCCTATATAAGATATCTCTAATATATAAACACATAAATGGGGACTATCCAAAGGATTTGTGTGGTTGAAAACAAAGTTGTAAACCTAGAAAAATTCTAAGAGGAGGGGTAGATATAGTACATGATACATGGGCACAAAGCCACATGTAGATGAGGCAAATCCACAAATTGAAGTCTGGATCCATGGCATTCAATTCTCTGCACTAAGACACCAAGGAATACCCAAGCATTACAAAAATACAAGCAAACAAATGATATGCATGATAAATAAGAAGAAGATGTCATCAATCAAATTTCCAGATTCAGCAACCTCTAATGAATCTTATCTTCAAGTATATTCAAAGTGTAATTAGGATATTCTAAGCTTCTTCAAGATGATCTAAGATCTCTCTAGATGATCTCTAGATGATCTCATATAAGATGCATGGGATCTATATATATAGAGTTTTGAAAACTTAACTCTTAAGTTTCAGGGTTATAACAGAGATTTTAGAGGTCAGAAAAGGGTTAAAATGGCCATTTCAGTGCCTAAACGCAGTTTCTGGGCAATTTCCACGTAGTGGGAAGCCTCTGGAAGGGTTTGGAACTCAAAAAGCTCAATGGAAGGACTGACTTATAGGTGGCAACTTATGTGGGACCTTCCACCCCGTAAGTTGGACCCACCACTTGTTTTTCTTGAACCCTCTGGTTGCCCTTATGTCATATTTTAAATATTACGTGAACTGCTTTTCTAGATTTTCGTAAAAATGCTTTTGGTATCCAATATCATCCATTTATGTACTGTTGGAAAGCTATCGAGTTGAATTTTAGTATAAAAATATTCCAGGAGGATTTGAAATGAGAATTAAAGTTCAATTGAAGTCCAAAAGTCCTCTAGAACTTTCGTCGTCTTTTGGAAATCAAACGATTTCTTTTTCAAAATTGCTTTTCAATACGCATCAATTTTGGGTTTTTATTTGAAATTGAATCTCTGGTTACCTAGAATACTACATTTAGAACACTTCATATTCATATAACCCTAAGTGAATATGAATTCTGAGAAATTATTTTGACAAAACAGGGATTTATGCATGGAAAAGGGCTTTTCTGAGCTTGAAGTCACTTTTCAAAGTTTGATCTTTCGATTGTGTGGAATCCAGTACCTCCATGGGGTACTTTTCATCATTAAATCCTCCAAGACACTGTCTACCCTAAATCCTATCAGTGTGGTCAAAATTGGGTGTCTACATTGCCAAAGTTATTAATTGATTGGCATTATTTTGGATCCAATCGATTGCCTTTTTCCTCAATTGATTGTTACTTGTTTTATCCCAATTGATTATACCCTTGTCCCAATCAATTGGTAGTTATAGAACATGGATTATTTCCTTTGTATATTATAAAAGGGGTTCGATCGTTGGATTATCGATTCAGACTTTCATTATGTGACTATGGGGATAATTAGGGGTAATATAATACCAAAGAAAAGTACGATAATGAATAATGGATTAATGCAACAACGTTAATTAAGGTGTCATTCATGATTAAGTTTGATATCTGTTTCTTTGAATTAGAGTAGTCATGCCATAAATGGGAAGTCGTGCATCAGTGTTAGTATGGGACATAGGTAGCTTTGTTAAGTTCTGGGGATTGTACATGGGCGGACACCTAGTCATGATATTTTCTTAAAAGTTGGTGAGCGCTTATATGTTCTTAAAAGGCAGTGAGCTGGACCAAGTAGTCCTAAGATAGCCAAGTGATCCATGATATGTTCTTAAAAGCCGGTGAGCTATTAATATGCTCTTAAAAAGCGGTGGACTGGGATTATTGGTAGACATCCCTAAGTCGTGGCAATAGGATGATATGTTATTATTTGAAACATTGTGTCCCTGTATTGTAGTGAGTGGTGATATGTTCATAAAAGATAGGGACGGATTGATGAGGAGTACATGACATGTAGTGAGCTGTGAATATGCTCTTAATATTGGTAGACGCAATAATGGTGTATAAATATAAGATAAATGATTGAGTCTGATCTTTCAGTTATAGTATGTTGGTTATCGATCTTAGAATAATCAAACGATAAGGGTTGGTCATGATTGGTGGAATAACAATGAAGATACCAATGTAACACTATATCTGATTCATTTCATAACTTGTTATTATATTATATGACTGGTACTCTGTTAGTTTATATTCACTTAACTCATAGTAAGCTGACGGCCATTATTTCCTGGACATTCCCTGTCTATACCACCCTATTCCTAATAATACAGGTGATGGAGCTTACGATGATGGCTGCTACCTAGAGGAAGAACATGTAGAGGGTGACGAGTGGCCCCACCGAGGATGGTTATGTAGGAGAAGACTACTACGCTGACGATTATGTCTATGCCAGGTGAAGACTAGATAGTTATTAGTTTCTATTTTTGTAGAACTTTATAATTGGTACTTGGGCATATATTGCTTCGAAACCTTTTATATTTCTCGCTATCGCAGACTCTCATTATTGTAATAGCTAGGACTTTTGTAATATATCTTTGATTGGTTTATTACAACTCTTGTTACTGTTTGGTGGCTAGTACTATATGGTGTGGACAATTAAGTGACTTTCTGTAACACCAGCCCATTTATATATATGGACATATTTCAATACTTCTGTGTTCGTGTATGATAGTTCTGATTGTGTATGGATTTACTTTGTCAGATAGTCTAATGAATACTTATTTCCTTAACTATTGAACTCTTAAAATGCTAGAAGGATAAGAAAACCAGGAACCCCGAGCACTTGAGGCGCCAGAGCGCTCGTGACGGGAGCGCTCGAGCTAGAGCGAGTGCTCGAGCTAATAACATGTGAAACGATAATTTTGCCCCTAGGCTTGAAAACTCTATAAATACCAGACCCTCCCAGCACTTATTACATTACAAAACTCTGTTAAAATAGAGAACTTAAGAGAAAGAGATCTTTGAGATTTCATATATAAACATAGACACGTTCATACATGCATGTGCTTCAAATCATGATCCATTCACTTCCTACACATACAAGCACCTGCATTACAACTATGGGGAAGTTCTGGAGCTGAGCTCTTGAGGATCAAAGTGCATGAGAAGATCTTTGAGCTCTTGATCATCATTTACATCTCATCATCTACATCTCATCATCAACTTTATTTGCATCATTTTGATCATTTAGATCTTTGTGAGTATACTTACTCACTCTAATATATGTTTTTAATTAGTTATTTAGAGGATCTAAGACCATGCATGTAACTTACATTGAAGTTATTAAGCTTATAACCATGCTACTAAAACTGTTACTATTTAGAATCTGCCAAACCCGAGCGCTCGAGAGGTGCGAGCTCTTGAGTTCAGCAGTGTTTCTAAAGAATGGGTTGATGCATGTTAGTTTCATGTTAATCTATAATATGTTGGTTGTGTTATGTGCTGAGAAAGTTGTACCTTGAGCTGATTCATTATATTTATGTTTACATGTGCTATACTTCATGTTAATTGAGTAGTACTTCTTAAATGAACAACTTTTACAATGTAAAGAGGAAGGAATCCTAAAATTTATGAAGGCGAGCGCTCGAGCCCATTGTTTTTATAATGAACATATTTTATATAGTAAGTTAACAACGAACTGAGCCAGTAAGACTTGTACGAGCAAGGAACATAAACTTTGAAAATGATAACGTGAATATGATATCTCGTAATAATGCATATTAACGACTTATACTATGCGCTTAGTTATGTAAGAAAGCGGCGTTAACCACTGATATCAAGATCTGTAACAAAGAAGGTATAATGAAAGTTAGTAACAAAATGATCGTATTCGTTAGTCTATTTCTTGTGTTGCATTCGTAAAAGAGTAATGTGTACTGTGCTGTTATGTGGATATCAAATAAAACACCAAGTTGGGCAAGTAATGTAGTAGTACCTCATTGGTACTGTCATGAAACGAGTACTCAACCATTTAGGCAGTATGAGTAAGTTAATTAAGTCTATCAGAACAAGATGGGGTTACCTAAGGCCAAGTTGGGCATAGAAAAAAAGGCCAAGTTGGGCATAGTTAAAAGGTAACCTAATGGCCGTAAGACGACGATGTTCCTCGCGCTGAATGGAATAAGATGGGGTTACCCAAGGCCAAGTTGGGCATAGTTAAGAAGGCCAAGTTGGGCATAGTTAAAAGACCAAGTTGGGCATAGTTATAAGGCCAAGTTGGGCATAGTTTAAAAGGATAACCTAATGGCCATCAGGTGATGATGCTCTAGGCCCAGTGGGATCAGTGCCAAATTGTATGTAAAGAGTCAAGTCGGTAATCTAAAGTAAGTTAAGTTATAAGTGGTTGAACCGATGGTTCAAAGTTCAGTATCAAGTCGGTACGGATTGGATGGATAGTTCAGAGTGATCAATCGGTCTATGTCGGTTGTACCTCTCAGTATGAGTACTATCAATAAACATTATTTGACGTACTTTATATGTCAAGATTGAGAATGATATGATGTAACATAACAATTTTCAAAGGTATAAAAGAAAGAGAACAATTTACTTCATAACTAATTAACGATGTTTTTTGGAGCCTATTTGAGTGTAGTAGAATTGTTCACTCAGCTTGCAGTAAAGCTGACAACTTTTATGTCCTGGACAATCAAACGTCCAAATCTTGCCAAAGTAGAGCACCTAGAAGAAGAGTTCTCCGAGAAAGGCTACGGCTTCGCAAGCTAGCTGTCGGAAGTTGAAGATTTTTTCTATTAGCTTATATATCTGTTGGAGTTGTTAAGGCACTAGATGCCTTTTTATTATTATATTGTTGTAGTGCTTATGCCCAAAATATTGTTCTCTTTTCTCTCCCCTTCTCTATGATGATATAATAAGGAAGTGTATGACTCCTTTGTTAATGTTTATTATGTAAGTATGCCTAGACCACCATGCTTATTAATGTTGCTTGTTATTTATTTTATCGGTTCTTTTGGTTGTGGACAATCATGAGATATTTAACTTGCCACGGTCCTACGGACCCATAAAGGAAATTTTAATTTTCCCTATTTTTGGCTTACTTCGGGGCGTGATAGGGATTTTTGGTATCAGAGCACCAGGTTTAGTTGTGCTCGTTGATTGTCCTATACATATGAGCCTTAAGATACCTTGCGACTAGTACTGACATGAGTTAGTTTCTTTTTAGATCATGGAGGCGATGTATATAGATGACAAGATGGGGGGATATATCATTTATACTGACAAAGTTGAGGTAGCTAATCCTGTATTTTATTGACAATGTATCCGAATGAGAGCCCGGGAATGGTTGGAGGAGTACCTATCACATTTGTTGTATGTAGATGGACTATTACACCTAGGCAGGATTCGTATGGGGGCTAAGCACTGTGCCAGTACAGTAGAGCTCATTTATATGGAGATGGGATGGATGATGCCGATGAGGACTTTCATGCTACCGAGCTATAGGCTATCCTAACGAACCCCACATAGGCACCACCTGTACCATGGCCTCCAGTTCCAGCGACAGTGCCAACACTAGCTCCATTTGTAGCCAGAGCCTCAGATCCAGCCAGAGGAGCCCATTTTCCCATATGAGGAACCAATTGTGTCATTAGTAGCTTCAATTGAGGGGGATGCTCAGGAGGGTGTAGATCCTGAGGATGATGACAGCTAGGATTCCGAGGAGCCAAAAATGGAGCCTAAGAAGGGTGATGATGATCCTATGGAGGTTGAAGGGGATGGGGATGATGATGTGGATGAGCATAGAGAGGGTGATGAGGGGGCAGAGGATGAGCATGAGGATGATCCCGATGATAAGCCCGAGGATGAGGAGAATCATGAGGACAACCATGACGACGATCAGGAGGGAGAGCCAAAGGAGAACCCTAGTGAGGACGAGGGTGATGAGGTTGATGGAGAGGCTGATCCGATGGATGACGAGGGTGATGATAGGGAGTTTGAGGTAGCTCAGGTACCTTAGAACTTGCTACAGGACCCGTTCCACCACAGCACATTGTCAATAGAGGTTGGTTACTAGCAGTCAGGCAGAAGCTAAATGTTTAGTCAGAGGATGACCCGATCGTGGAGATGGTGGACGAGTTTGACTTGTGGCTAGATTTGGTGCCACCAGAGGAGACTGATGTTCTAGATGATGAGCCACCTCCGCTCGAGTCAAATGACGAGGAGGACTTCTGGGATCGGATTTTGAGGATCCAGATCTCTTATTTCTATTGCTCAGGGCATGTAGCCCACTTTCTTTTAGTATGCATATTGTATATGTTTTTTAGGGTAGTGGTATATGTATATGTGATGTAAATACCCAAACCCTACCATGTTGTAAATATTTTTGGCTATATATATATGAGCAGTGTGCTTTTGCTTGTTATTGTCTTTGAGTACTCGTTTCTACTGGTTGCTTATGTTTGTCATTTTAGATGCTGACCCACTTGCACTGTGAGCATTGTATCTTTCCTCGAGGGTTAGTAAATAACAATGAGACAATTGTGTACATATTCATGGGTCACAAGACGAGAAATATAAGGAACCGATGGGGAAGGACCCCTGTTCCTGAACACATGGATCCTACTGGGGCTTTCGAAGCTTTTCTACAACGCATAGAATTTATCGGCGAAGATCATTGAGGAAACCACAACAACAATAACAACAACTGCAGTAACAACCATCAAGCACCACTGCCGCTATAGCCATTCACGGGCGACAAGATACTAGAACGATTCTAAGCTCTCCGCCCAGATATGTTTGATGGAACCAGAGAGGCATGGCAAGCTGAGAAGTGGGTAAGGAACATGGACTGCATCTTTGAGAGGGTGAGATGCACTGAAGAAGAGAAGAGCCATCTAGCAACATTCTAGCTCACAGTGCTGCTAATGACTAGTGGAAGGCTGAGAAAGCCACGATGGGAGCTACCCCGTTAGAGGGAATGCTGTAGACAACCTTTCGGGAGAGGTTTTTGGAGAAGCATTTCCCCGAGGAAGAGAGAGACCAAAGGGAAAGAGACTTCTTGGATTTTGTCTAAGGCAACATGATGGTGCGCAAGTATATCACTCAATTCGAGAGGCTATCTAGATTCACCCAGCATCAGATAGACATGCCCTAGAAGAAGATTAAGAGGTATCACCGAGGACTGAATCCCCATCTGTGCCACATGATATTGGCCCAAGTGAACACGACATTTGAGACATTAGTGAGACTAGCATCTAGACTAGAAAAGTACGAATGCCAAGAAATGAAGCAACCGATAGGCTGACCTCTGACAAAAGGAAAGTTCGTGCCCAGACCCCCAGCCCATGTTTAAGGAACAAATCAAACTTGGAATGGAGTAAGGAAGCCTCAACCAACCTTACCCCGTAATCAACAAGGGCACTCCAAGGACAACTTCTTGTTATTGGAGGAGACCCAAGAGCGTGTTTTAACTGTGGAATACCGGGGCGTCTCGCTAAGGATTATCGACATCCAAGAAAGGATAGTCGCACCAATATAGTCTGCTACAACTGTGGCAAGATAGGGCACGTGACTAGAGACTATCGATCACCTCTAGGAGAACACTACAAAGCGACTGCTCAAGCTAAAAGCCAAGCTTAATGCTATTATTCTAGAGGAAGCCGGCTATGAAGAGGAAGCTTAACATAATATGGAAGGTACGCTTATGTTGCTCTGTAGTTAGATGAAGGTTTTATTTGATACTAGAGCTTCGAATTCATTTATCGTTGTTAGACTTGTTCAGAAGTTGGGATTGGAACACCATGCACTTAAGGCTGCCCTTAATGTAGTTTCTCCCTTAGAAGTGACCATTAAGTTGAGTAAGGTGTGCAAGGGTTGCACTTTAACCTTAAAAGATCAAATCCTTCTAGTAGATTTGATTATGTTATCAATGAAAGAGTTTGATGTGATTCTGGGAATCGACTAGCTTACGAAGTACCATGCTAAGTTAGACTGTACTAGTAAGTCGATTTTGTTCTACGTACCTAGAAGCACACCTTTCCATTTTTAGTGTAACCCCTCGAGCGAAGCGTTTCTAACTAGTCACTTAGCTGATGTGGGAAGCTCTAGCATCGATAGTTCCATGACCCAGATACCCATGGTGTAAGATTTCCCTGAGATGTTTCAAGATATCACTAGACTACTACCCAAGAAGGAGATTGCTTTCTATATAGAGTTGGTACCAGGAATGCTGCCAATCTCTGAAACCCCCTTATCGGATAGCCCAAACAGAAATGCAAGAGTTGAACAAGTAAGTTCAAGAGTTATAAGATTTGGGATTCATTTGACCAAGCACATCGCCTTGGGGAGTACCAATGCTGTTTGTGAAAAAGAAAGACTGGTTGTTCTAACTATGTATTGACTACAGAGAGTTAAACAAAGTCACGATAAAAAATAAGTATCCCCTCCCTGTTTGATCAGTTATAGGGCACAACAACCTTTTCAAAGACAGACCTTTGAACGAGATAACATCAGCTACTTGTTCGACCAGAAGACATATCAAAGACTGTCTTTAGAACCAGATATGGTCATTATGAATTCCTGGTGATGTCATTTGGACTCACTAACGTCCCTGTAGTATTCATAGATATGATGAATATGGTGTTTCGTCCATATTTGGAACAATTCATAATTGCTTTCATCGATGGCATATTGATTTACTCGAAGACAAAGGAGGAACACAAAAGGCATGTTCAGATTGCGTTGCAAATACTCAAGGATCATTAGCTATATGCTAAGTTTAGCAAGTATGAGTTCTGGATGGAGGAAGTGAAGTTCTTGGGTCATGTAGTTTCTTCAAAAGGAATTACAGTAGACTCGGCCAAAACTGACGCTATCCTGAATTGGAAAAGGCCATCTAATGCCTCGAAAGTAAGGAGTTTCCTTGGATTAGCAGGACACTATCGGAGATTCATAAAAGGATTTTCAAAGTTAGTCGTGCCCTTGACTAGCCTGACAAAGAAGGATTCGCAGTATGGATGGTTAGACAAGCATGAATGCACTTTTCAAGAATTGAAATAGGTTGACTTTAGCGTCAGTGCTTACCATACCAACCAGTGGAGAAAGATTTACTATCTATAGCGATGCTTCTTATCAAGGACTTGGATGTGTGCTCATATAAGAAGGAAAGGTAATCGCCTATGGATCGCAACAACTGAAGCCGCATGAGGTGAATTACCCAACACATGACCTAGAATTGGTAGCCATTATTTTTTCCCTCAAGATCTGGAGGCATCATTTGTTTGGAGAAACGTTTAACCTATTCTCTAATCATAAGAGCCTCAAGTACCTATTCTCTTAGAAGGAACTAAATATGAGGCAGCGACGCTAGATGGAGTTGCTTAAAGACTACAACTTCACTTAATAATACCACACCGAGAAAGAGAATGTGGTCGCGGATGCTTTCAGTAGGAAACCCCATAGCACACTCGCCTCGTTAATGATTAGAGAGCCTGGCACAATTTGATGTTTAAGCCGCAAATTCTGAAAAAGGAATTTGGATGCCTTGTTATTGAACCGACTCTTATCAGCCGCATTATTGAAGCTCAAAAGGAGAATGATCCAGAAGAGTGGAGAATTGGACAAGATGGAAGTCTTTGATGTCGAGACAGATTGTGTATGCTAAAGGATGATGGGTTAGAAGAAGAAGTGATGAATGAAGCACATAGGTCAAGGTTGACGGTTCATCCAGGGAGTATGAAGATGTAGAAGGACCTATAAAGGAATTTCTAGTGGGAAGGTATGAAAAGAGACGTTGCGGAACACGTATCGAAGTGTTTCACCTGCCAACAGGTTAAGGCTGAGCATCAGAAGCCGTCAGGACTTTTACAGCCATTACCCATACCAGGATGGAAGTAGGAGCACATCTCTATGGATTTCGGCATGGGATTACCAAGATCATAACAAAACTATGATGTGATTTAGGTAGTTATGGATCGACTCACAAAGTCAGCGTACTTTATTGCATACAACATGTCGCATCCAATTAAGAAGATGAATCAACTTTACTTATAGTGGATTGTCTGGCCGCACGGCATGCCCATTTCGATTATTTTGGAACGTGATTCATGTTTTATGGCCAGATTTTGGGAGAGTCTTCAAACATCTATGGGAACTTCGCTAAAGTTGAGTTTTGCTTTCCATCCACAGACCGATGGACAAATAGAAAGGACTAATCAAGTGTTAGAGGATATGCTATGAGCTTGCGTAATTAACTTCGAAAGTAGTGGGGAGACACATTTGCCACTCGTCGAGTTTGCCTACAACAATAGTTATCATTCAATCATTGAAATGGCACCATTCAAAGCATTATACAAAAGATCGTGCTATTCGTCTCTTTGTTGGGTAGAAGCCAGAGAAACCAAGCTTCTGGGACTCGAGATTGTCTAAGAGACTAATGAAAAGATCAACATCGTTAGAGAAAGGATGAAAGCAACCCAGAGCTGACAGAAAAGCTATGCAGACAAGCGTCGTAAGGACCTGGAATTCTGCATAGGAGATCATGTTCTGCTAAAAGTTTCTCCAGCAAAAGGAGTGGTGAGGTTCAGACAGAAAAGGGAAAAACTTTTGCTACGCTATATTAGACCTTTCGAGATTCTAGAGAGTGTAGGTATGGTCGCCTACAAGTTTGCATTGCCGCCAAAGATGTCCGGAGTTTATAATGTGTTCCACATCATCATGCTAACGAAGTACATGCACAAGATAGATTTCAAGGATATCAAAGTGGACACCCGAGTGTCAAACACTGAGAAACCGGTGTGAATCTTGGGGAGAGAAATAAAGAAACTGAGAAATAAGGTGATTCCACTGGTAAAAGTGCAATGGAAGCACCACGATGAACGTGAAGCTTCATGGGAAGAGAAATCTGCTATGCGTGAGAAGTAACCAGAGTTGTTTAGTGAGCCTTAGCTTTGATTTTGGGAAAGAAATCTTTTTGTGGGTGGTGGAAAGTTGTAGCACCAGCCCATTTATGTGTATATGGACATATTTCAATACTTCTGTGTTCGTATATGATAGTTCTGATTGTGTATGGATGAACTTTGTCAATTAATCTAATGAATACTTATTTCCTTAACTCTTGAACTCTTAAAATGCTAGAAGGATTCAAATACTAGGAGGCCCAAGTGCTCGAGCTTACGCGAGCGATCGAGCTAAAAATATGTGAAAAGATAATTTTGCCCCTGGGCTTGAAAACTCTATAAATACTAGACCCTCCCAACATTTATCACATTACAAAACTTAGTTAAAACAGAGAACTTAAGAGAGAGAAAGAGATGTTTGAGAATGCATGTAGAAACATACACACTTTCATACATGTATGTGCTTCAAATAATGATCCATTCACTTCCTAGGCACACAAACAATTGCATTACAACTATGGGGAAGTTCTGGAGTTAAGTTATTAAGGATCAAAGTGCATGAGAAGAAGTTTGGTAGTCTGGAAGCTTGCTAGACTTATATTTGAAGCTTGATCATCATTTCCATCTCATCATCAACATCATTTGCATCATTTTGATCATTTATATCTTGGTGAGTATACTTACGCACTCTAATATATGTTTTTCATAAGTTATTTAGAGGATCTAAGACCATGCATGTAACTTGCATTGAAGTTATTAAACTTATAACTATGCTGCTAAAACTGTCATTGTTCACAATCTGCCAAACCCGAGTGCTCGGACTAAGTGCGAGCACTCGAGCTTAATGAACAAGCTAAGCCTGAGCACATGAGAGGTGCGAGCGCTCGAGTTCAACAGTGTTTCTAAAGAATGGATTGATGCATTTTAGTTTCATGTTAATCTATAATATATGGGTTGTGTTATGTGCTAAGAAAGTTCTACCTTGAGCTGATTCATTATATTTATGTTTGTATGTGATGTACTTCATGTTAATTGAGTAGTACTTCTGAAATGCACAACTTTTATAATGTAAAGAGGAAGGAATCTTGAAATTTATGAAGGTGAGCACTCGAGCTCACTGATTTTAAAATGAACATGCTTTCTATAGTAAGTTAACAACGAACTGAGCCGGTAAGACTTGTACGAGCAAGGTACGCAAACTTCGATAATGATAACGTGAATATGATATCTCGTAATAATGCATATTAACGACTTATACTGCGCGCGTAGTTATGTAAGAGAGCTGCATTAACACTGATATCGAAATGTGCAACAAAGAAGATATAATGAAAGTTAATAACACGATGATCATATCTGTCAATCTGTTTCTTGTGTTGCATTTGTAAAAGAGTAATGTATACCATGCTATTATGTGGATGTCAGATAAAAGGCCAAGTTGGACAAGTAATGTAGTAGTACCTCGTCGGTACTGTCATGAAATGAGTACTCGACCATTTGGGCAGTATGAGTAAGTCAGGTAAGTCTATCGGAACAAGATGGGGTTACCTAAGGCCAAGTTGGGCATAGTTAAAAAGGCCAAGTTGGGCATAGTTAAAAGGTAACCTAACAGCCATAAGGCGACGATGTTCCCTGGGCTGAATGGAATAAGATGGGGTTACCCAAGGCTAAGTTGCACATAGTTAAAAAGGCCAAGTTGGGCATAGTTAAAAGGCCAAGTTGGGAATAGTTTAAAAAGGTAACCTAACAATTGTACGGTGATGATGTTCCAGGCCCAACAGCATTTATGCTGGATTGCATGCAAAGAGTCAAGTCGGTAATCTAAAGTAAGTTAAGTCGTTAGTGGTTGAATCGGTGGTTCAAAGTTCAGTATCAATTCGGTACAAATTGGACGGATAGTCCAAAGTGGTCCATGTCAGTTGTACCTCTCAGTGTGAGTATTGTGAATAAACATTCTTGGGTAAAAAGCATTTTGCACCCCTAATGTATATACAGTTTTGGACTTTCCACCATAATATTTCAATTTTCTCAAACTGGCCCTTAATGTTTATAGTGAGTTGTAATGGGGCCCTTCCGTCAGAATTTCTGTTAAAAACTAACGGAAACTCGCCCATGTGCTAGTCATGTGATTTATTTAAGGGTATTTTATTCATTCACTATAAGTTAAAAGCATTTTGCACCCTTGATGTTTGGTTCATTTAGCGATTTGCACCCTTAATATTTAAGTCATTTGGATAAGTGTTATTTTTTATTTTTATGAAGAAAAAAAGGTGTTCCGACCTATTTTTTGGGAGTCTCTACTGCTACCCATTAATAATAGTAAGATGACTAATTAAAATAAAATAAAATAAATCTAAAGTTATCCAACCTATTAGAATTAGAATTTATTTAAATAAACTCTAATTCTAAAAGGGTGGGGCTAAATCCACCACCTTTTTTGCTAAATTCACCACCTTTTGAGAGTACATTATTTACTTTTACCTTATCTATTTTAGGTTATATGTATTTGTGTCCCCTCAACTTTTGATTTTTTTCTTTTGCCCAATATATATATATGTAATTTTTTAATCGCAATGGGAATTAGTGTTGATTCAAAGAAGTGTTATAACCAGTGGCGGAGCCAAGATTTGAGCCTAGGGGTGGCTTGGGGGCAGCGCCCTTGACTTATTATTCAATTTTTTTTTTTTTGGAAAACTTTACCTTTGGGCTTAAAAAGTGCATCATTATTCCGTGAGTTTTAGAATTACTCAAAGACAAACAATTAAATCTCTTCATTTTTTTTTTTATAAAAATGATCATGTGTTATTTCTTATTTTATTTTTAACACCAGTTTCACCTACAAAACAAAAAATCTTTAGGAGTTTAGGATCATAGTGAGATTTATAGATCAAAGTCATTTATTTAGTTTAAAAAAAAATTAAAAATTTGTTGATCAAAGTGAGATTTTTGAGTTTAAAGCGATAAATCACACGTAAATCCTGTCTCTTTTCCTTATGCATTTGTTCAGCCTAAACACCATATCTGATTCGTTTGGAAATCTTTTATTGTATTTTCTTTGTAATTGATTCCTTTCATTTTATTTCCTTTAATTTTAGAATTAAAGTTTATTTAAAATTCCAATTAGGATATATAGGCCGGGTAACTTTGGATTTTTTTTTCATTTTATCTGTATTAGGTCTCTTATTATTATTAAAGGGTAGCGGTAGAGGCATCCAAAAATTATGCCAGGACACCTTCTTTTTTTTTTTCATAAAATAAAATTAAAACTTGTCCAAACGACCTAAACATTAAGGGTGCAAATCGCCAAATGAACCAAACATCGAGGGTGAAAAATGCTTTTAATTTATGGTGAATGACTAAAATACCCTTAAATAAGTCACATGACTAGCACATGGACAAATTTCTGTTAGTTTTTAAGAGAAATTCTGACGGAAGGGCCACATTGCAACTCGTTATATACATTAAGGGTCAGTTTGAGAAAATTGAAACATTAGGGTGCAAAGTCCAAAACGATATATACATTAGGGGTGTAAAATGCTTTTTATCTTTGACGTACTTTATATATCATGATTGAGAATGATACGATGTAACGTAATGGTTTTCAAATGTATAAAAGAAAGGGAATGATATACTTCATAACTAATTAACGAAGTTTTTCGGAACCTGTTCGAGTGTAGTTGAATCGCTCACTCAACTTGCAGTAAAGCTGATGACTTTTATTTCCTGAACAATCAAACGTCCAAATCTTGAAGAAGCAGAGTACCAAGAAGAGGACTTCGCCGAGGAAGGCTACGGCTTCGCGAGCTAGTTGTCGAAAGCTGAAGAATTTTGCTATTAGCTTATATATCTATTGGAGTTGTTTAGGCACTAGATGCCTGTTTATTATTATATTGTTCTAGGGGGTATGCCCAAAATATTATTCTCTTTTCTCTCCCCTTCTCTATGATGATGTAATAAACAAGTGTATGACTCCGTTGTTAATGTTTATTATGTAAATATTCCGAGACTACCATGCTCATTAATGCTGCTTGTTATTTATGTTACTGATTCTTTTGGTTGTTGTCAATCATGAGATATTCAACTTGCCACAGACCTATGAACCCATTAAATTTTTTTTAATTTTTCCTATTTTTGGCTAACTCCGGGGCGTGACACTTTCACCCGTCATTCCCTATGGACCCAAATTTTTTTTTTTTCTCTATTTTTGCTGCTCTGGGGCGTGACAAACGATCATCTTACTTGAAATGTGTCATGCTTTGGTGGAGTGGTCAAAATGACGCTATATCAGCCACTCTCCCCTCTAGTCTCAATTTAAACCGTTGGATTGGGGCTCCATTGACAATGCATCTGCCGATGTGTCTGTTTTAAATGAGAATGTCTGTGATGTCAATGATGCTAGTTGGCATTCCCGAGGTCTGGATTACGAGTTAGAAATAGGGAATGCTTGCTGGGGCTTGTGTCTACGCAACTTTGATTACTTTGTAGGGTCTATTTATAGCTTAGAGAGACAATCTGCTCAAGGCCTTCGTCCCAATGCTCTCTCAACCCTAGGTCAGATTCCCTATCCTTTCTTCCATGTCTTCCTTGTCAATTTTGTTTGAACACACCGGCTCTAAAGGGTCGTCCTCTCTGGCCCTTCATACCAGAATAGTTTATTAATTTGTACTAGAGGTTCGAAGGGAAGGGTCCCATCTCAGTTATGATGGCCCTTTGAACGCCTCTTCTATGACAAAAGAAAAGTTAGATTTTATCAAAAAGACATACAAGATTCCGATTAACCTGGAATGTAGGTTTCCTAACTCCAATCAAACTGTACTTGACTTGAGGGAAGGAGAGATAGATTCTACCCTTGCAACTTCAAATTAGGGGTTAGGTTACCCCTTCACCCCTTCTTTCGTGAGTTCTTGAACCTTTTCTAGTTAGCCCCCTGTCAGCTCGTCCCCAACTGTTCGATGATATTGATAGGTCTCATAATTTTGTCCCATCTGATACGGCGTCATTTCAACTACTCCACCAAAGCATAACATGTATCAAGTGAGATGATCAGTGAAGATGTTGTATGTGACCCCCACTGACTAGGCCTAACATGAAATCAAGACTGGGTCCTTTTATCCGTTTAACCCATACTGTTGCCTATCTTCATCCCTAAGAAATAAGAGCCAAGATTCCACTATCTGAGGGCAAGGACACTTGGCACCCGCCTAGGTATTCATCCCCAACGAGAAGAAACCAACATTCAACCCATGTCCAGAGAGTGGATGGTTGGGCTGAGATATCCGTGGTTGGTTGAAGCCCAACAATATATATATATATATATATATGCACGAGTAGAGTAACAGAGAAGGTACACAATCTCTCTCACTCTCATTACTCTTTATAGTTGTCTCTCTCAAGTAATTAACTTTACCATCGGGAAAGACTCGGGGAGTATAACCCCCTTGAGTCTTTCTTCTGTCTTTTGTGCAGGACGAAGCCTTGAGGAACCATCGGGGGCTACTTAGTTCTTTACTGACACCAGCTCAGCCTAAATTTGACAACATTATTTGGAGCCATCTGTGGGAAACGACAAGTTCCATTCATCTTTTCCTTATCTTATCTCAATCAGCATAATGGTGATTGCTACCAGATCTTCCTTGTCCCATCCTTCTCACCAAGGTAATCTGAATCATTTTGCAGGAAACTTAAACCCCATTGATCCAGAGGTGTCAATCGGGGCAAACCAACTGCCTTAGTGTCCTCGACCACCAACCGTAATGAGTTAATGATGCAGTAGATCAAGAGCTTAACAGATACAATGCAAGTCCTAGTCCAGTAGCAGCAAGCAATGTCCCAGCTAGTAGAGAGCCAGGTCAATCTGCCTAAGGAACCCAAAGAGCATGATCACCCTACCAAAACTGCTCATAGCTCAGTAGCCAGACATACCAATAAGCTATGGAACAAAGATGAAGAGCGAATCGGTGAGTTTGGAGACCATCCCAAGGATCACTCGAAGAATTGTCTAAGGGATGATGGGAAAGCTCAACTAGTGGATGACACACCGGAGGCGTTGGATCTAAAAGTGGAACAAGAGTAGTAGAAGCTCTTGGGGAAAGATGGGCCCTTATTCATTAGATCAATTACTGACGAACCCCCCGAAAGGGGTTCACTCTTCCCAAGCTTACCATGTATGACGGGAAGATAGTCCCCACAGAGCATCTCGGCCACTACCAGCAAACCATGGCTCTCTATAGCCATAGAAACGCTCTAATATGCCGAGCCTTTTCTAATACACTTACTGATACAGCTCTATCCTAGTTTAATAGACTCTCACCTCGGTCAGTCACTTCGTTTGCTGACCTTGGAGTAAAGTTCATCAACTAATTTCTAACTAGCAAGAAGATCAAGAAAGGGCCAGATCACATGATAACCATACGTCAAGCAAAGGGTGAAGGCTTGAGAGATTACATAATACGGTTCAACGCAAAACTCAATACGGTTGAGGGATGTGATCAGGGTTTTGCCAACTCGGTGCTAAAGGCAGATCTACATCCTGGATTGTTCCTAACATCTAGGGATGTAAGAAAAAACCGCAAACCGACCTCAAACTGACTAAACCAAAAATTGATTGGTCGATTTTCTAAATATATATACAAGCTAAAATCGACCGAACCCCTAAAAAACTGACCGACCGACCGATTTATACCCGTATTGGTCAGTTTTTATACACCAAAAAAAAACCGATTGACCGACCAATTTACACCCCTACTGACATCAATTAGCAAGAATCCTTCGAAGACTCATGCAGAACTACTGACCCAAGCTAATAAATACATTCTAGTGGAAGATATGAATGTAGCTAGGAAGGAGCTGAGAAACTTGATTGATCCAAAGCCCCCCCAAAAGGGAATTCAAGGAAGACAAGAAGAGGGAAAGGTTTCCAGATAGACCTACTCGAAAGCCAGACTTCAAAAGAATAGAGCAATATAATCCCCTGAATGCTTCACTGTCCCAAATCCTAGACCAGTCAAAGGGCAGAAAAGACTTTAAGTGGCCAGAGCATTTGAAGGGAGACCCCCAAAAGAGAGACAGGTCAAAATATTGCAATTTCTACAAAGATCATAGATATACCACAGATGAGTGAAATATCCTCAAGCATGAGATCAAGGAATTGATCAAGCGTGGAAGGCTCTCCCAAAATTATGGGGGCATTATGATAGACCTACCAGACGCGAAGAAAAGAAGGATGACCTAGATAACAAGAGAAACAGGAATTAGGACCAGGTTCCCCAAGAATAACAGGTGCAGCCTAATGTCATACATGCCCTCCACGGGAGGTCCAGACATTCTGGGATCTCAAATAGGGCATGAAAGAGGCTAGCACGAGAAGCTCGGTACCCTCCTATGCAAATTTTCAATTTTGAAAAGGAGCCAAGGATTGAGCCATGTATCACCTTCACTAACCAAGATCTAATTGGGGTTCATCTCCCACATGCAGATGCTCTGGTGGTCACTCTAAGGATTTCTAATTTTGATATTAGGAGGATCCTCATTGATAATGAAAGCTCAGTTAATGTCATTTTCCTTTCCACATTAAAGATGATGGACTTTGATATGAAAAGAGTAGAACCTGCCAAATCCAACCTGACAGGTTTCAGTAGAGAGGTTAAGATTCCTAGAGGTCAAGTAATGTTGTCATCACTCTGGGAGAGGAGTTCAACTACATCACCACTCTGGATGAATTTCATGTTGTGAATTCCTTCTCCTCCTACAATATTATCATGGGAAGACAGTGTCTCCACGACTTGGGGATAATACCATCGTCCTTCCATTAATGAATAAAGATGATCATTCAAGAAGCTATGGTTACTATTCATGGAGATCAGAAAGAAGCAAGGGAGTGCAACTGCATTATGCTCAAATCTTTAAACCTCATATAGCAATCACAGTATCTTCCTCCTATCCATAATACGGCTTAGAGCAAATCAACATTAGCGACCGAGTAAGACCTAGAGAGACCATTGGTCCTAGAACCTGTCGAGGAAATAGAAGAGATCTAGATTAGTGAGCTATGCCCCCATAGGATGGTCAAGATCAACACACATTTGGATGCCCAGCAGAGAACATCCTCCGTTCGATAGAAGGAACCTCACCTCAAGAGCAACCTGATGACTGGAATCAAGATGTATTAATGCTATAAAGCAAAACTCCATGAAGCATCGTAGTCTCTTAAATATGTTAGAATAACCTCTAGGAAGACCTAGGTAAGTTAGAGACTCAATCTATAGACAAAAATCCAAGTTAGGACAACATTTTCACATGAAATGATAAAAATTGCCTTTATCGACCAAATTACGGACCTCGGGGTGGGAACCCAAGAGCTCCCTTTACAAAATATTCCTAAATTAGCTTAAAATAATGCCATGAGCCTTGACATTGGCCAAAAACCACTTAGGAGAATTTTCGTGCCAAAATAGCCCTTCTACGCATCTCTGGTTATCTTCTTTCCGGAGTCAGTCTTACCTTTTTTTTTATTTTTATTTTTATCATAACTCAAAATCTGCAAATTATTTTTGAATGAGACTAAAAGCATTGAAAACTATACTTCCATACCTTTCCAACAATATATAATAAGCCCAAAAACAATAACCGATGTGAGAGAACGAAGTCTAGGCTAATTGCCATAGTGGCACTGGGCTGAGAGTTGTGCAGCTCTCGAGAGGGCTACATCCCTTTTCTTTAGGGCCACTATGGCACTCATCCCAATATCAATTTTTTGCCCTTGAGTAGGTCCCAATCCATGTGAACTAGCACAAATTCGACCAATCTGATGCAAGTACGTCCAAAACCTCCTAGGTACACCTCAAATAGCCTGGGTACAAGCCTTTAAAGCTTGTCTTTCCATCCCATATCTCTTAGAAACATAAAATATAGCCTAGAAGTGAAACTATAAATAGGGGCCTTCCCCTCTCCATCGAACACACCAGAAAATCCTGAGAACTTGAGAGATCAAAGAAACCCCATAGGATGATTCCAAAGCACTCAAGAAAGTTCTTGGGAATCATTTAATCTTTTAGTTTTAGGCTCCTGATCCTAGAGATCCCAGTGTTAGTGGAGCTCTATCGGAGAAGATTTTGAGGGAAGTTCTTGAGGTAAGCTTTCTTTTTCTTCTTTTCTTGCTTTCTTTGTTTTTCTTAGTTTTGATCTTTATAGTTCTTAGTTTAAATTCATTTTTGTTCTTTTTAGTTCTTCATTTCTTAGTAGCTTAGATCTTCTAGGCTTCTAGGTTAGCCTTCTATCCTGTTTGTAGATAGGCTATCCCTAGTGGTCCCTATTCTAACCATGGAATAGCCACCACTAGTGGGATTGGTAGCCTAGCCAAGCCATGGCTATTCTAATCTCACTGGGGACAATGAAACCCTAATCTTCTTATTCCTTGTTCCTTTCTAACCTAGTTTTAGCTTATCCATGCATCCATGCATACACATACACACTATCCACACGTAGAATAGTAGGATATCCCTGATAAGGGTTACACATGCACTTACTCCATGCTTGGTTACTATGCTTGTGTTATCCTAACCATGGCTAATTAGGAAGCTATAAGGAATGTTATGCTATCCCGAGTAAGTCCTTATACCTTCCATATTTATTATTTTTCTTGATCACCTAGAAGCATGATTAGGTGGACAAAACTAGTTTAACTCTCTTATATGGTACTTATGCATAGATATTCTATTTTTTTAGGTTTGAAGGTGATTTGCACATTTATTTCCTTTCGCATGCATCGGAGAGTGTAGTAATACATTTAGTCCCCGAATTACTGCTTTAGCATATGCATTGTTTGGTAAATGTACAGTCTCTTGCATGATTTTCTTTCTTTAACTGTTTATAACTTGAATTAGGACTGCATTAGTAATAATTGAAATAGTCTTCATAATCTCTAGTATATAGGACATCTCATTAGGGGACCCTTGGATTCTATCCACCTTGATGCATATAGTAGCCATAGATCCCAATCCTTTAGGGCTTGACCTTTATTACAATGTGCGCACATACGCCTTATTTGCCAGTTGGGATTCTGTGACATGATTAGGAAGCCTGTGAAACACGTGATACATAGCCTTTTCTAACACTGAAAGCACTTTGCCTAAATGAAATGCTCACCACATGACATGAGGATGGTGTGCTTAGGTGCTATGCTGAGATTATATGCCACGAGTCCACGGGACAACAAATCATAACCTTGTTTGTGTCCTATTTGCTAGAGCTAATCCTGATTAGACCTATGCTATCATAAGCCTTATCACATAAGAAGTTCCAAGCATGGAATAACTAACATGATGTTGATTATGGTGGCTATGGAATAGGAAGGAATACTCGATGATGCGACTAGGACTTATATGGCTATTTGTAATTAGGTGGTTGTTCAGTCTGTTTCCCTTCCCATAAGCATGCATAACACTGAGAGAACCTAGAAAAGAAAAGATAATGAAAAGATAAAAAAAAAATAGTTTTCCTAAAATCGGGCACGTACGGGTATGTAGACTATCTAGAGATAGCTCCGAAGAAAACCGTAAGCACACCTTCTTGGGTCTGTACCCCTAGTTTAGGAAGATTAGTCAGAGCTACAAGCTTTGGGATACCTATGGCCGGCGAATAAGAGAGAATGGAACAGTTAGAGGAAACCTTGGCCCATCAGGGGCAACAATTACATCTTATCATAGACTATTTGGGGCAAACCACCGTTGATCAGCAAGGAGTACCTATTGTTGACCCACCACCTCCTCTGCCTATTCCACTTAAGAACCTCGTTGATCCAAATCCTATAAAGAGAAGAAATGGTTCAATGAAAGTGTGCACGGAGATTCTGGAAAAATGATGAAAGACAAGTTGGACCACCTAGAAAGTGTAGTAAGGAAGTCCTATTGGGTTGATGATTACCCATTAGATCTTGAGGGTGTTTTCGAGCCTTCAAAGCTCAAAATGCCTGATAAGTTTAAGATGCCCGAGCTAGAAAAGTGTGATGGGACCGGGAACCCAAAAGCCAATTGAAGATGTATGTCACCGCCCTTAGGCCTATGAAATTGGGGAATGAACACCTGGCTTAATTGTTTTCACGATACCTATTCAGGGGAGCTCTATAATGGTTTCTAGCCCTAGAATCCTCCAAGACCCGTCTATGGGAGGACATTGTGACTGAGTTTGTGAAATGATATGCCTACAACACTGAACTCGATGTTACCATCCTAGACCTCGAGACCACTAGGCAAGATAACCAGGAGTCTTTTGCCACATTTTTGACCCGTTGGAGGAAGATGACTGCTGAGATGGTGAATAGGTCAACCGAAAAGGAGTAGGTTCATATGATCATTAAGAACTTGCAACCTACCTACAATGAGCGCATGTGCTACATGCCAATCACCACCTTTGAATAGCTATTCGATGTAGGAACGAAGATAGATGATGCCCTGAGGGATGGAAAGATCAAGAGGGAGGAGAATAATCCGAGGAGGAAACTACTCAAATAACCACATGGCACCTAGTGTCAATATCCTGAGTGATAACCAAAATACAGGCCCATCCTACCCAACAAATAACCACTCTAAACTAAGAAAATTCACAACCCTAAGCCTACCTTTATCCTTTATATGACCCGCCTCATCCAAAAAGGCCACCTCAAGCCCTTGAACCCAAGACCGACCCTGGATCCTCTCCCACCAAGATATGACCCTGCCAAATGTTGTGCCATCCACCAAGAACATGGCCATGATACCAATCATTGCACTCGTCTCCTCCACGAGATTCAGGACCTCCTTAATAGTGGGGTCATTACACCCCCACCTCCACCAATGTTACCTACAACCCATTGCCTAAACACCATGCCATTCTCCCACCATAAAATATCAACCACCTTAGCCTCACCCCATCCTCCTATGACCCAACCATATATATCACCGCCTTGACCAAACCCGAGCCCGTGGTTATCTTCCTGGAGAAATTCAAAATTTGCTTTTTGGATGACAATGATGAATTTTGGGTGGATAAAGACCCTGAGATCGATGACCTATTCTACCTAAAGGAGTTGGACCTGTGCCTTGGAGAAGTGAAGTTGTGGGATGCACAGCCGTTTGATGATTCCATTTGGGATGGCATTAAAATTAACAAAGAAGTTCCAAAATGCATATGGGAATAAGGAGATGTTCAACACTTGACTAGGGCAAGTAGATATTTTAAGCCACCGCTGCTAGAAGAAGATCATCTAGGGAAAGAGGTAGACAAAGCAAAAGGAAAGGTATTAATAATGCCACAAGAAGAAGATGAGGTGCTCAAGCAACTCAAGAAGACTCAGGCTAACATTTCCATTTGGAGCTTGCTCATGGCTTCAATAAACCACAGGCAGGCGGTGCTTGAATCCTTGAACCATTGTGATGTGCCTATCGATACCACTCCAGAGCAATTGGTAGCTCTGATTAAGCCTTTGGTGGAGACCCCGATCATATCCTTCACTGATGAGGACCTTTCTCCTAAGGGACCTTGTCATAATAGGCCACTCCACATCACTATTCAGACTTTGGGGATAAGAGTCCCAATGATTTTGGTTAATAATGGTTCTGCGCTTAATGTCTGTCTGTTGTAAACATTTCAAGCTTTAGGTATTCCAATGAACAAGATGCAAACCTCGATTTAGTCTATCTGTGCCTATGATAATACCCAAAGGAAGGTAGTTGGGGTGTTGAATCTACAAGTTACTATTTAGCCCACTAATGGGAATGTGGAATTCTAAGTAATTGACATAGCTGCTTCTTTCAACTTGCTATTAATGAGACCCTGGTTACATGACATATTGTTTGGAGATTCTGGGATCTGCACTACTCAAGATGGAGTTACCTTGGACATACAATTGCCTGAGCAAGATCCTACTATTGGTGGGTTCGAGCTCGATAGGATCAATGCTTTGGGAATGGAAGAGCCGTTAGGGAAAGTTGCACTGTACCTTGATGATTGTGCAAATCTCACTATAGCTTTAATAATGAATAAGATGAAGTCTTTCCCAGGCATGGATCTAGGTCAAAAGCAGCAAGGGATAGCTAAATTTTTTAACTTCGCTGGGCAAAAGAACAAGAATGGTCTAGGGTATGTACCAAAGAAAGGGAAAACAAGCAAGTCCAAGAGCACCGAGTCTTTCAAGAAGACTCTCAATGGCTCTTTTGTTAAAAGAATTAGAAGATTTTTACTATTGTGGCTTCCCAAAGCCTTAGTATGACCATGACACAAAGAAGAGGATCCCCGATTTTAAAATTTTCTTTGACTGTGAGCCATTAGGAGAGGAATAATGGTGCCAAGCTATGGAAGAGGGACAAGCCAAGAAGGGTGCTTAAGAAGACTGGGCTGAGAACGTGGACCGAGGATCTATGACGCTGCTATTAGGGGATGAACCTAGTGAAGAGGACCAAGAGGTGATGGCATTGCAAAGTAAGAAGATGAACATCTCCAAATTCATCAGGAAAGCTAAGGAGGAGCTCAAGAATTGGAAGTATGAGGATGCACCCCACTCAAAAGGGGAATTTTCTAAGTTTTTTGAGTCTATAATCGGATCCACACCTGTTAGTGGACCAAAGGTTGTCTTTCATTCTATTTATGAGTCAGTTACTAGGGGTAAAAAGTCTGGTGAGTCTAATGTCATGTTTGCTAGCGAGTCTATTACAGATTTCCCAATTATTAATAAAATGAACTCCGATTCTGCTTAATAGAAAGCATTTGATAGGGAGAGTTCTTGAGCATAAACACACAAACATACATACATCCATACTTGCAAGTGCTACATTCCATGATCCAACCACTCCTACACACACCAACACATGCATTACAAACCCCATGAAGCTCTGTGATTGAAGAACTGAAGAATCAAAGGAGGATCATAGTAATTTAAGTGGTATTGAAGTCTTAAAGCTATAGTAGAGCTTGATCATCATATTATCATCATCTTTAACATCAATTTGAAAATCTAGATCATAGTGAGTACTCTTACTCACTATTAATTGATGTTTTTTTTTTTTTTTAAGTTTATTCATAATCCATGGCCATGCATGTAGCCTAAATGAAGTGAAAATGAAGTTATGTTTATCAAAATAAATAACTACTAGTAAACTATCAAACCCGAGCGCTCGGACCAGGCACAAGCACTCGAGCCTAATGAACGGGCCAGGCCTGAGCACTTGAGCTTAGTAGTACTTAGAAGAATAGGTTGTTGCATGTTAGTTTTATGATGATCCATGATATGTTGGCTATACTATGATCTGTAAAAGTTGTACCTTGGGTTGTACTTTATATATATATGCTTTCATATGCTATCTAGAAGTTGTACTTAATGCTATTAAAGTTGTACTTTAAAAATGAACTACTTATATAATAAAAAGGGCAAGGAATCTTGAGATTTGCAAAGGCGAGTGCTCGAGCACAAGCGCTTGAGCCCACCAATTTCAAAAGGAACATGTTTTCTATAGTAGTAAATGATAAGTTAAACTTGTAAGATGTATGCGTGCGAGATACGTAGACTCCGAGAATAACATGAGATATACTTAAGTACAATAATCTGTGAGTATTGTGCATCAATGATGTGTACCATGCACGTTAGTTGACGTTACGTAAGCTATAATAGCTCTGATATCAAGACGATCGTATCCTTCAGATTCTTATGTTTCATTCATGAAAGAGTATTGAGTTCTATGATGTCGTTGGGATGTCACTGTGGCCATATAGCAATGGCAAAAATAGTAGTTATACCTTGTCGGTATTGTCCCTATCAGTTGTTAAGATGGTTAATAGGCCATTTGGGTTCAGATGTCAAGTAAGTAGGCCATTTCGGGCAATAATGACAAGTTAACCAAGGCTAAATGGAATAAGATGGGGGTTACCAAGCAATGAGGCCAGTTGGGCTAAGATACCAAGAAAGTGACAAGTTGGGCTAAAGATGGCAAGAGATGTCAAGTAAGTGGCCAGTTGGGCTAAGGATGACAAGGGAGTAACCCATAGGCCTTGTTGAGTTGCGATATTCTAGGCCAATGACATTCGTGTTAGAATGATGAAAAGAGTCAAGTCTGTAAAGATTGGACAGGTAGTCCAAATTAAAGTAGGGATTAGGCCCAAGGGTCCAAAGTCGAGTCATGTTGTCAAGATTAAACCTGTGGTCCAAAGTGAGGTGTTCAAGTTGGTACAGAGTAGACATGGTGTCCAAAATGATTAGTCAAAGGAAGTAAGCTGCATTTCTAAAGTCCAGTTATATCAATGACCATTTCGTAACACACGTAATATGTTGAGATTGAGAGGAGTAAGACTTAACGTTAATGTTTTTAGAAGTATAAAAGGAAACATTTTACCTTTTTTAACAAGATTAACAATATTTTTTGAGCCTATTCAACTGTAGAAGGTTTACTCACTCAGCCTGTAGTAAAGTTGACGACTTTCATGTCCTGGACATTCAAACATCCAGATCTTGCAGAGGCTAATTTACCGTAAGAGGAGTTCGCCAAGGAAGGCTATGGTTTTATGAGTTAAAGGAAGAATTGAAGACTCTTAGTTTACTTATCTTTTGGTTATGTATGGCACTAGGTGCAAGACTTATTATTATTAGGGTTAATTACACTTACACCCCCTGTACTTTGGGTCAGTTTCACTTTGACCCCTTATAGTTCAAAAAGTGACACTAACACCCCCTATCCTTTAATGTTAAGTGTCACCGACAGAAATTCCATTAAAGTTAACGAAAAAGTGATACTTACACTCCCTGTACTTATAAAAGAAAATGCCCTAAATTTCTCCTTCTTCAGTATAGGAATTCTCCAGTAAGTCCCCAAGCAATGAAATCAAAACCAAAAACAAAAAGCAAAACCCCAAATCAAAACCAATCCGATCACCACCAGAAAAGAAGAAGTGGTCGTTGACTTCATCCATCACTACCAGCGACCATTTCTAACCACCTTCAAATCTGTGAACATGCGAGAGGTAGAGAAGAGGATTTCAGAGATTGAGATAGAGAGAGAAGCTAAATTCTGGGACTGGTTTTTGTGCAGAATGTATAGAGGGTGTTCTTGATTTTGGCATGTATGTTGGGTTGATCAAATTTTTTTTGGGTTGATCGAATTTGTAAATACAACCCAAAACATACCAAAACATCAAATAACTTGAAAATTTTGATCAACTCAAAAAAAATTGATCAACCCAACATACATACCAAAATCCAGAACACCCTCTATACATTTTGCACAAAAACCAATCCCAGAATTTAGCTTCTCTCTTTATCTCAATCTCTCAAACCCTCTTCTCTACCTCTCGTATGTTCACGGATTTGAAGGTGGTCAGAAATGGTCGCTGGTAGTGATGGCCAAAGTCAATGACCTCTCTTTCTTCTTCTGTTCTGGTGGTGGCCTGATTAGGTTTTGATTTGAGGTTTTGAATTTTGTTTTTGGTTTTGATTTCATTGCTTGGGGCCTTGCTGGAGAATTCCTCTGCTGAAGAAGGAGATATTTTAGGGCATTTTGGTCTTTTACAAGTACAGGGGGTGTAAGTGTCACTTTTTTGTTAACTTTAACAGAATTTCTGACGGTGACACTTTACATTAAAGTATAGGGTGTGTTAGTGTCACTTTTTGAACTACAGGTGGTCAAAATGAAATTGACCCAAAGTACAGGGGGTGTGAGTATAACTAACCCTTATTATTATTATGATGGAGGGCTTATGCCCAGGATATTGTTTCCTTTCCTTTTCTTCCTTTCTATGTGAGTTATACTTAAGACTCTGCTGATGTTTAATATATAAACTGTCCGGATCTTCGATGGACCACAAAGGACGGACCAAGGAGCGGACCGACTTTTTGAAACGAAAATGTCACTTTTTGCAACAAAATTTTTTGTTGCAAAAAATCATTATTTTTAGCGACAAAAAATTTTGTCACAAAAAGTCATCCGCTCCTTGGTCCGTCCCTTGTGGTCTGCATTTGATCGGCTCTGAATATATAAGTATGCCTAGGCCACCATGTTTACTATTGCTACTTGTTATCTATTATATCAATTCTTTATTGTTGTGGACAATCACGTGATAATCAACTTGTCCCGTATCCACGGGTCCAAAAGTGGAAATTTAAAATCTTTACCTATTTTGCTACGCTGGGGCGTGACAGAGATTTTTGGTATTAGAGCACTAGGTTTAGTCTGGCACATTGATTGTCCTACACATTTGAGCCTTAAGATACCTTGCGCTAGTACTAACTTAAGATAGTTTTCTTTTCAGATCATAGAGCCAGTTTATGTAGCAGACGAGATGGGAGGTTATATGATTTACGCTGACAAAGTTTATTTTATTGATAGTGTATCTAGACGAGAGCTCAGGAGTGGTTAGAGTGCTTATGGAATCTTATGCATGTCGAGAGATTGTTGCACCCAGATAGGATTCGTATGGGGGCTAAGCATCATGCCTGTATCATAGAGCTCATTTATATGGAGATGGGTCGGATGATATTCGACGATGAAGACTTTTATTCCATAGAGCTACAGGCTATCCTAGCTAATCCTACATAAGCACCACCAGTACCATGGCTTCCAATTCCAGTGCCAGCACTATCTCTAGTCACAGAGCCAAAGCCAGAGGCCCAGAGCTAGAGCCAGACATAATAGTTTTCCCATGCAAGGAGCCCATTACATCGCTAGCTGCTTTAGTTGAGGAGGATGCAGACCCTGAGGAAGATGATGATGATGAGGATCCCAAGAAGCCAGAGATGGAGCCTACAGAGGATGACGATGACCCTATAGAGGTGGATGGGGATGGAGATGATGATGAAGACGAGCATGGAGAGGATGATGAGGGAGGTGCGGATGAGCATGAGGATGATCTCGATGATGAGCCCAAGGAAGAGTAGGATCATGAGGACGATTATGACGACAATCAGGGGAGAGAGCTGGAGGAGGACCCTGATGAGGATGAGAGTGATGAGGTTGGTAGAGAGGGTGATCCAATGGATGATGACGACGATGACAATAGTGATGAGGATGAGGTAGTTTAGGTACCTTAAGACTTTACTACAAGACCCGTTCCACCATAGCATGTTATTGATGGAGGATGGATATCAATAGATGAGTAGGAGCCAGACGTTCATCCAGAGGATGACCCAATCTTTGAGATGGTTAACGTGTTTGATTTATGGCTAGACTAGGTGCCACCGAAGGAGATTGATGTTCCTGATGATGAGCCGTCTATGTTCGAGTCAAATTTTGAGGACTTTTGGGATCAGATCCTAAGGGTATAGATCTTTTATTTTTGTTGATCAGGGCATATAGCCCACTCTCTTTCATGTACATGTCATATATATATTTTATGGTAGTGGTATATATATAGATGTGATGTAGTACCCTTACCATACCATGTTGTAAACGTTTTTGACTATGTATATATATATAAGCAATACACTTTTGCCTGTTATCATTTCTGAGTACCTATTTCTATTGGTTGCGTATGCTTGTTACTTTAGATGTTGATCCATCTACATTATATGCATTGTATCTTGCCTCAAGGGTTAGTGAGTAACGATGACACAGTTGTGTAGGTCTTCATGGCTGACGGAATGAGAAATGCTAGGAATCAACGAGGAAGGGCCCCTATACCTAAGAACATGGATCCTACCGGAGCTTTCAAAGCTTTCTGCAATGCTTGGAGCACATAGGTGACAACCACCACAACAACTGTAATAATAAAAATCGAGCAAATCATCAAGCACTACCACCACAGTCGTTCACGAGTGACAAGATACTTGAGCGATTCAAAGCCATTCGTCCTAATACGTTTGATGGAACTAGCAAAGCTTGGTAAGCCAAGAAATGGGTGAGGAACATGGACTGCATATTCAAACGAATGAGATGCGATGAGGAAGAGAAGCTATGTTTAGCAACATTCCAGCTCACCTATGCTGCTGTGGGAGGCTGATAAAGTCACGATGGGAGCTAAAGCATTAGAAAGGATGCCGTGGATTGCATTATGGGAGACATTTTTGGAAAAGTACTTCTTCGAGGAAGAGAGAGACCAGGGAGAGATGGACTTCTTGGATTTGGTCCAGGGTAACATGACTATGAGTAAGTACACCACACAGTTCAATAGGCTATCTTATTTTGCCCAGCACCAGGTAGATAATCCCTAGAAGAAGATCAAGAGGTACTACGAGGTTTGAACCCACACCACACCTGACTAGGGGGCATTTGAATCAGACATTTGAGATGCTAGTTAGGCTAGTTTCTAAACTAGAAATGGACGGATGCCAAGCACCGAAATAGCTAGTGGGTCAACTTGTGACAAAATAAAAGTTTGTGCTACGACCCCCAACTCATTTTTAGGGAAGCAAGAGAACCTAGAACAGAGAGAGGAAACCACACCACCAGAGCCTAACCGGCCTGACATGATCTGCTACAATTGTGGCAAGCAAGGGCACATCACCAAGAACTGTCAAGCACCTCAAGGAAGATACTATGGAGTGACTACCTAAGCTAGGCTCAATGCTATCATCCCAAAAGAGGCTAGCTATGAAGAAGAAGTTCAGTAGAATATAGAAGGTACGCTCATGTTACATGGTAGCCGAATTAAGGTTTTATTTGATACTAGAGCTACAAATTTATTTATTACTATTATACTCATTCAGAGGTTGGGATTAGAACCCTAGACGCTTAAGGCTTCTCTTAATGCTATTTTTTCCCTAGGAGTGAGGGTTATATTAAGAAAGGTGTGTAAGGAATGTACTCTAACCTAGAATATTGAGTTCTTCTGGCAGATTTGATCATGTTATTGATGAAGGAGTTTGATTATCCTAAGAATAGATTGGTTGACGAAGTATCGCGCTAAGTTAGATTGTACTAGTAAGTCTATTTCGTTCTCTGTACCCAGAACTACAATTTTTTGTTTTCAGTGTAACCTCTCGTGCGATGCATTTTTGACTAGTCATTTAGCTATTGTGGGAAGCTCTAGTACCAATTGTTCTATAGCCCGAAAACTAGTGGTTTGAGATTTCCTGGAAGTGTTTCAAGATATCACTGGGTTACCACCCAAGAGGGAGATTGACTTTTTTATAGAGTTAGCACCGGGGACATTGCCAATCTCTAAGACCCCTTATCGGATGTCCCCAATAGAGATGCAAGAGTTGAATAAGTAAGTTCAAGAATTGGAGATTTAGGATTTATTCGACCGAGCACATCATCTTGGGAGCGCCAGAATCATTCGTGAAGAAGAAGGATGGATTACTCGGACTTTGTATTGAATATCGATAGTTAAACAAGGTCACGATTAAGAACAAGTATCACATCTCTCGGATAGGTGATCTGTTTGATCAGTTATAGGGAGCGATGATGTTCTTAAAGATAGAATGTCGATCACGATACCATTAGCTACTCGTTCGACCAGAAGACATACTGAAGAATACCTTTAGAACCAGATATGGTCATTATGAGTTCTTGGTGATGTCATTTGGACTCACTAATGCCCCTGCAGTATTCATGGATTTGATGAATAAGGTGTTTTGTCCATTTTTAGATCAATTTGTGATCGTGTTCATTAATGACATATTTATCTACTCGAAGATGAAGAAGGAGCATGAGAGGCACATTCAGATTATATTGCAAACACTCAAGGACTATCAGTTGTACGCTAAGTTTAGCAAGTACAAGTTTTGGATGGAAGAAGTTAAATTCTTAGGTCATGTGATCTCTTATGAGGGAATTACATTAGACTCGTCTGAGACTGACACTGCCCTGAATTGGAATAAACCCTCTAATGCTTCTAAGGTGAGGAGTTTTCTTGGATTGGCAGGCTACTACAGAAGATTTGTAGAAGGATTCTCAAAGATAGTAGCACCTCTAACCAGTTTAACTAAGAAGTATTCTAAATTTGAGTGGTTGGATAAACACGAATGCGCTTTTTAAGAGTTAAAGGAAAGGTTAACCTCAACACTGGTGCTTACCTTATTGATAAGTGGAGAAAGATTTATGATCTATAACGAATCTTCTTATCAAGGACTCGGATGTGTGATTATGCAAGAAGGTAAGGTGATTGCCTATGGATCACGACAGCTGAAGCTGCATGAGGTGAACTACCCAATGCACGATTTAGAGCTTACAACTATTGTGTTTGCTCTCAAGATTTGGAGGCATTATCTGTTCAGAGAAAAGTTTGATTTATTCTCTAATCATAAGAGCCTCAAGTACCTATTCTCTTAGAAGGAGCTAAATATAAGGCAGCGATGTTGGATGCAGTTGCTTAAAGATTACGACTTCACTTTGCAATACCACCCTAGTAAAGCAAATGCAGTGGCAGATGCTTTGAGTAGAAAACCCCATAACAAACTCGTTTCTTTGATGATTAGAGAGTGTTAAGCACTGGAGACTCTGTCAAAGTTTGAAATTCAAGTCGCAAATTTGGAAGAAGGAAAGCATAATGGATGCCTTATTATTGATCTGACCCTTATCAGCCATATCATTGAAGCCCAGAAGAAGAATGAAAGACGATGATAATGGTTCAAGAAAGCAACAACTAAGGATCCAGAGGAGTGGAGAATTGGACAAGACAGGATTCTTAGATGTCGAGATAGACTTTGTGTTCCAAAGGACAATGGATTAAGAAAAGAAGTAATGGATGAAGCACACAGGTCAAGATTAACAGTTCATCCGGGGAGTATTAAGATGTATAAGGACCTAAAAAGGACTTTTTGGTGGAAAGGTATAAAGAGAGATGTTGCAGAGCATGTCTTGAAGTGTTTCACTTTCTAGCAAGTCAAAGCTGAGCATCAGAAATCGTCAGGACTTTTGCAACCCTTACCCGTACCAGGATGGAAATGGGAGCAAATTTCTGTGGACTTCGTCGTGGGTTTGCCAAGGTTGCAATAGAACCATGACGCAATTTAGATAGTCGTAGATCAACTCACAAAGTTAGCACACTTCATCGCATACAACATGATGTATCCAGTTGAGAAGATGAGCCGACTGTACCTGCAACAGATAGTTTGACTACATGGAGTGCCCATTTTGATTGTTTTTATCATAATTCACACTTTACAACCCAATTTTGGGAAAGTCTACAAGACACCATGGGGACTTTACTGAAGCTAAGTTCTGTATTTCACCTCCAAACGGATGGACAAACAGAGCGAACAAACCAAGTGTTGGAAGATATGCTGTGAGTATGCGTAATCGACTTTGAAAGCACTTAGGAGACATACTTATCGCTTATCGAGTTTGCCTACAATAGCTATCATTCAACCGTTGGGATGGCACCATTCAAAGTGCTCTATAGAAGACTGTGTCATTCGCCTCTTTGTTGGGCAAAAGCTGGAGAAGGCAAGCTTATGGGACCAGACATGGTTAGATAGACTAATGAGAAGATCGGGATCATGAGGGAAAGGATAAAGATTGCCCAGAGCCGACATAAGAGCTATGTGGACAAGTGTCGTAAGGACCTAGAATTCAGCATAGGAGATCATATCTTATTGAATGTCTCACCAGTAAGAGGGGTGGTGAGATTTGGACAGAAGAGAGGAAAACTTTTGCCCCGCTATATTGGACCTTTTGAGATTCTCAACTGCGTGGGTAAAGTTGCCTATAGATTAGCATTATAGCTAAAGATGTCTAGAGTACATAATGTGCTTCAAGTCAGCATGCTGAGGAAATACGTGCACTGTTCATCGCACAAGATCGACTTCAAAGATATTGAAGTAGAAAGCTAAGTGTCATACACTGAAAGACCAGTACAAATCTTGGGAAGAGAAATCAAGAAGCTAAGGAATAAGGAGATCCCGCTAGTGAAAGTACAATGGAAGCATCACAACGAGTGCGAATCTTCTTGGGAAATGGAGTCCGTCATGCGAGAGAAGTACCAAAAGTTGTTTAGCTAGTCTTAGCTCAGATTTTGGGGATGAAATCTTTTGTTGGGTGGTGGAGAGATGTAACACCGGCCTTTTATCAGTATTTATCTATATATGGATGTATTTTTGTATTTTTGTATACGTATATATAAGTAACGATCGTTTATGAATAAGTTTTGATGATAATTAATATGAATGTTTATTACTTGATCCTTTGGATCCTTAAACAATAGAAGAATTTCTGAAGCAGGAGCCCCGAGTGCTCGAGGCGCCGAAGCGCTCGAGCTTAAAAGTTAGTGAAAGACTATTTTGCCTTTGGGTCTCAAAACTCTATAAATACATGAGGTCCTCTAGCATTTTTGCTTTTATAAAATCTGGTTAATAGAGAGCATTTGAGAGGGAAAATTCTTGAGCATAAACACACAAACATACACACATCCATACTTGTATGTGCTCCATTCCATGATCCAACCACTCTTACACACACCAACATATGCATTACAACTACTATGAAGCTCTGGGATTAAAGAACTGAAGAATCAAAGGAGGATCATAGCAATTGAAGTGGTATTGAAGTCTTGAAGCTATAGTGGAGCTTAATCATCATATTATCAACATCTTTAACATCTATTTGATCATCTAGATCTTAGTGAGTATTCTTACTCACCCTTAATTGATGTTTTCTTAAGTTTATTCATAATTTATGGCCATGCATGTAGCCTAAATGAAGTGAAAATGAAGTAGTGTTGATCAAAATAACTAACTACTAGTAAACTGTCAAACTCGAGTGCTTGAACTAGGCACGAGTGGTCCAGCCTAATGAACAGGCCAGGCTTGAGCACTCTAGCTTAGTAGTACTTAGAAGAATGGGTTATTACATGTTAGTTTTATGCTGATCCATGATATGTTGGCTATACTATGAGCTGTGAAAGTTATACCTTGGGTTGTACTTTATATATACGCTTGCATGTGCTGCATGGACATTATACTTTATGCTATTAAAGTTGTACTTTAGAAATGAACTACTTATATAATGAAAAGGGAAAGTAATCCTGAGATTTATAAACGTGAGCGCTCGAGCACACCCGAGTGCTCGAGCCCACTAATTTCAAAAGGAACACGTTTTCTATAGTAGTAAATGATAAGTTAAACTTATAAGACGTATGCGTGGGAGATACGTAGACTCCGAGAATAACATGAGATGTACTTAAGTATGATAATCTATGAATAATGCACATTGACGATGTGTACCACACGCATTAGTTGATGTTACATAAGCTGCAATAACTCTGATATCAAGACGATTGTATCCATTGGATTTCTGTATTTCATTTATGAAAGGGTATTGAGTTCTGTGATGTCATTGGGATGTCACTGCAGCCATACAGCAATGGCAACAATAGTAGTTATACCTGGTCAGTGTTGTCCCTGTCAGTTGTTGAGATGGTTAATAGGCCATTTGGGCTCAAATGTTAAGTAAGTAGACCATTTCGGGCTATGATGACAAGTTAACCAAGGCTGAATGGAATAAGATAGGATTTACCAAGCAATGAGGCCAGTTGGCCTAAGATGCCAAGAAAGTGGCCAGTTGGGCTAAAGATGGCAAGAGATGTCAAGTAAGTGGTCAGTTGGGCTAAGGATGACAAGGAAGTAACCCATAGGCCATGTTGAGCTGCGATATTCCTTGCCAACGGCATTCATGCCAGAATGCATGCAAAGATTCAGGTCTGTAAAGATTAGATAGGTAATCTAAAGTAAAGTAGCGATTGGGCCCAAGGGTCCAAAGTCGAGTCATGTTGTGAAGATTGAACCTATGGTTCAAAGTGAGGTGTTCAAGTCAGTATAGATTGAACATGGGGTCCAAAGTGATTAGTCAAAGGATGTAAGCTGCGTTTCTAAAGTTCGGTTATATCAATGAACATTTCGTAACAAACGTAATACGTTGAGATTGAGAGGAATAAGACTTAACGTTAATGTTTTTAGAAGTATAAAAGGAAACATTTTTTCTTCTTTAACAAGATTAACAATGTTTTCTAAGCCTGTTCAAGTGTAGGAGGTTTACTTACTCAGCTTACAGTAAAGCTGATGACTTTCATGTCTTAGACAATCAAACGTCCAGATCTTGTAGAGGCTGATTTCCCAGAAGAGGAGTACACCGAGGAAGGCTGTTGTTTCGTGAGCTAGAGGAAGAGTTGAAGACTCTTAGTTTACTTATCTTTTGCTTATGCATGGCACTTATTATTATTATTATTATGTAGGGCTTATGGCCAGGATATTTTTTCCTTTTCTTTTCTTCCTTTCTATGTCGGTTGTAACAATGATACTTAAGACTCTGATGAATACAAGACGTGCATAATTATTATTTCTATGTGGCCAGGATATTATTATTATGTAGGGCTTATTATTATTATGAGTCATTATTATTAAGTCTTTGTATACAAGACGTGCATAATCGAGTAATTTAACGTTGAATAAAGAGCAAGATATTATTAGTAGAACTATATCTTATGACCTCCCTAAATGGGTAATTATTATATCTATAAGATTGTTTTAGTTTCTACTCACTCAACTTTTAATAAGCTGACAGCCTTCATTGCCTGGCCATTCCCCGTCCAGACTACCCTATTTATAATGCCATAAATGATGAACCCTACAACAGTGGTTACTACCAAGAGGGTAGCTATGCAGAAGAAGGCGGTCCCGCCAATGTTGAGTATGCTGGAGAAGACTACTACGCTGAAGATTACGTCTATGCCAGCTAAAGACGAATATAGCATTATTTTATATTTTACTGTCGAACTTTGTATTACGTTTTGTAATCGGTCATATGTGACCCTAACATTTTAGTATTTTTGCTTATAGAACCCCTGATGTAATAATTAGTACGATTGTAATATACTCGGTTTCTTTTGTCTTTGTTTTCTTTACTTACTATTGGATGGACTGTGTGATGTGGACAATTTAGTGACTTCACAAGTTATTCCCTATGGAACCAAAAAGAAAATTTTATTTTCTCTATTTTTGCTGTTCCGGTGCGTGACACATGTTGTCTTGCATTTAATGCTCACATCTTGGCCCACCGGGTGGCAACACGTTGCACAGTGGTTAGCTTCACGTGAAGCAAAACTAATTTCATTTTTTTTGGAAGGTTTGACCATTTCAAATTTTAACTCCAAAATGATGCTATGATACATCTTAATGGTTTTGGTTGTCTTATACATTCCAATTGAGTTTTGTCATAGGTTCCAAAGTTTGGTAACTTTTAAATTACTTTATTTTTTTCTTTTTTTATAGCAAATTACTTTAATCTAAATAGATAAATATATATATATATATATATATTTCAAAGATACTACACTTAAGACCTAATTACATAGAAGTTATACCATCTTCATACCTGAAACAACTAGGATTTATGATCAGGGATGTAAACGGTTTGGTTCAGAGTCAAATCGATCAGTTTGGTTTGGTTTAGTATAATTTTGCGATTTCGTTCGATTATTACAATGTAGGAAAATTTTTAAAACTGACCGAATCAGACCGAACAATTTGGTTTGGTTGATCTAGTCAGTTTTCTTACATCCCTATGTATGAAACAATCAAAACCACTAAGATGTATCATAAAATTTCCTACTTGACAGCCCCATTTTACGTGTTCTCCTTTCCATTTTTGGATGTTCCTAAGCTGTTGTCTACTAAGAGCATTTAACAGACCAATTTTACGTACTTTTCAAAACTACCACTTGTTTGATTTATAAAAGCAAAAGAGGAGAAAAAACAAGAAAGGGTATTATTGGAATTATGTCATCACTTCACGATGCAATCATTATGTTCCCTTAATAAGTTGAGTTCCCAAAGGTGGAATTAAAAAATGGGACCGAGGAAGTATTAATAAGAAGACAAATTTACTGATACTGCATGAAATGTGAGAGTTAGAAAGAGTTGCTTATGTCACATCATCGTTAGTTCACTTTAAATTTGAAAATCCTATATCTTTCATTTTCCAAACCCATTTGTCGTACTTGTTTGTTAGATCTGGTATTTATTTGATAAATCTCGTCGAGTAGATTCCAAAAGTATAATTTTTTTAAAAGAATAATTTATAAATTAAAAGATATAGAGAAGAAGATGTTATTAAATCAACACATAAATCACTTCCAAATTCAACCCAACAAACGCTCAAATATTGAAAATTGAAAAAAACTAGACGAAAAATTATGCAATGCACGGTACTTTATTAGAAAATAGATAAATTTAAATAAAACCAACTTCTTAAGGCATTTGGAAATCCAGTGATGCTTTTGCCAAAACTACATAAAAAGGGCGCCATAAAAGAAAATATTTGAGCGTTTGTTGGGTTGAATTTGGAAGTGATTCATGTGTTGATTTAATAACATCTTCTTCTCTAATTTTGTGTGGTGATTTTGAAGTTGCCCTGTTGATTATCAATTGGCCTAGTAATAATCACAAAAGCATGTATTTGTTGTGGGCTAGAAATGTTTGGTGATATTTCTTCTGCTCTTTGAAACTTAAGTGTTGATCTAGACATAAACCTACACACACACACACACACATACATATATATATAGCAAGGATTAGGAAAGAATGAAATAATTATGATATGCAAGCATGTATTGCTTACAGATGGTAATTAAATCTTTTTATCTTGCAATTACAAAGAATCATTTTGTAAGTATCAAATAAAAAATAAATCATAGTCCTTTGTGTTTCAATACATGTATGTCCATAGGTATGCGAACCATAATAATTGAAGTTCTAATAACTGAAGAAACAATTCCATGAGTAAGCACTTATTTATTTATTTATTTATTTATTTCAAAGCACTCATATATATACAAATACATATACTCACTCATAAAAAAGCCAACGATATAAAAGATAATTTTATTTCAAAAGAAGGAAAAATAGGAATTTTTTTTTAGAAAATGCCACATTACACAATACGGGAAGGTTTTTAGGCTTGACTTTGAGATATAGTATAAATAATAGGTAGGTGCAGTTCCCAATTAGATAGTCACTAAATTACTATTTGGAAAACCAAACAAAATCAGTCAATATTTCTTAATGGCTTTCAAAATTAATTAGTTGGAATTTGAGGCTTCTTGGAATGGAACATTCTCGTTATTGATTTTGAGAATATCAAAAACTTAATAATAAAAAAAAAAAAAAAAAAAAAAGGAGAAAAGGAAAAAAAAATTAAAAGAAGAATTAAAAAAATGAAAAAATGAAAATCAAAAAAAATGCCACATAGGATTTTTTTTTTCTAAAAGGGAGGATAATAATGTGGATAGCCTAATAGAAGGCTTTTTGCTTTAGTATATATATATATATATATATCTACTATTAAAAAACTAAAAACCGAGAGTTCTATCCTAGTCAAACGTGGGACTGACACGTCGCAGCTTCATTAGTTTCCCACTTTCCTCCAACTTCAAACGCTCATGTAAATTGAATCTCTCTCTCTCCTAACCCTCTATCTCCCTGTAACGGTGTGGATTCCTCTCTCTCTCTCTCTCAATCACAATCATCTTAATTCCCCAATCTTTCAGATCTTTCTCCATTGCCTCCAAGCACCGGCGCCGCCTCTTAGGGTGATCCATTTCAGGTATCCTTCCCTATAATCTCTTCCTCTTTTTCGATCTATCTTTCTCTCTTATGTATCCCTCTCTCCATATCTCTCTTTCTCTATGTTTATTTCACGTTTATGTGTATGTATATATAAACACAAAATTCCTTTTGTTTGGTGTTAGATTAAGGGAAAAAAAAAAGGAGAAATCAAAAGAAAGTTGCAGGCCATGGTATGCGTGGGTATATGTACATACATATTCACCCATATATGTATATACATACACAAACATATATGTATATTTATATATATATATATGCATGTGTTGCTATTGTTTGTGCTTGTGTGTATGTATTGTTGTTAATTTCAATTCTAATTTGATTTTTATTTTCAAGATTTAAGGGAAGCTAGAAGAGTTCTTGAGTTTAGAAGAAGGACTTGGCCTAAAAGATAGCCGGCCCCTGAAGATTATTGACGAGCTGATTTAAATTTTCTTAGGATTTCTGTTTTCTTTTCTTAGAAAACTTAGGAAATTGAATTAAAACAAAATTTCATGTTAGTTTTTTTATTTTATTCTTGGTTTTTTTATTTTTTTTAAATAGAGGATTAGAATGATCTGAGAATTGTATGATTTGCAACAATTTTAGAAGAACCCGAAATGACCTTGAATTTATATATCATTACCATGTGTAGGTGTATCTTTCAAAACTTTTCTATGAAGAAAATGTTTGCGATAATCCCACATTGCCCAGTTATGGGGCTGGGTGGTGTGTAATAACCCCCAAAGCTCCCTTTGCAAGCCGGTTTTCACTCAACCCTCAATTTTTACCATTCCCAACAATTTGATCACTTCTCTCTCTGGCTTTCTGATCTACAATGTCTTTTGGATTATGTGTGTGATTTGTTTTTTGTCTTGCAGAGATCAATATGGAGCTAGAAATCATTTGAAATTTGTAGAGACTACTCTTATTAGTTTTTTTCCTATCTATTCTCCCACATGTTGCGGGGTTATCTATTCACAATTTCTATGTTAACTATTCTTGAAAAACTGAAATTGTGCTTTTTTTTCTTTCTAGAAAATTATACTTGTCTGAAAATCGAACTACTAATTTTGTTAATTGATTGCTATTTTTTAAAAAAACTAATGTTGCCTAAAATCATGTTGTTAGTCATTTTTGTTGTTATCCGATTTGCTTTTATGAGTTACAGTTGATAATTGTGTTCACTTTTTGGATCTTGATGAATTTTGAGGTTATTTGTAATATGAGCTCTAGGTTTGTTTGTCAATTGTAGGCCATATTCTTATAATTGGTCATCCAATTTTCAATAGTGCATAAGGGAAAAGGATTTTCACTAAATGGGTTGTTATTTAGTCGCTTTCACTTATGAATGGTTTTACACTATGGTTTTTTTATTTTATTTTATTTTATTAATACTATGTCATTTGTAAAGATTTGAATTGAATGCTTATTCGATTCTCGATGGTCAGTGACATTTTTTGGTGATCAGAACTGATACACCCAAAATCGGCTCTACTGTATTACCGAGTGATTCCCTCCAGGTCTGACCTCCCGACCTCCGGGTCCGACCTCCCGACCTCCGAGTTCGACCTCCCGACCTCTAAGTCCGAGCTCCCAAACTCCAGGTCCGACCTCGTAACCTCCGAGTCCGATCTGCTGACCTCTAGGTCCGAGCTCCCGACCTCCAGGTCCGACCTCCTGACCTCTGGGTCCAACCTGCCAACCTCTAGGTCTGAGCCCCTGACCTCCCGACTTCCAAGCCGACCGCCATTGCTCCAAACCCGACCGAGTCTGACCCGACCAACCGATCGGTTCTGACCCCGACCTACGGGTCGGAATACTCAGTCCAATTACAATACAGTTCAGGTCCAGGTCAGCTAACTCAGAGCCGCGTCCCAAACTGCTTAGACTCCAACAGTTTCCTATCTAAGCTAGAAGACTAATGGAAAGTGCAAATTGTTTCCTAATCCAATTAGGGAACCCTACCACGATTGATGCTAATCAATCCTAAACCAGATTGTATTACCTAATCGGTATAATTTTCTTGTACGAGTAGGTCTCTTGCATCTATAAAAGAGACCGTTCACCCTCATAGAAAGGGATCGACTTTTCAATCTGCATAGTACCCCTATAGCAATCATCATCACGCCCGACCCACCTACAGTAGCTCCAAACTATTGTTGGTTCATCACAGGTCACCGAATTTTTACAGTATAGTGAACATGCTCAGACACACACATGGACGTAGGTTCCTTTATTAATAGGGCCGAACCACATACAAACATGCTGTCTATATTTTTCTCTCCCTTTATTTAATGTTTTTACTATGCTCTTAAACACTAAATCCAACTAGTACCAAAAATTACATCATCATTTTGGTGCCATTTGTGGGAAACGATAGTTTTTTCTCCAAAACAAATCCTATGACTGACATGCCATGGCTGGAAACATGGTCGAGCATTTCTATCAGTTCTGGGAAACCAACAGCCAAGCAGTTCGAGCAGTTCTGGGAAACCAACAGCCTAACAGTTCGAGCAATTCAGGAAGTTCTGTGAAACCGATAGCCTAGTAGTTCAGGGAAACAAGCAGCCCAGCAATTCTAAGAAACATGCAGACCAGCAGTTTCAGCAATACTGGGAAACCAGTAGCCCAACAGTTCGAGCAATTCAAGTAGTTCTAGAAAATAAGCAGCCCAGCTATTCCAACAGTTTGATGCCATTACAGATTACTACTGCGCTCGCTCAACTCAACGAAGGACAGAGTTATACACAACAACAAATCAACGACCTGGTGACCACACAACAAACAGTCCCGCCTAGTCAGGAAGTTTCATTCACTGCCTAACTAATTATGCAAACATTGAATTGGGTGAAGTACATACAATGATCAGAGATTTAGAAAGGGGCTCGAGATTTTGACCTCTAGTACTTCCAGTCCAACCTCTGGTGCTTCTAGTCCGACCCCCAATTTTTTAGGTCTAACATTTTCGATCTTCAGTTTACAACGGTCAGGAGTATAGTGATGCAATGCTTCAGGTCCAACCTCTAGGGCTTCAGGCTCGACCTCCAATGCTTTTGGCCCGACATCGTCGACCTACAATGCTTTAAGTCCGACCTCAAGTGCTTCAAGTCTGACCTCCAGTGCTTCATGCCCGACCTCCAGAGCTTTTGGCCCGACCTCGCCGACCTCCATTGCTTCAAGTCCGAGCCCCAGTGCTTCAGGTCCGACCCCCAATGCTTCAGGCCCGACCTCCAATGCTTCAAGTCTGACCTCCAGTGCTTTCGGCCCGATCTCCAATGCTTTCGGCCCGACCTCTCCGACCTCCAGTGCTTCAGGTCCAACCCCTAGTGCTTCAAACCCAACCTTCAGTGCTTCTAGTCCGATCTCCGGTGCTTCAGTTCGACTCCCAGTGCATCAAGTCTGACATTCCTGACCTTCAATTTACAACGGTCAAGAGTCTAGTGATCCCGACCTGACTTCCAGTTTACAAAAGGCTCCCGGCCTGACCAGCTATAGCAGTCAGGGGCTCAGTGATCTCGACCCGACCTCCTATCTCCAATAGTCCTAGTGAGCCCAACTACAATGGTATTTTTGCCCAACCATAGTACAAGACTCCACAGACTATGTCAAAGAGCTCCTATAAAGATTCGGATTGCCTAAGTATCAACTCATCACCGATCCCCGGGGCATAATAAAAGACCTCGGGTTCAACTCCCGAGGCACTAAAAAGACCTCGAGCTCAACCTCGAGGCAACCAAAGACCACTATTAAGCAATTGGCTAAAGACCTCGGGATCACACCTGAGGCACCGAAAAGACATCGGAATCACACCCGAGGCACCAAAAAGACCTCAGAATCGCACCCGATGCGTCAGCTTCGCTTAGGCTCATAACCTACGATGGGGGAAAATCCCCCTAGGTGGCTGATAATGGCAAGCTTCAAAAGACCCTGCAACCACCCACGTTCCAGGTCGGTTACTAACGACATCCTATTGACGCATTTTCTTTTCAACACCTAAGTGCAGGTGATCGTACAAGTAATATAGTTCTGGAAGACCAGGTCAAACCCACAGGGAATGGCAATTAAAGTTATAAAGATAGGCAGTAACTATTTTATCCCTAAAAAGAAAATAAAAGATGATGGATTTTTGGGATTTTTACTAAACTACTAGTTTTTATTTTTTATTTCTTAAGTAGTTTACGGTAAAAATTTTATAGTGCAAAATAAATTAACTAAGGTACTAGTAAGAAAAGGAAGAAAAATAAATAAAAGCTAGATTTTTGTGAGATAAACTTTCTGGATTTTATAATAGCGAAAGATAGAAATAATATAGATATTTAAGCAAAGTTATTAAAATCAAAAAATATTAATTAACTTGGAGGAAATGATTTAAAAGAATTGGGAATATGCAAAGCAACACAAGATCTCACAACTTTTGTGCATTTGTAAAGGATTTGGCATTTAAGACCGCAGAGTACTCATTCTTTATTTAAAAATAAACTTTCACTAGTCGAGGTCATATGAAGTGTGTCAAGTTTGATATGAAACGATATCGTTTGGTTTAAAGAAAAATAAAAAGGCAATTGGGCAGTAGCCATGTTAGAATTGTGACCAGCCGCGGACGTGGATTATTCGGCGCCCAGTCCCCACCACTCTGCCACTACACAATTGCCTGTCCATTAGTGGATAAAAATATATATAAACACATATTTGAAATATAAACTTTGTCATATGAATTGTTTGAGTATGCTAGGTGTTTTTTATGACAAAAGGCATAGTTTGACAATCCACATAATTAGATTCTTATTTCAAATATGTAATCTCTTGAGCTCAATATAGCCATAGTATATAAACATGTTAAATGGTCATAAACTATAGATACATAGATATTTTTGGCCATAAATGGAAAAATAACCCATCTAGATAAATTTGCCCATTTTAGATTAGTGCACAGAAGCTGTGGTTGCACATCCCCAATTAAAGTTTTAGCCTACCATTTTGGAATTGAAACTGTCTTCCAAATAAAATTTAAAAATAAATTAATTAGATGCACACAATCACCGTCTAATTAAAATTAAAGTTATAAAACCAAGATAAGGGTGAAATATAATATTAATATAATTTTTTCTTCACTAACATGAGTTGGGATTGAATTTGTAGAATCTACAAAATAACAAAGCTTAGTACAACTAGGCTAATACAATATAAATAAATGGAAATCCTGAATCAATAATAAAATATTAAACCTTTGACTTTGGATCCTTGTGGGGTCACAGTGGTTGAACTTCAAGAACACAAGCAAGGCCAAACCAAATCCTAATCTACTTTTGGAGTGAGATATGGGTATGGTGTGCTTGGGACTTTGATAGGTGATTATAACAACTACGTGGCTAAGAAATTTGGCATTTACTTGCAAAATCTGTCTTCTAGTGAATGAAAATATTGCTAAAAAAAGCTAAAAATTTGGGGTTTCAAACTATTTTAGGGTACAACTACAAGTACTAACTAGACTAAAAATATTAAATTAAAACTTTAATAGGAACATTTTACTGCTACAAATTGACAAAGGACCTATAAGAAAACAAATATTTTGTTTTGAGAAATAGAGTACACAAAATTTTGTTACATATTTTTTTAACATGAAATCATCAATTACATAAAAGTAAATTTTTACAACTACTAGAACTAGAAAAAGCAAAGAAAAACTAAAATTTCCTACTTCTAAGGACAATATGAAGTGCTCACATGATAACCTCCCTAAACTATTCTCTCTATTTGGCAGTGTGTGTGAAGCTATATTGCTTCGTGTTGATTGTCATTTCTCTCTTGGTTGCCTCCTCATTTTATAGACGAAAGTTTGATATAATTTCGTCATTCCATTCGTCATTTGTACAGGAGAAAGCAGTGCGTTTGCTATTTTTCTTCGCTGCGTCCACTTTTTTCAAAGTTATCTGACAGTTCCTGAGAGAGAGAGAGAGAGAGAGAGAGAGAGAGAGAGAGAGAGAGAGAGAGAGAAGATCTGTTAAACATAAACATACACATATATGTGTCGTTGTCAAGTGACAAATTTTTCCATGTTTGATTTCTTGTGTTTTGTCTTTTTTTTTTTCTTTTTTTTTTAATTGTTGACCATTTGGTAGGTTGGAAGACGTAGTAAGCATAAGTGAACATGGGAAATACTTCAGTGTGGTATCTACTTCTTTCCTTCATTTTATTTTACTTCATTTTCACCAAAACATATAAAATATGTAAAAGTACATAATACACACATTTGAGTGACATCACCATTAAATTATATTAATTCAAATTTGCACGTAAAACTAAGGATTTGGGGGATTAAATGAGCACTATATCTATTATATTGGCACATTAATATGCAATATTCATTGTTTGTCACACCCCTCAACTAGCTTATTGCTAGTCCCTAACAATGAAGTGAAAAGAGAAATGTTTCCAAAAGTTTTTTTGAAAAGTAGGAATAAACTAACAAAAATCAAACCTAACTCACTGTCGCAGGAATCGCGATTGCATTTAGTGTATGCAACAAGCCATTAAACCCCTAGGTTACCCCTAGTGGACGAGTGTTGTCTCGTGAGGGTTTGCAGTGACTATACCCACATAATTCAAATTTTTTTAAGTAAAATAAAATTAAAGGTAGATTTTCTCCTTTTACAACAGAGAAGATTAAATTTGGCAATAAAATGAAATTTCCAGGTATGTAATAACAATGCAACACATATACTCACAGTTTGTCAATGGTAGCATTTTTTATACTCTTTAAACTTATAGTGTGTACTTGAAAAGTCAAGCAGCTGATCTTAACTTCAAAGTTTATATAACTATTAACAGTTATAAAACTTGTAGTTTTAACTCAAATCTCACTAGGATTTCACTCTTTTAAGGAGAAACTCTCAGAAATCGGTGTAGAGAATATCTCACTTGGTAGGAAAGCAAAGATAAAGGAATTGTTTCCAATTTGATGACTCAATATATAGGCATTTGGAGTACAATAAGTCTCATAAAAGAATACTTAGCATTAGAAAAGCGATCTACCGTGGAGAATATCCTTATCACTTAAATTGAAAAATCAATTTCTTTTAAATCATTGGGACTTTGACTGGTAGGTTAGAAATTAAGATGAGTAGGAGATTTGGGGTGTATTTGTTCTAAGCATGTGATTGGTGTTTGCGCAATTCATTCCAACCTCTTCTTTTTCTTCTCTTTTTTTATCATTTGTACAGTTGATTTTTTTTTTTTTGGAAATCAACTCCTTTCTTTCTTTACCACTTCTTGCAATGTCATTACAGTCCAATCATATACCTGGATATAAAGGTGAGGTTTGTACTCCCAGGTGGAGCAAAGGCAATATAAGGTGAAGGAGGTTGCATTTGAAAGAAAAGATGGCCTAAATCATTTTCAAAATAGATTGACTTTGTTCATTCAAGCAATTTAGAAGTTCTAATGGTAAATTCAGAACGTTCTCTTCTAATGATCAGTCAAAGAAAAAGAAAAATAATGAGACTTTCAACGAGTGATATGATAAAAAAAATTTGAGACTGAAAAGAACAATAACCCTCATAAAAGAAGATTGGCACAAAAGCTTACATGGATTAATTAGTTTCCACTACTTGTCTTTAAACTACATAATTTATGTGATGACCAAGAGCCAATACTCCTGAGGCAAGATGACCAAGACGGATGATGTGAGGTCAGGTGTGGGGACTTGTCCCACATCGCTTGGGGTGAAGTTTCTGAATTATTTTATAAGGATTAATCACCCCTCTATATGCAACAAGGCTTTTTAAAACCGTGAGGGAGCTAAATATAAAACAACTTCACAGTTAAGCGTGCTGCTGCCAGAGCAATACCAGGGATGGGTGACCCCCTGGGAAGTTCTTTGTGTTTAGGCCCAAAGCGGATAATATTGTTGCTAGATGGGGAAGTAGGTCGTTACAAATGGTATCAGAGCGGAAACCCAGCCGGAAGTGTGGGGACAGGTCCCACACGAGGACGTGTGGCCCTTAAGGAGGGTGGATTGTGATGACCAAGAGCCAATACTCTTGAAGCAAGATGGCCAAGACGGATAAGGTGAGGTCGGGTGTGGGGACTTGTCCCACATCACCTGGGGTGAAGTTCCTGGACTAGTTTATAAGGATTAATCACCTCTCTGTATGCAACAAGGCCTTTTTAAAACCGTGAGGGAGCTAAACATGAAAGAACTTCACAGTTAAGCGTGCTGCTGCCAGAGCAGTACCAGGGATGGGTGACCCCCTGGGAAGTTCTTTATGTTTAGGCCCAAAGCGGACAATATTGTTGCTAGATGGGGAGGTAGGTCGTTACAATTTATGTTTACTCATCCATTTAGATTCAATAAATATTTTTACACTGTTTCAATATTTAAAGTTTAAAGAGCTTCTAGCATTTGAAAATAGTGAAACATGTGACAATGTATTGTATGCTATTAACATACCCAAAATAACATTAACGTGTCAAATTTATCTTATATAGAAGTAAAAGAAAAACTTCTGAAAAATTCCAAAGCGCATCCACTAGGTTGTATACATATATGGTGCAACTAGTATCCTCTGCACCCATACAAAAGAGGCTATGCAATCCGGAGCGTCCAAGTTGTCATGATAGCCTATCCACCTCTAGTAAAAGATATGGGTCTAGAATCACTAGCAAGCTAAAAATATCAGTAAGAGACTAGGAGATAACTCTGGGTTTACCTAGTTTTTTGCTACTTCTAGAGTCATTCACCGCACTAGACATATCTGGTGATGTTAGGATCATGCAAATTACTCCTATCGAACCAGCTAATGAAAGCCAGGTATACACGTAGGATTATTTTAAAGTTTGACCTGATTGAACTTTATTGAATGTACTAAAAATAATTTAAAAACAAATAATAAAAAAAATGAGGAATGAGAAAACAAAATTTATTTTGGTATCAAAAGATCCAGTTCTCTTTCTCAACCGAAATTTTCTTTTGTTTCGATTTTAATTGTCTTTTGTAGCAATAGTAAACTTTAAAAGATGTGTCATTATGAGCAATTAAACCAGGACATTCTTCTCTATAATAATTCAAACACCATCCTAACCTTTTAGCTTTCCTTTTGATGGCATAAAGGCTAGTGCCAGTAAAGGGTTTCTTCTGCTCAGAAACAAGTGAGCGACCCATTAACGTCTGGTCATCGACTGTCGGAACCATTTTTTATACTCTCAGCCAATAAAAGAGGCTAGATCAACCCTCCATTCCTTCCAACTATCAACTAAGATCTAATTAAAGAGAGCTTAGAGGGGGTGGGTGGGAATTTTATTTAAAAACTAAAAATATTTAATATTAAGAAATATATACATTCAGAAACTAAAAAGAAAATATTTTTTTTCTTTTTTTTTTTAACAGAAAACTAGGGAAAATGATCATAATTTTCTTTTTCTTTTTCCTTTTTTTTTTTAACAAGGACAACGCAGCACTAAAATAGCAAGAAGAAGGAGAATAACAAGATAAAGTTCAAAATTCATAAGACAGATAATTAGCGAGTCGTCCTTTTTTATTTTTATTTTTTTTGTAAAGAAATAGAAAAATATCACCTGTCTCTTAGAAATCTAAGAACCTGGTAGGGTCGTAGATCAAGTGGTATTTTCAAGCTTCTTTGGTGAGTGGGTACCTACAACCTATGCATTATATTTTTGTTAAATAATGTCAAAGAGAGAAAATAAAAATCTAAAAAAATCTAAAAATTTAAGATTTAAGCTAGATCGGACAGAAAGGAAAAAAAAATAAAAATCAAGTTTTGCTCTAGATTATAGATCTTACCTTTAGTGATCGATAGAGTGGATCTTGATTCTAGATCGTAGAAATAAAAAAATATAAAAAGGGAGATAAATGAGAGAGAATGAGAGATCGGGGGAGAGAGTGAGTTGCAGAGAGTGAGACGAGAGAGAGATCGCGGCGAGAGAGAAGATAAGAAGAAGAAAAAGAAAGGAAAAAGAGAGATAAGGAAAAGTTTTTAGGGTTTGAAGCCCTATATATAGCCATTTTCCCTTTTTTAGTGTATCTCTCTCTAGAGAAGCTAAATTTTTTTTTGTTTTTAAGAAATGAAGATAAAATAAACGAACAGGTGTAAATCGTGAACCCGTCCCCCCCAACTAAGTCTGACATTGTTCTCAATGAGTGAGATGAGAAAAAGAAGCCAAGGAAAACACCTGTAATAAAAAGATATAAATAAAGAAAAGATAGAATAATAATGACACAATTAACTTATATATATAAAAATAAATGTACAATCGTTGTGTTGAGATAAAGTTATCAAGAATTGCTGTACAACTGATCTTTTGAACTGCAATTTCAAAGGATTGATCTTGTATTCAAATTTTGCTATCTGGTAGTTTTAGCAATATAGTTTTTAAACCAGCAATACTTCTGGTGTGCATTTTTATTTTGGATTGTAATGGGATAGTTTAAAGATACAATTTAGTACATTTATTAGATAGTGTTAGCCTTGAATTTCTTTAAGGCGTTATTGATATTTGTTTTGATGATGACAAATCTATGGATAATAGCATGTTTTGTAATTGTTCTATTCTAAGCTATTATCAAGTCATTTTCATTGTGCTAATCTCTTGATAGAGATCTTAAATGTTCTAACTGTATTTGAGTTCTTGAGATAGCATATGGTGAAGCCCAAGAGTGATGGAGCTCAACAAGGATAAAGCTTGAAGACTTGAAGATTTTTCTATCCTTGGTTGAAGACTAGGATTTACTTGTAAGCATTATTGATCAATCACTCATAGGGGCTCAAGTAACTTTAGTTGGACTTTAGGATCCTTGATCGTACACTTTAAAATACTTTCAAGGATCTAAGCATACTTAGACCACTCGATTAAATTCATTTCACAAAAGCTTTCAAGTGGCCAAGTCAAAACATAGACCTTTGCATAGTAGGTCAACTTTAAAGCCAAACTTGATCCAATTGGTTAAGAACTAGATGTTGAGTTTTATATGGTTGGAAAGGTATTTGAATCTAGTTTCCGAATCTTCAAATGGATCGTAAAAATGAGTTTTGTAGAGGGAGTTATGGCCATTTTAGTAAAGAGGTGCCAGTCTGCGATAAACCAGCAAAAACCAGTCGACTGATTATTTTCATGTCCAGTCGACCGGAGGTCATATCCAGTCGACCGAAGGTACTGTTCCAGTCGACTGGATTGTAAAAAAGTCGACTATGTTCAGTTTTTGAAAGGTAGGCACTGCTACAAATTTTCCAGTCGACTGGGGCATTTTTTCAGTCGACTGGATCTCGCTAAAACACCTAACGACTAGTTTTCTAAACTTTTCAAAAATTACTTTTACACCCCCTAAACACCCCCAACGGTCATATATGTTGAAAATCTATATATAGGGGTGATTTTAAGGGTTGGGAAATGAAGGAAAATCGTTCAAACATCTTGTTTAATCATCATTCTCATTTGAGCCCTAGTTTGAGTGACAAACCAATTGCTCTAGATTTCAATTGTAATTCTTGAGAGAGTAAATCGTAGTGAGCTTTTATTTGTATCATCCACTCACTAAGAAGTTGTTGTGTGAGCTTTAAATTGTATTATCCACCCTAGAGAGAGCGAGTTCAATATGTATTCAAATCATTTGTAAAGAGTGAGGGTTAGTAACCCTTGATTGCAAAGAAGATGTTTTCTTCTTTGGGAGAGATTGGAGGCTCTTATAACGGTTTGGTCTACACCAGTGAAGTAGGTCGGATTAAAGGAATCCTCAAGAGGTGTTCTTGAGGGGTGGACGTAGGCCGCGGTGTACGATTGTCGAACCACTTGAAAACTCGGTTTGCAAGTGTCTCTTCCCTTCTCTCTTTACATTTTTGTTTGTGATTATGTTTAATTTGTAATTAAGTTTTAAAAAGGTTTATTTTTCGCTAAAACCTTATTCACCCCCCCCCCCCCCCCCCCCTCTAAGGTTTCCATATTTGGGCCAACAAATAGCATTACTTGAGATTTGTAAGACTTGATAAAAAAAAGATCAAAACTCATAAAATAATCAGTGCAAGTGGTTCTAATACTTAAAACATAGTGATGATTTTTTTTAATTTTTTATTTATATGTAAAAAAGAAAAGTACAATTACAACAAAAATAAAGACAGGAATTTTTTTTGAACACATCTAGACGTTGCTCGGGGTTATTGCCCATGAAAGAAGATCATTTCGAGGTTTAGGACAGTAGACTCGAAACTTCAAGTAGGTGTCATAATCACATATGTCTGGATCATCATACAGTGTTACTTTCATGAATATATCATATATGACAATGATTCTTTAAGGAATGAATTGTTCAATAAAGGGAGGGACTAGAGATGTGCCCCATTCGAGTAGGTAAAAGAACCAATTCCTCTGGAAGCATACCTTAATATTTCTCCATTAACAACTCTAGCTAATAAACGTCCCCATCCAAATATAATGTCATTTTCATCATAAATGGGGAATTGTTCTAATGGTGTTAGGTATCGCTCCCATTCATTTTCTTCATATTCATGATATAATTCTTGGAACACCTCATATTGAGCTTGCTCCCATTCATCGTAGTTCGTGCAAATATTTTGCCAGTCATCAAATCTATCAAATACTGGTTTAGCATTCCACTCCCTAGGTTGGTGTCACGCCCCAATTTTTGGACAACCAAATATTTAATCCAGAGCATGTATCCAAACTAATATTCAATTTCCAAAACACCGAGAGTGACACCCTCACACAGGCTAATAAATAATTTATTTGAAAATAGAATTTAATACTCATTAAATAAGGACACGAGATCCTGTGTTAATATAAAAACTATGTATTATTAAACTTATATTCCCAATCCTCCATTTCATTATAAAAGAAAAAAATACTCCATTATAAATATAATACCATTTTAATTTACAAAAGGAATATAAAATTCATTAAATAAAATTTCTTACAAAGTTCAGAAAAAAAGAAAAGAAATAAAGCCTATACATCCGATGGTCAGAGCAACTACAACGTTCCAATGCCCAAAGACTCCACAGCCAAGCACAACAGTCACATCATCAAAAGCAATATCCTGCACATGTCATCCAACTACGTTTCAAACAGAAACGTACCCGAATGCATAACACACTCGGGTCAGTCACATGACTGGTATGAGTTAAACAAAAATAATAAAATCTGAGGGCTCCAACCTGAATCTGCAGACTACAAACCACATTACAACACTATTGGGCCAAGACAGGTAGTTCCACACACATATTTGGACAAAATGGTAGTTTCCATTTATGTGGTGGCAAGTAGTTTCTTGCCCAAAACCCAAATCTACTACGATTTCATACTTACCCATCTACTTATGGTGAACCAAGCCTGTAAAACATTAGTGGGCCCACCATCCTGCAAATTGAATGATCACAAACCAAGCAAACAATTCCGTATACAAACCGTCCACATTCTAACTCAAACGTCGCATTCATTATTCCACGCTTATCAGTCTTATGAAATAATCCATATTTATTACTTATTAGCCTTAAATTTATCTTTGCATTCCCTAGCTTCACCACATTGCCACCGTCCATGGTACAGCCCACACATATATCCCATGTGTGCCCGGACATACTACCAACATCCACTCCAGTGCCAGTTTGCTTGGGGTATCAACCAAACCAGGTATACACAACAGAAGGCCGGTCAATATGCCTAGACGTCTATACAATATAAGCCGAGCATAAGGCTTAGGCCAGCTTAATCACGAAGCCGCTGGTAAAAAGTACACTCAACAAGTCTTAAGCCAACATGATCACGAAGCCACTGGCAAAAGAGTGCGAGCTAACAAAAACAATAACACAATAACGGGGAGTAGTGAACACTAAGGAATTATGTTGCTATTATCGTTTATCGTTCGCATTATCCCAATAATTGTGAATTTCACGTTTATCACAAAGTTCCGCCTCATCATAGTCCAATCACATCTCTAACTTTTTGATGCATTCCAATTTCTTACAATAAAGGGCTTTATCAATTAACCCATAACAATCTTTCCTCAATAATTTCCAATCAAATTACAAGATCTCCAATATACTATTCAACGTATCTTATTTATTCCAGTTTATCAAATGACTACACAATAAGGTCAGTTATTTCAGGTACAATAAACTCAACCCAACATTCAATATTAGCCTACATGAAACCCATAATAAAATTTCAAATTCTCATATCGTAAAGTATTATAACAATCGTTCCACAATATTTTCATTGGACTCAACGTTACTGACTATCACCCATTTTTTTTATAGCTCAACATTATATGAGAATTTATGTATCTCTAAGTAACTTTCGTTAAGTCATACGAACGAATAAAAAAAACACAACGAATCATGTTTCTCCGATTTCGTACATTTTAATATACTAAAAACTGCTACTGAAATATTCAATTTCTGCCCAAACGGTGCAGAATTAGGAAAATCTCCATTAGAGGAAAAGTGTGCAGAATTGCGTTTTACACAAGACACGAGGACAGAATGTTCAAATTCAAAGCCACGATTTTTTTATAATTTTCTAAAGTTTCTGCGACTGTGTGGATTACAAAAAAAAACGAATTTCACATATACTTCTTAATTACGATGAATACTTCATATATGGTTTTATCAAACAAACTATTCACTTAACCTTTTCGAATACCCAAAATCACAAAGTCACACGAAGGGGAGAGAAAATATCTAGATTACTTCGACAATAACAACGTATATCCATTACTAAGATTTAACCCTAACAATTAAATTAAACATGTACTACTTTAATTTATTCCCGTATATATGCATATATACATACGTGTATATATATATATACTCGGATACACAAAATTTAACTCACCTCGTTGATCAAAAATCGACAACCACAAATACTTCGCGATTCCCCACGTGCCCACAAACCCAAGACCCTTCTCCTTTTCTTCACCCTTTTCTTCTTCTTCTTCTTCTTCTTCTTCTTCTTCTCTCTCTCTCTCTCTTTTCTCCTCTTCCCTTTTGTTTTGTTAATATGGGGGCTAGGGTTTCAATATATGTATATGTATACTACACACACAACACATGTCAATAAAATACACACAAATATATAAATCCCGTTTTTCTTCTTGTGGGCTCACAAAAGAGACCTATATGAGCCCATAATGCAATCCAAACCACTAAAATAGCTAACACAAATGGTACTCATACCCCAGGTACTTAATTTTCATGTTAAATTCACTAAGTAACTTACTTGTGGGCCCCGAAACACTACCCGACACTAAACTCGTCATTCTATAAAAATTGTAACTCAGTCATACAAATAATCTATCATACAATTTAATTAAAGCTCAAAATGTCATGTCATAATAATAATGAAACATTAAAAATTTTAATAATACAAAAACAATCGGGGAAATATTACTGGTATTAGTAACAAATTAAATATGCTTACTAGCAATTTAATTAATGGGTTCTCCAAACTTAAAATTTTTAAACACGTGTCTTACATATGCACGCTCATATAATATTACTAACTGAAAATAATTATTAAAATAATTATTTATACACTTAGAAATTTAGGGTTATTACATTCTATCCTCCTTACAGAAATTTCGTCCCGAAATTTGGGAGCGTGTATATATATAATATATACATACCTACATAATTACAAAAATCGCATCTTTTAAAATAAATGTAATTATTTTTTTATTTTTATAATGGGTGTTACATTGTACAACTCTCAAAAGAAATCTCGTCCCGAGATTTAGAGAAAGATGAACATAAAAAGAAATAAACACTGATACGAGTAAGCACACAATTTCATTTAAGCACATACGAACTACCAAAAACATGTTTATCGCATAGAAGTGCAATTTACTTATATGCAACTATATGCTCCTGTTCACCTCTACCGTGTCCCTTACCACTTCTCATCGGAATACCCAATACTTACCACGCAAACCAATAGCTTCAAAATCTTCCATAAGCTTGCACTGAGAATAAGAATACCCATCTAGATCCATAAGATGTTGTAGACATAATAATACTGCCGGCTCAATATATGCTCTCGAAAAATGTATAAAATTTTCACACGGAGATATACGAGAGAGATGCAGTAGTAGAATACCAATCGATAATAACAGCTTCATAATAAGAAATCCAGAGTGCCGGTAATAATAATGTCCACCAAAAATGGCCAGATAAGAATAATATAAATAATAGAAGTCTTGCAAATAATAATAGAAATCCCGATCCTCCGATAGAATAATAATTCAGCTGGATGATAATTAGACAACTGTCCGATAATAATAGCTTGAAGAAGATAATTCGATATCACACCAGAATTTCACTGCTTGTTCAAAACTCCAACTCCCCCGCTACATCTCCAATATGTCACAAAATATGTATGCACTACTATGTGACTCATAATATAGTAAATGATTTCAACAAATTAACATGTAATGATAAACTCGAAAAATTATGCAATTAATCGATTGAAAATAATTAAATAACATGTAGGCAACACATGGATAATACATAAGTACACATAACCTGAAACCCAAATAAAGCCGCGACCTATAGCTCTGACCAACATTTAGTCCATAATCTGAGGATCACCTAGACTTGCTAAGCTAACCATAAGCTCTGATACCAAAACTGTCACCCCCCGATTTTTGGACAACCAAATATTTAATCTAGAGCATGTATCCAGACTAATATTCAATTTCCAAAACACCGAGAGTGACACCCTCACACAGGCTAATAATTAATTTATTTGAAAATAGAATTTAATACTTATTAAATAAGGACACGTGATCCTGTGTTAATATAAAAACTATGTATTATTAAACTTATATTCCCAATCCTCCATTTCATTATAAAAGAAATAATATTCCATTACAAATATAATACCATTTTAATTTACAAAAGGAATATAAAATTCATTAAATAAAATTTCTTACAAAGTTCAGAAAAGAAAAAAAAAAAAGAAATAAAGTCTATACATCCGATGGTCAGAGCAACTACAACGTTCTAATGCCCAAAGACTCCACAGCCAAGCACAACGGTCACATCATCAAAAGCAATATCCTGCACATGTCATCCAACTACGTTTCAAACAGAAACGTACCCGAATGCATAACACACCCGGGTCAGTCACATGACTGGTATGACTTAAACAAAAATAATAAAATCTGAGGGCTCCAACCTGAATCTGCAGACTACAAACCACATTACAACACTATTGGGCCAAGACAGGTAGTTCCACACACATATTTGGACAAAAGGGTAGTTTCCATCTATGTGGTGGCAAGTAGTTTCTTGCCCAAAACCCAAAGCTACTACGATTTCATACTTACCCATCTACTTATGGTGAGTCAAACCTGTAAAACATTAGTGGGCCCACCATCCTGCAAATTGAATGATCACAAACCAAGCAAACAATTCCGTATACAAACCATCCACATTCTAACTCAAACGTCGCATTCATTATTCTACGCTTATCAGTCTTATGAAATAATCCATATTTATTACTTATTAGCCTTAAATTTATCTTTGCATTCCCTAGCTTCACCACATGGACACCCTCCATGGTACAGCCCACACATATATCCCATGTGTGCCCGGACATACTACCAACATCCACTCCAGTGCTAGTTTGGTTGGGGTATCAACCAAACCAGGTATACGCAACTGAAGGCCGGTCAATATGCCTAGACATCTACACAATATAAGCCGAGCATAAGGCTTAGGCCAGCTTGATCACGAAGCCACTGGTCAAAAGTACACTCAACAAGTCTTAAGCCAGCTTTATCACGAAGCCACTGGCAAAAGAGTGCGAGCTACCAATAACAATAACACAACAACGGGGAGTAGTGAACACTAAGGAATTTTGTTGCTATTATCGTTTATCGTTCGCATTATCCCAATAATTGTGAATTTCACGTTTATCACAAAGTTCCGCCTCATCATAGTCCAATCACATCTCTAACTTTTTGATGCATTCCAATTTCTTACAATAAAGGGCTTTATCAATTAACCCATAACAATCTTTCCTCAATAATTTCCAATCAAATTACAAGATCCCCAATATACTATTCAACGTATCTTATTTATTCCTGTTTATCAAATGACTACACAATAAGGTCAGTTATTTCAGGTACAATAACCTCAACCCAACATTCAATATTAGCCTACATGAAACCCATAATAAAATTTCAAATTCTCATAGCGTAAAGTATTATAACAATCGTTCCACAATATTTTCATTGGACTCAACGTTACTGACTATCACCCATTTTTTTTATAGCTCAACATTATATGAGAATTTATGTATCTCTAAGTAACTTTCGTTAAGTCATACGAACGAATAAAAAAAACACAACGAATCATGTTTCTCCAATTTCGTACATTTTAATATACTAAAAACTGCTACTGAAATATTCAATTTCTGCCCAAACGGTGCAGAATCAGGAAAAACTTCATTAGACAAAACATGTGCAGAATTGTGTTTTACATAGGTCTAGCGGACAGAATGTTCAAATTCAAAGCCACGATTTTTTTATAATTTTCTAAAGTTTCTGCGACTGTGTGGATTACAAAAAAAACGAATTTCACATATCCTTCTTAATTACCATGAATATTTCATATATGGTTTTATCAAACTAACTATTCACTTAACTTTTTCGAATACCCTAAAGTCAAAATCACAAAGTCACACGAAGGGGAGAGAAAATATCTAGATTACTTCGACAATAACAACGTATATCCATTACTAAGATTTAACCCTAACAATTAAATTAAACATGTACTACTTTAATTTACTCCCGTATATATGCATATATACATACGTGTATATATATACTCGGATACACAAAATTTAACTCACCTCGTTGATCAAAAATCGACAACCACAAATACTTCGCGATTCCCCACGTGCCCACGAACCCAAGACCCTTTTCCTTTTCTTCTCCCTTTTCTTCTTCTTCTTCTTCTTCTTCTTCTTCTTCTCTCTCTCTCTCTCTCTCTCTCTCTCTCTCTTTTCTCCTCTTCCCTTTTTGTTTTGTTAATATGGGGGCTCGGGTTTCAATATATTTATATGTATACTACACACACAACACATGTCAATAAAATACACACAAATATATAAATCCCGTTTTTCTTCTTGTGGGCTCACAAAAGAGACCTATATGAGCCCAGAATGCAATCCAAACCACTAAAATAGCTAACACAAATGGTACTCATACCCCGGGTATTTAATTTTCATGTTAAATTCACTAATTAACTTACTTGTGGGCCCCGAATCACTACCCGACACTAAAACTCGTCATTCTACAAAAATTGTAACTCAGTCATACAAATAATCTATCGTACAATTTAATTAAAGCTCAAAATGTCATGTCATAATAATAATGAAACATTAGAAATTTTAATATTACAAAAATAATTGGGGAAATATTACTGGTATTAGTAACAAATTAAATATGCTTACTAGCAATTTAATTAATGGGTTCTCCAAACTTAAAATTTTTAAACACGTGTCTTACATATGCACGCTCATATAATATTACTAACTGAATATAATTATTAAAATAATTATTTATACACTTAGAAATTTTAGGCTTATTACAGTTGGTCAGGTTCCACTAAATAGTCGATATCTTCATCAGTGTCATCATAAATTTTATCGACACACCTAGCGTAGAACATTTCATCCTCGTCAGAGTCCATGAGATATTCGAAATGTGGGCATGTATCAGCAACTGATGAAGTTCTATCCTCTGACGGATAGTTGTTATTGTTAGACGAACTGGCATGGTTTGTACTCATTCTTGCACCTGTACTATCATGAAATGGGTTCATATCTCTTTGTTACTTGTGACATCAGATAATATGTTATCATTCCTGAAAAATCTTAAATAATAAGAAAAAAAAATTAAAACGAAAATAAAAATATACTATATGCAATTCTAATCATGATTTATGAATTTAAGAGGTATCATAGTTGGGGTCCTCCAAAGGAAAGGACTCCAACTCAGTTTCAAAATCTCCTAAGAATGGCTTTAATTTATGCCTACTGACTTTAAATGTATTTCCACCTTTAGGGTCCTCAATCACGATGGTTCCATAAGGACAAACATTTTTTTACAATATATGGACCAGTCCATCGAGATTTCATTTTTCTTTTAAGAAGATGCAGTTTTGAGTTATATAATAGAACTTTTTGCGCGGGGGTAAATCTTTGATAAACAGGAGTATTAAGACATTTTCTATAGAGTACCCCACCATATGACATGTATTGCAAAGTTTTAATTTCTTTTTGGATAGAGGAGTATTAGCTTTCTCTAATTTAAAAGCTTCTAACTTACGAGTTAATTCTTCAATTTTCATGACTAATTCATCTTGTATTTGTAATTACTGTGAACTTTTAGCTTTTTCCGTCCTACTAATTTCTTCTGTTTCCCACTGGGAAGCATTTTCTCCAAGCCAATCAAAGTATGATTTAGCTTCGTCAGCATTTTTAAAATATTCCCCTTGATGCATAACTTCAATTATTTCTTTTGATTATGGATCTAATGTTTCATAAAATAAATGAATTATACACCAACTTTTAAATCCATGATGTGGACAGGTTTGTAGGAGATCTATAAAAAAAAATTCAGTCTTCAATGCATGGTTCCTTCTCTTTTTGAGTGAAATTTATATTCTCGCATCAAGCTATAAGTTAAATTTTTTTGATAGAATTCATTTAGAAAAGCTTCATTCATATCATGCCATGAAGCTATAGATCCAGGATAGAGAGATAAAAGCCAAGATTCAGCTTCATCTTTTAAAGAAATAGGGAAAAGTTTGAGATAGATTATTTCAGGAGGACAAGTTTGATCAGCAAACGTATCACAAACTTCTTCAAATTCACGAATATGAACATAAATATATTCTTTCTTAATTCCGTGGGGTAAGCAATTGAATCTTGCTGAAGCACGCTCACTGTGGGGCCAATCCAGAATGATTGCCCGACCTCCGGGCTATACCGGCTGGTCCCAATAGAACAGCCCGAGGTGGTTGAGTGGCCAGCCCACCCGAAGGCGATCTAGCTCAACATCTTATTGAGGATCAGCTCCTTTTCCGTGCAGCAAAGAAAGCTGGTAATGAATCATGTCTCATTTTGAAAGGTTTGTTAACTTTTAGGCATGGTTTAGCATTCTCCAAGAATCAGTGTCCAAAGACACAGGAGGAGAGGAATCACATAGCAGGAATTCCCTATGCTTTAGCAGTGGTAAGTTGGTAAGCATAGTAGCATTATATGCTCAAAATTAAAGTTTACAGTATATCTAGGTAAAGTGATGCAAGAAGGAGTGATGATTTGTTCTGGGATAAATAGTTTACGTAAAAACCATCATTCACGCTCTGATAAGACATGTTGTGGTATGTTATCCCCATATTCATTATGAGTATCATCAGTTATTCCTTCCATTCCTTCAATTTTAACCATGATTCTAGGAAACTGTATACTAGATGAATAACCAAAAATATTAAAATTATGTGGTACCTGATATAAAGCTTCAGTAGTATCTAAGGACATATGAAGTAAAAGAAAAATTAAGTTTTAAAAATAATAATAATAATAATGTTATTATTATTATTATTATTATTATTATTATTATTATTTTATTATTATTATTATTATTATCATCTAAGTAAAAAAAAAATTATTTTATATTATATATATTTTTATATTTTGTTAGAAGATAGATTTATATATGTATATATGTGCCTTTTTTTTAGAAGATGGACACGTAGATACTTATATATATATATTTATATATTTTTCACAAGGAAAAATTATATATACTCCCTCCTAAATTGGCATATAATTTTTACTTACTTTAAAAAACTACCCTTATAATAAAGACAAAGTAGCATTTATGTATGGTCTCAAAACAAGCAAAAATGTCAAACACCCATCACATCCAAGGGTAGAATTGAAAAGTGACTCTTTAATGAACCAAAAAAAATAAATATAATACAACTTTCTTAAACAATGTGCAAAATAGAAGTGGATACTTATTATGGGACAGAGGAAGTAGTTTTTTTTTTATTTTTAATTTTTATTATTATTATGTATGTATAAAAAAAAACTAAATTATTTATAAGGTAGAATAAGTATATATATAAGCATATATTCAAAAGACCCTGCAACCACCCACGTTCCAGGTCGGTTACTGACGACATCCTATTGACGCGTTTTCTTATCAACACCCAAGTGTAGGTGATCGTACAAGTAATACAGTTCTGGAAGACCAGGTGGAACCTACAGAGAATGACAAATAAAGTTATAAAGATAGGCAGTAACTATTTTGTCCCTAAAAAGAAAATAAAAGATGATGGATTTTTGGGGTTTTTACTAAACTACTAGTTTTTATATTTTTTTTTGCAATAAAACTAATTAAAAGCTATTTTTTTTAAGTAGTTTATGGTAAAGATTTTAACAGTGCAAAATAAATTAACTAAGATACTAGTAAGAAAATGAAGAAAAATAAATAAAAGCTAGATTTTTATGATATAAACTTTTTAGATTTTATAATAGCGAAAGATAGAAATAATAAAGATATTTAATCAAAGTTATTAAAATCAGGAAATATTAATTAACTTGGGGGAAATTATTTAAAAGAATTGGGAATATGCAAAGTAACACTAGATCCCACAACTTTTGTCCATTTGTAAAGTATTTGGCATTTAAGACCGCAGAGTCATTCTTTATTTGAAAATAAACTTTCACTAGCCGAGGTCATATCAAGTGTGTCAGCTTTGATATGAAACGACGTCGTTTGGTTTAAAGAAAAATAAAAAGGCAATTGGGAAGAAGCCAGGTTCGAACCATGACTTACCGCGGACGTGGATTATTTGGCGCCCAGTCTCCACCACTCTGCCACTACACAATTGCATGTCCATTAGTGGATAGAAATATATATAAACACATATTTGAAATATAAACTTGGTCATATGAATTGTTTGAGTATGCTAGGTGTTTTTTATGACAAAAGGCATAGTTTGACAATCCACATAATTAGATTCTTATTTCAAATATGTAATATCTTGAGCCTAATATGGCCATAGTATATAAACATGTTAAATGGTCATAAACTATAGATACAAAGATAGTTTTGGCCATAAATGGAAAAACAACCCATCCAGATAAATTTGTCCATTTAAGATTAGTGCACAGAAGCTGTGGTTTCTAAGTTTTTATTGCATATCCCCAATTAAAGTTTTAGCCTACTATTTTGGATTTGAAACTGTCTTCCAAATAAAATTTAAAGATAAATTAATTAGATGCAAACAATTACCGTCCAATTAAAATTAAAGTTATAAAACCAAGGTAAGGGTGAAATATAATATTAATATATTTTTTTCTTCACTTAAAATGAGTTGGGTTGAATTTGTAGAATCTACAAATAACAAAGCTTAGTACAACTAGGCAAATACAATATAAATAAATAGAAATACTGAATCAATAATAAAATACTAAACCTTTGACTTTGGATTCTTGTGGGGTCACAATGGTTGAACTTCAAGAACACAAGCAAGGCCAAACCAAATCCTAATCTACTTTGGGAGTGAGATATGGGTATGGTGTGCTTGAGACTTTGATAGGTGATAATAACAACTACGTGGCTAAGAAATTTGTCATTTATTTGCAAAATCTGTCTTCTAGTGAATAGAAATATTGCTAAAAAACTAAAAATTTGGGATTTCAAACTATTTTAGGGGACAACTACAAGTACTAACTAGACTAAAAATATTAAATTAAAACTTTAATAAGAATATTTTACTACTACAAATTGACAAAGGACCTACACGAAAACAAATATTTTATTTTGAGAAACACAGTACACAAAGTTTTGTTACATATTTTTTAACATGAAATCATCAATTACATAAAAGTAAATTTTTACACCTACTAGAACTAGAAAAATCAAAGAAAAACTAAAGTATCCTACTTCTAAGGACAATATGAAGTGCTCACATGATAACCTCCCTAAACTATTCTCTCTATTTGGCAGTGTGTGTGTGAAGCTATATTGTTTCGTGTTGATTGTCATTTCTCTCTTGGTTGCCTCCTTATTTTATAGATGAAAGTTTGATATAATTTCGTCATTCCATTCGTCATTTGTACAGGAGAAAGCAGTGCGTTTGCTATTTTTCTTCGCTGCGTCCACTTTTTTCAAAGTTATCTGACAGTTCCTGAGAGAGAGAGAGAGAGAGAGAAGATATGTTAAACATAAACATACATATATATATGTGCGTGTGTGTGTGTGTCGTTGTCAAGTTGCAAATTTTCATTGTTTGATTTCTTGTGTTTTGTCTTTTTTTTTTTCTTTTTTTTTTTAATTATTGACCATTTGGTAGGTTGGAAGACGTAGTAAGCAAAGGTGAACATGGGAAATACTTCAGTGTGGTTGGTACTTCTTTCATTCCCTTTATTTTACTTCATTTTCACCTAAACATATAAAATATGTTAAAGTACATAATTACACAAATTTGAGTGACATCACCATTGAATTATATTAATTCAAATTTACATGTAAAACTAAGGATTTGGGGGATTAAATGAGCACTATATCTATTATATTGGCACATTAATATGCAATATTCATTGTTTGTCAGTTACATACAGTCATAGCCTCTACAGACCCCAGTCTTAACAAAAGCTTGGGGGGCAGGAAGGTACAATGAACTAAATAGGCAATCACACCGGGTTTTTGCAGGCCTTAGGGTTAGCTAAGTCAAACTCTTAGACAACCCGAACGCCTACAATACTTGGAGGCACCAGCTCCACTTAGGTCCAAACCGACGATAGAGGAAATCCTCCTAGGTTGGCCCACGATAGAGGAGCAAAAGGACCCTAAAGCAACATGCTTTAGGTAAGCTCCACCAACATGGTCAAGCTCTTCTCCCAACAATCTTGACGAAGGTTGGCTGGGCCGAAGATAACCATCTTGGGGAGTTAACATAAAAGGATTCCTAAAGCCATACGCTTTAGATCGGCTTTTCCAACAAGGTCAAATTCTTCTACCCACAACCTTGACGAAGGCTTACGGGCAGAAGATAGCCATCCTAGGAGCTAACTCAAGCACAAGACTCCGAATTAGGCTGAGTCTCAACTCTTAGCCAATTCCCGAGCACTTGAAGATTTCGAATTAGGCTAAGTCTCAACTCTTAGCTGGTTCCCGCCAGTTCACCAAACTCAGAATCTCCGAGGCAACCTTCTTGAGCAATTTACAGATTTTCAAACTTGTCTCGATATGACATCCAGCCAACCTTGGAAATGGGGGGTAACTGATACACCCAAAATTGGCTCTATTGTATGACCGAGCGGTTCCCTCCAGGTCTGACCTCCCGACCTCCAGGTCCGACGTCCCAACCTCCGGGTCCGACCTCCGAGTTCGACCTCCTGACCTCAAGGTCTGAGCTCCCGACCTCCAGGTCCGACCTCCCGACCTCTAAGCCCAACCTGCGCCGACCTCTAGGTCCGAGCTCCCGACCTCCAGGTCCGACCTCCCGACCTCTGGGTCCGACCTTCCGACCTCTAGGTCCGAGCCCCCGACCTCCAAGCCAACCGCCAGTGCTCTGACCCCGACCAAGTCTGACCCGACCAAACGATCGATTTTGACCCTGACCTATGGATCGAAATACTCAGTCCAATTACAATACAGTTCAGGTCCAGGTCAGCTAACTCAGAGGCGCATCCCAAACTGCTCAGACTCCAATAGTTTCCTATCTCAGCTAGAAGACTAATGGAAAGTGCAAATTGTTTCCTAATCAATTAGGAAACCCTACCACGATTGATGCCAATTAATCCTAAATCAGATTGTATTACCTAATCGGTATAATTTCCTTGTACGAGTAGGTCTCTTGCATCTATAAAATAGACCACTCACCCTCATAGAAAGGGATCGACTTTTTAATCTGCATAGTACCCCTATAGCAATCATCATCACGCTCAGTCGACTTACGGTAGCTCCAAACTATTGTTGCTTCATCACAGGTCACCGGTTTTTTACAGTATAGTGAACGTTCTCAGACACACGTGGACGTAGGTTCTTTTACTAACAGAGTCGAACCACATACAAACATGCTGTCTATAGTTCTCTCTCCCTTTCTTCAATGCTTTTAATATGCTCTTAAACACTAAATCCGACCAGTACCAAAAATTGCATCATCAAGAACTTTTGTACTCAATTATTAAATTTTGATTCAATGTAGGGGTTTTTGGGGTTAGGTCTCTTAGTCATTTATTTCTTTAACATCTGAATTAAAATAGAAACTGTAACATGTTTTCTTTTACAACAAAGTGTTTGTTGTACAATGTGCCCCTGTTTATTTGGGACTTAAGAGTTGACCATTAAGAAAAGGTGGAATTGAATGGGGATAGTGTCAGAATGATAAGAATGGGAACAATTGAACAAGCTAGCAAAAGCATAGGAATTCTATCCAGGTGTAAGGTATTACATTGGTGGAGTTGATGGAATTATGCATGCATAACGTGTAAGGTTTTGCTTTTGGATATCTATTACATGGTTAAGTTGTTTTTCATTTGAACCATTAATTCTATATAGTATCTTAGGTCTATGGTGTTTAGGGTATCAAATGAAGGCTTAACATGTTGGTTTTTGTGTGTATGTGTGAAAAGTACATTAGAGCATAAATTTTTGTGTTGCATTTTGCATTGCTTTACAGTTTACAACATTGCTTTTTCAAGCCAAATGGAGCACAATGGTCAACTTGGTTCAAGTGACTATCTAAATGATATGATTATTTTAGTTGTCTTCTTCAAGATATAGTTTGTTGCATTTTGGATATATATCAATTTTAGCTAGATAATCTTACTTGCACATGGTAATAATTAATAGTGAATGAATACCATAGTGGTTGCAGGGGAGCTAATTGATTTAGTTACTGTCCCATATATGTTTGGATTGATTTGCAGATTCAGAATAGCATTTGATGTATTAGCGCACTTCCAAAATAAAAGTTGCAGCACATGCTGAGATATAATCGAGTGTATTTCACTTTAGGTTGTGAATTGCCACATTTCTTGCAGTATGTGAATGTGATCATTCTCTTTGAATTATATGATGTAGGACAGAGGAGTATACTGAAAGTTGGAGTAGAAGCATCCTTTCAAGACTTACAAATGATGTAGCTCACATTTTGAGATTATATCTATAATTTTCTTTGGAGGTCTATATTTACAACTCAGTATTATTTTCTTCGTAAAATAATCTTTTCCCATGCATCGTATGGGTTATGAAGACATCTTATTGACGCGTTTTCTTATCACACCCAAGTGTAGGTGATCGTATAAGTAATAAAGTTCTGGAAGTCCAGGTCGAACCACAGGGAACGGAATAAAATTTTATAAAGTTAGGCAGATAACTATTTTGTCACTAAAAAGAAAATAAAAGATGATGGATTTTTTTGTGGGGTTTTACTAAACTACTAATTTTTATAGTTTTGCAATAAAAGTAATTAAAACTATTTTTTTCCTAATTAATTTATGGTAACGATTTTCACAGTGCAAAATAAATTAACTAAGATACTAGTAAGAAAAGGAAGAAAAATAAATAAAAGCTAAATTTTTGTGAGATAAACTTTTTAGATTTAATAATAGCTAAAGATGGAAATAATACAGATATTTAAGTAAAACTATTATAAAACAGGAAATATTAATTAACTAGAGGAAATGATTTAAAGGAATTGGGAATATGCAAACCAATACTAGATCCCACAACTGTTGTACATTTGAAAAGCATTTGGCATTTAAGACCGCAGAGTCATTCTTTATTTAAAAATAAACTTTCACTAGTCAGGGTCATATCAAGTGTGTCAGGTTTGATATGAAACGACGTCGTTTGGTTTAAAGAAAAATAAAAAGGCAATTGGGCAGTAGCCAGGTTCGAACCGTGCCCCACCGCGGACGTGGATTATTCGGCGTCCAGTCCCCACCACTCTGCCACTACACAATTGCCTATCCATTATTGGATAGAAATATATATAAACACATATTTGAAATATTAACTTTGTCATATGAGTTGTTTGAGTATGCTAGGTGTTTTTTATGACAAAAGGCATAGTTTGACAATCCACATAATTAGGCTTTTTATTTCAAATATGTACTCTTTTGAGCCCAATATAGCCATAGTATATAAACATGTTAAATGGTCATAAACTATAGATACATAGATATTTTTGGCCATAAATGGAAAAACAACCCATCCAGATAAATTTGCCCATTTAAGATTAGTGCACAGAAGCTGTGGTTTCTAAGTTCTTATTGCATATCCCCAATTAAAGTTTTAGCCTACCATTTTGGAATTGAAACTGTCTTCCAAATAAAATTTAAAGATAAATTAAATAAGTGTAAACAGTGACTGCTCAATTAAAACTAAAGTTGTAAAACTAAGGTAATGGTAGAATATAATATTAATATATTATTTTCCTACTTAACATGAGCTGGGGTTGAATTTGTGGAATCTGCAAAATAACAAAGTTTAGTACAACTAGGCTAATAAAATATACATAAATAGAAATACTGAACCAAAAATAAAATACTAAACCTTTGACTTTGGATTCTTGTGGGGTCACAGTGGTTGAACTCCAAGAACACAAATAAGGCCAAACCAAATCCAAATATACTTTTGGGGTGAGATATGAATATGGTGTGCTTGGGGCTTTGATAGGTGATTATAACAACTACGTGGCTAAGAAATCTGGCATTTAATCGCAAAATCTGTCTTTTAGTGAATGAAAATATTGCTATGAAAATTAGAAATTTAGAATTTTAAACTATTTTAGGGGACAATTATAAGTACTACTAGACTAGAAATATTAAATCTAATTTTAAATAGGACTATTTTTACTACTACAAATTGACAAAGGTCATACAAGAAAACAAATATTTTAAATTTAAGAAATACAGTACACAAAGTTTTGCTACATATTTTTGAACATAAAATCATCAATTACATAAAAGTAAAGTTTTACAACTACTAGAATTAGAAAAGGCAAAGAAAAATTAAAGTTTCTTATTTCTAGGGACAATATAAAGTGCTCACATAATAACCTCCCCTAAACTATTCTCTCCCTAACAGTGATTGTGAACTGCTGTTGAATGGTTGTGTATTGTGTTGATGGCTCCTCCCTTATGCTTCTCCTGCTTGTCTCTTTTATAGGCAAAATTATGTGATGAATTCATCACTTCATTCGTCATGCGCCCATTTTTTCCTCCCCGTGTTCAATCATTCGCCTAATTTCTTCAGCTCGTCTCAATTTTTTTTCAAACTGGTTGTCAGAGATTTTTGACAAACCCTGCAAAAGAAATTGAGAGAGAGAGAGAGAGAGAGAGAGAGAGAGAGAGAGAGAGAGAGAGAAAGAGAGAGAGAGAGAACAAATATAAATATATATAATATTATCATTTGTTAAGTTTTCAAGATTTTGTCAGACGTTTTGTTTTCTTTTGTTTTTTTTTTCTTTGATTTTTTTATTCTTTTCTTTGTCTGTTTTTGAAAGTTTTGTTCACCAAACGAATGTGAACTTTGACTAAAAAATGAGAAATTATTCGGTGTGGTTGCTACTTCTTTCATTCCCTTTATTTCACTTCATTTTCACCTAAACGTATAAAATGTGTAAAAACAAATAATTACATGCATTTGAGTGACATCACTGTTAAATTATATTAATTCAAATATGCATGTAAAACTAGGGATTTGGGGGATTAAATGAGCATTATGTCTATTATATTGGCACATAATGTGCAATATTCAGTGTTTGTCAGGTTACAAGCTAGTATGTAATAGATTCCAAAATATAGTTTTAACTTGAAAAGGCTGGGCAAGTAACTCACAAATTTCAAAACTTTTAGGTAATTTCTCAATTATTTTCTTGGGCAGTTCAGCTAAAGGCCCCTATAATCTATGGAATAAAATTTAAAGCCCAGGGCCTAAACCAGTAGTTTCTAAACCCCCTCCAATGATAAAACGACAAAAGAACCTCTCTCTCTCTCTCTCTCTCTCTCTCTCTCTCCATAAACCCAACACACGAGACAGAAATTCAAAACCATAAAAATGAAAAACCATGATGGAGATGTCGTGGTGGTGGAGCTGTTGTGATTGTAGATGGACGTGGTGATGGTGATGGTGGTGCTGCGATGGTGATAGAGGTGATGATGGTGGTGGTGTTGTTGCGATACTGATGGTGGTGACTGTCATGTTTCAGAATTTTATTAAAGGGCAATTGGGTAATTTTACCTTTTATGTTGTGGGCTCTAAATTTATTTGACTGTATTTAATTTTAGGGAGCATGACTACATTATTTATTTTCCCTTTCAGGTGCTTTAAAATTTATTTCTGTTCGCGTGGGTGTGTTTATTTAATTTTGGGTTCACACCGTTGGGTCAGACTGTCCATTGGAGCACCAAACATGTAAATTTTTTTAAAGCATACAAGAGAGTGGGTCCCACCCCACTCCCTTATAGCCGGCCACACTACCCACCCCCTCTCATTTCACGTTTCTTTCTTCTCCTTCCTTTTCTTGTTTTCTTCTTCTTCTCCTCCTAAGGATACAAACTCCATAGTTTTTCTTCTCCTTCAAACTTCATTCTTCAAGCTTCAAGAGATCATTGGAGAAGATCATTATCAAGCTTCCATCTACCCCCTAGAGCTTGCTTTTAAGGGTAAGAACAATCTCTTCATCTCTTTAATAATCTAGGGTTTACTAATTTCCCTTCTAATCTTGGGTTTCTCTTACTTAGTGTGACTTCCATGAAGCCTTTTTGGTGTCTCTAACATTGATAGGGCTTGAGGTTCTTGTTTGGTAAGCATTCTAGAAAACCCCCAAATCCTAGGGTTTCTTCTAATTTCAAAAATTTGAATTTCTTACCACCATGTCTCTTTTTGTGAAGCATTGTTGGAGCATTCTTGATGTTCCCTACAAATCCTTGCAACTCCATTGAAGCTTTTGGGATTTACTTAACTCTCTTGAATTTTCTTCCATTGTTGGAACTTAAAGCTTTGTGAGGTAGATTCTTTGTTGTACCATTTTTTTTATATGTTGTTTGTGGTTAAAAAGTAATGAGAAACCTTTATGTGAGAATTTAGACACATGTTTAGGATTTTCCCCAAATGTGAAAAATTAGGGCTTTAAGCCTAAATGTGATTTTTATGTGCTAAGTGCTCTATGTGTTGATTATGTGATGCTAGTGGTGCTTAGGATGCTCCCTTTATGTGTAAAAGCATGTTAGGACGTTAGTTTAGAAATCCTTATTAGGAGTGCTATATTATGAATTTTTAATCTAACTCTTGATGTCTTTAATACATGTTCAACATGCAAGAATTATTGTGTTCATTATTTTGTTGGAGCATCTATGTTGTCATTTTAAACATTTCATGCATTGAGGCCAAATCAGCAAACATTCAAATATCACGACATAAAGATTTTATTTGAAAAAGAGAGAAAAACCCCATGTGTGGGAATTTTGGTTTAAGAAATCCGGACGTGGGTTGTGATGTGAGACAGGGAGAATGACCCTTAGAAACATTTAAACTCCAAACTATATTCGGGTAGCTCCCGGAAGTTGGTATGCTACACTCCATGCGTGGGTGGCTCATGGTCCGGTAATGAGAGAGATGTGCATTTGTCACGCATAGCCTTGCGGCTTTAAACATTTCATTGTAGCCGTGGTGGCGATTCATTGCACCTCATTTCATTTTAATCATGGATAGCATATAGACTTGTTACAACACTGTCTACTTGGCCGTCGTGCTAAGGTACTACGCTACCAACCATTTTGCAGGTGATGTCGATAAGGGCACGAGTGACCCGGTGTTGTTGCTTTGAAATCCTTTGGTTCTACTTTGAGGACTTATGATTGTTTGAGAAATTGTACAACTCTCTACGTTCATTTTGACATCATAAAGTTTGTAAAAATCTTATACTTTGAAATTTGTTGTTTTTAAGTTTTTATTAAAACTTCTTGAGTTTAAGTGCTTACTTTGTTAAGCTTCAATGAGTTAGCTTCTTTGAGAATCGTTGGTCACGTGTTAGTCGTTGTTTTACTATCATTATTGTTAAACTTGTTGAAGGATTTTTGAATCGTTTAAATAAGTCTCAAGGTCGTCAGATCTCTTTTGTTTAAACCCTTGCTGGGTTCACTTTAGCTAAATATGTGGTATGTTTGAGGATGTTGTGAAACTTTGTTGGATTTGTTTTAGCTTAACTCATTATGTGTTTCAATCCTTATCGGAGGAAGCTTCAATTGTTTTAAAGAGTTAACGTCTTCAAATATCCCAAATGTTTTCAAATCTCTCTTCCTCTTTTTTTTGTGAAATCTCTTTCGTTGCCTCGTGTTTGTATGTTGTAACCGTTGGATGTTCCGGATAGTTTGTACACGTGTATTATACTATTTTAGACTTGCCTATATCAATTTGGAAGGTTTAAAAGCTTTTAGAACACTTTCTCCCTATCTCTCCCTATATCTCTCTCCCATTCTCTTTCTCTTTCTCCCTCTCTTTGATCTCTTTCCATTTCTCAAACTTTTTTTTCTTTTGCTTATGTTGGAATTATATTTTTTCTTAGAATGTTTCCGAATGTGAAAATACACATGTGTGTGTGTGTTTAGAATACATCCCTTATATCTCTCTCTCTATCTCTCCCTATATCTCTTTCCCAATCTCTCCCTCTCTCCTTTTTCCTCTCTTTATCTCTTTCACTTCTCGTTTTTAATAAATTTTGAGTGTATGAAGTTCTGTTTGGTCTAGACATGTGTTATATGTCATTTAGGACTTGTTTAATCATATATTGAGGTTTAAATTTGAGGATTTAGCATAATTGGGAACATTTCTACAAGTTGTAAAAATGCTGTCAAAAGTTTCTGTCATAGAAAACTGGTACTGTTTTCTTTATTTTCTGCCCAAATGGTGCAGAATTGGAAAAAATGTTATTAGACGAAAGTTGTGGAGAATCAAATTTTACATGGACCAATGCGAACAGAATGTGAAAATTTCAAAGGTATAGCTATTTAAGGATGTTTCAAAATTCAGCAATTATCCAAAAATGGTCCTTACGCTGTCAAAGTTGCTGTCAAATAAAAACTGCTACTGTTATTTTAATTTTCTGCCCAAACGGTGAGGATTTGGAGAAAATGCTATTTGACGAAAGTTGTGCAGAATTGAATTTTACATGGACTTTCGCGGACAGAATGTGAAAATATTAAAGATACAGCAACCTATAGATGATTTAAAATCCAGAAACTACTCAAAAATGACGTTTTATCAAATCTATTGTATTTTCCCTTTCTCCTTGAACTAGTACTTGTTCGGATAGTCTTTTTAAGTAAGTTTTCTAATGTTTTCATCTTTGTTGGACTTGTTAACATGTAAGTCCATTTTGGCTTATATGTTAGTAAGTCATATTTGTAGGAATCCCCGTGGGATCCCAATGTCGCTTCCGCATTTGTGATTGAATTTTACTTCTTTCCTCTCTATCTTTCCTCTTTCCTCGCGCTTCGGTTTCCGGGGGCAATATTGTATTATAGATGCAGAAATTTCATTTAAAAAAAAAAAAAACCTCAGAGATGTAAAGTTTTAAACTTTTTGGAAAACCAACATGTGTATATGTTGTGAGTATATGAAGAGATGCTTTATATGCTTTTATAGTATATATTGATCGACCGATTATGTTGTTAATCACAAGTTGGTGTGAGTAGCTTGTTGGGCTATGTTTCGTTAAGTTGTATCTTCGGATCCTTGTGGTTGTGCCTTAGCACATATTGTTTCTTTCTTTTGAGATGCATACCTTCGGATAGCAGCAGAGTTGTTTAACAATCGGTGCTATTTTTCTTTTGTACCTTGGGTACGTTTTCCTCATTTGTGAGTTCCGCATCGTGTTGGAATAGTCCTCTCTTTTGTCAGGCTATTGTAATCCCTTTCCGTGAGAGACTCTTTGATAAGTTGTTTGTTGTATCTTGAAATTATCTTTTCAAGCAAATTGTACTCCTCTCTATCACATGAACTGTTTTGTAGGGTTGTAAGTACCTACCTTTTTCAATGTTTGGTTACGTAATTGGTTGATTGATGATGGAGTGATTTTTTTTTTCCCATTCTTCGGGATGAACTGTGGTTCCTCTTTCTTCATGGGGACTCTTACGTTTAAATGTCTGTTAGATATTGCTTTTACTACCTCAAGTATATTTATTCTTTGAGATGGGTTGTTGCTTGTTGGGTCCCAATCCATTGCATTCATGTTAGACTTTGCAGTGAACTATCAGTTACCCTCCTGTATGATTTATTGCATATAAGGAATTTCTGTTGTGTGAGTTATTGTTGGATCTTGACTCAAGCTTCTTGTTCTAAGCTCAGACTTGTATCGGTTCATTTTTATCGCTCCTTTGCATGGTGGGTGTCGTTTGTGAGTATTCTCCGCGACTCTGATATTTGTCTATAATGAGACCATGTTATTGTTAATTGCAGAAGTTTTCCTTGTTTCATAGTGAAACTATACATCTTGCGAGTTAGTGAAAGTTTTCTTCACTAAGCTCTTTATCATATTTACATAATCTTGCTAAGAAAGTTTCTCCTCTAGGTGGTCAAAAATTCTTTTATGTGGTTATAGTTATCGATATTTACCGAGTCCTATTTGAACTTCGTTAACATTGGATGGTTAACACTTTGATGATTGTTTAGAAACACAAGTTATTTTAGTGTTTCCTCCTTGTGAATAAGTTTGGCTCTTCATTTAGTAATACTTGTTCAAAGTAAATCTATTTTCTTGTTTGGTCCTAGTGACCTTTGGCCCTTTTAAGAGTATTGTTTTATGTTCGTTCCTAGCTTGTTTGGAAAAGCTGTTTTTCATGTGCTTTTGATTTCAAAACCTTTCGTTGAACGAGAACTCGTACCTTGTCGGCTTGATATTTTCTTTTGGGGTGAGGCATGATGATTTTCAGTTTTGCTGCCCATGGACTTCGAACTTGGGTGTTTCATGGTGTTGTATTAAGATGTCCTTTCCCTTGGACTTCTTGACTATTGGATTAATATTCTTCAGCGGTCTTGCCTTTTTGAGTTCATCAATTTTGATTGTATTGGACTCGAGTATGAAAAATTTAATAACCTCAAATATTTCCCTACTTATTGAGAGATAGATTGATTTGGACGATTTAGTTACCAAGTTCTTCGAGTTGACGATTTTGTGAACTCGTCATTATTAGACTCCTTGGGAGTATGACCTTGTATCATGATTTGATTTCTTGCTATTGGTTGCCTTGGCTGTTGTTTACTAAGGCTAGATCCCAGTATCGTTGTTCATGAAATAAAAGTTCTTATTTCATTCTTGGAGACCTTCCATTGTCCCTTATAGGAAAAAATTACTTATACCTTGACTTACTATGATAGTGTCCATAGTAACTTTTGCTGGATTGGTGTAGTTGTTAGCAAGGTGGAATAATTTATTTCTATTTCACGACTTCGAAGTTTTATGATTCTTTCGAACCTGTGGGTAACGCCTATTGTTTCAAACATTATTGTTCCGTAAATCCTATGATTGGTCCATAGGGATTCTTTTGCTAATTATCGAGTGGTGTATATTCGATTGTAGTGAGTTTCAATATTTGATCCCGTCGTTTTAATTCTTTCTCCATTGTTGTGACAAAGAGTGCTTTGTTGGACTCATTTTCTCTTGATTCCGTATTAGTGCAAGAATGGCACATGATTGTATATTGTTTCATACTGGTGTTCTTTTACTAGTATGTCGATCATTCTATGTTGGAAAGTTAGACCATTTCAGTTCTACATTTGTTGTTGATGATCCTAACGGATCGAGTGTATCGTAGATATGAGCTTTTGAGAGCTGATCGAACCCTTTCTCTTAGAATTCCTACGTTTCGATGGTTTGAATTTTGATGTCATTCATTTAAAAATTTGCTTTGAGCACTTGGTGCAATCTTACTAGTTTTATCAGCGAGACTTGTTTTACTTCCCCGTCGTGGGATTACCGTGGCTTGTGTTTATATTAGATCGTTTTGATCTTTCGGCTTTGTCCTTGCCTTATATGAAGGAAAAGTCTTGGTGTTTGCTTGTTGTGCGATTGGTTGTGGTGGTTGAGGCAACTTCTGTATAGGTTCCCTCTTTCTTGTTGTGAGTTTTCAGGTGTCTTTCGAAGAACTTACTTTGGTTATTGCTTATTGGTGTTGTGGTTTCACAATGGTTTCTGGCTTAAGGAATGATGTCGGATATTGTTCCCTCTCTTCGAGTGATGTCTCGGTATCACAATATTTGGAGTTTCATTTTTGGGACTTGATTCTTGTATATCTCCATCCTTGAAGTAAATTGTTTAATCGTTTTGACTTTTGCATCAATTTCTTTGAGTTGTAACAAGTCGCGCAGGCCACAATTTTATTCATGATTCGGTCAAGGCGCATATCCTTTGATGTCTTTTGATTTGTTGTGAGTAGCAATGGTTGTTGTGAACTTGTCCGGTCATATCCGTGCGTTCACTTTCGGTTTATCATCGCTTTTAATTTATTGATGATACCCTTGTCCTTGTTCAAAACATATGTATGTGCTGATGTTCTTGGTAGTTATGACTTTGGGCATTGCGGTCCTTTGCCTTGATGTTTCGAAAGCGAGATTTGGGTTTGTTGTTAGAGAGACCGTTTTTGGTTTATCACCAGGAGCTTGTTCTTTGGAATTTAGTATTCCTCGATTTTATTGACTTTCCACCAATATTTGTTTCGATAGACGCTTTTCAGGTCCATTTTTGTTATTCTTTTTGAGGATTAGAGTTTTCTGTTTATTCTTGTGGATGAGATGTAATGTCGATTCTTTACAATCTTTTGTATTAGCATTCGTTTGTTACTTTGTGAGATCTTTTCTTTGGCATTATTTAATACAAGCTTGGACCACTCCTTGGGAGTTGATCATATCATTTAGTCCAGTTTTGAACTCTTGTAAAGGAATCAGGTTACCTAACTTTTGTGATAATTCGTTTAACTTTTATCAGTCGATTCATTTCTTTGAGCTCCTTGGATTTAGTTGATTGAAATTCAATCTCTTTGTAGAATATACGTTGAGGCGAATTCGTTGGTTTTCTCGAGTCTTCAAAGTTTTGTTGAGACCCTTCAATTTGGCTATTCAAATGTTTTTTTTCCTGTGATGTTACTGCACAACAATGAGAATACTTTTCTTGATCCTCACTAGTATTGCTTGAAGCTTAGTAAGGGTTCTTAGAACCAGACTCAATGTTCTATTGGAAATTGTCTTGTTCAGTCTTTGGACTTATTGACCTTGGGTTCTTTCCATTTTGGATAACAACTTTTGGTGAGATGATGCCTTGTACCCTTATGACGCTTGGCAATTCTGTGCATTTGGTACATTCAATTTAGTTCCTAACATTTTGTGATTTATTCCTTACTCTCGCTAGTAAGTATTGGAAGGACATAGGAACGCCTTGTGAAAATTGCACACTCGGTGCTATAACGTTGATTCTTCGGATCTTGAAATTGTTTCTTGCAGTGATGAAATTTTGTTCCATGTCTTTGGTTATCCTTCTTTCTTAGGTTGGATTTTCAGTTGAGTTTTGGATTCTATCAATTCATTGTCGCTTATGTTGTGTGTTACATACTAGTCAGTTGTTTGACACCTTGGGGTGAGTTAAAACTGCATGTTGTATTCTTTTGATTATGTGGTTCTTTCATGAGAATCATTTCGGTATTTGACCAATAGTGGTATGAAATTCATTTGTATTCCTGACTTAGTTCGTTCGACGACTAAGAAGATTAAGTTGTCACTGATGCTTAATATTTGGTCATGTCAGTTGATGTTGAAACCGTGTATGTTCCTTGAGATTATTCCTTGTGAGCCTTGGTGACTCTTGGTGTCTATGTATTGGTATGGGTTGTTACCTCTCCAGTTGTTTCCCTTTGAGGTACATTCGAATTCTGGGACGGAATTCTTTTAAGGGGGATAGATTGTCATGTTTCAGAATTTTATTAAAGGGCAATTGGGTAATTTTACCTTTTATGTTGTGGGCTCTAAATTTATTTGACTGTATTTAATTTTAGGGAGCATGATTACATTATTTATTTTCCCTTTCAGGTGCTTTAAAATTTATTTCTGTTCGCGTGGGTGTGTTTATTTAATTTTGGGTTCACACCGTTGGGTCAGACTGTCCATTGGAGCACCAAACATGTAAATTTTTTTAAAGCATACAAGAGAGTGGGTCCCACCCCACTCCCTTATAGCCGGCCACACTACCCACCCCCTCTCATTTCACGTTTCTTTCTTCTCCTTCCTTTTCTTGTTTTCTTCTTCTTCTCCTCCTAAGGATACAAACTCCATAGTTTTTCTTCTCCTTCAAACTTCATTCTTCAAGCTTCAAGAGATCATTGGAGAAGATCATTATCAAGCTTCCATCTACCCCCTAGAGCTTGCTTTTAAGGGTAAGAACAATCTCTTCATCTCTTTAATAATCTAGGGTTTACTAATTTCCCTTCTAATCTTGGGTTTCTCTTACTTAGTGTGACTTCCATGAAGCCTTTTTGTTGTCTCTAACATTGATAGGGCTTGAGGTTCTTGTTTGGTAAGCATTCTAGAAAACCCCCAAATCCTAGGGTTTCCTCTAATTTCGAAAATTTGAATTTCTTACCACCATGTCTCTTTTTGTGAAGCATTGTTGGAGCATTCTTGATGTTCCCTACAAATCCTTGCAACTCCATTGAAGCTTTTGGGATTTACTTAACTCTCTTGAATTTTCTTCCATTGTTGGAACTTAAAGCTTTGTGAGGTAGATTCTTTGTTGTACCATTTTTTTTATATGTTGTTTGTGGTTAAAAAGTAATGAGAAACCTTTATGTGAGAATTTAGACACATGTTTAGGATTTTCCCCAAATGTGAAAAATTAGGGCTTTAAGCCTAAATGTGATTTTTATGTGCTAAGTGCTCTATGTGTTGATTATGTGATGCTAGTGGTGCTTAGGATGCTCCCTTTATGTGTAAAAGCATGTTAGGACGTTAGTTTAGAAATCCTTATTAGGAGTGCTATATTATGAATTTTTAATCTAACTCTTGATGTCTTTAATACATGTTCAACATGCAAGAATTATTGTGTTCATTATTTTGTTGGAGCATCTATGTTGTCATTTTAAACATTTCATGCATTGAGGCCAAATCGGCAAACATTCAAATATCACGACATAAAGATTTTATTTGAAAAAGAGAGAAAAACCCCATGTGTGGGAATTTTGGTTTAAGAAATCCGGACGTGGGTTGTGATGTGAGACAGGGAGAATGACCCTTAGAAACATTTAAACTCCAAACTATATTCGGGTAGCTCCCGGAAGTTGGTATGCTACACTCCATGCGTGGGTGGCTCATGGTCCGGTAATGAGAGAGATGTGCATTTGTCACGCATAGCCTTGCGGCTTTAAACATTTCATTGTAGCCGTGGTGGCGATTCATTGCACCTCATTTCATTTTAATCATGGATAGCATATAGACTTGTTACAACACTGTCTACTTGGCCGTCGTGCTAAGGTACTACGCTACCAACCATTTTGCAGGTGATGTCGATAAGGGCACGAGTGACCCGGTGTTGTTGCTTTGAAATCCTTTGGTTCTACTTTGAGGACTTATGATTGTTTGAGAAATTGTACAACTCTCTACGTTCATTTTGACATCATAAAGTTTGTAAAAATCTTATACTTTGAAATTTGTTGTTTTTAAGTTTTTATTAAAACTTCTTGAGTTTAAGTGCTTACTTTGTTAAGCTTCAATGAGTTAGCTTCTTTGAGAATCGTTCGTCACGTGTTAGTCGTTGTTTTACTATCATTATTGTTAAACTTGTTGAAGGATTTTTGAATCGTTTAAATAAGTCTCAAGGTCGTCAGATCTCTTTTGTTTGAACCCTTGCCGGGTTCACTTTAGCTAAATATGTGGTATGTTTGAGGATGTTGTGAAACTTTGTTGGATTTGTTTTAGCTTAACTCATTATGTGTTTCAATCCTTATCGGAGGAAGCTTCAATTGTTTTAAAGAGTTAACGTCTTCAAATATCCCAAATGTTTTCAAATTTCTCTTCCTCTTTTTTTTGTGAAATCTCTTTCGTTGCCTCGTGTTTGTATGTTGTAACCGTTGCATGTTCCGGATAGTTTGTACACGTGTATTATACTATTTTAGACTTGCCTATATCAATTTGGAAGGTTTAAAAGCTTTTAGAACACTTTCTCCCTATCTCTCCCTATATCTCTCTCCCATTCTCTTTCTCTTTCTCCCTCTCTTTGATCTCTTTCCATTTCTCAAACTTTCTTTTGTTTTGCTTATGTTGGAATTATATTTTTTCTTAGAATGTTTCCGAATGTGAAAATACACATGTGTGTGTGTTTAGAATACATCCCTTATATCTCTCTCTCTATCTCTCCCTATATCTCTTTCCCAATCTCTCCCTCTCTCCTTTTTCCTCTCTTTATCTCTTTCACTTCTCGTTTTTAATAAATTTTGAGTGTATGAAGTTCTGTTTGGTCTAGACATGTGTTATATGTCATTTAGGACTTGTTTAGTCATATATTGAGGTTTAAATTTGAGGATTTAGCATAATTGGGAACATTTCTACAAGTTGTAAAAATGCTGTCAAAAGTTTCTGTCATAGAAAAACTGGTACTGTTTTCTTTATTTTCTGCCCAAATGGTGCAGAATTGGAAAAAATGTTACTAGACGAAAGTTGTGCAGAATCAAATTTTACATGGACCAACGCGGACAGAATGTAAATATTTCAAAGATATAATGACTTACGGGAGTTTTAAAATTTAGCAGCTGTAAAAAATGACCTTCCTCAAGTTCATTGTAATTTTTCTTTCTCTCCTTTATCTAGTGTTTGTCCGGATAGTCTCTTAATTAAATTTTCAAGTGTTTCCACCCTTGTTGGACTCGTTAACATGTAAGTCCAATTTGGATTTACGTATTAGTGAGTCATCCTTATAGGAAACCCCGTGGGTTTCCAAAGTCGCTTCCGCATTTGAGATTGAGTTTTACTTCTTTTCTCTCTATCTTTCCTCTTTCCTCGCGCTTCGGTTTCCGGGGCGTGACAGTGACGTGGTGGTTGAGGTGTTGGGATTGTAGATGGAGGTGATGGTGGTGGTGGTGGTGGTGGTGCGACGGTAGGGGTGGTGCTGCGATGGTGGTGGTGGTGATGACGGTGGTAATGGAGGTGGCGACAACCTCTATTATCTGTTGAGCATGACAGATAATATTATATAGCTGTGAAATTATCAATTTTGATAATATTATCTGTTGAGCATGATAGATAATAATTACACAATGGTGTTGTTATGGGGGTGGTGATAATGGTGGTGGTACTGGTGCTACGGTGGTGGTCGTAGTAGTGTTGCAAAATTATTTATTTTCAAAAATATATAATATTGTCAAAAGAGATAATATTATCTATTTTCAAAACAGATAATATTGTGGTGGTTATGGTGGTGCTGTGATGAAGCAGCCAATAAGGAAGATAGTGAAGAAGAAGAAGAAGAAGAAGAAGAAGACCGAAGAAGAAAACTGATTAGAATAAAGAACCAAAAATGAAGGGAATTATGAATAGGAAGAAGAATATGAACAAGAAGAAGAAGAAAACGATGAAGAAAAAAAGGAAGAGAGTGAAGAAGCAGAAGAAGACCGAAGAAGAAAAATAATTAGAATAAAAAATGAAGAGAGTTACGAACAAGAAGAAGAAGATAATGATGAAGGAAGAGAGTGAAGAAGAAGAAAAAGAAGTTTATAACATATAATACTACCTGTTTTTGCCACTTTATAACAGATAAAATTACATGTTTTGTTACTTTATAACAGATAATTTACTCTCTTTTGTCACTTTATAACAAATAAAAATTTTAAAAAAAAAACAGACAATATTATTTGTCTCGGACAGATAAAATTAAAGAGGTAATATTATTTGTCTAGATCATAATATTTGTTTCTCTATATGTGGCTTAAAATTATTAGTTTTTTTTTCAAAATTTAGCAACTTTAACACATCGATCTTGACAAAATGCATGAAAAAAAAAATAGAAATATCTCCAAAAATCCCTATTTACCCAAGTTTTTATGATATGACCCACTCAACATTTAATTATATTGCGAGGTGCACATTATCAGGGAGTATTTATGATTGATCCCCCCCCCCCCCCATTTAGTGTAAATAATGTTACAATTTTATCCCTTAATATACATACACATATACATGGACTAATATACATACACATATGATTATATTATTTATATAACATTCCCTCATATGGTGTGCATGTGTGGACATTTGTATTCCCATATATTCAGCACATATTAAAGTTGATATTTAAATTCCTAAATTGTAGGAGATTATGAGTCAACATCCAAGCCATATACTTATATATACACGGATGTATTGAATGTTATTTGAATCAGTCAACCTAAAATCATGTGGCTGTTAGGATAGATGTTTCTTGATATTAAATCCTTACTTATGGCATTAATATACCAACCTGTAACATATATTCATGTTCAACTCGATTATATTACCCAGTTTTTTCATGATTTTTTGTAGTGTGGTCATATACTACACAGTTTTCTTAATTTTTTTGGTGTTTTGTAGAAGTTAACGTGAAATCCCTTAGTTGTGTATTCTCATATTATACCAAGTGATTGCAGTGTAAAATTTAATGCTATTGCAGTGTAAAATTCAATACAAACATGACCTACTTTCCATTTTCAAAATGAGTGTGAAACAAAGTTCAAATCATCTTAATCATAAATGAGTGTGAAATTTTTCTTAACATTTTCATTAACATGGTTGCTAAAATTTTTCTATGCAACTCAAACAAGTACACTGTAAACAAGTGAGCGTTAAATTTCTCACAGTATCCATTTGTAATATTGTGTGTGTTTAATTTCTCACCGTGTAATATTTTGCAAGAAATTATTCAAAATTTGACCAAACAAAAAATTAACACCCATATGAATTTGCTATGCCACACTGAAAGATTGAATCTTTTTTAGTGTAAAATTTGCCAATTATGTGTAAAATTTGCTAATTATGTGTAAAATTTGAGTGTAGAATTTACAACTCATGTTTAAATTTGAACACCCATATGAAGTTGTTATACCAGTCATGTGAGTGTTGCTATGGTAGGTATGCTAACAAATTTGAGTGTAAAATTTGAGTGCACAATGTGAGTGTAAAATTTTGCAATAGCCCAATTTTTCAGAATTTGATCAAACCAAAAATCCAAACTAAGGACGCCAACCGTCACATGAACATTCAACAATAAGAATGACCAAATTACAGGGCTAAACTAAATAATAATAATAATAAAAAAAAATAAGAGACATGAGTGATCAAAAAGAAAAAAACTAGAAAAAAGAATTCCACTACTCCTCCAAACCAAAAACCCTTTATCACTACATGTCGTGTAGAATTTATCACTATAGAAAACTACGACCTCGTAGATCCGCTTACTCTTCTGGATCTCCATTCACCTCTCAACCTGTTTCGTGTACCCGAACCGCCTCCACTTGACCAGATCCATCACCATCACGCCCGTGTTGTAGTAACAAGGTCGCCGGTCAGCTAAGCGACACACCAAAAATGGCCATCCGTGTCGATTCTTGAGTCGGCGCTTGGCTTCCACTTCCGTCACTAAGCGCGTCCCGATAATGATTGTGGTGGTCATTGGCGGCGTTGGAGGGAGGGTGGTAGTACAACCGAGCAGTGTGAGGGTAGTATAAATGAAACCTCGCTGCCAATCTGTTTGCTTTAATTTGTGCGGGCGTGCCAGAGCCTAACGGGCTCGGTGTGTGCAAACTAATTTCCTATATTGCTTGAGTGAGTGATACTCAAGGCTTGGTGAATCTAACTTCTAAACAGGGTGATTGTGTATAGTGAGTAGGAAAGTACCCTCACTGAAAGTCCTTCAGCACTACTGAAGCGCACAAGCTAAAAATATCAAGTTTAACAGGTAAACAAAATCACAAACGGTTTAATAAAAACAGATTTTATTAAATGTTTGGAAAGACTAAACAAATCTTAAGAACACCAGAAAAGCTGAATATCCAAAAGAACAAAAAGAGAAATAACAAAAGGACAGACCTAATTGCTATTAAAGGTTGAAAAACAGACTATGAACACTTTGAATGCTTCGAATATGCTGAATACTCTGAATGCTGTGTATGCTGTTTCGAGAGAGACGCGGAGTCCTTTGCTAGGATGGCCTGCCTTATATTTATAGCGGCCTTATTCTATTTCTACATGGACAATAATTCCCTAACTTGCGCCCCAAACTACTTAATTGATTGGCTGATTGAAGAAATCCTTCCTTATCCAGAACTTAATTGAATCAATCCCTTTAATTTAGGGATCAGACGCATCAATCCAGCTGGCAACGAATAGATCCTTTCCTAAACGGACTCTTGTTTCTAAAACTTCTCAGAGCTGACGCCATCCTGCCAGCTATGGATTAGCACCGCCTCTCCTTCAGTCCATCGGCCTTGTCACTGCTTCTCCTGGATGAATCGGGCTCTATTGGTTTCCATGCCCGATTATCTTTCTTTAACCGCCCATAGCCAATCGGACTATTACTCTTCTCTATCATTGCGTGGTGTCCGATTGGGCTTCCTGTTGCTCTACTCCACCATTGGGCTTACCTCTTGATTGTTATGTTTTCCCAGAGCCCGATGATCCTTACCTCTAACCAATGTTCCATCGGGCTCTCCTTGTCATACCCACTGGCCTTAATCCTATTATTGGTCTTACATCTGTACTTGAATTCGATGAGTCATTCACTCCTTAGCCCGGCCTCTCCTCTAACGCGAATCGGACTCAAAACCCATTGACGGTTTTTGGGTGCAAACAATTGTCCCCCAAAAGGTCATATCAAACATCCCGCCTTGATTGATGTGACATTTTGAATTTTAAACTGGCCACGCGTCAAGCATGCAGCAACTGTCAGATTATGGAGAATCCTACCAGTCACTCACCATTTAATGCGTCATGATTACAGCCTGGTGGTTTTTAAATAGCCCTTCTCTCAAGACCCTTCACGCATTTGCATTCTCACGCTCTCTCTACCGTTCCAACAAAACAGTACTTCTCTCTAGACCTCCATTTTTTTCGGCGACTCTTCTGTGCAGACATGGCTCCTAAAACTGCTCCGACCACCACCAAAGGCAAGAAAACCTTCATTGATGCTCCTCCACCACAAAACCGACGCAGGGATGTTAGGGCTTTGGCCAAAGCTCACGCCGCTGACATCTCCACAGAGTACCTTACCCCCTACAGCTCTTCCAATGGCTCTCCCGTCGCACCAGGCTTGGGAGCGGCGTTTCTTGGCCACCCTCCGGCGGCTTTTCTTCCATTTTCCCCCCGGTTGAGAATGAAGCATTCCTTCAAGTCCCTGCACACTGGGGCAAAGTCCAAAGTGCTAACCAGCCAATTCGGGGATGGCCGACCCCTGCCACAGACTGGGACAAATGGGTTACCAAGGTTTTGGCCTCTAAGGCCAGTGTCTGGAAGCAAACGAGCATTCATGATGCCATAATGCTCAGTCGGTCTCGAATAGAGATAGACGGACCTCTTCTTCTGTCCGCTTTACTATTCTGGTCTTCTTCTTGCAACGGCTTCCTTTTCCGTTGCGGACCAATGGCCCCCACCATCAAAGATATCAGCTACCTGCTCGGCCTTCGCCCCCATGGACAAGAAATCATCCCCGGGCTTGACATTGGGATGGCCAGCTTTGCCTACCCCCAACAAGAAATTATCAGGGATGGGGCCATTTCACATAGGCCGATTACAGCCTTTGGAGGCTTTCTGACTGCCTGCATCGGGGCAGACGATACTGAGGTGTCCGATGCAGAACACACCGCCTTCCTCATCTATTGGCTCAACAAATATCTCTTATGCTCGGCCAGCCAAGCCATTACTAAAGAGTATACAACCTTGGTCTTGGCTCTTGCATCGGGACAGCCCTTGGCCATGGCTATACTGGTGTGGGCGCACCTTATCCGAGGCATCACAGATTTTGTCCACTCGGGCTTTGGAGCTGGTGGGAGCCCGATGTGGGTGCTTAAGTTGTGGCTGCATTCTTATTTTCCCGAGTTCCAACCCCCTATCAGCCAAGTGGCCAATGTTCCCATCTCTGCTGTCCAGTTTATGGATGTAACTCCTTCTTCCCACTCCTTCGAGGAGTGTTTCACTTTCTTTTATCAAGGCTGCACCCCTCGGGATGTGAACCTCTTCACCCCTTTCTTTTCTCTTCAATTTTCTTCTTTTCTTCAACTTTCCAATAATCCTTCCAATTGGGGTTCGGGCACCCAATCCACCTATAATGAAATCTTCTCTAGCTACTTAGTAGCTAGAGACATTATCTTTAGCCCAAGCATTCCGTCGGCTAATAATAAGTGCGGGGCCGAATATTACTTCGCTCCTTTATACGCTCGCCAATTCGGGCTTACACAACTCGTGCCCGTTCCCCCTGACATTACTATCAACGTTGACTGGGTGGAACGCGGCCTTATTGTTAACGACGGGCAAGTGAAGAAAATAAAAGAAAGATCAAACCGGCTCAAAGCGGCGTTCAACTTCACACCCTTTTCCGCCCGGCCCATAGTGTCAGAGGAATTCACCCAGTGGTGGGGTGAACGGGCACGCAACATTTTCCCAGGCACTGCTGCCGAGGCACTTGTGCCTTTTACTGCGACATCGGCCACTGGGGCCGATACGCCTGTCCCGACGGTGGCTCCAGCCAGACGCAAGCAAGAAGCCAAGAGACCGGCCAGAAAGCCAGCTCCGGGCAAAGGTCCTTCTCAGAAAAAACAAAAAACAACACCGGCCTCTGCGCAGGTTAGACTTTAACATCTTCTAACAGCTACGCCCGATTCTGCCTGTTTGGTTCTAATCCTCTGTTTTTCTTTCTTTTTAGATCGTTGATGAAGACTCAGGAGAGGATCAAGTCCCTGCTCCAACTCAGACTCTACCCCCAACTCTTCCTGCATCATCGACGTCTGCAGCGGCCTATCTGGAACGGGTAGCCGTGCGTGTGATGCCTCTCCACATCGTGACTCCTCTAATGCCCTCTAGTAGAGATGAAGACCTTGCACACCTCGGTCAAGCTCCTGAGCAGGTTGTCCTCTCTTCCAGCACTGAAGGCGCGGCCGATGCTGGAACTACCACGGAGGCCGCTGGAGATGAGGTAGATCAGGCTATTTCCCCTGAGGTTGGCTCTCTCTCCGAGCAAGGGGAACCTCCTGTAGCCACCGGATCTCCTGCTCGTACAACAGCGGAACCGGTAGTGGCCGAGGTCAACATTCCTGAAGAGTCTGCCATTCCAGCTGGTGTTGATAATCCGGGCACAGTCCTAGAGGCCGAAGTTTTGCAAGCGACGGCGGCCTCAATAATTGCATGGGAAGAGACCGGCCACGTTTCTGCCTCTCTGGTGGCTCAATCTTCTTCTCAACCAACTTCTTCGCAACCCAGTGAGGCCGATGTTCACGAAGCGATTTCGGCCTCGCTTGGTCCTCACACCCAGGTATTGCAGTGTTACTTATACTCTGATTAGTACAATTTTAAAGATTTATTCTAACTACATTCTCTTGAACAGGCCTATCCCCTAGGTCCAGAGCCACACATTCCCTTCAATGACTTCTTCACCGCCCTGGATCTAGCCGCTTTTGACCTTGGCCCTCTTGAGCCCGAAGCTGTCTCACCTTCACGCCTCCAACAGGCTAAGGACCTCCTCTTCGGCCTTGCTGACCAGGAGCTTTCTACCCTTCCTGCTGCTGCTGATGTTGATGCGACCTTGAACACCCTGATGGCCGATTCCTCACTTTCAGACGGGCAGCGGTCCTTACTCCATGAGATACAAGAAAGACTCCCCAGTGCCAGTCTTGTGGATCGATCAACCTTGAAGATTCAGGCTGATGCAGAGCTTCACTTAGGCTCGCGGCAGAAGGCCTTGAAGTTTCTGGAGGGGGCCAAGGTTAAGTTTGAGGCGGGGAAGGCTTCTCGGGCTCAAATGCTTGCAAGGGACTCTTAGCTGCAGACCCGTATCGCTGCACTAAAATCTCAGCTCGTCCAATGTGAAGCCGAGGTTGTTACCAACAACGCCTCCATTGGGAAAATTGATGAGGCACTATCTTTACTCGATGGCGACGCCAAAAAGTGCAGTGATCAACTGCAAGCCAGTGTTCCGTTATCCCGGGCATGGGCCCAGAAGTTGGAGAAAGCAAAGCGAGATCGGACTGGAGCCATCAAGACCTGGGAGGATCTGAAGGCTAGGCTTAGGAATTTTGGGTCGGCCTAGAGGCCGACTCTTTTTTTGTACTTTGTAAAGAATCTCTTTTTTTTTCACATCATTTTTGTAAGTAAGTTGTGCTCAGCCTATCAATACAAAAACAATTTTTTTTTTTATCTAAATCATTCGGGCTCAGGCTCATAATTTATCAACTGATCATATTCTAACCCAGGGTTAGGTTTATAATCCAGATCAATGGTTTCCCATAACGTAGGGTAATAAGACTTTAAATACTGACCATTGATTAATCGGTAGGCCCAAACTAATAAAACAAAATTTCCTAAGTTACTTGTGTGAGTGATACATAAGGTTTGGAAATCTGACTTCTATCAAACGATTGTGATGGCCAAGTAGGAAAGTACCCTTGGCCTAAGGTCCCTAGACAGTACTGAAGCGCACAAGTCTAGCAAGTGACGAACACAAGCAAGAGAAATTAAATAAAAAGAGCATTTTTATTTAATTGATATAAGGAAGAGAAAATTACAAAGATGTAATTTAAATGCTAAGAAAGCCTAGGAAAATAAAAAGAATGCTAGGAGCGCTATTTAGAATGCATTGGGATGCTTTTGTCGAAGTGACGCGGAGTCCCCTTCAATGTTGGCCAGCCTGCTGATTTATAGCGGCCATGGAGATCTCCTAGATAAGGTAGTAAATCTGATGAGAATAATTATCTGGTAAAAAATACCAGTTTATTTCCATAAACTGCTAAAATCTACCATATCTTGAAACCTTCCATATCTTGAAATATATATACAGGTGTATATATCTTGAACCTAGTCCATTATCGGTCTTGATACAGCTGACTTCCCCCTCAAGTAAAATACATCCCATAAAATCTTCATAATATCCTTCCATAAGTAATATAATATTGCCAACAATAGTCTCCCAAAATAAGATAATTTCTTCCCTAATCAGATAATATGGAAATATTATCACTTTGGTTATAGAAGTTTATAGGGGTAACAACTTCCCGCCGTATATATATATATATATATATGTATATATTTCTTAAAGTAGTCAAATGAACTAAATGGCCAACCAAAGTGGTGGCCGGCCACGCTGAAATTGTAAAACGCCTAATTGACTTACTGTCCGATTCAAATGTGCACAGCCAATAAGATGGTATATTGGTACATAAAATCCAAATTAGGTGAGAAGATTAAATGGGACCCACCTATCCCAAGTGACAGAATTACATATCCGGCTAACCAAAGTGGCATCGGGCTAACCAAAGTGACAGAATTATCAAATGACCACATGATTTAATCACCATAGTAGTGGCCCACCAATCAAATATCAAGCACTTTGGCAATATAAAACACCAAACCCACAATAGTCCGACGTGATGAGGTGAGTTCGGGCAGCATGAATGTTGGTCAGCCCGATCATATGTGAACAGTTCGATTTAAAATGAATCCAGTCCGAGCAAAACTCATTCGGCCATACCATCTTTGACCCAGTCACTTATTTCATAATTTTCAAAATCGGTCTCTAAGTCCGATTAAAAATTACAATCGGCCTTGAGCAAATTTTGACTAAAAAATGTATTTTTTGGGTGCAAACAATGCCCCCCTGGTTCTTTAAAAATGGAAACAATGTAATTTTTGGAGAGCCAAAATTTACCTGACCGATTACGTTTAGACTGATATCGGTCTCATCATTTAGACCGATGATACACCATAGTGTTGTGCAAACTTTTAATAATTTGATCAGTATTGGACCAATACCTTCACTGCACATTTAAAAGCCTTTGTAAATGGCCAATGATGATGTCATTGACGGCCATAATTGGAAAGCAAGCTTGCACCTACTGACTGCCACCACTAAAGGTAATTTACCATAATATCATTCTGCACAACTCCCACGTGGTCTAGTAAAAGAACTTTTGGGCCCAATTATGTCTAATCTCACAATGATGGTGATGCACACAATCGGGCAAGACTGCTTGGACCGAATTGAACATGACTGATGATCACCATCTTTAGCAAGCCCGACCAAAAAACTTGTTTCCCACATTATTGACTTTTATGAATTAACCAAACAGCACCCAAAATATCACACTGAGTTGTTGTTTTTTTTTTTTTTCTTCTTCCGGCCTGATTTCTCAGTCCGACTTTTATTTTGTACGGTCTCGGCCTTTAGTACTTCTCAGTCTTCCTCGATAGTACCACTGTTGTAGAAATAACCACCACATAATATTCAATTTTTGATGACATCCACAAAGCCATCGTGGATGTAAATCAACACAAGCCAAATAATTAATTGGCCTAAAATATAAAAAATAATCGGTCACTACAAGGAGACCGAAAAAATTGAACAATTCCTTGAGGCTGAGTTTCCTCAAAGGAATATATTCAAAAGCTTCATGGACCGATTTAAAATCAATCGGTCTCGGCGAAGCTTGCCCCCCGAGCCCTTCATCGCCGATTTCTTCATCACCAAGGGAGTCTTTATCATCGTCCTCCTCGTCACAAGGAGGCTCTATGGCCGATACAGGGTCACTCGGCCTTAAAAATTTTATCCCTTTGGACTTCAATTGTTCACAAACGGCCTTTGGAAAATCCTCCCATGCATGTTTGATTCGGTGAGCTACCTCGATTATAGCCTCAAAAGGGTCTTCAGCTGAAATATGATCACTCGGCCTTTCAAACTTTTCCTTTTTCGCCTCAACAGAGTTGTGAGGCTCGTTTAAAGCTTGCCCCCCAAGCGCCAAATCTGATTCATCATTGCTAGTGAGAGGCTCTTTAGCCGAAATAAAATTTTTCGGCCTGTCACTAGCAATTATTTTTTTGTCTTCTTGCCCCCCGAGCGGTAAATCTGAAAAACTGCTTGGTTTTTTCCTCCAACCACCTTCTAAAAATTCCTTCATTGACCTGAATATATTTCCATTGGGTGGTGGCTCTTCCGCTTCACTCACGGCAAGAAGGAGACCGATTTCTTTGTTGAAGAACTGTATATCGGTCTTAAAACGGTCAATATCTTTGTAAAGATGATCAATCTCATCATCATATCGGTCCTTAAACCGATAAATTAAACCATGAAAATGGCTTATTTTTTCGTTCCGCCAGCGAATCTGATCGTGGTAGAACTGCAGCCATGCTTCGCGGTGTGCATAGCTCATCACCTGGCGGTCCCACCGGGCGTGCCAAATTGTTTGCTGTAATATTTATTCGGGCGTGCCAGAGCCTTGTTAGGTAGGCCCAAACTAATAAAACAAAATTTCCTAAGTCACTTGTGTGAGTGATACACAAGGTTTGGAAATCTGACTTCTATCAAATGATTGTGATGGCCAAGTAGGAAAGTACCCTTGGCCTAAGGTCCCTAGACAGTACTGAAGCGCACAAGTCTAGCAAGTGACGAACACAAGCAAGAGAAATTAAATAAAAAGAGCATTTTTATTTAATTGATATAAGGAAGAGAAAATTACAAAGATGTAATTTAAATGCTAAGAAAGCCTAGGAAAATAAAAAGAATGCTAGGAGCGCTATTTAGAATGCATTGGGATGCTTTTGTCGAAGTGACGCGGAGTCCCCTTCAATGTTGGCCAGCCTGCTGATTTATAGCGGCCATGGAGGTCTCCTAGATAAGGTAGTAAATCTGATGAGAATAATTATCTGGTAAAAAATACCAGTTTATTTCCATAAACTGCTAAAATCTACCATATCTTGAAACCTTCCATATCTTGAAATATATATACAGGTGTATATATCTTGAACCTGGTCCATTATCGGTCTTGATACAGCTGACTTCCCCCTCAAGTAAAATATATCCCATAATATCTTCATAATATCCTTCCATAAGTAATATAATATTGCCAACAATAGTCTCCCAAAATAAGATAATTTCTTCTCTAATCAGATAATATGGAAATATTATCACTTTGGTTATAGAAGTTTATAGGGGTAGCAACTTCCCGCCGTATATATATATATATATATATATGTATATATTTCTTAAAGTAGTCAAATGAACTAAATGGCCAACCAAAGTGGTGGCCGGCCACGCTGAAATTGTAAAACGCCTAATTGACTTACTGTCCGATTCAAATGTGCACAGCCAATAAGATGGTATATTGGTACATAAAATCCAAATTAGGTGAGAAGATTAAATGGGACCCACCTATCCCAAGTGACAGAATTACATATCCGGCTAACCAAAGTGGCATCGGGCTAACCAAAGTGACAGAATTATCAAATGACCACATGATTTAATCACCATAGTAGTGGCCCACCAATCAAATATCAAGCACTTTGGCAATATAAAACACCAAACCCACAATAGTCCGACGTGATGAGGTGAGTTCGGGCAGCATGAATGTTGGTCAGCCCGATCATATGTGAACAGTTCGATTTAAAATGAATTCAGTCCGAGCAAAACTCATTCGGCCATACCAACTTTGACCCAGTCACTTATTTCATAATTTTCACAATCGGTCTCTAAGTCCGATTAAAAATTACAATCGGCCTTGAGCAAATTTTGACTAAAAAATGTATTTTTTGGGTGCAAACAATGCCCCCCTGGCTCTTTAAAAATGGAAACAATGTAATTTTTGGAGAGCCAAAATTTACCTGACCGATTACCTTTAAACTGATATCGGTCTCATCATTTAGACCGATGATACACCATAGTGTTGTTGTGAAAACTTTTAACAATTTGATCAGTATTGGACCAATACCTTCACTGCACATTTAAAAGCCTTTATAAATGGCCAATGATGATGTCATTGACGGGCCATAATTGGAAAGCAAGCTTGCACCTGCTGACTGCCACCACTAAAGGTAATTGACCATAATATCATTCTGCACAACTCCCACGTGGTCTAGTAAAAGAACTTTTGGGCCCAATTATGTCTAATCTCACAATGATGGTGATGCACACAATCGGGCAAGACTGCTTGGACCGATTTGAACATGACTGATCATCACCATCTTTAGCAAGCCCGACCAAAAAACTTGTTTCCCACATTATTGACTTTTATGAATTAACCAAACAGCACCCAAAATATCACACTGAGTTGTTTTTTTTTTTTTTTTTTTATCTAAATCATTCGGGCTCAGGCTCATAATTTATTAACTGATCATATTCCAACCCAGGGTTATGTTTATAATCCAGATCAATGGTTTCCCATAACGTAGGGTAATAAGACTTTAAATACTGACCATTGATTAATCGGACATGAACAGTTCCATCTAAATCACGAAGCCTGTAAGCACCTCCTCTTTTGACTTGGTGGACGATGAACGGGCCTTCCCAATTGACCGACCATTTACCATAACGATTATCCTTGTCCCCAATTGGTAACACGGCCTTCCATACCAAATCATCAGTGCAAAAAGACTTCTCCTTCACCCTCTTGTTATAAGCTCGGGCTGCCCGTTGCTTCTGCACTTTTAATGAATCCAAAGCCGATAACCTCATTTCATCTAGTCCTTCCAATTCAGCTATCATAGCCTCGGTGTACTCAGCGGCTCTAGCTGATTCTGTAAAGCTCTTCTGGCCAATCGGACCGTCACCTCCATAGGTAACATCGCATCGTGCCCGTAAGTCACTTTTTGATGTCCGATAGGCCCATAGTGCTTCGGACAAGAGCTTGTCCCATTCTCTAGGATTCTCAACAATCATTTTTTCAATGATCCCCTTGAGGATCTTATTAGTGGACTCGGCCTGACCATTAGTCTGAGTATAATAGGGCGTAGAATTGAGAATTTTGATCCCCCTACTTTCTGCAAAGGCCGATGTTTCCGTCCCAGTAAACACAGATCCTTGGTCGGCCGTGATCGTTTCCGGAAGGCCGAACCTATGGATAATGTGTTCCTCAATGAATTTGATGACGGTGGCTTGTGTCACCGTTCTACAAGGTATGGCCTCAGCCCACTTGGTAAAGTAGTCCGTAGCCACTATAATGAAACAATGCTGGCCCGATGATGGCGGTAGGACTTTTCCAATTAAATTCATCGCCCATCCTCTGAACGGCCATGGTTTGATTACGGGTTGCAACTCTTTGGCCGGCACATGCTGAATCGGACCATGCTTTTGGCAAGCTTGACACCCCTTTGCATAACTGATACAGTCTTTCAACATGCCGGGCCAGTAATAATTGTATCTTCTTAGCAACCATTTCATCTTGGTACCGGCCTGGTGTACCCTACAAATTCCTTCGTGTACCTCGGCCATAACCTGCATGGCCTGCTTTTTCCCCAGACACCTCAGGATCACGTCATCGCCGATCGGTTTCTTGAATAATTCCCCATCAAGTATCACGAATCGGACAGCAAACAATCTAACTTTTCGGTCTACCCTCACATTTGGGTGATTCAGGTACTCAATGATGGGGATTCTCCAATTGTCATCCTCCATCAAGACCGAATTGGTAGTAGTGTACCAACTTCTCTTTGCAACGGACGCTAATGATCGGATCTGAACAGTAATGAGTTGGTCTTCCAAACTCTTCGCGGATGATGAGGCTGATCCCGTTTTTGCCAATTTATCGGCCTCAGTATTTGTTGTTCTTGGGATATAGCTCACGCTAATGTCATCAAATGCCTCCATGAGTTGAGTAGCAACTGCATGGAACGGGCATAGCTCCCAACTCCTTATTTGAAACTCCCCGGCTATCTGTCCGATCACCAACCCCGAGTCTCCCTTTATGTGCACGGACGATGCCCCCATTTCAAGGAGTATCTCAAGTCCGATTATAAGTGCTTCGTACTCGGCCTGATTGTTAGTGCATTTGAAATTGAGCTGAAAAGACATTTTTGTCTTCTTGTACTTGGGTGATAAAATCACCACTCCTGCCCCAGCACCCTCTGCGTTTTTGGAACCGTCATAGATCAAAGTCCATGGGACTAAGAACGTGCTCAGCACTTTGGGTGTTGAAGGCAGTTCCCCCAAATCAGTAGGATCTGAGTGATCGGCCAAGAAATTGGCTATGGCCTGGCCCTTCACCGATTGCTGCGATCGGTATTGGATGACAAACTCCATTAAGGCCAAGGTCCATTTTCCAATTCAGCCTCGCATAATTGGTCTTGACAACATATATTTTATCACATCAGTTTGACATATTATGTAAGTTGAAACAGGAAGCATATATGTTCTTAACTTTTGTGAAGAAAAATACAATGTCAAGCATAACTTCTCAATCGGCGCATAGCGCTGCTCGATTGGGGTCAAGATTCTACTTAAATAATAAACGGCCTGCTCGTTGCCTTGCTCATTATCTTGAGCTAATATACTTCCTATAGAGCAATCAGAGGCCGATATATACAATTTTAGGTACCTACCCTTCTTGGGTAGCATTAATACTGGAGGAGTAGACAAATACTGTTTGATTCCTTCAAAGGCTTGTTGATGGCTGTCTTCCCATTTGAAGTCTTCGTCGGTCTTGATCTTCAACAATGGGGTCCATACTTGGGTCTTTCCTGCACAATTTGATATAAATCTTCTCAAGAAATTGATTTGTCCGAGCAATCTCTGAAGCTCTTTCTTATTAGTAGGTGGCTTTGCTGCCTGGATGGCCCGAGCCTTATTCTTATCAATCTCTATTCCCCTTTGATGTACTAAGTGTTGGGTTTGTGCTCTCAAACCATTACTTTATGTATGAGACATTGGCATTATAATATATGGATATCAGCTTTACATTTCATTGTGTATGTTTCTTTCATGAGATGATTGTTTTGTCCTTAAGTATCATAGTAAGCAATTCGTGTGTGTATGAGATACACACAAGTGAGATACGAATTACTATTCTTTGATACTTAGAATATGTCACAGTGGATGATGAGACTGGATACCTCATCAGGTCTACACTGTAGCATAATTAACTACCATTGGATGGAGTGATTAATCTCAATCACTAGAGTGTAGCTCTTAGTTGATATGCTAGTGCTTGTAGTGCATTGACGGACCTGAGCTTTCCTACTGACGCTTAAGGCTGTCAACAGTCAATAGGAACTCATAACTTGTATAAGGTACGTGTTCTCAATCTTGAGATGATTATGAACACAGACTATGGATATGGCTGCTTTGACTTACCAATCAGTGTGGTTTATAGAAGATCAACACCTGGGTATCTTGGGTATGTCATGTCCATAGGGTTGTGAACATATATTGTCAAGATAGAATCTACCCTCTGATACAGAGTAAGCATTCCCTTGAGAATGTCACCAAGTTGATTACTGAGTACTGCAGTCTTGTTGATAAGAGTTATCAACATGTTTGGTAATCATGAGTAGTGAATGGGACTCAAGGAATACAAGAAGTAATCATGATTCAGGTTGATAGTAACAGTTATCCGACTACCTGAATATGATTACGAATGCTGACGGTAGAGGGACATTAGTACACCATACAAGTCTAGTTATCGCTTCGGATATGTTCTTTTGCGTTGGAGTTCAGTTATCGTTTTATAGTGGAATAAACGTTAACTGACCAGTTAGTTAGTTTGCTGATCAAAGAGTTTGGTCATGGTAATTAACAAACTGGTCTGAGCCAACAATAAAGAGCCTAGGAGGTCCCACTCTTAGCTCCGCTAGGATGTTTGTAAAGACACTTGAGGAAACTGTTAAGACAGGTTCGATCGATCGAAACGAGTTCGATCGATTGAAGTCAGCAGGTTCGATCGATCGAGAATGGTTCGATCGATCGAAGGTTCGATCGATCGAACTCACTTCGATCGATCGAAGTCTAGGTCGGTTCTGGAAATCTATAAATAGGGCAGCTGCGTTCTGGAAGAAAGTGATCGTCGTTTTTATACGCAGAAGCTGCAGAAACTATCATAGTCTTCCCAAAACCTTCCTATCCTCTCTATTAGGGTTCCCACCAACCCTAGTCTTTCCGGCAGGCATCCGCAGGAGTCATAAGGGTGAAGATCATCTAGTGGAGGCTGCTGGAAGTTGAAGTTGAAGTTTCAGAATTGGGTTCAAGACACTAAGGTATAATTCTTGCACCCCCTTGTACGCATCTATGGAATTGATGAGTAGTAGATCCTGGAATGCCAAAAGTTTTATAACTTAACCTATTTCCGCTGCGCGTTTAAAACTCTAACTTTAAACCACTTTTCCTTCAATTGGTATCAAAAGCCACGCTCGTTTGGATCTATAAATGCGTTTTTGGAACCCTAGTTTTGATTTGCATGTTGATTTTAGAACTGTTTTCGAAACTGCATCGTCACAGATCTGTTTCTGCAGTGTTATCGCAGCAGAATACAAAACTGTGATTGCATAGGATGCAAGGTGGGTTCGATCGATCGAACTTGTTTCGATCGATCGAACATTCTGTTCTCAATCGATCGAACAGTCTTCGATCGATCGAACCTTCTGGTATTCGATCGATCGAACGAAGTTCGATCGATCGAGATAGATACTTTGTCAGGTTCTCTGTTTCACAGTTTTAAAGTGTTTTGAAATTAAAAACTTTAATTTTAAAATATTCTGTAAAATTTTCAAATCATTCTGTGAAACAGAATGTTCAAGCGATTGAACAGTGTTCAATCGATCGAAGGTTCGAGCGATCGAACGGTCTTCGATCGATCGAACTGTGACAGAGAAGTAAGATGCTGTTTTAAGTTCTAATTTAGTATGTAAAGTGTTTATATACTGTGTGAATCAATTAAGTGTTCCAATAGTTACATATATTTGTTATGTATGTGTGGATGTGTGTACGACTAACTCTTTTGCAGCAAAATTAGTCACTATCTCCCATGGCACCAAGTCGTTTAAATATTTATATTTAAATTGTTTGAGATTGGTGCATGTTGTAATTTATTAATGGTTTGGTTTTAAGGCGTATGTAAAGGGCGCTGCGGCTTCAATCCTACGAAAAGGAAAGTCGCACCGGTTTCCCTAGCCTTTTATTTCATTTTTGCTATTTCTTTTTTCTAGATAAATTGTAAGCTTCAAAAGAAGCATAAGTCCAATGTAATAGAATTAGAAATTCCATGAAGATGGAGCAAGGAGCCGTTGTCCATCAAGATGGAGCTGGAGGCGACCAAACCAAGAAGGTGTTCTATGGAAATAGAGCCATGGGAGATAGAGGCATTGTTTGAATGCCTATATTTCATTTTAGTTTTTTGTTTTATGTGCTTGTTTTGTGATTGGCGTATAATACATTGTTGCATGCACTTAAAACAAGTTTTCTAAAATAAAATTCAAAAACCGTTTTCAACACATTAGTAAACATTGGATGTTTATGGGTAGTGTGTGGAAACATTTTTCAAAAGCAAAATCCTTAATTTACTAAATCTAGTGGGAGAGGGTCTTATCAAATAACACCCACGATCTTCCATTAACGGTTCATTGTAAGATGAGTAGTGTATTCTGTGTCACCTCGCCAGGGGTGATCATTCCATACGGAGGGTACACTGCTCATTGGTTACTAGATGTGAACTTCCTATGGATAGGATCAATCAGACGTGTTAGAGGGTGACCACCACACGGAGGCGCTACTTGAGACGGTTGTGATTGGATCCTAGTTAATGGTACACACTAGCTAAGCTATGGATAAGGGATCCCACACGGGGCATTATTCAGAAACTTAGAGATCAAATAGGTTCGGGAGTCATGGCTATTTTGCAAGAGTTGCATAGCGGATAAGTCATGATAAATCGAAAGATCGAATATTGACCACCACACGGAGGCTTTATTCTTTCGTTTCGATATTCCGGCGACTTTGTTTTTAAATAAGAGTTTTAAGGATTCTTTTATTTCAAACTGTCAATTCTGATATCCATATTTATTTTGTTTGTTTGATTTTCAGTAATCATAATGTCTGGATCTGCATTTAGTCCACTTGCCACCATACTCACTCAAAACAAGTTAACTGGAAATAACTACACTGAATGGAAACGTAACCTTGACATCGTTTTAACTGCGGAGGATCACATATATGTCCTCACCACCCCAAGCCCTGAAGAACCCGCGGCAAATGCTTCGGCAGCTGCCAGACGCGAGTTCGACAAATGGAAGAAGTCGAATGGAATGGCCCGTTGTTACATTCTGGCCTCAATGGCTGGTGTGTTACAACACCAATTCCAATCGAACGATTCTGCCAGTGACATTATCACATCCCTGAAAAAGATGTTTGGGGAGCATGGCAGGCCTGCCAGACAGGTAGCCATGCAGAAGATAATGAGTGCAAAGATGTCGGAAGGTACTCCAGTCAAAGAACATGTTTTAAAAATGATTGGTTATTTAAACGAACTGGAGACCTTGGGAGCCAACATCGATGCACAGACCCAAGTTGATATGATCCTCAACTCGCTGTCGCCATCATTCGCTCAATTCAAACTTAACTATAATATGAATCAAATGGATTTTTCAATGAGCGAATTAATGAGTTCTTTACTGGCAGCAGAAGGGGTGATCAAACCTGGGGGCAGCGTTTTAAACGTTGAGAAAAGCGCTTCTTCTTCCCGATCTACACCGAAAGGTAAGAAAGAAAAGAAGAAGGCTGGCACTGGTGGTTCAAGTGTTGGACCGGTCCCTAAGATTGCAAAATCTAAGGGAAAAGGTAAGGGCAAAGGGAAGGTGGGTGGCCAAGGCAAAGGAAAGTGTTTCCAATGCGGTGAGAAGGGCCACTGGAAGAGGAACTGTCCAGAATTCTTAGCTACAAGAGTTCAAGGTATGATTGAATCACATGTGATTGAAGTAAGTTTTATTACGGATACTTCAAACACTTGGTGCATTGATTCTGGTGCAACTAACCATATCTGTAATTCATTGCAGGGGTTCAGATCAACCAGGAAATGCAGTGATGGGGAGATCGTACTTACTCTAGGTTCTAGCGCAACCGTATCTGCGGTTGCTATAGGAGTCGTAGTTTTAGAATTTTCAGACAATAAAGTTTTGATTTTATCAGATGTACTTTACGTCCCTTTAATGAGACGTAATTTAATTTCAGTTTCTAATTTAACGAATAATGGTTATTCCTTTCATTTTGGAACTGAAGTTGTCATTAAAAGAAGTAGTTCTTTTATATGTTCTGGTGTTAAATCAAATGGTTTGTATGTGATTACTCCCAATATTTCAAAAGATTCTTGTTTGGAACTTAATAACTCAGTGGTAACTTTACCATCTAAAAGAAAGGAACCTTCCACTAATCCAACAAGGCTTTGGCATATGAGGCTTGGCCATATCAATCTGAATAGGATTGGCAGACTAGTCAAAGAAGGGGTCTTAGGCGATTTGGTTCTCGAACCAATGGAAGTCTGCGAATCTTGTTTGGAGGGTAAGATGACCAAAAGGCCATTTCCTGCAAAGGGAAATAGGACCAATGCATTGTTGGAATTAGTTCATACTGATGTGTGTGGACCAATAAATATTAGAGCAAGGGGTGGTTATGAGTATTTCATAACATTTACCGATGACCACTCTAGGTATGGATATGTGTACCTAATGCAGCACAAGTCTGAAGCCTTTGAAAAGTTCAAAGAGTTTAGGGCTGAAGTGGAGAAGCAATCGGGCACACATATCAAGGCCATTCGATCTGATCGAGGTGGCGAGTACCTCTCTAATGAGTTTATTGATCACCTCGTACAGAATGGGAATCTGTCACAGTTGACTGCACCTGGTACGCCTCAGCAGAACGGTGTAGCGGAGAGAAGGAATCGGACTCTTTTAGACATGACTAGGTCGATGATGAGTTATTCAGAGTTGCCATTATTCCTTTGGGGTTATGCTTTGGAAACCGCTGCATACATACTAAATCTAGTACCAAGCAAATCTGTTCCCAGGACACCACGAGAGATGTGGATTGGGCGCAAGCCTTCTTTGCAACATCTCCGGATATGGGGGTGTCCGGCACATGTGCTCAAAGAAAAGATGAGCAAGTTGGATTCTAGATCGGAAGTATGTTACTTTGTAGGGTATCCAAAGGGTACTTATGGATGGTATTTTTATGATCCAAGAGAACAGAAAGTGTTTGTTAGTACAAATGCTGTTTTCTTGGAGGATGATTATATCACGAACCATAAACCTAAGGGAATGATAGATCTTAGAGAGATAGAAGGAGAGCCCTCAGTCCAACCCGCAGTTGATAACGATGAAAATCAAGAAAATACCACTTCTTCACCCATTTCCGTACCGGTACCTCGTCGTAGTGGGAGGATTATCAGCCAGCCTGATAGATACATGTTCTTAGGAGAAGTTTTTGAAGCTGTCTCCATAGAATCTGAATCTGATCCTACCACTTACGAAGAGGCAATGGCTGATGTTGATTCAGCTCATTGGATTAAAGCTATGAAGGCTGAATTGGAATCTATGGATTCCAATCAGGTCTGGGATCTTGTAGAACTTCTAGCCAATATTAAACCCATTGGCTGCAAGTGGGTCTATAAGAGGAAAAGAGGATCTGATGGAAAGGTTGAGACCTTTAAGGCAAGGCTTGTGGCGAAAGGCTATACTCAGAGGGAGGGCATTGACTATGAGGAAACCTTCTCGCCGGTAGCCATGCTCAAGTCCATCAGAATACTCTTATCCATTGCTGCATGCCTAGATTATGAAATCTGGCAGATGGACGTCAAGACTGCATTCTTGAATGGCAATCTTGAGGAGGACATCTATATGCAACAACCAGAAGGGTTCATAGCTGGTCGGAAAGGTAACTTGGTATGCAAGTTGCAAAAGTCCATTTATGGGCTTAAGCAGGCATCCAGAAGTTGGAACATCCGATTTGACCAAGCGGTCAAGTCGTTTGGTTTCATACAGAATCTGGATGAGCCTTGTGTATACAAGAAATGTGAAGGGAAAGTAGTGGCTTTTCTTGTGCTTTACGTTGACGACATTCTACTCATTGGGAATGAAGTAGCGGCGCTGTCAACGGTCAAGGTTTGGCTAGCTAGTACTTTCGATATGAAGGATCTAGGAGAGGCGAGCTATATTCTTGGGATAAAGCTTTTTCGGGATCGCAAGCGAAAGATAATGGGATTATCTCAAGCTGGTTATATCGAGAAAGTGCTAACTAGGTTTTCAATGGATAATTCGAAGAAAGGTTTGTTACCTTTCAGGCATGGTTTAGCGTTCTCCAAGGACCAGTGTCCAAAGACACAAGAGGAGAGGAATCGCATGGCAGGAATTTTCTATGCCTCGGCAGTGGGAAGTCTCATGTATGCGATGTTATGCACTAGACCAGATATCTGCTTTGCCGTTGGCATGGTTAGGAGGTATCAATCGAATCCTGGTCCAGAGCACTGGACAGCCGTTAAGCACATTCTTAAGTACTTGAGAAGAACTAAAGATTACATGCTTATGTACGGCGGTAGTGAGTTAATTCCAGTAGGATACACTGACTCGGACTTTATGTCAGATAAAGATTCGAGAAAGTCGACATCCGGACATCTCTTTACCTTGGGAGGTGGTGCTGTTAGTTGGAGGAGCATTAAGCAGAAATGCATTGCAGACTCAACTACAGAAGCTGAGTATGTGGCTGCTTGTGAAGCCGCAAAGGAAGCTGTTTGGCTCAAGAAGTTCCTCATGGAACTCGAGGTGGTACCAGCGTCGCTGTCGCCTATTACGCTTTATTGTGATAATAGTGGGGCAGTGGCTCAGTCCAAGGAGCCAAGGAACCACGGAAAGGGAAAGCACGTAGAGCGGAAATATCATCTTATCCGAGATATTGTTCAACGTGGAGATGTGACTGTCACCAAGATTGCCACCGCTGACAATCTTGCTGATCCGTTTACAAAGGCCTTACCACAGAAGGTCTTTGATCGTCATCTAGATAGTCTAGGTCTTAGATGTAGTTCTGAATGGTTGTGAGTGCAAGTGGGAGTTTGTTGGGTTTGTGCTCTCAAACCATTACTTTATGTATGAGACATTGGCATTATAATATATGGATATCAGCTTTACATTTCATTGTGTATGTTTCTTTCATGAGATGATTGTTTTGTCCTTAAGTATCATAGTAAGCAATTCGTGTGTGTATGAGATACACACAAGTGAGATACGAATTACTATTCTTTGATACTTAGAATATGTCACAGTGGATGATGAGACTGGATACCTCATCAGGTCTACACTGTAGCATAATTAACTACCATTGGATGGAGTGATTAATCTCAATCACTAGAGTGTAGCTCTTAGTTGATATGCTAGTGCTTGTAGTGCATTGACGGACCTGAGCTTTCCTATTGACGCTTAAGGCTGTCAACAGTCAATAGGAACTCATAACTTGTATAAGGTACGTGTTCTCAATCTTGAGATGATTATGAACACAGACTATGGATATGGCTTCTTTGACTTACCAATCAGTGAGGTCTATAGAAGATCAACACCTGGGTATCTTGGGTATGTCATGTCCATAGGGTTGTGAACATATATTGTCAAGATAGAATCTACCCTCTGATACAGAGTAAGCATTCCCTTGAGAATGTCACCAAGTTGATTACTGAGTACTGCAGTCTTGTTGATAAGAGTTATCAACATGTTTGGTAATCATGAGTAGTGAATGGGACTCAAGGAATACAAGAAGTAATCATGATTCAGGTTGACAGTAACAGTTATCCGACTACCTGAATATGATTACGAATGCTGACGGTAGAGGGACATTAGTACACCATACAAGTCTAGTTATCGCTTCGGATATGTTCTTTTGCGTTGGAGTTCAGTTATCGTTTTATAGTGGAATAAACGTTAACTGACCAGTTAGTTAGTTTGCTGATCAAAGAGTTTGGTCATGGTAATTAACAAACTGGTCTGAGCCAACAATAAAGAGCCTAGGAGGTCCCACTCTTAACTCCGCTAGGATGTTTGGAAAGACACTTGAGGAAACTGTTAAGACAGGTTCGATCGATCGAAACGAGTTCGATCGATTGAAGTCAGCAGGTTCGATCGATCGAGAATGGTTCGATCGATCGAAGGTTCGATCGATCGAACTCACTTCGTTCGATCGAAGTCTAGGTCGGTTTTGGAAATCTATAAATAGGGCAGCTGCGTTCTGGAAGAAAGTGATCGTCGTTTTTATACGCAGAAGCTGCAGAAACTATCATAGTCTTCCCAAAACCTTCCTATCCTCTCTATTAGGGTTCCCACCAACCCTAGTCTTTCTGGCAGGCATCCGCAGGAGTCATAAGGGTGAAGATCATCTAGTGGAGGCTGCTGGAAGTTGAAGTTTCAGAATTGGGTTCAAGACACTAAGGTATAATTCTTGCACCCCCTTGTACGCATCTATGGAATTGATGAGTAGTAGATCCTGGAATGCCAAAAGTTTTATAACTTAACCTATTTCCGCTGCGCGTTTAAAACTCTAACTTTAAACCACTTTTCCTTCACTAAGAAACCTAAGAAGTTCCCTGCTGTAACGCCGAATGCACATTTGAGAGGATTCATCTTTAGTCTATGAGCCCGCATCCTTTCAAATGCTTTTTTCAGATCCCTTAGATGATCGGCATTATCCCCTGACTTCACCACCACATCATCTATGTAAACTTCCATGAACTGTCCGATCATGTCATGGAAGATTGAATTCATTGCCCGTTGATAAGTGGCTCCAGCGTTCTTCAGCCCGAAAGGCATGACAACCCACTCAAAGGTTCTAATTGCCCCCGGGCAACGAAAAGCAGTCTTCGGGACATCCTCTTCGGCGATGTAAATCTGGTTATACCCCGAATGCCCGTCCATGAATGACAGAATTTTATGTTTAGCGTCCGAATCGATTAACTGATCGGCCATGGGCATGGGATACTCATCTTTTGGGGTAGCTAAGTTCAAGTTCCTGAAGTCTATGCAGACCCTCAGCTTCCCATTCTTGTTTACCACTGGGACAACATTCGAGACCCATTCAACATATCGGGCTGTCCGAATGAAGCCGGCGTTCAGTAGTCTCTCGATCTCCTCTTTCACCTTCAGCGTTACTTCTGGTGACATGCGCCGAGGTTGCTGTTTGAACGGCCTGAACCTCGATTTAATTGGTAATCGGTGTTCCACCAGTTCTCTAGATAAGCCAGGAATCTCGTCATATTCCTAGGCAAAACAATCTTTGTACTTGTGTAGGAGTGCAATCAACCCGGCCTGATACTGCGGACCCAGCATCTGACTTACATAAGTAGGTTTGTGCTCTCCTTCCTTGCCTAGGTTGACCTCCAAGAGAGGGTCTTGGACATTGGCCTTTAAATCATCAAGTTTTGCAGTGGCCGTTTCCAACTCGTCCATCTGAATCTCTTCTTCTCTCGGCGCTTCCTCTTCGTAAATACAATCAGCCAGATTAACCATTCCATCCAATGGGCCGATTTCCAATCTTCTATTGGCCAAGAATGCACACCATCTGGCCATGCTGGCCCTCAAGGCCTGCAGCTTCCGTTCTTCAATTATCGGAGTCCCCATGGACATCTTCTTGTTCAACGATCTCAATCGGCCTAGACTCTTCTGTCCGACTGAGATTATGGAAATATGCTTTAATGTCCGACGAACTTCCTTTAAGGAAGGTCGCTGAATTTGGTCTTCCCATTTTGTTGCACCCCAGCAACTTAACTGGCCCGATGTCATCTTCGTACAAGACTGCATCGGCCGTGTGCACCCGGGCTACAAATGGCTTGGTATCTGACCCAACCACTTCCACCTCATCACCTCTCTAGAAAATCAATAGCTGATGGAACGTGGAGGGAATACAATAATTTGGGTGTATCCAATCCCGGCCTAGTAAAGCATTATAGGCTGCGGAGATTTCCACTATGAAAAAAGCAGTCATGACCGTTTTACTGCCAACGGTCAGCTCAAGTGGTAGGATACCCTTTGTCCTTGAAGGCGCCCCCGTGAAGCTTTGGACATTCATCTCGGTCGAAATTAGCTCCGACTCAGACTTCTGCAGGATCCTCAGCATAATTTTGGGCATGATGTTAATGGTAGACCCCCCATCAACAAGGATCCTATTTATTGGGATGCCTTCGATATATCCTTTCACATACAAAGGCTTCAGATGTTTGGACATCTGGTGTGTTGGTTTTTCAAACACCACTTTAACTGGTCCAGTCTTTGATCCATCCTCAGTCTGATGTCCTTTCGGCCTCAAGATGGTGATCTTAGGCCGATCGGTCTGGTTGTCGGTGGCGTCTACATTTTTACTCGTGGCTTCCACCACTTTAGGCTTAACGGTCTCTCCCCCGTTCCAAAAGATTTCTTCCATCACGGCCGAGCCCTTAGGTATGCCTTCTACTACATCCCCTTCCATGGCCGATGGCTGGTCAGGCTTAGCCATGAAGGACATAGGTAGTGTGAACACCATGTTGGATGACAAGCCTAATGGGATTGTCCCGAATTGTATTGGCGAAAAACTTGAGTCCGACACATCTCCATCGGACTCGATCATATTGTCGGAGGTAACTCTACCTTCTTCCTGTGATCTTTCTTGTCGGACTCTTTCCCTTGGGTTCTCAGTGGCAACACGCATCGCCCTCGTTGAAAGTCCTTGGTCATCGGACACTTTGGGCTCTGTGGGCGCAGGAGGGTTTCCAGCCTGATTCTTCAAAAACTGACGTTCTCGCTCGGCCTGTGTCATTCTCTGATATCTCCTTTTCTGGGACTTGCTATATTGTGGTCGTGCTGGAAATTTGGAGTGTTCAGCTCTGTGCCACCTTTGATATTCTACCCGAGGATGTAGAACCATCCTCGGGCCCCTGCTTGAGGTTGATGCTTGTATCTGAGGCCTTGGGATGGCCTGGGAACTTCTTGCCCCCAATCGGCCGGATTCGCCTAGGCCGACTCGCTGCACCAATTGATGTTTTACCCGCCACTTGGGCTTGGCCTGACCTTGCCATGGTATTGACAATCTCTCATACACAGACCGTCTCGGGCTTGATTCCCTGTGTTCATAGCTTCTCGGACTCTTGTTCGGGCTCGAGACTTCCTTCTTGACGTCAGCCTTACACCTCGGGCATAAGCCTTGTTCGATGATTTCCAACTGTCTCCGTAGATCCGCTATCAAATTGTTCGTACTAGATTTGGCCGTTTCTTCATCGGCCTTTCGGGCTTCTGCCTTGCGTTCTTGATAGCTCTTTTGGAGGTCATGAATTGTCACCTTCGGCCCATCAGTAGCCGAAACAGCAATTTGCTTACCCTCCCTTTGTTTTGGCACCTCTCCGTCAGACAAGTCTATCTTCGGTCTCGGCCTTGAAAGCTTGGTTAAATCGGGCATCACCATGTTAGTGCCCGTAATCTGAAGAAAAGGATTTGAATCGATCCCCATAGCTTTGTCTGAAAATTTGAAGACTCCTTTCTCCACGTTTTCCTGTACGAAATTGCGAAAAACAACACAATTGTTAGTAGAATGCTTCCAAGAATTGTGCCATTTACAATATTCTTCATTTTTCATGTCATCGGCCTTAGGGATCCGATGACCCTCACTTAGCTTGATCACTTTATCGGCCAACAAGGCATCGAATATTTGATCCGCCATAGTTATATCAAAAGTGTAGTTTTTTCCCGCCTCGAACGCCATTTTCTTTGCAGCGGCGTTGTTGTTTACTGGCTTATTCAAGGCGTTACATATGACTGGCCGTTTGCAGATTAACTCGGCCATATCGCTTTCTACTTCAAGGTCACATTCTGCCAAATGGACCTCGTAATTGGGGTCTTTATAATATGTTCCCTTGGAGGAGTTCTTTTTCTCCTGCTCGTCCAAAAGAATGCGCTCGTAGCGACCGGCCCGTGTGGCAAGTTCGAATAGGTCACGAAAGTCAGTTCCCTCAAACCTCTTGCGAAGTTCGAAAGACATGCCCCCATGGCCATCTTTGCATACTCTTCCTCAGGCAAGACTATCTTACACCGATATTTTGCCTTTCGGAAACGGGCTATGTAAGTTTCCACGGTCTCTCCTACTAACTGCATCATCCTGGACAAATCAGCCAGCGATGTTTCGGGCTCAGTTCTATAGGACTGGCCATGAAATAGTTCTTCCATCCCTTACCAAGTTAACACAGAATTGGCTGGGAGGTTAACATACCACAAAAACGCCATGCCCGTCAGCGAGTTTGGGAATAGTCTTAGCTTTAATGGGTCACTGTGACCCACATGGCCGCATTGAACAATAAAACGGCCAATGTGCTCAACTGAGGACTGTTCACTCTCTCCTGAAAACAGAGTGAAATTTGGTACTTTGTACCCCTGAGGAAATATGACTTGGTCAATTTCAGGGGGGTACGGCCGTCGGTACGTCGGCCTTTCTAGTCTTCGCATAAACGGGCCATATTCCTCGTGTATGGCCGCTACCAGTTCCTCCCTATTTATGGGTTGGGCTACGGGCTGAACATTCCTTATCGGGGTTACCAACGGTGGCGGTCCGTGCTGTTGGTTATGGGCCTGATGAGTCCAAAACCCACCGTTGTTCCTTTGCCCCCCATGGCCGTGGCCTAGGGGCTGTGAGTGGCCGACTGAACTGTCAGTGTGGCATGTAGATTTACCAAAACCCGGAGTCGCCGATCCGTTGGGATCGGTAACTGCTGAACCGCTTGTCGTACCGGCCTGTGACTCCTACTGCCTGCCTGAGCCATTACCCTCTCTTAGGTTCGGACAGACATACGGCGGGTCTTTCGGCTTATCGGACTCAAGCAAAGTGCCCGAGCCCGATCCGTTGACCTGTTCTTTGTTGCTTCCGACCTTATAGGCTTCAACCAGCCTTCCGATTGCTTCCGTCAGGCGGTCTAACTTTATATGGGTGGTCCTGGTTTCTAGGACCAATTCAGCCTGACTCTTATGAACATCGGCCGTTTGGTTCATGCCCGATTTAAGATTGCCCATAGAGCCTATAAGCGCGTTGTACTCCTACCACATGGGCTCTACGTTGGCTCTCATGGCTTCTGAAATCGCCTCAAGAGTGACGCTGCCATCTTGGGGAGAATGGCCGGTGCTCTCCTCCACAGGTGGGTCCATGGGCTGATCGTCCTGGCCGTTCTTTATCGTCTTATCTTTCTTCGGCGACATGATTTGACACTGTTGGTCCCACCGGGCGTGCCAAAAATGTTTGCTTTAATTTGCGCGGGCGTGCCAGAGCCTAACGGGCTCGGTGTGTGCAAACTAATTTCCTATATTGCTTGAGTGAGTGATACTCAAAGCTTGGTGAATCTAACTTCTAAACAGGGTGATTGTGTATAGTGAGTAGGAAAGTACCCTCACTGAAAGTCCTTTAGCAGTACTGAAGCGCACAAGCTAAAAATATCAAGTTTAACAGGTAAACAAAATCACAAACGGTTTAATAAAAACAGATTTTATTAAATGTTTGGAAAGACTAAACAAATCTTAAGAACACCAGAAAAACTGAATATCCAAAAGAACAAAAAGAGAAATAACAAAAGGACAGACCTAATTGCTATTAAAGGTTGAAAAATAGACTATGAACACTTTGAATGCTTCGAATATGCTGAATACTCTGAATGCTGTGTATGCTGTTTCGAGAGAGACGCGGAGTCCTTTGCTTGGATGGCCTGCCTTATATTTATAGCGGCCTTAGTCTATTTCTACATGGACAATAATTCCCTAACTTGTGCCCCAAACTACTTAATTGATTGGCTGATTGAAGAAATCCTTCCTTATCCAGAACTTAATTGAATCAATCCCTTTAATTTAGGGATCAGACGCATCAATCCAGCTGGCAACGAATAGATCCTTTCCTAAACGGACTCTTGTTTCTAAAACTTCTCAGAGCTGACGCCATCCTGCCAGCTGTGGATTAGCACCGCCTCTCCTTCAGTCCATCGGCCTTGTCACTGCTTCTCCTGGATGAATCGGGCTCTATTGGTTTCCATGCCCGATTATCTTTCTTTAACCGCCCATAGCCAATCGGACTATTACTCTTCTCTATCATTGCGTGGTGTCCGATTGGGCTTCCTGTTGCTCTACTCCACCATTGGGCTTACCTCTTGATTGTTATGTTTTCCCAGAGCCCGATGATCCTTACCTCTAACCAATGTTCCATCGGGCTCTCCTTGTCATACCCACCGGCCTTAATCCTATTATTGGTCTTACATCTGTATTCGAATCCGATGAGTCATTCACTCCTTAGCCCGGTCTTTCCTCTAACGCGAATCGGACTCAAAACCCATTGACGGTTTTTGGGTGCAAACACAATCTCATCCCTAATTCCAATATCTCTACATACTTTACCATTGCTTTCAATTACAACTCTCTATTCCCTTTAATCTTTACATGTAGAGAGAGAGAGAGAGGAACAAAAAGAAACGAAGAAGGAACCACTCAAAAATGTAATGGGTTTGAGAGAATTGGTTTGGAGAGAGAAGGGATTGTTTCTTATATAAGCTTATTAATTATATTAATTATATATACATATATAGATATATATATATATATATATATATTAGGAATCAAATAAATTTGTATTAGAATTTTAAAAATCCCAGATTATAGTAGCTGGGGTAGAATGATCTGAAATATTTTTGTGGACCTATCACTATAAAGTTTTTATGATTTGGTCTACTTTTGCAAAGTTATATCTTATAGGATTTACTACTAGTTAACACCCCCGCCCCCCCCCCAACAAAAAAAAAAAAAAAAATCACCAAAAAAACCAAAAAATATTATAGTAGTTTTGCAAACAAATAATATTATCCGTTTGACAAACAGATCGATGTTTCTGTTTGTCTAACAGATAATATTATCTGTGTGTATATGTGTATATATATATATTATCTTCTTCAGTGGCGATGGTGGTGGTGGCAGTGCAATGGTAGTGGTGGCGGTGCAATAGTGATGGTGGTGGCGACGACGATATTATCTGTGTGTATACATATATATACACATAAATCTATATATATCATCGTCTTCAATGGCGATGATGGTGGTCGCGGTGTGATGGTGGTGGCAATGGGGGTGGTCTCGCTACAAAGATAGTGGCGGTTGCGGTGTGATGGTGGTGGTGATGGGGGTGGTGGCGGTCTCACAACGATGGTGCTAGCGATGTGGTGCGGGCAATGGTGGTGGTGGTCTTGCTGTAATGGTGGTAGTGGAGGTCACCGGCATCAGGGGTGATTTTGTCGATGTCAAGGACAACGTCGTCATTAAAATTAAAAAAAAAAAAACACACACACACACACACACACACACAAAATTGGATTTTTGGTTGCAAACTTAAAACCAGCGTGGGTTTTTGATAAAACAAGAATTTGACTGGATTTTGCACATTATTGACTAATTCTAAGGGGTTTATCTCCAAATTTCCTTATTTACTTTTCCTTCCTAGCCAAAAATAAAAAAAGTAATTTCATTGGTGTTTTTCTTTCCTCCCCCCAAATAAATCCATTAACCAAATAGAGCCTAAATTGTTTAAGTTTTTTTTTGGGTTAATTACACTTTACCCTCCCTGTGGTTTGCCCCGATGTCACTTTACTCCCCTGTGGTTTAAAATTGACTACTTAGCCCCCTGTGCTTTCGGGTAAAGTGTCACCGTTAAAATTAGTGTTAAGTTGACACTCTATCCCGAAAACACGTGGGGTTAAGTGGTCAATTTTAAACCACAGGGGGGTAAAGTGACATTGGGCCAAACCACAGGGGGTAAAGTGGTCACTAATTTTAGCGTTGACACTTTAGCCGAAAGCAGAGGGGGGTTAAGTGGTCAATTTTAAACCACATGAGGTAAAGTGACATGGCCAAACCATAGGGGGTAAAGTGTAATTAACTCTTTTGTTTTTTACTCATGAACGGAGTGAGGAAAGCATCGCTTTGAGCGGTCCATAAGAGACCCAGCCTAAAGTGGTGATTCAACAACCAGAGGGCATCTGTAAGTCTTCCTCAGCTAAATGGGATGTTCCTATAAGCTAGCTCCAACCTTGCTGCGAAAAATCAAAGTCTCTCATGTCCTTCCAAATAAACTTGGCATGTTTAGCCTATCAATCAACAAACATGTTCTTGGACTAGTTCAATCAGCCTCGTTCATTTCCGTAGGCCATTTTGATTTCGTTATGCCCTTCACACCACATATCGGCCAAACTCCGCATCTAATTAGATATGTCCAGGTCTTTAAGCATCAAGACTGCAAATCTCTATGAGAAATCTAAACCATTCACAACATTGACAATTTACTTCAATGTGGTCATTCTTTGAAAAATGTACAATCGGGGATCAAAGAGAAGCAGTTGCATTTAGATTCTCCATTTTTGCATAAACTTCAATTTTCTCCACAAAATATCCATCTTGTCAATCTCTCTTTCAACTCAGAGCCAACGTAATGTAGTAACTCATAAAACTCTGATGTTAAAATAACCACTTGTGTGGCCCACAATAAAAATCACAACAATCAGGTTACCACTTACCAGTAATCATTGCAAGAGCACACCTTCCCTTTAAAATGGTGAAAACGGTTTGAATCTCTCACAACAATCTCCCTTTGAACAAACTCGGATGCTAACTTCATGAAGTTATGGCAGTCCAAACAAATACGGATATTCTTTATAATTCTAATAGCAGCCCCACCACCACACCCTCTTGAATTCATCAAAGCAAACACCAAAGCTAATTTCTCACTATGGTAATATAATTGCTCCTCTTTCTGCTCTTCTTCCACGTCATGAAGGGCCAAACTTGTCTCGGGTTTGTAACCCAAATCCTTTAGCTGTCCAACTAGCTCTTCAAAATTTGCACGTATTGCCTCCACCTGTGGGTGCCTTCGGCCACTGGAGGCAAATTCGTGCATCCGATACCCAATTTCAGTCCAGCTCAATCCAGGTCTCTTCCTCACCCTGAGTCCTTTCATTTGCTTCCTCATAAGTCCTGCTTCGTTAAAACTACCCGCTGAGCAATATATATTTGACATCATCACATATCCTAAGGAATTCTCCGGATCCAACTCTCTTAGTTTTGATGCAGCTAAGTCCGCCAATCGGGTTTCTCCGTGCTTCCTACATGCTCCTAACAAAGCACTCCACACAATAGAATCCGGTTCCATAGGCATGTTATTTATAAGCTTCTCACCCTCAAGAATTTTCCCGGCTCGCCCGAGAATATCAACCATGCAACCAAAATGATCAAGTCGAGGTTCAATGCCATAGTCTTTGAACATGGCATCAAAGATTTTAGTTCCTTCTTCAACCATTCCGGCATGGCTGCAGGCAGAGAGGAGCGAAACAAAGGTGGTTTCATCAGGTGGAACATTCATCTGAGCAAAATACCTCAACGCCTCCTTGGCTTGCCCGTGCAAGGCATGAGCCTTGAGCATCGCATTCCAAGAAACTGTGTCCCGATCAACCATCTCGCTAAAAACTTGCTCGGACCGGGCAATTGAGCCACACCTTGCATACGCGTGGATTAAGGCATTGGCAATCACTACATCATCCTCAAACCCCTCTTTCATTACTTGAGAATGGACGGCCAAAGCATGTCGCTCAGTCACAAGGCCTGCACAAGCTTTTAACACACTCGAGAAAGTATAACAGTCAGGAGCTAAGCCCTCTTGACGTAGCTGACAAAAAAGGATTAGTGCTGCTTCGGGATCACGTTCAGCCATTGTTGTTATTATCCCGGTCCATGAAACAACGTCTCTGCGGCCACTTGTCTCCAAAAAAAGGTTATAACAATCACAAACTTCTCCACCAAGACTAGAGTATGCTTTCACTAAAGCAGTTGCCACACCAATTTCCAAAATAAAACCAGTCTTGATAGTGCAACAATGCAATTGGGTACAAAACTTCGAACAGGAATCAACATCATTACAGTTGCTTTCGCACAAGGAAGCAAAGACGCTTAGAAGCGTGGCACGGTCAAACCCAATACCATTGAAGTGCATCAGAGAAAAACAAGTTATAGCTTTGGTGCCAAGTCTGCGAATCTGAAACCCTGCAATTATCGAATTCCAAGTAATTAGATTACGAAACTCTATATTTTTGAAAACCCTCCAAGCCTCATCTTTATTATGATCATCATGAACGCCCAAACCACAACTCTTTGAGTACATGGTAATGAGAGCATTTGCTACATAAACATAAGCATCGAAAGAAGTTTTCAAGGCAAGTGTGTGCACCTGCCTGCCGCGGTCATAGTCACACAAAGTAAGAACGCTGGAATAGGCAAATTCAGTGGGACGGTAGCGAGATAGCATATCAGAAAACAGAGAGAAACAGCCATCAGCCATACCCTGTTGTGCATACCCAGAAATGAGAGCAGTCCAGGAAACAATATTTCTATGAGGCATTTCATCAAACACATGGTGTGCAATTTCGAGGGAGCCACATTTTGCATACATATTTATAAGATGATTGGTTACGTACAGGTCAGCTGGGTTGTTGAATTTCTGGGCTATCATGTGCGAGTGAAGAGCTTTGCCTTGTCGGAGGCATTTGAGGCGAGCACATGTTTGGAAGAGAGTGGCGTAGGTTTGGTGATGGGAGTGGGAGTGGGAGTGAGAGTGAGGGAGTTTGAGGGTGTAGAAGAGAGAGAGTGCGTCTTGGAGGTGACCGCGAGTGCAAAGATGGCAGACCTCTTCGAGAAGAAGATTGGATTGGGAAGTGGTATTGGGATTGTAATTGTACTGAACAGTAGTGAGGGTCCTCCTGAATGATCTCAAGGAAATGCTGGAGCGTGTGCTTGGTTTGAACAGTAACATTACTGAGCAGAAACTACTACTAGTGCTTGGCTTGGCCAATGCATTTCATCAATAAAATGCTTCTTTTTTCTTTTTTATTTTATTTTATTTTATTTTTTTTTAACATCCCTAATCTGGAGGTATATCTTCTATGATACATTTTTAGTGGGTTTTGTATGTATGATGCTTCCCAATTTACTACCAAAATGTGGTCTAAAATATTACTAAGTGTTTAGTAGTAGGTTGAGACTAAGTTATAATATTTTGGTACCAAAAATATTAAGATATACGGTATATCTAACACCACTACAATGTATCATACAATTTTCACTCTAATTTGTAATGTGAGATACATCCTACTAGTGGTATTGGTTGTACATACATCCAAATTCGGCACCAAAATGTAGCAACTTGATTGCAAAATTTTACAAGTCACAACACGGTGCAACTCTATGGGGTAATTAGTGAAAATGATATTACGATAAGATATTTTTAGAGATAAGGACAATTAAGATTTTTGATTAGGGAAAGGTCCCCCATACAACAAATAATAAGTGAAATTCCACTTGGTATAAATGAATATTAAGTGAAATTTCACTTAACTCGACCTTTGAGAGACTTTCCAACAATTTAAGAATCAAATAGAACTTTACACTCTTGACTAGGGGTGTGTTTCGGTTGGAACGGATCGGAACACTGTCTTTCGGAAAAAAATTCGAAAATTTCAAAAATTAAATAGGTGTTCCAATTTCCGTTCCGATTTTTTCAAAATTTCATTTTCCTTTTTGATTTCAGAATTTTGGAATTTTCGGAATCGGAATTGTTCGAAAATTTTTGAAATTTTTTTGGAATTTGAATCGGAAATTTTCATAATTTTTGGAATACAAATACTATTGAAACGGTAAGTCATGTTTTTTTAGAGTCTCCTACTCTCTCCTTTCTTTTCTTATTCGATGTGGGACAAACAAGTCCACATTCTTCCAAATTTTCAGAAAATATTCAGATTTTTTTGGAAAACATATTCTTTAGAATATTTTCGGAATTTTCGGAATTCTCAAAACAATTCCGATTCCGTTCCGAATTTTTTTGGAATTTTCAAAATTTGGAATTTCGGAATTTAATTTTTGGTGCCAAAATAAAAATTTTTGGGATTAGAATCGGTCGGAGTTGGAATTTCTATTCCAAATGACACCCCTATTCTTGACAATTACTTCAAGGGACTTTCACCTAAATTTCTATAACTTTAAAAACTACTTTGGTTGATATACCATATTGACTATAATCACTAGAATATATGATACAATCAAAATCACTAATATATATTATAAAAAATTTTCCTGTAATCTATAACACCTGGTTTTCGATGATATCTCTTGTGGTTTAAGATGTATCATATATTCCAATTATGTACTTATGTGTAACTTTTGTAATTACGGCCCAAAATATTATTACTTGAAAACTACTGCGCTCCCCCAAAATATTGTAACTTGACAACTACTTTGCTTGTTTACAAGTTACAATATTGTAGGACTTAACTACAACATTGTGAGATGAAAATCATTAGGATGCATGATACATTCAAAATTGTTAGGATGTAGTATCATAGAATTTTCCTAACATCTACATCTATTACGAGTCCGGATCCTCGGCCGTATGCTGCTGGGCAGCACCCTGGCAGTGCCTACGTGATGCTGGCAGAACCATACAGTTTTTTTTGTTTTTGTTTTTTGTTTTTTTTTTTTTTTTTTTTTAAAGATATAAAATAAATAAATAAATAAATAAAAAATCATCGTGCAATCGTGCAAACGCCACACAGGCGCTAACCCCGCCCGCGATCAAGGATCCCCCGGCATCTATTACAAGCGTAAAAGAGCCACATTTTTGTTTAATAAGAGAAAAGACCCACTTTTTAGAGGACCAATATTTGACCTTACAATCAATTTTGACTTTCGTTTGGACTTGATTCTAAAATTATGTTTATGCTCTTTCAACAGTACCAAAATTCATGTATGTTATGCCCTTTCATCTATTCTGTATATAATCTATAGAAAGAGAGTGAAAAAGAAAAAAGAAAAAAAAGAAAAGAAGAAGAAGACCTTGTAGACTTTTTTGTTTGAGTAAAGATTGAGACACACCTAAATACACAATTTTTAAGACACAATTTAAAAGATGTGCGCTTCAGTTGTATGACTTATGCGCTTCAGTACTACCATAGGACTTTAGGTGAGGGTACTTTTCTACTCACCTCACACAATCGGACTGTTAGAAGTTAGATCTATTAGCCTTGTGTATCACTCACACAAGCACTTTAGGAAATTAGTTAACACACACTCGAACCATTTTTGGTTTTGGCACGCCCGCGCAAATTACAGCAAATAGATACATCTCTTGAGTTGTGTCTTTGAGAGTGTCCCAAGTATTACCCTGTTTGTTTTCGTTCTGTTAACATGGAGTTTTTGAGCCCCTTTTGCTCAGTGGAGAATTGGATTGTTGGATTTGGGAACATGTGCTTGCTGGGGTGAACAGTTTGATGAGTTCATGCTATTATTTTTAAGGTGTTTGTTAAATTGTCTACGAGTTGAAACACTACAAAGAAATTACAAGTGAGGTTTCCGATTGGTATTCGGAGATGTTGAAACGCTGCAAAGAATTATCATAGGTCTAGTCCTATTTAATTTCAAGATGTGCATAGAGAAATGCTATGCTTTTCAAGTTTCGAGTCCCAAATTGGGATTTAAAATTTGGGCAAGCACATGATTAAGATAGACAGGTAGGATTATTCTTGATTTTTTTGTGTTATAAATTGCAGTTTTATGTAGTTTGATGATAGCATGTATATATATCGTCAGGTCTACTCGCAAGAAAGTGGGAAAGTGGATGTATGGAGGTGTCCAAAAACAAGAGAATGTGAATAAGTCCAACTTGCGGACAAGTACTTGAATGAGACTGTTCACGGAGAACCGGAGATACAAATGAGGATGCTATAAAGAGAAGAACTTTTTATGGTTAGCACTTGAAGGAGCCTTCCATGGAGATGCAAATGGGAGCAGTGTGTTCAAATTTTAAATAGTTTCTACTTTCTAGGCTTTTAATTATGTAAATAAGCCATAATCAATTATTAAACATGGTTTTAGGAGCATTGTGGTATAGTAACTGTTATTGCAAATACTAAACAATTTTGCCTATTTGATACTTGTTTGATAGTACTGAACAATTTTGCTATTATGAAAAGGGGTATTTTTGAAAAGTTACGGATTTATCCAGGGTTATACCATGGTCATCCAAATATAGTATTGGACTATTTGAATTTTATCTCCAGTATAATCCGATATGCACCAAACACAGTATAAAAATAATACTGCACTATTTTATCATGTAGCTAGTTATCTTAAAATAACTAACTGCACTTTATACTATATTTCCTTATCCTATCTGACAAACAAATTAGACCTATATGTATATCTATAACAAATATAAAAGTGGCACTTTTTAAAATAACAACTTTGACCTTAGATTGAATTTTTGCTTCAATTTGGACTTGATTCTATTATGTTTATGCCGTTTTCATAATACTAAAATTATGTTAATGCCCTTTCAACTATACCAAATTCATATCGTAATGCCTTTTTTTTTTTTATGCCCTTTTACTCAATTTTGTCTTGTATACAATTAGGACTTAATTTTGATTCTTCAAAATTACTCTCGTTTTATAATGCTAAACTGGCGGTTGCGCCCTTCCAATAGTATCAAATTCAATTACTGTTATGCACTTTCAATAGTACTAAAATCAAAATAATGCCCTTTTCGCTCAATTTTGATTTTAGTAATTTAGGTTTAATTTTGATTTGTCAAATTACAACTATGTTCTTTGACAAATATTAATATTTAATATATCATGGGTACTATTTGCTCTAAGTTAACCTTTTACACTAAGACACATTTATGTGAAATTACAACAAAAAATCTTCCAACACGATTAATATGTTTGTTTGTGTTGTATGTTTGAACTCAAACTACACCAATCACCACTTTAATTAAAATGATTTTTATTAGGAGTGTGTAAACAGTTTGGTTAACCGTATTTTGAACCAATCTGAATTAAAATTTTCCATTTCAGTTTGGTTTAAAACCGAACCGAACTAAAGTAGTTAAACAACTGAACCAAAGTTTAAAATTCAATTCAGTTTTCGTTACACTAGATGGAAATCGAAACCGAAATCGAACCGAACCAAACCAAAAACTTGATTTAATTTTAAATTATATATAATGATAAAATGTTTAGGGTTCTGTTTTGGGTGCTACAAGTCTCTTATTTTCTTTCTCATCTTTTTAGGTTTTCTATTTTTTTTTTGCTAAGACTCTAGGTTTTCTACTTGGGTTTGTTGATTCTGTTTTCAATTCCAATTGTGTTGGTATATGTAATACCCTGTATTTTTAGTATATAATAATAATATGAGATTTTGTAGATTTGCCTTTACTATATTAAAATTTTTACTTTCAATCGATCGAAGTCTTTTCAAGCGCTTGGCAATTTCATTTCTCAAGCGATCGAGCCTTTTTCAAGCGATCGAAACCCTGCTGAGATACATTTATGATGTGGTTCCCTTTCTCAATTGATTGAACTATTTTCAATCGATCAAACTTGGCCGACCTGTTCTTAAGCGATCGATGCCGCTTCAATTGATCGAACATTGCAGATTTTTACTTCTCAGTTCACGCACAAACTGCCACATGCACGCCTTCTCTTCTATGTATTTGTAACCAAATTGTGTGTGTGAGGTTTGTTTGGTTCAGGAGTTTTAGAGAGAGAAAGATGGGCTTATATTATACACACACACACACACACACACATATACACTATATATAGAATCAGTCCGAGAGTTGAGAGACAGAAGAAGAAGAAGAATAATAAGAAGAAGAGAAGAAAGAGAAGCAGAGTGAAGAGATAGACAGAGGCTGAGACAGAGAGAGAAAAGAGGAGCCACCATGGGAGGACCAAGCTTGGAGTTTTTCCCAACGTGCCCTTAACGATTTCGGTGAGTTCTAAACTCACTTGGTTGCCTTAGTGTACAGTCCCTAAATAATGGACCCAAACACACCCTAACTATTTTGTACGTTCACTGTACAGTCCTTTGGAGAAGAAGACGTTCGATCATTCGAACTTAGTTCAATCGATCAAAAACCCTAGAGTATCAATCACTTGAAGATTCTTCAATCGATCGAGACTGTCTTACCTTCAATCGCTTGAAGATTCTTTGATAGATCGAACTTTAGTTTCTTCAATCAATTGAAAGGACTTCAATCGATTGAACATTTCAAAACATGATTATTTCTTGTTAGTTATAATGCATACTATTTAGTTGTTTATATATCAAAGCATACTTCCTATAGGTGATAGTGATGAATAAAGAGACAATGGGATGCGGTAATGAGAGTACATTGTGAGTATCCTATTCGGGGTCGAACGTTAATAATGGTTGATCCTAATTGAGTTGTTAATCCGTTCATTTCAATCCAAGTAGTCAAGCCACATGGGAGTATCATGTATCAGTAGTAGTATAAATGATAAGTAGGTTTGTTAAGTTCTTGGATGGTTATTGGAGACATGTATTTTCAAACGCGGTAGACAGACGAATATGTTTATGACATGCGATGGTTAAGAAATACGTGGACATCGATAAGTTGTGGCAATTGAACTGATGTGTCTTTGCTCAAAGCATTAAATCCCTAACCTACAGTGGACTGTGCATATGTCCTAAAAACGGGGGATGGACTGACGTAATATCTATCAATGCGGTAGATAGACGAATGTGTCTATGACTTGCGGTGAACTGAGAACATGTATTCTTGAACGCGGTAGACAAACGAACGTGTCTATGACTTGTGGTGGATTGGGAACAAGCATTCTCAATACAATAGACAGAGCATTGGTATATCTAGGAGTACTACAATCTGTTCTATTTATCATGAGTCAGATGTATGGGTTCTTGTATAAAAGATGTGAGTAATCGATTAATGAGTTGGACTAAAGAGAAAGATATTATTAGTAGAACTATATGTTATGTCCTACATAACTGGTAATCAATATACCTATGATATTGTGTTAGTTGGTATTCACTTAGCTTTCATTAAGCTGGCGGCATTTATGCCTGGACATCCGCTATCCAGACTACCTGTTCCTAACCCTACATGTGACGATCACTACCTAGATGGTTACTACGTGGAGGAGGACTGTGCTGAAGATGGTCCTGGACGAGTAAGTGTTGTTAGGCAAGACTACTACACTGACGATTACTTCTACGACAACTGAAGATGAAGATCGATACTTTGTTTTATCTTTTTGTTGAACTTTATTATAATTGGTACTTGGGGATAGGTTGCTTCCAAACCTTTTATATTTTTCGCTATCGCAGACTGTGATTTGTTATAATAGCTAGGACCGTTGTAATATATTTAGCTTGGTTATATTACTGTCTCTATTTTATTAGCTGACTAGTACAGTGTGGTGTGGACAATTGAGTGACTTCATCTGTCATTCCCTATGGGCCTAAGAAGGAAATTTATTTTTCTCTATTTTTGCTGTTCCAGGGTGTGACAGGATTTTGGTATCGGAGCCTTAGGTTTGATACTTTAGTTTACTAACTATCCCACACCATCTGTCCTAGCATTTAAGATCCCTGAGATGAGATATGAGTTTAAGATAAGATTGTCCCTCTACTAATAGATAGTTTTCTTTGCAGGTTAGCATGGATCCAGGTTTTCATAGGTTTGTGGATGACCCTTATGGAGGACACGTGATCTACGGGGATACTGTGGAGTTAGCTAACCTAGATTGTTACCAAGATTGTATACATCAGATAGCCAGTTATTTTCTAGAGGAGGATATATGGAAGGCGCTCTATGTCGATGGACAAACCCATCCAACATAGATGCATATGGACGCTAATCATTTTGCTAGGACTGGTGAGGCAATATATTGTGAGACGGCTCGCTTGGTGCAGAGCAAGCTAGAGATGGATGTGATTGAGTTACGAGTTATTCTTGGAGGACCTATTCTGCCAGCACTTGCAGCACAAGTAGGATCACCGGTACCCGACGTACCAGTTTTGGAGCCCCAGGATCAGCCAGAGGGCCCAGACCTTGAGCCAATATAGGATGCCAAGGATCCAGTAGAGGTTGTCGAGCCAGAGGATAAGCATCCTAATGAGGATATAAACGGGGATGGAGAGGAGGAGCCTATAGATGACGAGGAGCTGGAGGATGACCCAAAAGAGCTACAGCTTGAGCTAGAGGACCCAGAGGAGCCTGAATTGATAGATATGGATGTTGTAGTAGGCTAGCATGTTGCGTTAGCTGAGGGAGATGAGGTTATAAGGGACGAGAAGGCAGAAGAAGTAGCTGTACCTGAGACACTAGTTGTGCCCGAGTTATTAGTGGGGCTTATATTACAGATGGCAGCAGATTGGGTAGCACAGATGGTTGTATAACCCGACAAGTTCATTATAGGAGAGGCTGAGTTGGCAGAGGCCATAACAATAGCTGGAGGATTTGCTGAGGTAGTTGCCAATGCTGCCGAGCAAGCTTTTGACATTGATGAGATGATGGTTGAGGATTGGGCTATTGGAGTGGTAGTCAGAGGTCTCGCTATACTAGTGGAGGATGATCCGCCGGAGGAGATTAATAGCATCTCAGAGGACGAGGCAGTACCAACTAGATCAGATGCTGACGACTTTTGAGTCAGGATCTGCGGGATTTAGATTTTGTTAGTTTTATCAGGACATGATGTCCACATGAGTTTTGGGAGCTTGAGAGATAGCTATTTGACCATAGCTTTGTATATATGTTTACCACTAGTAGTAGTGTTATATAGCTGACTTTAGTACTTGTAATAGTTATGTCCCACGCGGTACACCGTTTGACTATTGTGTACTCTGTGGTACATCTTTTGATACATATATATATACATGCAGTACTTTTGAGATATATGTGGTATGATTTTGATTTGACGTTGTTATGAGTTGATATTTAGAACTGATAGTTCATCTCATTATCTCCTTATCTTGATCTCATTTTTTTAGAAGACTTTCAACTAATTGATAGGTATTTTTTAGGTACACATCACTAGATCACGATGGTTGGAGCAAGAAGTAATACACCACAACTAGGAGCACATATTCCTAAGGGTATGACCCCAGAGGTGTCTTTGAGGTATTTATGCAGAGAATGGAGCATGTCGGAGACACTTACAACCACACCGCACATATCCAGTATTTTGTTGCACCACCTCCGCCAAGACAGACAGGAGACAAGTTATTAGCACATTTTCGTGGACTACACCCTATAAAGTTTGACGGATTGACTGAACCATGGAAGGCAAAGTAATGGATATGGGAGATGGAATTGACATTTGAAGCCTTGGAGTGCAACGAACAGGAAAAATGTCGTCTTGCTATGTTTCAGTTGACTTACACCATCGCAAGCTGGTAGGAGGCTGAAAGGGCCACAATTGGGATGAATGCTCTAAGAATAATGCCATGCGAGATGTTTAAGGGAAGATTTTTGGAGAAATGCTTTCAGGAAGATGAAAAGGATCAAAAAAAGAAGAACTTTTTTAGCCTGGTCCAAGGAAGTTGGACTATGAGGTAATAGACAATGCAGTTCGAGCAATTATCAAGATTCACTCCACACATGATTGACAGCCCGCAGAAGAAAGTTAAGAGATTTCGTTAAGGTTTGAACCCTCATCTTCGCCACAAGATGATTGGCCATCTCAATCAGAGTTTTGAAGGAATGGTAAGAATTGCTGTAAATCTGAAAAAAAGGATGCCTATCTAGTATAGCAATAACAAATGAATCGACCCCAGTTGTCGGGAAACTTTCAGACGAGGAGCTTCCAGAACCCGCCGCCGAGAAATACCCAAGGGTGGTGACCTCAGGTTTAATTTCAAGGGAATAAGCACACCTGGGACAGAGCCAGGAAGCCTGAACAGAATTACTCTCGACCCCAACAATATTAACAACAAGGACCACTACCTCAGGCACTGCTTGTTGCTCCACCATTGAACGGCGGAGGATGTTTCAACTATGGAAAACTCGGACATATTGTAAGAAATTGCACTACTCGCAAGATCCACCGTCGTAATGACAGGTTTTGCCACAACTGTAACAAACTAGGACATTCGAGCAGGGATTTCCGCGCACCTCATGAAGGATACTATGGGCACCAATTCAAGGAATACAAGGACCCTCAAATTAGACACGAACGATTGCCATCATTCCCACATGATCGGGAAAGAACATATCCTAATTACATGCCTTAATTCACATTTGTTAGCATATTTTATCCTATTTTTATGTATTTTTATTTCGTTTTGTGTTTTAGAGTAGATTTTGGAAGAAAACACTAATCCAGGTTAAATAGGGAGAAAAAGCAGGAAGAAAGAAGTTGAAAAAGGCACCTCGCGCGCGCGGCCTGCTTGCGCGGAAGTCCAAAAATCGCTCGCGCTACCCGCTCGCGCGACTTCCCAATATCGCGCTTCTGCGACCTGTGTAAAAATCAAATACGTGTATTTCAGTGTAATGAAGACTCCTACGTGAACGAAACTGCCTAATTACGTCTGGAAAGCTAAATACAACAGTTTTAGTGTGAATTGGATTAGGAAAGCTTCCAAAACATGTTATAAATCTATATATACCCTATTTTACTTCAATTAAGGGGTTGGGAATTATTATACACACAATATACAACCACACTTTCAGCCATTCAAGGGAGGGAAGTAAGGAGAAGAAGAAGAAGAAGAAGACCAAGGGTTTCCATGGCCTCTTCCATCAACTACTTGCCATCTACCGCTTCTATGGACAACTAGACTCTAGATCTAGGGTTTCAATGAAACCCTAGCCAAGTAATAGGATATATTTTATGTTTTTATTTTAGTTTTATTATGTATGGATGACAGTTACATGTTCCGAGAATTTTTATAAATAAATCGTGCTTTTATTGATTAAATCGTTACTTTCAAAATCTATTCTTGTCTTAGATCTATTTTGATGGTAGTGTGCTCAATGATCTATGGTTGCTGTGCTTGTTTAGATTATTTACATGTAATAGTGCTTAAATTGAATTGTGCTACCAAGTATCCGAATAGTCCATGCCTACATTAGACGGATTATACCACAACCCTAGTTTAGTGTGGGATAATTCGTGCTAACCGAAGATGGATTATGTTGGTGCTTGAACCATAGTTATTTTCTTGACGGAGGAATTGGGCTTGTAGCTACAATTCCCCATTATCATCCAACTTAATAAGCTAAAGTAATTCATAAATACCCTTATTATGAAGCTAGTGGTGGATTTGCAATCCTAGGTTCCTTAAACTTATTATAAAAACAATTATTTAATTGCTTTCATAATTTAGATTTACTTCTATTGTTATTAGTTTAATTAAAATCAAATCAAAATCAGTTTTTCTTAAATTAGCTAAATTTAGGTTTTAAAATTAAAGCGGTAGTTAATCAATCTCCGTGGGTTCGACCTTTACTTCCACACTGCAATTCTTTTGAAAGTAAAGCATAAGTTAAGCATACTTTTATATCTTAATTTTGACAAGATCAATTTTTGGCGCCGTTGCCGGGGATTGCATTACTACGTTTAGTTTTATAATATTAGTTTAGTTAATTCGTAAATATTAGATTAGGTTTTTCCTTTTCTTATTTTTCGTTTTTATTTTAAGTTACTAGCTTTTCTTTTTATTTTTGTAATTTCTTAGGTACTCAAAATTCTAGCGTTTCAGAGTGGAGCAGCTGTGCACTTCAAAGGAGCTTACACGGAAAAAAAAAATTCAAGTAAATTGCTTCTTGTGAAACTCTCTTTAAACCACTGTAAGTCAGGGCGCTGTGATGCACTATTTGCATTAGTTTAGGGTTAATTGCAATGCATTAGCTAGGACACCCAGGGCGCTGGGAATCGACGTGATCATTGCATTATAGGATAATTTACATGCATCACAGTAGTTGAGTGCTTGTTATCTTAGTTGCGTGATTGCTATTTGTTTTTATTTTTATTTTTATTATTTGAGTCAGTTTTTGTTTTTAGTTTATTTTCTTGTAGTTTATGTCTGGTACACGCTCAAGTAAATCGGAATTAAAACCTTGCGATCTTGAACTTGAACGTACATTAAGAATTAACAAGTATTCAAACATAACTTCTAGAACTAGGTTAAACATAGACGACGAATTAACTCCGAAACCATCGTCGTTGTTTGAGTCCGAAATATGTAATACCCTTAAAAACCTAAAGAAACCACGCTTTATTAACATAGAATCTATTCCAATGGCCAACATTGGAAATAACTGAAACAATGGAAATAACCCTAATATACCTCCACCTCCTCCGCTTAAAGATTATTTTATCCCTACAACTTACACGCCACAGGCTGGTATCGAATTACCGGAGGCGACGACATCTCACTTTGAGATAAAAGTCGTCTACCATCTCGCTACTTCCTTCTTTCCATGGCCGCATTAATGAAGATCCTTATCAACACTTAGGAGATTTTCAAGATATATGCTCTACGTTAAAAATCCAAAATTTCACTGATGATGAATTAAAACTGCGTCTCTTTCCATTCTCTTTAAAAGATAAAGTGAAGTATTGGCTCCAATCTTTGGAGCCAAACACTATAAAAACATGGGAAGCATTACATACTGCATTTTTACAAAAGTTTTTCCCAATCACAAGAACAAATCAAATAAGAAAATCTATAACTAATTTTGTGATGCAAGATGGGGAAACACTTTATGACACATGGGAGAAATTTAAAGAATTATTACGTTCCTGCCTACATCATCAGGTTCCTGAGTGGCAATTAGTTCAAGTCTTCTATGAGGGACTTATTCCCTCTGTTCGTAATACCGTCGATGCCGTTTGTGCGGGTACTTTCCTACACAAAAGCGCCGATGAGGCCTGGAAAATATTTGAAACTTTGAGCGAGAATTTGATGCATCTGTCTGTGTCGGTACGTCCTGGAGGATATCTGCCACCACCAAAAAGAGAGGTAAAAGTTGAGTCCAGTCATTCAATCGAAATACAAGAATTAAATAGAAAACTTTACCAACTTATGAGGATGGGAATTAGGTCCACTCCACCTTCTTCAGAAGTATGTGCATTATGTTCTAAACCGTCTCATAATATCTTTGCATGTCCTTCTGCATCTCAATTTCTGGAATTCGTGGAGCAACACATTAATTCTATTCAACAATACCCACAAAATAATTATAATTCGACTACTAATAATCCGGACGCGCCATGGAGAAACCATCCCAACTTCTCGTGGAAAAATAATAATAATAATCCTAATGAGGCAACTAATTTTCCTAATGCATATCGACCTCAGTTTCAACCTAATCAATACCAACAACCGCCTCCTAATCCGAACCCTTCACGGGGTAACGTTTTTGAGGAAAAGGTGTTGGCGTCCCTTAATAAAATCGAAACACAAGTACAGGCACAAGCACAAAGAGTGCACTCTCATACACAATCCATTGCGAAGCTTGAATCCCATATGGGACAAATAGCTATTGTGGTGAGTCATAGAAACGAGGGGACGTTGCCTAGTCAAACAATTCAAAACCCTAAGGGACAATACGAGGTTAAGGGGTCGAATGAGCAAGTAAATGCCGTCTCAACTAGGTTGACTACACGAGAGGAAGAGGTAATAGAAATTCCGAATGAGAATGTGATAGATATGAACATCAACTCTAATACAAAGAAGGGTAAGGACGCGAGCCAAAATAAGAAAGAAAAAGAAACGGCCCTGACTAATCATATACCGAAATTGCCCTTTCCACCAAACGTTGATGAACCATCAAATTTTCCAAAGAAAGGGTCAAAGGTTGAGGGTATACTCGAGGTATTTAAACAAGTTAAAATCAATATTCCATTCCTCGATGCTATTAAACAAATTCCCGCTTACGCTAAATGTCTTAAAGACCTATGCACTCAAAAACGTAAATTGCATAGTCATACTCCGAAAAAAGGTCTTTCTCACGGAAAAAGTAAGCTAAAAAAGGTCTTTCTCACGGAAAAAGTAAGCTCATTTTTTCAACATGCTACTCCAAAGTATAAGGATCCAGGTACGCCTAAAATATCATGTGTCATAGGTGACACTATTATTCATCGGGCTCTCCTTGACTTAGGAGCTTGTGTTAACCTCTTACCTTACCACGTCTACAAACAACTAGGACTAGGTGAACTTAAACCTACGGCCGCTACAATACAATTAGCGGATCGTTCTATTAAAATACCTAGAGAAATCGTCGAGGACATCTTGGTTAAAGTTGATAAATGCTATTATCCTGTCGACTTCATGATCCTTGACACTGAACCGGTGCTAGATGCTCGGAAACACACTCCTGTCATCTTAGGCCGTCCATTCTTAGCAACTGCTAATGCTCGTGTTAACTGTAGGATGGGGGTAATGAAGGTGTCAACCTCTTAAAGACGATGATTACCTATGTGAGGCGGAATGTGAGGTAAGATGGAATATTGAGCCTAACAGAGAACTGAATATGGGTGAGGAAAATAATATAATTCGTAATGAGCGGATGAATTTAAATAATCTGGACCCTAATGATGAATTTACTCGGAAGGTAAGAAATAGATTTGAACATAATAAGGATGATCCGTCAAATGAATTAATCCAAAGCAACATTATTTCTGCTTACCACCGAGCTCTTCCCGATATCCTTAGAGGAATCCTTGAATCTTGAGCTAGAATGGTCTAGCTAAAGACGTAAAAGATAGCGCTTCTTGGGAGGCAACCCAAGCTTTAATTCGTTTGTTTTAACGATTTTTGACTATTTTGGGGTTGTTTTGGTCTGTTTTTGAGTTTCTGGACAGGTTTGGGGGTTGGAGTAAAGTTATTTTTAATTTATATACATAAAATAGGTGAAACAAGATAAAATACCATTCTCATGCACGCGGCTCGCTCGCGCAAAAATGTGCCTTAATTTTTTTTTTCTAACTTTCTTTTTTTATGACCCCTCAGGTTCATGTAGCGCCACAGCTCGCTGGCGCGAGGCTTCCTCGCTCGCGCGAGCCTGATTAAATATATATATATATATATTTGTCTCGCGGAGGGATTCGCCCTCGCGATGTCCGCTCGCGCGACCCCCCCCCCTCCCCCCACCCCATTTTTGGATTTTCTTCTTTTGTTTTCTTCTATCCTCCTCCCATCCCTGGTCAGTAGTTTTTACTCTTCTGTTTTTGTTTCTTAGGTCCTTTTGATCGGGTCGTTTGTTATTTTCATAACTTCTGGTTATCTTTTCTTTCCTTTTATAGTTTATTTTCGTGTTGTCTTCATAGTGTTGTTAATTCTTATAGTTTATTTAATTTTGTTTAGTTTAGTTATAGTTCTTTTACCAGCTTTTATTATTTTCTTTGTTCGTCTTTTATCAAGAAGTAACAGGTAACATTGAATTTTATTGACATATTCCTTTGTGTTCACCTGTTTGTGAGTGCCAAGATCGAGGTATCCTCGTTCCTTCCTTACGTGCTTTCCTTTCTTTCATTTTATTGTTTCATTGGGGGCAATTAAATGTTTAGGTTTGGGGGTATGCACTCACATTATTATTATTACACTAAATTTTTCAAAAATTATTCGATACTTGTGCTTAAATAAACGATGATTACTGACGTTTTTGCAATATAAATTTGATACTTCTTGTTATGTAACTATGATTGTTATAGAATGGTAAACATGAGAAGATGTGATTAAATATTTGCTGAAGTCATGATATGACAATTTAGGTCATGTATTGTTCGAATCGTAGTTTTATATCTTAGATTTGCACACAAAGCTATGCACAACACGTAGTCGCTTGAATACATGTTTGATGTGAACTATAATATGATTCTAATTTCTAGATAACAAGGTGGAGACTAAATCCGGTGAGCTTTTGAGCCTATCTTTTCTTTTTAGAGGGTTATATACACATTGTGTTTGTCGAATTTCATTGATATAGTGCATTAACTTGTTGTTTAGTCTCATTATTCTTGTTTTGGTTGATTGTCAAGTTAAAATATTTGTTACCATGCTAAATAATCTTTCGTCGTAAATGTTGAAGAATCATATAACCATAGGACATGATTATAGGCCCTCTTTGTTTACCACTATCCAGAAAAATGATAAAAATTTCCTTAGTTCGCTCTTTAAGCCATTAAAATGTCATTTTTTCTTTAATTACTACCATTATCCTATTTTTGCTCCAATTTGGCCAACTTGGAGTTCACCCCTGAAAGATTGATCAACTTTTAGTGGTGTTTAGGAGATGTGTGATTGAGAAGAAGAAGAAGAAAAAGAAAATAAGATGATGTTTGGGGTGGTTGCCTTGGTATTCAATGAATATTCGTTTCAAAAGCAACGAGGAGGAAAAGAATAAAGAAAAAAAAAGAGTAATGAAGAAAAAAAACAATGAGGTTAAAAAAAAAAAGAAAAAAAAAAGAAGAGGAAAGAAATTGAAAAATATGCGAAAAGAAGGGAATGAAAAGATGAAGTTGGTGGAAGAGAGAATGAAAGAAATCGTACATGCCTTACAATGCCATTCTGAGATTAGCTACCTAATGAATCCTTTCTATCATTTTTCATTGCCTGAGCCACATTACAACCTTTAAAAAGTCATATTTGATCCTAGGAAACATGGTTTGGATATGAAAACGATGGGAGGGGGATTAAAACATGGTAATGATTAATTTTTCTTGATTGTTGGCATCCTATCCATGAGACTACTGTTCTTTCGTGTCATGCGTCTTTTTCGAGTCATATGTGAACATTTCTTGTTTTGAAAATATATTTCCTTTACTCACATATTTTAGAAAAATTACACCTGTTTCTGAGTGTTTCATTTTAGAGTGTAATTAACATTAAGAGATTCGTAGTCGAGACATAGTTAATTGGTTATCCGAAACATATTCCAAGTTCATGACATGCGCGTGTTTATTTGACTACCATATCACACACGTGCAATTGTATGAGGAACTCTATTGATTTATAAGATGCATGTGCTTGGGATTGTTTTTCATGATTTAGGTGGATGTTTCATTATGTTTCTTTATGTTCGTTATTTTATTTCAAATCTTTGTTATATGAGGAGTATTGAATATTATGTTCTTTGTTTTTAATAAAAGTTTTTAAATTGATAAGTTAATAAAGATGGTTATGGGTGACTTGTTGACGAGAACCCTCACGAGACTTTACTCGTCTGACTAGGGACACCTAGAGGTTTAAAAGGCTTTTTGCATAAGCTAAATGCAATCGCGATCCATGCGAAAATGGAATAGATTTGTAGTAGTAGTTTTATTTTTATTTTCTTTTTGCTCGAGGACTAGCAAAATGTAGGTTTGGGCGTGTGATCGGGAGAGAACGGATCCTAATTACATGCCTTAATTCACATTTGTTAGCATATTTTATCCTATTTTTATGTATTTTTACTTCGTTTTCTGTTTTAGAGCAGGTTTTGGAAGAAAACACTAATCCAGGTTAAATAGGGAGAAAAAGCAGGAAGAAAGAAGCTGAAAAGGCACCTCGCGCGCGCGGCCTGCTTGCGCGGAAGTCCAAAAATCGTTCGCGCTACCCGCTCGTGCGACTTTCCAATATCGCGCTCGCGCGGCCAGCTCGCGCGACCTGTGTAAAAATCAGATACATGTATTTCAGTGTAATGAAGACTCCTACGTGAACGAAACTGCCTAATTACGCTTGAAAGCTAAATACAGCAATTTTAGTGTGAATTGGATTAGGAAAGCTTCCAAAACATGTTATAAATCTGTATATACCCTATTTTACTTCAATTAAGGGGTTGGCAATTGTTATACACACAATATACAACCACACTTTCAGCCATCGAAGGAAGGGAAGCAAGGAGAAGAAGAAGAAGACCAAGGGTTTCTATAGCCTCCTCCATCAACTACTTGCCATCTACCACTTTTATGGACAACTAGACTCTAGATCTAGGGTTTCAATGAAACCCTAGCCAAGTAATAGGATATATTATATATTTTTATTTTAGTTTTATTATGTATGGATGACAGTTACATGTTCCGAGAATTTTTATAAATAAATCGTGCTTTTATTGATTAAATCGTTACTTTTAAAATCTATTCTTGTCTTAGATCTATTTTGATGGTAGTGTGCTCAATGATCTATGGTTGTTGTGCTTGTTTAGATTATTTATATATAATGGTGCTTCAATTGAATTGTGCTATCAACTATCCGAATAGTCCATGCCTACATTAGACAGATTATACCACAACCCTAGTTTAGTGTGGGATAATTCGTGCTAACCGAAGATGGATTATGTTGGTGCTTGAACCATAGTTATTTTCTTGACGGAGGAATTGGGCTTGTAGCTACAATTCCCTATTATCATTCAACTTAATAAGCTAAAGTAATTCATAAATACCCTTATTATGAAGCTAGTGGTGGATTTGTAATCCTAGGTTCCTTAAACTTATTATAAAAACAATTATTTAATTGCTTTCATAATTTAGATTTACTTCTATTGTTATTAGTTTAATTAAAATCAAATCAAAATCAGTTTTTCTTAAATTAGCTAAATTTAGGTTTTAAAATTAAAGCGCGGTAGTTAATCAATCTCTGTGGGTTCGACCTTTACTTCCACACTGCAATTCTTTTGAAAGTAAAGCATAAGTTAAGCATACTTTTATATCTTGATTTTGACAAGATCACCACAAAAGCAGGATTTAATGCTGATGAGTAGTAGCATCTGGAAGGTACGCTTATACTCTTTCACAGTCAAGTTAAGGCTTTATTTGATACTGGTGTTGCACGTTCGTTTATTGCTATTAAGATTATGCGTTAGTTGGGTTTAGAACCCCAGACACTTGAGCCAGCACTTAATGCTCTATCACCATTGGGAGTGACTATTAAGTTGGGTAAAGTATGTAAAGATTGCCCATTGACCTTGGGAGATACAAATCTTTCAGTAGATTTGGTGGTACTATCAATGTCAGAATTTGACATTATCCTAGGAATGGATTGGATACCAAGTATGGTGCCAACTTAGAATGCCCTACAAGGACGATTGTATTTCCAAGACCCAAACGACTGACGATCAGATTTTAGTGTCAGCTGATGAGCGACACATTTGTGACGAGTTGGGTAGCTGCGATTGGGAATATGAGTACTGAACTAAGGAAGGATCAGATTCCTACCGTAAAAGATTTTAAGGATGTATTCCAGGATATTAAAGTACTTCCACCAAAGAGGGAGATACACTTTTGTGTGGAACTAGTACCTGGAACATGCCGATATCTAAGACTCCATATCGGATGATGCCTATTGATATGTTGAAGTTGAAGAATCAAGTTTAGGAACTTGAGATTTGGGATTTGTTCACCTGAGCATGTCACCTTGGGGATCACCCGTTCTATCGTAAAGAAGAAGGATGGGACACTTTGACTCTATCGACTACAGAAAATTGAACAAGGTTACAATCAAGAATCGATATCCATTGCCATGGATAGATGATCTATTTCATTAGTTGCAAGGATCAAGGATCTTTTCAAAGATCGATCTATGTTCTGGATATCACCAGTTGTTAGTTCGACAAAAGAAAGTGTCAAAAACTTCCTTCAGGACAAGATATGAGCATTACGAGTTTCTGGTTGTCTTTTGGATGGACTAATGCTCTAGTAGTATTCATGGCCTTAATGAATAGAGTATTCAAACCCTATCTGGATTAATTCATTACAGTGTTCATCGACGATATCCTGATCTACTCAAAGATAGAAGAAGACCACAAAGAATGATTACAAATTACTTTGCAGACACTTCGAGATAGTAAGTTATATGTGAAGTTCAGCAAGTGTGAGTTTTGGCTATAAGATGTCAAATTCTTGGGACATGTTATATCCTAGGATGGTATCTTTGTGGACTCATCTAAGATCGATGCAGCCTTGAGCTTGAATAGGCCAACCAATGCGATAGAAGTTAGAAGTTTTCTTAGTTTGGCAGGATATCATAGAAGATTCGTAGAGGGATTCTCCAAGATTACAGGACCTGTAATAAATTTGACAAGGAAGGAGATAAAGTAAGAATGGACAGCTAAGCATGCTGATGCATTCCATGAGTTAAAGGAAATATTGACTTTGTTGTGTGCTAATGCAAGACGGGAATGTCATTACATATGGATCCAGACAATTGAAGCCACATGAGAAAAACTACCCTATGTATGACCTGGAGTTAGTAGCAATAGTGTTTGGATTGAAGATATGGATACACTATCTCTATGGAGAGAAGTTCGATCTGTTTTCCGATCATAAGAGTTTAAGGTATCTGTTCTTTTAGGAGTTGAATATGCGACAACGAAGGTGGATGTAGTTGCTTAAGGATTATCACTTTTCATTATAGTACCATCCGGGTAAAGAAAATATCATAGCAGATACTCTGAGTTGTCGATGTCCATTAGTAATCGTTGCATTATTGATTCGAGAATGGAAAGCATTGGAGGTTTTAGCTGAGTTTGACCTTCAACTGACATCTTGGATGTCTTATGGCACAACCAACTTTGATCAGCCATATCATAGAAGCTCAAAAGATAATAGAGGACCTAAAGTTGTTGTTCACCAAGATGTCTACAAAGGAATCAGAAGTCTGGAGTGTTGGTTCAGACGGAGCCTTACGTTGTAAAGGTAGACTCTGTGTACCTAGCAAAAATAATCTCCAGAAAGACATATTGGACAAAGCACATAAATCATGAATGACTGTTCACCCTAGAGGTACGAAGATGTATACGGATTTGAAGAGAAATTTTTGGTGGGATGGAATGAAGCGAGAAGTAGCTGAGTAAGTGGCTCAATGTCTTACTGGTAAACAAGCAAAGGCGGAATACCAGAAACGACCTGAACTACTACAACTATTACCAATTCCCTATTGGAAATGGACACATATAACCATGGATTTTATGGTAAGCATACTGAGATCTTAGCAAAACCACGACATTATTTGGGTGATTGTGGATCAACTTACGAAGACTGCACATATTATCGCCTATAGTATGACGTATCCAGTTGAACGATTGAGCCAGATGTATTTACAGTAAGTTGTATGGTTACATGGCGTACCCATTTCAATCATGTCAAATAGAGATCTAAGCTTCACTATAGAATTTTGAAAGAGTCTCTAAACAACGATAGGAAGAACATTGAACTTGAGTTTAGCTTTTCATCCGTAGACCGACGGGGAGATTGAACGAGTCAATCAAGTGATGGAGGACATGCTACGTGCTTGTGTCATTGATTTTGAAAGTTCTTGGAAGATGCATCTACCATTAATCGAGTTTGGCTACAACAATATCTACCATACGAGCTTATGAATGGCGCCATTTGAAGCTTTGTAAAGAAGAACTTGCCGATCGCCAATGACACGAATATTTTCCTATGTGCGCTTGTATGCTATACCTAAGTGTAGGTAATCGTGTAAGTAGTAAACTGGATTAAGTCCAGGTCGATCCCACAAGGAAGGATTAGAATTAAGTTACCTAGATTAGACTCTAAACGAAAGGAAAATTCAATATTTTAAAAGAAATGTAGAACACAAAGTTCTACAAATAACAACTACTGCAATTAAAAACAACTAAATTAAATTAACTAACGATTAGCTATTTAACTAAAGCGAGATTTTAAAAACGGTTTTACTTAATAAAAGGAAGTGTTGGGATCACGCGAATCCATTATGACCTAGCCATCTACCATGCAATTGCAGTTTAAGCTCAATGGAGTACATCTTCTACAATATTCCGTACTTCTCTAAAGATCTAGAATCAATAGCCCTTTCATGACCGGGACTATATCATCTCAATTAAGTTTGAAATACATGAAAGCGGTTTAATTCAATAGTCAAGACTCGCACCTACAATGGTGTTAGCATTGAGGGTGTTTTGCAAAATGTATTGAAAGAAAATGCCGTAAGGCCTTAAGTTCAAAGACTGCTTTGACAAACTGAGCATTTGGGGACAGTTTGATAACAACTCCTTAAAACAGAAAGTCTTGGAATACTGTATTGGATGTTCTCAAGAATCTGACTGTTCGATCGATCGATGCGCTTTCGATCGATCGACAATCGTCATCTCTCAATCGATCGAAATGTCTTCGATCGATCGACTATATCTCTGCACCGATCGATCAAAATAACTCCGATCGATTGAAGACAGATATTATTCTAGTGCATGGCAGAGGCCTGAAAATCACAGTTTCATCGCGATGTCCCAACCTCGGACTACTCAGACATGGTCTGGAGTGTCCCAGATGCATTCTTAACGTAAAGATTCATTAAGGTGTCATTTGGTTGTGAGCTTTTCATTAAAACTATGAAAAATTGAGATTTTAACGTATCTAACATGCAAAACAAGAAGATTAACACTAAACCACAACTAGCTAAGTGCAGTATGTAAATAAAATGATAACTAATTAACCTGGAATCATAGAAAATCCCAACTATCAGTGTAAAACCTTGAATAATAACCTACAAAATCATAAAACTCTCTCCTCTCTCTATGAAAACTGATAAAAAAAACAAGTGGGCGTCCCTCTGGACGCTTACAAAATGAGTTTTTATAGTAGAACCTCATGCTAGGGTTAAAAATCCCATCTTTTGCTGCGTGCACGTATTCTGCTAAAAGGCATGTTCGATCGATCGAAAAACTCTCGATCGATTGAGCTTCTGGATTATTCGATCGCTTGAGACAGGTTGGATCGATCGAATGCTCGATCGCTTGAGAAGACCTCGATCGATCGGGCTTCAGTTTTCAACTTTGAATTGTCTTCATTAAAGCCAATCACTCCCTTTTATCCTGCTCAATCAATTATTCACACAGTGACAGTAATCTGCAAAAATCACAGCTAAAACACACAACTCATCATAGATTAATCATAATGTGTAGAAACTGGCGTTGTAATCCAAATCGCAGGTATATGGGGAAATTGTGAACTAAATTATGGTATTTTCTTCTTTTAGCGCGGTTGTATTTTACAAATACCCCCCCGCTTGTCACAACCCCCAACTAGCGAATTGCTAGTCCCTAGCAATAAAGCGAAAATAAAAGAAGCTAACTACTACTACAACAACTAAAATAAACAAAAATAAAACTAAAGCAAACTAATCTAATTAGAAAGAGACACCACCTAACTCACTTTCGCAGGAATCGCGGTTGCATTTAGCAATTGCAACAAGCCGTTAAACCCCTAGGTTCCCCTAGTGGACGAGTGTTGTCTCGTGAGGGTTTGCAGTGAATATACCCACAAAATTCTCTGATTAAGCTCAAAAAGATATAGAATAACTTTTAAACATTCCCCTTTTCGACTATCAATTTTAGCTCTACAAAACATATCAACCTCATACAAACCATGAAGAAATCCATGTGTTCCTCCTGACACCAAGATAAATATACCTATGTATTCCATTCATGTATCCGTGTGTGTGTGAAATCAACAGCTATGCATTCAACTTAGTTTAGAGTTGTTTAGACTATCATACCCTTGGAATTCGTAGTTTCAACTCAATTCTTACATGGGGTTACGCTCCAAAATGAACATCTCACAGAACTGGTTTAATAATGATCGCTCATGGTGTGAAAGCTTTGATAAGAGTGATGTTCTGGCTACTAGTGTTTCACACCTAACTCAATAAAGGACGAACATTTAGAGTGTATAGTCTCGTGAAAGGAATACTACTTACTAGAGGAGCGAAATACCGTGGATACTCAAATTACACGTTCATATTCAAACTAAGTTGTTAAAAATCATTAAGACTTTGACTTTTCAGCTTTCATTTAGTAGGATAGAGATAAGAGGGGTGAGAATTGCACATCCTTAGCATGTGATAGAGACTAATTTATTTCTTCTTTATTCCAACCATCCTCTATTCTCATATACATATATTTCTTTTTTACTACTCCTTCCTTTCTTTTCTCTTTTTTTTTTTTTAACCTGTATATTTTCTTTTTATAACGTCCCTCCCACAACTACTCCCTTCCCATCACATACTTCAATAATTTTTTGATCACCTTAGATGTGCAATCGAGTTTATAGAGATTAAAGTATCAGATGAAGGGTTTTTATAGGCTTCCATATTGGCAATATTTAATTGGTGTGGGGTTAAGGGATTCTTGGATGTTGATACAGGTATATGGAAAAAAATAAGGAATGAATAACGATGGCTTAAATCATTTTTCTTAACTTCTTAGTTTTAACACTTCAGTGTTCATTGAGTTTTAATTGGTAAATCCTGAACGTTCTCCTCTAATAAGCAGCCTACATGAAGAATTTGAGACTATTCAACGAATTTAAAGTATATTCAAGAAGAACAATTCGAATTTATTGTGATAAGTCCCTCAGAATTGGAGTTTGGGCTCAAAAACTCACTAAGGGTCATTAGCTTCCACTCTTTATTCCTTAAAGCGTAACAGTTGTATTACTCTTATTTAAGTTTTCAGCATAGCTATTAACACGTGCAAATGAATGTTGGATACTAGAATGGTCAATATATGCATTCGTCTTAGTGACATTAGAAAAACGCGTGAATGAAATACATAAAAGGATGATATTAACATGAATGTATCATCGCTTGATAACAGCTAAACAGAAGTGAACATTTAAAAATATTCTACCAATTAATTCAAAAAATTTGTTAATAGTTTGAAACTCTTGAAAATTTGTTGTATTGTCAACTTTAATAAAAATGGAGATTGTATGATGTTTGCAATAGAAAGAGCGATCCAGATTGCTAAGTAAATAATATGCACAGGTGATTATCTATCTATATCCCACCCCCAACTGAAAATAGCGATGACCTCAGAAGTTGATTTTCAAAAATAAATAGAGAGATAGCACCTGAAATCGCATCAATAACTGCAAGCGTAACAATCTGTAAAGAAACATACACTCTCCAAGCAACCAAGATCAAATGAAAGATATACAAACGGAAAATAAGCATATGATCTATAAATAATAACAAAAATATCACTGGAAAGATAAGACAATGAAAATGACAGAGCAGTGATAATAAAATGCACACAAACCAAACCAACCAACAAAAACAAATATCCACGTAGAGTACCACAGTACTAACATCCAAAAGACAAAAGAAGAGAGCAGAGAGATATAAACAAAGGAAATGAAAATACAACAAAACTCTCCAAACACTCCCAACATCAAAATCTAAACATCATCCGCGACATCGGATAATATCTCTATCGGTGCATCAGGGGTATCCTCAACTCCACCCTCAGCAACAGTACAAGCCGTCGCTGGGTCACTCGCAGTCATGACTGGAGGTGGTGGAAGTGGAGCCTCTGCAAAATGTGGTGCCGTTGAGGACGATGGTGCAACAGGATCAGCAGGTGGTGGTGGGGGATCAACTGTGGATGGATCAGCGGTAGTATGTGCAGTAGGGGGAGTAGCGGTAGATGGGGGAGTACGTAATGACTGGTCAACCCCCAACTGAATAAGAATGGCCTCGAGCAATGTCGTCATGTGGTCCACCCGGCCCTCGAGTCTGATCCGAGCCTCTCTCTCCTCCAATAATAACTCATGAACAGTCGGGAGAGGCACGGATGACGAAGACTCTCCCTGGGCCTGAGTTTGAGCCTGAGATCGCTGTCTCAACTCAAACTGTGCAACCTCCACCAGAGGATCAACCTCATCATCAGAATCAAGCTCCTCAGCCTCTGTTGGCGTCCCTGAAGCTGCACCCTCAGTATCGGTGCCATCAACTCTCCTCCTCTTCTGACCAACCTTCGCTTTTCCTTTACCCTTCCTTTTCCTCTTTTGTGCATCCGATCGGCGAGAAGCTGTCTCGCCAAATCGACTGCAAGCCTGAGAGTACGCGTCATCAGGTAAGGGAACGAGGCCAGCCTGCTCGATCACCCTGTGAATGGCCCAAGCACCTTTCAGGTGCTTCTTGGCAGTAATGTAGCGAGTGGGATGCCTCATGAAATCAATATATAGGCGCGGCAAACAGACTGGTAACCCCGTCCCTATGGTATATAACACGTGTGCATACCAGGGTGCAATCTTCTCCCGGTAGGAGGTCACCAACAAGCAATTGCTTAGGGCCAGGTGAAGCATATGATAATTATCAGATAGATACACGTCAACAATAAGGGATATACCATCCCAGCTCGGTAATGCACCCCCGGTGAGCTCTCGAATGACTGCAATCGGTGGAAGTACTGGCGTGTCAGCACGGTGCGGGCATACACAATCGGGCACCTCCGGGACTCCTAGAGTAGCTGAGATGGTGGCTGGGCTGAACACAATCTCCCGGCCGCGAAAGAATGAGCGTAGTGTGAATGCGACATCAGGATCTCTAATCATCGTCGCACAAGCCGCGCGGATCCATGACAGATTCACTCTCTTCGCCTGAGAGAGAAAATCGTACCAGTGTGGCATTTCTCGGAGGCGGGCGAGATACCAGGGAGTAGTAAGCCATGCCGTCTCGAGTGGTCACTCAATCATGACCTTCTGGGACTGAAAATAGCGCATAAACCACTGGCGGTCGGGGGTGTGCTGGAAGCCGTGATGTGGCACCGGGTCAGGAATGGCGAGGTCAAAGGGCTTCTCCCTGTGATACCCTGTAGCAGGGTTCATTGTGAAGATCCTGAAATGGAAAAGAAAAGAAAACGACAATTAAAAACAGGAATTAAAAAGAAAACAAAGAAACTACCAGAGTTCGAGCGATCGAACTTTGATCGATCGATCGAACAAGGCACAGCTTCGATCGCTCGAACCCTCTCGATCGATCGAGCACAGAGATGCGGCAATGACAAGAACACGAACGGAAAAGAAAAGAACTCCAAGAAACAAGGTGCTAAACTAAGAGATAAATAGTCAAATGACCAATTGGGGCATCCCCATTAGATTCAAACGAAAATGGAAAGAGGGGGGTGCTCATGGCCTTACCTCGGCATAAGTGGCCGGGGGAGAAGTTGATGATGACGAATAGGATGAGTGAAGGGACCCGGGCTTCCCAAAAATGGTGTGGTAGTAGGGGGTTGATGAGAATCGCCCCAAAATGCCGCTGTCGTCGAGCGCTCGAAGGGAGAGAGAGATGAAGAGAACTGATGAAGTGTACGCTAAACGCCTCGTTTAAATACAAGTCTCGATCGATCGAGATGTGTTCGACCGATCGAACAGTCAATCGATTGAGATGTTTCAAGCGCTCGAGAAAGTGAAACGTTCGATCGATTGAAAAACTTTCGATCGATCGAACCTAGATTTTCCAAAACTTCACAGAATGGAAGAATTAAGTACCCCCACTCATTTAAGTTATTCTGGACATACAGTGAAAATGATAAATAAAACTGTGACAGGACATGTAAGCCAAAAACTCATCCTCATAATAGATTATTACAATTTTTATTTAAATAAAACTTTATAATAGCATCCATATTGCAAAATTATTGCCCCCACTGGTGTTTAAGGCCTTATTTACTAAAGAAAACAAAAATAAAACTAGAACTAATAATATTTTTGTCTAGGATTACACTTCAATTGCTAAAATACTAATCAAAAGATGAAGCACAATTGAAGTGGGACACTAATCATCTAGCAAGAAGATTCCTTCTTCCACCATTGCTTCATTCCCCGCTGAATCTTCACATATGGAGTCCAAACAGGATGATTCCCTTTCCCAGAACAGTCGGAAAGCAGCCAGGACATCATCGAGCAAGTCTAAACTCTCTAAGGAATTGATAGCCCATGCAAAAGGTGATCCCGTTGGAGACACGGATAACGGAGTGGAATTGTGCAACGGACTTTCCTCTTGCGGTGGAGTGTCTGGGGACCTTATGTATGGTCCAAAGCCATGAAAAAGTTGATGTGGCAGGAAGAACAGTGGTACCGGTGGATGCATAGTGACAATCCTGACAAAGGAAAAACCAAATGAAAATAACAACAAGAAAAGGAATTAAATAAGACTTAAAGGAAACGATAACAGAAAGAAATAACTAAATAAAGAAACAGGAGAAAGACAAGTGACAACGAATTAACCTCACTATTGGCATGAGACACCCATGTGCACTAGCAGGTAACGGGCACTAGAGCCGGAACAGCAAATAGCTCAGGTGCACATAAATGTAAGGAACCGCCGCGATGACTAGGAAGTCATCGACAAAAGTGAATACCGCATTGTGGCGTTCGGGCACCACATCTTGTAGGTCCTCTTCGTCCCATGGTTCCCACATGGAGTCATTTTCCCATTGCTCCAATAGTGCGTCATCCACTTCTCCAACAGCATACCCTTCAGGCTCGCCTTCCTCTCCAGAGAGGTCCATATGCATGAATGGGTTAATTTGGAGGAGAGCAGGATCATAAGGGATGTATCCATAGGTCAGATCCACCACATCATCTGCCCCTGGTCCTTGGTAAGGAGATAAGCAGAATGCTATCTCATCAGCAGTCCAAGGTGGGTTCTGGTATTCAGAATCAACCCATGACCCTATAGAATGGATATCATCATCTCTCATCTTGAAATGCCTGCATAGGAGAAATAATATGAAACAGCAGATTAGAATCGAAATCACTTGTAGAGAAAGATAGAAAGAAATAAAAAAAATGAAAAACATCAAAAGTAAAGACATACAACAACAACGTGAAGAAAAGCTTAACGTTTGAGATCAAGAGTAGTTGGGTTCATCCAGTTGGATGAACTCAGCCTCTGTTTGGAAATTCTCCAAGAACGGTTTTAGCCTTTGGCCATAGACCTTGAAAATTGCATCGTTCTTGGGGTTTATTAGCTTGAGCGCCCCATGTGGAAAGACTGATTTGACTGTGAATGGTCCTATCCACCGAGATCGGAGTTTGCCTGGGATGAGGTGAAGGCGAGAGTCATATAGCAAGACTTTCTGCCCCGGCTCGAATGATTTACGACAAATTGTTCTATCGTGGCGAGCCTTCAACCTTTCCTTATGTAATCGAGCGTTGTCGTATGCATCTCGACGTATTTCTTCCAATTCAGCCAATTGGAGTTTCCTAAGATGCCCTCCCTCTTTAATATCAAAGTTTAATGAGCGCGTCGCCCAATAAGCTTTGTGTTCAATTTCTACAAGGAGGTGACATGCTTTTTCGTAAACTAGCCTATACGGAGACATACCCAGATTCGTTTTGAAAGCCGAGCGGTAAGCCCATAATGCATCAGTCAGTTTGTAAGCCCAATCCTTCCTGTTGAAACTAATCGTCTTTTCGAGAATATGCTTGATTTCTTGATTAGCTAACTCTGCTTGCCCGTTTGTTTGTGGATGGTAGGCGAGGCCGATTTTGTGGCTGACCCCATATTTCTTAAGTAGTGACTCCAAAGGCCTATTACAAAAATGCTTGCCTTGGTCATTTATTAGGGCTTTTGGGGTTCCAAATCGCGATAGAATGTGTTCCTTAAGAAAAGACATCACTGTTTTGTGGTCATTGCGTCTTGTTGGTATCGCTTCCACCCATTTTGACACGTACTCCACAGCTAGGAGTATGTATTCACAGTTATTTGATTTAGGGAACGGGCCCATGAAGTCTATGCCCCAACAATCGAATATTTCAATCGTGATAATAGGGGTTAAGGGCATGGAGTTCCTTTTTGAAATTGTACCAAGCTGTTGACAGCGTTGGCACGTTTTGTAGAAAGCATAAGCGTCCTTGAACAAGGTGCGCCAGTAAAAACCACTATGTAGAACTTTTTGCGCGGTCTTTTGTGATGCGAAATGGCCACCGCATGCCTCAGAATGGCATGATGCTAAAATGACGATTATATCCTCGTTTGGGACGCAACGTCTGATGACCTGATCAGCACAATACTTGAATAAGTACGGGTCATCGAAGAAAAAATGACGTGCGAAAGAGAGGAACCGCTTCCTATCTGGTTTGGACCAATGACTTGGGGTTTCTCCCGTGGCAAGATAATTTACTATATCAGCATACCAGGGCAAACCCACAACAGTCATTAGCTGCTCTTCTGGGAGTTCGTCTTTTATCGGTGTGGGTTCAGTGTTGTCAACAAAAGTTAACCGAGATAAATGGTCGGCGACCACATTCTCTACTTCCTTTTTATCTTTTATCGTTATATCAAATTCTTGGAGTAGGAGTATCCAACGGATAAGCCTTTGTTTCGCATCTTTTTTAGACAGCAGGTACTTGAGAGCCGAATGGTCCGTTAAACATATGATTAGAGACCCTATCAAATATGACCTGAACTTGTCCAAAGCGAATACTATTGCAAGGAGCTCTTTTTCAGTAGTTGTATAGTTCATTTGAGCTTCGTTAAGTGTTCGACTGGCGTAATAGATTACATAAGGCTTATTATCCTTCCTCTGTCCTAGGACTGCACCAATGGCGTAGTCACTAGTGTCGCACATTAGTTCGAAAGGCAAACCCCAGTCGGGTGCCTGGATTATCGGTGCGGAGGTGAGGTGTTCTTTTAGTGCGTCAAAAGATGTTTGACAGTTTTTCGACCATACAAATGGTGTGTCTTTGACTAAAAGTTGACACAATGGTCGGGAGATTGCACTAAAGTTTTGGATGAAGCGACGATAAAATCCCGCATGCCCCAGAAAAGATCGAATGTCTCTGACTGTCCGAGGGACAGGTAGATTCGAGATTATATCGATTTTAGCTTTATCAACCTGGATACCTTTATCAGAAATGATGTGGCCGAGGACAATTCCCTTGGTCACCATGAAGTGACACTTTTCCCAATTTAGTACTAGGTGTTTGTCCTCGCATCTTGCTAGCACACGTTCGAGGTTGTCTAAGCAATTTTCGAAACTATGGCCAAACACAGAAAAGTCGTCCATAAAGACTTCGAGTATTTGTTCGACCATGTCGCTGAATATGCTTAACATGCACCGCTGAAAGGTGGCAGGTGCATTGCATAAGCCGAAAGGCATACGACGGTAAGCGAAAGTACCGAATGGACACGTGAACGTAGTCTTCTCTTGATCTTCAGGAGCGATTTCAATTTGGTTATACCCACTGTATCCATCCAAGAAGCAGTAGTATTGATGACCCGCTACTCGTTCTAGCATTTGATCCATGAAAGGTAAGGGAAAATGGTCCTTTCGGGTCACGGTGTTCAGTTTTTGGTAATCAATACACATCCTCCATCCAGTGGGAATGCGTGTTGATACTAATTCACCATCTTTATTCGGTATGACCGTTATGCCTGCCTTCTTTGGCACTACTTGGGTTGGACTAACCCAAGGGCTGTCAGATATTGGATATATGATCCCAACATCAAGTAGTTTTAGAACTTCCTTTTTGGCTACTTCTTGCATGTTGGGATTCAGACGCCTTTGTATTTGTCGCGAAAGTTTAGCGTCTTCCTCCAAATATATCTTATGGGTGCACACAGATGGGCTTATGCCTTTGAGGTCGGCAATAGTCCATCCTAATGCTCCCTTATGTTGTTTTAACACCTCGATTAACCTATCCTCTTGTTCAGAATTTAAAGTAGATGAGATTATGACAGGATAAGTCTTCTCAGTCCCTAGGAAGGTGTACTTGAGCTCTTTTGGAAGCTCCTTTAATTCCAATTCGGGAATTTGCATGTTCGAGGGCATAACTAGCTTCGTTTTGGGAGACAGTGATTCATATGGTGTTATCCACATGCATTAAGCTCTATCCTCCTCTAGTGTATCCAACATGAGGCAAGCGTGATTTAAAGCAGCATCCAATGGCGTAGACTCTTTAGGTTGATAGATAGCATCAAATTGTGACACGACTACCTCCAAAGGATCTTTGTAATCAACAAAATCGGCCTCATCTTCTATGACCGTGTTGATGTAATTCACTTCCTCCTCATCATCGTATTCTTCAGGTTGGGGATTTGAGAAAATTTTGACATTTAATGTCATATTCCCGAATACGATGGTCATTATACCACTTCTCACTTTTATTGTGGCATCTATTGTGTTTAGGAACGGACGTCCAAAAATGACCTAGATTTGTGAGCCTTGGTTGGACATAGGTTCGGTGTCTAAGATGACAAAATCGACCGGGAAGACAAATGAGTCTATTTGAACAAGGATGTCTTCCAAAACTCCTCTTGGGTATTTAACAAACCTATCTGCCAATTGCAATGCAACTCGGGTGGGTTTGTATTCACCTAACCCTAGTTGTTTATAAACCAAGTATGGCAGAAGGTTTACGCTAGCTCCTAAATCGAGGAGTGCGTTATCTATCTTTTGATTCCCAATTTGACATGAGACAGTGGGAGTGCCAGGGTCTTTGAGTTTAGGAGGCAACTCATTTTGGATAATTGCACTTGCTTGGCAAGCGACATAAGTGTGTTTCTTCACACTTTGCCTCCTTTTGACCGTACATAAGTCTTTGAGATACTTAGCGTAGGCTGGCACTTGTTTTATAGCATCAAGGAGTAGGAGATTGATTTTAACTTGTTTGAATAATTCCAAGAACTCCTGATTCTTTGCCTCATTTTTGGGTTTCTTTAACCTTTGAGGGTAAGGCGCGGGGAAAGGGCATTTTGGTACTTCATCATTAATGGGTTCCTTTCCGGACCTTCTCTCAACTTCTTCCACTTCTTTAGAAGCTTCAGTATTCATTTCTAATGGTTTTTTACTAGTAGTGTGCTCCTCTTCCTGAGTGGAAGGTTCATTTGTATTGACCACTTTGTCCTCCTCATACTCCTCGGGGGTAGAGATAGGCATATTTTTCTCTATAATCTTGCCTCTTCTCAGAGTCGTCACGACTTTTGCCTGTTCGTGATTCGGGGGACCGTTATTGTATCCCTTAGGGTTTTGAAGTGGTTGGGCAGGAAATGTTCCGCCCGATCCCTCTTGACGTACATCCATTCTATCTAACGTCGCATACATTTTACTCATCATTTGAATTAATTGTTGAGTTAGGTTGACATTAGAGAGAGGATATTCCTCTTGCACCTTTTTGTGCGGTGGCACGTACACATTAGAATGTTGATTATTGGAGTGTTGCACTTGGTTGTAATTATTAAATCTATTTTGATTGTATGGCTGGGACTGCCTATTGTATTGCCCTTGATACTGGTTATTGTTATAGGGCTGTTGTTGCTGATGTTGATTTTGTGTTCCAGCATCATTTTTCCAATTAAAACCAGGGTGATTCCATCGATTGTTATTGTTTTGTGAATTATAGTTGTTATAGGAATTCCCTGCCCCCCTATACCCTTGCATGGCATTCATTTCCATGGGGGTTTGTTCTTGAAAATATGGCACATTAGGACAATATTGAGTGGTATGTCCCAACATATTGCATGTGCCGCATGGTTCTTCAGGCAAATTCTGCCTCGAACTTCCTCCTTTCATGCCTAACTCCTCTACTTTCTTTGCTAGTTCTTCATATTTCGTCATGAGGTGATCTTCACTGTTTAGTTGGTATAGGCTTTTCTCTTCTACACAGGATATCTGTGAGCGTGAGACATCATCCGAATTCGACCATTCATGAGCGTATTCAGCCAAGCAATCAAAATGGGCTTCGGCCTCTTCGGTGTTTTTACGGAGAAAGGGACCTGAACTCATGGTTTCCACCAATTTTTTCGTTTCACCATTCAACCCATTATAAAAGAAGCTGATAGTTCGCCATTTCTCAAACCCATGGTGTGGGCACGAGAGAAGCAAATCTTTGAAACGCTCCCATGTTTGAGTGAAGGTTTCATTGCTCTTTTGTTTATTGGAATTAATTTGGCGTTGAAGGTCAGTGGTCATGCGAGTTGGATAAAATTTCTTTAGAAATGCAGTGTTCATCGCATGCCAGGTGAAAATTGAATTGGGTTTTAAGGTGAGTAACCACGCCTTTGCTTTATCCTTCAAGGTGAAAGGAAATAGCATTAGACGTGTCACGTCCACAGGGCAATTCTGTGAGAATGTTTTGCAAACATCCTCGAAGTCCTTGACATGTAAGTACGCCTTCTCACTTTCCATCCCATGAAAGGTGGGAAGAAGTTGGATCATCCCATTGCGAAATTAAAATTCGCCAGCGTGTGGTGGGATTAGAATGCAAGAGGGCGTAGGTGCGTGTTCTGGTTGTATGAGATCGCATAAAGGTCGTAGCGCCTCATCAAGTGGTACAACCACATTATCACCATGTTCACTTTGATTATCACCCATTGATTCAGTAGGAGTAGCTACAAGATTAACAGAACTAGAGGAATCTGATAAGTAGAGTGGATTTTCGAAGATTCCTTCAATGGAATTGTTGGACATGAACTAAGAGAATTCTTAAGGAAAGTGTTTTACCTAAGGAACTAAAAGAAAAAGAAATTAAAAACAGAAATAGATTAAGGTAACCTAAGTATTAACTCGTCGCCTTCCCCGGCAACGGCGCCAAAAACTTGACACGAATATTTTCCTGTGTGCGCTTGTGTGCTATACCCAAGTGTAGGTAATCGTGTAAGTAGCAAACTGGATTAAGTCCAGGTCGATCCCACAAGGAAGGTTTAGAATTAAGTTACCTAGATTAGACTCTAAACGAAAGGACAATTCTGTGAGAATGTTTTGCAAACATCCTCGAAGTCCTTGACATGTAAGTACGCCTTCTTACTTTCCATCCCATGAAAGGTGGGAAGAAGTTGGATCAAAAACTTGACACGACTAAATAGTTGTGCGCTCTTGTGCAACACCCAAGTGTAGGTGATCGTGCAAGTAATACTGGATAAGTCCAGGTCGATCCCATAGGGAAGGAATAGGAAGAATATCCACTAAGTTATGACCTAAAGAAAAAGAAAAATATGAATCTAGGTGTGAAAGTTCTAGCGAATTCTAATTAATTAAATTAAACTAAATAATAATCTAAAGCATAAAGAAACATAACTAATTAAATAAATTAACTAAAGGTGTTGGAAATACGTGAATCCACATTGATCCTAACCATCTACCATGCATATTCATTAACGTTCTATGGAGTTCATTCCTTTTCAGCATTCCGTATTTTTCTAAAGATATAGAATCAATAGCCCTTTCATGACCGTGACTATATCATCACAAGTGATTTAAAATACTTGGAAGACGGTTTAAAACAATGGTTATTACTTGCACTCTAAATGGTGTTAGCATTCAAAGTGGTTTTCAAAAGTCATTGAAGAAAAGGCCTTAAGGCTTTAAGTTCTAAAAACTGTTTTGACAAACTGAGCTTATAGGGACAATTTGATAACATATTTCAAAAACAAAAAGTCATGGAATACTTAAAAGAATTATCTCAAGATTCTGCAGGTTCGATCGATCGAAGCGCTCTCGATCGATCGGACAGCATCATCCTTCAATCGATCGAAATATTTTCGATCGCTTGACTATGGCTCTGGTTCGATTGATCGAAATACCTTCGATCGATCGAGCCCAAGGTTTCTAAAGGTTACATGGTAGAGGCTGGGAATCAATGTTTCAACACATATTCCCAACGTATAAATTACGAAAACATAATAAAACTAGTACAGAAACAGTAACCTAGAGTTATCATAGCATATAAACTAATAGCAATGAAATAACAAGGATTGGAAAGAAAAACTTGGATATAATCTGAAATAAACTTGAAATAAACATGAAATCCACTTGAATCTTCAATAATCTTCCATACAGTAATGAAAAAGAGGAAGAAAAAGATGAATCTAACCTAATCTACTCCGAATCTAACCCTAAAACTACCCTAAACTGCTATTTTCTGCGTTCTGGAGCGTCTTTTGTTCGTCTGGTGTCAAAACGACTTATATATAGGGTTCTCGCAGAGTTTACACAACTTTTGGGTGAATATAAAGTTCGATCAATCGAGCTTAGTTCGATCGATCAAAGGTTCGATCGATTGAACTCTTCCTCAATCGCTTGAACTCTCTGATTTTGACAACTCTGCGCACCGATGGGAGAATGGCCATAACGTTTCACTCGAACCTCAGATTGACCTCCTGTTTGCGGCCACGCGACCGTAACTCAAAGTTCTACATTTCATATCTCTGAGAAAATCTTCCAAATCTGAAGTCTTCGTTGTCAAAATTGGCGTTTTCTCAGCTGCTTCTGTTGTTTTATCCACCAGAATCACTTTTCTTTAGCTCCACTTCATTGATTTACATCCTAATACCTATAAAACAATGCAAAAATATATATTTTAGCATTAACACAATAAAAAGAACATTGTTATTAGAATGCACCTAAATGTAGGGACTTTGGAGGTAAAAGTATGCATAAAGAACCATGTAATACGCTATAAACATGCACTTTTCACCTCGAATCACACCCCCCAACTAGCTCGTTGCTAGTCCCTAGCAATGAAGCGAACTACAGCAATGTTTATTTAACTCTAAAAATTAAAAATAAAATAAAGTAAAAATCCTAAATCACTTTCGCAGGAATCGCGAATGCATTTAGCGTATGCAACAAGCCTTTAAACCCCTAGGTTCCCCCTAGTGGACGAGTGTTGTCTCGTGAGGGTTTGCAATGAATCTACCCACAAAATTTATGTTTATGGTAATGGTTCTCATTTAAATGTTTTCAAGAATTTTTTCCCTCTCATTTAACAATATAGTTAAGCTCAACAATCTCATGAAACTCTCTAGTATGCCATAGCAATGCAACACACACATTATAGTTAATCTACTATCAAAGTCATTAGAATGTTCCATACCTATTAATCTTCAAGTGTGTGTGTGGATGGACAACTCAAATACAAAACTTTAATTTCAAAGCTTGCATAACCTAAGATGCTATCAAGACATTCATTTTGACTCAACTCTCACCGGGATTACACTCTCAAGATGAAATCACTCCGAATTGGGTGTAATAATTGTCACTCATGATATGGAAGCTATAAAGAGTAAATGTGAATGGAATCTAATGCTTCTCATATCTAAATAGAAAAACAGACATTTTAGTGCATAAAGTCTCATGAAAGGATACTTTTCACTAGAAGAGCGAGATACCGTGGAGAACTCTCTCATTACATTAACTTCAAATCCAATCTACTTAAAATCATCAGGACTTTGAAAAAAGGTGTTCGATTTAGAAGAAAGAGGTTCGTGATTTCCAATTGGGCCAAAGGATATGATTGGAATGTCTACTACAACTTTTCAAACTTTCCCACTTCTCCAATCTCTCTCTTCTTCTTCTTTTTTTTTTCCTTTGCTTTTTCTTTTTTTTTTTCCTTTCCCACACACTTCTTTTTGTTATTATTTTTTTTCTTTTCTTTTTTTTTCTTTTGTAACAACCATTGGCATTTTTTTCTTTTATTTTTTTTTTCATGCTTTTCTTTTTTTTTTTTGCCAACTCTCCCTTATTCACACTACCAAACTTCTTGTCATGATAATACATCCCAATCACTCCTAGATAAAGAAAAGAAACTCAAACTCGTAAATGGAGTTAGGTATGAACTTTAGGATTGTGAAGACAAGGTGATTATGATAATGCTCAAGAGGTGAAGTAAAGAAACAACATATAGGTAGGCCAAGGCTGTATTATACGGTATTGTCAAAAGATGGCCTAAATCATCTTCTAAGTTCATAGGATTATTCATTTCAGTAAATTCAAGAGCTCTAAATTTGGTAAATCCTGAACATTCTCTTCTAGTGATCAGTCAAAATGAAGAAGAAAAATGAGACTTACAACGAATGAATACGCTTTTCAAAAAGTAAGAGTAATTTTCTAAAACCCTCAAAAACAAAAGAATGGCTCAAAAGCTCAGTTGGGTTATTCGTCTTCACTATAGTCTCTCAAGGCACCTAAGCTATGCTTACTAATCCATTTTAGCTAAGTACAAGGTTGTCACAACGTGCTCAAAGTTGTTTGAAGATTAAAAGGCATAAAATATACTATAACTAAGATAGTAAACAAACTACTATTGTGTATCACATACTAGTAACATACAGAAAATAACACTAATGCATCATAACTAACTACATTAACTAAGAGAGAAATACAAGAACCATTTTATTATCTTAAAAAAAATAAAAAATTTTAAAATTTTGACATTTTTAACTTACTGAGTCATGTTTCTAAGCAGGTGTATTGACATTAAAGCATAAAAACAAAGAAACGAGGCATGCAATGACTCACTCCCCCCAACTTAAACTAAACATTGTCCCCAATGTTCTAAACTAAGCACATGGACATGTAAAGTAAAGCGAGAGAAGGAAGGAAAATTCAATATTTTAAAAGAAATGTAGAACACAAAGTTCTACAAATAACAACTACTGCAATTAAAAACAACTAAATTAAATTAACTAACGATTAACTATTTAACTAAAGCGAGATTTTAAAAACGGTTTTACTTAATAAAAGGAAGTGTTGGGATCACGCGAATCTATTATGACCTAGACATCTACCATGCAATTGCAGTTTAAGCTCAATGGAGTACATCTTCTACAATATTCCGTACTTCTCTAAAGATCTAGAATCAATAACCCTTTCATGACCGGGACTATATCATCTCAATTAAGTTTGAAATACATGAAAGCGGTTTAATTCAATAGTTAAGACTCGCACCTACAATGGTGTTAGCATTGAGGGTGGTTTGCAAAATGTATTGAAAGAAAATGCCTTAAGGCCTTAAGTTCAAAGACTGCTTTGACAAACTGAGCATTTGGGGACAGTTTGATAACAACTCCTTAAAACGGAAAGTCTTGGAATACTGTATTGGATGTTCTCAAGAATCTGACTGTTCGATCGATCGATGCACTTTCGATCGATCGACAATCGTCATCTCTTAATCGATCGAAATGTCTTTGATCGATCGACTATATCTCTGCACCGATCGATCGAAATAACTCCGATCGATTGAACACAGATATTATTCTGGTGCATGGCAGAGGCCTAAAAATCACAGTTTCATCGCGATTTCCCAACCTCGGACTACTCAGACATGGTCTGGAGTGTCCCAGATGCGTTCTTAATGTAAAGATTCATTAAGGTGTCGTTTGGTTGTGAGCTTTTCATTAAAACTATGAAAAATTGAGATTTTAACGTATCTAACATGCAAAACAATAAGATTAACACTAAACCACAACTAGCTAAGTGCAGTATGTAAATAAAATGATAACTAATTAACCTGGAATGAAGAACTCGTATTAAACCACAGAAAATCCCAACTATCAGTGTAAAACCTTGAATAATAACCTACAAAATCATAAAACTCTCTCCTCTCTCTATGAAAACTGATAAAAAAAACAAGTGGGCGTCCCTCTGGACGCTTACAAAATGAGTTTTTATAGTAGAACCTCATGCTAGGGTTAAAAATCCCATCTTTTGCTGCGTGCGCGTATTCTGCTAAAATGCATGTTCGATCGATCGAAAAACTCTCGATCGATTGAGCTTCTGGATTATTCGATCGCTTGAGACAGGTTGGATCGATCGAATGCTCGATCGCTTGAGAAGACCTCGATCGATTGGGCTTCAGTTTTCAACTTTGAATTGTCTTCATTAAAGCCAATCACTCCCTTTTATCCTGCTCAATCAATTATTCACACAACGACAGTAATCTGCAAAAATCACAGCTAAAGCACACAACTCATCATAGATTAATCATAATGTGGAGAAATTGGCGTTGTAATCCAAATCGCAGGTATATGGGGAAATTGTGAACTAAATTATGGTATTTTCTTCTTTTAGCGTGGTTGTATTTTACAAATACCCTCGCTTGTCAGCCACTATGTTGGGCCGAAGTCGGAGATAATCAACTTCTAGGGCCAAAAATGGTACGAGAGATAAGCGAGAAGATTCAGGTCATACGTGAGAAGATAAAAATAGCTTAGATCCGACACAAGAGTTATGCTGACAAGCAACATAAAGACTTAGAGTTTGCCATTGGACAACACGTGTTGCTTAAGGTTTCACCTATTTGAGGAATTGTTCATTTTGGGCAGAAGAGAGGCAAGCTATCATCGCGATTCATCAGACCATTCGAGATTCTAGAGCATTTTGGAAAAGTTTCTTATCAATTTGCATTGCTGCTGAAGATGTCAAGAGTGTACAACGTTTTCCACATTTGTATGCTACGGAAATGTGCCCACAACCTGACGCACGATATCAACTTTGAAGACATTGAAGTCAACGACAATGTTATATTCAACGAAGGACCAATGCGGATCCTAGACTATGGAATCAAGAAGGTCAGAAACAAGGAGATTCTACTAGTAAAGATCTAGTGGAAGTATCATGATGAAGCCGAAGCTTTGTGGGAACTAGAGTCAGAGATGCGAGAGAAGTTTTCATTTTTGTTTTAACTCTATTACTTCCAATTTTGAGGACAAAATCTTTTAATAAGTGGTGGATGATGTAATACCCAGTATTTTTGGTATATAATAATATATGAGATTGTATAGACTTGCCTTTACTATATTAAAATTTTACTTTCAATCGATCGAAGTCTTTTTAAGCGCTTGGCAATTTCATTTCTCAATCGATGGAGCCTTTTTCAAGCGATCGAAACCCTACTGACATACATTTATGGCGTGGTTCCCTTTCTCAATCGATTAAACTATTTTCAATCGATCAAACTTGGCCAACCTATTCTTAAGTGATCGATGCCGTTTCAATCGATCAAACATTGCAGATTTTTACTTTTCAGTTCACGCACAAACTGCCACCTGCACTCCTTCTCTTTTATGTATTTGTAACCAAATTATGTGTGTGATGTTTGTTTGGTTTATGAGTTTTAGAGAGAGAGATTGGCTTATATTGTATACACACATCTATGTATATACATACACATACATATATTTATACAATCAGTCCGAGAGAGAGAGAGACTGAAAAAGAAGAAGAAGAAGAAGAGGAGAAGAAAGAGAGAGAGACAAAGCAGAAGCTGAGAAAGAGAGAGAAAAGAGGAGCCACCATTGGGGGACCAATCTTGGAGTTTTTCCAAACGAGCCCTTAATGATTTTGGTGAGTTCTAAACTCACTCGGTAGCCTTAGTGTATTGATTTACAAGGTTTTGGACATAAAAAATGGACCGAAACACACCCTAACTATTATGTATGTTTAATATCCAGTCCTTTGGAAAAGAAGACGTTTGATCGATCGAACTTAGTCCAATCGATCGAAGACCCTTGATTATCAATCGCCTGAAGATTCTTCAATCGATCGAGACTGCCTTACCTTCAATCGCTTAAAGATTCTTCAATCAATCAAACTATAGTTTCTTCAATCAATTGAAAGGACTTCAATCAATCGAACATTTCAGAATATGATTATTTCTTGTTAGTTATAATGCATACTATTCAGTTGTTCATATATCAATGCCTACTTCCTATAGGCAATGCTGATGAATAAAGAGGCAATGGGAAACGGTAATGAGAGTATATTATGAGTACCGTATTCGGGGTCAGACGTTAAAAATGGTTCATTCTAATTGCTTTTGTTAATCCATTCATTTCAATCCTAGTAGTCAGGCTACATGCGAGTGTCATGTATCTGTGGTATAAATGATAAGTAGGTTTGTTAAGTTCTAGAATGGTTACGGGAGACCAGAATTCTCAAACATAGAAGATAGACGAATATGTCTATGACATGCGGTGGCTAAGAAATATGTGGACATCGATAAGTTGTGGCAATAGAACTGATGTGTCTTTGCTCAAAGCATTAAATCCCTGATCTATGGTGGACTATGAATATGTTGTTGTGCACACACGGTCCGAGGTCCTGGCATCTTCTCTTGATTTTGTCCCGGGACGGATCCCAAGGAGCACACTTCAGGGAAAACTTGAACCTCCTTACGCGGTCCTAGAGATAAAGAGTCGCCACCTAATTTTTATCAGGAATTAGGAAACCCAAGTTTGACTCGCCCAAAATTGAATAAGGTTACTTGCCCTTCATTACCAGAAACTAGGTTCGGGGGTCTTGGTACGAGAGGGGAAGGAGCCCAAGTAGGACTAAAGCACCCCCTCCTCGCCCTACCGAATGGTAGGCCTTGATTCAAATATCCTTGTTCTTAATTTATAATTGGTGTTGTTTCCTCAAACATACTAGATATATATACATGTCAAAAGGGAACATCTAAGGAAAATCATGTCAAGAGATCAAATCAAGTAGAAGTCGGATGCACATGCAATACAAGAGAGGTATACTTATAGTGGCTAGTCCCGCCTGGGATCGATGTAAATAAAGGAAACATGTCATGATATGCAAAAGGGAACAAGAAGACTTACATTGGGTTGACTCAAGCGGAGTCACAAAAGCAAAAAGAATGAAAACATGTAATGCAATCATGTAACAATCCTAGATGAGATGTCTCTAACACATAAGCATATAAACAGAGACTATCCTAAAGGAAATGTGTCGTTGAAAACAAAGTTGTAAACCTAGAAAATTCTAAGAGAAAGGATAGAGAAGGTACATGATACATGGGCACTAAGCCACATGTAGACAAGGCAAGATCACAAATCGATGTCCGGATCCACAGAATTCAATTTTCTGCACTAAAACACCAAAGAACACCCAAAAACACAAGCAAACATATGACATGCATGAAAAGCAAGTAGAAAATGTCATCAATCAAATTTCCAGATTCAGCAACCTCTAATGAATCCTATCAAAAGTGGTCTTAAACATGAGCTAGGTTAAAACCCTTTTACAGAAAGTTAGATACATGTCTTAGGGAACTTCTCCAAAAAGTAGAACCTCTTTACCATTTTTGAAGTAAGAGAAATAAGAGTTTTGGGAACAGTGGACCAGGACTGTCCAATGTTCTTGTAAAAATCATAATTAATTCTATCATGTGAAGTTCTGTTTGGTGTCAAAAGAAAGCTATTTCATTGTAGTTTATGAAAAAAATAATCCCATGGACATGTCATGATCATAAGGTTTCTTAAAAGTTGTTTTTAAGCAGACTCTGTTATTCTGGAAATTTGGTATCATTTGACAAAGGAATATAAAGTATAATAGAAGCATAAAAGAGATTCATGAATTGTGTCAATCAAGTAGATCTAAGCTTTTGATATCTCATCCAATTATCCTAGATGATTTATAAACCAAGTTTTATTTATAAATTGCTATTGAGTAATCAAGGTATGACCATTTTGTATACATAATCATAATTGTAGTTAAATCTAGAAAATTTCAGAATAGTAGTATCAACTTCAAACGCTTAGAAAACGATCTTAACTTGATCGTCTGCTCACAATTTTATATCAGCATATAGATATATGAGTTAGGAATCATCCCCAAAAAGCGGAACATCGATAACTATTATAGATTTTCTGAAATTCAAGCACGAAGAGACTATGTTCAAATCTGTCAACCGATTTCTCAACAATTTCTAAAAATAGCATATAGATCCTAGAGGTTCTCAAAACCGACCGGATGAAAGCTAATTCATCAAAGTTTACCCAAAAAATTTGAAATCCATCAAACTATGGGTTTTAATGGACCAAATCTCATGGATAAAACTAATCTGTTTTGCTGAATTTTAACTAGTTCATTTTAAAGTATGAGGAAAACATCTTAGATGATGGTTGAAGCTTATTTGAGAGATAAAATTCATAGATTTACTTGATTAACATACTTCCCAATCAATTTAACCCTCAAGTTCTATGAAGAACTTTAGATCATGGATCAAAGGGACTTATAAATATTCTATTAGAAATGAATTTCAATAGGAATTCTAGGTAATAGAAATAATCAAGAGATGAGTATGAACATAGGAATTATCCTCTCATAGATCATACTTCTAAACCATCATAGAATTCAAAATAGATACATATATATAGTCATGTATTCATGGATTTAAATTAAATCATAAGAATGAAAACAAAATTGAAAATCAAAGTGAAAAACAATCTCTAATTATGAATTATCAATAAAAATCAAAAGAGATTTGGATCTAGCTATGTGAGTGTGTGAAGAACAAGAGATGAAGAAGATGAGTGTTCTACAAATAAAATAAAACTAAGCTAGATCCAAATCTTATAGATCTATATATATATATATAATAGGAAGTAGAGATGAATTATAGTGTTCACCTCTTGGAGGAATCTCAATTTTGTAATCAAAGTTGATTTGAAGATTTTCTTCTGCAAGTGTGCATCAAGCTCTTCAAGCATTCATCCATGGAAGTTGAGGGAGGCAATTGATGTCTAATTCATCTAATCTAATTATCTTGAGATTAGTTTAGGAAATTCTAATTCATAATTCACTTCTACTCTCTTGAAATCTCTCTTGAATTCTAAGTATATTCCTCTATATCTTGTATATTCTTTTGTATGTACTTGTGTGTACTCTCTTATCTATCTCTTGTGTGTCAAAGATGGTCTTATATGGATCTATTTATAGAGTTTTGAAGACTTAGATCTTAAGTTACAGGGTTAAAACAGGATTTTCAGTGAGCAGAAAAGGGTTAAAATGGCCATTTTGGTGCCTAAACGCAATTTCCAGGCAATTTCCTCGCAGTGGGAGCCTTCTAGAAGGGTCTGGAACCAAAAAATGCAATGGAGGACACTCCTTTTAGGTGGCAGTTATGGTGGGACCCACCATCCCACTTCTCAAAACTGCCATCCCCTTTTCTTGTTCCTCTGGTCACCCACTGGCCCTGTTTCAAGTTTCAAGTGTACTGCTTTTCCAGATTTTTGTAAAAATGTTTTTTGGTGTCCAAAATCATCCATTTATGTACCGTTGAAAAGCTGTTGAGTTGAGTTTCAGTATAAAAATGTTCTAGGAGGTTTTGAAATGAGAATTGAAGTCCAATTGAAGCCCGGAAGTCCTCCGGAGCTTTCGTCGTCTTTTTGAAATCAAATAATGTCTTTTTCAAAATTGCTTTAAAATGTGTGTCGATTTTGATCTTTTCTTTAAAATAGAATCTTTGGATACTGAGAATACTGTGTTTAAAACACTTAATGTTCATATAACCTTGAGTGAATATGAATTCTGAGAGACGATTTTGACAAAACTGGGATTTTATGCATGAAAAGGGCTTTTCTGAGCTTGAAGTCACTTTCCGAAGTTCAATCTTTCAATTGTGTGGAATCTAGTACCTTCCACGGGGTACTTTTCATCATCGAATCCTCCAAGACATTGCCCACCCTAAATCCTATTAGTGTGGTCAAAATTGGGTGTCTATAGTTGTTAAAAGCGAGGGATGGACTGAAGTAATGTCTATTGACGTGGTAGACAGACCAACGTGTCTATGACTTGCGGTGAACTGGGAACATGTATTCTCGAATGTGGTAGACAGATTAACGTTGTCTTTGACTTACGGTTGACTGGGAACATGCATTCTCAATATGGTAGACCGAGGATTGGTATATCTAAGAGTGCTACAATCTGGTCTATTTATCATGATTCAGATGTATGAGTTCTTGCATAAAAGACGTGAGTAATCGATTATTGAGTTGGAATAAAGAGAAAGATATTATTAGTAGAACTATATGTTATGTCCTGTATAATTAGTAATCAATATACCTATGATACTGTTAGTTGGTATTCACTCAACTTTGATTAAGCTGATGGTGTTTATGCCTGGACATCCGCTATCCAGACTACCCTGTTCCTAACCATGCAGGTGACGATCACTACTAGTATGGTTATTACGTGGAGGAGGACTATGCTGAAGATGGTCCTGGAGGAGAAGGTGATGCTGGGCAAGACTACTATGCTGACGATTACATCTACGCCAACTGAAGATGAAGATAGATAGTTTTATATTTCTGTTGAACTTTGTAATAATTGGTACTTAGGCATATTTGCTTCCAAACCTTTTATATCTCATGTTGTCGTAGACTTTGATTTGTTGTAATAGCTAGGACCATTGTAATATATTTAGCTTGATTATACTACTGTCTTTATTTTATTAGCTGACTAGTACTCCGTAGTGTGGACAATTAAGTGACTTCACCCGTCATTCTCTATGGACCCAAAAAGGAAATTTATTTTTCTCTATTTTTGTTGTTCCGGGGAGTGACATGTTTCAACTCCCATGAGGTATCACTGGGATTCGAATATACACCGAAGGGCTAGTCCTTATATTCTTGATGTCTATTAGAAAATATCTAGATACTCATGAAATAGACTAACAAGCTGGACATAAGGCTTAAAATAATGAAGAGATGGGTCATCCACGTAGTCGCCGTCTAATCACACAAGGACATGGTTATCCAAAAAGTTACCGCCTAAAATCATATAGAGCAGTGGTGAACACTAAAGAATTTCCTAATATTAACTTCTATTAGAAAAACTTCACACAGATGGTCACACATTCACAAATTCACAAAGCCCAACATTAGATGAGAATTCTTACATCTCAACATAATTCCACGTTATATCATAATCACAAATACGAGTTCATACAGACACATAAGCCAACCTAGTCAGTCACCTAGTCACAAATCCACAAATCCCAACATAAATGAGAACTACTATATCTCTAAGTGTAAATACGTTAAGTCATATGAATGAGAATGAAATTCACCCAGACATATAATTTAGCCAATAAGCACGTTTTGACCTCATAAAAAAAACTGCTAGTGTAAATTAAATTTACAGCCCAAATGGTGCGGAATCGGAAAAAACTTATAGAACGAAGTGTGCAAAATCCCGTTTTACATAAGACTAGTGGATAAAACTTCAAGAGTCTAAATGCATTATTTTATAAAAATAATTTAGAATTTTCAGCTGCAGTTGAATTTTATGAACGAATATGCAATCAATCCGGATTAAGTTCCTCAATCCCTATATTATGCCCTCGATTCTACATGCATGTTTATCAATTTATAAATGTAGGATGTTAAAAAAACACTTAGATCAAAACCATGAAGAACAATATAAGCTTCGATCCACGTACGTATGTATATTGTAGGGTTTGACACGGATGAACAACGATTAAAAATCTTGAATTTCATGCGTATATACATATACACACGTGTATATATATACACCCGTATATATAAAATATTTAACTCACCTAATTTAGAGCGTAACTTTGATGTCGAATGAATTAGTATTTGCTCCATGATCCCACACGCGACAATGAAACCTGAGACCCTTCTTTATTTTCTCTTCTTCTTTTTCTTCTTCTTCTTCTTCTCTCTCTCTCTCTCTCTCTCACCCTTGTTCCCTTTTTTCTTTTGTTTTGACTAAAACCCTAGGAGGTATATATGTTAATAATTAAATGTATACACAGAACACATATGTTATACCACCCGACACACGCATTCACACACACGACACACCTACACACATACGTCCCACCATACACATAATGTAAATAGTAAAACAAGAACATAAATAATAAAATTCAAATAAAGAAATAACATATATATATTAATAAGGCTGTTACATTCTACTCTCCTTAAAGAAATTTTGTTTCAAAATTTGGGAGCGAGTACATATAAAATATATACATACCTACATAATGACATAAGTTACTTTTTTTAAAAAATAAATATATTTTTGTTTTTAAGAAAGTGTGTTACATTATACGCCTCTCAAAAGCAATCTCGTCATGGGATTTAGAGGAAGATAAACACAAAAAGAAATAAACAACAATACGAGTAAGCACAAAATTACTTTCATGCACATAGGTACTATCAAAAACATGTTTATCGTATAGGAGTGCAATTTACTTAAATGCAACTATATACACATGTTCGCTTCTTACCGTGTCCCGTGCTACTACTCCTCGGGATACTAATACTTATCGCTTTAGAAGATCACTTCAAGATATTTTTCAGAACTTGCACTAAGAATATGATTTGATAATGTAATACTTGTCGCTGAAGATAGTGAATACTTGTCCTGGTCCATAAGAGTTGTTGCAGAAAAAAGAGTACCATTGATCCAATATGTGCTCCAGAATACGATAGTAATAGAATGCTCGCACCGAAAAATAATAGGTGGTGAAATAATAGAAAACTCTTCAAGAATACTGTCCTCATAATAGGAAATCTAGACGATTAATAATAATAGAACTTCTACAACAATATCCAAGATAAGTAACAGGAAAAGAATTCCATCGATTATTAGAATAAGAATTCTAGAATAATATATATTCCACCTTGAGAGATTAAAAGATAATAGGAGTATTGAAGATTGCTGCATAACATCCACTAGAAAATAGCGCCAGTACTATTTGATCCAACCTTCGACTCCCCTCTACTACTCCGCATATCAATAAAATGGATGCACTACTACGAAATGCTAAACAACATACGCATGATTTCACACATTCATCATGCAATGATCGGTATAAAATTTTTAAGCCAATTAACTATTAAAATTAAAGTACATAGATCATATTTAACATCATATAGTGATAACACTGTATACACCCCAATTTTGACCGACCATTGAATTCAGGGGATGATTACCTTTAAAACCAATGAAGACAATATCCGACAGAATTCAAAGTTCTTTAAAGTGACTCAAGCTCCTCAAAAGGTTCTCCAGTCACGATAAAATTTTCAAAAGAAAGAGGAAGAAAGAATAGGTGATCAGAGAAATTCAAGTGTAAAAATACCAGTTTGGAAAATTTTGTTTTAAAGCATTTCAAGAAAACCCTTTGAAAAGAAAATGAAAAAGAAAAGAAAAGGAAATAGAAAAGAGAAGAAAACAAATATATATATATATATATATAATGATCTATAAATAACTGAAGGCGGGGTGGCATGCGGCAAAGCCGGTGGCACTCAGTGAGTGTCGCAGACAAGGCAGTGAATGCCGCAACCTGTAACAGTCTATTTTTAAAAATACATATTAAATTCTAGAAGATGCCATGGCATATGGGTTTTTACCCTAAGTTTATTGAATTAACCCCTTGAGATTTGTCTATTTAAGGTAATGATGCCAAATTTTGTGTAAGAGCAAGAAGGATAATATGAAGAGAGAGAGACAAGGGATATGTATGTGATTCGGCCCCATTAACTAGGTGACCTTCGTCCATGGGTGCATCGGGGAATGTTTACTAATAAATCACTGGTGGCCTTTGGTGAACCGACAAAGAGGGCGGCACTACCAGAAAACTGGCCAGGTATATGCATGTAAGTGATGTATGAATTGCTATCCTCGTCGGATGAGAATCTTCTCCCCTTTCGTAACAAGGGTGAGTGGTTTTTTTATAGATGCTAGAGGCCACTCGTACAAGGTAACTAGCTGATTAAGAAAACCTAACTTGATTACAAGTTATTAGCACAAATCATGGAGGTTCCCCTAATGATTTAGGAAACTACTCGTATTAGCCTACTAATTGAGTTAGGGAACTGCCAGCAATCCTTGCAGAGCAAGTCACGGGGTAGGCCTGGGTTGTACCCACTGGGGGACGATTCTGCCTTGTGATCCTGAGTTATAGACCCAGACCGGGCGGTATCGATCGATCAGCCTGGCATAGCTGAATTCCAGGAACCTTTTCTGGATGACTCGGTGACTCTGTGTTGACATGATGAGTTGACTTTGACTGGATATTTTCTAACCCATCAGCTATCCCCCATTTTCAAAGGTGATGTGATGCTACGTCAGATGAGGTTGAAATTCTATGCTATTCAGTAGACTGCCTAGGGAACTGCCCGAGTCATTCTATGGGAACAGACTCACCCCATTGGATACCCGGGGGTTAGACCAAACGGTAATGTTGGGAACTCAGGGTTGGTGTTCGCCACATGTTAAGGAATGACTGGTCCAATTAGGATCTAATGAGACCGGTGCTAGCGTAACTGAATAGTCGCGTGGTAACCGGACCGCCATGTCACGCATTTAATGCGCCGCCTTTTGAGGCGACACTTCACGTGCCCGAGGAAACATCTTGTAAGTGGTTTAAGCGGCAAAACTTCATGGCCATTGGATCTAATCTTATATGGACCATTCACACCTTATATATAAGGGACACTTAGCCATTTATTTCATTCTTGCTACCTTGAGATAGAGATTACTAAGCGGTTTGAGAGAAAAAGGTCCCAGTCAAGCTTCCCGAGCTCTTTTCTACTCTTTTTCCTATAAGTCTTCACCTCCCTAATTTTCATTCATTGCATTCTTACTTCTCCTCTTTCTTTTTCTTTCCTGAGTAAAGCTTGAGATGATGAATCCGTTAGGGCTTGCATGGGAGCGGGACTTTTTCTTCCTTAGATTTTGCTTCTTCTTTAGATCAGGTGATACAACAGGACAATTGAACTGATTAGGTTATCGCGGAGTAGTTTTGACTGAGTGCCACCTTTTCTTGAAAACCTTATACTCCTTGCCCTTTAGGCTTATAACCTTACCTCTTCTGTACCTCAGACTCGAAGTCTCTAACCCATACCTAGGTCGTCGCTTGCTTTCTCATTCCACCGTAGGAGTACCAGAGATGTGTCACTCTGGTTTTGATTCTTCTTCCTGGTCAAAGGATGAAGAGTCACTGTCTGGGACCCTGGACACAAGCTTGGATCTGCCCTCTGCCACTCTGTTAGACCATCACAATAAGGGTAGGATTTTGATCCGGGTGTCGGACGATGAGTCGGACTAAGAGGCCCCGGTGGCCTCCGTCTCTTGGGGTTCTGGTGATGAGATATCAGAGGGCCCAGACCTCGAGGTCACATTTGCTTGTGAATTCATTTCTTCCATCTTGCGCGCCCAAGACCTTAGCCGAATTAAGGATAGGTACATCATTCCTGACGGTTGTTCCTTGATCGTGCAGGCTAGCGGGGCCCAATTCTGTCACCCGGGCTTTATCACTTTGTTTGAGGACTCCTTCATGGTGGGGTTCTGTATTCCACCTCACCTTTTAGTTAAGACGTCCTGATCTACCTCAGAATCACTCCAGGGCAGTTAGCCCCGAATGGGTGGAGGTTCCTAATGGGGTCCATCTCTCTCTGGCCCCAAGTCTTCGGGTACGAACTCCCCCTTCCAGAGTTCTTTTGGACCCACCGATCGTTCCCTGTGCATGGGAAGGTCGGGTTCTTTTCTCTGGGGGCCTAGTAGGGGAGAAAAATTATTGTCAATTTCCCGAGCAACAACAAGGGGTAGAAGAACAAGTTCTTCCAGGAATCCACCCCCGGGCTCTACGAGCAGGCCCCACGAATCCAACTAAGGACTTCCTGGGTGGGGGAATTGAGGAGTTAGCCCATCCATCACTTCTCTTTTGGCTTTCCCTTACTTTTGATTGTGATCACGTGGCTAATCATTTCGTGCTTTGCTTTACAGTGGGGTCATCCGACCCGCCGAGCATTCCTGAGGAGTGCCAAGCCAGGATCAGGTGCTTGGCAGACTTTCCCACTAATATTTGGAACGTGCTAACCTAGACAGGGGACTTCAAGGCCTCCTACTATCTAGACGAACCCATCGGAACTCCCGTCTTTCCCCCGATCATCCTGGGTAAGTCCTTGGGCAAACTATCTAGCTTCATTCATCTAGTTTTCCTGGTTATTAACCGCGTGATCTTTTTCCTTCACAGAAATGGGCTCCAGGAGAGATTTGGAGCTGTTGTGGTCCAGATAGGCCGCTCTCGCCGCCCGAATGGTAGGAAAATGAAAGAGGCCAGCTGCCGAGGCCTCTAGTAGCGATCGTACACTCAGGTAGATATGGCATGGGGTAGTGGCTTACCAGGAAACTGGGGAGCTATCGGTTCCTTATGTGGTGGTGGTGGTGGAGGAAATTGCTCCCTGGATGGATTTACTGTCTGGGACACCGCTGAGGGAGACGACAAAGGTTAGGGAGAGGGTTTGACCGGTCCTCCCAAGTCAGGTGGAGATGTGTGTAAACATATCTCCCCAAGTCTTCTAGGGGTGGCTGTACAGCCTCTCCCATTTCGTGATTACCTCAGCCATTTTTTTTATCATTCATTTTTTTGTTATCTATTTGTGCTTGTTTTCTGTAGGTCAACTGCATGGCCACCAGAGTTGAGTCCTTCCTGCCCTCCCTGGCCAGGAGGACCATCGCTACTGAAGATGCTCTATTAAAGGAGCCCGCTCCTTTAATAGAGCATCTTCAGTAGCGATGGTCCTGATCTCTGAAGCCAAGGAAACTGCTTTGGTAGTAGAGAAAGATAAGGTCAAGGGCTTAGCCCTGGGCCTTGGTGCTGTGCAGGCGGAGCTGGCGAGCGCCTTGGTCAATTTGGAGGCTACCCGAGCTAATCTAGCAGCGACGGAGGCTCGAGAGAAGGCTCTCGCCGAGACAACGGCGACAGGGTCCATAGAGGAGGCCTTTCACGATGGCTTTTTTTTGGGCTACGAGAACTTGAAAAGAAGGCTAGCCCGGGACCATCTCGAGGGGGACATCTCATCCTATGAAGGGGTAGACTCGGACTACTGGGACATGGGCCCCGCCACTACTGAGGATTCTATTGTTGAGGCTGAACCTGTTGAAGGTGCTGCTCCGGGCTGGGACGCTGCTCAGGGCAGAGATACTACCCAGGGTGGGGAGGCTGGAGAGATCGAGGACGTGGTTATTGTGGATGATGCATAGCTTCTGCACCTCTTCTCTCTCTTCTTTTTTTTTTGGGGAGGCCACTATAACTGTCCCCTAGATTTGTACATACTTTTATTCTTATTAATGAAAAGGTCCTCTGAGGCCACTTTTTTGCATCGACTGTTGTCACTGTATAACTTTTTTGTACTTACATGTTTGTAATTACATGAGCCTGATCGGCTGTACATCTTGTGGAAACCCTGCCTTAGTAAAAGTTTAGGACTATGATCGGTAACGAACACTTGGTTTTCTGGGGACCTATTTTGAAGGTCCTGTTTGGTATAGTGTAGGATTTGGGTCTTGCTACTATCCCTGATGGTTGCTCTAGGCACTGTAGGTACTTAGGAATGTTTTAGGATTCTAAGCCCTGTTAGTGCCTGGTATGATTTCCTATTTTAGTCCTGTATTCTTCCCCCCTACCTCCCCAAGCTTTCGCTAAGACAGGCATTGGTAGAGGGATTAACTGTAAGGAACCGACCTATAACATGGGTGGTTGTAGGGTCTTTTTGAGCTTGCCATCATTAGCCACCTAGGGGGATTTGTCCCCATTGTCGGTGATGGTCCTAAGCAAAGCCAGTGCCTTGGTTATGACACCGAGGTCTTTTGCCTTGGGTGTGACCCCTAGGTTTTTTCCACCTCGGGTGTTGTGCCCGAGGTCTTTTGCCTTGGGTATGAACCTGAGGTCTTTTTCCTCGCTGGTAGGGATCATTTATTGTAGTGAAAAAAAAATCTTTATTCTTTTTTGAAAATCATAATAATTGCTTGAAAAGAGCTACAAATTTCCTAACCAACATTGATCCGTTCTTATCCAAGCATCACTGAAAGTACTTGAGCAGATGTTGTATGTTCTAAGGGTGGGATAGATCATGCCCATCCAAAGGCTGTAACCAATTGGTGCCCAAGCGGTTGACCTGGGTAACCCTGTATGGTCCTTCCTAGTTTGGCCCTAATTTTTTATGGCTTAGAACCTTGGTAGACTAGTTTACTACCTTAAGGACCAGGTCTCCCACCTGGAAACTATGATGCTTGACTTTGCTATTGAAATACCGAGAGACTCGCTGCTTATATGCTGCCACTTTCAGTTATGCCAGGTCCCTTTTCTCTTTTATTAAGACGAGCTCTCTTCTACGGGCTTCTTCATTACCCTGCTTACTAAAATTTGCTACTCGATAAGTGGGTAGTCCGAGCTCGATGGTGACTACCATCTCGAGGCCGTAGGTGAGAGAGAAGGGGGTCTCCCCTGTGGTCGCTTAGGGTGTGGTGCAATATGGCTACAGAAGGGTTGGTAGTTCTTTTGCCCAAAGTCCTTTGGTGTTTTCAAGTTTGGTTTTAATTGACTACAGAATGGTTGGGTACATCACCTCGGCTTGACCATTGGCTTAAAGGTGCTTGGGGAAAGAGTAGTGATTTGATATTCTGTATCCGGAGTAGAACTGCCTGAACTCCAGGGTATCGAACTGCCTGCCGTTGTCACTGACCAGGACCCTTAGATGCCGAATCGGTTAAGGATGTCTCTATCGATGAAGTTTTCCATCTTCTTCTCAATGATTTTTGACAAGGGCTTGGCTTCTGCCCACTTCGTGAAATAATCAACGGCGATGACTGCAAACTTGACTTGTCCTTTTCCCATCGGGAGGGGATCGATAATATTAATGCTCACTGAGTGAATAACTAGGGGCTGAGGATTGGTTTCTAGAGCTCTCCTGGGCAGTTTATCATGGGTGAATGCCTCTGCTGTAAGGCCAGTAATAGCCTTACAGCAGGGCCTTTCGGGAAAGTGCCTAACCTCCAACGTAGTTTCTACACATTCCCTCGTGGATTTCATACAATATTCCCTAGATCTATGTAGGATGGATGCACCAGAGATACGGGATAGAGAACCCCCTTTTGTAGAGAATGCTGTCGATGAGGTGGTATCTGCCAGCCTGGTACTCCACCCGTTGGGCGTCATTTTTTTTGTCTGATGGAGCACCAGTTGTTAGGAACTTCATGATCGGATCCATCTAGTTGGGCCCTAAAGCAATTGGTTCAACCTCCATGCCTTCTAAGACGACCACACTAGGCTCGGGTAAGTATTCTATCCTTATCCTAGGTAGGTTTGACTCAGAGGATGTGGCGAGGCGGGCTAACTGGTCAGCTCTTGTGTTTTTTTCCCTCAGTATTTATGTGATGGAGACCCCTTAAGCTTCTTTGAAACTGTTCAGACAAGGGCTAAATAAGCTACCATGTTGTCTTCCCGAGCATCGTACTCCTGATTGACTTGATTGACCACGAGCTAGGAATCGCTATACCCTTGGACTTGCTGCGCACCCATAGAGGTGGCCAGTTGCAACTCGACCAGTAGGGCTTCGTACTCGGACTCATTGTTAGAGGCTCGAAACCCTAACCTTAGTGAGTACTCTAGCTGGATCTTGTCGTGTATGGTCAGGATGATCTTTGATCGAATCTTCTGGATATGTGAACTCAATGAGAAAATCTGCCACTATTTATCCCTTGATTGTTGTCCAGGGTCTATAGACTACTTCAAATTCCTCTAACTCCAACGCCCACTTGACAAGCTTTTCGGATGTCTCAGGCCTGCCTAATATTTGGTGGAGAGGTTGATCTATGAGGACCACGATAACGTGGGCCTGGAAGTATGTGTGGAGTCTTTGGGTAGAAATGATGAGGGCGAAGGCTAGTTTCTCGATGTGGGAATATCGGTTTTCTTCACCTTGAAGTGCCCGGCTGGTAAAATAAACCAGGATTTGTATCCTGTGCACTTCTTGAATGAGTGGCGAGCTTACCGTTGACGGTGATACAGCGAAATACAAGAATAACTCCTCCTTTGGTATGGGTGTTGACAATAGAAGGGGCAACTTTAGGTATTTTTTGAGATCTTGAAACGCCTCCTCACACTCTTCTGACCATTGAAACGCTTTACGGAGGATTTTGAAGAACGACAGACACCGGTTGGTAGCTCGGGAGACGAATCGGTATAGTGCCGCCACCTGTCCGGCCAAACTTTGAACTTCTTTGGATGACCTAGGTGACCATATGTTAATAATAGCCTAGATTTTTTGGGGTTCGCCTCGATCCCTCGCTTGCTGACCATATGTCCCAAGAACTTCCCAGATGAGACTCCGAATGTGCACTTGGCTGGGTTCAACCTCATCCAAAATTTTCTTAAGATACTGAAGGCCCTGGCCAAGTACTCGAGATAGTCAAACTTATCTTGGATTTTGACCAATTGATCGTCGATGTACACCTTTATTGACTTCTCGATCGAATCCTTGAACATGTGGTTGACCAGGCATTGATAAGTTGCCCCGACATTTTTGAGTCTGAAGGGCATCACCTTATAGCACTACGTCCCTTGGTCGGTGATGAAGGATGTCTTATCTTCGTCCCCAGGGTACATACTGATCTGGTTGTACCCTGAGTAGGCATCCATGAAAGAGAGAAGCGAGTGACCGGCCATGGAGTCCACAAGGAGTTCTATCCTAGGAAACAAATAGCAATCCTTAGGACAGGCCTTGTTCAGGTCGGTGAAATCCACACACATTCTCTATTTCCCATTGCTTTTCTTGACTAGTACCACATTTGCCAACCAGTCAGGATAGTGGACCTCTCGAATGGACTTTATCTTCAAGAGCCTTTCAATTTCTTCACGTACTGGTACTTGCCTTTTAGGGGCCATGCCCCTCCTCTTCTACTTGAGCGGCTGGGAGTCTGATTTGATGTTGAGATGGTGGGACATAATTCGGGGGTCTATCCCATGTATGTCTTCATGGCACCAGGCAAAGACGTCCTAGTTCTATCGCAGGAACAAGATCAACCACTCCTTGAGGCTTGGCTCTAAGAGAGCGCTGATACTGACGGACCGGTCGGGGAGTTAGGGTCTAGCACCACTTGTTTTAGTTCTTCTGTCGGGCTTACTCCATCCCTTATGTCCCTCAAGTCCATCTCCTGGACGTTTAATGTTTCTATAATTGCTTCTCTGCACAAGGAGCTGACATAACAGCTCCAGGAGGTTGCTTGGTCTCCATGCAAATTCCCGGGCCCCTGTGGGGTTGGAAACTTGATTGCTAGTTCGTATGTTGATACGACCGCCTTGACCTTGTTAAGCGTCGGCCTCTCCAGGATGACATTGTAGGCGGACGGGGCTTCTACAACCATAAAGTTTGCAAGTACAGAGACTTGCTGGGGGTAGGTTCCCATGAAAACTAGGAGCTCGATTTTACCAAGCGGTTGGATGCTAGATCCATTGAACCCTACCAGGGGAGTGGTTATGAATCTGAGCCGATCCCTTGATATTTTGAACTGATCAAAACCCGAGATGAACAAAATATTAGAGGAGCTGCCTGTGTCCACCAACACCCTCTTGACCACATAATTTGCTATAGAGAGTGTAACCACCAGCGGATCGTCGTGGGGGTAGTACAAGTCCTTCACATCATCGGACGAGAACATCAGTATATTGGTCGGCAGGGAGATGGCAGATTGGACATGCCAGACATTTGATCGGGATGCCCGAGCATGCCTCTTCCTAGCCGACTGCGAATTCCCTTTACCCAAAGTTCCTCCAGAGATCACATTGATTTACCCGAGGGGTTATGGCTGCTCGAGAGCTCGGGTATCAGGTCGAGGTTGCCTATCAGCCGCAATAAACTTGGTGAGGTGACCCTATTCAATAAGCTTCTCGATGGCAATCTTGAGCTTGAAGCAGTCTTCTGTGTTGTGACCATGGCCTTTATGATACTGGCAAAACTTATCCCAGTTTCTCTTCCTGGGCGAGCTCTTCAATTTGCTAGTCGTTGGAGGAGCCTCTGGGTCTCAATGATGGCCATGACCTTGTGGATCCAAGAAAGAGGTGTGAAGGTAATTGGGGCCCGATCCTGACCACCTCCCGGCTGATCCTGCTTTGGGTTCTTTCTCGAGCCCTTTTTGGAGCCTTTGCATTTGCGTTTGGATCTTGGGGACTCATCTCCTTCAAAGCCAGCATGTTTGGACTTTAGAAACTCCTTCGTGTCGATGTACTTCCCAACCCTCTTGGAGAGCTCAACCAGGATTGTCGATCGGTCATTGTGGAATGACGTAGTAACTTTAGTGTGCTGAACTCCTGATTGGAAGGCTGTGATAGCGACCGTTTTGTTCAGGTGGTGGATCTGGAGTCTTTGCTAGTTTAAACGGTTGATGTAATCCTTTAGGGATTCTCCCTTACTTTGCTTGACGGTCAGGAGTTGGGTGTCGGGCTGTGACCGATCATGCATCCCCATGAACTGGCTAATAAAGAGCTTGCTGAGTGCCTTTAAATTGTTGATTATTCGGGGCTTGAGAGCATGGAACCACTAAACGGTTAGCCCTTTGAGAGTGCTGGGAAAGGCCAGACACAGTAGTTGGTCAGCAGTGGTGACCAGCGCCATTTGGGCCTTATAAGTCTGGACATGATCCACCAGGCTTCCCGAACTATCATAAGAATCGAGATGCGGTGGTTTAAACTTTTGCGAGATGTGAAATCCCATGACTCAAACGATAAAGGGTGACACAGTTTCTGTATTGGTGTGATAATGGCACGGTTTACAGCTCAACTTCTCTATTTGCTTCTGTAGGTACTCAATCTGGGCCTTGACAACTTTTTGGCCAGTCTTCTACTCCGTATCCGAATGGTATGTTGGGTCGGATGATGAAGCCTCTTCCTTGAAGTGCATTGTCATCAGGGATGGGACCAGACTTTGACTTTGGGTAATCGTGTGCCTAAGATCTCCACGACTTCTGACCGGGGGGTCTTTGGCCGAATCTCGGGGCAGTGCGTCTGCTGTTGATGATTTCTCTGGCATTCCCCGCTTAGCGTAGGTTGGCTCGGGGATGTTGCCGGGAGCTTGGCTATGCTCACGTTCCCAAACTGACCCAAAGCAGGCGGGGATACAGGTTCAGTGTGGGCATGCCTTCGCACTTGTACGGGTTCCCGATCGTGTGCACCCTTCCCAAGCCAATCCTCAATTTGAGGGAGCTTTTCTTTACGGGCCAAGAGCGTGTCGATATGCTGTTGAGTTTGCCGCTAGCCCTCTAGGAGTTGTGCGAGAGTCACGGTAATCTGCTCGGAGGTCATGGAAGCGATCGGTTGCCCAGCCTGCGAATCTATCTGACCGGCTAGAGCAGCAATCTTTTTACCTATCTTCGGTGGCATATTGATCAGTCAAAGAATTTTTTTTTCTGAGAGAGTTTATAGATTCATACAAACGGTGCCAAACTGATTATGTCAAAATTTGTGTGAGAGCAAGAAGGATAATTTGAAGAGAGAGAGAGAGACAAGGGATTTGTATGTGGTTCGGTCCCATTAACAAGGTGACCTATGTCCACGGGTGCGTCAGGGCACATTTACTAGCAAATCATCGATGGCCTTTGTTGAACCAACAAAGAGGGCGGCACTACCAGAAAATCGGCCAGGTATATGTGTGTAAGTGATGTATGAATTGCTATCCTCATTGGATGAGAATCTCCTCCCCTTTCTTAACAAGGATGAGTGGTTTCTTTATAGATGCCAGAGACCACTCATACAAGGTAACTAGCTGATTAAGGAAACCTAACTTGATTACAAGTGATTAGCACAAATCATGGAGGTTCCCCTAATGGTTTAGGAAACTGCTCGTATTAGCCTTTTGACTGAGTTAGGGAACTGCCAGTAATCCTTGTAGAGTAAGCCACGGGGCAGACCTAGATCGCACCCAATGGGGGACGATTCTGCCTTGTGATCCCGAGCTGTGGACCCAGACTAGGAGGTATCGACCGATTAGCTCGAGATAGCTGAATTCTAGGCACCTTTTCTGGACGACTCGCTGACTTCGTGTTGACGTGGCGACAAGACTTTGACTCGATATTTTCTAATCTATCATAAGGGGATGTTCATCTCCATTATAAGGGAGGACAATTGAGAGGTTCATTTAGGTGGAAAAATATGGAAAGAGTGATTGAGAGAATTTTGAAGAAAACCCAAGAGATTGAAGAAAGACTTGAAGAAGAATTTGAAGACTTTGAAGATCTTCATCAAGAAACAAGAAAAATCTGAGAATTTCTAGAGGTAATCTTCTAATCTCGACTTAGTTTGTCTCTAATTCAAACAGAATTCATAGAACTCTAGGACCTTTTACACAATTTTCAAAAAGTCTTTTCCCACCTCATTTCATCACACACCACATAAATTGCCATTGAATATTCATTTGTTTTGAATGGTTTGGATCTAAGGAAGCCATGGATTTGAAGTAAAACAAGTTTTCAAAGTGAAATTTGATATTGATTTTGATTTTATTTCTTTATTTATGTTCCTTTCTTAGGATTCATGAGATCTTCAATATCTCACTTGAATCCCTTGAGTTTGATCCCTTAATTTTCTATAAATTTATGATTTACATGGGAATTAAGGTTGATCCTAGTTATATCCATACATAGTTTATGGATCCAAGTCTTGGTTCATGATTTTGAGTCCTCTAATTTAAAGTCTCATGGAGTTCTCTTCATATTCGATGGAGGTTCATATGGATTGGTCATATTTAGTCTCCAAGGATCATTAACATGGGAGGAGAATTGAAAAAAATGAGTCTACGTTCCTGATGGATCATCAACTTGAGAGAGGAATTAGGCTTAAGAAGAGCCAATTTTCATGGCTTAGATGTCAACATTGGTGCAGTGAATTCAATAACTAGCGGTGATCAAAGATATTTAATTAAATCATGATCTATTGGAATTAAATGAGACTAATTGGAATTTGTCCTCCCTAACTCATAGATGTATCACTCAAATTTTTGTTTTGGTAAGATTTCATAGTTAGCATGGTTTGTTCTTAGGATTCATGAACTAGTTACTCTTTATCCAAAATTTTAGAATAGTAAGTCAGTTTTGATTAGATCAGAGCCCTAGTCAAATATTTCTGACTTTAAATAAATTTTTCCATGAAGTTTAATGAGTCAATGAGACACCTTAAAAAGATTAAAGTCATTCAATTTTGTTTACTATTTTTAGAAAATTACACATTATCTCTAGATAGAGAATTTATAAAATCTGAGTAGTGTCTGGTGTTGATCCAATTCCTAGAGATTGGACTGTTTGATCTTTGATTTGCTTTTTGGGTTAGAAACTAGACTCAAAGAGGCACATCATATCCAAAAACCAAGATCCAACCATGGGAAGTATGATTTTCCTATTTTTGAAAGTCTAGTCTGCTCTTTGTAATTCCTGAATTCTGTTACAGTTTTTATAAACTTTGAAAATGATGATCCAAATGACCTTTCAATGACTAAAAGCTAAAAGCATGTTTTGATTATGATTAATGAACTTAAATCCAGAGGTTAGATGATCCAAATCAATGAGTAGTGCATAGCTTGTTCTTGTTCTTGTTCATGTTCATGCATTCATCCGTGTGTATTGATTCTTATAATTAGGATATTTGTGCTAAGTTATAATTAGTTGAATCTAGTCATGGGATATCATCTCTATATGGACATTACATTGGCTCCTAGTTGAAACTTGTATATCTATAGAGGTGTTGCAATTTTAACTAGCTGGAAGTAATTCATGATTATGTCAATTTCTTCATTACTTGATAGATTTAAGCTACAAGTTTGGATATAATATTTAGGATTTGATATTATATCTCGTTCAAAGCATGTGGACTAATCCTCTATTTTGTAGCGCTATGGAGGTACAATTTCTTAACTCTTTTCTCTAGTTTATTTTATTTCTTGATATTATTGATTTTTCGACTCCATACGCGACACCTTAGATTAGGGTTTGCCTTATGTGTATATATGTACTGGAGACTCTTTTTCTAGGATTTTCTATCATTTGCATGCATTACACGTTTCCCTACCACAGTTGGATCCCGAGTAAGTTCCTTTGTTCCCTATTGCATAACATTTTGCTTGATATTTGAACTATGTGGTTTTGTATGACGTTTTATCATTAGCAATCTTATACCCACTTCTACATGCTTTTGTAATGTATATTTATATCATTGTATTTATTGAGGGCATGGTTAGATTATTAATTTGATAAAAGGATGTTGAGTAGAGGCCTATCACCAGATAGGATGGGAGGGGATGTTTTAGTCCGTTGGGCACCTTCCCCTCTCATTCCATAATCCACGGACCTAGAAATCTCTGGTTTCCAAATAGATCAGTTTGCTTTGACAATGGTTTCTTAATTCTCCTTAATATAAATTAAGTGGCGACTTGAATTTTGAAATTTGAAAAGCGTGGTTAGCCTGCGAGTATCCATAATATGATGACTCTGCTGGGGATCGAACCCAGATCTCTTGTTTCGTAGATCACAGACCAGAATTCCTGATTTTGGGTTCACTCGAGGATTAGACTTGAAAGCATCCTTTTAATCGAATTAATTAATTTTGTGTGCCTATTGCATTGCACTTACATGTCTCACCAGATGATTTCAATTGGAGGCTTGTGGCAACCTGGTTGGTCAAGCCATCAAGGGACTATGTGATCACCCTTGATCTCATACCATGCGTTGGTATATAAAGCATCCTATCGGATGTGTGTCAAGGGTCCCTTATTTGACTAAAACCCGGCCTTTGCATGATAGCTTCCATAGAGTCTTTTAAAATTAGGAAATCAATTCTTGATCAAGATTATATGCTAGGAAGTTTTGTATGCCCGGAAGGGATTATTTGAGATGATGACAATGCTTACTTGATATGGGATGTGATGATGCCAAAATTTGGTTAAAGTAAATTAAAGCAATTTAAGGAGCAATTGAGAGTGAGAGACAAGTTTTTGTATGTGGTTCGGCCCTGTTAATGAAGGTACCTACGTCCACGGGTGTGTCTGAGCACGTTTACTATACTGTAAAAGAGCTAGGGGTCTGTGGTGAACCAACAAGTTTGGAGCTACCGTAGGCCGGTCGGGCCTGTTGATGAATGCTATAGAGGTGCTGTGTAGACTAAAAAGTCAGCCCCTTCAATGGGGGGTGAGAGGTCTCTTTTTATAGATGCAAGAGACCTACTCGTACATGGATAAGGAAATATAATCCAATTGATATAGATTGGCATTAATTGTGGGGGTTTCCTAATTGGATTAGGAAATAGTTTGCACTTTCCATTAGTCTTCTAGCTTGAGTAGAAAACTGCCCGGAATGCTCGGGATCATGTCTGTGGGCCCGGATGAGCTATTCCCACGGTGGAATGTGCCTGTGCGGTCTTCCCGATCTGTTGTCCGGGTCGTGGATGAACCACTCAGAAGGTATCAGGTGGACTAAACCGCTCGGGATGATGCTTGTCAGAGGAGTTGTGCATGATTTCACTGGGACATGGACTGGCTGCTGATTTGAACCACTCGGTCATAGGATAGAGCCAATTTTGGGTGTATCAACTGCCCCCCATTTCCAAGGTTGGCCATATACTATAACGGGGTAAGTTTGGAAATTTGTTTGATGTTACTTGCCACTGTCTAAGTGCTTGGGGAAGCTGCCTCGGGGCTTCTGAGCCTAGTGAGTCCTCAGGAACTGGCTGAGAGTTGAGACGCAGCCTAGCTCGGGACCTTTAGGTGCTCAGGAACTGATCGAGAGTTGAGATCAGGCCAAATTCGGAGTCTTTGAATGCTCGGGAAGTGACCGAGAGTTGAGACTCGGCCTAATTCGGAGTCTTTGAATGCTCGAGAAGTGACCGAGAGTTGAGACTCGACCTACTTCAGAGTCTTTTTGCTTGAGTTAGCCTCCAAGTTGTTTATCTTCTGCCCGTGAACCTTCGTCAAGGTTGTGGGTAGAAGAATTTTACCATGTTGGAAAAGCCGACCTAAAGCGTATGGCTTTAGGGTCCTTTTATGTTAACTCCCCAGGATGGTTGTCTTCCGCCCAGCCAGCCTTTGTCAAGACTGTTAGGAGAAGAGCTTGACCATGTTGGTGGAGCCGACCTAGAGCGTGTCGCTGTAGGGTACTTTTTGCTCCTCTATCGTGGGCCAACCTAAGAGATTTTAGTCACCTCTATCGTTGGTTTGGACCTAGGTGGAGTTACTGCCTCTGAGTACTGTAGTTGCTCGGGTTGTCCAAGATTTTGACTTGGTTATCCGCGAGGTCTGTAGATACCCGGTGTGATTGCCTATTTAGTTCACTGCGCCATCTTGCCCCCAAGCTTTCGCTAAGACGAGGGTCTTACAGAGGCTATGACTGTAGGTAACCGACCTGGAACATGGTGGTTGCAGAGTCTTTTAAAACTTGCCATCATCAGCCACCTAGGGGGTTTGCCCCCATCGTCGGTTGGACCTAAGAGAAGCTTGTGCCTCGGGGTTAGGCCCGAGGTCTTTACATGCCTTGGGGTTAGGCCCGAGGTCTTTGGATGCCTCGGGGTTACGCCCGAGGTCTTTGAATGCCTCGGGGTTAGGCTCGAGGTCTTTGTATGCCTCGGGGTTAGGCTCAAGGACTTTGTATGCCTTGGGGTTAGGCCCGAGGACTTTGTACGCCTCGGGGTTAGGCCCGAGGACTTTGTACGCCTCGGGGTTAGGCCCGAGGTCTTTGTATGAGCTCTCTAATAATTGGTGGAGCCTCATGTGGTAATCAGGCAAGTACCACTGTAGTCGGGCTCATCTAGAATGAGGGAGACAAGGGGTCGAATCAGGATCGTCAAGCTCCTGATTTCTCTGTGCTGGAGGCAAAGTTGGAACTGCCTGATCCTGATTGATGTGAACTGGAGGTCAGGTCGGAACTGCCGAACCCTGCCTGTTGTGAGCTGGAGGTCCGGTCGGGGCTGCCTGACCTGGACTGCTCTGAACTGGTGGTCGGGTCGGGATTGCCGGACTCAGACCGCTGTGAACTCGAAGAAATGTTAGAACTCCCGGGCTGATCTCGCTTTCGCTTTCTTTTGGAAGACTCATTGCTTACGTGCCCGGGATCTTTGATCTTTAGAAACTCTTCAGTGTCAATGTATTTTCCAACCCTCTTAGAGAGCTCAACCAAAGTTTTTAGTCGGTTTCTGTGGAATGACGCGACGCAGTTGGTGTGTTGAACTCCTAAGCAGAAGGCTATGATGGCGACTGTCTCGTTCAAATTGCGGAGTTGAAGCTTCTGTTGGTTGAACTGGTCGGTGAACTCATTGAGAGACTCATTATTCTGTTGTCTGATCGTCAGTAGCTGCATGTCTGGCTTTGGCCGTTCATGGATACTGACGAACTGGTTGATGAACTGCTTGCTGAGTTGCCTGAAACTACGTACCGATCGGGGTTTCAAGGAGTAGAACCATTGGGCGGCCGGGCCTTTCAAAGTGTTGGAGAAGGCCAGGCAATACAGCTCGTCGGCTTGGGTGGCCATGGCCATCCGAGCCTTGTTGTTCTCGATATGGTCGATCGGGCTCCTCGAGCCATTGTATGAATCCTGGCGAGACTGCTTGAATTTGCGCGAGATGGAGAATCTCGTGATTTGGCTGGTGAACGGTGACTCTGTCTCGGTATTGGCTTGATTCTGAGCACAGTTTTGACTAAGCTTTTGGCTACTCCGTCAGCCTGCTTCTGCAAGTCCTTGATTCAGGCTTCCACTCCTTCCCGACCGTTATCCGAGGGGTTAGTCGGGTCGGTGGAAGAGGCTTCTTCTTCATGGTGGTATGCTATCCTCTAGGATCGGGCTCGGCTATGACTCCGGTTAATCGTTTGCCTAGGGACAACTCGGCTCTTGACCGAGTGACCCTGGACTGATTCCCGGGCCATATGCTCCTGCCTTTCTTCTCGGGCAGTACGCCCACTCTTGATGTCTCTGGCATCTTCAACACGGGACGGGTTGGCTTGGGCACGTTGTCTGGTCAAGATCGGTTCCTGACCGTACGTAATGTTCCTGGGTCATTTCCTGGCCACTGGAGGACTGCTTTGCTGGGCTAGCAAGGCTTCGATCTGTTGCTGGATTTGACGCTGGCCCTCCAAGAGTTGTGTAAGGGTCACGGTGATCTGCTCAGATGTCATGACTACCACAGCCGGTGCCGGGGCTAGCGAAACATCTTGGTTGGCCTGCTGTGCAGTCTTCTCACTCTTCTTCGGAGGCATGGCTATCAGCCAAGAGATTTGTTGATGAGAAGAATTATCGCTTCCAACAGACGGCGCCAAGCTGATGATGCCAAACTTTAGTTAAAGTAAATTACATCAATTTAAGGAGTGAGAGAGAGTGAGAGACTGGTTTTTATATGTGGTTCGGCCCTGTTAATGAAGGTACTTACGTCCACGGGTGTGTCTAAGCACGTTCACTATACTGTAAAATAGTCGGGGGCCTATGGTGAACCAACAAGTTTGGAGCTACCGTAGGCCGGCCAGGCATGTTGATGAATGCTATAGAGGTGCTGTGTAGACTGAAAAGTCAGCCCCTTCAATGGGGGGTGAGAGGTCTCTTTTATAGATGCAAGAGACCTATTCGTACATGGATAAGGAATATATAATCCAATTGATATAGATTGGCATTAATTGTGGGGGTTTGCTAATTGGATTAGAAAATAGTTTGTACTTTCCATTAGTCTTCTAGCTGGAGTAGGAAACTGCCCGGAATGCTCGGGATATAGATTGACATTAATTGTGGGGTTTCCATTAGGAGTTTCTTTAATTTTGGCATATAGAATAGGATTAGGATTAGGAGTTTCTTTGAAGAAACTATAGGGATTTTATGTGCTTATTGCTTATGTGTTAGGATTAGGAGGTTTTTTTTTGGCATATAGAATAGGCGCGCACACACACACACACATGCATTTCATCCGTGTGACATTTGAATCATTCACAAAATTTAATCAAAATTTTGAGTAAAAACAAATGTAACTGTAGGCAATATAGCATTGAATGCCATGATAGTTTGGTTAGGGAGTTGAGTGCAAGGTTAGTGAGAAGAGAGCCAGATACAGAAAGGAAAATGGATCAAGAACAACACACTGCAAAAATTACACAGCTAAAAGAGAGAATGGATCAAATGATGGCCATATTGGAAACACTAACCCACCAAAGGCCTGTAGTTGATCCACCGATAATCGATCCTCCTGGGCCCGTTGCTCGGATTATGAAAATGATTGGTATGAGGATCCGAAACCAACTAAAGCTGTTACCTAGGGCAAAAAGAGAGAGGATTGAGAAAGCTGAAAAAGAACGTATTGAGATGAAGGAGAATGTAGAGAAGTTAGAGAAGGTTGTCCGCAATTCTAATGGGGTTGATAGCTACATGCTAGAGTTAGAGGGTTTGTTTGAGGGAGCTCAAGAAAAGCTGTCGATCGATTTTAAGATGGCTAAAATTAATACGTTTAATGGTTCTAGCAACCCCAGAAATCATGTGAAGATATATATATATATATATCGGGGCCTTTTAGCCAAGTGGTTTGAGTCCTGCCATGATTGCCATACTATTTCAGCAAACCCTGACTGGGGAAGCATTATCGTGGTATTTCACTTTGGAACCTAGCAAGACTCGCATATGGGAGGAAGTTGTGAAGGCTTTCATCACTCAGTACGAGTATAACCAAGAACTTGATGTAATCGTGAGGGATTTGGAGATAATTATGCAAGAATAGAAAGAGTCATTTGTTGAGTTTTTAACTCGTCGAAGGGGAAAGGCCGCAAAGATGACCCAACGGCCGTCTGAGAAAGAGCAGACCTGAATCATAGTAAAGAACTTATAAAATGTCTATCAAGAGAAGCTTATATACCAATGAATTCATACTTTTGTAGAATTGTTTAAGATCGGAACAAGAACCGAAGACGCAATCAAGGATGGGAAGATGAATTAGGAGGAGTCATTGGGGAAACACTCCAGATGCCCGTTTTATGGAGGGAACACAGGAAACCAAGTAGCAATTGACGTCAATGTTTTGAGCCAAGAAGAAGAAGGGCAGAGTTTATCAAAGATAGGGGGGGGGGGGGGTAGTGCATCAAGACCAAAGTTGGGGGGACAGCCTCCTCACTTCACAAATTTAGGGATTTTTTTGACCACCACTCTGAAGCGATTAATGGAAAACGGATATCTAAAACCGCTGAACTGAAGGCCAATGCCTGATCCACTTCTGCCAGACTTCAATGCAAACCTCTATTGTGAATTTCACCAAGCTCATGGCCACACAACAGATCGTTGTATGAGGCTGAGGCATGAAGTACAAGATCTGATTGATAGAAAAACCATTTCCCCTTTGCCGACGGATCGGCTGCATGTAACCTGGAACACGTTCCCCAACCATCATGTTGTGCTACCATGTAACACCTGTAATTTTCTTTTCATTAATAATATCATTTTTTTGAATTTCTGTATTAGACCGACTATATTATTATATTATAATTTTAATTATGTGACGGTATGGACGGTAGTAGCCGTACCAACTCGGCCGTAATAAGATTTAACTTAGTCCCATACCCGGACCCGGACATTAAAAATAATACCCAGTTGTACGTAAATCAAGACCGACACGTATACCGAGAAACTAATGCACGTAAACTGAGAAAGTGGCACACAATCCAAGGTGGGCCCACATGGCTGGCCATGTGGCAGCCACATGCCACCCTCTTGGACACATGTCCACTTGTAGGACACATGTCATGGCATATACACATGCCACATGACACCTAGCTCCTAGGATTTCTATATAAGCATGCATATAGTATGCATTATACACACTTTGTCTCTATGACCAGCACTTAAAATCTGTGAGAGAGAGCTGGAGTTTTAATTCTTGAGAGAAAGAAGAGAAGAAGTCATCCTTGAAGTTGAAGTTCAAGCTACATCAAGCTCAAGAACAACATCAAGCTTAATTTCAAGCTTTGATGAGTAAATTGTGAGTAAATTGTAAGTAATTGTGAGTAATCTAACTCAATTTAGAACATATATAGCGTGTATTAATGTTTAGTAGGAGTTTGATGTTGTGTTGAAGTTTTCATGACATGCAAGACAAATCCTTAAATCTGTGAAACAGAAACTTCCAGCAGAACGTAGCTTAGTAAAATGAATGCTTTATGCAGTTAAAAAAATCCGAATTAAGCTAGGTTTTTTTGAGAAGAAAGGTAACTCATATATATACAAATAACTCTTCTAAAGCTCAGTCTAGAAATCATTCCCTCATCAGTGAAATGCATGTACAATGCAGTGTTATGAATCTGAGAAACAGAAACTTCCAGCAGAATGTAGCTTAGTAAAATGAATGTTTTGTGCAGCTCAAAAATCCGAATTAAGCTAGGTTATTTTGTGGAGAAATCTAACTCATATATCTACAAATAACTCTTTTATAGCTCAGTCTAGAAATCAGTCCTTCATGGGTGAAATGCATGTAAAATGCAGTGTTATGAATCTGGGAAACAGAAACTTTCAGCAGAATGTACTTTAGTAAAATCAACGTTTGGAGCAGCTCAAAAATGAGAATTAAGCTAGGTTTTTTAAAGCTAACTCATTTATCTACAAATAACTCTTCTATAGCCTGGTCTAAGCATGAACCCTTCATAGGTAAAATATACGTATAACACATTGCTAAAAATCTGGGATAGAACAGTCCGAGATATAAGAAATGTCTTGTAAAATAAATATTTTGAGTAGCTCAAAAATGTAATTGAAGCTAGATTTTTTTTTACATGAAGATGATCCAAATACCTATATTGTTATAGTTTTGAGTTTAATCTACAAAGCAATTTATCATGCCCAAATAAATCATGTTAATTCAGTCAACACAGTGAAAATATATCATGGCAGATTGTACAACTTTTTGTAAGATGTTTTGTTTATGCATGGTGTTGATTGTTGATGCTAGTTTTCCGGTACCTATGTTGTTATAAAAATCTTGTGCTATGGTAGTGCTATCGCGTAGATGAGTATGTTAAGGGTTTCATCTATATGTTTATTGGTATTGGATCCATGTTATAAATCCATGAGCTACGTGCTATGTTTCCCCATTGTTATGAATATAGTTTAATGACCGTTGGAAAGTTCATACCCAAACTATAAGTATGTTCTATGGCACGATTATTGCATTGGTAAGTGATTGGGAAAGTGTCCATCGTAAGCATATTGAGAGGTAAAACAGAATGTCGAACGTAAAGCAAAATACTGACAGTTATAAATGGATGATATTAATGAACTAAACTACGAAATGTACGAACGTGTAAAATAACGATAAAACCTTCAATAACAAAATTTATGCGAATAAGGGACATTAGGTCTCGTTTCTAGTCGTGTGATTATCGTTGAAAGTTGATTCGTGAACTTTCGTGTCATGTTTGGATATTTCTTGCAAAGTTGGTCTTTCGGTAATTCCATAGAGGCGATTGGAGAGTTGTGTTTGTGTTCGGTCAAGTGCGGATGACCTGAGGATCGTCATGATGTGTTCGATCAACATGACGTGTTCGACTATGTACGGGTGACCTGAGGATCGGCATGACGTGTTCGTCCAAGTGATTGTTAGTGTCCCGTACCCTTGGTCTGAGGATTGGCATGACGTGTTCGGTAACGTGCGGGTGACTTGAGGATCGGCATGACGTGTTCGACCAAGAGATTGTTAATATCCCGCACACTTGTTCTGAGGATCATCAGTGATGTGTTCAATCAAGCGATTCATTGTCAAGTGTTGTTCCTTCTTGACCAATAAATGCGTTTGGAGTTAAGTCTTCTTTCAGTCAATGTCGTTGATCAGTTCAGTTGTAGGTTAAGTTTTGAAGGGAATGATTGGGTTTAAACCAGGTATAGTTTTGAGAATAAGAAAAGATTAATGAGACATAGTTGAGAATAAGAAGAAATGAAGAATAACTTACCTTAAGCGGTGGTAACCTTAAGGGGACCCTCACTTAGCTTAACCGTTAACGGCTTTTCATGCCGTTGGACCTCCACGTCTATCCTTTGCAGGTCCAGACGGAGCTGATTGCTATCAAGATGCGGGCTTTACTACTGAAGAGTATGCTGGTGATGATTACTACGAGGAAGGCTATGGTTTCGCCAGCTGAAGACTTTGGAGTTTTTCTTTTGTTATAGTTCTGTTATTATTATGTTAGTGATGTAATAGTTTAGCTGGTCTTGTAATATGTAACTTTTGGATATCTTTTTGGTCTGTAATATACTACTGATGTAAGACTTGGATGTTTTAAATTTCTGCTTCCGCTGAACTTAGTCACTTTTCCATAACACATTATTGCTATCAGCATGTTGGACAATCAGGTGACACTCTCAACCAGTCACATGTCTACGAACCCATAAAGGAAATTCATTTTTCCCTATTTTTGGTTCTTCGGGGTGTGATAAGGAATTTTGGTATCAGAGCCTTAGGGTTAGACGTGCTCACTGATTGTCCTACACCTTAAGTCATGAGCCTAAGATTTACCTCATATTAGTACTGACGCTAAGTTAGCTCCTCTTGTAGGACTATAGAGCTGATCTTTGTTCACAATGATTTCAGAGGGCGCTATATTCTCGATGATCGTATCCAGCCTGCTGACCCAGTACTATATCGACAGTGGATCCGCCAGAGGGCGAGGCACATCTTGGAGGAGGACATGCAGAGATCTGTGCTTACCAATGCATTGCAGTATCTGGATTGGGTTCAGCTCAAGTCAATCCATGTTTCAGAGACTACTATACTCATTCATCAGGAGCTTATCAGCATGGGCCAGGACGAGGCATTATACAATGATATACTTTTCCCGATTATCATGGTAGCACCAGCACCACCATTCTTTCCCGAGCTCATACCAGAGCTAGATGCGAATTCAGATCACATAGATACGGATAGCAACGATGACATATCGAGTGGAAATGATTCTGTAGGCAGTGACCACACAACTGACAACCCATTCGATGGTGATAACACTGATGATGACGATGATGACCTAATGATTGATGACGATCCAACGATTAGCGATGACGAGCTGATCGAGGAGGGTGACCCATCGGATGATCTTCAGAGACTAGGGGATAATGTACACGACCATCCAACACCACCAGTTGACGGGGACGAGATGATACCGATGCCTGAGCAGGACCACGAAGCAGATCCAGCTGACATCAAGGAGAAGGAGGAGGACCCTGAGGAGGAGTTCTTAGAGGACCTGTTATAGATAATAAGAGAGGCAAACTTTACCTTAGATATGGTAGGCGAGTATCATAGTAAACAGTCATATACTTTCTATACCTTCTATTCTAATGGTCATTTCTTCTGGAAAAGGGATCTATATATTTTGAAAAGTGGCTCCGATTACCATCAATAATTATTGTGATACACTCCTTGATAAGTAATTCATTTCCTTGAATTTTTAGAAATTCCCCAGTCAACAATTCTTGAGTATATACCTTGATCATCCGATTCTTGACAAATTCTTTTGAGAACAAGTTCGATCACTAGTACTGCAAAGTCATTCTTTTTTACTTATTATCCATTGAACAAATTCTTACAAGTTCATTTCATTTGAAATAATTCTAAATGAGTTCTCTGTCCTTGTTCTTGCCATGAACTCAAAAACATTGTACTCTCTGTACATCTTGACCTCTTATTGTCTCTCTCAGTTGCTACCTTATTCTTTATCAGTGGGGTTTCGTTTGGACAATTTCACTTATGAAATACCTAATTCTTATTTCATTTGTTGAAGGCCTTATGCCATCAGTTACTTTCATTTCCTACAAATCTTGAGATACTACAATTACTTCCATAGTAAATAGTCATTCAATATTGTTAGATTTACATCTTATTCTTGATTGGATCACATCATTCTACTATTGTACTTCTATCTGTGAGAATTCAAATGCCTGTTCGGATTCGGCTTCATTTTGGATGAATTTATTCAATCATTTCAATCATCGTATTCTAGTTACTGGGATTAAAATGATAACTATAATGTGAGATGTAATAGGCTATGATTGCTTCGCATATGGTATGATAGAAACCTTATAGATACGAACTTATACGTAGGAACAGAAGAATCTTCTCGATCTCTGCAATAGATGAATCATCTCAAACAATTGAGGACCACTCCAGAAGGCTAAGTAACTTAATACCTAAGGAGATCGATCCCACCAGTGTATTTGGAAGACTGATACAAGGCTTATGGAAGACCGCTGACGGCACTAGCACAAGTGACTATGGAAACGAGTTAATTAGACACCTCCATATTGCCCATTCAGAATCGCTTTTGAGACCACTCAAGCCACAACCTACTACACTACCAAGGTTAACCCTACTACAAGGAGCATATGAGATATTGACTTAACCCGAGGCAATGGAAGATGCAAGATTAGAACATACCTTCAACAGATTGAATGACCTCATAGACTGCTGACATCGACCACATTTAATCACAACGAACGACTCGCACCGCGAACATTAGTGAAGATGAGTACTGCATTCCACCTTCAAGCCAATGATCAGATCGCATAGGGCCTACCAAGAGAAGGCACGTTTTGGGTTTACAACATCGATGTTCCATCAACACGCTGAAGTAATGCATCTCTGACCCTGCGCACGTTATAAATTAAAACCATGTAAGGCTGAGTAATTATATTCATCTTTCTGATTTAACTCCTTTTGAGTAAACCCACTATTTTCTACCATTAGTTGCGTTAGATCAATTATCCTTATGATGAACCTTGGGATGTCCTTTATTGTTTCACTAATTGACAGTTATTCGTTGTCCTCTATGATTTCACTTAACAAGATCTTGGATCATTCTGATCAGTGATAAATCCAATTGTGAATTCATTTGCTTTCTAATGCTATAAGTCACCTCTTTGGACTTATCACCATGAAAATCGATTCCAATAATTCATTTATAAACCAATCATTGTAAGTCATTTGGACTTATGATCTGTTAAATTAATCTATGCAAATCATTTGGACTGTCAACCGTTTAACCAACTTTCGCAAGTGCGTATCCCTTGACATTATTGAAAAGGATCACTTTGTATTTGTTCACCTAAGGAACTCAAGCATATTGCACCCCTTTGTAAATTAGTCTTCATTTTCTTTCATTTCACAAATTCTTCTTATTGGTAACCTTGACTTTTATCATTAAGGCTTCACCTAAATTATTGGCTCATGAGACAAGGAATTCTTATGTCCTACCTGGGAGGCCTTGCGCCTATAGTCATTGCATTACTATGATTATCCTATAGTAATCATCTAATGGTTATTCTCATATACTCATTCTATGCATTGTGATCCTACAAGTGATTGATCACATACCTCTTCGTTTCTAACTCAGTACATAAGTAACAACTTATATGCTTGGTATTAGTTAATGCATGGAGAAATTGCTTAATGACTTGTGTCATCACCTACGATGCCAAAACTCCATGACAATTTCATGTCGACACGCAAAAGAACTCAATCACAATAACATGCTTAAAAGGATGCCATGACCCGTACAAGTTATAGAAGACAATCACAAGACCAACTATACTTCTCAACCATCGCATCAAGAAGCTGAGAGATAAGAATCTTGCCTGATTAAAGACACAGAAGAAACAAACCAGTATCACGAACAATTACTCAAATGCAATCCACAATCATTGAGGAAAACTCTAGATACATCAAGAATCATCAAAATAGGCAAAGAAACAATGTAAGGAAAGTTAATCAGATTGCCTTTCAGACACATCCAAAGCAATGTGATATCTGCGATAGCTGCGGAATATCTAGACATCACTTCAAAGAATGCAAAGCACCGAAATAGCTCACAAGTTGATAGGCGCAGTGCTTCAATTGTGGAAAGACTGGACGTGTGTGCAAAGATTGTCCAGAACGGGGAACTCAGAACAAGGTTCCACCATAAAGAAGATCCCGTAAGAGAACTTGCAGATCACAAAATTAATCCCAGCATTGAACAAGACGAAAGACCGAAGGTGCTATATTCAATGTCAAAACTTTGAATTTTACTTGGCATTGTTTTAGCAAAGAAGTTTGGACATTTGAAAGAATTTGTGAGAAGTATGATTAGTTAGCTAGTGGGAACCTCACAACCTTAAAATCTGAGATATGATTAGTACCTTGTACTTTCTAAGACCTAGCAAACTCTAGATTTCGAGGACAAAATCCTCTGATAAGGTAGGTAGAGATGTAGCACTTGAATTTCTCCAGAAATCCCATATAGGATATTAGAAATTAGTGATGTTGCCACCAAGGTTGTCAGGTCTTCACAATCTCTTCCATATCAGTATGTTGAAGGAGTATCATCAGGGTGAGACGCCACATGTAATCGACTTCAAGGACATTGAGGCGAATAACAACGTGTCTTACACAGAGTGACCCATCAAGATTTTGGGTCGAGAAACCAAGAAGCTGAGGAACAAGGAGATCCCATTGGCGAAAGTTCAATGTAATCATCATGATGACAGAGAAGCTTTGTGGGAAATGGAGTCAGAGATGCGAAAGAAATATCCTTTTCTGTTTTGTACCTAGATAAGCTCTGATTTCGAGGATGAAATCCTTTTATAGGTGGTGGAAGATATAACACCTGTAATTTTCTTTTTATTAATAATATGAGTTTTTTGAATTTCTGTATTGGACTGACTATATTATTATATTATTATTTTCATTATATGATGGTATGGATGGTAGTAACCGTACCGACTCGACCGTAATAAGATTTAACTTAGTCCCATACCCGAACCCAGACCCGGACATTAGAAATAATACCCTGTTGTACGTAAATCGAGACCGACACGTATACTGAGAAACTTATGCACGTAAACTGAGAAAGTGGCACATAATCCAAGGTGGGCCCATATGGCCGGCCATGTGGCAGCCACATGCCACCCTCTTGGACACATGTCAACTTGTAGGACACATGTCATGGCATATATACATGCCACATGACACCTAGCTCCTAGGATTTCTATATAAGCATGCATATAGCATGCATTATACACACTTTGTCTCTATGACCAGCACTTAAAATTTGTGAGAGAGAGTTGGAGTTTTAATTCTTGAGAGAAAGAAGAGAAGAAGTCATCCTTGAAGTTGAAGTTCAAGCTCCATCAATTTCAAGAACAACATCAAGCTTAATTTCAAGCTTTGGTGAGTAAATAGTGAGTAAATTATGAGTAATTGTGAGTAATCTAACTCAATTTAGAACATATATAGCATGTATTAATGTTTAGTAAGAGTTTGATGTTGTTGTGTTGAAGTTTTCATGACAAGCAAGACAAATCCTTAAATCTGAGAAACAGAAACTTCCAGCAGAATGTAGCTTAGTAAAATGAATGCTTTGTGCAACTCAAAATCTGAATTAAGCTAGGTTTTTTTGTGGAGAAAGGTAACTCATATATCTACAAATAAATCTTCTATAACTCAGTCTAGAAATCAATCCTTCATGGGTGAAATGCATGTACAACGCAATGTTATAAATATGAGAAATAGAAACTTCCAGTAGAATGTAGCTTAGTAAAATGAATGTTTTGTGCAGCACAAAATCTGAATTAAGCTATTTTTTTTGGTGGAAAAAGGTAACTCACATATCTACAAATAACTCTTCTATAGCTCAGTCTAGAAATCAATCCTTCATGGATAAAATGCATGTACAATGCAGTGTTATGAATCTGGGAAACAGAAACTTTCAGCAGAATGTAGTTTAGTAAAATCAACGTTTGGAGCAGCTCAAAAATAAGAATTTAGCAAGGTTTTTTTTATGGAGAAAGCTAACTCATTTATATACAAATAACTCTTCTATAGCCTGGTCTAAAAATGACCATTCATAGGTAAAATTCACGTATAACACAGTGCTAAAAATCTGGGACAGAACAGTCTGAGATATAAGAAATGTCTAGTAACCTAAATATTTTGAGTAGCTCAAAAATGTATTTGAAGCTAGATTTTTTTTGTACATGAAGATGATCCAAATACCTATATTGTTATAGTTTTGAGTTCAATCTACAAAGCAATTTATCATGCCCAAATAAATCATGTTAATTCACTCAACACAGTGAAAATATATCATGGCAGATTGTGCAGCTTTTTGTAAGATGTTTTGTTTATGCATGGTGTTGATTGTTGATGCTAGTTTTCTGGTACTTGTGTTGTTATGAAAATCTTGTGCTATGGTAGTGCTATCGCGTAGATGAGTATGTTAAGGGTTTCATCTATATGTTTATTTGTATTAAATCCTTGTCATAAATCCATGAGCTACGTGCTATGTTTTCCCATTGTTATGAATATAGTTTAATGACAGTTGGAAATGTCATACCTAAACTACAATTATGTTCTATAGCACGATTATTGCGTTGGTAAGTGATTGGGAAAGTTTCCATCGTACGCATATTGAGAGGTAAAACGGAATGTCGAACGTAAAGCAAAATACTGACGATTATAAATGGATGATATTAATGAACTAAACTACGAAATGTACGAACGTGTAAAATAATTATAAAACCTTCAATAACAAATTTTATGCGAATAAGGGACATTGGGTCTCATTTCTAGTCGTGTGACTACCGGTCAAAGTTGATTCGTGAACTTTCGTGTCGTGTTTAGATATTTCTTGCAAAGTTGGTCTTTCGGTAATTCCATAGAGTCGATTAGAGAGTTATGTTTGTGTTCGGTCAAGTGTAGATGACCTGAGGATCGTCATGATGTGTTCGATCAAGTAGGTGATTATTTTTCTGCACCCTTGGACTGAGGATTAGCATGATGTGTTCGGTTATGTACGGGTGACCTGAGGATCAGCATGACGAGTTTGTCCAAGTGGTTGTTAATGTCCCGTACCATTGGTCTGAGGATCGGCATGATGTGCTTGGTAACGTGCGGGTGATGTGTTAATATCTCGCACACTTGTTCTGAGGATCGTCAGTGATGTGTTCAATCAAGCGATTCATTATCGAGTGGTATTCCTTCTTGACTGATAAATGTGTTTGGAGATAAGTCTTCTTTCAGTTAATGTCGTTGGTCATTTCAGTTGTGGGTTAAGTTTCGAAGGGACTGATTGGGTTTAAACAAGTTATAGTTTTGAGAATAAGAAAAGATTAACGAGACATAGTTGAGAATAAGAAGAAATGAAGAATAACTTATCTTAAGTGGTGGTAACCTTAAGGGGACCCTCACTTAGCTTAACCGCTAATGGCTTTTCATGCCGCTGGACCTCAACGTCTAGCCTTTGCAGGTCCAAACGGAGCTGATTGCTATCAAGATGTGGGCTTTACTACTGAAGAGTATGCTGGTGAAGATTACTACGAGGAAGGCTACGGTTTCGCCAGCTGAAGACTCTGGAGCTTTTCCTTTGTTATAGTTCTGTTATTATTTTGTTAGTGATGTAATAGTTTAGCTGGTCTTGTAATATGTAACTTTTGGATATCTTTTTGGTCTGTAATATACCACTAATGTAAGACTTGGATGTTTTAAATTTCGGCTTCCGCTGAACTTAGTCACTTTCCCTTATCACATTATTGTTATCAGCATGTTTGGACAATCAGGTGACACTCTCAACCAATCACGTGTCTGTGGATACGCGGAATCGCTCATCCACTCTTTTGGTTTTGGTTTTGGTTTTGAGATTGTTTTTGAAAAAGGATATGAAACGGTCTGTTGAAAATAGATACAGAGTCTCCACTTGGTCTTTAAGGAACCAAGAAACCTAATTTTAACTCACCCAAATGGATAAAGGGCACCGGCCCTTCATAACCAAAGAACTTGGCTCGGGGTTTTGGTACGAGAGAGGAATGAGCTTTTGTCACGACTAAAACACCCTCAACTCGCCCCGTCTTTTGAAGGGCCTCAATTAGCATCCAAATAATCATCTTATACTATATTTAGTTCGACAAATAATACTATGATAGTATATTACGTCACACAAGAATTTTGAAATGGAAGATCGAAAGATAAGATATCATTCGAAAGATCTAAGCCAAGTATCACACAATGTAAAGGTGAAAGATCACACAAACAAACTTAGGAAAAATCGTCTAATCGCATATCAAGTAATCAAGTTTTTATAATCTAGGAGACATGAATTGTTCTTGAAACAAATAAATCAAAGAAAACAAGGATGCTTAGCAAGCTAGAATTATACAAGTTAATCTTTGAGAAAAGAAGATCTCTCAATCCCCGGGATGGATGAGAAAGGAGGATTAGATCGAGGGGAAGCATGAACGTGTGATCATGATCATTCCTTATAATCTTCTTAGATTAGGAGTTACAAAAACCCCAAATCTTGCATGAATGCAATGTATGATCCTAGAATGTGCAAAGGTTGTATAGTGTGTTTGTGTACATGGACTTTCTAAAGTGGCTTAGAAGTCTAGAATGTGTATGAATGAATGAAGGAAATCATCATAGGATATGTACAAATGTAGTATGAACTACCTCCTAAGACATGAGTGATTTGAGGTGAAAAGTGTATGTTCATAGTGTATTATATTATCTTTTATGCATACTTTTATCCCCAAAGTCCCTACATTTAGGTGCATTCTAATAACAATGTTCTTTTTATTGTGTTAATACTAAAACATATGTTTATGCGTTATTTTATAGGTATTAGAATGTAAATCAATGAAGTAAAGCTAAAGAAAAGGGATTCTGGTGATGAGAACAACAAAAGCAGCTGAGAAAATGCCAATTTTGACAATGAAGACTTCAGATTTGGAAGATTGTCCTAGAAATACAAAATGTAGATCTTTGAGTTACGGTCACGTGGCCGCAAACGGAGGTCATTCTGAGGTCTGAGTGAAAAGTTATGGCCATTCTCTCATCGGTGCGTAGAGCTGTCAAAATCAGAGAGTTCAAGCCCTTGAGTAAAGTTCAATCGATTGAGAGTTTGATCGATCGAACTTAGCTCGATCGATCGAACTTTATTTTCATCCAAAAGTTGCATAAACTCTACAGGAACCCTGTATATAAGTTGTTTTGACACCAGACGAAGGAAGGTCGCTCCAGAACGCAGAAAACAGCAGTTTAGGGTAGTTTTAGGGTTAGATTAGGAGTAGATTAGGCTATATTCATCTTTTACTTCCTCTTTTTCATTAATATATTGAAGAGTATTGAAGATTCAAGTGGATTTCATGTTTATTTCAAGTTTATTTCAGATTATATCCAGGTTTTTCTTTTCAATCCTTGTTATTTGATTATTATTAGTTTATATGCTATGATTACTTTAGGTTACTGTTTCTGCACTAGTTTTATTATGTTTTCGTAGTTTAGACGTTGGGAATATGTGATGAAACATTGATTCCCAACCTCTACCATGCAATCTTTGGAAACCTTGGGCTCGATTGATCGAAGGTATTTCGATCGATCGAATCAGAGCCATAGTCAAGCGATCGAAGACATTTCGATCGATTGAATGATGATGTTGTCCGATCGATCGAGAGCGCTTAGATCGATCGAACATGTTAATTCCTAAGATGATTCTTTTTAAGTATTCAATGACTTTCTGTTTTAAAAATCTGTCATCAAATTGTCCCAATAAGCTCAGTTTGTCACAACAGTTTTTAGAACTTAAAGCCTTAAGGCTATTTTCTTCAGTGACTTTTAAAACTACTTTGAATGCTAACACCATTTAGAGTGCATGCAATAACCATTGTTTTAAACTATCTTCCAAGTATTTTAAATAAACTGTGATGATGTAGTCCCGATCATGAAAGGGCTATTGATTCTATATCTTTAGAAAAATACGGAATACTAAAGCGGAATGAACTCCATAAAACATTAATGAGTATGCATGGTAGATGATTAGGATCAATGTGGATTCACGTGTTTCCAACACATTTAATTTATTTGTTTAATCAGTTATGTTTCTTTATACTTTAGTTTATATTTAGTTTAATTTAATTAATTAGGATTCGTTAGAAACTCGACCCGTATATTCATCTTTTTCCTTTTCTTTAGATTTTAACTTAGTAGATATTCTCCTTATTCCTTCCCTATGGGTGTGGACACGCGGGATTCCACCTCTTGCTTTCTGTTTTTGTTTGAAATTCGTTATTTGATTTGGATCAAAGAAAGAAAAGGAAGGTCTGTTGAAAACAGATACAGAGTCACCACTTGGTCTTTAAGGAACCAAGAAACCTAATTTTGACTCACCCAAATGGATAAAGGGCACCGGCCCTTCATAACCGAAGAACTAGGTTCGGGGTTTTGGTACGAGAGAGGAAGGAGCCTTTGTCACAACTAAAACACCCTCAACTCGCCCCGTCTTTCGACGGGCCTTAATTAGCATCTGAATAATCATTTTATACTATGTTTGGTTCGACAATTAATCCTATGATAGTATACTACATTACATAAGGAACTTGAAATGGAAGATCAAAAGATAAGATATCATTCATAAGATCTAAGCCAAATATCACACAATGTAAAGTGAAAGATCACACAAACAAACCTAGGAAAAATTGTCTAATCATATATCAAATAATCAAGACTTCCTAATCTAAAGGGGGACATGAACTGTTATTGAAACAAATAATCAAAGAAATCAAAATATGCTTAGCAAGCTAGTATGATGCATGTTATTCTTTGAGAAAAGAAGATCTGTCAATCCCCGGGACGGATGAGAAAGGAGGATTAGATCGAGGGGAAGCATTAACGTGTGATCATGATCATTCCTTATAATCTTCTTAGATTAGGAGTCACAAAAGCCCCAAATCTTTGCATGGATGCAATATATGTATCTAGAATGTGCCAAGGTTGTAGTGTGTTTTGTGTTCATGGATTCCTAGAATGCCTTAGAAGTCTAAAATGTGTATGAATGAATGAATGGAATCATCATGGGATATGTACAAATGTAGTATGAACTACTTCAAAAGATATGAACTAATTTGGAGTGCATATAAGCATCAAATCAAAGAATGAAAGTTAAAATGTGCTTGCTGTGAATAGTGGACAGAACAGTAACATGATCTTTTGAAAATTAAAAAGAGGGGATAGGAATGTTTTCAATACATGATTTTTTATGGAGATCTTCTTTATTGTGTCTAGAACACAACGCAAAAAGCCAATCTTTAATAACTATCACAGATTGAGAGAAATCATATAAATAATAGAGATCACTCAGAAACAGAGTTCGTACTATCGACTGAAATGTTAGAAAATCTTAGAAAATGGAAACAAAAGATCTTCTTTAGTTCCCTAAGACATTGAAGTTCAAGGGAAAAATAAGTTGGGACCACTCTTTTTGGAGAAGTTTTCTGTAAAACAAGTTTAAAATCAACCTAGCTGCTGTGACAACAGAGGCAGAATGTTTGGAAGGAATGTTAGGGCAAGAATGGACCCTTTTCAAGTGCTTCCAAGTCAATCCAAAAATCGTGGATATTCTCTAATGAGTTAGGAAGACTTTCCAAGTGACCTTGCATCTATACATTGAGTATTGAGTTCTAAAGAAATCTTTGAACTCAGATCACTCACTGTTTTGACTCACTGTTTTGAAAATTTTGGGAAAAACTAGAGTTTTCTTTCTTGAGATCAAAATGAGGGGTTTTAAGAGGGGTTTTGAAATAGAGGTTTTGAAAGCATATTTTCAATACTCAATGAAGATTATATCCACTTAAAATGTCAACATCAAACTCATCATCAAGAACCTCCAAGATTATTGGAGAGATTTATTTTCATATTTGAACATAACTTCAAGGATACCTTGGAGGTATTGAAGTTATGATCATCATCTATCAAACATGTTTTTGAGGTCAAGAGCTACTATCCATAAGGATTCACTCACCTCAAACTTCATGTCATCATCTAGATGATGATGAACTAGTAAGTAAATAAAGAAAATCAAAAAAGAAATGAGGTAAGAAGAGATGAACATTGTATATAAGCAAGTAGATAGCAATCAATAGATGATATTCATGATGTATTGAACTTGTAGTTTGGTGTTTCACTCATATGTGATGACATTGGACATGGAAGAAGCTTCCACTCTCTTAAATGCTCACAAAAATGGTGGTTGGGTGTATTGAATATTGAAGTAAATAGGAGTAATGAAGTAAAAACAAAGTTTAGAACTCACTTTTGTTTTGAAAATCAAAGAAGAAAGCTTCTTTTCTCTCTATTCTATCCTTATCTCTATAACTTTCTCTCCCAAAACTTTTCAAAGCTTACATTTGGCACCCCCTAAATGAGAATTCAAGGGGGGTTTATATAGGCCAATTTGTGGTGGTTTTGAGGTTTTAGAAGTGTTCCCATTGGTCCCAAACATCTGTGAACATAGAACTACGTCGTTTTGGTTTTCAATTAATCAAAATGAACCCCCAAGAAAAATTATAAAAATACACTATTCTGGAGGGGAGTGCCGCAACAGTAGTACGCCAGTGCCGCGGCGGCACTGCACCTCAATCGTAAGGATAATCCTGTTTAGGCCCCCAGAGGTTCCGGTATTTGCGAAAAGGCCCTATTTCGTCCGAAATTCACAGAAAATGCATACGAACTCCAAATTGAGGTTGTGATATACCGTTGGAAAGGTAATGGAGTCTATTTTTCATAAAAAATAAATCGGGGATAGGTCACTTTGAAACGTTTTGCGGTATTTGCGATAAAAGCCGATTTGATCGTCTTTTTCACCTTCGAAAATTCATAATAAACTCGTTTTAAATCCGAAAATTATGTGTGATATACCGTTGGAAAGCTATTGACCTCTAGTATCCGTGAAAAATATTTGAAAATTGTTATGGCACTCCAATTCTAAAGTCACATTCTGGTCAAACTGTTCAAACTTGGGATTCCCGGGAAGTTCTGGAAATCTCCGGGAGTTCCCAGGAGCTGACGTTTTTGCTCGATTTTTTTTTTAAAACTCATTTTAATATTTTTCTCATGATCTAGAATGATTCCAGCAAATTCGGACGATTTCGGTCAAACCTTGGTCAAACCTGGTCAAACCTTGGTCAAGCCGGTCAACGAGGACTTTCGGGGGTCTCTGGGAGCTGACGATTTCATCCAAATTTACTTCAAAACTCATTTTTATCATTTTTATTACGACGTAGCATGTTTCCAGAACTTTTGGTCCAAATTTGGGAGCTTTTGGGCTTTCAGGGGCATTGTGGTCATTCTGAGCATTCTGAGAGATAGAATTGGCTTCCAAGAGTCCTTTTGAGTCTTTTACGATCATTATGAACCACCAAGCTATGGGTCTCCTAAATCTGATAGCCGAAAAAATGGGGTGTCTACAGTTTGCCCCTCTTTGGCATGAACTTGCGAGGCAACGCATATCGCAAGTGAGTGCCAAAGCTTCTGAAGAGACAGGACTTTATGGAGGCTATAGATTTAGGATAAAAAAATGTTGTAAAAGATGCAATGATGCTGAGGTCAGTGCTGGTCGTGCTCTGCGTGAGCTGCCTACGTATCCCAAGGGGAATCAGACAAGGACGTAGTTCTAGGCACAAAGAAATAAATTACACACGCATGTACACAACAATCAGGCGGATGCTATACTATATGAGTGATATGCCACACATGGATGTGCTATGAATTGTGTCCTAAGTCCTATCGTGTCTAGCATTATGACCCTAGTATAAATAGGTGTTGTGGGATGTGCCACTCCGAGTGGGTTGGTGTTGTGCTAGTGTTTGCGACTGTGATGTGGTGGATGACTCGGATAAGGTCATCAAGGTTTAGAAGACTCTGGGTTTAGGGGAAAACTTCTGGAATTTGGGAAGTATGCTTTGCGAACGAGTGAGATAGATCAGATGCGCAACAGCTAAAGGTGACCGAAGGATCTTGTGATGAATGATAGGTAAGGAAGTTATGAAAATGGACAGATGAGAAGGCTCATGATAATAAGGAGACACGGAGCCGTGGAAGGACGGTGCTTCGTTTTCAAAATCTGGATGTGGGCGATGTTCTGATTGTTCCTGATGGCCGATTTTTGGGAGTCGGTTTCTCTTTTGCTATTTTCTGCTGGGGGTAGTGGGAACTAGTATCTTTTCGTATCTGTCCTCGGGGGATGACGTAGGGTTCTCGGGGAATCTCTTTTTCTTGATTGGAAACCAGGACCCATCTCTGAATCTCTCACGGTTGATCAATTCTTTCGGCGCTCAATCCAAGAGGGCCGTTGGGGCCTCCGTGAGCTGGTATCTATCCTCGGGGGATGACGTAGGGTTCTCGGGGAATCTCTTTTTCTTGATCGGGAACCAGGACCCATCTCTGAATCTCTCACGGTTGATCAATTCTTTCGGCGCTCAATCCAAGAGGGCCGGTTGGGGCTCCGGGAGCTGGTATCTGTCCTCGGGGGATGACGTAGGGTTCTCAGGGAATCTCTTTTTATTGATCGAGAACCAGGACCCATCTCTGAATCTCTCACAGTTGATCAATTCTTTCGGCGCTCAATCCAAGAGGGCCGGTTAGGGCCTCCGGGAGCTGGTATCTGTCGGTTTCTGTCCTCAGGGGATGATGTAGGGTTCTCAGGGAATCTCTTTTTCTATTTCTTGACCTAGAACTAGGATCCATCTCTGAATCTCTCGTGGTTGGTCAGATCTCGTAATACTCAATCCAAAAGAGCTGGTTAGGGCCTTCGGGAGCTGATGGACTCTCTGAGAATCTTTCTTCAATTCTTGACCTAGAACCAGGATCCCTCTCTAAATCTCTCGTGGTTGGTCAGATCTCGTAATGCTTAATCCAAAAGAGCCGGTTAGGGCCTTCAGGAGCTGATGGACTCTCTGAGAATCTCTCTTCAATTCTTGACCTAGAACCAGGATCCCTCTCTAAATCTCTCGTGGTTGGTCAGATCTCGTAATGCTCAATCCAAAAGAGCCGGTTAGGGCCTTCGGGAGCTGATAGACTCTCTGAGAATCTCTCTTCAATTCTTGACCTAGAACCAGGATCCCTCTCTGAATCTCTCGTGGTTGGTCAGATCTCGTAATGCTCAATCCAAAAGAGTCGGTTAGGGCCTTCGGGAGCTAAAGGATGATGTACTCTGCTAGAAAGAAGGAAATACGTCCATTAAATGGGAGTAAAGGTATCATTTTATTTGTGATGAGGGATACGGAGATGGTCTGCGGTAGTTAAGGTTTTGATATTGAAAGAGGAGGGTGATCAATAATCACTCATGGACTTATGTTGCTTTAGGATGAAAAAAGGTCATCAACAGCCACTCGTGGACTTATGTTGCATGAAGAAAGACAAAAGATCAACAGCCACTCATGGACTTATGTTGCTTTACGATGAAAAAAGGTCATCAACAGCCACTCGTGGACTTATGTTGCATGAAGAAAGACGAAAGATCAACAGCCACTCATGGACTTATGTTGCTAAGATGAAAGAAGATCATCAACAGCCTTTCATGGACTTATGTTGCATGAAGAAAGACGAAAGATCAACAGCCACTCATGGACTTATGTTGCTAGGAGAAAGGAAGATCATCAACACCCACTCATGGACTTATGTTGCATAAAGAAAGACAAAAGATCAACAGCCACTCATGGAATTATGTTGCTAGGAAAAAGGAAAATCATCAACAGCCACTCATGGACATATGTTGCATGAAGAAAGATGAAAGATCAACAGCCACTCATGGACTTATGTTGCTTGAAGATGATGGTTAACTTTTGGCGGTTTGGAAAGGGATAAAATTTGTATTTGCCCTAAGTTTGGACACTTCTCATGCTGACGCCTTGTCTGGTGTAGTAATGATGTTTGGTACTCCTGCTTGCATTATCCTTGGAACACTCTTAAAAAAATTATAACTTTATTTGGAAAATTCATTATTAGTCACTGTCAACTCAATTATTTGAGACTACGACAGACTTGACGACTAACAAACACCGACACATGAGGACGACACATTCGACACTGAAATAAAACAAGCTCGACATGCCAAAACTTAATGTGCTCTTGTCATAAATGATGTACCATTTCTCTTTTGTGTTTACTTCTCACCTTAACGTGGCATCACTTTGATGGTGAATCTTATTTTTGAAAATTCCTCCCTACTGATATAATCAATTTCTTTGCTTCTCCCAAGATGTGCTTTGAATTAGTGCCTTAGCTTATAGAATAAAAGATGCTCCATTTCCATCTGTTCAAGACAATGTTTGTGACTTGAAGGCTTACCATTGGTGTATAGCGATCGGGTGGCAAACGAAGTTTGCCCCTAGTTTGAAGGGCATGAAGTGGGATCGGTAGGCAAACAAGGTAAATGACCAAAGTTTGCCCCTAGTTTGGAGAAAGGTTCATTGGAGGTTTTGGGCAAACGAGGTAGGTGACCGAAGTTTGCCCTTTGTATGAAGGGTAGATAGTAAAATTTAGGCAAACGAGGCGAGTAGCCAAAGTTTGCCCCTAGTGTGGAAGGTGATTTTTGGTTTGAGGCAAGGACCGTGACTTTAATCTCTTAAATGCTCATAACTTTTTCCTAGGCACCAGTGAGGTGACCTAACGAGCTCTTTTCTCTCTTTTGTTATTGCTCACTTTGGATTTAGCTCTAATTTTTGCCTAGGCGTCCTTTCGGATTTTTGACCTAGCGAGCCATCCTTCTTTTCTTTTTAAAATTTTGCCTACGTACCCCCTAGCGGGGATCAGGTCCAACGTAGTTCGGGCTATGGTCGAAAAGAAGCGGGTTGATTTTTAGGTATGTGGGGTGACAGAACCGTTGTGGTTGCCTACGTATCCCCGAGCAGGAATCAGGTCGAGCGTAGTTCAAGGCAAGGTCTTGAAAGAAATTGGTTTGATTATGATGGTGTCGACCGAACCGACGCGGTTGCCTACGTATCCCCGATTGGGAATCAGGTCAAGCTTAGTTCAAGGCAAAGTCTTGAAAGAAAAGGGGGTTGATTATGATGGTGTCGACCGAACCAATGTGGATGCCTATGTATCCCCGAGTGGGAATCATGTAGAGCGTAGTTCAAGGCAAAGTCTTGAAGAAAAGGGGTTGATTATGATGGTGTCGACCAAACCGCTGTGGTTGCCTACGTATCCCCGAGTGGGAATCAGGTCGAGCGTAGTTCAAGGCAAGGCCTTGAGAGAAATTGGTTTAATTATGATAGTGTCGGCCGAACCGATGTGGTTGCCTACGTATCCCTGAGTGGGAATCAGGTCAAGCGTAGTTCAAGGCAAGGCCTTGAAAGAAATTGGTTTGATTATGATGGTGTCGACCGAACCGATGTGGTTGCCTACGTATCCCCGAGTGGGAATCAGGTCGAGCGTAGTTCAAGGCAAGGCCTTGAAAGAAATTGTTTTGATTATGATGGTGTCGACCGAACCAATGTGGTTACCTACGTATCCCCGAGTGGGAATCAGGTCGAGCGTAGTTCAAGGCATGGTCTTGAAAGAAATTGGTTTAATTATGGTGGTTTTTCAAACCAATTGCCAAAGAAGTTCAAACTTGAGCCACTTGTGGTAGCTTTGAATAAGAGGATTCGATTTTGATCTCCCTTTCTTTTCTTTTCTTTTCTTTTTTTATTTTGAGGATTGATCATTTTCACTTTCGCCTAGCCAGTCAATTTTGCTTTTGATGGAGTTGATTCTTGCAAGATCTTTCAATCGCAATCTTAGAATTCCGAAATGTGCATGTCAGCTCTCAGAATTTATTTATGGTTGTTCCGTGCCTTTGGAAATGTGATCTAGGCACGTTCTTATGATGTACCTTGAAGCATACGATTCTCTCATTTGTTTCATCAAAAATTTCTTTCTTTCATTTTCTCCATCATTTTGACTAGCTAAGGTCAGATCTTGGAAATCAATACCTTTTCAGCTCTAATTTTTGCCTAGGTGCCCTTTTCGGGTTTTCAACCTAGCGAGCTTCTTTTTTTTTTTTTTTGAAGAGGGAAGAAACTCATTGAAATGTTTGGCTACCAACAATGACTAAGTCTATATTTGACAGGTTTGTATGGCTCTTGATTGGACTGGGCTCAAGGCTTTAAAATGGTGGAAAAGGGTGTTGGGCAAGCCCCAAATCAGTTCCAAGTATATCTTTTCGAGATTTGAGCAAAAGCATCCTTGAATTCTTAAAGTAAGACTATTCAATTCTCAGCTCTTCATCGGTGCCAGCGTGAAATTGACTTTGACCTTTTCAGGGTTCCTTTTTTGTTTGATGCAAAAATTTATTAGCAGAGTAATATCCATGGTAATTTGAAAAGTGACATTTTCAGTTCAGCGATTCATGCACTTATGATTACACACATCAGATTAGGCAAAATAAGACTTCATTCCATCACAAGAGAATGATTACATCACTCGATACAAACTCACAACAACTCAATGATAGACAGACTCGACCACAAGATCAAACTTGAAATAGACTCAAAATATAGAACAGACTCGACTTGGTCTTAAATGGAGTGTTTTTGTGACCCTTTTATTATTCTTATTCTATTTTTTTCTTTTTAGCAGAAGTTTCAGATACCATCGCTTTACTGCATAGCTTCAACACTCATTGGTATCATCAAAGGGATCACTCGAGCGGTTGATCCTAGCCAAGATAGTGGATAGGATTAGGATGGGATACACCCTCTATGAGGTTCTGAATGTCATGGCAGAAGCGGATGCATTGATCGGTGGCATGGCCTAGATTTTGGTGGTAAGCACATCGTAGGCTCATGTTGTAGTGGGAGGGTATGGGATCCGGTAGCGGCTTGTGAGGGAGGAGCTGTAGGTGGCCCTTTCTGAGTAGGTAGTCCAAGGCTGTAGAAAGGGGAACATCAAGTTTGGAGAATTCATGAGGGCCTTTTCGGTGATTTGGCAGAATAGACTGGTATAGACAGAGAGGGTAGTCCATTGGTTGGTTACTAAGCATACTGACTTCTGAGGAGGCCAGGGGATAGCTGGGTCTCTTGGACTGGTGATGGGGTTCATCATTCTTGAACTTTCCTTCTCTGATGGCATCCTCTATTCTGGTGCCTATTTCAAACAGTTCTTCAAATGTTGAGATAGACTGGTAGAATAGTTTGTCGTGGTATACTGGTTGTATGTTCTTGACCAACATACATACTTGTTCTTTCTCAACAGGTCTGTGGATCATTTGGGCCACTTTATTCCTCCATCTGCTCAAGAACACAGTGATGGACTCATTGATGTTTTGCCTGGTCGTCTCTAGGTTCTGGATAGTGACATCAAACTCTTGGTTATAAGAGTAGTGATCAATAAAAGTTCTAGCAACATCTTCCCAGACTCGGGTCTTGGAGGCTTCAAGAGTTAGGAACCAGGATAGTGTGGCATTCTTGAGGGTTTAAGGGAACAGTAGAACCATGTGCTCATGAGTGCATCCCATAGGTTGGAAGATATTCATACACAACTTGATGTGACTTTTTGGGTTCCCGGTCCCATCGAAGCGATCAATCTCTGGCATTTTGAAGTTCTTGGGCAGTTTCACTTTGACGGGTTCGAACAGGCCTTCTAGATCTAGCATGTAGTCGTTAACCCCCCTGCTCTTTCTTAGTACACTTTCCAGCTTGTCTACTTTATCCATCTTTTCGTGAAGTTTCTCTTGTATACAGGTGGCGGGACCCGGGAGGTGGTACAAACCCGGGAGGTGGTGGTGGCATGAACCCTACTGGTGGTGGTGGGCACCCATGTGGATACTGTGGCTGCTGCTGTTTCAGTTTTCCATGAAACTCAAAACTTAGGCCATGCGATCAGATTGCTGGCTTATGGTTGCTCCCAACTCAGTGACCTTGTTTTCTAATTCTTCCTGATTCATGTTGAATTTTCTCGGCAGATTGATTCTAACCAAATGGTTGTCCGAACTTCTGACCCAGGATGGGGATCTCAGTGGCTGACTTTGGGAATCTATAATGACCTACAAATTCGAGAGGAGGGGTGTATCAGATTCTGATAGTGATAACTGGAGAGACAATGACAGTGATGTTAAGGAAGATGGACTGACTTATGTACAGACTGACTGAGATAGTGTGCGCAGACTGATGAAAATGGTGCATGCACATGAGACAAGCATGCGGATGTAAGCCCTAATCTATATGATGCTCCTATTTCTAACAAATAGCAGTTAAACAAGTAAGGTCCTAGCCATATAGAGTGTGCTAACTTTACTTTACAATATAATCACCAAGGGATAACAGGGATTTTTGGGATATTTTGGGAAGTTTGGACAGAGTTTTTGGGAAAAACAGGGATTTGGAAGATTCGAAGGAATTTCCAGGAGTTATGGGAGTTTCTAGGAGAAATAGGGATTTCTAGTTGAATTGGACTGAACTTCTGGGAGAAACTAGTATTTTGGGTATTTCTGAGAAATATGGATAGAGTTTCTAGGAGAAACAAGTATATCTGGGCATTTCTAGGTGATTTGGGCGGAGATGCTGGGATTTTTGGAAAATCTGGGAGATTTGGGCAGAGCTTCTGGGAAAACAGGTACTTTGGGTATTTTTGGGAAATTTAGACAGAGTTTCTGGGAAAAACTGGTATATCTGGGAAAATCAGACAGAGTTTCTGGGAGAAATTGTTATATCTGGGAAATTTAGGAGATTTGGATGATGGTGATCATACTGTCTAGCAAGTTTTCATACTCCTATGTCTTAGGACCAATAAATAAGGTTTGCGGTGTATATCTTTGTGAGCATGGAGCAGACATCTTTATCATGGTGCCTAGGCAGGTCAACTCAATGTGATCACATGTGAGTGATTGCCTTGGGAATCATAAGAAAGAGGCTCTGTTCTATGCCACATAAGCGACTACACCGCGCAAGTAATCCCACCAGGGCATACAGCAGTTATATCACATTGTCCTATCTAAAAAGATAAATGAACAGTCCTATGAAAGGTTCTACAGGAATCTATATGGAAAGGCTGGGTTTAGTCAAAAGAGGGTCCGTAGACGAGAGTTCCAATATACCGTCAGTGAGACAGTACAGAGGTTTTTACTCTTTTTGATATACCTTGGAAGGTACAGTATCAACGGTGACTTGTGCCCTGGCACAGCAAGACTTGAACAATGTCAGCGCCGCGTTTCAGACACAGTCGAAGGAGAAAATGCAGAAGTGCAATCTGGTGAACCAGACACAGTAAAAAGATGATTTTAAGGATGTTTCTTATGAGTCAAACCTCTGTATTATTTTGTTTTAAAAATAAATATCCCCAGCAGAGTCGCCAGATTATGGACATGCGGGATTCTACCTCTTGCTTTCTGTTTTTGTTTGAAATTCGATTTTTGATATGGATCAAAGAAAGAAAAGGAAGGTCTGTTGAAAACAGATACAGAGTCGCCACTTGGTCTTTAAGGAACCAAGAAACCTAATTTTGACTCACCCAAACGGATAAAGGGCACCGACCCTTCATAACCAAAGAACTGTTAGGGATATATACTAAAAGCCATGCTTTATGTAGTTGATTTATTATTCATTTAATAAAATCAGTTAATCCATTTTTTTATGAGAATCTGTGTGGACAATGTTTGTATTATATTATTTATTTAATATTATGCATGTGTGTCTCTCATTCTATATAGTAGGTGGTTTTGTGTGTAGAGTTCGGCTTACATACGGAAGATCAGGCCATCAGATATTATAGAATGTAAGATTTTGGTTTACAGTCTTAGATGGGATTGGACACACCATCGGTAGGACTGCAGCATGGTGTTGTAGTAGGTTTGTCTTGACTACGGAAAACGGTATAGTTTCAACTCACTATGCTGGTACACTTTGTGTATTAAACGGGACTGACTTGGGGTAATTATCTTTATACTGACTTATAAGATAATTAATACCTCATGGCTATTATGAGTGCTTATGCTCTAAATCCTAAGTTAATTTGTAGACACGTACATTTGATATTTACACTTTGATCCCTAAAAGGGTGAGATCCTTAAATGGGTCAATATCTCATTGGATTGGGTGGCAATATTAATTGTGTGGTGGATATTAATTAATGATGGAATCCATGTCTCAATTTTGGGATTGATGATATCCCCTTGAGAAAGCTTGTAAGTTTTGATTATGTCAAACCCTGCAAGTGGATTTTGTATCCGACATATCAGATAAGTTAAGTAGAGGATCTCAAGGAATTTTAAGAAATTAATTAAATATGATTGTCAGTAATTATATTTAATTAATGGATATCTGTAATCTTAACATGGGGAGATGATAAGCATTTAATAACATGGAGCTCGAAATATATTTTTAAGATAAGGGTAGGAGTGCAATTATAATTCTTTAGTGGTATGAATTATAATTTATAGAAATAGGAATCTGATTCAGTTCGAATTAGGGTTTCCTAATTCCATAAGGAAGTCTATTCCTTATTGACTTCTTATGGTCCCTATCGTAGCCTATATATATATATATGCTGCTTTGGCTCTCTTCTCAGTTTGCGTTTTTCTATATAGAGAATTATAGCTCGGAATAGAAAAGAGAGCGAAAAAGAGGGAGAGCAGAAAACAGAAAGGATTTCGAAAGAGCCCACACTCAGTTCGATATCTGGCAGCAAAGGAATGCGGTAGAAGATCGTGAGCTGTCATCGAGCCCGTGTTCTCGATTCGTCTACTATAGCAATCCGTTTTAGCAGTTTTAGGTAACCCTAGTTCCGCCCTTGTAGGGTTATTGTAGTTTTCACGTAATTTTTTTTTGCAGTACCAACTCATACGCACTGTCAACGAATTCTGGGAACGCAGTTTCCTAACAGTGGTATCAGAGCAACGTTGATTCTGCGTATAGGTTGGAAGCAACCATGTTGTCCAATAAAACATATCTTATGCGTGCATTGATGGATGGATAGAACGTAGATCTGTGCTAACCCTTGTTTTCCAGCGTTTTTATTCCACTATTATGGTCGCTGGTTTTGTGTGATTGGATCCCACAATGGGTTTATTCGTGGTTAATATTGCTGTTTTGATATAGCATGTGAACTCCTTTATGGAGGCATAGGATTTGTATGTTTTGGATCCCACGCTTGATTGATGCGTGGTTAATTTACTGCAAATATATAGCATGTGAACTCCTTCACGGAGGCATAGGGTTTATGTAATATATCTCAAGTAAATCCGTGAAGATGGTTCGTGAGAGCAGTTTTACAAGCAGTTTTCGAAAGCGATCTAGAAGCAGTTTCAGAAGACTATTTCAGAAAATAGTTCTGGAAGGCAGTTGCTGATGGTAGATCGGAGCTAATCGGGTTCAATGAAGATTTCTTCACAAGAGTTGCAGCTTGACCATAATAGTGGGATTCCTATTTTATTGTGGTTTCCTTATTTATGTGTGATTGAATGATTATTATTATTTTATGTTTAATGAATAGGACAACATGGATAATTATTCCTAGACCTATTTCAGATGTCTAGCTGCATGTTTAATTTATATTAATTTAAAATGATGGACAACTACATGTGTATTTAGAAATAAAACTAATTCCATAATTTGAAAACATAAGTACTTATTTTCTAAAATCATGATAATAGAATAATTTTATTATCTACACATTTGGGTTTCACTAGTAAGGATGAATTAATCCTTGTCAAGTATTCCATTATTTTTTATTAATTAAATTAAAAGTTTTTTTAAAAAATTATAACCCTCAAATTTTTTTTAAAATTCTAAGTGGGAGAGGGAATTTATCAAGTATAAATCCCATGGTCTCCATCACTGGTTTGTAGATGATATTATTAATTTTGTGTGCTGGCTCTAGTGTCATCCTCCCTATCGGATGTAGTTGATCATGGAATCATCAGTACAAACTTCTTTAAAAGAATGTTTTGGGTGATTATTGGTGTGGGTCACCTCTCCATCAGAGGTGTTCCTCATGGAACTCTTGACCTAGAATTAAGTGATGGTATACACTTAGCTATAAATAATAATATCCTCTCCATCTGAGTCACTGTTATTATTTATAGGACCAAAGCAAGTCAGCAGTTTAATTTTATTAGGCAAAGTACATTGCATGGATAGTAAAATTAAAAGACAATTGACAATTGTCTATCTGAACAAATGATGGATAGTATATGGCTTCCCATCGAGTCATACTATTCGCGGTGTATCAGGTTGCTGGCGGATTCCTTTCAAATATGGTAGAGGGAACCAATATTTTCAACTTGAATCCATAGTAATTTTTGCCCAAATGTAATTATTTATGTTATGTGATTCTCAGGCTTTTAAATGGGTACTTTCAATCCACTTGTTGTTATACTTAAAGAAAATAAACTTACTGGACAAAACTATATAGACTGGAAAAGGAATTTGGATATTGTGTTAACTGCTGAAGAGTACAAGTTTGTGCTTACTGAAGAATGTCCTGAGCAACCTGGTGAGGGGGCAACTGCTGAGGAAACCCAGGCTCACAAGAAATGGGTCAAGGCTGATGAGATGGCGCGGTGTTACATTTTGGCATCCATGTCAAATGTGTTGCAACATCAGCATCAGTCAATGGCCAGCGCCTATGACATGATGGAGAGCCTCCGAGAGATGTTCGGGGATCAAAGTCGTGCTGCTAGGCAGGTTGCCATGAAAGACTTGATGAACACAACCATGGCTGAGGGGACGCCTGTAAGGGATCATGTTCTTAAGATGATATCTCTTCTTAATGAACTAGAGATCCTCAGAGCTACAATCGACAGGGAAACCCAGGTCGATATCGTACTCCAGTCACTGCCAGAGTCTTTTAAGCAATTCCGCCTCAATTACAACATGAATAAATTTAAATATACTTTGGCGGAGCTGCTTAAAGAACTCCAGGCAGCTGAGGGTCTCAACAGAAAGTTAGGGAGTGCTCTTGTGTTTGAGAAAGGTTCTGCTTCAAAGCCGAAAGGCAAGAAGAAAATGAAAAAGGTTCAAAAGAAGGCCGCGGGTCCTCCGCCAATCCAAAGGCCACGAGGACAACCGGGAAATCCTAAAGGCAAATGTTTTGTTTGCAAGCAGCCAGGACACTGGAAGAAGCAATGTCCAGTTTATCTCGCCAGACAGAACAATCGAGGTAAATCTCATTTACTAGTTGTTGAATCATGTTTAGCGGTCCGATCTACCGGTACCTGGTGTGTAGTTACGGGAGCCACTGATCATGTATGCAATTCTTTGCAGGGTTTCCCGGGAACCAGGCAACTCAGTGATGGAGATATTTATCTATATATGGGAAATGCTACGAGAGTAGCAGCAGTTGCAGTAGGAGATCTACATCTTAGTTTTGGTAGAGATAGGATTTTAATATTAAAAAATTGCTTTTATGTACCTTCTATTAGAAGGAATTTAGTTTCAGTTTCTAGTTTAGTAAAGACTGGATATTCAGTTCATTTTAATAAAGTAGTAGTTATTAAAGAAAATAAACGTTTTATTTGTTCTGGTCAATTGGTGGATGATCTTTATATTATAAATCCTATCTCTCCTATACTGCAACTTAATGAATTGAATAACACAAATAGTTTGCCATTTAAGAGAAAAGAACCTTCGAGGATGAACCAAACGCACCTTTGGCACTTACGCCTTGGTCATATTATTTTGAAAAGGATTCAAAGACTGGTTCAAAATGGGCCATTAGGCTCATTGGAAGTGGAGGCACTTCCAGTTTGTGAATCCTGCTTGGAAAATAAAATGACCAAGAGGCCATTCTCGGCTAAGGGCTCTAGAGCAAAAGAGCCGTTGGAACTGGTTCACTCTGATTTGTGTGGTCCTATGACTGTCCAAGCAAGAGGGGGATTTGAGTACTTTGTCACTTTCGTCGATGATTACTCAAGGTATGGGTACATTTATTTGATGCGGCGTAAGTCTGAATGCTTTGAGAAATTCAAAGACTTCAAGGCTGAAACGGAGAAGCGTCTAGGTAAATGTATCAAGACACTACGATCTGATCGTGGTGGAGAGTACCTCTTGGGAGAGTTTAGGGAATACTTATTGGAGCAAGGAATTACATCCCAATTGCCTGCACCCCGTATGCCTCAGCAGAACGGTGTAGCAGAAAGAAGGAACAAGACTCTCATGGATATGGTAAGATCTATGATGAGTTACTCGGGTTTACCAATTTCCTTTTGGGGACACGCATTAGAGACAAATGCATACATTCTAAACTTGGTACCATCTAAGTCAGTACCTACTACTCCCACGGAATTGTGGACTGGGCGAAAGCCTAGTCTGCAGCATGTTCGGATCTGGGGTAGTCCAGCACATGTGCTGAAAGGGAACGCAAAAAAGTTGGAATCAAGAACAGAAGTATGTTTCTTTGTTGGGTATCCAAGAGGAACTAAAGGTGGTCTATTTTATAGTCCTAAGGATCAGAAGGTTATTGTTAGCACCAATGCCACATTCTTAGAAGAGGACTATGTTATGGACCACAAGCCCAGAAGTCGTATTGTTCTAGAGGAAATGAGAGGAGAGACACCGAGACATACTTCTTCGATACCAACGATACGAGAAGAAATACCACAAGAAAGACATAACGATATTCCATTACCACGTCATAGTAGGAGGATTATCGAAACTCGTGTAGATCCCGAACCAACCATTAACACGCAGGTTCCTGAACCAGTACAACGTGTAGATAATGGTGTATTAAGTTTAGAATCTTCACAACTAAATATCAGTGATACACAGACACGGGTTATGCCTTGTCGTAGTGGGAGGGTTATTATTCAACCTGACCGGTATATGTTCTTGGGAGAGTCTTATGACCAGGTCCTTGATGAACAAGGTACCAACCCCTATAACTACAATGAAGCACTCCAAGATAAAGATGCAGATCTTTGGCAAAAGGCTATGAAATCTGAAATGGAGTCTATGTACTCCAATCAAGTCTGGGATCTTGTAGAACCACCCAATGAAATAAAACCCATTGGATGTAAGTGGATCTATAAGAAGAAGAGAGGAGCAGGCGGTAAGGTGGAAACCTTTAAAGCAAGGCTTGTTGCGAAAGGGTTCACTCAAAAAGAGGGAATCGATTATGAGGAAACCTTTTTGCTGGTGGCCATGCTAAAGTCTATCCGGATTCTCTTATCCATTGCTGCACATTTCGATTATGAAATTTGGCAAATGGATGTCAAGACAGCATTTCTAAATGGGAATCTTGACGAGTGCATCTATATGATGCAACCAGATGGGTTCATTACGAAGGGCCAAGAACATATGTTGTGCAAGCTTAAGAAGTCTATTTATGGACTTAAGCAGGCATCTAGGTCTTGGAATATCCGCTTTGATCAATCAATCAAGTCTTTTGGTTTTGATCAATGTGCGGATGAATCTTGTGTGTACAAGAAACATGATGGAAGAGTGGTGGTGTTCTTAGTACTGTATGTGGATGATATCTTGCTAATCGAAAACGATGTGGGGGTATTATCTTCTGTAAGGGTATGGTTATCCAGTCAATTCGATATGAAGGACTTGGGAGAAGCCGGTCACATCCTAGGGATCAAGCTTATGCGAGATCGCAAGAATAGGATAGTGGGCTTGTCACAAGGCACTTATATTGACAATATTCTTGCAAGGTTTAGCATGCAAGATTCCAAGAAGGGATTCCTTCCCTTCAGACACGGAATTACTCTATCTAAGGATCAGTGTCCTAAGACACCTGATGAGATAGAGAAGATGAAGGTAGTTCCTTATGCCTTGGCAGTAGGAAGCCTAATGTATGCTATGCTATGTACTAGACCTGACATCTGCTTTGCTGTTAGCATGGTTAGTAGATATCAGTCTAATCCAGGGCAAGAACATTGGACTGCGGTGAAAAATATTCTCAAGTACCTGAAAAGGACTCGAGACTATATGTTAGTTTACCAAGCAGACAGTCTTGTACCCATTGGGTACACAGATTCTAATTTCATGTCAAATAGGGATTCCAGAAAGTCTACCTCAGGATATGTGTTTACCCTAGGAGGTGGAGCCATTAGTTAGAGGAGTATCAAGCAGTCATGTATTGCTGATTCTACCATGGAAGCCGAGTATGTGGCTGCTTCAGAAGCCGCTAAGGAGGCCGTTTGGCTCAGAAACTTCCTTTTGGATCTAAGAGTAGTACCTGTGGTACAATCGGCTATTACCCTTTATTGCGATAATAGCGGAGCGGTTGCTACCTCAAAGGAACCAAGGGCCCATAAGAAGGGAAAACACATTGAGCGTAAGTATCACCTGATACGAGAGATCGTGCAAAGAGGTGATGTTGAAGTGACCAAGATAGCATCAGCAAATAACCTGGCAGATCCTTTCACCAAGAGCTTACCGGCCAAGACTTTTGACAGTCATGTAGAAGGGATAGGAGTGAGGTGTGTCGCATCATGGCTTTGAGTCTAAGTGGGAGATTGTTAGGGATATATACTAAAAGCCATGCTTTATGTAGTTAATTTATTATTCATTTAATAAAATCAGTTAATCCATTTTTTTTATGAGAATCTGTGTGGCCAATGTTTGTATTATATTATTTATTTAATATTATGCATGTGTGTCTCTCATTCTATATAGTAGGTGGTTTGGTGTGTAGAGTTCGGCTTATATACGGAAGATCAGGCCATCAGATATTATAGAATGTAAGATTTTGGTTTATAGTCTTAGATGGGATTGGACACACCATCTGTAGGACTGCAGCATGGTGTTGTAGTAGGTTTGTCTTGACTACGGAAAACAGTATAGTTTCAACTCACTATGCTGGTACACTTTGTGTATTAAACGGGACTGACTTGGGGTAATTATCTTTATACTGACTTATAAGATAATTAATACATCATGGCTATTATGAGTGCTTATGCTCTAAATCCTAAGTTAATTTGTAGACACGTATATTTGATATTTACACTTTGATCCCTAAAAGGGTGAGATCCTTAAATGGGTCAATATCTCATTGGATTGGGTGGCAATATTAATTGTGTGGTGGATATTAATTAATGAAGGAATCCATGTCTCAATTTTGGGATTGATGATATCCCCTTGAGAAAGCTTATAAGTTTTGATTATGTCAAACCCTGCAGGTGGATTTTGTATCCGACAAATCAGATAAGTTAAGCAGAGGATCTCAAGGAATTTTAAGAAATTAATTAAATATGATTGTCAGTAATTATATTTAATTAATGGATATCTGTAATCTTAACATGGGGAGATGATAAGCATTTAATAACATGGAGCTCGAAATATATTTTTGAGATAAGGGTAGGAGTGCAATTATAATTCTTTAGTGGTATGAATTATAATTTATGGAAATAGGAATCTGATTCAGTTCAAATTAGGGTTTCCTAATTCCATAAGGAAGTCTATTCCTTATTGACTTCTTATGGTCCCTATCGTAGCCTATATATATATATATGCTGCTTTGGCTCTCTTCTTAGTTTGGGTTTTTCTATATAGAGAATTATAACTCGGAATAGAAAAGAGAGCAAAAAAGAGGGAGAGCAGAAAACAGAAAGGATTTCAAAAGAGCCCACACTCAGTTCGATATTCTGGCAGTAAAGGAATACGGTAGAAGATCGTGAGCTGTCATCGAGCCCGTGTTCTCGATTCGTCTACTACAGCAATCCGTTTTAGCAGTTTAAGGTAACCCTAGTTCCGCCCTTGTAGGGTTATTGTAGTTTTCACGTAATTTTTTTTTGCAGTACCAACTTATACGCACTGTCAACGAATTCTGGGAACGTAGTTTCCTAACAAGAACTTGGTTCGGGGTTTTGGTACGAGAGAGGAAGGAGCCTTTGTCACGACTAATACACCCTCAACTCGCCCCGTCTTTCGACGGGCCTCAATTAGCATCCAAATAATCATCTTATACTATGTTTGGTTCGACAATTAATACTATGATAGTATACTACATTACATAAGGAACTTGAAATGGAAGATCAAAAGATAAGATATCATTCATAAGATCTAAGCCAAATATCACACAATGTAAAGTGAAAGATCACACAAACAAACCTAGGAAAATTCGTCTAATCATATATCAAATAATCAAGACTTCCTAATCTAAAGGGGGACATGAATTGTTATTGAAACAAATAATCAAAGAAATCAAAATATGCTTAGCAAGCTAGTATGATGCATGTTATTCTTTGAGAAAAGAAGATCTCTCAATCCCCGGGACCGATGTGAAAGGAGGATTAGATCGAGGGGAAGTATGAACGTGTGATCATGATCATTCCTTATAATCTTCTTAGATTAGGAGTCACAAAAGCCCCAAATCTTTGCATGGATGCAATATATGTATCTAGAATGTGCCAAGGTTGTAGTGTGTTTTGTGGTCATGGATTCCTAGAATGACTTATAAGTCTAAATTGTGTATGAATGAATGAATGGAATCATCATGGGATATGTACAAATGTAGTATGAACTACATCCTAAGATATGAACTAATTTGGAGTGCATATAAGCATCAAATCAAAGAATGAAAGTTAAAATGTGCTTGCTGTGAATAGTGGACAGAACAGTAACATGATCTTTTGAAAATTGAAAAGAGGGGATAGGAATGTTTTCAGTACATGATTTGTTATGGAGATTTTCTTTGTTGTGTCCAGAACACAATGCAAAAAGCCAATCTTGAATAACTATCACAGATTGAGAGAAATCATATAAACAATAGAGGTCACTTAGAAATAGAGTCCGTACTGTCGACTGAAATGTTAGAAAATCTTAGAAAATAGAAACAAAAGATCTAGAGGCCCATATTACACAGAACGTTCCCTAAGACATTGAAGTTCAAGGGAAAAATAAGTTGGAACCACTCTCTTTGGATAAGTTTTCTATAAAACAAGTTTAAAGTCAACCTAGCTACTGTGACAGCAGAGGCAGAATGTTTGGAAGGAATGCTTGGGCAAGAATGGACCCTTTTCAAGTGCTTCCAAGTCAATCCAAAAATCATGGATGTTCTCTAATTAGTTAGGAAGACTTTCCAAGTGGCCTTGCATCCATACATTGAGTATTGAGTTCTAAAGAAATCTTTGAACTCAGATCACTCACTGTTTTGACTCACTGTTTTTGTAGATTTTGGGAAAAATTAGAGTTTTCTTTCTTGAGATCAAAATGAGGGGTTTTAAGAGGGGTTTTGAAATAGAGGTTTTGAAATCATATTTTCAATACTCAATGAAGATTATAGCCACTTAAAATGTCAACATCAAACTCATCATCAAGAACCTCCAAGATTGTTGGAGAGATTTATTTTCATATTTGAACATAACTTCAAGGATACCTTGGAGGTATTGAAGTTATGATCATCATCTATCAAACATATTTTTGAGTTCAAGAGCTACTATCCATAAGGATTCACTCACCTCAAACTTTATGTCATCATCTAGATGATGATGAACTAGTAAGTAAATAAAGAAAATCAAAAAAGAAATGAGGTAAGAAGAGATGAACATTGTATATAAGCAAGTATATAGCAATCAATAGATGATATTCATGATGTATTGAACTTGTAGTTTGGTGTTTCACTCATATGTGATGACATTGGACATGGAAGAAGCTTCTACTCTCTTAAATGCTCACAAAAATGGTGGTTGGGTGTATTGAATATTGAAGTAAATAGGAGTAATGAAGTAAAAACAAAGTTTAGAACTCACTTTTGTTTTGAAAATCAAAGAAGAAAGCTTCTTTTCTCTCTATTCTAACCTTATCTCTACAACTTTCTCTCCCAAAACTTTTCAAAGCTTACATTTGACACCCCCTAAATGAGAAGTCAAGGGGGGTTTATATAGGCCAATTTGGGGTGGTTTGGGGTTTTAGAAGTGTTCCTATTGGTTCCAAACATCTGTGAACATAGAACTACGTCGTTTTGGTTTTCAATTAATCAAAATGAACCCCCAAGAAAAATTACAAAAATAGAACTGGCTTTCAGGGGCATTGTGATCATTCTGAGCGTTTTGAGAGATAGAACTGGCTTCCAGGAGTCCTTTTGAGTCTTTTACGATCATTGTGAACCACCAAGCTATGGGTCTCCTAAATCTGATAGTCGACAAAATGGGGTGTCTGTAGTGGGATCGACCTGGACTTCCAGTACTATATTACTTGCACGATCACCTACACTTGGGTGTTGCACAAGAGCGCACAACTATTTAGTCATGTCAAGTTTTTGGCGTCGTTGCCGGGGAAGGCAACTAGGTTAGGATTTTACCAAGTTATTTCCAATTTTTTTCTTACTTTTCACAAAAAAAAAAAAAAATTTAAGAAAAAAAAATAATGATAAAAACTTGAACTTTTTGTCTCACAATTAAATATATAAAAATTTTATTGTTTAAAAATTTTGGATAAGCATGTCTTATCCATATTACCCTCCATAAACACAAATAACATGAATAGGTACACACTTGAAAATCAAAATAGTTATTCCCTAAGTTGGCAAGCACCCACTTATGACGCGCATTATCAACCCGAGTGCTACCAACCACCACAATGAGAAAACAATAGTTGTAGTCCCCCATATTATCAAACGTATCAAGAACCTCTACATGAAGAGTTCTATCAACCGTAATAGGGATATAACCAAAATAATAATGTAGGATATAGTAGTAGTTCCCACAATTACCAAACACACCAAGACTTTCCCTTTGGCGAGTCTTGTCCACAAACACAATGGGATGGGAATTACTATCAACTACAATAGGGCGAAACTTCATGTAGTTATAATGAGGATAATAACCAAGTTAAGGATAATGGTATGTTAACATTACTACTTAGTGAAATGAAAAGGCTAGATAGTGCACTAGATAAATTAGAAACTAGATATCAACAAGCATATGCTAGCCAACTTTTAGAAGACTATACCAGTCCTTCAACACTATCACCTAAATTTCAAGACACTAACAATGGAATGGAAATAGAGGACTATGACGGGTTTATACCGAATGAAATTAACAACTCACTCGCGAAAGTGATAACCCAACAAGAGCTCCAAAACCAAACCATTGAGCATGAAGTTGTAGAATCATTTTCTCCTCAATGCACAACCCCAGATATCAACTCCTTCACTGCCTGGATAAATTTGCACAGTCTCTTGGTCCAGAGTACTTCAATAGATGACACATATAGTGAGGAGAGTTACGAGGATGAGAATGAGGTTTTAAAAGATAATGAGAGTTTAGGTGATTGCATGAAATTAGGAAAGGATGAGTCCCCTGTTGACTCTACTCCTACCTTTGATAGTGACCCTAGGGAGGACATAATTGAAAAATCTAAATTCGGTTTAGATTCATGTGATATTTGTGAACCCTCAACTCTTTCGGCTGAAGAGGTGGTGTCACCAGGTTGCCCATCATCTATCCTCTCTATCAATCAAATCTCTCATCCCGAGCTCGAAAATCATGTGTACCTCAATATTGAACAAAATGAATGTGTTGTGGAAGAGGATGGTAAGGATTCTAGAACATGTTCTTCACAGAATTTTAACTTTCAAAATTCTATGAGAGAAGACTTGGAAAATATTGGGCCCACATTAGATGATTTTAAACTTCGACAAGAAGCTAGTAATCTTCTAGACTGCTTAACCTTCTTGAGTAATAATGACATTGAGTCTCAAATAGATAGCTTTATCCAAGTATAGTCCAAAACTAGTTACATAGAACAGAAATTAAATTCCTATGATCATATATCCATAGATTCTGTTCTAGAATAAGAGGAGGGTAATAAAGCCAAATTAGAATATTAATTAGACCCTACTCCTTTTATCGAACTGTGGCCACCTCCTTGTATTAAAATAGAGGCCATTATAGAAAATACCAACACCAACGATCATTTTTTGCATGTAATTCCTAAAAAGTGTGGTATATCTTTTATAACTGTCCAACCAAAATTTGGAGGCCATAGGTTTTGCATCATCTCCTCTGACCTTGAGCCTGACATTAGTTGGGGGGAGTTACATTTCTATGAGGATCCCAAAAGTCTTCTCACTGTTAAATTATTTCATTGGGAAGATTCTAAAAAATTTAGGTTATTAATTTATGATAAAAATTTTGATTAACCGAATTTATTTACTGAGTAGTTCTATTATATTCTCTATTTTTCCTTGTTACTACTAATGATTTTGCAGGTAACATATAAAAAAATTGGATATTAACGCCTCGAGGTAACATCCTTCCTTCTCTCGCTTTACTTTACATGTCCATGTGCTTAGTTTAGAACATTGAGGACAATGTTTAGTTTTAGTTGGGGGGAGTGAGTCATTGCATGCCTCATATCTTGTTTTTGTGCTTTAATGTCAATACACCTGCTTAGCAATATGTAACTCGGTTAAAAAAATTGTCAAAATTTAAAAAAAAAAAAATTTGAATTATTCTAAAGATAATAAAATGGTTCTTGTATTTCTCTCTTAGTTAATGTAGTTAGTTATGATGCATTAGTGTTATTTTTTGAATGTTATTAGTATGTGATACACTATGATAGTTTCTTTACTATCTTAGTTATAGTATGTTTTATGCCTGTTAATCTTCAAACAACTTTGAGCACGTTGTGACAACCTTGTACATAGCTAAAATGGATTAGTAAGCATAGCTTAGGTGTCTTGAGAGACTGTAGTGGAGACTAATAACCCAAGTGAGCTTTTGTGCCATTCTTTTTTCTTGAGGGTTTTCTAAAATTACTCTTACTTTTTGAAAAGCGTATTAATTCGTTGAAAGTCTCAATTTTCTTCATTTTGACTGATCACTAGAAGAGAACGTTCAGGATTTACCAAACTCTAGAGCTCTTGAATTTACTGAAATGAATAATCCTATTAATTTAGAAGATGATTTAGGCCATCTTTTGACCATACACGCACAATATAGCCTTGGCCTAACTCCATGATATTCCTTTATTTCACCTCTTGAGCTTATCATAATTGCCTTGTCTTCACAATCCTTAAGTCTATACCTAACTCCAAATTAGGAGTTCAAGCCTCAGTTCTTTATTTGGGTGTGATTGGGATGTGTTGACATGATAAGAAGTTTGGTTGTGTGAATAAGGGAAAGTTGGCAAAGAGAAAAAAATAATGAAAAAAAAGGGAAAGAAAAGCATGAAAAGAAAAAAAAGAAAAAAAAATATATGCCAATGGTTGTTACAAAAGAAAAATAATAATAACAAAAAGAAGAGTGTAGGAAAGAAAATAAAAAAAAATATGAAAAAAAAGAAGAAGAAGAAGAAGGCAGAGAGATTGGAGATGGGGAAGTTTGAAAAATTGTAGTAGACATTCCAATCACATCCTTTAACCTAATTGAAAATCATGAAACTCTTTCTTCTTTCGCCTAACACCTCTTTTTCAAAATCCTGATGATTTTAAGTTGATTGGATTAGAAGTTAAGGTGAAGAGAGAGTTCTCCACGGTATTTCGCTCTTCTAGTGAAAAGTATCCTTTCATAAGACTTTGTGCACTATAAAATTTCCATTTTTCTATTTAGATATGAGAAGCATTAGACTCCATTCACATTTACTCTTTATAGCTTCCATATCATGAGTGATAATTATTACACTTAATTCAGAATGATTTCATCTTGAGAGTGTAATCCCGGTGAGAGTTGAGTCAAAATGAATGTCTTGATAGAATCTTAAGTTATGCGAGCTTCGAAATTAAAGTTTTGTATTTTGGTTGTCCATTCACACACACACTTGAAGATTAACAGGTATGGAATATTCTAATGACTTTGATAGTAGATTAACTGTAATGTGTGTGTTGCATTGCTATGGCATACTAGAGAGTTTCATGAGATTGTTGAGTTTAACTATATTGCTAAATGAGAGAAAAAATTTCTTGAAAACATTTAAACAAGAACCATTACCATAAACATGAAATTTGTGGGTAGATTAATTCGCTGCAAACCCTCACGAGACAACACTCGTCCACTAGGGGGAACCTAGGGGCTTGAAGGCTTGTTGCATAAGCTAAATGCAATCGCGATTCCTGGGAAAGTGATTTAGGATTTTTACTTTATTTTGTTTTCAATTTTTTAGAGTTCAAATAAACATTGCTGTAGTTCGCTTCATTGCTAGGGACTAGCAACGAGCTAGTTGGGGGGTGTGATTCGAGGTGAAAAGTGCATGTTCATAGCGTATTACATTATCTTTTATGCATACTTTTATCCCCAAAGTCCCTACATTTAGGTGCATTCTAATAACAATGTTCTTTTTATTGTGTTAATGCTAAAACATATATTTATGCATTATTTTATAGGTATTAGAATGTAAATCAATGAAGTGAAGCTAAAGAAAAGGGATTCTGGTGATGAGAACAACAGAAGCAGCTGAGAAAAGGCCAATTTTGACAATGAAGACTTCAGATTTGGAAGATTGTCCTAGAAATACAAAATGTAGATCTTTGAGTTATTGTCGCGTGGTCGCAAACGGAGGTCAATCTGAGGTCCGAGTGAAAAGTTATGGCCATTCTCCCATCGGTGCGCAGAGCTGTCAAAATCAGAGAGTTCAAGCCCTTGAGCAGAGTTCAATCGATTGAGAGTTCGATTGATCGAACTAAGCTCGATCGATCGAACTTTATTTTCATCCAAAAGTTGTGTAAACTCTGCAGGAACCCTATATATAAGTCATTTTGACGCCATACAAAGGGAGGACGCTCCAGAACGCAGAAAACAACAGTTTAGGGTAGTTTTAGGGTTAGATTAGGAGTAGATTAGGCTAGACTCATCTTTTTCTTCCTCTTTTTCATTAATATATTGAAGTGTATTGAAGATTCAAGTAGATTTCATGTTTATTTCAAGTTTATTTCAGATTATATCCAGGTTTTTCTTTTCAATCCTTGTTATTTAATTGTTATTAGTTTATATGCTATGATTACTTTAGGTTACTTTTTCTGCACTAGTTTTATTATGTTTTCGTAGTTTAGACGTTGGAAATATATGATGAAACATTGATTCCCAACCTCTGCCATGCAATCTTAAGAAACATTGGGCTCGATCGATCGAAGGCATTTCGATCGATCAAACCAGAGCCATAGTCAAGCGATCGAAGACATTTCGATCGATTGAAGGATGATGCTGTCCGATCGATTGAGAGCGCTTAGATCGATCAAACATGTTAATTCCTGAGATGATTCTTTTAAGTATTTCATGACTTTCTGTTCTAGAAATCTGTCATCAAATTGTCCCAATAAGCTCAGTTTGTCACAATAGTTTTTAGAACTTAAAGCCTTAAGGCTATTTTCTTCAATGACTTTTGAAAATCACTTTGAATGCTAACACCATTTAGAGTGCAAGTAATAACCATTGTTTTAAACTGTCTTCCAAGTATTTTAAATCAACTGTGATGATGTAGTCTCGGTCATGAAAGGGCTATTGATTCTATATCTTTAGAAAAATACGGAATAATGAAGAGGAATGAACTCCATAGAACATTAATGAGTATGCATGGTAGATGGTTAGGATCAATGTGGATTCACATGTTTCCAACACATTTAATTTATCTGTTTAATTGGTTATGTTTCTTTATACTTTAGCTTATTATTTAGTTTAATTTAATTAATTAGGATTCCTTAGAACCTCCACCCGTATATTCATCTTTTTCCTTTTCTTTACGTTTTAACTTATTAGACATTCTCCTTATTCCTTCCCTGTGGGATCGACCTGGACTTCCAGTACTATATTACTTGCATGATCACCTACACTTGGGTGTTGTACAAGGGCGCACAACTATTTAGTCGTGTCAATGAGCTAATTTGGAGTACATATAAGCATGAAATCAATGGATGGAAGTAAAAGTATACTTGCTGTGAATAGTGGACAAAAGAGTGACTTGAATTTGTGGAAAATGAAAAGTAGGGATAGAAATGTTTTCAATGCATGATTTTTTATAGAGATCATCCTTATTGTGTCTAGAAAACAAATCAAAAAGCCAATTCCCAATAACTATTACAGATTGAGAGAAATCATATAAACAATAGAGGTCACTTAGAAACAGAGTACGTACTGTCGATTGAAATGTTGAAAAATCTTAGAAAATGAAAACAAAAAATCCAGAGGCCCATATTATACATAAAGTTCCCTAAGACATTTAAGTTCAAGGGAAAAATGAGTTGGGACCATTCGTTTTGGAAACGTTTTCTGTAAAACAAGTTGAAAGTCAACTAAGCTGCTGTGACAACAAAAACAGAATATCTGGAGAGAATGTTTGGGTCCAAATGGACCACTTTGAAGCGCTTTCTAGTCAAGCCAAAAATCATGGGTGTTCTATAATGAGTTAGGAATACTTTCCAAGTGGTCTTGCATTCATACCTTGAGTATTGTACTCAGAATAGATCTTTGAAATTAAGTAACTCACTTTATTGAAGGTTTTTGAGAAAACAAGGTATATTTCTTGAAATCCAAATATTGGTGGTTTTAGGAGAGCTTTGAAATGGGGGTTTTGAAAGTATATTTTCAACACTCAAAGAGGATTAAAACAACTTATAATATCAACTCTTCAATCATTTAGAGAACCTCCAAGATTATTGGAAAGGTTTGCTTTATTTTGGAAATAACCTCAAAAATACATAGGGATGTGTTGAGGTTATAATCATCATCTATCAAACATGTTTTTGAGGTCAAGAGATACTATCCATAAGGATTCACTCACCTCAAATATCATGTCATCATCTAGATGATGATGAACTAGTAATTAAATAAAGAAAATAAAAAAGAAATGAGGTAAGAAGATATGAACATTGTATATAAGCAAGCAAATGAACAAATCAATAGATGATATTCAATAGTGGAACCACAAGCATTCAACCTCTCATATATGTGTATGTGGGTGAGTACATCACTCTCTAACTCATAGGAAACTCAAAGAAGATGAAGAAGATGGATTGAAAGCTTGAAAATAAAAGTTTAGTTTTTAGAAAACTAATTGAAACTCACATTTTGGATTGGATTTGGAAGAAGAAAATCTCTACTTCTCTCTCTCTTTCTCCCTAACTCTCTATATCTCTCTCTAATGGCTTCCAAGTTCTTCCCCAAATGAAAGCAAATGGGTCTCCTTTATAGGCAAACTTGGGGAGGTATTTTGGGTTTTAAAAAGTCTCTAACTGGTCCAAAATCTTCAGATTATCAAAATTATGTCATTTTATTTGTTGGAAATTTGAATTAAAACCCAAAAATTAACCAAAAATTACAAAAAAAATAAAAAATCACTCAGAGTGCTGCTATGGCACTTAGCTACTGCCGCTATGGCACTTAGCCGCTTCCCCAACAGTCAACCCCCCGTTGACCAGAAATTGCATTTTGGCCCCCGGAACTCCCAGAAATTGTGAAACGGCCCTATTTCGTCCAAAATTCACAGAAAATTCATACAAAATCCAAATTGAGGTCTACTTTCCATAAAAAATTGTTTGGAGTTGGGTCACTTTGGAAAGTTTTGCGGTATTCGCGATAAAAGCAGAATTGATCGCATTTTTCACCTTCAAAAATTTATAACAAATTCGTTTTAGATCAAGAAATTATGTGCGATATACCGTTGGAAAGCTATTGACCTCTAGTATTTGATAAAAATATTTCAACATTGAAAAGGAGAATTTTTTTTTGGTCAAGCTTGCAATCAAATCAGTCAAAGAGTGCACTTTCAGGAAATTTCGGGAAGTTCTGGGAGCCTCCAAAGACTGACGTTTCCGTCCGATTTTCTTTCAAAACATATTTTAAGACTTTTCACATGATCTAGGATGATCTTGGAACTTTTGGGCGAATTCGGATGATTTCGGTCAAACCTTGGTCAAACTTGGTCAAACTTTGGTCAAACCGGTCAACGGAGACTTTTTGGGAACTTCCGGGGGTCTCTGGGAGCTTATGATTTCAAATATTCATCTTTTAAAATACTTTTTTTTTGTGTTTTGAACAACATCGAATGATTTCTGAGATTCTGGGCCAATTCGGAGAGTTTTGTGCTTTTAGAGGGATTTTGGTCATTTTTTTGATTTCTTGAGAGTTAGAGGCATTCTCTAAAAATCCGATTTTTGTAATCATCGAGGTTTGACATTCTTGTGGTCTCCTAAATCTGTTAGCCGACAAAATGGGTTGTCTACAATTCGTCCCTCTTTGGCATGAACTTGCGAGGAAACACGTGTCGCAAGCGAGTGCCAAAGCCTTGAAGAGACAGAATTTTTGGAGGCTAAAGATTTAGGATAAAACCAAGTGCGTTGCAAAAAATGTAGAAAAAAGAAAACAGTGCTGAGGCTAGCGTTGGTCGCGATGTACGTGAGCTGCCTACATATCCCAAGGGGAATTAGACCAAGACGTAGTTCGGGGCACAAAGAAACAAAACATGCAAATACACAACAATCAGGCGGATGCTATTGCGGGGATGATGCTATGCAATGCATGGATGTGATATGAATTGTGTCCTGAGTCCTATCATGTCTAGTGTTCTAATTCTAGTATGAACTTGTGCTGTGGGGTGTACCACTCCGAGTGGACTTGTGTCGTGCCTGTATTGTGTTCTAAAGTACTTATGGTCCTAGTAAATGTGTTCTGTGTATTCGCCACTCTCAGTGGGCTTGGTGATCTACGCTTCGCTACGACTAATAGACTTGTGAGGGATCTCGACCTGGAGGTCTTACCCAAGGAAGAGCATGGTGCTCAAAGTGATACTGCGGTGCTCAAAAGAATGCTTATGGTGTGTTTGCCACTCCTAGTAGGCTTTGTGATTTGTGTGTTCCGTGACCAATGGGCTATGTGTCATGTCATGCCCAATTTGTCGTGTTGGGTAAAGTGACCCTCTAGACTTGACTCGTGCTCCCCTTAATCATGATGCTATGGACTCGGTGACTCTCAGATTCTCAATAGTGCTTCTCAAATTTCAATGATGATCCTCAATTCTCAATGGTGCTTATGTTGTTCCTCAATTCTTTGACAGTGTTTCTCAATGCTTCTTGATTCTCAACGGTGTTCTTCAAATCTTAATGATGCTCCTCAAATCATCAATGATGCTCCTCGACTTTTCAATGATGCTTTTCAACTCTTCTGATGCTCCTCAACATATTTGATGTTCTTCCATTCTTCAATAATGCTCCTCAACACACCTGATGCACCTCTTCAACAATAATCCTCAACACTTCCGATGTTCCTCGATGTTACTCCACTTTTCAACGATGCTTCTCAACTCTTCTGATGTTCTTCTATGCTCTAACAATGCTTCTCAACTCTTCTGATGTTCCTCGATGCTCCTCCAATCTATGGGCCCTAAAACATCCTCACAAAACATAACTTCAACAAACCTAGACTCTGAGCCCAAAAAACACCCCAACAACACATTTTATCAAAATATTTGGACTCCGAGCCCCAAAACACATCTTATTAACACTCCTTATTAGCACATCTGGACTTTGGACCCTAAAACACCTCAACAACACATCTCATCGACACACCTCATCAACACGTCTAGACTCTAATTGGATCAGCAATAGGTGTTGGGGATATTTCCTCCGATCAGCTGCCTCGAGAAACAACAATGGGTTTGTAGTTTGCAGCCACTGATGAGTTTATACCACTTATACTTGAGACACTTCACATATTACGACCTTGACTGGTGCAGTAATGATGTTTGGTACTTCTGCTTGTATCCACATATTTTTTTATAATTGGAAATCACCTTAAACCCACACATTTGAGACCATTAGGACGAATAGACTTAACAGGAATGACGATGATAAAGAAAGTTGGGTTAGTTTGCATGAAACCTCGATCTCTGACACACTTTGATTAGATTACTACTGACTCAAACAAAGAAGGATTGACTCAGACATGAAATTCTCAAATTGCCATGATCCAATGTGCCTTCGTCATGAATGATGTATCGCTCATCTTTTATATTCACTTCTCATCTTAATATGATAGCACTTTGCTGATAAATCTGATTATTGAAAGTTTTTCCCTATTGATCTAATCAATCCTTTGATTCTCCCAAGATGTGCTTAGAATTAGTACCTTAGCTTATAGAACAAAAGATACTCCATTTCAAATATTTTCAAAACAACTTGGTGACTAGAAAACTTGCCCTTGGTGTTAAGGAATTGCGTTAGGAAAACAGAGTTTGCCCCTAGTTTGAGGTGTAGGAAGTGGAATTCATAGGCAAACGAGGTGGGTGACTGAAGTTTGCCCCTAGTTTGGACAATGGTTTATTGGAGGTTTTGGGTAAAAGAGGTAGGTGACCGAAGTTTGCCCCTTATATGAAGGGTAGATAGTAAAATTCAGGCAAACGAGGCGGGTAGCCAAAGTTTGCCCCTAGTGCGGAAGGTGATTTTCTGGCAAGGACCGTGACTTTAATCTCTCAAATACTCATAACTTTTGCATAGGCACCAGTGAGGTCTCCTAGCGAGCTCTTTTCTCTCTTTTGTTATTGCTCACTTTGGATTTAGCTCAAATTTTTGCCTTGGCGTTCTTTTGAATTTTTGACCTAGCGAGCCATCCTTCTTTTCTTTTTGAAAGTCTGCCTACGTACCCCGAGCAGGGATCAGGTCCAACGTAGTTTGGGCCAGGACCTTGAAAGAAGAGGGGTTAATATTGGTGTCGACCGAACCGATGCAGTTACCTACGTATCCCCGAGTAGGAATTAGGTTGAGCGTAGTTTAAGGGAAGGCTTCAAATAAAAAGGGGGTTTTTTAAACCAATCGCCATACAAGTTCAACTTTGGGTTACTTGTGGTAGCCTAGAATAAGTTGATTCAATTTTGATCTCCCTTTCTTTTCTTTTTTTCCTTTTCTTTTGCATTTTCTTTTTTCTTTTTTCTTTTTCTTTTTCTTTTTCTTTTGTTTTGAGGATTGATCCTTTTCACTTTCGCCTAGCCAGTCAATTTTCCTTTTCACATAGTTGATTCATGTGAGATCTTCCGATCATAATCTCGAAATTCTAGAATGTGCAAATCAACTCTCGGGATTATTTGTGGTTGTTACGAGCCTTTTGAAATGTGATCTAGGCACGTTTTTATGATGTACCTTGAAGCGTGCAATTCTCTCATTTGTAAAATCATTTTGACTTGTTAGGGTCAGATCTTGGAAATCAATACCTTTTTCAGCTCTAACTTTTGCCTAGGTGCCCTTTCGGGTTTTCAACCTAGCGAGCTTTTCTTTTTTCTTCTTTTGTTTCTTTTTATTTTTTTAAAAGTGGAGATGAAACTCACATAAGTGTTTGGCTACCATCAAGGACCAAGTCCACACAGATTCGCATGGCTATCAATTGGGTTGGGCCCAAGGCTTTGAAATGGTGGAACGGTGTTGGGTAAGCCCAAATCAGTCTCAAGTATGTCTTTTCAAGATTTGAGCAAAAGCATCTTTAACTTCTTAAAGTAAGATTTTAAATTCTCAACTCTTCATTGAGGTCAGCGCGAAATCACCTTTGGCCTTTTTGGGATTCTTTTTTTTTTGTTTGATGCAAAAATATATTAACAGAGTAATGTCCATGGTAATTTGAAAAGTGACATTTTCAGTTCAAAGATTCATGCACTTATGAATATACACATTAGATTATGCAAAATGAGACTTCATTCCATCAAAAGAGAAGGATTACATTACTTCATACAGACTCACAACAACTCGATGATAGACAGACTTGACCACAAGACTAAACTTGAAATATAGTCAAAACATAGAACAGACTCGACCCGGTCTCAAATGGAGTGTCGCGGTGACTTGCTTATTCTCCTTTTTTTTATTGGCAGAAGTTCCAAACACTATCAACTCACCGCGTAGCTTCAACAATCATTGGCCTCAGCGAAGGGGATCATTTGAAAGGACCGGCCAGGGGCTTAGGTGACATGTGGATGGTTGTGGCTCAATGATTCTTTGGTTAATGAGATCTCGGTTATCATGGAGGAGACGTATGCACCGGTCGATGTCATGGCCTGGGCCTTTGTGGTAGGTACATCGTTTGAACAGGTCACAGTTAGGTGGTGGGGGATCGGCACGAGGCTGAAGGAGTTGGAGGTGTCCCTTTTTTTAGCAGGCAGCCTAAGGCTACGGAGGGGGAGATATTTGGCTTAGAAAATTCACGGGGTACCCCATTTTGGTAAGGGTGGCTAGGCGAGCTGGTTTGGTTTATAAGCTGGTATGGTTGGGGAGAATAGGCCATGGGTTGGTTACTAAGGGCGTTGACATCCGAAGGGTTTCAGGATTCGTCGGGCCTCTTGGACTGGCTTTGTGATTCTTCATTCTTAATTTTTCCTTCCCTGATCGCATCCTCAATTCTAGTCCCAATCTCAAACAGTTCTTCAAATATTGAGATGGACTGGTAGAATAGTTTATCATGGTACAGCGGCAGTAGATTCTTGATCAACATCCGGACTTGTTCCTTTTCGACTGGTCGGTGGGTCATTTGGGCCACTTTGTTCCTCTATCTGCTCAAGAACGCAGCGAAGGACTCATTGAAGTTCTGTCGGGTAGTCTCCAGATCCCGAATGATCAACGAAGACCTAGACTATATCTTCCCAAGTCCGCGTCTTAGAAACCTCAAAGGTCAGAAATCAGGATAAAGCAGCCTTAGCAAGGGTTTGAGGGAACAACATTGCAATGTGCTCATGGGTGCAGCCCATTGATTGGAAAACACTCATGCAGAACTTTACGTGGCTCTTTGGATTCCCAATTCCATTAAAACGATCAATTTCAGGCATCTTGAAGTTCTCAGGTAGCTTTAATTTGTTGGGCTCAAACAATCCTTCTAGATCTAACATGTAATCGTCGACCCCCTTACTCTTTCTCAGTATGTTCTCAAGCTTGTCGACCTTATCTAGTTTTTGTTGAATTTTCTTATTAAGTGCAGGTGGTGGGGCCCCATTGAACCAATCATCATCTACATTAATCTCGGGAGGTGGTGCAAACCCAGGCGGTGGTGGTGGTATAAACCCCGGTGGCGGTAGGAAGCCAGGTGGGTATTGTGGTTGTTGCTGTTTTAGTTCTTCCATAAATGCTAAAACTTGGGCAAATCAGTCAGACTATTGGTTGATCTTTTCTATCATACTTGCTTCCAAACCTTCTGGATCCATAAAGTTGACTTTCAACTGAGTGATTCTGACAAGTTGACTCCCTAATCCTCTAACTCACAAATGCAAATCCTAGGTGCTCAAAACTTGTACTGACATATAGGTGTGAAAACACTGTGTCAGACTTTTAACATTGATGATTGAGATGACAACTATAGTGACAAGTGAGGACTGACTCGTGTACAGACCGACTATCAGCGTGTATGCAGACTGATGAAGCAAACATACGGATGCAAGCCCTAATCTACATGATGCCCCTACTTCTAATAGATAACATTTAAGCAAGTAAGGTCCTAGCCATATAGAGTGTGCTAACTTTTATTTCCAGTATGATCACCAGGGGATAACAGGGGTTTCCAGGATATTTCGAGAAGTTTGGATAGAGTTTGTGGGAGAAACTGGTGTTTTGGGAAATCTAGGATATCTGAATGGAGTTTCTGGGAGAAACTGGTTATATCTGAGTATTTCTGGGATATCCGGATAGAGTTTCTGGTTATGTCTGGGAGTTGGGCAGAGTTTCAAGGATATCTGGATAGAGTTTTTGGGATAAACTAATGTATTTTGGGAAATTGGAGTTTCTGGGAGAAATTGGTATTTTGGGTATTACTGAAAAATTTGGACGGAGTTTTTAGGAGAAACTGTTATTTTGGGCATTTCTGAGAACTTTGGATAGAGTTTTTAGGAGAAACTGGTATTTTGGGAACTTCTGAGAAATTTAGACAGGGTTTCTGGGAGAAATTGGTATATTTGGTAATTTCTGAGTGTTTTGGGAATTTTTGGGAAATCTAAATGGAGTTTCTGGGAGAAATTGGTACATTTGAGAATTTTTGGGAAATTGAGACAAAGTTTCTGAGAGAAACTGGGATATCTGGATGAGTTGGGCAGAGTTTCTAGGAGAACAAGTGTATATGACAGAAGCATGTGATGATGGTGATCATACTGTCTAGCAAGTTTTCATACTCCTATGTCTTAGGACCAACATACAAGATTTGCGGTGTATATCTTTGTAAACAAGGAGCAGACATCCTTATCATGGTGCCTAGACATGTCAACTCAATGTTATCACATGTGAGTGATTGCCTTGGGAATCATAAGAAATAGGTTCTGTTCTATGCCACATAAGCATCTACACCGCTCAGGTAATCCCACCAGGGTATACAACAGTTATATCACATTGTCCTACTTGAAAAGATAAATGAACAGTCCTATGAAAGGTTCTACAAGAATCTATATGCAAAGGCTGGGTTTAGTCAAAGAGCGTCCATTGACGAGAGTTCCAATATACCGTCAGAGAGATAATACAGAAGTGTTTACTCTTTTTGATATACCTTGGAAGGTACAATATCAACGGTGACTTGTGCCCTGGCACAGTAAGACCTGAACAATGTCAGCGCCGCGTTTCAGACACAGCCGGATGGGAAATGCAAAAGTGCAATGCGGTGAACCAGACACAGTAAAAAGATGATTTTAAGGATGCTTCTTATGAGTCAAACCTCTGTATTATTTTGTTTTAAAATAAAAGTCCCCAGTGGAGTCGCCAGATTGTGGACACGCGGAATCGCTCATCCACTCTTTTTGGTTTTGGTTTTGAGATTGTTTTTGAAAAACGAAAAGAAAAGGTCTGTTGGAAATAGATACAGAGCCGCCACTTGGTCTTTAAGGAACCAAGAAACCTAATTTTGACTCACCCAAATGGATAAAGGGCACCGGCCCTTCATAACTAAAGAACTTGGCTCAGGATTTTGGTACGAGAGAGGAAGGAGCCTTTGTCGCTACTAAAACACCCTCAACTCATCCCTTCTTTTGACGGGCCTCAATTAGCATTCAAATAATCATCTTATACTATGTTTGGTTCGTCAAATAATACTATGATAGTATATTACATCACACAAGAATTTTGAAATGAAAGATTGAAATATAAGATATCATTCAAAAGATCTAAGCCAAGTATCACACAATGTAAAGGTAAAAGATCACACAAACAAACTTAGGAAAAATCGTCTAATCACATATCAAGTAATCAAGTTTTCCTAATCTAGGACACATGAATTGTTCATGAAACAAATACATCAAAGAAAACAAGGATGCTTAGCAAGCTAGAATGATGCATGTTAATCTTTGAGAAAAGAAGATCTCTCAATCCCCGGGATAGATGAGAAAGGAGGATTAGATCGAGGAGAAGCATGAACGTGTGATCATGATCATTCCTTATAATCTTCTTAGATTCGGAGTTACAAAAACCCCAAATCTTGCATGAATGCAATGTATGATCCTAGAATGTGCAAAGGTTGTATAGTGTGTTTGTGTATATGGACTTTCTAAAGTGGCTTAGAAGTCTAGAATGTGTATGAATGAATGAAGGAAATCATCATGGGATAGGTACAAATGTAGTATGAACTACTTCCTAAGACATGAGCTAATTTGGAGTACATATATGCATCAAATTAATGGATGGAAGTAAAAGTATACTTGCTGTGAATAGTGGATAGAACAGTGACTTGATTTTGTGGAAAGTGAAAAGTAGGGTTAGAAATGTTTTCAATGCATGATTTTTATGGAGATCATCCTTATTGTGTTTAGAACACATATCAAAAAGCCAATCCTCAATAACTATTACAGATTGAGAGAAATCATATAAACAATAGAGGTCACTCAGAAACAGAGTACGTACTGTCGACTGAAATGTTAAAAAATCTTAGAAAATGAAAACAAAAAATCTAGAGGCCCATATTATGCAGAATGTTCCCCAAGACATTTAAGTTCAAGGAAAAAATAAGTTGGGACCACTCCTTTTGGAAAAGTTTTCTGTAAATCAAGTTGAAAGTTAACCAAGCTGATGTGACAGCAAAAATATAATATCTGGAGAGAATGTTTGGGTTCAAATGGACCACTTTCAAGTGCTTTCAAGTCGAGCCAAAAATCGTGGGTGTTCTATAATGAGTTAGGAAGACTTTCCAAGTGATTTTGCATCCATACCTTGAGTATTGAACTCAGAATAATTCTTTGAAATTAAATAACTCACTGTTTTGAAGGTTTTTGAGAAAACAAGGTATATTTCTTGAAATCCAAATATTGGGGGTCTTAGGAGAGCTTTGAAATAGGGGTTTTGAAAGTATATTTTCAACACTCAAAGAGGATTAAAACCATTTGTAATATCAACCCTTAACTCATTTAGAGAACCTCCAAGATTATTGGAAAGGTTTGCTTTATTTTGGAAATACCTCAAAAATACATAGGGATGTGTTGAGGTTATAATCATCATCTATCAAACATATTTTTTAGGTCAAGAGCTACTATCCATAAGGATTCACTCATCTCAAACTTCATGTCATCATCTAGGTGATAATGAACTAGTAAGTAAATAAAGAAAATAAAAAAGAAATGAGGTAAGAAGAGATGAACATTGTATATAAGCAAGCAAATGAACAAATCAATAAATGATATTCAATGGTGGAACCACAAGCATTCAACATCTCATATATGTGTATATGGGTGAGTAAATCACTCTCTAACTCATAGGAAACTCAAAGAAGATGAAGAAGATGGATTAAAATCTAGAAAATAAAAGTTTAGTTTTTAGAAAACTAATTGAAACTCACATTTTGGATTGGATTTGGAAGAAGAAAATCTCTACTTCTCTCTCTCTTTCTCCCTAACTCTCTATATCTCTTTCTAATGGCTTTCAACTTCTTCCCCAAATGGAAGCAAATGGGTCTCCTTTATAGGCCAACTTGGGGAGGTATTTTTGGTTTTAAAAAGTCTCTTATTGGTACAAAATCTTCAGATTATCAAAACTGTGTCGTTTTATTTGTTGGAAATTTGAATCAAAACCCAAAAATTAAGCAAAAATTACAAAAAAAAATGAAAAATCACTCAGAGTGCTACCGCGGTACTCAGCCACTGCCGCCATGGTAGTGGGCCTGTTCCACCGCGGCAGTCAACCCCCCTGTTGACCAAAAATTGCATTTTGGCCCCCGAAACTCCTAAAATTCACGAAACGGCCCTATTTCGTCCGAAATTCATAAAAAATTCATACGAAAGCCAAATTGAGATTATGATATACTGTTGGAAATATATTGAGGTCTAATTTCCATAAAAAATAGTTTGGAGTTGGGTCACTTTGGAAAGTTTTGCGGTATTCGCGATAAAAGCCGCATTGATCGCATTTTTCACCTTCAGAAATTCATAACAAATTCGTCTTAGATCCAGAAATTATGTGCGATATACCATTGGAAAGCTATTCACCTCTAGTATTTCATAAAAGTATTTCAACATCGAAAAGGAGACTTTTATTTTTGGTCAAACTTGCAGTCATATCAGTTAAATAGTGCACTTCCAAGAAATTCCGAGAAGTTCTGGGAGTCTCCAAAGACTGACGTTTTCGTCCGATTTTCTTTTAAAATATATTTTAAGACTTTTCACATGATCTAAGATGATCTCGGAACTTTTGGACGAATTCGGATGATTTCTGTCAAACCTTGGTCAAACTTGGTCAAACTTTGGTCAAACTGGTCAACGGAGACTTTCTGGGAACTTCCTGGACTTCCAGGGGTCTCTGGGAGCTTACGATTTTAAATATTCATCTTTTAAAAAACCTTTTTTTAACAACATCGAATGATTTTTGAGATTCTGGGCCAATCCGGAGAGTTTTGAGCTTTTAGAGGCATTTTGGTCATTTTTTTGATTTCTTGAGAGTTAGAGGCAATCGCTGAAAATCCGATCTTTATAATCATTGAGGTTTGACATGCTTGTGGCATCCTAAATATGTTAGCTGACAAAATGGGGTGTCTATAGTGTCTATGAACCCATAAAGGAAATTCATTTTTCCATATTTTTGGTACTTCGGGGCGTGACACACCAAGACGGAATTTCAGCCTCTTGGCTATCGGGAAGAATGTTTTTGACCTATGTTGATCATATTGGTAGGAAAACCTGTCAAACCTTATGAATTCCTAGAAGATAAGAGGATATGCCTTATAGAAATCGAGGAAGAGGAGTGGCTAGTAGGAGGAGAAGAAGAATATGCATTCGAAGAAGATATGGGCAATGAAATCATCTAAATCAATTGGTGGGATTCGAATAACCCTACTGATGACTCTATTTGGAGAGAGGAAGAGGTGTACAGTGATACATACAGTCTATGGTATGAGGGAGAAGAAGAGGGGAAAGCTGCAGAGGTGGTCAAACATGCTCAAATAGATGATCTTTGTGAGACAGGAGAAGAAGTCAGCCACCTTACCAAATTAGGGAGGCATCCCAAGCAATACAAGTTAGAAGGGAAACATTCAGGGGAAGACTTTGGAAAAGGGAAAGAGAAAGTAATTAAAGAAAATGGAGAAGAAGGTCAGGTGTTGCATAAACATTTCATCAAGAAAGGAGAAGATTTTCCCTTCTGTGGTTTTTTAGATCCATGGGTAGATCGAGAAGACAAATGCTTTAAGTCAAGGTTTGAGATCTTTTCCTCACATGAGTTCACTGACTATGAAGACCCGTACCTACAAGTGGCCCCAAAACTAATCATTGTCTGAGATTGGATTTGTGCGCTGGATGGCCTAGTTATGAAGAATATTTTTAGTGAAGAGACCTGGAAGACTGCGGAGAGCGGTCTAAAGAAGAGCATAGAAGTGGAGATCGGGAAGAATCGAACAAAAGATATGGTAAAGGTATTGGAGGAAAAGATCAAGGTAAATGAAGAAGAGACAAAATTAGGGGATTTGCCAGACTATGACGCCATATAGCTCAAGAAATGGATTAATAAAGAGTAAAGTCTAGTGATAGGGTTCCCATACCCTGGAGTCTGTAATGGCCGATATGAGCCAAACTTTATTAGAATTTCTACTATCAATGAAAATGTGACTAATGCTTACTTGATTGCACTTAATGATTACAATGACTGTGAAATTGATATTTGAAAAAGAAAATGAACATGCATGAAAAATCATTGAGGAAACCTTAGCAATAGAGTTAGGAAATGAAGAAGATCCTCAGAATGCTTTCTTTTTATATTACATTCAAAAAAGATGAAAGCATAAAATTGATCTCACTACTAAAAGAGTACAAGGATGTTTTTCCATGATCCTATAATGATATGCTAGAAATTGATCCAGAGATTGTCCAATACCACCCCTTTTATACCAATCCTAAAAGATGAGCTCACAATCCAAAGCCATGAACTTGGTCCTTGATGGTAGCCAGATGTTTTAAATAAATTTCTTCTTCAAAAGAAAAAAAAGAGAAAAAGAAAAAGGAGCACGCTAGGATGAAAACTCGAGAGGGCGCCTAGGCAAAAGTTAGAGCACAAAAAAGAAAGAAAAAAATATGAAATAAAAAGGAGAGAAAGAAAAGAGAAAAAGAGAGAGCTTGCTAGGATGAAAACCCGAAAGAGCGCCTAGGCAAAAGTTAGAGCCAAAATAAGATGTGTGTTGTTTACAAAACCGAATACTAGCCAGTCAAAATCATGAAGAGAATAAGAGATAGTGAGGTAAAGAAAAGAAAGGAAAGAGAAAAGAAAAAAGTAGAGAATAAATAAGAGAATTCTTGAGCACTTTAAAGTACATCATTGACACATGAATCATCTCAAGGCTTTGTGTTATTCTAAACAAAGAAAAGAAATTAAAAATAAAAAGAGAGATTTGAAAGTATCCATTTGTCTCAAAATTTTGTTAGAAGCTCAATGGTTAAGATACAAAGATATCTTTTAAGAAAAAAAGAGATTTGGAGGGATAATATTGCCTTGAGAGTATGATGGAGGATAATTAAAGCACGATGCACTATGAAAATTGAAAAAGATTTGACTGGATAGTAAAAAGGGTGAAAAGAATCAACCGCCACAAACAAAAAAAGAGATGAATAAGAAAAGAAGAGAAAGAAAAAGAGAGAAAGAAAAAGAAAAGAAATGAAGAAATTGAAAAGGAGAAGAAGTTCATCATGCTACACAAAGGTTACCAAGTGACACGCACTCACTAGACCCAAATGGCAACATGGCTCGAAAAGCCCACCAATCCTTGATGCCTAATTCTTTTAAGACCTCCATAGTAGTGTTGGCAAATAAAATTGATGGGTTGTATTGGGCGTGCCAGAGTCCACGTGAACTCAAGAAAGGTTGTGATAACCTAATCTAACTTCTAATTTGGGTGACTTGTTATTTAGATCGTTCTTAAAACAACGAAGTGGGTTTTTACTCTACTCTGATGCAAGCAAGTAATTACAAATGGAAATTGAAAAAAGGAAGCGAATCAAGCACTGAAACTCAAGAATACTTCCATGAGCATCATCTTCATTAATTAGATTCAAGTAGCAATTACAAAGGCTCTAAGAACATTGAAAACTCACAATCACTCAAGAACAAAATTAGTAATACTTTGAGGAAAACTATAATAAAGTCTGCCTGGGCATAGATGGCGTGTGTGTTAGCCACTCTAAATGTTGCACCTCCCGCCCTATTTAAAGACTTTGAGCGAATAACTTCTTATGTTAGTGGGGTTAGTGGGGTTAGTGGTTAGTGGTCCCTAATTTCTAGGGACGAATAAGTTACTGCACCCACTCTTTATCCCATGATTAACTTCCACGATCTATTTGATGATCCCGTTTCTGCCGCGTTCCCTTTTCATGCAACTGCTTCTCTTCCATTTCAGTATACCCTGAAGCACATGTTTTTTCTTCATGCTAACTGCTTCAAAGCCTTGTGAACAGATCCTAGTTGACCGATTGCAACCTTCTCTGAGTAGCTTGATCCTCGTTGGTCGATGGACCTCGGTCTTACTCTCCGTGAGAAGTCTACTATTGTCCATCGGTCTTGTTTGAACGATGTATCTTACTTTTGATTTTAATTCTTCCAAAGACTACTTGTTAATCATTTTCCAAGCCCGATGTCACATCTCTTTACATACCTGTCTTTCAATCTCAACACCTTAGAACCTTTATTGGTTGGTAATCGGTCTTGTTTGACCGATGTTACGACTATCGTTGATCCTAATTTGCAATTCTGGCCTTGCTAGTTAAGGCTGAGGTATCCATTTGAGAACCTAGTATCATCCTGTCTTCAGTTTTTACACCGATATTCACATATTAGATGTACCATCCTTACCTGTAGCTAGCTCTGATATTGGTCTTTCCTCCGTGATTGGCCTTACTCCCTATTTATCTGCCTACATGTTCCTGTGATGACATCATCAGGCCACATGCTTGTCATGTGCCTTAGAAAATCCTAAATTAGGGTGTAAACAATGCCCCCAAACATCTTGTCAAATATCATGCCATCAGTTTGATGAGATATTTGAAATTCAAATTAAATGCCAACTCTGCTAACGGCATAGAACTCCACGTGTCCTCACCCTAGTAGCTCATCTTACCTCATCTCCAGAATCAAGGCTTGCCTCTTGGGAACCCGTTCCTTAGTCATAATGACCCTCTTCTCTTTTCCTATATAAGCCATATCAATCACAATGCTTCCTCCTCTGCAACCAGCGCTTCTCAAATCACCGGTACTACTTCATCTTCCCCTGCTACCACTGGTACGATGCCGACGGTCAAACCCACCAATGCCACCGCCGTTAAACAAGCCCTTGAAACCATTCTTGGGCTAATAATTCCTTAGGTATTGATTCCTCTCTCTTCGGGTTCTTCCACAGGACTTGGTCCTGCTTTTGATTCTTTCCCTTTGTCATCTCTAGATCCCTACTTTCCTCTGGTTGTAGAAGGCAACGATTTACTCTACTGATCACCTGATTTTGAATGAGGCTCACAGTATGCCCCTTCAAACCCTTTGAGGAATTGGCCTATCCCATCTCCTGACTGGCTCTCTCGGGTAGACCGATTAGTGGAGGCAAAGAAGGACCTATGGAAAACCCTCGATATCTACTATGCTATAATGCTTAGCCGGGAGAGATTCTTCCTTGATAAGCCTCTCTTCTTCTCTTCTCTTTTCTTCTGGTCGACCTCGGCCAATACTTTTTTCTTCCGTTGTGGCCTTATGAGCCCAACCATTCAGGATGTTTGTTTTCTCACTGGTCTGCCCGCTCATGGTGAAGAAATTACCCCCCGCCATTCTTCTTCTTTAACATTTGAACACCCCAAGACCGATAAGGGCAAGGGGTCTAGGGTTGTTACTGCCTTCAGGCAATTCATATCGACCAGCGTGGGGCAAGGAGATGTCACTGACCAAGAGCACGTTGCTTTCTTAGTCTACTGGCTGAATCATTTTGTTTTCTACTCAGCCTCCTATGGAGTTACAAAAGAGTATCATCACATTGGCCAAGGCCTTGGCCTCAGGCACGAAACTTGCTCTCGCTGATCTCGTCCTCTCCCATCATTACTGCGACGTCCTCGAGCTCATTTTTTCCAACTTTAAAACTTCACGGGGACCCCTTTGGTTCCTTCAGTGTTGGCTGCAATCTTATTTTCCAGAGAAGAGCCTGGTCGATAACTTCAATCCCACCACTCTCCCTGAACACTCTTCTACTTTCGCTTTACATTTTACTGGATTCGGTCCAAAAGGCCTTTCTTTTAAACATCTTTTTTTCTTTCTTTTACGAACAAATGGGCAATCAATCGCCCCAATAGTTTCTCCCCTTTCACACTAGGCTTTGATATCCGAGCTGGCTTCTTCATAGTTCTGGTCAGGCTCTTGAGGTCGAGCAAGAAGAACACGAAGCAATCTGGGCCAGCTTCTTAGTTGGCCGAGATCTCTTGTACAACCCTGTTTTACCCCAACACAAAAATAATTATGGGGTAGAGTATTACAGTGCTCTAGCTTTAGCTTGACAATTCGGGCTAAAGCAACTAATCCTGATTTCTCCTTTCTAGACCTTTAACTGTTCCATGGCAGGATGGTCTCTTCTTTCTAACCTGGCTAAGATCGAGAAGTACCAAGCTTTCAACAGAGTGGCCTGATCGGGGTTGGAGTTTTTACCTTTTAAAGAGCTTCCTTCAACATCCACCGAGTTTGAAACTTGGTGGTCCAAAACATTATCGGGCTTGCATTCTGAGCCAGCTTTTTCTGTACTTAAACGTGTTTGTCCTCCTATCTCCGAGAAACCTTCTCGTTCCACTAACCCTTCTCTGGTTCAAGCTGCAGGTAAGAAGAGGAAAACCCAGACATCCACAGGTAAAACCACCTATCAAGCCGTTCTTGCCTTTGAAAAGTTTTTTAAATTTAAATTCGATCCTTGGGTGCCCGAGATCATGCAGTTCGATATGAAGTGGCATTTGAGAATGCTTGAGCAAGAACATAAGAAAAAGACAGCAAGGGTGTACAAAAAATATTTACAAATGGCTGATTATTCATCTGTAATCCCTTTTGAGCAGTTCCTTAAACCCTTTGAATGTCGAGCTCCACCACTCCCTGAGGCCGATTTTGTTATTGCCTATCCAGGTGAATAAATAGACATCGTCAATAGTGGAACTGTGGGAAAGAGTTACATATACCGGGCTGCATGATTTGGGAGCGGTCGATCACTCATCGGCCGTCCGGGTTATAGAAACTGGAGCACCAATTTTAGGTATTTCCCTCTTATATTTGTCTTTGCTTTTCCAATTCGCTAATTGATTTTCATCTTTCCTTTTATTTAGAGGCCCTTCAAAGAGAAACCAATCGGCGTGACTAATGTAAAGTCAGACGAAGATGTCCCCCTATCCACCCGTTAACGCCGAAATCTTACCACGACTACCCTCAAAACGACAAGGTACAATTTCTCTCATTCTTTTTGTTCATCTTTTATCAATAAATAGGGCTGACCCTTCTTTTAGTTCATTCTTTTTGTGATCATAGGGAGCTGGTGCTGCTGCGTCTAAGAAAATGGGGCAAGCTCAGATAAAGCCCCTTACCTCGCGGTCCAAAACACAGCCTCCACAACCATCACCTCTCCGTCCTGCAGCATCCTCTTCTCAAGCAGCCCCTGCCAAAGCCGCCCCTCAGATGACCTACGAGTAATTGATGGCCGAGCTCCATTGGATAAGAAGTCTTGATGAGGCTAGGTAGACCATCTTGAGGAGTGCAAGTGAGGTATTGTCACCTAACACTGACAGCACTGGCGCCGGTGATACATCAGGAACCACTGGGGATGAGGGGCCCATGGGATCAGATCACCATGATTCCATCGACCTCGGTGACTCTGAGACTCCTGTTGATGAATAGATCTTAGTCGAGAATGACATCACCGAGGAGCCTCCATCTACCGAGATGTTGGCCTCGCCCCCGGTATAAGTACAAGAACCTGTCATTCCACCACCACCACCGGCCGTGTCTTCTACCAACTCCCCTACTAATCAGGTAACCTAGCTCACTCCTTTGCTTTTACCAAATGCTTGTTCAATTCTCTATGCTTATTATGTCTTCTCTTGTAGGTTTCCAGCTCCCTTCCTATCCCCGACTTCAGCTCGGTCTCTTGTTGAGGCCTTCTTCACCCTTCTGAATCTTGAGTAACTCCTTAAGGCTGAGCCCTTTGTAGCTCAAGCCAGTGCCTCCCCTTCTCCTGCTTAGTATCAAAGGGCCGAGGAGTGGTTTAGGACAATGGTCCAAAGAAAACTTTTATAGCTCCTAGACTTTGAGGAACTTCATTCGGCTATGGGCCTCTTGCTTTCCTGGTTTAATATATCTGAAGAAATGAAAGCCGATCTTCGGGATCTATAAGTGAGACTGCCAGAATATTTTAACCGTCATTGGGCTGCCACAAAACTTGTTTTTGCGATCGAAGAAAAGTCTAGGGAGCTCAAAGCACGAGTTGAACATCAGGGAGCTTGCAAGAAGCAATCTAAAGCCTCCAAGGTCATGAAGGGGCATCTTCTGGAGGAGAAGGCTAGGCTTGAGACTGAGTTGGCCAAGCTCCAGGCCGAGTTGAAGAACACTAATGCTGGCCTTGCTCTTTCTGCACAGGCCATCCTCGATGTTGGGCGCACTATGAAGGAACATATGGAGGCTTTGACAGGAACTATAGCAGCTGTAAACTGGTGGGAGGCCGACAAGGCTACTGCTGAAAAGGAGTTGGAGTACTTGGACCAGGCTTGGGAGGAACTTAGGTTGAGATTTCAAAGAAATGATGATGTTTTTTTTTACAGCCATTTTGCTCTCTATACGGCTAATACTATATAAACTTGAAAATCGATGAAGGAAATTTTTGACTTTACTCATCTAATTTTGTTGATTCCCAAAGAGATGGTACATATTACTTTAAATATTTTTCATTTATCGGTCTTGCATACATTTCACCATCTAGATCCATTAACTGATATGCTCCACCCATAACGACTGACATGACTTGGTATGGTCCTTCCCACTTAGATGATCATTTTCCATATTGGTCATCTTTTTCTCCTAATGGCAATATGCCTTCCAAACAAGGTCTCCTTTTCCAAAAGACTTGTGTTTGACCATCTTGTTGTATGCCCGAGTCACCCTATTCTTCTATGCTTTGATGCAGTCCAGAGCTTTAAGATAACATCGTCGAGTTCTTCCAATTCAGCTAACATAGCTTCGATGTACTCGAATGATTCAAGACCGAGTTAAAATGCTCATCGTGCTGACCGGACTGTGACTTCTATAGGCAACATAGCATCATGACCATAGGTTAACATAAATGGAGTAATGTTCGTGGCTGACTCAGTAAAAACTATTTTCTCTATTATCCCTTTGATTATTTTGTTTGATGACTCAGCCTGTCCATTTCCTTAGGCAAAATATGGAGTAGAGTATAGGATTTTGATACCTCAGCTTTCAGTAAATGCTTTAACTTTGTCACCTGTGAAGATCAATCCTTGATCCGCAGTGATTGTTTCTGGAAGCCCAAATCGACGAATGATATGATCGTCAATGAACTTGATTACGTACGCTTGGTTCACCGATTTGGCCGGCACAACTTCTACCCATTTTGTGAAAAAATTAGTAGCCACCATAATGAAACAGTGTTGGCCTGATGATGGCAGGTAGATTTTCCCAATCAGGTCCATGGCCCAGCCTCGAAACGGCCATGGTTTCACGATCACCTACATCTCGGTAACTGGTACTCGTTGTATTGGCCCATACCTCTGGCACGCCTGGCACCCTTTTGCGTAATCAATGCAGTCTTTTATCATGCTAGGCTAATAGTAATTATATCTTCTAAGAAGCCACTTCATCTTTGTACCTGCCTGATGTGCTTTGCAGATACCTTCATGCACCTCGGTAATTACTTTCATGGCCTTTACCTTGTCTAGGTATCTCAGTAACATTTCGTCTTTTAGGCTTTTCTTGAATACTTCCCCATCCAGTAAAACATAGTTGACCGATGATAACTTAGTTTTTCTCTCGGCCATTCTGCTTGGACATAGGAGGCACTTGATTATTGGAATTCTCCAGTCTTGGTCATCCATGAAAACCGAGAAAACCTCTGTTGCCATTTCTCTTTGTTTCACAAATGGCAAGATCCTTCTTTGTACTCTTATTAACTTTTCATTATCAGTCACTTCTAATTTGGTCCTCAATTCTACTTGTGCTAAGTTATCGGCCTCAGAATTATAGGCTCGAGCAACATATTGGACTCTAACATTGTCAAACTCACGTAATAATTGAATAGCAATAGAGTTGAAGGGCAACAACTCCCAACTCTTGCACCTAAACTCACCACTCAGCTAGTTAATAACAAGGTTTGACTCACCAATAATATGAATCGCTTATATGTTCATTTCGGCCATGATTTCGAGGCCAGTGATTAACGCTTCATATTCAGCTTAATTACTCGAACACTCGAATTCAAGCTTGAATGAGAAAATAGTTTTTATCTTTCTTAAAGATAATACTATTATCCCTGCGCCCGCCCCATCAACATATATTGACCCATCGAATATTAACATTCAAGGGGCCATAGATATTGTTGACAAGAGGATGGAATCAATGGCCTCAATTAATTATGGGCCGATATCCAAATAGGGATGATCGACCAGGAAATCGGCGAGGGCTTGTCCCTTTACCGATCTCTATGGAATGAATTGAAATGTAAACTCCATCATAGCCAAAGTCAACTTTCCGATGCGCCCACACATTATCAGTCTTGATAGCATATATTTGATGACGTCAGTTTGACAAATCAAGTAAACCAACACAGGAAGCATGTATACTCTTAATTTTTTAGAAGCAAAGTACAAGGCTAAACATAATTTTTCAATCGACGTATAACTACGCTCGACTGAAGTTAGAACTCTACTCAGATAGTACACTGCTTGTTCCTTTCCCCACTCATTATCCTATGCTAGCATGCATGCTATTGATTCTTCTGAGGCCGACAAATACAACTTCAACGACCTCTTCTTTCTCAGAGGCATTATTACTGGTGGTTCAGATAAATACTACTTGATGGCTTCGAAGGCCTTTTGATGCCGAGTCTCCTACCTGAATTCTTCCCCGGCCTTCAGCTTAAGCAATGGAGACCAAACATGTGTTCACCCTGCGTAGTTTAAGATGAACCTCCGTAAAAAGTTGATTTGCCCGAGGAGTCTTTGGAGCTCTTTCTTGTTACTTGGGGGTTTTGCTAATTGAATGAATTGAACCTTGTTTTTATCGATTTCAATGTCTCTTTGGTGTACTAGGGAACCAAGAAAGTTTCTTACTAATACTCCAAAAGCACAATTCAAGGGATTCATCTTCAGCCCATGCATCCTCATTCTTTCAAGGGATCGCCTTAAATTGGCCATATGCTTCCCCTGGGTGGCCGATTTTATAACAACATTGTCAATATATACTTCCATGATTTTTCCTATTATGTCATGGAAGATTGCATTTATTTCTCGCTGATACGTTGCTCTAGTGTTTTTCAATCTGAGCTGCATTACTACCCATTCAAATGTTCCAATTGCTCCTGGACATCTGAGTGCGATTTTTGGAATGTCTTCTTTGGCTATATATATATCTGATTATAACCTGAATGCCCATCCATAAAGGATAGAATTTTATGTTTGGCCACGGCGTCAATCAGTTCATCAGCCATAGGCATTGGGTATTCATCCTTTGGAGTTGCCATGTTCAGATTTTTGAAGTCTATACAGACCCTTATCTTGCCGTTTTTCTTGACCACTAGTACTACCTTGGAAATCCTATCAATGTACCTGGTTATTCTTATAAAGCTGGCCTTCAACAGTTGTTTAATTTCTTCTTTGACTTTTAGATCGACTTCAGGGGACATTCTTCTGGGTAATTGTTTGAATGGCTTGCACCCCTCCTTGATAGATAACCGGTGTTCTACTAGCTCCCTTGCCAGCCCGAGCATTTGATGGTAATCCCAGGTAAAGCAATCCTTGGATTTTCTAAGTAGAGAAATCAATGATGCTTGGAAATCAGGCTCGAGTGACATATTTATGAAAGTAAGCTGGTACTCTCCGCTTGCCCCCAAATTAACCTCAACGAGAGGATCTTGAACATCGGTCTTTAAGTCGTTAAGCTTTGTAGGAGCCGATGCCAACTCTTCTAGACTTATGCAATCCTCTGAAACTTCTTCATGATAATCCTCGATGATATCGACCACATTAGTCGATGACATTTGTATTTATTTTTCTGCCAGAAAAGCTTGTATTCTGGCAACACCGGTCTATACGGCCTGTGCTCTACTAAGCTTCACTGATGATGGGTTCTGGTCCATTTGGGATGTTAAGTTCTGCATCGTTGTCAATCGACGTAATCATAATTGATGGCCGATCAAGTTGTCTGTACACCTGAATTAATTGATTCTTCTAATCCTTTACCATGGTGGCCGATCTCGGCCTTCCGTCCTTATCTGTCCCAATAAATTTGACCGGGCTGATATCGTCTTTATACAAAATGGCCTCAGAGCAATGACTTTAGCAATGAAAGGCTTGTGATCAGCCCAGACTACTTCCACCTCATCACCATTCCAAAAAATCAGGAACGGGTGCAAGGTTAAAGGGATACACTAACTGGCATGAATCCAGTCACGACCGAGCAAGGCATTGTATGAAGCTCCAGAGTCCACCACAAAGAAGGTTGTCATGGTGGTCTTTTTTCCCACTGTGAGCTCTACTGGGAGAATTCCTTTTATCTTCGTTGGTGTCCCTGTGAACCCACAAATAGTGAGCTCAGTAGGGATCAACTCGCTCTCATCTCGTTGCAACTTTAGCAACATAATTGATGGTAAGATATTCATTGCAGCTCCATTATCGATCAACACCCTTGAATATGGCAATCCATCAATAGCCGCGTTCAAATGTTGCGACATTCCTTCAGCTAGTTTTTACTAAACAACTTTAGCTGTCTTTTTTCCTGCTTCGTCTTCAATCTTTGGCCTTATCACCGATACCTTTGACTTCTCTGCTTTCACTTAACTATTGACCATTATGGGTATGGATGGGCACTTCCGGTCCTCCTCATGTACGTCACCCACCATTTGACTCCCTTGTCCAGGTCTTGCTCTGAATGACATCAGTAATGTGTACACCATGTTCACCGAGAAGTCTTTTGGAATGCTTCCAAACTGGATATACTTGTCCAATGATTCTCCGTAATCCGAATCGATATCGGCCATTTCCAAGTCAGATTCGTTCAACTCAAGAACAGATGGTGTTTTAAGCTTTTGATGTTTATTATCCTGGCCTTCGGCCTCAATTTTCTCTTTTCCTTTTAGGCTTAGGATCGCCCTTGGCACCATGTCATTATCCTTATAGCTCCATTGATCAGCCCACTTTTTCTCCAATCGGTACTTAGCTTCCCAGTCCCGAGCTAACTGCCATAACCTTTGCATTATCCTTTTTTGCATTTTAGTGAAGTAGGCTTGTTCTGGGAACTTGGGATGCTCCACCCTTTTCCATCGGTTGACCTCTACTTGTGGTGGAACAACCATCTATGGGGATCGGTCTTGTCGTCGATAAGTTTGATATCTTACATCCTTGTTCTCGTGCTTTGGGCCACCCTGGTCATGCTCACTTCTCTAGAAATCGGGCTTTCTATGGTACTGGCTTGGATAGGTGAGACGGCTATGAATTAACCTTCTTGGGCTGGGTGGCCGATACACCTTTTCCTTCCTTTGTACGGGAGGAGTGATTACCTCAGTCTTGCAATTAGGGCATAGCCCTTGTTTGATCAAATCGACCATCCATTGCAATGTCGGGACCTTATCCGCTTCTGCCTCGATTTTGTCTATCATAACTTTAGAAGCCAGTCTTGCCTTTGTCTTTTGTTTGTTTACTCTTGTGCTTGTTTCAGCAACTTCAGCTCCTTTGAGGTCAATTTTTTCTCTTGGCCTACAGAGGATTGTAAAATCGAGGGCGACCATGTTTGGTCCCACTATCTCTAGGAATGGATTACTATCAACTCCCATGACCTCTTTTTCGTTCTCGGCAAACTTCAAATTTCCTTTCTCGATCATATCCTACAAAATATTGCGGAAGACCAGACAATTGTTAGTAGCGTGACGCCAAGAGTTATGCCACTTACAATATTCTTTTCCTTTCAGCTCATTAGTTAAAGGTAATTTTATGTCGTGTGGAAGCCGAATTTTCTTATCGGCCATCATACAGTCAAAAATTTGATCAGCCATTGCAAAGTTAAACGAGTACTACTTGTCGGCCTCAAAAGGCTATTTTTTGATTGATGACAATTGTGCATCAGTTGGCTTTGGTAACGGCTGACATAGATATGGCTATTTTGACACGATCTCGGCCACATCCACTTCAGTATTGATCTCACATTCCACAGTGTGTATATCATAGTTGGGATCCCTATAATAGGTTCCCTTGGATGAATTTTTCTTCTCTTGTTCTTCTTCGAGCATGCGCTCATCCCTGGCAGCACGAGTTCAAAGAGATCGCGGAAACCCATACCTTCAAACTTTTTCCTAAGTTCAAAGGTGAGTCCTCCTAATGCTATATTGATATATTCTACTTTGGGCAACATGAGCTTGCAGCGATGTTTGGCCCGTTTGAACCTGGCGATGTATGCTTCAGCTGATTCACTTGGAAGCTGATATAGCCTAGTTAAATTGACCATGGAGATTTCGGGTTCCGTCTGATAGAATTGGGCATGAAAAGCTTCTTCCATTTGGTTCTAAGTGTGGAAAGAATTTGGAGGTAAATAAATATACCAGTTGAAAGCCACCCCAGTAAGAGAATTGGGGAACAAATTTAGTAGCATATCTCCTCGGTGACTTACCTCTCCATTTTGAAGCAGGAATCGGCCGATAAGCTCCACGGTCGATTGATCACTTTTACCAAAAAACATTGTAAAGTTGGGTACCTTATATCCTTGGGAAAGGGATACTCTCTCAATGGCATCGCTATGTAGCCTCCTATACACTGGCCGCTGAGCTCTTTGGAGAAGGTCGCCGAAGTCCTGGTGGATGACCTCGGCGATCTGCTCTCTGTCAACCCTTACTGTTTGGACCGGGGTACCCCTTCTCATGCCGATCTTATATTCTAGACCAATTCTATCATTCCCAATGAGTTCGTCATCGGTGACTAAGTTTTCTTCGAACAACGGATTAATCCTTCTCCACTAATGATCTGAATTTTGCCCGTTTATATCGATCCCTGGCTCCTTGATGGTGATGCCTGGTCGGACATCGACCTGGGATGGGTTTGGTGTCCCCTAAGATTTCCTTGCCATTCCTCTTTGGTGGGGTAATGTATTTTTCAGTCTGGGACGAAGAAGGGGCATTTTGACTTGCCCCCAACCCAACTTGAGACTGAAAGGTTGGTAGAATGGATGGCTGTGAAGGATCACCCGCTTGGTGTTCCTTCCACTCCCTTATTCCTGAAACATCTCGCTCACTCGGGTAAAAGTCTGGTCTTGCCTAAAGGACATCTCAGCGAAGCATTGGTTGAAAAGTCCTAGTAAGTTATTACTCATATTAGACAAGTCTGCCTGACTGGCTACTATACTATCTGGGGATTCTAAGATAGGTTCTATGACGGGTTCCAAGACAGGCTCTACGACAGGCTCGCGTGAACCTACCTCCTGGGAAAGCCCCCTAGATCTTGTCCCTTTTGCATCCATTTAAAACTTATCCCATCGGGCGTGCCAAAAATTGTTGGCAAATAAAATTAATGGGTTGTATTGGGCATGCCAGAGTCCACGTGGACTCACGAAAGGTTGTGATAACCTAATCTAACTTATAATTTGGGCGACTCGTTATTAAGATCGCTCTTAAAACAACGAAGTGGGTTTTTACTCTACTCTGATGCAAGCAAGTAATTACAAATGGAAATTAAAAAAAGGAAACGAATCAAGCATTGAAACTCAAGAATACCTCCATGAGTATCATCTTCATTAATCAGATTCTAGTAGCAATTGCAAATGCTCTAAGAACAATGAAAACTCATAATCACTCAAGAACAAAAGTAGTAATGCTTTGAGGAAAACTATAATAAAGTCTACCTGGGCAGAGATGGCGTGTGTGTTAGCCCCTCTAAATGTTGTACCTCCCACCCTATTTAAAGACTTTGAACGAATAACTGATCATATTAGTGGGGTTAATAGGTAGTGGTTCCTAATTTCTAAGGACGAATAAGTTCCTGCACCCACATTTTATCCCTTGATTAACTTCCATGATCTATTTGATGATCCCATTTCTGCCACGTTCCCTTTTCATGTAACTGCTTCTCTTTCAACTCAGCATACCCTGAAGCACATGTTCTTTCTTCATGCTATCTGCTTCAAAGCCTTGTGAACATATCCTAGTTGACCGATTGCAACCTTCTCTGAGCAGCTTGATCCTCATTGGTCGATGGACCTCAGTCTTACTCTCCGTGAGAAGTCTATTGGTGTCCATCGATCTTGTTTGAATGATATATCTTACTTTTGATTTTAATTCTTCCAAAGATTACCTGTTAATCATTTTCCAAGTCTGATGTCATATCTCTTTTCATACCTGTCTTTTAGTCTTAACACCTTAGAAAAGAAAGAGGGATTTGCCCCTACAATGCCGAGCATCTTTCCTGTAAATTTGGGGTCATTGAATCTGGAGCGATTATGACTTTTCTGCTATTTTAAGGTCATTGAATCTGGAGCGATTCTGACCTTTTTGCTATTTTGTGGTCATTAAATCTAGAGCGATTCTGACTTTTATGATATTATTGGGGTCATTGAATCTAGAGTGATTCTGACTTTTTTGCGATCATTGGGGTCATTGAATCTAGAGCGATTCTGACTTTTCTGCGATTTGGGATCACTGAATCTGAAGCGATTCTGACTTTTCTGCAATCATTGGGGTCATTGAATCTAGAGCGATTATGACTTTTCTGCGATCATTGGGGTATCTAGAGCGATTCTGACTTTTCTGTAATTTAAGGTCAATGAATCTAGAGCGATTCTAAACTTTCCACGATCATTGGGTCATTGAATCTGGAGAGATTCTGGCTTTTCTGCGATCATTGGGGTCATTGAATCTAGAACGATTATGACTTTTCTGCTATTTGGGGGTCATTGAATCTTGAGTGATTTTGACTTTTCTGCGATCTTGGGGTCATTGAATCTGTAGCAATTCTAACTTTTCTGGGAATCTCAACTCTTGGAAGACACCGAAGTGTAAGGCGTAAAGCGCATCTCAGTCTTTCAAAACATCTCATTCCTTGATAAGACACCGGAGTATAAAGTGCGATGTGCATCTCAGTCTTTCAAGACACTAAAGTATAAGGTGCGAAGCGCATCTTAGTCTTTCAAAATATTTTATCTCTTGATAAGACACTGGAGTATAAGGCGCAAAGCGCATCCCAGTCTTTCAAAATTTTTGCTCTTGATAAGACACTGGAGTATAAAGCGTGAAGCGCATCTCAGTCTTTTAAACATTTCATCTCTTGATAAGACACCGGAGTATAAGGCGCGAAGCGCATCTCAGGCTTTCAAAATCTCAGCTCTGGATAAGATACCGGAGTATAAGGCGTGAAGTGCATCTTAGTCTTTTAAACCATCTCAATTCTTGGAAGACACCGGAGTATAAGGTGCATGCAAAGCGCATCTAAGTCTTTCAAAATAGCTCAGTTCCTGACATGACATCGGGGTATAAGACATGAAGCGCATCTCAGTCAATTAAATGATTCTTGAAAAAACACAGGAGAATTTAGCATAAAAAATGCATCTGTTTCGAACAATTTATTAAAATCCTCTAATCAATCAATAAGCAGCGTAAGGCGTGAAATGTATCTGTATCAATCATGGCTTTCATGGAATAGGACGACGTTAGAATAAAAAAAATGTAGGCACATAATGCATTCTTATCACTAGAAAAAGCAGTATGGTTCTAAATCATCGCACTTGAGAGCATAGAGCATGAGACTGCTTCAGTATGTGCATCACGATAGGTTAGGTGCATTCATTCGTATGACTATTTATGCTTATACGTGATCCCTTATGTGGATATCACAATTCTTCTTACCCATAGCTTTTTAATTAAAATTGTTTTCTAAATTCAAATTCAAAAACGAGTCTCCACTTAATTTTTAACGGGAAAATTAAGAAACCATTTGAAGCAAACTGATCTTTTAAAAACCAGAGATTAACTAGGTCCGGGGATTATGAAATGAGAGAAGAAGGAGCCCGACGGACTAAAATACCCTCCCTCATCCTATCTCGCGATAGGCCTCTACTCAACATCCTTTTAATCAAATGGTTAATCTAAGCATGCCCTCAACTAATATATATGTATAAATATATATTACAAAAGCATGTCTAAAGGGTGTAAGATTGCAAATGACAAATTATCATTCAAAACCACATATTTCAATTAGGAAACAATATGACGTGTATTTAAGGAAATAGGAAACTTACCCGGGATCCAGCCACGAATATTAAACGTGCAATGCATGTGAAATAAAGAAAATCCTAGAAAAGTGTCTCTAATTTAAGTATACAGGTAAAACAAGACCTATTTCTAAGTTATCGTTCATGGAGTCGAAAATCGATAAAAATCAAAGAAGTAAATTAAACTAGAGAAGGGTTGGGAAATTGTACCTCAAATGCGCTACAAAACAAAGATTAGTACACACATTTTAAACAAAGCACATTATTGGATCCTGAGTAATAATTCCTAACAAGAGGCAAATTCTATTTTCAAGTGTCAATCTATATGAATGAATGTTCATGGATACATGGATATGAACAATATAAAGAACATGAACTAATCATTGATTTGGATCGTTTAGCCTTTGGTTCCAAGTTTGAATAGTCTTTATTGGAGTATGGTATAAGCCTTAGGCTAAGGAATAGATCATTTGAACCATTATTTACAAAGTTGGTAAAAACTGTGACAGGATTTTGAAAATTGCTGAGAGCAGACCCGAAGTTCAAAGAAATAAAAGGGATGGTTCCGTGGTTTGATCTTGATGATTTTTGGACACAAGGTGTCTTTGTGAGTCTAGGTTTTAATCCAAAAATAAAATCAATGTTTCAACGGTTAGATCTCTAGGAATCAAAAAAATACTTGACGTCACTCAGGACTTCATAACTCTCTGTCCAGAGTTTTTGTATGATTTTTGAAAAATAGTAAAAAAATTAGAAACACTTGGTTCTTTTTAGGGTACCTTGTTAACACACTAAACTTCATATAAAAAATTATTTGGGGTCAAGAATGCTTGATTAAGGTTCTGATATACTCATTTTAAAAAGATGTTGCTGTTTTGAAACTCTGGACAGATTGTTATTGTTTCCCAAAAATCATGACCAAATCATTTTAACCATGGAATCTTGTTAAAACAAAAAAAAAACAGTGGTAGAACTTTGAGTTATAGACATTTTTCCATTGGTTTCATTCAATTCCAACGGTTCGATGTTTAACTAAAAATCCTTGATCAAAATAGGTCATTGAATTCACTGCACCACTTGTCAAATTCAACTTTATTTGTTAACCCTAACTATTAAACCATAGAGTTGGGTTTAAACCAAACCATTCTCTCCTACCATTTGATGTTCATTGGAGACTAAGGACACTCATATAGATTTCAATGAAGTATGAATAAACTTCACAAAATCTCAAGACAATAATCTAAACCATGGAAAAAAGGCTTAGATTTACACTACTTCTCCTACCATTTGATGGTCATTGGAGACTAAGAACATTTGGAGTTATGGATTTTAAATGAAGTATAAGGAACTTCATAAAATCTCAAAGTAGTGAGGCTAATCCATGGAAATAAGCTTGGACTCAAATTATCCTTCCTACCATTTGTTAGTCATTGGAAACTAGGGACACTTAAAAGTATGAAGAAACTTCATAGAACCCCAAGGTAATGAATTCAAACTATGGTAAAAGTTTGAACTCATTGACTACATATACTAATACCAACCTCAATCCCCTAATGGATCATGAGTTCATAAGAATATTGAGGGATTCTAAACACGAGGATTCAAGTAAGACATTCAAAGCCTTATGAATCTCGAAAAAAGACATAGTCAAAAAGAAAAGAAATCAAGGTTCAAGCAACATCAAACTCCAAGATTTATTCAAACTTTAATCTCAAGGCTATTTTGATTCAACTGATGAAATGAGAGTTTAATCACAATACATGTGATGTGTGATGAAATGGGGTGGGAAGAGAGGTTTTGAAAATGTGCAAAAGGTCCTAAGCATCTATGAATTGTGATTGAACTTGGGTATTAAATCTAAGTGATTTAGAGTTTACCTCTAATTATCCTCAACTCCTTTTGTTGCTTTGAAATCTTCCAAGAATGATGATAAAGCTCTTTTTCTTCTGATTCTACTTCTCTCTTAATTTAGAAAGTTTTGAAGAGAATAAATATTGGGATCCTAACATTCTAAAATTCCAAGTATCTATTAATGGGACACACATCCTCTATATATAGGCAATCTTTAGAGGGTGTTTTTGGGAAATTCGCAGCCAAAACCCTAATTTTAGTCGCCTTTTGATGGTATAAACTGACCTATTTCTGGACAGGCTGTCATAAAAATGCGGCACTCTCTAGAGATGGAAGCGGCACTCGGTGATTGCCGGTGTGGCAGTCACTGATTGTCGGAACGACATTCAGTGAATACCGAAGCGGCATTCATGGAGTGCCACAGATAACTACACAGACTGCCTTTTTTTTGTAGAAATTCATTTTTTGCGGCATTTGATGAAATTAGCGGCATTTACTGAAAGCCGTACGGCACTTCACAGAGTGCCTTACCACAACCCGTGACTGTCGCAGCCTTCACTATGTGCCGTTCTCTCTGTTTCCCTCTTTCTCTCTTTTTCTCTTCTTTCTTTTTGTTTTGAATTAGAAAAGTCTTCGGAAGAGCTTGAATCACTTTTGGAAGTCTTGGATTAATCGGACACCTGGATTCATCGGATCTTAGAGGTAATACTCCCCTTAACTCGACGCTTGGTCAAAATCGGGGTGTCTACAGTTTTCCCCTCTTTGACAGAGCTTGTGTAGCAACGCGTGTCACAAGCGAATGTCGAAGCATGTGTGAAGACAAGCCTTTGAACAGACAGTTGAATTTAGGTAAAAACAAAATGCGTTGCAAAAAACAGCTACACAAGCAGTTCATGTCGATTGTGCTCAATGGTGAGCTGCCTATGTATCCTTTTAGGAATCAGACCAAGACGTAGTTCGGGCCAGGGATAAACACACATAAACATAGGTAATTATATAGATGGATGCACTTATCCTGTCGTGATGTACGTGATCACGCGATGGTGGTTATTAATGCAATTTCATGCTCTACAAACGATATGATTCAAAAATTATGCTATCGCGACGTATTCAGATGCAGTCTATGCTATACTTAATGCTCGCGTTTACTCGAACTTAAAGACGAGTTATTCTTTAGAATTTGGAGTTTCTATAATCCACAGGTTGATTCTTCTTAAAGAAACTTGGCCGTCTCGTCCAAAAGGACGAACGTAGTTGATTGGGCGGCGCTTCGCGACTTAGGCCCCAGTGTATTGCAAGAATCATCTGATCGACTAAGATGTGCCTTGTGCCTTATACTCCGGGGTTGAATCTGGAACCACGCTCTTTGAAAAGGCTGAGATGTGTTTCGCGCCTTATACTCTTGTGTTGTATCAAGAACCACGCTTTTCTAAAGACTAAGATGCGCTTCGCACCTTATACTCTGGTGTCTTTTAAAAATCATCTGATCGACTGAGATGCACTTCGCGCCTTATACTCCGGTGTCAAAGTGAGTTTGCTCTGAGAAATCCGCAGCCCTTCAGCCCTGTCGGATATAAAAATAATCCGCAGCCCCTCGGCCTCGTCGAATATGTTTGTTCTAAAAAATCCACAACCCCTCGGCCCCGTCGGATATGTTTGCTCTAAAAAAACTGCAGCCATTCGGCCCCGTTTGATATATTTTCTCTGAAAATCTGCAGCCCTTCGGCCTCGTCAGATATGTTTGCTCTAAAAATTCCGCAGCCCTTCGGCCCCGTCTGGTACGTTTGTTTAAAATCAGGGCTCAAACGAACCCAAATCCCTTTTCAAATTTGGAAATCAGGGGTCAAATGGACCCAAATTCATTTTAAATTTGGAAATCAGGGGTCAAACAGACCCAAATTTATTTTAAATTCAAAATCATGGGTCGATTGGACCCAAATTCATTTTTAATTTGGAAATCAGGGGTCAAACGGGCCCAAATTCATTTCAATTTTCAAAATCAGGGGTCAATCAGACCCCAAAAGAAATTTGGGAAAAAAGTGCCAAAAGTGGGCAAAATTAGGGGGTTTGAATTCAAATTTTGGTGTTCATTTTGAATTTTGGGGGGAAAATCAGCGGTACTTAAACCGCCATACTTGTGGCACACGCTTCAAAATGCGGCAGTCCGTGAATGCCATGGGACACTTTACGGAGTGCCATTGCGGCACTTTGTGAGTGCTGCACAGCAGTCTACTGATTGCCGGGCACGATTTCTTGAGTGCCGTTCGGAGCGGCAGATTGTTTAAGCTTCAAATTTTTAACTCATTTCATTCACTTTTCAAACCTCTCACTCTCGGATCCTCTTTGGAGATTTTTTTTCTCTTTTCCTCACATTGATCCAAGGGATCCATATGTAAGTTTTCCTTGATCAGAATTTCATTATTTCTTTTATTTTAGTTGTTTTCTTGATTTTTCCAAAAGAATTGACGTTCCATTCTTTCTATTTTTTAACAAATTATGGCTAGCGGCTCAAGGAGCAAGAAGAAGAAGGCCAAGTACACGGCCACTCCCCACTCTGAGCCTAGTTTCCTGCTCTGGGATTCGGACAGGCACTTGTCTGCCCGAGCATTCCAGCGTGAGGTAAACACACTCTCACTCGTTCCTTTCTCATTCCGGTTGTTTCTTTTATGAATCTCATGAATGTGGTGACATTATATTCTTCCATATGAATGTGACACGTGATAAAAACTCCTCGTACTTGCGATTGTCATTCTTATGAACCAAGTTTATTTAATTGTATTTAGTTCATCGTTCTTCACTTTATTATTTTATTATGTTAAAAAATTTATGAATGCGATGCATATCAAACAAGATTCTATGCACCTTTCCATGGAAACGACTTTTATGCTCATGATGCTGCAATTGTTCTTCTTTTATTCATTTACCCTTTGTCTATCCATTATTTGCTCTTACTTTGCTCCATTCCCTCCATTTTTATTTCATTTTATTGCCCTTACTCATTCACTTGCTGACGTTTGAAGCTTGTAATTTTTGCAGCTCCAGCTTGACGTGTTGAAGGGGCATGGTAGCCTGGCTCACGGCTTTGAGTGGTACGGGGAGTTGAACAAGACCTTGAAGGGTCTCATTATTGCTGCTGGCTTTGGAGATTTTTTCAAGCTCTTGACAAAGATCTCGAACGATCTTCGTCAGATACATGCCCTAGCAGAGCGTTGGTGGGACACTACCAGTACGTTCCACTTTGACTTCAGGGAGATGACTATAACCCCGTTGGACTTCGCGATGATCATAGTGACCCCTTTCGGGGGGAGGGGGAGGGAAGTGCCTACGGTACCTAGATATCGTCACTGAGTTGGACCAGGTGTTACCTTTGCTAGGAGTCATCCTCGAGGAGCCCTTGGTCATGGCCAAGTGGTTCATTGACACGTTCAGGGGACAGCAGGACTTTACCGACCAGCATATGGCCCAGGGCTTTCTTATGTACATGCTGGGGTGCTCTCTATTGAGCACCAAGGGTGACCGGATCTCTATCGCGCTCGTGGTGTCCTTGGAGCATATGGACCGGATACTTGAGTTTGACTGGGCTGGTGCAGGATTAGCCATCCTGTACAAGCATATGGGAGAGATTTCTCGAGATCGGCTGGCTGCTACGGGAGGTTTCTGGAGGGCATGGGAGGTACGTCCTCTTCTTGATTTTTTATTATATTTCATTATTTATCACACTTTCAGAAATTATTTAAACTATGAGACTCATGCCTTCTTCTTCTTTTTTTTCTCATTTTATTGCAGATTTGGTCCCATGTGTATCTTCACATGATGTCCCCTAAGATACGTGATGTTGATGCCCTCATCACGCCCCAGGGATTGAAATGGGCGAAGGATAGGGTTGGGCAGAAGACTGGGGCTCACAATTTTACGGTGTTTAGGAACTTCCTGGCAAACTTGAGAGAGCCGCACATTCGCTGGCAACCATGGCTTAGGGTGCTTCCCACTGCTTTTACGGGGATACGGGCATCGGGTGGGTACGACCCAATGAAACGGCTACTAGATGGGCCAGAAGCCCGGGTGTGGTACTTGGGAGAGATGGTGACTAGGCAGTCTCTAGCGGCTCCCAGATTCTTCGTGCCATACCCTCTTCCAGATTCTATGAGGGCCACAGGCATGCTTCAGGGTAGTGAGCTTACAGCTGCTCTGATGGGCTTGGGCATCCGTGACTTCGTGGAACCCCCCACGGGATATACAGCTTTCCACGCTGCTAAGCAGATGCCGAACTTACCTTTGATGGAAGTGACCCGGGTGAGTACATGATTTCTTTATCCTTTCCTGAGTTCTCTCTTATTCTTTATTTATATTTTATTCTTTTTATTTGCAGCCTGTCCCTGCTGCTGTCCGTCCCCCTACCTTACCTGAGTGGGATTGGACCATGTCGACTGTCTCATTTGGCGAGCTGTTCTCGATGACGATTCCCCGGCTCTCTCAGGGCACCCCTACCATTCCTCTTTAGTATGATGATGTCCCGCGTGCTTACATGGAGGAGGGCTTGACTTATGCCTATAGCGTGCGGTAGTGGGTCCTCGGGCGAGAGTGGATGGTATAAATTTATTCTGGTTTCTCATATGATTTTGGCTACCTCTCATATACGGATCTTTATTTTTGGCTCTTGGTTTTAGCATAAAGGACCTCAGGCGACGGCCGCGGCCCAGCTGAGGGCCCAGGTAAAATCTCCACTCTGCTCTCAATATTTCATTTTATCCTACGAATTCCTGAGTTTCACCTCCTCTCTCCTTTTAGGTGGAGGAGAACAGGGCACTGGCCCAACAGGTGGGGGTGCTTTAGTAACGACTTCAGCAGTTTGGCATTCCCTTCAGTGATGCCCCTGGAGGTAGAGGTGCTGGACGAGGTGGAGGTAGCAGTGGCGGGAGCAGTGGAGGCAGAGGTGGGGGCAGAAACGGAGGCAGAGGTGGCAGGAGTGAGACAGAGTCGGAGACGCCCCTCAGGCATATGACCCGTCAGACTTGGGGCCGGGGCCGCAGCTGACCTCACTCTTTATTTTTATTTTCTTTTACTTTCTGAGTGTTTCTGGAGAGGTCACCCACACTATTTGGATGATTGTATGCACATATACTTACTTTATTTCTGATGACGGCTTTTGGATAGCCGAGCTAGGATAGGCACCTGCACATTTTCACTACGATTGTTTTTATCTTTTCTGCTTTTTGCTATTGCTCATCATATGTGTGACCATGGCTTGGTCCTTTTTATTATAACTTTTTATGACTTCTGCGAATGTTATTGCTTTTATTATCTCTTTATGTGAATGAATGGATGAATGAAGGCGACCATAGCTTGGTCTTGTTGCACGTGATGCATGATGCGCACACTTTTTATTATTTTTATTCAATTTTCGGCTTATATGTGGGCTAAAAATAGTACAAACATATCCTGTCAAAAATGAATCTCCAAGCGGCACTTGGTTAGGTCTCCGCGGCACTCAGAGACTGCTGTTGTGACAGTCAGAGAATGCCATGCGGCATTCACGAACTGCCGCACGGCACATAATAGAGTGCCGTTCTGCTTTTTCATGTGCCTCCCTATGTCCTAGGCAAATCCACTTCTATTTATACCCCCTTCTCTTCAAAACTCCGCAAAACACTTTCTTCTTTCATTTTCATCCCTTCCAAATGGCCCCCATTAGTTCCCAAATCCTTTTCCCGTGGATAGATACTCTCTCTGGCATTGATAAGCTCAACTTCAAGTGTCTTAGACTGAACGACCTCTTCTCCTTTCGATGGATGACTCTAAAATGAAAGCTTACTTCAGGACGTTACTCAGTGTTGGGATCCCTTACTCCACATTTTTCGTTTTGGTTACCAAGAGATTTGTCCCCTGTTCAAGGAGGTCAGCGCTATTCTTTATACTGATCCTTCTATAGGATTTGACTGTTCCTCCGGTGCAAGTCGGATCCCTTTTATACACGACAGACAAGTCAATTTCGAGTGCCTCTCTTCGGTCTATGCTCTCATCGGGGATCCTTATGACATCGGGTATCAGGTTACACGGCATAGCACTTTATCGATTGCTATGCTTTCTTATTTCCTCTTTCAGTCATCCTCCGACATTCTCATAACCATTGTTTGTGGTTTGAGGAAAATGGAGAGTGCCGTCATGCTGGTTCATGGTGAGACTTTGATGGGACTGGATCGTGCCCGTGCTACCGGGGCCATGTTATCTACCGGGGCGCCTTTTGTTTTACAGATTTGGCTCATGGAGCGCTTAGACCTCTTCATACACCCTTCCCATCTTTACGGGTCACTTCCTTATGATCGTATAGAGATTCACCACTTATTTCACTTTGCTGATGCATGGCTCGGTTGACTCCAGGGCCTCTCTCCTGGTGATATTTGCTGGGTCTGCTCGCAGTGGGTTTATTGCTCTATCACAGTACGACTTCCTGGGCCCAGCATCTGGTTGCCTGGCTTGCATGCCACCACTTTCTACATTCCTGACCGGGTGGTCCGCCAGTTTGGACTCTTGCAAGATACCACCGAGACCGTTACTGGTGATTGAACAAGGGGGTCCAATTTACACCCTTCTATTGTGAAGGCTTTCATTGAGGCTTGGCATACCAGAGTGTCAGCTCCCTTTCGGAGGTCCCCGGCTTTTGGTCGTGCCAACTACTGAGTATCTTCTAGAGATCCAGTCCTTGGTTGCGAGACAGGCTTGATGGATACAGGTGACATGCTTAGAAAGTTGTGTGCGCTTATGTGCTATACCCAAGTGTAGGTAATCGTACAAGTAGTAATCTGGTTAAGACCAAGTCGATCCCACAGGGAAGGTTAATAACTAAATACCTAGATTAATCTCTAAGAGGAAAATAAAAATTCAAGATTTAAAACAAGGTGTAGAACACGAAGTTCTACATACTATAACTACTAGAGCAATTAAAGTAAACTAATGATTAACTAATTAACTAACGCAATATTTTAAAAGCGATTTTCTTTATATAAAGGGAATGTTGGGATCCCACGAATCAGCAGCGATCATGCCATCTACCATGCAATTACATTTAAGCTCTAAGGAGTGTGTCTATCTACAGTATTCTGTATTTTCTAAAGATAGAGAATCAATAGTCCGTTCATAGCCAGGACTACATCTTCACATTTATTTCCAAAACACATGAAGGTGGTTTGCTAATGAGAATACCCTTATGTGCTTAAATATTTTTTTGATAAGAATGTGCTTAAATGTTTATTAAGGCAAAAATTGTGCACTATTATATTATTTTAATATTATTATTATTATTTTTTTTTGGCTAGAAATCATTTTCTAATCATTTTGGAGTACTTTTGTGAGAGCAAATTGGACACATATACACACAACACACACAGTCGTGGTGATAATTTTACTTTTCTTTTTAGATCTCAGTACATCACTACAATGGGTTTCATGGTGTGTTAAAGGGTAGAGAAAAGAAATAACATATCACCAAGAATGTGTGTGCGTGTGTACAAGGGTAGATAAACAATAATAATAATAATGTAACATATCACACCAAGACTCTGTGTGTGAGTGTGTCTATGTCCAAGGGTAGATCGAAAATAAAAATAAAAAAATAAAATAAAATTGCTATTACAAAGGTGCTCCAAAATGACCACAGAATGGTCTCTAACAACAAATATAATATCAAAATGATATAATAATATACCACATATGTCTAAATAAACATTTAAGCACATAAGAGTGTTCTCATTAACATGTAATGGGGGTAATTTCATATTTTTACCCATTTTTCATTAACTTTAACGGAAAAAGTCACTGTGCAACTTAAGTCTAGACCATAGGAGGTATTAGTGACACAATTTAAAATACAAGGGGCTAACTAAAAAAACGCCTAACCACACAGGGTGTTTCTGTAATTAACCCCAAAAGAAATTTCCCAAACTTTCTTGATAGTTCTAAACTATTTTAGTTAGGTGTGAGATCTTGATATTGAAAATTTTACAGCAATTTTATTGCGAAATTTTTCAAAATGACCAAGAATGTTTAAACAATCACGATAAGTTCTGAGAAAAGTCCCAAAAATAGCAAAACATATTCTTTTTGAAAACTTACAAATTTCTCAAACATGCCCTAGCCCAAAATCACTTTTTCACTCAAGATCAAATTCAACCAAACCAAACTTTAGCTCCCATGCTATGATTTGGAGCAATATTTTGAAAACCGGTCTATTCGTTAAATCTAACAATGACCGGATCACAGCTCATTGGTTCCATAGGAATTAAACCGTGTTTATCATATAATAAATTTTAATAATTTGAAAATAAAAAATAGGAAGAAATAAAACAAAAAGCAAAAGTTTTCATTTTTTGCACGTTAAGTACTACTGTACTACCGATTGTAGGTACAACCATCGATTTTTCAAGTTTTACAAAATAGAAGAGTTTGGAGAATTTTCTTATTTACCGGTCCAATCAAACCATTTTCGGTTAAACCAGCCGGTCCTATCCGAGTTTTAAAACATTGGTTCAGAGTGATGATTCTAGAGCAATGCAGGATATCCTTTGTAAACATTTTGACAAATGGAATCTTGACAAATTGTAGTGTTGTTTCACAATCTACTAACGAAATGCATGATATTTTCCTTTCTGAACTTTCTGAAAATTGGAGTCTGTGACAAAATCGTAGTATTGTTTATCTTCTGCCTCATCTTATAATCCTTCTTCCAATCGGTCATTCGAATCTTGCTAAAAAACACACAAATTTTATACTTGCTGATGTGCAGCTTTTATGTGTGTATACGTATAGATACACACACATACATAGATACATATACTCACACACATATATATATATATATTAACATTCGCAATAAATTTCAAGAGAGAGAGAGAGAGAGAGAGAGATTTATGGGTGATGAAGGAGAAGAGACCAATTCAAATTTTCATATATTAACAAGGGATTTAAGGAATATGCTTTGAATTTTAATTTTTCCATACATGAATGATTCAGAATGAAGGATTTAAGGGATTCCTAACCATGTTTTAACTCCCGACATGTTCAAGGGATGCTTGAAAAAGTCCATTCTTAAGTGATCTTTTAAGAGAAAAGAAATTTGCATGCCCTTTAACTACGGGAGTCCTAAAATGGGGGATTTTTGGGTAAAATTCCCGAATTTTGTAAGACTAGACCTAATCCTTTTTTTTTGAGAGAAGACCTAATCCTATTTGGACATAAATCAAATATGTTTTTACTTTTTACTATCGGATTAGACACCTTTTATAATTTGGACACTGTGTTTTTAGATTCGAAAAGGTCTCCTAACCGAAATGTAATGTACTCAAATATAAATTTACCATCTAGACTCCTTAAAAGGGTTCCAATTAGGCTAGTTTGGCCCCCATGTGGCTTTTTAAAAGTAGTTTAAGAAATTTATTTTTAAGTCGTTTGATAATTTTATATAAATGACACATTACTATTCAAAAAAATATCATGAAACCAAAAAGCAACCTTGAGCTTTTAAAAGCTATCCAAAAAAGCCCAAAGTTCAATTTTTGCAAAGCTCATAAACTAATTACCAAATAAATTAACATAAAATTGTGCTTTAAGAAAAGAAAAGAACCAGAATGAGGGTCAAACTAAGCTTTAGTGTGAGTTTTGGCCCCGACCAAACAGAGCTCCACTCATGGGTATTTGATTGTTATGTATATACAGTCCATGTATGGTTACTTAATCATATATTTATGTATATGCACCTATCTGGAACTAAATCAATTACATAATTAACTAACATAAAATAAAATAAAATAATTAAGACGATTAGACAATTTATGACAAATCTCACAGAGGAAGAGACGCACGCTAGCATTGCAGTTGATCGGATCAGATTTGGCCTTTTGGCAACTAACCAAATTTGGCACATCATGATCCATTCCGATCAACAACTTGGCTGAGGGCAGGGGACTAAAGCAATTATTTGTTTACTAAATCGCCTTACAATAAGTTTGTATCATGGGTGTTCGAATCCACATAGGCACATACGCTAAAGATCGATTGATCACATTTTGAAACTCGTTAATTATTTTTTTCAAACCCATTTCCCTGGTGAACTCTGCGGGTATACATCGTCATTATTTATTACAGGCAATTCTACATCATCTTTCTACTGGGAAAATTTACAAAAACCTTTCATTATTAGTTCATAAACAAAGGCAAAAAGACAAAAAAAATTCAAGGAAACACTTCTTCCCACCTTTCATACAATGATAATAGCTTCTCTCTCAACATTTCTAAGTCCATTTTGTGCTGATCAGTTCCCTGCACCTGTTAGAATCCAAAAACCATAGTGAAAAGAAGACAGTATTAAGGTAAAAGAGCATATGTACAGTACGTGCTGGTTTTTTTTTTTTTTTTTTTTCTTTTTTTCTTTAGCATAGTCATTTAATAGATCGAAAGTAAACAAATATAATTCCTGAATAAGGAAAGATTCTTCATACATTAATTCATTGAATGTGGATGTGTATGTGAAATTTAACTGAACAATACATGAATATTAAGTGAAATTTCACCTTTCAGGGACTTTTTAACAAACTAAGAATTAAAGTGGACTTTAAACTATTGATAGTTGCTTCTAGGGACTTTAGCCTAAAATTCTATTCTCTTAATTTTTATTTTTTTATATTGTCATATTAAAAGCTTTGATTTATGTGAGCACAAAATAAAATATAATTTCCTTTTTTTTATTTTTATTTTCTTTTGGATTAGCAAGAATAATAACAACAAAATAAAGAATGAAAAAGCACCTGAAGATGAAGATTGTAGAAGATCCTCTCTCCAAATGTTTCCAAAGAAGTGGCATTCAATAAAAGAAGCCCATGCTCCTCTAGGCTTAGCAAAACCTCAGATAAAGAACTTTTATTGAGCTTAACTATGGATATTTGAATCATAATCTCCCCCTCACTGAGTTGATTTGCTGAAACAAAACACAAAGAGCTTTGAATAGCTACTTTTCTTTGATTTCGAGTTGTACTTTGAGCACCTTTCTTGGTTATAACCTTTGATGATAGCTCTTCCTTTTTATGAACCAGCCTCTTTACTTCTTTTTGAAGCTCTGGTATGTATTTTAGTACCCCTGAAACGGTGGCCGGAAGGCTTAATTTTTTCTGCAATAACATAATTAAAACCCAGAAAACTATAAATATTGGGGTACGTTTGGATCAATGTTTGGAAATAATGAAAAATAATCAAACCTCTAATTTAAAGGAATATTGAAGATTGAGAAATATGAATTTACATGCTTAGGAGTCCATATTTTCTCTCAATAATAGTTGGGTCAAATACACTTTGGTGCCTTGTCTTTTGTGTATAATTTCATTTTGGGTCTTCTATTATCAATTAAATCACTTTTAAGGAAGGTCTTAGTTCGCAGGAACATTATTTGTTGCCCCTATAATTTTAAAATCGATTAGAAATAAGGAAAACCGTTAAGCCGATTGAGGGCTTAAATAATTGTCTATAACTGTCATCAATTTAAGTCAATTGTAATTGCCCACAAATAAAATCAACTTAAAAAATGAAGTAATACAATTTAAAATAAAAAGTCTAAAGTAAAATTTTGAAATAAATCTAGGGTCCCGAAGTGTATTGTTATTTTATTTTTATGAGAAGGGATAGTAATAGAAACCATCTTATTGGAAATTTATGATATTTCAGTTCAAAATAGAATCCATCTTATTGGAAATTTATGATCTTTCAGTTCATGTACATGGTGAGGGGAATAAAAAGATAAGAAACTGACAAAGAAAAATCAAAATCCAAGTATTTTCGGAAAATATTAGAAACTACAATATCCGAAAATGAGAGTAGTTGAAATGTACATAGAAGGAAAACAAACAAATACTTAAAAAAAAAAAAATTGTTTGACAAATTGGAAGGAATATGAAATGAAATAAAACTGAATTTAAAGTTTAATTTTGCAGGATACTTTAAGAAATTATCAATATTCCAAATACTTAATTAAACATAGAGCGAAAGATAAATAAGATAAAAACTTTCTTTTCTTTTGTTTTCTTTCTCTAAATCTATAATCAAATTGAGTAATTTATAAGTAAAAATTAATCCTCAAAAGTAGTGTAATATATCATGTCACATTATATAAGACAAACCTTTTAGGTTGACTTTTTTGTAATTTATTTTGTTAAGAGTCATTCTCGAATTCCTAAAACAATCAAAAATACACAAAATTAGGACAATTTTGTACCATTTGATTAGTCGCGGGAAGCAATGAACGAAGAGTGGAATACAAATCGTTGATCCTCTTCCGACGATCGCGCTCACTTGCATTATGATTAAGTTTTTTAACCATTGTGACATCGCTGCCCGTTGTTCCAAAAGCTGCAAATTCACTGCAAATCCCTATTTGTGGATTAGTTAAAGGAAAATTAGGAAGGGATTCTGAAGTTTCTGTTTCTCTGGAGTAATAATAGTTCTCTCCATGGGTTATGGGGTCCTCTAATGGCCACCCAAAGGTTGATAGTGAAGGTGGAGATAATGCTAGCATGATGAGTTAGTTAACAAGGAGGGGTTGAATCTTAGCTTGATAAGAAAGTGAGATAACCATGACATGTATTTATTGGAACAGTCCATCAACTAATCATGAACATGTTTTTATTAATATTAGGGTAAATATCACTCACCTCCCCTGAGGCTTGATTTTAATATATATAACTCCCTTCATGTTTCAAGAATCACACTAACCTCCCTTAATTTTGAATTTTAGTATCAAATTCCCCCTCCCTTGACAAATCGTTAGAAAATTTAAGAGAATCTAATACAAAAATTCAAAAATAAAGGAAATTAGTGAGATTATTGAAATGTGAGGAGAGGTATGTGTATTAATGTCAAACCTCAAGGGAGGTAAGTGATATTTATCTTTTAATATTAATATGAAAAGTATAAGATTATAGAGAATTGATCTCTCTTTCGTTGTTAAAAGTTATTTTGTGAGAAGATGAGGATTGAGAAAAGAAAAATGATACATATACACACTAAACCACACACCAAATGACCCACAGGGGTCTCTAAGTAAAAATTTAAAAACTTTTGTGGGACCCACAGCCCACATAACACCTAAAATCCCTAATTCCCTTTCCCTCCATTTCCCCCACCCCCAAATCAGTTTGCAGCCCTTGGAGAGCCTCCCCGTGCGAACCCTAGCTCCCCTCCCATCGAAGCCTTGCCGGATCTGGTGCCGGATCGCCGTCCATAATAGGTCGCCGCTGTCGCCAGCAGGTTGGTAAGTCTTCTCTCTCTCTCTCTCTCTCTCTCTCTCTCTCTCTCTCTCTCTCTCTCTCTAACACACATACACACACACACACACACACACACACCCCTTTGAGAGTGAGAGAGAACTAATCTTGGGTCAGCCCGAAAATATGAAAAACAAAATCAATTTAAGTCTCATTCTCATTTTTATTTATTTTTAATGAAGACCGATAATATGGTTGAAGATTACATATGATTTTATTAAGTTTTTGGATATGACATGGGCTTACGTGCAAATGGAAATCATCTTTTGGGCATCTTTTGGGGCACTTAATTATGTAGAATCACTCTGTGAACAAATTATCCGATTCCTATAATTTTTTTTAAGGAAATTGCTATTTGTACTACATGAATTACTAAATGCACTCCGTGAAGTACATACTATGCATGATACCACATGCTCTAGGAGTGGTACCATAGAGTGCATTTAGTACTTTTTGGAGTACAAATAACATTTCCCTTTTTAAAACAACCCCTTATGTTATTCATTCATTGGGTTGTAACAGTGCTATTACTAATTGGGAAAGCAACATTCATGGTTGAAAGTAACTTGAAACTAAGGGCTCGTTTGGTAACGTTGTCGTTTTCTGTTTTCTATTTTTGTTTTCGTTTTTTAAAAAACGAAAATTGAAAACACGTTTGGTAACGTTTTTGTTTTTTGTTTTTAAAAAACGTTTTCAAATTTTGGGTAAAAAATGAAAACAGCAAAAAAGTCATTTTGAGTTTCCTGTTTTTGTTTTTTTTTTTTTTTTTTTTAAAAAAATCAACAATATTACCAAACAAGTTTTTGTTTTTTTTTTTCAAAAAAAAAAACCAAAACTGGTTTTCGTTTTTAAAAAACTGAAAACTCAAAACAGGAAACGTTATCATACGAGCCCTAAATTTTGGTTTTTCTCCTCAAAGGTGGACTGGAACTCTGGAAGTGATCATGGACCTTTCTCTTGTAGAGAGATCAACGAAAGAGTAAGAACTTTTATACATGAAAGCTGAATTTCATGAACATTACTGAAAATCAAATAAATTTTTACACACAGTTTTCTGATAACATTGGAGAATATATACAATACAATCACTAATTTAGGTCCTAAATTAGAGCATCTACACTATAAATGCCTATTTACAGTCCTATGTAAATGGAAATCAATCAGAAACTAAACCAGTGGCTGACAACACTGGTTGATTGTCCAAATCAGAATAATATCCCAGACTTTGTGCATTGGTTGACTCTACATTCCTTAACACTCCCCCTCAAGTTTGGAATGTATGTTGATATTTCCTAACTTGCCAAGTAGAGTCGAGAATTGTGAAGAACTCAATGGTTTTGTAAAAATGTCAGCTGGCTGATCCGATATGGGTACATGAGTCATCTTGATCATTCCTTCTTGAACTTTTTCTCGTATAAGGTGACAATCAATTTCTATATGCTTTGTTCGTTCATGATAGACTGGATTTGAAGCAATATGGAGCGCTGCCTGGTTGTCACAATATAGATTGACAGGATGTGAATGTTCGATGCCTAAATCTTGTAGGATTGTTCTTAACCAGGTAATCTCACAACAAGTTGCGGCCATAGATCGGTATTCAGCTTCTGCGCTAGACCGTGATATTGTCGTTTGCTTCTTGGTTTTCCACGAAATTAATGAACTGCCAAGAAGTATACAATACCCAGTAACTGACAGTCGAGTGTCACGACACCGAGCCCAATCTGCATCGCAGAAAGCATTCAGTTGGATTGAACTTTCTGCAGGAAGAAATATTCCTTGTCCTGGTGTTTGTTTCACATATCGTAAGACACGATGGGCTGCTTCTAAATGTGGTACTCGTGGCTTGTCCATAGATTGGCTTAAAACATGGACTGCATATGCCAAGTCGGGTCGTGTGATAGTCAAATAAATTAACCGTCCAACAAGCCTTCGATATGAAGATGGATCACTAATATAGTCACCTTCAAACTTACTGAGATATAAGTTTTGTTCCATGGGAAAGGAAGCTGGTTTCAAACCAAGATATCCAACATCTTCAAGAATCTCAAGAGCATACTTTCGTTGTGAAAGGGCAATGCCTTTGTTAGACCTTGCAACCTCTATACCTAGAAAATACTTTAATTGTCCAAGATCTTTCAACTTGAATTGATTTTTCAAGAATAACTTGGTGTCTTCAATATCTTGTAGATTGTTTCCTGCTAGGATGACATCATCTACATAAATAAGAAGAGTAGTGAATTTACCATTCTGGGATCGGACGAATAAGGAATAATCAGATTTCGATTGCTTGTAATTGGCTTGCTTGAGAGCAGTAGAGAGCTTAATGAACCATTGACGTGAAGCTTGTTTGAGGCCATACAATGATTTGTGAAGTTTGCAAACTCGTGTCTCCCCCTTTCATCCGAACCCAGGGGGTAAAGACATGTAAACTTCTTCATCAAGATCTCCATGTAAGAAGGCATTATTGACATCAAGTTGATGAAGATGCCAGTGTTGAGTTGAAGCCACAGCAAGGAGAAGACGAACGGTCACAAGTTTTGCAACGGGGGCAAAAGTCTCTCGGTAGTCTAGACCCTCGACTTGGTTGTATCCTTTTGCTACCAATCTGGCTTTATAGCGTTCCACAGTGCCATCAGAGTGGAGTTTGATTTTGTATACCCATTTGCAACCAATCGGCTTCTTCCCAGGAGGTAATGGTTGGAGAGACCATGTGCCATTAGCCTTGAGAGCAGCAAGTTCTTGTTGCATAGCGAGACGCCATTTAGGATCACACACTGCTTGTGCAAAGGAGGATGGCTCTTTTTTAGCTGAAAGTGAAATGGTGAAGGCATGGTGTTTGGGAGATAATCTATCATATGAAAGAACACTAGACAAGGGGTAGATGATACCTGTAGCCTTAACCAAGGTCGAGTTAGATGATGGGATGGTTCGTGAAGGAAGAGAAATACCAACATGATACTCTCGGAGGTAACCAGGTGTTGTGGTAGTACGTGTCGGCCGCGATGAAGGAATTTGTGGAGTGGGTTGATCAGTGGATGAAGGAGCTGCAGGTGAAGGAATGGTTTGGGAAGGAGCTTCGCTATTGGAATGAGAAGGAAGTTCTTCTTGAAGGGGATGGTCGGATGGAACCACTTCAGTGTTGGAAGGGAAATATGAAGTAGTTTTGTCATCATCATATGTTGATGTAGTATAAGGCATTAGAGGTGAGTTTGCAACAGAAGATGATGAAGGAAAAATTTCTTCATGAAAAATGACATCACGTGAAACAAAAATTTTACCAGTTGAGAGATCATAAACCTTGTATCCTTTTTGAGCATATGGATAACCCAAGAAAAGACACTGGGTGGCTCTGGCATCAAATTTTGTGGGACGATGGTGATGTGTTGAGGCAAAGCATAGGCATCCAAACACTTGCAAATGGTCATATGTAGGCTGTTTGTGACAAAGCATTTCGAAAGGTGTTTTCACTTGAAGAAGAGGTGTGGGAGTTCGGTTAATGAGGTAGGTAGCAGTCAAGATGGCGTCTCCCCAAAATTTCTTGGGAAGATTGGCTTGGAACAATAAGGCTCGGGCTATGTTGAGGAGGTGACGGTGTTTTCTCTTGGCCACTCCATTTTGTTGTGGAGTGGAAACACAACTAGTTTGATGAATGATACCCTTATTTAAATAAAAGTCTTTCATTGTAAATTCAGGTCCATTATCACTTCGAAGAATTTTGACTTTTAAGGAAAATTGTGTTTCAACAAAACTAATGAATGTGGTGATATGTGCCGGGGTATCTGATTTATGATGCATCAAATAAATCCATGTGCAACGAGTATAATCATCAACGATGGTAAGAAAATATCGTGCCCCAGTAATGGAAGGGACATGGTATCCTCCCCAAATATCGACATGAATTAATTCGAAAGGTGCTTCAGTGTGAATGGAACTTAATGGAAATGGAGAACGAGTTTGTTTAGCCAATGGGCAAATTAAACAATCAGAAATATTACAAAATTTGATGTTTGTAGTTAAATGAGAAAGCAAACGAAACGTCTTATTTGATAGATGGCCAAGGCGTTGATGCCAAAGTCTCGGGGAACAAGAGGCTGGTGCGGTGACTGCATTGCATCTGGTTCTCTGTGGAGTATCAAGATAGTAGAGTCCTCCTCGTTCAGTTCCCGTCCCAATCATCTTCCCCGATCGTTGGTCCTGTAGCATACAAGCACTATTAGTGAATGTGCCAAGGTAGTGGGAATTGTGAACAAGCTTGCTAATGGAAATCAAGTTTAATTTAAAGGAAGGGACACATAGCACATCATGCAAGACGAAATCAGCAAAATGAATGCTGCCTATGTGTGTGACAGCAGCAATAGCTCCATTGGGCAGATGCACAGTTCGATTGGTGACACGAGAGTTTGTGGTCAACAAATCAGCGGAGTAAACCATGTGATCTGTGGCTCCTGTGTCAAGTATCCAACACATTTCTTTGTCAATAACAGTAGCACAGAAGATTGTACCTGAGAGATCACTCATGGCGGATGCACTACCTACATGGTTGGCCATGGAATTGGACTTATTCCCGGTAAGTAGTGTCATGAGATTCTGGTATTGTTCTGCTATGAGAGTGAATGGTGTAGAAGTTGCTGGTGTATTGACATCTGCATGATTGGCCTTGGAGGGAAAATTCCTGCGCTCTCGTTGATCAGATTTGTTGCCTGTAGAATTCGTCTTTTGCAGCTTTCGACAGACATCGATGGTGTGACTTGGCCAGCCGCAATAATCACATCTGAGGTGTGCTCGACATGTCTCTGAGGTGTGTCCAATTTTCCCACAAGTTCCACATTTCAAATGAGGATTTTTGGGTGTGAAAGTCCTCTCGGAGTTTCGTGAATTGTTCTTCACAACAAAAGCTGAAGTTTCAGCCAGTGGTGTGCCTCCCTTCAATGCTCCTCGCTGTTTTTCATCCTGGAGGATGAGGGAATGAGCTTTATTGACGGTAGGAAGTGGATCCATGAGCAGAATCTGTCCTCGAACAGCAGCGTAGACTTCATTAAGTCCCATGAGGAATTTCATGGTCTTTTGATTTTGTTGAAACTGCAAAACTTCCTTCATAGTGCCACATGTGCATGTTGGAATGCAACACAGTGCATCACGTTCATCCCAGAGGCCTTTAAGTTTGGTGTAATAGGCCCCAATGGTCATGTTGTCCTGTTTACAATCATGAATGGCTTCTTCAACATGGAAAAGATGGACACTGTTAGTGCGTGAAAAAAGGTCCTTTAAATCTAGCCAGATTTCATGAGCACTTTCACTGTATATTATGCTTGCTCCAATATCCTGTGATATTGAATTAAAAAGCCATGCTTTTACAAGATTGTTGCAACGCCTCCATTGTTGGAGTTCTGTGGTGGAAGTCTCCGGTGGCTGTTTAACGGTGCCATTAACGAAGCCTTCTTTGTTCTTGATGTTGAGGGCCATGAGCATGGCACGGCTCCAGGTGTTGTAATTTTCTTCATTCAGCGGTTGTGTGACAAGTACAAGCCCAGGTTGATCGGAATGATGAAGAAAAAGAGGATCATTGGGATTATCGAACTTCTTTGCCATGTGTATTGACTAGAAGGAGATGGGCAATATATTGTATGTGAGGAGAGGAAAACAAAGGTTCAGGAGCGTGTGGATATCGCAGGTTGACTTACCCACAGCTTTTCAAAATTAAATTCAAAAACAAAATGAGTCGCCACTTAATTTTTAAAAGGAAAATTAAGAAACCATTTTAAAAGCAAACTGATCTTTTAGAAACCAGAGATTAACTAGGTCCGGGGATTATGGAATGAGAGAGGAAGGAGCCCATCGGACTAAAACACCCTCTCTCATCCTATCTTGCGATAGGCCTTTACTCAACATCCTTTTAATCAAATTTATTAATCCAAGCATGCCCTCAACTAATACATATATACATATACATCACAAAAGCATGTCCAAAAGGTGTAAAATTGCAATTGACAAAATATCATTCAAAAGCCACATAATTCAGGTAACAAGCGATATGATATGCAATAGAGAACAAGTGAACTTACCCGGGATCCGGCTGCGAATATTAAGCGTGCAATGCATGCGATTAAATAAAACCTAGGAAAAGAGTCTCTAATCCATATATACATATAAGACAAATCTTAACTCTAAGGTGTCGCGCATAAGGTCGAAAATCAAATAAAAATCAAGGAATTTAATAAACTAGAGAGGGATTGAGAAATCATACCTTAATAGCGCTACAAAACAAAGGGTTAATTCACATGATATGCAAAATATGATGTTAGAAATAACAATCCTAAATTTCTAGCTTAAATCTATCTAGTATAATTAAATCCAAAGCAAATAAATCGTAATTACAAGTGCCAAACCATATGGATGAATATGTACATGGACAAGGATAGACTATGAAATACTCTTAAACTTTGAATTCAAGCTCAACTAATCATTATTAAAGCATGGTTTAAGCCCTAGATCATAGAAAAGTCATTTAGATCCTTATTTACAAAGTAAGTCAAATGTGTCATAAAACTCTGAAAATTGCAGAGAGCAGACCAGAACTTAAAAGAAATAAAAAGCATATCTCTCATGGTTTGATCTTGGTGAATTTTGGACACGAGATGCCCCTGTGAGTCTAGTTTCCAAATCAAAAAGAAAATCAAGGTTTCAACGGTCGGATCTCTGGAAAAAGGACAAACACCAGACATCACTCAGAGATGTACAGCTCTCTGTCCAGAGATTTCGTTTGATTTTTTAAAAATAGTAAAATAATCTGAAATGCTTCATTCTTTTTAGGGGATCTTCCTAACACATTAAGGTACCCAGAAACAATTATTAGAGACCCCAAAAACTCTATTAGACTTCTGATTTATGAATTTCAAAATGGACTTGCTGTTCTGAAACTATTCTGAAACTCTGGGCAGATTGTGGTTGACTCACAAAACCCATGATCAAACCCTTCTAAACATAAAACCAACTTAAAACAAAAATTACAGTGGTAGAATATTGTGTTATTGACACTTTCCCGTTGGTTTCACTTGATTTCAACGGTTAGATTTCGAACTAAAAATCTTTGATCAAAAACAGTTTGTGAACTCACTGTTTTCATTTGTCAAGTTCAACTTTTATTTGTTAATCCCAACTATTAAACCATGAAGTTGGGTTTAAACCAAACCACTTCTCCTACCATTTGATGGTCATTGGAGGCTAAAGACTTTTATATTTGTAGATTTCAAATGAAGTATGAATAGACTTCATGAAATCTCAAGATGATGAATCCAAACCATAGAGATGAGTTTAGACCCAAAATACTTTCTCCTACCACTTGATGGTCATTGGAGATGAAGATATGACTAATACTCATGAGTCTCCAAGGAATATAGAAGGGATTCCATGAAACATCAAGCTAGAGGACTCAAGTCATAAGCATGGACTTGGATCCATCTATTTACTTATAAAAAAGTGATGATCAAACTTTGACTCCCATGTGAAGTATAAGCTTACATGAGATTCAAAACATCAAACTCAAGAGCTTTCAAGGGAGATATTGAAGATCTCCAAGAATCTCAAAAGAAGAACATAAACAAGAAAAATAGAAGAAGGATCAAAGAACTAGGAAGTAAGGACTTCCAAGTTTACTTAACAAACTCTAAAACTTAATCAAGAAAAACTAAATGACTTGTAAATTAGAAGCTCAAAAGAAAGAAAACACAACTAAGATTAGAGGGTCACCTCCAAACTATCCTCAAAGTTTCTCTCCTTTGAAGATCTTCCAAACTCTTCTTCAAGCTCTCCAAACTCTCTTTTTTTCTCTAAGGAAAATGTTGGTGTAATGGTAGTCTTTTTTTTTGTGTGTTTCCTCCCTCCTCTTTTGCATGTGTTTCTCAATGGAGATACCTCTTCTTATATAGACAAAAATACCTAGGTCATTTCAGTAAATTCGGAGTAAAAGACATGTGTAAACATCTCATTTGGTGGTACAATGTGTACTTTCTGAATTTAGACAGACTGCTGCCCAGGGCGGCAGTCAAGAAACTGTCGCCGTAGTCCGTGAAAGCCGCCGCGGCAGTCCATGACTGCCGTTCCGGCACTGCGTGACTGCCGAGCGGCACTCATCAAATGCCGCGACAATTAATGGATTGCCGCGTTTTTGTCAGTCTTACTTTATCAGTTTTTTGTTCTTATTCGCATATGCATACGTATTGCACTGCAAAATACAGACTTTAAAAGTGAACGGCAGTCAGAAATTTATGGCGGCACTCGGTGAAAGCCGGAACGGCACTCTCTGACTGCCGCGCGGCACTCAGCTAGTGCCGCGGCAGTCTGCCGTGTGCCGTTTTTAGCTGAGGTTCCCCTTTTTAGGTCTTCCCCCTTTTTGAAACAAATTATTTTTGAAGATCCTTTCCAAAAATCATGTCTTATACCTGAATTCTCCTAAATACCTGGTATTTTTCTCTTTCTGTGAAATTTTATCGCGTTTTGGAGATTTTCTGAAGAGCTTAGAATACTTCAATTTTTCGGTCCTTGTCATCATCGGATACGGAGGTGACACTCTCCTAAATTCGACGTTAGGTCAAAATTGGGGTGTCTACAGTTTGCCCCTCTTCGGCAGAGCTTGTGGAGCAACGCGTACCACAAGTGAATGTCGAAGCCTGTGTGAAGACAAGCCTTTGACCAGACCGTCGAATTTAGGTAAAAACAAAATGCGTTGCAAAAAGAGAACATGCGCGGGGCAATGGTTCACGCTGGTCGTGCTCGATGATGAGCTGCCTACGTATCCGTTCAGGAATCAGACCAAGACGTAGTTCGGGTCAAGGGTCAAACACACACAAGCGCAAATAGTCATACGGATGAATGCACCTATCTTATCGTGATGCACGTGCTCAAGCAATCTCGTGCTTTCTGAATTAACCTGGTTATGTAAATGTCATGCTTATCACATTTTCCCTATGTATGACGCGCATTTCGTGGCGTGTTAGTCAGGGAAGATTATCTATGCGAGAATCTGTCATAGGAGTCATGAGAGTGCTTTTGATTTGATCACGAAGGTCAACGCAAGTCCGTTGCGAAAACCGGGAATATAAGTCCGTTATATTCTCAAAAAACGAAGGTCAATGCAAGTCCGTTGCGAAAACCGGGAATATAAGTCCGTTATATTATCAAAAAACGAAGGTCAATGCAAGTCCGTTGCGAAAACCGGGAATATAAGTCCGTTATATTCTCAAAAAACGAAGGTCAATGCAAGTCCGTTGCGAAAACCGGGAATATAAGTCCGTTATATGCTCAAAACGAGGGTTGACGCAAATCCGTTGCGAAAACTGGGAATATAAGTCCGTTATATTCAAAAGACAAGGGTTAACGCAAATCCGTTGCGAGAACCGGGAATATAAATCCGTTATATTCTCAAAAACGAGGGTTGACGCAAATCCGTTGCGAAAATCGGGGATATAAATCCGTTATATTCTCAAAAACGAGGGTTGACGCAAATCCGTTGCGAAAACCGGGGATATAAATCCGTTATATTCAAAAGACAAGGGTTAACGCAAATCCGTTGCGAGAACCGGGAATGTAAATCTGTCACATTCTCAAACAAAGGATCGCCGCAAATCTGTTACGAGGATCGAGAATATAAATTCGTTATATTCTCAAGACGGGGGTTAGAGCAAATCCGTTGCGAAAACCGGGGATATAAATCCGTTATATTCAAAAGACAAGGGTTAACGCAAATCCGTTCCGAGAACCGGGAATGTAAATCCGTCACATTCTCAAACAAAGGATCGCCGCAAATCTGTTACGAGGATCGAGAATATAAATTCGTTATATTCTCAAGACGGGGGTTAGAGCAAATCCGTTGCAAGAACCGAGAATGTAAATCCGTCACATTCTCAAACAAAGGATCGCCGCAAATCTGTTACGAGGATCGAGAATATAAATTCGTTGTATTCTCAAGACGGGGGTTAGAGCAAATCCGTTGCAAGAACCGAGAATGTAAATCCGTCACATTCTCAAACAAAGGATCGCCGCAAATCTGTTACGAGGATCGAGAATATAAATTCGTTATATTCTCAAGACGGGGGTTAGAGCAAATCCGTTGCAAGAACCGAGAATGTAAATCCGTCACATTCTCAAACAAAGGATCGCCGCAAATCTGTTACGAGGATCGAGAATATAAATTCGTTATATTCTCAAGACGGGGGTTAGAGCAAATCCGTTGCAAGAACCGAGAATGTAAATCCATCACATTCTCAAACAAAGGATCGCCACAAATCTGTTACGAGGATCGAGAATATAAATTCGTTATATTCTCAAGACGGGGGTTAGAGCAAATCCGTTGCAAGAACCGAGAATGTAAATCCGTCACATTCTCAAACAAAGGATCGCCGCAAATCTGTTACGAAGATCGAGAATATAAATTCGTTATATTCTCAAGACGGGGGTTATAGCAAATCCGTTGCAAGAACCGAGAATGTAAATCCGTCACATTCTCAAACAAAGGATCGCCGCAAATCTGTTACGAAGATCGAGAATATAAATTCGTTATATTCTCAAGACGGGGTTTAGAGCAAATCCGTTGCAAGAACCGAGAATGTAAATCTGTCACATTCTCAAACAAAGGATCGCCGCAAATCTGTTACGAGGATCGAGAATATAAATTCGTTTTTTCTCAAGACGGGGGTTAGAGCAAATCCGTTGCAAGAACCGAGAATGTAAATCCGTCACATTCTCAAACAAAGGATCGCCGCAAATCTATTACGAGGATCGAGAATATAAATTCGTTATATTCTCAAGACGGGGGTTAGAGCAAATCCGTTGCAAGAACCGAGAATGTAAATCCGTCACATTCTCAAACAAAGGATCGCCGCAAATCTGTTACGAGGATCGAGAATATAAATTCGTTATATTCTCAAGACGGGGGTTAGAGCAAATCCGTTGCAAGAACCGAGAATATAAATCCGTCACATTCTCAAACAAAGGATCGCCGCAAATCTGTTACGAGGATCGAGAATATAAATTCGTTATATTCTCAAGACGGGGGTTAGAGCAAATCCGTTGCGAAAACTGGGAATCTTAATCCGTTATATTCTCAAAAACGCGGGTTGACGCAAGTCCGTTGCGAAAACCGGGAATATAAATTTGTTGTATTCTCAAGACGGGGGTTAGAGCGAATTCGTTGCAAGAACCGAGAATGTAAATCCGTCACATTCTCAAACAAAGGATCGCCGCAAATCTGTTACGAGGATCGAGAATATAAATTCGTTATATTCTCAAGGCGGGGGTTAGAGCAAATCCGTTGCAAGAACCGAGAATGTAAATCCGTCACATTCTCAAACAAAGGATCGCCGCAAATCTGTTACGAGGATCGAGAATATAAATTAGTTATATTCTCAAGACGGGGGTTAGAGCAAATCCGTTGCAAGAACCGAGAATGTAAATCCATCACATTCTCAAACAAAGGATCGCCACAAATCTGTTACGAGGATCGAGAATATAAATTTGTTATATTCTCAAGACGGGGGTTAGAGCAAATCCGTTGCAAGAACCGAGAATGTAAATCCGTCACATTCTCAAACAAAGGATCGCCGCAAATCTGTTACGAAGATCGAGAATGTAAATTCGTTATATTCTCAAGACGGGGGTTATAGCAAATCCGTTGCAAGAACCGAGAATGTAAATCCGTCACATTCTCAAACAAAGGATCGCCGCAAATCTGTTACGAAGATCGAGAATATAAATTCGTTATATTCTCAAGACGGGGGTTAGAGCAAATCCGTTGCAAGAATCGAGAATGTAAATCCGTCACATTCTCAAACAAAGGATCGCCGCAAATCTGTTACGAGGATCGAGAATATAAATTCGTTTTTTCTCAAGACGGGGGTTAGAGCAAATCCGTTGCAAGAGCCGAGAATGTAAATCCGTCACATTCTCAAACAAAGGATCGCCGCAAATCTGTTACGAGGATCGAGAATATAAATTCGTTATATTCTCAAGACGGGGGTTAGAGCAAATCCGTTGCAAGAACCGAGAATGTAAATCAGTCACATTCTCAAACAAAGGATCGCCGCAAATCTGTTACGAGGATCGAGAATATAAATTCGTTATATTCTCAAGACGGGGGTTAGAGCAAATCCGTTGCAAGAACCGAGAATATAAATCCGTCACATTCTCAAACAAAGGATCGCCGCAAATCTGTTACGAGGATCGAGAATATAAATTCGTTATATTCTCAAGACGGGGGTTAGAGTAAATCCGTTGCGAAAACTGGGAATCTAAATCCGTTATATTCTCAAAAACGCGGGTTGACGCAAGTCCGTTGCGAAAACCGGGAATATAAATTTGTTATATTCGCAGGACAAAGGATCGACGCAAATTTGTTGCGGAAACTGAGAATATAAATTTGTTATATTCTCATTACAAAAGACAAAGGATCGACGCAAATATGTTACGAGGATCGAGAATACAAATCCGTTATATTCCCAAAACGAGGGTTAGCGCAAATTTGTTGCGGAAACCGAGGATGTAAATTCGTTACATTCTCAAGATCTTTAATTTTCAGGAGTTGGGAGCCCACAGGCTCAAATATTCTTTAATCTTTAGGAATTGGGAGCCCACAGGCTTATACTCCGGTGTCTCCCAAGAATCATCTGATCGACTGAGATGCGCTTCGCGTCTTATACTCCGATGTCAAATTAGAAACTACGCTTTCCGAAAGACTGAGATGCGCTTTGCGTCTTATACTCCGGTGTCTTTTGAGGATTACTAACACGAACAAGGTTGCCATTGAGGACTAACACTGATAATGCTGCCATTGAGGACTAATGCAAGGTTGCCATTGAGGACTAACACCCATAATGCTGCCATTGAGGACTAATGCAAGGTTGCCATTGAGGACTAACACCCATAATGCTGCCATTGAGGACTAATGCAAGGTTGCCATTGAGGACTAACACCGATGATGCTGCCATTGAGGGCTAATGCAGATGAAGAGAAACTGCCATGGAGGACTAATGTTTATGAAGAGAAGCAGCCATTGAGGGCTAATGCTTGTTCAAGAGTCTCGTCGTGCTTAAAGAACCAAATTTCAATATTCGGAGTCATTCGGACTCAAAGAATTGATTTCACAAAAGTTCGGGAGTCCGCGGACTCACAGAGTTAATTTTTCAAAATTTGAGGAGTTTTCAGATGCAAAGAATTTGAACGGAGCTGATAGAAAGTATAATTTTCTGCATTTGCGGACCTTTGGAAGAAACACATCGATTTCGTCAAAAGAGAGAAGTCACCTTTGCCCCTAGTATTGGACTCTTCTTATATTGCCACTTTATGTTGTGATAGTGTTCGAAACCTCTGCTCGTACTGCTCTTGGGATGCTCACGAAGATTTTTCAAATCTTTATTCATCATCTTAAACCCACACATTTGAGACCATTTATTGACTCATCAAAAGAGGACAGACCTGACAAAGCTATTTACTCAAAATGACTGACTCAAACTTTTCATTCATTATGAATCAATGTGCTTTCGTTGTGAGTAACTGTATCATCTCACCTTTAATTTATTCATAATCTTACAAATGGTAGTACTTTGTTGATAAATCTAAACTTTGAAAACTTCCCCTTTTGAATTAGCGAATTCTTTGCCCATCTAGAATGTGCTTCAAATTAGTGCTTTAGCTTATAGAATGAAAGACACTCTATTTCAATCCTTTCAAAATGAACTTGATTACTTGAGAACTTGCTTCTGACATAGAGGGATTTTGGCAAACGAAGTTTGCCCCTAGTCTTAAGGGCAAATAGGCTCATCCAAGGGTTTTGAGAACATGATGGTACAGGATGCCTGCAGTGCATTTACTCCCAACCTAGAGATAGTCATCATGAATGTGGTGGGCTGAAGCGAGAAACCCAATGCTGATGGGCAAACTTTGTTTGCCCCTGGTTTGGCAATACATATATGGCTCTAGGCAAACACAAGTTTGCCCCTAGTCTGAAGGAAGGAAACCAAAGGTGCAAAGGGTGATGCTTTCGGTTTAGGAATGGTTATGGACCGAGAACCTTGGGAGGTTCGCCTACTTATCCCCAAGTGGGAATCAGGTCCAAAGTAGTTCGGCCAAGGCTTGAAAGAGAAATATCACGTGGTGCAATGATGTTTGTGACCGAACCGCACAGGTTGCCTACGTATCCCCAAGTGGGAATCAGGTCAAAACGTAGTTCATCAATTCTGGAGGTCTTGAAGGAATAAGGCTTCAAGAATTTGTGGGCTTTTCAAGCTATGTTTTCATTTGGGTCAAATGAGTGCTCTTTCTGAAATGGTTTGGTTGTGGTAGCCTTTGAACTACTTCTCCCTCTTATGTTTTTTTTTTTTTTTTTCCTCTTTTCTTCCTCTTTTTTTCTTTTTCTTTTTTTTTTTTTTTGGCGGTTGATTCTTTTCACCTTATCACTAGCCAGTCAATCTTTTCAACTCTCATAATATGTCGTGTTTTAATCATACTCTATTATACTCACAAAGTAATATCAGCCCTCCAAATCACTCTTTATCTTTCTCAAAGATATTTCCGCATTATTTTAGGCCCACTTATCAATTATCCATTGAGTCTCCCACAAAAATTTAATTGATACTTTCAAATCTCTCTTTTCATTTCCAATTTCTTTTCTTTGTTGAGAACAACACAAAGCCTTGGGATAATTCATGTACCAATGATGTACTTCGAAGTACTCAAGAATTCTCAATCTTATTTATTCTCTGCTTTTTCCTTTCTTTTCTCTACCTCACTCTCTCTTATTCTCTTCATGATTTTGACTGGCTAAGATTCAAATTTTGAAATCAACACGCATCTTCTCTTTGCTCTAACTTTTGCCTAGGCGCCCTTTCGGGTTTTTATCCTAGCGAGCTCCATTTTCTTTTTCTTTTTCTTTTTTCTTTTTCTTTTTTCTTCTTCTTTTTTTTTTTTGGAAGAAGAAGTTCATTTAAAAATGTCTGGCTACCATCAAGGACCAAGTTTATGGCTTTGGATTGTGGGCTCATCTTTTAGGCTTGATATTTGGATGGTGAGCAAGCCTCAAGTTCCAAGTTCATCTTTTCAAAATTGAGCAAGAGCATCTTTAAATTCTTAAAGTAAAGCTAATCAATTCTCTACTCCTCCTTGGTTTTGGTACAAAATTTGCTTTGATCACTTGGGGATCCTTTTCAATGCAAAGATTTATTCACAAAATATTTTTCATGATCATTTGAAAAAATTGATCCATACATTCACGACTTGGCACACTGAATCAAGCAGAATGCGATTTTATTCGACTAGCAGCGGATTACACCACCTAACTCGATTGACTCGATGAAGACTTGACATTTGACTCCAACTTAACATAACTCGACTACAGACTGGACTCGATTTGGTCTCAACTGGAGTGTCACAGACGATTTTCAAATTATTAGGTCCCCAGGAGCATCCACACTTGCTTTCACAGCAGTATTTCAAAACACTATCACCTTACTAGCAACATATGTGCATAAACATCTCTCTTCCTACTATGTGTTCCTTCCTGAATAATCTCATGCTTGAATCTCTGTACCAAACAACACTTATCTTTTAATCAACTTTGACTGATTTTCTCAAGAGAATCTTATACTTCTATTGATTTTATTAAATTTTTATGCCAAGTGAAATGCTCATGAATGATTCATATGTCATACGGATGCAATGCATGTGTGTGTGTGCCTATTCTATATGCCAAAGAAACGAAAAATCTAATCCTAACACATAAACACATAAGCACATAAAATCCTCATTCATGTCAAATGCGCCAATTTCACCTTTCATTGTGATCCTACTACCCTCTCAAAGGTTGGATATTCAAAAATTCATTTGAAAAGCATTTCTTTAGATGATGAGATCTTTCAAAAATGATTCTCAAGGATTTTGAATCTTTTATTTTTAAAAAATGAGGATGTGAAGACATTTCTCAATGAAGATAATTGAACTGAAATTTTGCGTTAAAATTCATTTGAAGAGCATTTTTTCAAAAACAATTCCCAAAGATTAGTTTGGAGCTTTAATCAAAAGTGAACTCCAAAGATTTTTGAAAGAGCAATTGAAAACTTTGGGATGAAGATTACAAAAATCCACTTGCTTTCAAAGATGGTCTTAAAATTCTTTCGGGGTAGAAGGATCACACGATCGGATTATTACCGTACTTTTCATAAATTTGGATGCATACAAGGTCAATGATGCTTAACTAAATATGATATAAGAAGTATAATCTTATAATCAAGGTTCGGCATGTCCTCCAAATGTCATGTAACACGAGGAGAAATTGCTAAAAGGTGATTAAAAGATTATTCATCTTTCATCAAGCAAGTATCGTCATCATCTCAAGTAATCCCTTCCGGGCATACAAAACTTCCTAACACATTACCCTAATCAAGAATTGATTTCCTAAGATTGAAATGTTCTATAGAAACTACTATGCAAAGGCTGGGTTTTGGTCAAATAAGGGACCCTTGACACACACCCGATAGGATGCTTCATATACCAAATCATGGTACGAGATCAAGGGTGATCACACAGTCCCATGATGACTTGACCGACCGGGTTGCCCCGAGCCTCCAAGGTCATAGTTCCGTGCAATCGACTGGCTGGACATGCAAGTGAAATGCAACAGGCACACAAAGATTGATTAATTCGATTAAAATGATATTTTTTCAAGTCTAATCCTCAAGTGAACCCAAAATCAGAATTCTGGTCTGCGAAACCAGAGATTCTGGGTTCGATCCCCAGCAGAGTCGCCAGATTGTGGATATCGCAGGTTGACTTACCCACAGCTTTTCAAAATCAAATTCAAAAACAAAATGAGTCGCCACTTAATTTTTAAAAGAAAAATTAAGAAACCATTTTAAAAGCAAACTGATCTTTTAGAAACCAGAGATTAACTAGGTCCGGGGATTATGGAATGAGAGAGGAAGGAGCCCATCGGACTAAAACACCCTCTCTCATCCTATCTTGCGATAGGCCTTTACTCAACATCCTTTTAATCAAATTTATTAATCCAAGCATGCCCTCAACTAATACATATACACATATATATCACAAAAGCATGTCCAAAAGGTGCAAAATTGCAATTAACAAAATATCATTCAAAAGCCACATAATTCAGGTAACAAGCGATATGATATGCAATAGAGAACAAGTGAACTTACCCGGGATCCGGCTGCGAATATTAAGCGTGCAATGCATGCGATTAAATAAAACCTAGGAAAAGAGTCTCTAATCCATATATACATATAAGACAAATCTTAACTCTAAGGTGTCGCGCATAAGGTCGAAAATCAAATAAAAATCAAGGAATTTAATAAACTAGAGAGGGATTGAGAAATCGTACCTTAATAGCGCTACAAAACAAAGGGTTAATTCACATGATATGCAAAATATGATGTTAGAAATAACAATCCTAAATTTCTAGCTTAAATCTATCTAGTATAATTAAATCCAAAGCAAATAAATCGTAATTACAAGTGCCAAACCATATGGATGAATATGTACATGGACAAGGATAGACTATGAAATACTCTTAAACTTTGAATTCAAGCTCAACTAATCATTATTAAAGCATGGTTTAAGCCCTAGATCATAGAAAAGTCATTTAGATCCTTATTTACAAAGTAAGTCAAATGTGTCATAAAACTCTGAAAATTGCAGAGAGCAGACCAGAACTTAAAAGAAATAAAAAGCATATCTCTCATGGTTTGATCTTGGTGAATTTTGGACACGAGATGCCCCTGTGAGTCTAGTTTCCAAATCAAAAAGAAAATCAAGGTTTCAACGGTCGGATCTCTGGAAAAAGGACAAACACCAGACATCACTCAGAGATGTACAGCTCTCTGTCCAGAGATTTCGTTTGATTTTTTAAAAATAGTAAAATAATCCGAAATGCTTCATTCTTTTTAGGGGATCTTACTAACACATTAAGGTACCCAGAAAAAATTATTAGAGACCCCAAAAACTCTATTAGACTTCTGATTTATGAATTTCAAAATGGACTTGCTGTTCTGAAACTATTCTGAAACTCTGGGCAGATTGTGGTTGACTCACCAAACCCATGATCAAACCCTTCTAAACATAAAACCAACTTAAAACAAAAATTACAGTGGTAGAATATTGTGTTCTTGACACTTTTCATTGGTTTCACTTGATTTCAACGGTTAGATTTCGAACTAAAAATCTTTGATCAAAAACAGTTTGTGAACTCACTGTTTTCATTTGTCAAGTTCAACTTTTATTTGTTAATCCCAACTATTAAACCATGAAGTTGGGTTTAAACCAAACCACTTCTCCTACCATTTGATGGTCATTGGAGGCTAAAGACTTTTATATTTGTAGATTTCAAATGAAGTATGAATAGACTTCATGAAATCTCAAGATGATGAATCCAAACCATAGAGATGAGTTTAGACCCAAAATACTTTCTCCTACCACTTGATGGTCATTGGAGATGAAGATATGACTAATACTCATGAGTCTCCAAGGAATATAGAAGGGATTCCATGAAACATCAAGCTAGAGGACTCAAGTCATAAGCATGGACTTGGATCCATTTATTTACTTATAAAAAAGTGATGATCAAACTTTGACTCCCATGTGAAGTATAAGCTTACATGAGATTCAAAACATCAAACTCAAGAGCTTTCAAGGGAGATATTGAAGATCTCCAAGAATCTCAAAAGAAGAACATAAACAAGAAAAATAGAAGAAGGATCAAAGAACTAGGAAGTAAGGACTTCCAAGTTTACTTAACAAACTCTAAAACTTAATCAAGAAAAACTAAATGACTTGTAAATTAGAAGCTCAAAAGAAAGAAAACACAACTAAGATTAGAGGGTCACCTCCAAACTATCCTCAAAGTTTCTCTCCTTTGAAGATCTTCCAAACTCTTCTTCAAGCTCTCCAAACTCTCTTTTTTTCTCTAAGGAAAATGTTGGTGTAATGGTAGTCTTTTTTTTTTGTGTGTTTCCTCCCTCCTCTTTTGCATGTGTTTCTCAATGGAGATACCTCTTCTTATATAGACAAAAATACCTAGGTCATTTCAGTAAATTCGGAGTAAAAGACATGTGTAAACATCTCATTTGGTGGTACAATGTGTACTTTCTGAATTTAGACAGACTGCTGCCCAGGGCGGCAGTCAAGAAACTGTCGCGGCAGTCCGTGAAAGCCGCCGCGGCAGTCCATGACTACCGTTCCGGCACTGCGTGACTGCCGAGCGGCACTCATCAAATGCCGCGACAATTAATGGATTGCCGCATTTTTGTCAGTCTTACTTTATCAGTTTTTTGTTCTTATTCGCATATGCATACGTATTGCACTGCAAAATACAGACTTTAAAAGTGAACGGCAGTCAGAAATTTATGGCGACACTCGGTGAAAGCCGGAACGGCACTCTCTGACTGCCGCGCGGCACTCAGCGAGTGCCGCGGCAGTCTGCCGTGTGCCGTTTTTAGCTGAGGTTCCCCTTTTTAGGTCTTCCCCCTTTTTGAAACAAATTATTTTTGAAGATCCTTTCCAAAAATCATGTCTTATACCTGAATTCTCCTAAATACCTGGTATTTTTCTCTTTCTGTGAAATTTTATCGCGTTTTGGAGATTTTCTGAAGAGCTTAGAATACTTCAATTTTTCGGTCCTTGTCATCATCGGATACGGAGGTGACACTCTCCTAAATTCGACGTTAGGTCAAAATTGGGGTGTCTACAGAGCGTGGCTGCTCTGATACCATGAAAATCAAATAAATTTTTACACACAGTTTTCTGATAACATTGGAGAATATATACAATACAATCACTAATTTAGGTCCTAAATTAGAGCATCTACACTATAAATGCCTATTTACATTCCTATGTAAATGGAAATCAATCAGAAACTAAATCAGTGGCTGACAACACTAGTTGATTGTCCAAATCAGAATAATATCCCAGACTTTGTGCATTGGTTGACTCTACATTCCTTAACAATTACAAAAAAAAAAAAAAAAGGATGGACGGATTAAAAGCTGTTTAAATTCTGAGTTTGGGGTCCCTCAGTTGCAGCCTTAAAATTTTTCCATCATTCATAACTGGAAAATGATACATTTACTGGTCTACTTACCAAAAGTGCAAATATGAGCATATAGATTGATTTGCATGTATGAATAGAGATATATACACATAAGTCCACATAGTGTGCTTTTAAGGAGGTATCCTCATTTTAAGAAAGTGATAAGGACTTCAAATCCAACCAGTCGAACTCAATTACTACACTGTGAATTAAATTCATAAAAAAATGTTCCGTGATTTATAACATAATTTGTCTCAAACATTTTCTTCACTTACCAAAAAAAAAAATGTAGAAAATCTGTCATTTTCATGTCATAGTCATTTATTCAAGCTGGTTCGGAGCCAGGAAATTATACCTGGGGCCAAGCTTACAGTGTCTATATTTGTTGGTAAAAGAATCAGCATGGGGGGTTTGGGGCCATTTATTGTTTATATTTATAAGTATTTATACAGTTTGAATTTGTACATATTGTTTCTCAAAAAAAAAAAAAATTGTACATAGTACTGTTACCTTTTTCCCAATATTGAGCTAAACTAAGAAGTGAGAAGAAAATGAGTTATACCAAATATTTGTTTATCAATAATGATACACCCACATCTTCAACTACACCTCCAACCATATTCTACACTTTAAATGCATGTACCCTGTGCTATTTGATTTTTTTACACTTTTCTGTGCACCACTAATACAACACAGGGTACATGCATTTAAAGCAATGATGTGATTGGAGGTGTGATTGAAGATGTGGGTGTATCATTATTGTTTATGGAGAGTTAGATTATAGAATGCATTTTTGCTCACCCAAAATTTACTCACACATTGCTCACCCAAGCACCGCATTGGGTGAGCATGTGGGACCCACCATGCTCACCCAGAAGATGCTTGGGTGAGCAAAATTACACTCTTAGATCATAATTGGGCCAAAATTAGCTAGTTCTGCTTCTTTGTATTTGGAATCAACAATGTTAGGGTGACATACACTTTTTATAAACATTTATAAACACACTCTATCTCTCTCCTGGGTGGCACTGTGGAATCCACTGAAATTATCCGAACCCCACAGTGCCACCTAGGAGAGAGATAGAGTGTGTTTGTAAAAAAGGTTTTGTCACCCAAATATTACTCATTTGGAATCTATGACTTGACTAACGGTTAAGGGTAGATTATGTTACAATTAGTGTTACAATATGTATGGAGAATTACTAAATACATCACTTTTTTTTCCCCTAAATACACTACCTTTATTCACAAATTTTCATCTTTTTACATCACAAGAGTAGTATATTTAGCATAAAAGGTGGTATGTTTAGCAATTCCCGTTGTACATTAACATCGACCAGTGTGTAAAAGTTATTATATGAAGGGCCAATATGTATGTTAATTCAAAATTTTAACAATAAACAAACATACCTAATTTATTCAAAGAATGTGTAGAAGCCGAATATGTGTAATATATAATATCACAAATGTATTGGTAAAACTACGTACAATGTGTGGAAAAGTTTGTAGTGCCCCTTCCTGTCCTCATATCCGCTCTTGTGAAGAGAAAATATCCACTACGCCACTCTCGGGCGGAATCAGAATTTTGTTTTTTATTCTGCCATAGTTTAAAAAACAGTATATCAAAATACGTATATAATCGATCATTACTTATCTGTTTTTTTTTTTTTTTTTTAAATCATGTTTGGTTACCTTATTTTGCTCCACGCATAAGACTGATTAAGAGAGAAAAAAATTTATTTACTTAGTCAATAGAAGATCAAAATAGTTTTGGACGTTTCTATTATTATGCATTAATATATAAGAAAATTCTAAGATACAATGGAGTGGTTTTGAATGTATCATATATTATAATAATTTTGGTGTATAAATGTTGTAACTTTGGTATCAAAGTATACTACTAATTGAAAAAAGTGGTTTTACAACGTAAGGTGAATTTTTTAAAAATAAATTGATTGTTAAAGTTACCATATTAGACACAAAGTACAATATTTTGGCACCAAAAGTGGTGTCAATACTTGACTGTATGATACAACCAAATACATAATGTATCATAGAAGGTCCCTAACACATACATATATACAAAGGTTTAACAAACATGAGGGGTGTCACCCTTAACCTCTAGTTTCGCCCCAAATGCCACTTTTTTTGGTGACATGATATCACAAACTAATTAGATTCACGGATTCACACATGCTACGCACACATAATCACCATACCAGTGGTCTAGTATATTGCAACAACTTATATTATATCTCCTTTATATCGAGTATTTTGTTGAAAAGACAAAATGAGCAGTTAAAAATGTGCATATACGCTATTTAAAAAGAGTAATACTGCTATGTATACTTAAAAAGTATATTTAAAAAGAATACAATCTGATATGGATCTTCTAAAACTCTTTAGTTGCCAAATATATTAACACATTGAGTACTTTCATAATCAACAAACAGTGGGTCAATGTCAGTTTATAAGTAAGTATACATAATTATAAAAAGGGTTAATTACAGATACACCCCTTTAATTAGCACGTTTTCACTTTGCTATCTGAACTTCAAATCTTGTCATTAATACCCCTTGTACTTTGGACTAAAGGACTAAAGTAAAACAGTTAGCAATTCTATTAAAATTAACAGAATAGTAGCTTGTTTAATTAGTGGAGTATTTGCAACTTTGACTCACCCCCTATGGTCAACACATTTTTCAATTCACCCCCTTGTAGTTCTTAATTAATATCTCTTGTGAACTGTTTGGTAGCTTCTTTTTCTTATACAATAAAATCATAAAATAATAATAATAAAATGCGATTGTTATAAATTATTCAAGGTAGTTTTTGACCCATTGCAATTACATGCAGAGGCTATTTCGCTAAATAATTTATTTTAGATTTTTGAGTTCATGATTATTGATAAACTCCAAAAGGTGTTGTCAAACATGACTTATATATGCCCGTTAACAGAATTACTAATTGTTTTACTTTAGTGACACGATTAATGACAAAGTGTATTAGTAACACGATTTGAAATACATGGAACAAAGTAAAAAAGGGGATAAAGTACAAAGAGTGTATCTATATATTATCCTTACAAAAAAGCAAGGGTGGAGTTTTGGAGTGAAATACAACTACCGTGGGATGTTGCCGTCCCCAAATTATAGATATATATATATATATATATAATGTATGTATTTTCATTAGAAATATTAGCCTAATTGTAAGTCAATTTACTCTGAAAATTGATTGACGAAATTTTTTCTTTCAAACAAAATACTTAAAGGAATTTTAGGACTTGTACTCATTAAAGTGGTATATGAAAATAAACCATATATATATATATAGGACATTCTGTTCGTAATTTTGTTTGATATAGTTGAAGTGTAGTAGCTAACTCATTTTCCACTATTTCTTTTGCTTTTCACACACAAATGCAGCCTTAGTTACAGAGGTTATTGTTTGATATACAGTTGTAAACTTTGCAATCAATTAATGTATTGTAATTTGTATTATATGCGGTGCGTGTGCAATGCATGGCATGCACAGGCTTACGGTAAGCTTGCAGCCCATGTGCCCGAGCAATGTCTGCACCTCACGTGCCAAGCACACTCTGTCCTTACTTCTAACCTCTTCCTTGCAATATGCATTAAACTATATTTAGACATGGAATGCTTCTAGATTAATTCTGTTGCTATCGTTATCAAAACCAACCCTTTTGGCCAGTCTTCACATATCTATATCTATCTATATATATTGCTATTATGTGCAGACTACATATAGTATAACCAGGGACGGATCTAGAAATTTAGAGTTGGGAGAGCTTGGTAAGTACCGTAGGTTGATCGAAAAGGAAAGCGAGTTTATGGAAGGTTCGGGGGCAGCGCTCTCGAGCCAATTTTTTTGAGGGTCTATTCATACATTTTTTTTTTGGACGGATGAAGGAATTAGAAAAGTTATACTGATTGGCACCAAATGTATAATAAAATGACACCTTGTTACTATAAATTGAGACCAAGAAGTTGAATGTTTCATACTTGAGAGGGGGATTAAATGTAAAATAAAGTTTTTTTTTTTTTTTTTGGGGGGGGGAGGGGCTTAAGTGTAAAAAAAAATTTTTTTATGGTACATATTATATTTTTAAAAAATTAGGGGGGGACTTAAGTTCTCCCTTGCCCCTACATATGTCCGTCCCTGGGTGTAGCTATCCTACTACTTGAAGCTAACATTGTTTCAATTTCATGTGGACGAAAAAATAATTTATCACCTCATGAAAACAAGGGTATCTAGGTATTATTTCCTTCTTCATTGAGGGTACTAAAAGAATTTTTATTTTTTATTTTTTTTTTCAGAAAAAGGTAAAAATATTCTAAAAACAGGATGTACAAAATGTACACGGGGCATAATCCCAGGATAATACAATGAGCTCATTGTATGAGGAGATGAAGCAAAAGCAACCACAACATAAAAAACAATGGTAGACCCTACATGCTACAAATAACAAACTGAAGGGCTACTAAGCATCCAAGGCAACCCAAAAGTTACAAGCTTAACAAATTAAAATGTGCAAAAACCCCACTAGGGCCATTAATAGGTCCAAATACAAAAAAGTATTACTATCAAATTTGAATGGTTTCCCCCCTTCACCCCCGATTTGTGCATTGACTTGAGATATCAGATTCCTCAGAAGAATTTCTTTGGGACTAGTGGTGTTCGTAAACGTCTTATTATTTTTGCTCAGTTGCGGTGGGATGGGTGAATGATAGGGATTGTAAGTTGTGGGGCTACCATTTTATGCTAAACGATATTCAAACTATGCTATTTAAAGGTAAGGACGGTGAGTATTGTCATTATCAATCATATTTTTCATGAAGCAAATTCTATTGCCGATATCTTGGCAAAAAAGTGGGCAGTTTGTATGGTTGACACTGAAAAATGGCTTTGAATGGAAAATGATACTAGATGGGGGATTTTGGGAGGGGGGGTGGGTGGTGGGGTGTGTTAAAGTGTGTATTTTCTGGTTAGTTCTTTCTGTGTCTGAACTGTGTTTTGGGTCAGGAAGCATTATGGGGCTCAGTTTTTTACTGTTGTTGGTTTTTATTCATAGGGAGTGTTTTGACAATCTTCGGACTATGCTATGGGGTTTGTCTTTTGGTTTCATTTGTTGGGGAGGTCAATCAATATTCCTAATTTCTATCAGTTTGGAATGATTGTATTCTCTTCTTCTTAATCTAGGGTGGTTTAGGGTTCTGGAGTTGGGTGCTCATATTTTTAGGTGGTAAGGAATTAGTCAATAGGGATCTATGTCTATTTCGGTTAAGGGAGTGATTGAATTGAGGGAGTCGAAAATACTTTGGTTCTTGTTTATTCTTGACTGAGTTTTTTTAAATTTGTTTTAAGGAATTATCGCATTTGGGTGTGTGTGAGTAAGTCTGGGTGTGTGAGTTTTGTAATGCCGAGCTTCTTTCTGATGAGTGAGTATTGGCATTGTGATTTTTTGTTGGCAATGGTGGTGTTCGGTGTGTGTTTCATGTTTTGGGTGTTGTGTTTTTGGTGTTTCTCAGCTGGGTGCGTTGAGTTTGGGTGGGTGCGTGTTGGGTGTAATCTGAGGTTTTCTTCTCAATTATAATTGGTTGCTTTGAAATTCTGAGGATATCTACTTCAATTTGTTATGAATTCTTATCGTTGTTCAAAAAGGGCTACCAATTTAATGGAATACACTGAAGGTGATCATGATGATAGGTCTTTGAGTTCTTGATGATGTTTGGTGATGACTCCTTATGGGGTAAACCTTCAACGGTCTTTATTCCTGGCTTATGGTCTGAGATTGTGCTTTTTGAAGTTTGAGAAGTTGTTTTGGGTTACGTAGAGTTCATGGTCATCAAGTGGTCCTTTGGTATTACGGTGGATCTACTGCAATTTTTTGGGGTGGTCAGTGTGATCACCCATTTTTTTTTTCATGATTTTAAAAGGATATTTGTCTTGCGGATTGTTTGCACCACAAAATAATATTAAAAGTGGGCCCACCAAATCTGGTGAAGAATTACATATGGAATGTGTATGAAGGCAGGCTGATGGAGAAAGCGGGCTAATTCAACACGACAACGACATAATCCAAGGCCCAAGCCACTTCAGTGGCAGGACGGTTATTGGCGGTTATGTTGAATCTAACAAATAACACGTGTAATGCCGAAGTGATGACAGATGTAGTTATGGACTAGACCCATTATTCCCAAATCATTGAGATAGTGGACGGTTTCTCAGGAAAGTGGCAGCGGTTACAGCCATGGTTATTTAAAGGAACGAAGGAATTGAGAAGAGGGATCCTGGAGATCAAGAATACTTAGCACATTTTCATATCTAGCGGCACGTATTTCATTTACCTTTAATTGTCAGTTTATTAAGAGTAGCTTTGTAATTAAACCCAGTTAGAAGGCGAGATTACCAATTCTAATTGTACTGTGTCCTTTAAAAGATTTAATGGAGTTCGTTCTCTGCTTTCCTTTCTAATAGTCTCAGCTTTCTTCACATTTCAAGTCCTTAATCTTTGGTTAAGGCAATCTGAACTTATTTAGAGAAATCTCATTCCTCTGTTTCTCTACTCGTCTGATTCGCCAAATTGTTCGCTTAGAGAGAACATTTGTCTGGCATGCCCGTACTTTAACAATTGCATAATTATTACCATACAATTTTTGGCACGCCCGATGGGACATTTGTGAAGAATTGAGCAGTTCATCATGCCACCAAAAAAGAATTTGACAAAAGATAAAGGGGTCGCAGCGCTACCAGAAATGGATGTGCCGACAGCAGAAGAAAACACTGAAGGGGAGGTTCATGGTAATACCAGTGACCAATCTCACACTGGTAGTAATGAATCACTCTAACAACAGCCTGGAAATGTTGAGACCACTACAGTTCAGCCAGACGAACAGGCTCTGAAGGATTACACAGCAGCAATGCGTTTCAATTTGGACAGTGCGCTACATTATTGGTTGAAAGCCAATTCGCAACAAACATCTACAATTGTGAAACCATTCACGGACATGATGCAATAGATGGGGGACCAGATTACTTAAAGATTGACCGGAAAATGTCATACATGACAAAAAAATTTGGCCCAGCATTTTCTTCAAAGGGCAACGCCCTGAAGGAACCTATACAAGTCCTTATAAACTAGGCTCCACAATTGAGCTATGGGAATGTGAAGGTTCTTGCCGTTCTTCAGTGCCTGGTTTTATGGCTCATGATGGATTTGGTATGCTTGACATCACGTCAAGTTCTAGTAACCAACCAGGTCCAAACCAGATGGGACAGGGTATAGGGCCTTTAGGGATTCAACGGGCATCAAATGGTCCTACTATAATCAATCACCATGGGTTCTAAGTTGGACAAATGATGGCCCCAATCCATCAGCCTGGTTACTATAATGGTACCCAACTACAAACTGCTTGTTTTTCAATGGGAAGGTCATCAGCCCAACCCTTGTTACTACACGCAGGTCCACCTATCCAATCAGGGGCTCACATGGCAAGTTCATTCCAAGTCTATACTTATCAGAATGGGGGATACTTTCATAAGTCAGGATGGCAGCCTGGGGGGTGTTATCAGCCAGCAGAATAGACTGGGGGGCAACAGCAATCAGCAATGCAGACTGGGGGACAACCCAGGCCACTGTTAGGGCACCAGCAGCCGACAGCACCAACAGGAGTCCAATGACAGCAAACCATGGTACACAATGGAGTACCTGATTTTCCAATCCATCAGCTTGCTGGAAACGAAGTACGTAATCCCTATTACCCTGATATTCATGGCCATGTTCCTTTAGGGATAAATAGGGATGAAATGGTAGATGTCATCAGAGAATAGGTACACAGGCAAGTTAGGGAACAAGTCAATGACCAGCTGAGAGCACAATTTGGAATATTGTTTAGGGCCCCTATACGTCCACAATACCAAAAACTATACCCAGACTTCATTGATAGAATATTTGAGTTCCCAAGATACTTTAGAATACCTGAATTCACTTTGTTCTCGGGTGGAGGCAAACAGACTACCTTGGAGCACATTCTCGTTTCACGTCACAATGTGGTAAGGTTTCTTATAATAACATGTTAAAATTGAGGTTGTTTGCCAATTTATTTACTGTCGTAGCTTTTAGTTGGTACGTGAACCTCCCTATAGGCTCTGTCCAACCTTGGCAAGATATGGAACGAATCCTTCATAGCCAGTTTCATCAGATTGACCCAGATGTGACTATTGCCGATTTGGCTAGATTAAAATAAAATGCAGGAGAGAATGTAGAGACATTCATCACTAGATTTAAATCTACACGGAATAGGTGTAAGGTTAGGTTGCCAGAGGAAGAATACGTGCGATTAGCTGTCGATAATTTGAAATCTACACTTAGAATGCAGTTTATGGGGCAACAGTTTACCGACTTATGCCATGTTGTTGACGTCGTAGCACGATACGAAAAAGTGATGGATAAGTAAAATCAAAAGAAAAAAGTACAAGAGGTGTGTATTACAAGGGACATCATCAGCCTGCGCACTTGGTGGAAGTCGAGGATGAAGCTCAGGCTGACGAAGAAAATGAAAATGCATACGAATGTGCCGCAATTGAAATGACTGCTCAAAAGCCATTCATATGTGATTTCCTACGTAAACTAGCCCAAGCATAAGAGAAGAATACTACAAGTCAGACAGATAAACTTAATAAAAAGTATTATTGCAATATTACCAGGGCTAACTTGATTTTTGACTGGTTAGTAAAAGGAAAGAAAATCAAATTGACACATAATTTGCCAAAAGAACGATGAAGCAAAAGGGAAAACTTATTGTAAGTGGCATAACAAATGGACTCATAGTACTAATAATTGTACAACGTTCTGTGTGTCCATACAAAAGTGGATAAAAATGGGACCATAAAATTCCCTAATGATAAGTCTATGCAACAGTTTGATAAAAACCCGTTCATGGCTGGAGCACATGTCAATATGGTATTAGCCGATTTTACCAACATGACAAAGCCAGTCAAACCACAATGGCAGATTAAGAATATTGCTAAAATAGAGAGGACGAAAAGCGTGGTCTCACGGCCTAGAGTCCAGTCTAGAAACCTCGACCCAGAAGCACCACCATTCGAGACAAAGAAATGAGTGTATTATCATGCTCTTAATCCTTATGATTCATACATTATGACAAGGAGGTCTTTGCACGAATTAGCATAAGCTAGTGAACAGCCAATTCTCTGTATCAGTTATGCAGAGATATATTGACAGTTCTGCTCCAAAAATAGAACGATGCTCTTGAGGATGATGAAAGAATCCTCAAAAGAGAAAGCAATCAAGGCAAGGTAATCCAATGTCTAGGAGGTTTTTGGATCACAATAAATAAAGCGGCCCTGATAAGGGTAAAGGGGTGGTAACATCCCAGACAATTAAACAGAGCAAGCCAAGTCAGGAGGGTAATCATCACTCATGAATTTGGGTCAATGGTTCAGTCAATCAAGGTCACAAAAGAGGATCAGAGCCTGCAGTGTATCCCAATACCAAACCAAGAATGATGTTGCCTCCTGTACCCCAGGATGGGTGTTGAATGTATGTTCAGCATCCTAAATTCCCTCAGTACCATAATCCACCATTTTTAACTGGAACTCAAAAGAGGTGTTTGCTACAAAAAAAAGGCTGTCTAGAAGAAAAAATAACCATCTAGCCGAAGATTTGAAGGCAGGTTAACCAATGGGTTCGTAAAATAGAAACATGCCTGGGAAATCAGGATGATGACAAGAAAATAGGAGTTACTAAAGAAATGGGGGATGATCTGTCAGAATTTGATGAGCATATTGGTTATGAAAATATGAAAAGGATAAACTACCAGCCTTTAGAAGAAGCCAACCTGGATCAGTCTGAATTTGGGACTTTGGTTCAGGGTGATGGAGATCATCTAGAAGGTCAGATTCAGACTGAGGCCGAGCAATCAGTAAATCTTTTGAGCTCAGGTTATTCAGAAGACGAAGATAATCTTGATCAGTCTGAATTTGGGCTATTGGCCCAGGATGATGAAGATCTAATAAATGATCAGATTCAGACGGATGCCAAACTATCAGTAGACTTGTTAAGTCCATATCAGCCAGAGAACATCAATACAGAACAGGATGACATATCCCAGTTAGGAAGATCATTGCTATCTTTCTATGATAACATGGTTTTTACAAGGCCATATGCTTTTGTGGCTCATGATTGGCAGCCTGATGGCCTAGAAGGGGACATTAGTGACGACTCAGAACCTATGGTGTACATCATGGAAGAAGCCCAAACATTAAAACCCGCTATTCAAAATGTGCCAGTTTCAGAATCAAAATAGAAAATGGCTATCGTGTTTGATAAGCCAAATGCTGGAATGGCTAAACACTTGAAACCATTATATGTCAAGGCCAATTTTAACGGTGCACCAGTGTCAAAAGTGTTGGTAGACAATGGAGCTTCCATTAACTTGTTGCCTTCACATATGCTTAAAAAGTTGCAAAAAACCAGCAATGATCTAACAGACGCTAATGTGACCATAGTAGGGTTGTCTGGGGCATCAATACAACCAAGAGGAGTGCTCCAGTCACAGTGTCCGTTGGAAGTAGGACCGCCTTAATGGCATTTTTTGTAGTAAATACCACTTCTCATTATAATGCACTGTTGGGTCTTGTCTGGATCCACACAGCTTGGTGCGTGCCATCCACCTTACACCAATGTTTAATTTTTTGGAATGAAGAAGAAGATCAGCCAAAAATCGTTGAAGTCGACAAGAAACCATTTCTGGTTGAATCTCATGTGTGGCTGAAGCGAATTTCTATGATATGGAGATTGCACCATTACGGCTCTGGGAAATTGACAAGATTGGCCGTCCTAAGGGGATCGCTCCTGTAGTAAGCGGAAGAAGCCATGAATATGCTAAATTAGACAATGTTGTTTAATGGACGAACACCACATCGAAATATATCTCGACATTATGCATCGAATTCAGGATAATGCGCAATTGAACACTCAGGAATCAGCTTGGTTAGCAAACTGTGTAAAGGAAGATTCTGATTGAAGTGAACTAGATCAGATTCAAGCATCTGAAATACCTCAGGCACCACCCAAGTTGGATGATGGTAAGGCTAATGTTTAGGATCCGTTAGAAGAAGTTAACTTAGGGGGGGTAGACGGTCCTAGGAGGATTACATTCGTACGTCAACTTCTTCCAACAGATTTTAAAAGCAAATTATTTGACTTATTGTGTCAATACCAAGACTATTTTGTATGGGATTATCATAAGATGCCTGGACTGGATAGGAGTTTGGTAGAACATCAACTTCCAATAAAAGATAGGGTATAAGCCTTATAAGCAATCTCCAAGTTGAATGGCAGACGAAATCATCCTGAAAGTCAAGGAAGAGGTGGAACGATTGTTAAAGGTACGGTTCATCCGTATAATCAGGTATGTTGAATGGCTCTTAAATATTGTTCCTGTTATAAAAAAGAATGGAAAATTAAGAATATGCATAGATTTTAGAGATCTTAATAAAGCTACTCCCAAAGATGAGTATCCCATGCCTATTGCTGACATATTAGTTGATTCTGCATCCGAGCATGAGATCCTCAGCTTTATGGATGGACACTCTGGCTATAATCAAATTTTTATAGCCAGAGATGACGCCAGAAAGACGGCATTTTGATGCCCAGGGGCAATTAGGACCTTTGAATGGGTCGTTATGCCATTTGGATTAAAAAATGCTGGGGCAACTTACCAACGTGCCATGAATGCCATATTTCATGATATGATTGGGAAATGGATGTAAGTCTATATAGATGACGTGATGGTGAAATCAACCTTTGATGACAACATCAAGTTCTTAACAAAAAGTTTTGAAAGAATGAGATACCATAAATTAATATTGAACCCTTTAAAATGCGCATTTGGTGTCTCAACGGGAAATTTTTTAGGCTTTTTAGTACATCAAAGGGGAATCGAGGTTGATAAAAATAAAGCCAGAGTCATCATAGAAGCCAAACCACCAGCTACTAAGAAGCAATTGCATAGATCGCTTGGCCAAATTAACTTTTTACGCCTCTTTATCTCTAATTGTGCAAGCAAAACTAAAGTTGTTGGCCCACTATTAAAACTGAAGAATGAAGAAGAATTCACATGGAGGCTAGAACACTAGCTTGCTTTTGAGCAAATCAAGGGATATCTTGCCAAGCTGCCAGTTTTAGTTTTTCCTTAGCCAAATAAACCTCTGAGATTATATGTTTTAGCTTCTAATGATTCAATTGGAAGTTTGTTGGTTCAAATTAACAACAGAGGTATAAAACAAGTGGTTTATTACTTAAGCCGCATATTGACTGATGTAGAATAGAGATATACGTCAATTGAAAAGTTGTGTTTGGCTTTTTTCTTTTCTTGCATTAAGTTAAGATATTATATGCTGCCTGTAATAGTGGAAGTTGATGTTGTCAGTAACAAGATATAAAAAAGTATACTTTACTTTTCTAAAGATTTGTAGTAGTGAAAGTAAAGGTCGAACCCGCAGAGATTGAATTACTAAAGCACTTTAATTTTAAAACCTAAATTTAGTTAATTAAGGAAAACAAATTTTGATTTTGATTTTATTAAACTAAGAACAAGAAAAATAAATATAAATTATGGAAGCAATTAAAAATTATTTTTATAAATATATTTAGGGAACTTAGGATTGCAAATCCACCACTAGCTTCATAATAAGAGTATTTATGAGTTCAATTAGCTTATTAAGGTGGATGATAGTGGGGGAATTGTAGCTACAAGCCCAATTCCTCTGTCAAGAAGAAAACTATGGTTCAAGCACCAACATAATCCATCTTCGGTTAGCACGAATTATTCCACACTAAACTAGGGTTGTGGCATAATCCGTCTAACCTAGGCATGGACTATTCGGATACTTGATAGCACAATTCAATTAAGCATCATTACATGTAAATAATCTATACAACCACAGCAAATATAGATCATTGAGCACATCACATTCAAAAATAGATCTAAGACAAGAATAGATTTTAAAAGCAATGATTTAATCAGTAGAAGTTTGATTTTATTATTAAAATCCTCTAAACATGTAATCATCATACATACATAATAAATCTAAAATAAAGCATAAAATACATTTTATTACTTGGTTAGGGTTTCATTGAAACCCTAGATCTAAGTTTAAGGGGCCATGGAATCAAGGATTGGCAAGAGGTTGATGGAGGCCATGAGAATCCTTGGTCTTCTTCTTCTTCTCCTTATTTTCCTCTCTTCAATGGCTGAAGTTTTTTTTGTATATGGATGTATCTAATGTTGTGTAATGATTTGTAACTCCAAATTTGATTTAGAATATGATTTATATAGAGTTTGGAAGGATTTAGGAAGCTTTCCTAAGCCAAATCGCACTAAAATTGCTATTTTTACGTTTCTGGACGTATTCAGTCAATTCGGATCGCACAGGGCTCTTCAGGACCTCGAATACGCAACTTTGACTTTTCAACGGGTTGCGCGCGTGGGTCGCTCCAGCGACCAGGCCATTTTCCATCTTTTCTCAGATTTTCTGCTACTCTGCGCACCGATCGTCGAATTACAGTAACTTTTGACTCAGACCTCGTATTGACTCACCGTTTGTGGCCACACGTCCGTAACTTGAAGATCTACATTTTATATTTCTAGAGAAATTTCTCAAATCTAAAGTATTCCTTGTCAAAAATGCAATTTTCCGAGACTGCTACTGCATTCAGCTTTCACCGGAATCATCGTATAAGCCCAGAATGACTTCCAAAGCCACTAATCATTGGATTTTTGTGCATTTTCAAGTTAAAGCTCAAAAACCTAAAAAATTTAGAATACTTATTAAAAAAAAACTAATAACTACATGAAATAGGCTAACAAAGCGTATTTTTAGGACTATAATCGGCAACTATTCGTCGCCGATCACACCCCCAAACCTACACTTTGCTAGTCCTCGAGCAAAAAGAACAGAAAAATAAAACTACTACTACAATTACGACTCCATTTTTACATGTATCACGATTGCATTTAGCATATGCAACAAGCCTTTTAAACCTCTAGGTGTCCCTAGTCGGACGAGTGAAGTCTTGTGAGGGTTTTCGTCAACAAGTCACCCACAACCATCCTTATTAACTTATAAAAAGAAAATTTTAACTTATAATAAGAAAATTTTGTTTAAATTTTCAACATTCAAAAAGTTTTATTAAAAAGGAAAACAATGATATTCAATACTCCTTATCATAAAACGATGATTGAAATAGAATAACGAATAAGAAAAAACGGAATCAAACGTCCACCTACATCATGAAAATCAATCCCAAGCACATGCATCGTATAAATCAATAGAGTTTCTCATAAAATTGCACATGTGTAATGTGGTAGTCAAATGAACACACGCTTGTCATGAACTTGAAATATAATTCGGATAACCGTCTAACTATGCTTTGACTACGAATCTCACAATGTTAATTACACTCTAAAAATGAATCACTCAGAAACAAGTGTAATCTTTCCAGTATATGGAAGCAAAGGACATATGTTTTCAAAACGAGAAATGCTCACATATGACTCAAAAAAGATGCATGACACCAAAGAATAGTAGTCTCATGGATAAGACGCCAACAGTCAAGGAAAATTAATCATTACCATGTTTTAATCCCCCTCCCATCGTTTTCATATCCAAGCCATGTTTCCTAGGATCAAATAGGACTTTTCAAAGGTTATAACGTGGCTCAGGCAATGAAAAAGGATAGAAAGGATTCATTAGGTAGTTTTTAGAATGGTATTGTAAGGCATGTTCAATTTCTTTCATTTGTCTCTCCTTCCAACTTTCATCTTTTCATTCTCCTCCTTTTCATATTTCTTTTTTAATTTCTTTCCTCTTCTTTTTTTTTTTCAACCCTTTTTTTTAATTCTTTTCCCTTTCTTTTCGTTGCTTTCTAAATAATCAATCAATAAATAACAAGGCAACCAACCCAAACATCATCTTATTTTCTTCTTCTTCTCAAACGACACATCGCCTTACCACCACTAAAAGTTGATCACTCTTTCAGGGGCGAACTCCAAGTTAGCCAAAAAAGAGCAAAAGATAATGGTAATTAAAGAAAAATGATATTTTAACAGCTCAAAGGGGAGAACTAAGGAAATTTTATCATTTATCGGTCGGTGGTAAACAAAGAGGGCCTATCATCATTTCCTATGGTCATATGGTTCTTCAATATTTACGACGGAATATTATTGTAACACCTGTAATTTTTCTTTCATTAATAATATCAGCTTTTTGAATTTCTGTATTGGACCGGCTATATTATTATATTATTATTTTAGTTGGGTGACGGTTTTGACGTACCTTAGGATTATTGATTAGACTGTAGTAACCATACCGACTCGACCATAATAAGATTTAACTTAGTCCCATACCCGGACCCGGACATTAGAAATAATACCCAGTTGTACGTAAATCGAGACGGACACGTATACCGAAGAACTTATGCAAGTAAACTGAGAAAGTGGCAAACAACCCGAGGTGGGCCCTGATCGGGAGAGAACTAATCCTAATTATACGCCTTAATGAACATTTGTTAGTACCTTTTTATCCTGTTTTTGTATATTTTTACTTCGTTTTCTATTTTCTGACAGGTTTTGGAAGAAATCACCTAAACCAGGCTAAACAGGGTGAAAAAGCAGAAGAAAAGAAGCTGAAAAAGCCAAGCCGCGCGCGCGACCCGCGGGCGCGGAAATCCAGATATCGCTCGCGCGATCCGCTCGCGCGAGATCCCCAGAATCGCTCGCGCGATCCGCGCGCGTGAAATGCCAAACGTCGCGCTCGCGCGATATGTGTAAAAACCAAAGTTGCGTATTTCAGTATACTGATGACTCCTGTGCGAACGAAACTGCTGAACGACGTCCAGACTGTAAATTACATCAGTTTTAGTTCGTTTCGAGTTGGGAAGGCTTCCAAAACTTGTTGTAAATCTATATATACCCTATTTGATTACAATTAAAGGGTTAGACATTATTACACACCCATACATACACATTCTACAACCATACTTCCAGCCATTGATGGGAGGGAAGCAAGGAGAAGAAGAAGAAGACCAAGGGTTTCCATGGCCTCCTCCATCAACTACTTGCCATCTATCACTTCCATGGACGGCTAGATCATAGATCTAGGGTTTCAATGAAGCCCTAGACGAGTAATAGGGTTTTATTTATGTTTTTATTCTAGTTTTATTATGTATGGATGACAGTCACATGTTTAGAGGATTTTTATAAATAAATCGTACTTCTAGTGATTAAATCATTGCTTTCAGAATTTATTCTTGTCTTAGATCTATTTTGATTGTGATGTGCTCAACGATCTAATCTTGCTGTGCTTGTTTAGATTGTTTACATGTGATGGTGCTTTATTGATTTGTGCTATCAAGTATCCGAATAGTCCATGCCTAGATTAGACGGATTAGATCACAACCCTAGTTTGGTGTGGGATAATTCGTGCTAATCGAAGATGGATTATGTTGGTGCTTGAACCATGATTATCTTCTTGTCGGAGGAATTGAGCTTGTAGCTACAATTCTCCATATTCATCCAACTTAATAAGCTAAAGTAATTCATAAATATTCCTATTATGAAGCTAGTGGTGGATTTGCAATCCTAGATTTCCTTAAACATTATTTAAAAACAACTATTTAAATTGCTTTAATAGTTTAGATTTATTTTTATGTTCTTAGTTTAATTAAAATCAAATTAAAATCCGTTTTCTTAAATTAGCTAAATTTAGGTTTTAAAATTAAGTCGCTGTAGTTAACCAATCTCTGTGGGTTCGACCTTTACTTCCACACTGCAAATCTTTTGAAAAGTAAAGAATACTTTTATATCTTGATACTGACAACATCAATTTTTGGCGCCGTTGCCGGGGATTGCGTTACTACCTTTAGTTTTAAAATCTTAGTTTAGTTAATTTGTAAATATTAGATTAGTTTTTATTTTTCTTATTTTCCATTTTGTTTTTAGTTTCTAATTTGTTCTTTTATTTTATAGGTTTTCGAGTCGTCAAATTCCAACGTTTCCGAGTGGAGCAGCTAATTACATCAAAGGAGTTTACGCAAATAAAATCAATAAAAATTGAATAAATTGCTTCTTGTGAAACTCGCTTTAAACCACTGTAAGTCAGGGCGCTGTGACGCACTATTTACATTAGTTTAGGGTTAATTGCACTGCATTAGCTAGGAAACCCGGGGCGCTGGGCTTGACGCGGTCATTGCATTACAGGATAATATTCATGCATCACATTAGTTGAGTGCTTGCTTGTCGTCTTATTTGCGTGATTGCTATTTGTTTTTTTTTTTTTTTAGTTGAGTCAGTTTTTGTTTTTAGTTTACTTTCTTTTAGTTTATGTTGGGTACACGTTCAAATAAACCAGAGTTAAAATCTTTCGATCTTGAACTTGAACGTACCTTAAGAACTAGTAAGTCCACAACCCAAGCTTCTAGAGCTAGGTTGCAAGACGACGAATCAACTCCGATTCCGTCGTCGTTGTTTGAGGCCGAAATTCAGAGTACCCGTGAACGGTTAAGGAAAACTCGAATTTTTCAAATTGAACCGATTAAAATGGCTGACGGTGGAAATAACAATAACAATCAAAATGATGGTGCGAATTTGAATAATCCTAATATACCTCCACCTCCTCCACTTAAAGATTATTTTATTCCGACGACTTACACGCCACAAACTTGTATCGATTTACCGGAGGCGATAGCATCTCACTTTGAGATAAAGTCGTCTACCATCTCGCTACTTCCATCTTTCCATGGCCATTTAAATGAAGATCCATATAAACACTTAGGAGATTTTCAAGATATATGTTCTACTTTAAAAATTCAAAACTTAACTGATGATGAATTAAAATTGCGGCTCTTTCCATTCTCTTTAAAAGATAAAGCTAAGTATTGGCTTCAATCTTTGGAGCCAAACACAATTAAGACATGGGAAGCCTTACACACCGCATTTTTACAAAAGTTTTTTCCTATTATGCGCACAAATCAAATAAGAAAATCTATAACTAATTTTGTGATGCAAGATGGGGAATCATTTTATGACACATGGGAAAAATTTAAAGAATTGTTACGCTCGTGTCCACATCATCAGGTTCCTAAGTGGCAACTTGTTCAGGTCTTCTACGAGGGGCTTATTCCCTCTGTTAGGAATACCGTCGATGCCGTTTGTGCGGGAACTTTCCTACACAAAAGCGCTGACGAGGCTTGAAAGATTTTTGAAATACTAAGCGAGAATTCGATGCATCAGGCTGTGTCGGTACGTTTCGAGGGATATCATCTTCAACCTAAGCGAGAGGTGACAGTTGAGTCAAGTCAATCAGTTCAAATACAAGAATTAAATAGAAAACTTGACCGACTTATGCAAATGAACAAAACGTTTAATCCATCCTCTTCAGAAGTATGTGCATTATGTTCTGAACCGTCCCATAATATCTTTGCATGTCCTTCTACATCTCAATATCCGGAATTTGTTGAACAACACGTTAATTCTATGCAACAATTCCCACAAAATAATTATAATTCTAGGTCGACTAATTTTCCTAATATGTACCGACCCCAATATCAACAAGGTCAATACCAACTACCTCCTCCACCTCCACGCAATAATGCATTTGAGGAGAAGGTGTTGGCCTCACTTGAAAACTTTGGTTCGGTGGTCCAGTTAGTACACTCTCACACACAATCCATCGCAAAACTGGAGTCCCAAGTAGGGCAAATTGCTAATACGCTAAACCGTTTAACTGAGAGTAAGTTGCCCAGTCAACCTACTCAGCAACCTAAGGGGCAATATGCAGTGGGTAGTGCGAGTGAGAGCGTGAACGCTGTTTCGACTAGGATGACTATTCGAGATGAAGAAGTTGTTGAGATTCCAAATGAGAGGGAGAAAGGTGGGAAAATTAACTTAAATTTGAATACGGAGGGTGAGGGAACGAGTAGAATTCAAAAAGATAAAGAACCGGTCCCAACAAATTATGTTCTGAGAATGCCATATCCACCTAATGTTGAGGAACCGTCTAATTTTTCAAAGAAAAAACCAAAAACTGAAGATATACTCGAGGTTTTTAAACAAGTAAAAATCAATATTCCTTTCCTCGATGCTATAAAACAAATTCCCGCGTATGCTAAATGTTTAAAAGACCTTTGTAATCAAAAGCGCAAAATACGCAGTCATACTCCTAAAAAGGTCTTCCTCACGGAAAAAGTTAGTTCTATTTTTCAACACGCTCCTCCAAAGTATAAGGATCCCGGTACGCCTACGATATCATGTGTCATAGGTGACACTGTCATCCATAGGGCTCTCCTTGACTTAGGTGCAAGTGTTAATCTCTTACCTTATCATGTCTACAAACAACTAGGTCTAGGTGAACTTAAGCCTACGGCCGCTACTATTCAATTAGCGGATCGTTCTGTTAAAGTACCTAGGGGAGTCGTCGAAGACGTTCTAGTTAAAGTTGATCAGTGCTTCTATCCCGTTGATTTTATGGTCCTTGACACCGAACCGGTGCTAGATGCTAGAAAATACACTCCTGTTATTCTTGGTCGTCCATTCTTAGCCACGGCTAACGCACGTGTCAATTGTAGAACAGGGGTGATGAAAGTGTCGTTCGGGAATATAAAATTAAAATTAAATGTTTTTAATGCTGTTGATCAACCTCCTAAAGACGACGATTATCTAGGTGTGGAGGGTAGTGAGGTTAAACGGAATGTTGAACTTACTAACGTAATAAATATAAGTGTGGGGAATAATATAGAGGATGATGAGTGGATGAACCCTAATACCCTGGACCCTAATGCTGAATCTACTCAGAAGGTAAGAAATCGATTTGAACATACTGACAAACCGTCGATTGAATTAATTCGAAGCGACGTAATTTCCGCTTACCATCGAGCTCTACCTGACATCCTTAGGGGTACACAGTCCGATTTACGGCCTCCATAAAGCCTTGAGCTAGAACGGTCTAGCTAAAGACATAAAAGATAGCGCTTCTTGGGAGGCAACCCAAGCTCTATTTCGTCCGTTTCTCTTGTTTTTGGGTCTTTTTGAGTCAGTTTTGGTCATTCTGAACAGGTTTGGGGGTCGGAGTAAAATTATTTTGCATTTATTTACATTTAAATAAAGAAAAAGAGAAAAAGAACAAAGTCGCGCGCGCGACCCGCTCGCGCGAGGTAGGATTTTCTGATTTTTCTCTTTTGTTCTCTTCCCTTCTCTCTCCTTACCTGGTCAGTGGTTTTTTTTTTATACTTTCTGTTTGTTCCTTTAACCCTGTTTAGGTTCGTCTGTCTTTATTTTTATAAGTTCTGTTTGTTTCTTTTATTTTTGTTGAGTCTCTTGATTATAGTTTAGATTCTATTATTCTATTTATTAAAAAAATGAAAATAAAAAAAAGAATAATAATAAAAATAAAAATAAAAAAATCTAAATATTTATATATATATTAGCTGTTATTGTTATTATTCTATTCTTTCATTTTCTATTGTTCAGCATTAACAGGTAACATTGAACTTTATTGCCGTATGCCTTTGTGTTCACCTGTTCTATGCTTGTCAAGATCGAGGTAATATCGTTCCTTCTTTACGTACTCTCCTTTCTTTCGTTTTATTGTTTCATTGGGGACAATGAAAGGTTTAGGTTTGGGGGTACGCACACACGCACATTATTATGCACTAATTTAAAAAAAAAATCGATACTTGTGCTTAAATAAACGATGTTACCGACGTTTTTGCAATATAAATTTGATACATCTTGTTATGTAACTTGGATTGTTATAGAATGGTAAATAAGAGAAAATGTGATTAAATGTTTGCTAAAGTCATGATGTAATGTTTTAGGTCATGTATCGTTTGAATCGTAGTTTTATATCATAGATTTGCACATAAACCTATGCACTGCACGTAGTCGCTTGAATATATGTTGGTTGTGAACTATAATATGATTCGGATTTCTAGATAACACATGGTGGAGACTAGACCCGGTGAGCTTTTGAGCCTATCTTTTCTATTTTGAGGGTTATAAATACATCTTGTGTTTGTCGAATTTCATTGAAATAGCGCATCCACTTGTTGTTTAGTCTCATTATTCTTGTTTTGGTTAATAGTCAAGTTAAAATATTTGTTACCATGCTAAATAATCTTCCGTCGTACATGTTGAAGAACCATATAACCATAGGACATGATTATAGGCCTTCTTTGTTTATTACCGACCGATAAATGAAAAATTTCCTTAGTTCGCCCTTTGAGTCGTTAAAATGCCATTTCTTTCTTTAATTACCATTATCCTTGTTTTTGCTCCGACTTGACAAACTTGGAGTTCACCACTGAGAGATTTGTCAACTTTTAGTGGTGTTAAGGCGATGTGTGATTGAGAAGAAGAAGACAAGATGCTATTGGGGTAGTTGCTTGGTATTCAATGCATAGTCATTTGAGAAGCGAGAAAAGAAAAAGGAAAATAAACAAAATAAAGAAGAGGAAGGTTGAAAAAAAAATGAAAAAAAAAGAAGAAAAATGAATGAAAAGGAATGAAGAGAAAGAAAAGATGAAAGTTTGTAAAAGAAAAATGAAAGAGATCGAACATGCCTTACAATGCCATTCGTAAACCTACCCAATTAATCCTTTCTATCCTTTTTCATTGCCTGAGCCACATTACAACCTTTGAAAAGTCCTATTTGATCCTAGGAAACATGGTTCGGATATGAAAACGATGGGAGGGGGATTAAAACATGGTAATGATTAATTTTTCTTGATTGTTGGCATCCTATCCATGAGACTACTGTTCTTTCGTGTCATGCGTCTTTTTCGAGTCATATGTGAGCATTTCTCGTTTTGAAAACATATTTCCTTTACTCACATATTTTAGAACAATTACACCTATTTCTGAGTGTTTCATTTTAGAGTGTAATTGACATTATGAGATTCGTAGTCGAGACATAGTTAAATGGTTATTTGAGTTATATTCCAAGTTCATGACATGCGCGTGTTCATTGGACTACCACATCACACACGTGCAATCTTATAAGGAACTTTATTGATTCGTACATTGCATGCACTTGACTGTTTCTCATGATGTAGGTAGACGTTTGATTCCGTTTTTTCTTGTTCGTTATTCTATTTCAAATCATTGTGTTATAATAAGGAGTATTGAATATTATGTTCTTTAGTTTTAATAAAACTTTTTAAATTTACAAGCTAATAAAGATGGTTGTGGGTAACTTGTTGATGAGAACCCTCACGAGACTTCACTCGTCTGACTAGGGACACCTAGGGGTTTAAAAGGCTTGTTGCATAAGCTAAATGCAATCGTGATCCATGCGAAAATAGAATAGTAGTTTATTAGTAGTTATTTTTTATTTTAGTTTTGCTCGAGGACTAGCAAAATGTAGGTTTGGGGGTGTGATCGAGAGAGAACTAATCCTAATTATACGCCTTAATAAACATTTGTTAGTACCTTTTTATCCTGTTTTTGTATATTTTTACTTCGTTTTCTATTTTCTGACAGGTTTTGGAAGAAATCACCTAAACCAGACTAAACAGGGTGAAAAAGCAGAAGAAAAGAAGCTGAAAAAGCCAAGCCGCGCGCGCGACCCGCGGGCGCGGAAATCCAGATATCGCTCGCGCGATCCGCTCGCGCGAGATCCCCAGAATCGCTCGCGTGATCCGCGCGCGCGAAATGCCAAACGTCGCGCTCGCGCGATATGTGTAAAAACCAAAGTTGCGTATTTTAGTATACTGATGACTCCTGTGCGAACGAAACTGCTGAACGACGTCCAGACTGTAAATTACATCAGTTTTAGTTCATTTCGAGTTGGGAAGGCTTCCAAAACTTGTTGTAAATCTATATATACCCTATTTGATTACAATTAAAGGGTTAGACATTATTACACACCCATACATACACATTCTACAACCATACTTCCAGCCATTGAAGGGAGGGAAGCAAGGAGAAGAAGAAGAAGACCAAGGGTTTCCATGGCCTCCTCCATCAACTACTTGCCATCTATCACTTCCATGGACGGCTAGATCATAGATCTAGGGTTTCAATGAAGCCCTAGACGAGTAATAGAGTTTTATTTATGTTTTTATTCTAGTTTTATTATGTATGGATGACAGTCACATGTTTAGAGGATTTTTATAAATAAATCGTACTTCTAGTGATTAAATCATTGCTTTCAGAATTTATTCTTGTCTTAGATCTATTTTGACTGTGATGTGCTCAACGATCTAATCTTGCTGTGCTTGTTTAGATTGTTTACATGTGATGGTGCTTTATTGATTTGTGCTATCAAGTATCCGAATAGTCCATGCCTAGATTAGACGGATTAGATCACAACCCTAGTTTGGTGTGGGATAATTCGTGCTAACCAAAGATGGATTATGTTGGTGCTTGAACCATGATTATCTTCTTGTCGGAGGAATTGGGCTTGTAGCTACAATTCTCCATATTCATCCAACTTAATAAGCTAAAGTAATTCATAAATATTCCTATTATGAAGCTAGTGGTGGATTTGCAATCCTAGATTTCCTTAAACATTATTTAAAAACAACTATTTAAATTGCTTTCATAGTTTAGATTTATTTTTATGTTCTTAGTTTAATTAAAATCAAATTAAAATCCGTTTTCTTAAATTAGCTAAATTTAGGTTTTAAAATTAAGTCGCTGTAGTTAACCAATCCCTGTGGGTTCGACCTTTACTTCCACACTGCAAATCTTTTGAAAAGTAAAGAATACTTTTATATCTTGATACTGACAACATCAGGCCCCACATGGCCGGCCACATGGCAGCCCCGTGTGCCACTCCTTACACTTGTCATCTCCTCCCATGACATTTGTCCACATATTGGACATATGTCTTTGCATGAACTCATGCAATTGACACCTAGCCATGCCAATCTCCTATATATCATGCACATACACACAATTGAGACACTTTTGTCTCTACAATCTGCATATAATTGAGAGGGAGAGAGAACTAGAGCTGTAGCTCCATGGAAGAATAGAAGAAGAAGAAGTTCATCCTTGAAGTTTGAAGATTCAAGCTTCACTAAGCTTCAACCAATATCAAGCTTAAATTTCAAGCTTTAGTGAGTAATTGTGAGTAATCTAACTCAATTTAGAACATATATAGTATGGAATAATGTTTAGTAGAAGTTTGATGTTGTTGTGTTGAAGTTTTCATGACATGCAAGTCAAGTGCTTTAAATCTGAGAAACTGAACTTCCAGCAGAATGTAGTTTAGTAAAATAAATGTTTTGTGCAGCTCAAAAATCCGAATTAAGCTAGGTATTTTTGTGAAGAAAGATAACTCATATATCTACAAATAACTCTTCTATAGCTCAGTCTAGAAATCACTCCTTCATGGGTGAAATTCATGTACAACGCAGTGTTATAAATCTGAGAAACTGAAACTTTTAGCAGATCATAGTTTAGTAAAATGAATGTTTTGTGCAGCTCGAAAATGAGAATTAAGCTAGGTTTTTTTGTGAAGAAAGATAACTCATTTATCTACAAATAACTCTTCTATAGCTCAGTCTAGAAATCATTCGTTCATGGGTGAAATGCATGTACAATGCAGTGTTATAAATCTGAGAAACTGAAACTGAAACTTTCAGCAGAACATAGTTTAGTAAAATGAATGTTTTGTGCAGCTCAAAAATCCGAATTAAGCTATGTGTTTTTGTGAAGAAAGATAACTCATATATCTACAAATAACTCTTCTATAGCTCAGTCTAGAAATCACTCATTCATGGGTGAAATGCATGTACAACGCAGTGTTATAAATCTGAGAAACTGAAACTTTCAGCAGAACATAGTTTAGTAAAATGAATTTTTTGTGCAACTCAAAATGAGAATTAAGCTAGTTTTTTTTTGTGAAGAAAGCTAACTCATTTAACTACAAATAACCCTTCTATCGCTTAGTCTAAAAACCCCTCCTTCATAGGTGAAATTCACCTACAATGCAGTACTATAAATCTGGGACAGAACAGTCCGAGATATAAGAAATGTCTTGTAAAATAAATAGTTTGAGTAGCTCAAAAATGTATTTGAAGCTAAATTTTTTTGTACATAAATGTATTCTTATTATCTACAATGTTTTAGTTTTGAGTTTGATCTACAAAGCAATTTATCATGCCCAAATAAATCATGTTAATTCAGTCAACACAGTGAAATTATAGCCTGGCAGATTGTGTAGCTTTTTGTATGATGTTTTGTTATGCATGGTGTTGATTGTTGATGCTAGTTTTCCGGTACCTGTGTTGTTATGAAAATCTTGTGCTATGGTAGTGCTATCGCGTAGATGAGTATGCTAAGGGTTTCATCTATATATTTATTGGTATTAAATCCATGATTATAAATCCATAAGCTACGTGAATATAGTTTAATGATCGTTGGAAAGTTCATACCCAAACTATAAGTATGTTGAATGGCACTATTATTGCATTGGTAAGTGATTGGGAAAGTTTCCATCGTAAGTATATTGAGAGGAAAACGGAATGTCGAATGTAAGGCGAAATACTCATGGATGATGTTAATGAACTAAACTACGAAACGTACGAACGTGAAAAATAACGATAAACCTTCAATAACATATTTAATGCAAATAAGGGACATTGGGCCTCGTTTCTAGTCGTGTGTCTACTGGTCAAAGTTGATTCGTGAACTTTTGTGTCGTGTTTGGATAATTCTTACAAAGTTGGTCCCTTGATTATTCCATGGAGTCGATTGGTGAGTTATGTTTTGTTCCTTGATCTGAGGATCGGCATGACGTGTTCGGTCAAGTGCGGATGACTTGAGGATCATCATGACGTGTTCGATTAAGTAGTTGATTAGTTTTCCGCACCCTTGGACTGAGGATCGGCATGTCGTGTTCGGTTATGTACGGGTTACCTGAGGATCGACATGTCGTGTTCATCCAAGTGATTATTAATTTCCCATACCCTTGGTCTGAGGATCGGCATGACCTGTTCGGTAACGTGCGGGCGACCTGAGGATCGGCATGACGTGTTCGACCAAGAGATTGTTAATGTCCCGCACACTTATGCCATTTGGGCGACAGTTTGAGTGCCAGTTGGGCGATAGTTAACTATTCATTGTTGAGTGTTGTTCTTTCTTGACCAGTAAATGCGTTTGGAGTTAAGTCGTCTTTCAGTCAATATCATTGGTCAGTTTAGTTCTAGGCTAAGTTTCAAAGAGAATGATTGGGTTTAAATAAGACATGGTTTTGAGAATAAGAAAAGACGAACAAGACATAGTATCGAGAATAAGAAATGATGAACGAGATATGGTTTTAAGAAATAAGAAGAGATGAAGAATAGCTTACCTTAAGTGGTGGTAACCTTAAGGGGACCCTCACTTAGCTTAACCGCTAACGGCTTTTCATGCCGTTGGACCTTCCACGTCCAGCCTTTGTAGGTCCAGACGGAGCCGACTGCTATCAAGATGCTGACTTTACTATTGAAGACTATGCTAATGAAGATTACTACGAGGAAGGCTACGGTTTCGCCAGCTGAAGACTTTGGAGCTTTTCTCTTGTTATAGTTCTGTTATTATTATGTTAGTGATGTTATAGTTTAGCTGGTCTTGTAATATATAACTTTTGGATATCTTTTAGCCTGTAATATACTACTGATGTAAGACTTGGATGTTTTAAATTTCTGCTTCCGCTGAACTTAGTCACTTTCCCATATCACATTATTGTTTTAAGCATGTTTGGACAGTCAGGTGACACTCACAACCAGTCACGTGTCTACGAACCCATAAAGGAAATTTATTTTTTCCTATTTTTGGTACTTCGGGGCGTGACAATTATTTAGTATGGTAACAAATATTTTAACTTGATTATCCACCAAAACAAGAATAATGAGACTAAATAATAAGTAGATGCGTTATTTCAATGAAATTCGACAAACACAAAATGTATTTATAACCCTCTAAAAATAAAAGATAGGCTGAAAAGCTCACCGGGTTTAGTCTCCACCTTGTGTTATCTAGAAATCTGAATTATATTACAATTCACATCAAACATGCATTCAACCGACTACATGCAGTGCATAGGTTTATGTGCAAATCTATGATACAAAACCACGATTCTAACTATACATATCCTAAAACGTTTCAAAACGACATCAGCAAATGTTTAACCACATTCTATAACAATCAAAATTATAAAACGAGAAGTATCAAATTGAGATTGTAAAAACGTAGGTAACATCGTTTATTTAAGCACAAATAGCGAAAATTTTTTGAAAATTTTAGTCATAATAAAAATGTGCAAGCAATGTGAATGCATACCCCCAAACCTAAACCTTTCATTGTCCCCCAATGAAACAATAAAACGAAAGAAAGGAAAGGACGTAAAGAAGGAACGATATTACCTTGATCTCGACAATCACAAAGGTGATGTATAAATATGACGATAAAATTCAATGGCTCCATAAAGAGCTACTAATCACCTGTCAATACTTGACAAAAGAAAATCAACAAAAACAATAGTAACTAATAGAAATATACAGATATTATTATTTTTGGTTGTTGTTTTTGTGTTTTTTTTTTAATCAATAGAGTTTTTATTTTTTATTCTAATATTATTTTTCTTTTTTCTTCTTCTTTTTTTTTTTGAATAAAAGTTAAACTACAATAAAAAAAAACTAATGGAAATAAAACAAATAGAATAATCGAAACGAAGAACTTAATCTAAAAAGAGATCTAACAGAAAAAACAGAAAAAATAAAAATAACTGACCAGGTTGTGGGAGAAAGGAGGAAAGAGAACAAAAGAGAAAATCTCAAAAATCCTGCCTCGCGCGAGCAGGCCGCGCGAGCGAGCGTTGCGCGCACGAGCACCTCCGCGAGGTTATGAGGAGGCATATTTTTTAAAACTTAAAAGAAAATCTCTAAGTCCAAGAATCGCGCGAGCGGGCCGCATGAGCGAACCCCTCACGCACGCGATTCTAGGCGCGAGATGATACTGAGGCTATATATAAGAAACGTTAAAAAATTTACTCTAAGGGGCAAACTCGCGCGAGTAACGCATCGCCCGAACGGGCCGTGCGCGCGATCTACCGTATTTCCCTTTTTTCACTTATTTCATGTAAATAATGTTAAAATAACTTAACCTCGACCCCAAAACCTATTCAAAATGACCAAAACTGACTCAAAACTCAACAAAAATAAGAGAAACAGACGAAATAAAGCTTGGGTTGCCTCCTAAGAAGCGCTGTCTTTTACGTCTTTAGCTAGACCATTCTAGCTCAAGACTCATGGAGGTCGTAAATCAGAGTTTGTAGCCTTTAGGGCATTAGGGAGATTTCTGTGGAAAGCCGAAACAAGGTCGATATTCGTTAATTCATTTGATGAATCTCCTTTAGCGTGTTCAAATCGATTCCTAACCTTTTGAGTAAATTCGTCATTAGGTTCCGTATTATTCAAATTCATCTGCTCATTTTCTACTATATTATTCTCCTCACTCACGTTTATGTCCTGATTAAGTTCAATCGTTCTTCTAACCTCACTACCCTCCATATATTGATAATCATCGTCTTTAAGAGGTTGATCAACCGCATTAAACACGTTTAATTTAAGGTTCATGTTCCCGAACGACACTTTCATTACCCCTGTTCGACAGTTGACACGCGCATTAGCGGTGGCTAAGAATGGACGACCAAGAATGATAGGAGTGAATTTCCTAGCATCTAAAACAAGTTCAGTATCAAGGACCATAAAATCAATGGGATAAAAACATTGATCAACTTTAACTAGGACGTCCTCGACTATTCCTCTAGGTACTTTAACAGAACGATCCACTAATTGAATAGTAGCGGTTGTAGGCTTACGTTCACCTAGTCCTAGTTGTTTGTAGATGTGATATGGTAAGAGATTAACACTTGCTCCTAAGTCAAAGAGAGCCCTATGAATAACCATGTCACCTATGACACATGAAATAGTAGGCATACCAGGATCTTTTTACTTTGGAGGAGCATGTTGGAAAATCGAACTTACTTTTTCAGTTAGGAAGACCTTTTTAGGAGTGTGACTACGTAATTTACGCTTTTGAGTACATAGGTCTTACAGACATTTAGCGTAAGCGGGAATTTGTTTTATCGCATCGAGTAATGGAATATTGATTTCAACTTGTTTAAATACCTCGAGTATATCCTCAACTTTTGACTTTTTCTTTGAAAAATTTGACGGTTCGTCGACATTTGGTGTAAAAGTTAGTTTTGGAATATACGTCGTCAGGGTTGTTACATTTTTTTTTCCTATTTCTACTCATTTCCCCACCCTTTTCTTTATTAGAGTTAATGTTCCCTTCCTATCACACTCTCATATGGCACGTCAACAACTTCCTCTTTTCGAATAGTCATCCTAGTTGAGATGGCGTTTACTTGTTCATTCGAACCCCCATTCCCACATTATCCCTTAGGATTTTGAATAGTTTGACTAGGCAACTTACCCTCGTTTCTATGACTCATAGCATTAGCTATTTGTCCCATTTGGGATTCAAGCTTCGCAATGGATTGTGTGTGAGAGTGCACTATCTGTGCTTGTGCTTGTACTTGTGTTTCGATATTCTTAAGGGATGCCAACACTGTCTCCTCAAAAGCGTTAACCCTTGGAGGGTTAGGATTAGGAGGAGGGTGTTGGTATTGAGTTTGTTGAAATTGGGGTCGATAAGTATTATGAAAACTAATCGCCTCATTATTATTATGATTATTATTATTTTTCCACGAGCAATTAGGATGATTTCTCCATGGCATACCCGGATTATTAGTCATAGGATTAAAATTATTTCGTGGGAATTGTTGAATAAAATTAATGTGTTGCTCCATGAATTCCGGAAATTGAGATGCTGATGGGCATGCAAGTATAGAATTTGAAGGATCGGAACATAATGCACATACTTCAGAAGGAGGTGGGGTGGTCGTTTGGTTCATTGTTAAAAGTCGGTCAAGTTTTTTAGATAGTTCCTAAAATTTAATTGAATGACTTGACTCTAACTTTATCTCACATTTGGGTTGCGAAAGATATCCCTCATAACGTACCGATACGGCCTGATGCATCGAGTTCTCGCTTAATGTTTCAAAAATTCTCCAAGCCTCGTCGGCGCTTTTGTGTAGTAAGGTACCCACATAAACGGCATCAACGGTATTACGAATAGAGGGAATAAGTCCCTCGTAAAAGACCTGTACCAACTGCCATTTAGGGACCTAATGATGTGGACAAGAGCGCAATAATTCTTTAAATTTCTCCCATATGTCATAAAGTGTTTCCCCATCTTGCATCACAAAATTTGTTATCGATTTTCTTATTTGATTTGTTCTTGTGATTGGGAAAAATTTTTGTAAAAAGGTGTTGTGTAAGGCTTCCCATGTTTTAATTGTGTTTGGCTTAAGTGATTGAAGCCAATACTTCGCTTTATCCCTTAAAGAGAATGGGAAGAGACACAGTTTTAATTCATTATCAGTGAAATTTTGGATTTTTAACGTAGAACAAATATCTTGAAAATCTCCTAAGTGTTGATATGGATCTTCATTTAAACGGCCATGGAAAGAAGGAAGTAGCGAGATAGTAGACGACTTTATCTCAAAGTGAGATGCCGTTGCCTCCGGTAATTTGATACCAGCTTGAGGTGTGTAAGTCATCGGAATAAAATAAGTGGAGGAGGTGGAGGTATGTTAGGGTTGTTTCCATTGTTTCCGTTATTTTCAATGTCAGCCATTGGAATAGGTTCTATGTTAAAAGTTCAAGTTTTTCGTAAATGTTTAAGGGTAATTTGAATTTCAGTCTGAAACAACGACGATGGTTTTGGAGTCGACTCGTCGTCTATTATCAACTGAGCTCTAGGAGCTTGGGTTGAAGACTTATTAACTCTTAGAGTGCGTTCAAGTTCAGGATCAAGAGAATATAGTTCAGGTTTACTTGAACATGTACCTAACATAAACTAAAAGAAAAACGACACTAAATTAAAAACTGACTCAAACAGAAACACAAAGCAATCACACAAATAGGACAACAAGCACACAACTACTATAATGCATGAATATTATCCTGTAATGCAATGACCACGTCAAAGTCCAGCGCCCCGGGTTTCCTAGCTAATGCAGTGCAATTTACTCCTAAACTAATGCAAATAGTGCGTCACAGCGCCCTGACTTACAATGGTTTGAAGCGAATTGTAAATAGAGCGATTGACTTGAATTTTTATTTTATTTTATTTTTCGCGTAAGCTCCTTTGGTACGCTAAGCTATTCCTCTCCAAAACGCTAGAATTTGATTACTTGAGAAACTACAGAACAAAAGAAAAGTTAGTAACTTAAATAAAAATACAGAAAAAAAATAAAAATAAAAACTAATTTAATATTTACGAATTAACTAAACTAAGAGTTTAAAGCTAAAAGTAGTAATTTGCAATCCCCGGCAACGGCGCCAAAATTTGATGTTGTCAGTATCAAGATATAAAAAGTATACTTTACTTTTCTAAAGATTTATAGTAGTGAAAGTAAAGGTCAAACCCACAGAGATTGAATTACTAAAGCACTTTAACTTTAAAACCTAAATTTAGTTAATTAAGGAAAACGGATTTTGATTTTGATTTTGATTTTATTAAACTAAGAACAAGAAAAATAAATCTAAATTATGGAACCAATTAAAAATTGTTTTTATAAATATATTTAGGGAACCTACGATTGCAAATCCACCACTAGCTTCATAATAAGGGTATTTATGAGTTCAATTAGCTTATTAAGTTGGATGATAGTGGCGGAATTGTAGCTACAAGCCCAATTCCTCCGTCAAGAAGATAACTATGGTTCAAGCACCAACATAATCCATCTTCGGTTAGCACGAATTATTCCACACTAAACTAGGGTTGTGGCATAATCCGTCTAACCTAGGCATGGACTATTCGGATACTTGATAGCACAATTCAATTAAGCACCATTACATGTAAATAATCTATACAACCACAGCAAATATAGATCATTAAGCACATCACATTCAAAATAGATCTAAGACAAGAATAGATTCTGAAAATACTGATATAATCAATAGAAGTTCGATTTTGTTATTAAAATCCTCTAAACATGTAATCATCATCCATACATAATAAATCTAAAAGAAAAGCATAAAATACATCCTACTACTTGGCTAGGGTTTCATTGAAACTCTAGATCTAAATTTAAGGGGCCATGGAATCAAGGATTGGCAAGTGGTTGATGGAGGAGGCCATGTGTCACGGCCCGACGTAGCATAATACAGGAAAGCATTTAATTTCCTTTATGGACTCGTAGGTCGTGACAAGTGAGTATGACCAATTGTCCCTGCAACAAATAACTTAAACAGCATTTCTAAAGAAAGGTTACTAATAAAACATAAGCTCCGAAATAAAAACTTACTAAACTATTACATAAGTTCAGGTCTTAGGCACAAACGCCCTTATTCAAAACTTACATCAAGTCTATTACAACCCCAAAATAAAAGACATAGGAAATATAAAGCAGCCTCCTAGAAAGTTCCCTGGCTCTAACTAGCATAGTCGAAATACTCTGGTTGCTCCTGACCCTGAAAATCTGGACATACAGTCCAGGACGCATCAACGCCGTCAGCTTGTACAAGCTGGTGAGCAAAATAAACAAGTGCTCGCAATGTATATATAAGCATATAAACAACGGTGCAATTTAACTTTAAAAGCAATAGATTCAAGGTTCCAATTCCAACATAAGTTATGGGGGAATAAAGTAAGCAATAAATATGCGACCGTGCATGAACAATGTAACATCTCATCTTTCTGACTCTTTTCTCTCAACAAGACTCGACCCAACCAAACCATTGCCTCAGATACCAGGAATAATATCCGATCGATATCCAAAACAGCCCACCATACCATTGCTTCAGATACCAGGAATAATGTCCGATCGATATCCAAGCCGCACTCAATACCATCGTTTCGGATACCAGGAATAATATCCGATCGATATCCGAAACGAGCGCCCTAGATACCAGGAATAATATCCGATCGATATCTAAGCCGTAACTCAATACCATCGCTTCGGATACCAGGAATAATATCCGATCGATATCCGAAACGAGCGCCCTAGATACCAGGAATAATATCCGATCGATATCTAAGCCGTAACTCAATACCATCGCTTCGGATACCAGGAATAATATCCGATCGATATTCCAAACGAGCGCCCTAGATACCAGGAATAATATCCGATCGATATCTAAGCCGTAACTCAATACCATCGCTTCGGATACCAGGAATAATATCCGATCGATATCCGAAACGAGCGCCTTAGATACCAGGAATAATATCCGATCGATATCTAAGCCGTACACAACACTGTCGCCTCCAATACCAGGAATAATATCCGATCGATATTGAGGTCACACACCAGACTGCCACTCTTTACTCTTTTCACGCTTTCTCACACGCATGCATGTTGACACAACCTCAACCCTAATATGTATGTCAATGTTCACAATTTTTAGCAACAATTATTAATCTCAAAGCTGAATATTCGTTCGACATAATTCTTAGTCTTAAACGTTCTTATAAGTCCAATTTCTAACAGTGAGCCTTTAAAACAGTATATTTGTCAAGCAGATCTTTAAAAGCTTTCAAAACCTTTTCCAAACAGTCCCTTATATAAAAATACAGAAACTGCTCAAAATGCCAGGTCGCGCGAGCGGTCCGCGCGAGCGAAGGGGGAGAACAGGTCGTCCGAGCGGTCCGCGCAAGCGAATGGGTAGCGGGTGTCGCGCGAGCGAGTCGCGGGCGCGAAGGGGAGGGGATGGTTCGCACGAGCGGGCCACGCGAGCGAGCCTCGCGCGAGCGGGTCGCGCGCGCGAGTTCGTGCAGTTTCATCATCTTCCTCATTTTCCCCTGTTTTCAATTTCAAACTGTATTTTTACCCATTTTCAGATTATGTTTGTACCAGGACATGTAATATATGGATCTCTTTGGTTTTCCGCGTAGATTAAGAATACGCGATCAATTTTAACTAATACGGATTGTATCGCTTAATTCTCGCGATTAAAGTTAGAGTGACAAAACTTTAAATCGACGATACGTCACTATATGAATGAATTTCTCCGTAGGATTCGAACCGTAGCTTATTGGGACTAAGATCTTTCATTCCCAATTCATAAATTTCATTTTGGTTAAGATTTACAAAACTCCAATTTCAAGCTTCAATGGTGAAATACATATATATACACATATACACACCTATATATACTGAAATACACGTATATAGACATGGCGAGTGAGCTTATAATACTCACTGAGGTGATTATACAGAGAATTTGAGACCGAGGATTTCCGCCGTCGATTCCGTCGTTAATGAAAATTCCTCCCGTCCTTGAATTATATATATATATAAGTCTATGTATGTGTGTAGGAGTATATTATATATAATCTGTATAAGTATGTGTGTGTGTGGTTGAGAGAGCATGAGAGAGTGGAGAGAATTTGAGAGAATTGAGAGAGTTTGAGAGTGAGAGATGAGAGACCGAGAGTGAGAGAGAGACACTGATACATATATATAACTTGAGAAGTTTTGGGCTTCAAGAAAGCCACGAGTAACGCACGGTGTGGTTGAGCTCACGTGCTCTCCCACACCCAAGACGAGGTATAGACGCAGATTTAATACAAAACTGGTATTTTGCGGTTGAAATAAAAATGCAGAAAATAATATTAGCGTAGGAATAGATTCCGGGTTGTACAAAAATATAGATATCGATTTTGAAACCATAGAAAATATTTTTCTATATTTGTGAAAATTACAGTTTGACCCCCAAATAAATATTTCAAAAAGAAATTAAATCAATTGTTCATTGAAATGTAATGCAATAATTATTTATTAATGAAAAAGAAATTACAGGGCGTTACACCATGAGAATCCTTGGTCTTCTTCTTCTTCTCCTTGCTTTCCTCTCTTTAATCAAGGGCTTCAGACTATGTTACATTCGGTACACATATCCATACCTGGAGTGGTCATTAGTAAATGTAATGAAATACTCATAACCACCCCTAGCTCTAATATTTATTGGTCCACACACATCAGTACAATAATGCATTGGTCATGTTTCCCTTTACGGGAGAGGGCCTTTTGGTCATTTTAACCTCTAAACATGATTCACAGACTTCCATTGGTTTGAGAACCAAATCGCCTAGGACCTGACTAGTTTGCCAATCCTATTTAGATTGATATGACCTAGATTCATATGCCAAAGCATTGTTAGATTAGTGGAAGGTTCCTTTCTTTTAGATGGTACAGTTATCACTGAGTTATTAAGTTCCATGTTAGAGTCTTTAGAAATGTTCGAAGTAATCACATACAAACCATTTGACTTAATACCAGAACATACAAATGAACCATTTCTTTTGATCACAACCTCGGTTCCAAAAGAGAAAGAATAACCTTTATTTGAAAGTTTTGAAACTAAAATTAAATTACATCTCATAAGCGTGATGTAAAGTACATCTGATAAAAATCAAAGTTTTTTTTTTAGAAATTCTAAAACTACAACTCCTATAGCAACCATAGAAACGGTTACACTAGAACCTAGAGTCGGCATAATCTTCCCATCACTGCACCTCTTGGTTGATCTGAACCCCTGCAACGAATTACAGATATGGTTAGTTGCACCAGAATCAATGCACCAAGTGTTTTAAGTATCTATTATAAAACTTACTTCAATCACATGTGATTCGATCATACCTTGAACTCTTGTAGCTAAGAATTATGGATAATTCCTCTTCCAGTGGCCTTCTTACCACATTGGAAACATTTCCCTTTGCCTTGACTAGTTGCCTTCCCTTTGCCCTTTCTTGTTCCCTTAGATTTTTCAATCTTTGGGACTGGTCCAACACTAGGACCACCAGTGCCAGCCTTCTTCTTCCCTTCTTATCAAGAAGAAGAGCCTTTTTCAACATTTAAAATGTTGTCCCTATGTTTGATCACCCCTTCCGCTGCCTGAAGAGAATTCATTAGCTCGCGCATAGAGAAATTCATTTGATTCATATTGTAATTAAGTTTGAATTGAGCGAACGATGGTGACAGCGAATTAAGGATCATATCAACTTGGGTTTGTCCATCAATGTTTGCACCCATAGTCTCCAGTTCACTTAAATAACCGATCATTTTTAAAATGTGCTCTCTGACTGGAGTTCCTTCCAACATTTTTGCACTCATGATCTTCTACATGGGAATCTTCCTAGCAAGTCAGCCATGCTCCCCAAACATTTCTTTTAGGGAAGTCATGATGGCACTAGCAGAATTGTTTGATTCGAACAGGTGTAGCAGCGTGCCATCCTGTTCAACTTTTTCTTCATTCCAGGTTCTATTGCTCTCTATTATTTATACTCCAGTCTATTAATTGTTGTTTAATCTTGATTTTCATTATGTTTATGTTATCTATGATTGTTAGATTTATTTTGCTAATGGTAGGCTAAATGCAGTGTTAGGTTTACGTGATGAAGTACTAGAAAAACCGATTTTCATGCATGTTCTCTAAGGGAAACCTTCATAATTAACTTTTCCATGGAATACAATTTAGAATTATTGTCGAAATATTTTCTAACTATAGTAAACATCCGTCTTATATTATAATCTTATTTTTGATTTGTTTCATGAACTTAGACACTCAAATCAATTTCTCACTTCAAATAATTAATATTTAGACTTGCTAAAGTGTTTTGAATGGAAAGAGAATTCTTTCAAATCTCCCCGTAATTAATTCATAGGCTCATTTGGCGTTGTTTCATGCAGATTAATAAATATTTGGTATTGACTCAACTCAAGCAAGACACAAACATTGAAAGGCACCCGTTGAATTATAGTAGGTTGCCATATCCTTAGGCATGATAATTGGTGAATCTAGTGTAAATTAGTGTAATCCTAACTAGCTAATTCATATTTTACTTAGTTCAAGTTAATTCGCTATTTTAGATTTTCTCATTAAATTCACTAGTCTAGTTACTTTAGTTTCTTTTCAATATTACTATTAGTTAAGTAATCCTTCAAAATCAATCATCTTTTCTTTTCTTTAAGAAATAATTTAGATAAAACTATCTTAATAATCTATTCCTTCCTCGTGGAATCGACCTAGATTTCTAGTACTATATTTCTTCCACGATCACCTACACTTGGCTGTTGCACACAAGAGCGCACAGTATTTTTTTGTGTCATATGTATCTCATACATACACTAATTACTTACTATGATACTTAAGGATTAAAACAATCATCTCATGATACATACATAATGAATTGTAAACTAACATCCAGTCATAAAACGTCAATGTCTCATACAAGCAGAACTGGTTTGAGGGCATAATCCCAATAGTCTTGCCTTACCCAATCCTATTCATAAAAGGAAATGTCATAAATGTTTGTTATTTGAAGTAGAAAAGATTGTATGAATAGTAGAATAATGTTTTAGTGAATCACTTAGGGTTGCAACATATCAAGCTATGACTATGGAATACGAATGACATACTCGATACGTCATCTGCGTTTGATGCAAGGACACCAGATCTTTGTTTCGACATTAAAATCTCTGCATAGCAGTCAATTACCTAGAACAAGTGACTGCCAATGTTAGTGACTGGCGACGATTGTTTTACACATGGGTGCTCTGTATAATACGTATAAAGTGTGTTACACAGGACTTATATTGCTACTTATCTACTTGCCCAGTAAAACATTGTAAATGTCGGCCATACTAACATAATCCTCACCTTGTTCCCTTGTGTACACAGGTGTTCTGGTTTCAAAAAAGTTTATTTATTAGATACTTTTAAAAAACTTATCAATGTATTGCAACAGTCTATGTAGCAATACTTACAGGCTTTGTCTAGATTCTTGAATTGCATTGATTAGTTTCTTATCACCATCTGATAGGATTGCATAAATTGGTGACCTCAATAAAAGTGACTTGATAATAGATGGGTCCTTAAAAGATTCACCGTCAAACTCGTCCACATTTTTTAAGGCAGCATCATCATCTTGAATGTTATGGTTAGCCTTATCATCAGCTAGGTTAACGGTAATATCATCATCTCCAAGGTTGAAGGTCTTTGCTTAACAACAAGCTCATTTGTCAAAATTTTCACTAACGTATCGAAAGCCTTCCTTACACAATTGCTTCCTCCTCCTCTTCTTAAGGTCTTGGACATTTGAACTCTCTTTACTTTAGGTATCTGTTTGTGCCTTCTTTAAATTTTGCCTTACTTTGGCCAGCTCTATGTGCTCTTGCTTTTATGAGACATTAATGTGAACAATTATTTTTTCTAAATAGTATAGTAGGTGTAAAAATTGTCACTCATGTTTGAAAATGTAAATACCTATTGCGTAAGTTTGTGCGTCTAGGATGCAATCATTTCCATCCTAATCTTCTTGTTGAGTGCCTTTTGCCTATTCAATTCAATCTATAAGTTTTGTATCTCAACATCCTTTGTTGATAATTGGTATTCCAGTGCATTCATAACCTCATCATTCTTTTTGTTTATGATGTTTAGCTCTTCAGTAAGAATAACGACCTTTGCCCCCAATGTCACATCCTTAAGTTAAAGCTTTGTAATTTGACAATCGAACTCAAATTGCATGATGTCATGCACCTCTTGAAGTGATGCAAGGTCTCTTTCCATGGCTGCAACCTGGATGGACAAGATAGCCTTATCCCTAACTAAGTTTCAAACTTGTTTCGATTAGTTAAATCAATGGATGTGTCACTTCAACATTGGGCTCCACAGGACTATGACCTGCACCTTGTTTTTCAGAAATTGATCTTCTGCACGATTGGTAGCATCCACTTGTAGCCTATCATATGTTATACTAACATCGAGAGCCTTATCATTAACAATGGGTGGTTCAGAATGTAGTATTATATGTTCAACCGTTTCATGCACCCATTCATTGCATGCTGCAATTTTTTCACCCACCAACCCACTGCTAACATGTATCTCTTGTCCAACTATTATAGTGCTGCCATCTATAAAAACTAGCTTCATAGATTGTGCTGTCCCACGCGCATCAACTTCATCCCATGTTCGAGTACATTGAGTGGGTGTAAGACATAGCTGTGACTTCCACAAATTCTTAACATCCCAAGTGAACAATTCATTAGCAAAGTCATTAACAACCTCACAACCTGAATTTTTTGAATCTCCAGTTGTGTTTGAACCTTTTTTGCACTCTGTTGGGGCCACTTCATGTGTTATGTTATGTTGTTCACCAGGACTTAAATCAGTAGCATCCTCACAAGCATTTGTAGGAATGTCATCAACACCAACATTTGTGTTGTCGTTGTCATAAGTGATAGAATCTCTGTCGTACTCTATGTTTTCGTTACTGCCAATGCCAATATCAGCCTCGCTGACATATTTTAATTCATTTGTTGAGCTGTTATCACTTTTAATCACTCTTCCCCCGTCATCATGAAAGCCCTTGTTAGTTATTGACTTAAAAGGAAATACCTTGTTAATGGTCATGGACGACTCGCCAGGCATCACCTATAAGAAAAAATGCAAAGCATTATAAAATTGACATGTAATTGAGATTTTAATATGAATAATGCTGGTGTGTGATGTATATTAAATTTTAGCATGTCAAGGTGCAATAATTTAGAGTATTACCTAGAGATCAAGTATGCAACCACTCACTTTCTCTGGGTCTCCTTGGCACTTGTCAATTGAACTCACCAACTCATCCAATTTCGCAACACACCAATCACATAAGGAGATTGCTTCAATGTTTTCAACATACTTAACGAAGCCCTACCTAAGATAATCACTTCCGACTGAGAATAGTATAGTTGAAAATAGGTACAAGCATAATAGTCTGACCGAATCCACGGTATCTTGCTGTGTACCACCAGATAGAGCATCTAGGAATGATGCCTTGATAATCGAGCTCCTAAGACATTGAACACCGAGAAATCTATGCAAAATGAAATCTAATTCTTTGTCGGGATTCAATACCTTGTTTGTGTAGTGTGTGTTAATATATTGCATCCCATCCATAATACCGAATGTCATCAGGATATCAGATTTTAGAAGCCTAATCCGATGTGGACCAATTGTGAACGTCCTGTCACTTTTTTTGAACTGTCCGATGACTTGGTTAGACGGCTCATCATTTTTCTTTACGAATTTCAAACGTTGTTCAATGTGGGCCTTGAAAAATAACCAAAATGGTGTCTTCTACAACAACTGCAAGTGCCTCTTTTGTAATTTGATTTGATCGAACAGTGAATGGGTTCCTATGAGTGTGCTCCGGAATCATGTACTGGAATGACCACATTGGGTCCGTTTTTGTACGAATTTTGACACCGTTGCTTCATCGTGAAAAAATAGAAGTTATTGTTTACAATTCATTCATAAAATGTAGTGTGTGACAAATTTATCCCTTTAGTGTAATGTGTCACTAAAACAAAAACAACATTAAAAAATGTAAGTTTTCAAATGTCAGATTCAGTCATTTCATCTGGAAACTAATGAAACTACTGTTCAACACACATCAACCTGATTTTTCTCACCCTAATTAGTGAACAAATTAGCACTAGTGAACAAATTAGCAGAAGTTATTGTGAACAAATTAGCACAAGTTCATTCGTAAAATGTAGTGTGTGACAAATTTATCTCTTCAGTGTAATGTGTTGTGATAAAACAAAAACAACATTAACGAATATAAGTTTTCAAATGTCAGATTTAGTCTTTTCATCTGGAAACTAATGAAACAATTATTTAACACACGTCAACCTGATTTATCTCACCCAAATTAGTGAACAAATTAGTACTAGTTTTAAACTCCCCAAAACCCTAGTTTTACAGTTCCTTTGTAAATTGTATTGCATGACAAATTTATCTCTTATGTGTAATATGTTGGGATAAAACAAAAACATCATTAACGAATGCAAGTTTCAAATGTCAACTCAATTTTTCGTATGGAATCTAATGAAACTCCTGTTAAACACATATCAAATTGATTTTTCTCAGCCAATCAGTGAACAAATTAGCACTAATTGTTCACTTCTAGAAAACCTTAATTTTTCACTGATTAAAAACCGCTTGTTCTCCTTCCCTGTTCATAATGACCTGTATACATAAAATGGTAGAAGGATTCAGGAAAAAAAATGTAATGATAAATTCACAAAACAATTGAACAAGGCTACAATGGCTTCATCGTTACCTTTCCTGCACATTCGTCAAATTGTTAACAACACTGGCATTTAGGGCATCAAGACTGAGAGACGGTCGCTAGATCAGAGGTCTAAAGCTGTCAATTGCACTAATGGAATAATTTTTTGAACAAATTAATGAGTGATTTCAAAGCAATTTAGTGCTTGAATTTTGAAATCGCCCAAAATCTTGCTGTGATCACGATTTGTGTGGTAGAGTTAGTGTGACTCTAGCGTTGTTTCAGCTACTTCACCTGAGCTTAGGTTTTGTTTTGAGAACGAAGCTTTGGTTTGCACGTGGGATTGAAAGAGGGTATTATGGCCATATAAATTTTATTGGACTTATAACAAAATACCTTTTTTGTACTTGGGCCTATTATGAACAACATGGGCCTAATAGGACTTATTATTACTTTGCCCTACTTTTTACCAGTAATAGATTAGCATTTCCACATATTCCTTGAGCTTATACATACTATGCACGAGATATTGCCCCCAAAAAAACACATAAGTTAGCACCAAAAAAAAACACATAAGTTATGACATACATGCAAAAAAAAAAACTCGATGAGCGAGCTCTCAATTTATTTGAACTATTTATCGTTTTATAAATTTCCTAATTGACTTTTTTTTAAAACAATGTAGAGGTTTAGCAAAGTTTTGTGGAAAGCGTGGAAGAACTTATACATTTGCGTGGAATTTTGTTCCCTGCAATTTAGAAAATTGTTTTGTTTCTTAATTTGAATATCGGATTGCATAGAATTAAGAAAATGTTTTTTGCAAAAGTAGGAGAACATGTTTTTCGATGAGGCTTTTTTTTCCCTCTCTCTCTAATATTAATTTGGTCAGTTTTTTAATTTTCAAAGGATTGATTCCAATTTAGGTGCAGGGATATAAATTGCCTCATGCCTATGACTTTTTTTAAAGGGGGTTTCGGCCATAGCACCCTCAAATAAAAAAAAAGGGGATCATCTTATTCAAGAACCACGATTCTTCCTTGATTCCAGGTTGGCAACTTTTGGTCCCAAAGCTAAAATACATTCTTTATAAAACTCAGAGAAGAATCAAATTCTTACTTCCAAACTAAAATGCATGCTACTTTTCTTTAAATCATTAGGTCATTTTTATACCTAAACAACTTCAAATTACTGTAACTTTTGTTTAACAATTCCATTTTTCGTAAAATTTAATATTTTGGAAGAGTAGTGCTGCACACACACACACACTTTTTGACACAAAGTGTCATCTGGCCATTGATTGGTGCGGGCCTCACCACCGAATACATCTCAGCCATCGAATATCTTGCCATTGATTGGTGCAGGCCCCACAACCAAACACATCTCGGCTGGCACCGAACACATCTGGCTGAGATGTGTTCGGTGGTGGGGACCGTACCAATCAATGGCCGGATGACACTTTGTGTCAAAAAGTGTGTGTGCCAAGCATTTTCCATTTTGGAATCAACAAAATGAGATTTATCAACCGAGATCAACATTGACCATGAATACTGGAAACGAAAAAACTAAAAACTAAGCAAATATAGAAAAACTATGTTTTTTTTGCATAAATATAACTGTAAATAAATATGCACACAAGCATATGAGTCAGGTATAGGTTCGTTACCTAGCAGAATAACCCAACCGATCGTCGAACGGTGCTGTTACGAGCCCAACGACTTTACCCGCGAACTGCTGCTCCTTGTTAGCCTCTGTGTACTCTCTTGTGCTTCGAATAAGTTGTAGAAGACGCTACTAGAGCGATCTCCGTCAATGTCACGTGCTAAATCCCATGGCTCCAATGGTGATGGCCTTAGAGAGAGAAAACCGTGAGAGAGAGAGAGAGAGGATGCCCAATAATCTTAGGGATTAACCAATATATGTGTTTATATTATATATATACACACATAATGACCAAACCATAAGGCTTTAAGAGCCAAAGTCCATTGAACTCTGTCCAATGATATGTGGGTGCCTATATGGCCCCATATTTCCTACATCTCCCACTCACCCACATAGGGATAGTACTAAAACCAATCTCTCGAAACAGAACTTCTCATCTCTTCATACAGGGAAATAGAACGTGCGACCTTACAAAAAGAAAGTACAGCGACAGGAGTGTGATGCCAAATCATCACCATAACCAGCAATACACATCACTAGAAAGCTTCTCATGTATGCCTTAGACGATTCAACCACACCAGACACAACATTCTCAATCCCTCAGTGAAAAGAAGTGTTGCACCACCTCAATGTAATGTACTCATGACATATCAGTAAGAAAATACGATTGTCGCAGGCCTGCTAATGAGTCACAAAACATGGTGTGTTATTGAATGGTCTTCCCTGAGACCATATGTGAATCTGACTAACTTGACCGCTTGCCCAGACACACCCCATAGAACGGAATTATCTCATCCTCCTAGGATAGCATGCTAAAGTAGCTATCATCAAGCGTCCTCTTCATGACATAGTCTAAAGTAGTGAAGGAAACCAGTTTGTAGGATAACCAATGTCTTGGATATGCTAAGTGGCTCACACTGCAATGAAAAGGAATCCATTCACTACTCCACAGTCGATCGCAAAAGCACATATTGTATGATATGTATGCTATGGCGTTCTTCCATAAGAAATGGGCATGTCACTCTATGTTTGGAAAAACAAGTAAGCCATGCGAATCTTAGTCTAGACGTTACACAAAATGCCTAACCTGAGTCTCGCATCATAGTCGCTCCTCTTAGCGCCCGTCTGAAAACTCACATTCGACTGTAAACAGGCTACATAGAGTCGTGGGATTTCTCTATGTTCGACCAAGTATAAAGGTCTCATCTTAGGTCCATCTAAGTTGACATATAGATATAATAAGGGTTTATATCTAGCTCGTTGTTCTTACATTGTGTAGATATAAGTGTTCAAGCTCGCTTTCTAAGCGATATGGACATATATGTCCTAGCTAGCTATCTAAGCGCCATGAACACAAATGTCTTATCTTGCTCGCCATCTAAGCGCCATGGACACACATTTCCTAGTTCGCTATCTCGGTGCCAAGGTGAATCACCCGTGTGAGCAGGTCAATTCAAACCTGGTGATACATTAAAAATGTGCATTCATTCCATTCACATAACAAACATATATGTATGGAACCAATTAATTTATTATTAACTACTAATAAAACTTGAATGATAATGTCAATAACACAATGAAATGTCTGAGCACATCAAATATCCAAGTGGAGATGTGCCTTAAAACAACTTCCTTTTGCACAAAGCACATCTCAAATGTGACCAAAATGAATATCTACGTGCTTGAATGGCTTTTGAGATCTTTTGCATATGCTCAGGCTTATGTGCTATCACCGTAGATGAGCACCACCTCATCACTATGAGGTGAAGAGCCTAGCCACTACAAAAACTCTTCAACCAAAACAGCTTCTCGAACAGTTGCAGAACACACCACATATTATGCTTCCATCATGGACAGCATAAGGTAAGGTCCATTGGACCAGGGTTGCTACAATCGATGACTAATTTAACCAATCGTATAGTAGGCATCTGACCAAGTACACACATATGGCAAACTAGACATTTGTTTGCTCTTCTCATTATTCTTAAGACATTGATCTAAGGTCAAGGTGAGTCCCAAAAAAATGGGATGTCAATGGGTTTACAGCTCTTCATGTGAAAAACGTTCATGAATCCTCATCTTGTAAGTCCCTTAAGACAAACAGATGAGCTTCTCGGAACAATATCTCATAATCTAAACTCCTAACTCATAGTTGGCATCACGCATATCCTCAATCTCAAACTGATAGGACAACCACTCTCAAGTGACGACAATGGAACTCATCTCATTCCCAGTTAGAAGGACGTCACCAACATATAAAGAATTAGAACATTTTTCTTGGACCATTTATTGTACACACATTATACCACTACCTAGACGATCGCTAGCTAGAGAAAATAAATGGAACGTTTGAGACGGCATACTTTTGCGCTCATTCCTTTTGGTAACAACACCAATGGGTAGATCCATATTTATCTCGTCGTCTTGTTTTTCATTGAGAAAAGAATAGTTTAAACATCCAACTAAAAAGGTTCCAAAACTAAATATGCGACAATTGTTAGGATAAGGCGAATGGAGTTAGATCTCACCCTTTAGGAGAACATGTTTCCATGGTCTATACCTTCTCTGGGTACAAACTATCACCACAAGTCGCACCTAATACTTGTCAATTGAACCATCTACCTTGCGTTAGATTTTGAAAACACACTTGTCTCCAATAGTCTTACGCACAGGTGGAATGTTAACTAACTCCCAGACCTTATTCGCATCCATAGAGCTCATCTCATCTGGCATAGCAACTATCCACTCAGCTTCAGCAGACGAAGAAAAATGCTTCAACAAAAGAAGCAGTCTCATCTTCATCCACTTGTGCACACACTTACACACATATGAAAAAGTCTTCCTCAATTTCAAAATAGTGATAGGAAACTTTTTTCTCATCACCATACAACGTACTACCTGAGAATCTTGAGTGCTTAGTGGTGTACTCCCACTATCTAGTGAAGGAAAAGTGGTTTAAAGTTAGAGTTTAAACGCGCAGCGGAAATAGGTTAAGTTATATAACTTTTGGTATTCCAGGATCTACTACTCGTCAATTCCATAGATGCGTACTAGGGGGTGCAAGAATTATACCTTAGTGTCTTGAACCCAATTCTGAAACTTTAACTTCCAGCAGCCTCCACTAGATGATCTTCACCCTTATGACTCCTGCGGATGCCTGCCGGAAAGACTAGGGTTGGTGGGAACCCTAATAGAGAGGATAGGAAGGTTTTGGGAAGACTATGATAGTTTCTGCAGCTTCTGCGTATAAAAACGACGATCACTTACTTCTAGAACGCAGCTGCCCTATTTATAGATTTCCAGAACCGACCTAGACTTCGATCGATCGAAGTGACTTCGATCGATCGAACCTTCGATCGATCGAACCATTCTCGATCGATCGAACCTGCTGACTTCAATCGATCGAACATACTTCAATCGATCAAACTTGTCTTAACAGCTTCCTCAAGTGTCTTTCCAAGCATCTGAGCGGAGCTAAGAGTGGGACCTCCTAGGCTCTTTATTGTTGGCTCGGACCAGTTTGTTAATTACCATGACCAAACTCTTTGATCAGCAAACTAACTAACTGGTCAGTTAACGTTTATTCCACTATAAAACGATAACTGAACTCCAACGCAAAAGAACATATCCGAAGCGATAACTAGACTTGTATGGTGTACTAATGTCCCTCTACCGTCAGCATTCGTAATCATATTCAGGTAGTCGGATAACTGTTACTGTCAACCTGAATCATGATTACTTCTTGTATTCCTTGAGTCTCATTCACTACTCATGATTACCAAACATGTTGATAACTCTTATCAACAAGACTGCAGTACTCAGTAATCAACTTGGTGACATTCTCAAGGGAATGCTTACTCTGAATCAGAGGGTAGATTCTATCTTGACAATATATGTTCACAACCCTATGGACATGACATACCCAAGATACCCAGGTGTTGATCTTCTATAGACCTCACTGATTGGTAAGTCAAAGCAGCCATATCCATAGTCTTTGTTCATAATCATCTCAAGATTGAGAACACGTACCTTATACAAGTTATGAGTTCCTATTGACTGTTGACAGCCTTAAGCGTCAATAGGAAAGCTCAGGTCCGTCAATGCACTATAAGCACTAGCATATCAACTAAGAGCTACACTCTAGTGATTGAAATTAATCACTCCATCCAATGGTAGTTAATTATGCTACAGTGTAGACCTGATGAGGTATCCAGTCTCATCATCCACTATGACATATTCTAAGTATCAAAGAATAGTAATTCGTATCTCACTTGTGTGTATCTCATACACACACGAATTGCTTACTATGATACTTAAGGATAAAACAATCATCTCATGAAAAAAACATACACAATAAAATGTAAAGCTGATATCAATATATTATAATGCTAATGTCTCATACATAAAGTAATGGTTTGAGGGCACAAACCCAACAAACTCCCACTTGCACTCACAAACATTCAGAACTACATCTAAGACCTAGACTATCTAGATGACGATCAAAGACCTTCTGTGGTAAGGCCTTTGTAAACGGATCAGCAAGATTGTCAGCGGTGGCAATCTTGGTGACAGTCACATCTCCACGTTGAACAATATCTCGGATAAGATGATATTTCCGCTCTACGTGCTTTCCCTTTTCGTGGTTCCTTGGCTCATTGGACTGAGCCACTGTCCCACTATTATCGCAGTATAGCGTAATAGGTGACAACGATGCTGGTACCACCTCGAGTTCCATAAGGAACTTCTTGAGCCAAACAGCTTCCTTTGCGGCTTCACAAGCAGCCACATACTCAGCTTCTGTAGTTGAGTCTGCAATGCATTTCTGCTTAATGCTCCTCCAACTAACAGCACAACCTCCCAAGGTAAAGAGATGTCCAGATGTCGACTTTCTCGAATCTTTATCTGACATAAAGTCCGAGTCAGTGTATCCTACTGGAATTAACTCACTACCGCCGTACATAAGCATGTAATCTTTAGTTCTTCTCAAGTACTTAAGAATGTGCTTAACGGCTGTCCAGTGCTCTGGACCAGGATTCGATTGATACCTGCTAACCATGCCAACGGCAAAGCAGATATCTGGTCTAGTGCATAACATCGCATACATGAGACTTCCCACTGCCGAGGCATAGGGAATTCCTTCCATGCGATTCCTCTCCTCTTGTGTCTTTGGACACTGGTCCTTGGAGAACGCTAAACCATGCCTGAAAGGTAACAAACCTTTCTTCGAATTATCCATTGAAAACCTAGTTAGCACTTTCTCGATATAACCAGCTTGAGATAATCCCATTATCTTTCGCTTGCGATCCCGAAAGAGCTTTATCCCAAGAATATAGCTCGCCTCTCCTAGATCCTTCATATCGAAAGTACTAGCTAGCCAAACCTTAACCGTTGACAGCGTCGCTACATCATTCCCAATGAGTAGAATGTCGTCAACGTAAAGCACAAGAAAAGCCACTACTTTCCCTTCACATTTCTTGTATACACAAGGCTCATCCAGATTCTGTATGAAACCAAACGACTTGACCGCTTGGTCAAATCGGATGTTCCAACTTCTGGATGCCTGCTTAAGCCCATAAATGGACTTTTGCAACTTGCATACCAAGTTACCTTTCCGACTAGCTATGAACCCTTCTGGTTGTTGCATATAGATGTCCTCCTCAAGATTGCCATTCAAGAATGCAGTCTTGACGTCCATCTGCCAGATTTCATAATCTAGGCATGCAGCAATGGATAAGAGTATTCTGATGGACTTGAGCATGGCTACCGGCGAGAAGGTTTCCTCATAGTCAATGCCCTCCCTCTGAGTATAGCCTTTCGCCACAAGCCTTGCCTTAAAGGTCTCAACCTTTCCATCAGATCCTCTTTTCCTCTTATAGACCCACTTGCAGCCAATGGGTTTAATATTGGCTGGAAGTTCTACAAGATCCCAGACCTGATTGGAATCCATAGATTCCAATTCAGCCTTCATAGCTTTAATCCAATGAGCTGAATCAACATCAGCCATTGCCTCTTCGTAAGTGGTAGGATCAGATTCAGATTCTATGGAGACAGCTTCAAAAACTTCTCCTAAGAACATGTATCTATCAGGCTGGCTGATAATCCTCCCACTACAACGAGGTACCGGTGCGGAAATGGGTGAAGAAGTGGTATTTTCTTGATTTTCATCGTTATCAACTGCGGGTTGGACTGAGGGCTCTCCTTCTATCTCTCTAAGATCTATCCTTCCCTTAGGTTTTTGGTTCATGATATAATCATCCTCCAAGAAAACAGCATTTGTACTAACAAACACTTTCTGTTCTCTTGGATCATAAAAATACCATCCATAAGTACCCTTTGGATACCCTACAAAGTAACATACTTCCGATCTAGAATCCAACTTGCTCATCTTTCCTTTGAGCACATGTGCCGGACACCCCCATATCCGGAGATGTTGCAAAGAAGGCTTGCGCCCAATCCACATCTCTCGTGGTGTCCTGGGAACAGATTTACTTGGCACTAGATTTAGTATGTATGCAGCGGTTTCCAAAGCATAACCCCAAAGGAATAATGGCAACTCTGAATAACTCATCATCGATCTAGTCATGTCTAAAAGAGTCCGATTCCTTCTCTCCGCTACACCGTTCTGCTGAGGCGTACCAGGTGCAGTCAACTGTGACAGAATCCCATTCTGTACGAGGTGATCAATAAACTCATTAGAGAGGTACTCGCCACCTCGATTAGATCGAATGGCCTTGATATGTGTGCCCGATTGCTTCTCCACTTCAGCCCTAAACTCTTTGAACTTTTCAAAGGCTTCAGACTTGTGCTGCATTAGGTACACATATCCATACCTAGAGTGGTCATCGGTAAATGTTATGAAATACTCATAACCACCCCTTGCTCTAATATTTATTGGTCCACACACATCAGTATGAACTAATTCCAACAATGCATTGGTCCTATTGCCCTTTGCAGGAAAGGGCCTTTTGGTCATCTTACCCTCCAAACAACACTCGCAGACTTCCATTGGTTCGAGAACCAAATCGCCTAAGACCCCTTCTTTGACTAGTCTGCCAATCCTATTCAGATTGATATGGCCAAGCCTCATATGCCAAAGCCTTGTTGGATTAGTGGAAGGTTCCTTTCTTTTAGATGGTAAAGTTACCACTGAGTTATTAAGTTCCAAACAAGAATCTTTTGAAATATTGGGAGTAATCACATACAAACCATTTGATTTAACACCAGAACATGTTAGCCTTAAGGTATATTAAGGCATATTTAATTATGTTTTGATGATGTCAAATATGCTATGATAATTACATGATTCATATTGATTCATTCTTTATTATTATCATAGTCATTTTAATGCTCACATATATCTCATGTATTAATATTGTACCAATGTTTTAACATCTTTGTGTGCATGAGATTTAATAGATGTAGATCAAGATTACAAGGAGCTTAACAAGGATCAAGCTTGAAGACTTGAAGATATTTCCATTTGGATACCAATTGTTGGCCCAAAAGTGGAAACCTTAGAGGGGGGGTGAATAAGGTTTTAGCGGAAATTAACCTTTTAAAAACTTAATTGCAAATTAAACACACTCACAAGCAATAATGTAAAGAGTTAAGGGAAGAGATACAAACAAACCAATTTTTCAAGTGGTTCGGCAATCGCACCCCGCGGCCTACGTCCACCCCTCAAGAACACCTCTTGAGGATTCCTTTACTCCGATCTACTTCACGGGTGTAGACCAAACCGTTTCCCGGAGCACTTACGGGTGTGCACCAAACCGTTACAAGAGCCTATGATCTCTCCCAAAGAAGAACTCTTCTTCTTTGCACACAAGGGTTACTAACCCTCAACCTTTACAATTGATTTGATACAAATTGAACTCTCTCTCTCTAGAGTGGATAATACAATTTGAAGCTCACACAATAACTCCTTAGTGAGTAGATAATACAAATAAAAGCTCACTACAATTTGCTCTCTCAAGAATTACAATTGAAATCTAGAGCAAATTGATAACTCACACAATTTGGGGCTCAAATGTGAATGATTAGAAATCAAAGAGTTGTGTGATTAAATAGATGTTTTCCAATGGATTGATCAACCTAAAATGGTGTGGGAAAACATGTATTTATAGGCCAAGAAAGTTTATAGCCGTTGGTGGCAAGTTTGGTAATTAAAAGCCACTTTAAAAACTAGCCGTTATGCCTTTTCAGGTCGATTCAGTCGACTGAAACATGAAGCAGTCGACTGCCCCTTAAAAGCAGTCGACTGAAACGTGTTTACAGAGGGTTCTGATGCGTTCTGCTCAGTTCGGTCGACTGCCCAGTCGACTGCCCCGTCGACTGCCCCTCTGTTTGACAGCCTGACATATCTTTACTAAAACGGCCATAACTTCCTCTACAAAACTCGGATTTTCGATCCGTTTGATGTTTTGGAAACTAGATTCAAATACCTTTCCAACCATATAAAATTCAACATCTAATTATTTTCCATTTGGTTGGGGCATTGCTTTAAAGATGACCCATTTAAAATTTGTTTCCAAAACTTTAACTTTTAGCATTTGTTTGAGCCCCTAAGAGTGTGAGATCAAGATGCCTTACAATGATGGTCCTATGCTTCAACCAAGGATGAAATATCTTCAAGTCTTCAAGCTTGATCCTTGTTAAGCTCCTTGTAATCTTGATCTACATCTATTAAATCTCATGCACACAAAGATGTTAAAACATTGGTACAATATTAATACATGAGATATATGTGAGCATTAAAATGACTATGATAATAATAAAGAATGAATCAATATGAATCATGTAATTATCATAGCATATTTGACATCATCAAAACATAATTAAATATGCCTTAATATACCTTAAGGCTAACAATCTCCCCCTTTTTGATGATGGCAAACAACCAATGAAGGATATGCCAATATAAGCACAAATGGTCATTTTCATATTATCATTCATAATGGATATTATATTGTTGAAGAACATGAATGATAATTACTCAATTACTTCTTCCCAATACTTCTCATATTTCTCCCCCTTTGACATTATCAAAAAGATTTGGGGATAAAACACAGAGCTCCCCCTCACAATAGGCATACAAATCAAAAAGTCAAAATGATACCAAAAATAAACAAATATAACCACATGTGAGCAAATGATACATGAAAGTGCTCCCCCTAAGTATGTGCAATGATAAAAGATATCAAATGATATGAAAAGAGAGCATAATCTCCCAAAAGATACCAATAATAAAGTTGGAGAGCTTAAAAACAAAAAATTCAGTAGGATCAGTCGACGCCACAGTCGACGGGAGTGGGCAGGGATTAACTTGTGCAAAAACAGTCGACGCCTCAGTCGACTTAACAATGCAAAAAAAAATCAAAGCGTAACAACTAAATCAGTCAACTGTGTCGGGGTACCAGTCGACTGCTTTGTTCAGCAGTTCATAAAAAAAGATAGTTTAGCAGCAAAAATTTGAATGATTTACGAAACATCATTTTGTCTAATCAAACAAAAGCAAATCATCATTTTTCAAATAAGCAATGTCAAGAGCATGATGATTTATGTAAAGACATATCCAAATCATAAGTGGATGAAACAAGATTTATGCAAAAAAAAAATATGCATATCAAAACAAAATCAAAGTGATTTGAAACAAATTAATCTAACCTACTCCTACTAGGCTTAAGGTGAGAGAATTAACCATTGTCCAAGTGCCTCTTGGATGCAACATTTTCCAAGGAGGTAGGAGAGGATCCCTTCACAACCCAAACCATGTTAATTTTATTTCGAAATGAACATTCAAAATTAACATGCCCCTTTTTCATACAATAATGACAAGTTACATGGGGAAGGGTCTCATTTGAGATTGATGCTTTAACAAAGAAATTCTTATGAGAATTTTGAGAATTTGAAGTAGAGGATGTGGACTTTATAAAGAAGTTTTTGTACTTCTTTTCCTTGAATGTGGGATTAAATCCCAAACCGGCCTTATCAAAAACACATTTTTGTTTTCCCAAAAGCATATTCAAATTTTGTTCACCTTGGGTAAACTTGGCCAATGTTTTTGTCAAATCATCCACTTCCTTTTTCAATTCAACCTTTTCTTTTTCAATATATTCATTTGAATTTGAAGGTTGATTGGTTGAAACAAGCTTTTCTTTTCTCAAAATTTCATTTTGAGATTTTAAATCATCCAATTGCTTTTTCAACTCCAAATTTTCTTTTTCAAGCTCATTTGAAGATTGTTCTCTTAAAACATGTTTTTCATTTTCAATCTTCAAAGATTCATTTTGGGATTTCAAAATATTTAAATCATTTGAAAGTTTGAAAAAATTCTTTTTAAGAGTTATATATTTAGATCCTATATTCTCCAACTCCTCATGTAACTCCTCAAATGCACATTGAAGTTCATCATAATTAGCGGATGAATTGGAGTTTACCTCTTTTACCTTACATTCATGAGCGACCTCTTGGTTACTTGACTCATCTTCGGAAGCATCACTATCCGAATCACTCCAAGTGCCTCCTTTTGCCATTTTCTCATTTTCCTCATCTTTTTCATTGGCAAATAGGCATTTATAACGTTCTTCTTTCTCTTGTACAAAATCCTCCTTTTGTATTTCATGTTGATGTGTTAGATTTTCAACATTTCCTATAACATCAACAACTCTTTGTTGCAACTCAAGAATTTGGTTAGTAGCATTATGAGCATTTTCTAAACATAACCAAATTTCATTAGCATTAGAGCATGAACGAATTTTATTATATGTGGCATTATCTAAAGCATCATATAGAATTTTCATTGCTCTAAGATTCAATAGAAAGTTATTTTGATCACTTTCATTCCATTCAATCTTTGGTTTAGGAGAAAAACCATTTTTGACAATACTCCAAAGATTGTAGTCAAGTGAAAGAAAATAAATTTCTATTCTCCTCTTCCAATGATCATACTTATGATCACTCAATGATGGAGGAGTATAAATACAATATCCATTATCAAAGAATGTAGTTTCCATGGATCTTAACTCAAATTTTTCAAAAACCTTTTGAAAATAGAAGAGCCGAAGCTCTGATACCAATTGTTGGCCCAAAAGTGGAAACCTTAGAGGGGGGGTGAATAAGGTTTTAGCGGAAATTAACCTTTTAAAAACTTAATTGCAAATTAAACACACTCACAAGCAATAATGTAAAGAGTTAAGGGAAGAGATACAAACAAACCAATTTTTCAAGTGGTTCGGCAATCGCACCCCGCGGCCTACGTCCACCCCTCAAGAACACCTCTTGAGGATTCCTTTACTCCGATCTACTTCACGGGTGTAGACCAAACCGTTTCCCGGAGCACTTACGGGTGTGCACCAAACCGTTACAAGAGCCTATGATCTCTCCCAAAGAAGAACTCTTCTTCTTTGCACACAAGGGTTACTAACCCTCAACCTTTACAATTGATTTGATACAAATTGAACTCTCTCTCTCTAGAGTGGATAATACAATTTGAAGCTCACACAATAACTCCTTAGTGAGTAGATAATACAAATAAAAGCTCACTACAATTTGCTCTCTCAAGAATTACAATTGAAATCTAGAGCAAATTGATAACTCACACAATTTGGGGCTCAAATGTGAATGATTAGAAATCAAAGAGTTGTGTGATTAAATAGATGTTTTCCAATGGATTGATCAACCTAAAATGGTGTGGGAAAACATGTATTTATAGGCCAAGAAAGTTTATAGCCGTTGGTGGCAAGTTTGGTAATTAAAAGCCACTTTAAAAACTAGCCGTTATGCCTTTTCAGGTCGATTCAGTCGACTGAAACATGAAGCAGTCGACTGCCCCTTAAAAGCAGTCGACTGAAACGTGTTTACAGAGGGTTCTGATGCGTTCTGCTCAGTTCGGTCGACTGCCCAGTCGACTGCCCCGTCGACTGCCCCTCTGTTTGACAGCCTGACATATCTTTACTAAAACGGCCATAACTTCCTCTACAAAACTCGGATTTTCGATCCGTTTGATGTTTTGGAAACTAGATTCAAATACCTTTCCAACCATATAAAATTCAACATCTAATTATTTTCCATTTGGTTGGGGCATTGCTTTAAAGATGACCCATTTAAAATTTGTTTCCAAAACTTTAACTTTTAGCATTTGTTTGAGCCCCTAAGAGTGTGAGATCAAGATGCCTTACAATGATGGTCCTATGCTTCAACCAAGGATGAAATATCTTCAAGTCTTCAAGCTTGATCCTTGTTAAGCTCCTTGTAATCTTGATCTACATCTATTAAATCTCATGCACACAAAGATGTTAAAACATTGGTACAATATTAATACATGAGATATATGTGAGCATTAAAATGACTATGATAATAATAAAGAATGAATCAATATGAATCATGTAATTATCATAGCATATTTGACATCATCAAAACATAATTAAATATGCCTTAATATACCTTAAGGCTAACAGAACATATAAAAGAATTGTTTCTTTTAATGACAACTTCAGTTCCAAAATGAAAGGAATAACCATTATTCGTTAAATTAGAAACTGAAATTAAATTACGTCTCATTAAAGGGACGTAAAGTACATCTGATAAAATCAAAACTTTATTGTCTGAAAATTCTAAAACTACGACTCCTATAGCAACCGCAGATACGGTTGCGCTAGAACCTAGAGTAAGTACGATCTCCCCATCACTGCATTTCCTGGTTGATCTGAACCCCTGCAATGAATTACAGATATGGTTAGTCGCACCAGAATCAATGCACCAAGTGTTTGAAGTATCCGTAATAAAACTTACTTCAATCACATATGATTCAATCATACCTTGAACTCTTGTAGCTAAGAATTCTGGACAGTTCCTCTTCCAGTGGCCCTTCTCACCGCATTGGAAACACTTTCCTTTGCCTTGGCCACCCACCTTCCCTTTGCCCTTACCTTTTCCCTTAGATTTTGCAATCTTAGGGACTGGTCCAACGCTTGAACCACCAGTGCCAGCCTTCTTCTTTCCTTTCTTACCTTTCGGTGTAGATCGGGAAGAAGAAGCGCTTTTCTCAACGTTTAAAACGCTGCCCCCAGGTTTGATCACCCCTTCTGCTGCCAGTAAAGAACTCATTAATTCGCTCATTGAAAAATCCATTTGATTCATATTATAGTTAAGTTTGAATTGAGCGAATGATGGCGACAGCAAGTTGAGGATCATATCAACTTGGGTCTGTGCATCGATGTTGGCTCCCAAAGTCTCCAGTTTGTTTAAATAACCAATCATTTTTAAAACATGTTCTTTGACTGGAGTACCTTCCGACATCTTTGCACTCATTATCTTCTGCATGGCTACCTGTCTGGCAGGCCTGCCATGCTCCCCAAACATCTTTTTCAGGGATGTGATAATGTCACTGGCAGAATCGTTCGATTGGAATTGGTGTTGTAACACACCAGCCATTGAGGCCAGAATGTAACAACGGGCCATTCCATTCGACTTCTTCCATTTGTCGAACTCGCGTCTGGCAGCTGCCGAAGCATTTGCCGCGGGTTCTTCAGGGCTTGGGGTGGTGAGGACATATATGTGATCCTCCGCAGTTAAAACGATGTCAAGGTTACGTTTCCATTCAGTGTATTTATTTCCAGTTAATTTGTTTTGAGTGAGTATGGTGGCAATTGGACTAAATGCAGATCCAGACATTATGATTACTGAAAATCAAACAAACAAAATAAATATGGATATCAGAATTGACAGTTTGAAATAAAAGAATCCTTAAAACTCTTATTTAAAAACAAAGTCGCCGGAATATCGAAACGAAAGGATAAAGCCTCCGTGTGGTGGTCAATGCTCGATCTTTCGATTTATCATGACTTATCCGCTATGCAACTCTTGCAAAATAGCCATGACTCCCGAACCTATTTGATCTCTAAGTTTCTGAATAATGCCCCGTGTGGGATCCCTTATCCATAGCTTAGCTAGTGTGTACCATTAACTAGGATCCAATCACAACCGTCTCAAGTAGCGCCTCCGTGTGGTGGTCACCCTCTAACACGTCTGATTGATCCTATCCATAGGAAGTTCACATCTAGTAACCAATGAGCAGTGTACCTCCGTATGGAATGATCACCCCTGGCGAGGTGACACAGAATACACTACTCATCTTACAATGAACCGTTAATGGAAGATCGTGGGTGTTATTTGATAAGACCCTCTCCCACTAGATTTAGTAAATTAAGGATTTTGCTTTTGAAAAATGTTTCCACACACTACCCATAAACATCCAATGTTTACTAATGTGTTGAAAATGGTTTTTGAATTTTATTTTAGAAAACTTGTTTTAAGTGCATGCAACAATGTATTATACGCAAATCACAAAACAAGCACATAAAACAAAAAACTAAAATGAAATATAGGCATTCAAACAATGCCTCTATCTCCCATGGCTCTATTTCCATAGAACCACCTTCTTGGTTTGGTCGCCTCCGGCTCCATCTTTATGGACAACGGCTCCTTGCTCCATCTTCATGGAATTTCTAATTCTATTACATTGGACCTATGCTTCTTTTGAAGCTTACAATTTATCTAGAAAAAGGAAATAGCAAAAAAGAAATAAAAGGCTAGGGAAACCGGTGCGACTTTCCTTTTCGTAGGATTGAAGCCGCAGCGCCCTTTACATACGCCTTAAAACCAAACCATTAATAAATTACAACATGTACCAATCTCAAACAATTTAAATATAAATATTTAAACGACTTGGTGCCATGGGAGATAGCGACTTATTTTGCTGCAAAAGGGTTAGTCGTACACACATCCACACATACATAACAAATATATGTAACTATTGGAACACTTAATTGATTCACACAGTATATAAACACTTTACATACTGAATTAGAACTTAAAACAGCATCTTACTTCTCTGTCACAGTTCGATCGATCGAAGACCGTTTGATCTCTCGAACCTTCGATCGATTGAACACTGTTCAATCGCTTGAACATTCTGTTTCACAGAATGACTTGAAAATTTTACAGAATATTTTAAAATTAAAGTTTTTAATTTCAAAACACTTTAAAACTGTGAAACAGAGAACCTGACAAAGTATCTATCTCGATCGATCGAACTTCATTCGATCGATCGAATACCAGAAGGTTCGATCGATCGAAGACTGTTCGGTCGATTGAGAACAGAATGTTAGATCGATCGAAACAAGTTCGATCGATCGAACCCACCTTGCATCCTATGCAATCACAGTTTTGTATTCTGCTACGATAACACTGCAGAAACAGATCTGTGATGATGCAGTTTCGAAAACAGTTCTAAAATCAACTTGTAAATCAAAACTAGGGTTCCAAGAACGCATCTATAGATCCAAACGAGCGTGGCTCTGATACCAATTGAAGGAAAAGTGGTTTAAAGTTAGAGTTTAAACGCGCAACGGAAATAGGTTAAGTTATATAACTTTTGGTATTCCAGGATCTACTACTCGTCAATTCCATAGATGCGTACTAGGGGGTGCAAGAATTATACCTTAGTGTCTTGAACCCAATTTTGAAACTTTAACTTCCAGCAGCCTCCACTAGATGATCTTCACCCTTATGACTCCTGCGGATGCCTGCCGGAAAGACTAGGGTTGGTGGGAACCCTAATAGAGAGGATAGGAAGGTTTTGGGAAGACTATGATAGTTTCTGCAGCTTCTGCGTATAAAAACGACGATCACTTACTTCCAGAACGCAGCTGCCCTATTTATAGATTTTCAGAACCGACCTAGACTTCGATCGATCGAAGTGACTTCGATCGATCGAACCTTCGATCGATCGAACCATTCTCGATCGATCGAACCTGCTGACTTCAATCGATCGAACATACTTCAATCGATCGAACTTGTCTTAACAGCTTCCTCAAGTGTCTTTCCAAGCATCCTAGCGGAGCTAAGAGTGGGACCTCCTAGGCTCTTTATTGTTGGCTCAGACCAGTTTGTTAATTACCATGACCAAACTCTTTGATCAGCAAACTAACTAACTGGTCAGTTAACGTTTATTCCACTATAAAACGATAACTGAACTCCAACGCAAAAGAACATATCCGAAGCGATAACTAGACTTGTATGGTGTACTAATGTCCCTCTACCGTCAGCATTCGTAATCATATTCAGGTAGTAGGATAACTGTTACTGTCAACCTGAATCATGATTACTTCTTGTATTCCTTGAGTCTCATTCACTACTCATGATTACCAAACATGTTGATAACTCTTATCAACAAGACTGCAGTACTCAGTAATCAACTTGGTGACATTCTCAAGGGAATGCTTACTCTGAATCAGAGGGTAGATTCTATCTTGACAATATATGTTCACAACCCTATGGACATGACATACCCAAGATACCCAGGTGTTGATCTTCTATAGACCTCACTGATTGGTAAGTCAAAGCAGCCATATCCATAGTCTGTGTTCATAATCATCTCAAGATTGAGAACACGTACCTTATACAAGTTATGAGTTCCTATTGACTGTTGACAGCCTTAAGCGTCAATAGGAAAGCTCAGGTCCGTCAATGCACTATAAGCACTAGCATATCAACTAAGAGCTACACTCTAGTGATTGAGATTAATCACTCCATCCAATGGTAGTTAATTATGCTACAGTGTAGACCTGATGAGGTATCCAGTCTCATCATCCACTGTGACATATTCTAAGTATCAAAGAATAGTAATTCGTATCTCACTTGTGTGTATCTCATACACACACGAATTGCTTACTATGATACTTAAGGATAAAACAATCATCTCATGAAAGAAACATACACAATGAAATGTAAAGCTGATATCAATATATTATAATGCTAATGTCTCATACATAAAGTAATGGTTTGAGGGCACAAACCCAACATCTAGTACACTCCCACTAGCGTCTAGCGGTGTACTCCCACTCGGCTAGAGACTAGTACCATTTTATAGCGATTACTGGATGTGGAATCTCAATCTCCCCACCCTCGCTTAAAGATGGTATGTTGTCTCCAACATCCTCCAACTCATAGGGGTCAAGATATCTCTTAGTATTACCAACCCGAGGAAGTCATTCTCAATATCATGTGACACCATTTCTGTCATACCCATACTCATTTGTTCATTATACGTAGCATATCTTGTCGAGCTATTAGAATACCTTATAAAGGTATGCTTTCTAGCTCTCGAGCGTAGTTTATTGCACTTATACGAGGTATAGTGAACATAACTGTAATACCTGTAATTTCTCTACGTGCAATAATACGAGTTTTATGAATTTCTATATCTAGTCTATTATTATTTTATTATTTTATGTGTGTGACTGTATCAGTGTAATATAATTACTAATTAGACTATAATCACTGCACTGACTCGATTGTAATTAGAAATAACTTAGTCCCGGTAACTGAACCCCGGACGTTAGAAACAACACCCGTTTGCACATAAATTAAGACCGACACGTATATCGAAGAACTTATGCACTCAAACCGAGAAAGTGGCACACAACCCAAGGTGGGCCCCACATAGCCGGCCACATGGCAAGCCCCATGCATCATCCCCTACACTTGTCATCCTCTCCCATGACATTTGTCCACTACAAGGACATGTGTCCTAGCTTGCACACATGCAAAGTGACACATAGCACATGTAAGACTCTTTATATACATGCATGCACACATACATTATATCTTTTAGACACTTACAATGTGAACTTAGAAAGAAAGAGATGGGAGATAAGAGATACATGGAGATGGAGAAGAAGAACTAGGAAGAAGTCTCCACCATTGAAGTTGAGTTCAAACTTCCTAAGCTCAAATCCAAAGCCCAAGCTCAATTTCAAGTTTAGGTGAGTATTCTAACTTACTTTAGAACCTATATAGTATATAGTAATGTTTATTAAGTGCTTGATGTTGATATTTTGAGAGATCCATGCCATGCAAGATAAATTTTCAAATCTGGGAAGCAGAAACTTCCAGCAGAATGTTGTTTAATAAAACAAACATTTCGAGCAGTTAAAAAATGGGAATGAGGCTAGGTTTTTTTGTGGCAAAATCTAACTCATTTATCTACAAATAACTCTTGTATAGCTTAGTCTTAAAATCACTTCTTCATTGGTGAAAAGTACATGCAACGCAGTACTTAAAATCTGAGAAATAGAAACCTCCAGCAGAATGTAGTTTAGTAAAATGAGTGTTTTAAGCAGCTCCGAAATCTGAATTAAGCTAGGTTTTTTTGTGAAGAAAGGTAACTCATTTATATACAAATAATCCCTCTTAATCCTACTCTAAAAATGACTCCTTGATAGGTGAAATGCACATGCAACGCAGTACTACAAATCTGGGACAGAGCAGTCCAAAAATATAGAAATGTCTAAGTAAAATAAATATTTTGAGCAGCTCAAAAATGTAATTGAAGCTAGATTTTTTTGTACATGAAGCTAATCCAATTATCTACAATGTTCTAGTTTTGAGTTTGATCTACAAATCAATTTATCATGCCCAAATAAATCATATCAATTCAGTCGATATAGTAAAATTAATTCCTGGCAGATTGTATAACTACTTGTATGATGTGTTTATTAATGATGCTTGCTTACCGGTACCTGTGTGGTTATGGATATCTTGTGCTATGGTAGTGCTATCGAGATGATGAGTATGTTAGGGGCTTCATCTATATATTATTGGTATTAAATCCACGAGCTACACGCTAGGTTTTCGTTGTTATAAATATAGTGTGATGACCATAGAGAGTTCATACCCAAGCTATAAGTATGTTGTACAGCACGATTATTGCGTTGATAGTGATTGGATAAGTTTCCACTGTAAGTATATTACGACATAAAACAGGATGACGGATGTATAAACATAACTTCGAAAGTGTATTCGGAAATCCTTTAATGAACTAAATTCTGAAATAAGTAACGAATGCGCGGTCGGGAAAACGTAAGGGTCGGTTGTGCTATGTTAGAAGCAGATTATGATAAGGATAATTGTCGGATAGGTAATCTGGGCAGCAGAGATCAGGATAGTAAGGAAAAAAGGGATGTGTTGTTGAGTTGTTACGCGGTGATTCTTTGAGTAAAGACTCCTTTCGGTTCTTTGTGACGAAATGGATGTTCTTGTACTCCGTAACGCTTTCGGTTCTTCATGACGAAGCGGTGATTCTTTGAGTAAAGACTCCTTTCGGTTCTTCGTGACAAAATGGATGTTCTTGTACTTAGTAACGCTTTCGGTTCTTCATGACGAAGCGGTGATTCTTTGAGTAAAGACTCCTTTCAGTTCTTCGTGACGAAATGGATGTTCTTGTACTCCGTAACGCTTTCGATTCTTCGTGACGAAGCGGTGATTCTTTGAGTAAAGACTCCTTTCGGTTCTTCGTGACGAAATGGATTTTCTTGTACTCCGTAACGCTTTCGATTCTTCGTGACGAAGCGGTGATTCTTTGAGTAAAGACTCCTTTCGGTTCTTCGTGACGAAATGGATGTTCTTGTACTGCGTAACGCTTTCGGTTCTTCGTGACGAAGCGGTGATTCTTTGAGTAAAGACTCCTTTCAGTTCTTCGTGACGAAATAGATGTTCTTGTACTCCGTAACGCTTTCGGTTCTTCGTGACGAAGCGGTGATTCTTTGAGTAAAGACTCCTTTCGATTCTTCTTGACGAAATGGATGTTCTTGTACTCCGTAACGCTTTCGGTTCTTTGTGACGAAGCGGTGATTCTTTTAGTGAAGACTCCTTTCGATTCTTCATGACGAAATGGATGTTCTTGTACTCCTTAACACTTCGGTTCTTTGTGACGAAGTGGTTGATGAAAGATGAAGTGGTTGATGAAAGATGGTTTGGTTAGCAAGAGACACTTTGGTTTTGTAAATGATGTCGGATGTTAGAAATGAATGGTAGTGGCATTAAGAATGTCTAGACGGGTCTCCTGAATTGTTTGTATTCCTATCGAATACGTAGTCGGGTACGCTACTAGTTATAATTCGACGGTGAGAACGTAAAGATCCTAAAAGACATGTTGAAAGGTAGTAAATGTATTCCTATTGTGTTTTACTATATACGTTCCATTTGATTTAGCTTACTCACTCAGCTTTCATAAGCTGACGACGTTCATGTCGCTGGACATTCCCATGTCCAGCTTATCCAGGTAATGAGTACACGGGTTATGATGCTACGCAAGTGGAGAACGTGGAGGAAGAGTACACCGAAGATGGCTATGGATATACTTGTTAAAGAGAAGACTAGTGGCTGTCTTTTGTAAATTTCTTTGGTGGAAAGCTCTATCAGAAGACTTATTATGGCTTTTGTAAGGCCCCAGAGCCATAAGACTCTGATATATCTACCATGATGTAATAGTTAACTAGTACTGTGGCCTTTCTTTGTAATATATCAATGTGAGTAGATGTTGGTTTTATCCTTTTGGTTACGTTGTTTATTATTAGTATTTGGTCATGGACAATTCGGTAATGCAACCAGTCACGTGCCTCAGGGTCCAAGATGGAAATTTTAAATTTTTCCCTATTTTGGCTATGCCGGGGCGTGACAGGGATTTTTGGTATCAGAGCTTTAGGTTTAGACGTGTACACCGATTGTCCTACATACTTAAGTTATAAACTGTTAGACCTTTTTCCATCCATAAATACATAAACCTTATGGTAGCTTTGTGATTAGCATGGCTCCTTATTACATCCCGGATGGATATGGAGGATGGGGTTGATGAGGAGATTGACCTAGCAGTGGGTATTGACCTAGCAGAGGATGTTGACCCAACAGAGGGTGCTGGTGAGGGGGAAGCAATAATAGTCATGGAGGCTGGAGAGCCAGAGGTTGGGAATGACTTTGAGGATGACTCTAAGGATGCAGATATAGAGCCTTTGGATAAGGATGAAGATGAGATGGTTGATAAGATTGACCCGTACTTGGACTGGGTTCCACCTATGGAGATTCAAATCTTAGATGATGTTCTACCATATAAGTCAGATATGAAGGACTTTTGGGATAGGACTCCCAGGATATAGAGCTTTACTTGTATTAGGACTAGTAGCCCATCTTTTTGTGTATATAGTATGTACCCAGGCATATAACACAAACTAGTGGTAGCGTGTACGCCTTTCTATGTAAATATTTGAAGTTATCTATAAAGATTTGTTTTCTCTACTTGATGAAATGTATTGATGTGATATGTACTCATATTAGAATTGTTAGCTATACCTTATATCGTTTATATATCTCGTAACCATAGTTAAGACTGGAGGGTAACCAGTAGTTATTCAATTAGGTTCATAACACACAAATAGATGACAAGTCAGCCACCTCAGCTTAGGAATGGACCAAGGGGAAGACCTCCGACCCGTTTCCAAGGAAACAAACACCCGTGGAATAGTGGTAAGAAACCAGGACACACCTTTCCCCGGAATAAGCATGCAAAACCAACTGCACCACAAGTACCAACCACTACTACCGGGAACAACAAGGATGGATGTTTCAATTGTGGGATCCCCGGACTACACAGCCCCCAGAACCAACAACCGAGCTAATGTTATATGCTACAACTGACGCAAAAGAGGACACATGAGCTTGGATTACAATGCACCAAGAGAAAACTATCATGGGCCTACTACTCAAGGTCAAACTCGCAAAGGTCGACTAAATCCTATCATACCCGAGGCGGCCAGCTATGATGAAAAGGAACAGCAAAACTTGGAAGGTACACTCTCATTATATGCTAGTCGAGTTAAAGTACTTTTTGATACAGGTGCTAGGAATTCATTTATTGCCTTTGAGATTGTACGACGATTGGGTTTAGTACCCTAAGCACTTGAGGTAGCCATGAACGCGGTATCACCTTTGGGAGTGACCGTGAAGCTAGGAAAGGTGTGCAAGGACTGCACTTTGACATTGGAGGATAGGAACCTACATGCAGACTTAATTGTTCTGTCAATGAAGGAATTCGACGTAATCTTAGGATTTGACTGGCTTACTAAGTATCATACAAAGTTAGATTGTGCTGGTAGGTCGATCACATTTTCAGTACCTGGAAGTACACCCTTCAGTTTTCAATGCAACCCCACTAGTGATGCCTTTCTTACATGTCATTTAGCCGCTATGGAAACTACAGGCTCAAATTTGACTATTGCTCAGATTCTGATAGTCCGAGACTATGAGGATGTTTTTCAGGACGTTTCTGGATTACCAACAAAGGGCGAGATCGACTTTTGTATTGAGTTAGTACCCGAAATGACACCGATATCCAAGGCTCCTTATCGTATGGCCCCAATGGAAATGTTGGAGCTGAAGAAGCAAGCACAAGAGTTAGAAGATCTTGGACTCACCAGGCCGAGCACGTCACCTTGGGGAGCCCCAGTACTGTTTGTTAGAAAGAATGATGGAAACCTCTGACTCTTTATCAACTACAGAGAATTGAATAAAGTCACCGTCAAGAATAAGTACACCTTCCTAGGATAGATGATTTATTCGATCAACTGCAAGAAGTAACAACCTATTCGAAGATCAATTTATTATTCGGATACCACCAGTTACTCGTTAGGCCTGAGGATATACCGAAGACGGCTTTCAGGACAAGATATGGGCATTATGAGTTTTAGTTATGCCTTTTGGATTAATTAATGCCCCGGCTGTATTCATGGATTTGATGGATAGGGTGTTTAGACCTTACTTGGATAAATTCATCATCGTGTTTATCAACGACATCCTCATTTATTTGAAGAGTGAGGAAGAGCACGAGAAGAATGTACAGATTGTACTTCAGACACTTAGAGAGAATCACCTTTATGCCAAGTGTAGTAAGTGTGAGTTTTGGCTAAAGGAAGTTAAGGTCTTGGGGCATGTAGTTTCATAGAATGGGATTTCTGTGGACTCAACAAAAACGAACGCAATTTTTGATTGGAATAGACTAACCAACACATCAACGTACGAAGTTTCCTCAGATTGGCTGGATACTACAGGAGATCCATGGAGGATTCTCAAAGGTTGCATCTCCTTTAACCGAACTAACGAAAAAGGACTCGGAGTTTGAGTGGAAGGGCAAGCACGAATGCACCTTTCAGGAACTAAAGGAGAGGTTGATCTCAGCGCCAGCGCTAGCTATACCCAAGAGTGGTGAACAGTACACTATCTACAGTGACGCATCATATCAAGGATTAGGATGTGTACTTATGCAGAATGGTCAGGTGATCGCTTATGGATCCAGACAATTAAAGCCACATGAGTTGGACTACCTAACACATGATTTGGAATTGGCTGTAATTGTCTTTGCACTTAAGATTTAGAAGCACTGTCTCTACAAAGAGAAGTTTGACTTATTTTCGGATCACAAAAGCTTGAAATACTTGTTCTCTCAAAAGGAACTAAACATAAGACAACGATGCTGGATGGAGCTACTTAACGACTATGACTTTAATTTGCAATACCACCCCAGTAAAGCAAATTTGGTCGTAGATGCTCTGAGCAGGAAACCCCGAGGGTTTATCACCCCACTTTTAATCAAGGAATGGAAAGCCTTAGAAGTTTTAACAGAATTTGACATTCAAGCAGCAAGACCAGATAAGGGACGACCTTTTGGACGTCTTATGGTGCAGCCAACCCTCATTAACCGAATACTCGAAGCTCAAAAGAAGGACGAAGGATTGAGGAAATGGTTTGAGAAGGCGAAAGCAAAGGATTCGACTGAATGGAATATTGGAACAGACGAAGGATTCAGATGTAAGGAAAGGTTATGTGTAACCGACACTGATGGTTTGAGGAAAGATATTCTAGATGAAGCACATAAGTCGAGAATGACCATACACCTCGGCGGAACCAAGATGTACAAAGACTTTAAAAGGAACTTTTGGTGGAAAGGCATAAAGAGAGAGGTCGTAGAATATGTAGCCAAGTGCCCTACTTGTCAGCAAGTCAAGGAGAAACACCAATGACCTCTAGGATTACTACAACCGCTACCAATCCCAGAATGGAAATGGGAGCATATCACCATGGATTTTGGTATGGGATTGCCAAGATCCCAGCAGAACCATGATGCCATTTGGATAGTTGTTGATCGACTGACCAAATCAGCCCATTTTATTGCATATAACATAACCTATCCTGTTGAGAAGATGAGTCGAATTTATCTGCAACAGGTTGTGCGGTTACATGGGGTACCGGTGTCAATAGTATCAGATCGAGATTCGATATTCACCGCTGGATTTTGGGAGAGTCTTCAGAAATCGATGGGAACATCTCTAAAGTTAAGTTCTGCATTTCATCCACAGACTGACGGACAAACAGATAGGACGAATCAAGTAATGGAAGACATGCTTCGAGCCTGTGTAATTGATTTTGAGAGTTCGTGGGAAACTCACTTACCGTTGGTTGAGTTTGCTTATAATAACAGTTTTCATTCGAGCATAGGGATGGCACCATTTGAAGCACTATACGAAAGACCGTGCCGATCACCTTTGTGTTGGGCTGAAATTGGGGATGGAAAACTATTGGGACCAGACTTAGTCCAGGAGACCAATAAAGGAATCAATACAGTAAAGGAAAGGATAAAAGCAGCGCAAAGCAGATACAAGAAGCTACGCGGACAAATGACGTCAAGATCTAGAATTTAGAGTTGGAGATCATGTGCAATCGAAAGTTTCTCCGGCTCGAGGCATTGTAAGGTTTGCACAACAGAGGGGAAAGCTATCACCGCGCTACATCGGACTATTTGAAATTCTAGAGCACATAAGGAAAGTCGTCTATAGATTGGCGTTACCACCGAAGATGTCGGGAGTTCATAATATTTTCCATGTAAGTATGTTGAGGAAGTGTCTTCGCAACCTGGCACACGAGATTGATTTCAAAGATATTACAGTAAACAATAATGCTACATTCGTTGGAGGACCTGTAAGAATTATGGATCACGGAATCCAGAAGCTAAGGAACAAAGAGATTCCGCTGGTAAAGGTTCAGTGGAAGCATCATGATGAATAAGAAGCTTCTTGGGAGCCAGAATCGGAGATGCAAGAGAAGTTTCCATCTCTGTATAGTACTAGCTTATTCTGATTTCGAGGACGAAATCCTGTAATAGATGGTGGAAGATGTAATACCTGTAATTTCTCTACGTTCAATAATACGAGTTTTATGAATTTCTATATCTAGTCTATTATTATATTATTATTTTATTTGTATGGCTGTATCAGTGTAATACAATTACTAATTAGACTATAATCACTGCACCGACTCGACTGTAATTAGAATTAACTTAGTCCCATAATCGGACCTAGACGTTAGAAACAACACCCGTTTGCACGTAAATTAAGACCGACATGTATATCGAGGAACTTATGCACGCAAACTGAGAAAGTGGCACATAACCCAAGGTAGGCCCCACATGGCCGGCCACATGGCAAGCCCCATGCATCATCCCCTACACTTGTCATCCTCTCCCATGACATTTGTCCACTACAAGGACATGTGTCCTAGCTTGCACACATGCAAGGTGACACATAGCACATGTAAGACTCTTTATATACATGCATGCACACATACATTATATCTTTTAGACACTTACAATGTGCACTTAGAAAGAAAGAGATGGGAGATGAGAGATACATGGAGATGGAGAAGAAGAACTAGGAAGAAGTCTCCACCATTGAAGTTGAGTTCAAACTTCCTAAGCTCAAATCCAAACCCAAGCTCAATTTCAAGTTTAGGTGAGTATTCTAACTTACTTTAGAACCTATATAGTATGTAGTAATGTTTATTAAGTGCTTGATGTTGATAGTTTAAGAGATCCATGCCATGCAAGATAAATGTTTAAATCTAGGAAGCAGAAACTTCCAGCAGAATGTTGTTTAGTAAAACAAACATTTCGAGCAGTTAAAAAAAGGGAATGAGGCTAGATATTTTTGTGGAGAAAGCTAACTCATTTATCTACAAATAGCTCTTGTATAGCTCAGTCTTAAAATCACTTCTTCATAGGTGAAAAGTACATGGAACGCAGTACTTAAAATCTGAGAAATAGAAACCTCCAGCAGAATATAGTTTAGTAAAATGAGTGTTTTAAGCAGCTTCGAAATCTGAATTAAGCTAGGTTTTTTTTTGTGAAGAAAGGTAACTCATTTATATACAAATAACCCCTCTATAGCCTGCTCTAAAAATGAATCCTTGATAGGTGAAATGCACATGCAACGTAGTACTACAAATCTGGGACAGAGCAGTCTGAAAATATAAAAATGTCTAAGTAAAATAAATATTTTGAGCAGTTCAAAAATGTAATTGAAGCTAGATTTTTTTGTACATGAAGCTAATCCAATTATCTACAATGTTCTAGTTTTGAGTTTAATCTACAAATCAATTTATCATGCCCAAATAAATCATATCAATTCAGCCGCCATAGTAAAATTAATTCCTGGCAGATTGTATAACTACTTGTATGATGTGTTTATTAATGATGCTTGCTTACCGGTACCTGTGTGGTTATCAATATCTTGTGCTATGGTAGTGCTATCGAGATGATGAGTATGTTAGGGGCTTCACCTATATATTATTGGTATTAAATTCACGAGCTACACGCTAGGTTTCTGTTGTTATGAATATAGTGTTATGACCATAGAGAGTTCATACCCAAGCTATAAGTATGTTGTACGGCACGATTATTGCGTTGATAGTGATTGGATAAGTTTCCACTGTAAGTATATTACGACATAAAACAGGATGACGGATGCATAAACGTAACTTCGAAAGTATATTCGAAAGTCCTTTAATGAACTAAATTCTAAAATAAGTGACGAATGCGCGATCGGGAAAACGTAAGGGTCGGTTGTGCTATGTTAGAAGCAGATTATGATAAGGATAATTGTCGGATAGGTAATCTGGGCAGCGGAGATCAGGATAGTAAGGAAAAAAGGGATGTGTTGTTGAGTTGTGACGTGGTAATTCTTTGAGTAAAGACTCCTTTCGGTTCTTCGTGACGAAATGGATGTTCTTGTACTCCATAACGCATTCGGTTCTTCGTGACGAAGCAGTGATTCTTTGAGTAAAGACTCCTTTCGGTTCTTCGTGACGAAATGGATGTTCTTGTACTCCGTAATGCTTTCGGTTCTTCGTGACGAAGCAGTGATTCTTTGAGTAAAGACTCCTTTCGGTTCTTCATGACGAAATGGATGTTCTTGTACTCCGTAATGCTTTCGGTTCTTCGTGACGAAGCGGTGATTCTTTGAGTAAAGACTCCTTTCGGTTCTTCGCGACGAAATGGATGTTCTTGTACTCCGTAACTCTTTCGGTTCTTCGTGACAAAGCGGTGATTCTTTGAGTAAAGACTCCTTTCGGTTCTTTGTGACGAAATGGATGTTCTTGTACTCCGTAACGCTTTCGGTTATTCATGACGAAGTGGTGATTCTTTGAGTAAAGACTCCTTTCGGTTCTTCGTGATGAAATGGATGTTCTTGTACTCCGTAACGCTTTCGGTTCTTCGTGACGAAGCCGTGATTCTTTTAGTGAAGACTCCTTTCGGTTCTTCATGACGAAATGGATGTTCTTGCACTCCTTAACACTTCGGTTCTTTGTGACGAAGTGGTTGATGAAAGATGAAGTGGTTGATGAAAGATGGTTTGGTTAACAAGAGACACTTTGGGTTTGTAAATGATGTCGGATGTTAGAAATGAATGGTAGTGGCATTAAGAATGTCTAGACGGGTCTCCTGAATTGTTTGTATTCCTATCGAATACGTAGTCGGGCACGCTACTAGTTATAATTCAACGGTGAGAACGTAAAGATCCTAAAAGACATGTTGAAAGGTAGTAAATGTATTCATATTGTGTTTTACTATATACGTTCCATTTGATTTAGCTTACTCACTCAGCTTTCATAAGCTGACGACGTTCATGTCGCTGGACATTCCCATGTCCAGCTTATCCAGGTAACGAGTACACGGATGCTACGCAAGTGGAGAACGTGGAGGAAGAGTACACCGAAGATGGCTATGGATATACTTGTTAGAGAGAAGACTAGTGGTTGTCTTTTGCAAATGTCTTTGGTGGAAAGCTCCATCAGAAGACTTATTATGGCTTTTGTAAGGCCCTAGAGCCATAAGACTCTGATGTATCTACCATGATGTAATAGTTAACTAGTATTGTGGCCTTTCTTTGCAATATATCAATGTGAGCAGATGTTGGTTTTATCCTTTTGGTTACGTTGTTTATTATTAGTATTTGGTCATGGACAATTCGGTAATGCAACCAGTCACGTGCCTCAGGGTGCAAGATAGAAAATTTAAATTTTTCCCTATTTTGGCTACGCCGGGGCGTGACAATAACCTCCTAAGCTCCAGGGGCACAAATACTCTAAAATGAGCTTTTCGCCTTTCTATAGCTCATAGAGGGTAGAAGGTACTGATTAAGAAGATGCAATCTGGTATGTAGGCAGTAATCAAGAGTACATCCCCCAAAACAACATTAGGAGGTTGACTTACGCCATCATAGTCCTAGCCATATCTAGGAGTGTCGTATTCCTTCTCTCTACAACACCAATTGTTGCGGAGTTTTAGAAATAGGAAGTTGTCTGCATTTCCTCCTTTCCTCACACAGTTCCCTGAACTGTCACGCCCCGACGTAGCATAAATAAGGAAAGCGTTTAATTTCCTTTATGGACCCGTAGGTCGCGACAGTTTGAAGGATCGATTCCGTCCCAAACGTCAAACAACAAAACATATAATCAGAGTAAAGCAATCAAGGCTTACAAAAATTTTCTATCTTATTACATCTTATGAACCGGGGTCAACTAAGGCACAGACCGCCTTGGAAATAAAATAATATCTTAGAGTCTGTTACAGTCATCCTTAAAACAAAACAGTTCATAACTTAAAACAGATAAACTTAAAACATATAATAAACAGTTTCTTTATTCCAGAAGTAGCCATTCTCAATTAGCATAGTCGTATGATTCCTCCTGGTTATAACCTGAAAAGCCTGAACACGAATGTCCAGGACGCATCAACGTCGTCAGCTTCAAGAAGCTGGTGAGTATTAAAAACATGACTTTGAATGTAAAACATACCCATTTACCTTTTTCCAATTCAAGGTTAAATCCACAAGTTTATAATTATGATTAAAGAGCTCGTTTAGAAAAACAACCACAACATTATTTAAAGAGGGTAAATTCACACAGATGGGACCGTGTATGAGAATAATGCACCACACTCATCTTGCCGACTCTTTTCTCTTGACAGCCAGAACAACCCACTATCCTACTCCTGGTATCTTTGAAACACTCAGATAGCCACACTTTAGCAACGGGGCGCCAGGGAGTGTCCAGTTTGCCTCACACTTTGGTCCGGGGTACCAGGGAGTGTCCAATGCCTCACACTTTGAATACCCTAACCGCCATGCAAATACCGGGGCAACCCCTCACACAGTATCCAGACTCGAGTTATCAGGGAGTGTCCGTAGGCCACACTTTAGCACTACCATGGGTGCCAGGGAGTGTCCGAGTTCGGCTTCACACACTTTAACGCTTCCATGGGTGTCAGGGAGTGTCCATATTTGCCACCGTCGCATTTCAAAGATACCCTCTCCACAATCTCAACCACAACCACAACCACAACCACAACCACGACCACAACCACAAACTCATACTCAACCACAACCACAACAACGACCACAAACACAAACTCATACTCTTTCCACACTACCATTACTCTTTTCCACACAGACTGACACCCCTATGCATGTACCACTGACCCACATGAATGGTATGCACTTAAACGAAAACAAAAATGCTGAATTAAAGGAACAACACGCGTACGGGGGTTAATGAGTCATACTACAATGTTTTAATCCTTCAAACATAACCAATTAGAGTTCTGATCAACTAAATTCCCAAACAGAGCCTTAACAGTACTAAAAAGTTGAACCAAACAGACCTTAAACATAAAACAGACAAAAACATAAACTGTCAGAACTCGCGCGCGCGGGCCGCTCGCGCGAAGTGTCGCTCGCGCGGGCCGCTCGCGCGATATGCCCATTTTCCTTTTATTAATAAACTTTTCTGTCTGCCTGAGAAAGCCAAGGTCGCTCGCGCGAATGGGTTCTCGCGCGACCAGCCAAATTTTCCTTTATATATAAAAAAAACTTTCCTTTCTGCCTGGGGAAGCATACCTCGCGCGCGCGGCCCGCTCGCGCGAGGGGTCGCTCGCGCGGGCCGCTCGCGCGATTCTCGCGCGCGCGATCGTGGCGCGAGGTGAAGCTGAGGCTTCATCTTCTTCGTGGAGAATACCCTGTTTCAGCAAAACAGGGTCTAAATTGACCCATTTCCATTCTGTGAGTTACTAGGCCTTATAGTATATGATTCTCTTTGGTTTTTCACAAGGATTAAGAATCTATGATTAATTTAACACCATTTGATCCATAGCTCTCTAATTTTAGGAAAAACTAAAACATGTCAAAACTTCATTTTCAATATACTTTCTTATATGAACGAATTGGGTTCTAAAATTTCAGACATATCATCAATGAGGTATAATCTTTCATAATCAACTCTAAAAACAAGTTTTGGTTAAGTTTGGAAAATTGTGATTTTTGAAGCTCAAGCTTCCATGGACGAATTTAGTAGTGGAGTTCCAAATATACACACACAATATCAGTAAATAAGTATAGAATTACATTTAGAGTGAGTTAGAAATACTCACTGAGATTAGAGATGGAAGTAATTGTTGAGAAAGAAACCCAATATAGAAATCCAAATCAAAGCTTGTAAGCTATGGAGGATAGAAGCTCTTCTCTCTCTCTAAAATAATCTGTATTAACTCTCTGTGTTTTTCTCTAAGGCTCTGAAATTCAGTTGTGTAATGGCAATTGTGCAGCTTGTGAGTTATAAATAATAAAACTACAACTTGGTGCCCAAGTTGTTTCAAGTTTACTTTACCATTACTCTTAAATCCAATTTAGTTAGGATAACTAAAGAATGCACAGCCTAAACATGAGTTTCTATAACCAAATACATACGTATATATATATAGATCATCTGTAGAAGGATTGAAAGGGTGTTATAGGTTAGTAGGGGTCAAATAGTGTTGTTTGGGAATTCAAGCTTATGGCCTAACAATACACACACACATAAGGCATTGCCAAACAAGGCCTAAGCCAATGATCACTTGCCATAAATGGCAAGTAAAGTGTATGTCCAATCACACTTTATATCACTTCCAAAAATCTGGAGAAATTTAGCACAGCGCGGACAGTTTTGGACACTAATTGGTATTTTCGGGGTGCGGTGTCCACCACAAAAATACAGAAAATTCATTTTAGTGTAAGAAGTGATTTTCTGGTTTCATAAAAATACAGTTTGAATCAAGAGTAAACTTTTCCACCGTTTTTGAAATACAGATTTTGAAATCCATACAGGTATTACTAACTTTTGTAAAATTGCAGTTTAGCCCCCAATAAACTTTAAATGTGAATTAGATAAGAAATTAATATTCCAAACAAGTGACTGGAATTAAAGTAAAAGCAGACCATGCTAATTGAATTTAAATATGCCCATGCAAATACGCATAAATTAAACATGGACATGAATTTTTAAATTAAATGGAAATGCAGGTTATTACATGAACTGATTAGATAAATACTCGCGATCCTCATATCGTGCGAAACTATCTATAAAAGTAAGAAAATAAGAGGCGCCATGAAGTGCCTTTACACCCATAGGTCCACAGATATCTGAGTAAACTAGCTTTAATGCTTGAGTAGCTCTATATAGCCTCTTTAAAAGGCTTTCAACATGCTTTGCCAACTAAGCAAAACTCATACATAGGTAGGTCAACCTCAGCGAGTGGGCCCGAAAGGGCTTATCATTCTAATTAAGTGTTCCTATCACATCCGTTCAAGTTCAGCATGCCATGTCTCAATATAAATGAACAACAGAGAAAACTAGAGATTCTTAAAACTCTTAAGTAGTTATCCCCAGATAATTATGTCTTAGTAACACTACCACCCAAAAATATCCATCCTATTACCACCGAATTGAAAAATGCCCTCGATTGCGCTCTTTCACCTTATTAGCATAGGCGCAAACTTGCTAGCCCCATCCTGCCTCTAGGCAGGTTTACCCTTACCATTCTGTTTAGGCCCACTGGCCTTGCGCTTACTTCCACTTATGGAAGTCGTGGTCAAGATGTCACACCCCGGAATAGCAAAAATAGAGAAAAATAAATTTCTTTTTTGGGTCTATAGGGAATGACTGATGAATGTCACTAATGATCCATACCACACAGTACTAGTCTACAACAAGAATAGTAATAAAAACAAACTCGATATATAAAATTGTTGTTTCTATTACAAACATCAGAGTTATTACAATAGTAAAGCTACAACGGAAGTATATAAGGTTTAGAAGCAACACATGCCCAAGTACCAAATATAACAAACAGTCTCAATAGAAAGATAAACTAAAACAATCTCCAACTCTTTAGCTTGCATAAACATCAGCATAGTAGTCCTCCCCGGCATAGACGTCAATAGTGGGGCTACCCTCGGTGTATTCTCCTCCCGGATAGTAACCATTGTTGTAGGCTCTGTTATCTGCAGAATAAGGTATAGGATAGTCTGGACGAGGGAAAGTCCAAGCAATAAAGGTCGTCAGTTTACTAAAAGCTGAGTGAGTATAAACTAACAAGGTACCAGTTATCTGAAGTAAAAAAAAAAAGCTTATGAAAGTTATAAGATACAGCTTTACTAAGTAATATCTTTTCCTTATTCAACCCTGCATAACTCGAATCAACATTTTAATATACAAAGGCCTACTAACTCTTATGACCCCAATCTGATTGTAACATTCCTGGATACATCACTACTCTTGTCGACCATGGTTAAGAACAAAGAGTACATATTCTCAATCTATTGCAGTTCATGGATACAACGCCTTGAGCAAGATATATCATTCTATTGCCACAACTTATCGATATATTTTGCCATTGATCTCCCATCCACCGTTCCTTAAGGACATAACCCGTCCACCGGTCATTAAGGATGTACATAGATCACTGGACTATCTCTGAACTACTTGGTCCCGCCCACTACTCATTAAGGATGTAACCCATCCACCGCTCGCTAAGGGCATCAAATTACCAAACGTGCACTTATGTACCATTTCCCAAAAACTTATCAAAACTTATCAATTTTGTTCTATGATTGATACATGATATCCCATCCCATTGTGGTCTGACTACTCATGATTTGAAAGAAATAGATATCAAACTTGTGCACAAATCAACATGTTACCCAACTCGTCACGTTAATACATTATTCTTAATCATACTTATCTTTGTTGTTGCATTATCCCTGACCAACCCAAAATCGCATAACGGAAGTTCGAATCAAGAAATTAACAATCGAACCCTTAATATAATAAATAGGCAAAGGAATCCATGTTCTTCCAATACCAATCGATTGGGATAAAGTCCAATCGATTGGGATAAAAATCATAACAATCGATTGAATAACTAGCAATCGATTGGGTCTAAAACAATGTCAATTGATTGCTAACATTGGCAATCAATTCGGATGCCAATCGATTGGAATTCTATCTAATCGATTGGGTCCAGACTGATGGCAATGGATTGGTAATTATGCTAATCGATTCGAACTTCATCTTCACCAGTAGATTATAAAAATAGCATATATAAACGTTGACATCATGCATTTAACACATTTAATCTTTGTAATAACTTGTAAAAACTTCATATATAGGGACCAAGTGAGTTAGGACTCACCTAGGATGCGTTTCGTTATGTTTACTTGAAAAACCTCCAAGCTTTCTCTCTCTTCCTTCTCTTTCTCTCTTGTCTGTCTAGCTCTCCCTCTTCTCTGTCTCTTCTCCTTCTTCTTATTCTTCTCTTCTTCTTCTTCTTCTTCTTCTTCTTCTTCTTCTCCTTCTCTGCCAAAGGGTAGTGTGTGTGTGTGTGTATCTATATAGATATAGATATAGATATATAGATATATGAATATATATATATATACTCACAAGATATGTGTCTCTCTCTCAAGGCTACCAAACTAGCCCTAAGGCCAAAAATACTCTCATATATATAGAGTTGTGAGAGTGCCACACGTTTAAAGCTCAAGAAAAGAAGAAAACTTGTCTCAGCTTATGCCAATCGATTGGTAATGATGGCAATCGATTGGTAATAGATATTTGAAGGCAATCGATTAGAAATAATGGCAATCAATTGGTATGTTGCCACATCATGAAATTTAGTCAGTATAATGGAAATCGATTGGAAACAATGTCAATCGATTGGTACCTAAAATGTAGCAATCTATTGGGATACAAAGTCAATCGATTGGTGATCAAATTTCACCAAAAGAAGGGAAAGGTTATACAAGTATAGAACTGAAATGCCAGGTCTTATTATATATAAAAAATACTGGGTAATACATCATCCACCACTCATTAAGGATTTCGTACTCGAAATCAAAACAAACATAGGTCTAGAACAAAAATGAAAACTTTTCTCGCATCTCTGACTCTAGCTCCCATGAAGCTTCATCTTCATCATGATGCTTCCACTGAACCTTGACTAACAGAATCTATTTGTTCCTAAGCTTCTTGATCCCTCGATCCAAAATACAAACCGGTCCTTCATTGATTATAACATTATCGTTGACTTCAATATCTTCGAAGTTGATCTTGTGCTCTGGGTTGTGAGCACACTTTCTTAGCATACTGATATGGAATACATTATGCACTACTGACAGCTTCAGCAACAATGAAAGTCGATAAGTAACTTTTCCAACCCCGTCCAGAATCTCGAATGGTTCGATGAATCGCGATGATAGCTTGCCTCTCTTCTGACCAAATCTGACAATGCCTCGAACAGGCAAAACTTTGAGTATTACATGATCTCCAACTGCAAACTCTAAGTCTTTGCGTCGCTTGTCAGCATAATTCTTGTGTCGGGTCTGAGCTGTCTTCATCTTTTCACGTACAATCTGGATCTTCTCACAGGTCTCTCGTACCATCTCTAGTCCAAGAGTTAAGTATCTCCGACTTCGGTCTAATAAGGTGGCAATCGGTAAGGTCTTCTGTACAAAGCTTCAAACGACGCCATTCCTATGCTCAAATGATAACTGTTGTTGTAGGTAAACTCAATCAAAAGTAAGTGCGTCTCCCAAGAACTCTCAAAATCAATGATAGAAGTGTGTAAAATGTCCTCCATTACTTGATTAACTCATTTAGACTGCCCATCGGTCTGTGAATGAAAGGCTGAAATCAAGTTTAATGTTGTTCCCATCGTTGTTTGGAGACTCTTCCAAAATTCTGCAGTAAAGCACGAATCTCGATCTGACATGATAGAAATAGGTACTCTGTGTAATCGTACTATGTGTTATAGATACATCCGAATCAAACATTCCACTAGATATGTCATACTATAGGCGATAAAATATGATGTCTTTGTAAGTCGAACCACGATTACCCAAATAGCATCATGGTTCTGTTGTGACTTCGGCAATCCTACCACAAAATCCATGGTGATGTGTTCCCATTTTCATTGAGGAATTGGTAACGGTTGTAGTAATCCAGGTGGCTTCTGATGTTCTGCCTTCACTTGCTTACAAGTAAGACATTGAGATACGTACTTAGCTATTTCTCTCTTCATTCCTTCCCACCAGAAATTCCTCTTTAGATCCTTGTACAACTTCGTACCTCCTGGATGAATAGTCATATGTGATGTATGTGCTTCATCCAATATTTCTTTCTAGAGATTTTCTTCGTCAAGTACACAAAGTCTACCTTTACATCGTAAGGCTCCATCTGTACTAATACTCCATATTTCTGATTCTTTTGCTGACATCTTGGCGAACCATAACTTTAAATCTTCCGTCATCTATTGAGCTTCTTATGTGGCTGATCAACGTCGGTTGTACCATAAGGCATCCAAAATGTAGCCTTTCCATTGGTCCCACTGGCTGAAGTTCGAACTCAGCTAAAACTTTCAATGCTTTCCATTCTCAAATTAGTAATGCACCGATCACTAGTCAAGGTTTACAGGTCAAAGCATCTGCTATGACATTTACTTTACTTGGATGGTATTATAATGAAAAGTCATAGTCCTTGAGTAACTCCATCCATCTTCATTGTCGCATGTTTAACTCCTTCTGAGAGAACAAATACTTGAAACTCTTATGATCAGAAAATAGATCACACTTCTCTCCATAGAGATAGTGTCTCCAGATCTTCAAAGAAAACACTATTGCTGCTAGTTCTAAATCATGAGTAGGATAATTCATGAGTACCTTCAACTTTCTTGATCCGTATGTAATCACACTCCCATTTAGCATAAGTACACATCCAAGTCCTTGGTACGATGCATCATTGTAGGTCACGTACCTTTCTCCACTCTTAGGTATTGCGAGTACTGGTGCTAAAGCCAATCTTTCCTTTAACTCCTGAAATGCATTCTCATGCTTGTCTGTCCACTCACACTTCATCCCCTTCCTCATTAAATTCGTCAAAGGTCCCGCTATCTTGGTAAATCCTTCTACAAATCTTCTATAATATCCTGCTAAGCCGAGAAAACTTCTAACCTCTGTAGCATTGGTTGGTCTGTTCCAGCTTAAGACTGCATCGATCTTAGATGAGTCCACAGAGATACCATCTTAGGATATAACATGTCCCAAGAATTTGACCTCTTGTGGCCAGAATTCACATTTTCTGAACTTTGCATACAACTTATTATCTTGAAGTGTCTGTAAGGCAATCTGTAAGTACTCCTTGTGGTCTTCTTCCATCCTTGAGTAGATCAAAATATTGTTAATGAACACTATAATGAACTTATCTAGATATGGTCTGAATACTCTATTCATTAAGTCCATGAATACTGCTGGAGCGTTTATCAATCCAAAAGGCATAACTAGAAACTCATAATGCCCGTATCTCGTCCTGAATGCAGTCTTTGATACATCCTCCGGACAAACTAACAATTGGTGATATCCCGAATGTAGATCGATCTTTGAAAAGATCCTAGATCCTTGTAACTGGTCAAATAGATCGTCTATCCGAGGTAGTGGATATCTATTCTTGATCGTAACCTTGTTCAACTCCCTATAGTCTATGTAAAGTTAAAGTATTTTGTCCTTCTTCTTTACAAATAGAACCGGTGCTCCTCAAGGTGACGTACTCAGACAAACAAATCCTAGATTTTCAAGTTCTTGGATTTGCTTCTTTAGTTCCAACATCTCATTTGGTGCCAACTTATATGGAGTCTTGGAAATAGGCAATGTACCAGGTATTAATTCCATGCAAAAGTATATTTCTCTCTTTGGTGGAAGTCCTTTGATGTCTTGGAATACATCTTGAAAATCTTGTATAGTATGGATCTGATCCATCTTGAGTTCCGTATTATTACTACCGATCGTAGCTAAACCACTTGTCAAGAACACGTCGTTTGTTGTTTGACACTGAAATCTAATCGTTGGTCGTCCTTGTATCGGGAATACAATAGTAGGGCAATGCAGGTTGGCATTATACTTAGTCAACCAATCCATCCCTAGGATAATGTCAAATTCTGACATCTACAGAACTACCAAATCTGCTGGAAGATTCCTATCTCCCAATGTGAATGGGCAATCCTTACATACTTTACCCAACTTAATTGTCACTCCTAAAGGTGACACAGCATTCAGTGCTGGCTCAAGTATCTGGGGTTCTAAACCCAATTGACGTACAATCTTCACAATAATAAAAGAACGTGCAACTTCAATATCAAATAAAACTTTAACTGGACTATGAAAGAGTACAAACGTACCTTCCAAATGCTGCTATTCATCGGCATTAAAACTTGCTTCCGTTGGGATAATAGCATTCATCCTACTCTGATCTGGGGGTCCTTGAATTCCTTAAACTGGTGCCCCATAGTATCTTCATCGTGGTGCACGACAATCCCTACTCAAGTGTCCCGCTTGTTGCTATTTCGGCAGATAGCATCCATCTGATGATTAACCTTGGAAGTTATGCAGAACTTAGCAATATGTCCTAGCTTCCCATAATTAAAACATCCTCTATTATTGCTCAGCAGGGCTATCAGCAATGCCTGTGGCTGTGGTCCATGCTGGCAATATTGCTGGGGTCAATAATAGCTTGACTGAGGCTTTCTGGTTCCATCCCAGGTCCTCTTGTTTCCTTAGAAATTTCCCTGAGGTCTCCACCCTTGGGTATTCCTCGGTAGCTGTATTTGGAAATTCATCTATTAGAAGCTCCTTGATGGTTGTGGTCGACTCGTCTGAGGTCGCTGTACTGGATATGCATCCTTCTCTAGACTTATAACAAGTCTGACTTATCCTTCAAAACTTTGGTTCAGGTGACCAATCATCATGTGACGAAGATGGGGATTCAGTCCCTGATGAAATCTTTTCACCTTCTTCTATGGTGTATCAATCATATGTTGGGCAAATCGAGACAGTCACTCAAACTGTGTGGTATATTCTCTTACTGTCTAATCTCCTTGAACTAAGCTCATAAAATTCTTCGCTTGCTGTCCTTTTCATCTTCTAGAAAGTACTTCTCCACAAATCTTCCTTTGAATGTTTCCCAAGGCATTCCTAATACAGCATTTATCCCAATAGTGGCTCGCTCAGCTTCCCACCAATCTGCGGCGGCATAGGTGAGCAGGAACATAGCAAGACAACGCTTTTCTTGCTCGTTGCATTCCACTGCTTCAAAGATCAACTCCATTTCTCCTATCCATTGTTCTGCCTTCCACGGTTCTGTTAGTCCATCAAACTTATCGGGACATAACCCATGAAACTTTGCTAGTAACTTGTCTCTTGTTTGCCTCTGCTGGAACAGTGCAACTGGAGGTTGGACGAGTCGTTGATTAGTAGCATTGCTATAGTATCACCTACATGCTCCATCATCTGCATAAATGCTTTATAAACTCCAGATGGGTCCATTCCTTACAGAATAGGTGCTCCAATATGCGCTTTGTAATACCCGTAAATTTCCCGACCTTAATATAATGAGTCCCCCTATTTTGTTCATAATTTCAGTATTTCGTTTCCGTAGTCTCAAAACTCCGTACATATGGTAAGCGTGCATATTTAATTATAAATTTCTCGGACTGTAAATTATAAACCCAGAATGACTTGCACGTAAAACTGTAAAATTTGTCCGAGAAATAGACTGGATTGCACGTGGATTTGAGCGACGACTCAACTAGACTAATATGGAAAAGAGGGTACAAATGGGAATTGACAGGACTATTTTTCTGTGTGCGCTTGTGTGCTATACCCAAGTATAGGTAATCGTGTAAGTAGTAAACTGGATTAACTCCAGGTCGATCCCACAAGGAAGGTTTAGAATTAAGTTACCTAGATTAGACTCTAAAAGAAAGGAAAATTCAATATTTTAAAAGAAGTGTAGAACACAAAGTTCTACGATTAACAACTACTAAAATTAAAAGGAACTAAGTTAAATTAACTAACGATTAACTATTTAACTAAAGCGAAATCTTAAAAACGGTTTTACTTAATAAAAGGAAGTGTTGGGATCACGCGAATCCACTGTGACCTAGCCGTCTACCATGCAATTGCAGGTTAAGCTCAATGGAGTACATCTTCTACAATATTCTGTACTTCTCTAAGGATCTAGAATCAATAGCCCTTTCATGACCGGGACTATATCATCTCAATTAAGTTTGAAATACATAAAAGCGGTTTAATTCAATAGTTAAGACTCGCACCTACAATGGTGTTAGCATTGAGGGTGGTTTGCAAAATGTATTGAAAGAAAATGCCTTAAGGCCTTAAGTTCAAAGACTGCTTTGACAAACTGAGCATTTGGGGACAGTTTGATAACAACTCCTTAAAACAGAAAGTCTTGGAATACTGTATTGGATGTTCTCAAGAATCTGAGAGTTTGATCGATCGATGCGCTTTCGATCGATCGAAAATCGTCATCTCTCAATCGATCGAAATGTCTTCGATCGGTCGACTATATCTCTGCACCGATCGATCGAAATAGCTCCGATCGATCGAACACAGGTATTATTCTGGTGCATGGCAGAGGCCTGAAATCACAGTTTCATCACGATTTCCCAACCTCGGACTACTCAGACATGGTCTGGAGTGTCCCAGATGCGATCTTAACGTAAAGATTCATTAAGGTTTTGTTTGTTTGCGAGTTTTTCATTAAAACTTATGAAAACTTGAGATTTTAATATATATATATATAGCATGCAAAGCAATAAGATTAACACCAAACCATGATTAACTAAGTGCAGTATGTAAATAAAACAATCACTAAGTAACCTGGAACAAAGAACTTGTATATAAACTATGAGAATCCAATGCTAGCAATGCAAAAACCTTGAGTTAAACACCTACAAGACAAGAAAAAATCTCTACTCTCTCTATGAAAACTGATAAAAAAACAAGTGGGGCGTCCTCCTGGACGCTTACAAAATGAGTTTAAATAGTAGAAACCTAATGCTAGGGTTAACAATCCCGTCTTTTGCTGCGTGCGCGTATTCTGCTAAAAGGCATGTTCGATCGATCGACCGACAAACCCTCGATCGATTGAAATTCTGGATTATTCGATCGCTTGAGAAACGTTAGATCGATCGAAACATCGATCGCTTGAAAGGACCTAGATCGATCGAGCCTCAGTTTCCAACTTTGAATTGTCTTCATTAAAGCCAATCACTCCCTTTTATCCTTCTCAATCAATTATTCACACAGCGACAGTAATCTGCACAGATCACAGCTAAAACACACAACTTATCATAGATTAATCGTAATGTGTAGAAACTGATGTTGTAACTCAAATCGCAGATAAATGAGAGAATTGTGAACTAAACTAGTGTATTTTCTTCTTTTAGCGCAGTTGTATTTTACAAATACCCCCGCTTGTCAGGAATCAACCTAAAAATGGCAATGTACTTTCCATATCTACCTATACCCTTTGGACATAAACTATACCCAAACAAACCCCCCATGAACCGCCGGACCTAACCCATCCCTCCCAAAACCGTCGGCCACCTTCCCTAGATCCCATTCACGTCCATCTCCTCCATCCCTTTCATATTACATCAAAGCAGATGTCATAATCTGTGTATGTATGGGTGTGTGTATACACAAGAGTGGGGAGATAGAGAGGGTCACCGGAGATTGAGAGAGAGGAAAAACCGAGTCCCACAGGTATATGCTCCCCCTCCCCCTTATTGTTAGTTCTTATACATTTTAAAGCATCACACGCGCACCCACACACTTTCCCAAACCCATTAGGATGACCCAAACAGAGCCTAAGGCTCTTACTAGGTTCTGATAGCCATTAAAACTCCCTCATCAGAGCTCAATTTGTGAAACTCAACCCCACCCCTTAAAAAGTAGACCAATCCGACCCTAAGACTCCCAGATAGACCCTCTAATCACAGCTTTTGAATAGAACCACGTTTGGACCTCCATGCATAGCATTATTCCTTTATATCTGAAAAAGAATAATGCCTTAGTAGGAGCCCTAAACGAATGAATTGGAGTATCAGCTCATAGTATGTTGTAGAGGGGGCCAAACCGAACCTATTGGTATTGGTCTCATCAATTTTGGTGGAAGAACGAGCAAGATATGAGCGTTTGAAGTTTTGCGGCCAAAACGGGCCCGCCGGCGGCGAACTGGGCTCGCCGGAGAAGACGCGACCCGTATAGGGTTCGGGTTATATCATTAACCCATGGGTCGGATCGGGTCGGGTTTCGGGTAGGGTCGGTTTAGTGTAAGTGTGTAGATGGTTATGGGTTCGGGTTATAATAATTAAGTGGTAAGCGGGTCGGATCTTTTAAGTAGGGTTATAGTTAGAGTATAAATGGGCGGCTTGTGCGCACGGGTTCGGATCTGGGTTGGCCCGCATTTTACTGATTAATTACAATTAATCGTTTTATAATGCTAATTATTCGGTTAATCCCAATTAAGGTTTATTAATCTGTTTTTATCTCATTAATGATTCTGTTAATCTAGATTAGTAGATTTATAAATTGTTTTAAATTTATTTATGTCTAATTATTCGGTTAATCCCAATTAAGATCGTATTAACCTATTTTATATCATTAAGTATGCTGGTAATCCTAATTAATGTTTTAATATTCTGTTTTAGTAATTATTGATGATGCCAAAAATTGGTAACAGTAAAGTAAAGCAATTTAGGAGAGAGAGAGACTATTTTTTGTATGTGGTTCGGCCCTGTTAATGAAGGTACCTACGTCCACGGGTGTGTCTGAGCACGTTCACTAGCTGATCACCGGCGGGCCTGGTGAGCCAACAAAGAGGGGCGGCACTACCAGTAATACCGGCCGGGTGTATGCGTATAATGGTGAGTTATAGAGGTACTGTGTAGACTACAGAATTATCGGCCCCTTCAATGGGGGGTGAGAGGTCTCTTTTATAGATGTAAGAGACATACTCTTACATGGATAAGGAAATATAATTCCATTAGGATGTGTTTGACACCAATCAAGTAAGTTTCCTAATTGTATTAGGATTGATTGACATTAATTGTGGGGGTTTCCTAATTGGATTAGGAAATAGTTTGCACTTTCCATTAGTCTTCTAGCTCGAGTAGGAAACTGCCCGTAATACTTGGGATCACGCCCGTGATGCTCGGGATCATGTTTGTGGGCCCGGATGGGCTGTTGATTTTGAACCGCTCGATCATATTTTGGGCGTATCAGCTGCCCCCCATTTTCAAGATTGGCCAGATGCTATATCGGGCCAAGCTTGGAAATCAGTTTGATGTTACTTGCCGCTGTCTGAGTGCTTATGAAAGCTGCCTCGGGGCTTCTGAGCCTGATGAGTCCTCGGAAACTGACTGAGAGTTGAGACCCAGCCTAGCTCGGGACCTTTAGGTGCTCGAGAACTGATCGGGAGTTGAGGCCCGGCCTAATTCGGAGTCTTTGAATGCTCCGGAAGTGACCGAGAGTTGACACTCGGCCTACTTCGGAGTCTTTTTGCTTGAGTTAGCTCCCAGGATGGTTATCTTCTGCCCGTAAACCTTCGTCAAGGCTGTGGGTAGAAGGATTTTACCATGTTGGACAAGCCGACCTAAATCGTATTGCTCTAGGGTCCTTTTTACTGTTAACTCCCCAGGATGGTTGTCTTCCGCCCGGCCAGCCTTCGTCAAGACTGTTGGGAGAAGAGCTTGACCATGTTGGTGGAGCCGACCTAAATCATGTTGCTTTAGGGTCCTTTTACTCCTCTATTGTCGGCCAACCTAAGAGATTTTAGTCACCTCTATCGTTGGTCTGGACCTAAGTGGAGTTAATGTCTCTGAGTACTGTAGGTGCTCGGGTTCTCCAAGATTTTGACTTGGTTATCCGCAATGCCTGTAGATACCCAGTGTGATTACCTGTTTAGTTCACTACGCCATCTTGCCCCCCAAGCTTTTGCTAAGACGAGGGTCTTACAGAGGCTATGATCTGTAGGTAACCGACCTGGAACATGGTGGTTGCAGGGTCTTTTGAAGCTTGCCATCGTCGGCCACCTAGGGGGTTTGCCCCCATCGTCGGTTGGACCTAAGCGAAGCCGGTGCCTCGGGCGTGACCCCGAGGTCTTTTGGTGCCTGGGTTCGGAGCCCGAGGTCTTTTGTGCCTGAGTTCAGAGCTCGAGGTCTTCTTCGTGCCTCGGGGTTAGGCCCGAGGTCTTTGTATGCCTCGGGGTTAGGCCCGAGGTCTTTGTATGAGTTCTCTGACAATCGGTGGAGCCTCATGTGGTGATCAAGCAAGTACCAATATAGTCGGGCTCTTCTAGACCGATGGAGACAGGAGGTCGGATCAGGATCATTGTGCTTCTGACTTCTCTGTGTTGGAGGCAAAGTCGAAACTGTTTGATCCTAACCGATGTGAACTGGAGATCGGGCTGGGGCTGCCGGACTCAGACCGCTGCAAACTGGAGGTCGGGTCGGGGCTGCCGGGCTCAGACCGCTGCGAACTGGAGGTCGGGTCGGGACTGCCGGACCCTGCCTGCTGTGAGCTGAAGGAACTGTCAGAATTCCCGGGCTGATCTCACTTTCGCTTATTTCTGGACGACTCGTTGCTTTCTTGCCCGGAGTCTTTAATCTTTAGAAATTCTTCAGTGTCGATGTATTTTCCAACCCTCTCTGCGAGGTCGACCAAGGTTACCGGTCGATTTCTGTGGAAAGACGCGGCGCACTTGGTGTGTTGAACTCCTGAGCAGAAGGCTATGATGGCGATTGTTTCATTCAGATCGCGAATTTGAAGCTTCTGTTGGTTGAACCGGTCGGTGAACTCCTTGAGGGACTCATTACTCTGTTGTCTGACTGTCAGTAGCTGCATGTCTGGCTTTGGCCGCTCGTGCATACCGGCGAACTGGTTGATGAACTGCTTGCTGAGTTGTTCGAAACTGCAGACCGATCGGGGCTCTAAGGAGTAAAACCACTGCATGGCCAGGCCTTTCAAAGTGCTGGGGAAGGCTAGGCAATGTAGTTCATCGGAGTTGGTGGCTAAGGTCATCTGAGCCTTGTAGGTCCGGACGTGGTTGTCTGGGCTTCCCGAGCCGTTGTAGGGATCTAGGCGAGGCTGCCTAAATTTACGCGGGATGGCAAACCTCATAACCTGGCTGGAGAATGGTGACTCTGTCTCGGTATTGGCTTGATTCTGAACACAGTTTTGACCAAGCTTTTTGGCCACTTCGTCGATCTGCTTCTGCAAGTCTTTGATTCGGGCTTCCACTTCTTCCCGACCAGAATCTGAGAAACTAGTCGGGTTGGTGGAAGATGTTTCTTCATGGCGGGGTGCTGTCCTCTCGGATCGGGCTCGGCTATGACTCCGGGTAACCGTTCGCCTAGGGACAACTCGGCTCTTGACCGAGTGGCCCTGGACTGATTCCCGAGCCATATGCTCCTGCCTTTCCTCTCGGGCAGCACGCCCACTATTGATGTCTCTGGCATCCTCAACACAGGACGGGTTGGCTAGGGCACGTTGTTTGGTCAAGATCGGTTCCCGACCGTACGCAACGTTCCCGGGTCGTTTCTCGACCAATGGAGGATTGCTTTGCTGGGCTAGCAGGGCTTCAATTTGTTGCTGGATTTGACGCTGGCCCTCCAAGAGTTGTGTAAGGGTTGCGGTGATTTGCTCAGATGTCAGGACTGTTGCAGTCGACGTCGGGGCCGAAGGAACATCCCGGTCGGACTGCTGCGCAACCTTCTTACCCTTATTTGGTGGCATATTGATCAGTCAAGAATTTGTTGATGAGAAGAATTGTCGTTCCCACAGACGGCGCCAAACTGATGATGCCAAAAATTGGTAACAGTAAAGTAAAGCAATTTAGGAGAGAGAGAGACTATTTTTTGTATGTGGTTCGGCCCTGTTAATGAAGGTACCTACGTCCACGGGTGTGTCTGAGCACGTTCACTAGCTGATCATCGGCGGGCCTGGTGAGCCAACAAAGAGGGGCGGCACTACTAGTAATACCGGCCGGGTGTATGCGTATAATGGTGAGTTATAGAGGTGCTGTGTAGACTACAGAATTATCGGCCCCTTCAATGGGGGTGAGAGGTCTTTTTTATAGATGTAAGAGACATACTCTTACATGGATAAGGAAATATAATTCCATTAGGATGTGTTTGACACCAATCAAGTAAGTTTCCTAATTGTATTAGGATTGATTGACATTAATTGTGGGGGTTTCCTAATTGGATTAGGAAATAGTTTGCACTTTCCATTAGTCTTCTAGCTCGAGTAGGAAACTGCCCGTAATACTTGGGATCACGCCCGTGATGCTCGGGATCATGTTTGTGGGCCCGGATGGGCTGTTGATTTTGAACCGCTCGGTCATATTTTGGGCGTATCAATTATTAATATATATTAACTAAGATTAGTGTATAAATATATTATTTATAATATATTTTGTATTAATAAGTAAATATAAATAAGTATAAATGATTTTAAATTGTTTTAAAAATCTAATAAAGGTTTCAAAAATACTATAAATTATACTTTAATAAATTTGTAATATTATTTTTGATAATATCCTTATATTATGAAATTATGAATTATTATTGCTATATGATATACTTATTATTTATTTGATTAAATAAATAATAAGTAAATATTTTAAATTTAAAATAATTAGGTAATAAATACCTGATGATCCCTTTCGAGTATAGGAAAATTATATTAAATTTTCCTAAGGTCTAGTGCCTCTATATTGTAAATTATTATTTATAAAACCCTAGCTTTAATATTTTAATAATTATTAATTACTCATAAAATGTCCGTTTGGTTATATTTTAATTATTTAAAATACCAAACGAGCCTCGAATATTTTGGGAAAAATACTACTAGCCTAATTTAAGGCCTACTATTTAATAAAAATACTTATAAGGGCCGAATGTCTCCCTAAATCATACTTATAATTATGGGGCCCCGCAGCCTATTATTAGACGATTTAAACTTCAAAAATTCGTAATAAATAAACCGTAGCTCAGAAAAATATGCGGTCAGTTCCTAGGGTCTTAGAATAATGTCTAGAACATCCCCTTAAAGTTTAGTGACCTTTCGACACGGTCAAAAATACAACTTATCTTTAGGGCCCAAACTGGTAAAGAAAACCCAGCATTTTATGCGACGGACTCCGATTTGAGTCTAGTCAATGGCGTTAGACTCGGAATGATGTCTAGATCATCATGTTGAGGTTTAGGAAATCACTCGGCACAATTACCATTATGCCCCTGATTTTAGTAAGCTTATTAATCAATGTTCTATGTAATTGTATACTTTGTAGGAACCGCTACGCTCATTATTACGCACCCGCATCGAGGTGAGTCGTCCTAACTCACTTGGTATATTATAGAATTATTCTTTGATCATATATGTATGCCCAGTGCGTCCTGTGTGGACGATACTGATAAATATTAGTATTGTAAATGTTGAGATTATTTCTTATATAATGAACGCATGTTAATTAACTATACTCCATGCTTAGTTAATATTCGTTGATTTTCTCGTTTATCATAATTTCCCGATTATATAGTCACATGAACATTCACATGAACATGGTCGAGTCTTGATGTCCATATTGACGTCTGCATGGTTAGTCACGGGGACTAACCTAGTCATATTGTTATACATGTTGAGTGGACCGTAGTGGTCCGAGTGGTACAGTCAAGTAAATAGGAACAACAATGAAACTGCTATACGGCCCTGCTAGGTGACGATACCCAGAGTTTCCATTGAAATCATTGAAGTTATGTATGAATTGATGATTGATATGCTATAGGGCCCCTGCTAGGCGACGATAGCAATGTATCCATCAGAATACAATAGTTACCTTTCAAATGCTATAGGGCCCTATTAGGCGACGATAGCGCTGTAACTATTCTATTCACCCGGCAAGGTCACGAGGACCTAAGAGTCCAATGATTACACTCTTTTAAAACCAAAATTTGCTATAGGGCCCTGTTAAGCGACGATAGCAACGTAATCATTCTACTCTGAGCTAACGGCGTTACACTGGTAATATAACAAGTCACATGAGTCGGTTGTGGTGTCCATGGTCGAGGTAAAGTTGAATATATCGATAATGCATTGTGTCATCATTCTACCATGTCATATGCTTATTTAATGTTGGATCAAGATATTGTTATACTTGTATGTCCTTAATTGTATTAGGAGTGATCAGTTAAGACGATTTCACTTAGCTTCAAAAGCTAACGGCTCCTTCCCTACCCTGGACATTTTACGTCTAGGTTATAATGAGGAGAACCATCAAGGTAACCATGAAGATGCATATCACTATCCTCGGGATGGAAACTATCAGGAAGGTGATCCTGAGCCAGACTATCAAGAAGAGTTCGATAATGAGGGTTGCGGGTTTGCCAGTTAGAAGAAGGACCCTGGCCTACTTCCGCATTAAGACTTCTCTTATGTTTTAAGAAACTATCTTTTGGTTGACGTAATAATTTAAGTGGCATAAATTGCCCAAACTTATCTTTTGTGGTTTTCATTTGGAACTACTGTAATAGCTTAAGTAGCAAAACACTCTAAGTTCCCCCATGAATACCATTAGACGCTTTTGCAAATTCCTTACTCTGATATATATATTTTGTTAGTATGTCTCATGGACAGGTTAGTTTTATGTAACTCGTCATTCCCTACGGGTCCAGAAAGGAAATTTTAAATTTTTCCTATTTTTGGCTACTCCGGGACGTGACAGGATTTTTTGGTATCAGAGCACTAGGTTTAGTTGTGCTCGCTGACTGTCCGACACCCTTAAGATAAGAACCTTAAGATACTTTAGGAAAGACAACCAATACTAAAATAGTCTTTCTGTCAAACAGGTAGTATGGAGAATTACAAAGGAGCTTTTCCCCAAGGTTTAGTTTGTTTTGGTGCTGCTTTCCGACATCAGACTTGCAAAAAGATAGGAAAGATGATGAGATGCCTCTTCCTTATGAAAAAGGTTTCCCCAACCGTACGTCATATTGTTGTAGCACCCCGCTTAGTGCCAATAGAGGTGGATGAGACCTCTGACACTCCTAACAACCCCGTGACCATCAACTTAGAAGAAGCCCAGGAAGAGATCACTCGCCTAGAGACTCCTGTCAGTCCCATAAGCAGCTCTGAAGATGAAGAAGTAGAAATTTACCTAGCTGATGAGGATCTCATTGAGAAGGGAACATTGTACACGTACGACCCTGACTGGCCGGTAGGGTGGGACAATGAGAGATGGATGTCATTCACCCCGCCCGAAGAGATGGACATCTCGGAGGAATTCACACAACTAGAAGATTAGCACGCCTTGGTTAACTTATGTTGTATTAATGCTGTATTAGGGATTATAATCCCACATTTTGACGGATATATATATATATGTAAAAGTTGTACTTCAAGACTTTCCCTTATGTAAATATTCCCTTATTAATGGAAGAACTACTTATTAGTTTCTGATTTTTCCCGTGATATATTATTTCTTTCACGATTTAATAAGTGATAAACTTTAAGACAATTCGCACCAATACCCTAAATAGATAGTTATTCTGATGAAACAGGTGACATGGAACCCCATTATATTTCGGATCCTTTTGGAGGACGACTGATTTTCCCCGATCGCATAGTACCAGCAAACCCAGATATATACCATCACCAAATCCAGGAATTAGCTAAAGACAGAGGAAAAAGAAACTTATGGGTCGAAATGAATAAGAACAACGTTATAACTATGATACCCTGCGCTTAGAAGCAATCTATGAAGCTGAAATCGTCCAGAAAGTCCAGGACGAAATGGTCGCCCTACTTAAGAACCCGGAAGACTATGAAAGGATGCACGATAGTGCCTACCAGATGCCCCCACCGCCTCCTGTACTCCTCCAACAACCCCCGCCATTCTAAGGAGTGCCTATGCACAAAACACAGTCCCGAGAACCTGGTCACTATGTCAATGACGACTTTGGAGGACATATGATTTACCCAGATAGCATCGAACCAGCCGACCCAGAGGGATTTCTGGAAAATGTACAACTGAAAGCCCGTCAACGTCTCCGGGGAGGACTGAGAGTTCAGCGACATGTATACAATATCTCCGACCCTCACCGGCTTCAAGCTGAAGCCATCCATACTGCATACGCCCAAGAACTAATGCATAGAGAGATAAGGAGACTAGCCATGAATGATTCAGTTTTCCAGCCACTAATGAACCAGATACTACAGGAGCCTTCCATTCACCCAGAAGACCACCTAGTTTGGCCTCCTGACGAGAATGCCCCTATAAGTATGGCACCCCCAGTGGTAGCACCTGTTGTTAACCCTGCTAATGCAGAGATGTCTGATGATGAACCAGGTGCATATCCAGAAGAGGAGGATGAAGAAGAAGAAGAAGATGATGAGGAGGATGATCCGAAAGAAGAAAACCCTGAGGAAGAACCTGAACAGGAAGCACCCCATCAACCTATGGAGGTTCACCCTATAATAGAAGAGCCTATGGACAATGAGGATAATGAAGAGGACGAAGGCAATGTTGAAATTGAAGATTGGGATTTGGGTGAGCCCAATGTGGACGAAGATGTGCCTAACGACTCTGATATGGGAGAGATCACATCCGAGTCGGATATGGATGATTAGCTTTGGATAATCTGTCATTATATGCTAGTAGTTTTAGTCGTATCTAAGTTAGCTTGGGCTGATGACCCATCTTATTGTATGAATACATGCGATAGGGTAATACCCCCATTTTGTAACCATGTGTTCTCGGCTAGTCAATCTTGTAATCACTATTTTTAATATTAAATGAAAATGGCTATTCTAGTACTATACTTGTCCCTATGATTGTTCTGTTTGTTTATTGGACTTATAAATATGTTAGTAGATATCTAGATGAATCCTGCACTCGAGTCTTAAGTAGAATACTTATGTAGGTGAATCAGATACGCAATGGCAGAACGACTAAGGAGGAATCGACGCTTAGGACTTCCAAACCCAGCCGAAGGAGCACCGGAACCCATTCCAGCAGGAATGGGTTCCGGTGCTCCTTCGGCTGGGTTTGGAAGTCCTAAGCATTGGAATGGATCCCACTGGAATTTTTAGAGCGTTCTTGCAACGCTTGGAGCACATCGGAAATAATCACGGCTCAAACAACAATGCTAACGTCAATCCCATAGTTTCACCCAGACCACAAGAGGATCGTACGGTGGAACGATTCTGGGTGATGCAGCCAGACAAGTTTAACGGGATGACTGATCCATGGGAAGCAGAACAATGGCTTCGTGGATTAGATATCATCTTCGACACACTGGGATGTTCTGAAATCGAGAAACGCCTACTGGCTACTTATCAATTGACGTATACTGCAGCAGACTGGTGGGAATCCGAGAAAGCAACACTGGGAGGAGCGGTACAAAGGATGTCATAGACGACATTTAAAGAACTGTTCCTAGAGAATTACTTCCCCCAGACAGAAAGGAACAAGAAGGAAAAGGAATTTATTGATTTGGTGCAAGGTAACCGAACTGTACGAGAATACACAGTACAATTTGAACGTCTCTCTCGATTCGCACACCACATGATCGATACCCCAGAAAAGAAGAACTGAAAGTATCATCAGGGACTCTCCCTACCTCTATAGAAGCTGACCTATGGCCACCTGAATCAGACTTTCAAAGCTTTAGTAGGAATGGCCCATGGTTTCGAGGAAATCACCGGTCGTGAACAAAGGCATTTTATAAACCGACCACCCCCTCCGAGATTTAATCAGAGACCAAGACAAGCCCCGGCTCGCAATCAAGGATTCAAGAGAAGCTGGAATGGCGAGAGGAAACCGCAGACAGCTCCGTTCCGCAACAAACCGGCTGTGCTATTTAAACCAATTCCACCCCAAGGACAATCAGGATCCACCAGTAATAACCCTGGAGTCTGTTTCAATTGTGGATTTCCTGGACACATGTCTAAGGATTGTCGTGCCCCGAGAAGGAACAGTCGCTCTGATGTGGCCTGCTTCAACTGCAACAAGAAGGGACATCTGTCCAAGGATTGCAAAGCACCTCAAGGTGGTTACTATGGAGCGTCGACTCAAGGACAGGCTCGCCTCAATGCTATTATTCCAAAGAAAGCAGGATTTGACGAGGAAGAGCAGGAGAACCTGGAAGGTACTCTAACCCTCTATAATAGTCACGTGAAAGCTTTGTTCGATACTGGCGCATCCAATTCTTTTATTGCAATTAGAATCGTGCAACGCTTAGGCTTAGTGCCCCAAACAATGGATATAGCTTTGAATGCTACGTCACTTCTAGGAAAGAGCGTTAAGCTGGACAAAGTATGCAAGGACTGCCCTCTAAACTTGAAAGATCAGAGTCTCCCCGCTGATTTGATAGTTTTTTCATTGAAGGAATTCGACGTGATCCTAGGAATCGACTGGCTCGCGAAATACCATGCCAAGTTAGATTGTGCTAGCAAATCCATACTCTTTTCCGTACCTGACGGCGAACCATTTGATTTCAAGTGCAATCCCTCGTGTGATGTTTTTCTCACCAACTGCCTAGCTAGCCTTAGAACCACGAGTGATGAGATTCCTATTAACCAGATTCCAGTAGTTCGAGACTTTGAAGATGTTTTCCAAGAAGTTAAAGGATTGCCACCCAAGAGAGACATCGATTTCTGTATCGAGTTAATGCCTGGAACCTCCCCGATATCGAAGACATCTTACCGAATGGCCCCAATGGAGACGCAAGAACTAAAGACACAAGTACAAGAACTCCAGGACCTCGAATTTGTTCGTCCCAGCACTTCACCGTGGGGAGCACCAGTATTATTCGTTAAGAAAAAGGATGGAACACTTCGACTCTGTATCGACTACAGAGAGTTGAACAAGGTCACAATCAAGAATCGGTACCCATTACCGAGGATTGACGATCTATTCGATTAGCTATAAAGAGCTACCACATTTTCGAAGATAGATCTGCGATCTGGATACCACCAATTGCTTGTTCGATCCGAGGACGTACCCAAGACGGCTTTTAGAACCAGGTATGGACATTATGAATTTTTGGTTATGCCGTTCGGATTGACCAACGCCCCAGCAGTGTTCATGGATCTAATGAATCGAGTTTTCAGACCTTACCTGGATCAGTTCATCATTGTGTTCATAGATGATATCCTCATCTACTCTAAGACAGAGGCAGAACACGAAGGACTTGTGAAGATGGCACTCCAGACTCTACGAGACAACCACTTGTATGCAAAGTATAGCAAGTGCGAATTCTGGCTAAAGGAAGTCAAATTTTTAGGACATATTGTCTCAAAAGAAGGAATAGCGGTGGATTCATCGAAGATTGAAGCTGTTTTAGATTGGAATTGACCGACCACAGCAACGGAAGTCAGAAGTTTTCTTGGCCTAGCTGGATACTACCGGAGATTCGTGGAAGGATTCTGCAAATTCGCAGCCCCTCTTACGGGATTAACTAAAAAGGACTTGAAGTACGAATGGAACGATAAGCATGAACGCGCATTTCAAGAATTAAAGAAGAGACTAACCACAGTGCCAGTGCTTGCAATACTGAAGAGCGGTGAACAATTCACCATTTACAGCGATGCATCACATCAAGGACTTGGATGTGTGCATATGCAGGACAGAAGACTGATAGCGTATGGATCATGACAATTGAAACCTCATGAACTTAACTATCCTATGCACGATCTGGAACTAGCTGTAATCGTCTTTGCGCTCAAACTTTGGAGACACTACCTCTACGGAGAGAAGTTCGATCTATTTTCAGATCACAAGAGCCTGAGATACCTGTTCTCTCAAAAGGAATTGAACATGAGGCAGCGACGTTGGATGAAATTGTTAAAGGACTACGATTTCACGCTGTAGTACCACCCTGGCAAAGCAAACACGGTTACTGACGCACTGAGCAGGAAACCCCGAAAACTCATCGTATCTTCTCTCATGATCAGAGAATGGAAAGTGTTGGAGACACTAACGGAGTTTGATTTTCAGATTTCTGAGTCAGGCGAAGAACGACTCTTTGGATGTCTCGTGGTACAACCAACGCTCATAAGTCGTATTCTTAAAGCACAAGGAAAGGATGAAGGACTCCGTCAATGGTTTGAGAAAGCATCAGCAAAGGACCCCACTGAGTGGAATATAGGGATAGATGGAGGATTTAGGTGTCGCAACCGACTCTGTGTGCCCAATGAGGACAACTTGAGGAAAGATATATTAGAGGAAGCACACAAGTCAAGGATGACAGTTCATCCCGGAGGAACAAAAATGTACAAGGATCTAAAAAGGAACTTCTGGTGGGATGGAATGAAGAGAGAAGTAGCAAATTATGTATCCAAATGCATGACATGCAAGCAAGTCAAGGCAGAACATCAGAAACCAGGAGGATTGTTACAACCCCTACCCGTTCCCGGATGGAAGTGGGAATATATAACGATGGATTTCGTTGTCGGAATGCCAAAGTCACGGCAGAATCATGACGCCATTTGGGTAATTGTAGATCGACTCACCAAATTGGCTCACTTCATCGCTTATAGTATGACATACCCGGTTAAAAAATTGAGCAGGATGTATATACAAGAAGTTGTTCGACTACATGGAGTACCCGTGTCAATTGTGTCAAATCGTGATTCACGTTTTACATCAGGATTTTGGGAAAGCTTACAGACAGCACTTGGAACATCGTTGAAGTTAAGTTCAGCATTTCACCCCCAAACCGATGGACAGACCGAAAGAGTCAATCAAGTCATGGAAGATATGCTTCGAGCTTGTGCGATAGATTTTGAAAGTTCATGGGAAGAGAACCTACCATTGATAGAGTTTGCATATAACAACAGCTACCATACGAGTATAGGAATGGCACCATTTGAAGCTTTATATGGAAGACCGTGCCGATCACCCTTGTGTTGGGCAGAAGTTGGAGATGACAAGCTTCTAGGACCAAAGATGGTTCGAGAGACGAATGAAAAGATCAATATCGTCAAAGAGAAGATGAAAGCAGCTCAGAGCAGACAGAAAAGCTACGCTGATAAGCACCGAAAAGACTTGGAATTCAGTGTTGGAGATCACGTATTCCTAAAAGTATCACCCGTACAAGGAATTGTCAGATTTGGACAAAAGAGAGGAAAACTTTCGCCATGTTACATTGGACCGTTCAAAATTCTCGAACGCGTGGGAAAAGTTGCTTACCGACTCGCACTGCCGCCCAAGATATCAGGAGTGCATAATGTGTTTCATATTAGCATGTTAAGGAAAGTCGTACACGATCCGTCTCATGAAATCAACTTCACGGATATCGAGGTAAACAACAATGTGACTTTCAATGAAGGACCGGTGAAGATCATGGAACGTGGAACTAAGAAGCTGAGGACTAAAGAAATCCCACTAGTGAAAGTTCAGTGGAAACACCATGATGAGCGTGAAGCTTCTTGGGAGTTACAATCTGAGATGCGTGAGAAATTTCCCTACCTTTTCAATGTATAACTAGCTCTGATTCCGGGGACGGAATCTTTAATAGCAGGTGGATGATGTAATACCCATAAATTTCCCGACCTTAATATAATGAGTCCCCGTATTTTGTTCGTAATTTCAGTATTTCGTTTCCGTAGACTCAGAACTCCATACATATGGTACATGTGCATATTTAATTATAAATTTCTCGGACTGTAAATTACAAACCCAGAATGACTTACACGTAAAACCGTAAAATCTGTCCGAGAAATAGACTGGATTGCACGTGGATTTGAGCGACGACTCAACTAGACTAATATGGAAAAGAGGGTACAAATGGGAATCAACCTAAAAATGGCAATGTACTTGCCATATCTACCTATACCCTTTGGACATAAACTATACCCAAACAAACCCCCCATGAACCGCCGGGCCTAACCCATCCCTCCCAAAACCGTCGGCCACCTTCCCTAGATCCCATTCACATCCATCTCCTCCATCCCTTTCATATTACATCAAAGCAGATATCATAATCTGTGTATATATGGGTGTGTGTATACACAAGAGTGGGGAGATAGAGAGGGTCACCGGAGATAGAGAGAGAGGGAAAACCGAGACCCACAGGTATATGCTCCCCCTCCCCCTTATTGTTAGTTCTTATACATTTTAAAGCATCACATGCGCACCCACACACTTTCCCAAACCCATTAGGATGACCCAAACAGAGTCTAAGGCTCTTATTAGGCTCTGATAGCCATTAAAACTCCCTCACCGGAGTTCAATTTGTGAAACACAACCCCACCCCTTAAAAAGTAGACCAATCCAACCCTAAGACTCCCAGATAGACCCTCTAATCACAGCTTTTGAATAGAACCACATTTGGACCTCCATGCATAGCATTATTCCTTTATATCCAAAAAAGAATAATGCCTTAGTAGGAGCCCTAAACGAATGAACTGGAGTATCAGCTCATAGTATGTTGTAGAGGGGGCCAAACCGAACCTATTGGCATTGGTCTCATCAATTTTGGTGGAAGAACGAGCAAGATATGAGCGTTTGAAGTTTTGCGGCCAAAACGGGCCGGCCGGCGGCGAACTGGGCTTGCCGGAGAAGACGCGACCCGTATAGGGTTCGGGTTATATCATTAACCCATGGGTCGGGTCGGGTTTCGGGTAGGGTCAGTTTAGTGTGAGTGTGTAGATGGTTATGGGTTCGAGTTATAATAATTAAGTGGTAAGCGGGTCGGATCTTTTAAGTAGGGTTATAGTTAGAGTATAAATGGGCGACCCGTGGGCACGGGTTCGGATCTGGGTTGGCCCGCATTTTACTGATTAATTACGATTAATCGTTTTATAATGCTAATTATTCGGTTAATCCCAATTAAGGTTTATTAATCTATCTTTATCTCATTAAAGATTCTGTTAATCTAGATTAGTAGATTTATAAATTGTTTTAAATTTATTTATGTCTAATTATTCGGTTAATCCCAATTAAGATCGTATTAACCTATTTTATATCATTAAGTATGCTGGTAATCCTAATTAATGTTTTAATATTCTGTTTTAGTAATTATTAATATATATTAACTAAGATTAGTGTATAAATATATTATTTATAATATATTTTGTATTAATAAGTAAATATAAATAAGTATAAATGATTTTAAATTGTTTTAAAAATCTAATAAAGGTTTCAAAAATACTATAAATTATACTTGAATAAATTTGTAATATTATTTTTGATAATATCCTTATATTGTGAAATTATGAATTATTATTACTATATGATATACTTATTATTTATTTAATTAAATAAATAATAAGTAAATATTTTAAATTTAAAATAATTAGGTAATAAATACCTGATGATCCCTTTCGAGTATAGGAAAATTATATTAAATTTTTCTAAGGTCTAGTGCCTCTGTATTATAAATTATTATTTATAAAACCCTAGCTTTAATATTTTAATAATTATTAATTACTCATAAAATGTCCGTTTGGTTATATTTTAATTATTTAAAATACCAAACGAGCCCCGAAAATTTTGGAAAAAATACTACTAGCCTAATTTAAGGCCTACTATTAAATAAAAATACTTATAAGGGCCGAATGTCTCCCTAAATCATACTTTATAATTATGGGGCCCCGCAGCCTATTATTAGACGATTTAAACTTCGGAAATTCGTAATAAATAAACCGTAGCTCAGAAAAATACGCGGTCAGTTCCTAGGGTCTTAAAATAATGTCTAGAACATCCCCTTAAAGTTTAATGACCTTTCGACACGGTCAAAAATACAACTTATCTTTAGGGCCCAAACTGGTAAAGAAAACCCAGCATTTTATGCGACGGACTCCGATTTGAGTCTAGTCAATGGCGTTAGACTCAGAATGATGTCTAGATCATCATGTTGAGGTTTAGGAAACCACCCGGCACAATTATCATTATGCCCCTGATTTTAGTAAGCTTATTAATCAATGTTCATGTAATTGTATACTTTGTAGGAACCGCTACGCTCATTATTACGCACCCGCATCGAGGTGAGTCGTCCTAACTCACTTGGTATATTATAGAATTATTCTTTGATCATATATGTATGCCCAGTGCGTCCTGTGTGGACGATACTGATAAATATTAGTATTGTAAATGTTGAGATTATTTCTTATATAATGAACGCATGTTAATTAACTATACTGCATGCTTAGTTAATATTCGTTGATTTTCTCGTTTATCATAATTTCCCGATTATATAGTCACATGAACATTCACATGAACATGGTCGAGTCATGATGTCCATATTGACGTCTGCAAGGTTAGTCACGGGGACTAACCTAGTCATATTGTTATACATGTTGAGTGGACCGTAGTGGTCCGAGTGGTACAGTCAAGTAAATGGGAACAACAATGAAACTGCTATAGGGCCCTGCTAGGCGACGATAGCTAGAGTTTCTTTTGAAATCATTGAAGTTATGTATGAATTGATGATTGATACGCTATAGGGCCCCTGCTAGGCGACGATAGCAATGTATCCATCAGAATACAATAGTTATCTTTCAAATGCTATAGGGCCCTGTTAGGCGACGATAGCGCTGTAACTATTCTATTCACCCGGCAAGGTCACGAGGACCTAAGAGTCCAATGATTACACTCTTTTAAAACCAAAATTTGCTATAGGGCCCTGTTAGGCGACGATAGCAACGTAATCATTCTACTCTGAGCTAACGGCGTTACACTGGTAATGTAACAAGTCACATAAGTCGGTTGTGGTGTCCATGGTCGAGTTAAAGTCGAATATATCGATAATGCATTGTGTCATCATTCTACCATGTCATATGCTTATTTAATGTTGGATCAAGATATTGTTATACTTGTATATCCTTAATTGTATTAGGAGTGATCAGTTAAGACGATTTCACTTAGCTTCAAAAGCTAACGGCTCCTTCCCTGCCCTGGACATTTTACGTCTAGGTTATAATGAGGAGAACCATCAAGGTAACCATGAAGATGCATATCACTATCCTCAGGATGGGAACTATCAGGAAGGTGATCCTGAGGCAGACTAGCAAGAAGAGTTCGATAATGAGGGTTACGGGTTTGCCAGTTAGAAGAAGGACCCTGGCCTACTTCCGCATCAAGACTTCTCTTATGTTTTAAGAAACTATCTTTTGGTTGATGTAATAATTTAAGTGGCGTAAATCGCCCAAACTTATCTTTTGTGGTTTTCATTTGGAACTACTGTAATAGCTTAAGTAGCAAAACACTCTAAGTTCCCCCATGAATACCATTAGATGCTTTTGCAAATTCCTTACTCTGATATATATATTTTGTTAGTATGTCGCATGGACAGGTCAGTTTTATGTAACTCGTCATTCCCTACGGGTCCAGAAAGGAAATTTTAAATTTTCCCTATTTTTGGCTACTCCGGGGCGTGACACGCTTGGTGATTTCTTAAGGGTCCTACCATAATGATAACGAGTGTTGCCTACAAGAGACACAACGATTAGCTGAAAGTCTTCTTGCAAAAAAAAACAAGATAGGGTTAGAAGAAGCAAGAACTAACATATCTACAAAACAACATATCAAGTACCCATACGATCAATAATCAAAAGTACTGCTCGTATAAATCAAAAGATGTATCGCATAGTATATACTAGTCAAACTGTGTACCACATGGGACAAAGCTAACACAATACTAAGGTAAGCTATTTACAATACTACGACTACTACTGATAATACCTATGCAAAGCAATGGTCAAATAGCTATCTCTCAAGCTCCCAAAAATCATTTGGACAACATGTCCTGATATAAACTAATCAAAATTACTACACCCCCTGCAGATACTGACTTAAAAGTCGTCAGCATCCGATCCTGCTGTTGGTGCATCATCCTCAGGTGCAATGTCCATCTCTACTGGTGGATCATCCTCAGCTGATGTTGTTGCTCCTCCTACTACCATCCTAATATCCCAATCCTCGACTATGATGTCGTCAACCTCCATCTCCTCAACATCAAATGCTGGCTCGGCAACATCGGCGATCAACTCAGCAAAATCCCTAACAATAGCCATAGCATATGCTAACATAACCTGTCTTACCGAACTCCGAATGGCTATGCAACCATCGCTGCTTCCCACTCAGCTGCCATATTAGCAATAGTTTCCATATGAAGTATAGGTCCTGCAGGTAAATCAAACACCATGAGTATCTCAGGTGCAAGTACCTCCTCTACCTCAGGTTCAACTGCAATGCCCTCCAAAATTTCATCTTCCCCCATATCTATGTCATCTCCTACTGCCATAACCTCCTCATCAACTAGCTCTGGGTCCTCCTCTGGATTCGCCTCTGGCTCTTCGTCATCCTCAACTAGTTCGATGTCCTCTAAGGGAACCTCCTCTGGGTCAGCATCTACTATCAGCTCGGCCTCTGGTGACGCTGGCTACTCAGGCTGCTCATGCGGCTCTGGAATGGGTACCTCGAGTACTGGTAATGGTGGCACTACTGCAGGTGCTGCCTCAATAGGTCCTCCAAGAATAGCTCGTAACTCGATAGCATCCATCTCTAACTTACTCTCAATCAAACGTAAAATCTCATGATAAATATCTCTGCCAATCCTCGCTGAATGGTAATAATCCATACGCATCTGTGTCGGGTGAGTCCGTCCACCAACATAGAGGGCCTTCTACATATCCTCCTCTAAATGACTACTAGCTATCTGCTGTACTCGATCCTAGTAACGATCTGGGTCAGGTGGCTCTACGGTATCCCCATGTATCACGTGTCCTCCATATGAGTCATCCACAAATCAATGAAACTCTGGATCCATGATAACTTGCAAGGAAACTATCTCTCATCAGAAGGACGATCTTATCTCAAACTTATTTCTCATCTCAGGGAGTCTTAAAATACTAGGACCAGATGGTGTGGAACGAATAGTGAACAAAAGTATCACAACCTAGAGCTCTGATACCAAAAATCTTGTCACGCCCTGGAACAGCAAAAATAGAGAAAAATAAATTTCCTTTTTGGGTCCATAGGGAATGACTGGTGAATGTCACTAATGATCCACACCACACAGTACTAGTCTACAATAAGAATAGTAATAATAACAAACTGTATATACAAAACTGTTGTTTCTATTACAAACATCAGAGTTATTATAACAGTAAAGCTACAGCGGAAGTACATAAGGTTTGGAAGCAATATATGCCCAAGTACCAAATATAACAAATAGTCTCAATAGAAAAATAAACTAAAACTATCTCTAGCTCTTCAGCTAGCGTAAACATCAGAATAGTAATCCTCCCCGGGATAGACGTCAATAGTGGGGCCACCCTCGGTGTATTATCTTCCCGGATAGTAACCATCGTTATAGGCTCCGTTATCTGCAGAATAAGGTATAGGATAGTCTGGACAGGGGAAAGTCCAGGCAATTAAGGCCGTCAGCTTACTGAGAGCTAATGAGTATAAATTAACAAGGTACCAATTATCTGAAGTAAAAAAAGCTTATGAAAGTTATAAGATACAGCTTTACTAAGTAGTATATTTTCTTCATTCAACCCTACGTAACTCAAATCCACGTTTTAATATACAAAGACCTACTGACTCTTATGATCCCGATCTGATTGTAACATTCCTGGATGCATCACTACTCTTGTTGACCATGGTTAAGAACATAGAGTACATGTTCTCAATCTATCGTAATTCATGGATACAAAACCTCGAGCATGACATATCATTCTATTGCCATAACTTATCGATATCTTGCCAGTGATCTCCCATCCATCGCTTGTTAAGGACATAACCCGTCCACTGCTCGTTAAGGATATACATAGATCATCGGACTATCTCTGAACTACTTAGTCCCGTCCACTACTCATTAAGGATATAACCCATCCACCATAGAATTTTCCAAGAACTTATCAAAACTTATCTATTTCGCACTATGATTGATGCATGACATCCCATCCCATTATGGTCATGGTCTAACTACTCTTGATTTGAAATAAACAGATATCGAACATGTACACAAATCAACATGTTACCCACATCGTCACGTTAATCCATTATTCTTAATCATACTTATTTTTGTTGTTGTATTATCCCTGACCAACCCAAAATTGCATAATGGAAGTCCGAATCGAGAAACGAACAATCAAACCCTTAATACAATAAATAGGTAAAGGAATCCATGTTCTGCCAATACCAATCGATTAGGATAAGGTCCAATCGATTGGGATCAAAATCATAACAATCGATTGAATAACTAGCAATCGATTGGGTCTAAAATGATTTACAACAATTCTTCCATTTTTTCATATAACAAAATACAGATTCGGGTCGTCTTTAATCATTTGATATCAAATTTAAGTACGTATACGTATGTATATAGGTTTATCTTCATCCTTTCCGAAGTTTCGATGAAAGGATTCCTCTACCAACGCAAACGCAAGGCAGTCAACTCCATTTGTTAGAACAGCTTCCATTGAGTCTCTGCACCTATCCTTTTTTGATTTTAGCTTTCTGAACTTTTGCTTGTTTTCGGAAAACAGGATTTGGCTCAGGATTGCCCGTTTTGATTAATTCCAGGGTTTCTCTGAATTTGAAAGTTATCACTTAGTAGGTTTCCATACCAAGGCTCAATCCAATTAAGTCCGTAGCCAAACGATTGCTAACATTGGCAATCGATTGGGATGTCAATTGAATGGAATTCTATCCAATTGATTGGGTCCAAACTAATGGCAACCGATTGGTAATTATGCAAATCGATTGGAACTTCGTCTTCACCAGCAGATTATAAAAATAGCATATGTAAACGTTGAAATCATGCATTTAACACATCTAATCTTCGTAATAACTTGTAAAAACATCATATACAGGGACCAAGTAAGTTAGAACTCACCTAGGACACGTTTGGTTGTGTTTGCTTGAAAACCTCCAAGCTTTCTCTCTCTTCCTTCTCTTTCTCTCTTCTCTGTCCAGCTCTCCCTCTTCTCTGTCTCTTCTTCTTCTTCTTCTTATTCTTCTTCTTCTTCTCTTCTTCTTCTTTTGTAACGCCCTGTATTTTATTATCATTAATAAATAAATACGGCATTTCATTTCCATGAGCATCTGTTTTAATTTCTATTTATAAATATTTATCTGGGGCCAAACCGTAATATTTGAAAATATAGGAAATATTTTCTGTGGTTTCAAAATCGATATCTATATTTTCGTATAACCGGGAATTTATTCCTACGCTAATATAATTTTCTGCATTTTATTTTCAACCGTAAAAATACCAGTTTTGGTTTGAAGTCTGCGTTATACCGCGTCTTGTGGGTGAGGGAGCTTGTGAGCTCAACCTCACCGGATGATCTCCCTATTGCTTGGAGGCCACAACTCTTAGTTTATATATACGTATATATCACTCTAAAAACCTCCCTCATTCACTCACAGTCTCTAATTCACTCTCAATTCTCTCATCTATCTCTTGTTCTCTCAAGAACATTAAACAACACACACATACAGTTTATAGATATATAGATACACACATACATAGCTCCATATATACATATATATAAATCAAGAACGGAGAATTAGAGTTTGGACGACGGATATTACGGCGGATTTCTCGGTCTCAAATTCTCGGTCTAATTAGCCTCGGTGAGTATTATAAACTCACTCGCCATGTTTATATATGTATAATTCAGTGTATATGTGTGTGTATATGTGTATATATATAGATACACCATTGAAGCTTAAAATTGGAGTTTTGTCAAACTCAACCAAATTCAATTCCGTGAATTGATTATGGAAGATCTTTGTCCCAATAGACTACGGTTCAAATCCTACGCAATAATTCATCTGTATCGCGACGTACTGTTGATTTTAAGTTTTGTCACTCTAACTTTAAACGCAGAAATTAATCGATACAATCCGTATTAGTTAAAATTGATCGCGTATTCTTAATCTACGCGGAAAACTGAAGAGATCCATATATTGCACGACATAATTGAAACAGAAAACAGAAATGGGTAAATTTCAGTCCAAAACCAGAAACAGGGGAGAAAACGAAGAAGACGACATTCTGCAAGAACTCGCGCGCGCGACCCGCTCGCGCGAGGCTCGCTCGCGCGGCCTGCTCGCTCGGACCGTCCCTCCCCTTCGCGCGCGCGATCCGCTCGCGCGACCTGTCCAGCTCCCCCGCTCGCGCGACCCGCTCGCGCGATCCGGCCTTCCCTTTCGCGCGCGCGATCCGCTCGCGCGATTTTTCCTCCCCCTCGCTCGCGCGAGGTGGCAGTTTTGGCAGTTTGTGTGATTTTTGGTAAGGGACTATTTGGAAAATGTTTTAAAAGTTTTTAAAGAACTGTTTGGCAAATATATTGTTTTAAAGGTCTATGTTTAAAGAATTGTACGAAACAAGAACAACTTAGGCCAAAATTTATGCTCGTACGATTATCCGGCTTTGTGATTTACTAATGGTGTTATTTATGAAACATTGACATACATATTAGGGTTGAGGTTGTGTCAACATGCATGTGTGTGAGAAAGCGTGAAAAGAGTAAAGAGTAGCGGTCTGGTGTGCGACCTCAATATCGATCGGATATTATTCCTGGTATTGGAGGCGACAGTGTCGTGTACGACTTAGATATCGATCGGATAGTATTCCTGGTATCTAAGGCGCGCGTTTCGGATATTGATCGGATAGTATTCCTAATATCCGAAATGATGGTATTGAGTGTGGTGTACGGCTTGGATATCGATCGGATATTTTTCCTGGTATCTAAGGCGCTTGTTTCGGATATTGATCGGATATTATTCCTGGTATCCGAAATGATGGTATTGAGTGTGGCTTAGATATCGATCGGATATTATTCCTGGTATCTGAAGCGATAGTTTGGTGTGTTGTTTTGGATATCGATCGGATAGTATTCCTGGTATCTGAGATAATGGTTTGGTTGTGTTGAGTTTTGTTGAGAGAAAAGAGTCAGAAAGATGAGATATTACATTGCTCATGCATGGTCGCTTATTTATTGCTTTCTTTATTATTCCCCCGTGATTATGTTGGAATTGGAACCTTGAATATATTGCTTTTAAAAGTTAAATTGCACCGTTGTTTATATGCTTATATATACATTGCGAGCACTTGTTTATTTTGCTCACCAGCTTTCATAAGCTGACGGCGTCGATGCGTCCTGGACTGTATGTCCAGATTTTCAGGGTCAGGAGCAGCCAGGGTATTTTGACTATGCTACTTAGAGTCAGGAGACTTTCCAGGAGGCTGCTTTATATTCCCTATGTCTTTTAATTTGGGTTTTGTAATAAACTAGTTTAGACTTTTGAATAAGGCGTTTTGTGCCTAAGACTATGACTGCTGTAATAGTTTAGTAAGTTTTTATTTCGGAGCTTATGTTTTTTGTTAGTATCCTTTGCTCTAGAAATGTTTGTTAAGTTATTTGTTGCAGGGACAATTGGTCATACTCACTTGTCACGACCTACGAGTCCATAAAGGAAATTAAATGCTTTCCTGAATTATGCTACGTCGGGGCGTGACAGGCATTTTGGTATCAGAGCCAGGTTATGGCTCGACCGATTGTCCAGACACATAGGATCTCCCGTTAAGACAGAATTGAGATAAGATAGTTCGACTTCATTCCGTGTTTAGTCGCTTTTTATCGTTTAGAATTTTCTTTCTTCTCGAGAGGTTGACCGAATTCTGTTGATTGATGGATAGGTACCTTTCTCTTGAGATATGGCTGGAAGAAATCTCAGGAATCGTCCCGCTATTGAAGATGCACCACCGGTAATAGATCCAACCGGGATGTTCGAAGCTTTTGTAAGGAAGTTGGAGAGGGTTAGTGATCAGAACGCAAGGAACAATAATCAGAATGGGAATTACAACGGGAATGGAAGGCAAGCCCACCAGACTGGAGACAAGCTTCTCAAAGAGTTTCGCGCCCTGCGACCTGAGTATTTTGCGGGGACTGATGAACCCTGGCAAGCGGAACAGTGGCTACGCCAGATGGAGCGTATCTTTGAGACCATAGAGTGCACTGATCTGGAGAAGAAGCGTCTGGCTATCTTTCAGCTGTCTTATGCAGCGGCTGATTGGTGGGATGCAGAAAAGGCGACCATAGGGGAAGAAGCTGCAAGGAGAATGCCATGGGTGGTGTTCAAGGAAAGGTTTCTTGAGAAGTATTTCCCCGAAGAAGAGAAGGACAAGAGAGAGAAAGAGTTTATGGAGTTGACTCAAGGGAATCTGACTGTCCGAGAGTACACTACTCGATTTGAGCGTCTGTCTCGCTTTGCTCCACATATGGTGGACACACCCCAAAGGAAAATCAAGAAGTATCACCGAGGTCTCAACCTGTCTCTCAGACATTTGACTATGGGGCATCTGGGCCAGTCATTTGAAGCTCTGGTGAGATTGGCTACGGGGTTAGAGAATGATGGGTGTCAGAATTCGAAGCCGTTTGGAAATCGACCTCCGCAGAAGGGTTATCCCGGCCAGAAACCTGGGTACCCTCAAGGACAGAAAAGGACCTGGGATGGAGGAAAGAAACCTCAACAGACACAAGCAGTTCAGCAGTATCAGCCTCTAGCAATAGAAGGGGGCAAAAACAACAACTGCTTCAATTGTGGTAATCCCGGTCACCGAGCTAAGGATTGCAGACAGACTAGGCGTGCTGATCGTCCGGGAATTGTGTGCTATAATTGTGGCATGCCAGGTCACATAAGTCCGGAGTGCAAGGCTCCTAGGAAAGGCAACTATGGTCAGCAAGGGCAAGCTCGCCTGAATGCTGTTATTCCCGAGGCTGCTGGTTACGAAGAAACAGGGTATGGAGGAGGTGCTTATGAGGAGGGATTGCCTGAGCAACGAGCAGTGGAAGGTACTCTAACTTTGTTTAACTCTCATGTTAAAGTTTTATTTGACACGGGTGCTACACATTCTTTTATATCTGTTAAGATCGTTCAGAAGTTGGGTATCGTACCGCATCGTTTAGAGGAAGCTTTGAGTGCTGTCTCACCCTTAGGGACCACAGTTAAGTTATTACATGTGTGTAAGGATTGTCCTCTTCGGTTAGGAGACCGTGAACTTTTGGCGAGTTTGGTGGTTCTATCGATGAAGGAGTTCGATATAATCCTGGGAATGGATTGGCTCGAGAAGAATGATGCGAAGTTGGATTGTGCAAGGAAGAGGATCACATTTGTGGACAAGGGGAATCGACTCTTCGATTTCCAATGTAACCCTTCGGGTGATATGTTCCTCACTAGATGCCTAGCAAACATTGAGGTTGTCAGTGCAGAGGTGACAGTATCATCTATACCGGTAATCAAAGAGTTCGAGGAAGTATTCCGAGATATTTCAGGATTACCGCCGGAAAGGGACATAGAATTCTGTGTGGAATTGGTGCCAGGTACTCGACCTATAACCAAGGTTCCCTACAGGATGGCCCCTACAGAGTTGTTGGAGCTGAAGGAACAAGTTCAAGAACTTGAGAAGTTGGGTTTTGTTCGTCCAAGTACTTCACCCTGGGGAGCACCAGTGTTGTTCGTGAAGAAGAAGGATGGGACGATGCGGTTGTGTATTGACTACCGAGAACTGAATAAGGTTACTATCAAGAATAAGTATCCCTTACCTCGGATAGACGATCTGTTTGATCAGTTGCAAGGAGCCACGACCTTTTCTAAGATTGATCTACGGTCAGGGTATCACCAGTTGAGGGTGCGGAAGGAAGACATACCTAAGACTGCTTTCAGGACGAGATACGGACACTACGAGTTCTTAGTGATGCCGTTTGGGATGACGAATGCTCCGGCTGTGTTTATGGACTTGATGAACAGAGTATTCAAGTCATACTTAGATCAGTTCGTTATTGTCTTTATTGATGATATTTTGATCTATTCCAAGTCAGAGGAAGAGCATGAACAACACCTGAGGATCGCGTTGCAGACTCTCAAGGATCACCACCTGTATGCTAAATTCAGCAAGTGTGAATTCTGGCTTCAGGAAGTTAAGTTTCTCGGGCATGTGATCTCTCAACAAGGAATCGCGGTTGACTCATCAAAGACAGATGCAGTGGCGAATTGGACTCGGCCGACCAATGCTACAGAAGTCAGAAGTTTTCTGGGACTAGCTGGTTATTATCGGAGATTCGTAGAAGGTTTCTCAAAGATAGCAGCCCCGTTAACTGGTTTGACTAAGAAAGATTTGAAGGTTGAATGGACTGATAAGCATGAACGCGCTTTTCTGGAATTGAAAGAGAGATTGACAACAGCGCCAGTGCTTGCGATACCAAGGGATGGTGAGAAGTTCACTATTTTTAGTGACGCCTCGTATCAAGGATTGGGATGTATCCTTATGCAAGACGGAAAGGTTATCGCCTATGGTTCACGACAGTTGAAGCCGAATGAATTGAATTACCCAACTCATGATTTGGAACTGGCAGCAGTAGTGTTTGCGCTCAAGACCTGGAGACACTACCTCTACGGGGAGAAGTTTGATTTGTTCTCAGACCACAAGAGCCTTAAGTATTTGTTTACTCAGAAGGAGTTGAACATGAGGCAACGTAGGTGGATGGAGCTGATTAAGGATTACGACTTTACATTAGAGTACCACCCCGGTAAGGCTAACGTAGTCGCTGACGCCCTAAGCCGGAAGCCTCGAGGAATGATTGCTTCATTGATGTTGAGGGAATGGAAAGCTTTAGAGACAATCGCAGAATTTGATATGCAGATTTCTGAAGGAAGTGACGGACATCACTTTGGATGCTTGGTAGTACAACCAACACTTGTGAGTCGAATCATCGAAGCCCAAAAGGAAGACGAGAAATTTCAAGCATGGTTCGCCAAGATGTCAGAGAAGGACCCGACAGAATGGAAGGTTGGGGCCGATGGAGGATACCGATGTCGAGAAAGATTGTGTGTGCCAGATTCTGGAGATTTGAGAAAAGATGTTCTCGAAGAAGCACATAAATCGAGACTGACAGTACACCCAGGAGGAACAAAGATGTATAAAGATCTGAAGAGAAACTTCTGGTGGGAAGGGATGAAGCGAGAAGTAGCCGAGTTTGTGTCTAAATGTTTGACTTGTCAACAAGTGAAGGCCGAACATCAGAGACCCTCGGGATTGTTGCAACCCTTACCTGTTCCAGGATGGAAGTGGGAGCACATAACTATGGATTTCGTGGTTGGATTACCCCGGTCACAACAGAATCATGACGCGATTTGGGTAATTGTGGATCGTTTGACGAAGTCTGCACACTTTATCGCGTACAATATGACTTACCCAGTAGAAAGGATGAGTCGAATGTACCTACAGCAAGTGGTGCGACTACACGGTGCGCCTGTGTCGATTGTATCAGACCGCGATGCACGTTTTACCTCGGGATTTTGGGAAAGTTTGCAGAAGGCTATGGGAACTTCGCTCAAGATGAGTACTGCATTCCATCCTCAGACCGATGGACAGACCGAGCGTGTTAATCAGATTATGGAAGATATGCTCAGAGCTTGTGCAATTAACTTTGAAGAGTCTTGGGAGACGCACTTACCGTTGGTTGAATTTGCGTATAACAACAGTTATCACTCGAGTATTGGAATGGCGCCGTTCGAAGCCTTGTACGGACGGCCATGTCGATCTCCCTTGTGTTGGGCTGAAGTGGGAGACACAGAACTTTTTGGACCAGATTTGGTGAGAGAGACCAATGAGAAGATTTCACTGGTCAAGGAAAGGATGAAAACTGCACAGAGCAGACACAAGAGTTATGCGGATCGACGACGAAAGGACTTGGAGTTCAGTGTTGGAGACCACGTACTCCTAAAGGTTTCACCTGTTCGGGGAGTAGTGCGTTTTGGTCAGAAGAGAGGGAAGTTGGCACCTCGTTTTATCGGACCGTTCGAGATTTTGGAGCGTGTTGGGAAAGTGGCTTATCGACTCGCGTTGCCACCAAAGATGTCCGGTGTTCATAATGTATTCCATGTCAGTATGTTAAGGAAATACATACGGGATCCTTCACATGTGGTTAATTTTGATGATATTGAGACAAGTCAGAATGTTGTTTACAAGGATAGACCTGTGAGAATTCTTGACCAGAGTATCAAGAGGCTGAGAAGAAGAGACGTTCCTTTGGTTAAGGTTCAGTGGAGGCATCATGACGAAGGAGAGGCGTCGTGGGAGTTAGAGTCAGACATGAGGACTAGATACCCCGAGTTGTTTCAGGATTAGTTAGCTCAGATTTCGGGGCGAAATCTCTGTTAAGGTGGGTAGGGTGTAACGCCCTGTATTTTATTATCATTAATAAATAAATACGGCATTTCATTTCCATGAGCATCTGTTTTAATTTCTATTTATAAATATTTATCTGGGGCCAAACCGTAATATTTGAAAATATAGGAAATATTTTCTGTGGTTTCAAAATCGATATCTATATTTTTGTATAACCGGGAATTTATTCCTACGCTAATATAATTTTCTGCATTTTATTTTCAACCGTAAAAATACCAGTTTTGGTTTGAAGTTTGCGTTATACCGCGTCTTGTGGGTGAGGGAGCTTGTGAGCTCAACCTCACCGGATGATCTCCCTATTGCTTGGAGGCCACAACTCTTAGTTTATATATACGTATATATCACTCTAAAAACCTCCCTCATTCACTCACAGTCTCTAATTCACTCTCAATTCTCTTATCTATCTCTTGTTCTCTCAAGAACATTAAACAACACACACATACAGTTTATAGATATATAGATACACACATACATAGCTCCATATATACATATATATAAATCAAGAACGGAGAATTAGAGTTTGGACGACGGATATTACGGCGGATTTCTCGGTCTCAAATTCTCGGTCTAATTAGCCTCGGTGAGTATTATAAACTCACTCGCCATGTTTATATATGTATAATTCAGTGTATATGTGTGTGTATATGTGTATATATATAGATACACCATTGAAGCTTAAAATTGGAGTTTTGTCAAACTCAACCAAATTCAATTCCGTGAATTGATCATGGAAGATCTTTGTCCCAATAGACTACGGTTCAAATCCTACGCAATAATTCATCTGTATCGCGACGTACTGTTGATTTTAAGTTTTGTCACTCTAACTTTAAACGCAGAAATTAATCGATACAATCCGTATTAGTTAAAATTGATCGCGTATTCTTAATCTACGCGGAAAACTGAAGAGATCCATATATTGCACGACATAATTGAAACAGAAAACAGAAATGGGTAAATTTCAGTCCAAAACCAGAAACAGGGGAGAAAACGAAGAAGACGACATTCTGCAAGAACTCGCGCGCGCGACCCGCTCGCGCGAGGCTCGCTCGCGCGGCCTGCTCGCGCGGACCATCCCTCCCCTTCGCGCGCGCGATCCGCTCGCGCGACCTGTCCAGCTCCCCCGCTCGCGCGACCCGCTCGCGCGATCCGGCCTTCCCTTTCGCGCGCGCGATCCGCTCGCGCGATTTTTCCTCCCCCTCGCTCGCGCGATCCGCTCGCGCGAGGTGGCAGTTTTGGCAGTTTGTGTGATTTTTGGTAAGGGACTGTTTGGAAAATGTTTTAAAAGTTTTTAAAGAACTGTTTGGCAAATATATTGTTTTAAAGGTCTATGTTTAAAGAATTGTACGAAACAAGAACAACTTAGGCCAAAATTTATGCTCGTACGATTATCCGGCTTTGTGATTTACTAATGGTGTTATTTATGAAACATTGACATACATATTAGGGTTGAGGTTGTGTCAACATGCATGTGTGTGAGAAAGCGTGAAAAGAGTAAAGAGTAGCGGTCTGGTGTGCGACCTCAATATCGATCGGATATTATTCCTGGTATTGGAGGCGACAGTGTCGTGTACGACTTAGATATCGATCGGATAGTATTCCTGGTATCTAAGGCGCGCGTTTCGGATATTGATCGGATAGTATTCCTAATATCCGAAATGATGGTATTGAGTGTGGTGTACGGCTTGGATATCGATCGGATATTTTTCCTGGTATCTAAGGCGCTTGTTTCGGATATTGATCGGATATTATTCCTGGTATCCGAAATGATGGTATTGAGTGTGGCTTAGATATCGATCGGATATTATTCCTGGTATCTGAAGCGATAGTTTGGTGTGTTGTTTTGGATATCGATCGGATAGTATTCCTGGTATCTGAGATAATGGTTTGGTTGTGTTGAGTTTTGTTGAGAGAAAAGAGTCAGAAAGATGAGATATTACATTGCTCATGCATGGTCGCTTATTTATTGCTTTCTTTATTATTCCCCCGTGATTATGTTGGAATTGGAACCTTGAATATATTGCTTTTAAAAGTTAAATTGCACCGTTGTTTATATGCTTATATATACATTGCGAGCACTTGTTTATTTTGCTCACCAGCTTTCATAAGCTGACGGCGTTGATGCGTCCTGGACTGTATGTCCAGATTTTCAGGGTCAGGAGCAGCCAGGGTATTTTGACTATGCTACTTAGAGTCAGGAGACTTTCCAGGAGGCTGCTTTATATTCCCTATGTCTTTTAATTTGGGTTTTGTAATAAACTAGTTTAGACTTTTGAATAAGGCGTTTTGTGCCTAAGACTATGACTGCTGTAATAGTTTAGTAAGTTTTTATTTCGGAGCTTATGTTTTTTGTTAGTATCCTTTGCTCTAGAAATGTTTGTTAAGTTATTTGTTGCAGGGACAATTGGTCATACTCACTTGTCACGACCTACGAGTCCATAAAGGAAATTAAATGCTTTCCTGAATTATGCTACGTCGGGGCGTGACATCTTTTCCTTCTCTGCCAAATGGCAGTGTGTGTGTATCTATATAGATATAGATATATGGATATATGAATATATATACTCACAAGATATGTGTCTCTTTCTCTCTTAAGGCTACCAAACTGGCCTCAAGGCCAAAAATACTCTCAGATATATAGAGTTGTGAGAGTGCCACACATTCAAAGCTCAAGAAAAGAAGAAAACTTGTCTCAATTTATGCCAATTGATTGGTAATGATGGCAATCGATTGGTAACAGATATTTGAAGGCAATCGATTGGTATGTTTCCACGTCATGAAATTTAGTCGGTATAATGGCAATCGATTGGAAACAATGTCAATCGATTGGTACCTGAAAAATGGCAATCGATTGGTAATCGAATTTCACCAAAAGAAGGAAAAAGGTCATAAAAGTATAGAACTAAAATACCAGGTCTTATTATATATCAAAAATACAAAGAATTACACAAGAGTATAGCTATACGGTTCGCCTTACCTTTTTGGCGCTCTTTATTCAGCTCAACATGTTGGAAAATGTCAAAAACAAAAAATTTCACATTTTCGTTGTGGATCATGATTTGTTTTCTATGGACCTGCGAATCAGGCAAAGAACTGATCACAACCTGAAACTGCAGTTCGCCAGTAAAGATGTTCTGAGTAATTTGAGATCACGAATCATACATGTCATCGACCTTAGATGCCCAGTCATCGTGTACTTGGAACATTTCCTTTACTTTTCTAAACTTCATAATTAGATGCTTAATCTAGTAGTGAATATGCCATCGAAAACAAATTCGAGTTGATCTCACAATTCTTTGGCTATTGGGTAGTACATATACTTCTCAACAAGATCATGGTGCATGTTGCTTATCACAAAGTGCGTGCTTTGATCCTTCTTGAGCCAAGTGTCATAAGCTTTCAAGCTTATAATGAAATTGGGCCGGAGGCCCATTATTCAGTTCAATGGATTGGACTATAGATAAGTCTAAAGCGCATAAGCTCTTACTTATTCTGTAGGTATGTTACTTTGCAGTGCCATATTACAAAAATTAGTCCCCTTTTAAACTTGTTACTTTTGTAAAGATCAACAAAGTGTGGTTTGGAAAGCATTTGTTTTTGTGAACCCAGAAAGTTTGATGAAAAATATTTGAGAACATGCGCAAGGGATTGGCATTATTATTTGCAAATTTCATAAAATTTGTTTTAAAATCCAATTACAAATGAGTTTTCCCCTTTTTACAATTTAAGACCAAAAAATTTGATATTGCTCATTAATCAAATCTTAATTTTGTAAATCAAGAAAAACATTCTATAATTGATCTTTCTAAACAAACATCAATTAGATGGTACAAATACTATCTAAGATCATCAACAAGATATAAAGTGTGCCATACAACAAAGGTGCGCATGACCCCCACGTGGGTCCGAATTGGCAACTTAGAGCTCATGCTAAGGTAATTTAAGTGTATGATGTATGAACAAAGAAAACCATCCCTTTACACGTAGGCTTTTCCAATACAAGAAATAAAACACTCGTCCTCACATTACATTTATAGCCCATAAAAAAATAGGGATGTTTTGTTCATAAACATGTACAAGAACAACCTTAAACATATATCGTGAGGACACAAGCTCCACAAATTGTCAATTAATTAATCGTCCATTCATTGATCCAGATTAATGCATTAATCACATACACCAAGCACTCATGCGGTTTATTTAAAATGAATGGACTTATGTAATCCATCACTCCATTTAAGGAGGAGGATTAGAGGTCTCGGGTCATCCAATCACAAACAACAATAATTAAAGCATGACCAACAATGCAGTGAGCCTCTAAAAAAATAAACTGTGCAATAAAAGATTATTGCACAGTTCGGATAGCTCCCATAAGCTAAGTAAAATCAATGACAATTTTAGGTCTTAAAACATAATTTAAAACCAATTCATTAAGGGCTTTTAAATTAACAAACTAATGTAACACCTCATAGAAAAATTTAAATAACTGAAAAACTGATTTTTCATTATACAGAATTTTCTAAAATTTCTCAAGGCCCAAAGAACATTTTGAATCAATTTAACAAAATAAATTGACCTAGTTAAACAAAAATTAACTATGAGCAACTAAATTCCCAAAAATACAAAAGTTTGAAGAAATTTGTTTTCCAAGGATTTGCAGTGGTCTAATATGGTGTTCTAAACACCCCATATTAATTAAAAAAAATTAATATTCTATTTATTTTTGGCTATTTTAAGCAATTAAATAAACGCTCATCTGCAAAAAATTTATGCACCAAAATACCAAAACAAAAATGTGATAATTCATAAAATTTTCTCAAGTCTCCAATCTGTGTTCAAAAACTCCACATTAAATTCAAGAATTAACATTTTTAATTGGTTATATTTTAAGCAATTAATATTGCGTACTCAACACAATACATATGCTCTAAAATATGTTCCATAGAGCGAGAAAATCTACTAAAATAATTTTTTGAAGCTACCACTAGTGTTCTAAACACATTGTGTTAATTTTCTGAACTAATAATCAATAAAAATATTTTAAGCAATTTAATACGTGTACAAAAACACACAATTATATGCTCTAAAATATTAATATTATTCGGATAATTTACCAAAAACTATCTATGGGTCTCACAAAATTATACATGGTCTCAAAACAGTGTCCCTATGTTCCTTATTAATTACACAAATTAATAATATATTATGCCTATTTTAAACAATTAAATAAACATCCATAAACATTAATTATATGCTTTAAAATACCATAAATAGATGATAATTTACACAAAAATTATCTTAGAGTCCCTTACAGTGTACTAAACACTATATATTAATTTCAAAAATTAACATGTATTTTGAGATATTTTAAGCAATTAAAAACATATATAAAACATATATTTTATGCTCTAAAAAAATCCAAATTCAATGAAATAATTTACCATAAAATTATTTCTGGTCCCACTAAGTGTCCATAATATAGGAAAAATTAAAAAATAATTTTCCACATTTTACCAAAATTTTATACCAATTAAAACAATTTAAAACATTTAAAAACACAATTTTTAATAACCAGAAACTGTTTTAATTAGAAAATAATTATTTTTCATTCTGGAATATTTTAATAAAAAATATATTAAAAAGCTACGGGTCAAGGGGGACCCACACTCGCCGGAAATGGACCCACCACGCCACTGCAGCCGCCGGCGTTAGCCATACGCACCGCCTGCGCGTGTGGTAAAACCTCAGGCACAATCCTGGCTTAGCCTGGACGCGCCAGCCTCTGTGTGTGGGTGACACGCGCCACCTTGGGCAGTTGTTGTGGCTACTGGACCACCACCAGTGTGGTCGTTTCGGCGTGTTGATATTGGTAGACCTATCTAACTGGAACAACTAAGGGCCAAAATTCGGGGTGCGACCCACGTGCCACCAGGCGCAGCTGGGCTAGGCCTTTCACTGGTTAATCTTCAACATTGAGAACCCTAAAACGCAGCAGATGGCTACGCGATGCCTACTTTATGAGGCTATTCCAACTAGATTTCTCAACCAAATCTCATGTCTGATGCATGGTTAGAAAGCCCTTGCAACGTATATGAGATTTAAGCCAAAACATAATGGGATTGGATGTGTGGATTGTCCAGAAAAGCGGCTAAAATTTGAGGAAAAAACTCGGTTTTATCATGCTCAAAAAATTAGGGTTTTAGATTTCTCTTTCATAAGAGATAATCAGTCCATGGGACTTTAAGGGGGGGACTCTATGGAACACTAGGAACACAACTATGTAAAAAATTCGAAGCCACATTGGAGTTTTGACATAGACCCACTTCAAAAATTATTTTTAAGGTTTACGTCAAAAACTTGCTGAAGCTTTAATGGCAGGACTGATTTTGGGTTGTATATGGGCGAACAACAACCTACAGGCTCTGATACCAATATAAATAAATATGCATGCAAGCATACGAGTCGGGTAAAGGTTCGTTACCTAGCGGAATAACCCAACGGATCGTCGAACGGTGTTGTAAAGAGCCTAACGACTTCACCCATGAACTACTGCTCCTTGTGAGCCTCGATGTACTCTCTTATGCTTCGCATAAGTCGTAGAAGATGCTACTAGAGTGGTCTCCGTCAATGTCACGCACTAAATCCCATGGCTCCAATGGTGATGGCCTTAGACAGAGAAAACCGTGAGAGATAGAGGGGAAAAGAGAGAGAGAGAGAGAGAGAGAGAGAGAGAGAGAGAAAGAGAGAGGCTGCCCAATAATCTTAGGGATTAACCAATATATGTGTTTATATCATATATATATACATATATAATAACCGAACCCTAGGGCTTCAAGAGCCAAAGCCCATTAGACCCAGTCCAATGATATGTGGGTGCCTGTATGGCCCACATATTTCCTCCAATAACAAAATATTTTCCTTTCATAAAATTGGCACCATAGGAGCATAGATCTCGAAAAACAAAATAGGGAATAAAAAAAATCACCCAAAAAGCCCAAGAATTGAGAAATTTATCGCCATAAATTTAAATAGATTATATTATTTATCTGTATATAGATAAGACAGATAATATTATCTGTTACACAAATGAAATCTCAAAATCAGGCTGCAACATATATTTTTTGTAAAATTTCCATGCCTATTTCGTAGATCTCGAAGAAATAAATGAAATAGAAAAAATAAAAAGTAAAAAATCATCCCAAAAGGCCAAAAAAAAAAAAAGAAAATTATGATGTTTAGCTTTATATTATCTTTTCTTTTGTACAAATTTCAACTCCGTTGTGTAGAGCTCGAAGAAATACATGAATGAACAAAAACAAAATCACTCAAAAAGGGTAAAAAAAAAAACAAGTGAGCTAGTTATGGTGGTTTAAAGTTGACATATAATATTAATATTAAAATAGATTTTGACAGATAAAATAAAAAAAAAATGTTCTAAATTACTTTCATTTGTACAATTTTCAACTTCATTGTGTAGATCTCGAAAAAATATATGAAAAAAAAATCACTCAAAAAGGCTAAAAAATGAGTGAGTTATGGTGGTTTAAAATTAACTGATAATATTATCTATTTTGACAGATAAAATAAAAAAAATGAGATTCTAAATTACTTTCTTTTGTACAATTGTCACCTCTATTGCGTAGATCTCGAAGAAATACATGAAATAAAAAACAAAATCACCAAAAACGCTATAAAAAAAAAAAAAAAAAAAAAAAAAAAAAAGAGTGAGTTATAGTGGTTTAAAGTTGATAGATAATATTAATATTATATGTTAAAATAGATAACATCATTTGTTTTGACAGATCAAATCAAAAAATGAGATTTCAAATTACTTTATTTTGTACAATTTTCAACACCATTGCGTAGATCTCGAATAAAAACATGAAATAAAAAAAACACTCAAAAGGCTAAAAAAAACGAGTGAGTTAATGGTGGTTTACAGTTGACAGATAATATTAATATTATCTGTCAAAATAGATAGTATCATATGTTTTGACTGATAAAATCCAAAAATGAGGCATCAAATAACTTTCTTTTGTACAATTTTCAGCTCCCTTGCATAGATCTCAAAGAAATACATGAAATCGAATAACAAAATCACTCAAAAAGACTAACAAAATGAGTGAGTTATTGTCACGCCCCGAAGCAGCAAAAATAGAGAAAAATAAATTTCATTTCTGGGTCCATAGGAAATGATATGTAAATATCACTAACAGTCCACACCACACAGTACTAGTCCAACAAAAAGCAACAAGAACAGTTTCCAACTGAATATATCATAACGATTCTATCAATTAAACACATCAGAGTGGTCCTCAGGATTACAACAGGTCTTGGAGACAACATATGCCCAAGTACCCGTTAACTAACAAAGTTCAACAGAAATAACGGAAAAATAAACTAGATAACTTCTTCATCTCTAACTGCCGGACAGATAATCGTCATCTTAATAATCTTTCACGGCATAATCGTCATTAGTGGGGCCACCCTATGCATAATCCAACTCCGAGTAGTAGCCATCATCGTAGGCCCCGTCACCTGCATTAATAGGGACAGGGTAATCTGGACCGGGAATGTCCAGGCATAAACACCGTCAGCTTACTTCAGCTGAGTGAATAAAAACTCCCACAGTATCATAGGTATAAAGCCTTTACTAGTTATGCACGATACAAAGTAATGATACTAATAATATTTTCCTCTTTTATTCAAACACATCATTATTCAATTCTTATTGTCTTCTAACTCTAAGACTGACTATATTAAACTGATTATCTCATCACGACATACTAGTGCTCTTGTTCACCGCTTTTAATAACTCTTGTTGTTCACCGTTTTAAGAACTCTTGCAAGCACTATACATTGTTCCAATATAATGACTAGTCTATGGACGTACACATACTCTTGTTCACTACTTTTAAGAACAATTATTGTTCACCGCTTTTAAGAACGCTTGCGAGTAATGTACATACATAGCTCTGGTAGATACAAACTATGGGCATGCCACTACTACTCTTGTTTACCACTTTTAAGAACTCTTATTGTTCACTACTTTTAAGAACGCTTGCCAGTACTGTGCACCCATAGCTTCCATGATCCTGGTTAAATCCTTGTTTCTCATTTATCGAATTCAACCTAAGTGAATCATCAGCTCGACTAAATACAACCTTGAAAGTAATAAAAACCCTACTAACTCAGCACCAGTTTATCCAAAGTTACCCATCATTATATCTTGAACCTTATCTCATTATCGCGTCGTATCATTACTACCGTTCCGAACCCTACTACGTTACTCACCATGTTATCTCAATCTCATTATGGTATCCCATTACCTCTGTAATCTATAATATTGCATAATAGAAACATGGAACGTCAATGCAAATAGCTAAGCATGATGAATTATAAACTAAAAGAAATATCCAAGTTCTGCTAAGGTTCGATCGATTGAAGTCATTTCGATCGAATAAAGAAAGTGAAGATCGATCGATTGAAGTATTCTCAATCGATTGAAGTGAGGGTGGTCTTAATCAACTGATTTCATTTTGATCGATTGAGGCTCAGTGTGTTTGATCAATTAAACTAGTTCGATCGCTCAAAAGTCATCTTCTCCAGATTCTGAACAGTAAATGTCCAGAGGTGATAGGGGGTGTTTGGGTTTTCATTAAATGTCCAAAAACTTGTAAAACACTACACTAATGCTATTGAGTGAGTTTAGAACTCATCAAATGTCGTAAGGGTGTGTTTGGCAAGCTTGAGCTTCAAAATTTCAATGGTGGCCTCCTCTTTTGTCTCTGTTCTCTCTCTCTCTGTGTCTCCCCGACTTCTTCTTCTCCTTCTTTTCTTTTGTCTCTCTCTCTCTGACTGAGTATATATATAGATATGTGTGTCTATATAGATGTGTATATAAATATATTTATCAATTCTCTCTCTCTCTCTTTAATAAAGCTTGGGCACCAAAACAGCCCTCACACACAAAATGACCCAACATATATAGAAGAAAATGAAGGGTAGGTGGCTATGTTTGCGTGAAACCTAGGATTTTTGATAATCACATATTCGATTGATTGAAGCTAGTTCAATCAATCAAGAGCAAATTGGCCAGGTTTGATTGATTAAAAAAGGGGTTTGATCGATTAAAGTAGGAACCATGTCATAAATTCAGGACGGTAGGGTTTCGATCGCTTGAACAGAGTTCGATCGCTTGAACTTAGAAATGCTCGATCGAAGATAGAATTTCAAGTATGATCAAAGGAAGTATACAGAATCCTATGTATTATTATACAATCCAAAAAATATAGGGTATTCCACCACTCATTGAGGATTTCGTTCTCGAAATAAAAAGAAAACCAAGTCTTAAAACAAAAATGAAAAATTCTCTCGCATCTCTGACTCCAGCTCCCACAAAGCTTCTCCTTCATCATGATGCTTCCAATGAATCTTCACCAACGGTATCTCCTTGTTTCTGAGCTTCTTGATTCCTCGATCTAAAATCAGCACTAGTCCTTCATTGAATGTAATATTGTCATTGACCTCAATATCTTCAAAGTTGATCTCATGTGTTGGGTTATGAACACACTTCCGTAGCATACTGATGTGGAATACGTTGTGCTCTCCTGACATCTTCAGTGGCAATGCAAGCCAATATACACCCTTCCCAACACGCTCTATAATCTCGAACGGCCTGATGAATCACAGCAATAGCTTGCCTCTCTTCTATCCAAATCGAACAATCCCTCGAATAGGTAAAACCTTAAGCAACACATGATCTCCAACTGCAAAATCCAACTCTTTGTGTCGTTTGTCAACATAACTCTGGTGTCAGGTCTAAGATGTCTTCATCTTCTCACGTACAGTTTGGATCTTCTCACTGGTTTGTCATGCTATTTTTAGCCCAAGAAGTTGAGTATCTCCGACTTTGATCCAACATAGCGGCGATCGGCAAGGTCTTCCATGTAAAGCTTCAAACGACGCCATCCCTATACACATATGGTAGCTATTGTTGTAGGCAAACTCAATCAATGGTAAGTGTGTCTCCCAAGAACTCTCAAAATCAATCATGTAAGCGCGTACCATGTTTTCCATCACTTGATTGACTCATTTCGTCAGACCATCGCTCTGCGGATGAAAGGCTAAACTCAAGTTCAGTGTTGTTCCCATCACTGTTTGGAGACTCTTCTAGAATTCTATAGTAAAACATGAATCTCTATCTAACATAATTAAAATCGGTACACCGTGTAATCGTACAATGTGTTGTAGAATCATTCGACTTAAACATTCCATTGGATACATCATGTTGTAGATGATAAAATGTGTCGTCTTCATAAGTAGATCCACGATTACCCAAATAGCATCGTGGTTCTACTATGACTTTGGCAATCATACCACGAAATCCATGGTGATGTGTTCCCATTTTCATTGGGGAATTGGTAACGGCTATAGAAGTCCAAGTCCTTGGTGCGATGCATCACTATAGATCATATACCTTTTGTCCACTCTTAGGTATCGCGAGTACTGGTGCAGAAATGAATCTTTCCTTTAACTCCTTTAATGTACCCACATGTTTGTCTGTCCATTCGTACCTCCTCTCCTTTCTTACCAAATTCGTCAAAGGTCCTGTAATCTTGGAGAATCCTTCAACAAATCTCCGATAATATCCGACTAGGCCAAGAAAACCTCTAACCTTTGTCGCATTGGTTGGTCTGTTCTAGCCTAAGATAGCATCAATCTTAGATGAGTCCATAGAGATACTGTCCTGAGATATAAAATGTCCCAGAATTTGACCTCTTGTAGCCAAAATTTGCACTTGCTAAACTTTGCATACAATTTTCTATCTCTGAGTGTTTATAAGGTAATCTATTAGTGTTCCTTGTGATCTTTCTCTATCTTTGAGTAGATCAATATATCATCGATGAACACTATAATGAATTGATCCAAATATGTTCTGAGTACACTATTCATTAAGTCCATGAATACCGTCAGTGCATTCGTCAATCCAAAAGGCATAATTTATAATGCCTGTATCTCGTCCTGAACACAGTCTTCATCACATCCTCTGGTCGAACCTATAGTTGATGATATCCTGAATGTAGATCGATCTTTGAGAAGATCCTTGACTCTTGTAACTTGTCAAATAGATCATCTATCCAGGGTAGTGGGTATCAATTCTTGATCATAACCTTGTTTAACTCCCTATAGTCTATATAGAGTCAAAGTGTTCCATCCTTTTTCTTAAAAAAACAGTACTGGTGCTCCCCAAGGTGATGTACTTGGGCGGACAAATCCTAAATCTTCAAGTTCTTGAACTTGTATCTTCAGTTCCAACATCTCAGTTGGACCCATCCTATATGGAGTCTTAGATATCGGCAATGTACCAGGTACTAGTTCCACACAAAAGTCTCTTTCTCTTTTCAGTGGAAGTCCTTCAATATCCTAGAATACATCTATGAAATCTCGTATAGTAGGAATCTAATCCATCGTTAGTCCTATACTTATACTTGTACTTGTACCTCCGATTATAGCTAAACCACTTGTTAGAAACATGTTACTTATTGACTGGCACTGAAATCTAATCGTCGATCATCGTAGTATTGGAAATACAATCGTCATGGTAGGATAGTCTAAATTGGCATCATACTTAGTCAACCAATCCATCTCTAGGATAATGTAGAACTCTGAGATTAACAGAACTACTTAAGTCTGCTAGAAGATTCCTATCTCCCAAGGTCAATGGCCAATCTTTACACACTTTACCTAGATTAATAGTCACTCCCAATGGTGAGACAGCATTAAGTGCTGGCTTAAGTGTCTGGGGTTCTAAACCCAACTGATGCACAATCTTAATAGCAATAAATGAATGTGCAACTCCAGTATTGAATAAAGCTTTAACTGAATATGAAAGAGTACAAGCATACCTTGTAAATGTTGCTATTCATCAGCATTAAAGCCTGCTTCTGTGGGAATGATGGCATTCATCCTAGTTTGATCCGGGGGTCCTTGAATTCCTTGAACTGGTGCCCATAGTATCCTCCTCGTGGTGCATAGTAATCCTTGCTCAAGTGACTAGACTTATTGCAGTTGTGGTAGAACTAATCATTACAGCGGTGGGTCTTAGGAATAGTGCACTTCCTTGTTAGGTGTTCCAACCTTCCATACTTGAAACATCCTCTATCACTCGGTGGTGGGGCAGCACGCAGTGCCTGAGGTTGTAGTCCTCACTGTTGATATTGCTGGGGTTGAGGATAGCTTGACTGAAGCTTCCTGGTTCCATCCCAGGTTCTCTTATTGCCTTGAAAGTTACCCTGATGTCTCCACACTTGAGTTTTCCTCGACGACAGGTTCTGGAAATTCCTCTGTTGCTGAATATTTCTCGACAGCTAGGGTCGATTTGTCTATTGTCGCTGTACTGGACAGGCATCTTTTTCCAGACTTACAGTCACTCTAAACAGTCCTTCAAAACTCTAATTCAATTACTCAATCATCATATGACGAAGATGGGGGTTCAATCCTTGATGGAACCACTTAATCTTCTTCTGCAGTGTATCAATCATATGCTAAGAGAATCGAGACAATCGCTCAAACTGGGTGGTATATTCTCTTACCGTCCAATCTCCTTGAACTAGGCTCATAAAATTCTTCTCCTGTTGATCTTTTTCATCTTCTGAAAATTACTTCTTGAGAAATCTTCCTTTGAATATTTCCCAAGGCATCACCCTTGTAGTGTTCATCCCAATAGTGGCTCGTTCAGCTTTTCACCAATCTACGGCGGCATAGGTCAACTGAAATGTGGCAAGATGACGCTTATCTTGCTTAGTACATTCCAAAACTTTAAAAATCAATTCCATTTCCCATACCCACTGTTCTGCCTTCTATGACTCTATCAATTCGTCAAATTTCTCTGGGCATAATCCATAGAAACGTTCAAGTAAGTTATCATCAGTCTGTCTTGGTGGCAGTGGTGCAATAGGTCTCTGGTGAGTGCAGTGGTTACACGTATCTCCTACATGTTCCATCCTCTGTATGAAGGCTTCAAAAACACTCGTTGGATCCATAACTTTCGAAATAGGGGCTCCTAATCGTGCTTGATTCCTTAGTCTAACCATAATGACAATGTGTGTCGTTTACCTATAAGAGACCTATCAATTAACTAAAAGTCTTCCCGGAGAAACGAAATCAATATAGAATAAAAGATGGAATGAACTAACAGTTCTACTAATTAGCATATATCACTCAAATACACCATAATTATATCAAAAGTACTGCTCGTATATATATATATATATATATCAAAAGATGTACCACATAGTACACACTAGTTAAACTGTGTTCCACATTGGATAAGGGCTAAAACAGAACTAAGGTCAGCTATTTACAATACAACTACTACTGGTAATATCTATACACAACTATGGTCAAATAGCTATCTCTCAAGCTCCCAAAAATTATGTGGATAACATGTCCTGATAAAAAACTAGCCAAAGCTAAACCCTGTAGATCCTAACTCAAAAAAAGATATCCATCTCCTCAAAGGTCATGTGGATAACATATCCTGCTGGTGGTGCCTTATTCTCTGAAATGATATCCATCTCCTCAAAGGGAGCATCCTCAACTCGTGCGGCAAGATCTCTAACTACCACTCCGATATCCCAATCCTCAACTATCCCTGCCTCTACATCCTCTGCCATCAACGCCTGATTAGCAACGTTGACGGCTCCAGCAGCAAATTCATCAGCTATGTCCAACGCACCTACTAATGCACCCTCTCCCATAATAAATCCAGCTAGTTGTATGACCATCTCAGCTATCCATCCTACTACTATATCGGCCATGGCTGCTATATGTACTATAGGTCCAGCTGGTAACTCAAGCATAACGGGTACCCTGGCATAACTATCTCCTCATCAGGAATGTCCTCCTCTACTACCTCCATGATCACGTCTCCCCTATCACTATAACTACCTCAGGGTCCTCTGGCTTAAACTTTGGCTCATCCAAGTCATCCTTCAGCTCATCATCATTGTCATTGTCTGCAGGCTTCTCCTCTGCTAGGACCTCAGTGTCCATCGGCTCCTCATCTCCATCCCTATCAATATCCTTGTCAAGATGCTCATCCTCTGGCTCTGGGTCCTCTGGTCCCTAAATCAGCTCAGGCTTTAGAACTGGTACGTCAGGTACAGGTGATGGTAGGGCAGCCAGTGTCGGTGCATCTGTGGATACCGGGATTCCACCGCTTCTCTCTTGTTTGAGATTGTTTTGAAATTGATTTGAATCAAGGAAAGAAAACGAAAGGTCTGTTGAAAACAGATACAGAGTCGCCACTTGGTCTTTAAGGAACCAAGAAACCTAATTTTGACTCACCCAAGTGGATAAGGGCACCGGCCCTTCATAACCAAAGAACTTGGTTCGGGGTTTTGGTACGAGAGAGGAAGGAGTCTTTGTCGCGACTAAAACACCCTCAACTCGCCCCGTCTTTCGACGGGCCTCAATTAGCATCCAAATAATCATCTTATACTATGTATGGTTCGACAAATAATACTATGATAGTATATTACATCACATAAGGAGATTTGAAATTGGAAGATCAAAATATAAGATATCATTCATAAGATCTAGGCCAAATATCATGCAATGTAAAATGAAAGATCACACAAATAAACCTAGGAAAGATCGTCTAATCATGTATCAAATAATCAAGACTTCCTAATCTAAAGGGGGACATGAATTGTTATTGAAACAAATAAGCAAAGAAATCAAAATATGCTTAGCAAGGCTAGAATGATGCATGTTAATCTTTGAGAAAAGAAGATCTCTCAATCCCCGGGACGGATGAGAAAGGATGATTAGATCAAAGGGGAAGCATGAATATGTGATCAAGTTCATTCCTTATAATCTTCTTGGATTAAGAGTTACAAAAACCACAAATCTTGCATGAATGCAATGTATGTATCTAAAATGTGCAAAGGTTGTAGTGTGTTTTGTGTACATGGATTTCTAGAATGACTTAGAAGTCTAAAATGTGCATGAATGAAGGGATTAAATCAACATGGGATATATACAAATGTAGTATGAACTACTTCCTAAGATGTGAGCTAATTTGGAATGCATATGAGCATCAAATCAAAGAATAAAAGTTGAAATGTGCTTGCTGTGAATAGTGGACAGACTGCATGTGTTACTTTGCAACATTATAATGGGAGGTCAAACGTGCCTAGAAAAATGTGAGAAAAACCTGAGATCATTCTAATTGTGTCTAGAAAATAACCCAAAAAGCCAAACATCAATATCTATCACATATTAAAAGAAAAAAATCAGAATGTACACATGACTCAGAAACAAAAGCTGTACTGTTGACCGATTTTGTATGATTTTTCATAAATCAAAGAAAAGGTTTATGATGACCCATTATATACCAAAAGTTTCCTAAGACACCCAAGTTTTATAAAAAAAATAGAAAAGATATATGTACAGTGATGAAAATATCCAGAATAAGTGCAAGAAGTTGGGTGAACATTCTGTGAGAACAGAGGCAGATTATGAATATGAACTTCTTACATCCAAAACAAATACTTTCACATCTCTATAATTGATGGGAAAAATTAGGGACGAACTATGATGTATTAGGAAGGTTTTCCAAGTGGTTTCATCATCATAACTTGAGTATTTAATTCAAAACAAATCTTTGAATCTGAACAGCTCACTGTTTTGGGTCATGGTTTTGGAAATTTTAGGGAAAACAAAGTTTTGTTTCTTGAAACCAAATTAGAGGGATTGAGAGGGGTTTTGAAATAGATGTTTTGAAAACATATTTTCAACACTCAATAAGGTTTATGACCACTTAGAATACCAACATCAAACTCATCATTAAGAATCTCCAAGATTGTTGGAGAGATTTATTTTTATTTTTAAACATAACTTCAATACATTTCAAGAATACCTTGGAAGTATTGAGGTTATGATCATCATCTATCAAACATGTTTTTGAGGTCAAGAGCTACTATCCATAAGGATTCACTCACCCCAAACTTCATGTCATCACTTAGATGATGATGAACTAGTAAGTAAATAAAGAAAAGAAAAAGAAATGAGATAAGGAGAGATGAACATATATATAATCAAAGCAAGTAAATAGTAATCAATAGATGATAATCAATGTGATTTTGGACTTGTAGCTTGGTGTTTCACTCATAGATTTTGACATTTGGACATGGAAGTAGCTTCCTAACTCAAGAATGCTCAAGAATGGTGATTGGGGGTGTTTGGAATGTGAAGTATATAGAAGGATAGTGGAAGAAAACAAGATTAAAACTCACTTTCTTTATGGAAAATCAATGGGAGATGCTCCCTTTCTCTCTTCTAAACCTATCTCTATCTCTTTTCTTCTCTACAACTTTTCAAGCTTTTCACTTGGCCCCCCCAAAATGAAGAGCAATGGGGGGTTTAAATAGGCCAATTTGGGGTGGTTTTGGGGTTTTAGAAGTACTCCCATTGGTCCCAAACAACTGTGAACATAAAACTATGTCGTTTTGGCTTTCAATTAATCAAATTGGACCCCCAAAAAAATTACAAAAATGGACTCTGCGAGGTTTGAGTGCCGCGGCGGCAGTGGGCCAGTGCCGCGGCGGCACTGCTCCTCAGAAGCCCAGAAAATTACGTTTAGGCCCCCAGAGGTTCCGGTATTCGCGAAAAGGCCCTATTTCGTCCGAAATTCACAGAAAATGCATACGAACTCCAAATTGAGGTTGTGATATACCGTTGCAAAGGTAATGGAGTCTACTTTACATAAAAAATAGTTCGGGGATAGGTCACTTTGAAAAGTTTCGCGGTATTCGCGATAAAAGCTGATTTGATCGCCTTTTCCACCTTCGGAAATTCAAAATAAATTCGTTTTAAATCCAGGAATTATGTGCGATATACCGTTGGAAAGCTATTGACCTCTAGTATCCATGAAAAATATTTGAAAATTTTTTCGGTGCCCCGATTCCGAAGTCAAATCTTGGTCAAACTGGTCAAACTTGGGATTCCCGGGAAGTTCTGGGAACCTCTGGGAGCTCCCAGGAGCTGATGTTTTCGCTCGATTTTCTTTTGGAACTTGTTTTAATACTTTTCTCATGATTTAAAATGATTCTGGTGAATTCGGACGATTTCGGTCAAACTTGGTCAAACCTGGTCAAACCTTGGTCAAACCTAGTCAAACCTTGGTCAAACCGGTCAACGGGGACTTTCCGGGAACTTCCGGGACTTCCGGGGGTCTCTGGGAGCTGACAATTTCTTCCGGTTTTATTTAAAAACTTATTTTATCACTTTTCTTACGACGTAGTATGTTTTCAGAACTTTGGGACCAAATCTGGGAGTTTTCGGGCTTTCAGGGGCATTTTGGTCATTCTGAGCATTCTGAGAGATAGAGCTGACTTCCGAGAGTCCTTTTGAGTCTTTTACGATCATTGTGAACCACCAAGCTATGGGTCTCCTAAATCTGATAGCCGACAAAATGGGATGTCTACAGTTTGCCCCTCTTTGGCATGAACTTGCGAGGCAACGCATGTCGCAAGCGAGTGCCAAAGTTTTGAAGAGACAGGACTTTTGGAGGCTATAGATTTAGGATAAAAGCGTTGCAAAAGATGCAATGATGCTGAGGCTAGTGCTGGTCGTGCTCTGCGTGAGCTGCCTACGTATCCCGAGAGGAATCAGACCAGGACGTAGTTCGGAGCTCAAAGGAATAAATCACACATGCACATACACAACAATCAGGCGGATGCTATGCAATAAGAGTGATATGCAATGCATGGATGTGATATGAATTGTGTCATGAGTCCTATCATGTCTAGTGTTATGACCCTAGTATGAGCAAGTGCTGTGGGGTGTGCCACCCCGAGTGGGCTGGTGTTATGCTAGTGTTTGTGACTGTGATGACTCGGATAAGGACATCAAGGTTTAGAAGACTCTGGGTCTAGGGGCAAACTTCTGGACTTTAGGAAGTGTGCTTTGTAAGCAAAACGGATCAGACGCGGAGTCCTGACAGTTTGAGGAAACCAGAGTGAGAAAGCTCAAGAGCGACAAGTGAGAAAGCTCATAATAAGTGAAGAAGCTCATGATCTTGGATAAAGGAGTGAGGAAGCTCACGATAAGTGAGAAAGCTCACGATAAGTGACAGGCAAGGAAGCTCACAATAATCAATAGGTAGGTGAGGGGGACTCATGATTTTGGACAAATGAGTGATGAAGCTCACAATAAGTAAGGAGCTCACGATGTGAGAAAGCTCACGATGAGTGAGGAAGCTCACAAGAATTGAGCGGTGAGGAAGCTCATGATTTTGGACGGAGGAGTTAGGAAGCTCACGACAAGTGAGGAAGCTTATAATTTTAGACGAAGGAGTGAGGAAGCTCACGATAATTGAGTTGGTGAGGAAGTTCATGATATTTGTTTGGACACGGGTCCTTGAATTGTGAATAGACAGTGCTTGCCCTGGGAATCGGGGTGATTTGACTGCGGGTGATTTTTTTTAATCGCTGGCCGATCCATATGATTACAAAGTTCGAAGAATTGGTTCGGACTTCTGTTATCTTCTGCTGAAGATGGTAGGGGACTCTCTGAGAATCTCTCTAAAATGATTGATAGATGTGGAAGTTCTACCCGAACCTAAAGGGTTTATAATGAAAGATTTGCCTCAATCTTGAGGGCTGGTGATGAAGGATTTGCCTCAATCTAGAGGGCTGGTGATGGAGGATTTGCCTCAATCTAGAGGGCGGATGATGAAGGGTTTGCCTCAATCTAAAGGGCTGGTGATGAAGAATTTGCCTCAATCTAGAGGGCTGATGATGAAGAATTTGCCTCAATCTAGAGGGCTGATGACGAAGGGTTTGCCTCAATCTAGAGGGCTGGTGATGAAGGATTTGCCTCAATTTAGAGGGCTGGTGATGGAGGATTTGCCTCAATCTAGAGGGCTGGTGATGAAGGGTTTGCCTCAATCTAGAGGGCGGATGGCGAAGGGTTTGCCTCAATCTAGAGGGCTGATGAAGAAGGATTTGCCTCAATCTAGAGGGCTGGTGATGAAGGATTTGCCTCAATCTAGAGGGCTGGTGATGAAGGGTTTGCCTCAATCTAGAGGGCGGATGATGAAGGATTTGCCTCAATCTAGAGGGCTGGTGATGAAGGATTTGCCTCAATCTAGAGGGCAGGTGATGAAGGGTTTGCCTCAATCTAGAGGGCGGATGGTGAAGGGTTTGCCTCAATCTAGAGGGCTGGTGATGAAGGATTTGCCTCAATCTAGAGGGCAGGTGATGAAGGGTTTGCCTCAATCTAGAGGGCGGATGGTGAAGGGTTTGCCTCAATCTAGAGGGCTGATGAAGAAGGATTTGCCTCAATCTAGAGGGCGGGTGAATGAACAAATCGTGATGACGAGTCGATATTATGACTGTCATGGATTGCACTGACGATGTACGAATCGATATGACGAGTCGACAGTGAACTACTGTGACTATCCTAGATTGAACTGACGATGTACTAATCGAGAAGGCGAGTCGACAGTGAACTACTGTGACTATCCTAGATTGAACTGACGATGTACGAATCGATATGACGAGTCGACAGTGAACTACTGTGACTGTCATGGATTGAATCAATGGTTGGACTAACCTTGATTAGAAGAACTGTTGAATTGATATGCTTGCTGGGGATTGCATCTACTTGAGGGGGTGAAGTGACTCTGCTAGGGATGAATGTGGTTTCTTTTGTGGTCTTGGCTGAGATGGGCCACTGGAATGGATAATGCACTCTACTAGGAAGAAGGAAATACGCCCGTTGAATGGGAGTCAAGGTATCATTCTATTTGTGATGAGGGATACGGAGATGGTCTGCGGCAGTTAAGGTTTTGATTTTGAAGGAGGAGGGTGATCAACTACCACTCATGGACTTATGTTGCTAGGAGAAAGGAAGATCATCAACAGCCGCTCATGGACTTATGTTGCATGAGCGAAGGAAGACAGTCAACAGCCACTTTATGTTGCTAGGAGAAAGGAAGATCATCAACAGCCAGTTATGGACTTATGTTGCATGAAGAAAGACAAAAGATCAACAGCCACTCATGGACTTATGTTGCTAGGAGAAAGGAAGATCATCAACAGCCGCTCATGGACTTATGTTGCATGAAAGATGAAAGATCAACAGCCACTCATGGACTTATGTTGCTCGGATGAAAGAAGATCATCAACAGCCACTCATGGACTTATGTTGCATGAGCGAAGGAAGACAGTCAACAGCCACTTTATGTTGCTAGGAGAAAGGAAGATCATCAACAGCCAGTTATGGACTTATGTTGCATGAAGAAAGACAAAAGATCAACAGCCACTCATGGACTTATGTTGCATGAAGAAAGACGAAAGATCAACAGCCACTCATGGACTTATGTTGCTAGGAGAAAGGAAGATCATCAACAGCCGCTCATGGACTTATGTTGTATGAAGAAATATGAAAGATCAACAGCCACTCATGGACTTATGTTGCTAGAAGATAATGGTTAACTTTTGGCAGTTTGGAAAGGGATGAAATCTTCCCCAAGTTTTGACGCTTCTTACGCTGACGCCTTGACCAGTGCAGTAATGGTGTTTGGTACTCCTGCTTGTATTGGCATGCTCTTTATAACTTGATTTGAAAATTTTATTAGTCACTTTTGATTTACACATTTGAGACTACAATAGACTCAAAAACTTGACAGACATTGACGCACGAGGACGACACATTTGACACCAAAATGAAACAAGGTCGACTTGCCAAAACTTAATGTGCTTTTGTCATAAATGATGTACCATTTCTCTTTTGTGTTTACTTCTCTCCTTAACGTGGCATCACTTTGATGGTGAATCTTATTTTTGAAAATTCCTCCCTACTGATCTAATCAATTTCTTTGCTTCTCTCAAGATGTGTTTTGAATTAGTGCCTTAGCTTATGGAATGAAAGACGCTCCATTTCCATCTGTTCAAGACAATGTTCTTGAAGGCTTACCATTGGTGTATAGGGATCAGGTGGCAAACGAAGTTTGCCCCTAGTTTGAAGGGCATGAAGTGGGATCGGTAGGCAAACGAGGCAAATGATCGAAGTTTGCCCCTAGTTTGGAGGAAGGTTCACTGGAGGTTTTGGGCAAACGAGGTAGGTGACCGAAGTTTGCCCCTTGTGTGAAGGGTAGATAGTAAAAGTCAGGCAAACGAGGCGGGTAGCCGAAGTTTGCCCCTAGTGTGGAAGGTGATTTTCTGGTTTGAGGCATGGACCGTGACTTTAATCTCTCAAATGCTCATAACTTTTGCCTAGGCACCAGTGAGGTGACCTAGCAAGCTCTTTTCTCTCTTTTGTTATTGCTCACCTTGGATTTAACTCTAATTTTTGCCTAGGCGTCCTTTCGGATTTTCGACCTAGCGAGCCATCCTTCTTTTTTTCTTTTTCGAAAGTCTGCCTACGTACCCCCAAGTGGGGATCAGGTCCAACGTAGTTCGGGCATGGTTGGGAAGAAGCGGGTTGATTTTTGGGTAGGTGGGGTGACCGAACCGATGCGGTTGCCTACGTATCCCCGAGTGGGAATCAGGTCGAGCGTAGTTCAAGGCAAGGCTTGAAAGCAAAGGTTATTTTGTTGGTGGAGCGACCGAACCGATGTGGTTGCCTACGTATCCCCGAGCGGGAATCAGGTCGAGCGTAGTTCAAGGCAAGGCTTGAAAGCAAAGGTTATTTTGTTGGTGGAGCGACCGAACCGATGTGGTTGCCTACGTATCCCCGAGCGGGAATCAGGTCGAGCGTAGTTCAAGGCAAGGCTTGAAAGCAAAGGTTATTTTGTTGGTGGAGCGACCGAACCGATGTGGTTGCCTACGTATCCCCGAGCGGGAATCAGGTCGAGCGTAGTTCAAGGCATGGCTTGAAACAAGGGGTTTGAGGTATGAGGGTTTTTCAAACCAATCGTCAAAGAAGTTCAAACTTGAGCCACTTGTGGTAGCATTGAATAAAAGAATTCAGTTTCAATCTCCCTTTCTTTTCTTTTTCTTTTTATTTTTGTTTTGTTTTGAGGATTGATCCTTTTCACTTTCGCCTAGCCAGTCAATTTTGCTTTTTAATGTAGTCGATTCTTGTGAGATCTTTCAATCGCAATCTCAGAATTCCAGAATGTGCATGTCAGCTCTCGGAATTTATTTGTGGTCATTCCGTGCCTTTTGAAACGTGGTCTTGGCACGTTCTTAAGATGTATCTTGAAGCGTATGATTATCTCATTTGTTTCATCAAAATTTCTCCAACATTTTGACTGGCTAGGGTCAGATTTTGGAAATCAACACCTTTTTCAGCTCTAACTTTTGCCTAGGTGCCCTTTCGGGTTTTCAACCTAGCGAGCTTTTTCTTTTCTTTTCTTTTCTTTTTTTTTTTTCTTTTTTTGTGAAAGTGGAGATGAAACTCACTGGAATGTTTGGCTACCATCAAGGGCTAAGTTTGCATTGCTTTCAATCGGACAGATTGTGTGGCTCCCAATTGGATTGGGCTTAAGGCTTCGAAATGGTGGGAAAGGGTGTTGAGCAAGCCCCAAGTCAGTTCCAAGTATGTCTTTTCAAGATTGAGACAAGAGCATCTTTACATTCTTAAAGTAAGACTATTCAATTCTAGCTCTTCATCAGTGTCAGTGCAAAATTGACTTTGACCTTTCAGGATTTTCTATTTGAGTTAAAAATAAAGAAAACTATTTTTTTTTAGCATAGTAATATCCATGGTAATTTGAAAAGTGACACTTCAGTTCAACAATTCATGCATCTATGACTGGGCATATCAGATTAGGCAAAATGAGACTTCATTCCATCAGTAGAGAAGGATTACAGACTCATTAACAACTTGATGACAAACAGACTCAACCACAAGACTAAACTTGAAATAGACAAAACACACAACAGACTCGACTGGACTCGACCCGGTCTCAAATGGAATGTCACAGTGACTCACTTATTCTTTTTATTATTTTTTTTTAAAAGAGCATCTTCATTTGGCTCTCTAGCAAGAGCTCCAAACACCATCACTTCACCGGCGCAGGTTCCTCAGCGAAGGGGATCATTTGAACAGGTAAGCCAGGGGCTTTAGGTTCGATGAAGCTGACACTTTGGTTGATATAGGGTTGGATGGGCGATGGCTCGATGATTTTTTGATCGAGGAGGTCTTGGATATCATGGCGAAGGCGCACGCAGCTATCGGTGTCATGGCCTGGGCCTTGGTGGTAGGCACAAATTTTGGACAGGTCACAACTAGGCGGAGGGATGTCAGCACGAGGCTGAAGGAGTCGGAGGTGCCCCTTTTTGATGAGGTTATCAAGGATAACGGACAATGGCATACCCAAGTTGGTGAAGGTTCTTGGGTTGCGGGTTTTGTTAGACTTTGAGTTCAAGTGGGTCCTTGGAGTGGCTCTTGGATTTGGATATGGACTAGGATTACCAAGGCTAAAGTGTGGGTTTGGATACAAGTAGAGATTCGGATGTGGAAACGGGCTTGGATAGATGGCGTTGGGCAACCCATACTTCCCTTTATCGATGCTCTGCACCATCTTCTCGAATCGGCTTATCCTTAAACTTTGTTGTTCAACAGTGGTTTGTAGTTTGTCCACTTTCCCCTCCAGAGCTTGGTAGGCCATTGGCGAGTTTATGATAGCCTGGGCTAGCCCACGATTGAGACAATGAATTTGGGAAGGTACAGAGGTGTCCTTACCCGGGGTTATGTTTTCTGCAAATAGAAGTAAAAGCCCAAATTAACAGAGGCACAAAATACTTCTTATGGACTCCTAGCGGGAGGGGATGTTCAGAATTTTGCAGGATTTAATGATGCAAACCAAGGACGGTTGCTGTAAGTTTATGACTTTTGTACAATGATCGAGATGGGTGAGGATAATGATACGTATGCATTTGATGTGTGGAGACTGACATGTGTGAGACTGACAAGATGCGTGTGCATGTAGATTGACACGAATCGTGTATGCGTATGAGACAAGCATGCGGATGCAAGCCCTAATCTATATGATGCTCCTATTTCTAACAGATAACAGCTAAACAAATAAGGTCCTAGCCATACAGAGTGTGCTAACCTTACTTTCCAGTGTGATCACCAAGGGATAACAGGGATTTCCGGGATACTTCGGGAATTTTAGACAGAGTTTCTGGGAAAAATAGGGATTTGGAAGATTCGGAGAAATTTCTAGAAGTCATTTGAGTTTCTAGGAGAAATAGAGATTTCTGGTTGATTTGGGCTGAGCTTCTAGGAGAAATTGGGAAATCCGGACACAGTTCCTGGTATTTCTGGGCAATTTGAGCGGGGTATCTAGGAAAAGCTGGTTAATACAGTTATATCTGGGATATCCGGACAGAGTTTCTGGGAGAAACTGGTTAATATGGTTATAGTCGGGATATCCGGACAGAGTTTCTGGGAGAAACTGGTTAGTATGGTTATATCTGGGATATCTGGACAGAGTTTCTGGGAGAAACTGGTAAGTATGGTTATATCTGGGATATCTGGACAGAGTTTCTGGGAGAAACTGGTAAGTATGACGGGAATAGGTGATGATGGTGATCATACTGTCTAGCAAGTTTTCATACTCCTATGACTTAGGACCAACAAACAAGGTTTGCGGTGTATATCTTTGTGAGCGTGGAGCAGACATCTTTGTCATGGTGCCTAGGCAGGTCAACTCAATGTGATCACATGTGAGTGATTGCCTTGGGAATCATAAGAAAGAGGTTACTGCCTCATGCCACATAAGCATCTACACCGCACAGGTAATCCCACCAGGGCATACAGCAGTTATATCACATTGTCCTATCTGAAAAGATAAATCAACAGCCCTATGAAAGGTTCTACAGGAATCTATATGCAAAGGCTGGGTTTAGTCAAAGAGGGTCCGTTGACGAGAGTTCCAATATACCGTCAGGGAGACAGTACGGAGGTTTTTACTCTTTTTGAAATACCTTGGAAGGTACAGTATCAACGGTGACTTGTGCCCTGGCACAGCAAGACCTGAACAATGTCAGCGCCGCGTTTCAGACACAGTCGGGAGGGTAAAATGCAGAGTGCAATGCGGTGAACCAGACACAGTAAAAAGATGATTTTAAGGATGCTTCTTATGAGTCAAACCTCTGTATTATTTTGTTTTAAAATAAAATTCCCCAGCAGAGTCGCCAGATTGTGGATACCGGGATTCCACCGCTTCTCTCTTGTTTGAGATTGTTTTGAAATTGATTTGAATCAAGGAAAGAAAACGAAAGGTCTGTTGAAAACAGATACAGAGTCGCCACTTGGTCTTTAAGGAACCAAGAAACCTAATTTTGACTCACCCAAGCGGATAAGGGCACCGGCCCTTCATAACCAAAGAACTTGGTTCGGGGTTTTGGTACGAGAGAGGAAGGAGCCTTTGTCGCGACTAAAACACCCTCAACTCGCCCCGTCTTTCGACGGGCCTCAATTAGCATCCAAATAATCATCTTATACTATGTATGGTTCGACAAATAATACTATGATAGTATATTACATCACATAAGGAGATTTGAAATTGGAAGATCAAAATATAAGATATCATTCATAAGATCTAGGCCAAATATCATGCAATGTAAAGTGAAAGATCACACAAATAAACCTAGGAAAGATCGTCTAATCATGTATCAAATAATCAAGACTTCCTAATCTAAAGGGGGACATGAATTGTTATTGAAACAAATAAGCAAAGAAATCAAAATATGCTTAGCAAGGCTAGAATGATGCATGTTAATCTTTGAGAAAAGAAGATCTCTCAATCCCCGGGACGGATGAGAAAGGATGATTAGATCAAAGGGGAAGCATGAATATGTGATCAAGTTCATTCCTTATAATCTTCTTGGATTAAGAGTTACAAAAACCCCAAATCTTGCATGAATGCAATGTATGTATCTAAAATGTGCAAAGGTTGTAGTGTGTTTTGTGTACATGGATTTCTAGAATGACTTAGAAGTCTAAAATGTGCATGAATGAAGGGATTAAATCAACATGGGATATATACAAATGTAGTATGAACTACTTCCTAAGATGTGAGCTAATTTGGAATGCATATGAGCATCAAATCAAAGAATAAAAGTTGAAATGTGCTTGCTGTGAATAGTGGACAGACTGCATGTGTTACTTTGCAACATTATAATGGGAGGTCAAACGTGCCTAGAAAAATGTGAGAAAAACCTGAGATCATTCTAATTGTGTCTAGAAAATAATCCAAAAAGCCAAACATCAATAGCTATCACAGATTAAAAGAAAAAAATCAGAATGTACACATGACTCAGAAACAAAAGCTGTACTGTTGACTGATTTTGTATGATTTTTTATAAATCAAAGAAAAGGTTTATGATGACCCATTATATACCAAAAGTTTCCTAAGACACCCAAGTTTTATAAAAAAAATAGAAAAGATATATGTACAGTGATGAAAATATCCAGAATAAGTGCAAGAAGTTGGGTGAACATTCTGTGAGAACAGAGGCAGATTATGAATATGAACTTCTTACATCCAAAACAAATACTTTCACATCTCTATAATTGATGGGAAAAATTAGGGACGAACTATGATGTATTAGGAAGGTTTTCCAAGTGGTTTCATCATCATAACTTGAGTATTTAATTCAAAACAAATCTTTGAATCTGAACAGCTCACTGTTTTGGGTCATGGTTTTGGAAATTTTAGGGAAAACAAAGTTTTGTTTCTTGAAACCAAATTAGAGGGATTGAGAGGGGTTTTGAAATAGATGTTTTGAAAACATATTTTCAACACTCAATAAGGTTTATGACCACTTAGAATACCAACATCAAACTCATCATTAAGAATCTCCAAGATTGTTGGAGAGATTTATTTTTATTTTTAAACATAACTTCAATACATTTCAAGAATACCTTGGAAGTATTGAGGTTATGATCATCATCTATCAAACATGTTTTTGAGGTCAAGAGCTACTATCCATAAGGATTCACTCACCCCAAACTTCATGTCATCACTTAGATGATGATGAACTAGTAAGTAAATAAAGAAAAGAAAAAGAAATGAGATAAGGAGAGATGAACATATATATAATCAAAGCAAGTATATAGTAATCAATAGATGATAATCAATGTGATTTTGGACTTGTAGCTTGGTGTTTCACTCATAGATTTTGACATTTGGACATGGAAGTAGCTTCCTAACTCAAGAATGCTCAAGAATGGTGATTGGGGGTGTTTGGAATGTGAAGTATATAGAAGGATAGTGGAAGAAAACAAGATTAAAACTCACTTTCTTTATGGAAAATCAATGGGAGATGCTCCCTTTCTCTCTTCTAAACCTATCTCTATCTCTTTTCTTCTCTACAATTTTTCAAGCTTTTCACTTGGCCCCCCCAAAATGAAGAGCAATGGGGGGTTTAAATAGGCCAATTTGGGGTGGTTTTGGGGTTTTAGAAGTACTCCCATTGGTCCCAAACAACTGTGAACATAAAACTATGTCGTTTTGGCTTTCAATTAATCAAATTGGACCCCCAAAAAAATTACAAAAATGGACTCTGCGAGGTTTGAGTGCCGCGGCGGCACTGGGCCAGTGCCGCGGCGGCACTGCTCCTCAGAAGCCCAGAAAATTACGTTTAGGCCCCCAGAGGTTCCGGTATTCGCGAAAAGGCCCTATTTCGTCCGAAATTCACAGAAAATGCATACGAACTCCAAATTGAGGTTGTGATATACCGTTAGAAAGGTAATGGAGTCTACTTTACATAAAAAATAGTTCGGGGATAGGTCACTTTGAAAAGTTTCGCGGTATTCGCGATAAAAGCTGATTTGATCGCCTTTTCCACCTTCGGAAATTCAAAATAAATTCGTTTTAAATCCAGGAATTATGTGCGATATACCGTTGGAAAGCTATTGACCTCTAGTATCCATGAAAAATATTTGAAAATTGTTTCGGTGCCCCGATTCCGAAGTCAAATCTTGGTCAAACTGGTCAAACTTGGGATTCCCGGGAAGTTCTGGGAACCTCTGGGAGCTCCCAGGAGCTGATGTTTTCGCTCGATTTTCTTTTGGAACTTGTTTTAATACTTTTCTCATGATTTAAAATGATTCTGGTGAATTCGGACGATTTCGGTCAAACTTGGTCAAACTTGGTCAAACCTGGTCAAACCTTGGTCAAACCTAGTCAAACCGGTCAACGGGGACTTTCCGGGAACTTCCGGGACTTCCGGGGGTCTCTGGGAGCTGACGATTTCTTCCGGTTTTATTTAAAAACTTATTTTATCACTTTTCTTACGACGTAGTATGTTTTCAGAACTTTGGGACCAAATCTGGGAGTTTTCGGGCTTTCAGGGGCATTTTGGTCATTCTGAGCATTCTGAGAGATAGAGCTGACTTCCGAGAGTCCTTTTGAGTCTTTTACGATCATTGTGAACCACCAAGCTATGGGTCTCCTAAATCTGATAGCCGACAAAATGGGGTGTCTACAGCATCTACAGGCTCTGGTGGAATAGGCCCGACTATAATAACTCGCAACTCGATCTCGTCTACCATAGGCTTACTCTGAATCAATCTAGACATCTCCTGGTATAAGGCCGCTCGGGTCATAGCATAGTGATACACATCCATGCGTATCTCTATCGGGTGTGTCGTGTCCACAACATAGAGAGAAGTCCATATCCTCTCCTCCAAATAACGATTAGAGGTCTGGCAAATGTGGCTCTAGTATGGCTGGCTCCATGGTGTCACCATGAATACTAGGACCAGATGGTGTGCGATCATTAGTGAACGAAATTATCACAATCTAGAGCTCTGATACCAAAAAGTCATGTCACGCCCCGGAGCAACAAAAATAGAGAAAAATAAATTTCCTTTTTGGGTCCATAGGGAATGACGGGTGAATGTCAATAACTGTCCACACCACACAGTACTAGTCTAACAAAAAGCAACAAGAACAGTAACCAACTAAATATATCATAATGATTCTATTAATTGCAAACATCAGAGTGGTCCTCAGGATCACAACAAGTCTGTAGACAACATATGCCCAAGTACCTTTTAACTAACAAAGTTTAACAAAAATAATGGAAAAGTAAACTAGATATAACCTCTTCATCTCTAGTTGGCATAAGAGTAATCGTCAGCGTAATAATCTTCCCTGGCATAATCGTCATTAGTAGGGCCACCCTCTGCATAATCCAACTTTGGGTAGTAGCCATCATCGTAGGCTCCGTCACCTGCATTAATAGGGACAGGATAATCAGTACGGGGAATGTCCAGGCATAAACGCCGTTAGCTTACTTCAGCTGAGTGAATAGAAACTCCCACAGTATCATAGGTGTAAAGCCTTTACAGGTTATGCACGATATAAAGTAATAATACTAATGATACCTTTTCCTCTTTTATTCAAACACGTCATAATTTGATTCTTATCATCTTCCAACTCTAAGACTGACTGTACCAATCCCACCTGACTATATCAAACTGATTATATCATCATGACATACTAGCGCTCTAGTTCACCAGTTTTAAGAACTCTTACTATTCACTGCTTTTAAGAACTCTTGCAAGCACTATACATTGTTCCAATATAATGACTAGTCTATGCACGTACCCATACTCTTGTTCACCACTTTTAAGAACTCTTACTATTCATCACTTTTAAGAACTCTTGCAAATACTGTACATACATAGCTCTGGTAGATACAAACTATGGGCGTGCCACTATTACTCTAATTCACCACTTTTAAGAACGCTTGCGAATACTGTGCATCCATAGCTTCCACGATCCTGGTTAAATCCTTGTTACTCACTTATCGAATTCAACCTGAGTGAATTATCAGCTCAACTAAACACAACCTTGATAGTAACAAAAGCCCCACTGACTCAGCCACCAGGTTATTCAATGTTACCCATCATTGTATCTTGAACCTTATCTCGTTATCGCATCGTATCATTACTACCTTTCTAAATGCTACAATTTATTCACCATGTTATCTCAATCTCATTATAGTATCCCATTGCCTCCATAATCCTTAATATCACATAATAGAAACATGGAGCATTAATGCAATCAGCTAAGCATTATGGATTATAAACTGAAAGAAATATCCAAGTTCTGTTAAGGTTCAATCGATTGAAGTCATTTCGATCGATTGAAGAAAGTGAAGTTCAATCAATTGAAGTATTCTCAATCGATTGAAGTGAAGGTGGTCTTGATCAATTGAAATCATTTCGATCAATTGAGACTGAGTGTGTTGGCTCGATTGAACCTAGTTTGATTGCTCAAAAGTTGTCTTCTCCAGATTCTAGACAATGAACGACCAGAGGTGCTAGGGGGTGTTTGGGCCCTCATTAAACATCCAAAAACTTGTAAACCATTACACTAATGCTACTGAGTGTGTTTAGAACTCACCGAACGTCGTAAGGGCGTGTTTGGCAAGCTTGAGCTACAAAACTTCAATGGTGGCCTCCTCTCTCTCTCCTTTGTCTTTGTTCTCTCTCTCTCTCTATCTCCTCTGCTACTTCTTCTCCTACCTGTCTTCTATCTCTCTCTTTCTCTAACTGAGTATATATATAGATATGTGTGTGTGTATATATATATAAATAGATGTGTATATAAACATGTAAACCAACTCTCTCTCTCTCTCTAATAAAGCTTGGGCACCAAAATAACCCTCACACACACAACATATATATAGAAGAGAAGGAAGGGTAGGTGGCTGTGTTTGCGTGAAACCTTAGATTTCTGATAATCACATGTTTGATCAATTGAAGCTAGTTCAATCGATCAAGAGCAGATTGGCCAGGTTTGATCGATTGAAAAAGGGGTTTGATCAATTGAAGTAGGGACCATGTCATAAATTTTGTTCGGTAGGGTTTCGATTGCTTGAACTAAGAAATGCTCGATCGATTGAACAAACTTCGATCGCTCGAAGATAGAATTTCAAGTATGATCAAAGGAAGTATACAGAATCCTATATATTATTACACAATCCAAAAATACAGGGTATTACAGTTATGGTGGTTTAAAGTTAACAGATAACATTGCCTTAGCCATTTTTTTGTCCAGGAGGGGCTTTTCACCAAATTAAAAAAGTAGCGAGGGGCTTTAAAAAAATGGCCAAATCATGTGGGTTTAATTTGACTATAATATCCTAGTTTTAAATTCAAATGATTTAAATTTCAAGAAATTTTAGTCAAAAGTCCTCTAACATAAACTTTTGTAGTATTAGGTCCAACCCATTTTTTATTTTAGTGAATAGTACACATGTTATAAAAGTTATGTGAAATTTCAAATAACTTTTTATTAAAATTGAACTAGTTTTGTTAAATTTCACATTAAAAAAAGTTATGTGAAATTTCACACAACTTTTAAAGCATAGGGACATGATCCGATTAAGTTTCACTAGTCATGGAGTTTTGACCAAAATAAAAAAAGGGGTTGTCCTTCAAGCTTAACAAGTCTAAAATGAGGGACTTTTTACTAAATCTAATGTGTGTGTATATCTATTATATATATATATATAAGACAAGGCCAAAAGCCTTCTCTAAGCTATGCCAAGTGGCATTCCTTTCCTTCCTCCAAATTTCCTATGTGGCACCCTCAATCAAACAATTTTCTTATTTTTTTTGTGGCTTTTTACCAAAAACAGTTCTTTTTTTGTGGCTTTTAGTATTTCTCCCGTTTTGTATTTCATGTGAGTGCATGTTCAGTTTTTGGGGTTTGGGCATGGCTATTAAAAAGCCTAGATATATGATTTTGTATTTAAGTTGGAAAATTAAGTGAAGTAACTTGAAAAGTCATGCAACTCAAAGGTTGCCGGAAAGTTAGAGCTACTCCCATTTAATCCTCCAACATAAAAAGGACCTCAAAGTTTTTAGTCTTGAGCCAATGCTTTCTAAATATTGACCTTCCACGTACTGTTTTGTCTCCCTTCTCTCTCCAGGTCTGTTTCTTTTTCTCTAACTTGTGGGTTAAATTCATACGCTTTAATTTGATGGTGATTTTATGTGTTGTTCTATCTTCTTTTCTTTTTTAATTTTTTACCATTTTTTAATATTATTTGTTGGGCAATGTTCTTTCTTCTTGGATAAGGGTTTGCTGTTCATTTTACTGTCATTTGACTTTTGTTTTGTTGTTGCTTTTCTCTTTGGTTAGAACTTGCTTAATTTCTGTTGTGGCTTGAGATATTTTGTCAATTATATGCAAAGCTTTTGATACAAATCTAGAGTATTTGTACTAATCAAATGAGTTGTTTTTTTGTTTATTTATTGATAGGTGAGTAGCTATTGGTGTATATAGGGTGTAACATAAGACACCAAATCGCAAGAATCACAGATCGTCATGAGTTTCTTCTCGCTCCACTTACTCCACCTGCACTATTCAAAGCGAACAATTTCATTATTTATTTATTTATTTATTTATTTGTCTATTTTTTTTATAGCAACCCGTGCATAGCACGGGGTATCGACTAGTATATATATATGCTGAAGCAAAGGAAGTCTCCATAGCCTTCCAAATCAGCATCCCCAATCCCTCTAAATAATCCTACGTGGCATCTCCAACTAATTCTTTGCTCTCTCACTCTCTCTCTCATTCACCCTCTCCTTTTAGGATTCTTATCTAGTCATCTTCTCTCTCCATACATCTCTCTCTATAATCTCGAACGTCTATCTCACTGTCTCTCTATACGTCTCTCTCTTTCCCCTCTAATATCTCACATTCTCACGCAATTATCTCTCTCCCCATACGTAAATCTCAGTCTCCTCCCTCTGTCTCTCTCTTCTCCAAAAATCTCTCTTCTGTTACTTTCTCACTAGGTTGGAGATCCATGATTTGTTTGATGTGTATATATATATATATATGTTTTTTTTTGCCTTTTTCCACATTTCTAAGGCTTAGTTTGGCCCCCATGTGGCTTTTTAAAAGGAGCTTATGAAATTTACTACTAAGTTGTTTGATAATTTTGTACAAGTGACATACTACTCTTCAAAAATATATCATGAAACCAAAAAGCCACCTTGAGCTTTTAAAAGCTCCATTTTAGAGCTTTTAAAAGCTCCCCCAAAAAAGCCCTAAGTTCAATTTTTACAAAGCGCATAAACTAGTTACCAAATGAATTAACATGAAATTGTACTTTAAAAAAGGAGAAGCACCAAAAGGGGGGCCAAACTAAACCTAAACCTTGAATGGTGAATATAGACTTTGTTTCTCATAGATCTCCTACCTTCATTCATGTACAATATCAGATATGAATTTGATTTTGATTTGTTTTTGTAGATGCTTTCGAGTATGTCATTCTCTGGGAGAAGAAATGGATCGGGTATAATTCGAGAGCTTTGATTTGGTATAGTGTTAAAACAATTGAATGAATCTATTTGATATTCGTTTTCTTTTCGACAGATTCATTTGGTTCTTTATTTACTTTTTTCCCCTTTTTTGTTGTGATTGTTGGCAGCATTCAAACCAAGAAAGCAGAACAACCCTCTTCTTGCCAATACTTCAAATATTCATCTTTCAAAATTGACATTTTTTTTGGGTAACATATTATTTGATTCTAAAACCCCTTATTTATTTGGGCATTTTTCATTTTTAGGTTCTGTTAGTGCATTTGTGTGTTTGTGAGTTTACAAAACTTCCAGATAGGGTTTCTATTCCATTGGGGAACCTACACGATGTAATTTTTGTAGTGAAAAAAGTGACTTTTCTATGGCACCCAACAAAATAATGGATTGATTTTTACTTCATGTTATTTTGTGGTTTTCTTTGCTATCTTTCAACCTTGGGAAACTATTTTTAGTGTCAAATTTGTTTTTATTTAAAAAAAAAAATGATATCAAATCCTTATGTAAAGATTCACTAAAATTGACCTTATTTTCCTTTCCTGTCCTTTATTTGTACTAAATGGAGAAAAAAACGCAAAACAAACTTTTTGTTTTCTAAATATACAAACCAAACGAGGTTTCTGGATGCTTTTCTATATTTGCAAATCAAATAGAGCCTACGGAGTGAACTTTGAAGTAAATAATCGTTTTTCCTTTTCTCTTCTTCTTTTTGTGAACTCCCTTATTTCCTCACGTTTAACTTATTAACCGAACAAAAGAAAAGTATTTCCCTTTCCTTTCCCTTACTACACCCGAGTTATAGGAAATTAAGACCCAAACACGTGCACATAATAGAATAAAATCAAGAACACATGCTAGAACATGATTGTCCAAGTATAAGAGTTTGAGAAATTATTGTCCAAATGAGGTAGAACATGACTTCAATATGAATCAAAATTTCACAAACTTAATTAGTTTTTTGGATATAAAGAGGAATGAACATTAATAATGTGGTCATAAATCACATAACGAAAATTGTCCCATGCTAACATGGTGAATCTACCCTGTCAATGGGCCGGAAATATATATATATATATATATTTTTTTTTACCCTTATAGAGCTTAAGAACTTAAAGTGGAAGTGATTAGCAACACCACATTGGTTTTAGCTCCTTTACATGTATGCTTTAGATTTTGCAACGTTTCTTTTGTATCTTTTATTTTTTCGGGTGAAACTGGGTTGCTTTTAGATGATGATGGATAGAGAGCAAAAACAGTTATCATGTGAGAATGATGATATGGTACCCAAATTTGAGTCCAATGTACATTTGGTTCTTAGATACTTTGTAGTTATACAACTTTCAATGAAAATTCATTGGTCCCTAATAGATGTGGTACAAATGTCAAATCGTACTTTGATGGAATTGGTCCATTGAAGCAACTTCTACCTAAATTGAGCACTTTAAGTGTTTGATTCTGTGATGCATCAGTTTGTAATAGGCAAAATAAGCTGTTACTAAATGCATCAACAACAGCCAAGTTTAGAAGATTTGAAACTTCATTTAGAAAATGGCCTCAAAAAATATTTATGCTCATGTAATAGATTGATTTTTACTTCATGTTATTTTGTGGTTTTCTTTGCTATCTTTCAACCTTGGGAAACTTTTTTTAGTGTCAAATTTGTTTTTATTTTTTAAAAAAAATGATATCAAATCCTTATGTAAAGAATCACTAAAATTGACCTTATTTTCCTTTCCTTTATTTGTACTAAATGGAGAAAAAAAATGCACAAAACAAACTTTTTATTTTCTAAACATACAAGCCAAACGAGGTTTCTGGATGCTTTTCTATATTTGCAAATCAAATAGAGCCTACGGAGTGAACTTTGAAGTAAATAATCGTTTTTCCTTTTCTCTTCTTTTCTTTGTGAACTCCCTTATATCCTCACGCTTAACTTATTAACCAAACAAAAGAAAAGTATTTCCCTTTCCTTTCCCTTACTACACCCGAGTTATGGGAAAGTAAGACCCAAACACGTGCACATAATAGAATAAAATCAATAACACATGCTAGAACATGATTGTCCAAGTATAAGAGTGTGAGAAATTATTGTCCAAATGAGGTAGAACATGACTTCAATATGAATCCAAATTTCACAAAACTTAATTAGTTTTTTGGATATAAAGAGGAATGAGCATTAATAATGTGGTCATAAGTGACATAACGAAAATTGTCCCATGCTAACATGGTGAATCTGCCCTGTCAATGGGCCTGAATTTTTATTTTTTTTTTGACCCTTATAGAGCTTAAGAACTTAAAGTGGAAGTGATTAGCAACGCCACATTGGTTTTAGCTCCTTTACATGTATGCTTTAGATTCTGCAACGTTTCTTTTGTATCTTTTATTTTTCCAGGTGAAATTGGGTTGCTTTTAGATGATAATGGATAGAGAGCAAAAACAGTTATCATGTGATAATGATGATATGGAACCCAAATTTGAGTCCAATGTACATTTGGTTCTTAGATACTTTGGTAGTTATAAAACTTTCAATGAAAATTCATTGGTCCCTAATAGATGTGGTACAAATGTCAAATCGTACTTTGATGGAATTGGTCCGTTGAAGAAACTTCTACCTAAATTGAGCACTTTAAGTGTTTGATTCTGTGATACATTAGTTTGTAATAGGCGAAATAAGCTGTTATTAAATGCATCAACAACAGCCAAGTTTAGAAGATTTGAAACTTCATTTGAAAAATGGCCTCGAAATCTATTTATGCTCATGTCTAAGCTTCTTATATTAGTGCAATTGAAGATACCAACTGGAGAATTTCAAGGAGAATTAGATCCCACAATTTTTCCTACTACTTGCAATTTCAATCTCGAACGGGTCTCTCCATTGTAGAATATCACAGTATGTTAGTGTTACCATGAACTTTCTTCCTTTTTCTTTTTTTTTTCCCTTAATCACTCTTTGTCATGCCTCGACGTAGCATAAATAGGGAAAGCATTTAATTTATTTTATGGATCCATAGGTCGTGGTAAATTGAAGGATCGATTCCATCCCAAACTAATAATTTAAATCAAAGTAAGATCAGTCAAGACTTATAAAACCTTTTCAAACATAATAATTATTACATCATGTAGCAATCTTAAGGCACAACCCACCTTGCGAAAAAAAAAATCTATTTCATCAATATTTATTACAAGTTCAATTAAGTAAACAAAGCAGTAATTTCCAATTTCTCTTCACAGGTAGTTGTTCTCGATTAGCATAATTGTATTGTCCATCTTGATCTTGACCTGAAAAGCCTAAGCATAAATGTCCAGAGCGCATTAACGTCATCAGCTTCAAGAAGCTGGTGAGTATTAAAAACATATGCTTGTAATGTAAAACATACTTTCTTACAATTTCCAATTCACAAGTTTATTATTCAACATGTAAGAAATACAAGAGTTCATGTTTAAACAGAAACAACAGGACAACATAATGAAATTCAATTAATATAACATGTGACCATGCATGAAACAATGTAGCCCACTCATTTCACTGACTCTTTTACCTCAACTACGAAACCCAATACAAAGGTTCCCTTGAACCACCAGCCCTTGGCCGTTAGGTTTAGAATGTATGTCGATAAGTCTACCGTATCCGAATCGGCCTGGACTCGATCAAACTGGCTTTCCGTATCCAAGTCGACTTGGGTTTAGTATTTCTTAATCACCGTGCCATATCCGAATCGACCTGGGAAAATCAAGGCTATAATACATCGCTGATTGGCCTGCCATATCCGAATCAACCTAAGCTCAATCCTTCCCAATTAACCTGCTGTATCCGAATCGACCTGGGATGATTGGGGTCGCAACTCACATAATACATTGTCTCGACTCTTCTCAACTCACTAACACATACCATGCATGTCAACTCGACTCCTTTCAAACATGCCACTTGACTATGCAAATGTGAAACTTATTCTCTTTCTCGTTTATATAAAGTGATCCGAGCAGCGTATGACTTGTTCTTTCTTTACAAAATTCCTTATATGGATATTAGAACGATTCTTACTACCCTTTTACACATTCTCTATATGGTATCAAAAAATAACATCAGAGCGGTTTTAAAACTTGTCTTACTTATATTCCCTCTTCACAGTATCAAAATGATTTATACAGATCAATATAAATAAATCCATTTTTATGTTAATTTGATTCATAGAAACTGAATTTCTAATAAAATAGTAAGGTACAACAGCTTATAACAGTAGGTACAACTCTACGCAGCCAATAACATTTTCCTACAGTTACTGGTTTAAAGAGACAAATCATTCTGTCATAGAGGAGCGCGACCGGTCCTGGTCTTTTAGCGAGACCGGTCATGATCGCGCCTGGTCCTGGTAGTTTTTCGTGACTGGTCATGGTCGCGACCAGTCCTGATCATGCATCATGACCAGTCCTGGTCTTTGTCTTTCCCAGATTTCTCTCCTATTTTAGTTATAAGACTTGTTTTTTTACCCATTTTCGGTTTCGAACTTAAACATGACGTACAATATATGAATCTCTTCATTTTTTCGCAAGGATCATGAATACATGATCAAATTAAACTAATTTGAACCATAGCTTTCAGGTTTTATGAAAAATCGAGAGGTGACAAAATATCATTCTTAATATACGTCACGATATGAATAAGGCTCTATAACTTTAAACATAGCACCTATGAACTATGATATTTCAGTATTATCTATCAGAACCCATTTTGGTTAAGTTTGAAAATTCACCATTTTTTAAGCTTAAAGCTTCCATGAAAATCAATAATGGCAAATCCAAATTAAACCAATACAAATAGTAAATAGGGTATAATTTACATTCAAAGTGAGTTTAAAATACTCACTGAGATAAGGGAATAGAGTTTGTTGAGAAAAAAATCAAGAAGTAAGAAATCCAATGAAGCTTCTAGCTATAGAGTTGATGCTCTCTCTCTTTCTCTCTCTCTCTCTCTCTCTCTCTCTCTCTCTAAAATTCTGTAAATTCTCTTTGAACTCTCTCTTTTTTTCTCTGAATTTCAGTTTGTAAACATTCTCCATATTGTGAGAGGGAGTGTGTGAGTTATACAGAAAATCAAAATGAACAATCTTGGAGCCCAAGAACCATCCTCTACACTCAACAAACTAAATTTGTTTTTTAAATAACTAATATTACATAATATACATAGCCCATATATGCATATAATCTGTGTGAATTGGTGTAGGAGTCATATAGAGTACTAGGGATCAAATGAAGTTGTTTGGGAATTTAGCTGAAGGCACTAGTTTAACACACACAAAATTAGTACTCCCAAACAAGGTATAAGCAATCATTGGGTAAATTAAATGTGTGAAAAGCAAATATCAAATTGGATTTGATGGAGAATCTCATAATCTGTGGGAGTTCATCGCGGCGCGAATAGTGTTTTGTTTATTAACATAGGAAATAATTTAAATGCCGATCGACCACAAAAATTCAAAAAATAATATTAACGTAGGAGATAATTTTCTGGTTATATAAAAATACAGTTTGAATTGAAAGCAAAAATTTTCAAAAAACACAATGTAAATTACAGTGAAAAAATACAGTGTTAATTATAGTGCAAAAATACAGTGTAAATTAAATGTCGATCGACCACAAAAATTCAAAAAATAATATTAACATAGGAAATAATTTTTTAGTTGTATAAAAATACAGTTTGAATTGAAAGCAAAAATTTTCACCATCTTGAAACTACAGTTTTCAAATCCAACATAGGTATTTATGAATTTATAAAAATTATTGTTTGACCCCAAATAAAGAATTTCTATTGAATCAAAGCAAGTAATAGAAATTCTAATATGGAAATTACACTGAGAAATTAAAGTAAAATGCAGGTTGTTACATCCTTCCCCCCCTTAAATAGGATTTCGCCCTTGAAATCTAGACTAACTAGTCATGAAATAAGTCCCGATACTTCTTCCTCATATCAGCTTCAACTTCCCACAAGGCTTCATTCTCGTCATGATGATTCCACTAAACCTTCACCAACGGAATGTCTTTATTCCTCAACTTCTTGCTACTCTGATCTAGAATTTTCACGGGCCTCTCCTTATAGGAAACGTTATGAATTGTCTCAATATCATCAAAACTAACCACATGTGAGGGATCTCGTATGTATTTTCTCAGCATACTAACGTGAAATACATTGTGAACCCCAAACATCTTTGGTGGCAATGCGAGTCGATAAGCCACTTTCCTGATACGATCCAAATCTCGAACAGTTCGATGAAACGCGGGGCTAACTTCCCTCTTTTGAGACCAAAACGCACCATTCATCGGGTCAGTGAAATGTTAAGAAGTACGTGATCTCCGACACTTAATTCCAAATCCTTTCAACATCGATCGGCATAACTTTTGTACCTGCTCTACGCAGCTCTCATCCTTTCCTTGACCAGAGAAATCTTCTCGTTGGTTTCTCTAACGAAATTTGGTCCTAACAACTTTGTGTTTTCGACCTCTGCCCAACATAACTGAGAACAACATGGTCGTCTATACAATGCTTCGAATGGAGCCATCCTAATACTCGTATGATAACTATTGTTATAGGCAAATTCAACCAAAGGCAAGTGTGTCTCCCAAGATTCCTCAAAATCGATAACACAAGCCCTAAGCATATCCTCCATGATCTGATTAACACGTTCAGTTTGCCTATTTGTCTGGGGGTAAAAAGAAGTACTCATTTTGAGTAAGGTTCCCATATATTCTTGCAAACTTTCCCATAATTCAGAAGTGAAACGTGCATCACGGTCTGACACAATTGACACAGGTACACTATGAAGTGACACAACTTGTTGAAGTGACACAACTTGTTGTATATACATTCATGACTAATTCAGCCCACAACCTCTGATGTTCAGCTTTGACTTGTTGACACGTCAAACACTTAGATACGAATTCGGCCACATCCTTCTTCATACCTTCGCACCAAAAATTTCTTTTTAATCCTTATACATTTTTGTTCATCCTGGGTGAACTGCGAATCTTGACTTATGTTCATCTTCCAGAATATACTTTCGTAAATCTCCACAATCTGGTACACATAATCTATCTCTGCATCTGTATCATTCATTGATCCCTACTTTCCATTCTGTAGGATCCTTCTCTGACATCTTAATAGACCATGTCTAAAACTTCTCATCTTCTTTTTGTTCTTCAGTGATGTGGCTAATAAGGATGGGCTGTAAAATAAGACATCCAAAATGTTGCTCTTCTCCTTCCTCAACAATCTTTGCATCAAACTCAGCCATATTCTCCAATGCTCACCATTCCCTAATCATCAAAGAGGCAATTGTTCCATGAGTTTGCCTACTCAAAGCATTAGTGAGCACATTAGATTTACCAGGGTGATATTCTAACGTGAAGTTATAATCTTTAGTCCGCTTCATCCATCTATGTTGCCTCATGTTTAACTTTTTCTGCGTAAACAAATACTTAAGACTCTTGTGATCTAAAAATAAATCAAACTTCTCACCATAGAGATAATGTCTCCAAATCATGAGTACAAATACTACTGCTGCCAATTCCAAATCATGGGTAGGGTAATTCAACTCATTTGATTTTAGTTATCTAGATCCATAGGCGATAACTTTAACATCTTGAATAAGTACACACCATAATCCTTGATATAATGCATCACTAAAGATAGTGAACTTCTCATTAGGCTTGGGTATAGCCAGTATTGGTGCTGTGGTAAGTCTCTCTTTCAACTCTTGAAAGGCGCACTCATGCTTCTCTGTCCACTCAAATTTTTGAGCTTTCGTAGTCAGTCTGGTCAACGGTGATGCTATCTTGGAGAATCCCTCAAAAAACCTCTAGTAATAACCCGTGAGTCCAAGGAAACTCCTAACCTCCGTAGGGTTGGTCGGTCTAACCCAATTTGATACAGCATTTGTCTTGGATGAATCCACAAAAATTCCTTGGGATGATACCTTGTGTCCCAAAAATTTCACTTCTTGTAACCAGAACTCACACTTACTGAATTTAGCAAACAAGCGGTGGTCCTTGAGCATTTGCATTATAATCCGTAGATGTTGTTCGTGCTCTTCCTCTGACTTAGAATAGATCAAAATATCATCTATGAAAGACAATGACAAACTAATCCAAATAAGGCTTGAACACTCTGCTCATCAGATCCATAAACATTATCGGGGCATTCGTCATTCCAAACGGCATTACCAAAAACTCTTAATGATCATATCTAATTTTGAAGACAATTTTAGGTATATCTTCTTTTCGTACCCTTAACTGCTGATATCCTGACAGTAGATCTATCTTATAGAATGTTATAGCTCCCTATAGTTGATCAAACAACTCATCGATTTGGGGTAAGGGATACTTATTCTTGATAATTACTTGGTTCAACTCTCGATAGTCGATACACAGTTGAAGTGTTCCATCCTTTTTCTTCACGAATAATATTGGCATTCCCCAAGGTGATGTACTTAGATGTACAAAAACTAAATTCTCAAGTTCTTGAACTTGCTCCTTCAATTTTGACAATTCAGCGAGGGCCATTCTATATGAAACTTTTGTTATTGGTGCAATACCAAGTATAAGTTCAATATAGAACTCTGTACTTCTCTTAGGTGGTAAACCAGAAATATCTTGAAACACTTCCTCAAAGTCCTTAAATACAGGTACAGATGACACTGTCATTTCTATACTGACAACTTTGATGTTTGCTAAGAATTTTGTAAGGAATATATCTCCCAATGGGTTATATTGGAAATCAAAGGATTGATTCCCATTGTTGAAGAATATGATTCTCTTCCTTGTACAATCCAACTTTTCTTGATTTTGAGCGAGCCAATCCATCCCTAGGATTATGTCAAACTCATTCATCGATAAAACAATCAATCTTGTGGGGATCTCACGGTCTCCTAGTCTTAGGGGACAATCCTTGCACACATGTCCTAGCTTGACTATGGCTCTTAAGGGTGAGGTAGCATTCAAAGCCTTCTCTAAATAGTGAGGTAGATTACCAAATCTCTAAATAGTCGTAACAGATATTAATGAAAGTGCAGCACCCGTATCAAATAAAACTTTAATGTGGGAGTTAAATAATGTTAATGTACCTTTCACTGCATGCTATTTGGGCTATTCTTCTTCATAGTTTCCCTCTTCATAAATAGTTTCATCATACCTAGCAGCATTAGGAATAATAGCATTCAAGCAAGTCTGACACTACTAATAAATCACTCATTTAGGAGCAGTGTAGTACTTGTTCATGTGACCAGGTTCACCACAGTTATAGCAGTCTATATCCTGACGGTCATTATGCTTGGGTACCTTGCTGTCTCGAGCCAAATGGCCGGGGTTGCCATAATTAAAGCATTTCCCAATACTACCTCCTTCTCCTACTCGGGGCTGAGACGGATAAGTATTAGTTTGGTGTTTCTTGCTTCTATCAAAATTTCTCTTTTGCTCTAGGGTACGATACATCGGTCGCTTATTCCCAATATTACCTCTCTGAGGTGACCAAAAATCAAATTGTTTGCGATTCACGTGAGCATCTTCATCCAGGTCAGAAGCCAAGCCAGCTAGTCCCTCAAATGAATTATCCGTGTGACTGATAGTCAGGCGACAAATTTACAGCATCAGTCCTTGATTATTGTAATACCCGCTCCCGCGGGCAGAATTTAATTGTATTTAGCATGCATTATTAGCATTATATTAATAATGTGGTATATGTATTGAGTGAGTATTAACTTACTAAGATGATTAGGGGTGTCTAGTTTGGAACCCAAAGATAGGCCAATGAGGCAGTCCCAACTTGGGACAGTTGTGAGAGGTCCCCGTGTGATAAGACAGATACGTGGGGTAATTCTTATGTGCTTAAATGTTTATTAAGGCACATGTGAATATTTTATTATGTTGTTTTAATAAAATATAAATTGTTAGACACCACTTCTGTGGTCCGTTAGGGATACCTTTGTGAGAGCGAAATGGATACGTTGCATAATTGGTAGGTTAATTAGCAACTTCATATAATTATGTGGGACCACTTATGGGATCCATATGTGACATAGACAAACACCCATTTAAGTTTGGAATAATATTAATAAGTTTTATATCTTGTAGGGGTATAAATGCAAAACTCATGAAGCCTGGTAGAGGCTATTATAGAAATACAAAATGTTAACTTACTTGATGAAGGACACATGTCCTAGTGACTCATCACTTAAGTCTTCATCTTCAATTCAAGCAAATCAATTTACAGAGAATGAATTCATACAAATTCGACGACGACAACGATGCTTTCGACACCGATTGACGCGCTTAATGACATTTAATTTCAAAATAGGCTACATATTTGGACTCCCGGAGGTGAGTCTAACGCAGTGGTACAAATCTTACTATGTTTTCAGACAGTTTTTTTGTGCCCTAATTTGGGAATTTAGCTTATAATTTGTAATTTGTATATAGGAATTATACCCAGAATTTGGTAGGGTCTTAATTTTGTAATTAGGAGCAAAATTCTTTGTAATTATATAATCTGGATAATTGTATGTTTGAGATGATCTTTGTAATGATAAGCATGTCTATTTGTATAATTTAGCTTGTTTAGTTATTATTGGGCAAACTCGTGTGGTTAATAAGACCCATTTGTATGGCAATAGCATGGTGTGATGAATTGTATATGGGCATGTTGAGTATATTTAGGTCAAAGGAGAACTTGTACATGCCATCAAAGTTATGAGACCAGGTGCCAAATTGGCCATGAGATCGCATGTCTAACATGATAGAGGCGTGGGTCTCTGTTAGTCACGCGAACAAATGGAGTAGTCACGGGCTAACGTGAAAGAGTGGCCGGTACTTGCGTTCCCAGAGACCATAGTGATGTGTAAGAAGATGAGATTAAGCGTGTCTATTATTCATGTTTATAATTATTGGCATTCACCAGCATATACCTGATGTAGTGTAGTGGTTATTGAATAACCATTGTAGGTGATAAAGGTAAGGCATCAAAGGAATGAGAAAATAGCAACGGCAAGACAACGTGGGGTTTTGGGAATGGTTGTAAATGTGTAGTTAACTTCATAGTTTTGGTTTAGAGCTTGTAATTTGGAGGCTCTAGTTTTGGCTTGGTGAAAACTTAATGTTGGTTAGCTTAAACTTATGTTTTTGTAATATGGCTTCAAACTATGCTTATTAGATTGGTTATTTTGGTAAGGTTTGGTTTCATATACTTGTAGTTGTTGGTTGGGAAACTTGTATATGTAATATAAGGGTGGTATCATGTTAATTATGATGGGTTCGGGTAGTATTTTATTAGATGTTGTACATGTTTAGTTGAGTTTTGAGCTGAACAGGGGTTTACTGTAGAATTGGATTCTGCTGCATCAATCTAGTCAACTAGAGTCCTAGTTTAGTCGACTGAAATGTGTTCCAGAGCATGACATTCTATTTTACCGTCGTCCAGTCGACCGGACTCATGGATCAGGCGATTGAGCCTCTAAAATCTCAGTCGACCGAATCAATAAGTCGACCAGACCATGGGGCATCTAGACTGATGCTATCTAAAATTTGTATGTTCAATCGACCAAGTACCCAATCAGTCGATTGGACTACCCTGTTTCAAAATAATTTCTTTTAAAAGTGTTATAAATGGGAAAGACTTTCTATAACTCTGATTTTAAGCTTAATAATGGATCTTTAGGAGTATAATGGGAGCCTTGGTGGCATGCCACGTGTCCAAGAATCGCATGTGCAGTTCTGGGGTGTGACATTTAGTGGTATCAGAGGAATAGATTTAGAACTTTGGGTACGAGAGACGACGACTTGAGTGAACGCGACTATGACGAGTAATTAGATGCATTACACGAATGCATATAGATAAAGATGTTGTGTTAAGAAATTGAAATAGAATTGTTGCATGTCATATTGGCATAGCATGCATAGTATTTATGCTACATAGTGCGAGATGCATTATGATATGTATGGTAATGAGGAAAAATTAGATTGGTGGGATTGGGTTATGGGAAATATTCTGGTTATGATCTAAGACGGAGAAAACTGAACCGAAGAGAAGAATATTGGAATAGTATGAAAAAAAAAGTTTTATTTTGAAGAGTTGGGATAACTCTGCTGTTCGGTGATTTCAGTTGTATGGGTTGATGGTTAATGACAAGGGTGTTATGTTCTGTAAAGTAACTATGAGAAGGGTAATTATGAAGTTGAAAAGGGTATGGGGTATTATTCGTAACTTTTGACCTTTAAAGCAAAAGTTGAGTTAATTAAAGCGGTATAGTTCTATGGTGTTGTAATAAGAGGATTTGTTCAAGGCGCATTTTTGTGTATTGAGTATGGTATTGGGGTATGGAATGTTCCTTTCGAAAATTATATTTTAGAGCCTCGTGTATATCATGGGTGAAGATCATCTAATATGTTTGGACGGTAATTGGGATATATAAATCTCTCTCTTATAAAGGGTTTTTTATTATTAATTTGGCCCTCAATGTCAAATCTATGGTTATGGATATTCTGGATTTCTTTGGATATTATTAAAATGAGAATTATGAGTGCGTAAATTGTTATTGTAGTTAATCTCTCATCTCTTTATATGGGACTTCTATTTTCATAATTCTCTTAGATTATCTAGCAAGTTAGAGGTGCTATATTCTTATTGTGAGTCGAGTGGAGTATTGGTCTATTTTCAGCAGAGGTAATATTTCTTCGACTAAATAGTATCTTCTATTTTATATAAGTGGTTTTCAAGAAATATGGGAAGTTTTGGAGTTATCAGTGCTCTGAGGAGGTTTAGTGAAGGGTACTTTGAAGAGTGTTCGCGTAATATATTTAAATTGTTCACAAATCAAATCATTATGGGACTTGGTGATGTATTAGCACACTTAATGGTGAAAGTTACAGTTCTTAATTTTGTGGAAGAAAGTGGTGAATATTATTTTCTGGGATATTTAGAAGAATTGAAGGGTTTATGGATTTATAATGGGGAGGGTGATAATGGTTAAGGGATACACGGTAAATAATATTGAGGTGGTAGGGTATTCGGAGCTTTTGTATACTCATTTATGAGTTATTAAGGAATCTCTCAACACCAAGTCTATCTGCTGCAAATCTATTGGGTATTTTTCTTATTATTATTTTTGATGCAAGTGAAGTATGTTAGATTACAATTAACAAGTGGGTTCGAGATTGTTGATTATATCAGATTGTGATAGTGTATTCTTTTGTCAGATATCATAAAATGGGTCTTTATCAGTGGATTTTGTACAGTATTTAATACAAGGGACATGAGACAGAATTAGAAAATGTATCTGAAGCAAAAGAATAAGTTATGGTATTTTCTGGTATGTATGCTGAATATTTGATTAATAAGGGATATTGAATTAATGCTGAGTGATATTAAAGGTGCAGTTGGTAATCCAGGTACATAGAATTAGATGATAGTTATGGAGTTAAATGAAGTAGAAGCAAAATTGCGAAGATTATTTGGGATAAGTGATTCACTTAGTTGGATGTGTTGCTATGGAAAATTTTGGTAATATCAGTGAGAACAGGTATTTGATGTCGCTAGTGGAAGGTTTATATGAGTAATTGCAGCATATAAATATTTAGGCAGTAGAGGAAAAAAAAGAGAATGAGAATTTAGTAGAAGATGATAAATGGATTATGTGCAAAAGAGTTAGCCAAGGTGATTAGTGCATTGAAGGAGTATATAAACTTTGAATCGTAGTCATTTGAAAATGCATTCTTAGATTATTCAGAAGGTTTGGGAAATCAATTGTAATCTAGCACTACAACGATTGGAAAGAAAGAAATTAAACATAGAAAAGGAATTGAAATGAAAAGAGGTAGTGGAGGATGGTTGACGATGTATCAATATGAATTGACAAGTGTTGCGTTCTCAGGAATGCACACTAAGGGAGTTTCTTTCAGTTGTGGACGTTATAGGTCGTAGTAAAAAAAATATAAAATTCTTAAAATTCCTAAAGTTATTTCACATCGTATTATAATTTATTGATTATAAAACTGTGGATGGTTATTTCAAGCACTATTCGGAAATTGATTTGGTTGGAAATTTTATAATGATGATTATCTATTTTATTTTCAAATTTTTGAGAAATATTTTATGGTTATTGGAGATGAGTTTTATTTTTAAATTTAATATATTTGATATATTTGAAGTTGTGATTCTTTGACTAAGGTTCAAAAAGAAGACAGGGTAGAAGATTTTGGTTACTTAACTAGTGACTGGTTACTATTGAGGTTGGTTGGAATTTATTTTATATGGTGATACCGAGAATGTTATTGGAATGAGAAGGAACTGTAGTTATGAAAATCTGGAAGTATAAGAGATTTTAGAAATTAAGAAGTCGGTTTGAAATGGTATTGACTTTGAGTATTCTATTGGAAATTGAGGGATTTGATATACAAGAAATAAAGCGATGCATTGGAATTTTGGTTTTGATTTAACAAGAGGATTATGTATGACTTTGAAAGTTGACGACGAAGATTATTCGGCATTTGATTGGGGGTTCATTTGCAGTTATTTGGTTAACTGAAGTATAGTATTATTGGCACAGGTAAATATTTAAAATTTTCATTATAAAGGGATATTGAAGTATCTTCTTAAATAGTAAAATGTGAATTCACAATAGTGTAAGTGATTGGGGATCGTGGAAGGTTTAACTTGAAATCTATTGTTATTATTTGGAAGGGATCAATATAGGGACCAATATTTAAGCTGAAGTTGACAAGGAATTTGGTAGTTATGGTGCATTCATATTTGGTTAATTCGGATGTGCATACGAAAATGGTATGAAAGTGGTATTACTCAAATAAGACAGATAGAGAATAGAAGTTATTTTGGGGATAAAAGTAATTTGGTGATTGGTGTTATGATTGATATCTATATTACGATTGGGTGTTTAATCTATCAGAGAATAAAGACAAGGATATCAAAACTCAAAAGGTTACTAGTATTTTAATAGTAACCGTAGGGGAAATGAGGATATTTTACTGTGATTTTTGTGAAAATTATCAAGATCGTTAAAGTCAAGGAAGATAATGTAAATGGTTGGGAACAGGTTAATTGAGTTGACAGTTGACAAAATAAAATTTTAGGCTGTTGGGATTCATTATATTATGTGTGAACAGATAATGAAGTATTGATTTTGCTATGATAAATGAAGATCATCTATTATCTTTTGACGTTAATTGGGATATATAAATCTCTCTCTTATGAAAGGTTTTTTATTATTAATTTGACTCTTAATGTCAAATCTATGGTTATGGATATTCTGGATTTCTTTGGATATTATTAGAATGAGAATTATAAGTGCGTAAATTGTTATTGTAGTTAATCTCTCATCTCTTTATATGGGACTTCTATTTTTATAATTCTCTTGGATTATCTAGCAAGTTAGAGGTGCTATATTCTTATTGTGAGTCGAGTGGAGTATTGGTCTATTTTCAGCAGAGGTAATATTTCTTCGGCTAAATAGCATCTTCTATTTTATATAAGTGGTTTTTGAGAAATATTGGAAGTTTTGGAGTTATCAGTGCTCTGAGGAGGTTTAGTGAAGGGGATTTTGAAGGGTGTTCGTGTAATATATTTAAATTGTTCACAAATCAAATCATTGTGGGACTTTGTGATGTTTTAGCAAACTTAATGGTGAAAGTTACAGTTCTTAATTTTGTGGAAGAAAGTGGTGAATATTATTTGCTGGTATATTTAGAAGAATTGAAGGGTTTATGGATTTATTATGGTGAGGGTGATAATGGTTAAGGGATACACGGTAAATAATATTGAGGTGGCAGGGTATTCGAAGCTTTTGTATACTCATTTATGAGTTGTTGAGGATCTCTCAACACCAAGTCTATCTACTGCAAATCTATTGGGTATTCTTCTTATTATTATTTCTGATGCGAGTGAAGTATGTTAGAATACAATTAACAAGTGGGTTCGAGATTGTTGATTATATCAGATTGTGATAGTGTATTCTTTTGTTAGATATCATAAAATGGGTCTTTATCAGGGGATTTTGTACAATATTTAATACAAGGGACATGAGACAGAATTAGAAAATGTATATGAAGCAAAGGAATAAGTTATGGTATTTTCTGGTATGTATGCTGAATATTTGATTAATAAGGGATATCGAATTAATGCTGGGTGATATTGGAGGTGTAATTGGTAATTCAGGTACACAGAATTAGATGGTAGTTATGGAGTTAAATGAAGTAGAAGCAAAATTACGAAGATTATTTGGGATAAGGGATTCACTTAGTTGGATGTGTTGCTATGGAAAATTTTGGTAATATCAGTGAGAACAAGTATTTGATGTCGTAAGTGGAAGGTTTATTGGAGGTGCAGTTGGTAATCCAGGTACACAGAATTAGATGATAGTTATGGAGTTGGTGATCTGGTATGTGTGAACAGATACTGAAGTTATCTGAAGTATTGATTTTGCTATGATAAATGAAAAAATATTGGGGATATATCAGGGTATTTGAGTTGAAAATGAGTAATCTAAATATTGGGAAGAAGTGTTAAGTCTACGCGTGATTAGAAGCAAATGCTTATAGTGATAAAGTTTGACAGTTAAATCGGAAATCAGAATGGTGTCTTACGAGGCATGGGGTGTTTGGAAATTATACAATGGTATAGGGAGTAATGGTTTATCAATTCTAATTGTTATCAGAGGTGATTAATGTGTGCATTATATGCTATATGTCGACATTACAATGTTATTAGCAGAAGTTGAAGTATGGAATAGTATGTGAACTGTGGGAAAATTCAAGAAGATTTGAATTATATTGAGTATTCAGTGGAATTCTTGAACTAAAAAGATTAGGGATTGAGAAATAAAGCCATTTTGTTGTTATGGTGTTAAGGAAGCCGCGTGTAAAGATGTGTATGATCTGAATGAGATTATAGGTCTCTATTTGGTTCTTAACCGTACAACAAGTTTGCAAACAAACCCCTTTTTAAGGAGGGGATAGATGCAACACCCGCTCCCGCTGGCAGAATTTAATTGTATTTAGCCTGCATTATTAGCAATATATTAATAATGTGGTATATGTGTTGAGTGAGTATTAACTTACTAAGATGATTAGGGGTGTCCAGTTTGGAACCCGGAGATAGGCCAATGAGGCAGTCCCAACTTGGGACAGTTATGACAGGTCCCCATGTGATGGGACAGATACGTGGGGTAATTCTTATGTGCTTAAATGTTTATTAAGGCATATGTGAATATTTTATTATGTTGTTTTAATAACATGTAAATTGATAGAGACCACTTCTGTGGTCCATTAGGGATACCATTGTGAGAGCGAAATGGACACGTTGCATAATTGGTAGGTTAATTAGAAACTTTAAATAATTATGTGGAACCACTTATGGGACCCATACGTGACATAGACAAACACCCATTTAAGTTTGGAATAATATTAATAAGTTTCATAACTAGTAGGGGTATAAATGCAAACCTCATGAAACCTGGTGGAGGCCATTATCGAAATACAAAATATTAACTTGCTTGATGAAGGACACATGTCCTAGTATGTGTCCTAGTGATTCATCACTTGAGTCTTCATCTTTAATTCAACCAAATGAATTTACAGAGAATGAATTCGTACGAATTCGACGACGATGATGATGACACTTTTGACATCGATTGATGCACTTAACGACCTTCAATTTCAAAACAGGCTACATATTTGGACTCCTGGAGGTGAGTCTAACGTAGTGGTATAAATCTTACTGCATTTTTAAACAGTTTTTCTATGCCCCAATTTGGAAATTTAGCTTATAATTTGTAATTTGTATATAGGAATTGCACCCAAAATTTGGTAGGGTCTTAATTCTACAATTAGGAGCGAAATCCTTGAGGTTAGTGACAATAATTATAGAATCTGGATAATTGTATGTTTGAGATGATCTTTGTAATGATAAGCATGTCTATTTTTATAATTTAACCTGTTTAGTTATTATTGGGCAAACTTATGTGGTCAATAAGACCCATTTGTATGGCAGTAGCATAGTGTGATGAATGGTATATGGTCATGTTGAGTATATTTGGGTCAAAGGAGAACTTATACTTGCCATCAAAGTTATGAGACCAGGTGCCAAATTGGCTATGAGATCGCACGTCTAACTTTAAAGAGGCGTGGATCTCGGTTAGTCCTATAGACTAATGGAGTAGTCATGGACTAACGTGAAACGGTGGCCGGTACTTGCATTCCCGAAGACCATAGTAATGTGTAGAAAGATAAGATTGAGCATGTCAATTATTCATGTTTATAATTGTTGGCATTCACCAGCATATAGCTGATATAGTGTAATGGTTATTGAATTAGCGTTGTAGGTGATATAGGCAAGGCATCAAAGGAATGAGAATATAGCAACGGCGAGACAACGTGGGGTTTTGGGAATGGTTGTAAATGTGTAGTTAACTTCATAGTTTTGGTTTAGAGCTTGTAATGTGGAGGTTCTAGTTTTGGTTTGGTGAAAAACTTAATGTTGGTTAGCTTAAAGTTATGTTTTTATAATATGGCTTCAAACTATGCTTATTAGATTGGTCGTTTTGGTAAGGTTTGGTTTCATATACTTGTAGTGGTTTGTTGGGAAACTAGTGTAAGTTATATAAAGGTGGTATCATGTTAATTATGATGAGTTTGGGTAGTATTTTATTAGATGTTGTGCATGTTTAGTTGGGTTTTCAGCTGAACAGGTTGCTGTAGATTTGGGTTATGCTACATCAATCCAATCAACTTGAGGTTGTATTCTATGTATCTTGCATAGTTGGATTGGATCGACGAACTCGGAGTTTTCTACTCAACGAGTTTGACATGAATTGATTTTAGATAATAATTTCCAAACATATTTTAAAATTGTGTTAAGAACTCATGAAGTTCGGGGCTATGATCCGAATATGTTTTACATGTTTCTCTTACTTCTGGTGTTCGGTTTAACTTTTAATTAGGTATGGTGGATACCTTTGGAGACCCTTTGACCTACAAAAGAAATATTACTTTTGAAAACAAACTTTGTTAAGATGTGTTTGGGTGTGTGTGTTCAAACCTTTGAAAAATGAGATAGTGTGTTGAGTTCTCTAGTCAAAATTTTAGTACTGTAATTTTCGCAACTTTAATAACTTGAGACAAGCCTTGGTGGCGTGCCACGTGTCCTAGGATCATTTGGGTGGTTCGGGGGCATGACATTTAGTGGCATCAGAGCAAAGGCTAGAAACTTGGGTACGAGGGACGACGACTTGAGCGTGGCATGCACGTTACGTTGTGGAGTTGCATATAGAAAAGCATACATGCATGAGATATATTTGGCATGGCATATAATTGTATGTCAAATGATTATATGATGTGTGTTGCATGATATTGACATGAGCATCACGTTGCATGTCATCATCTACATTATACAATGTAAGGAATGAGGTGATGTTGGTTTGAGCTGTGATGCGATGTCGGATTCGATGATAAGAATGGGAAATGTTGAAAAAAAAAAAGAAGAAGAAATTGTGGGATTTATAAGAATGTTAAAAGCGACCACTATTGGTAAAATTAGGAAGTGAAAATTGTATATTCTGAGTTAATGATTGAATGGGTATTGAGAGATGGTACCTCTGTGGAAGTTGATGGTGTTATCTGGGGGTATTACTTTGGAATATATTGTAGGTATTTGTTATAGGAAGGAATTCTTGTGGGTTATTAGGTATTGTCAGAATTTCTAATTTCTGAAATTGACTGGGATTTGTATAAATATTCTTTTCTGGGAGATTTGGGTTGTGTTATAGCCACTTGACGCTTAAGAATGGTTATGGGGAAAAGATGATGATAAATTATATAACAAGTCTTTTGGAGATGGATAATCTTCCATGTATTGCATGTGTGATCGGGTATTCTTATATATGGATATTCGTTATTATTTTTTGACAATGGTCAGGGATCGGAATTTCGTTATTACAGGGGGTCTTCTTATTATTTGTTGATTCTTCAGTATAGGAATTGTGGTTTTTTTTTCGAAAAGTGGTAAATAAATTCCAAAAAAGAGGATGTACAAAAGGTCTAAGGGGCATACCCCAGGATAAACAAAAAGCAGAGGTCATGAAGACATGAAGACAACAATCATCAATGAAGCAAGACTGGGAGTCTCTGGTTTGTTAAATCAAACAAATAAGAGGGAACTCTCCTACACCTAACAGTAGCATTTAACTCCAATTACAAATGAACCTATCGAAGTATGCATAGTTCTTCCACTTTACCCTAATTTGTGCATTCACTTGAGATATTAGGTTCTTAAGGAAGACTTTTTTGGTAGTGGATGTATTCTTGAACGTCCATTTGTTCCTTTCTTTCCATAAGCCATAGATTTTAACGCCAAGACATATCTTAGGTATTACATGTTTAAGTGCTTTCCTTGTAGGCTCTGAGCCATCATTTCTATATTGTCATTCCAACTCTGGCCTTGTGATATACCGCATCGAGTCATCAGTTCCTGCCACACAAAAGATGAGTAAGAAAATGCAAAGAACAAGTTTTCATGAGTTTCCATATTAGAGTGACAAAGCAAACAGACTAAAGGGCCAGGAGTAAAATTAAAAATTCTATCATGTGTAGAAAGCCTATTCAAAACTGCAAGCCAAAGAACAAAGCTTTGTCTGGGAATACCCCCTAAAAACCAAACGAGATTATACCATGGGACCACAGGTTGGTGATCCCTAAGGTGGTCCCAGATGATAGAAGTATTGAAAGCACCAATAGGAGTAGGAGACCATTTCACACTATCAATACAGTCACTAGGGTTATAGAAAGAAGACAAAACATTTCGAACTTCATTAAGTTCAATAGAGTTGGAGCAAAGCCAATTCCACTCCATACTCCGAATGATACTACTAACCTTAGCATCAATATTTAAAGTCGCATCACAAACAATTCTAACCGAATAAATATCCAGCAAGGGTTCCATTGGGAGCCAATTATCAAACCAAAGAAAGGTGTGGTCACCATTACCAATTCGATGAATTAGTAATGGTTCAGCTATGTCTCTAAGTTTTAATAATTTTCTCCAGTAGCAAGAGCATTGGGAGGGAATTTCGGCTTGCCAAAAACTCTTTCCTTTTAGCATATACTGGTGGACCCATTTTTTCCAGAGGAACTTGTTGGAAGGGTCCAATAGGTTGCCAGTATGTTTAAGATTCAAAATAGTGTTAACCAAAAAGATATCCTTGAATCCCAAACCCCCTTCTTCTTTGGGTCTGCACACTTTATCCCAAGCAACTTTTGCTCCAGAAGCTTTATCAGTATTGCCCGACCAAAGGAATCTAGCCATAGCTTGGGACACTTGTTTGAGGACTCCTTTGGGGAGAACAAACATCCCAGACCAATAGTGTTGAATACCTATCAAAACAGAGCTAATAAGTTGGGCTCGATCTGTATAAGATGAGAATTTAGATTTCCATGAGTTTACCCTAGAGCAGATTTTATTAACCAATTCATCACAATCTTTTTTTTTTAAGTTTTGATGTGATTAAAGGAACTCCAAGATATTTGATGGGAAGACTTCCCTTAGCAAAATGCAAAGTATTCAGAATATCCTCAACCTTGTCAGCTTCAACATTAGAAAAGAAGATACAACTTTTAGAGTTATTAGCTTGTAGGCTAGTAAAATCAAAAAAATTGGTTAAGGGTCTGTCTAACCATAAAAGCAGATTCCACATCCCCTTTGAATAAGATTAGAAGATCATCGGCAAAGCAAAGATGTGAAATTCTTAATTTGTCACATTTCCAATGGTAAGAAAAAGTTCCCCTGTGAATGTTATGATGCAACAGTTGACTCAAGGCATCCATAATAATAACAAAGAGATAGGGTGAAATAGATTCACCTTGTCTTAGACCTTTAGCACCATCAAAATAACCCACTGATTCTCCATTAAAGTTAATAGAGTATCTAGGAGTGGTAACACACGCAATAATCCATTTTATAAGATTAGGAGGGAATCTAGTAACATCTAACAAGTCTATAAGAATTCCCAACTAACACTATCATAGGCCTTCATAATATCCACTTTAGCAGCTGCTCTAGGTATGCCTTTCTGTTTATGATAATTTCTTAAGAGGTCTTGGGCAAAAAGAACATTATCACTAATCTTCCTCCCTTTAATGAAAGTAGATTGGGCTTGATCAATAAAATTAGGGAGGATAGATTGAAGTCTACTAGCAATAATTTTGGATATGCATTTATACACTGTGTTGCAGCAGGAAATAGGTCTAAAGTCACCCATCTTGGACGGATTAGGAACCTTGGGGATGAAAGCAATAAGTGTAGTATTAGATTCTTTTAAAAGTTCCCATTCTAGAAAAATTCTTTAACAGCTCCTAATATGGAAGTACCCACTGTGTGCCAAGAAGCTTTAAAGAAAAATGCATTATAGCCATCATGGCTCGGGGCTTTGTTACTATTCAAATTAAAGAATGCCTTCTTAATCTCATCATCTGTAAGGAGTCTATCCAAATCTACCTTTAACTCTTCAGGAATTCTTTTGTGAACAAAGGATCTGATTGCCTCTTTACCAGGGTAATTATTATTTGAGGGAGTTATAAGGAGAGAAGTGAAATGTCTAATAGCTTCATCTTTGGCCTCATTACAATTGGTAGTAAAAATACCATCTGGTTTTTCAAGGGTAATAATTTGCTAAAAATTCCTTCTTTCCTTGAGGGATAGGTGGAAGTAGAATTTTTATCACCCACATCAAGTCACTGTAGTCTGGATTTTTGTTTAAGAATTTCCTCTTCAATCCAAATTCCTTCACGAAAATTTTCAAACAAAGATTGTGTTGCTCAATAAGGGCAGGGTCATTAGGCTTTGAATTTAAAGAGGATTTAATAGATTTAAGAGCTTGTCTAGCTGTATCAACATTGACCTCTTCATGACCAAGGGAATTTTTTCCAAATTTCTTCAGATCTTGTTTTAGGTTCCTGAGTTTATGGCAGACTTGGTATTGGGCAATCCCTTCAACTACCTGGTTCCAGGCATTATTAACTATGTTAGAGTAGTTTTCCAGTTTAGTCCAATAGTTGTAAAATTTGAAAGCCTTACCTTTCCTCCTAAGGTTCTTATCAATATGAACAATAATGGGAGAGTGATCAGAGATACCTAGAGCCTAGAAATGAGCAAATGAATAAGTAAAATTATCAAGCCACGTTTGGTTAACCAAGGCTCTATCAAGTTTCTTTTGAGTGAAACATGGCCTGCCATATCTTCTGTTGCACCAGGTGAACAATTCACCTACATATCTAAGATCCTCTAAACAATAGTCTTTAGTAACCTTTTTGAAATCATACATATCATTATCCCATCCATGATTAGAATCAGAGATTTCCTTTGGGCAGAGAGTAACATTGAAATCACCAAGCGTAAAATAATTAAAAGTATCAATTCTAATGGTAATAGATCTCAGATCTGACCAGAGCTCCCATCTAGCTTGGCCAGTATTAAATCCATAGACAAAAGAGGCTTCCAAATAAGTTGTTTTTTCATAATTTTCAATACTAACATGAATGAGTTGGGAAGTGCTTTTAAGGATAGTTAGGTTAATTTTATCGGTATTCCAACCTATCCATATCCAACCAGTAGAATTAGGACTACTATTAGAGAAAAACTCCCAATTTTTGAAAATTTTCCTGCTAATGGATTCCTCATTAGTTTGCTTAACCTTAGTTTCAACAATACTTAGGACATCAATATCATTATCATAAATGAACTTAGCTACTTCAATGTGTTTAGAGGCCAAATTAAGACCTCGAATATTCCAATAGTATAAAATCATTAAAACCGATGATGGGATGACTTTTTCTTACCTGAAGAACAAGAGTGGGAGTTCCTCTTACATGTATGCTCTATAACGTTTCCAAGCCCAATGTTCATTCCGTGAGAAACAGGGGTGCCATAGGAGGTGGATTCTTTTAAGCTTTCCTACAATTCCCTTGTAACACCCGCTCTCGCGGATTATTTTAATAATATTTAGCATGCATTATTAATCATTTAATAATAATTTGAGTATATGTGAGATGTGGGTCTTGACCCACTAAGTTAATTATTTGTGTCCAGTGGGACCCAAATGTGGTCAAAGTGGCAGTCTTAAATTGGGATATGTGTTGAGATGTTCCATTTGAAATGGGACAAGATTGAGAAATCATTCTTACGTGACTTCAATGCTTATTTATACATTATATGGCATCATATGGTGGATCATTTAAGTGCTTTAATATTCTATTACTGTTCATGATTATTTATGGAAGCAGTTTGGGTACCCTTGTGAGGGCATAATGGGACACGTGATATAATTGATAGACTGATTAGTGCCTTCATAAAATATTTGGGACCACTTTTGGGGCCCATACGTGACATAAATATAGACTCATTTAAATATTGGATAGTTAATAAAAAGTTGTTTGAATTTTCATGATGGAACTTAAAAATATTAGGGGATGTAAACAGAATTAGGACTAAATGGATTAAAATATCCTATGTATGTCTCTTAAGATAATCATTGTAGTCAAAACAATAAAAAAAAAAAAAAAAAAAAAGAGAAAACTGTGAACGTGTGCATAGTGTAGGTGGCGGCGGTGATGATGTACATATATATACATATATTATATTTATATATTTATCTATATTAGTTATCAAAGAAAGTTAGGAAAGAACAAAAAGGAACAGAGAAAGAATAGAGAGACAGACGCGAGAAAGGGGAGGGTGAAAGTGAGGGTTTCAGCTTTTGGACACCACATCTTCGTTGTATGTTGACCAAATCGTGATATGAAGTTATATTTGGGCTCGTGGGGGTAAGCCTAACCTTATGATATAAGTTAATTTGAGTTTAATCGATAGATTTTTCGTGACCCAAATGGACTGATAACATTTAGTTTACCAAAATTGTGTAGGATTTATATCTGCAGCATAATATAACTCCAATATCAAGTTTAGGGGCGATTTCAAGAGGTGAGTGACATTAATTATGATATGTGGATGGTTTCATGTTTGGCTTCATTTTGTGATGTAAAAGTATGTTAAGTAAGCTTAATAAAGGTTATTAGCTTATTATTGGGCAAAATTCATGTGATTAAACTAGGCCCAATTTGATTGTGAAAGCACTGTGTAATGAATTATGTGAGCATGTTGAGTTGCTTATTTGGGTCAATGGAATTGCTAGTTCTATACCACCATGAGGTAATTGATGTGGTGACGACCACGGCCGCCAGAGGCCTATGGGACCGCACGCGTGAGGGCGTGGGTCATAACTAGGTCACGTGGGCTCAGGTAGTGGAGCCGCGGACTAGTTGGTAGTGGTGGTAGTGAACTAGTAATTTTCGGAGACTATAATTGGTTGTAGTGAAATGAAATTGAGCATGTTTATTATCCATGTGCATAATTAGTGTTATTCACAAGCATATAGCTTATATATTGTAGTGGTTATTGAATAACCATCGTAGGTGTTCAAGGTGGAGCTCAAAAGGAAAGAAATGAAATTGGTGAGCATTCGTGGGCGTGGGATTATAATTGAATTTCTACTTATTAGATTTATGTTCAATAAATTAAATTAGTGAAATATTTTAATCAATTATTTATTTAGATTTGTGTAGAAAATGATTGTGGCTTAAATTCTTATAATACAGGGGACGTGTTATATTGATTGGTTATGGGGCGAGGTTGTATTTCTGTAACTTCTAATTAGGCGAGGGAGTATCTTTGGGGACCCCTTGACCTACAAAAATGTTGCTTTTGATAACAGATTTTAGTAAGATGTATATGGTTGGGTGTATGTGTTCAAACCTTTGAAAAAAAAATGTGTTGAGTTCTTTGATCAAAACTTTTATTATTTTGATTTTTGTAACTTTAATGACTTGGGACGAGCCTTGGTGGCGTGCCACGTATCCTAGATTTACATGTGTGGATCCGGGGCGTGACATTTAGTGGTATCAGAGCAATAGGTTAGAGCCTTTGGGTACGAGAGACGACGACTCGAGAGTGGTGTGCACGTTATGTTATGGAGTTGCATATAAAAAAAAAAAAAAACATATATGCATGAGATAAGATTAGCATGGCATATAATTGTATGTCCAATGATTATATGATGTGTATTGCATTATATTGGCATGAGTATCATGTTACATGTTACCATCTACATTATAAAATGTACGGGAGTGATGAGATGCTGGTTAGAGCTGTGATGAGATGTCATATATGACGATAAGAATGGGTTCAGTGAGGCATTTTGATTATGTTTAGAGCAGATTGAAATGGTGGAAGAATAAAAGAATATTCTAAGATTTATAAGAATGTAAAAAAAAAAAAAAAAACTAATACTATTGGTAAGAATTATGATGTGAAAATCGTGTTTTCTGAGTTAATGAAGTTTTATGAGCATATGGCTCTGGGATAAAGTTTGGGTAATAAAAAGGGAAAGGATTCTCTATGGATTATTGGATAATAATTTATGATGGTCATTTTAACTTGGGTTATTGAGTTATGGGATATTATTGAAGCTTCTACATTCTGATATTGACTTGGGATTTATGTCAGAGATAATTATTTATTATTTACTGGGATTGGTATGAGTGTTTGGTTCTGAGGATTTGGATTATGTTATTAACACTTGACGTGGTGAATGGGTTATGGAAAAAAAAAAGATGGTCATGCTGTATAGAAAGTCTTTTGGGTATGGATCCATGAATTGAGTATGTGATCGGGTATTCTTATATATGGATATTTATTATTGTACTTCCGACAATGGTTCGGGTTTCGGGATTTGTTTATTATGGAGGGTCTTCTTATTATTTGTTGACTCTTCAATATGAGAATTGTGGTATTGAATATTGCGGTTTTCTCATGATATTTATATTGTGGGCGTTATGGGTATTTATGTTGACACTGCTACTTATGGTGGGTTTTCTTATTATTTTCCTAATTCTCTGAGGAGGGGTATGATCATAATGGTCTGGCTTTCTATAGGGTTAGTCATGTGAGTATGGTATTTGGGGCACCCGTTCTGTGGCTGCTATTTATTTGATTTTTATTTATTTAGAGATTCGTATTCTTATTTTGTTTGGGGTATATTTACCAAATTCAGGGTATTTCTTGAGAATTGGGGTGTATGTGGGGTTTGCTGGGATAATTGGAAATGACGGGGTTATACAGTTGGTTTTATTATATGAATTTGTTGAGGAATCTCTCAACCCTATTATGGTCTTGCATTGACTGTTTATATTACTGGGTTTGGGGAATCTCTCAACCCTGTTATGGTGTTGTATTGATTGGCTATTCTTATTGGGTTTGAGGAATCTCTCGACCCTATTACGGTATATTGATGTTTGTCAGTGGTTTGGATAAAGTTGGGATCAATTGGAAAAAATTGAATGGTTGTATATTTGATATGTCAAAGTAGGCTACAAGGGATGAATAGAAATTCTGTTATACCTGATTATGATGAGAAAATACTGGAGAATGCGTGAATGGGTAAAAAAGGAATTTAAAATGTTGACAATGGGAATAAATTATTGAAGGAATAGAAAAGTTATGTTTAGAACCAAATGTGGTTACAACAGATTACATGGATGATGATTGGGGATTTACTCTTGAGGTTTAGAATGGTTGGATTTAAGTTGTAGAATTTTGGTGAAATGAAGGATTCACACGAGTAAAATGTAGCATTATAAGATTGTGGACTTTTAAAGTTGTTTTTGAAAATATATATATATATATATATATATATTTTCTTTTGTAAATGTGAAAAGTTATTTTGGAGATGGAGATGAGTACATCAGAATAGTTGCATTGAATTTATTGATTCCAATTGTGTTGAAGAATTTTTAAGAAATTTTGAAATTCATTTTCAAGTTATTTTAAATATTTGGAAAAAAAAATGTTTTAAAATATTTTCCATTCAAGAGGGAAGTTGCAATAAAAGTTGAGGACATATCAAATGGGTTTGAGAGTTGTGTTATTATTCAGAGGATATGCTTAACATTTCTGACATATCGATTTTCGCTTGAATGATTGGGTTTCCATGGGCAAAATATGGACTGAGTTATTATATGGTTTGTTGGTGGAGTTTTGGAATTTCAAGTATTAAAATGTTCAAAACTTGTTCTATGAAGTTCGAAATGCATATCATTTTCGCCCGTTGAATTCTTCATTCAAAATATTTTATTTTGTGTGTAGTTTGGAAAAAAAAAAAGAAAGAAGAAGAAAAATATATATATTTATATATGAATAAAATATTTTCAAATGACTATTCTACTCACTGGGTATTAAATGCAAAAGCTTTAAAAGATTTTAAACAAAAGTTTAAACTAGCCGTTATTGGTTGAGGCATGATGAGGTGGTAAAGTTTGGTTGACTGAATAAACTGACAGTGTATACGGATGAGTTTCAGAATTCAAAGAGTTTGAGTTGAATTGGTTGAATTCAGAAATTTCATGAACGAGAGGTATTTCATGTGTGATTTGACCTATGAAAGTTTGGTATGAATCGTAATTTGAGGATATTGGTATTAGAACTAGTTGAATTTGTGGGAATTTGATTGTGAAGGGCATCTTGGATTTCTAAATAAGAAATGAAAAGTCTTATCGGAAAGAGGGTTTAATTGTTGGAAATATCACAAGAACGATAAAGAATGACGATTTGCGAAATGAAATCTATTTGCTTGTTGCTTTGAAGGAGTACTTGGATAAGTGTGGTATAACCTATGCCTGAAATGTAATAAAGTGAGACTGGATAACAAGTGGGATATTACTGTAAAGTTGTAATAGAGGTTGATTAAAGGAAAGACTGGGAAAGTTGAGTCTCTAGAATTTTAGTGATAAGAACCTCTTGCATTGTTGGGGAAAAGAGAAATTGGTACTGAGAAGGGAAGTTGTGGAAAGCTATTTAGAAGTTTGGAAATCTTTTGTGAAATTCTTACATATATGACGGGGATTGTACGGTTACGAAATGACTACATTTATGGTATTTGATTTTGGGATTTAGATCAAACTTAAAATTTCTAAAGTGAAAGTTTGGGGGAAATGTTGAGCATTTGGATATGGTAAGTTGACAAATTGTAATGTTGACAGATTTGTCTTGGTATTGTCTGAAATTGAACTTGATTTATGATGTGAGAATTGAAAATACATAATGACATGAGAGATTCAAGGTTTGCAGAAATTAGGAAATGAATTATGTTTTAAGTGGTGTAAAGTGGATAGTAATGGCAACTGTGGTTAGTGATACTTGTAATTGAAGTAATGAATTTTGAGAACCGTCTCGCGAAAATTTTTGGGGATTGTTGAAAAATGGGATTATGTGGTACATCAGAATATATGTGGATACACAAAGGGGTACGTGTAAATTATGGCATGGAGAATTACAAATTTGGGTCGTTAATTCCAGAATTGTTTATGTTAACAAGAAAGGGTTCGGTATAACCAAAAAGGGATCGGGAATAGTAAAGTAATAATTTGTTAGGGGTAATAAATCGGTAAGAATTCTTGGAATGGTATATTTGGTTGTCTTTGCTGCACTGCTTCTAAAGTCGTTGTGGGTAAGTGAAAATGGATGTTATGAGTTGAAGACCTATGGGTTTGGAATTGTGATTGAGCGGGTAAATTGAAATCGTAGAGGACAAAAACATGTGTTGTATTTCAAATATGATTAGAAATTGCATGTAATCTGATAAAATTGCTGATTAATGTCAATTGACGGTTAAAGTGTCCGAATTGTGCCTTACGAGGTATTTTGGGTATACATCAATATGGTCAAGACAAGAATAAAACAGGTATTGTGGTACCGTAGAATTCAAGTATAAATTGAGATGATGGGTTTTCATCAGTGCATATTATATATCTACGTACTGAACTACTGATTCTATGATATGATTTGTGAGAGCGGAATCGTGTATTAGCACATGAGGGGTTTTTGGGTACAGAAGATCTGATCGATGTGTATTGAGCATCCAAAGGGAATTTCCAATCGGAAATATTTAGTATTGCAGGCTACGGTAATTTTATTGGTTGAGTTTAATGTTTGATCATTCGATCGAGAAGACCATGTGTGATTTTGTGATCTGTTGACCTGTGCAATGACGCAAGTTTGAGGACAAACTTCTTTTTAAGGAGGGGAGAGATGTAACACCCGCTCTCGCGGATTATTTTAATAATATTTAGCATGCATTATTAATCATTTAATAATAATTTGAGTATATGTGAGATGTGGGTCTTGACCCACTAAGTTAATTATTTGTGTCCAGTGGGACCCAAATGTGGTCAAAGTGGCAGTCTTAAATTGGGATATGTGTTGAGATGTTCCATTTGAAATGGGACAAGATTGAGAAATCATTCTTACGTGACTTCAATGCTTATTTATACATTATATGGCATCATATGGTGGATCATTTAAGTGCTTTAATATTCTATTACTGTTCATGATTATTTATGGAAGCAGTTTGGGTACCCTTGTGAGGGCATAATGGGACACGTGATATAATTGATAGACTGATTAGTGCCTTCATAAAATATTTGGGACCACTTTTGGGGCCCATACGTGACATAAATATAGACTCATTTAAATATTGGATAGTTAATAAAAAGTTGTTTGAATTTTCATGATGGAACTTAAAAATATTAGGGGATGTAAACAGAATTAGGACTAAATGGATTAAAATATCCTATGTATGTCTCTTAAGATAATCATTGTAGTCAAAACAATAAAAATAAAAAAATAAAAAAAAGAGAAAACTGTGAACGTGTGCATAGTGTAGGTGGCGGCGGTGATGATGTACATATATATACATATATTATATTTATATATTTATCTATATTAGTTATCAAAGAAAGTTAGGAAAGAACAAAAAGGAACAGAGAAAGAATAGAGAGACAGACGCGAGAAAGGGGAGGGTGAAAGTGAGGGTTTCAGCTTTTGGACACCACATCTTCGTTGTATGTTGACCAAATCGTGATATGAAGTTATATTTGGGCTCGTGGGGGTAAGCCTAACCTTATGATATAAGTTAATTTGAGTTTAATCGATAGATTTTTCGTGACCCAAATGGACTGATAACATTTAGTTTACCAAAATTGTGTAGGATTTATATCTGCAGCATAATATAACTCCAATATCAAGTTTAGGGGCGATTTCAAGAGGTGAGTGACATTAATTATGATATGTGGATGGTTTCATGTTTGGCTTCATTTTGTGATGTAAAAGTATGTTAAGTAAGCTTAATAAAGGTTATTAGCTTATTATTGGGCAAAATTCATGTGATTAAACTAGGCCCAATTTGATTGTGAAAGCACTGTGTAATGAATTATGTGAGCATGTTGAGTTGCTTATTTGGGTCAATGGAATTGCTAGTTCTATACCACCATGAGGTAATTGATGTGGTGACGACCACGGCCGCCAGAGGCCTATGGGACCGCACGCGTGAGGGCGTGGGTCATAACTAGGTCACGTGGGCTCAGGTAGTGGAGCCGCGGACTAGTTGGTAGTGGTGGTAGTGAACTAGTAATTTTCGGAGACTATAATTGGTTGTAGTGAAATGAAATTGAGCATGTTTATTATCCATGTGCATAATTAGTGTTATTCACAAGCATATAGCTTATATATTGTAGTGGTTATTGAATAACCATCGTAGGTGTTCAAGGTGGAGCTCAAAAGGAAAGAAATGAAATTGGTGAGCATTCGTGGGCGTGGGATTATAATTGAATTTCTACTTATTAGATTTATGTTCAATAAATTAAATTAGTGAAATATTTTAATCAATTATTTATTTAGATTTGTGTAGAAAATGATTGTGGCTTAAATTCTTATAATACAGGGGACGTGTTATATTGATTGGTTATGGGGCGAGGTTGTATTTCTGTAACTTCTAATTAGGCGAGGGAGTATCTTTGGGGACCCCTTGACCTACAAAAATGTTGCTTTTGATAACAGATTTTAGTAAGATGTATATGGTTGGGTGTATGTGTTCAAACCTTTGAAAAAAAAATGTGTTGAGTTCTTTGATCAAAACTTTTATTATTTTGATTTTTGTAACTTTAATGACTTGGGGTGGCGTGCCACGTATCCTAGATTTACATGTGTGGATCCGGGGCGTGACATCCCTTTTTTCAAAGTTTTCCTTCAAACCATCTTCACTTAGGCCCCCTTACTTCCCATATTCTGGATCAGTGTGTTCCTTATCTGAAGAGCAATTAAGAGACAAATTCACAATCCCTTTACCTTTGTCATGAGGCTATGTTGGCATATATTGTAAAGGCTTATACTCTGACCAATAAACTTCTATGATTTTTCCTTTATTGTTATCTTCTACTTCGTCTTCTCTTTCTAGGGATTCCAACCGAGCAACGATGGGCCCAGTATTTTCAACCCGTTCTTCCACTGAGGGAGTGGAAAACTCCATTTGAGCTTGTCCTAGACTTTGTAATTTCTCCTCAATAACACTTGAAACCTCTTCTAGAGCTAAGAATCTATTATTTCTCACTTCAACAAGCCCCAATGGAGACTGGGAACTTGTAGGTAACCGAGTTGCCTGTTGTAAACAAACTTGTGATGGCTGACAAGGTGGAGGGTCCACAGAATCTTCTTCAGCTACTAACTTCCCCTTTGCCTTGAGTTTCCAGCCACCTTCATCCACAACTTTATTGGCTTTAGAAGATTGAGTTTTGAGATTATGAGGTTTGGTGATTCTAGCACAATCATGGATAAATCTCCTACATTTAGCGCATCTTAGAGGAGTCCACTTATATTCTAATTTAAGATGGATAGTCTTTGTCTCACCATAAATAGGATCAATAATAACAATGTCAAGGTGATTAAGTAACTCAAATTCTGCATCAATATCAATACAAATTCTTGTATAAGAAATATGTCTACATGCAGAGGTCATCTTATCAACATGCAATGGTTTTCCCAGAGCACTTGCATTATAGCTAGGACCATTCAGATTCCAGTACTCCAATGGGATGTCATAAATGTGCACCCAAATTGGGATTGATGTTTGTGGTTCTTTAGAAAGATTAAGCCCTGCCTCCCAATGTTTAAGAATAATAGGCTGACCCGTAAAGTGCTAAGGCCCTCGTGCAAGGACTGATTCACAATCTTCTTGGCTATTAAGCTTAAAGAAGAAATACCCATTGTCTGTTGCTATCATATCATTGAGACCCATCTTAGACCAAAGTCTGGATGAAGCATTTTGCACAATGGAGAATGGCAATCTTTTCATAATAGCCCATTAAGGTGTTGTCCCAAGATTTACTACCAACAGTGCCCAATTCTTGAGGCATAATCAACTGTTCCCTTTTATCCCCACAAAGAGACTTAACATAGGTAATTTTAAATCCTAGGCTGGCCTTCTTCTTGACAAGCCCAGCCCAACTAGTGGTTGGTTTAGCATTACTAACATTATTCTGTACATTAGGGCAAAGAGGGTCTAAGGGAGTTAGTACAGCATGTGGAGTAAGTACAGGCCCATGTGAGCTTAAGGATGTGTCCTTATCATTGCGTGCCATGTAGGGGCCTTCTCCAAAAGCGTCGAATTCTAACCCACTCAGTTTGCACATGAGACTGCCCACATCTGCTTTGAGGGATAGGATGAGAAAAGATGAATTAGGGGTTAGAGGAATCACAAACCTTATCAAGGTTGATAGCAAAAGGTAGAGTGGAGGACAAAGTTCCTCGAACTAAGGGTGGGAAGTCAAATCCCACGTGAAGACTAACTCAAGGCTGCTGTGTATGTGCTATTTTAACAGCTCCATCTAGTTGGCTAATAGGTTGGCATGTAGAAGTGGGTAAATTTGCTACCAGTTTAGATCCTTTAATATTTAAAAAATCTGTTGCCAGTTGACCGTTGGGTTTTGATGACAGAGAAAACTTTGGTGCATGGGCACCACTTGCCAAAAACACGTTGGAGTTATCACCTGTAGCTTTTTTATGATCAAACTCTATCTTTTTACCGTTATCTTGCTATATTGAAATGACTTTCATGGGAGGTGAAACTACAGTAGCAGCCGCATTATCATGAGGAATGGGCTTCCAATACTTCTTTACACCTTTCCCACCTTGACCTTCTCTGGAACTACCATCTGAACTACAAATATCAAATGGTTCAACTTGATTTCTTCTCCAATCTGAGCCTCCTCTCCTTCCACCAAATTTAAAAGGAGTTCTCCCCAAGGGCGGACCCAGGAACTTACAAAGGGGTGGGCTAATGTGCAAACAAAATCTAGTAACAAAAATTTATATATTCTTTTCGTGCAATTTTTTTTTACATAGATAAATTCATATCAACAATTGCCAAAAAGCTAACAAAAGATGTCAAAATATCTATTGAAGTTGTGCACGACGAGGCTTTAGAGAGTCAAACTCATCTATAATTGAGTCTAAATTAATTTTCTCAGCAAGTTCTCGTTCAATATAGAGAGTCATGCAATCACCAAGAAATTCATCATTCATCTTGCTCCGAAGCTCTGATTTAACATGCTTCATAGCTGAAAATGCTCGTTCTGTAGTCGCCGTGGAAACAGGAAGAGTTAGAACAAGACGAATCAATCTCTCAATGAGATAGTAGTTCTTTGACTGTCTTGTGACAACCAATTCTCTACATAGTTCAGAAAGGTTGGAAATTTTCTGAAACTCAAGATCACAAGTTACATCAAGCTTATAATGTTCTAACTCACATTTTAAAGCATGAATCTCCTGTCCGGTGAAATCTTGAGGATAGAATTTTATGGCAAGATCGAAATATCAACCATGTTAAATGCTTTAAAAGAATCACTAGGATCCAAAGCCGAACTAAGTGTAAGAAGTTCCACTGCTCCATCATTGAATCTGGTATCTAACTCCATCAACTGAAAATCTATTGCATCGTTAAAAACATCAAAGTGATAATGGTGTTCAACTGTAATGTGATCTTGCCGCTGACAAGAGCGACCCTCTTTATAACGACAACTCATGTCAGGTATATCAATGTCATGTCGTTTGCAAAAGGATTCCACTTTCTCAAAGAATATATTCCACTCATCTTTTCTCAATTTCTTAAGGAGAGCTTTTGTAGTTGAGAGTAACTTCAAAGCATTTAAAATGTCTTGAGACTTCCGTTGCAGAGCTTGGCAAAGTATGTCAGTGATTCCCATGATTTTATCCATTAAATACAAGACAAATACGAATTCGAATGTCGTAATCACTACAACAAAAATGGGCTTTAGCGATGAAACATGGCGACGAAATTTAAATTTCATCGCCAAAAGTATAGTTTTAGCGACAAAATTTAATTTCGTCGCCTAAGACGTTGAAAAAAACATAAATTTGGCGATGAAATATTATTTCGTCGCCAAAAGTGATGCCTATGGCGACAAAATATTATTTCGTCACCAAAAGTGATGCCTATGGCGACTAAATATTACTTCGTCGCCAAAAGTGATGCCTAAAGTTGTAATGTGATGTGTATAGCGACGAAATATTATTTCGTCGCCAAAAGTGATGCCTATGGCGACGAAATATTATTTTGTCGCTAAAAGTGATGCCTAAAGTGAGTTGTAATGTGATGCCTATGGCGACGAAATATTAGTTCGTCGCTAAAAGTGATGCCTAAAGTGAGTTGTAATGTGATATCTATGGCGATGAAGTATTATTTAGTCGCCAAAAGTGATGCCTATGGCGACGAATTATTAGTTCGTCGCTAAAAGTGATGCCTATGGCGACGAAGTATTATTTCGTCGCCAAAAGTGATCCCTATGGCGATAAAATATTAGTTTGTCGTTAAAAGTGATGCCTATAGCGACGAAATATTATTTCGACGCTAAAAGTGATGTCTAATGTGAGTTGTAATGTGATGTCTATGGCGACTAAATAATATTTCGTCGCCAAAAGTGATGCCTATGGCGACGAAATAATATTTCGTCGCCTAAAGTGAGTTTAATGTGATGTCTATGGCGATGAAATTAATAAATTAAGTGCTAATAATAATACAATTTAATTAGTTAAATAATAGAATGTTAAATTAGATAAATTTAATTAGTGATATCTATGTTAATATGTATTATTTACAAATAATAAATTTAATTAGTTAAATAATAAATTAATTAAAATATATTATAGTAAATAACATTATACTGTAGTATATGATAATGAATTAAATAAAATATAAAATAATAGACAAAAAATGGAGTAATTTTGGCAATTCAATTTCTTTGAGAATTGTTGAGAATTGCCTTATTTTCGAGTAATATTATTAATTGTGTAACTGGCACGAATAGTACCAACTGAATTAGTGCTTAACTATAGTACCAATTTAAGTAGTTAATTAAGATCTTTAATTGATTTTAATAGATGTCAATATGACCATCACTTTAAAAAATCCACATGTTTATTGCAATTGAATTAGTTAATTAAGGTCCTTGATTTCTAAATCAATTTTAATACATATCAATCTATTTCAATTTATGACCATTGCTTTCAATAGTCTACAAGGACCACAACTGAGATAATGTAAGAATCACATGTATTAAGTGATGAAATTCATAATATATGAAATTGAAATTGATACAAGTTTAGGATTCAAAATTTGAAAATGATGTCGTTAGTCGATTTTTAAATGATTTGTCAGTTGTATAATGTATTGTGATAGTAATTGGTGGTACTACACAATATAGCTGTCAAAACATTTGGAAATAAAGTTATGGTTCATTTTATGTGTTTGTATAAGATTTTAACAATAACTGATAAAGCATTTGTACAAGTTTATTTCAAAAAGGGTTATTGAGGCCTAGTATAAATTGACTTACTCATTCACTATAGTACCAATTGAATTAGTTAATTAAGGTCCTTAATTGATTTCTAAAATGATTTTAACAGATGTCAATATGTTTCAATTTAGAGATATATCAATTTATAGATAAATTAATAATAATTATTAAAAGAGATTATTAATTTGAGAATTTTATTACTTAAAAGAGATTATTAATTTATCAAGTATTAATTTAAAAAGGTTATACTGTATTGTGATAGTGATAGGTATCAGTGGTAATTATACGTACCACATATTATGATAGGTGGCCGCATGGTATATCTGACAAAGCATTTGAGAACTAATTTGGAATTCATTTGACTACATGGTAATTGAACGTACTATGTAAAGGTGCTTACATGATATAGTTAAGTGTTAAAATTAAGATTGTGTTAAAATTAGCCCCCATGGGCTTTAAGTGTCAAAATTAACACCATATAGATAGTTAGTTATAAAATTAACTTCACAAATGGGTTAAATATTAAAAATTAACCTCACATAAATGGATTAAATGGTAAGATAATCACAAATAGGGGGTTAACGGTTCTTCTTGTTACAATATTGAACTAAATTAAAAAAAAAATTAAACTTACTTTTAGCTAAGCCCCAAGAAACACCCTATCATTTAATTTTTTTCAGAGAGAGAGAGAGAGAAGTGGCGACCACCGCCTGGTCCACCGTCGTCCGCCCCCTTCCATCCACTACCGTCCACACCCCCTTTCGTCCAACGCCGCCCACCCCTGCAGTCTACCGCCACCGGCCACGATCAGGTTCTCTCTCTCTCTCTCTCTCTCTCTCTCTCTCTCTCTCTCTCTCTCTCTCTCTCTCTCTCTCTCTCTCTCCTTGTACATATATCTATATCCCCTTATACATATATCTATATATACACATATTTATGTATGATTAAGTTCTTGTTTGTGATAGATTTGTTCAGATCTGATGTGATTTTGTTGTTGGTAGATATAGGGTTTCAGGTTCGTGAGAAAAAACGGACTTAACAGTTGGGGGTTTTCATTCTTGTTTTTGGTGAAGACGAATTGTTTGAAGAAATCAGGTTAGGGTTTTCATTTAAACTTCACACTACAACAAAAATGGGGATTTGCAAGGAAGCTTGGCAAGGAATGGTAAATTTTCTTACTAAAAGTATAGTATTAGCAAGGAAATATTATTTTGTTGCCAAAGGGCTGAAACACATACGCATTTGGCAACGAAAATCTTTTTTTCTTGCCAAAAGTGTAGTTTTTGGCAACGAAATATTATTTTCCTTGCAAATAGTAAATTATTTGGCAACGAAAAATCAATTTCCTTGCTAAAAGTATGTTTTGGCAAGGAAATTGTTATTCCTTGCCTAAAGTTCAGTAAATATTGTGAAAATAATTTATGACAAGAAAACGTATTTCCTTGCTAAAAACATATTTTAGCAAAGAATTATTTCTTCCTTGCCTAAAGTTGAGTCTAAAATAATGAACCCTGTTTTGCAAGGAACTAAAGTTACTTGCTAACCACTTTTCATTTCCCTCTCAAAATGTTTTCTCACAAAAGGTGAAAACAAATTTTCTTTCTGTCTAATTGAAAGAGAGAGAGAGAGAGAGAGAGAGAGAGAGGGGAGGAGGAGAAGAGAGAGAGAGACACAAAATCCTTCAGCCGCCCACCTCCCGCAGCCCACCGGTCGCACACCGCCATCACCGCTCGTACGCCACCACCACCGTCGCACCTCATTCTCCAACCTCCAGGTCTCTCTCTCTCTCTCTCTCTCTCTCTCTCTCTCTCTCTCTCTCTCTCTCTCTCTCTCTCTCTCTCTCTCTCTCTCTCTCTCTCTCTCTCTCTCTCTCTCTCTCATACACACACACACACGCGCGCGCAGAAGATCTACCAGATTTGGGATTCATTCATGCAAGGCTTTGAAAGGAAAGGGAAAGTGATTTGGGTCACTTGATTTGGGTCTATTTCTTAATAGATTGTTTGTAGGGAGTAATTGACAATACAAACATTTGGGTCACTGTAATCGAGTGTATACAGTTCCTTCCCTTATGTATATATCTACCATACATATATTTTGGCTTTTTTGTGTAAATATGCTGACTTATCTGTTACTTTCTGCTCCCCTTTTACATTTGTAGTTCAATTTGAGTTACTACTTTTTTTAAACCTATTTCTGGATTCTTTGTTTCATCATATTCATAAGTTAGAGCAACTCCAATGCCCTAGCCGTTTAAGCTGGGCAAAGCATCAATTTTCCTAGTTGAACAGTAAATTGCCTAGTGAAAATAGCTTGCCAACTCCAACCATGCTATAACCAAAATGACTATCATTTCTCTGTTTTAGTATAGTTTATTATATTTTATTTACTCCAATCCAACCCCTTTCTTAAAAATAAAAAAAATATATATATATATATATATGTATATAAGGTCCAAACTTAATATTAAGTAGATCACTTAGGTTGAAACTCTTGATTTTACATCCATTTCAATCAAACAATCAGTTTCAAACATTTTTTGTTAAGGTTCAAACTTATTTTTCAAATGTCCACATTTTTTTCTTAATGTCCAAGCCTGAATTGTGAATGATCAAAATTATCTTTCCCTGCAGCTACCAGGTCCCCTTCTCTCTCTCTCTCTCTCTCTCTCTCTCTCTCTCTCTCTCTCTCTCTATATATATATATATATATATAAATCTGCATCGTAAATACTTCTGTACTGGTAATTTCAGCTACTAGGCAGCCATCAATGAGATCGATACGTCCACAGCAATGCCCTCCAAGCTGTGAAATTGCTCTTTATATGTCTCTACTCCTCATAACAAGGTATTTCCAATCAATTTAGATTTGCAAGTTTCGATAACAGTTTCTTTCTTAATTCACACAACTTTCTTCTGATCTACAGATTTTCGAAGGAATTGAATTGAAACTTCCTCAGGTTCATGTTCATAACTTTTGTGTTTGCTTCCAATCTACTTTTTTTTGTTCCGATTCTATGATTATTAGTATTTTAGTTTGTTCACTCCGTTTGGGGATGAAAACTATTAAAATCAGGGATTGCGAATGCAAATGATGAACACAAGTTAGCTTTAAGATTCTTTTCAGTTTTTGATTGACATGTTCTGATCTTAAATACATGAAGAAATTCCTTGAAGTGTCTCAATTGGAGGTATAATGCATTGAATTGTCTAAAGAGGAAAGGACAACACCCAAATAGAATTAAATCTAGTTTGTTTACATCTGATATGTATTGCTTCATGTAGGACCACAGTTTAGGAATTTTACCTAAGTAGTTTAAGTGCAACTTTTAAGTATGAACATAATGCAGGCAATGCTTGTTTCTTTCTTCTTACTCAAGAGGGAGCCTTATGAGGTTCAAATCACAAGTAATGTTGTCTTATTAATTAAATCTCAAGCTTGAGAAATAAGCTAGATTTAGTTTCTTTAGTGATCAAGATAGCCCATGTTGTTCAAAAATCTTTCAAAAACAGTAGAATTGTGACATCCATTCTTGTTAAAAACATGGTAAGGATTGTCGGACCTGTGCTTTTCTCCGTATGTTCAAACCGTTAAACTGCTAGTATTTACACGCATATACATGTATGCGCATAAACAAAGGGAAAAGACCACTTTCTTTTGTTTGGAAAAAACAAAGCTGTTAGCCTTGAATTTCTTTAAGGCATTATTTTTGTTTTGTTTTGATGATGACAAATCTAGTGATAATTGCATACTTTCATTGGTTCTATTTCAATCAATTATCATGTCATTTTCGTTACGCTAATCTCTTGATTCATGTACTTAAATGTTCTAACTTTGTTTGAGATCATGAGATAGCATGTGGTGAAGTCCAAGAGTGAGGGAGCTCAACAAGGATCAAGCTTGAAGACTTGAAGATTTTTTCATCCTTGGTTGAAGACTAGAATTTATATGTAATCATTTTGATCAATCACTCATAGGGGCTCAAGTAACTTTAATTGGACTTTAGGTTCCTTTCTCTCACACTTTAAAATACTTTCAAGGACCTAAACATACTTAGACCACTCAATTAAATTCATTTCACAAAAGCTTTCAAGTGGCTAAGTCAAAAGAAAGTACCTTTGTGCAGATAGGTCAACTTTAAATGAAAACCTGATCCAATTGGTAAGAAATTAGATCTTGAGTTTTATATGGTTGGAAAGATATTTGAATCTAGTTTCCGAATCTTCAAAACTGATTGCGAATACGAGTTTTGTAGAGGGAGTTATGGCCGTTTTAGTAAAGAGGTGTCAGTCTGCCAAAAACTGCTTAAAACCAGTCGACTGATTTTTTAAGGGTCCAGTCTACTGGATTGTAATATCAGTCGACGGAATGAACTTTTCAGTCGACTGGACAGCCCTGAAATTGCCTCTTCACTGCTATAAACTTCCCAGTCGACTGAACCTTCGATCCAGTCAACTGGACTGCGCTGAAAAGCAATAACGGCTAGTTTTTAAAGGGGCTTTTAATTACCAAACTTGCCACCAACGGCTATAATCTTTCTTGGGCTATAAATACATGTTTTCCCACACCATTTTATGTTGATCAATCTATTGGAAAACATCTATTTAAATCACACAACTTGTTGATTTCTAATCATTCATATTTGAGCCCTAGTTGTGTGAGTTTATCAATTTGCTCTAGTATTTGATTTGTATTTCTTTGAGAGTATATTGTAGTGAGCTTTCATTTGTATTATCTACTCACTAAGGAGTTATTGTGTGAGCTTTAAATTGTATTATCCACTCTAGAGAGAGAGTTATCATTTGTACTCAAATCAATTGTAAAGAGTGAGGGTTAGTAACCCTTGATTGCAAAGAAGAGGTTTTCTTCTTTGGGAGAGATTGAAGGCTCTTGTAACGGTTCGGTCTACACCCATGAAGTAGATAGGATTAAAAGAATCCTCAAGAGGTGTTCTTGAGGGGTGGACGTAGGTCGCGGGGTGCGATTGCCGAACCACTTGAAAAATTGGTTTGCAAGTATCTCTTCCCTTATCTCTTCATATTATATCTTGTGATTGTGCTTTAATTTGTAATTAAGTTTTTAAAAGGTTAATTTCCGCTAAAACCTTATCCACCCCCCCCCCCCCCCTCTAAGGTTTTCACATTTGGGCCAACAAAAGCCTTACATGTAGGTTTTTCAGTCCTCTTAATTTGGAAGATATCAAAATGATGGGATATGTGAATTTGAATGGTTGGTACCCAAAAAGGAAAAATTTTGATGGCAGGTCAATTTGTTTTCGTTGCTAGATGCTTTAGAGAGGAAGCTTCTACAAGGAATTGAGTAACAAAAAATTTTCCTTGCAAAAGGGTTTTGCAACGAAATTGTGACCTTTAGCAAGGAACTTTTTCTTTGCGAAAACCTATTTTTGTTGTAGTGTCATTACTCTTTTTTTATATGTATTTTTTATGATGGGCAATTTTTCAAATCACTAATTGCCAAAGATTCTGGCTGTAAGATTTTATGCTATGCCTTGCCTCTGTAAATACATTAAAAAAAATGAGTAAAAAAAATCGATTTTATATGAAGCAACCTTTTGGATCAAGTATGAATGTACGAATGGTTTAAAATAAATTCCCTAGTGATGAATATAGAAGTGAATTGAACTTCCTAGGCATAACTGTGGCTGCGATTGATTTTCATCTAAATAAACATTTTATCTCTCATTTGTGTCTAAGAAGATGAAGCAACCTATAGAGATTATATTCTTCTTCATATAGTTTCTAGGCCACATAGCAGCTTATTTGGATGTAGCCATGTAGGAAATTTCTAAAGGTGCTAAAGGTGGCCGTAGTTTGATGCATGCATAATGTTTATCTTCTCAGAGATGAGTTTCTACTCTCAAGTTAGTTAGGTTGTTGCTCTTGGTCAAACCAAACCACCTTCCCCCCTCACTGGGACAAAAATACAAATTACATATCTATATAGATATAGATAAATATTTCATAATTTAGAGAGCATACCCTATGAGAACTAATGACAAAAAGTAAACTCTTAATAAAACCAAAAAAAGTAAAGTTCCCTTTCTATTGGTTTGGTTGCTCGCTTGCTGATTGAAGTCCTTAAGTTCCATTGGATCAAATAAATTGCCTAAATATATCTCTCTACCTCTCTATAGTTATTAAAGTAAGAATCATTGATTCAATCAAGTTGATTTGAATAGCACTCATTTGGGTTGGTGATCGAATCACCAGCCGGCTCTTTAAATTTGTAGCTTAAAAACTATTCGTTGTTCAAGTGAAAAGAACATAACTTTAACAACTTTGTATGTTTTTTTTTCTTTTCAGGTGGTGATGAAGAATGGAGGAACAACTTCCTAGAGAGAGAGAGAGAGAGAGAGAGAGAGGCTTGCATTCAATAATCCCCTTTTTTGCGCTCGGTAATTACTAGCCAAACGTACATGGGTTAATGGGTCTCTCTGTTTACCTCTTTGCACACACGGAAACGCATACACATACCCTATTTTCTTTTTCTTTTCTTTTTTTTGTTGATCCATTGATTTTTGAGTTAATGGGTTTGTTGTTTTTTTTCCAGCCTCATGTATTATTGTGCTCAACCTCAGTCTCGGGTATTAAACGCCTTTTGATTTGAATTTTTCCGTATGTTCTATAACGTTGATGTGGACAAAGGTGAAAAATGAAATATCTTCTATGTTTTCTTTTTTTTTTTTCTTGATTTCTTTGATGTGTAGATTTTACTTACATTTTTCTTGACTTTGTGTGTCACTTTTTTAAGTTGCTCGGTTGATTACTATGGTTCCTATAATAGGGTGTATGCATTTTTTCTATTCCTCATAAATGTATAGTCCTAATTTATACGGAAGTACCAAAGGCACAAAAAGTTATTACCAATAAACATGAAGTTACCTATTTGCCGAAGGCACGCATGGTTATAATTCTTTGTTTTCTTTTTTCCTTTTAACCATATTGATTGATTCTAATCCTCATGCAACCAATTTTGTGTAGGAAGTGCTCAAGCTGCTGTCAAGTAAGTCTTTGGAACCAATTTTGTTAACACACATTCTTCCTTTTAGAATTTGTATTGTACCAATTGCATTTATGTAGACATGCATTCAGATGGTGTATTTAATCTTTTAAGATATCCTCTCTCTCTCTCTTATTTTGTTTATTTGTATTGCTTTCTGTTTATTAATTTAGCAGCAATTAATCAAATTCTCATTTATGTTTGTTTCATTTCATTTACTCTACCACAGAAGTAAGCAAAGTTGGTCCTCTGGTTGAGCATTGTCATAGGATTGCGACAGGTGTCTCTATTAATGGGTAGCAAGTGCAGTGGAATGCCAATCCTGAGAAAATGGCATAGAGGTAAGGGTTGTAGGTCCCACTTGGACACTTGGTGGAAAAGATCACATCCACCTTAGCTGCCATTATTCTTTTGTAGCTTCTGTTAGTATTATGCCATATTTGGAACGAAAATAACCTTTTCTTTCATGTTATGCCATTTTTGGAACACACCATCTTCATTAAAGGGGAAAAAAGTATTAAACTAAAGATAGGCAAAAATGGAGATAAGTACATGATGTAGTAAGTTTTGATTTAAAGTTGAGGAATACTGTACCCTACATGCGAAACATCTCTAACTTGAATGTTTGGTAGTTTTCTCACTTCTACTACATTATGTCTTTACTTTCGACTATGAGCCCATTTGGCCTCACTTAGGGAGGCCCCGAACGATATTTTGAATTGTAGGGGAGTTTAAGGAAACAATAGTTGCGATTGCAATTACAAAAGTTAGCAGGCAGTTGTCTCGAAGTCTACGATCGTCATTTGATCCTGACTCCTAATTGTAAGAATTTTACAAGCTAAAGTATTGTCAAATTTGTATGACAATTGTACCACGTGTTGTGACAATGAATCTGGTACCTGTGAGCCTGATGTTTTGTTTCTATTGATTTTTTCGATTTTTGTACTTTGGGATTATAGTGTATCATGTTTTTCTCTCTTTGTTGTTAAAATACACGAGAAATTGTATAAGCTAGTGATAAAACGCACGACATGTTAGAATTTATCGGTAGTGCCTTTAGGCACGGGTTATACCTAGTAATAAAATAAAATAAAAGAGACTGAACAAGAAAAGTAGCTAGGCTGGCTCGGATCGGAAGGTTTAATGGGTTACCATATCAATGTTGCAAGTTGGAAGCTTTTTACTTAGATATCTACATGGGTTGTTTGCATATATCCAGAGTTTTCTTTCAGAAAGGAGCCTTGTGTTGGTATATGTGACAAATGGGTTGGCCTAGCCATGTCATGGTCCGCTCGTGCCTGCCGACGGGTGAATGCAATGGGCCAATGGTCCTACTTGTTTATCTCAAACTGCCCATCACTTTGAGAATTTTCAGTTTATCTCAAACTTGTTTTATTTTTGGTGTAGTGTTACTTGTTTCACTTTTTACCGGTTTGCTTTCTCATTTCAGTGATTTTATTCATTCTATATTGGTTAAACAATCAGCGACACCAAAGTGAAGTTTAGTAAGTATGTCACGCCCCGACGTAACATAAATAAGGAAAGCGTTTAATTTCCTTTATGGACCCGTAGGTCGCGACAGTTTGAAGGATCGATTCCGTCCCAAACGTCGAACAACAAAACATAATAATCAGAGCAGAGCAATCAAGGCTTACAAAAGTTTTACTAACTTATTACATCTTACGATACGGGGTCAACTAAGGCACAGACCGCCTTAACACAAAACAATAACTTATCATCTATTACAGTCATCCTTATAAACATACAGTTTAAAACTTAAAACATATAACTTAAATATGCAATGATGATAACAGTTTCTCTTCCAAAAGCAGTCGTTCTCAATTAGCATAGTCATAAGATTCCTCCTAATTATAACCTGAAAAGCCTGAACACGAATGTCTAGGACGCATCAACGTCATCAGCTTCAAGAAGCTAGTGAGTATTAAAAACATAACTTTAAATGTAAAACATACTCATTTACAAATTTTTCCTTTTTAACTTTGTAAAAATCAACGGTTTCACCATGGAAAGAATTCAATTATAAAACAACGGGGAAAGTATTTAAAAGTCGTTCATTCATTAAAACATATGATCGTGTATGAGACAATGCACCACACTCATCTTACCGACTCTTTTCTCTCGACAAACACAACAACCCACTATCTCACTCCAGTATCTTTGAAACACTAAGGTAGCCACACTTTAGCAACGGGGTGCCAGGGAATGTCCAGTTTGTCTCACACTTTGGTCCAGGGTACCAGGGAGTGTCCAATGCCTCACACTTTGAATACCTAAACCGCCATGCAAATACTGGAGGAACCCTCACGCAATATCCAGACTCGGGTATCAGGGAGTGTCCGTAGGCCACACTTTAGCACTACCATGGGTGCTAGGGAGTGTCTAAGTTCGGCGTCACACACTTTAACGCTACCATGGGCGCCAGGGAGTGTCCAAATTTTCCACCGTCACATTACAAAGATACTCTCACCGCAATCTCAACACGTCACACTTTGGTACACCATAACCAGGGAGTGTCCACCACACAATCTCAATCTCAATCTCAATCTCAATTTCATACTCTTTCCACACTGACCATTACTCTTTTTCACACTGACTGACACCGACATGCATGTACCACTGACTCCACATGTATGTCATGAAATTTAAACATAAAGGAATTCGCCGAATTAAAGGAACAACGTACGTACGGGGATCGATAAGTCATAAGACATTGTTTTAATCTTTTCCAACATAACCAATAGTATTCTGTTTTAATAAAAATTTCCAAACAGAACATTAACGGTGCTTTAAAATTAATCCAAACAGTCCCTTATACGAAAACACACAAAAACCAGAAACTGCCAGAAGTCGCGCGCGCGGGCCGCTCGCGCGATCTGCCTAATTTTCATTTTATTATAAAAACCTTTCTTTCTGCCTGAAATTAGCCACCTTGCGCGCGCGGGTCGCTCGCGCGAATGGTCTCTCGCGCGACCCTCGCTCGCGTGACCTGCTCATTTTTCATTTTCTATATAAAGCTTTTTTGTTTGCCCGAAAACACGAAGCTCCCGTGCACGGCTCGCTCGGGCGAGAGGTCGCTCGCACGGGCTGCTCGCGCGATCGCGCGCGCGAGATAAAGCAGAGACTTCGTCTTCTTTGTCAGAACTACTCTGTTTCAGTTTTCAGGGCTCTTTTGACCCATTTCCGAATCCATAAGTAAATAAGGCATGTAATATATGAAAATCTTTGTTTTTCAATGAGAATTAAGAATCTATAACCAATTTTACATGAATCAATCTATAACTCAAAAATTTTATGAAAAGCTAAAAGATCACAAAACTAATTTTCTTATATACTTTCCCATGTGAATGAATTAGGCTCTAAAACTTCAAACATTGTATATATGATGTATAATCTTTCATAATCATCTCTAAAAACAGATTTTGGTTAAGTTTGAAAAATCCAAGTTTCTAAGCTTTGAAATTCCAACGTGTGATCATCAATGGAGATTAACAATTACATACACTCAAGTAGTAACTAAGCATGAATTACATTTAAGAGTGAGTTTAAAATACTCACTGATGATAAGGATAAAGAGAGTGTGTTGAGAAAGAAGTAGCAATACAAGAATCCAATTGAAGCTTGGCTATGGAGATATAAGTTTCTCTCTCTATAAAATTTAGAACTCTCAGCTCTCTCTGAAACTCTCTAAATTTGAAGTGCAGAATAGGTGTTTAGAGGGAGTGTATGTGAGTGTATATAGGGAGAGCCAAACTTGGCCACCAAGTTCCACCTTGAAGGCTCAACAAATTGATTTTCTATTTACATAAATACATAATATACAGCACACACCCATCTACTATATGCACTAAATATGTATGGTAAACATACACTCTAACAATTTTAGAAGCTGATAGAAATTCCTAGGGGTCATGTAGAGTACTAGGGGGCAAATCCACAAGTGTTTGGCAAATACAAGCTTCTAAGCACAAAATTAACACACACACACAAGCAATGGCCAAACAAGGCTTTACTCAATGATTAGTAACATTAAATAGATGTGAAGCAATTGTCATTTCATGATATAGTCCAATCCAAATCTGTGCCAGTTTAACGCAGCACAGACAGTTTTGAAAACAGACAGGTATTTTCGTGACGCAGTGTTCGTCATAAAAATACAGAAAATTCATTTTAACGTAAGAAATGGTCTTCTGGTTTTTAAAAAAAAATACTGATTGATTCAAAAGCAACCATTTCCACCGTTTTGAAATACAGTTTTGAATTCTAACACAGACGTTGCTAAATTTTATAAAATTGCAGTTTGACCCCAATAAAATTTCAATAGAAATTAAGTCAAGAATTAAGATTTAACATGTGAGAATTGAAATTAAAATGAAAGCAATAATACAAGTTGAATTTAATTATGACAATGCCATTACAAATTAAATATGAAAATGTAATTTAAAATTAAATAAAAATGCAGGTTGTTACATCCTTTCTCCCTTAAACAGGATTTCGTCCCCGAAATCAAGACTAACTAGTCATGAAATAACTCCGGGTACTTTTTCCTCATATCAGCTTCGACTTCCCACGAGGCTTCGTTCTCGTCATGGTGATTCTACTGAACTTTCGCCAACAAAATATCTTTATTCCTCAGCTTCTTAATACTCTAATCTAAAATCTTCACGGGCCTCTCCTTGTAAGAAACGTTATGACTCGTCTCAATATCATCATAACTGACCACATGCGATGGGTCTCGTATGTACTTCCTCAGCATACTCACATGGAATACATTATGAACCCCAGACATCTTTGGTGGTAGCGCGAGTCGATAAGCCACTTTCCCAACACGTTCCAAAATCTCAAACGGTCCGATGAAACGCGGAGCTAACTTCCCTCTCTTGAGACCGACGCGTACTACTCCTCAGGTTGGTGAAACCTTAAGAAGTACGTGATCTCCAACACTGAATTCTAAATCCTTCCGGCGTCGATCAGCATAACTCTTATACCGGCTCTGTGCGGTTCTCATTCTTTCCTTGATCAAAGAAATCTTCTCGTTGGTTTCTCTAACCAAATCTGGTCCCAACAATTCTGTATCTCCCACCTCTGCCCAACACAACGGAGAACGACATGGTCGTCTGTACAATGCTTCAAACGGAGCCATACCGATACTCGTGTGATAACTATTGTTATAGGCAAATTCAACCAACGGCAAGTGTGTTTCCCAAGATTCTTCAAAATCAATCACACAAGCCCTAAGCATATCTTCCATGATCTGATTAACACGCTTAGTCTGCCCATCTGTCTGAGGGTGAAAAGCAGTACTCATCTTGAGCGAGGTTCCCATAGCTTCTTGTAAACTTTCCCAAAATCCAGAAGTAAAACGTGCGTCACGGTCTGACACTATCGACACAGGTGCACCGTGAAGTCGCACAACTTTTTGTATGTACATCCGGCTCGTCTTTTCCACCGGTATGTCATACTGTAAGCAATGAAATGAGCTGATTTCGTCAATCGATCCATTATTACCCAAATAGCGTCATGATGCTGCTGCGACCGGGGCAATCCTATTACAAAATCCATGGTTATGTGTTCCCACTTTCAACCAGGAATAGGTAATGGTTGCAACAGTCCCGAGGGTCTCTGATGTTCAGCTTTGACTTGCTGACACTTCAAACACTTGGATACAAATTCAGCCACATCCTTCTTCATACCTTCCCACCAGAAATTTCTCTTCAAATCTTTGTACATCTTCGTCCCTCCCGGGTGAACTGTATATCTTGACTTGTGTGCTTCTCTCAGGATATCATTTCTTAGCTCACCACCATCCGGTACACATAATCTATTTCTGCACCGATATCCTCCATCAATTCCCACTTTCCATTATGTCGGGTCTTTTTCTAACATCTTCATAAACCATGTCTGAAACTTCTCATCTTCTTTCTGAGCTCCAATAATGCGGTCGATAAGAACAGGCTGTATAATAAGACATCCGAAAAGTTGTCCTTCTCCTCCTTTAGCACTCTGTACATCGAACTCCGCCAACGTCTCCAATGCTCGCCATTCTCTAACCATTAAGGAGGTGATTGCCTCATGAGTCTGCCGACTTAAAGCATCAGCGACCACATTAGCTTTACCAGGGTGGTATTCCAACGTGAAGTCGTAATCTTTGATCAACTCCATCCATCTGCGCTGCCTCATGTTCAACTCTTTCTGTGTGAACAAATATTTTAGGCTCTTGTGATCGGAGAATAAATCAAACTTCTCACCGTAGAGATAGTGTCTCCAAATCTTGAGTGCGAATACTACTGCTGCCAATTCCAAATCATGAATGCGATAGTTCAACTCATTCAACTTCAGCTGTCTAGATCCATAGGCGATAACTCTGCCCTCTTGCATAAGTACACACCCTAGTCCCTGATATGATGCATCACTAAAGATAGTGAATTTCTCATCAGGCTTGGGTATAGCCAGTACTGGTGCGGTAGTGAGTCTCTCTTTCAATTCTAGAAAGGCACGCTCATGCTTCTCTGTCCACTCGAACTTCAAATTTTTCTTCGTCAACCCAGTCAAAGGTGCTGCTATCTTTGAGAATCCCTGAACAAATCTTCTGTAATAGCCTGCGAGTCCAAGAAAACTCCGAACTGCTATAAGGTTGCTCGGCCTAACCCAGTTTGACACAGCATCGATTTTGGATGAATCTACATAAATCCCTTGAGGTGACACCTTGTGTCCCAAAAACTTCACTTCTTGTAACCAGAACTCACACTTACTGAATTTGGCATACAACTGGTGATCCTTGAGCGTCTGCATCGCAATCCGTAGATGTTGCTCGTGTTCTTCTCCTGACTTAGAATAGATCAAAATATCATCAATAAAGACGATGACAAACTGATCTAAATAAGGCTTGAACACTCTGTTCATCAGATCCATAAACACTGCCGGGGCGTTCGTCATTCTAAACGGCATGACCAGAAATTCATAATGACCATATCGGGTTCTGAAAGCAGTCTTAGGTATGTCTTCCTTCCGTACCCTCAACTGATGACATCCCGACCTAAGGTCTATCTTGGAAAATGTCGTAGCTCCTTGTAGTTGATCAAACAAATCGTCAATCCGAGGTAAGGGATACTTGTTCTTGATAGTCACTCGGTTCAATTCTCTGTAGTCGATACACAACCTAAGTGTCCCGTCTTTCCTCTTCACGAATAACACTGGTGCTCCCCAAGGCGATGTACTTGGACGTACAAAACCTAGGTTCTTGAGCTCTTGAACTTGTTCCTTCAATTCTGATAGTTCGGCGGGGGCCATTCTGTAGGGAACCTTGGTGATCGGTACGGTACCCGGTATAAGCTCAATACAAAACTCTATACTTCTCTCGGGCGGCAAACCAAAAATGTCTTGAAATACTTCTTCGAAGTCCTTGACTACAGGTATAGACGACGTTGTTGCTTCTGTACTGACGACTTCAATGTTAGCCAAACATCTCGTGAGGTACATATTTCTCGAAGGGTTACATTGAAAATCAAAGGGTTGATTCTCGTTGTCGGGGAATATAATTCTCTTCCTCGCACAATCTAACTTCACTTGATTCTGAGAGAGCCAATCCATTCCTAGGATTATGTCAAACTCCTTCATTGATAGGACAATCAACCTTGCAGGGATTTCACGATCTCCTAGCCGTAAAGGACAGTCCTTGCACACGTGTCCTAATCTGACTGCAGCTCCTAATGGCGAATTAGCCTTCAAAGCTCTCACTAAACGATATACCCAATCTCCGAATTGTATTAACAGATATGAATGATAGAGCAGCACCCGTATCAAATAACACTTTAACATGGGAGCTAAACAGAGTTAATGTACCTTCCACTGCTTGCTGATCAGGTTGAGCTTCTCCATAATCTCCTTCTTCGTACACAGTTCCATCATATCCTGCTGCATCAGGGATAACAGCATTCAAGCGAGTCTGACCCTGTTGTCCATAAGTCACCTGCTTAGGAGCAGTGCAGAACTTGCTGATGTGACCTGGTTCACCATAGTTGAAGCAGACTATCCCTTGCTGAGCAGCACACCTTGGTGCCTTACAATCTCGAGCCAGGTGACCAGGGTTGCCACAGTTGAAACATTTTCCATTACTACTTCTTTCTCCTACTCAGGGTTGAGTCGGATAGGTAATAACCTGGGTCTTCTTGATTCCGTCGAAATTCCTCTTCTGCCCTTGGGTACGATTCATTGGTGGTCTATTCCCAAAATTACCCCTCTGAGGCGGTTGGAATTCAAATTGCTTTCGGTTCACTCGAGCATCCTCTTCCAAGTCGGTAGCCAAACCAACAAGTCCTTCAAACGACTTATCTAGGTGGCCGAGAGTCAGGCGACGAATCTGCGGTGTCAGCCCTTGGTTATACTTACGGATTTTCTTCTGCTCAGTATCAACCATATGAGGGCCGAACCGAGACAGTCTCTCGAACTGTGTGGTGTACTCTTGCACCGACTTGGTTCCCTGTGTCAGGTCCATGAACTCCTTCTCTCTTCTGTGCCTCTCCGTAGCCGGGAAGTACTTTTCCAGGAATCTTCCTTTGAATGCAGTCCAAGTCATTCCCGTAGCAGCTGTGTTCCCAATAGTGGCTATCACCGAGTCCCACTAATCTGCAGCGGCGTCAGTCAATTGAAATGTAGCCAATCTCCTCTTATCCATCTCGTTGCACTGGACAGCCTCGAACATACGGTCCATTTGTCTTAACCATTGTTCAGTTTTCTAGGGTTCTGCGGTACCCGCAAATTGCTCGGGTCTTAGAGCACGGAATCTCTCCAGCAGTTTGTCTCCAGTCTGGCGGTCTCGTCGGTTGTCATTCGTATTACTGATTCTCTCCAAACGTCAGACAAAAGCTTCGAACATCCCCGTAGGATCGGCAGCCTCGGGTGATTCCTCCTCGGTCTCCCAGCCATTCTATGCATGATAGTGATGAAGGGATGAGAAACATGCATGAAGCAGAAATGTAACGAAATTTAAGCGATGCCAACATTCAAAAGAGTATATTTTATATATATAACTTCTTGTCAAGTTGATACAAAAAGCATGTATGGTCAGATCAATGCCTACCCTACCTGTATGGGTTAGGACGCATGCAAGAGTTAATGTTACAAAAATGGGGTCATTGCCCTACACTCTAATGCATGTAATTACAGTTTGCAAAAAGAGATAGAGCTAATAGTCAAAAGTAGTTAATATGTACAAGACCATATCTAGAGCGTCAATCATCTCCATAAGCAGCTATAAGGAGATCTAGCGAATCGACGGGGCGAAATCGCTGCACAAAGAACGGACCAACCCCGTCATAACCGTGAAAGGTCGACAATGAAGCAGGCACAGGGGTATCTGCCTCAACTACCATCTCCTCAGGTAAGGCTAGCTCAAGTACTAGCTCAAGTGCTAGCTCAGCCTCTAGGTCAGCGGCTAAGTCGCCTAGACCTATGCCATCCTCTCCACCTACTGGGACCACATGAACAGCCTCAGTATCATCCTTGGCGATAGGAACTACTGGTGGGGGCAACTCTAGCTGAGCCAGATGGGCATGCACAATCTGGATCTCGAGGGGAAGATAGAAAGCATCGCTATCAACCAACCTCAAAACTTCGACCAAAACCAAGCGCTGAGCCTCTACAAAGTAACGAAGCTCTAGGCGGATACGAGTCAAGTCAACTAAGCCTACCACGTGAACCTGGTGCCATAAGTCCGATACTACGGTCGATGTAGCCAACTGCTCAACGGCCGCATGATACAAGTCGAGGAAGGCTGGGATCACTGCCCCAGGTGTCACAAAGTATCCCCCGAATCCGTCTGGTACATATAGCGGATGAGCTAGATCCATACCTGATAAAAAGGTACTACTTAAATCAGGAAAGAGATAATCTTAGGCGTTTGGGTTCTGAGTCTATCCTCCCTGTCGTATCATGGGGTGTGCAAAGTTTAAGCTATCAGATCGTGGAATCGGGTCTAAACTGGTAAACCCTAACCTGGCTAAACTATCTTGAGATAAATAATAACTTGGCTCTGATACCACTAAATCCTGTCACGCCCCCACGTAACATAAATAAGGAAAGCGTTTAATTTCCTTTATGGACCCGTAGGTCGCGACAGTTTGAAGGATCGATTCCGTCCCAAACGTCGAACAACAAAACATAATAATCAGAGCAGAGCAATCAAGGCTTACAAAAGTTTTACTAACTTATTACATCTTACGATACGGGTTCAACTAAGGCACAGACCGCCTTAACACAAAACAATAACTTATCATCTATTACAGTCATCCTTATAAACATACAGTTTAAAACTTAAAACATATAACTTAAATATGCAATGATGATAACAGTTTCTCTTCCAAAAGCAGTCGTTCTCAATTAGCATAGTCATAAGATTCCTCCTAATTATAACCTGAAAAGCCTGAACACGAATGTCCAGGACGCATCAACGTCGTTAGTTTCAAGAAGCTGGTGAGTATTAAAAACATAACTTTAAATGTAAAACATACTCATTTACAAATTTTTCCTTTTTAACTTTGTAAAAATCAACGGTTTCACCACGGAAAGAATTCAATTATAAAACAACGAAGAAAATATTTAAAAGTCGTTCATTCATTAAAACATATGATCGTGTATGAGACAATGCACCACACTCATCTTACCGACTCTTTTCTCTCGACAAACACAACCCACTATCTCACTCCAGTATCTTTGAAATACTAAGGTAGCCACACTTTAGCAACGGGGTGCCAGGGAATGTCCAGTTTGCCTCACACTTTGGTCCGGGGTACCAGGGAGTGTCCAATGCCTCACACTTTGAATACCTAAACCGCCATGCAAATACCGGAGGAACCCTCACGCAGTATCCAGACTCGGGTATCAGGGAGTGTCCGTAGGCCACACTTTAGCACTACCATGGGTGCTAGGGAGTGTCCAAGTTCGGCGTCACACACTTTAACGCTACCATGGGCGCTAGGGAGTGTCCAAATTTTTCACCGTCGCACTACAAAGATACTCTCACCGCAATCTCAACACATCACACTTTGGTACACCATAACCAGGGAGTGTCCACCACACAATCTCAATCTCAATCTCAATCTCATACTCTTTCCACACTGACCATTACTCTTTTCCACACTGACTGACACCCACATGCATGTACCACTGACTCCACATGTATGTCATGAAATTTAAACATAAAGGAATTCGCCGAATTAAAGGAACAACGTACGTACAGGGATCGATAAGTCATAAGACATTGTTTTAATCTTTTCCAACATAACCAATAGTATTCTGTTTTAATAAAAATTCCCAAACAGAACCTTAACGGTGCTTTAAAATTAATCCAAACAGTCCCTTATACGAAAACACACAAAAACCATAAACTGCCAGAAGTCGCGCGCGCAAGCCGCTCGCGCGAAAGGTCGCTCGCGCGATCTGCCTAATTTTCATTTTATTATAAAAATCTTTCTTTCTACCTGAAATTAGCCACCTCGCGCGCTCGGGTCGCTCGCGCGAATGGTCTCTCGCGCGATCTGCTCATTTTTCATTTTCTAGAGTTCGATTATTATCATATAGTGAAATTGATAATAATTAACTAAAATTATTTCCCTGGCTTAAGAGTTGAGTTAGATGAAAACAGTTTTAATTTAGCCACTTTAATGGACCCTAGAAGTCCCATCTCTAGCTTAAAATGATGTTTGGAAGCAAGGAAAGGAAAACCGAGGATAGAGAGATATATAGAGAGTCTATCTATATATAGGGAAAATTACACTTTAGTCCATTAAACTATAACATGTTTTCAATTGGGTCCATAAACCTTTTTTTTTATTTTTTTATTTTTGCAATTGGGTCCTTGAATTTCAAAATTTTATTTAATCAGACCTAAATTCTGACATTGTTAGCTTAAACTATTAGAAATTGGCACGTATGTTGTGCGTAATGCTTACCTGTCATATGTTAGGTTAAGACAAACACGAGAGATTGTGAACAGTGCAAAAAATTGCATTCAATCATATCTGAAATCGCGTTCAATCAAATTCGAAAACATATTCGACTAGATCCAAAATTGCATTCAATTATACCCAAAATCACATAATTTTTAGCCATTCACAGTCTCCCGTGTTTGTCTTAACCTAACATGTGACAGGTAAGCATTACGCGCAACGTACGTGACAATTTCTAATAATTTAAGCTAACAGTGTCAGAATTTGGATTTGATTGAATGATTTTTTGAAGTTTATGGACCCAATTACAAAAAAAAAAGTTCATAAATCCAATTAAAAATATGTGTATAGTTTAATAGACTAAAATATAATTTGGCCATATATATGTGAAAATGAGAGAGAGGGGCCGGCCACTTTTGGCCTTGGTGTGCCCTCTCTCTCTCTCTCTCTCTCTCTCTCTCTCTCTTTCTCTCTCTCTCTCTCTCAAACCCTATTAGGGCTGCCGACTCTAACCCTAGCCTCCTTGTGTGCATCAAGAAGTCATAAAAGTGAATTGCTAGTAACTCGAAGTGTTCTCGTTTTAGATTCAACTAATCTTCTAGAGGTGAAGTTCTTTTTCTTTATCTCTAACAATCATACGAAGTAGAATAAGAATTTTGATCCACTTAAAAATAGTTTTAAAGCACTTTTTCCACTGCGATTGGAAACTATTTCCAATTGCGTGACATTTGGAAAGAAAGAAATGCTCCGGTATTTCGTAACGAATACAAAGTCAATTGCGTCTGAGATTTCAAATTTGATCAAGTGCAGATTATTATCCATCGTGGGTCCCAACTCTTCCCAAATCAACAGGCTACTGCATGAATTCCCCATCTTTGACTTCGTTAAAGTTACTCCTTCGGAGTTTTGCCGTGTTTCCTCTTTGTTTCGAGGATTTCTTTGAAGCTTTTTGTTGTTCCTTTCCCTAGGGTATGTAGGTTGTATTTCCCCTTTTTATCCGGTTTAAAAAAAAAAAAACAAAGACGATAATAGCAGTTCTCTGTATTAAAACAAAGACGAAATTAACCATAAAAGATGAAGGTTAATTGGTTACACATTTGCCAAAAAGGTTCGTATTAGTGGGCCTCAACATAACATGGATTGGACAACTTTCTGAAATAGAGCTGGGCAGAAATAGCAGCTTAAATTAAGCAATAAAAAGTTACTTAAAAGCACTCATAACCTTGCTCAAGTGGCAATACTAGAAGCTGATATATATTACTAATTAAAATACTACTGCCTAGAAATTAAAACAACTTAGAACAGTACTGTGAAATACTTTTTAAAGCGAAAGTTGAAGCAGGGTGGAGTATGGGCGGATCACACTATCTTCCATTTCTGCTCCAGAGCATTGCAGATCCTTGAAATGCAGTATGCTGCACTCAATGGATAACCAGAAACTGCAAATAAAAAAATAAAAAATAAAAAAACAATTTTGGGGAGGAGATTAAAAATAAATATAAAAATGCACAGAATAAGGAATTATGTTAAGATTATGCTTCCAACTAATGAAAAATATTGAACAGATCAGCAAAAAACATATTGTATATATCCACACATACAAATGCATAGATATATACATTTATATAATTCTTACGTGTAAGAAAAAGCAGATCCAGCCATCCAGGTTTGATTATGGTCTACAAAAACCTATACTATACAAGGTCTGGGACACGATTTTTGTTGCAAAAGAGTATGTATTGAATTCGTCTGTTTTGTGCCGTTTTATATTATTTCACTACATTGTGATCTAAGAAACACCGATATGGACACAGAGATACAGCAAATCCAAAAAAAAAACCACGATACAGAGGCGACATGGAAATATTAAATATTAATTATATGTTATATCTACTAGGACTCAGTTGGGATCAAGGATCAAAATTCCTTTCTTAAGAGTTATTTTGGAACACTACCACGTTTTGGACACACTTCGTAACATCATGGAAACAACAAATAGTGGAAAGTGGAAACATAAGGGAACACTAGAAAATGGAAAGTGAAAATACAAAACAAAAATATAAATCAAAAAGTGAACAAATTAGTTACGAACTAAGTGTGAAGAGGAAAAAAAAAGGGTCAAGCTGTAGCCTAATCATCCATTGACAACTATGAAGCACCGACACTCTATTTTGGCTCCCGTATCAGTGTCGACATCGAATCTGACACCGACACGACCCGACACGCTCCCGACACGAGTCCTAGTATTTTATTCCATTTTCTTGATCCGACACGCAGTCGACACGCAAGGGACACGTAAGGGACACGGACGCGACACGCGCGGGACACGAAATGGGCATTTTTATACCCTACTTTGAAATTTTGGGGGTAAAACTCGAATATTTTGAAAGTTTTTATAAATTTTGGATGTAAATGAAAGTTTTTAAAATAATATAGGGGTTGTAAACAACAATAAAACAATTTTACAACATATAAAAAGAGTTAGATATTTTTTTAGGAATCAGACTCATTCACGTTATTACAGAGGGGGGGGGGGGGGGGGGGGAGAAAGAGAGACGACGAGAAGACGAGAAGACGATCGCGACTCCCGACAGCGACTGCGACTGCCGATAGCCACCGTGACTCCGACTCCGACTCCGACTGCCGACGGCGACACCAACTGTCGACGCCGACGCCGACGGCCATTGCTGTCGCACAGGTATTCTTTTCTTTTGTTCTCTTTTTTTTTTTTTTTTTTTTCCTTTTTCTTCTCTTCTTGTGGCTGAAAAGCTCACTTTTGTGGATGGTTCTCAACTATAAAAACTAAAAAGAGATTTAGGGATTTTAATCTAGGGTTTTTGTATATGCATTAGTTTAGGGTTTTAAACTTTTCACTTTTTCAACAATGGTTTAATATGTTGTGACTGTTGTCCATTAGGGTTTTATGTGGGCATGTGTTTACCTAGGTTCTGATTATAATTTTTTGTCCATCATTTTGTGTCTTCCAAGATTACAAAACATGTCTTCTAGGGATTCTAGTAATGAAGTGGCATCAACCAATGAAGAAGACACGAAAAAACCTCTATGGAAATATGTTACGAGATATGATGATAAACCTAATACTGGAGGGGGAAATATATCATGGCAATGCAATTTTTGCCATGAGACTAAACAAAGTTCATATACAAGGGTTAGAGCTCATTTGTTAAAATTGAGTGGGTGTGGTATTGCCGCTTGTAAAAAAGTGAAACAACAAGATATAACGGACATGCAAAAATTAGAGGAGGAAGTCAATGAGCGAGCTCGAAGAAATGCACCAAAGAAAGTACCACTGCCCCCTCTAGTGTGGCATCGGGTGGTTTGAATAGTTTTGTGCAAGGAAATTATAATTTGAAAAAGAGAAAGACTAGTGAAAGCGGTAGTACGGCTATTGGGAAGGCATTTAACTTGAAGGCCCGTGACCAAATGCACGCGGAGATTGTTAGGATGTTCTATGCCTCAAGCTTACCATTTCATCTATCAAGGAGTCCGTACTACGTGAGTTGTTTTTCATTTGCCGCAAACAATGCTCTTTCGGGATATTTGCCACCGGGGTATAACTTGTTGAGGACAAGTTTACTCCAACAAGAAAAGGCAAATGTTGAGAGATTACTACAACCTATCAAAAGCACGTGGAGGGAAAAAGGTGTAAGCATCGTGAGTGATGGATGGAGTGACTCACAAAGGAGGCCCTTGATTAACTTCATGGCGGTAACGGAAAGTGGGCCTATGTTTCTTAAAGCGGTGGATTGTTTGGGTGAAACCAAAGATAAGGCTTTTATTTTTGGTTTGTTGAAAGAAGTGATTGAGGAGGTTGGTCCCGATAATGTTATTAAAGTGATCACCGATAATGCCAAGAATTGCGCGGGTGCGGGACTTCTTATTGAAGGTTTATATCCTAATATTGTTTGGACACCATGTGTGGTTCACACACTCGATCTTGCCTTACAAAATATTTGTATGGCAAAGAATCTTGAAAATAATCGAGTGACCTATGAAGAGTGTAGTTAGATCACGGACATTGCGGATGAAGTGATGTTCATCAAGAATTTTATCATGAACCACTCCATGAGATTGGCTATGTTTAACGAGTTTGTTCCTTTGAAATTACTTTCAGTTGCAACTACTCGTTTTGCCTCGGTGATTGTTATGCTTAGGAGATTTAAGCTCATAAAAGGTAGTCTCCAAGCCATGGTAATTAGTGAAAGGTGGAGTTCCTATAGAGAGGATGATGCGGGAAAAGCTAGAACTATGAAAGAGAAGGTGTTAGATGATGTTTGGTGGGACAAAATAGATTATATACTTTCCTTCACGTCGCCTATATATGATATGCTTAGGGCTTGTGATACGGACAAGCCCTGTCTTCACTTGGTTTACGACATGTGGGACACAATGATTGAAAAGGTGAAGGTTGCAATTCATAGGCATGAAGGAAAGCGGCTTGAAGAGTCATCTACCTTCTTTGAAGTGGTGTATCAAATTCTCGTGGACCGTTGGAACAAGAACAACACTCCCCTCCATTGCTTAGCTCATTCACTAAATCCAAGGTGACTTGTAATTTCTAAATTCTAAGAGTGAGTCTATGATAACTTGTTGAGCGTCTTAGACTCTTAGTCATAGATTTACTTTAATTCTTTTTTCTTCTATTTAAGGTACTATAGCGAGCAATGGCTTAATGAGGATCCTCATCGAGTTCCTCCACACAAAGATGTGGAAGTCGCTCGAGAAAGATTAAAGTGCATGAAAAAATATTTTTCAAATACGGAGGATCGAGCAAAGGTGTTTGCGGAGTATGTTGATTTCTCAAGTAGGTCGGGAGAGTTTGGGGATGTTGATTCCATTCACCATCGCTATGAAATGGATCCTAAAAGTTGGTGGGTAACCTATGGTGCATGCACACCTTTGCTTCAAAACCCTTGCTTTGAAGGTACTTGTGCATCCTTCTTATTCATCATGTGCTGAGAGGAATTGGAGTACATACTCTTTTGTGCACTCGATGAGAAGGAATAAGATGACACCTAAACGTGCTGAAGACTTGGTTTTCATTCATAGTAATCTCCGCCTTTTATCTAGAAGAACTCCACAATACCTTCGAGGAGAAACCAAAATGTGGGATATTGCTGGAGATGCCTTTGATTCATTTGAAGATGTTAGGGAGCTTGAGATTGCACAACTTTCCCTTGATGAACCGGAGATGGAGGCAATGATATTTACTGATGATGGTGATGAGACAATTGAAGAATGAGTTGATGGAAATCTTTTTGGGGACATATATAGTATTTTCTATTTAGTAAATAATAATTTGCAAATATCTTTTGGAACTTGGTTCATGATCACAAACATACTTTTTGGGTTATATACTAATACTAGTGGTTAGAAAATATATTTTGGAGCTTGGTTGATGTAGATGGACATATTTTTTACGACAAGTTCATATATTATTTAGTAGTTACTAGTTAGCAATATCTTTTGGAGCTTGGTTGATGTAGATAGACATATTTTAGGGGACAAGTTCATATATTATTTAGTAGTTAGCAAATGTACTTCAACTTGGTTGATGAATGTTGATGAATGCTATTGGCCTATTAATGAAGATGTTTTTGAATTTTATTCATTGGCTTTGTTATTGATAAATTGATAATGTTAGAATATTGTTGTGATTTATGTGCTTTTATGCCAATTTTGATTAGACATGGTAAATATATATATATATTTAAAAATATTTAAAAAATTCGTGTCCCCAACGTATCGTATCATGCTTTTTTGAGAAATAGCGTGTCGCCGTATTCGAGTCGTGTCGTATCCGTGTCGCGTGTCCGTGTCCGTGCTTCATAGATTGACAATAGAGAACACTAGGGTGGATTGAGGTATAAACGAGATGTGAACGTAATACCAAAATAACTAAAAGAACATAAAATAGGTTTCTTAAAGTTGGTCATTTTATGTTCATTTTATGATTCCTTGCTCATCGGCTCAATACTACTTCAGAGGATTAAGACACAGATCAAGACTAATGATGCTCAGGATTAGAACATTGGATCCTCATCATGATTCCTTGCTCATCGGCTCAATACTACTTCAGAGAATTAAGACACAGATCAAGACTAATGATGCTCAGGATTGCTCACACTATTGCCAAATATCTTCTCTCTTTGGAGGACTTCATCACATTGTATCAATTACATTGAGCTATTAGCTGACTCTGAGTTTTTTGTCTTCAGTTGGTAGGTGATCTATATCTTATTCTTCAATAGTTCAGATACATTTTTACCCATATTGTACCACATCTAAATACAGCTGGTACCACTGAATTTCATTGGGAGTTGTTCTAGGTGGCACAACTGTCGAAGGATCTGGGAACAAATTTGGGATTCAAATTTGGATACCATATCATTATTTATTCTATGAAACATAAATATGGAACCAGCTACAGATATATGCTACAATATGTGATATGCACAAAAATATCATGTCAAAATCAGGCCTCGCTACCTCAGCAAAAAGAAGCTAGGTCCTCTTGAATTTGAACTGACTCACAGTATCCCGGGATATGACGCAAAACCGCCCGAGATGGCCGTAAGCTCGGTTGTTCTTTCTAGATGGACCCCGCATGGGCATGCCCCAATAGGCGTGGTTGCTTGGTCAACAAGCCTCCAGGCAGTTTCCTAGCCTATTTAGAAGACTAAATGGAAGGAGCAAGCAGTTTCCTAAACTACTTAGGAAACATCCCTAGATTCATGTAAATCAGACTGTAAATAGATTAGGCTTCCTAATCTACAAACTTGCCATGTATGGGTGGTCTCTTGCACCTATAAAAGAGGCCACTCACCCCATTAAATGGGAGGACATTCGATCAAAAAGAATAACATCTAATTCTCACTCGTACGCATAAACCCGGTCAGTTTTACTGGAAGTGCCGCCCAAACTGTTGACTCACCAGACCCGCTGGTAGTGCCGCCCAAACTGTTGGCTCACCAGACCGGCCGGTGATCTGCTAGTGAAGCGTACTGACGTAACCGTAGACATAGGTCACCTCGTTAACGGGACCGAACCACATACAAGCTCTTGTGTCCCCATATCTCTCTTTTAATCTCTTACTAATTTTCGGCATCATCAGTTTGGCATCGTCTGTGGAAAGCGATAAGTTCTTCACTAACAAATTTCTTGACTGATCAACATGCCACCGAAGACGGGTAAGAAAAATACTGCTCAGACCGGTCAGGAAGACTTGCAGCTCGAGTAGCAGGCTGCCTCCATGACCTCCGAGCAAATGACGGCGACGCTTGCGCAATTTCTGGAAGGCCAACGGCAAACCCAGCAGCAAATCGAAACGCTGTTGGCTTTGCAAGAAAAGCGCCCTCAATCCGAGAACCAGACTGGGAAGAGTGCCCCCGACCGAGAACCCACAAGAGTCCGGAACCATACCCACTCTGCGCCGGTATCCCAGTCGGATTGGGAACACGCCCGGGATGGTGACCGCAGCAGAGCGTCCAAGCCCACCAGGCGGCAAGCTCGGATCAATCCTCGCCGGGTAGAAGATGCTAGAGACATCATCAACAGGCGACGCGCCACCAGGAGGGAGGAATCAGGGCCAAAGCCCCGGGAATCAGCCAAAGACCCTCTAGCCCGGAGCCGGGAAGATCTTAGGCATACGATTACCCGGAGCCGAAGCCGGGTTCTACCCCCGAGGACGACGCACTTCAAGGAGGAAGCATCATCATCATACCCGACGTACCGCTCGGATATGGAAAAGGAAAACCGGGCGAGATGTAAAGGCCCAAATCGAAGACTTGCAACAGCAAATCGAAAAACTGAGCCGCAAGCATCTCCACGATCATACCAATACAGAGACCGAGTCGCCCTACACCGCTCGAATCACCGCATTCCCCATCCCGCGAAAATTCAAACCGCCACATCTCAGCTCATATGACTGTTCAGGAAGCCCAGTGGATCATGTTCGCACTTACAAGGCTCAGATGGCGCTAGTCACACCGATCGACGAGTTACTGTGCCTGGCCTTCCCTAGTACCCTTAACGGCCCAGCCACGCAGTGGTTTCACGCTTGAAAACCCAAACGGTTGATGACTTTAAGACGTTGAGCAAGCTCTTCATCAACCAGTTTGTCGGGATGCTCGACCGGTCACAACCGGACACCCAGCTGCTTACCGTCAAGCAGCGAAAGGGAGAGTCCCTGAGGGAGCACGTGGACAGTTTCAATCAGCAGAGGCTCCAGGTCCGCAACCTCCGCGATCATGGCTTTCTGCTCGAAGGTTCAACACACCAAAGTTGCAACGTCGTTCCATCGTGACCGACCGGCAACCCTGGTGGAACTCTCAGAGAGAGTAGGGAAGTACATTGATACGGAGGAGTTTCTGAAGTCCAAGCGTACCAGCTTTATGGGAGAAGAGTCCCAGAAAGCTAAGCGGAAACGGGAGGGCTCTGAGAAGGGTTCGGGAAAGAAGCCCAGACAAGATCAAAAGAGAGGTACTCGAGATCAGGCCCCGATTACCTTCACCCCACTTTCCAGGCCAATCCACGAAGTTATGGCCGCCGCAGAGATCCGGAGACTACTCCAAGAGCCCGCCAAGTTGAAAAGCCCTCCTGGTAAGAGGAACCGAGACAAGTTTTGCCGCTTCCACAAAGACCATGGGCATGACACGGAGGATTGTTTTAAGCTTAAGATTGCCATCGAAAAGCTGATCGAGCAGGGCCACCTAGCTGAATTCGTGGCAGCTGACAGACGACCCCGGCAAGAAACCCAGGCTCCCGAGCAACCACGACCCCTTGGGCAGATCAATGTAATCTCCGGAGGCATTTCAGGCGGAGGGGATTCACGGTTGGCAAGGAAGAGGCATGCCCGGGCGTCTCGATCGGATGTCTGGCATGTCCAATCCACCCGCTCTCCCCCAACCGACGTGTTGACGTTCTCATCCGAAGACATGCTAGACCTACACTACCCCCACGATGATCCGCTGGTAGTGACGCTCTCCGTAGCAAACTACGTGGTTAAAAGGGTGTTAGTAGACACAGGCAGCTTCTCCGACATCATGTTTGTCTCAGCATTCGATCAGCTCGGATATCCAGGGATCGGCTCCGACCAGTGGTGGCCACTCCCCTGGTAGGGGTTCAACGGATCCTGCACCCAATCGCTCAGTACCATCGAGCTCCCGGTCCTCATGGGAGCCTACCCCGAGCAGGCATTTGTACTGGCGAGCTTTATGGTCGTGGAAGCTCCATCTGCCTATAACGCCATCCTTGGAAGGCCAACCCTCAACCAGGCCAGGGCGGTCGTATCAACGCACAGCCTGTTGGTTAAATTCCCAACTCCCAAGGGGCCCGGGAGCCTACGCGGAGACCAAGTCGTCGCTCGGAGTTGCTATGTCAGCTCTCTGCGCTGGGAGGCCATCGCTGAAACACTGAATGTCCAGGAGATGGACCCGAGGGATCAAAGCGACAGAGTGGGACCGATCGCGGATTTGGAACAGGTGATGCTAGACTTGCAACTCCCCGACCGAACGGTCAACATCGGCACCCAGCTGGAGCCCGACCTCAGGGCGAAGCTAATTCAATTCCTACGACAGAGTCAAGATGTGTTTGCTTGGTGTCATAAAGACATGCCCGGGATTGACCCCCGGGTAATGTCTCACCGACTCAATGTCAACCCAGATTCCCGGCCTGTGAAGCAGAAGAGACGGGGCATAGCCCCCGAGAGGCAGAAGGCAGCACGCGAGGAGGTCGATAAACTCCTCAAAGCGAAATCTATCCGAGAGGTCCACTATCCCGATTGGTTAGCGAACGTAGTACTGGTCAAGAAAAGCAACGGGAAGTGGAGGATGTGTAACAAAGCCTGCCCCAAGGACTACTATCCACTCCCCCGGAAAGATCTCCTGGTGGACTCAACAGCCGGTCATTCGCTCCTCTCGTTCATGGACGCCTACTCCGGGTACAACCAGATTAGCATGTACCCAAGGGACGAAGAAAAAACCTCGTTCATCATGGATCAAGGGACTTACTGCTACAAAGTCATGCCGTTCGGCCTCAAAAACGCCGGGGCAACCTATCAACGCTTGGTCAATCACATGTTTAAGGACTTGATTGAAAAATCCATGGAGGTTTACGTTGACTATCTGCTGGTTAAAAGCCGGGAAGAGTCTGATCACCTTGAGCATTTAGCCGGGGCCTTCAACATTTTGAGAAAGTTCGGGATGAGGTTGAACCCGGCCAAGTGCACATTTGGCGTCTCGTCCGAGAAGTTCCTTGGGCACCTAGTCAGCAGGAGGGGGATTGAGGCGAACCCCGAAAAAATTCAAGCCATCTTAAACATGCGGTCACCCAGAGAGGTATAGAGTTTGGCCGGGCGAGTGGCTGCATTAAATAGATTTGTATCCCGAGCTACCGACCGGTGTCTTTCATTCTTCAAGATCCTTTGCAAAGCTTTTCAATGGTCAGAAGAGTGCGAGGAAGCATTGTAGGAACTCAAGTACCTGACATCGTCCCCTCTACTCTCAACGCCCACGCCAGGCGTGGAATTGTTCTTGTACCTGGCGGTGTCACCCTCGGCGGTCAGCTCGGCACTCATTCGAGAAGAGCACGGGATACAACTCCCGGTATATTACACAAGCCGAGCACTTCAAGGCGCGGAAAGTAGGTGCTCCCACATTGAAAAGCTCGCCTTCGCCCTCATCACTTCAGCCCGGAGACTTCGCCCGTATTTCCAGGCCCACGTCATCGTGGTCCTTACAAATCAGCCCCTCCGTAAGATCTTAAGCCGAAACGTACGGAAGGCTCGTAAAGTGGGCCTTGGAGTTGGAAGAATTCAAAGTGGTCTACAGACCCCGCACAGCAATCAAGCGACAGGCAGTAGCAGATTTCCTTGTTGAATTCACATACCAAGAAGACCCGGTTGAAGAGCCCGACCCACTGGTCTTACCGCCCGGTTTGCAATCAGATATCCCAACCTGGGTACTCTATGTAGACGGATCGAGCAGGGATCATCCTAACCACGCCCGACAGGATCCAACTCGAGTATGCGCTTAGGTTCGGATTCAAAGCCTCCAATAACGAGGTCGAGTATGAAGAAGCCCTCTTGGCCGGATTACAGCTGGCCGCTTCAATGGGTGCATCGCAGGTCCAGGGGTACAGTGACTCTCAGCTCGTAGTAAATCAAGTCAATCAAGAGTCCGAGGCTCGAGAAGATAACATGATAGCTTATCTAGCCCTTGTCCGAGAAGTTTCAAAGAAGCTTCAGGGGTTCTCCGTCACGCAGATACCGAGGGAGGAGAACACTAGAGCCGACCGGTTAGCCCGCCTCGCCTCATCCTCTGAGTCAGAATTGCCCGGGATAAGGATAGAGTACCTACCCGAGCCAAGTGTGATCAACTCAGAATGTATGGAGGTAGAACCGGTTGACCCAGGACCTAGCTGGATGAACCCAATCATGGCATTTCCAGCAATAGGCGTGTTACCAGAAGGTAAGGAGGAAGCCCGCCGGGTTAAATACTGAGCGGCAAGATACCATATTATTGATGGAATCCTCTACAAACGGGGATTTTCCACACCGTATCTCCGATGTGTCCATCCTGCACAGGTCCAAGGGGTGTTGCACGAAATCCATGAAGGGGTGTGCGGGAACCACATCGGAGGCCGGACACTCTCGCGCAAAGCCCTGCTGCAAGGATACTACTGGCCAACCATAGACAGAGACTCTCAAGAATATGTCAAGAGGTGTAATACGTGCCAAAGATTTTCTCCCATGATCAACCGTCCGGGAGAACTTCAGACGCCCATCTCTAGCCCCTGGTCGTTCGCTCAGTGGGGCATTGACATTGTCGGTCCCCTGCCAACGGAAAAGGGACAAGTCAAGTTCGCTGTCATCGCCGTGGATTACTTCACCAAGTGGCCGGAGGCCAGGCCCCTATCAACAATCACCGAGCAGAAAATGGAAAACTTCATAGAGAGGAACATCCTCAGCAGGTTTGGCGTCCCCCGGGTCCTCATTAGTGACAACGGTAGGCAATATGACACCCCGGTATTCAGGCAGTTCTGCTCGGGCTATGGGATAACCAATCACTACTCATCCCCCGGCACCCCCAGGCCAATGGCCAAGCCGAGGTGACAAACCAGACTATTTTCAGTCAATCAAGACGAGGCTCGTTGGCGCTAAAGGACTATGGGTAGAAGAGCTATCGACCCTCCTGTGGACCTACCGCACTACACCCTGAGCGGCAACAGGCGAGACGCCGTTCTCCCTAACCTACGGCTTTGAGGCGGTGGTCTCCACGGAGCTTAGGTTACCTACCTACCGTGTAGCAAATTATAGCGAGCTAGACAATGAAAACGCCCTCAGGGCAGAGCTCGACCTAGCAGAGGAGAAAAGAGACCGGGCGTATCTAAAAGTGCCAGCCTACAAGTAGAGAGTATCCCGATACTATAACAGCAAGGTGCAGCATCGCAGTTTCCTGGCGAGGGACCTGGTCCTTAAAACCGTCAATCAGTCCACAAAAGCCCCGAGCCACGGAAAGTTAGGGTCAAACTGGGAAGGTCCATATCTAGTTACCCGGATAAACCGCCCAGGCACCTATTGGTTACAAACTCTGGACGGCCGTCACCTTTCTCACCCTTAGAATGTGCAACATCTCCGAAAGTACTATCAGTAGCAATTAGATGTGGGTAGATTAATACTGGTTAGGGTACTTGTAGCTCCATTCGAGCAGTCATTATGATTTTTCAAAATAAAAAATAAAAAAAAAAAAAAAAAAAAAAAAAAAAGCGATAAAACGGTTCCTGCCTTCCATCAAGAAACAATCCTTGTCGGTATTCTGCACAAAGACCTCGGGCTAACACCCAAGGCAAAAGACCCTGGGGCTCAAAACCAAGGCACAAAGACCCCGAGAACTTGCCCGAAAGGCAAAAGACCTTGGCTAAAAACCAAGGCACAGAAAGACCTCGGGGCTAACCATGAGGCACCGGCTTCGCTTAGCCCCACCAGCGGCGGGGGCAAACCCCCTAGGTGGCTGATGATGGCAAGCCTCAAAGGACCCTGCAACCACCCATGTTCTAGGTCGGTTTCTTATGGTTCCCCCCTCCTAGACACCTGCCTTAGCAAAATGCTTGGGGGGCAGGGGGATACCAGACTAAAAAAAAGAAATCACACCGGTCACTAACAGGACTTGAAATCCTAACATTCCTAAGTACCTACATTGGCCAGAGAAAAACCGTCCGGTCAGTAAAATAGGATAAATTCCTATAATACACCGGACGGGACCTTTCAAACAGGTCAAAAAGACCAGTTGTTCTACCGGTTATGATCCAAAACCATTTGCTAAGGCAAGGAATTAGATCGGTCAATTAAAAATAAAAACCGGTCGGGAATTGGCAAGCACAGGCACACAAATACGGAAACAGTGAACAATTGATGGAAAAGTTAGTCTCAAGAACCTTTTCATTAATATAAAAAAAATTATAAAAAAAAAAAAAACTGTACAGTGCCTGGGGGGGCAATTGTAGTAGCCTCTAAAAAAATAAAAAAAAAAAAAACTACAACAAACAAAAACTACAACAAAAAAAAAAAAAAAAGAAAAGAAGAAAACAGGTCGGGGACCTTGGTCGTCCACTTCGACCACATCTTCAGTCTCCCCAGCCCCTTCTCCTGGGGCAGCTCCTTCTTCAGTTCCCGAACCCCAGCCGGCGGCAAGCTCAGCAGCTCCAGCACCAGCAGGAGAATCCTCACCAACCGCGGAACCGCCGTCCCAATAGTCCGAATCAATCCCCTCGTAAGACGAGATGTCTCACTCGGGGTGATCCCGAGCAATCCACCGTTTCAGATCCTCGTAGCCCTGGAAGAAGCCACCATCAAACGCCTCCTCCGTGGCTCCGGCGGCTGTCACCTCAGCTGCGGCCTTTGTTCGGGCTTCAGCCGCAGCTGTAAAAGCTCGGGAAGCTTCCAAATCGGCCTGGGCGTTCGCCAATTCCGCCTGGACTGCACCAAGGCTCAGGGCCAAGCCCTTCACCTTATCCTTCTCCAAAGCCAGGGCGTTTTGCCTGGCCTCTGAGGTCGCCCGCTCCTCAGACAGAGCGGCTTCAACAGCAGCGGCCCTCTCGGCCACAGAAGGCAGGAAGGACTCAGCCCCAACGGTCATGCAGCCGACCTGCGAAGAATCCAAGACGGTCATCAGCAAAATAAACATAGGAGAAGCTATGGTAAAGAAGAGCAGGAGCACCGAGTGTTTACCATATGGGAAAGGCTGTATAACCATCCCCGAAACGCCTCGGGAAACATGTTCGCACACGCCTCCACCTGGCTAGGGAGGAGGGCGGACTTGACCCTCTCCCTGATCGCTGTCGAATCTTCAACCGGCGCCCTGGACGATTTTCCCACTTGGGGGTAAGTTTCGGCCACCACCACGCGGGGAACTGAAGTCCCGACGGGTTCCGGACGGTTCGCAGTCCCGTGCCGGATTCGCCTCAGCGGGCGTTCAATGCCCAAGGCTTCCGCGGCGGGCCAGTTTCCTTCAGCAATCGCCAACCTTGCGGTAGCAGCAGCGGCCTGCCTCTCCCTCAGCTGCTTCAAATTCCTCTTTGGGGCCATTTCTACAAAAAGAAAGCGGCCACAAAGTCAGAAGTCAGAAGTCAGAGCAACGAGATGACGAAGGATAACCAAAATTAAGTTGCCAATAAACTCTTACCCGGGATGATTGAGGGAAGGACGGGGGCCTCGGCAAGGTGTTCTGGACGGTGATCGCCTCTCTGATCTCCCGAGCAGGTCAGAACGTCCCAAATATTGATGGAATGGTCCGCCAAGCTTCTGATTCTCTCTTGGCACTCCCCGGGAAGACTAGGTGGGATAGTTGATCCCGCCGCAACGCAAGACATAGTGCAGTTAGTCTCAAAGTAAAGTAAAGAAAGAGAGCGGAAAGTTACTGCACTAGCTTACCCCTTAGTTCTCGCGCCCAGGAAGTCCTCATCTGGATCCTCGGCGCCAGCTCACAGAGTCCAAGGGTGGACACTTGGAAGAATCTATTCTTCCAGCCCTTGTTGTTGCTCGGGCAATTCATTATGATCTTTCTCCCCTGACGAGCACCGAGAGAAAAGAACCCGGTCTCCCCATGTAGGGGAAACGGTCGGTGTGTCCAGAGAAACTCCTGGACGATAAGCTCATACCCGAAAACTTGGGGCCAAAGGGAGATAGACCCCATCAAGAATCTCCAATCGTTAGGGCTCAGTTGCCCCGGGGCAATCCCCAGGTATATAAGGAGAGCGACCGGATGAAGGGGGATGCGGAACCCAGCCGTGAGGATGTCCTCGTATAAGGTAGTGAAACCCCGCTGGTAGATTTGGGCTCCGCCGACATTCACGGCCAGGGAGCAGTAGTGTGGAAGGTTGTACCTATCCCTAATGCGGCCGAGATCTTCAGTACGCAGGGTGGACGGGGTGAACTCGCTGGCGAAGACTACCTCGGGGTCGGGTTCCCCTGGCATTTCGTCACCTGAACCCCCGGGAAACGGAAGCAACGGGGGCTTCCTGGTCCAACTCATCGTCGGACAGATGGATTGGGATTCTGCCTTCGCTATGGTGATCGGAAGGGTACGCGGACGGCGAACTCAGACTTGTGTCAGGCGCCTCTGACCCGGACCGCTCATCCTCCGACCGGGAGGACGAGTCAATACCAGAGTGACACATCCTTGGGGTTTCGGTGATTGGGCCGGGAAGAAGAGGACGACCAAGGAATGGATCAGGAACTCCGAATCTGAGGTACAAAGGAGGCAGGGTTATCAACCTAAAGGGCAGAAAGTATACGTTTTTAAAGACAAGGTGACACTCGGTCAGAACTACCCGGGGACAGCCCACTCGGTTCAATCTATCTAACGTACCTCCCGACTTGAAGAAAGAGTAGAACCTGAGAAAGAAAAAGACCCACTCTCGTTCCAACCTAAGAGGGTTCGCTCTCTCTAGCCTCGCTCAGACAAGAAGAGAAAAAGGAAGAGGAAGAGGATGATGAACTGAAACTGAAAAGGGAACACTTACAAGGGTTATCACAGAAGAAGAGCTCGAGAAGCTTTACCGGACACTTTCTTTGCTCTCAAACCGCTCGGTAGCTCTATCAATTGGCAACAGGAATCCCAGAAATGAACAAGTGTTCTTTATATAGGGAGCGCGGACGGTCCGGATCAAGTTAGATCTAACGGCCAGGAAATTTTCACGCCTAAACATGCCGACAACTGTCATCTCGGGCACGCGAAACGTCGCCTCAAAAGACGCGCCCAATTAATGTCAGACGTGACAGTCCGGTTACGACGTGACTGTTCGGTTACCCGCCTCGCTGGATCCAAACCAGGCCAACCAGCAATTGACACGTGGCAGAAGTTGGTCCCGGGCCCACATAGCTGCCGCTCTGTCCTGACCCCAGAAGATCAGCCCGATCAGTCGCAACTCGAGTAACAACCCAGGGCCATCTCCCAAAAGATTTTCTGCCAAAAGCAATCTTAATTTTCAAACATCATCTGATAGAGCATCCCGTTAGTTTTGAAAATGGGGGGCAACTGATATGCAAAAAAATATCAGGTCAAAGTCAGGCCTCGCCACCTCAGCAAAGAGAAGCTAGGTCCTCTTGAATTTGGACTGACTACACAGTATCCCGGACTATGACGCAGAACAGCCCGGGATGGCCGTAAGCCCGGTTGTTCTTTCCAGATGGACCCTGCATGGGCGCGCCCCAGTAGGCGTGGTTGCTTGGTCAACAAGCCTCTAGGCAGTTTCCTAGCCCAGTTAGAAGACTAAATGGAAGGAGCAAGCAGTTTCCTAAACTACTTAGGAAACATCCCTAGATTTATGTAAATCAAGCTGTAAATAGATTAGGCTTCCTAATCTATAAACTTACCATGTACGGGTGGTCTCTTGCACCAATAAAAGAGGCCGCTCACCACCCCCATTAAAGGGGAGGACATTCGATCAAAAAGAATAGCATCTAATTCTCACTCATACGCATAAACCCGGTCGGTTTTACTGGTAGTGCCGCCCAAACTGTTGGCCCACCAAGCCCGCCGGTGATCTGCTAGTGAAGCGCGCTAACGCAACCGTGGACGTAGGTCACCTCGTTAACGAGACCGAACCACATACAAGCTCTTGTGTCCCCATATCTCCCTTTTAATCTCTCTTACCAATTTTCGACATCATCAATATGGATGCAAGACTGCCAAGTCCCAAAAAACAGTGCATGACGATGAAAATATCCAATACATATAGTACACTCTATTTCATATAACAATTTTTTTTCGGATTGTTAGAATTTAGGAAACTTTCCAATCGATATTTATATAGAAAGAAATACTCCCTCCGTCCAATAATAAGTGTCCACTTCCATTTTGCACATTGTTTAAGAAAGTTGTATTATATTAGTTTTTTTGATTCATTAAAGGGTTACTTTCCCATTTTACCCTTAGATGTGATAGGTATTTGACTTTTTGTTTGTTTTAAGACCACAAATACATGCTACTTTGTCTTTATTACAAGGGTAGCTTCGGAAAGTAAGTAAAAGTTAGTTGCCAATTTAGAAAAGTGGACACTTATTGTGGGATGAGCACACTTATTATGGGACGGAGGGAGCATAAATGTTAAAATAAAAGTGAAGGAAATAATCAGTAAATAATTATTCACAAGGCATAAGCATGATTAAAGAGTTTTATATTCATTTTGTGACTACCCAGTACCCATAGTCCAGGAATAGAATAATTGAGAGAAATTCTCAAGAATATTGTGATGATCGCCTTGGATGATCCACATCTCAGTCAGGCGCTGATGAGCACATTGAACTATCCATGTGGCTGAGAGCCCTCACAGTCCAGGCACAACAACGCAATTATCAGGAGCGCGCTCTACCACTAAGCTAATTGTCATCTGTTTCTTGTTTTCAGAAAATGCAATCATTTCATTTAAATTTTTTTTGCTTGTATTAGAAATTAGAATATTAACAAGATAATTGGACAACAATTGAAACTTAAAATCTTAATAGACCAAAAAAGGTACAGAAAAAGTGTTGACATTTTATTTCAAAAGTACGTGAAATATTTTATATCACAGGACTCATCGGAGTAGGACTAATTTGTCCCACAAAGATTGTTCAAAAGTACACACCGTTTGACTTGATAAAGTGAGAACTTGATAAAGATAGAAATAATTGTTAAGAGAAAATTGAATTTTATCTCTCATTCGTCACAAACATCAAATAGTATTAATGCATTTTTTTTAATTATTATGATTAAAATTGATAAGAAATTTAGCTGATTAATGCAAAATATTGTTTACGCAAATGATGACTTTATCTCGATAGTTAGATCAAGATATCGGAACTACATTTTCACATTCATAAAATCTTTTTGAGACAAATTAGTCATATTAACTTGATAAAGCAACTTTTTTCCGTATGAGTAATTTTAAAAAAAAAATTAAAAAAAATTACCACCTTATAATTCTTAATTTTTCTTTATGCCTTCAATGTAAATACTAATCAGGAATGCGCCTAAACTATAAGAATCCCTTTTTTTTTGTCAAACTTTCAATATTAACAATATAAACTCTATGTAAGTGAACAAATTAGGCAGCAGTAGATAAGATAAAAAGAACTCCAAATAGTAATAGAAAAAAATATGAAACTTTGTAGTTATAAAACTACTTGAGTATTCTATCAGCTATCAAAAGCACTTAACATCATAAACTTATAATCACTTCATTGGCTGAGTATGAAGCACGGACACTCCGACACGGATATGACACGGCACGGGCACATCAACACGACAAAATCCTAAAAATTTGCACATTGACACTGGAGGAAAAGTGTCTGTGCGTCAGACACGATACGACACGCGACATGTTACCTTCTTATTAGCGTCATGCTTCGTAGGTTGAGGAAGTATGAAAATGAAACACTTCAAAACAATGAATGTGATAGAAATCAACAAAAACTTATTCCAGAACAAAGAGAGGAAAATGCAAACATATTTCGGAACGCCTTATAACTTATCCAAGTACATATTTAGTAAAAAATGAAAAGAAAAAAAAACCTGAATTGTCTTACCCGATACAAAGTCATCTACATACTCCTTATCAATCTTCCCGTGGGCCATTGCACCAACCTATGAATGCAAAGAATAGGATTATATACAAGTTTCAAATCATCTGAATCATAAAAGTAGAAGGCAAGTTAATTTTGGGCATACCACAAAAACTAGGTTCACATCATCGTTAACAGAAGCCACATAGTCACGCATATCAACCAATTTTTCTGAGCTAAATGAGAAGCCTGATGTGCAAAGACAACAATTTCACCACTACTTATAACAACCGTTTAAATAAAGTAATCATTTCTGACATAGATTCAATAGGAGGATGTAAAATAATTGCTCACCTATTTTACGAGAGTTGATTGGCAAATACTGCGTTACAGGGTTTTTGATCACCCGCATAAGTTTTTTCTTCTCACCAACAGCTGATATACTGAGCTTCTGCAGCAGTTGCACTGCAATGATTTATCATTAAAAGAGTAAAAATTATAAAATCAGAACATAGTTCGTGAAAGGCCAAGTAAAGGACGGGACATGATGCTGAATGCACTAAAAGCCCGTTTGGGATAGCTTTTCCGAGGCCGACAATCAATTATAAGTGTTTAAAAAGCTGTGACCGGGTTAGCTTTTTAAAAGCTTTTTGAAAAATATGATTCGTTTTTAAAGCTAAAGAACAGCTTTTTCAAAAAGCTCCAATTTGTAGCTTTTTTGAAAAAATATCTCTCCAAAAGTGACTTTTTTAAAAGCTAACCCATTCAGACTGTAAATAGTTGCTTTTGGCAAAACCAATCAAACTTACACATCACACCAGAGAACCTCTTATATGTCCTTGGAATACGAACTCGAGGATTAACTTCAATAAGAACTTTTTCTGTTCGCACATACAGAGCTCGCAACCTCCCAGATTTATTTACTGGGCTATCTAATATTGTTAATATAGCCTGAACAAATCAATATAACAAAATTGTACGATTCAGCAAAAAGAATATAACTCATCTCAACAGAGCCTTGATCCCAAACAAATAAATGAAATAAAGTTGCTAACTACAACAAACCTTTTTTTTTCCAAAAAAATTTAGAATTTAACTACAACATACTTTGATAACCGAACTAGATACAGCGCCAATACCAATTGCTAAGAACATAGAAATGCAAATAGCTCAATTTAACTAATCGTAATTCCAATTACAACCAAAAACAAAAAAAAAAAAAAAATTACAATTAGTCTTCCACACATAACATCGAAATGTGAAGCACATGCCAACACAGCCAAAATGTTGCAAGGGAAGTAACATATAGGATACCAATGGACTAAGCTTGACAAAATTGAAGAGTTCACCAACCTGATGAGCAATGTCAGGCCTGTATTCGGCTGGGTTTCGGTTATTTCTTCTCAAAAAATTGGCATGATCATCTGAGTTCAAAAGCTGGTAAGTCTGTATGAAAAGGAACAAGAAATTACCTTAGAGAGCCACAGAAAATAGATATATAGAAGGGTTTTTAAAATTATAAAAAATAAAAAAATAAAAACATAAATAGAAGCAGAGGGAAATAGAAGCAAAAGAAGGAAGATAATTAGAAATACTAATAAAATCCAATAATCAGAATCACAAGAGAAGTAGTGTTAAGAAAACCATAATGATAATAGGAAACAATGTTGAAGATAAGAACAAAACCATGAGAAAAATTGAAGATAGAAGCAAAAATGATAGAAACCTTTCCAACTTTGGCGACTTCCAAAGAAGCCTTCTCAAGAATGAAAATAACACCACCAGTGTTGGAGTTGGAGTTGTGGTCAGATGGGGCAATTGGGATTCCAGCAAGCTCATGCGCACCCACTTCTTCTTCTGCTTTCTCTTCATTCTTCACTTTTTTAACTGCAACTTTTTCTTCTTCTTCTTCTATAGATATAGATATAGCAGATTGTTGCTGTAATTCTTGTTCGTCTCTATCATAATTGTCTCTGCTCTTCCTCTTATTCCCTTTTACTCCATAAGGCCTCACCATCCTTGCCTTTTGCCTTGCTTTGGAATGGTTGGTTCACAAATATACAAATTACCTATTATTATCAGCCTACATACAAGATTTCAGGAAAAAAAAAATAAAAAAAAAATTATTTATATCATGAAGATTACAGTATTGTTTCTACATTAGTAAGAACAAACAAACTTACTTGAAACTACAGTGGCTTTGATCGTGAAAAAAAAAGAATAAAACAAACAGAAAAGCCCAATGATAAGAGCAACTCCAACAGCCTCGAAGGTAATAATATCTCCTTAGTGGGATGGTGGTGAGAGGTGTAGCGGCTGGGACTGCGGAAATGTGAGGGATTTATTAGGGTTTGGTTTTTGTGGGAGAAGTGTGAATTATTTTTTGGGGGGTTTGTTTGGTATTTGGAATATTATAAGGCTTCATTACACAATATACCCTTGAATTTGGTCACTCTCCTATTTTAGTTTCCGTATTTTCAATTGCATCAATTTAGTCCCTGGAGTTTTTAAATAATAAAACAATATCAATGTGGTTCAAATGTTCAATTCTCTGAGAAAAGTTTATGGAATTTACTCACATGCTACGCACTGTCACGCTTTTTTGGGGGAAAAAATTGAACGCCACCAATCTCACCATCCACTTATTAGCGTAATTGTGTATAACAGTGGGTGAATTCTGTTAAATTTTTTAACAGAATGGGAAATTTTGACAATATTATTTCTATTTAAAAACTTCAGGGACCTAATTGATGCAATTGAAATTATAGATACTAAAATGAGACTGTAACGAAACTTGTAACACTTGTAATTTTTCTATATAAATAATATTTCAATTTCAATTTCAATTTCTATTTCCATTTTTACGATTTTGAATGTTGTATTGCTTATATGACTGTATAGACGAGTGTTTGAGCATAATTTAGGTTTCGTCTCGACAATTATGTCGCCAAAGACAATCGCACTTAGAGCTGTACACGGACCTAAACCCATATACAATACCAGTTGTGCACAAGGGTCGAGACGTGCTCGTTAACTGAGGCAACAACACATAGATCAAGGATGACATCAGCCCTAAGGCTTACATCACCCTTATCGTTACCACCCCACCATGCACATGTGTAATACCCTGTATTTTATATGTGCAATAATAAATGAGATTCTGTATGATTGCTTGGATAATACCTATAGGCCATGTTTGACAGGTCGGATAAGGGAGTCGGATAAGATAACTTATATCCTATCATGTGTTTGGTGTGCCATCGGATAGGAGAAAATATAATCCAAAGGGGGTTTTTATCCCACTCACTTTGGGACTTATTGGGATAAGTCCAACCCATGGGGGAGGTGGTATTAGAATAACACACCTTCGGATAACTCTTGGGATAAAAAAAAAAAGGAACGCGATCTGAGAAGAGAAGGAAGAACGAGGAAGAAGGAAGAAAGAGGACGAAGAGCCGCCGTCGCCTCCTTCGCCCCGTCCTTCGCCATCGCCGTTACCCACCATTGCCCTCCGTCTTCCGCCGTCGCCGTCCTAACACCAGGTAAGAATCGCAGATCATCTGGATCAACTTTGCCAAAAAAAAAAATCTTTCTTTCTTTCCTTTTTTACTTAGATCTGATGATGTTTTGAACATTCATGGCAACACACGACTAGATCTTTGTGGTTGATAGTTTTATTCTCAAACTTTGTGCACCTTAAATCTGAGATGTTAGAACATCCACGGCTATCTCAGTAAATTGATTAATTTCAACTTTGTGCACCTTGTTCAGCAATGTATGTATAATTCCAAGTGCTAAAATCTCATTGTTCTAGAGAAGTGACAAAATTTATACTAGAATTTTAGTCTCCCTATATTACTCTGTTTCTATGTACAACCTATAATACATATACACAGCCACATGTCAATAAATATATGTATATCTATGAATCCAAATATGGTTTGATATATATATATATCTATGTACAAAGATGTATATACCTCTTTATAGATTTCAGTGCTGGCTTTGTTAATCAAGTTGAGAAATTAAGTGGGAAGAACAAGAACCATTCTAATTATAAGGAATCTGGTATGTAATAGCCATCTTCCAACCTCTTATAAGGACTCATGTTGAATTACTTATATTTGATTGAAATTTGTGAGAAACTTGCTTTGTCGACGACTATGGCTGTGAAGGATGCATCAGCAACCAGCAGTAAATTACATATTTTTTTTTTTTAAATCTTGACTATGTTAAATGTTGCAGATTCAATTATTAATCATTTCAACCTGAATGTAATAAGTAGTTATCAATATGTTCACAACCCTATGAATGTGACGTACACAAGATACCCAGGTGTTGATCTTTAAGACCTCACTCATTAGTAAGTTAAAGCATCCACATCCATAGTCTGTATCCATAATCATCTCAAGATTAAGAACATGTACCTTATACAAGTTATGAGTTCCTATCGACTGTTGACAGTATTGGATGTCAGTAGGATAGCTTATGGTCCGTCAATGCATTATAAGCACTAGCATATTAACTAAGAGTCATACTCTAGTGATTGAGATTCATTACTCCATCCAATGGTAGTTAATCATGCTATAGTGTATACCTAATAAGATATCCAGTCTCATCATTCACTGTGACAAGTTCTAAGTATCAAAGAATAGTAATTCGTATTTCACACATATGTATCTCATACATACACGAATTACCCACTTTGATACTTATGGATTACAACAATCATCTAATGAAAACATACATACTGAAATATAAACTGATATCCATATATAAAGTGCCAAATGGCAAATACATAAAGACTGGGTTTGAAGGCACAATCCCAACAAACTCCCACTTGCACTCATAACCCACTACATCTAGGACCTAAATAATCTAGATGACGATCAAAGACTTTCTGTGGCAAAGCCTTAGTAAACGGATCCGCAAGATTGTCAGCTGTGGCAATCTTGGTAACAATTACATCTGCACACTGAACTATATCTCGAATGAGATGGTACTTTTTTCTACATGCTTTCCCTTTCCATGGTTCCTTGGCTCCTTGGACTAAGCCACTGCCCCACTAATATCGCAGTATAACATAATAGGTGACAGCGATACTGGTACCACCCTGAGTTTCGTAAGGAACTTTTTGAGCCAAACAGCTTCTTTTACGGCTTTACAAGCAGCCACATACTCAACTTCTGTAGTTGAGTCTGCAATGCATTTCTACTTAATGCTCCTCTAACTAACTACACCACCTTTGAGGGTAAAGAGATGTCCAGACGTCGAATTCCTCGATTCTTTATCTGACATAAAGTCCGAGTTAGTGCATCCCACAAGAATCAACTCGTCGATGCCATACATAAGTATGTAATCTTTAGTCTTTCTCAAGTACTTAAGAATGACGACAGTCTAGTGCTCTGGACTTGAATTCGACTGATATCTGCTAACCATGCCAATGGAAAAATAAATATCTTATTTAGTGCATAACATCGCATACATGGGACTTCCCATAGCCAAAGCATAGGAAACTCCTGCCATGCGATTTTTCTCCTCTTGTGTCTTGGGACACTGGTCTTTGGAAAATACTATGTGATTGGCAACGAATAGTTGCCGTTTATAGTCCTAAAAATATGCTTTGTTAGCCCATTTCATGTAGTTATTAAGTGATTTTTAATAAGTATTCTATATTTTGTAGATTTTGGGAGCTTTAATATGAAAATGCACAAAAATCCAACGATTAGTGGCTTTGGAAGTCATTCTGGGCTTAAACGGTGATTCTGGTGAAAGCTGAATGCAGTAGCAGTCTCGGAAAATTGCATTTTTGACAAAGAATACTTTGGATTTGAGATATTTCTCCAGAGATATAAAATGTAGATCTTCGAGTTACGGACGCGTGGCTTCAAACGGCGAGTCAATCCGAGTTCCGAGCAAAAAGTTATCGCAATTCTACAAAAGTCGCGCAGTGCAGCGAAAAGGACCTCGCGCGAGCGGGTCGCGCGAGCGACCTGTGCAAAAATCAAAAACACGTATTTTGTTAAATTAAAGTGCCCAGCGAAGGTGGTTTGTGCATATGACGTCCAGATTACAAAATATAGCTGTTTTAGTGCGATTTGGCTTAGGAAAGCTTCCTAAATCACTCCAAACTCTATATAAATCCTATTCTAAATCAAATTGAGTGATACAAATCATTACACATCATTATACACATCAATATACAGCCATATTATACATTATTTTCAGCCATTGAAGAGAGAAAAGCAAGGAGAAGAAGAAGAAGACCAAGGATTCCCATGGCCTCCTCCATCAACCTCTTGCTGTTCATCAATTCTATGGCCAACTAAACTCTAGATCTAGGGTTTCAATGAAACCCTAGCCAAGTAATAGGGTGTATTTTATGTTTTAATTTAGTTTTATTATGTATGGATGATGATTACATGTTCCGAGGATTTTTATAAATAAATCATGCTTTTAATTGATTAAATCATCACTTTCAAAGTTTATTCTTGTCTTAGATCTATTTTGACTGTGATGTGCTCAATGATCTATGTTTGCTGTGCTTGTTTAGATTATTTACATGTAATGGTGCTTAAATTGAATTGTGCTATCAAGTATCCGAATAGTCCATGCCTAGATTAGACGGATTATACCACAACCCTAGTTTAGTGTGGGATAATTCGTGCTAACCGAAGATGGATTATGTTGGTGTTTGAACCATAGTTATTTTCTTGACGGAGGAATTGGGCTTGTAGCTACAACTCCCCATTATCATCCAACTTAATAAGCTAAAGTAATTCGTAAATAACCTTATTATGAAGCTAGTGGTGGATTTGCAATCCTAGGTTCCCTAAACATATTTATAAAAATAATTTTTAATTGCTTTCATAATTTAGATTTACTTTCATTGTTCTTAGTTTAATTAAAATTCAAATCAAAATCTCATTTTCATAATTAATTAGATTTAGGTTTTAAAATTAAGAGTCGTAGTAATTCAATCTCTGTGGGTTCGACCTTTACTTTCACTACTACAAATCCTTAGAAAAGTAAAGTACACTTTTTATATCTTGATATTGACAACATCACTATGCTTGAAAGGTAGCAAACCTTTCTTCGAATAATCATGGAAACCTAGTCAGCACTTTATCGATATAACCAGCTTGAGATATTCCCATTATCTTTTGCTTACGATCTTGAAAGAGCTTTATCCCAAGGACATAGCTCGCCTCTCCTAGATTCTTCATATCGAAAGTACTAGCTAGCCAAACCTTGATTGATGGCAATGCCTCTACATCATTTCCAATGAGTAGAATGTTATCAACATAAAGCACAAGAAAAGTCACCAACTTACCTTCACATTTCTTCTATACACAAGGTTCATCCAGTTTTTGTATGAAACCAAATGACTTGACCGCTTATCAAATCAAATGTTCCAATTCCTAGATGTCTACTTAAGTCTATAAATGGACTTTTGTAACTTGCATACCAAGTTACCTTTTCTACCAGCCATGAACTCTTCTGGTTGCTACATATAGATGTCCTCCTCAAGATTGCCATTCAATAATGCAATCTTGACGTCCAAATGCCAGATCTCATAATCTAGGCATGCAGCAATGGATAAGAACATTATGATGGATTTGAGCATGGCTACCAATGAGAAGGTTTCCTCATAGTCAAGTCCTCTCTTTGAGTATAACCCTTCACTACAAGCTTTGCTTTAAAGGTCTCAACCCTTCCATCAGATCCTCTTTTCCTCTTGTAGACCCACTTATAACCAATGGGTTTAATATTGGCTGGAAGTTCTACAAGATCCTAGACCTGATTGGAATCTATAGATTCCAATTCAGCCTTCATAGCTTTAACCCAATAAGCTGAGTGAACATTACCCATTGCCTTTTCATACGTGGCAGGAACATATTCAAATTCTATTCAGACTGTAACCCTCGTACCCGGAAAAAGGGTTAATTAATATGTTAATATGCATTAATTCGTGTGATTAGTGTATATAATGCTTAAGGGGAGGCTTTAGACTTGCCCGTGGAAAAGCCCCCAGTAAGGAGGGACAGGTTTGGAGGTGGGACCCAGTGAAGGGCCCAGATAATAATATTTGCATTTTACGTGACTAGATGTATTTATATGATTACATGAATATTTCTTGAGAATGCTTTCATATTATAATGATATATACGTTAGCATTTGGTTTTAATTGGATGCTCATATAAGGGTATAAATGAAAATGATTCATAATTAGTATGTGCGATAGCAACTTCACAAAATATTTGGAACCCACGTTGGGACCCATACGGGACTTAGACAAACACCCATTGGATAGTTGGGTGGTTAATGGAATGTTTGGGGGATTTCATATGTAATATCTATAATTTTCTCTTCGTTAATAATATCAGTTTTTCAAATTTCTGTATTTGACCGATTATTATATTATTAATTGTGCAACAGTATTGACGTGTTGTAAGATTTCTAATTAGACTGTAGTAACCACACCGACTCGATCGTAATAAGACTTAACTAAGTCCCGTATCCGGACTCGAACATTAGAAACAATACCCATTTGCACGAAAATCAAGACTGCCACGTATATCAAGGAACTTATGCAAGCAAACTGAGGAAGTGGCACAAAGCCTGAGGTGGGCCCCACATGGCCGGCCATATGGAAGCCCCATGCATCACCCCTACACTTGTCACCCTCTCCCATAACACATATCCACTTGTTGGACACATGGCCTAGCATGTACACATGCACCATGGCACCTAGCCCATGCCAATCCTTATATAAACATACACATGCATGTATTACTCTCTCTTGGACTCTCATAATCTACACATAAGTTAGAGAGAGAGAGAGAGCTGGGAGTTATAATCCTATGGAGAGATAGAAGAGAAACAAGAAGAAACCAAGCATTCCCTTCCTCTCTCCCTTATATTCAATTCATATATACACCCATATATTTACACCAATACTACCATGGGAACTTAGAAACTGTAATAATAAGTCCTAGAAATTCACGAGAATCCCAGAAGTCAAGAAGAAGGAGAAGAAGATGGTGACACCATCTAAGCTTGAGTTCAAGCTCCATCAAGCTCAAACCCACAACCAAGCTTAATTTCAAGCTTTTGTGAGTATTCTAACTCACTTTAGAACCTATATAGTATGCAATTATGTTTAGTATGTGTTTGTAGAAGTTTTTGTGAGGTTTCCATACCATGCAAGTTGGTTTTTGTAGTTAATCTGTATTATAGCAGTGCTGTGAAAAACTGCTAAAAGGCATGAGAAATCGGTTCTTAGGAGAAACCGGTTTATGGGAATAGCTTTAAGAAACCAATTTGTGGGTAAGAACTGGTTTCTGGGAAGCAATTTCTATTTTGTTGTTTTCTATGCTTTGTTTGGTTGTATCTCGATTTTACCAACATGAACCCTTGTTATATGTTTATATGGAGCTGCATGTTAGTAACTTAGCCTTAGTGACCAATTTATGTATGGTGTTATGTATTAAACTTACATGATATGCTTGAAGTTCATGAAATAAGCTTTAAATCTTGTACTTGGACTCCAAGATGAATCAAATTAGGTTGTACTTCACTTTTATCTATATGAGTGTAGACACCCCGATTTTGACCAAACGTCGAATTAAGGGGAGTGTTACCTCTAGATCCGATGATGACAACGTCCAACTAATCTAGGGTTTCCAAGGGTGACTCAAGCTCTTCGAAAGACTCCTCAACTCAAGCAAAATAGAAAGAAAGGATGAAAGGAGAAGAAAAAGGGAGAATGATAGAAAACGGCACATGACACAGTTTGCGGCACTCTCGGGTTACCGGTGCGGCACTCCCTGATTGCCGCACGGTAGTTGGTAAATGCCGCGACGGCAGTCAGTAAGAGCCGCAAATTTACATCAAATGCCTCGAAAATCAAAATTCGAGAAAAAAATGACAGTCCGCGGAGTTGTCCGCGACATTCATTGAGTGCCGCATTGGCATTCAGTGAGTGCAGCACCGACATTCATTGAGTGCCACTTCGGCACTCATTGAGTGTCGCTTCCATCTCCACTGAGTGCCGCATTTTTGTGGCTACCAGCTTTGCAATAGTACGTTTTGTACCTTCAAAAGGACATACGAAATTAGGGTTATACTTCTGAATTTGCTGAAATGCCCCTTTAAAAATTGCCTATATATAGGGGATGAATATCCCATTACAGAGGATCTTGATTTTGGTTAGTATTTTGGCTTAGATTCTAAAATTTCTTTGTTTTTAACCTCTTAAAAATTTCTAAACACTATTGGGAGCAAATTTTTTAGAAGGAAGAGTTAGAAGGAGAGCTTGATTAGCTTTGGAATATCCTAAAAACAACCAAGAAGTTGAGGATAATTAGAGGTAACCTCTAAGTTATTAAGTCTCTATTTCAAGTTCAATCACAACACATAGGACTCCTTGGTGTCCTTTATTACATACTAATGTTGTGATTGAACTTATATTTCACTAATTTGGATCAAAATGACCTTGGGTTTAAGGTTGAATAATCATGAAGTTTATTTAGATATTACTTGAATCTTGGTTCCCTTTTCTTTTCTTTTCTGTTCTTTTCTTTGATTACAATCATCTCTTAGGACTCATAAGACTTTCAATGTCTTTCTTGAGCCCCTTAGACTTGAATTCCTTAATCTTCTTGTGAACTCATGTTTCATGAGAGGGCTAAGATTGATATTTGTATGTTTGGTCAATGAACCTAAACCATGATGGTTTAGGTTTAGATTCATTATTTTGAGATTTCATGAAGTTCCTCCATACTTCATTGAGATCTATAAATACAAGTGTCATTAGTTTCCAAGGACCACCAAGTGGGAGGAAAAGTAACTTAGGCTAAGCTAAACTCAGTGGCTTGATAGCCAAAGTTAACAAGTAAAAGGTATATTTGACAAAAGTTGTAGTGAGTTCACTAACCATTTTTGATCAAAGATTTTTAGTTAAATAACGAATCATTGGAATCAAATGAAACCAACTGGAGATTATCAACAACACAATGTTTTACCACTGTGATTTTTGTTTTAATGAGATTTCATGTTTAAAGTGGTTTGGTCTTGGATTTTGTGAAGTAATAACAATCTATCCAGAATTTCAGAACAGCAACACCTTTTTGAAGTAAGTAAATCGGAGATTTAATCAATCATTTTTGGCCCCAAATAATTTTTTATATGAAGTTTAATGTGTTAATAAGATCCCCTAAAAAGATTAGAGTCTTTCTGATTTATTTACTATTTGTAGAAAATCATACAAAATCTCTGGACAAAGAGCTGAAAATTTCTAAGTGATGTCTATTGTTTGTCTAATTTCTGGAGATTGAACCGTTGATCTTTGATTTTCCTTTTTAGGTTGAAAACTAGACTTACATAAGCATCTTGTATCCAAAATTCATTGACATCAAACCTTGGGAACTATGCTTTTCCAATTTTTGAAGTTTCGATTTGCTCTCTGTAATTTTCAAAATTTTTGGGCAGATTTGGTGAACTTTGTAAATAATAATTCAAATGACCTTTCTATGATCTAGGGTTTAAACCATGCTTTAATAATGATTAGTTAAATTTAAATTCAGAGGTTAAGGGATCCAAATCAATGAATAACTTCATAGCTTACTCTTGTTCATTTTCATGTATTCACCAATATAGATTTATACTTAGAGTCCACTTTGTATTAAGAATTCATAATCATGCCAATTCTTTCATACTTGATAGATTTAAGCTAGAAGCTTATGATTAATTATTTGATATTTTGTTTAAAGCATGTGGACTAACCCTTTGTTTTGTAGCGCTATTAAGGTATGATTTCTCAAACCTCTTCTTTAGCTTGTTTAATCTCTTAATTTATTGATTTTTTCAACCTCGTGTGCAACACCTTAGAATTAAGATTTTTCCTATGTGTATATATGTGATTAGAGACCCTTGTATTAGGATTTATACTTTTGTATACATTGCATGTTTAACATTCGCGGCTGGATCTCGGGTAAGTTTCCTAGTTCCCTAAATACACATCATATTGCTTGCTATTTGGAATTATGTGATTTTGAATGATATTTTACCATTTGCAATCTTACACCTTTTAGATATATTTTTGTAATGTATATTTATAAATGTATTAATTGAGGGCACACTTAGATTAATAAATTCGATTAAAAGGATTTTGAGTAGAGGTTTATCGCGAGATAGGATGAGAGATGGTGTTTTAGTCCGTCGGGCTCCTTCCTCTCTCATTCCATAATCCATAGACCTAGTTAATCTGTGGTTTCCAAAAGAGCAGTTTGCTTTAAGATGGTTTCTTAATTTTCCTTTTAAAAATTAAGTGGTGACTTGACTCTTTGAATTTGAAATTGAAAATTATTTTAAAATTAAAAGTGGGTGAGAAAAATGCAATATCCACAATCTGGCGACTTTGCTGGGGATTGAACCCAGAATCTGTGGTTTCACATACCAGAATTTCTGATTTTGGGTTCACTCGAGGATTAGACTAGAAAGCGTCCTTTTAATCGAATTAATTAATTTTTGTGTGCCTGTTGTATTGCATTTACATGTCTAGCCAGTCGATTGCACGGAACAATGACCTTGGAGACTCAGGGCAACCCAGTCGGTCAAGCCATCATGGGATTGTGTGATCACCCTTGATCTCGTACCATGATTTGGTATATGAAGTATCCTATCGGGTGTGTGTCAAGGGTCCCTTATTTGACCAAAACCCAGCCTTTACATGGTAGTTTCCATAGATGCTTTCAAATCTTAGGAAATCAATTCTTGATTAAGATTATATGCTAGGAAGTTTTGTATGCCCGGAAGGGATTACTTGAGATGATGACGATGCTTGCTTGATAAAAGATGTGTAACCTCTTAATCACTCTTGAGAAATTCCTCTTCATGTCCCATGACATTTGGGGAACATGCCTAATCTTGATTATAAGATTACATCTCTTGTATCGTGTTTTAGCTTCGCATCATTGACCTTGTATGCATCCGAATTCATGAAAAATAAGGCGATAATTCAATCATATGATCCTTCCACCTAGAGAGTTTTAAATCTATCTTTGCAAACAAGCAATTCCTGTCACCTTTGTTCCAAGGTTTCAAACCACTCTTTAAAAAATCTTTGAAGATTACCTTTTTTATTAAAGCCCTAAACAAAATTTTTGACAAAGTATATTTAGAGGAAAAATCCAAAAATTTTGGGAATTTTGTTTGGGAAAAATGCTTTTTTAAATGATTTCAAGAAAATTGTTTTAGAATAACTCAACCTCTAAAGAAATGCTTTTAAATACCTGACCTTGGAAAGGGTAGTAAGGATCGCAATGAAAGGAGAAATTGGCGCATTCGACATGAGTGAAGATTTTATATGCTTATGTGTCTATTTGTTAGGGCTAGACTTTTCCTTTCTTTCACATATAGAGTAGGCACAAACGCACACATGCATTGCATCCATGTGACATATGAACCTTTCAAAAAAAAAAGGGGGGGGGGGATTTCACCAGATATCTTTCAACATTATGATAAAAGAAATAACAAAAAAGGTTTTTGAAAGTCATTAAAAATTCTTTTACAGGGCAAAAATAGCATCAGGTTCGGGTACGGTCTGGTTTAGAGGTCCCACAGCGAGGTTAGTAAGAAAGGAAAGAGACACTGAGATGGCAGACGAAAGGAATGATGGGGAAGTAGCAGAATTAAGGACGCTGGTAGAACAACAAGCAGAATAGATGAGGCGACATGCCAAGAATATGAACCGCATGATGGTCAATATAGAAGCAATAACACGACTGCCACCAGTTGCAAATCCACCAAACATTGATCCGCCTATTAGGGAAGAAGGTTGGTATGATGACCCAGAGATGCCAAGGGCCGAGGTTCCCAGGGCAGAAAGAGAAAGGGTAGATAGAGAGAAGACTGAAAAAGAAAGGGTGATGACCGAAAAGATAGAGAAACTAGAAACGGTGATATGCAAGGCTCATGGAGTCGACACTTATTTGATGGGGTTAGAAGGTCTGTGCGATGGGGTCCATGAGACACTGTTTGTCGGTTTTATAATGCCAGTTTTTGACAAATTCGACGAAACAGGGAATCCTCGCAGTCATGTGAGGATGTGTATTGGGGCCTTCCAACCTAGTGGACTGAGCACTTCTATGATGGCCATCTTATTTTAGAAACTCTAACCAGAGCAGCTCTGTCTTGGTATCTCACACTTGAACCAAGCAAGACTAGGGACTGGGAGGAGGTGATCAAAGCATTTGTGACACAGTATGAGTACAACCAAGACTTGGATGTCATAGTCCGAGATTTGGAAACCACCAGGCAAGGGAACAAGGAATCGTTCACAAAATACTTGAACAGATGGAGGGAAAAGGCAGCTAAGATGGTACAGAGGGCGTCCGAGAAAGATCAAATCTGAATGTTAATGAAGAACCTTCAACCCGTCTACCAAGATAAAATAAGGTTTCAGTCAATTAACACCTTCACTGAGGTTTTTGACGTGGGAACGAGAATAGTGGATGCAATCCAAGAAGGGGTAATCAAGAAGGAAGAACAGTCAAATCGATATAGAAGGCCAAACTACGGATCAAGTAGAGGGCATTCAGGGGGTAACTCTGGCCCCACTGATGTCAATGCATTGAGTGGACCGGAGAAAAAATTCGACATAGCACCGAGAAGAGGAACGGACAAACAACCGAGGAAGTTTTCAGATTTGGGGGTATCTCTGTCAACCACTCTCGATAGGCTGATGGCAAAAGGGAACCTTCGCCCGTTGGAATCCCGACCTTTACCAAATCCGCTTCTGCCAAGCTTCTGGAAAGATCTCTATTGCAAATTTTACCAACAAAAGGGTCACTCTATAGATCGGTGCACAAGGTTGAAGCATGAAATCTAAGACCTCATTGATAACAAGGTAATATCCGAGTCGCCTGTCAAAACTCCTAATGTCACTAGAAATCCACTGCTGAATCATCATGTTGTACTACCGCCACAAGGCCTTTATTTCTTAGGGATAGAAGAGACAACCTTCAACCCGTCTAGGCTAATCACTAAAGCGGGGACACCAAGGAAACCGTATCAGCTGCCAGAAGGATTGATAATCTATACTCTAGGGAATTAGTCAGGAAGATGTAGAGGGGAAACGTCAAAACAAGTGGATTGGTGGGCTCAGGAGACTAACATTACCAATATGGATCAAGTGGAAGATGACCTATGGTATATGAGTGACGAAGAGATGTGAATAGAAAAGGACAATGTGAAAGATGTTTCAGAAATTGACAATTTGTGGACAAAGGAAGAAGTCAGTCATCTAACCCGGTCAGGGAGGCATTTCAAACTGCACGTGCTAGAGGAGGATCACCCGGGGAGGGAATTGGATAAAGGAAAGGGGAAAATAAATGAAGTAGGAGAAGAAGACAGGGTTTTGAAGCAAATAAAGAAAACTCAGGCCAATATCACCATATGGGGGTTGCTGATCGCTTCTAAATGCCACAGGCAGGCAGTCATTAATGCTCTAAATCAGTCTGATGTTTCCATCAACACAACACCAGAGGACCTCGTAGGAATAATTAGCAAAATTTCGACTCTGGTTATTACCTTCTCCTCAGATGACTTACCGCCCGGGGGGCATGTTCACAAAAAACCGTTGTACGTTACTCTAGAGTGCTTGGGGAATACCGTACCCACCTATCTTGTTGACAATAGTTCTGCTCTAAACGTGTGTCCGTTCTGAACATGTAAGCACATTGGTTTGGATGAATCACTATTCATACCATCTGAGCAGAAGGTGAGAGCATATGACAACACTAAGAGAACAGTCATGGGTATAGTTCTTCTTCGCCTCACGTCGGGCCTGTGGAAGAAGAAGCTGAATTTCAAGTCATTGATATACCTGCTTCCTTCAATCTGCTATTGGGAAGGCCGTGGTTGGATAGCCTTAATGCCGTACCATCAACGATTCATCAAAAGTCAAATTCGTCTAGAAAGGCAGGGTCTGTGACATTCTTGGGGACAGTTGGGTCCGTCCGTTTGAAGCTTCATCAAGCGCACCGGTTCTAGAGGTATAGTTTTAGGAAGAAGAGATGAGTCTGGGAGGGTTTGAGTTTATCGACATGTTGGAGGAAGAAAAGCCGAGGGAGTTCCTGTCGCTGTATTTTGATCAATATGCAAGCCCATTGGTCGCTGGGATTATGAAAAAGATGGGTTTCTTCCTAAGCATGGGATTGGGTAAAAATCATCGAGGTCTGCCAGAATTTCCAAGAATCTCCACTCAAACTCACACTCATGGTCTGGGTTATCAACCATCAAAGAAGAAACTGAGAAAGAAGAAGAAATCAGCTGATGCACCATTGGACCCTTACTTAAAGATGCTCAACGGATACTTTGTGAAGGAGGGAGAGGATTTCCGCTTTTGTGGCTTCCCAGAACTGTGGGTGGATCAGAAAGACAATTGTTTGGAGCCAAGGTTTCAGATCTTCTTCCCCCATGAATTCTCTGAGTATCAAGATCCATATCTACAGGTGCCCGTGAAGTCAATTACTGCTAAAGATTGGATTGGTGTGCTAGATGGCTTGGTCATGAAGAACCTGTTGGGCAAAGAAAGCACAAAAACCAAGGGAACAGGCCAAGAAGGGGTCATGGTAGGCAAAGGTGAAGAAAAATTGTTGAGGGATTGGTAGAAGATACACAAGAGGAAGACAAGGGGGATCATGAAGAAGAACCAGAAAAAGAAGAATTGGAAGAAATTACAAAGACTGAGGATCAGGAAGAATACTTCATCACTGAGCTGGGAGGAGAAGGAAGAAGGAGTTGATTTTTGAGTCTAGTGATAGGTATCCCCCATACCCAGAGTCTGTAATGGCCCAAATAAGGCATCTTTCAATTTCCATGTCTGTTGTAATCGTTCCCAAACACAAAATTAATGAAAGTATGACTAATTTTGCCTACTCGAATGCACTTAATGAATATGATGACTGTGATGACCATGAAATACCAATTGAATTGCAAAAATTAATTGAAAAAGAAAACGAATCTGCATGTAAAATTATTGAAGACACTCTAACGATTAATCTAGGAAATGAAGATAATCCTTAAAATGTAATTATTGGCTCTACACTTAGTAATGAAGAAAGCAGAGAATTGATCAAACTATTAAATGAATTCAAAGATGTTTTTGCATGGTCTTACAACGATATGCCAGGTATCGATCCAGAAATAGTCCAACATCATATCCCCTTATTCCCTAACTCAAAACCTGTAAAACAAAAATTGAGGCGAATGAGGCCTGAATAGGCACTTAAGGTTAAAGAGGAAGTTTAAAAGCAATTGAGAGACAGATTCTTGATGGTCATCGAGTATCTTGAGTGGATTGCCAACATTGTGCCAGTTTCGAAAAAAGACGGTCGTTTTAGGGTTTATGTTGACTTTCGGGACTTGAACAAAGCCAGCCCTAAGGACGATTTCCCTTTACTCCACATTGATGTGTTAGTAGACAATACTGCGGGGCACGAACTCCTGTCTTTTATGGATGAGTTCTTAGGTTATAACCAGATTTTAATGGCACCTGAGGATAGAGAGAAAACCAATTTCATCACACCGTGGGGTACATACTGTTATAGGGTGATGCCGTTTGGGCTCAAGAACGCGAGCGCCATGTACCAGCGGGCCGCCACTACATTGTTGCACGATATGATCCACAAAGAGGTGAAAGTGTACATGGACGATATGCTTATGAAATCTAAGGAGAGATAGGGATGCTTGGGGGTGTTGAGAAAGTTCTTCGGAAGGTTAAGAGAATTTAGAATGAGGCTAAATTCGCAAAAGTATACCTTCGGAGTCACCACCGGAAAGCTGTTAGGATTCCTCATCACTCAGAGGGGAATAGAGGTGGACCCGACCAAAATAAAAGGCCATAGTTGAAATGCAGCCACCAAAGAATGAGAAGGAATTAAGGGGATTTTTGGGAAGAATACAGTTCATAAGCCGCTTCATCTCAAAGCTCACTGACAAGCGGGGGTATTTGTAAAATACAACCGCGCTAAAAGAAGAAAATACATTGATTTAGTCTAAAATTCCCGTGTATACTTGTAATTTGAATTACAATGCCAGTTTTTACATAATATAATTAATCTATGATAAGTGGTATTGTTTAGTGGTTATTTGTGCAGATTACTATTGCTGTGTGAGGAACTGAATGAGCAAGATAAAAGGAAGTGCTTGGTTTTAATGAAGACAATTCAAACATGAAAAGGACGTTTCGAGAGATCGAGAAGGTTTCGAGCGATCGAGGTTTCGATCGATCGAATTCTGTTCAGGCGCTCGAAGATCCCAAAAGTTCAATCGATCGAGGGATGTTCGATCGATCGAACATGGCTTTTATCAGAAATTACGTGCACGCAGCAGAAACATATTTTTTTTAACCCTAGCCTTAGGTTTATGTATATATATGCATTATATTTACGTCCAGAAGGAGGCCACTTCACTTTCTATCAGTTTTACATAGGGAGAAGAGAGTTTGTTCTTGTTTTGTAGGTTTAATCAAGGATTTATATTGTTTTTAGTTGGATTCTAGTAAGTTTAATAGAAGTTCGTCATTCCAGGTTACTTCTTATCATTTTGCTCACATTCTATTTGCTGTTTAGTGTAGGTTAATCCGTTAGAATCGTAGCTTTGCATGTTAGATAGGATTAAATCATTAGTTTTCATAGATTTTATATTTTAATCGCAAACAAACAAAACTTTAATGAATATTTACGTTAAAAACAAATCTAAGACATTCCAGACCATGTCTGAGTAGTCCCCAGGTTAGGAGATCACGATTCAAGACTCTGCCATGTAGCAGAATAATTCCTGTGTTCGATCGATTGGACCAGAGACATTGTCGAGCGATCGAAGACATTTCGATCGATCGAAAGATGAAGATATTCAATCGATCGAAAGCGCTTCGATCGATCGAACTCTCTGATTCTTGAGAACATTCTATGCAGTATCCCTAGACTTTCTGCTTTAGAGATTCGTTATCAAACTGTCCCCAAATGCTCAGTTTGTCAAAATAGTCTCTGAACTTAAGGCCTTAAGGTATTTTTCTTCAATATCTTTTGCAAACCACCTTCACTGCTAACACCATTGTAGCTGTCAGTCTTAACTACTGTTTTAAACCGCTTTTATGTGTTTCAAATTAACTATGATGATATACTCCCGGTCATGAAAGGACTATGGATTCTTTATTTTAACAGAAATACAGAATACTGTATAAAATGTGCTCCATTGAGCTTCAATGTAATTGCATGGTAGATGGCTAGGTCGCGGTGGATTTGTGTAATTCCAACATTTCTTTTTTTTTTTATCAAGAAAAACACGTTTTAAAACATCACTTTAATTAATTAGTTAATCATTAGTTTAATTTACTTTAGTTGCTTTAATTTTAGTAGTTAATTCGTGGAACTTCGTGTTCTACAATCCTTCATATATTGATTTTTATTTTCCTTTTAGAGTTTAATCTAAGTATTTATGTTATCACCTTCCCTGTGGGATCGACCTAGTCTTAACCAGATTACTACTTGCACGATTACCTACACTTGGGTATAGCACACAAGCGCACGCACATTCTTAGCCGTGTCACTCACCTTGACATGTGACCCATTGTTTAAGCTGCTCAGGAAAGAAGAAAAGTTTGAATGGGATACCATATGCCAACAAGCCTTCGACAAAATCAAAAACTATCTCCAAAACCCGCCTGTCTTATCACCACCCTCACCTGGGAGACCTTTATTGTTATACCCTTTTGTGTTCGAGGATTCAATGGGGTGTATGTTGGCCCAAGAAAAAGAAGAGGGGCACATGGAAAAAGCCATTTATTATTTTAGCAAGAGGAATACCGGATACGAACTGAAATACTCACCCTTAGAGAAAGCCTGTTGGGCCTTAGTCTGGTGTACCCGTCGCCTTAGGCACTACATGTTAGCCTCTCCTGTAACCCTAATCTCTCGAATGGACCCACTTAAATACCTATTTGAAAAACCCGTCCTAACCAGAAGAATCTCCCGGTGGACTAAGATGCTAGCTGAATTTGACATCAGGTATGTCACCTCTAAATCCGTAAAAGGGAGAGTTGTTGCAGAATACCTAGTTGACCTTGCAATAGAATCTGAAGAAAAGGGCGAGTTTCAATTCCCGGACGAAGGGGCGATGGGGATAGAGGAGAACCTATGGAAAATGTACTTTGATGGAGTAGCCAACCAATAGGGATATGGGGTTGGAATCATCCTTGTAGCACTAGACAGAACCGCAACCCCTTTAGCCGTCAAGCTTAAGTACAACTCAACCAATAACATGGCAGAGTATGAAGCATGCATAGTTGGGATGGAAGCAGCACTAGCCTTAAAAGTTGAGAGGATCGATGTTTTTGGGGACTGCAATTTGATCATATCTCAAGTACGAGGTGATTGGAGGGTGAAGCATGAGAAGTTGAGACCCTACCATGACTATCTAGAGAGTTTGAAGGTATCATTTAAGAAGATATCATTCTATTACCTTCCTCAAGAAGAAAATCAGTTGGCCGACTCCCTAGAAACCTTAGCCTCAATGATACAAATCCCTTCAGGAGTCACCATGATCCTGCTATCCATAGATGTAAGGAACCAACCATCGTTTGAGATGATCACAGCCCTAGAAGATGAAGGGGAAGTGCCTTGGTACAAGGATGTTTGGAATTTTATCAAGGAAGGTGAGTACCCCGAAGGAGATTCAGAGAAAGATAGGAAGGCAATTCGAAGGTTCTCTACCCAATTTGTGATCTATGCAGACAAACTGAGGAAAAAGTCGTATTCCGGGTATAATTTGGAGTGTTTGTATAGAAGGGACGCTAAGAGAGTGATGGAGGAAATACACGAGGGAGTTTGTGGACTCCACATGAATGGGCATATGTTGGCAAAGAAGATAATTCGCCAAGGGTATTACTGGACAACCCTAGACAGAGATTGTTGTGAGTATGTCAGAAGGTGCCATAAGTGCCAGATCCACGCAAACCTGATGCACACCCCGCCTTCCCAACTCTATAGCATGACTACGCCTTGGCCATTTTCTGTATGGGGTATTGATATTATCGACGAGATAGTTCTATAAGCCTGTAATGGACATCGGTACATAATTATGGCAATTGATTATTTCACCAAGTGGGTGGAGGCTGCGTCATATGCAACTCTGAAGGCTATAGATGTGGTGAGCTTTATAGAGAAGAACATAATTTAGAGATATGGGGTCCCAAATGAGTTTATCTCAGAACACGGCAGTCACTTCCAAGGAGAAGTCATCCCACGCTTAGAAAATACAAGATAACACGTCATCAGTCATCCCTGTACAGACCACAAACGAATGGGGCAGTGGAAGGAACAAATAAGAATGTCAAAGCAATCTTGGGGAAAATGACAGACATGTACAAGGATTGGCATGAGAAGCTGCCGTTCGTACTATGGGGATACCGGACCTCCGTAAGAACTTCTACGGGGGCTACACCGTATTCTTGGGATTATGGGATGGAGGATGTCCTTCCGGTCGAGGTAGAAATACCGTCTCTACGGGTTTTAGCAGAGTGTGAATTAACTGAACTAGAATGGATTCGGGGAAGGTATGAGGAGTTAATGTTGCTCGATGAGAAAAGGTTGGCTGCAATAAACCATACTCGGGGATATCAGAAGAGGATAGCTCGTGCATTCAACAAAAAAGTTCGCCCAAGGAAACTTGTTGAGGGTGACCTAGTCCTGAAAGAACTGAAAGTGCCTATTTATGACCCCAGAGGAACATTCAAACCCAAGTGGGGTCAGGCCATACATCATTAAGACCCTCTTTTCGGGAGCGGCTGCCTATCTTATGGACCTAGACAGGGTTGAATTTAAGCAATTGATTAACCTCGATCTCCTTAAGAAATATTTTGCTTGAAACCATTCCTTTCAAAACCTCCCACCTAGATGAACTACACTTGACCTAATTCCCGCTAGGGAATATATAGGCAACCTACTCAGTTTGGTCACTAATAATTGCCCAAGTGGCACCTTTTGTCAAACCTTAAACCGAACTACTGTGGACCTGATACCTATTCGGGGATAAGTAAGCGGGTTTTCAAAAGCCTTCGGTCCAAGAAAAACCCAAAGAAAACCCCTATGCAAAACTAGGGGCAAACTCGCATTTGCCCGGAATCACTTCAAAGCCCCAAACCAGGGGCAAACTTTGTTTGCTAAAACCAAGGAACCCAGATACATTTTCGAAAAAAAAAGGAACCCAGATAATACTTTAAGCCCATCTCTGGATCCCCTGGCTACCAAAATAAGTACTATAAGGAAGCAAATGAGAATTCATGGTATAGAATTATTAAAGCTCTAAGCAAGATTCAAAGCAAAGTAACGAAAAGCTAAGAAAAGATTTTTAAAGGGAGGATCTTCATAACCTAAGGATAGATCGAAAGAGTGAATACATTGATTGAACATACATTGAACATTTTCTAAAAACATGAACATTCTTTGGAAAAATCAGAAAATCACATTCCAATGTGCAAGAAAGTAGGCAGGACTTGTCAGGTGTTTTGTAAAATAAAGCTCCGTCCTATTTTGGTTTTATCTATGTATGTCTACGAAGTCTGTCTCTCGACCAAAATCTGGAATTGCAAAAGATTCTCAGTAGTAGGAATGACTAAAGCTAGAATCCTCCGAAAAGGAGCGGCCACCATGTCATGGCGAGCCTCAACGAAAACTTTCACGGTGGAGGGACACATGACCGAACTCCTCGTGAAATCGACAGTAATGTCCTCAGTAACATCTTGAGAAGCCCATACTGACGAACCACTCACCGGGAACATAGAAAGTAGTAGCATGCAAGCCAGGTAACCAGATACCAGGTCGCCCTGGAAGTCGTACAGCAACAGAACGGTAAGACCACTGCGGGAAGACCCAGCAGATATCACCAGTAGAAAGGCCTCGGAGCCAACTAAGCGAAGCATTGGCGGAATGGAATAAGCAGTGGACCTCCATATAGTTATAGGGGAGTGTCCTCAAAGGTGTGAAGGGTGTATGAAAAGATCAAGGCACTCCATGAGCCAAACCTGTAAGACGAAAGGTGCTCCCAAGGATAACATGGCCCCAGTAGCGCGGGCACGATCTAGGCCCATCAAGGTCTCACCAAGGACCACATGACGGCACTCTTCATCTCCCGCAAACCATAGGCAATGGGTATGAGAATGTCATAAGATGACTGAAAGAGGATGTAAGAGAGCATGACTATCATAAAGCACTACGCTGAATGATCTGGTACCCACCGTCATAAGGATCCCCCATAGGAGCATATACGGAGGAAAAGCGTTCAAAGTTTATTTTCCTGTCATGGACAAAAGAGCCTGCTGCATTTTGAGATGTATGAAGAAGAGCAACAAGGTCCTGAACATACCTGGCTTGCACTGGAGGAACTGTCTAATCCGCAGAAGGATCGGTGTGCAAGATAACACTAAATTCCTCGAACAAAGGGCAAACCTCGTGGAAGCCAAAGTAGAAGACATGGAGAAAAGGATCCCAACACCGAATGACAGCTTGAAGCAAACTTTTGTTCAGAGTCATCCGCTGGAAGGAAAAGAAATTGTTTAATCTAAAACACTTGAAGTTGAGCCTATCAATGCCAGAGATAGTATCCATCCATGGGAAGAGGGCTTGAGGACTAATGGGGGCCATTTGAGAGAGAAGTTGAGAAAGAAAAAGAGTGTTTTGTGGAGTTTGGAAGAGAGGAGGGTATAAATAGGAGTAGATCTGTCCAGAACCTAGGTCGGCACTTGATAAGCTTCAGCGGCACTCACTGGAATGCTGCACGGTAGTCAGTACTGTCGTACGGCAGTCATGGACTGCCGCTGCGACACTCACTAAGTGCCGCATAGGCCTAACCGAGTGCCACACAGAGTATTATTTTGGCTAGGATTTGTTTGCAATGTTTTTAGCCCACTTGTAAATAGAAAACTGAATAAAGACAATAAAATGTGTGCATCATACATCACGTACAACAAGACCAAGCCATGGTCACATACATTCATTCATATAAGGAAACGTAATAAAAACACTAGCATTCACAAACTCATAGAAAATTTAAAATAAAGTGCGGGATCATGCCATGGTCGCAATCATAAAATGCAGAAGCATGCATAAAAAAAACAACAAGAGATGAGTAATACAGATGCCTATCCCGTCTATCTAAGAGCCATCATCAAAATAAGTATGTGTGTACATATGTACAATCATCCAAATAAAAAGAAGAACAAGAAAAAAAGCAGGGTCAGGCTCGGCCCCGGCCTCGGGTTTGATGAGTGACACTTCTGAGAGGCTTTTCCTCTGACTCTGTACCACTCCTACCGCCTCCACCTCCACCTCTGCCACCTTTGCCGCCTCTGCCACTGTTACTACCCCCACCGCTACCTCCACCATGTCCGACACCTCTGTGAGTTCCGCTGAGGCCTATCCCAAACTGTTGAAGCTACTGCTGAAGCTCTCTCACCTGCAGGACCAAAGCCTTGTTCTCTTCATCCTGAGTGAAGAAAGAGATTACATGATCAGGTTTCATTTAAAAATGCTAAAATGAGTATAAGTGAAAGGTCAGTGGGAGTTTACCATGGCTCTCACATGAGCCTCAGCAGATGCCCGTGCCCTATTGGCCTGAATCAGAAGATCAATAAAAGAAAGATTCGAACATCAAAGTTAGAAAAGCAAAAGTTAAAGGGAAATTTTAGAAAATTACCCTCCACTCCTGACCATGGATCCACTCTCTCACACTGTGAGCGTAGAGTAGGCCCTCCTCTGCATAATCCCTCGGAACGTGGTCATATTGGAGCGGAATGGTGGGAGTGCCCACCTGATAGTGAGGGATCTCAGTTATGCCCTGCTCACCGTAAGAGATCGTCCTGACCCTCCAATCCCATGGCGGTGGAGTCCAGGATGCGGCAAGAATAGGCTGTGAAGAAAAAAGAGAGGAAACTTAGAATAATTTAAAAAGAACTACAAAGAGCGATTGAAGAATTAAAAGGAATCTCACCCGGGTCACTTCCATCAAGGGGAAGTTCCTCATCATCTTAGCATCACGGAAAGCTGCGTACCCCTCAGAGGACTCCACAAAGTCCTGAACAGAGAGCCCTTCCACGGCAACCGTGAGCACAGAACCCTGGAGAGTCTCGATAGCTCTCATAGAATCAGGTGGGAGACATGGCACGAAATATCTAGGAGCCATCAGCGACTATCGGGTCACTCTCTCTCCCAAGTACCACTCCCGAGAGTTCGGACCGTCCAAAAGTATCCTCATCTGGTTATACCCACCAGAATGCCAAATCCACAGAGGGGCGACAGGAAGAACATCCACTCAAGGCTGCCAGCAGACGTGCGGCTCTCGCAAATTCGTCAAGAAGTTCTTGAATGAGACAAAGTTGTGAGCCCCAGTCTTCTACCCGACCTGCTCCTTCTACCATTTTAGCCCCTGGGGTATGATGAAGGCATCCGCTTGTCATGTCTTGGGCGACATCATCTGTAGATACTCGTGGGACCAAATCTACAAAGAAGAAAAGAGAAGGAAAATGAGTTTAAAGATTCATAAGTAATGAAATCGAAAGAGGAATGCAAGGTTTAAATTCAAAAATAAAAATTAAAAAAAAGAAAGAAAAGAGGCGTACCTCCCATGCCCTCCAGAAACCACTGGTGGAGCACGGTCGATCCCGAGAAATGTCTCCCATATACTTGTATAAGATGGCTAATCTTGCATCGGCCCAATCATGCTGTTAGATCTGATCCATGCGCTTCAAGAACCCCACCAATGCCACAAAAATCCTTCGCCCCTGTTGCTTAGTAGAGAGCATCCAAGCATATACATAATGAAGCCCCAAGCCATCTGCTCATCTGAGAAGCCCTCCTGGTCCCTCAACGTATCCATAAACCACTTGGCCGTGACCAAGGGCTCCTTGGGGACGACTCCTAGCAGTGGCAACACCCGATCCCATTTTATCACCGTATCTAGATAACGGAGGCACTCCCCCTCGAAGGGGATCCCACTGATCATACTGAAGTCGAGCTGGGTCATCGTCATCTCCCCAAACTCAAAGTGGAACTAGTTGGTGGTGTCTCACCATCACTCCGATAGGGCGTGAATCTGCCTCAAATCATTGGAGCTCTTCATCAAAAACTTGACGAAGTCCCCAAAGCCTGCAGCTATGATGTATCCCTGCAAGGTCGTGTTCAGCGTATCGAACGATGTAAAGCCATGAGCTAAGCTGCCATGCCCCTTTAGCACATCGGACTGGAGCTGGAACAGTTATGAGATTCAATGTCAGTAAAATAAAAAAAATTAAGAAACTGAACATAAGAAGAATGAGTAATAATAAAGAATGAATGAATAATGAATGAGTGAAAAGAGCGATTGAAGCGCTCAAAAAATTCTGCGGACATAACATTCGCATTCATGAGAAAATATATGGAGTTTTGATGGCATGCATCGCATTCGTGAGCTTCATGAGAAAATTTGAAAATATATATATATATATATATATAAAAGGGTCAAGAGCGTTGAAATTGAACGTGAATGAATAAAAGGGCAGTTGGAACAATCCTGCAATCATAGCATTTATATTTCTAATAAGTGTCATCGTCGTATGCTCATTCATAAGGTTTGTGAAGAAATTTGAAAAGAATGGGATAAAGAATGAAAGAAAATGAATAATAGCAATGAAGAGAAAAGCGATCAAAGCATTCAGGAGCTCGAAAAGTGAAGCACATACATTCAAAAAGTACATTTAAATAAATCAAAAGGGAAATCATGATATTGTATGTTGTGTTCATTAGAATTTTAAGCAAAAGAATTAAAAAAAAAGTGAGAAATGATTTAGAGGAGCATATACCTCTCATCGAAATGCTCGAGCAGACAAATGCTTGTCCGGATCCCGAAACAAGAATGTGGGGTCAGAATGAGAAGTGGCCTTATACTTGGCCTTCTTCCTACTACCCGAGCAGCTAGCCATAATCTGTCAAGAGAAAAGGAACTAGATATCAAACCTTTGGAATAAATCAAGAAGAATAACAAAAATAAAGAGAATAAAGAGAGTTGGATCAAGAAGAACTAACCTGCGAATCCTGTAGATCAATGCAAGAAAAGGAGAAAAATCTCCAGAGAGGTTCAGCTTGAAGAGATTGAAACTCTCGGTATAAACGTTCTGCCCACTTAGTGCAGTACTCGAAAAATGTGCGTGGCAGTTGATGATGTGCTGTGCGGTACTCACTGAGTGCCGCAGCGGCATTTCACTAGTGCTGTATGACATTCATGGACTGCCGTGTTTGTAGGCGTGTATCGCATTTAAGGCAGTTAAGAGGCCTTTTGGGTTCCCCCAAAATTCAAATTGGTTCCTAAAATTTGAATTTGGACCCCCAGAGTTTACCTATTTTGCTTTCTAACCCCTCGAAAATAATTCCCCCGGCCTACCAACTCCAAATTTTGGAATTTTGATTCATTTCAGGTCAATTTGACTCCCAAGTTTTTTAAATTTGATAAAATTTGAGTCTGATCGACCCCCAAGTTTTTGAATTTGATAAAATTTGAGTCTGATTGACCCCCGAGTTTTCAAATTTGATAAAATTTGAGTCTGATTTACTTCCAAGGATTTGAATTTGATAAAATTTGAGTCTGATTGACTTTGATTTTCAAAGGAAACATGTCCGACGGGGCCGAGTGGCTGTGCATTTTCAAAGCAAGCATGTTCGACGGGCCCGAGCAACTGTGCATTTTCAGAGCAAACATATCCGCCAGGGCTGAGCGACTGTGGATTTTTAGAGAAAACATATCTGACGGGGCCGAGCGGTTGCGGATTTGGATTTTCAGAGCAAACATATCTAATGAAGCCGAGCGACTACGGATTTCATTTTTAGAGCAAACATATCTGATGGGGTTGAGCGGTTGTGGATTTTCAGATCAAACATATCAACAGAGCCGAGCGGCTGCAGATTTTCATTTTCAGAGCAAACATGCATTAGCACCGTGGCCTAAGCCGTGAAGTGCCGCCCAGTCGATTGCGTTCGTCCTTTCGGCCAAGAGACGGTTATGTATCTTAAAGAGAATTAACCCAATGATTATAGAAATTCTGAGTTCTAAAGAGTGATTCCTCTTTAAGTTCGAGTAAACATGAGCATTTAGTAGCATAAGGCATTGGATCGCATCTAGAATGCGTATAGATTGCACGTTTTAGAATCACATCATTTTTAGAGCATGAAGTTGTATTAACAGTCATCATTGCGTAAACACATGCATCACGACAAGATAGGTGCATCCATTCGTATAATTGCTTGTGTTTATGTATGTTTGACCTATATCCGAACTACGTCTTGGTCTGATTCCTGAATGGATACGTAGGCAGCTCATCATTGAGCACGACCAACTAGAACCTTACTGCGCACCTGTTTTCTTTTACAACGAATTTTGTTTTTACCTAAAATCTGATAGTTTGGTCAAAGGCTTGTCTTCACACAGGCTTCGACATTTACTTGTGACACGCGTTACTTCACTAGCTCTGTCGAAGAGGGGCAAACTGTAGACACCCCAATTTTGACCAAACGTCGAATTAAGGGGAGTGTTACCTCTAGATTCGATGATAACAATGTTCGACTAATCTAGGGTTCCAAAGGTGACTCAAGCTCTTCGAAAGACTCCTCAACTCAAACAAAATAGAAAAAAAGGATGAAAGGAGAAGAAAAAGGGAGAATGGTAGAAAATGGAACATGGCACAGTTTATGGCACCCTCGAGTTACCGGTGCGGCACTCCTTGATTGCCGCACGGTAGTTGGTAAATGCCGCAATGGCAGTCAATGAGAGCCACAAATTTACATCAAATGCAGCAAAAATTAGAATTCCAGAAAAAAAAGGGCAGTCAGCAGAGTTGTCCGTGGTATTCAGTGAGTGCTACTCTGGCACTCATTGAGTGCCGCTTCCATCTCCACCGAGTGCCCATTTTTGTGGCTGCCAGCTTTGCAATAGTGCATTTTGTACCTTTAAAAGGACATCCAAAATTAGGGTTTTACCCCTGAATTTACTGAAATACCCCTTTAAAAATTGCCTATATATAGGAGATGAATATCCCATTACAAAGGATCTTGATTTTGGTTAGTATTTTGGCTTACATTCTTAAATTTCTTTGTTTTCAACCTCTTAAAAATTTCTAAACACTATTAGGAGCAAATTTTTTAGAAGGAAGAGCTAGAAGGAGAGCTTGATTAGCTTTGGAATATCCTAAAAAACAACCAAGAAGTTGAGGATAATTAGAGGTAACCTCTAAGTTATTAAGTCTCTATTTCAAGTTCAATCACAACACATAGGACTCCTTGGGGTCCTTTATTACATACTAATGTTGTGATTGAACTTGAATTTCACTAATTTGGATCAAAATGACCTTGGGTTTAAGGTTGAATAATCATGAAGTTTATTTAGATATTACTTGAATCTTGGTTTCCTTTTCTTTTCTTTTCTTTTCTTTGATTATATTCATCTCTTAGGACTCATAAGACTTTCAATGTCTTTCTTGAGCCCCTTAGACTTGAAATCCCTTAATCTTCTTATGAACTCATGATTCATGAGAGGGCTAAGGTTGATATTTGTATGTTTGGTCAATGAATCTAAACCTACCATCATGGTTTTGGTTCATTATTTTGAGATTTCATGAAGTTCCTTCATACTTCATTGAGGACTATAAATACAAGTGTCATTAGTTTCCAAGGACCACCAAGTGGGAGGAAAAGTAACTTAGGCTAAGCCAAACTCAATGGTTTGATATCCAACGATAACAAGTAAAAGGTATATTTGACAAAAAGTGTAGTGAGTTCACTAACCATTTTTGATCAAAGATTTTTAGTTAAATAACAAACCGTTGGAATCAAATAAAACCAACTGGAGATTATCAATAACACAATGTTTTACCACTGTGATTTTTGTTTTAATGAGATTTCATGTTTAAAGTGGTTCGGTCTTGGATTTTGTGAAGCGATAACAATCTGTCCAGAATTTCAGAACAACAACACCTTTTTAATGTAAGTAAATTGGAGATTTAATCAATCATTCTTGGCCCCAAATAATTTTTTATATGAAGTTTAATGTGTTAGAGTCTTTCTGATTCGTTTACTATTTGTAGAAAATCATGCAAAATCTCTGGACAGAGAGTTAGAAATTTCTAAGTGATGTCTATTGTTTGTCTAATTCCCGGAGATTGAACCGTTGATCTTTGATTTTTCTTTTTTGGGTTGGAAACTAGACTTACATAAGCATCTTGTATCCAAAATTCATTGATGTCAAACCTTGGGAACTATCTTTTCCAATTTTTGAAGTTTTAATTTGCTCTCTGTAATTTTCAGAATTTTTGGGCAGATTTGGTAAACTTTGTAAATAATAATTCAAATGACGTGTCTATGTTCTAGGGTTTAAACCATGCTTTAATAATGATTAGTTAATTTAAATTCAGAGGTTAAGGGATCCAAATCAATGAATAACTTCATAGCTTACTCTTATTCATTTTCATGTATTCACCAATATAGATTTATACTTAGAGTCCACTTTGTATTAAGAATTCATAATTATGCCAATTCTTTCATACTTGATAGATTTAAGCTAGAAGCTTATGATAAATTATTTGATATCTTGTTTAAAGTATGTGGACTAACCATTTGTTTTGTAGCGCTATTAAGGTATGATTTCTCAAACCCCCTCTTTAGCTTATTTAATCTCTTAATTTTATTGATTTTTCGACCTCATGTACGACACCTTAGAATTAAGATTTTCCCTATGTGTATATATGTGATTAGAGACCCTTGTATTAGGAATTATACCTTTGTATGCATTTTATGTTTAATATTCGCGACTGGATCCCGGGTAAGTTTCCTAGTTCCCTAAATACACATCATATTGCTTGCTATTTGGAATTATGTGATTTTGAATGATATTTTATAATTTGCAATCTTACACCTTTTAAACATGCTTTTGTAATGTATATTTATATATGTATTAATTGAGGGCACGGTTAGATTAATAAATTTGATTAAAATGATGTTGAGTAGAGACCTATCGCGAAATAGGATGAGAGAGGGTATTTTAGTCCGTCGGGATCCTTCTTCTCTCATTCCATAATCCCCGAACCTAGTTAATCTCTGGTTTCCAAAAGAGTAATTTTCTTTAAAATGGTTTTTTAATTTTCCTTTTAAAAATTAAATGGTTACTCGACTCTTTGAATTTGAAATTGAAAATTATTTTAAAATTAAAAGTGGGTGAGAAAAATGCAATATCCACAATGAGACTTGGTTATATGAATCCCAGAGACTGCATGATAGTCCTAAAGACATGTTAACAAACTTATGCTAGTGTTTTATGTATTAAACATACCAATGATACTTCGAATCCATAATAAGAGCTTTAATTAGTTGTTCATATATATGGAATATTAGAACTGCTGTAAACATGTTATACTACTCGTAGGAGTATATACGTTTAGAGCCCTGAGCTTAAATGATTATACATTGCATGAAACAAAGGAATCTAGAAAAGGCATTAAAAACTAATTTGTCGGAGAAACCGGTTTTTGGGAGTTTTTTCGAAAAAGTTTTTCTTAATGAATAATTGAGGCCGTGAACTGAACGTTAACGTTTATTCCAATTTTGTAAGTATATTATGACGTAAAACAAAACGACGGACGTATGAACGTAACCTCGAAAGTATAATCAAAAGTCATTAATGAACTAAACTCCAAAATGAGTGACGCGTACGCGGTCGAGGGTACATAAGGATCAATTGTGCTTTGTCGGAAGCAGCTTATGCTGAGGATAAGCGTCAAATAGGTAAACAAGGCCACAGAGACTGGGATAGTGAGAAAACGATGTGTTTTTTGGGTTGTAAAGTTATTTATCCTTTCGGTTCTTCGTGACAAAACGGATAAGGTATATACTTTGGTTCTTCGTAACGAAGTGATGGTTATTGAATATCCGTTCGGTTCTTTGTGACAAAACAGATATGGTGAATACTTCGGTTCTTTGTGATGAAGTGATGATTATTGAATATCCTTTCGGTTCTTCATGACAAAACGGATAAGGTACATACTTCGATTCTTCGTGATGAAGTGATGGCTATAAGATTGAATATCCTTTCGGTTCTTCGTGGCAAAATGGATAAGGTATATACTTCGGTTCTTCGTAACGAAGTGATGGATATAAGATTGAGTATCCTTTCGATTCTTCATGACAAAATGGATATGGTACATACTTCGATTTTTTGTGACAAAGTTATAGTTTGTAGAGTTAAGACTCCTTTCAGTTCTTCGTGACGAAATAGATGTTCGTGAACTCCTCAACACTTCGGTTCTTCATGACGAGGTGGTTAGTAAGAGATATTTTGGGTCAGTAAATGATGTCGGATGCTGGTAGTGGATGGTAGTGGCATTAAGAATGTCGAGACGAGTCAACTTGGTTGTTCATATTCCTTTCGAATACGTAGTCGAGCACATTAGTAGTATAATTCATCGGCAAGAATGCGAAGATCCTAAAAGACATATTAAAACGTAGTAAACGTATTCTTGTTGGGTGTGGCTATATATGTTACATTTGATTTAGTTTTCTCACTCGACTTTGATAAGCTGACGCCATTCATGTCGCTGGAGATTCCCATGCCCAACTTATCCAGGTGAAGAGTACCCAAGTTATGAAGCTACGCAAGAAGGAAATGTGGAGGAAGATTACACTGAAGATGACCATGGTTATGCTAGTTGAAGAGAAAACTAGCAGTTATCTTCTGTAAATGTTTTTGTTTGTAACCAGAAGACTTAGCGTATGTTTTGTAATAGTTTTGTAAGGCCAAGAGCCATAAGACTTTGATGTATTTATAATGATGTATTAACCAGCAAAGTACTTTGTCTTCTTATTGTAATATATTCTAGTAAGCAGATGTTGGTTTTATCCTTTTGTTATATTGTTTATTTATTAATATTTGGTCTTAGACAATTCGGTACTACAACTGTGTAACACCTATAATTTTCTGTCATTATAATATAAGCTTTTCCTAATTTCTGTATTGTACCCACTATATTATTATATTTTTATTTTAATCAAGTGACAGTATGGACGTGTTGTAGTATTACCATATAGATTGTAGTAACCATACCGACTCGACCATAATAAGATTTAACTTAGTCCCGTACCCAGCCCCGGACATTAGAAATAATACCAATTTGCACATACTTTGAGATCGACACGCATACCGAGGAATTTATGCACGTAAATTGAGAAAGTTGCACACAACCCGAGGTGGGCCCCACATGGCCGGCCACATGGCAACCCCATGTGCCACTCCTTACACTTGTCATCTCCTCCCATGACATTTGTCCACATATTGGACATGTGTCTTTGCATGAACTCATGCAAATGACACCTAGCCATGCCAATCTCCTATATATCATGCACATACACACAATTGAGACATTTTTGTCTCTACAATCTGCATATAATTGAGAGGGAGAGAGAGCTAGAGTTATAGCTCCATGGAAGAATAGAATAAGAAGAAGTTCATCCTTGAAGTTTGAAGATTCAAGCTTCACTAAGCATCAACCAATATCAAGCTTAAATTTCAAGCTTTGGTGAGTAAATTGTGAGTAATTGTGAGTAATCTAACTCAATTTAGAACACATATAATGATACGCCCAAAATTATGGGCAGTTTCCTACTCAAGCTAGAAGATTAATGGAAAGTGCATCTATTTCCTAATCCAATTGGGAAACCCCCACAATTAATGTCAATCAATCCTAATGCTATTAGGAAACTTATTTGATTGGTGTCAATCACACCCTAATAGGATTACATTTCCTTATCCATTTATGAGTAGGTCTCTTACATCTATAAAAGAGACCACTCACCCCTCATGAAGGGGGCCAACTCTTTAGTCTACACAGCACCTCTAAAAAAATTCACCATTATACGCATATACCCGGCCGGTATTACTGGTAGTGCCGCCCCTCTTTGTTGGCTCACCAGGCCCGCCGGTGATCTGCTAGTGAACGTGCTCAGACACACCCGTGGACGTAGGTACCTTCATTAACAGGGCCGAACCACATACAAAAAATAGTCTCTCCCTCTCTCCTAAATTGCTTTACTTTACTGTTACCAATTTTTGGCATCATCAGCTTGGCGCCGTCTGTGGGAACGACAATTCTTCTCATCAACAAATTCTTAACTGATCAATATGCCACCAAAGAAGGCTGCGCAGCAGTCCGACCGGGATGTTCCTTCGGCCCCGGCGTCGACTGCAGCAGTCCCGACATATGAGCAAATCACCACAACCCTCACACAACTCTTGGAGGGCCAGCGTCAAATCCAGCAACAGATCGAAGCACTGCTAGCCTAGCAAAGCAATCCTCTAGTGGCCGGGAAACGACCCGGGAACATTGCGTACGGTCGAGAACCGATCTTGACCAGACAACGGACCCGAGCCAACCCGTCCCATGTTGAGGATGCCAGAGACATCAACAGTGGGCGTGCTGCCCGAGAGGAAAGGCAGGAGCATATGACCCGAAAATCAGTCCAGGGTCACTCGGTCAAGAGCCAAGTCGTCCGTAGGCGAACGGTTACCCGGAGTCATAGCCGAGCCCGATCCCAGAGGACAACACCCTGCCATGAAGAAGCCTCTTCCACCAACCCGACCAGCTCCTCAGATACCGGTCGGGAAGGAGTGGAAGCCCGAATCAAGGACTTGAAGAAACAGATCGACGGAGTGGCCAAAAAGCTTGGTCAAAATTGTGTTCCGAATCAAGCCAATACCGAGACAGAGTCACCATTCTCCAGCCAGATCACGAGGTTCTCTATCCCGCGCAAATTCAAGCAGCCTCGGCTAGATTCATACAACGGCTCGGGAAGCCCGATCGACCACGTCCGAACCTATAAGGCTCAGATGGCCCTAGCCACCAACTCCGATGAGCTACACTGCCTAGCCTTCCCCAGCACTTTGAAAGGCCCGGCCATGCAGTGGTTCTACTCCTTGGAGCCCCGATCGGTCTGCAGTTTCAAACAACTCAGCAAGCAGTTCATCAACCAGTTCACCGGTATGCATGAGCGGCCAAAGCTAGACATGCAACTACTAACAGTCAGACAACGGAATAATGAGTCCCTCAAGGAGTTCACCGACCGGTTCAACCAACAGAAGCTTCAAATCCGCAATTTGAATGAGACAATCGCCATCATAGCCTTCTGCTTGGGAGTTCAACACACCAAGTGCGCCGCGTCGTTCCACAGAAACCGACCGGAAACTTTGGTCGAACTCTCTAAGAGGGTTGGAAAATACATTGACACTGAAGAGTTTCTGAAGATCAAAGACACCGGGCAAGAAAGCAACGAGTCTTCCAGAAATAAGCGGAAGCGAGATCAGCCCGGGAATTCTGACAGTTCCTTCGGCTCACAGCAGGCAGGGTTCGGCAGTCCCGACCCGACCTCTAGTTCGCAGCGGTCTGAGCCCGGCAGCCTCGACCCGACCTCCAGTTCGCAGCGGTCTGAGTCCGGCAGCCCCGGCCCAATCTCCAGTTCACATCGGTCCGGATCAAACAGTTCTGACTTTGCCTCCAGCACAGAGAAGTTAGAAGCACAACGACCCTGATCCGACCTCCTGTCTCCATCAGTCTAGAAGAGCCCGACTACATTGGTACTTGCTTCATCACCATATGAGGCTCCACCGATTGTCAAAGAACTCATACAAAGACCTCAGACCAAACCCCGAGGCATATAAAGACCTCGGGCCTAACCCCGAGGCATACAAAGACCTCGGGCCTAACCTCGAGGCACGAAGAAGACCTCGAGCTCCGAACTCAGGCACTAAAAACTCCTCGGGCTCCGAACCCAGGCACTAAAGACCTTGGGGTCACGCCCAAGGCACCGGCTTTGTTTAGGTCCAACCGACAATGGGGGAAAACCCCCTAGGTGGCCGATGATGGCAAGCTTCAAAAGACCCTGCAACCACCATGTTCCAGGTCGGTTACCTACAGATCATAGCCTCTGTAAGACCCTCGTCTTAGCGAAAGCTTGGGGGGCAAGATGGCGCAGTGAACTAAACAGGTAATCACACCCGGTATTTACAGGCCTCGCGGATAACCAAGTCAAAATCTTGGAAAACCCGAGCACCTACAGTACTCAGAGACATTAACTCCACTTAGGTCCAGACCGACGATAGAGGTGACTAAAATCTCTTAGGTTGGCCGACGATAGAAGAGTAAAAGGACCCTAAAGCAACGTGATTTAGGTCGGCTACACCAACATGGTCAAGCTCTTCTCCCAACAATCTTGACGAAGGCTGGCCGGGCAGAAGACAACCATCCTGGGGAGTTAACAGTAAAAAGGACCCTAGAGCAATACGCTTTAGGTCGGCTTGTCCAACATGGTAAAATCCTTCTACCCACAGCCTTGACGAAGGTTTATGGGCAGAAGATAACCATCCTGGGAGCTAACTCAAGCAAAAAAGACTCCGAAGTAGGCCGAGTCTCAACTCTCGGTCACTTCCCGAGCACTCAAAGACTCCGAATTAGGCCGGGTCTCAACTCCCGGTCAGTTCCCAAGCACCTAAAAGTCCCGAGCTAGGCTGGGTCTCAACTCTCAGCCAGTTCCTAAGGACTCACCAGGCTCAGAAGCCCCAAGGCAGCTTCCCGAAGCACTCAAACAGCGGCAAGTAACATCAAACTGATTTCCAAACTTGCCCCGATATAACATCTGGCCAATCTTGGAAATGGGGGACAGCTGATACGCCCAAAATTATGGGCAGTTTCCTACTTAAGCTAGAAGATTAATGGAAAGTGCATCTATTTCCTAATCCAATTGGGAAACCCCCATAATTAATGTCAATCAATCCTAATATAATTAGGAAACTTATTTGATTGGTGTCAATCACACCCTAATAGGATTATATTTCCTTATCCATGTATGAGTAGGTCTCTTACATCTACAAAAGAGACCACTCACCCCTCATGAAGGGGGCCAACTCTTTAGTCTACACAACACCTCTACAAAAATTCACCATTATACGCATACACCCGGCCGGTATTACTAGTAGTGCCGCCCCTCTTTGTTGGCTCACCAGGCCCGCCGGTGATCTGCTAGTGAACGTGCTCAGACACACCCGTGGACGTAGGTACCTTCATTAACAAGGCCGAACCACATACAAAAAATAGTCTCTCCCTCTCTCCTAAATTGCTTTACTTTACTGTTACCAATTTTTGGCATCATCATATAATACGTACTAATGTTTAGTAGAAGTTTGATGTTGTTGTGTTGAAGTTTTCATGACATGCAAGACAAATCCATAAATCTGAGAAACTGAAACTCTCAGCAAAACATAGTTTAGTAAAATGAATGTTTTGTACAGCTCACAAATCCGAATTAAGCTAGGTTTTTTTGTGGTAAAATCTAACTCATATATCTACAAATAACTCTTCTATAGCTCAGTCTAGAAATCACTCCTTCATGGGTGAAATGCATGTACAACGCAGTGTTATAAATCTGAGAAACTGAAACTCTCAGCAGAACATAGTTTAGTAAAATGAATGTTTTGTGCAGCTCAAAAATCCGAATTAAGCTAGGTTTTCTGTGGTAAAAGCTAACTCATATATCTACAAATAACTATTCTATATCTTAGTCTAGAAATCACTCCTTCATGGGTGAAATGCATGTACAACACAGAGTTATAACTCTGAGAAACTGAAACTCTCAGCAGAACATAGTTTAGTAAAATGAATGTTTTGTGCAGCTCCAAAATGAGAACTAAGCTAGGTTTTTTTTGTGGAGAAAGCTATCTCATTTATCTACAAATAACCCTTCTATAGCTCAGTCTAAAAACCCCTCCTTTATAGGAGAAATTCACGTACAATGCAGTACTATAAATCTGGGACAGAACAGTCCGAGATATAAGAAATGTCTTGTAAAATAAATAGTTTGAGTAGCTCAAAAATATAATTGAAGCTAGATTTTTTTGTGCATGAATATATTCCTATTATCTATAATGTTATAGTTTTGAGTTTGATCTACAAAGCAATTTATCATGCCCAAATAAATCATGTTAATTCAGCCAACACAGTGAAAATGTATCTTGGCAGATTGTACAGCTTTTTGTATAATGTTTTGTTTATGCATGGTGTTGATTGTTGATGCTATTTTTCCAGTACATGTGTTGTTATGAAAATCTCGTGCTATGGTAGTGCTATCGCGTAGATGAGTATGTTAAGGGTTTCATCTATATGTTTTATTGATATTAAATCCATGATTATAAATCCATAAGCTACGTGAATATAGTTTAATGACCGTTGGAAAGTTCATACCCAAACTATAAGTATATTGTATGGCACGATTATTGCGATGATAAATGATCGGGAAAGTTTCCATCGTAAGTATATTGAGAGGAAAACGGAATGTCGGACGTATAACGAAATATTAACGGTTATAAATGGATGATATTAATGAACTAAACTACGAAACGTGCGAACGCGTAAAATAATGATAAAACCTTCGATAACAGATTTAATGCGAATAAGGGACATTGGGCCTCGTTTCTAGTCATGTGGCTACCGGTCAAAGTTGATTCGTGAACTTTCGTGTCGTGTTTGGATATTTCTTGCAAAATTGATCTTTCGGTAATTCCATGGTGTCGATTGGTGAGTAATGTTTTGTTCCTTGATCTGAGGATCGGCATGACGTGTTCGGTCAAGTGCGGATGACCTGAGGATCGTCGTGACGTGTTCGATCAAGTGGTTGATTATTTTTCCGCACCCTTGGACTGAGGATTGGCATGACGTGTTCGGTTATGTACGGGTGACCTGAGGATCGGCATGACGTGTTCGTCCAAGTGATTATTAATTTCCCGTACCCTTGGTCTGAGGATCGGCATGACGTGTTCGGTAACGTGCGGGCGACCTGAGGATCGGCTTGACGTGTTCGACCAAGAGATTGTTAATGTCCCGCACACTTATGCCATTTGGACGACAGTTTGAGTGCCAGTTGGACGACAGTTAACTATTCATTGTTGAGTGTTGTACTTTCTTGACCAGTAAATGCGTTTGGAGTTAAGTCTTCTTTCAGTCAATGTCATTGGTCAGTTCAGTTCTGGGTTATGTTTCAAAAGGAATGATTGGGTTTAAATAAGACATGGTTTTGAGAATAAGAAAAGACGAACAAGACATAGTATCGAGAATAAGAAATGATGAACGAGATATGGTTTTGGGAAATAAGAAGAGATGAAGAATAACTTACCTTAAGTGGTGGTAACCTTAAGGGGGCCCTCACTTAGCTTAACCGCTAACGGCTTTTCATGCCGCTGGACCTTCCACGTCCAGCCTTTGCAGGTCTAGACGGAGCCGACTGCTATCAAGATGCTGACTTTACTACTGAAGACTATGCTAGTGAAGATTACTACGAGGAAGGCTACGGTTTCGCTAGCTGAAGACTTTGGAGCTTTTCTTTTGTTATAGTTCTGTTATTATTATTATGTTAGTGATGTAATAGTTTAGCTGGTCTTGTAATATGTATCTTTTGGATATCTTTTTGGCTTGTAATATACTACTGATGTAAGAGTTGGATGTTTTAAGTTTCAACTTCCGCTGAACTTAGTCACTTTCCCATATCACATTATTGTGATAAGCATGTTTGGACAATCAGGTGACACTCACAACCAGTCACGTGTCTACGAACCCATAAAGGAAATTTATTTTTCCCTATTTTTGGTACTTCGGGGCGTGACAGGGATTTTTGGTATCAGAGCCTTAGGTTTCGATGCGCTCACTGATTGTCCTACACCTTAAGTTATGAGCCTAAGATTTACCTCGTATTAGTGCTGACACTAAGTTATCTCCTTTTGCATGACTATAGAGTCGAGCTTTGTTCATGATGATTTCGAAGGTCACTATAATCGCGACGGTAGTATCCAGCTTGCTGACCCTGTACTATATCGACAGCGGATCTGCTAGAGGGCGAGGCATATCTTGGAAGAGGACATACGAAGAGCTGTGCTTACCGATACATTGCAGTATCCGGATCGAGTTCAGCCCGAGTCGATCCATGCTTCATAGACTAACATACTTATTCACCAGGATCTTATCAGCATGACTCAGGACGAGGCACTATATGACGATATACTCTTCCCGATTATCATTGCCGCACCAGCACCACCATTCTCACCTGAGCCCATACCAGAGCCAGATGCCGATTCAGATCCCATGGATACAGATAGTGACAACGGCATAGCAAGTGGAGAGGATTCTGCAGGCAGTGACCACTCAGCAGATGACCCATCTAATGGTGACAACGCATGTAGACACCCAATTTTGACCACACTGATAGGATTTAGGGTGGACAACGTCTTGGAGGATTCGATGATGAAAAGTACCCCGTGGAAGGTACTGGATTCCACACAATCAGAAGATCGGACTTCGGAAAGTGACTTCAAGCTCAGAAAAGCCCTTTTCCATGGATAAATCCCGGTTTTGTCAAAATCATCTCTCAGAATTCATATTCTCTCAGGGTTATATGAACATTAAGTGTTCTAAACGCAGTATTCTAGGTATCCAGAGATTCAATTTTAAAGAAAAGTTCGAAATCGACGCACATTTGAAAGCAATTTTGGAAAAGACGTCATTTGATTTCAAAAAAGACGACGAAAGTTCCGGAGGACTTCCGGACTTCAATTGGACTTCAATTCTCATTATAAAACCTCTGGAAATATTTTTATACTGAAATTCAACCTGACAGCTTTCCAACGGTACGTAAACGGACGATTTCGGACACCAAAAAGCATTTTTACAAAAATCTGGAAAAGCAGTGCACGTGATTTTTGAAACAGAGCTTGTGGGTGACCAGAGGGACCCAAATAGTAAATGGCGGTTTTGGGTATAGGGGTGGCGGGTCCCACCATAACCGCCACTTCCATTTGTGTCCTCCACGGAGCTTTTTGAGTTCCAGACCCTTCTAGAAGCTTCCCACTGCGAGGAAATTGCCTGGAAATTGCGTTTAGGCTCCGAAATGGCCATTTTAACCCTCTTTTAAGCTCTAAAAATCCTGTTTTAACCCTGAAACTTAAGAGCTAAGTCTTCAAAACTCTATATAAGATCTCATACATCTCATATGAGATCACATCTTAACACACTAGACACTTGGAAGAGATACACTTGAATATACTTGGAGATACAAACACACATAGAAGCACATACAAGAGAGATAAGTATACTTTGAATATACTTTCAATTTAGGTGAATTCTAGAGAGAGAAAATTATGAATTGAATTTAGATTAACTTAGGCTAATTAGACCACAATTTGAACATCAATTGCCTCCCTCAACTTCCATGGATGAGTGCTTGAAGAACACTTGAATAACACTTGAAGAAGAAGATCTTCAAATCAATTTTGGTCTTGTAATTGAGAATCCTCCAAGAGGTAAACACTATAGTTCATCTCTAATTCCTACTTTGTATATATAGATCTATAAGATTTGGATCTAACTTAGTTCTATTTCTACTTATTAGAACACTCATCTTCTTCCTCTCATGTTCTTCACACACTCACATAGTTAGATCCAAATCTCTTTGATTTTTATTGATAATTTACAATTAGAGATTGTTTTTCACTTTGATTTTCAATTTTGGTTTCATTCTTCAATTTTAGTTTAGATTCATGCATACATGATTATATATATATATATACATATATCTATTTTGAATTCCATGATGGTTTGGAAATATGGTCTATGAGAAGGATGATTTCTATGTTCATACCTATCTCTTGATTATTCCTATTACCTAGGATTCCTATTGAATTTCATCTCCAACATGATATTTATAAGTCCCTTTGATCCTTGATCTAAAAGTTCTTCATAGAACTTGAGGGCTAAATTGATTGGGAATCATGATAATTAAGTTGATCTATGAGTTTGATCTCTCTAATAAGCTTCAACTATCACTAAAATGTTTTCCTCACACTTTAAAATGAACTAGATAAAAATTCAGCAAAGCAGATTGGTTTTGTCCATTAGATTTGGTCCATCAAAACCCATAGTTTGATGGATTTCAAATTTTCTGGGTAAACTTTGATGAATTAGCTTTCATCCGGTCCGTTTTGAGAGCTTTTAGGATTCATATACTATTTTTAGAAATTGTTGAGAAATCGGTTGACAGATTTGAACATCGTCTCTTTGTGCTTGAATTTCAGAAAATCTATAATAGTTATCGACGTTCCGCTTTTTGGGGATGATTCCTAACTCATATATCTATATGCCGATGTAAAATCGTGAGCATACGATCGAGTTAGGATCGTTTTCTAAGCGTTTAAAGTTGATACAACTATTCTGGAATTTTCTAAGTTTAATTACAAATATGATTATGTATACAAAATGGTCATACCTTGATCACTCAACAACAATTGATGAATAAAACTTGGTTTAGAAATCACCTAGGATAAATGGATGAGAGATCAAAAGCTTAAATCAACTTGGTTAACATGATTCATGAACTTCTATTATACTTCTATTATGTTTTGCATTCATTTGTCAAATGATACCAAATTTCCAGAATAACAGAGTCTGTTTAAAACACTTTTTCAGAAACCTTGTGATTACAGAATGTCCATGGGTTTATTTTTATCATATACTACAATGAAATAGCTTTCTTTTGACACCAAATAGAGCTTCATATGATTTTTGTAGATTTAATTATGATTTTTACAAGAACAGTGGACAGTCCTGATCCACTATTCCCAAAACATTTATTTCTCAAACAATAAAATTGATATTGAGGTCCCACTTTTTGGAGAAGTTCCCTAAGACATGTATCTAACTTTCTGTAAAAGGGTTTTTATCCAGCTCATGTTTAAGACCACTTTTGATAGGATTCATTAGAGGTTGCTGAATCTGGAAATTTGATTGATGACATGTTTTCTTTGTTTATCATGCATATCATTTGTTTGCTTGTATTTTTGCAATGCTTGGGTATTCTTTGGTGTATTAGTGCAGAGAATTAAGTGCCTCGGACCCGGACTTCGATTTGTGGTTTGCCTCGTCTACATGTGGCTTAGTGCCCATGTATCGTGTACTATCTCTATCCTTTCTCTTAGAATTTTTCTAGGTTTACAACTTTGATTTCAACGACACAATTCCTTTAGGATAGTCTCCGTTTATATGATTATTTGTTAGAGACATCTTATCTAGGATTGTTGCATGATTGCATTGCACGTTTCCATTCTTTTTGCTTTCGCGACTCCGCTTGAGTCAACCAATGTAAGTCTTCTCGTTCCCTTTGCATATCATGACATGTTTACTTTATTTGCATCGGTCCCGGGCGGGACTAGCCACTGTGAGTATACTTCTCCCTTGTATTGCATGAGCATCCGCTTTCTACTTGATTTAGTCTCTTGAAATGATTTTCATTAGATGTTTCTTTTTGCCATGTATATATCTATCTAGTATGTTTGAGGAAACAACATCTATTATGAATTAATAACAAGGATATTTGAATCAAGGCCTACCATTCGGTAGGGCGAGGAGGGGGTGCTTTAGTCCTGCTTGGGCTCCTTCCCCTCTCGTACCAAGACCCCCGAACCTTGTTTCTGGTAATGAAGGGCGAGTAACCTTATTCAATTTTGGGCGAGTCAAACTTGGGTTTCCTAATTCCCGATAAAAATTAGGTGGCGACTCTTTGTCTCTAGGATCGCGTGAGGAAGTCCTAGTTTTCCCTGAAGTGTGCTCCTTGGGATCCGTCCCGGGACACTATCGAGGGAGAGCGTCAGGACCTCCTCATTCGCAGTGGTCCACAATCTGGCGACTCTGCTGGGGATTTGAACATGAAACCGATGGTTTCTTGTTCTTCGAGGGTTTGACTTGAACCAATGAATATCCTTGTTATTAATTCAATAATCATGTTGTTTCTGCCTGCATTTGCACTTGCATTGTTCTTTCACCGCGACTGCTTGAGATCATTGCCTTGAAGATAGAGGGTCCTCTTTCCTCTATTTGTCAAGAGTTTTGGTAGCATGTAGTCACCGTTAGCCTTGTACCGCGTGCGGTATATAGAGCCTATGTGTGAACGGCACGCCCTCGGGGAGGCGGTCAACCACACCGCTGAGCTTGCTAATGGACCCTTTATGAGACTAAAACCCGGCCTTTGCATATAGTTTCTATAGAACCCTTCAATTAGGATCTTGATTATCATCTTTGATTAGGACAATGTGATGAATTACTTGCGCTTGCCCGTAAGGGATTATGTGGATGATGAGGACGTGTATGCGAAGACATCATCAAACCTTGTATGGTGGATTCCTCTAGGATAGTATGGTCTTTATCCGAACATCCAATCATTATTTGAGGACAATTTTGAAAATTTTTGAAACTATAAGCACTTCTTTGAAAAACCCCAAGTCTTTTGAAAATTCCAAGAATATCCCTTTTGAAAATTTGCTTTGAGATTCACTTTCACAAAATCTTTCCAAAATTCTCCTTAGATTTTAGAGAATTTCAAAATTCCTATTTCCAGAAATCATGATCACACTTTGATGATTCAATTTCAAATTCTCCTAGATTTTAGAGAATTTCAAAAAAAAAAAATTTTACTTTGGTCTTCAAGAAATCATGATGATTCAATTTCAAAATCTTCCTCTCAGATCTTAGAATTTCAAAATTCCCACCTCAATTTTTAAGAATCATGATTTCTCACCACAAGCATTGATGGTTCAAAAATTCTTTTGAAAATTACAAATCTCCCCATCTCTTTCAAAGATTTTCATGAAAAATTTCAATTTTCAAACCTGAACCATCAAGAATTTCAAAACTCAAAATCCTTGGATAATGATTGGATTAGTAGGGTGATTAGCATACTCAAGGAATCTTATGTGCTTATGTGCTGATGTGCTAGGTCTAAGCTAGATTAAGGTGCATTGCATTTAGATTAGATTGCATTTCATCTGCATTTGCATGCACTACACGAGCATTGCATATACGACTCACGAGTGCGACGCCTCTAATATACTTTCAAAAGAAAAGATTTGTTTTCCTCAGAATTTTGAAAGCTTGAAAAGATTTCTTTGATTTTAAGAAAAATGTTTTTGAAAAAGGAAATGATTTTCCATTTATGATTTCCATCTTTGTAAATCCACCTTCTTATATCATTCTTTGAAAAATTCTTTTGCAATAAAGATACCTGATTATTTGAAAATCCCTAAATAAACCAGATAAGAAAAGATAGGACCGAAAAGTTGTACTCCTTTCTGGGTCAGAGCTCCGAACAGCCGTTTGATCAGATCAGGGTTAGAAGAAGGAACAGCCGAGTCGACTAGGGTTGAAGATATGACATACGAAGCGGATATGGAAGCCAGATTGGCCGCAATGCAAGCTGCCTTGGATCAGAGCAGGGAGCAGAATCGAGAACAACTTGCCACTATGATGAGAATGATTGAGCAGCTAACTAATCCACCACCACCACCTCCAGAGCATCATGAAGAAGAAGATTTTGGGGAGACAGTTCAACCAAAGGTTCAGCTAGATCAGGAAATTCAGGACAAGTTGGCCAAGATCGACAAACTAGAGAGTGTGATCAGAAAGAGCAAAGGGGTGGATGAGTATTTGTTCGATGTTGAAGGGTTGTGTGACGCTCCAAAAGCCAAACTCCCAGAGAAGTTTAAGATGCCGCATATTGAATTTTTTAATGGAACCGGAAATCCAAAGAGCTATCTGAGGCTTTATGTAGGAACTTTGCAGCCCATGGGCATTGGATCTGACCTCTTCGCTCTATTGTTTCCAAGAGTTTTGAGTGGAGCAGCACTTTCATGGTACTTGACGTTGGAACCAGCCATAACCAGAGATTGGGAGGCATTGGCCAAAGCTTTCGTGGCTCAATATTCATATAACCAGTTGTTTGATGTAACTGCAAGAGATCTAGAAACCACTCGACAAGAGTACAGGGAATCCTTCGCAGGTTTCCTTACTCGTTGGAGAGCTAAAGCTGCTCAAATGACTAGCAGGCCAGCGGAAAAAGATCAGGTCCGAATGATCATCAAGAATCTACAGCCCGAATACTTGGAAAGGCTAGAATTTCAGTCCATTGTGAGTTTCGAACAGCTGTTTGATGTGGGAACTTTGATAGAAGATGCCATTAGAGATGGAAAGATCAAGAAAGAAAGCACGAGCAATCGATACAGAAAGACAGAAAGGCCAGTCTATCATCAGTCTGCTGACGTCAACACACTATCTCCTCAGCCTTTTCAGAAAGAGCGTCGAAGTATGGCTAATGCAAGAGGAAGTCAAAATCAGAAACAGTCGAGAGAGAAAAGAGAATTTTCCGACTTGGGGATGCCACTAAGCACCGCACTTGAAAGAATGATAGAAAAAGGGTACTTGCAGAAATTGGAACCTAAACCAGAGCCAAATCTACTTCCACCGGGTTTCAAAACAGAGTTCTTTTGTGACTTTCATCAAGGCCGTGGACATAGCACAGATAGATGCTGGAGACTTCGCCATGAAATTGAAGACTTGATTGAAAAAGGGGTCATCTCCCCTCCTCCCTCTCAGCCAAATGTTCAGAAGAATCCTCTCCCTAATCATAAGGGGAACATGCCAAATGTTAACTTTGTAGAAGAAGGATCTCAGATTTATAACCCAAAGATCTACATCACATCCTCGAATCAACCAGCTATGGATGTTCAACTTCCGGAAGACGCTGCAATTTGCATCTTGAGGAATATGGAAGAGGAAGAATGGGTCGAAGAAGCACTGGCTTTTGAAGAAGAAATAGCCAACGGAAATCTTACAATTGAATGGTGGGATCCCAATGCCATCACCGACGACTCGATCTGGTATGAGGAAGAAAAGCCCATAGAAGCAGTCACCGAGAAACAAAGCACTGAGCCGATAGAAGAATTGCTAAAGCCTGTCGAGAACCTTGAAATCAAAGATGACGATCTTATTGCAATGATGGAAGAAGAAGAAGATTGGTGGTATGATGATGAGGATGATTCCGTTAATAATACCATAATCCCCGATGATTCTGTTTGGAAAATCACTGTTGGCACCGAAAAGTTAGCCAAAGAACTTGAGTCTATCTGGATCACCAATGAAGCAAACCACTTGACCCGTTCTGGACGTCATTTCAAGCCTCATGAGTTAGAAAATCGTGGAAAAGAAACATGGAATGAGAAAGAAGTCGTCAAAGCAAAAGAGGCTGGTAAAGGAGCCGTGAGCGAAGAAGAAGATGAAATCCTAAAGCAATTGAAGAAAACACAAGCTTGGATCTCAGTATGGGGATTACTTATGACCTCTCACAAACACAGGCAGGCCATGCTCGATACTCTCAATCGTTTGGATGTTTCTGTCAATACTACTCCCGAAGATCTAGTAAACATGATCTCTTCAAAGCCTTGTAAGCCTGTAATCACATTCACAGATGAAGATTTACCGCCGGAAGGGGCACACCACAACAGAGCTCTCTACATCACTGTACATTGCCTGGGGAATAGAGTACCGGTCTGCTTGGTAGATAATGGGTCAGCCTTGAATGTATGTCCTCTCCAAACAGCTCTCAGAATGGGGTTGTCTATTTCAGAACTCTTGCCATCAACACAAACTGTGAGGGCCTATGATAACACCAAAAGGGCCATTGTGGGAATGATTAAGTTGAAAATTGAAGTCGGGCCATTAAACAAAGAAGCTGATTTCTAAGTGATTGATATTCCGGCTAGCTTTAATCTGCTATTGGGACGTCCGTGGTTACATGTGAATGATGCAGTCGCCTCCACTCTCCACCAGAAAGTCAAGTTCATCTGGAAAGAGGATGTGGTAACAATCTTTGGGGATAGCTGGATCAAAGAAGAAGGGACAAGCCATGGTCCTGTGCTAGAAGTCCAAACACCGGAAGAAGAAAATGAATTAGGAGGATTCAACTTTGTGGGAATGATAAATGAAGGAGCTAAGAAAAAGAAATCCGTTTGGGATCGACTCAGCTATGAGAAGAAACTTCCTGATGCATCTGTCTGGGGCGAAGAAATCACTCCGATCAAGAAAAAGAAGCCGTTCATCACCGGACGCGAATATAGAAAGATGTTCGAGAAGGGAAACCCGGTTGCCAAAGATCTACAAGAAGAAGTGGGACAGAATTGGATCCCTGAAGTCATGCCATTGTACTTTGACCAGTATGCCAATCCTAAAGTGGCTCATATGGTGCGGAAGATGAACTATTTTCCTGGAATGGGACTAGGTCGTCGTCAACAAGGAATAACTGAACCACCGAACTTCCACGAACAGAAAGATAAATCTGGGCTTGGGTATCAATTGACTGAAGAAGATAAGAAGAAGATGACAAAAGGAAAAGGGCCGATGGTTGTTTCTGGGCCAAGAATCCTGAATGGATACTTCGTGAAAGAAGGCGATGACTTTCCCTTCTGTGAGTTCCCTGAACCATGGTATGATCCGGCTACCAAGAACATTAAGCCTGGATTTGAGATTTTCTTCAAACATGAGTTCTCCGACTATGAGGATCCGTTCTTGTATACTCCGCCTATCAAGAAAGAAAGGAAGGACTGGGCTGAGCTGATGACAAGTGATGATTTGAACATGCTAATGGATGAAGAGCTGAACATGCTGATGGATGCCGAAGAAGCACTGGGAAATGTGAAAGAAATCAAGCCAATAGAGGGAGCTCTGAACAATTGGGTGATAGAATCGGAAGTCAACAAATCCCCTCCCCCATTTCCCCGGAAGTCTGTAAAGGCCAATATGAGCCATGATGTTGAGTCTGCTTTTGCTTTTGATGTACCCAAAAATGTTAATGAAATGAACGAGGATTTTGCTTACTCTTCTGTGTCTGATGATCTTGATTTTGAAATTTCTGAGGATTTGCAAAGATTAATTGAAAATGAAAATGAATCTGCATGCAAGATTATTGAAGAAACTTTGCTAATAAACTTGGATAATGAAGATAATCCACAAAATGTTCATATTGGCACCACGCTCACTTCACAAGAAAGCAATGAACTAATCAACTTATTAAAAGAATTTAAAGATGTTTTCGCTTGGTCCTACCAAGATATGCCAGGCATCGATCCAGAGATTGTCCAACACCACATCCCTCTCTTTCCAAATTCAAAACCTGTTAAGCAAAAGTTGAGACGCATGAGACCCGAATGGACTTTGAAGATCAAAGAAGAAGTTGAGAAACAATTGAAAGCTGGATTCCTGATGGTAACCCAATATCCGGAATGGATAGCCAATATAGTTCCTGTGCCAAAGAAGGATGGAAGGATCCGTGTATGTGTTGACTTCAGAGATCTAAACAAGGCTAGTCCTAAGGATGATTTTCCGCTTCCACACATAGATGTTCTGGTAGATAGCACCGCGGGGCATGAGTTGTTATCATTCATGGATGGTTTCTCAGGGTACAATCAGATTTTAATGGCACCCGAAGACAGAGAAAAGACTACATTCACAACTCACTGGGGGACGTATTGCTACCGAGTGATGCCATTTGGGTTAAAGAATGCTGGCGCAACCTATCAGAGAGCTGCTACTACTTTGTTACATGACATGATCCATAAAGAGGTAGAAGTTTATGTGGATGATATGATTGTTAAGTCCAAAGAAAGAAGTGGGCATTTAACAGCACTCGCCAAGTTCTTTGAAAGATTAAGGAAATACAGAATGAGATTGAATCCACAGAAGTGTACTTTTGGAGTTACCACCGGAAAGCTGCTAGGATTTCTCATCACACAGAGAGGAATTGAGGTTGACCCCACAAAGATCAAGGCTATTATGGATATGCCGCCTCCGACAAATGAAAAGGAAGTAAGAGGATTTCTGGGAAGAATCCAATTCATCAGCCGCTTCATATCTAAGCTCACTGCTACTTGCGATCCGCTTTTCAGCTTGTTGAGAAAAGGGAAGAAATTCGAATGGGACAATCAATGTCAAGAAGCTTTTGACAAGATCAAGGCTTATTTATCAAACCCACCGGTTCTTTCACCCCCAAAGTCAGGGAAGCCTTTGCTGTTGTACTTATCCGTGTCAGAGAATGCTATGGGATGCATGTTAGCCCAAGAAGGAGATGAAGGGCGTACAGAGAAAGCCATTTACTACTTAAGTAAAAGGATGACTGGATACGAATTGAAGTATTCTCCGTTAGAAAAGATATGTTGGGCTTTGGTTTGGGCCACTCGTCGTCTGAGGCATTATATGTTGGCCTTCCCTGTTGTTTTAATCTCCCGAATGGATCCTTTGAAGTACCTATTTGAAAAACCAGCATTGACCGGAAGAATCTCCCGATGGACATTGATGCTATCTGAGTTTGACTTGATACATGCTACGAGTAAATCTGTTAAAGGAAGGGCTGTCGCAGAACATTTAGCAGAACATCCGATAAATCTGGAAAACGAAGGAGAGTTCATGTTCCCTGACGAAGGATTGATGGAATTAAAAGAAGATGTGTGGAAAATGTACTTTGATGGAGCTGCAAACCAAAAAGGATATGGAGTAGGGATCATCCTTGTATCCTCTGAAGGAGCACATACCCCGTTCTCTATTAAGCTGAAGTACACTTCCACCAACAACACTGCTGAGTATGAAGCTTGTATTTTGGGGCTAGAAGCCGCATTGACTTTGGAGGTAAGGAAACTTGATGTATTCGGGGATTCCAATTTGATCATATCCCAAGTTCGAGGAGATTGGAAAGTCAAGGAAGAGAAGTTAAAACCCTATCATGAGTATCTTGATTCTTTACGAACTCGTTTCTTGCATATCACGTTCTTCTACCTGCCTCGAGAAGAAAATCAGCTAGCAGACTCTTTGGCTACTTTAGCGTCAATGATTGAGATTCCTGTGGGGATAAAGCTAACTCCTTTGATGATTGAACAAAGGGAAAAGCCGTCTTATGAGATGATTGGGGAAATAGAAGAAGCAGAAGAACTTCCGTGGTACACCGACGTGTGGAACTTCATTGAAAATGGGGAATATCCGGAAGGCGCCTCTGAGAAAGACAAGAGAGCCATAAGAAGATTCTCGGCTCAATTCATGATTTGTGGCGGAAATCTATTGAAGAGATCTCACAATGGATTCAACTTGACATGTCTGTATGGAAACAGTGCGAGAAAGATGATGGAGCAAATTCACGAAGGGGTGTGTGGTCCTCATATGAGTGGACACATGTTAGCTAAGAAGATCATCCGACAAGGATATTATTGGACTACTATGGACAAGGACTGCTATGAATATGTCAGAAAATGTCACAAATGTCAGATCCATGCCAATATGAAGCATGTGCCGCCGTCACTGCTATACAACATGACTACCCCTTGGCCATTCTCAGTTTGGGGAATAGATGTTATTGGAGAAGTAACCCCGAAGGCGTCTAATGGGCATCAATACATCCTGGTAGCAATTGATTATTTCACAAAATGGGTGGAAGCAGAGTCTTATGCGACATTGAAGGCTAAAGATGTGGCCAGATTTATCAGAAGAAATATAATCTGCCGATACGGGGTCCCTCATGAGTTGATATCCGATCATGGCAGTCACTTCCAGAAAGAGGTTTTGGATCTACTAGAAGAATACAAGATCATGCACCACATGTCAGCGCCGTATAGGCCACAAACAAATGGGGCAGTTGAAGCAGCTAATAAGAATTTGAAGACGATCCTAAGAAAGATGACTGATACATACCGAGATTGGCATGAGAAGTTACCGTATGCACTGTGGGGATACAGAACATCTATCCGAACATCTACAGGAGCCACTCCTTATTCATTGGCTTACGGAATGGAAGCAATACTCCCAGTTGAAATAGAACTACCATCTTTGAGAGTTGTGGCAGAATCCGAGATTCCAGAATTTGATTGGCTAAGAGATAGATATGAGGAGCTAATGTTACTTGATGAGAAAAGGTTGGCCGCAATTGATCATGTGCATGTGTATCAGAGAAGAATAGCTCGAGCATTCAACAAGAAGGTCCGTCCAAGAAAACTTGAGGAAGGCGACCTTGTGCTTAAAGCCTTAAAAGCACCCGTTTTCGATCCTAGAGGGAAATTCAAGCCAAATTGGGTTGGCCCATACGTCATCAAGAAGCTTCTCTCTGGAGGAGCGGCATACCTGATGGATCTAGATGGAGTTGAGTTCAATCAGCCAATCAACATTGACCGTCTCAAGAGATACTATGCTTAAAAGCCTTTTTCTTTCAAAACCTGTTCTTTCAAAACCTCCAGCATTCGAGGAACTACACTTGACCTGATTCCCACTTGGGGATATGTAGGCAACCTGCTCGGTTCGGTCACTGCTCCTGAAACCCTCAACCATACTTTCTTTCAAGACCTGGCCGAACTACTTTGGATCTGATTCCCACTTGGGGATAAGTAGGCGAGCTTTCCTGGCTCTCGATCCCTGAACCTTGCAAACTAGGGGCAAACTTTCAAGTTTGCCCAAAGCCTCAAGATATCACTGCCACACTAGGGGCAAACTGCGTTTGCCCAAACTTCCATTTATCTCTGTCAACTAGGGGCAAACTGTCGTTTGCCCATACCTCGCTACCTGTCCTCTCTGGATCACTTGGCTATCAGAATTAAAGCACCTAAGTGAAAAATCTGGTAATTCTTGATATTAAGTTGAAAAGTTTTTTTTAGCAATCTAAAGATGTGAATCTAATGTCAAGACTGAAACATTATGTGGAAAATTTTCAAAAGCTTCAAGATTACATGCAAAGCCAACACAATATCCTGCTACAAGATAAAATCTCATTTTCAAAAACATGCAAATCCTTAGAAAATTCAAATATCCAAGTCAAAAGACATTGTCGAGAAAGAGGAATCGTCAGAAATTTCCTTTCCCTGTAAAATCGAGTCCTGTGTGTCAGTGTGCAAAGTGTCAATCAAATCAGTCTCGTGACAAGGGATGCAAAGCGAAACAGAAGGATAGCATAAAACAGCATCAAGCAAAGTCAAGAGTACAAGCCCATCAAGTCTCAGACAGAATACATCAACATCAGTCTCAGCACAGAAAGCAAGAAAAACAGAAAGATAGTCATGGGTGCATATGATCATCATCAGCGACGACGAGTAGCCCGTGGGTACCGAGCAGGCATATCTGAGGCCGTAGAGCTATCATCATCTTCAATTTGGCGCCTTCGCCTAGACCCACCAGCCCCACCAGAAGGGCCTGCATTCATCCGCTCCAACTGTGATTGAAGCTGCCTAACTTGAGCCACCTGTGGAAGAAAAGAATCAGTATAGGGGTTTGAAAAAGCAATGAGATAAGAAGAAAAGGTCAAGAAATTTACCAGGGCCGCATCACGGTCTATGTAAGTCTGGCACATGCCATCCCACTGCAAAGAGAAGAAAGATATGGTCAGAAAGATCAGAAGAATCAGAGGTAATGAGTTCAGAAATTACTTACATGTCCCTCACGAGCAAGGCTCCAAGCCCTCAGATTCTGTGCATAAGCTCGCTCTTCATTGAAAACGGCTCGGGGAACGGACTCATGTTGTTCTGAAACTAGCTGAGGCTCTACAAGATCACGGGGGATCTCTACAGAAGATATAACTCCGCGCAGCATGGTCGAGGCTCGCCAATCACAAGGAGGAATGAGAGGTAGAGGTCGACCAGGGCCATCCACAAAAGAACTCCCCTGCAAATGATGATGAGAAATAAGATAAAGCAAGCATTCGATCAGAAATGAAGAAGTCGTGAAATACCTGCGGGTCATCCGAGAGCGGGAAATTAGGCATCAGATGAGTAACCCTGAAGACGTCATAGTTCTCCTCAAACAGAGTAAAAGAGGCTGAAGGAATTCCGTTCAAAGCATTAATAAGATCTTCATCTTCCAAATTCTGCGCCGACCTCACACAAGAAGGCGGATCCTGTGGCACTAAGAGACGATCCTCCAAATCAGTCTGAGGAGCTACTCTCTCTCCAAGATACCACTCAAGAACAGAGGGACCCTCAAGAAGAATCCTCTCTCCAGTCATCTGTCTAGCTAAGCCAATCTCAGTCACATCTCCATTTGTCACCCAAGGATGCCAGTTAACTTGGGTGAATCTGAGACGGGTAAGAAAATCCCGGCAAGAAATAACATTATGAGCATCATTCTTGGTACCTACGGCTTGGCGACGCCACTTCAAAGCCCGTGGAAAAATATGAATCTCTTCCTCCCGGAATGATGGAGCCGTCATGGAGAAATACTCAAAGGCCCACACCTACAAGAGAAAATAAAGCGGTGGTCAAAACAGCAGAACATCAAATGATAAAAACTGGAAATGAAAATATTTTCAGTACCTCCCAAGCTCTCCAGAATCCGCCGAATCCAGGGGATTTGCCTCGAGAATGCTCCCCCATATGACTATACAGAATGGCTAAACCAGCAGAGCCCCAATCAAAATCTGTAATCTCCTCAAGATTTCGAAGACTATCAAGCATATTCAATGTAATCCGCTCAGCTCGAGTAGAAAGAAGAGAGCAACCAAGCAAATACAAGATGAAAGCACGGGTAAGATGCATATCGGTAAATTGAGCCGCTCTTTCAGAAGGCCTGAAGTTGTTGATGAACCATGTGATGCCTACGCTCGATCCGTGAAGATCTCTCTGGGATGGGATGATGCCTAGGAGACGCTCAATGATAGTAGGATGTCTATGGATGTTCTTTGCAAAGGCAAGACGATGCCCGCCAAATGAGATGCCGGTTATCATTGCAAAATCAAGAGGGGTCATGGTTATCTCCCCAAAAGGCATGTGAAAAGTATTTGTGGAATCCCACCACCTTTCAGCAAGAGCTTGAATCATGGCCAAATCATTAGTCGATCTCTCCAATAAGGTTACAAACGACCCAAAGCCCGCTTGCTTGATATTGGCTACTACTTGGGGACGCGACTCCGACAATTCATTAAACCATTCAAGGCATTTTCCATGGCTACCATGACCTCTAAGATGACCAACCACATTCTAAAAAGAAAAAGGATGATTTCTAAGGAATCGCAAGAATAAAGAGACACGTATGAAGATGTGAAACAAAGGAGTAATTAAAGAATGGGTTACCTCTTGACGAAAGGCCCTCCTAGAGATATGATTTAGTGGATTTTTCATGGTTGCATACTCCATGGTTTGAGTTGATGAAGCTCCACTAGCTTGAAATTGGCTTCTACGTGTTCTAGAACTTTCACCTTGTCCATGGGAACTCATGGTTGTTGATGCTTGAAGCTTGAAGATAAGAGGTTGAAGATGATGAATAGTAAAAACCTTGGTACTTGAATCCCCTAGAATAGGGAGGAGTTGATGAAATCAACAAAATTTTTGGAGGTTTTAATGCAAGAAATCACTCAAAACATCAAGAAATTGCAAGATTTGAGCACCTTAGAAGGAAGAGGTGATGCATTGAAGAAGAAATGAATAAAGAACAAAGAAGAAAATGGGTTTAAAACCCCAAAGTTGCGGCTGGCGGTTCCCAAGGGGGTGTGGGGAACCGCCATTTACTATTCACTTCCTGCCATTTCCCCATTTTGCTCTATATTCGCGTTTTGACCCCCGGAACTCTTGATTTGATCCCGGATTGGTCCATTTTTGATATATAAGCCTTGAGAGTGCTTAAAACTTGTTGGAATTGGTCTAGAGGACCTTTGGAGATTTGAATCTTGGTAAAAATCCATTCAAGAATTGAAAAAAAAGTCCCCCAGATGAGAAGAATCAAAGGCACCGCAGCCTGAAAGTGGCCGAGAAACGGCAAACTCCCGTCGTTTTGGGATTGATTATGAGTTGTCTTAGAAAATGGACATTTGAGTCTACTGTCGCTTGAGAATTACATCCAGAAAGGACTTTCAGAAGATGGGTCAGAATGCGAGATGTTCAGAAAGGGTTAGAGTAAGCCTGACGTGTTGCAAGAATGATTGCGTTGGTCGAAGCACCAATATGAGTCTCAGAAAGAATCAGCAGGGCCTCCAGAATATGTGCTCGCGTCCCAGAAACCTCAGATATCTCCTCAAGCAGAGAATTTCCAGATATTGTCAAGGTATACAGAATTCGTGCATCTCTCAGAATCATAGGATTTCCCCAGTAGAGAACTTTCAGAATTAAGTTTCTCGCAAGCATCATGTATCCACGGGTTGCCTCCAGATAAAGGGTATCTCTCAGAATTTGAGCATCAAAATCGCCTCCAGAATACAAGGTTTATGCCAAGCATCATGTATCCAGGGTTGCCTCCAGAATGTAGGGTTTCTCTCAGAATCGTGGGTTGCCTCCAGAATGTAGGGTTTCTCTCAGAATCAGAATCGTGTATCCAGGGTTGCCTCCAGAATGTAGGGTTTCTCTCAGAATCATGTATTTCTCAGCATCGCATATCAGGGTTGCCTCCAGAATGTAGGGTTTCTCTCAGAATCAGAATCGTGTATCCAGGGTTGCCTCCAGAATGTAGGGTTTCTCTCAGAATCATGTATTTCTCAGCATCGCATATCAGGGTTGCCTCCAGAATGTAGGGTTTCTCTCAAAATCAGAATCGTGTATCCGTGGGTTGCTCTCAGAAGAAGGGTCATCTCTCAGAATTTGTGTATCTCTCAGAATCCGTGCATCAGAACAGAAGATTTGTCCTCAGAAGAAGGGCCTATTTCAGAAGAACAGAGGATTTGTCTCCGGCAGAGAGACCTGTTTCAGAAGATTTGTTTCTAGACCTGCCACAGAAGATTTGTCCCCAGAAGAAGGGCCTGTTTCAGAAGAACAGAGGATTTGTCTCCGGCAGAGAGACCTGTTTCAGAAGATTTGTTTCTAGACCTGCCACAGAAGATTTGTCCTCGGAAAAAGGGCCTGTTTCAGAAGAACAGAAGATTTGTCTCCGGCAGAGAGACCTGTTTCAGAAGACTTGTTTCCAGACCTGTTACAGAAGATTTGTCTAGAAGAAGGACCTGTTTCAGAAGAGCAGAAGATTTGTCTCCGGCAGAGAGACCTGTTTCAGAAGATTTGTCCCCAGCAAAAGGACTCTACATCAGCAATCGTCCCCAGCAAAAGGACTCTACATCAGCAATCGTCCCCAGCAGAAGGACTCTACATCAGCAATCGTCCCCAGCAAAAGGACTCTACATCAGCAATCGTCCACAGAAGAAGGACCTGTTTCAGCAATCGTCCCCGGCAGAAGGACTCTACATCAGCAATCGTCCCCAGCAGAAGGACTCTACACCAGCAATCGTCCCCAGCAAAAGGACTCTACATCAGCAATCGTCCCCAGCAGAAGGACTCTACATCAGCAATCGTCCACAGAAGAAGGACCTATTTCAGCAATCGTCCCCAGCAGAAGGACTCTACATCAACAATCGTCCCCAGCAGAAGGACTCTACATCAGTAATCGTCCCCAGCAGAAGGACTCTACACCAGCAATCGTCCAGTTGTTTGACATGACTCAGAATTCATCCAAGATACTTCGCTATTTCAAGAGTCGTCCAGGATACAGATGACGCCTACGAGCCTTAAGATCAGAAGAATAACTTTGACAAAAACCTCGAGAATCATCCAAGATACCTTTAGCATATTCGACTGTGAGAGAGAGTCGTTGCATCCTTTGCATTAGATTTTGCATCTAGGGAACCCTTGAGGATGATTCCTCCAGTACTTTCACATTTCATGTTTTCATACTGCACCAGCATCCTAGGATAGGAGCATTTCATCCGCATTGTTGTTGTTTGTTTTCCGTTTTCCCGCGCGCTTGAACTACGCCCTGGTCTGATTCCTGGAAAGGATACGTAGGCAGCTCCAGCGGAGCACGACCAGCATCAGCTTCAAATTAGCCGCCTCTACCCAGCATTGCATTGCATTCTTGCATTCGTAATTTCTTGATTTTCTCTGATTTTGAATTTCTTGATTTTGCGAATTTTTTTGTTTTTCCTAAAACCTCTCAGTATGGTTATTTGGGTGCCTTCAAGGCTTTGGCACTCACTTGCAGTTCACGTTGTTCACAACAAGCTCTGCCAAAGAGGGGCAAACTGTAGACACCCAATTTTGACCACACTGATAGGATTTAGGGTGGACAACGTCTTGGAGGATTCGATGATGAAAAGTACCCCGTGGAAGGTACTGGATTCCACACAATCAGAAGATCGGACTTCGGAAAGTGACTTCAAGCTCAGAAAAGCCCTTTTCCATGGATAAATCCCGGTTTTGTCAAAATCATCTCTCAGAATTCATATTCTCTCAGGGTTATATGAACATTAAGTGTTCTAAACGCAGTATTCTAGGTATCCAGAGATTCAATTTTAAAGAAAAGTTCGAAATCGACGCACATTTGAAAGCAATTTTGGAAAAGACGTCATTTGATTTCAAAAAAGACGACGAAAGTTCCGGAGGACTTCCGGACTTCAATTGGACTTCAATTCTCATTATAAAACCTCTGGAAATATTTTTATACTGAAATTCAACCTGACAGCTTTCCAACGGTACGTAAACGGACGATTTCGGACACCAAAAAGCATTTTTACAAAAATCTGGAAAAGCAGTGCACGTGATTTTTGAAACAGAGCTTGTGGGTGACCAGAGGGACCCAAATAGTAAATGGCGGTTTTGGGTATAGGGGTGGCGGGTCCCACCATAACCGCCACTTCCATTTGTGTCCTCCACGGAGCTTTTTGAGTTCCAGACCCTTCTAGAAGCTTCCCACTGCGAGGAAATTGCCTGGAAATTGCGTTTAGGCTCCGAAATGGCCATTTTAACCCTCTTTTAAGCTCTAAAAATCCTGTTTTAACCCTGAAACTTAAGAGCTAAGTCTTCAAAACTCTATATAAGATCTCATACATCTCATATGAGATCACATCTTAACACACTAGACACTTGGAAGAGATACACTTGAATATACTTGGAGATACAAACACACATAGAAGCACATACAAGAGAGATAAGTATACTTTGAATATACTTTCAATTTAGGTGAATTCTAGAGAGAGAAAATTATGAATTGAATTTAGATTAACTTAGGCTAATTAGACCACAATTTGAACATCAATTGCCTCCCTCAACTTCCATGGATGAGTGCTTGAAGAACACTTGAATAACACTTGAAGAAGAAGATCTTCAAATCAATTTTGGTCTTGTAATTGAGAATCCTCCAAGAGGTAAACACTATAGTTCATCTCTAATTCCTACTTTGTATATATAGATCTATAAGATTTGGATCTAACTTAGTTCTATTTCTACTTATTAGAACACTCATCTTCTTCCTCTCATGTTCTTCACACACTCACATAGTTAGATCCAAATCTCTTTGATTTTTATTGATAATTTACAATTAGAGATTGTTTTTCACTTTGATTTTCAATTTTGGTTTCATTCTTCAATTTTAGTTTAGATTCATGCATACATGATTATATATATATATATACATATATCTATTTTGAATTCCATGATGGTTTGGAAATATGGTCTATGAGAAGGATGATTTCTATGTTCATACCTATCTCTTGATTATTCCTATTACCTAGGATTCCTATTGAATTTCATCTCCAACATGATATTTATAAGTCCCTTTGATCCTTGATCTAAAAGTTCTTCATAGAACTTGAGGGCTAAATTGATTGGGAATCATGATAATTAAGTTGATCTATGAGTTTGATCTCTCTAATAAGCTTCAACTATCACTAAAATATTTTCCTCACACTTTAAAATGAACTAGATAAAAATTCAGCAAAGCAGATTGGTTTTGTCCATTAGATTTGGTCCATCAAAACCCATAGTTTGATGGATTTCAAATTTTCTGGGTAAACTTTGATGAATTAGCTTTCATCCGGTCCGTTTTGAGAGCTTTTAGGATTCATATACTATTTTTAGAAATTGTTGAGAAATCGGTTGACAGATTTGAACATCGTCTCTTTGTGCTTGAATTTCAGAAAATCTATAATAGTTATCGGCGTTCCGCTTTTTGGGGATGATTCCTAACTCATATATCTATATGACGATGTAAAATCGTGAGCATACGATCGAGTTAGGATCGTTTTCTAAGCGTTTAAAGTTGATACAACTATTCTGGAATTTTCTAAGTTTAATTACAAATATGATTATGTATACAAAATGGTCATACCTTGATCACTCAACAACAATTGATGAATAAAACTTGGTTTAGAAATCACCTAGGATAAATGGATGAGAGATCAAAAGCTTAAATCAACTTGGTTAACATGATTCATGAACTTCTATTATACTTCTATTATGTTTTGCATTCATTTGTCAAATGATACCAAATTTCCAGAATAACAGAGTCTGTTTAAAACACTTTTTCAGAAACCTTGTGATTACAGAATGTCCATGGGTTTATTTTTATCATATACTACAATGAAATAGCTTTCTTTTGACACCAAATAGAGCTTCATATGATTTTTGTAGATTTAATTATGATTTTTACAAGAACAGTGGACAGTCCTGATCCACTATTCCCAAAACATTTATTTCTCAAACAATAAAATTGATATTGAGGTCCCACTTTTTGGAGAAGTTCCCTAAGACATGTATCTAACTTTCTGTAAAAGGGTTTTTATCCAGCTCATGTTTAAGACCACTTTTGATAGGATTCATTAGAGGTTGCTGAATCTGGAAATTTGATTGATGACATGTTTTCTTTGTTTATCATGCATATCATTTGTTTGCTTGTATTTTTGCAATGCTTGGGTATTCTTTGGTGTATTAGTGCAGAGAATTAAGTGCCTCGGACCCGGACTTCGATTTGTGGTTTGCCTCGTCTACATGTGGCTTAGTGCCCATGTATCGTGTACTATCTCTATCCTTTCTCTTAGAATTTTTCTAGGTTTACAACTTTGATTTCAACGACACAATTCCTTTAGGATAGTCTCCGTTTATATGATTATTTGTTAGAGACATCTTATCTAGGATTGTTGCATGATTGCATTGCACGTTTCCATTCTTTTTGCTTTCGCGACTCCGCTTGAGTCAACCAATGTAAGTCTTCTCGTTCCCTTTGCATATCATGACATGTTTACTTTATTTGCATCGGTCCCGGGCGGGACTAGCCACTGTGAGTATACTTCTCCCTTGTATTGCATGAGCATCCGCTTTCTACTTGATTTAGTCTCTTGAAATGATTTTCATTAGATGTTTCTTTTTGCCATGTATATATCTATCTAGTATGTTTGAGGAAACAACATCTATTATGAATTAATAACAAGGATATTTGAATCAAGGCCTACCATTCGGTAGGGCGAGGAGGGGGTGCTTTAGTCCTGCTTGGGCTCCTTCCCCTCTCGTACCAAGACCCCCGAACCTTGTTTCTGGTAATGAAGGGCGAGTAACCTTATTCAATTTTGGGCGAGTCAAACTTGGGTTTCCTAATTCCCGATAAAAATTAGGTGGCGACTCTTTGTCTCTAGGATCGCGTGAGGAAGTCCTAGTTTTCCCTGAAGTGTGCTCCTTGGGATCCGTCCCGGGACACTATCGAGGGAGAGCGTCAGGACCTCCTCATTCGCAGTGGTCCACAACGCAGATGACGACGATGACCTGACAATTGATGACGATCCGACAAGTAGCGACGACGAGCCGATCAAGGAGGTTGACCCAGTGGACGATCTTCAGAGACCAGGGGATGATGTACACGACCATCCAGCACCACCAGTTGATGGGGACGAGATGATACTGATGCCTGAGCAGGACCACGAAGCAGATCCAGCTGACATCAAGGAGAAGGAGGAGGACCCTGAGGAGGAATTCTTAAAGGACCCGTTATAGATAATAAGAGAGGCAAACTTTACCTTAGATATGATAGGCGAGTACCATAGTAAGCAGTTATATCCTTTCTACTCATTCCACTTGAGTAAATCGATGCCTTCTATTCTAATGGTCATTTCTTCTGGAAAAGGGATCTATATATTTTAAAAAGTGGCTCTGATTACCATCAATAATTATTGTGATACAGTCCTTGATAAGTAATTCATTTCCTTGAATTTTTAGAAATTCCCCAGTCAACAATTCTTGAGTATGTACCTTGATCACCCGATTCTTGACAAATTCTTTTGAGAACAAGTTCGATCACTAGTACTGCAAAGTCATTCTTTTTGACTTGTTATTCCTTGAACAAATTCTTACAAGTTCATTTCATTTGAAATAATCCTAAATGAGTTCTCTGTCCTTGTCCTTGCTATGAACTCAAAAACGTTTTACTCTCTATACATCTTGACCTCTTATTGTCTCTCTCAGTTGTTACCTTATTCTTTATCAGTGGGTTTCGTTTGGACTATTTCACTTATGAAATACCTAATTCTTATTTCATTTGTTGAAGGCCTTATGCCATTAATTACTTTCATTTCCTACAAATCTTGAGATACTACGATTACTTCCATAGTAAACAGTCATTCAATCATTGTTAGATTTACATCTTATTCTTGAATGGATCACATCATTCTACTATTGTACTTCTATCTGTAAGAATTCACATGCCTTTTCAAATTCGGTTTCATTTTGGATCAATCTATTCAATCGCTTTAATCATCATATCTTAGTTACTGGGATTAAGATGATAACTATAATGTGAGATGTAATAGGTATGATTGCTTCGCATAAGGTATGATAGAAACCTTATAGACACGAACTCATACGTAGGAACAGAAGGATCCTCTCGATCTCTGCAATGGATGAATCATCTCAAACAACTGAGGACCAGTCTAGAAGGCTAAGCAACAAAATACCTAAGGAGATCGATCCCACTAGTGTATTTGGAAGACTGATACAAGGCATATGGAAGACCGCTGACGGCACTAGCGCAAGTGACTATGGAAACGAGTTGTTTAGACACCTCCATGTCACCCATTCAGAATGGCTTTAATTTGAGACCACTCAAGCCACAACCTGCTACACTACCAAGGTCAACCCTACTACAAGGAGCACATGAGATATTGACTTAACCCAAGCCGATGAAAGATGCAAGAATAGAACATACCTTCAACAGATCGAACAACCTCATAGACTGCTGACATCGACCACGTTTAATCACAACGAATGACTCGCACCACAAGCATTAGTGAAGATGAGTACTGCATTCCACCTTCAAGCCAATGATCAGATCGCATAGGGCCTACCAAGAGAAGACACGTTTCGGGTTTACAACATCGATGTTCCATCAACACGCTGAAGAAATGCATCTCTGACCATGCGCACATTATAAATTAAAACCATGTAAGGCTGATCTTTCTAATTTAACTCCTTTTGAGTAAACCTACTATTTTCTACCATTGGTTGCGTTAGATCAATTATCCTTATGATGAACCATGGGATGTCCTTTATTGTTTCACTAATTGACAGTTATTCGTTGTCCTATCTGATTTCACTTAACAAGATTTTGGATCATTCTGATCATTGATAAATCCAATTGTGAATTCATTTGCTTTCTAATGCTATAAGTCACCTCTTTGGACTTATCACCATGAAAATCGATTCCAATAATTCATTTATAAACCAATCATTGTAAGTCATTTGGACTTATGATCTGTTAAATTAATCTTTGTAAATCGTTTGGACTGCCAACCGTTTGACCAACTTTCGCAAGTGCGTATCCCTTGACATTATTGCAAAGGATCTCTTTGTATTTGTTCACCTAAGGAACTCAAGTATATTGCACCCCTTTGTAAATTAGTCTTCATTTCCTTTCATTTCACAAATTCTTATTATTAGTAACCTTGACTTTTATCATTAAGGCTTCACCTAAATTATTGGCTCATGAGATAAGGAATTCAATCACAATAACACGCTTAAAAGGACGCCATGAACCCTACAAGTTATAGAAGACAATTGTGAGACCAACTAGACTTCTCAACCCTCGCATCAAGAAGCTGAGAGGTAAGAATCTTGCCTGATCAAAGATGCAGAAGAAACAAACCAGTATCACGAACAACTACTCAAATGCAGTCCACAATCATTGAGGAAAACTCTAGATACATCAAGAATCATCACAAGAGGCAAAGAAATGATGAAAGCAAAGTTAATCATACTGCCATTGAGACAAATCCAAAGCAACGTGATATCTGCGACGGCTGCGGAATATCTGGACATCACTCCAAAGAATGCAAAGCACCGAAATAGCTCACAAGTTGATAGGCGCAGTGGTTCAATTGTGGAAAGACTGGACGTGTGCGCAAAGATTGTCCGGAACGAGAAACTCAAAACAAGGTTCTACCACAAAGGCGCCAAAAACTTGACACGACTAAAAAGTTGTGCGCTCTTGTGCAACACCCAAGTGTAGGTGATCGTGCAAGTAATACTGGATAAGTCCAGGTCGATCCCACAGGGAAGGAATAGGAAGAATATCTACCAAGTTATAACCTAGAGAAAAAGAAAATAAGAATGGCTGATTGGAGGTGTACTAACAAATCCTAATGAATTAAATTAAACTAAATAATAAACTAAACTTATAGAAACATAACCAATTAAATAAATAAACTAAAGGTGTTGGAAACACGTGAATCCACATTAATCCTAACCATCTACCATGCATACCCATTAACGTTCGATGGAGTTCATTCCTCTTCAGTATTCCGTATTTTTCTAAAGATATAGAATCAATAGCCCTTTCATGCCCGGGACTATATCATCACAAGTGAGTTAAAATACATGAAAGACGGTTTAAAACAATGGTAATTACTTGCACTCTAAATGGTGTTAGCATTCAAAGTGGTTTTCACAAGTCATTGAAGAAAAGGCCTTAAGGCTTTAAGTTCTAAAAACTGTTGTGACAAACTGAGCTTATTGGGACAATTTGATGACAGATTTCTAAAACAGAAAGTCATGGAATACTTCAAAGAATCATCTCAAGATTCTGCAAGTTCGATTGATCGAAGCGCTCTCGATCGATCGGACAGCATCATCCTTCAACCGATCGAACTATCTTCGATCGCTTGACTATCTCTGGTTCGATCGATCGAAATACCTTCGATCGATCGAACCCAAGGTTTCTAAAGATTGCATGGCAGAGGCTGGGAATCAATGTTTCATCACATATTCCCAACGTCTAAACTACGGAAACATGAATAAACTATTGCAGAAATAGTAAAACAAAGCAATCATCAACATCTAAACTAATAAACAATCAAATAGAGGGAAAGGAGAAGAAAAACCTGTATATAATCTGAAATAAACTTGAAATAAACATGAAAGAAACTTGAATCTTCAATAATCTTCAGTAAATCAATGGAAAAGAGGAAGAAAAATAAGAATCTAACCTAATCTACACCTAATCTAACCCTAAAACTACCCTAAAACTGCTGTTTTCTGCGTTCTGGAGCGTCCTCCCTTCGTCTGGCGTCAAAACGACGTATATATAGGGTTCCCACAGAGTTTACGCAACTTTTGGGTGAATAAAAGGTTCGATCGATCGAGCTCAGTTCGATCGATCGAAGGTTCGATCGATTGAACCCTTCTTCAATCGCTTGAACTCTTCTGATTTTGACAGCACTGCACACCGATGGGAGAATGGCCATAACTTTTTACTCGGACCTCGGATTGACCTCCCGTTTGTGGCCACGCGACCGTAACTCAAAGATCTACATTTCTTGTCTCTGGGAAAATCTTCCAAATCTGAAGTCATCATTGTCAAAATTGCCATTTTCTCAGCTGCTTCTGTTGTTCTATCCACCAGAATCACTTTCTTTAGCTCCACTTCATTGATTTACATCCTAATACCTATAAAACCATGCAAAAACATATAGTTTAGCATTAACACAATAAAAAGAACATTGTTATTAGAATGAACCTAAATGTAGGGACTTTGGGGATAAAGTATGCATAAAATACTACGTAATACACTAGAAATATGCACTTTTCACCACGAATCACACCCCCCAACTAGCTCGTTGCTAGTCCCTAGCAATGAAGCGAACTGCAACAGTGTTTATTTAAACTCTAGAAATTAAAAACAAAATAAAGTAAAAATCCTAAATCACTTTCGCAGGAATCGCGATTGCATTTAGCGTATGCAACAAGCCTTTAAACCTCTAGGTTCCCCCTAGTGGACGAGTGTTGTCTCGTGAGGGTTTGCAGTGAATCTACCCACAAAATTCATGTTTATGGTAATGGTTCTCATTTAAATGTTTTCAAGGAATTTTTCTCTCATTAACAATATAGTTAAGCTCAACAATCTCATGAAACTCTCTAGTATGCCATAGCCATGCAACACACACATTACAGTTAATCTACTATCAAAGTCATTAGAATGTTCCATACCTATTAATCTTCAAGTGTGTGTGTGAATGGACAACCAAAATACAAAACTTTAATTTCAAAGCTTGCATAACCTAAGACACTATCAAGACGTTCATTTTGACTCAACTCTCACCGGGATTACACTCTTAAGATGAAATCACTCTGAATTAGGTGTAATAATTATCACTCATGATATGGAAGCTGTAAAGAGTAATTGTAAATGGAATCTAATGCTTCTCATATCTAAATAGAAAAACGGAAATTTTAGTGCATAAAGTCTCATGAAAGGATACTTTTCACTAGAAGAGCGAGATACCGCGGAGAACTCTCTCATTACCTTAACTTCAAATCCAATTTACCTAGCATCATTAGGACTTTGAAAAAGAGGTATTAAGTGAAAGAAGAACGAGGCTCGTGATATTCAATTGGGTCAAAGGATGTGATTGGAATGTCTACTATAACTTTTCAAACTTCCCACATCTCCAATCTCTCTCTTCTTCTTTTCTTTTATTTATTTTTTTCACACTCTTCTTTTCATTCCTTTTTTTCTTTTTTCACAACCATTGGCATTTTTTTTTTTTTCTTTTCATGCTTTTTTTTTTCTTTTCTTTTATTTTCTTTTTCTTTTCTTTTTCTTTTCAATTTTTTTTCTGCCAACTTTTCCTTATTCACACAACCAAACTTCTTGTCAATGCAACACATCCCGATCACACCTAAATAAAGAACTGATGCTTGAACTCCTAATTTGGAGTTAGGTATAGACTGTAGGATTGTGAGGACAAGGCAATTATGATAAGCTCAAGAGGTGAAGTAAAGGAATAGCATAGAGGTAGGCCAAGGCTATATTATCCATATATGGTCAAAAGATGGCCTAAATCATCTTCTAAGTTAATAGGATAATTCATTTTAGTAAATTCAAGAGCTCTAAAGTTTGGTAAATCCTGAACGTTCTCTTCTAGTGATCAGTCAAAATGAAGAAGAAAAATGAGACTTTCAACGAATTAATACGCTTTTCAAAAAGTAAGAGTAATTTTAGAAAACCCTCAAAAACAAAAGAATGGTACAAAAGCTCACTTGGGTTATTAGTCTCCACTACAGTCTTTCAAGACACTTAAACTATGCTTACTAATCCATTTTAGCTATGTAAAAGGTTGTCACAACGTGCTCAAAGTTGTTTGAAGATTAAAAAGCATAGAACATACTATAACTAAGATAGTAAACAAACTATCATAGTATTTCACATACTAATAACATACAGAAAGTAACACTAATGCATCATAACTAACTACATTAACTATGAGAGAAATACAAGAACCATTTTATTATATTTAAAAATAAAATAAAAAATTTTAAAATTTTTAACAATTTTAATTTACTGAGTTACATGTTGCTAAGCAGGTATATGACACTAAAGTACAACAAAAAGATATGAGGCATGCAATGACTCACTCCCCCCAACTAAAACTAGACATTGTCCCCAATGTTCTAAACTATGCACATGGACATGTAAAGTAAAGCGAGAGAAGGAAGGATGTTACCTCGAGGCATTAATATCCAATTTTTTCAAGTTACCTGCAAAATCATTAGTAGCAACAAGAAAAATAGAGAATATAATACAACAACTCAGTTAACTAAATTCGGTTAATCACGATTTTTGTCATAGATTAACAACCGAAATTTCTGAGGATCTTTCCAATTAAATAATTTAACAGTGAGAAGAATGTTGGGATCCTCATAAAGATGCAACTCCCCCCAACTAATGTCAGGCTCAAGGTCAGAGGAGATGATGCAAAACCTATGGCTTCCAAATTTTTTTGGGACAGTTATAAAAGGAATACCACACTTTTTAGGAATTATATGCAAGAAACGATCTTTGGTGTTGGTATTTCCTATAACAGCCTCTATTTTAATACTAAAAACAGGGGGAGGCCATGGTTCAATAAAAGAGGCAGGGTCGAAGTGATGTTCTAATGAAGCTTCACCACCCTCCGCTTGTCCTAGAACAGAATCTATGGAGATATAATCATAGGAATTGAATTTCTGTTCTATGCACATGGTTTTGGACTGAACTTGGATAAAGCTATCTATTTGGGCCTCAATGTCATACTCACTCAAGAAGGTCAAGCAGTCTAGAAGATTACTAGCTTCTTGTTGAATTTTAAGATCATCTAAAGTGGGCCCAATATTTTCCAAGTCTTCTCTCAAAGAATTTTGAAAGTTAAAATTTTGTGAAGAACATGTGCTAGTATCCTTACCATCCTCTTCCACAACACATTCTGTTTGTTCACGAATGGGGTACACATAACATTCAAGCTCAGGACGAGAGCTTTGATTGAGAGCAAGGATAGGTGATGGGCAACTTGGTGACACCACCTCTTCGGTCGAAAGAGGTGAGGGTTCATGAATATCACAAGAATCTAAATCAAATTTAGACTTTTCAATAACGACCTCCCTAGGGTCACTATCAAAGGTAGGGGTAGAGTCAACATGGGACTCATCCTTTCCTAATTGCGTGCAATCACCTAAACTCTCATCATCTTTTAAGACCTCATTCTCATCCTCGCAACTCTCCTCACTATATGTGTCATCTATTGAAGTACTCTGGACAAAGAGATTGTGCAACTTTATCAAGGCAGTGAAGGAGTTAATGTCTGGGGTTGTATGTTGAGGAGAAGATAGTTCTACAACTTCATGCTCAATGGTTTGGTTTTGGAGTTCTTGTTGGGTTATCACTTTCTCAAATGAGTTGTTAACATCACTCGGTATGAACCCATCATTGTCCTCTAATTCCCTTCCATTGTTAGTGTCTTGAAATTCAAGTTGTAGCATTGAAGGACTGGTATAGTCTTCTAAAGGTTGGCTATCAAATGCTTGTTGATATCTAGCTCCTAATTTATCAATTGCACTCTCTAGCCTTTTCATTTCACTAAGCAGCAATTCTAACATACCATTATCCTCAGCTTGGTTATTCTCCTCATTATAACAATATGAAGTTTCACCCCATTGTTGTTGGTAATAGTCCCCTTCCCATTGGGTTTGTGTGCAAGACTCCCCAGAAGGAAAGTCTTGGTGCATTTGGTAATCGTGGGAACTACTACTATATCCTACACTATCATTTTGGTTATATCCCCATTGCGATTGATAGAACTCTCCAGGTGGAGGTTCTTGATACGTTTGATAACATGGGGGACTAACACGATGGTTTTCCCATTGTAGTGATTGGTAGCACTCAGGTTGATAATGTGCATCATATGTGGGTGCTTGCCAACTCGGGGTATAGTTCTCATTACCTAATGTGTACCCATTCGTGGTATTTGTGTTGTATTGAGGGTAATATGGATAAGACATGTTTACCCAAAATATTTAAACAAAAGATTTTTTTTTTTTTTTTCTTGTGAGAGAAAAAGTCCAATGAATTTTTTTTTTTTTTTTTTTTTTAAAGAAAAAGAAAAAAAAATGGAAATAACTTAGTAAAATCCTAACCTAGTTGCCTTCCCCGGCAACGGCGCCAAAAACTTGACACGACTAAAAAGTTGTGCGCTCTTGTGCAACACCCAAGTGTAGGTGATCGTGCAAGTAATACTGGATAAGTCCAGGTCGATCCCACAGGGAAGGAATAGGAAGAATATCTACCAAGTTATAACCTAGAGAAAAAGAAAATAAGAATGGCTGATTGGAGGTGTACTAACAAATCCTAATGAATTAAATTAAACTAAATAATAAACTAAACTTATAGAAACATAACCAATTAAATAAATAAACTAAAGGTGTTGGAAACACGTGAATCCACATTAATCCTAACCATCTACCATGCATACCCATTAACGTTCGATGGAGTTCATTCCTCTTCAGTATTCCGTATTTTTCTAAAGATATAGAATCAATAGCCCTTTCATGCCCGGGACTATATCATCACAAGTGAGTTAAAATACATGAAAGACGGTTTAAAACAATGGTAATTACTTGCACTCTAAATGGTGTTAGCATTCAAAGTGGTTTTCACAAGTCATTGAAGAAAAGGCCTTAAGGCTTTAAGTTCTAAAAACTGTTGTGACAAACTGAGCTTATTGGGACAATTTGATGACAGATTTCTAAAACAGAAAGTCATGGAATACTTCAAAGAATCATCTCAAGATTCTGCAAGTTCGATTGATCGAAGCGCTCTCGATCGATCGGACAGCATCATCCTTCAACCGATCGAACTATCTTCGATCGCTTGACTATCTCTGGTTCGATCGATCGAAATACCTTCGATCGATCGAACCCAAGGTTTCTAAAGATTGCATGGCAGAGGCTGGGAATCAATGTTTCATCACATATTCCCAACGTCTAAACTACGGAAACATGAATAAACTATTGCAGAAATAGTAAAACAAAGCAATCATCAACATCTAAACTAATAAACAATCAAATAGAGGGAAAGGAGAAGAAAAACCTGTATATAATCTGAAATAAACTTGAAATAAACATGAAAGAAACTTGAATCTTCAATAATCTTCAGTAAATCAATGGAAAAGAGGAAGAAAAATAAGAATCTAACCTAATCTACACCTAATCTAACCCTAAAACTACCCTAAAACTGCTGTTTTCTGCGTTCTGGAGCGTCCTCCCTTCGTCTGGCGTCAAAACGACGTATATATAGGGTTCCCACAGAGTTTACGCAACTTTTGGGTGAATAAAAGGTTCGATCGATCGAGCTCAGTTCGATCGATCGAAGGTTCGATCGATTGAACCCTTCTTCAATCGCTTGAACTCTTCTGATTTTGACAGCACTGCACACCGATGGGAGAATGGCCATAACTTTTTACTCGGACCTCGGATTGACCTCCCGTTTGTGGCCACGCGACCGTAACTCAAAGATCTACATTTCTTGTCTCTAGGAAAATCTTCCAAATCTGAAGTCATCATTGTCAAAATTGCCATTTTCTCAGCTGCTTCTGTTGTTCTATCCACCAGAATCACTTTCTTTAGCTCCACTTCATTGATTTACATCCTAATACCTATAAAACCATGCAAAAACATATAGTTTAGCATTAACACAATAAAAAGAACATTGTTATTAGAATGAACCTAAATGTAGGGACTTTGGGGATAAAGTATGCATAAAATACTACGTAATACACTAGAAATATGCACTTTTCACCACGAATCAAAGATCCTGAAAGAGAACTTGCAGATCACCAAATCAATCTCAGCATTGAACAAGACAAAAGACCGAAGGTGCCATATTCAATGTCAGAACTATGAATTTCACTTGGCATTGTTTTAGCAAAGAAGTTTGGACGTTTGAAAGAATTTTTTTGAAGGTCTGATTAGTTAGCTAATGGGAACCTCATAACCTTAAACCCCGAGATATTATTAGTACCTTGTACTTTCTAAGACTTAGCAAAATCTAGATTTCGAGGACGAAATCCTTTAATAGGTGGTGGAAGATGTAACACCTGTAATTTTCTGTCATTATAATATCAGCTTTTTCTAATTTCTGTATTGTACCCACTATATTATTATATTTTTATTTTAATTACGTGACAGTATGGACGTTTTGTAGTATTACCATATAGATTGTAGTAACCATACCGACTCGACCATAATAAGATTTAACTTAGTCCCGTACCCAGCCCCGGACATTAGAAATAATACCAGTTTGCACATACTTTGAGATCGACACGCATACCGAGGAACTTATGCACATAAACTAAGAAAGTTGCACACAACCCGAGGTAGGCCCCACATGGCCGGCCACATGGCAACCCCATGTGCCACTCCTTACACTTGTCATCTCATCCCATGACATTTGTCCACATATTGGACATGTGTCTTTGCATGAACTCATGCAAATGACACCTAGCCATGCCAATCTCCTATATATCATGCACATACACACAATTGAGACATTTCTGTCTCTACAATCTGTATATAATTGAGAGGGAGAGAGAGCTAGAGTTATAGCTCCATGGAAGAATAGAATAAGAAGAAGTTCATCCTTGAAGTTTGAAGATTCAAGCTTCACTAAGCATCAACCAATATCAAGCTTAAATTTCAAGCTTTGGTGAGTAAATTATGAGTAATTATGAGTAATCTAACTCAATTTAGAACACATATAATATGTACTAATGTTTAGTAGAAGTTTGATGTTGTTGTGTTGAAGTTTTCATGACATGCAAGACAAATCCATAAATCTGAGAAACTGAAACTCTCAGCAGAACATAGTTTAGTAAAATGAATGTTTTGTACAGCTAAAAAATCCGAATTAAGCTATGTTTTTTTGTGGTAAAATCTAACTCATATATCTACAAATAACTCTTCTATAACTCAGTCTAGAAATCACTCCTTCATGGGTGAAATGCATGTAAAACGCAGTGTTATAAATCTGAGAAACTGAAACTCTCAGTAGAACATAGTTTAGTAAAATGAATGTTTTGTGCAGCTCAAAAATCTAAATTAAGCTAGGTTTTTCTGTGGTAAAAGCTAACTCATATATCTACAAATAACTATTCTATATCTTATTCTAGAAATCACTCCTTCATGGGTGAAATGCATGTACAACACAGAGTTATAACTCTGAGAAACTGAAACTCTCAGCAGAACATAGTTTAGTAAAATGAATGTTTTGTGCAGCTCCAAAATGAGAACTAAGCTAGGTTTTTTTTTTGGAGAAATCTATCTCATTTATCTATAAATAACCCTTCTATATCTCAGTCTAAAAACCCCTCCTTTATAGGAGAAATTCACGTACAATGCAGTACTATAAATCTGGGACAGAACAGTCTGAGATATAAGAAATGTCTTGTAAAATAAATAGTTTGAGTAGCTCAAAAATATAATTGAAGCTAGATTTTTTTGTGCATGAATATATTCCTATTATATATAATGTTATAGTTTTGAGTTTGATCTACAAAGCAATTTATCATGCCCAAATAAATCATGTTAATTCAGCCAACACAGTGAAAATGTATCTTGGCAGATTGTACAGCTTTTTGTATAATGTTTTGTTTATGCATGGTGTTGATTGTTGATGCTAGTTTTCCAGTACATGTGTTGTTATGAAAATCTCGTGCTATGGTAGTGCTATCGCGTAGATGAGTATGTTAAGGGTTTCATCTATATGTTTTATTGATATTAAATCCATGATTATAAATCCATAAGCTACGTGAATATAGTTTAATGACCGTTGGAAAGTTCATACCCAAACTATAAGTATATTGTATGGCACGATTATTGCGATGATAAATGATCGGGAAAGTTTCCATCGTAAGTATATTAAGAGGAAAACGGAATGTCGGACGTATAACGAAATATTAACGATTATAAATGGATGATATTAATGAACTAAACTACGAAACGTGCGAACGCGTAAAATAATGATAAAACCTTCGATAACAGATTTAATGCGAATAAGGGACATTGGGCCTCGTTTCTAGTCATGTGGCTACCGGTCAAAGTTGATTCGTGAACTTTCGTGTCGTGTTTGGATATTTCTTGCAAAATTGATCTTTCGGTAATTCCATGGTGTCGATTGGTGAGTAATGTTTTGTTCCTTGATCTGAGGATCGACATGACGTGTTCGGTCAAGTGCGGATGACCTGAGGATCGTCGTGACGTGTTCGATCAAGTGGTTGATTATTTTTCCGCACCCTTGGACTGAGGATCGACATGACGTGTTCGGTTAATTACGGGTGACCTGAGGATCGGCATGACGTGTTCGTCCAAATGATTATTAATTTCCCGTACCCTTGGTCTGAGGATCGGCATGACGTGTTCGGTAACGTGCGGGCGACCTGAGGATCGGCATGACGTGTTCGACCAAGAGATTGTTAATGTCCCGCACACTTATGCCATTTGGACAACAGTTTGAGTGCCAGTTGGGCGACAGTTAACTATTCATTGTTGAGTGTTGTACTTTCTTGACCAGTAAATGCGTTTGGAGTTAAGTCTTCTTTCAGTCAATGTCATTGGTCAGTTCAGTTCTGGGTTATGTTTCAAAAGGAATGATTGGGTTTAAATAAGACATGGTTTTGAGAATAAGAAAAGAAGAACAAGACATAGTATCGAGAATAAGAAATGATGAACGAAATATAGTTTCGAGAAATAAGAAGAGATGAAGAATAACTTACCTTAAGTAGTGGTAACCTTAAGGGGGCCCTCACTTAGCTTAACCGCTAATGGCTTTTCATGCCGCTGGACCTTCCACGTCCAGCCTTTGCAGGTCTAGACGGAGCCGACTGCTATCAAGATGCTGACTTTACTATTGAAGACTATGCTAGTGAAGATTACTACGAGGAAGGTTACGGTTTCGCTAGCTGAAGACTTTGGAGCTTTTCTTTTGTTATAGTTCTGTTATTATTATTATGTTAGTGATGTAATAGTTTAGCTGGTCTTGTAATATGTATCTTTTGGATATCTTTTTGGCCTGTAATATACTACTGATGTAAGACTTGGATGTTTTAAATTTCCACTTCCGCTGAACTTAGTCACTTTCCATATCACATTATTGTTATAAGCATGTTTGGACAATCAGGTGACACTCACAACCAGTCACGTGTCTACGAACCCATAAAGGAAATTTATTTTTCCCTATTTTTGGTACTTCGGGGCGTGACAAACTGTCACGTGCCTCAGGGTCCAAGATGGAAATTTTAAAATTTTCCCTATTTTGGCTATGCTGGGGCGTGACAGAGATTTATGGTATCAAAGCCTTAGGTTAAGATGCATACACCGATTGTCCTACGCACTTTAAGTTATAAACCATTAGAACTTTCCCACCTTTGAAAATACTAACGTTATGATAGTTTTATATTGGACAGGTTAGCATGTAACCTTTTTACGTCCAGGATGCATTTGGAGGACATTGGATATACCCAGACCACATAAAGCCCGCTGACCCAGTGTTGTATCACCAGAGAATCCGATATAGGGCCCTGCAACATATGGAGGATAATATGTGGCATGACATACATGTATTGGGGAGTCAGGACCGTGATCTTATGGATAGAGGCACACTACAGAGAGAGCACACTTAGGCTCGTTCATCAGGAGGCAGTCAGTATGACTCATGATCACCATACCTTTAGAGTCATTACTTTTCGAGTGGAGTTGACACCACCACCATTGCCCACATACTACCAGCGCCCCCACCGGAGGGGCCCATAGTTGATGCACTTATCGCTGCAGAGCCAGTCATGGGGTCTGATAGTGAGGACGAGTCTGATGATGACAACGATGAGCCAGAGATGATCATGGAGAAGGCTGATGATGTAGAGGATCCAGCATAGTACGTTGATCCCGTAGAGGATGTTGATCCAGCTGCGAATGTTGACCTAGCTGAGGATGTGGGTGAGGAGTCACCCGAGGAAGACATAGTTGAGGAGGAGGAAGAGCCAATAGAGGCTGAGGACGTTGAGGATCTGGTAGAGGATGCCGACGAGGATGGAGGACCAGTGGTTGAGGATGACCTAGAGGATGACGAGGATGATGAGATGATGGATGAGTTCGACCCATATTTGGACTGGGTTCCACCTGTGGAGATTCCGATTCCAGATGATGCCCCTCCTTATGAGTCTGATGTGGAGGACTTTTGGGATAGGATCCCCAGGATCTAGAGCTTTACTTGTAATAGGGCGAGTAGCCCATCTTTTGTGTGTATAGTTATACTCAGGCATGTAACATGTGTCAGTAGACGTGTATGCCTTCTCTATGCATATGTTTTTGGTACTTTTTACCCTACTATGTATATTCAGCGTGCACGCTTTCCTATGTAAATGTTTTTGCAACTATGCTGTACTACGTAAATATTTGAAGTTATTAATGAAGACTAGTTTCCTTTATATGATGGTTGACACAAGAATTTATTTGTGGGCGCTTGTGTTCTATACCCAAGTGTAGGTAGACGTGCAAGTAGTATTCTAGTTAAGACCAGGTCGATCCCACAGGGAAGGTGGTAAACTAATAACTTAGATTAAACTCTAAAAGAAAATGAAAAATCAATAATCAAGAAAGGTGTAGAACATGAAGTTCTACAAATAACAACTACTAAAAGTAAAGCAATTAAATTAACTATGAATTAACTACTTAACTAAAACGAATTTGAAATGGTTTTTTAACACGTAATAAAAGGGGAGCTTTGGGATCACACGAATCCACAGTGACCTAGCCATCTACCATGCAATTACATTAAAGCTCAATGGAGTACATCTTCTACAGTATTCCGTATTTCTCTTAAAATAAAGAATCTATAGCCCTTTCATGACCAGGACTATATCACCACAATTGATTCAAAATACAAGAAAGCAGTTAATAAAATAGTTAAGACACACACTCTGAATGGTGTTAGCATTCAAAGTGGTTTGCAAAAGTTATTGAAGAAAAATGCCTTTATGCTTAAAGTTCAGAAACTATTTTGACAAACTGAGCATTTGGGGACAATTTGATAATGAATCTCAAAAATAGAAAGTCTAGGAATACTGTATAAGATATTCTCAAGAATACGAAGGTTCGATCGATCGACGCGCTTTCGATCGATCGAACATTGTCATCTCTCAATCGATCGAAATGTCTTCGATCGCTTGACTGTATCTCTGGTCCGATCGATCAATCGAACTTACTTTAGAAAATCAAACACATGTTTTACACTGCTGCATGGAAAAGGCAGGAGATCACTCTTTCATCATGACCTCCCAACTCTAGGACTACTCAGACATGGTCTGGAGTGTCACAAATCTGTTTTTAACATAAATATTCATTAAGGGCGTGTTTGGTTGGATTTTAAACATGTAAACTATGAAAACTTGTGATTTATGACTACTACTATGAAAACCTACGTTTAGAACAGGTTGAAACTATATAGATTATAAGTAGAATATCAATAAACTAGTAATAAATAACCTGGATGAGCGAAACGAGTATTAAACTTAGAAATCTTCAAAGGAACAATATTTAATCCAAAGTTAACCTACAAAAACAAGAACAAACTCTTTTCTCTCTCTATGAACTGTTGAAAAGCAAAGCTGGCGTCCTGAGGGACGAGTTTATAACACATATTATAGGCAGTCCTATGCTAGGGTTACGAAAGAATACGTCTCTGCTGTGTGCGCGTAAGTTCTGATAAAATCCATATTGATCGAACTTATTTCGATCGCTTGAACATTTGAAATCCTCGAGCGCTTTAACTGTGCTAGATCGATCGAGGTCTCGATTGCTTGCAACGTTTTCGATCGCTCAATGTCCACTTTTCATCTTTGAATTCTCTTGTTTATAATCCAGCATTCCCTTTATCCTGCTATTCATTTCTTCACACAACAAAATAGTGATCTGCACAAATAATAGCCAAAATAATACAACTTATCATAGAATAATCATATTGTGTAAAAGCTGACATTGTAATACGAATCGTAGATATTATAGGGGGTTATAAACTAAATCAGTGTATTTCTTTCTTTTAGTGCGGTTGTATTTTACAAATACCCCCGCTTGTCACAACCCCAACTAGCTTATTGCTAGTCCCTAGCAATAAAAGCGATAATGAAAATAAGCTAAACTAAGATTACAATGACTAAAATAAAAAATAACTAAAACAAACTAACCTAAAAAGAAAGAGATACTACCTAACTCACTTTCACAGGAACGCGGTTGCATTTAGCAAATGCAACAAGCCGTTAAACCCCTAGGTTCCCCCTAGTGGACGAGTGTTGTCTCGTGAGGGTTTACAATAAATGTACCCACAAAATTCTCAATTTTAAGTTAAAAAAGATATAGAAAAACTTTTAAACACTCCCTCCTATTCAACTGTTAACTTAGCTCTACAAAGGCATATAAACCTCAATCAAACCTTGAAAGAAATCCACATGTTCCTCATGTCACCAAGATAAATATAACATATGTATTGCAGTCATGTATCCGTGTGTGTGTGTGAAGTTAACAACTATACGTCAAACCTTATTTAGAGTTATTCAGACTATTGTACTGAAGGAAAAACAGGTTTAAATGGAAAGTTTAAACGCGCAGCGGAAAAATCAAGTTATGAAACTTTATTGGCATGCCCGGATCTACTACTCGTCAATTCTACAGATGCGCACAAGAGGGGACACGAGTTATACCTTAGTGTCTTGAACCCAATTCTGATCTTCAACTTCCAGCAGCCTCCACTAGATGATCTTCACCCTTATGACTCCTGCGGATGCCTGCCAGAAAGACTAGGGTTGGTGGGAACCCTAATGGAGAGGATAGAGAAGGTTTTGGGACTCCAAAACAGTTTCTGCAGCTTCTGACGTTCAAAACGACGAACAACTTTTTCCAGAACGCAGCTGCCCTATTTATAGATTCCCAGAACCGACCTAGACTTCGAGCGATCGAAGTGCCTTCGATCGATCGAACATTCGATCGATCGAACCATCTTCGATCGATCGAACCTGCAGACTTCAATCGATCGAGATATCTTCGATCGATCGAACCTGTCTGGACATCATCCTCAAGCATCTTTCCAAGCATCCTGGCGGAGCTAAGAGTGGGACCTCCTAGGCTCTTTATTGTTGGCTCAGACCAGTTTATTAATTGCCATGACCAAACTCTTTGATCAGCAAACTAACCAACTGGTCAGTTAACGTTTACTCCACTATAAAACGATAACTGAACTCCAACGCAAAAGAACATATCCGAAGCGATAACTAGACTTGTATGTTGTACTAATGTCCCTCTACCGTCAGCATTCGTAATCATATTCAGGTAGTTGGATAACTGTTACTGTCAACCTGAATCATGATTACTTCTTGTATTCCTTGAGTCCCATTCACTACTCATGATTACCAAACATGTTGATAACTCTTATCAACAAGACTGCAGTACTCAGTAATCGACATGGTGACATTCTCAAGGGAATGCTTACTCTGAAACAGAGGGTAGATTCTATCTTGACAATATATGTTCACAACCCTATGAATATGACATACCCAAGATACCCAGGTGTTGATCTTTTATAGACCTCACTGATTGGTAAGTCAAAGCAGCCATATCCATAGTCTGTGTTCATAATCGTCTCAAGATTGAGAACACATACCTTATACAAGTTATGAGTTCCTATTGACTGTTGACAGCATTGAGCGTCAATAGGAAACTCAGGTCCGTCAATGCACTATAAGCACTAGCATATTAACCAAGAGTCACACTCTAGTGATTGAGATTTATCACTCCATCCAATGGTAGTTAATGATGCTACAGTGTATACCTGATGAGATATCCAGTCTCATCATCCACTGTGACAAGCTTTAAGTATCAAAGAATAGTAATTCGTATCTCATTGTATGTATCTCATACACACACGAAATACTTACTATGATACTTATGGAATAAACAATCATCTCATGAAAGAAACATACATAATGAAATGTAAAGCTGATATCCATATATTAAAAAGTCAATGTCTAATACATAAAGTAATGGTTTGAGGGCACAAACCCAACATGTACCTCTAGAACTTGTGGCTTCCACTCAATTCTCACATTGGTTTACACTCATAAATGAACGTCTCACGGAAACTTGCTTAATAAATATCACACATTGTATGAAAGCTTTGATAGGAGTGATTTTTATGGATGCTAATGCTTTCATACTTGACTCTATGAAAAATGGACATTTAGAGTGTATAGTCTCACGAATAGGATACTACTTATTAGAGGAGCGAAATATCGTGGATAACTCAACTCACACGTTCCTATTCAAACCAATTCATTAAGAATCATTAAGTCTTTGAATAACTGGTTTTTAAATGATAGTTAAGAACGATAAGAAAAATAATGTGTCTTAGTATGTGATGAAGTTTATCTCCTCATTTCATTCTTTTCCCATCTCCAACCAACTTCCCTTCTTTTTATATGCTTTTTTTTTAGCGCTTCCCACAACTACTCTTTTCCAATCACATACTTTGATAATTTATTCATATTAAGGGTCTATTGAAGTCAAGGTATAAGATTCAAAATTATTAATCTTGAATCGGCAATATTGAATCGGTGTGGGTTTGGAAATGAAACGAATTCTCGAATATATTTGAGTGATATGTTTAAGTTAGGGAATGGATAACGATGGCTTAAATCATTTTCTTAATTCCTTAGTTTTAGCATTTTCAATGTTCATTGAGTTCAGTTGGTAGATCTTGAAAGTTCTCCTCTAATAAACAACCAAAATGAAAAATTAATTGAGACTACAGCAACGAGTTTAATACGCATAATCAAGAAAAACAATTCGACTTTATGTGACAATTCCCTCAGAAACAAAGATTGGATCGAAAGCTCACTACGGGTACTTAGTTTCCACTACTCGTTCTTTTAGCACAATAGTCGTATTAACTCATTTTTAGGTTTTCTACGTAGCTATCAACTAGTGCATAAGAATGTTGGATACATACAAAGTCGACACATGCAATCATCCTAGTGATACTAGAAAAAAAGCGTGAACTTAATTCATAAAAAGATGAGAATAATATGAATGTGTCATTGCATGGTAACAGCTAAGCAGGATTGAATATTCAAAGTTATTCTACCAATACAGCTCAAAATTTCAAAAATCGTCAAATTTTTTGATTTTCATTTTTAATCTAATTCTAATTGAGATTGTATGAAATATGCAATCAAATTATCCAGATTATCCAGATTGCTAAGTGTGAACATGTAAAGGTGATTATCTATCTGCATCCCACCCCCAACTGAAAACAACAATGTTCTCAGAAATTGATTTTCAAATGAAAATAGAAGGATATCACCTGATAGAAAGAAAGTAACAGCAGCAAGCATAGCAACCTGTATCCAAAGACTACAATCTCCAAACATCCAAGATTAAAAAAATATATATATATAAAGACTGAGCATGATCTATACATAATAAAATACCTAATCACTGGAATGATAAAACAATAAAAGTACAGATCAGTGATTTCCAACATAACCATACAGTCACCACATAGCCAAATAACTAAAAGAAACTAAGAGAGAGGAGAGAGAAACAAAATTAAAATAAATACAACAAAACTCCCAAACTCTCATCTAGCATAACCAAACTAATCATTAGCATGATCAGATAAAATCTCGATTGGTGTGGCAAGAGGATCAGTGTCGCCACCCTCAACAACAAAAGGCAGTGGAAGTGGAGTCTCAGAAGTGGTGTTAGAAGGAATGGTCGATGAAGGAAAAGTCCCAACCAGAGGTGGTGCAGATGATGATGGGGCGGAAGGATCAACAGATGGAGGTGCTGCAGAAAATGAAGGATCAGTGGTGGGTGGTGCAGCAGGCGGTGGTGGATGTGAAGATGTGTGTAACGACTGATCAACCCCCATCTATATCAAAATCACCTCGAGCATAGTTGTCATACGGTCCATCTTGCCCTCAAGCCGCATTCGTGCCTCCCTCTCCTCAATGAATAAAGTGTGGAGAGTCTAGAGAGACATGAAAGAAGAGTCTCCCTGGGCTGGAGCCTGAGATCTCTGTATCACACCCCAATTTTCAGATAGCCAATTATTAATCAAGGGAGAACCCTCAACCAATATCCAACTATCCAATCATCAAAGGTGCTTGTAATATAAAAACATCACAAAGTCTGTACCGAATAAATCATTTCTCACATGTGCTAAAGCAACGGTCAACATCCAACCATAAATGTCAAACCAAGATTTAAATCCGACTCCAAAACACAATATATATCTAAAAAGAACACTACACTAAAATAATATCTTAAATTGTTAAATGGCCCACAATGCCAGAAATTATTACTAAACTCTCTAGAATGAATTAGAAACGAATAAGGAGAAACAACACAAGACTCTACATGCCTCCTGTTGCCAGATGCCACGACCTCCCTACTAGCCCTGCAAATTTTGATCGGCTACGCTCCAACAAGAACGCACTTGCGAGAAAACTCAACGGGTCAGTCACATGACTGGTATGAGTTAAACCACACACACAGCTTCAGGATCACCCGTTGACCCTTTAACTACTACACAAAATATTAACTCGGTAAGAGAGCAGTTCCACTTCATAAATCGGGATGAGCGGTAGTTTCCCATTATGTGGTGGCCATGCAGTTCTCGCTTGAATTTAAATAAAATAATACTTACCTTCCATTCCATGGTGAGTCAATACCTACAAATGTTAGTGTACCCACCATCTTGCAACCACAAAGATTAATAACAACAAAATATTGCAAGATTATGCAGAACTGCTTGTACTAATATATCGCAAGAATGATCATCACCATTTACTCATTACATGCAAAAATAAATATATAAGAAAAGAACAGTAGTCAAGGAAATCAACATTTTAGATCCTTTAACTCATCGAAAATTTTATTGACACTAAGCCTCGTACTTTTATGAATGATTCATTTTTCAATTTCCTAGTTTCACCACTTGGCTACCCTCCATGGTACACCCACACATATATCCTATGTGTGCCCGGACATACTACCAACATTCACTCCCGTGCCAGTTTGTTATCAGAGCCTGACCCACCCAGAAGTGTGCCAACGGGAACGTTGGGCCCTAAGGGGGGTGGAATATAATGACCCTGGTGCTGAGTGCTGTAGGGGGAGTTCATCCCACATCACCTAGGGAAGGAAGGGTAATGTGCTATATATGTGTGGCTTCAACTCTCCCTACTAAGAGGCTTTTTGGGTAGTGGCCCCAAGAACAAATCCGTGCGAGTTTGGGCCCAAAGCGGACAATATCTTACTGAGCAAGACTTGGGTCGTGACACTCTGTCTCAACTCAAAATATTGTGTGGTAGCAATAGGGTCCTCCTCATATGTATCTAGATCCTCAGCCTTAGTAGGCATCCTAGAAGCTACACCCTCAGTATCGGTGCCTCTACCTCGCCTCTTTTTCACTCCAACCTTCGCTTTTCCTTTTAATTTCCACTTCTTTTGTGCATCAAATTGGCGTGCTGCCATCTCGCCAAATTGACTGGAGGCCTGTGTAATCGCATTTGTGGTCAACGGGAGTAACCAAGTCTGGTCTATCACTCGATGGATGGGCCAAGTGCCCTTCATATGGCGCTTGGTGGTAATGTACCGCGTCGGTTGGATGAAGAAATTGATATAAAGGCGAGGTAGACAGACGCGCTGTGCTGTCGCAATGGCATAAAGGACACGAGCGTACCATGGAGCCACCTTCTTATGGTATATGAAGTCATCAAAATACAATTGGCGAGCGCTAGGTGGAGGAGATGGTATTTCTCGGTCAAAATCTTATCCTCGATCAGTGAAACGCCATTCTCTATCTGAATAGCCCCTCCCGTGATCTCACGTATGATAGCAGAGGGAAAAGTCTTTGGGGCACCTGGTATATGAGGGTCGAAGCAGTCAGGTACCTCAGGTACCCCCAGAGCAGCTGTAATACCCTGTATTTTTGTAATATATTATGTGAATAAGACCTTGTATGTTTCTTTAATACTTGTATGAGCTTGGCCTTACCCTTGGTATATTTTTATACCAATCGATTGGCAAGTATATCAATCGATTGCTTATACCAATCGATTGAACTTTATCTCAATCGATTGATTGTTTCAATCGATTGACACTTATGTCAATCGATTGGAGGCAGCTGGGCAGATTCTTTTGCTCTGGCTAGGGAGAGGCCACGTGAACACCTTTCCTTTATATATACAAGCCATTTTTCTGCGTTTTTCTCTTTAGAAAAATCAGAGAGAGTGAGAGGAGGGTTTTGTGTGTGTGTTTTATATATATACACTCTTATATATATATATACACACATATATACATATATTCATTCACACACACACAGATGGACTGAGAAAGAAAAGAAAAGAAGAGAAGAGGAGAAGACCAGAAAAGAAGGAGAAGGAGAAGAGAGAAGACAGAGAGCAGAGGAAGAGAGGAGGACCACCATTGGAGCTTCCAAAGCTCAAACACACACAACCAAACACGCCCTTAACGCCTAGGTGAGTTCTAAACTCACTTGGTAGCCTTACATTGATGTTATGACGTGTTTGAAAGAAGAAATGAAAGAGAAATCATGTATTCCCGTTTATATGTTGCTGGGCAGTCTTCTCTGTGAAGAAGACGAAGTGTCAATCGATTGACACTTTATCAATCGATTGACATCTTTCATGTTTCAATCGATTGACACTTTATCAATCGATTGACATCTTTCATGTTCCAATCAATTGACATTTTATGCAATCGATTGACATGGATTGTGATCCAATCGATTGAACCTTCTTCCAATCGATTGACACTACTTTTATACCAATCGATTGACATCTATATCAATCGATTGGAAGTTTCAGTTTACTGTTTTACTTGTTTAGTTAATGTAATAACTGTTTAGTTATTATTTACTGTTCAGTATTTCCCAGCATGCTTTATTATTGTAATACAGACATGATAACGAGTTAATGCAGCGTAGGATCGTAGTGATAACAAGACTAACGGAGAATGTTTATAATGTTAGATGACGGAATAGTCGTGAATCCTTTGGAGTTAACGTTCATTTCATTCAGAGTAGTCGGGCCACATTGGGATTGTTATGTATCGGTAATAGAGTTGAACTTAAGTAGGTTTGCTAAGATTCGGGAACCTTGCGTGGGCGGGCTTTGGTCGATCATATGTTCTTAAAAGCGGTAGACAGACGAAGGTGTCTATGACTTGCGGTGAACCGGACCATTTGCCCTAAGATAGCCAGATGATCTAATCATATGTTCTTAAAAGCGGTAGACAAAGGAAGGTGTCTATGACATGCTGTGGACCGTGATCACTGGTAGACGTCGCTAAGTCGTGGCATAGAATGATGTACTGTTGTTTAAAGCGTTATATCCCTGACATGCGGTGGACTGTGCATATGTTCTTAAAAGCGGGGGATGGACTAACGTGGTAACCATGACATGCGGTGAACTGTGCACATGTTCTTAAAAGCGGTGGATGAGCAATGGTATGTTATAGAGTTGAACTACTGTCGAGTCTGTTTCCCCCTTATCTAGACGTGTTATCGGTTTTATAGTAAGTAAAACATTAGTAATCGGATCATCGATTTGATTAAAGGAGTTACCCTTACAGAATTCTAATTTGGTTACTATTTATAACTTGTGATAATATCAATAGTCGATACCCTGTTAGTATCTAACTCACTCGGCTTTCATTAAGCTGACGGCGTTTATGCCGCTGGACATTTCTACGTTCCAGCGCACCCTGGTTATGACTATACAGGTGAAGGGCCTACAGGAGAGGACTACTATGACGATGACGGGGTCCCTGTGGAGGATTTCCCTGACGGAGGTCAGACTGAAGAAGACTACTACGCCGAGGACTACCTTTATGCCAACTGAAGACTAGACTAGAATTGTAGCTAATTGTCTTTACCATTTTAGAACCCTTTTTGTAGTCAGGCATATGTTGCCTTGACATTTGTACTTCCGCTGCCTTATGTTTGATTCGAGACTCTGATATGTAATAGTTAGTAACTTCTGTTGACCTTATGTTATGTTGTGAATCAGAACCTAGACTTCATTGTTGTTATACTATTACTTTTGTTGCTTAGTACTGCGTGGTGTGGACAATCATGTGACTTCACCCGTCATTCCCTATGGACCCATAAAGGAAATTTATTTTTCTCTATTTATGCTGTTCCGGGGCGTGACAGCAGCGGCTACGGTAGCAGGGCTAAAGATGATCTCATGTCCACAGAAGAAAGATCTATATGTAAATGGTGCGGTGGGTTCCTTGATCATTGTTACACAAGCCTCGTGATCCCAAGAAATGTTGATGCGCTTTGCCTAAATCAGCATGTCGTACCAAAGAGGTATGTCTCTGATCTGCACCAGAAACCAAGGAGTAGATAGCCATATAGACTCAAGCGGTCGCTCCAACATGACCTTTTGCGCTTGAAAGTAGCGGGTGAACCAAACTCGATCCTCATTGTTCCGAAACTCGTGTTTGGGTACCGGATTAGGTATAGTAAGATCGAGGGGCTTGGACTTGTGGTACCCCATGATTGGATTCATCGTAAAGGCCCTAAAATGGAGAAAGATAAAGAAAAACTAATTAAAACAGGAAACTGAGAAGAAAAGAAGAAACTATTACTGCTTCAGTTTGATCGATCAAACTTTTCTCGATCGATTGAACAAGGGCTAGGACCGAGTGCTCGAGCCTATCTCGATCGATTGAGAGTAGAAGAATTGCAACAATGATTCGAAATAAGAGAAATAACAAGAAAACTAAAATAACTACAAGAATTAGTAGGTCGTAAGACCAATTGTGTGGCTCCTTAACATGATTTTGAATGAAAATGAATAGGGGGGTCTCAGGACCTTACCTTGGTTATACACACTAGAGAGGTGATGAACTGATGATGTTGATGGTGGGGGTAATCGGACTCCTCAAAAAGTGAGAGTGATTATGGAGGAGACGAAATTGCCCCGAGCTCTCTCTCTCTCTCTCTGTCCTAAAGTACTCTAGAGTGAGAGTGAGAGAGAGAAACTGATGAAGAGTGTTGGGGATACCTCATTTAAATACAAGTCTCGATCGATCGACAGAGTTTGATCGATCGAAATATCGATCGATTGAGACCTGTTCAAGCGCTTAAGGATTCCAAAACTTCGATCGATCGAGAGGAGTTCGATCGATCGAACTCCATAATTTTCAAAACTCTTTGAATATAATACCTATGCACCCCCAATTAACAAAGACTGGTCTAGACATGCAAGAAAGTCTAAAAGCAATGCAAGCACAGAACATGTAAGCCAGAATTCACCATCATATTACTATAAAGTTGCAAAGTTTATAAATATAAATTTTTAATAGCATCCATTTTGCAAAAGTATAACCCCCAAATTGGCACTTGAGACCTTATTACAATAATAACTAGAATTTAAAACTAAAGAAAAACAAAGTTGTTGTCTAGGAGTACACTTCAATTAAGAAAAGATTAATCAAATGACAAACACAATTAAAGTGGGTCACTATTCTTCGAGCATGAAAACTCTTCTTCCACAAATGCTTCATGCTCTGCCAAATCTTCAAAGGTGGAGTCCAAACTTAATAATTCCCTCTCCCAGAATAGTCGGAAAGCAGCGAGGATATCATCGAGCAATTTTGAAGTCTCCAAAGGAGTGATTGCACATGCAAGAGGTGATCCAGATGGAGACATTAATCAAGGAGTGTAATTCCTCAACGGACCTTCTTCTTGTGGCAGAGTACTCGGGGATCCCACGTCATGTCCATAAAACAATAAATGCAGAAGGAACATAGACAGTAGCATTGGATTTATAGTGATAGTTCTGGACTAAGACAATAAAAGAAAACAAAAAGGAAAGAAAGGAATCAACATAAGACAAAAGAAAGAACTAAGATTGAAAGGGCAAGCAAAGAAAAATGAAAATGAAATGAGTTGTGACAAGGCATTAACCTCATTATTGGTGTGATAGAACTATGCGCACTAGCAGGTAGAGGACATTGAAGCCAGAACAACAAATAGCTCATGTGCACATAGAGGTATGGGACCAGCTCAAGAATGAGAAAGTCATCAACAAATATGAAAACAACATTGTGACGTTCAGGCACCACATCTTATAGGTCATTCTCATCCTATGGTTCCCATATCGAGTCGTTCTCCCACTGTTCCAAGAGTGCATCATCTACTTCCTTGAAAAAATACCCCTCTGGTTCTCCTTCCTCTTCAGGGAAGTCCATATTCTCAAAAGGATTAATGTTAAGGAGTGCAGGGTTGTAAGGGATGTACCCTTGGGTCAGGTCAATTACATCATCCGCCTTGGGCCCTTGATAAGGAGAAAGGCAGAATGTAATCTCCTCGGTAGTCTAGGGAGGGTTAGGATATTCTGAATCAGCCCATGACCCAATCGAGTGAACGTCATCATCTCTCATTCTTACAGCCTGTAGGGGAGAGATTAAATGGAATAATAGGTTAGAGTCGAAATCACACTAAAAAAGATAGAAATAAATAAAATAAAACAAAGTGCAGTAAAAGGAGAGAATACAACAACAATGTGAGAACACTCTTTGGTGTCTTAAGTAGAAGAATAGTTGGGCTCATCTAGCTGGATGTGCTCAGCTTCTGGTCAGAAGTTCTCTAAGAATGGTTTTAATCTTTGGCCATTAACCTTGAAACTTTCATCACTCTTGGGGTTTATGAGCTTAACAGCCCCATGTGGAAAGATAGATTTACAATGAATGGACCTGTCCACCGGGAGCGGAGTTTACTTGGGAAAAGGTGAAGACGAGGGTCATAAAGCAAGACTTTCTGCCCCAGCTTGAATAATTTGCAAAAGATCGTCCAATCATGGCGAGCCTTCAACCTTTCCTTATGCAACTTTGCAGAGTCATACGCATCTCTACGGATTTCCTCTAGCTCTGTAAGTTAAAGTTTTCTTAGCTGACCTCCCTCTTTAATATCAAAGTTTAATGAGTGTGTCGCCCAACAAGCTTTATGCTCAATTTCGACAGAGAGGTTGCAAGCCTTGCCGTACACTAGCCTGTACGAGGACATTCCCAGGTTCGTTTTATACGCGGTATGGTACACCCATAGAGCATCGGTCAGTTTATATGCCCAGTCTTTCTTGTTAAAACTAACCATATTTTCGAGAATATACTTGATTTTTCAATTAGCCAACTTTGCCTGCCCGTTAGTTAGTGGGTGGTAGGCTAGAGCGATCTTGTGATTGACCCCATATTTTTTAAGGAGTGACTCCAAGGGCCTATTGCAGAAGTGCTTGCCTTGGTCACTTATTAATGCCTTCGGGGTTCCAAAACATGATAGGATGTGTTCTTTTAAAAAGGACATCAATGTTTTGTGGTCAGTGTGTCGCATTAGTACCGCTTCCACCCATTTTGACACATACTCCACAGCTAAGAGTACGTATTCACAGTTGTTTGATTTTAAGAATGAGCCCATAATATCTATGCCCCAATAATCGAATATTTTAATTATGATAATAGGGGTTAATGGCATAGCATTCCTTTTTGAAATGGTACCAAGCTTTTGACAGCGTTGGCAAGATTTACAAAAGGAAAGGTATCTTTAAACATGGTGGGCCAATAAAAACCGATGTGTAAGACTTTTTGTGCGGTCTTTTATGAGGCAAAGTGGCCACTGCAGGCTTCAGAATGGCATGAAGCTAATATCACGATTTTATCCTCATTTAGAACGCAATGTCTGATGACCTGATTGGCACAATACTCGAACAACTATGGGTCATCGAAGAAGAAGTGACGTGCGACAGAGAGGAATCATTTCTTATCTTGATTTAACCAATGTTTGGGAGTTTCTCCCGTGACAAGATAATTTACTCTAGCCGCATACCAGGGCAAACTAAAAATAATCATCAGTTGCTCATCTGGGAATTCATCCTTAATTGGCAGCGGTTCAGTATTATCAGTAAACGTTAACCTAGATAAATGGTCAGTGACCACATTCTCTACTCCTTTCTTATCTTTGATTATGATATCAAAATCTTAGAGTAGGAGTATCCAATGGATAAGCCTTTGTTTCGCATCTTTCTTGGATAGCAAATATTTAAGGGCCGAGTGGTCTGTAAAACAGATAATTGGGGACCCTATCAAATAAGACCTGAATTTATCCAAAGCGAAGACTATAGCCAGTAGCTCTTTTTCAGTAGTTGTATAATTCATTTGAGTTTCAATCAGTGTTCGACTGGCATAATAAATAACGTATGGCTTATTATCCTTCCTCTGTCCTAGAATTGCGCCAATAGCATAGTCGCTAGCATCACACATTAGTTCAAATGGCAAACCCCAGTCGGGTGCCTGTATTATTGGTGCGAAGGTAAGGTGAATTTTTAGTGTATCAAAAGATATTTGACAGCTTTTTGACCACTCGAATGGTGTGTCTTTAATGAGTAGTTGACAGAGTGGTTGGGATATTGCACTAAACTTCTGGATAAAGTGACGATAAAATCTTGCATGTCCCAAGAAAGAACGAATGTCCTTGACTGTACGGGGAACTAGTAGATTCAAGATAATGTCAATTTTTGCTTTATCCACTTGGATACCTTTGTTAGAAATGATGTGACCAAGGACTATTCCCTTGGTCACCATAAAGTGACACTTTTCCCAGTTTAGCACTAGGTGTTTATCCTCACAATGTTCTAGCACACGTTCAAGATTGTATACGCAATTTTCAAAACTATGGCCGAACACAAAAAATCATCCATGAAGACTTCAAGTATTTATTCGACCATATCACTGAATATGCTTAACATGCACCACTGAAAAGTAGCAGGTGCATTGCATATATCAAAGGGCATACGACGATAAGTGAAAGTACCGAACGGACACGTGAAAGTTGTTTTCTCCTAATCTGTAGGAGCAATTTTGATCTGGTTATATCTACTGTATTTGTCCAAAAAGTAATAGTACTTATGACCTCGTTCTAGCATTTGATCCATGAACGGCAAAGGAAAGTGGTCTTTTCGAGTCACAATATTCAGTTTTTGGTAATCGATACACATTCGCCATCCAGTGGGGACGCGTGTTGGTACTAAGTCACCATCTTTATTAGGAGTAACCAATATGCCTGGCTTCTTTGGCATCACTTGAGTTGGACTAACCCAAGGGCTGTCAGAAATAGGATATAAATCCCAACATCAAGTAGCTTTAAAACTTCTTTTTTTACTACTTCTTGCATATTGGGATTCAGACGCCTTTGCATTTGTTGTGAAGGTTTAGTGTCTTCCTCTAAATATATTTTATGGGTGCAATTAGACGAGCATATGCCTTTAAGGTCGGTAATAGTCCAGCCCAATGCTCCCTTAAGTTGTTTCAGCATTTGGATTAATTTACCCTCTTGTTCTAGACTTAAAGTAGATAAAATTATACTAGGGTAAGTCTTTTCAGTTCCTAGGAAAGCGTATTTGAGCTCCTTTGGAAGCTCCTTTAATTCCAAATCGGGAAACTAAAAGTTTGAGGGCATGACTAACTTCGTTTTTGGAGGCAATGGTTCATATGATGTTACCCATATGCATTCAGCTCTATCCTCCTCTTTTGTTTCCATCATGAGGCAAGTGTGATTTAAAGTAGTGTCCAATGGAGTAGAATCTTTAGGTTGATAGACAGCGCCGCATTGTTACACAACTACCTCCACAGGATCTTTGTAATCAACAAAATTAGCCTCATCTTCAATGACCGTCTCAATGTAATTCACTTCATCCTCATCCTCGTATTCTTTAGGTCGGGGATTTGAAAAGATTTTGACATTTAAAGTCATATTCCCAAATACAATGGTCATTATACCACTCCTTATTTTTATTGTGGAATCAATTGTGTTGAGGAATGGACTTCGAATATTACCGGGATTTGTGCACATGGATTAGACACAGGTTAAGTGTCTATACTTAAAAAATTGACCGGGAAGATAAAAGAGTCTATTTGCACTAGTACATCCTCCAGTATTCCTCTAGGGTACTTGACCGACCTATCTGCCAGTTATAGTGCAACTCGAGTAGGTTTAAGTTTACCCAACCCTAGTTGTTTATAAACTGAGTATGGCAGCAGGTTTACGTGTACTCCTAGATCGAGGAGTGCATTGTCTATTCTTTGATTCCCAATTTGGCATGAGACAGTGGGAGTATCGGGGTCTTTGAGTTTCAGAGGCAATTCATTTTGCATGATCGCACTTGCTTGGCAAGGGACATAAGCGTGTTTCTTCACACTTTGCCTCCTCTTGACTATGCATAAATCTTTAAGATACTTAGCATAGGCCCGTACTTGTTCAATTGCGTCAAGGAGTGGAAGGTTTATTTTGACTTGTTTAAACAGTTCCAAGAACTCCTGATTCTTTATCTCATTTTTGGGTTTCTTTAGTCTTTGAGGATAAGGCACAGGGAAAGGGCATCTAGGTAATTCGTCATTAATGGGCTCCTTTTCGGGCCTTCTCTCAACTTCTTCTACTTCTTTAGGAGCTTCATCATTTGACTCTAAAGGTTCATTATTAGTAGATGGCTCCTCTTCTTGAGTAGATGGTTCATTTTTATTTACCACTTCGTCCTCCTCGTCCTCCTCGGGAGTAGAGAGAGGCATGTTATGCCCTATAATCTTGCTGCTTCTCAGAGTAGTCACGACTTTAGCATGTTTTTTATTATTGGGACCATTGTTGTATCCCTTAGGGTTTTGAAGTGGTTGGGTAGGAAATGTTCCACCCAATCCCTCTTGTCGTGCATCCATTCTCTCTAACGTTGCAAACATTTTACTCATCATTTGAATTAACTGTTGTGTTAAATTTGCATTAGAGAGTGGATCTTCTTCTTGCACCTTTTTGTGTGGTGGCACATACACATTTGACTGTTGATTATTAGAGGGTTGAGCTTGGTTGTAATTATTGGGTCTATTTTGATTGAAATGCTGAGGCTGTCTATTGTTTTGCCCATGATATTGATTGTTATTGTAGGGCTGCTGTTGATATTGATTTTGCGTCCCAACATCATTTTTCTAATCAAAATCGGGGTGATTCCATTGATTGTTATTATTTTGAAAATTATTATTATTATTATAGGAATTCCCCGCCCCTCTGTATCCTTGTATGATGTTCATCTCCATGGGGGCTTGTTCTTGAAAAAATGGCACATTAGGATAGTATTGAGTGGTGTGTCCTAACATATTGCATGTGCCGCATGGTTCTTCAGGCAAAACCTGCTTAGAACTCTCACCTTTCATCCCTAACTCCTCTACTTTCTTTGCTAGTTCTTCGTATTTGGTCATTAGGTGATCTACACTTTTTAGCTGATATATACTTTTCTCCTCTACACCTGATATCTGTGGGCGTGAGACATCTTTAGAATTAGACCATTCATGAGCATGTTCGACTAACCACTCAAAGTGGGTTTCAGCCTCTTCGGTGTTTTTGCGAAGAAATGGGCCTGGGCTCATGGTTTCCACCAGTTTTTTCGTTTCACCATTTAGTCCTTCATAAAAGTAGCTAATGGTTCGCCATTTCTCATACCCGTGATGTGGGCATGAGAGAAGCAAATCTTTGAAATGCTCCCACATTTGAGTGAAGGTTTCATTGCTCCTTTGTTTGTAGGAATTTATTTGACGTTTGAGTTCTATGGTCATGCAAGGTGGAAAGAATTTCTTTAAAAATGCAGTGTTCATCGCATGCCAGGTGAAGATTGAATTTGGGTTGAGGGTGAGTAGCCACGCTTTTGCTTTATCCTTCAAGGTGAAGGGAAATAGAATTAGGCGTGTCACATCCACAGGATTATTTTGTGAGAATGTTTTACAAACATCCTCAAAATCCTTGACATGTAGATATGCCTTTTCGTTTTCCATTCCATGAAAGGTTGGAAGGAGTTGAATCATTCCATTGTGAAATTAGAATTCGCCCGCATAGGGTGGAATGAGAATGCAAGAAGGCGTAGGTGCGTGTTCGGGTTGCATGAGATTGCATAACGGACGCAACGAATTTTCAATAGGTACAACTACATTCTCACCATTTTCACTTTGATTATCAGCCATTGAATCTGTAGGTGTAGCTATGGGATTAATAGAACTAGAAGAATCAGATGAGTAGAGTGGATTTTCGTGAATTCCTTCGATGAAATTATCGGACATGAAAGGAAAAAGATCCTAAAAGGTTTTAAACCTAAAGAGAAAGAGAATGAAAAACAGTAATAGATAAAGATAGAATGAGGTAATCTAAGCGTTAGCTTGTCGCCTTCCCCGGCAACGGCGCCAAAAACTTGACACGAGAATTTATTTGTGTGCGCTTGTGTGCTATACCCAAGTGTAGGTAGAAGTGCAAGTAGTATTCTGGTTAAGACCAGGTTGATCCCACAGGGGAGGTGGTAAACTAATAACTTAGATTAAACTATAAAATAAAATAAAAATTCATTAATCAAGAAAGGTGTAGAACACAAAGTTCTACAATTAACAACTACTGAAGTAAAGCAATTAAATTAACTGCTTAACTAAAACAAATTTGAAACAGTTTTTTTTAACTTAATAAAAGGGGAGCATTGGGATCAATCGAATCCACAGTGACCTAGCCATCTACCATGCAATTACATTAAAGCTCAATGGAGTACATCTTCTACAGTATTCCGTATTTCTCTTAAAATAAAGAATCCATAGCCCTTTCATGATCGGGATTATATCATCACAATTGATTCGAAATACAAGAAAGCAGTTTAAAATAGTAGTTAAGACTCGTATTCTGAGCTGTTAGCATTCAAAGTGGTTTGCAAAAGTTATTGAAGAAAAATGCCTTAAGGCATAAAGTTCAGAAACTATTTTTACAAACTGAGCATTTGGGGACAGTTTGATAACGAATCTCAAAAATAGAAAGTCTAGGAATACTACATAGGATATTCTTAAGAATCTGAAGGTTCGATCGATCGACGTGCTTTCGATCGATCGAACATCATCATCTCTCAATCGATCGAAATATCTTTGTTCAGTTGATTGTATCTCTGGTCTGATCGATCGAACTTACTTCGATCGATTGAACACATATTTTACACTACTGCATGGCAGAGGCTGGAGATACTATTTCATCGTGATCTCCCAACTCTAGGACTACTCAGACATGGTCTGGAGTGTCACAGATCTATTTTTAACGTAAATATTCATTAAGGGCATGTTTGGTTTGATTTTAAACATGTAAACTATGAAAACTTGTGATTTATGACTACTACTATGAAAACCTACATTTAGAACAGGTTGAAAATATATACACTATAAGCAAAATATCAATAAACTTGTAATAAATAACCTGGATGAGCGGAACGAGTATTAAACTTAGAAATCTTCAAAGGAACAACATTTAATCCAAAGTTAACCTACAAAAACAAGAATAAACTCTCTTCTTTCTCTATGAACTATTGAAAAGCAAAACTGGGCATCTTGAGGGATGAGTTTATAACACATATATATAGGCAGTCCTATGCTAGGGTTACAAAAGAATATGTCTCTACTGTATGCGCGTAAGTTCTAATAAAAGCCATATTCGATCGATCGAACTACTTTCGATCGCTTAAACATTTGAAATCCTCGAGCGCTTTAACTGTGCTAGATCGATCAAGGTCTGCGCTTGAAATGTTTTTGATCACTCGAAGTCCAATTTTCATCTTTGAATTCTCTTATTTATAATCCAACATTCCCTTTATCTTGCTATTCATTTCTTCATACAACAAAATAGTAATCTACACAAATAATAGCTAAAGCAATACAACTTATCATAGATTAATCATATTGTGTAAAAGCTGGCATTATAACACGAATCACAGATATAATAGGGGGTTATAAACTAAATCAGTGTATTTTTTTCTTTTAGCGCGGTTGTATTTTACAAATACCCCCGCTTGTCAATGGTGTGAATACTTGATGTGTTATGTATTTTACAATAAAATTGCTGTCAATAAATCCAGTTGTTCATAAATCTTGTAACCATGGTTAGGATTTACGAGCAACCAATAGATATTCATGTAGGTACATAAGCATACAAGCACGATAGTGGGAAGACCAAGAAGAAATCATAATGGAGGACCACCAGATCCCATTCCTGAACGAATCGATCCTATTAAAATCTTTGGCACATTTCTATAGCATCTTGACCATATAGGCAACAACCACGGCAACAGAAATGGCAATAACAATGACAATCACCAAAGACTACCACCCCAGACACGCGACAGACTAATGGAAGGATTCAGAGCTCTGCGCCCTGATAGGTTCGACGGCATTGATGAATCCTGGCGAGCAGAGTAATGGCTAAGGGATATAGATCATATCTTTAAATCAATCGAATGCTCCGAGATAGAGAAGCACCATCTCACTATTTTCCAACTCACTTATGCGGCAACTATTGGAGTAGAAGCTTCAAGGAGGATGACATGGACTACCTTCCGGGAGAAGTTTTTGGAGAAGTATTTCCCTGACGATGAAAAGGACAAGAAAGAGAAAGAATTCATCAAATTGACTCAAGGAAACAAGAGTGTGAGAGATTATACAACACAATTTGAACGCCTGTCCCGCTTTTCCCCTCACATGGTTGAGACTCCTCAAAAGAAGATCAAGAAGTTTCACCGAGGACTCAATCCGCACCTCCGGCATCTAACATTGGGACATTGTAGACACCCAATTTTGACCACACTGATAGGATTTAGGATGGACAACATCTTAGAGGATTTGATGATGAAAAGTACCCCGTGAAAGGTATTGGATTCTATACAATCGAAAGATCGAACTTCGAAAAGTGACTTCAAGCTCAGAAAAGCCCTTTTCTATGCATAAATCCCGATTTTGTCAAAATTGTTTCTCAAAATTCACATTCACTCAGGGATATATATATAAAGTGTTCTAAACGCAGTATTCTAGGTATCCAAAGATTCAATTTTAAAGAAAAGTCCAAAATTGATGCACATTTAAAAGTAATTTTGGAAAAGAAGTCATTTGATTTCAAAAAGACGATGAAAGTTTTGGAGTACTTTCAGACTTCAATTGAGCTTCAATTTTCATTTCAAAAACTCCTGGAATATTTTTATACTAAAATTCAACTCGAAAGCTTTCCAATGGTACGTAAACGGACTATTTTGGATACCAAAAAGCATTTTTACGAAAATCTGGAAAAGTAGTGAACCTAATATTTTAAACAGGACTTGTAGAATACCAGAGGGTGGAGAAAAGTAGGTGGAGGGTCCCACCTAAGCTACCACCCACAAGTTTCCCCCTCTACCAAGTTTTTTGAGTTCTAGAAGTCTACCACTGCAAGGAAATTGCCTGAAAACTGCGTTTAGGCACCGAAATGGCCATTTTAACCCTTTTCTGCTTTTTAAAAACCCTATTTAACCCTAAAACTTAGGATTTAAGTCTTCAAAACTCTATATATAGATCCATATAAGATCATCTTGAGGGGGCTTGAGTGATCTTGGAATATACTAGAGTACTAGTTCATATACTTGCAAGTTATAAGAATATACTTAGAATTCAAGAGAAATTTCTAGAGAGATGAAGTGAATTAAGATTTTTCCTTAACTAATCTCAAGATAATTAGAATAGATGAATTAGACATCAATGGCCACCCTCAACTTCCATGAATGAGTGCTTGAAGAACTTGAAGAACACTTGAAGAAGAAGATCCTTCAAATCAACTTTGAATGCATAATTGAGAATCCTCCAAGAGGTAGACATCATATTCATCTCTAATTCCTACTTTAATATATAGATCTATAAGACTTGGATCTACTTTAGTTTTAATTTACTTGTTAGAACACTCATCTTCTTCCTCTCTTGTTCTTTACACACCCACATAGCTAAATCCAAGTCTCTTTTGATTTATTGGTAATTCTTAATTATAGATTGATTTTCATTTTGATTTTTAACTTTGATTTCATTTCTATTTTAGTTTAGATCCATGCATACATGATTATATATATGTATCTACTTTGAATTCAAAGATGGTTTGGAAGAATGATCTATGAGAAGGATGATTCCTACGTTCATACATATCTCTTGATTATTCCTATTACCTAGAATCCCTATTGAATTTCATCTCCAGTAGGATATTTGTAAGTCCCTTTGATCCATGATCTAGAGATCTTCATATAACTTGAGGGCTAAATTGATTGGGAATCATGATACTTAAGTTGATCTATGAGTTTGGTCTCTGTAATAAGCTTCAACCAACGCCTAAGATGTTTTCCTCACACTTTAAAATGAACTAGTTAAAAGTCAGTAAAATAGATTGGTTTTGTCCATAAGATTTGGTCTATCAAAACCCATAGTTTGATGGATTTCAAATTTTTGGGGTAAACTTTGATGAATTAGCTTTTATTCGATCCGTTTTGAGAACTTCTAGGATCCATATGCTATTTTTAGAAATTGTTGAGAAATTGGTTGACAGATTTGAACATAGTCTCTATGTGCTTGAATTTAATAAAATCTATAATAGTTATCGATATTTCGCTTTTTGGGGATGATTGCTAACTCATGCATCTATATGCAGATGTAAAATTGTGAGCATACGATCGAGTTAAGATTGTTTTCTAAGCGTTTGAAGTTGATATAATTATTTTGGAATTTTCTAAGTTTAAATACAATCATGATTATGTATACAAAATAGTCATACCTTGATCACTCAACAATAATTAATAAAACTTGATTTAGAAGTCATATAGGATAAATTGATAAGAGATTAAAAGCTTAGATTAACTTGATTGACATGATACATGAACTTCTATTATATTTTGTATTCCTTTGTCAAATGATACCAAACTTCCAGAATAACAAAGTCTGTTTAAAACAACTTTTCAGAAACCTTAAGGTCATGACATGTCCTTGAGATTATTTTTGTCATAAACTAAATTGAAATAACTTTCTTTTGACACCAAATAGAGCTTCACATGATTTTTTATAGAATTAATTATGATTTTTACAAGAACAGTGGACATTCCTGATCCACTGTTCCCAAAACTATTATTTCACTCACTTCAAAAAAGGTAAAGAGGTTCTACTTTTTGGAAAAGTTTTCTAAGTCATGTATCTAACTTTTTGTAATAGGGTTTTAACCCAGCTCATGTTTAAACCACTTTTGATAGGATTCATAAGAGGTTGCTGAATCCGGAAATTTGATTGATGACATCTTTTCCTCGTCTTTCATGCATATCATTGTTTGCTTGTGTTTTTGTAATTCTTGGGTATTCCTTGGTGTCTTAGTGCAGAAAATTGGATGCCGTGGATCTGGATCTTGATTTATGGGTTTGTGTCGTCTACATGTGGCTTAGTGCCCATATATCGTGTACTATCTCTATCCCTTCTCATAGAATTTTTCTAGGTTTGCAAATTTGTTTTCAACGACACATTTCCTTTAGGATAGTCTTCGTTTATGTGTTTATATGTTAGAGACATCTTCTCTAGGATTGTTGCATGATTGCATTACACGTTTCCTTTCTTTTGTTTTGAGTCAAACCAATGTAAGTCTTCTCATTCCCTCTTGCATATCATGGCACGTTTCCTTTATTTGCATTGATCCCGGGCGGGACTAGCCACTTTGAGTATACCTCTATCTTATATTGCATGTGCATCCGACTTTTGCTTGATTTAATCTCTTGACATGATTTTCCTTAGATGTTCCCTTTTTGACATGTACATATTATCTAGTATGTTTGAGGAAACAACACCAATTGTGAATTAAGAACAAAGATATTTGAATCAAGGCCTACCATTCGGTAGGGCGAGGAGGGGGTACTTTAGTCCTGCTTGGGCTCCTTCCCTTCTCGTACCAAGACCCCTGAACCTAGTTTCTGGTAATGAAGGGCGAGTAACCATATTTAATTTTGGGCGAGTCAAACTTGGGTTTCCTAATTCCCGATAAAAATTAGGTGGCGACTCTGTCTCTAGGATCACGTGAGGAATTCCTAGTTTTCCCTGAAGTGTGCTCCTTGGGATCCATCCCGAGACACTATCGAGGGAAAATGCCAGGACCCATCCCTCATCCGTAGATTACGGTCCATATTCTGGCGACTCTGCTAGGGATTTGAACATGAAACTGATGGTTTCTTGTTCTTCAAGGTTTTGACTTGAGCTAATGAATATCCTTGTTATTAATTCGATAATTGTGTTGTTTCTGCCTGTATTTGCACTTGCATTGTTCTTTCACCGCGACTGCTTGAGACCATTGCCTTGTGGGTGGTGGGCTCCCTTTCCTCCATTTGTCAAGAGACTTTGGTAGCATGTAGTCACCATTAGCCTTGTACCGCATGCGGTATATAGAGTCCTTGGCTTGCTAATGGACCCTTTATGAGACTAAAACCCAGTCTTTGCATATAGTTTCTATAGAACCCTTCAATTAGGATCTGAATTATCAACTCTGTTTAGGACAATGTGATGAATTATTTGCGTTTACCCGTAAGGGATTATGTGGATGATGAGGATGTGTATGCAAAGGCATCATCAAACCTTGTATGGTAGACTCCTCTAGAGTAGTATGGTCTTTATCCGAACATCTAATCATTATTCAAGGACAATTTTTGGAAATACAAGCACTTCTTTGGAAAAACCCAAGTCTTTTGAAAATTCCGGGAATATCCCTTTTGAAAAATTCGTTTTGAAATCCACTTTCACAAAATTCTCCCTAGATTTTAGAGAATTTCAAAATTCCAACTTTGATGATTCAATTTTAAAAATTCTCTCCAGATTTTAGAGAATTTTAAATTCCAAAAGAATCATGATTCCACACTTTGACGATTCAATTTCAGATTTTAGAATTTCAAATCTCCTACCTCAATTTCAAAGAATCATGATTTCGCACCACAACCATGGATGGTTCGAAAATGCCTTTTGAAAATTACAAATCTCCCCCTTTTCTTTCAAGATTTTCATGAAAAATTCAAAACATGAGCCATCAAGAATTTCAAAGCTAAAAATCCTTGGATAATGACTGGATTCGTAGGGTGATTAGCATACTCAAGGAATCTTATGTGTTTATGTGCTGATATGCTAGGTCTAAGCTGGATTAAGGAGCATTGCATTTAGATTATATTGCACTTCATTTGCATTGCATACACTACACGAGCATTCCATATACGACTCACGAGTACAATGTCTCTAATATACTTTTGAAAATAAAAGATATGTTTTCCTCAGAATCTTGAAAAAAGATTTCTTTGATTTTAGAAAATGTTTTTGAAAAGGAAAAAGATTTTCTATCTTTTCCATCTTTGTAAATCCATTTTTGTAAATATCTTTCTTTGAAAAATTCTTTTACAATAAAGACACCTGATTATTTGAAATTCCCTAATAAATCTGAGAGAAAAGAAGATAGGACCAAAAAGTTGTGCTCCTTCCTGGGTTAGAGCTCCGAACAGTTGTTTGATCAAATCAGAGTTTGGGGTAAGATCAACCGGATTAGTCAAGGTTAGAAAGATGACACTTGAAGCTGATATGGATGCTAGGATGACTGCTATGGAATCTACTATCAACCAATTAGTGAACTGCTTGTGAAAATGATGGGTGTGATAAAGTAATCGGCTGACACAACACCTCTGACTCCACCTCTTGCACCTTGTGATGATAATGAGTGGTTTAAAAGAGTGGCTAATCTAGGATTACAAACTCTTGATCAGGAAATTCTTGACAAGCTCACCAAGAATGGTATACTAGATAATGTTACCTACAAGAACAGAAGAATTGATGACCACAAGCTTGATAAGGAGGGATTGTTTGATATGCCCAATGCAAGGCCTTTGAAAAAGTTCAAAGGGCCACTTCATTTGAACAAATATCCATTACCTGATATCGATGTATTGGTACCACAATTGCCAAAGAGACCAATTCAACAGCAATGGGGAAAGAATACCAGAGTTGCAAGGCAAAAGAAAGATAAGAGAGAATTTTCTAGGCTAGGAATGTCCTTAAGCAGCGCACTTGAAAAAATACTAGAGGAAGGGTACTTAGAGAAGCTGGAACCCAAGCCAGAACCTGATCTACTTCCACAAGGCTTCAAGACTGAGTACTACTGCGAATTCCATCAGAGCCGTGGGCATAGCACATATAGATGCTGGAGGCATAGGCATGAAATTCAGGACTTAATCGAAAAGGGTATCATCATTCCTCCACCTCAAAAGGATCAAAGAATTAGCCAAATAATTCATGAATGAAGAAATTGGGACAGCTTACAAGGGGTAGTGTTGTGATGATGTTTGGAATAGCTGCTTGTTGAAACCAAATGGATGTTTAAAAAGGAATAAGCAAGTCATAGTGACACTCCACTTGAGATCAAGTTAAATCTAGTCCAGTCGAGTCAGTTTTGAGTCTTGTTGTCGAGTCTGTCTATCATCAAGTTATGTTTAAGTCTATGTTGAGTATTGTAGTCCTTCTATTTCAAAAGTAATGAAATAAAATCTTGATTTGCTTGATCTAATGTGCCTCGGCATGAATGAATGAATCACTAAGCTGAAAGTATCATTTCTCTGATTATTGCAAAAAATACACTGTTGATAATTTTGTGCATTCAAAAGAATCCTAAAAGGATCAAAGTTAATTTTGCGCTGACACTGAAGAAAGCTATGAATTGATTAGTCTTACTTCAAGAATCTTGAGATGCTTTTGCTTAAATCTTGAAAAGATATGCTTAATAATAATTCAGGACTAGCTTAATTAATTCCCTGATCTTCCTATTTCAAAATCTTGAGCCCAAAAAAATGAGCCATTCAAACCTGTCTAAACTGCAAGCCATGTACACTTGGTCCTTGATGGTAGCCAAACATTTCAAATGAAATACTTCTCTCAAATAAAAAAAGGAAAAAGTTCGCTAGGATGAAAACCCGAAAGGGCACCTAGGCAAAAGTTAGAGCACAAAAGAAAAAAGAAAAAAAAAAGAAGCTCGCTAGGATGAAAACCCGAAAGGGCGCCTAGGCAAAAGTTAGAGCATGAAAAAAAGAAAAGAAAATTTTGCGTGTTATTTTCAAGAACCTGTTCCTAGCCAGTCAAAACTTTAGAAAGAAAATAAAGGAAAGGAGAATGAAGAAGATCGAGAAATCGGGAACATGAATTATCCCAAGGCTTTGATTTAAGTAAGCCCAAAAGATTTGAAGGGCTAATCTTGTTTTGAAAACATATATGATGTATGATGAGAAATGTAAAAATGGATGGCTAGTGAAAAGGTGAAAAGAATCAACTGTCAAAAAAAAAAAAAAAAAAGAAAAAAAAAGAGAAAAGAAAAGAAAAGAAAAAGGAGAGGTAGTTTAGTTTCATTCAACGCAACCACAAGTGACTTGCTTTAGAAGATCTATCTAATGACATGGCTTGAAAAGCCTCCTAAATTCTTGAATCCTTGCTCTTTCAAAACCTCCAACCCTCGAGGAGCTACACTTGACCTGATTCCCACTTGGGGATACGTAGGTAACCTACTCGGTTCAGTCACTACTCTTGAAAATTTTAACTATGCCACAATCTTTTATTTCAAAGCCTCGGTCGAACTACTTTTGGACCTGATTCCCACTTGGGGATAAGTAAGCAAGCTTTCCTGGTTCTCGGTTCTTGAACCTTGCAAACTAGGGGCAAACTCTCAAGTTTGCCCAGAGCCTCAAGATACCACTGCCATACTAGGGGCAAACTGCATTTGCCTAAACTTCCATTTATCCCCGTCAACTAGGGGCAAGCATCGTTCGCCTATACCCCTTCCACATTATTAGCGAATCCTGAGCCGTCAAGTATATCTTTGAAAACATTTGAAATGAATTGTCTCTTATTCTATAAGCTAAGGCACTAATTCAAAGCACATTTCAGAGAAAGCAAATGATTGATTGAGATTCATATGGAGTATTTTCAAAGCATTACTTTATCAGCTGAGTATTATTGTACTAAGATGAGAAGTTCACATGAAAAGCAAAGAGATACGCCAAACATGACAAAAGCACATTAAGTTAGGGAAAATTGGGTTTTTTTCTCTAAAACTTCTATTTTAAGAATGTCAACTCCCTGTGTCAATGTCTGTCAATCTCTATCGTGGTCTAGTCTGCCATCGTCTAGTCTGTCATGATTTTAAGTGTGTGGGTCCGAAGTGATCTAAATTTTCAAAACTCTAAGAGCATTCGAAGGTGGATATAAGAAGAAGTTCTTAACATTGTTATTGCATCCATTAATCCTGGTTAAGATGAAGTGTCAAGTGGTTGATGAGAAACATAATTGATTCAGAAGGGCAAATCAGAAGACGTAATCTTCAAATCGGGGTCAAGATATTCAGAAAAGGTCGAAATGAACCCAACATGCATGAGCTGGTCAGAGCACTAATATGAGTCTCAGATCTTGAATTAGTACAACTTCCAAAATATGAGCCCTTGTCTCTCTTACATCAAAATATACTCAGAACTTGCTTTGTCTGAGGGTTTGTTATGTTCTCGCATCTTAGAATTCTAGAAATCTCTCCAGCAAAGAACTTTCAGATATCATCCAAGAATTACCTCAAGAAAGAGGGCATATTTCAGAATCCATGAATCAGAATGGGTATCCGCTAATCAGTTTTTTGGCCAGAAATCAGCACTTGTCAACCTTCAAAGATGGATCATAATCTGTGAACACTTTTTTTAGAATCTATTGTACCTTTATTCAGAAGGAAGGTTGGATCGATTGAGCTAGCAGAAGCATCTATAGAAGTCGTCGTAAGGAGACGCCCTTTAACAAAGTCATCATATGGAAATGCCTTCTACCTTTGAAAGACATCGTAAAGAGATGCCCTCTACATCAGAAAGTCGTCGTATGAAGATGTCCTCTACTTCACAAAGTCATCGTAAGGAGATGCCCTCTACATTAGAATGTCAACATAAGGAGATGCCCTCTACTTCAGAAAGCCATCATAAGGAGATGCCCTCTATTTTAGAAAATTGTTGTATGGAGATGCCTTTTACTTCAGAAAGTCGACGTATAGAGATGCCCTCTACTTTAGAATGTCATCGTAAGGAGATGCCCTTTATTTCAGAAAGTTGTCGTGAGGAGACGCCCTCTACAAAGTCATCATAATGAAACACCCTCTACTTTTGAAAGTTGTCGTTTGGAGACGCCCTCAACATTTGAAAGCCATTATATGGATACACTTTCTATATTTGAAAGTCCTTGTTTGGAGACTCCCTCTACAAAGTCATCATAAGGAGATGACCTCTACATTTGATAATCGTACCAGAAATCTCCTTCAGTCTCAGCCTCTGCTTATCGTTGAAGATAATCACACAGTCTCTGTAGATTATCCAAAGAATATAGACACCCTCTACTTCATACAAAGATCATGAAAGCATCACAATTTTTTTTCCATCTGTGAGAGAGAGTCGTTGCATCCCTTGCATTAGATTTTGCATCTAGAACTCGAGGATGATTCCTTCAGGACATGCACATTCACATTTTCATACTGCATCAACATCCTAGGATAGGAGCATTTCATATGTATTGTTGTTTGTGCATTTTTTTGTCTTCTTGTGCACTTGAACTATGTCCTGGTCTGATCCTAGAAAGGATACGTAGGCAGCTCCAGCGGAGCATGACCAGCAGCAGCTTCGATTTAATAGCCTTTACCTAGGATTGCATGGCATTCTTGCTTTCATAATTTCATGATTTTCTTAGATTTTGAATTTCTTGATTTTTGTAGATTTTGTCTTTCCTAAAACCTCTCAGTATAGTTATTGGGTGTCTTCTAGCTTTGGCACTCACTTGCAGTTCACCTTGTTCACAATAAGCTCTGCCAAAGAGGGGAAAATTGTAGATACCTAATTTTGACCACACTGATAGGATTTAGGGAGGACAATGTCTTGGAGGATTCAATGATGAAAAGTACCCCGTAGAAGGTACTGGATTCCACACAATCGAAAGATTGAACTTCAAAAAGTGACTTCAAGCTCAGAAAAGCCCTTTTCCATGCATAAATCCCAGTTTTGTCAAAATTATCTCTCCGGATTCATATTCACTCAGGGATATATGAACATAAAGTGTTTTAATGTAGTATTCTAGGTATCCAAAGATTTAATTTTAAAGAAAAGTCCAAAGCCAATGCACATTTACAAGTAATTTTGGAAAAGAAGTCGTTTGATTTCAAAAAGACGACGAAAGTTTTGGAGGACTTCTGAACTTCAATTGAGCTTCAATTTTTATTTCAAAAGCTCCTGGAATATTTTTATACTAAATTCAACTCGACAACTTTCCAATGGTACATAAACGGACGATTTTGGACACCAAAAAGTAATTTTACGAAAATCTGGAAAAAAAGTGAACCTAATATTTTAAGCAGGGGTTGTAGACAACCAGAGGGTGGAGAAAAGCAGGTGGCGGTGTAGACACCCCATTTTGTCGGCTAACAGATTTAGGAGGCCAAAAGCATGTCAAACCTCGATGATTAGAAAGATCGGATTTTCAGAGATTGCCTCTAACTCTCAAGAAGTCAAAGAATTTGCAAAAATGACCAAAATGTCCTTAAAAGTCCAAAATTCTCCAGGATTGGCCTAGAATCTCAGAAATCATTCAATGTTGTTCCAAACAAAAAAAAAGGTATTTTAAAAGATGAATATTTGAAATCGTAAGCTCCCAGAGACCCCCGGAAGTCCCTGAAGGTCTCCGTTGACCGGTTTGACCAAGGTTTGACCAAGTTTGACCAAGGTTTGACCAAAGTCATCCAAATTCACTCAAAAGTTCCGAGATCATTCTAGATCATGTGAAAAGTCTTAAAATATGTTTTAAAAGAAAATCGGACGGAAACGTCAGTCTTTGGAGGCCCCTAGAACTTCCCGGAATTTCCTGGAAGTGCACTGTTTGACTGATTTGACTGCAAGTTTGACCAAAAATCAAAGTCTTCTTTTCGGCATTGAAATATTTTTATCAAATACTAGAGGTCAATAGCTTTCCAACGGTATATCGCACATAATTTCTGGATCTAAAACGAATTTGTTATGAATTTCTGAAGGTGAAAAATGCGATCAATTCAGATTTTATCGCGAATACCGCAAAACTTTCCAAAGTGACTCAACTCCAAACTATTTTTTATGGAAAGTAGACCTCAATATCTTTCCAATGGTATATCGCAATCTCAATTTGGATTTCGTATGAATTTCCTGTGAATTTCGGACGAAATAGGGCTGTTTCGCGAATTCTGGGAGTTCTGGGGGCCAAAATGCAATTTTTGGTCAACGGGGGAGTTGACTGCCGCGGCGGCACTGGCCCACTGCCGCGACGGCACTGGCCAAGTGCCGCGGCAGCACTCTGAGTGATTTTTCATTTTTTTTTTTGTAATTTTTGGGTTTTAATTCAAATTTTCAACAAATAAAACGACATAGTTTTGATTATTCCGGGATTTTGGGCCAATTGGAGACTTTTTAAAACCCAAAATACCTCCCCAAGTTGGCCTATAAAGGAGACCCATTTACTTCCATTTAGAGGAGAGCTTGGAAGCCATTAGAGAGAGATATAGAAAGTTAGGAAGAAATAGAGAGAGAAATCAAGATCTTCTTCTTCAAATCCAAGCCAAATGTGAGTTTTTTTTTATTTAGTTTTCTAAAAGCTAAACTTTTATTTTCAAGCTTTCAATCCATCTTCTTCATCTTCTTTGAGTTTTCTATGAGTTAGAGAGTGATGTACTCACCCATATACACACATATGAGAGGTTGAATGCTTGTGGTTCCACCATTGAATATCATCTATTGATTTGTTCATTTGCTTGCTTATATACAATGTTCATCTCTTCTTACCTCATTTCTTTTTTTATTTTATTTATTTACTTACTAGTTCATCATCATCTAGATGATGACATGAAGTTTGAGGTGGGTGAATCCTTATGGATAGTAGCTCTTGACCTCAAAAACATGTTTGATAGATGATGAATATAACTTCAATACCTCCAAGGTATCCTTGAAGTTATGTTCAAACAAAAATGAATCTCTCCAATAATATTTGGGGTTCTTGATGATGAGTTTGATGTTGATATTCCAAGAGGTTATAATCTCTATTTGATGTTGAAAATATACTTTCAAAACCTCTATTTCAAAACCCCTCTCAATCCCTCTCATTTTGATTTCAAGAAAGAAAACTCAAGTTTTTCCCAAAATCTTCAAAACAGTGAGTGATCTGAGTTCAAAGATTTCTCTAGAACTTAATACTCAATGTATGGATGCAAGACCACTTGGAAAGTCTTCCTAACTCATTAGAGAACACCCATGATTTTTGGTTTGACTTGGAAGTACTTGAAAATGGTCCATTTGGACCCAAACATTCCTTCCAGACATTCTGCCTCTGCTGTCACAGCAGCTTGTTTAACTTCCTACTTCTTTTTCAGAAAACTTTTCCAAAAGAGGTGGTCTTTACTTATTTTTCCATTACACTTCAATGTCTTAGGAAACTTTCTGTATAAAATGGGCCTCTAAATAATTTTTTTTCATTTTCTAAGATTTTCTAACATTTCGGTCGACAGTACGGACTCTGTTTCTGAGTGACCTCTATTGTTTATATGCTTTCTCTCAATCTGTGATAGTTATTAAAGATTGGCTTTTTGGGTAGTGTTCTAGACACAATAAGGAAGATATCCATGAAAAATCATGCATTGAAAACATTCCTAACCCCTCTTTCCATTTTTAAAAGATCATGTTACTGTTTTGTCTACTATTCACAGCAAGCACCTTTTAACTTTCATTCTTTGATTTGATGCATACATGCACTCCAAATTAGTTCATATCTTAGGAAGTAGTTCATACTACATTTGTACATATCCCATATTGATTTCATTCATTCATTCATACACCTTTTAGACTTCTAAGCCATTCTAGGATTCCATGCACACAAGGCACACTACAACCTTAGTACAATCTAGATACATACATTGCATCCATGCAAAGATTTGGAGCTTTTGTGACTTCTAATCTAAGAAGATTATAAGGAATCAACTTGATCACACGTTCATGTCTCCCTTGATCCAATCTTCCTTTCTCATCCGTCCCGGGGATTGAGAGGTCTTCTTTTCTCAAAGAATAACATGCATCATACTAGTTTGCTAAGTATATTTTGATTTATTTGATTTTTTTTCAAGAACAATTCATGTCCCCTTTAGATTAGGGAAACTTTACTATTTGATATGTGATTAGACGATTTTTCCTAGGTTTATTTGTGTGATCTTTCACTTTGCATTGTGTGATACTTGGCTTAGATCTTATGAATGATATCTTATCTTTAGATCTTCCAATTTCAAGTTTTCTTATGTAATGTAATATACTATCATAGTATTAATTGCCGAACCATACATAGTATAAGACGATTATTTGGATGCTAATTGAGGCCCGTCGAAAGACGGGGCGAGTTGAGGGTGTTTTAGTCGCGACAAAGGCTCCTTCCTCTCTCGTACCAAAACCCCGAGCCAAGTTCTTTGGTTATGAAGGGTCGGTGCCCTTTATCCATTTGGGTGAGTCAAATTAGGTTTCTTGGTTCCTTAAAGACCAAGTGGCGACTCTGTATCTATTTTCGAAAGACCTTCTTTTCTTCAAAACAAACCCCTTCTTCTCTTTCAAATCAATTTCAAAACTAAAGGAAAATCAATTCCGAAACCCCGGAAACAAACAGGAAAAAGCGAGAGTGGACGGTGGAATCCCGGTATCCACAGGCGGGTCCCACAAAAGGGAATGGCAGGTCCCACCTAAGCCTCCACCCAAAAGTTTCCCCCTCTATTGAGTTTTTTGAGTTCCAGACCCTTCTAGAAGTCTCCCACTGCGAGGAAATTGCCAAGAAACTGCGTTTAGGCACCGAAATGGCCATTTTAACCCTTTTCTGCTCTCTAAAAACCCTGTTTTAACCCTAAAACTTAGGAGTTAAGTCTTTAAAACTCTATATATAGATCCATATGAGATCATCTTGAGGGGGCTTGAGTGATCGTGGAATATACTAGAGTACTAGTTCATATTTGCAAGATATAAGAATATACTTAGAATTCAAGAGAAATTTCAAGAGAGATGAAGTGAATTAAGATTTAAATTTTCCTAAACTAATCTCAAGATAATTAGATTAGATGAATTAGACATCAATAGCCACCCTCAACTTCCATAGATGAGTGCTTGAAGAACTTGAAGAACACTTGAAGAAGAATAGCCTTCAAATCAACTTTGAATGCATAATTGAGAATCCTCCAAGAGGTAGACATCATAATTCATCTCTAATTCCTACTTTAATATATAGATCTATAAGACTTGGATCTAGTTTAGTTTAATTTTATTTGTTATAACACTCTTCTTCTTCCTCTCTTGTTCTTCACACACTCACATAGCTAGATCCAAGTCTCTTTTGATTTTATTGGTAATTCTTAATTAGAGATTGATTTTCACTTTGATTTTTAACTTTGATTTCATTTCTATTTTAGTTTAGATCCATGCATACATGATTATATATATGTATCTACTTTGAATTCAAAGATGGTTTGGAAGAATGATCTATGAGAAGGATGATTCCTATGCTCATACCTATCTCTTGATTATTCCTATTACCTAGAATTCCTATTGAATTTCATCTCCATGATCTTGAGTTCTTCATAGAACTTGAGGGCTAAACTGATTGGGAATCATGATACTTAATTTGATCTATGAGTTTGGTCTCCCTAATAATCTTCAACCAACACGTAAGATGTTTTCCTCACACTTTAAATGAACTAGTTAAAATTAAGCAAAATAGATTGGTTTTGTTCATAAGATTTAGTCCATCAAAACTCATAGTTTTATGGATTTCAAATTTTTTGGGTAAAATGTGATGAATTAGCTTTCTTTTAATCCATTTTGAGAACTTTTAGGATCCATATGCTATTTTTAGAAATTGTTGAGAAATCGGTTGACAGATTTGAACATAGTCTCTTTGTGCTTGAATTTCAAAAAATCTATAATAGTTATTGATATTCCTCTTTTTGGGGATGATTCCTAAATTATGTATCTATGTGCCGATGTAAAATCGTGTGCATACGATCAAGTTAAGATCGTTTTCTAAGCATTTGAATTTGATACAATTATTCTGGAATTTTCTAAGTTTAAAAACAATCATGATTATGTATACAAAATGGTCATACCTTTATCACTAAACAATAATTAATAAAACTTGATTTAGAAGTCATCTATTGATAAGAGATCAAAAGCTTAGATTAACTTGATTAACATGATTTATGAACTTCTATTATGTTTTGTTTGTCAAATGACACCAACTTCTAGAATAACAGAGTCTGTTTAAAACAACTTTTCAGAAACCTTAAGATCATGACATGCCCTTGGAATTATTTGTGTCATAAACTAAAATAAAATAGCTTTCTTTAGACACCAAATAGAGCTTCACACAATTTGTTTAGAATTAATTATGATTTTTACAAGAACAGTGGACATTCCTGATCCACTGTTCCCAAAACTAATATTTCTCTTACTTTAAAAATGGTAAAGAGGTTTTAATTTTTGGAGAAGTTACCTAAGACATGTATCTAAATTTCTATAAAAGGGTTTTAACCCAGCTCATGTTTAAGAGCACTTTTGATAGGATTCATTAGAGGTTGCTAAATCCAGAAATTTGATTGATGACATCTTTTCCTCGTCTTTCATGTATATCATTTGTTTGCTTGTGTTTTTGCAATGCTTGGGTATTTCTTGGTGTCTTAGTGTAGAGAATTGGATGCAGTGGATCCAGATCTCGATTTGTGGGTTTGCATCATCTACATGTGGCTTAGTGCCCATGTATCGTGTACTATCTCTATCCCTTCTCTTAGAATTTTTCTAGGTTTGCAACTTTGTTTTCAACAACACGATTCCTTTAGGATAGTCTCTGTTTATGTGTTTATATGTTAGAGACATCTTATATAGGATTGTTGTATGATTGCATTACACGTTTCCTTTCTTTTTTGTTTGCAACTCCGCTTGAGTCAAACCAATATAAGTCTTCTCGTTCCCTCTTGCATAAGTTTCCTTTATTTGCATTGATCCCGGGCGGGACTAGCCACTATGAGTATACCTCTCTCTTGTATTGCATGTGCATTCGACTTCTACTTGATTTAATCTCATGAAATTATTTTCCTTAGATATTCCCTTTTTGACATGTATATACTATCTTGTATGTTTGAGGAAATAATACCAATTATGAATTAAGAACAAGGATATTTGAATCAAGGCCTACCATTTGGTAGGGCGAGGAGGGGGTGCTTTATTTCTGCTCGGGCTTCTTCCCCTCTCGAACCAAGACCCCCGAACCTAGTTTCTGGTAATGAAGGGTGAGTAACCTTATTCAATTTTGGGCGAGTCAAACTTGGGTTTCCTAATTCATGATAAAAATTAGGTGGCGACTCTTTGTCTCTAGGATCATGTGAGGAAGTCCAAGTTTTCCCTGAAGTGTGCTCCTTGGGATGCGTCCCGGGACACTATTGAGGGAAAATGCCAGGACCCACCCCTCATCCGTAGATCACGGTCCATAGACACTTGAATCAAACTTTTGAGGCTTTGGTCAGGTTAGCAGTAGGATTGGAAAGAGATGGCTGCCAAGGCCCAAAGAAAATGGTACACCGACCACCCCTGCCAAGGAATGGACCACGAAGAAGACCTTTGACTCGTTTCTAAGGAAATAAACGTCCATGGAACAACAATAAGAAACCAGGACCCACCTTTCCCTGGGACAAGAACATAGTACCTCCTGCACCATAAGTACCAACCACTACTACCGGGAACAATAAGGACGGATGCTTCAAATGTGGGATCCCCTGACACATGGTTCATGACTGCATAGCCCCCAGGGATAATTATTGAATTAATGTTATATGTTACAATTGTGGCAAGAGGGTACACATGAGTAGAGAATGCAAGGTATTGAAAGGAAACTATCACGGGCCTACTACTCAAGGTCAGGTTGGTAAAGCTCGACTCAACGCTATCATACTCGAGGCGGCTGGCTATGATGAAAAGGAATAGCATAACTTGGAAGGTACACTCTCATTATATGCTAGTTGAGTTAAAGTGCTTTTTGATACGGGTGCTTCAAATTCATTTACTGCCTTTGAAATTGTACGACAATTGGGTTTAGTAACCCAAACACTTGAAGTAGCCCTGACGCGGTATCACCTTTGGGAGTGACCGTAAAGCTAGGAAAGGTGTGCAAGGACTGCACTATGACATTAGAGGATAGGAACCTACCTGCAGACTTAATTATTTTGTCAATGAAGGAATTCGATGTAATCTTAGGATTTGACTGGCTTACTAAGTATCATGCGAAGTTAGATTATGCTAGTAGGTCCACTACATTTTCTGTACCTGGAAGTACACCTTTCAGTTTTTAATGTAACCCCACTAGTGACGCCTTTTTGTAAGTCACTTAGCTGCTATGAAAACTACAGGCTCAGAATTGGCAATCGCCTAGATTCCAATAGTCCGAGACTATGAGGATGTCTTTTAGAACATTTTTGAATTACCACCTATACGCGAGATTGATTTTTGTATTGAGTTTGTACCCAGAATGACACCGTTATCCAAGACTCCTTATCGTATGGCCCCAACAGAAATGCTGGAGCTGAAGAAGCAAGTACAAGAGTTAGAAGATCTTAGATTTATTACACCAAGCACGTCACCTTGGGGAGCCCCAATTCTGTTTGTTAGAAAGAAGGATGGAAATCTTCGACTTTGTATCGACTACAGAGAGTTGAATAAGGTCACCATCAAGAAAAATTACCCCCTTCCCAGAATAGACGACTTATTTGACTAACTTCAAGGAGCGACAACATTTTCAAAATTAATTTACAATCTAGTTACCACCAGTTACTTGTTAGATCGGAAAACATATCGAAAACGGATTTTAGAACAAGATATGGGCATTATGAATTCTTAGTTATGCCTTTTGGGTTAACTAATGCCCCGACAATATTCATAGATTTGATGAATCGGGTGTTCAGACCCTTCTTGGATCAATTTATCATCGTGTTTATTGATGACATCCTTATTTATTCGAAGAGTGATGAAGAACATGAGAAGCATGTAAAGATTATACTCCAGACATCAGAGAGAATCGCCTCTATGCCAAGTTCAGTAAGTGTGAATTTTGGTTAAAAGAAGTTAAATTCTTGGGACATATAGTTTCAAAAAATGGGATTTCTATAGACTCAACCAAGACGGATGCAGTTTCTAATTGAAATAGACCATCCAATGCATCAGAAGTACGAAGTTTCCTTGGATTGGCTGGATACTACAGGAGATTCGTTGAGGGTTTCTCAAGGATTGAGGTTCCTTTAACCAGACAAACAAAGATGGAATCAAAGTTTGAATGGAAGGACAAGCATGAACGTGCCTTTTAGGAACTAAAGGAGAGGTTGACCTCAGCACCAGTGCTAGCGATACCTAAGAGTGGTGAACAGTACACTATCTACAGTGATGCTTCATATCAAGGACTAGGATGTGTACTCATACAGAATGGTCAGGTGATCACTTATGGATCCAGACATTTAATGCCACATGAGTTGAGCTACCCTACACACGACCTAGAATTAGCTGTAATTGTCTTTGCACTTAAGATTTGGAGGCACTACCTCTATGGAGAGAAGTTCGACCTGTTCTCAGACCACAAAAGCTTGAAATACCTATTCTCTCAGAAGGAACTAAACACGAGACAATGACACTGGATGGAACTACTTAAGGACTACGACTTTAATTTGCAATACCACTCCGGTAAGGCAAATGTAGTCACAAATGCTTTGAGCAGGAAATCCCGAAGGTTGATTGCCTCACTTTTAATCAAGGAATGGAAAGCCTTAGAAGCTTTGACGGAATTTGACCTTCAGATTGCAAGGCCAGGTAATGGATGACCTTTTGGATGTCTTATAGTGCAGTAGACCCTCATTCATCACATACTCGAAGTTTAAAAGAATGACAAAGGATTGAGGAAATGGTTCGACAAGGCAAAAGCAAAAGATCCATCCGAATGGAAGATTAGAACAGACGGGGAATTCAGATATAAGCACAGGTTATGTGTACCCAACATAGATAAATTGAGGAAAGACATTCTGGATTAAGCCCATAAATCGAGAATGACCATACACCCCAGCGAAACCAAGATGTATAAAGATTTAAAAAGGAACTTCTGGTGGGAAGGCATGAAGAGAGAAGTCGCAGAATACGTATCCAAATGCCCTACTTACTAGAAAGTCAATGCGGAACACCAATGACCTCTGGGATTACTACAACCTCTACCAATCCTAGAATGGAAATGGGAGCATATCACCATGGATTTTGTTACTGTCATGCTCCGAAGTACCAAAAATAGGGAAAAATAAATTTCCTTTATGGGTTCGTAGACACGTGACTGGTTGTGAGTGTCACCTGATTGTCCAAACATGCTTATAATAATATTGTGATATGGGAAAGTGACTAAGTTCAGCGGAAGCAGAAATTTAAAACATCCAAGTCTTACATCAGTAGTATATTACAGGCCAAAAAGATATCCAAAAGTTACATATTACAAGACCAACAAAACATAATAATAATAGAACTATACAAAAGTTACTATTATTATAAGCATGTTACTATTACTATTATTATACAAAAGTTACATATCCAAAAGTTACTATTACATCACTAACATAATAATAACAGAACTATAACAAAAGAAAAGCTCCAAAGTCTTCAGCTGGAAAAACCATAGCCTTCCTCGTAGTAATCTTCTCCAGCATAGTCTTCAGTAGTAAAGTCAGCATCTTGATAGCAGTCGACTCTGTCTGGACCTGCAAAGGCTGGACGTGGAAGGTCCAGTGGCATGAAAAGCCATTAGCGGTTAAGCTAAGTGAGGGTCCCCTTAAGGTTACCACCACTTAAGGTAAATTATTTTTCATCTCTTATTTCTCGAAACCATATCTCATTCATCATTTCTTATTCTCGATACTATGTCTTGTTCGTCTTTTCTTATTCTCAAAACCATGTTTTATTTAAACCCAATCATTCCCTTTAAAACTTAGCCCAGAACTGAATTGACCAATGATATTGACTGAAAGAAGACTTAACTCCAAACGCATTTACTGGTCAAGAAAGAACAACACTCAACAATGAATAGTTAACTGCCGCCCAACTGGCACTCAAACTGTCACCCAAATGGCACAAGTGTGCGGGACATTAACAATCTATTGGTCGAACACGTCATGTCGATCCTCAGGTCACCCGCACGTTACCGAACACGTCATGCCGATCCTCAGACCAAGGGTACGGGAAATTAATAATCACTTGGACGAACACGTCATGCCGATCCTTAGGTCACCCGTACATAACCGAACACGTCATGCTGATCCTCAATCCAAGGGTGCGGAAAACTAATCAACTACTTGATCGAACACATCATGACGATCCTCAGGTCATCTACACTTGATCGAACACGTCATGCCGATCCTCAGATCAAGTAACAAAACATAAATCACCAATCGACTCCATGGAATAATCGAGAGACCAACTTTGCAAGAATTATCCAAACATGACACAAAAGTTCACGAATCAACTTTGACCGGTAGTCACATGACTAGAAACAAAACCCAACGTCCCTTATTCGCATTAAATCTATTATTGAAGGTTTTATCGTTATTTTTCACGTTCGTACGTTTCATAGTTTAGTTCATTAATATCATCGATTTAGAACCGTTAATATTTCGCTATACGACATTCCGTTTTACCTCTCAATATACTTACGATGGAAACTTTTCCGATCACTTATTAACGCAATAATCGTGTCATACAACATACTTATAGTTTGGGTATGAACTTTCAACGGTCGTTAGACTGTATTCATAACAATGGAAAACATAGCACGTAGCTCATGGATTTATAACATGAATTTAATACCAATAAACATATAGATGAAACCCTTAACATACTCATCTACGCAATAGCACTACCATAGCACAAGATTCTCATCACAACACAGGTACCAGAAAACTAGCATCAACAATCAACACCATGCATAACAAAACATCATACAAAAAGCTACACAATCTGCCAGGATATATTTTCACTGTGTTGACTGAATTAACATGATTTATTTGGGCATGATAAATTGTTTTGTAGATCAAACTCAAAACTAAAACATTATAGATAATAGGAATATCTTAATGTACAAAAAATATCTAGCTTCAATTACATTTTTGAGCTACTCAAACTATTTATTTTACAAGACATTTCTTATATCTCGGACTGTTCTGTCCCAGATTTATAGTACTGCATTGTACGTGAATTTCACCTATGAAGAAGGGGTTTAGAGACTGAGATATAGAAGGGTTATTTGTATATAAATGAGTTAGATTTCTCCACAAAAAAAACATAGCTTAATTCTCATTTTTGAGCTGCACAAAACATTTATTTTACTAAACTATGTTCTGCTGAGAGTTTCAGTTTCTCAGATTTAAAACACTGCGTTATACATGCATTTTACCCATGAAGGAGTGATTTCTAGACTGAGAAATAGAAGAGTTATTTGTATATATATGAGTTAGATTTTACCACAAAAAAACCTAGCTTAATTCGCATTTTGGAATTGCACAAAACATTCATTTTACTAAACTATGTTCTGCTGAGAGTTTCAGGTTCTCAGATTTATAACACTGCATTGTACATGCATTTCACCCATGAAGGAGTGATTTCTAGACTGAGATATAGAAGCATTATTTGTGGATAAATGCGTTAGCTTTTACCACAAAAACCTAGCTTAATTCGGATTTTTGAGCTGCACAAAACATTCATTTTACTAAACTATGTTCTGCTGAAAGTTTCAGTTTCTCAGATTTATGGATTTGTCTTGCATGTCATGAAAACTTCACACAACAACATCAAACTTCTACTAAACATAAATACATATTATATGTGTTCTAAATTGAGTTAGATTACTCACAATTACTCACTAAAGCTTGAAATTTAAGCTTGATATTGGTTGAAGCTTAGTGAAGCTTGAATCTTCAAACTTCAAGGATGAACTTCTTCTTCTTTTATTCTTCCTTGGAGCTATAACTCTAGCTCTCTCTCCCTCTCAATTATATGCAGATTGTAGAGACAAAAGTGTCTCAATTGTGTGTATGTGCATGATATATAAGAGATTGGCATGGCTAGGTGTCAATTGCATGAGTTCATGCAAAGACACATGTCCAATATGTGGACAAATGTCATGGGAGGAGATGACAAGTGTAAGGAGTGGCACATGGGGCTGCCATGTGGGGCCCACCTCAGGTTGTGTGCCATTTTCTCAGTTTACGTGCATAAGTTCCTCGGTATACGTGTCAGTCTCGATGTACGTGCAAACTGGTATTATTTGTAATGTCCGGGTCTGGGTACGGGACTAAGTTAAATCTTATTATGGTCGAGTTGGTATGGTTACTACAGTCCATATGGTAATACTATGACACGTCCATACCGTCACGTAATTAAAATAATAATATAATAATATAGTCGGTCTAATATAGAAATTCGAAAAAGCTGATATTATAATGACAGAAAATTACAGGTGTTACATCTTCCACCACCTATTAAAGGATTTCGTCCTCGAAATCTAGAGTTTGCTAGGTATTAGAAAGTATAAGGTACTAATCATATCTCAGATTTTATGGTTGTGAGGTTCCCACTAGCTAGCTAATTAGACCTTCTTTGTGGTAGAACCATGTTCTAAATTCCTCGTTCTGGACAATCTTTGTGCACACGTCCAGTCTTTCCACAATTGAACCACTGCGCCTATCAACTTGTGAGCTATTTTGGTGCTTTACATTCTTTGGAGTGATGTCCAGATATTTCGCAGCCGTCGTAGATATCACGTTGCTTTGGATTTTACTCAACGACAGTCTGATTAACGTTTCTTTCATCATTTCTTCTGCGTCTTTGATCGGCAAGATTCTTACCTCTCAGCTTCTTGATGCGATGGTTGAGAAGTCTAGTTGGTCTCACGATTGTCATTTATAACTTGTAGGGGTCGTGAATGTATCCCCCAGAATGTTAGTACGAAGAACGTTGTAGATTAGCGTATCCACTCAAAATGCGTTGTGATCTACTACACTATTGGTGATAACGTATGCGAGTTGGTGGGCAATTCAATCGTAAGTACTCCAATGTGTCACAGTGATATCTTCCTTTCTTTTGGTCTAATAGCACGTTACCTTAAGCGATCGATATTTTAATGATACTTTATCTTCGACTTCAAACTATAGGTTCTTCCTTCATTTCTGATCTTTATGACGTGATGATGATTGACATGGCCTTCTATATAGAACCTCGAGTGACGTCATGCCTATGCTTGACTTTATCGTAGTTGGCAAACATTTTGATCAGCGATGAGTGGGTTTTCTCATATTTTTGTTCCGGATGCGCCACAAGCTTTCATAATTGATGGTGTATACTTTTCCATGTGTCTCCGATCTTGATGATGTGAGCTGGTGAGACGTCTTCTATCGTTAGGTTAGCTCGTCTGGTTTGACCGTCAGTCTAAAGGTGGGATATGATGCTCGTTGTATACTTATAGTTACTAACTGGCAAATTATTGTACCTCTACAATAATATATATATATATATCGGAACACTAATCATTACAATAATACTATATGCGTAAAACTAGATTCATTAATAAGTTAAAATTTTGCATAATCAATTGCATAGGTTGTATCAACTCCCCTTCTTCTTCCAAGTTCATCAACAAATCTTGATTGATGTTCTTCATTGCCTCGCAATCCTTGCAAATGTGGTCCATTCCACCACATTTGTAACATCGCGATCCATGTCCTCTAATTTGTTTCGGTGTTGGGCATTCATCGAAGTGATGTCCGCAATTTCTGCAGTTGAAACAACGTTAGCATGTTTTGCGTTGGACCGATGCTATTGTTGTGTCAGACTTTCTCTTGTTCCTCATGTGTTCTTTCAGTCTTTGTTGTGCCTCTTTGCCTAATTCAGCTACATTGGGGATGGTGGTATTGAGCTGGGCTTGTCTGAGCTGCATGTGCTCCGTAGCGTCCATCTCGAGTGCTTTGTAGTCCTTGCTCAAATGCCCTCTCTTGCGACAACTGTATCAAATAAGGTTTGGTTGGTTACAGGTCTTGGGAGCTTGACATTCCTTGGCCAGACATCCATGGTTTCCATAGATAAAACAAACACCATGATCGTTGTTCGTCATTACGAGTTGTCCTTGTAGTAGGGCTGACCTTGGTAGTGTAGCAAGTTGTGGCTTGAGTGGTCTCTAAGCGATTCTGAATGGGCGATATGGAGGTGTCTAAACAACTCGTCTCCGTAGTCACTTGTACTAGTGTTGTCCACGGTCTTCCATAAGTTTTGTATTAGTCTTCCAAATATACCAGTGGGATCGATCTCCTTAGGTATTATGTTGCTTTGCCTTCTGGACTGGTCCTCAGTTGTTTAAGATGATTCATCCATTGCAGAGATCAAGAAGATTCTTGCGTTCCCACATAAGAGTTCTTGTCTATAAGGTTTCTATCATACCTTATGCAAAGCAGTCATAACCTGTTATATTTCACATTATGGTTATCATTATAATCCCAGTAGCTAGAATACAATGATTGAAACGATTGAACAGATCGACCCAAAATGAATCCGAGTCCGAAAAGGCAGATGAATCCTCACAGATAAAAGTATAATAGTAGAATAATGTGATCCATTCAAGAATAAAATTTAAATCTAACAATAATAGGATGACTGATTACTATGGAAGTAATCATAGTATCTCAAGATTTGTAGGAAATGAAAGTAACTGATGGCATAAGGCCTTCAACGAATGAAATAAGAATTAGGCATTTCATAAGTGAAATAGTCCAAACGAAACCCTATTGATAAAGAATAAGGTAGCAACTGAGAGAGACAATAAGAGGTCAAGATGTACAGAGAGTACAACGTTTTTGAGTTCCTAACAAGAACAAGAACAGAGAACTCATTTAGAATTATTTCAAATGAAATGAACTTGTAAGAATTTGTTCAAGGGATAATAAGTCAAAAAGAATAACTTTGCCGTATTAGTAATCAAATTTATTTAGAATAATCTCAAAGACAATGAACTTTCAAGATTTTAGTTCAAAGAATAATTAGTCAAAAGAATGACTTTCCAGTACTAGTGATAGAACTTGTTCTCAAAAGAATTTGTCAAAAATCGAACGATCAAGGTACATACTCAAGAATTGTTGACTGGGGAATTTCTAAAAATTCGAGGAAATGAATTACTTATCAAGGAGTGTATCATAATAATTATTGACAGTAATTTGAGCCACTTTAAAAAATATATAGATACCATTTTCAAAAGAAATGGCCATTAAAATAGAAGGCATCGATTTACTCAAAAGGAGTGGAATGAGCAGAAAGGATATAACTGCTTACTATGGTACTCCCTTACCATATCTAAGGTAAAGTTTGCCTTTCTTATTATCTATTACGGGCCCTCTAAGAACTCCTCCTTAGGGTCCTCCTCCTCTTCCTCGATGTCATCTGGATCTGCTTCGGTGTTCTGCTCAGGCATCGGTATCATCTTGTCCCCGTCAACTGCTGGTGCTGGATGGTCGTGTACATCATTCCCTGCTCTCTGAAGATCGTCTACTGGGTCAACCTCCTCAATCGACTCGTCGTCGCTACTTACCGGATCGTCCTCAATTGTCAGGTCATCGTCGTCATCTGTGTCGTCACCATTAGATGGGTCGTCTGCTTAGTGGTCACTACCTGCAGAATCCTCTCCACTCGCTATGTCGTCATCGCTATCTGTATCCATTGGATCTGAATCGGCATCTGGCTCTGGTATGGGCTAGGGTGAGAATGGTGGTGCTGGTGCGGCCATGATAATCGGGAAGAGTATATCGTCATATAGTGCCTCATCCTGTGTCATGCTGATAAGCTCCTGGTGAATAAGTATGGTAGTCTCTGAAGCATGGATCGACTCGGGCTGAACTTGATATGGATACTGCAATGTATCAGTAAGCACAGCTCTCCGTATGTCCTCCTCCAAGATGTGCCTCGCCCTCTAGCAGATCCGTTGTCGATATAGTACATGGTCGGCAGGCTGGATACGACCGTCGCGATTATAGTGACCTCCGAAATCATCATGAACGAAGCTCGACTCCATAGTCATGCAAAAGGAGCTAACTTAGTGTCAGTACTAATACCAGGTAAATCTTAGGCTCATAACTTAAGGTGTAGGACAATCAGTGAGCGCGTCTAAACCTAAAGCTCTGATACCAAAAATCCCTGTCACGCACCGAAGTTCCAAAAATAGGGAAAAATAAATTTCCTTTATGGGTTCGTAGACACGTGACTGGTTGTGAGTGTCACCTGATTGTCCAAACATGCTTATAATAATAATGTGATATGGGAAAGTGACTAAGTTTAGCAGAAGCAGAAATTTAAAACATCCTAGTCTTACATCAATAGTATATTACAGGCCAAAAAGATATCCAAAAGTTACAAATTACAAGACCAGCTAAACTATTACATCACTAACATAATAATAACAGAACTATAACAAAAGAAAAGCTCCAAAGTCTTCAGCTGGCAAAACCGTAGCCTTCCTCGTAGTAATCTTCACCAGCATAGTCTTCAGTAGTAAAGTCAGCATCTTGATAGCAGTCGGCTCCATCTGGACCTGCGAAGGCTGGACGTGGAAGGCCCAGCGGCATGAAAAGCCGTTAGCGGTTAAGATAAGTGAGGGTCACCTTAAGGTTACCACCACTTAAGGTAAGTCATTCTCCATCTCTTCTTATTTCTCGAAAACACATCTCGTTCATCATTTCTTATTCTCGATACTATGTCTTGTTCGTCTTTTCTTATTCTCAAAACCATGTCTTATTTAAATCCAATCATTCCCTTTGAAACTTAGCCCAGAACTGAACTGACCAGACCAATGATATTGACTGAAAGAAGACTTAACTCCAAACGCATTTACTGGTCAAGAAAGAATAACACTCAACAATGAATAGTTAACTGTCGCCCAACTGGCACTCAAACTGTCGCCCAAATGGCATAAGTGTGCGGGACATTAACAATCTATTGGTCGAACACGTCATGCCGATCCTCAGGTCGCCTGCACGTTACCGAACACGTCATGTCGATCCTCAGACCAAGGGTACGGGAAATTAATAATCACTTAGACGAACACGTCATGCCGATCCTCAGGTCACCCGTACATAACCAAACACGTCATGCCGATCCTTAGTCTAAGGGTACGGAAAACTAATCAATCGAACACATCATGATGATCCTTAGGTCATCCGCACTTGACCGAACACGTCATGCCGATCCTCAGATCAAGGAACAAAACATAACTCACCAATCGACTCCATGGAATAATTGAGAGACCAACTTTGCAAGAATTATCCAAACACGACACAAAAGTTCACGAATACCGGTAGTCACATGACTAGAAACGAAACCCAACGTCCCTTATTCGCATTAAATCTATTATTGAAGGTTTTATCGTTATTTTCACGTTCGTACGTTTCGTAGTTTAGTTCATTAATATCATCCATTTATAACCGTTAATATTTCGCTATACGACATTCCGTTTTACCTCTCAATATACTTTTGATGGAAACTTTTCCGATCACTTATTAACGCAATAATCGTGTCATACAACATACTTATAGTTTGGGTATGAACTTTCAACGATCGTTAGACTGTATTCATAACAATGGAAAACATAGCACGTAGCTCATGGATTTATAACATGAATTTAATACCAATAAACATATAGATGAAACCCTTAACATACTCATCTACGCGATAGCACTACCATAGCACAAGATTTTCATAACAACACAGGTACCAGAAACTAGCATCAACAATCAACACCATGCATAACAAAACATCATACAAAAAGCTACACAATCTACCAGGATATATTTTCACTGTATTGACTGAATTAACATGATTTATTTGGGCATGATTAATTATTTTGTAGATCAAACTAAAAACTAAAACATTGTAGATAATAGGAATATCTTCATGTACAAAAAGAATCTAGCTTCAATTAAATTTTTGAGCTACTCAAACTATTTATTTTACAAGACATTTCTTATATCTCGGACTGTTCTGTCCTAGATTTATAGTACTGCATTGTACGTGAATTTCACCTATGAAGGAGGGGTTTTTAGACTGAGATATAGAAGGGTTATTTGTAGATAAATGAGTTAGCTTTCTCCACAAAAAAAACCTAGCTTAATTTTCATTTTTGAACTGCACAAAACATTCATTTTACTAAACTATGTTCTGCTGAGAGTTTCAGTTTCTCAGATTTATAACACTGTGTTGTACATGCATTTCACCCATGAAGGATTGATTTCTAGAATAAGCTATAGACGAGTTATTTGTAGATATATGAGTTAGATTTTAACACAAAAAACCTAGCTTAATTCTCATTTTTGAACTGCACAAAACATTCATTTTACTAAACTATGTTCTGCTGAAAGTTTCAGTTTCTCAGATTTATAACACTATGTTGTACATGCATTTCACCCATGAAGGAGTGATTTCTTGACTGAGATATAGAAGAGTTATTTGTGGATAAATGATTTAGGTTTTACCACAAAAAACCTAGCTTAATTTGGATTTTCGAGCTGCACAAAACATTCATTTTACTAAACTATGTTCTGCTGAAAGTTTCAGTTTCTCAGATTTATGGATTTGTCTTGCATGTCATGAAAACTTCAACACAACAACATCAAACTTCTACTAAACATAAATACATATTATATATGTTCTAAATTGAGTTAGATTACTCACAATTACTCACTAAAGCTTGAAATTTATGCTTGATATTGGTTGAAGCTTAGTGAAGCTTGAATCTTCAAACTTCAAGGATGAACTTCTTCTTCTTCTATTCTTCCTTGGAGCTATAACTCTAGCTCTCTCTCCCTCTCAATTATATGCAGATTGTAGAGACAAAAGTGTCTCAATTGTGTGTATGTGCATGATATATAGGAGATTGACATGGCTAGGTGTCAATTGCATGAGTTCATGCAAAGACACATGTCCAATATATGGACAAATGTCATGGGAAGAGATGACAAGTGTAAGGAGTGGCACATGGGGCTGTCATATGGCCGGCCATATGGGGCCACCTCGGGTTGTGTGCCACTTTCTCAGTTTTATATGCATAAGTTCCTCGATATACGTGTCGGTCTCGATGTACGTGCAAACTGGTATTATTTCTAATGTCCGGGTCTGGGTATGGGACTAAGATAAATCTTATTATGGTCGAGTCGGTATGGTTACTACAGTCCATATGGTAATACTACAACACGTCCATACCGTCATGTAATTAAAATAATAATATAATAATATAGTCGGTCTAATACAGAAATTCGAAAAAGCTGATATTATAATGACAGAAAATTACAAGTGTTAAAGTTACAGGATTACCAAGATCTCAGCAGAACCATGATGCTATTTGGGTAGTTATTGATCAACTGACCAAATCAGCCCATTTTATTGCCTACAACATGACCTATCCTGTCAAGAGGATGAGTCGACTATACCTACAATAGGTTGTGCGATTGTATGGGGTACCAGTATCAGTAGTTTTAGATCGAGATTCAAGATTCACTATTGGATTTTGGGAGAGTCTTCAGAAAGCAATGGGAACATCTCTGAAGTTAAGTTCTGCATTTCATCCATAAATTGACGGACAAACAGAAAGGACAAATCAAGTAATGGAGGACATGCTCCGAGCATGTGTGATCGATTTTGAAAATTCATGGGAAACTCACTTACTGTTGATCGAGTTTGCTTACAATAACAGTTTTCATTCAAGGATAGGGATGGCACCATTTGAGGCACTATACGGAAGACCGTGTCATTTACCTCTGTGTTGGGATGAAGTTGGGGATGGCAAGTTATTGGGACCAGACTTAGTTTAGGAAACCAATAAAGGAATAAACATGGTAAAGGAAAGGATGAAGGCAGTGCAAAGCAGATACAAGAGCTACGTGGACAAATGGCGACGAGACCTAGAATTTGAAGTTAGAAATTATGTGTATTTGAAAGTTTCCCCAGTTCGAGGCATTGTAAGGTTTGGACAGAAGAGGGAAAAGCTATCACCGCACTACATTGGGCCAATTGAAATTCTAGAACGTGTGGGAAAAGTCGCCTACAGATTGGCGTTAGCACCAAAGATGTTGGGAGCTCATAATGTTTTCCATGCGAGTATGCTGAGGAAAATGTCTTCACAACCCAGCACACGAGATCAATTTTAAAGATATCGAAGTAAATGACAATGCTACATTCGTTGAAGGACTTGTAAGAATTCTGGATCACGGAAGAAAGAAGTTGATAAACAAAGAGATACCACTGGTTAAGGTTCAATGGAAACACCATGACGAAGGATAAGCCTCTTGGGAGCTGGAATCGGAGATGCGAGAGAAATTTTCTTTTCTATTTAGTGCCCAGATAGTTCTAATTTCAAGGACGAAATCCTATAATAGGTGGTAGACGATGTAATACCTGTAATTTTTTCTTCGTTAATAATATCAATTTTCCAAATTTTTGTATTTGACTGATTATTATATTATTAATTGGGTGACGATATCGACGTGTTGTAAGATTTCTAATTAGACTATAGTAACCACACTGACTCGACAGTAATAAGACTTAACTTAGTCCCGTTTGCACGTAAATTAAGACTGACACGTATATCGAGGAACTTATGCACGTAAATTGAGAAAGTGGCACAAAGCCCAAGGTTATCCCACATGGTCGGCCACATGGCAGCCCCATGCATCACCCCTACACTTGTCACCCTCTCCCATGACATATGTCCACTTATTGGACACATGGCCTAGCATGTACACATGCACCATAACACCTAGCCCATGCCAATCCTTATATAAACAGACACATGCATGCATTATTCTCTCTTGGACTCTCATAATCTGCACATAAGTTAGAGAGAGAGTTGGGTGTTATAATCCTATGGAGAGATAGAAGAGAAATAAGAAGAAACCAAGCATTCCCTTCCTCTCTCGCTTGTATTCACTTCATATACACACCCATACATTTATACCCACACTACCATAGGAACTTAGAAACTGTAATAATAAGTCCTGGAAGTTCAAGAGAATCCCAAAAGTCAAGAAGGAGAAGAAGAAGGTGACACCATCTAAGGTTGAGTTCAAGCTCCATCAAGCTCAAACCCATAACCAAGCTTAATTTCAAGCTTTGGTGAGTATTCTAACTCACTTTAGAACCTATATAGTATGTAATTATGTTTAGTATGTGTTTGAGGAAGTTTTTATGAGGTTTCCATGCCATACCAGTTGATTTTGGTAGTTAAATCTGTCGTATAGCAGTGTTGTGAAAAACTGCTAAAAGGCATAAGAAATCGGTTCCTGGGAATAGCTTTGAGAAATCGATTTGTGGGTAAGAACCGGTTTTTGGGAAGCAGTTTTTGTTTTGTTGTTTTCTATGCTTTGTTTGGTTTTATCTTGATTTTACCAACATAGACCCTTGTTATATGTTTATATGGAGCTACATGTTAGTAACTTAGCCTTAGTAACCAATTTATGTATAGGTTTTATGTATTAAACTTACATGTAATGCTTGAAGTTCATGAAATAAGCTTTAAAAATGTTGTACTTGGACTCGAAGATGAATCAAATTAGGTTGTACTTCACTTTTATCCAAATGAGACCTGGTTATATGAATCCTAGAGACTGCATGATAGTTCTATAGATGTGTTAACAAACTTATGCTAGTGTTTTATGTATTAAACATACCAATGATGCTTCGAATTCATAATACGAGTTTTAATTAGTTGTACATAGACTCATGAATGGATAAATATAGAATATTAGAACTACTGTGAATATGTTACACTACTCATAGGAGTATATACGTTTAGTGCCCTGAGCTTAAATGATTGTACATTGCATGAAACAAAGGAATCTAGAAAAGGCATCAGAAACCAATTTGTGGGAGAAACTAGTTTCTGGGAGTTTTTTTAGAAAAGTTTTCCTTAATGAATAATTGAGGCCGTGAATTGAACGTTAACGTTTATTCCAATTTCGTAAGTATATTATGACATAAAACAGAACGACTGAGGTATGAACGTAACCTCAAAAGTATAATCAGAAGTCATTAATGAACTAAACTCCGAAACGAGTGACGCGTATGCGATTGGGGGTACGTAAGGATCAGTTGTGCTTTATCGAAAGCATCTTATGCTGGGGATAAGCGTCAAATAAGTAAACTAGGCAGCGAAGGCCAGGATAGTGAGAAAATGGTGTGTTTTTTGGGTTGTAAAGTTGTGTATCCTTTGATGAAACGGATAAGGTACATACTTTGTTCTTCATGAAAAAGTGATGTTTATTGAATATCCTTTCAGCTCTTCGTGACAAAATGGATATGGTGAATACTTCGTTTCTTCGTAACGAAGTGATGATTATTGAATATCCTTTCGGTTCTTCGTGAGTAAATGGATAAGGTACATGCTTCGGTTCTTCGTGATGAAGTGATGGCTATAAGATTGAATATCCTTTTGGTTCTTCGTGACAAAATGGATAAGGTACATACTTTGATTCTCTGTGACAAAGTGATGGCTATAAGATTGAGTATCCTTTCTGTTCTTCATGACAAAATGGATATGGTACATACTTTGGTTCTTTGTGACAAAGTGATGGTTCGTAGAGTTAAGACTCCTTTCGGTTCTTCGTGATGAAATGGATGTTCGTAAACTCCTCAACACTTCGGTTCTTCATGACGAGGTGGTTAGTGAGAGATATTTTGGGTCAGTAAATGATGTCGGATGTTGGTAGTGGATGGTAGTGGCATTAAGAATGTCGAGATGAGTTAGCTTGATTGTTTATATTCCTTTCGAATACGTAGTCGGACACGTTAGTAGTCATAATTCGACGGTGAGAACACGAAGATCCTAAAAGACGTATTAAAAATTAGTAAATGTATTCTTGTTAGGTATGGCTATATACGTTCCATTTGATTTATTTTTCTTACTCGGCTTTCATAAGCTGACGACCTTCATGTCACTGGACATTCCCATGTCCAGCTTATCCAGGTGAAGAGTACCTAGGTTATGAAGATATGCAAGAAGGAAACGTGGAGTAAGATTACACTGAAGATGACTATGGTTATGCTAGTTGAAGAGAAGACTAGCAATTATCTTCTATAAATGTTTTTATTTGTAACCAGAAGACTTAGCGTATATTTTGTAATAGTTTTGTAAGGTCGAGAGCCATAAGACTTTGATGCATTTATAATGATGTATTAACCAGCTAAGTACTTTGTCTTCTTATTGTAATATATTCTAGTAAGCAGACGTTGGTTTTATCCTTTTGTTATATCATTTATTTATTAAAATTTGGTTTTGGACAATTTGGTACTGCAACCAGTCACGTGCCTCAGGGTCCAAGATGGAAATTTTAAATTTTTTCCTATTTTGGCTACGCCGGGGCGTGACATCATAATAGGAACTTAAGAAAATCTAGGGATGCAAATGAAAAGAGGAAAAAATTAAGGCTTTAACACCTCAACATATGTTGCATGGGTGTGTATGTGTTAAAGTGAGGGTGAGAGACTCTCAATTTACAGAAACTAAAACAATAACAAGAGAGAGCTCACCGAGAGAGAAAGATGGACCCATCACCGATGTCGTCTTTTCGCCGTTCCATCACTGCTGTTCATCAAATTCGTAAACCGAAGCCATTTTCGGACTCGTGGAGGTGAGACGATCATTTCTATACCATTAATTTATGTTTAATCATTGAATTTTGTTAGCTTGTACTAATCGATGACCCGTGGTTTGCTAAGTCCATGTAGGATTACTTTAGAGTAGGAATTGAGCTTGAATTTGGTGAAATTCTGCATATCTTGGCTTAATTTGGGTATAATTAGAGTAAGGTGAGTTTTCTATCCTAAGAATGATTGTGGTTTAAGGTGTTTAATGTTCTATATTTATGATGTGTTGAAATCATGCTTAGAAGCTATAAAATTGCTAGATTGTGAATTTCATGTCAATTATGGGAAAAGTTGCCATACTTATGTGCTTATATGCTTATGTGGTAATCAATGAGCACTGGGAAATGGTTTATTGTTGGGACTAATAAGGGTGGTGAAGAGGGAGAATTTGATAAATACGGAAGTCCAAGTAATAGAAGTGACCACGGGACTAAGGGAGGTCTTTGGGTCTGAATGGACCATAGAACCGGTGACTCGGCGATTACGATTATGATTTATGTGTTAATTGTTGCATTGCACATGTTAAACATTCATTCATGTTTAGATTGCTCACTAATTGTAATGCTTAAGAAAACCATTTTCCTTTTCTGTTGTAGTAAATAACAACCACCGCAGGTTTGGAGCAATACCCGGAGAGGAAATGATGTGCGCTGGGAGAGATGGGAGAGATGGGGGAGATTTGGGACTTATGCTTATAAATTTCCTTAAACTTGTAAAATGTTGTAAATTGTAGTTTCTTTTTGATAAAGTTAGTACTTTGGTTGTATTCATGAGACTTAGATCCTTTAGTTTGTAATTTGGTAGCTTAGAGTTGAACTCAGGAAGTTTTTATGTAAATTTCTATGTTTTGGTTAGTTATGTATGAGTTGTTGACTTAGGCCTATCCGGCAAGTTTGGATTGTGTTGTTAGTGTCTTGGACAAGTTCCTTTGGTGTTCATAATGTTGATTACAACTTGAGTTCATGTCTAACAAAATTCCATAAGAAGTTGGTTTGTGATTAGAGTTGAATGACAAAACTTGTTTTGATTCAAAAAGAGTTAAGTCCATGAGTTATTTTGATCCAATTATGAGTGTGTGTATGTTCTACATGCTTGGTTAATGTTAAAATATGTTTAGAAATGTGTTTGGGATGTTCCTTGAAGTTTTCATAAAGTTTGGAAATGGTTTGGTTGTGTTTTAAACTTGTAGCAGCAAGAAATTTAGCAGCAGAAACTGTTCTGCAGGCACCCAGATCAATCCAGGTTCAAAGGGTGGATCGATCCGGGCTTCTTCGGGGACATTCTGCTAGTAAATAAGCATTTAGGGTCGATCCGGGATTATATGGCGGATCGATCCGCCCCTTTTTTCACAGCCATCAGCTTTTACGGAAACGTGCATATCTCTCTCTAAAAAACTCAGATTTGCGCACCATTTTTTGCATTGAAACCGGAAATCAAAGGCCTATATTTTGGTATAAAAATTTGATATACTTTATTAATAACCATTTTGCCCTTGGGACTATTTTTGTCACAATGAAGTTCTTTAAAGAGGTAACTCATTTTTTCTTCCTAATTAGTGTAATTTAGGAGTGTATGGTCTTGTTACACGTGCCCTAATCCACCAGGGCGGGTTAGGGTGTGACGATTTTTTGTATCAAAGCTATAGACTAGAGCCTTTGGGATGAGTGACGAATACAACGTGCAACGTGCACACAATAATACGTAGTTGCATGAACATGCATTCACGTTTACTTAGTGTGCTTTTACTGTTGATTAGCATGCCATGTGTTTATTTAAAGTGACGTGTGTATGTGTAATAATGTGGGTGCCAGGCAATATTTCTAGAGATGACACCTAAAATCTAATGGAATGAGTTGAAAGAGCTATTGAAGGATTGGTACAAGTCGATGAAACTCATGTGGTCGAAGAAAGGCCAGTACAAGAGAATCCAAACCCAAGGAAGGAGGTTGTTACTATTTTAAAATTTCATAAACAAAAAAACAACAATATTCCATGGGGGGCTGATCCAATGAAAGTAAACTTGTGGATCTCAAATTTAGAGAAAATGTTTAGGGTATTACCGTGTACGGAAGAATAGAAGGTTTTATTTGTTGCTGATTTGTTACAGGATGAAGCACAATACTGGTGGGGTACCAAGCTGGGCCCGGGTCAATCGACTACTTAGGACCACTTTTTGGAGATATTCAACGAGCAATACTTTCTGGAGTCGTTCGGTGACCAAAAAGCTCAAGAGTTTATGGAGTTGGTACAAGGGGAAAAGTCGGTCCTAGAATATTAAACACAATTCGTGAGTTTGGGAAGGTTTGTGGGGGATATGATAGCAACTGAAAAAGTGAAAGCAAGGAAATTTATGGCAGGGCTTCAAAGTAACATCCGGGAGTGAGTGATTGTGTTTCGATCGGAGACTTTTGCTAAGGCTCTTGACATCGCCTCCATTGCCGAGAGGGATCTTGGGTTTACTTCAAGCATGCCACCACCATCGAGTCAATAAAGCAAAAGAATGGGATCGAGTCAATTTAACAGCCAAGGTAGTGTAAAGAGACAGAGTCCGGGAGGTTCATTGGCCTGTAGTGGCAGTGGTTCTAGTGGGCACAAAACAATGTGTTCCACTTGTCAGAAATTTCATTAGGGCCAATGTAATCAACTTTTAAACCCACAATCGGGACACATGGCAAGAAATTGTCCAAATCAGAATGTGGTTATGAGGGGCCAATGCTTTACTTGCAAGGAGTTGGGGCACCAAGCGAATGATTATCCTACCAAGCGTCAAGGAGCTCCTGGTTCTGGTTTGTATACGGCTAGTGCTATTACACCGACCATTGAGGAGGGAGCAGCGAGAGGTGAGGTCGTATCAACTTCGGCCGGGAGAGACCATTTCTGTTGACACTCGTTCAACCTAGCAAATGTACTTATAGATTCGGGATTCACACACTCGTTCGTATCACACCGCTTTGCTAAACATCTAGATAAACCATTAGAGTTTCTGAATTATGATTTGTCTGTTGCGATACCGTTGGGGGACGCTATTGATTAGCTCAGGGCTGTTTAGAAACTGTGAGATAAATATAGGTAGTAAGAGTTTAACAGTTGATTTAGTACCGTTAATCATTCAGCATTTTGATGTTATATTGGGTATGGATTGGTTAGCGGCTAATCACGCGAATATCAATTATAAGAGAAAAGGGGTAGTATTTTGTATTCTGAATCAAGATGTGTTTATTTCCAAGACAAGGGCGTTATAGCACTACCGTATATTGTGTCAGCTATTGAAGCCTGTCGGTTATTAAAGAAGGGTTGTCGTGGATTCCTATGTAGTATCCTTGACACTAGAGGTGCGGACTTAAAGCTTAAGGATATTCCGATAATTAGGAAATTTTCGGATGTATTTCTGGAGGAGTTTCCTAGTGTGTTAATTGACCGAGAGATTGAGTTTGGTATTGATGTCATGCCAGGGACTCAACCTATTTTATGAGCACCATATCGAATGGCACTGGTGGAGTTGAAAGAGTTAAAAATTTAGTTGAAAGAGTTGTTAGACAAGGGTTTTATTCGGCCTAGTGTGTCTCCATGGGGTGCACTGGTATTATTTGTGAAAAAGAAGGATGGTACAATGCAGATGTGCATTGATTATCGAGAAATCAACAAAGTAACAATCAAGAACAAGTACCCGTTGCCACGCATTGATGACTTATTTGATCAACTTTAAGGGACTCAAGTATTTTCAAAGATAGATTTGAGATCTGAGTACCATCTACTAAAACTCAAAGCTGAGGATGTGGAGAAGACAACCTTTAGGACCTAATACGGACACTATAAATTTATAGTGATGCCGTTTGGGGTTACTAATGCGCCTGCTGCTTTCATGGATTTAATGAATCAGGTTTACAAATTGTATTTGGATGAGTTCGTGATAGTTTTTATTGACGACATTCTTATTTATTCCAAGAGTTCGAAGGAGCATGAACAATACTTAAGATTAGTTTTTCAACAACTTTGGGAAAAGAAATTGTTTGGAAAACTGAAGAAAAGCGAGTTTTGGTTAACAAGTGTCACTTTCCTAGGACACGTGATTTCTAAAGAAGGTATTTCTGTAGACCCACAGAAGATTGAAGTTGTTATGAATTGGTCAAAACTGACAAATGTGTCAGATATTCAAAGTTTCTTGGGGTTAGCTGGATATTATAGAAGGGTTGTCAAAAACTTTTCTAGAATTGCAACTCCAATGACCAAGTTGATGGGAAAGGACATACCATTTGAGTGGAACAAGGAATCTGAAGATTGTTTCTTGCTATTGAAGGAAAAATTAACAACGGCACCAATACTTGCAATTCTGACAAGTACCAAAAAATTTAGAATTTACAGTGATGCTTCTCACCAAGGCTTGGGATGCGTTTTGACACAAGATGATAAGGTGATAGCTTATGCTTCACGACAATTAAGACTTCACGAGAAGAATTACCCAACAAATGATTTGGAGTTAGCGGTGGTAATCTTTGCTTTGAAGATTTGGAGGCATTATTTGTATGGAGAGATGTGTGAAATTTTTACCGACCACAAAAGTTTGAAATACTTGTTCACTTAGAGAGATCATAATATGCAACAAAGGAGGTGGTTGGAACTTATGAAAGATTATGATTTGAAAATTCAATATCACCCAGGAAAAGCGAATGTGATCGCCGATGCCTTGAGCCAGAAGTCGTCGAAAAACTTAGCTTATGCCTTAACAGCACATGAGGAGCTAGTGAAAGAATTTGAACAATTGGAACTTGAAGTCATTCCTAGAATTAAATATGGTTTAATGGCTGCGATTGTGGCACAATCGAGTTTAATTGGTAAAATCAAGACTAATCAGCTTTTAGACCCAGAATTTAAAAAAATTGTAGATGAGTTACCTGAGGGTAGAAGGCAAGAGTTCAGCTTTCAAGACGGTGTTTTGAGATACATCAACCATTTATGTGTTCCTAAGGTTGGAGATTTAAGAATTAGAGTTACGGAGGAAGCTCATAATACAAGATATTTAGTATATCTGGGTAGTACCAAAATGTAACGAGACTTGCGAGAAGTTTATTGGTGGAGTGGTATGAAGCGAGAAGTAGCAGAGTTTGTATCTAAGTGTATGACTTGCCAGAAAGTGCAAATGGAACATCAACAACCCAGAGGAAAACTACACCCTCTAGAGATACTGAAGTGGAAGTAGGAACATATTACGATGGATTTCGTATCGGGGTTTCCAAAATCTCAAAAGTTAAATGATAGCATTTCGGTTATTGTCGACTGGTTGACTAAGTCAGTCCATTTTCTACCAATCAAGACCAAAGATCCATCAAAACTTGTAGAGATTTATATTCGGGAAATTATTCGGCTTCATGGGGCATCAGTTTCGATAGTGTCAGGCCGTGTCACTCGATTCGTGTCTAGATTTTGGGAGAGTTTACAAAGAGCTATGGGGACAGTCTTACATTTCAGTACTGCATTTCATTCCCAAACCGATGGTCAATCCGAGAGGGTGATTTAGATTTTGGAAGATATGTTGAGAGTAACTGTTATGGATTTCAAAGCTGACTGGGAAACTCATTTGCCATTGATAGAATTTTCTTACAACAACAGCTTTTAAACTAGTATTGGAATGGCATCTTATAAGGCATTTTACGGAAGAAAGTGTAGATCGCCGATTTGTTGGACGGAAGTTGGTGAAAAATACCTTTAGGGACTGGAGATAGTTCAAATTACTACCGATAAGATTAAATTAATTAAGCAGCGGTTACAAACGACTCAGAGTCTTTACAAAAGTTATGCGGATACAGGTAGAAAATCGTTGGAATTTGAAGTGGGTGATTATGTCTTACCTTCAAAAGGCATAGCGTGATTTGGTAAGCTAGGTAAGCTTAGTCCGAGGTATGTTGGACCTTATGTGATTTTGAATCGAGTCGGACCATTAGCCTATCAATTAGAATTTCCTCAAGAGTTAGGAAATGTTCACAATGTGTTCCACGTGTCGATGCTTCGAAGTTATGTATTGGATCTGAGACATGTCATCATTCCAGAGCTGTTAGAGATTCTAGAGAATATGACTTATGTGGAGCATCCGGTACAAATTCTTGACAGAAAAGATCAATTGTTGAGAACTAAGGCAATTCCCTTTGTAATGGTTCAATGGCGAAGCCATTCCATTTAGGAAGCAACTTGGGAACGAGAGGATGAGATTCGAGCCAAGTACCCGCATCTTTTTGATTCCTGAGGTAAGAGTAAGCTTGGGGACCAAACTTTGTTTTAGGGAGGGAGAAATGTAACGCCGTACCTGGAAAAAGGGTTAATTAATATGTTAATATGTATTAATTCATGTGATTAGTGTATATAATGGTTAAGGGGAGGCTTTAGACTCGCCTGTGGAAAAGTCCCCAGTGAGGAGGGACAGGTTTGGAGGTGGGACCCAATGAAGGGCCCGAATAATAATATGTGCATTTTACGTGACTAGATGCATTTATATGATTACATGAATACTTGTTGGAAATGCTTTCATATTATAATGATATATACGTTAGCATTTGGTATTAATTGGATACTCATATAAGGGTATAAATGAAAATGATTCATAATTAGTAGGTACAATAGCAACTTCACAAAATATTTAGGATCCATGTTGGGACCCATACGGGACTTAGACAAACACCCATTGGATAGTTGGGTAGTTAATGGAATGTTTGGGGGATTTCATAAAAGGAACTTAAGAAAATCTGGGAATGCAAATGAAAAGAGGAGAAAATTGAGGCTTTGACACCTCAACATATGTTTCATGGGTGTGTATGTGTCAAGTGAGGGTGTGAGACTCTCAATTTACCGAAAATAAAACAAAAACAAGAGAGAGTTCACCAAGAGAGAAAGACAAACCTGTCACCGACGTCGTTTATTCGCCGTTCCGTCGCCGCTGTTCTTCCAATAACAAATTTCCATAAGAAATTGGTTTGTGATAAGAGTTGAATTACAAAAACTTGTTTTGATTCAAAAAGAGTTAAGTCCATGAGTTATTTTGATCCAATTATGAGTGTGTGTGTGTGTGTGTGTGTGTGTGTGTGTGTGTGTGTGTGTTCTACATGCTTGGTTAATGTTAAAATATGTTTAGAAATGTGTTTGGGATGTTCCTTGAAGTTTTCATAAAGTTTGGAAATGGTTTGGTTGTGTTTTAAACTTGTAGCAACAAGAAATTTAGTAGCAAGATCTATTATGCAAGAACCCGGATCGATCCAGGTGCAAAGGGTGGATCGATCCGAGCTTCTTCGGGTACATTCTGCTAGTAAATAAGCATTTAGGATTGATCCGCCCCTGTTCTTCACAGCCATTAGCTTTTACGGAAACGTTCATATCTCTCGCTCGAAAACTCGGATTCGCCTGCCGTTTTTTTCATTGAAACTAGAACTCAAAGGCCTATCTTTTGGTATAAAAATTTGAAATACTTTACTAATGACCATTTTGCCCTTGGGGCTATTTTTGTTACATTGATGTTCTTTAAAGGGGTTTAACTCATGTTTGTCTTCCTAATTAGTGTAATTTGGGTGCGTATGGTCTTGTTACACGTGCCCTAATCCGCCGGGGTGAGTTGGGGTGTGACAGAAACGGCTTTAAAAACTTCTCCTAAGAACATGTAACTCTCAGGCTAGTTGACAATCCTCCCACTACGACGAGGTAGCGATGCAGAAATGGGTGAAGATGTAGTGTTTTCTTGGCTTACATCGTTTTCAATTGTTGGAGGAATAGAGGGCTCTCCATCTATTTCTCGCAGATCTATCCTTCCTTTAGGTTTATGGTTCATGATATAATCATCCTCCAAGGAAGCAGCATTCGTACTAACGAACACTTTCTATTCTCTTGGATCATAAAAATACCATCCATAAGTACCCGTTGGGTATCCTACAAAGTAACATACTTTCGATCGTGATTCCAATTTGCTCATCTTTCCTTTGAGCACATGAGCTGGACAACCCCATATCCGGAGATGTTGTAAAGACGGCTTACATCCAATCCATATCTCCCTTGGTGTCTTAGAAATAGATTTGCTTGAAACTAGATTTAGTATGTATGCAGCGGTTTCCAAAGCATAACCCCAAAGAAATAATGGCAACTCCGAATAACTCTTCATTGACGTAGTCATGTCCAAAAGAGTGCGGTTCCTTCTCTCCGCCACACTGTTCTACTGAGGCATACTAGGTGTAGTCAATTGTGACAGAATCCCATTTTTGTACGAGGTGATCAATAAACTCATTATATAGGTACTCGCCACCTCGATCAGATCGAATGACTTTGATATATGTGCCTAATTGCTTCTCCACTTCAGCCTAAACTCTTTGAACTTTTCAAAGGCTTCAGACTTGTGATGCATTAGGTACATAAATATCTATATGCACATATAACAAAAAATGTCTATTAGAACCCCTAATTGATTTGCATATTCTATAAACTCTTTATGGAAGAATTAGATCATTAACATAGCATCTCTGATTCTCTATTACCTTTGATCAATTGAAGGAAGTTCAATCGATCGAACGTTTGATTGATTGAACCAACTTCAATCGATTGAACTAGAAATTTCAAAGATTGATTTAAATTTTTTTAGAATAATATAAAAAATTAAAACAAATGATTTTTTAAAACTTTTAAACTGTGAAAAATAATTGGACAGAGAAACAGTTTCGATCGATCGAACAGATCAATCGATCGAACAAAACAAAGTTCGATCACTTAAAACTAGCATTGTTTTGATCGATCGAAACACGTTCAATCGATTGAACACAGATAGTTTCGATCCAAACACTTTCAATCGATCAAAATTGCCATGTATATAATGCAATCACAGATTTGTTTTCTACATTGAAAACATTGCAGAAACAGATCTGTGATGATGCAGTTTCAAAAGATAGCTCTAAAACATCATGCAAATCAAAACTAGTGTTCCAAAATGCATCTACAGATCCAAATAAGTGTGGCTCTGATACCAATTGTAGGTTTTAGTTTACAAAAAACTTTAAAACAAGCGCAGCGGAAGTTGAGTTTCAAAAACTTGTTATTGATCTCGGATCTACTACTTATCAATTCCATAGATGCGTATACATGAGGGGATAAGAATATTACCTTGTGGTCTTGAACCCAATTCTGAATATCACTTCTTCCTTTAGTGTACAACAACTTCCTGCAACCTCCTCAAGATACTTTTCACCCTTATGTCTCCTATAAATGCTTCTGGAGTGGCTACAGTTGGTGCAAACCCAAAAGGAGAGGATATAGAAGGTTGGGAAACCCTAAAATAGTTTTTACAACTCTGGGATAGTAAAAACAATGATTTAAACATTCTGTACGTAGCTGCCCTATTTACAGATTTCCAAATCGACTTTTACCTTCGATCGATCGAAACTCTTTTGATCGATCGATCGAACTGGGCTAGACTTCAATCTATCGAACTTAGTTCAATCGATCAAGACTCCTATCCTTATATGCTTTCCAAGCATTCTAGCAGAGCTAAGAGTAGGAACTCCTATTCTTTATTGTTGGCTCAAACCAGTTATTAATTCCCATGATCAAATTCTTTGATCAACAAATTAACTAATTGATCAGTTAATGTTTATTCCACTATAAAACGATAACTGCACTCCAATGCAAAAAAAAAAAAAAAAAACAAATCCAAAGCGATAACTAGACTTGTATGGTGTACTAATGTCCCTCTACCGTCAGCATTCATAATCATATTTAGGTAGTTGGATAACTGTTACTGTCAACCTAAATGATGATTACATCTTCCATTCCTTCAGTTTTATTCACCTATCATGTATACCAAACATGTTGATAACTACTTATCAATAATACTACAGTTCTCAGTAATCAACTTGGTGACATTCTGAAGGGAATGCTTACTCTTTATCAGAGGGTAGATTCTATCTGGACAATATATGTTCACAACCCTATGAATGTGACGTACCCAAGATACCTAGGTGTTGATCTTTAAGACCTCACTCATTGGTAAGTCAAAGCATCCACATCCATAGTCTGTGTCCATAATCGTCTCAAGATTAAGAATATGTACCTTATACAAGTTATGAGTTCCTATCGACTGTTGACAGTTTTGGATGTCAATAGGATAGCTCATGGTCCGTCAATGCACTATAAGCACTAACATATTAACTAAAAGTCATACTCTAGTGATTGAGATTCATCACTCCATCCAATGGTAGTTAATCATGATATAGTGTATACCTGATGAGATATGCAGTCTCATCATTCACTGTGACAAGTTCTACGTATCAAAGAATAGTAATTCGTATCTCACACATATGTATCTCATACATACACGAATTACCCACTTTGATACTTATGGATTACAACAATCATCTCATGAAAACAAACATAATGAAATGTAAACTAATATCTATATATAAAGTGCCAAATGTCAAATACATAAAGATCGGGTTTGAGGGCACAATCCCAATAAGGTCTCCTAAAAATTCTGGGCGTCACTGCCAGTTTCTAGGAAAAGATGACTTGGTCAATCTATTGAAATGGATTTCAATTGATTAAACCTACTATACCCTTAATCATTTGAAAATGACTTCAATTGATTAACACCAATGTTTCCCAATCGATTGAAACTATCTTTTACCCTAAATGATTGAATCCTTGTCTCAATCGAATGGTAATTATAGAATACTGATATTATTGTTTGTTTATTACATACACTGTTGAGTTGATTAAATACTATGTTGATGTTTTCACTATACAATACCATTGATAATAAGAGATACTACGACGCGATAATGAGATTATGTCGAGTATAATGTAAGAATAATTCATAACGTGTTATAACACAGTAGTCATGAATCAGTTTGATATCCATTTCATTTCAATTAGATTAGTCAGGCCACAATGGGAGGTCATGTATCATTGTTAGTTCGAAGTATAGATAGGTTTGATAAGTTCTTGGAATCGTGCGTGGGTGGACACTTGGTCATGATATGTCCTTAAAAGCGGTGGGTGGGATTCATTGGTAGGCTTCGCTTAAGTCATGGCAAGAGATTGATATGCCTTGTTCGAAATGTTACATCCCTGACATACGGTGGGCAGTGATTATGTCCTTAAAAGCGGTGGACGGAATGATGATATATCTATAGAGTTGAACTATCGAGTCTTTTCCTCATCCAGATCAAACCATGGGAACCATTGTTTTCCTATTTTTGAATGTTTTTTTCTTGTCTATAATTCCTGAAATCTTGAGATAGATTTGGTGAATCTTACCAATTTGGATCCAAATAACTTCTAGAGGCCTTAAGGCTTGAAATACATTTTAATTTTGAATAAATGAACTAAAATCCAAATAATAGTTGATCCAAGTCTATTAGTTCATGCCATGTTTATTGTCATGCATCTTTGACTCTCATGTGTAGAAATATACCTTATGATATGTACAAAAATATCTGGTCAACTCTCACCATCTCAGCAAAGGGAAGTCAAATCACCTTGAAAATCTGGCCCTACGGCTCAGCCTCCCTGGGCCGTTACACAAAACTATCCGGGATGGTCGACAGCCCGTGCGTTCGCTCTAGATTGGCCCCACATAGGCGCGCCTCCAGAAGGCATGGTTGCTTGTCCAATGGGCAACCAGATAGTTACCTATCCCAGCTAGAAAACTAAATGGAAGGAGTAATTAGTTTCCTAAACCACTTAAGATACTCTCCTAAATTCATGTATATTGATTGTAATTAGATTAAAGCTTCCTAATCTGCAGACTTACCTTGTACGGTTGGTCTCTTGCACCTATAAAAGAGGCCACCCACCCCTATTAAAGGGGTCGCATCCTGAACCTAAAGGATAGATTAATATAGTAATTCATACGCATACACTCGGTCAGTTTTGCTGGTAGTGTCGCCTACTGTGTTGACTCACCAGTTTTCACCGGTGATCTATTATTGAAAGCGCACCGATGCACCCATGGACATAGGTCACCTCATTAATGGGGCTGAACTACATCCAAACTTCATTGTGTTCATCTCTTTTATATAATTACTCTTACCCAATTTTTGGCATCATCAATTTGGCGCCGTCTGTGGGAAACGTCCAGTTTCTAATCAACAAACCTTTTGACTGATCAACATGCCTCCGAAGAAGTGTAAGAAAACTGCCACTCAAATCGGTCAGGAGGATCAAGATGGTCAGTAGGACTCACAGCCCGGTCGGACGACAGCCTCTATGACTTCCGAGCAAGTCACCACGGCTCTCGCACAACTCCTAAAGGGCCAACGATGAACCCAATAGCAGAATGAAGCACTGCTGGCCCAGCAGGATAAGCTCCCCCAAATCGAGGAGCAGCCCATGAAAGGTGCGGCCAACTGAATGCCTCCCTAGGTTAGACAACATACCCATACTGTACCTGTATCCCCTCCGGGTTGGAGGCAGCGTGGGGATGATGAGCATAGCCAGGCCCCCAGGCAAACCCGATGATACGCCCGAGCTAATCCACGCTGGGTGGGATATCCCAGAGACATCATCAATAGTAGGCGTGCTTCCAGAAAGGAGGAGCCAGGACATATGGCCCAGGAATCGGCCGAGGGCTCCCCAGCCAGGAGCCAGGGAGATCTTAGGCACACAATCAGCCAGAGTCGGAGCTGGGTCCTATCCCCAAGGACAACACACTTTGAGGAAAAGGCCTCATCGTCTGATCAGACTTACCGCTCGGACATATAAATGAAGACCAAGCGAAAAGATGTGAATGCTCAAATCCAGGACTTACAGAAACAGATCGAGCAGTTGGGCCGCAAGCAGCGTCATGATCATACCAACATAGAGACCGAGTAGCCCTACACTGTTCGGGTCATCGGATTTTCCATCCTGTGGAAGTTTAAGCCACCGCATCTCAGCTCTTACGATGGGACAGGGAGCCTAGTGGATCACGCTTGTACCTACAAGGCTCAGATGTTGTTGGTCACCACGGTCGATGAATTACGGTGCCTGGCCTTCCCCAACACTCTCAAAGGGCCAGCCGTGCAGTGGTTCCACGGTCTTCAACCCCGAATGGTTGATGACTTCAAGGCATTGAGCAAGCTTTTCATTAGCCAATTTGTAGGGATGCTTGACTAGTCACAGCCGGACACTCAACTACTGACTTTCAAGCAACGTAAGGGGGAGTCCTTAAAGGACTACGTGGACCGTTTTAACCAGCAAAGGCTTCAAATTCGCCATTTGAACAAAACGACCGCTATCATGGCCTTTTGTTCGGGAGTCCAACACACCAAAGTTGCTACGTTATTTCATCCTGATTGACCGGCAACCCTGGTGGAACTCTTAGAAAGGGTTAGAAAGTACATCAATACGGAGGAGTTTCTGAAGTCCAAGCACGCCAGCTTCACAAGAGATGAGTCCCCGAAAGCTAAAAGGAAATGTGAAGGCTCCGAGGAGGGTTCAGGAAAGAAGCCTAGGCAAGATCAGCAGAGAGGTGGCCGGGATCTAGCCCCGATTACCTTCACGCCACTTTCTCGGCCAATCCACGAGGTCATGGCCGCTGCTGAAACCCAGAGGCTACTCTAGCAGCCAGCGAAGCTAAAAAGCCTGCCCAGTAAGAGAAATCAGAATAAGTTTTGTTACTTCCACAAAGACCATAGACATGACACAGAGGATTGCTTCAAGCTTAAGATCGCCATTGAGAAGCTGATTGAGCAAGGACACCTAGCTGACTTTGTGGCAGCAGACAGACGACCTCGATAAGACGCCCAGGGTTCTGAGTAGCCGCAACCCCTCAGGAAAATTAATGTAATCTCTGGAGGAACTTTGGGCAGCGGGGATTCACAGTCGGCTAGGAAGAGGCATGCTCGGGCATCCTGATTGGATGTCTGGCATGTCCAATCCACCAGCTCCCCCCAATTGATGTGTTAACATCTCATCCGAGGACATGCTAGGCCTGCACTGCCCTCACGATGATCCGCTAGTGGTAACGGTCTCCATAGCAAACTATGTGGTTAAAAGGATGTTGGTAGACACGCCCAGCTCCTCTGATATCATGTTCCTCTGATGTCATGTTTGTCTTAGCATTCAATCAGCTCGGGATATCACGGGATCGGCTTCAACCGGTGGTCACTCCCCTGGTGGGTTTCAATGGGTCCAACACGCAGCCACTCGGCACCATCAAGCTCCCAGTTCTTATGGGGACTTACCCCCAGCAGACATCTATACTGGCCAACTTCGTAGTTGTAGAAGCTCTGTCCGCATACAACGTTATCCTCGGAAGACCAACTCTCAACAAAGCCAAGGAGGTTGTGTCGACATATAGCCTGGTGGTCAAGTTTCCAACCCCTCAGGGACCTAGAAGCTTGTAGGGAGACCAAGCGACCGCTCAGAGCTACTACGTCAGCTCCATGTGCAGAGAGGCCATCACTCATACATTGAACATTCAGGAAATGGATCCGAGGGACCAAAGTGATGGAGTAGGTCTGGTAGAAGAATTGGAGTACGTAATGTTGGACCTAAAGTTCCCCTACCGGTGCGTTAGCATAGGCATTCTCTTAGAGCCAGGCCTTAAGGAAAAGTTGATCCGATTCCTGTAGCAGAACCAGGATGTCTTCGCTTGGAGCCATGAAGACATACCTGGAATAGATCCCCGGGTCATGTCTCACCGTCTCAACATTAACCCAGATTCCTATCCGGTCAAGCAAAAAAGGCGGGGGTATGTAAAGAAGTTGAGAACTCCTAAAGGTGAACTCTATTCGAGTGGTCTATTATCCCGACTGGTTAGCAAACGTGATACTGGTCAAGAAAAGCAACGGAAAGTGGAGAGTGTGTATGGATTTCACTGACCTGAATAAGGCTTGCCCTAAGGATTGCTATCCATTGCCCAGGATAGAACTCCTTATGGACTCCACAGCCAGGCATGCACTCCTCTCGTTGATGGATGCTTATTCGGGGTACAACCAGATCAGCATGTACCCTAGGGATGAAGAGAAGACCTCCTTCATCACGGACCAAGGAACATACTGCTATAAGGTAAGGCCGTTCGGCCTCATGAACGTCGGGGCAACCTATCAATGCCTGGTCAATCACATATTCAAGGATCTGATCGGGAAATCCATGGAAGTCTACATTGATGATCTCTTGGTCAAAAGCCAAGACGAGTCTGACCATCTTGAACATCTGGCCGGGGCCTTCGGCATTTTGTGGAAGTTTAGGATGAGATTGAACCCGGCCAAGTGCATATTTGGTGTCTCGTCCGGGAAGTTTCTGGGACACCTAGTCAGCAGACGGGGTATCGAAGCAAACCACGAGAAAATCTAGGCCATCATGAACATGCGGTCGCCCAGGTCAACCAAAGATGTTCAGAGTTAGGCCGGACGGGTCGCCGCATTAAATAGATTTGTCTCCCGAGCTACCAACCGGTGTCTTCCATTTTTTAAAATCCTTCATAAGGCCTTTCAGTGGTCGAAAGAGTGCGAGGAGGCATTTCAGGAACTCAAGAAGTACTTGGCATCGCCCCCTTTACTCTCAACACCCGTGCTAAATGAGGAATTGTTCTTATATTTGGTAGTGTCTCCTTCAACGGTCAGGTCGGCTCTCATTCAAGATGAACACGGGATATAATTCCCAGTTTACTACACCAACCAGGCACTTCAAGGCATGAAAATCAGATATTCTTGCATAGAGAAGCTCGCCATTGCCCTCATCACGTCTGCCCGGAGACTTTGCCCATATTTTCAGGCCCACGCTATCGTGGTCCTCACAGATTAGCTGCTCCGTCGGATCCTGAGCAGGCCTGAAACATCTGGAAGGCTCGTCAAGTGGGCCTTGGAGTTAGAAGAATTCAAAGTAACCTACAAGCCCCATATGGCAATTAAGGGACATGCAGTAGTAGACTTTTTCGTGGAGTTCACATGCCCAGAAGACCCAGTAGGAGAGGATGACCTGCCTTATCTACCGCGCGGGCTGTAAAAAGACATCCCGACCTGGATACTTTACATAGACGGGTCCTTTAACAAGCAAGGCAGCAGGGCGGGGATCATCTTAACTACACCCAGTGGAATCTAGCTTGAGTACGCATTGTGGTTCGAGTTTCGGGCCTCCAACAATGAGGCCGAGTATGAAGCCCTATTGGTTGGATTGCAATTGGCCACATCGATGGGTGCACGGTAAGTCTAGGGGTACAGTGACTCCTAACTCATAGTCAATCAAATTAACCAGGAATATGAAGATCGGGAAGACAATATGGTAGCTTACTTGGCCCTTGTCCGAACAGTTTTGATGAAATTAGAAGGTTTCTCCATAATACAGATCCCCAGGGAAGAGAATACGAGAGTCGATCGGTTAGCCTGCCTCATCTTGTCTCGTCCTCTAAGTCAGACTTGCCCGGGATAAGGGTTGAATACTTACCCAAGCCAAGTGTGATCAACTTGGAAGGCATGGTGGTCGATCTAGTCATCTTAGGCCCTAGTTTGATGGATTCGATCATGACATTTCTCACAACTGGTTCCCTACAGTACGAAAGGGAAGAAGACCATCGGATAAAGTGCTAGGTAGCCAGATATCACCTCGTCGATGGCGTCCTCTACAAAAGGGGGTTCTCTATCCTATATCTCCGTTGTGTCCACCCCACACAGGTCCAAGCAATACTATATGAAATCCATAAAGATATTTGTGGTAACCACGTAGGAGGTCGGGCGCTCTCCCGAAAAGCCCTGCTGCAGGGCTACTACTGGCCGACAATGGCTCGGGACTCCTAGGAGTATGTCAGATGATGCAATAAGTGCCAAAGATACTCCCCCATGATCAACCGCTTGAGAGAACTCCAAACACCCATCCTCAGCCCATGGTCGTTCGCTCAGTGGGGCATCGACATCGTCGGTCCCCTCCTGATGGGAAAAGGGCAAGTTAAGTTCGCTGTTATTGCCGTAGACTACTTCACCAAGTGGGCAGAGGCCAAGCCCTTAGCAACAATCACTGAGAAAAAGATAGAAAGCTTCATCGAGAAAAACATCCTCTATAGGTTCAGTATTCCCAGGGTTCTGGTCAGCGATAACGGCAGACAATTTGACACTCCGGTATTCAGGCAATTTTGTTCGAGCTACGGGATATTCAATCACTATTCTTCACCCGAGCACCCTCAAGCCAATGGTCAAGCCGAGGTGACAAACCAAACTATTCTGCATTCAATCAAGACCAGACTCGAAAATGCCAAGGGGCTTTGGGCAGAGGAATTGCCGACCCTTCTGTGGGCCTACCGTACCACTCCCCGAGCAGCAACAGGCGAGACAGCATTCTCTCTAACCTATGGCTTTGAGGCAGTGGTCCCCACCGAGATCGGTTTACCTACATACCAAATGGTAAATTTTAGTAAGCAGAGCAATGAAGACACCCTTCGAGCAGAACTCGACTTGGTAGAAGAAAAAGAGACCGAGCATATCTAAAAGTGGCAGCTTACAAGCAGAGAGTTTCCCGGTACTTCAATAGCAAAGTTAAGCACCGGAGTTTCTAGGTCAAGGATCTCATTCTAAAGGTTGTAAACCAGTCTACCAAGATCCTGAGCCATGGAAAGTTGGGGCCAAACTGGGAAGGACCATACTAAGTCACGCGGGTCAATCATTCGGGGACCTATTGGTTACAAACGCTAGATGGGCATGATCTTCCTCACCCTGGCATATTCAACATCTTCGAAAGTATTTTTAGTAATGCTTAACTACGAGCAGGTTAACACTGGTTAGGCAATTTTGTAGCTCTACTTGATCAGTTACTATAAATTCTCGAGGGAAATAAAGGTTTTTTGTTTAACTATAAGCAATGATACCTACCAGTGTTCCATGAAAAGCCCTCAGGATCACGCCCAAGGCACAAAAGCCCTCGGGATCACACCCGAGGCACAAAAGATCTTGGGTTGAACCCTGAGGCACCGGCTTCTCTTAGGCCCAACCAATGATGGGGGCAAAATTCCCCAAGGTGGCTGATGATAGCAAGCCTTAAAAGACCCTACAACCCCCCATTTTCTAGGTCGATTTCTTACTGTCACTCCCTCCACATGCCCACTTTAGCAAAGGCTTGGGGGGCTAGGGACTAGGCTGAATAGGAAATCACATCGGGCACTAATAGGACTTGGAATCCTATAATAACTAACATTCCTAAGTACCTACAGTACCTAGAGAAACCGCTGGACTAGTAAACAGGTCACAAACCTACACTACACCCGAGCGGGACCTACTTAACAGGTCCCTAAAAGACCAAGTATTCTCTATCGGTTACAATCTTAAATCTTTTGCTAAGGCAGGGATTTGGATCGGCTAACAATCGGTCGGGTATTGGCAATCACAAACAAGCATAGACGTACAAGTGAAAAATACAAAACAATTAATACAAAAGGTGGCCTCAAAGTACCTTTTCATTAATTAAAAATATATATTTACATTCACTAAGGGGTAGTTGTAGTAGCCTCCCTAGAAAAAAAAAACCAAGTGTTCTAGTGCAGGCCGACCCCTACACTAGACATCGACGACGTCCACATCGTCACCCGTGACATCCCCACTGGCCGGCACATCATCGTTAGCAGCAGCAGCGGCCCCTTCATCCTCCTGAGCTAGCTCCCTCCAGAAGTCGGAGTCAGCCCAGGAGTACCCAAAGAGGTCCCAGTCTGGGTGGTCCGAGGAGACCCGAGCGCCCAGGTCGGCATAGCCCTTAAGGAAGCCCGCCTCGAATTCATCCTCTGCTTCCTTGGCCTCAGCATCCCGAGTGGCTATGACCTCATCCAGGGTCACTGTCAGAACCTCGAATTCCTTCTCGGCAGCCTCCCTCCAGGCCTCTGCATCCACAACCTTAGATTCTGAGGCCTTCTAAGCAGCCTGCTCAGTGGAGATAATGTCCCGAGCCTCCTCCAGCTCAAGGGCCAAAGCCTTGGACTTTTCCTCTACCAAAGAAATGACAAACCCTGCAGACTCCTGAGCAGCCTTCTCCTCTGCCAGAGAGGCCTCAGCAACCGCTAGTTTCTCGGCCATCCCTGGTAGGGTAGCCTCGGCCCCCGCCGCCAAATAGCTAACTTACAGGAAAATTTCCAAAGTATAAGTTTCTGGGCAGAGAATATAAAAACACAAAATGTATAAAGGTCAACTTACCATGTGGCTGACGTTGTACAGCCAGCCGACCAAGGCCTCGGGGCCCAGCAGAGAGCATTTATCGACCTGATTTTGCAGCAACCTGGGCCAGACTCTCCCTATGACAGCGTCTGCCATCTCCACCGCAAGCATTGCAGACAGCTCTGTGCGAGGTCCCGGGAGCGTTGGTTCATCCAAGGTTGGGAACAATACCCCGATCGATGTGGTGGTAGGGCATAGCTTCGGTGCTGCAGCAACGGTGACCCCAGGATTTAAGGTTTCGACCGCTTCCTTATCGACCCAGATGGCGATCCCCCGGGAGATCCTCTTCAACTTTTAACCCTCGATAGGGTCCTGCTTCTTCCTCTTCATCCCCGCTCGAGCCAGTAGGGCCGCCTCCTTCTCCTTCAATGCCATAATGTTTTTCGGGGCCATCTCTGTCAAATAATCAAGGACGAGTCAGTTATTTATGGAATTGAATAAATAGCAAAGCAATCTGAGGATGAGATCAAGTTATGTACCAGGAATGATCGGGAAGAATCTGGGAGCCTCGAGGCGATGCTTGGGCTTGTAGGATGTCTTCTGACCCCCCGCTTGGATCAGCAATTTATTAATGTTTGTAGGGTCCTCGACCAAGGACAAAATCCTTGCCTGGAACTCGTCGGGAATGTCAGGCAGATTGACCGATCCCTTTGCATGACGAAAGTAGTTAGTTTGGTAATAGCAGCAAAATAAAAGTAAAACACGCAAAAGAACGGAGGTTTACTCCTCAATTCCTCTGCCCAGGAGGTCCTCAATTGAATGCCCGGCGCCTTCTCACAAAACCCGAGGGTGGATACTTGGAAGAATTTCTTCTTCCACCCCCTATTTTTGCTCGGGCAGTTAATTATTATTTTCTTACCCTGTTGAGCGGATAGCGAGAAGAAATCGTCCCCTTGTGCACTTTGAATGGCCGGTGAGCCCAAAAGAACTCCTGTAGGGTGAGCTCGTAACCTAGAGCCTGGGGCCACAGGGAGATAGCCCCCATCAAGAATCTTCACCCATTCAGGGCGAGCTACCTGGGTAAGATCTCAAGGTATATAAGCAAATCTCGAGCAATGGGATGTAGAGGAAGACGAAGGCTATAAGGGCGTCCTTGTACAGGGTGACGAAGCCCGACTGGTGAAGGTGAGCCTCGTCGCTATGCACACCTAAGGAGAAGTGGTCGAGAATGTCATATTTTTCCCTGATCTAGGATAGGTCAGCAGAGCCTAAGGTACTAACAATCCGCTCGTAAGAGAAAACCACGCACGGACTGTTCGGAACAGACTCCTCAACATCTTGTCTCCCAGACGCTGAGGTAACAGGCATATCATGAACCCCTTCATCATTAGGCACCTGAATAGGAATCCTGCCATTGCTATGTTGGTCCGACAGGGATACCAAGGGTGGGTCTAGGATGGTGTCAGGGGTCCCGGAGCGGGACTGCTCATCTTTCGACCGGGAAGACGAGTTGAACCCTGAGTGGCACATCCTTAAAGCACCAGAGGCTGGGAAATGGAGTAACTGGTGACCTTAATACGGGTCAGGAACTCCTAGCCTGAGGTACAACGTAGGCAAAGTAATGAATCTAAAGGGGACAGAGTAAAGGGTCCCCAATATAAAGCAACACTTGGTCAACACTGCTACACGGCAACCTGATCGGTTCAACAACTCTATAACTAAGGACATGCTACTGGACCTGAGAATAGAAATGAACCTAAGGAAAAGAAAGTCCCAGTCTCAGGCGAAACCTATTGGGTTTGATCCCTCTAGCCTTACTCAAAATGAAAGAAAAAGAAAAAAGAGAAGGTGGAATATAGCAAATGGAAGCTTGGAAAGGAAGGACTTACAAGAATCAACATAGAAAAGGAGTCAGGAAAATTGGACGGGAAAGTCTTGCTCTCAAAACCGCTCGGTAGTCTCTACTTCTTGGCAGCATAAACTAATGAAATGAGCAAGTGTTCTTTATATAGGAGACATGAATGGCCCAGATTAGATTGGATCTAATGGTCAAGGAGATTTCCTGACAAAATTGACCGACAACTGTCATCTCGGGCACGTGAACCGCTGCCTTAAAAGGTGCACACATTAAATGTGCGATGGGACGGTCTGGCTACCACGCAACTGCTTGTTACTTTCACGCTGGCCTCGTTGGATCCTGACCAGGCTAGTGACCAATTGACATGTGGTAGTGGCCGGCCTTGGCCCACATAGCCACCATTTGATCTAGACCCTGGAAGACCAGCGCAACCGGTCACGTCCCGGGGGTCCCGACCTCTTTCCAGAACGCTTTTTCGAAAGTAGTCTTAATTTTCAAACTGCATCAGATAGAGCATCCCATTAGTTTTGAAAATGGGGGGCAGCTGATATGTATAAAAATATCTGGTCAAACCAACTCTCGCTACCTCAACAAAGGGAAGTCAAATCACCTTGAATCTGGCCCTACGGCTCAGCCTCGCCGGGCCGTTACACAAAACTGCCTGGAATGGTCGACAGCCCGGGCGTTCGCTCCAGATTGGCCCCACATAGGCGCGCCTCCAAAAGGCATGTTTGCTTGTCCAGTGGGCAACCAGACAGTTACCTATCCCAGCTAGAAGACTAAATGGAAGGAACAAGTAGTTTGCTAAACCACTTAGGAAACTCTCCTAAATTCATGTAAATTGATTGTAATCAGATTAAAGCTTCCTAATCTACAGACTTACCTTGTATGGGTGGTCTCTTGCACCTATAAAAGAGGCCACCCACCCCCATTAAAGGGGGTCGCATCCTGAACCTAACGGATAGTTTAATATATTAATTCATACGCATACACTTGGTCGATTTTGCTGGTAGTGTCGCCTACTGTGTTGACTCACCAGTTCCTACCGGTGATCTGTTAGTGAAAGTGCACCGACGTACCCGTGGATGTAGGTCACCTCATTAATGGGGCCGAACCACATCCAACCTTCATTGTGTTCATCTCTTTCATATAATTACTCTTACCTAATTTTTGGCATCATCACCTTATATGCTAGAAATGATAGGATTTAGAAAGTGATGGTAAATTTGATTGTTAGCTTAGTTTAGAATTCTTTTCAATCACTTGAAGTCATGTCACTTCTATGTTGACATTACATTGGCTCTAGGTTAAGGTCGTCGTAGACCTTCCCATTGAGACTTGTGTGTCCGTAAAAGCGTTGTGATTCCCTTGGTAGAAAAGAATTCAAGACTTTGATTATTTTTCCCTCTCGTTAGATCTAGGAGAATACTTATTATAAATGTTCAAGCACGTGGACTAACCATTATTTTGTAGCGTATCTGAGGTAAGTTGCTCATTTATCTTCTGAGTTTACTTTATTATTTACTTTTTTGATTTTATGACTTCATGCGTGACACCTTAGATTAGGGTTGTACCTTATGTGTTTATATGAATTAAAGACCTTTTTTAAGGTTTTCTACTTTGTTGTATGCATTGCACGTTTCCCTATCACAACTGGATCTCGGTGAGTTTTCTCATTCTCTATTACATATCATTTTGCTTGCTATTTGAATTATGTGATTTTGTATGCCTTTTCCTATTATTAATCTTACACCCTTTCAACATGCTTTTGAAATGTACATCTATATCTATGTATTATTTGAGGGCACATTTAAATTATTGATTTGATTATAAGGATGTTGATTAGAGGCCTATAGCAAAATAGGATGAGAAGGGGGTGCTTTAGTCCGCCGGGCTCGTTCCTCTCTCATTCCATAATCCTCGGACCTAGAAAATCTCTAGTTTCACAAAAGAACGGTAGCTTTTAAAATAGTTTCTTAATTTCTTACCTTAAAATCAAGTGGTGACTCTTTGTGTTTTAAACATTGTTTGGTATCCACAGTAGCATTATCATCTATCGTTACATAACTTGTACTTATATTATACCTATGATACTATTTTAGTTTCTACTCACTTAGCTTTCAGTAAGCTGACGGCCTTTTATGCCTGGACATTCCCTGTCTAGGCTACCCTGTTTATAATGCTTTAGGTAATGAATCATATGACGATGGCTACTATCTAAAGGAAGGATAGGCTAAGGGCGGATTGACTGAGGATGGAGGCACCGGGGAGGATTACTACATTGACGATTATACATACCCCATTTCAAGATATAGGATAGATTATAGTTCCTATCCTTCTATGAGACTTTAGTATTACATTTTGTAATAGGGGCATATGTTGCCTTAAGATCTTTATTACTATGTCTTAAACTCTAATGTAATAATCTTGGAATTTTGTCTCCTGTTTATATAAGATACAGTGTTATTATCTTTTACATTACTATTTAGAACTGCGTGGTGTGGACAATTCAGTAACATCACCAGTCATTGCCTATAGACCTAAAACGAAATTTGATTTTCCCTATTTTTGCTATTCCAGGGCGTGACAGGATTTTTGGTATCAAAGCCCAGGTTGGTACTATCGCTCACTAATTGTTCCACACCATCTAGTCCTAGAACTTTTGATTTCCCTAAGATATAAGTATTAAGATAAGTTCATCATTTTGAATTAGATAGTTTCTGTGTAGGTTAGCATGGATCCAAACTTCCATAAGTTAGTGGATGATACCTACGGAAAACACATGATTCATGGCAACACCATGGAGCCGGTTGACCCAGAGTTGTACCACGAGCGCATATGTCGTACAGTCAGCCAGTAGCTAGAAGAGGATGTATAGAGAGCCCTCTATGTTGACAGACAAACTCACACGACTGAGATTCGTATGGATGCGTATCATTACGTGAGGACTCGGGAGGCTATTTATCATGAGATGGCTCACTTGATCCAGAGCAAGCTAGAGATGGATGTTATTGAGTTATGAGCTATCCTAGGGAGACCCGACTTCCTGGTCGTACATGTAACTATACCAGCTCAGGTGGCACCACCAATACCGGCACCTATAGTACTAGTTCTAGAGCCAACAAAGCCTGAGCCAATGGGGGGTGACGAGGGGGATGAGGATCCTGTCGAGGATATAGAGCCCAAGGATGAGGATCATGATGAGGATGTGGATAAGAACGGAGAAGATGAGCCCATGGACGATGAGGAGGAGCCAGATTATTAGCCCGAGGATGACCTAGAGGAGCCAAAGGGTGATCCATATGAGGATCCAGAGGACCCAGACCTAGCTAACATGGATATCATAGCTAGAGAGGACATTGTGGTAGTCGAGGGAGATGTGGATGCTGAGGATGAGGAGTCAGAGGAGGCAGCCATACTAGAGGCACCTGTTGGCCCCATATCATATATGGCAGCAGTATGAGTAGTAGAGATGGCAGCACAGCCAGACGGATTTATTATAGGAGAGGCTGAGCTATCAGAGGCTATTGTAGTAGTCGAGGGTTTTTCTGTTGTAGCCATTGATGCCGATGAGCCAGTAGTAGACGTTATAGAAGAGGGTGATGATGAGATGATGATTAAGGATTGGGATGTCGAGATCGGGATAGGAGATCTTGATGCACCGATTGAGGACGATCCACCTGAGGAGCTAGATATTGCAACTGAGGATGAGGCTCCACCTTGGGATCAAACATGGATGACTTTTGAGTCAGAACCTTGGGAGCTTAGATTTCTAGTATATATCAGGAGATGTTGTCCACTTTACTTTTTGAGGATTTAGAAATAGCTATTTGACCATAGCTCTTTTATATAGTTAGCAACCACTAGTAGTGGTACTGTATATAGGTGACTCTAATGCTATATTAGCTCATGTCCCACGTGGTACACAGTTTGACTAGTGTGTACTTTGCGGTACACCTTTTGATTTTTATATATACTAGTATTATCTTTTTTGAAATAATTGTGTTATAAGTTTGACTTTATTATGTGTTTATGATTTAAAACTAATAGTTCATCTCGTCTATCGCTTTATCTTGATTTCAGTTTCGTCGCGAGGTCAGTATGGTGGGACCTACAAGGAATCAAGCACGACTAAGAGCCCCTATTCTGGAAGGCATGGACCCGAGCAGTGTTTATGAAGCTTTCATGCTACGAATGGAGCGTGTTGGAGACACCTATAACCATGCTACTCACCAACAACCCATCCAACACCCTGTCGTACCACCTCTGCCGAGGCAGACTGGAGATAAGTTGTTAAAATGTTTTCGTGCCCTATGACTGGAGAAGTTTGATGGATTGACTGAACCATAGAAGGTGGAGTAGTGGTTACGTGCGATGAAGCTTATTTTTGAAGCTCTCAAGTGTAACAAATAGGACAAGAGCCACCTTGCTACATTCCAGTTGACCTACACTATCATAGACTTGTGGAAGGCCGAACGGGTAACCATTCTAATACACGCTGCAAGGGTAATGCCTAAGGAGACATTTAAAGGCACGTTCCTGGAAAAGTATTTTCCAGAGGATGAGGACCAGCAGGAGAAGAACTTTCTGAGTTTAGTCCAAGGAGGTTGGACCATGAGGGAGTATACAACACAGTTTGAGCGATTGGCGAGATTCTTTTAGCATATGATTGACATACCTCAGAAGAAGGTGAAGAGATTTCACCAAGGCCTAAAACCTCACCTTCGACATATAATGATTGGACACCTTAACCAATCGTTTGAAGGACTTTTGGGATTTGCTATAAGTCTAAAGAAGGATGCACATCTTGTACATTGACAACAGATGAACCAACCCCCGCAATCAAGAAGCTTTCAATCGAAGAGTTTCCAGAACCGACCACCAAGAAATACCCAAGGTTGGAGACCTTAAGGTAATTCTCAAGGAAATAAGCAGACTTGGGATAGAACCAGGAAGCCTAGTTAAATTATCCTTGACCTCCGCAACATCAACAATTAGGAACACCAACTTAAGCACCACTTGCTGCCCCACAATCTAGCAATAGGGGATGTTTCAATTACATAATACCTGGACATATTGCGAAGTTCTACATAATCCCTAGAGCTCGCCAGTGGTCAGACATCATTTGCCGTAACTGCAACAAGCCTATCCATTTAAGTTAGGATTGTCGCGCACCATGTGGAGGATATTATGGGACACCAATTAATGGAATATAAGGACCCCCTGATCAGGTACAGATGAATGCCATCATCCCAAAGGAAGTAGGCTTTAACATTGAAGAATAGTAAAGTCTGGAAGGTACGCTTGTACTCTTTCACTGTCAAGTTACAGCTTTGTTTGATACTGGAGTTACACATTTTTTCATTGCTATTAAGATTATGAGCCAGTTGGGTTTAGAACCCCAGGCACTTGAGCTGACACTTAACGTCATGTCACCATTAGGAGTGATTGTTAAGTTGGGTAAGGTGTGCAAGGATTGTCCCTTAACCCTGGAGGATAGAAATCTTCTAGTAGACTTGGTAGTTCTATTAATGTTGGAGTTCGACATTATCCTATGAATGGATTGACTTACCAAGTATGGTGTCAACTTGGATTGCACTACCCGTACTATTGTCTTTACGATACCAGGACATCCTACGATAAGATTTCAGTGTCAATCGACGAGCGACATGTTCCTTACCAGTTATGTAGCTGCAATCAGGGGTATGAGTATGAAACCTACTAAGGACCAGATCCCTATTATACAAGATTTTGTGTTTTCTAGGATATTACAGGACTTCCACCAAAAAGTGAGTTAACAGTAGCTTGAGTATCATATCATTCATTGTGTTTTACTTAAATTACTACTTGCATGTGGTGTGCTCATGAAACTACGGTTGGTCTAATTTCCTGCGAAGGAATACGTAAGCAGCTCTTTTGAGCACAACCACTTGATTTTTGAGATTTTCTTTGTGTGCTTGCAAGTGTTGATTTTCTCAATTTTCTTCTGAAAGTCTTCCAGACTCACTAAAAAGGTTGTCATGCATGCTCTGACATTCCCTTATGATGCGCGTTGCTTGCAATGCTCTGTCATAGAGGGGCAAACTGTTGACACCCTATTTTGGTTTGTCCGTTTGACAGAAGGGACCCCACCTCAAGAATAACCTGATGACTGGAATCAGATTTGTTGATTATGAAGTAGAACTCTCTGAAATACCATGGTTCCTTAGATACATTAGAATAACTGATCGGGAGAGAACAAATCCTAATTACACGCTTTAATTCACATTTGTTAGCAGTTTTTATCCTGTTTTTTGTGTATTTTTACTTTGTAATCTATTTTTTGTCAGGATTTGCAGAAAAGTAAGGATTCCAAGCTAAATGGGGTAAAAAAGCAGAAAGAAAGAAGCTGAAAAAGACACCTCGCGCGCTGCCCAGCTCGCGCGACAAACAGCTACCTCGCTCGCGCGACCTCCTAATATCATGCTCGCGCGACCTGTGTAAAAATCAAAGTTGCGTATTTCAGTGTACTAAAGATCCCCACGTGAACGAAACTACCTAATTACGTCCAGACTATAAAATATAGCAGTTTTAGTGCGAAAAGGTTTAGGAAAGCTTCAAAACTTGCTCCAAATCTATATATACCCTATTATAATTCAATTTTGAGGTTACACATCATTACACAATATTAGATACATCCATATACAATTAAAACTTCAGCCATTGAAGAGAGAAAAGCAAGGAGAAGAAGAAGAAGACCAAGGATTTCCATGGCCTCCTCCATCAACCACTTGCCAATCATTGCTTCTATGGCCAACTAAACCTAGATCTAGGGTTTCAATGAAACCCTAGCCAAGTAATAGGGAATTAATTATGTTTTTCTTTTAGATTTATTATGTATGGATGATGATTACATGTTTAGAGGATTTTTTATAATTAAATCGAACTTCATTGAAATAAATCATTGCTTTCAAAATCTATTCTTGTCTTAGATCTATTTTGGAGTTGATGTGCTCAATAGTTTATATTTGCTGTGCTTGTATGGATTATTTACATGTAATAGTGCTTATTTGAATTGTGATATCAAGTAGCCAAATAGTTCATGCCTAGGAAAGATGGATTGTGCCGCAACCCTAGTTTAGTGTGAGACAATCCGTGCTAACCGAAGATGAATTATGTTGGTGGTTGAATTGTAGTTATCTTCTTGATGGAGGAATTGGGCTTGTAGCTACAATTCCCCATTATCATCCAATGTAATAAGCTAATTGAATGCATAAATACCCTTATTATGAAGCTAGTGGTGGATTTGTAATCCTAGGTTCACTCCAAATATCATTTAAAACAACTTTCAATTGCTTTCATAGTTTAGATTTATTTTATTGTTCTTAGTTTAATTAAAATCAAATCAAAATCCATTTTTCTTAATTAATTAGATTTAGGTCTTAAAATATTAAAGTGCTTTAGTAATTCAATCTTTGTGGGTTTGGCCTTTACATCTACACTACAAATCCTTAGAAAGTAAAGAATACTTTTATATCTTGATTTTGACAAGATCAATTTTTGGCGCCATTGCCGAGAATTGCAAATTACTACCTTTAGTTTTAGAATCATGGTTTAGTTAATTCGTAAATATTATATTAGGTTTTTTTTTTTTTTTTTTATTTTCCGTTTTTGTTTTGAGTTACTAATTTTTCTTTTTGTTTTGTAGTTTCACAAGTAATCAAATTCTAGCGTGCCAGTGTGGAAAAGCTTAGCACACCAAAGGAGCTTACGCAATTAAAATAAAATAAATTTACATTGCTTCCTTTAAATTTCACATCAAATCACTATAAGTCGGAGTGCTGAGACGCAATTACTTGCATTAGGTTAGGTGTTGAGTGAGCACTGCATTAGCTAGGAAACCTAGGGTGTTGGGCTTTGATGCGAATCACTGCATAAGGATAATTACATGCATCATAGTAGTACTATGTGCTTGCGTGCTTGATTACTTACGTAGTTATTTTCATTTTTGTTGAGTCAGTCGTTGTTTTAGTCTATTTTCTTTTAGTTTATGTTTGGTACACGTTCAAGTAAACCTAAATTACATCCACTTAATCTTGAACTTGAACATAGTCTTAGAGTCCTTAGGTCATCAACCCAAGCTTTTAGAGCTCAGTTGATGTTAGACGACGATTCGACACCGAAATCGTCATCGTTGTTGGAGTCTGAAATACGGAGTACCTTAAAATGACTAAAGAAACCACGCGTGAATACCATTGAACCGATTCCAATGGCCGACTTAGGAAACAACGAAAACAACGTGAACAACCAATACAACGGAAAAAATGTAAATAATCCTAATATACCCCTGCCTCCTCCGCTTAAAGATTATTTCATTCCTACGGCCTATATGCCACAGGCAAGCATAGAATTACCGGAGGAGACATCACCTCATTTTGAGATAAAGTCATCTACCATCGCGCTACTTCCTTCATTCCATGACCGTATTAAAGAAGACCCTTATCAGCACTTAGGAGATTTCCAAGATATATGCTCTACTTTGAAAATACAAAACCTAACTGATGATGCGTTAAAATTATGACTCTTCCCATTCTCTTTAAAAGATAAAGCTAAATACTAGTTCCAGTCTCTAGAGCCAAACACAATTAAAACATGGGAAGCCTTACACACCGTATTTTTACAAAAGTCTTTCCCCATCACAAGAACTAATCAGATAAGAAAATTGAGAACAAACTTTCTGATGCAAGATGGGAAAACGCTTTATGACACTTGTGAACAATTTAAAGAATTGTTACAATCATGCCCACATCATCAGGTTCCTAAGTATCAATTGGTTCAGGTCTTCTACGAGGGCTTGTTCCCTCAATACGTAACACTGTCGATGCCGTTTGTGCGTGTATCTTCCTACACAAAAGCGCTGACAAAGCATGGAAATTTTTTGAAATGTTAAGTGAGAATTCGATGCACCAAGCCGTGTCGGTACATCCTAAGGGGTGTCTTACACATAAACTTAAGCGAGAGGAGCATTTCAAGTCGAGTCAGTCAATAGACATACAAGAACTATCTAGAAAACTTGACTGACTTATGGCAATGAACCAAATGACAAGCGCACCCTCTTACGAAGTATGTGCATTATGTTCTGAACCTTCTCATAATATCCTTGCATGTCCTTCTGCTTCTCAATTTCCAGAATTCATGGAACAATACATAAAATCTATTCAACAGTTCCCACGAACTAGTTATAATCCTACGCCGAATAATTTTCCTAATACTTACCGACCCAAATTTCAACAATATGGACATACACAACCTAACCCTCTACCTCTTCCACTTCCACGCAATAATGCATTTGAGGAGAAAGTGTTGGCCTCACTTAAAAATTTTGGTTCGGTGATTTAGTTAGTACACTCTCACACATAGTCCATCGTAAATCTAGAGTCCCAAGTGGGACAAATAGCTAATATATTAAACCGGTTGACCGAGAGTAAGTTACCAAGTCCACCTATTCAAAAACCTAAGGGACAATACGAGGTGGGTGGTATAAATGAGCAAGTGAACACTGTTTCAACTAGGACGACTACTCAAGAGGAAGAAGTTGAAATTCTGAATAAGAGTGAGAAAGAGGTAAAAATTAATTCAAATAAAGAGATAGGTGAGAACACGAGTCAAATTAGGAAAGAAAATGAAACTGTCCCAACTAACTATATTCTGAAAATGCCTTTTCCACCAAACGTCGACGAATCTTCACATTTTTCTAAGAAAGGGTCAAAAATAGAAGATATACTCAAGGTATTTAAAAAAGTTAAAATAAAAATTCCATTCCTCGATGCGATAAAATAAATTCTTGTTTACGCTAAATGTCTAAAAGACATATGCACTCAAAAGCGCAAGTTGAGTAGTCATACTCCGAAAATGCTCTTCCTAATGGAAAAGTAAGTTCAACCTTCCAACACGCTCCTCCAAAATATACAGATCCCGGTACGCCAACGATCTCATGTATCATAGGTGACACTGTCATTCATCAGGCTCTCCTTGACTTAGGGGCTAGTGCGAATCTTTTACCTTACTCTGTCTATAAATAATTAGGTCTAGGGGAACTTAAACCCATGATCGCTACTATTCAATTAGCGGATCATTTTGTTAAAATTCCTAGAGGAATCGTCGAGGACGTTCTTGTTAAAGTCGATAAATGTTATGATCCAGTTGATTTCATGGTCCTTGACACCGAACCTGTGCTAGATGCTAGGAAATACACTCCTATCATCCTAGGTCGTCCGTTCTTAGCTATGGCCAATGCTCGTGTCAACTGTCGAACGGGGGTAATGAAAGTGTCATTTGGGAACATGAATCTTAAATTGAACGTCTTTAACGCTATTGACCAACCTCCCAAGGATGACGATTACCTATGTGAGGCGGATGGTGAGGGTAGACAAACGATTGAACTTAGTAAAGACATAATTGTGAGTAATGTAAATAATACAGTGGGTAATGAGCGGACGAATTTAAATAATCCAAACTCTAATGAGGAATTTACTCGGAAGGTACGAAATCGATTTCAATATGAAAAGGGAGAACCATCGAATGAATTAACTCATAACGACCTTGTTTATGCTTTTCATCGGAATCTCCCTATTACATTCAACAATAAAACGTTCGCTCGCGCTCACGCAGTCCGCTCGCGCGACCTGTGTAAAAATCAAAGTTGCGTATTTCAGTGTACTAAAGATCCCCACGTGAATGAAACTACCTAATTACGTCCAGACTATAAAATATAGCAGTTTTAGTGCGAAAAGGTTTAGGAAAGCTTCAAAACTTGCTCCAAATCTATATATACCCTATTATAATTCAATTTTGAGGTTACACATCATTACACAATATTAGATACATCCATATACAATTAAAACTTCAGCCATTGAAGAGAGAAAAGCAGGGAGAAGAAGAAGAAGACCAAGGATTTCCATGGCCTACTCCATCAACCACTTGACAATCATTGCTTCTATGGCCAACTAAACCTAGATCTAGGGTTTCAATGAAACCCTAGCCAAGTAATAGGGAGTTATTTATGTTTTTCTTTTAGATTTATTATGTATGGATGATGATTACATATTTAGAGGATTTTTTATAATTAAATCGAACTTCATTGAAATAAATCATTGCTTTCAAAATCTATTCTTGTCTTAGATCTATTTTGGAGTTGATGTGGTCAATAGTCTATATTTGCTGTGCTTGTATGGATTATTTACATGTAATAGTGCTTATTTAAATTATGATATCAAGTAGCCGAATAGTTCATGCCTAGGAAAGACGGATTGTGTAGCAATCCTAGTTTAGTGTGAGACAATCCGTGCTGACCGAAGATGAATTATGTTGGTGGTTGAATCGTAGTTAACTTCTTGACGGAGGAATTGGGCTTGTAGCTACAATTCCCCATTATCATCCAATGTAATAAGTTAATTGAATGCATAAATACCCTTATTATGAAGCTAGTGGTGAATTTGCAATCCTAGGTTCACTCCAAATATCGTTTAAAACAACTTTTAATTACTTTCATAGTTTAGATTTATTTTGTTGTTCTTAGTTTAATTAAAATCAAATCAAAATTCATTTTTCTTAATTAATTAGATTAGGTCTTAAAATTAAAGTGCATTAGTAATTCAATCTCTATGGGTTCGACCTTTACTTCCACACTACAAATCCTTAGAAAGTAAAGAATACTTTTATATCTTGATTTTGATAAGATCAATAACCCCTAGGAAGACTTAGGTACGATAGAAACACAATTTAGAAATAAAAATTCAAAATAAAATGTTTTCTACGTAAAATGACCAAGATATTTTTATTCAGCCAAATACCCTTACCAAAGCCAAAATCTGAACCCTGAGGTGGGATCCCAAGAAGTCCTTTTAGTTCTAAAATATTTTTAAACTATAGCCTCAGCCTTATTTTTGGCCAAATAATTCCCAGATAATTTTTATACCAAAATAACCTTGAAAGCCCTTACAAGCAGCCATTTTTTACACAACTTTTGTATTTTGACCATAGCTATTAAACCAGAACGAGTTTGGGCCTGAAACTACTTAGAATGGATAGTACATTTTCTGGGCATATAAATCCATAGGTCATACGCCCAATTTGAACTTAAAATGAGTGAGATATGGCCTTTTAAAGTTGACCCATAGTGTAGTGACAGGATTAAAAGCCCAAACCGGGATTTCTATCTTATTTTATTTTTGGAGACTTTTTAAATACGAAAATTAGTAGTTTTAGTTTTCAAAACTCTCTAAAATGATTAGGATAGAATTTAAAAGCTTCCATATCCTAATATACTTACTCCACTTAGTGAAAGACTCCTAGGTATACCTCAAAATAGCCTAAGTACAAGCCTTTAAAGTTTGGATTTCGTCCCACATCACTTAAACATAGAAAACACAACCAAATCTCAAACTATAAATAGAGGACTTCACCCCTACATGTTTTCGACATCTGAAAATTCTAAGGACTAGAGAGCCCAATGAAACCTCATTGAGGGATTCTTCAAGCACTCATAAAAAGTTCTTAGAAAAATTTAAGTTTTTTTAAGAGTTAAGATTGAGTCTTGGAGTCCGTGGTGCCAGCGAAGCTCTGCCGGAGAAGTATTCTGAGGGGAGTTCTTAGGATAAGTCCTTCTTTCCTTTTTATTTTTTGCTTTATTTTATTATTTGATCTTTATTTTCATAGTTCTAGGTTGAATTTCTTATTTGTTCTTTGTGATCTTCTTATTAGCTTTAGATCTTTAAAGTTCTAGTATAGTTTAAATTTCTTGTTTGTAGTATCCCTATTAAAGTTGAGTTATCTTAGGCGAACTCTACCCGTAGTGATGTGGTAGACGAAGCCTATGGGGTTGGTGTCCAATTCATGGATATCCGATCCCCGGGGGTAATGAAACCTTAATTTGGATCTACGAGTCTAGATTTAGGGCATTCACGTAGGACTAATGTTGTAATTCATATTAATTGGAATACTAGGCTATCCATGCTTATTTATATCCTTGCATAGTAGGTTAATTCATGTAGCTTAATTCTTATTTAACCTACACCACTTCTCCTACCATTTAATGGTCATTGGAGGTTAATAACACTTATACTTGTAGATTTCAACGAAATATGGAGAAACTTCATGAAATCTTGAGAATAATAAACCCAAACTATGGTGATAGGCTTAGATTCATTAACTAAGCATTCTAAGTATCACCTTTAATCCCCTTGTAAGTCATGACCTTACAAGAAGGCTAAAGGATTCAAGTCAAGGGATTCAAGACATTGAAGGTCTCATAAATCCCAAGAGATGAATGAAATAAAAGGAAGTGACTCAAGGTTCAAATATCATCCAGATTAACATAAATTTAAAGACTAATTAGTCTAGAGTCTACCTCCAAATATCCTCAACTTGTGAATTTGAAAGACTTCCACAAGTTAATCAAGCTCTTCAACTCTAACTCACATACAACTTCTGTTGGGTTTGTGCCCTCAAACCATTACTTTATATATGAGACATTGACATTTTAATATATAGATATTAGCTTTACATTTTACTATGTATGTTTCTTTCATGAGATGATTATTAATCCTTAAGTATCATAGTAGGTAATTCATGTGTGTATGAGATACATACAAGTGAGATACGACTTACTATTCTTTGACACTTAGAACATGTCACAGTGGATGATGAGACTGGATATCTCATCAGGTTTACACTGTAGCATGATTAACTACCATTGGATGGAGTGATTAATCTTAATCAGTAACTCTTAGTTAATATGCTAGTACGTATAGTGCATTGACGGACCTGAGCTTTCCTATTGACACTCGAGACTGTCAAATAGTCCATAGGAACTCATAACTTGTATAAGGTACGTGTTTTAAATTTTGAGACGATTATGAACACAGACTATGGATATGGCTACTTTGACTTACCAATCAGTGAGGTCTATAAAAGATCAACACCTGGGTATCTTGGGTATGTCATGTTCATAGGGTTGTGAACATATATTGTTGAGATAGAATCTACCCTCTGATTCAGAGTAAGCATTTCCTTGAGAATGTCACCTAGTTGATTACTGAGAACTACAGTCTTATTGATTAGTAGTTATCAACATATTTGGTAAGCATGAGAGGTGAATGGGGACTCAAGGAATGTAAGAAGTAATTATGATTCAGGTTGACATTGATTACGAATGCTAAAGGTAGAGAGACATTAGTACACCATACAAATCTAGTTATTGCTTTGGATATGTTCTTTTACGTTGGAGTTCAGTTATCATTTTATAGTGGAGTAAACGTTAATTGATTAGTTGGTTAGTTTGCTGATCAAAGAGTTTGGTCATGGGAATTAATAACTGGTCTGAGCCAACAATAAAGAGCCTAGGAGGTCCCACTCTTAGCTCTGCTAGGATGTTTAGAAAGGCACATGAGGATCTTGTCAAGGCAGGTTCGATCGATCGAAGATGTCTTGATCGATTAAAGTCTTGGTGGATTCGATCGCTCGAAGGTGGTTCGATCGATCGAAGGTTCGATCGATCGAAGCCACTTTAATCGCTTGAACATCAGGTTGTTTCTAGGAATCTATAAATAGGGTAGCTGCGTCCAGAAATTAGAGTTCGTCCTGCTCCTAAAGCTACAGAACCTGTTTTAGAGCTCCCAAACCTTCCTATCCTCTTTACTAGAGATCCCACCATCTCTAGTCTCTCCAGGAAGCATCCGTAGGAGTCATAAGGGTGAAATTGACGAGTAGTAGATCCCTCTTGTTAGTACGCATCTCCCTCTTGTTACTACGCATCTATGGGTTCTAGACCTGAGGTATAACTCTTCTCCCTCTTGTTAGTACGCATCTATGGAATTGACGAGTAGTAGATCCCGGGCATACCAATGAAGTTTTTTGAAACTTAATCTTTCTGCTGCGCATTTAAAAATAATTTTAAACTTGTTTTTCCATCAATTGGTGTCAGAGCCTCGCTTGCTTGGATTTGTAGATGCATTTTAGAACACTAGTTTTGATTTGCATATTAATTTTATGACTGTTATCGAAACTGTATCATCACAGATCTGTTTCTGTAGTGCTTTCGCAGCAGAATACAAATCTGTGATTGCATTAGATGCATGGTGAGTTTGATCTATCGAAGTAGTCTCGATCGATCGAATCTTGTCTGTTCTCAAGCAATCGAACTAGTTTTCGAGCGATCAAACTTTGGTTCTGTTCGATCAATTTAATGTTGTTCGATCGATCGAGAATGATTTTCTATCCAAGTGTACTTTTCATAGATTCAAAAGTTTTTAAAATTATACGTTTCAAATTTTAAGTTATTCTGGAATTTTCTCAAATTATTCTATAAAATTGAATGTTCAAGCGATTGAACAATATTCAATCGATCGAAAGTTCGAGCGATCGACAGTCTTCGATCGATTGAAGTGTGACAGAAAAGTTAAGATGCTGTTGCAATGTTCTAAATCAGTATGTAAAGAGTTTATATACTGTGTAAATCAATTAAGCATTTCAATGGATTATATATATATATATATTTGTTGCATATGTGGATGTGTGTACGACTAAGCTTCTTGCAGCAAGATCTCTCTATCTCCGATGGCACCAAGAACGTTTTAAAGTGTTTGAATGTTTGAGATTGGTGATTGTTGGATTTAATCATTGGTTTGTTTTTAAGGCATGTGTAAAGGGCACTGCGACTTCAATCCTATGAAAAGGAAAGTCGTACCCGTTTCCCTAGCCTTCCTCATTTTCTTCTTGTTGTTTTCTATTTCTAGATAAATTATAAGCTTCGAAAGAAGCATAGGAGCAATGTAATAGAATTAGAAAGCCCATGAAGGTGGAGGAGCAAGCCGTTGTCCATGAAGATGGAGGCAGAGACGATCAAACCAAGAAGGAGGTATGGAGATAGAGCCATGGGAGATAGAGGCATCATTTGGATGTTTTTATTTAATTTTAGGTTTTTGCTTTATGTGCTTGGTTGTGATTGGCATTTAATTATATTGTTACTACTTGCATGCACGTAAAACAAGTTTTCTAAAATAAATTGAAAAACCATTTCAACACATTAGTAAACATTAGATGTTTATGGGTAATGTGTGGAAATATTTTTTTTTCAAAAATAAAATCCTTATTTATTAAATCTAATGGGAAAGGGTCTTATTAATAACACCCACGATCTTCCATTAACGGTTCACTGTAAGGTGAGTAGTGCATTCTGTGTCACCTCACCAGGGATGATCATTCCATACGGAGGATACACTACTCATTGGTTACTAGATGTGAATTTTCTATGGATAGGATCAATCAAACGTGTTCGAGGGTGACCACCACATGGAGGCGCTACTTGAGGCCGTTGTGATTGGATCCTAGTTAATGGTACACACTAGCTAAGCTATGGATAGGGGATTCCACATGGGGCATTATTTAGAAACTTCGAGCTCAAAAGAGTTCAGGAGTCATAACTTGTTTTGCAAGAGTTGCATAGCGGACAAGTCATGATTAATCGAAAGATCGAGTATTGACCACCACACGGAGACTTTATTCTTTCGTTTTGATATTCCAGTGACTTAGTTTTAAAATCAGAGTTTTAAGGATTCTTTTATTTCAAAGTGTCAAATTCTGATATCCACATTTATTTTGTCTTTTGATTTTTTTAGTAAATCATTATGTCAGGATCTAAATTTAGTCCGCTTGCCACCATACTCACTCAAAACAAGTTAACTGGAAATAACTACACTGAATGGAAATAAAACCTTGACATTGTTGTAACTGCGAAGGATCACATATATGTCCTCCCCACCCCATGCCTCGAAGAACCCATGACAAATGCTTCTGTAGTTGCCGAACGTGAGTTTGATAAAAATGGAAGAAGTCGAATGGAATGGCCCTTTGCTACATTCTAGCCTCAATGGCTGGTGTGTTGCAACCCTAATTCTAATTGAACAATTCTTCCAGTGACATTATCAAATCCTTGAAAAAGATATTTGGGGAGCATGGCAGGCCTACCAGACAGGTAGCTATGCAGAAGATAATAAGTGTTAAGATGTCGGAAGGGACTCTAGTCAAAGAACATATTTTAAAAATGATTGGTTATTTGAACGAGCTGGAGACCCTAGGTGCCAACATTAACACACTGACCCAAGTTGATATGATCCTCAATACGCTGTCACCGTCATTCGCTCAATTTAAACTGAATTATAGTATGAACAAAATGGATTTCTCAATGAGCGAATTAATGAGTTCTTTACTGAAAGCGGAAGGGGTGATCAAACCTGGGGGTAACATTTTGAACATTGAGAAAAGCTCTTCTTCCTCCCTATCTACACCGAAAGGCAAGAAAGGGAAGAAGAAGGCTGGCACTGGTGGTCCAAGTGTTGGACCGGTCCCTAAGATTACAAAATCCAAAGGAAAAGGTAAGGGCAAAGGGAAGGTGGGTGGCTAAGGCAAAGGAAAGTGTTTCCAATGCAGTGAGAAGGGCCACTGGAAGAGGAACTGTCCAGAATTCTTAGCTACAAGAGTTCAAGGTATGATTGTATCATATGTGATTGAAGTAAGTTTTATAACGGATACTTCAAACACTTGGTGTATTGATTCTAGTGCAACGAATCATATTTGTAATTCATTGCAGGGGTTCAGATCAACCAAGAGGTGCAGTGATGGGGAGATCGTACTTACTCTAAGTTCTAGCACAACCATATCTGCGGTTGTTATAGGAGTCGTAGTTTTAGAATTTCTAGACAATAAAGTTTTAATTTTATCAGATGTACTTTATGTCCCTTCAATGAGATGTAAATTAATTTCAGTTTCAAATTTATCGAATAATGGTTATTCTTTTTATTTTGGAACTGAAGTTGTGATTAAAAGAAATGGTTCTTGATGATGCCTAAAATTGGTAAGAAAGGATTTAAGAAAAAATATAACAAGAACAATTTGTATGTGGTTCGGTCCCATTAATAAGGTGACCTATGTCCACGGTTGCGTCTGTGCGCTTCTCATTAGCAGATCGCCGACGGGCCTGGTGAGCCAACAAAGATGGGCGGTACCACCAGTAATACCGGCCGGGTGTATGCGTATTGATTGTGAGTTCTCTGTTGATTGCTTGTATGCTCAGAGAGTTGGTTTTGGGATCCCTTTAACAGGGTAGGTGGGCTCTTTTATAGATGCAAGAGTCCACCTTTACATGGTAAGTTAATGAGATTAGGAAGCTCAACCGTTAAGTTTTTCTATACTGTTGAATCCTAACATGCTTCTGGTTTTGCAGAAATGGCTCCCAATAATGCGGTGTCGCTGAAGGAGAAAGAGGCAGCCTTGATGGCCAGGGCTGGCCAGAAGAGGAAGAAAACAGCCCCCGCTGAGGGCCAGCCACTGAAGAGGATCTCTTGGGGGATCTCCATCTGGGCTAGGGAGGAAGCTGCTGCTACTTCCACGCTCGTGGCAACAATTGCTGCACCGCCACCACCACCTGCTAGCACGACCGCTGCCGCGCCTTCAACACTCCCTCCAGCGGCCAGACCGTCCGGGGCCTCTCACCTGACCATGGAGGAAACTCGGACGGGCCCCTCTATGTTACCGGAGATCGAGACAGCAGAGGATGTTCGTGGAAGTGTGCGGCCTGGGTTGCTGCAAAGTCAGGATGACAAGTGTGCCCTGATGAGCCCCAAGGCCATGATCCGGTGGCTATATAGCATCGGTCACTTGGTAAGTTTCTTCTTGAAATGTGAACATTAACTTCCTCTCCATGCGCATACTGACATTTCCATGTTCTTGCAGGTTAAATGTATTGCTGCTGGGGCCGAGGCCACCCTTCCCGGCATTGTTCAGAGGTTGGCCGCCACTGAGGCTGACCTTTCCGTGGAGAGGGCTGCTCGAGAGTCGGCGGAGTTTGCCCTCACCGTGGAGGAAGAAAGATCCCGGGCAATCGCCCTAGAGCTGGGGGAGGTCCGTGATTCCTTGTCCACCGAGCGGGCTGCCCGGAATGCCGCGGAGGCTAAGGCGGCGACTGTGGAGGTCGAGAGGATTACCACCGAGAGGGTTGCTGAGGCCAAGGTTGCTGCCTCAGAGTCCGCGAAGACCTCTGCCGAGAAGGGTCTCAAAGCTATAATGACCACACTCTGAGAGCTTACTGCTGCTCGGGAGGCTGAAGCCAGAGAAGCTGAGGAGGAATTCGAGGCTGGGTTCCTCACGGGCTACGCCGACCTGGCGAAGCGGGCTGTTGCTGACCACCCAGACTGGGACCTGTCCGGGTACTCCTGGGCCAAATCCGGGTACTGAAAGGAAGGCCAGGCTGACTCCGAGGTCGCCGCTGAAGCCGAGGTTATCGCTGAAGCCGAGGTTGCCACTAAAGCGGCCCCGACTGGGGTCCCCCTCCATTGATGAGCAGGCCGCGGAGGAGGAGGAAGTGGTGGTGGTAGACTAGTTTTGTTTCTTTGTTTCTTATTGTAGTTTTTGTGGGGAGGCTACTACAACTGCCCCCAGGCTTTGTACAGTTTAAACTTCAATTAATAAAAAGGCCCCCGCGGTCACACTTTCCATTAACTGTCTTTCTTTCCTTGTTTCCTGTACTGTGCCTGCTTGTGATTGCTAGTACCCGTTAGGATTTTGGCCAACCTAACACCTGCCTTAGCAAATGCTTTAGGACCGTAACCAACAGAACACCTAGTCTTCCTGACCTATTTGAAAGGTACGTCCGGTGTATTATAGGATACCCTGTATTACCGTCTGGGATATATCTCTGATCACTGTAAGTACTTATGAATATTTTTAAGTTCTTGTAGTGATCGGTGTGATTCCCTGTTTTGGCCTAATGTCCCCTACCCCCCAAGAATTTTGCTAAGGCGGGAGTGCGGGAGTGAGTGGTTGTAGGGAACCGACCTGGAACATGGGTGGTTCCAGGGTCATTTGAAGCTTGCCATCGTCGGCCACCTAGGGGTTTGGCCCCGTCGTCAACTGGACCTAAGCAAAGCTGGAGTAATTTCTTGTCTAGGTCTAGTATCCTCCTGCCCCCGAGCGTCTTGTGAAGGCGAGGGTTTGTTGAGGAGCGACCATAGGAAACCGACCTGGAACATGGGTGGTTACAGGGTCATTTTGTGCCTGGGTTCGGGGTCCGAGGTCTTTTTAAGTGCCTGGGTTCGGAGCCTGAGGTCTTGTTAAGTGCCTGGGTTCGGAGCCCGAGGTTTTTTTAAGTGCCTGGGTTGTTAGCCAAGGTCTTTTGTGCCTTGGGGTTAGTCCCAAGGTCTTTGATGCCTCGAGGTTAGGCCCGAGGTCTTTGATGCCTCGAGGTTAGGCCCGAGGTCTTCTGAGTATTGTACAGTACATCGATAGGGGTAATCTTAAGGTAAATTTTGCAATTTTATTGAAAAACAAAAATTCATAATGGTTGCTCAATCAGAGCTACAAAATCAAATTTCTCTACCAACACTAAATTTCTCCCTGAGGTCAGATGCTACTGGTAATACTTATGGAGGTGTTGCACATTCCAAGGATGTGAGAGATCATGCCCGTCCATGCTCTGTAACCTGTAGGTTCCCGGTCAGTTGACCCGGATTACTTTATACGATCCTTCCCAGTTTGGCCCCAATTTCCCATGGCAGCTGGTATGTCCAGAAATATTCTGTTAAGGCCAAACCGCCACATTAGCAGAATGACCTGAACTATCCGGAAGGGGAGCTTGCGGTCAGTGCCCTGAAATCAACAAACGGCACCGCTCAGGATGCTTGTGCAGCTCGGGCGTGCGGTGCGGCAATTGACCAGGAGATATAGCAGTTTCCTAAATCAACTACAAGCCTTAAAAAGGAGATATTGCAGTTTCCTAAACTACTTAGGAAACTCCCCTAAAATCATGCAAATCAAGTAATCTTCAGTTGTTTGCTGAGCTGCTATGATACGACTGATCAAAGTTGGTTGTATCATAAGGCATCCAAAATTTAGTCTTTCCATTGGTTCCACTAGCTGAAGCTTGAATTCAGCTAACACTTCCAATGCTCTCCATTCTTGAATTAGCAGTGCAGCGATTACTAATCGAGGTTTATGGCTCAAAGCATCTGCTACTTCATTCGCTTTACCTGGATGGTACTGTAACGAAAACTCATAGTACTTGAGTAGCTCCATCCATCTTCGTTGTCGCATGTTCAACTCCTTCTGAGAGAACAAATACTTCAAACTCTTATGATCAAAAAACAGGTCAAACTTTTCTCCATAGAGATAGTGTCTCCAAAGCCTCAATGCAAACACTATTGCTGCTAATTCCAGATCATGCGTCGAATGATTCTTCTCATGTACCTTCAACTGTCTTAATCTATATGTAATAACATTCCCATCTTGCATCAGTATACACCCAAGTCCTTGGTGTAAGGCATCACTATAGATTACATACCTTTCTCCACTCTTAGGTATTGCAAGTACCGGTGCAGAAGTCAATCTTTCTTTGAACTCCCGGAATGCTCTCTCATGCTTGTCTGTCCATTCGTACTTTATTTCCTTCCTCGTCAAATTTGTCAACGGTTCGCAAAGATGGCAACCAAGGAGCCAGAGATCTAGAATATCAGTACAGACAGAGCCTTACGGTGTAAAGGTAGACTTTGTGTACCTGACGAAGAAAATCTCCGGAAAGAAATATTGGATGACGCTCATAAGTCATGGATGATAATTCATCCGGGAGGTACAAAGATGTACAAGGGTCTGAAGAGAAATTTCCAGTGGGAAGGAATGAAAAGAGAGATAGCTGAGTATGTATCTCAATGTCTTACTTGGAAACAAGTAAAGGCAGAACATCAGAAGCCTCTTGGACTTCTACAGCCGTTGTCGATTTCTCAATGGAAATGGAAACACATCACTATGGATTTCGGGGTAGGATTGCTAAAGTCATAGCCGAACCACGACGCTATTTGGGTAATCGTGGATCGACTTACAAAGACGGCACATTTTATCGCCTACAGTATGACATATCCAGTGGAATGTTTGAGCCGGATGTATCTGCAAAACATAGTACGGTTACACGGAGTACCTGTTTCTATTGTGTCAGATCGAGATTCGTGTTTTACTGCAAAATTTTGGAAGAGTCTCCAAATAGTGATGGGAACGACATTAAACTTGAGTTCAGCCTTTCATCCACAGACCGATGGGCAAACTGAACGGGTAGATCAAGTAATGAAGGATATGTTACGTGCTTCTGTCATTGATTTTGAGAATTCGTGGGAGATGCACTTACCTTTGATTGAGTTTGCCTATAACAATAGTTATCATTCAAGCATAGGGATGGCGCCATTTGAAGCTTTGTATGGAAGACTTGCCGATCGCCGTTGTGTTAGACTGAAGTCGGAGATACTCAACTTCTTGGGCCAGAGATGGTACGAGAAACCAGTGAGAAGATCCAGATTGTACATGAGAAGATGAAGACAGCTCAGACCCGACATAAGAGTTATGCTGACAAGCGACGCAAAGGCTTGGAGTTTGCTGTTGGAGATCACGTGCTACTCAAGGTTTCACCTTTTCGAGGCATCGTCGGATTTGGTCAGAAGAGAGGCAAGTTATCACCACGATTCATCGGACCATTTGAGATTTTAGAGCATGTTGGAAAAGTTGCTTATCGCCTTGCATTGCCGCCGAAGATGTCAGGAGTGTAAAACGTTTTCCACATCAGTATGCTGAGGAAGTGTGCCCACAACCCAGCGCAGGAGATCAACTTTGAGGACATTGAAGTCAACGACAATGTTACATTCAACGAAGGACCAGTTTGTGTTTTAGATTGAGGGATCAAGAAGCTCAGAAACAAAGAGATTCCGCTAATCAAGGTCCAATGGAAATATCATGATGAAGGAGAAGCTTCGTGGGAGCTAGAGTCAGAAATGCGTGAGAAGTTTCCATTTTTGTTTTAGACCTCGTTGTCTCTGATTTCGAGGACGAAATCTTTTGTTGAGTGGTGGATGATGTAATACCCTGAATTTCTCAAGAGTATATATAATAAAACTTCATTCTATAAACTTTTCTTTTCTTCTGGTGAAATTTGGTTACAAATCGATTGCAATTTATCTCAATCGATTAACTCTTTTTGATACCAATCGATTGACATGTTCCCAATCGATTGCCATTTTACCGACTAAAAGTAATGACATGGCAACATCCCAATCGATTGCCATTCATTCCAATCAATTTCTTTCTAATATTTGTTACCAATCAATTGACTTATGTCCCAATCGATTGACATAAGCTAAGACAAGTTTTCTTCTTTTCTTTAGCTTTGAACGTGTGGCACCCTCACACCTCTATATGTATGTATTCATTTGTGGCCTTGGGCCAGTTTGGCAGCTTGAGAGAGAGAGGCACACATCTTATGTTATACATATATTCATATATCTATATATATACCTATATAGATATATACACACACACACACACTCTCCTGGCAAAAGAACAAGAAGAATAAAAAGAGAAGAACAAGAAGAAAGAAGAAAGAGAGATAGAGGAGAAGAGAAAGAGAAGGAGAAAGAGAGAAAGCTTGAGTTTTAACTCACACACAAGCCAAACACACCCTAGGTGAGTTCCTAACTCACTTGATCCCTATATTTGAAGTTTATGCTAGTTATTATGAAGCGTAGAGGTGCAATATGCATGAGTCTTATGTTTATATATGCTACTTTTGCAATCTGCTGGTGAAGACAAAGTGCCAATCGATTGGCATAATTACAAATCGATTGCCATCAGTCTGGACCCAATCGATTGAACAGAATTTCAATCGATTAACATTATTTTATCCCAATCGATTGCCAATGATAGCAATCGATTGACTTTACTTTATTCTAATTGATTGAACAGGATTTCAATCGATTGACATTACTTTTATCCCAATCGATTGGACCTTATACCAATCGATTGGTATGGGCAGGATATGGATTCCTTTGCTTGTTTATTTTATAAGAGGTTCGGACGTTCGTTTCTCGATCCGGGCTTCTATTAAATGATTATGGGTAGATCAGAGAATACTGTGACAACACAGATAAGTATGGATTAAAGAAAATGAATTATTATGACAACATTAGGAATTGGGTGATTCTTGTATTGAGTTTGAGTATCCGTTTATTTCAATCAGAGTAGTCAGGCCACTTGGGAAGTCATGTATCGATAGAAGTACTGTGTTTAAGTAGGTTTGATATGTTATGGGGATGATACATGGGCGGACGCCTGGTCATGATATGCTTTCGCATGCGGTGGATGGTTTATATCCTTAATGAGCAGCGAGAAGTGGGGAGGACCATGTAATCCTAAGGTAGCCAGATGATTCATGTTATATCCTTAACGAGCGGTGGATGAAGGATCACTGGTATACAGCGAGAAGTCGTGGCAATAGATTTGATGTGCTGTTGTTCAAAATGTTGTATCCCTGACATGCGGTGGATGGTTTATATCCTTAACGAGTTGGGGATGGACTAACGTGGTGTCCATGAATGCGGTGGATGGTTTATATCCTTAACGAGCAAATGGACAGAATGATGGTATGTCTATATATGTGAAACAATTGAGTCTGTTCTTTCTGGAGAGTATGTTGAAATCGGTCTTTGAGTAACAAGACGATAAGGGTTGGTTTACGAGGTTGAATAAAGGAATAAGATATTTTTATTATTATAATAAGATGTTAACTCGTGTTTTCATGGTCTTGTGTTTTACTTCAGATAATTGGTATCTTATTAGTTTATACTCACTCAGCTCTCAGTAAGCTGACGGCCTTTTATTGCCTGAACTTTCCTCCGTCTAGACTATCCTGTACTTTATGCTGCAGGTGACGGTTCCTACAATGACGGTTACCACCAGGGAAAGGAATACACCGAGGGTGGCCCCACTGATGATACGTATGCCAGAGAAGGCTACTATGCTAACGACTACCCTTACGCTAGTTGAAGATCTGAAGATAGTTTATCTAGTTTACGTTTAAGCTTTATATCATTGTTGAACTTGTTAGTTAACGGGTGCTTGAGCATATGTTGTCTCCAGACCTGTTGTGATCATGTGGACCACACTCTGATAATTTGTAATAGTATTACTGTAGTTATATTTCAGTTGGTTAGTATTCTTGTTTGGACTAGTACTATGTGGCGTGGAAGATAGTGATATTCACCAGTCATTCCCTATGGATCCATAAAGGAAATTTATTTTTCTCTATTTATGCTGTTCCGGGGCGTGACAACCTCCTCCGCTTAAAGATTATTTCATTCCTACAGCCTATACACCACAGGTAAGTATCGAATTACCGGAGGTGACGGCATCTCACTTTGAGATAAAGTCATCTACCATCGCGCTACTCCCTTCATTCCATGGCCGCATTAAAGAAGATCCTTATCAGTATTTAGGGGATTTCCAAGATATATGCTCCACACTACAAATCCTTAGAAAGTAAAGCGTACTTTTACATCTTGATTTTGACAAGATCAGTAATCATAATAGGTGAATGAGACTTAAGGAATATAAGATGTAATCATCATTCAGTTTGACAGTAACAGTTTACCCAACTATCTGAATATGATTACGAATGCTAAAAGTCAAGGGACATTAATACAATCATATAAGTCTAGTAAACCACTTCGAATATGTTCTTTTGTGTTAGAGAGCAATTATCATTTTATAGTGGAGTTAATGTTAACTGATCATTTAATTAATTCATTGGTCAAAGAGTTTGATCATATGAATTAGTAATTGGTCAAAGCCAATAATAAAAAAATCTAGAATGTCTTACTCTTAGCTCAAAGGATGTAAGAAGACAAGAAGGAAAGAGAGACCAATCAATTAGCCGCATTACCAATCAATTGGTGTGGCAATCAATTGGTAATGCAATGGATTGCAATTTATGGCAATTGATTGGACCTTAGGTCGGTTGGAAATACTTATAAATAGGAAAGCTACAAGTAGAACATTGTTACTCGTCGTTTTTGAAGCCCTAGCTCTTCAGAAATATTCTATAAGCTTCCAACCTCTCTTTCTCACCCAAGGAGGACTCCGACTAGTCCAAGTCTTCAAAAGTGCATCCACCGGAGTCATAGGAGTGAAAAGATCATATAGTGGAGGCTGCTAGAATCTCAATCAAGGAGATCTTTGCAAGTTTTAGTCGCGCAAAGGTATTGTTCCTTACTATGTGTTATTAGATTCGGAAGTTGTAGCTCCGTTGTTAAAATTTTTGAAACTTAATCTTCTATTGTGTGAATACGATTTTCATAAACTATTTCCATTCAAATTGTCTTTAGAATTTGAACAATCGCCTAGGTGCTCCCAATCCCGACAACATCAAGAAATTTGGAGTTTAATCATGGGTCCTCTGCAGACCTCCATGAAAGATCATTGACTGATAAAAGCAAATGAAGAATTGATCACAAAGGCGACACTCGTTGGGGAAGAGAATTAAGAAACAACCTTGAGACCTTGGTCCAATGGGTGATTTCCTTTTCCAAATTGAACTAAGAAAGTTTTTTAGTTTATGCGTATTCGAAAAAAAATTACAATGCATGAAGGGGTGTCTATATAATTTACCCAAAAAAAAAATAATAATAATATTGTCCCCAAATACTTCACTGTCTTCCTCAAAAATCAAACCCTAACGAACCCTCTCACATTCCACCGTCCAGCCGCTTTTAGCCCACTACACCATCCACCATCCACAATATCAATTAAGGTAAGAGAGAGAGAGAGAGAGAGAGAGAGTTGGAGTTTACCCCCAAATTGGCACCCTCACCGGCGACACCGACAGGCCCACGGCGAACACCAGGTTAATTTTCCTCACAATTTTGCATAGCCGGATGATAGTGGCTCTAACTGGAGCGCCAAATCATCAAATGGCTGCTGGGCGATTTTGCCTAGCGAGGAGGAGGTGGTAATAGTAATAGTAATAGTTGCTCTAGAAGAGAAGCAACAATCACAAGAACATGAGGAAATAGAGAGAAAGAGTGAGATATGGAAATCTCATTAAACATCTTCCCCAAGAGGCTCATCAGGTACTCCTCATATTACTTGTTCACTCTCTTCTCTCATCAACAACCACTCCCTCTTCCTCTCTTTTCTAACACCATACCCCTACAACCCACCTCTTTCTCTCTCCTCCAGCCTCCTAACTCCATCCCCCATTCTCATCAACAACTTCACACAAGTCCCACTTCCAAAAAATCTCCTTTTTGTTTCATTTCTTCAACCGGGTCACCTTCATTTTCTCCTCTCACATCTCCTCCATTTTTTCAATCTGTACATTCTTTTGCTGTTTATGTTCGATTCCCTATCTGTTTTAATAGTTTGCTGACACCTCATTATTGTAACTATCGCTTGTTGTCTGTATCCTCTTCTTTTACTTCTCTTGAAGCTATAGTTCATCCTGATAACACTGGTGAATTTGAGAATAATGTGACTCCCGAACAAATTTCTGAAATTATTGAGGTTATCAGGAATGGTGAGGACCATATGGAGGCCAAGTTAAAGTTGATGGGTTTATGTCTTTCTCTTAAATCAATTAGTGGGATTTTTCAAGTTTTGAACGCCCAAAGAGTATCTGGGTTGCGGTTTTTTGAATGGGTTCGAGAAAATAATCTGAATTTGTGTTATAATCCTAAATTATGTAGTTTGATTATTGGTAACTGCGGCTGGTTAGGCGATTATGAGGCGATGACTTGTTTGTTGAAGGATTTTGCTGCAAAACGAATATGCCTTACTGATGAGGCATTTGGGTTTATACCAGTGTTAGGTTCAAGTAAGGATTCGTTAATGGAGTCTACTAGGATAATAGCAGCGGTTTTGAATGAAGTTGGGGGGTCATGTGGTGGTTCTGGGATTGTTGCCTTGATCAGTTTGCTTTGTAAGCTAGACTTATTTGAAATTGCTAAGCTTGTGATAGAAATATCAGAGCGCAAAGTGTCATACTACAATATTTTGGTTCGAGATAGGTGTCAAAGATGTCATTTTGAAGACGCTCGTGATCTCCTCAAAGAAATGAGACAATTTGGTTGTGACCCAGATGCCAAAACGTATAACTACCTGCTTAGCAATTTGTGTAGGAACTATAGAACATCCGAAGCTGGTGGTGTGCTCGAAGAAATGCAAGCAAAGGGTTGTTCTCCTAATGAATTAACCTTTGAGATACTCATTTATTACTCATGTAAGCGAAGAAAGTTGGATTTTGCAAATCAGTTTCTTGATAGGATGCTCTCTAGGGGTCTTCAACCTCGGCTCTCAACTCATGCCGCCTTTATAAAGGGTTACTTCCATTCTGGGCAGTACGAGGAGGCTTACAAGTACATGATTGATGCGGGAACCAAGTGTGGGCACTCAAGCCATATGATTTACAGCTTGCTTGCAAGTCTGCATCAGAAAAAAGGAGATCTAATTGTTGCCAGAAACATTCTGGTTGAAATGATGGAAAAGGGTCTTAAACCAAACTTTCCAGTTTATGTGAGAACTTCGAAGCGGCTTCACAAGTCTGGTAAGGGACATTTAGCCAGAGATTTGAAAATCAGGTTCTCTAGTTTCAAATTAGGGTCAAGTACGGTAACTTGATAATTCTAGAATGCGATTCTATTTCCTTTTCTTTTTTTTTTTCCCTCCCCCCATCTTTTCCCTTTCTGTGAAAATTTCTGTTTCTGTTCTTACTGTGTAAAACCAGAAGGTCCAGAGCGTGGGAGCATGTCCAACAAAATATAGAGAGGATGTTTATAGACTCGTGTTTAATTGACTAGAAATGAAGCATAAAGTGCATCTGTTATGAGAAAGCAGAATAAACTTGCATTTTTTTTTTTTTTAATCTTTTCAGTTTTTCCAACCTTTTATTTGTTTCATTTTTGGATCTGCTGTTTGGTGTGATGGTTATTAGATCAGTTTAGTTCTGTGCTATGAAAAGGTCAGGGTTATTTTGTTTGCAATTTTCTGATAGCTCTTGGGTAGTTATATTTTCATTTTCTTGCAGAAGTATTTGTTGGGAGGCTGTTTTGTCTAGTATTAATGGTATAGACTACATAGTGTATTAGACTTGGGCTGGCAATATTGAAATACAGGTTTAAAACTGAGAGATGTCGTTATGTTGGGTATTAAAATAAACTAGGCTTGTGTTTTTTTTTTTTTAGGTGGAATGCTCCTCTTAAATCTTCTTTGGTGCATTTGAAAGACTGGCGATAAAAGCATTTTTATTTTTTAATTAAGAATCCTAAATTTAAGTTAAAAAATTAGTTTTATTTTTTATTTTATACTTTAATTAATAAGGGCATCTCACTTATTTTGTTATCTCTTTGTGTCTCTCTCCCTATTTATTTTCAAATTCTTAGCTACTTCTGATTTTTTTTCTCTATTAATTTCTAATCTGTATTCAGCGTCTTCTTCGATTTGACTTCTTTCTTTTGTATGGTTTTTTGTTTTCATTAATTGTAATTCTTCTTTCTTCTCGATAGGTGTCACATGATTCTCCTAAACATAATTTATATAATAATATGAATTTGCTCATATCAGGTTTCTAGATTGTTTCTTTGCATCATCAATTTATTGAACTTTATGGTGAAATTTCGTTTGTGTGTGTGTGTGTGTGTGTTTGGCATGAGTCGTATTTATTCCGGATTTATACATGTCGCAATTTAGCAATCACATCGTTTTTCCTTTTGTATAATTTAATGATCTTATGATATCTATATCAAGTGACAAAGTCACATAAACTGCTAAGCGTCTTGCACTGAAAGAATGATTACTAGTAAGTTCAGTTATAAAACACTATAATTGCAACATTGTTATTGTTATTATTCTTTGAATATCTTTTGATTTATAATATTTATGAAAATATATAATATCTAATTATGTGTGTTGTGCTTGTGCCTATAGTTTGGTATCTGTAATTTAGAAAGTGTCACTTTAGTCCCTGTAGGTTCATAAGTGTGTCAAATAAGTCCAATAAGTCCCTTAGTGCTGAAAAATTTTGTCGCTGAAAGTATAAAAGATTTGTCACAAAAAGTGTTTGCCCAAATCTTTCTTACCAGTTTTCGGCATCATCAGTTTGGCACCGTCTGTGGGAAAGACACAGTCTTCTGAGTGACTAAAATGACACGATTATGAAACTACAGGGACTAGAATGACACTTTCTAAACTACAAAGACCAAATTGACATGAAGGATAAACTAAGAGGGTGTAAAATACAGTTATGCCTATAATATATAGTAAAATAAATTAAGTGTTCTTAATAATTAAAGTAAAAGGTAAAAAAAATATTAATTTATTAACTTAAATTTAGGTGTTCTAATTAAAAAACGGAAGATATCTTTATTGCGAGCCATTTGAAAAGGGTGGAATAGTAGTAGATAGATACTTCGAATTCCAACTCAAAGAAGCTTTCAGATTTTTCCAATTCTTGTTTTGTTACATGGTTGAAATGTTTCGTGGGTTATTATTAATTATTTTGTATTTTGGGTGAGTGAGAATTTGCGAGATTTGCCTTTCTGGCTTTTTTAATTGTTTGGACTCCCCCTTCCTTCTTTTCTGAATATCTGATTTTTCTATACTTATATTTCTTGGTTTTTACTTTGAAGATATTTTGGGTTTCGATGTTCGACTGTCTCTGACTTATACTCCGTATTACTTTGTTTCTTTAATTTTGGATTCCATTATATGGGTCAATGTTTTGGATTCCATTATATTGGTCAATGGAATGCTTGGGTTAGTATTGGTGAACCAATTTTTGGGTGAGCAAAAGTATTTTCATGTTATTGAAGTGTAATGCTATGTTTACTAAATTTATATCCTAAAAGTGTTTTTTAAATGATTTGGTAGTGGAGATCAAATCTAATATAGTGGGACTAGTTAAATTTTAATTAGAAGTTATTTACATAAATCATTGCCATATCATTAGATAAGTATTTTTGGAATAGAATTTGGGAAGCATAGGCTTCAGTCGATTGAAGGCAGACCATTAGTGGATTGGTTTCTGCACGAAAACACCACATTCGGCATGCATAGTGCCCAGTCGACTGAAAAATTGAGACCCCAGTCGACTGAGTCCCCAGCACAATTTACTGGACAGGGCTGTTGAACTTTTTAAACTTTCTGCTTCAGGTCTCCAGTCGACCGAGACCGGATCCTCAATCAGTCGACTGTACCTCTGTTTTTCAAAATGAATTCTTTGGAAGTGTTTCAATTGGGCAAAACTTTTTATAACTCTAATTTTAATGGTTTTTACTTATATTTTTCGCTGCTATTTACTTTAATGGAACTGGATAAGCCTTGGTGGCATGCCACGTGTCCTATTTCTACGCATAGCGGGATGGGTCGTGACATTTATTGGTATCAGAGTTAGAGGTAACAAAACTTTGGGAACGTTCGACGACGAGTGGAGTGTTGAGTGAATTGTCATATATTCTAGAATGAATTCATACGTGGTAAAGATGCTTGATGCATATGTATGTTGTTGTTCATATATGTTATAGATATTGTTGTGCATGCATAGTGTTTATACGTCGAGACTTACGGGAGTTACAACGATGAGTAATCGAGAATTATCACCACATAGCCGACGTATGAATAAAATGATAGAAATGATTAGAAATATGGGAGATATGATCCAGAATATAGCAGAACAACTACCTCCAACACCTCTATTTGGGCCAGCACCGATAACTGTAGTACACGCACATGAGAATAGGGGTATGAGATCTGTGTCTGAATAGTTTGCGAGAAAGAAACCAACGGAATTCCATGGGACATCTGACACGACGTTCGCAGAACATTGGATTATTATATGGAAAGAATATTTCGATCTATTCCGATGACTGATAGAGAGAAAATTGAGAACACTAGTGATATACTTAGGGGTAAGGCCTAGAATTGGTGAGTGAACGTTCTAGATCAGGGAGCACTGATAACTTGGGAGGGATTTAAAGCAGAGTTTAATCATCGATTCTTTCCAAGGGCTGCTCTCAATGCAAATAAGAGAGAATTTGTTAACCTTCGACAAGGAAAGATGATTGTGACAGAGTACACCTTAAAGTATAATACTTTGCTGAGATTTGGAAAGGGGTCTGTGTTGACCGAGGAAGATAGAGCAAGGAAATTTGAAGGAGTTTAAGGGAAAATATTTGTTTGAGGGTGGAGATCTATGAGCATTCGACTGTGGCAGCAGTGCAACAAACGACGCTTATGGCCGAGAGTGAAATGGAGAGATCCTTGCAGAATCAGCACGATAAACGGGGTAATAAGGGTGGTGATAGGAATCAAGGCGGATCGTTCAAGAGGCCGTTTCCAAGAGGCTCTGGTTCTAGTTTCAGCAATTTCAAGAGGACGCCAAGTAACATACCGTTGTGTTCACTTTGCAACCAACCACACTCAAGCCGATGGTTTACCCCAGAATAGGAACCAAGGAAGGGGTAGTACTAAGTCGACTCCAAACATGAGGGGCAAATGTTATGATTGTGGGATATTTGTACATCAAGCCAAGGATTGTCTGAGAAGGCATTCCCAGCAAGGAGCTAGTTCTATGGCCTCTAGTGGGTCGAAGCCTAGACAGTCTAACGATGGGGGATATATGATAGAGCAACATCAAGGGAGTGCATTTCAGATGAACCCAAGAGACATGGTTGCTTCAAAGACAGCAGTCTCAGGTATGGTGCTTGTATGTTCGCACTTAGCACGCATACTTGTTGACTTAGGATCTACGCATTCATTTGTATCGCATGCCTTTGTTGAACATTTGAATGTTAAATTGGTATCGTTAGGATATGAATTATCTGTTGTCGTACCCCTTAGTAAATCAATAATGACGTCTACGATATACAAGAACTGTGAAATCCAACTAGGTGAGAGGTTGATGACCGTAGGCCTTATACCAATCATGGTGAACCACTTTGATGTGATACTAGAAATGGATTGGTTAGCTCTTAATCAAGCTACCATAGACTGTGGGTGGAAAGAAGTTAATTTTTTATCACTAGTATATAGAAGTTTTGTTTTTAAGGGATTGGGGTTACACCGTCGCCATATTTGATTTCGGCTATCCGGGCGGGTAAGTTATTGAGAAAGGGATGTCAAGGATTCTTGTGTTTAGTGCTTGATACTTCGGCGACTGATTTGAAAGTGGAAGACATTCCGACAGTGCGAGAATATTCAGATGTATTTCCTGATGACTTGCCAGACGTACTGATTGAGAGGGAAATTGAGTTCACCATTGAAATAATGCCAGACTCAAGACCTATATCCAAAGAACCATATAGAATGGAACCAGTAGAGTTAAAGGAATTGAAAATTCAACTACAAGAACTACTTGACAAAGGTTTTATTCGACCTAGTATATCACCGTGGGGAGCTCCAGTGTTGTTTGTGAAGAAGAAATATGGTTCAATGAGAATGTGTGTGGACTATCGGGAACTAAACAAGCTAACAATCAAGAACAAGTATCCATTGCCGAGGATCAATGACTTATTCGATCAACTTTTTGGGCACAAATATTTTCTAAGATAGACTTGAGGTCAGGCTATCATCAGTTGAAAGTAAAAGTGGAAGATGTAGAGAAGACAACTTTCAGAACGCGCTACGGATACTACGAGTTCTTAGTCATGGCGTTTGGAGTTACGAATGCACCAGCCACGCTCATGGACCTTATGAACTGAGTTTTCAAGGACTACTTGGACAATTTTGTAATAGTGTTCATCGACGACATTCTTATCTATTCACCGAGTGAGATAGAACACGAGAACCACTTAAGATTAATACTTCAGAGATTGCGAGAGAAGCATCTATTCGGAAAATTTAAGAAGTGTGAATTTTGGTTGTCTAATATTACTTTTCTTGGTCACGTGATTGACAAGAATGGAGTTTCAGTTGACTCTCACAAAGTAGAAGTTGTATCTAATTGATAGAGGCTGACATGCGTATATGAAATTCGGAGTTTCTTAGGATTAACGGGATACTACCACCATTTTATCGAGAAGTTCTCAAAGATTTCATTGCCAATGACGAAGTTAATGAGGAAGGGTGTTACTTTTCAATGGAGTCAAGAGTGTGATGACAATTTTTGAGAGTTGAAGGCACGACTAATGAGAACACCTATTCTGACAATACCATTCGGGACTGAAGGATTTGTGATTTATATCGATGCGTCACATCAGGGTTTGGGATGCGTACTTATGCAAGGGGGTAAAGTAATTGCCTATGCTTCTGGACAGTTGAAAACTCACGAGGTTAACTATCTGACTCATGATCTTGAATTGGTCGTAGTAATCTATGCTTTGAAGATTTGGCGACACTATTTATACGGACAAAAGTGTGAGATATTCACAGGCCACAAGAGCTTGAAATACTTGTTCTGTTCACACAACGAGATTTGAACATGAAACAGAGAAGATGGTTGGAACTGATGAAGGATTATGATCTTTCGATTGAGTATCATTCGGGAAATGCTACTGTAGTAGCCGATGCATTAAGCCGGAAGATGCCAAGAAACTTAGCCGACGAGCTAACTCAACAAAAAGAATTAGTAAAGGAAATGGAAAGTTTAGAATTGGATGTGATTCCAAAGACTAGTGGTGGCTTAATGATGGCGATCATAGCACACCTAGATATTATTGACGAGATTAAGAGGGAACAGTTTAACGATGTCTACTTGTGCAAAATGAGAGACAAGATACCTTTAGGAAAGCGACCTGATTTTGTATTAGAGCAAGGAACGTTGAAACTTAAAAATCAATTGTGTGTGCCGAATGTGAAAGGCTTGAAAGAGAGAATTTTAGAGGAAACGCATAGTACTAAATATTCAGTTCACCCAAGAAGCAATAAAATGTATCGAAACTTGCGAGAAAACTTTTGGTGGAAGGGTATGAAACGTGAAATTGCTAAGCATGTCTCAGAGTGTTCGGCAGGTCAGCAGGTCAAAGTGGAGAGACAAGTACCTGCGGGGTTACTACAGTCATTGCCTATTGATTTTGTATCTGGTTTTTCACGATCGCCTAACAAGAATGACAAGATTTGGGTTATAGTTGGCCGATTGACAAAGTCAGCTCATTTCCTATCGATCAAGACAACTAAACCTTCAAGGTTAGCAGAATTGTATGTGAAAGAGATTGTTAGACTACATGGGGTTCCAATAGTGATAGTATCGGATCGTGATAGTAGTTTTACATCGAGATTTTGGGGAAGTTTACAACAAGCTATGGGTGCTAAGCTGAGTTTTAGTACTGCATTTCATCCTCACACCGACAGACAGTCAGAGCGCATGATTCAGACGTTGAAGGATATGCTTAGAGTTTGTGTTCTAGATTTTGGGAGTGATTGGGAGAAGCACTTACCGTTAATTGAATTTGCTCACAACAACGGGTTTCAGTCAAGTATCAGAATGGCACCGTATGAAGCTTTGTATGGCCGTAAGTGTCGATCACCGGTTTATTGGACCGAGGTTGGAAAAAGAAAGTTACTAGGACCTGAGTTAATATAGGTGACTGCTGAGAAGGTAAAGCTAATCCAGGAGCGACTTAAGGTAATTCAGAGTCGTTACAAAAGCTATGCAGACTCTAAGCGACGACCGATGACATTTGAAGTGAGAGATTTTGTATACTTGAGAGTATCACCTTCGAAATGCATTGCACGATTCAGAAAGAGGGGATAGTTCAATCCGAGATTTGTAGGACCTTTTAAGATCCTAGAGAAAATAGGACCAGTGGCTTACCGATTGGCGTTGTCGTTAGAGTTAGAACATGTACACAATGTTTTTCATGTATCGATGCTGAGACGATGTATAACAGATACAAGTAAGATCGTAGTGCCAGAACCATTACAGATTCAAGAAGTCTAAATCTATATAGAACATCCCATGGAGATACTAGATCGAAAAGAACGAGTGCTGAGAACGAAGACAATTCCGATGGTGAAAGTGCTATGGCGTAACCATACGGTTAAAGATGCTACATAGGAAAGTGAGGAAGAAATGAAGAATGAGTATCCGCACTTGTTCGATGTATGAGATATAAGTTTGGGGACAAACTTCCTTTTTGGAGGGAAGAATTGTCACACCCGTTCCAAAATTTCATAGTTTTATCATACATATTTAGAATGTTGTGAATTATCAATGAATGGTGAAGGAGATTGACTGTAAGTCAACGGTAAGGTGTCAATGAAGACACGGAAACATGGTACTTCATGTTACATTAGCATGGTTAAATGACATCTATATGATTTAAATGTTATTTGAAATATCTGGTATTTTATGAATAATGAATTATACATGTGTAGTATAATTTCTAGTAATTTTTAATATTACTGTAGAGCATTTTGAACATTGTGATGAGAAAGTGAGTGACATGTTAAATAAAAGGTAGACTGCATAGAAATTCTACAGAATTTAGTTTCCGAACGTAATTTTGGACCCAAACGAGACTTAGTTGAAAACTTTTGTAATTTATAGTTTTCACTCGTAAAGGCATAAAATGGATGTGCGCGACATTCCAGAAGTTAATTAGGAGTTTAAGAAACTCGCAGGGAGGTAAACGTAATTTTTGGAAAGATTGTCTATAAATAGAGGAGGGTGAGAATTTCATTTGTATCAACTTTCTAAAATATCTTGAGAGAGGAGAGAGAAAGGAGATTAGTTGCCACGATCTTGCCGGCGACATACAACGATCGTTCGTTCGCCAGTTTTTCACCAAATTTCATATTTGGAGTCTTGGATGTAAGATCTATGCTTTGATACCTCTTAGGCTTCGTTTGGCTAACTTTTATAAGAATCTAATTTCTAGACTTTTGGGAAAAATCCAGTAAAACTTGTAGGAAATGCTTGAAATACGAGATCCGACATTTAATCGGCCCTTTAGTTGATCCTTCAAAGTTTAGGAGAACTCGCACGAGATATGAAATCCTAACATATATTATATAGGTGAAATACATGTTTTAGATTTTAGAATTTGTACACTCAACATATAGCTGAGCAGTGGAGCTTTACTCCATTGCAGGTGATAAGAAGCGAGGAAAGAAGAAGCGTAAGGAGTGAGGCCGAGGAACACTGGGGAAACCTCAACTTGTTTATGTTTTTGTTTATTCCGAACTTGTAATAAGAACTTGAATTCATAATATGTTGTAACCGAATCTTGAGTTGGATTAGTACTTGTAACGCTAGTGATTACTCTGGTAGTTATGATCTAAATCATTATAATATGGTTGAGTTATGTTAGGAATTGATTGGAGAAACCTTGGTTTGTTGTGCTGCAGAATTGTGCAGTTCTTGGAGGGATCAGTCGACTAACCCGTGTTTTAGTCGACTAGACCCCTGTAATTTGGAAAGTGTCCTTCAATTTTCACGGGCTTCAGTCAACTAAACGCAGACCATTAGTCGACTGAAGGCAGACCATCAGTCAACTGAAAAACTGACAGTCGACTGAGTCCCCGACACAGTCGACTGGACAGGGCTGTTGAACTTTTTAAACTTTTTGCATCAGGTCTCGAGTCGACCGAACTCTCCATCAGTCGACTAGACCTCTGTTTTTCAAAATGAATTCTTTGGAAAGTGTTTCAATTGGGCAAAACTTTTTATAACTCTGATTTTAATGGTTTTTACTTATGTTTTCCGCTGCTATTTACTTTAATGAAACTGGAGAAGCCTTGGTGGCGTGCCACGTTTCCTATTTCCACGCGTAGCGGGATGGGTCATGACAAGGCCTGACAATTAGATGGATGTGAGTTGGGTATAAATGGGTCCAACCCTTTTAATACACATAAAAAAATGGATCAAATATAGGTTGAACTGTTAACCCGATCCAAAAAATAATTTATTACTTAAAAAAAAAACTTCCAGGACGGTACTTTTTCCATGACGGATGAATTTCAAAATAAATATCACACCAAAAAAATCTTTCCAATCAGCCAATAAACTGAATCCCAAAATTAATTGGGCAAAGACATGAGAGTAAATACAAACCTTTAAACCCCATTCCCAAAAAAAATGTGTTTGCTGAGGGAAGTAATTATGGAAAAGTAATCAAATACCGTCACATTGGTTCTTCCTCTTGATCTTGTGATGATATTTGATCTAGAAGTGTTTCTAACCACCAAAAAACTTGTTTTTATGTAGGTACATGTACTATATATAAAGACATTAGAGAAAACTGAAGTCTGTAAAGGTGACTCTAAAAAGATGAGAGAGATTTGGTGATTGAAGAAAGAGAGAGAGGGCTACTAGCTATGTGCCATGAGTAAGTTTTTGGGTACAGACACATTAGAGTATTTGTGGATTGTGTTTGTGAGATTTGTTTGTGCCAAAGACTTACTCGTGTGCCATTGAAGAGATAGGAAAAGAGGGAGAGAGAGTGTTAAGGTTGGCTGGTCAAAATGGTGAGAGTTACAGTTTTCTATCTTGGGCAGTTGGGTTGGTGTTCGTGGGTTCAAAATGGGTCCCAGTGTTGACCTGCCACAGTCTGCTGAGTGCTGATTAAAGTGAGAGTTATCAGCCAACCCACTTATAATCCATAATCGGTGCGAGGATACGGACACGAGAATACAGGTGTGGGTGATTCCTCAATTTTCAAAAATTAAGAGTGCAGGTGCGGGGGGTACTTTTATAAATTATTAGAAAATATACTAATATAGTTGTATAAACTATGCATTATTTTGATTTTTTTTGTTTTTATTTTTAATGTTAATAAGACAAATAACAAGCATAAATAAGCAATACTAGCCTTTTGACATTTAAGTTAAACTCCCAACATGCATAAGTTGGTATAGCTCAAGTGGCAAAGAGCTTGGCATATATAATTCCCCTCCAATGCACAGGTTTGGTGTTCGAACCTCGTCCCCCTCCCCCATATCAAAAAAATAAAAAAAGATGTTAACTCCCAGCATTCTTAAATTGACCCCAAAGTTCTTAAAATTATATTAGTCCCATTTTTTCTTTAAAAAAAAATAAAAATTTTGAAAACACACAACTGCATCTGAGAAAAATCCACGACAAGACCTTTTAGAAAAGTCTGTGCTTCGTTGCCCGTAATTGAAACCTAATTCAACCCAATTTCGTATAGTTACTGGTCAAATTAGGTGGGTTCATAGATATGGGTTGGAATTGCCAGCCTTAGTGGAGAGGAACCAACAAGGGGTTGTTTGGGGATACTCCACACCATTCCTGTCATGCCCTGGATTAGTAAAAATAAGAAAATTTTCAAATTTTCCTTTTTGGACCCGTAGATACTTGACAAGTTAGATTCACTTGATTGTTCAAAAGCATACTAATAACAAGAATATAATAATGAGAATTGTCCAAGTTTAATTGGAATTAAGCCAAACCACAACAAAGCCTTACAAATTTATATTACAGACCCAAGATTATCTAAATAGTGCATCCTAATAAGTCTTATGGCAGTACGTGCCAACAAAAGTTTAAAATATTACAATCATCCTAAAAGCTAAAGTAAACCAAAAGACTATGCCTAGAGCATGGTCTTCACCTGGCATAGCTGTAGCCCTCCTCAAAGTAGTCTCATTATGTGTAGTCCTCCCCGATGTATTCCTCAGTCGTATATCCCTCTGCTGCGTAGCCTTCATCGGTATAACAACCTCCCTCAACCTGGCACTATCTACTACATTGTTGTAATCTGGAAAAGCTAAACATGGATGGTCCAAACGACATAAAACTCTGCCAGCTTCAAAAGCTGAGTGAGTGTAGAACCTCAAGTGGTACCGTTAAGTAAAAGATATAATATAGTAATAATCACAAGTTCATTCTTCTTAACGTTATTAGAAAATGATTTCATAAGTTATGAAATTGCGATAAATGGAATATTGCTAAAGAAATCGAAACCTAACATAAGACAACTGCATAACCCACTACTGACTGAACCCAAAACCTCTGACTCAACCATATAATCATCAATCTCTTCCCAAGTAACTCTGACGTAGGCTGTTGGTTTAGAATAACATGATATAACAACCGCATAATGAGTATACCAGACATGCCTAAATACCACTTGATCACCCTCGGTGCATCAAGATGATATCATGCCTTAACAACCGACACAATCAAGATATTCAAGGTCCATGACCAGCCCTAATGAATATAACATGCCTTAACAACTGAGTGATTAGTATACTATACATGCCTAAATAGACGCTTGATCACCTCGGTGCATCAAGATGTTATCATGGCTTTCAACCGACTACTTCACCAATATTCATCCACTGAGCCCAAATCTCGCGGCATATATAAAGACTGGAATGACACTTCCAATCGACAAACTTAATGTTCTCTATATGGATATGTATGATTCAAGTACAAATCAATCATAGCAAGTAATGGGGCAGCTCATAGATGGCGCACAAGGTGGGGAGGCAGATCCCGTATTTGATATGTCCGAGGTTTACCAACACCTCGATAATTTAGGGGATGAGCAGAGGCATAATCTTCAAGGCCTCTGGACCAACTTCTAGGGGTTCCATACAGACTAGAAATAGGATATAGGGTAGCTCATAGAAATGGAGCAGTACATGTTCCAACTTCAGTGCCCAAATCCTGACCCACCACCTTTTTTCTATGATCGGTACCGAGGAGCTGGTGTGTAACACCCGTACCCAGAAAAGAAGGTTCATATAGTATTAATATGTGTTAATTAACGATAATTAATACTAGGATGGTTTAAAGTAGGGTTATGAACTCACAAGTGAAAAGGTGTTCAATTGCGAACACAGATGAAAGTTCTGTGATAGGTAGGACTGGTATAAAAGTGGGGCCCAATAAGGGTCTAATTAATATAATTTGCATTTAGATACTATTATATGCTTATATGAATATTTGTGTAAATGTTTAAAAATATTATTATGTCTTATGATAGGTAAAGGGGACCAGTTTGGGTACCCATGTGAGGACGTTTATGAATATAGTTCATAATTGGTAGGTTTAATAGCAACCTCATATTATATGTTGGACCATGTTTGGGACCCACGCGGGACATGGATTAAATTTTGTTAGCCCTAAGGGATTTGCGTAAAGTAATTTTGATGATTAACAAAATATAAAGTTGAGTTCTTATGATTTCATTTAGTGTATTGTCCAAACAAAGCCTTATAATGGTGATGGATGTTCTATGGATGCCTTGTGGAAGATCATTTCTTACTTGTATTGTTCTTATAGGACCCTTTGTAAAGTTAGTTAGTTGGATTATCCAAGACAAGGGCTTAAAAACTTAACAAAATCTTCAAAACATAAAAACTGTTTTTCATAGGAAAAACAGTCGACTGGATAAATTTCTGAGTCGACTGGGCCCTAAACTTTTCAGTCGACTTGAAGTTGAAAAATAGTCGACTATTTCGTGTTTTGAAAAGATAGTTTCTGTTGTAAAACCAGTCAACCAATCCAAATCTTCAGTTGACTATTTTACTGGCGCATTTCATTAAGTTTGAAACGTAGTCGACTGGATCGCGAACCCAATCAACTGGATTACTGAGCAGAATAATAATGGCTCTTTTTCTAGGGTTTTGACTTTGCATTTGTCACGCCCTATAGAAGCAAAAATAGAGAAAAATAAATTTCTTTTTTAGGTCCATAGAGAATGACAAGTGAAACTCACTAACTATCCATAGCACACAGTACTAGTCCACAAGAACAACAAGAACAGTAACAACTAAAATATAAATAATGAATCTAACAATTACAATATCAGAGTGTGGTCCTCTGGATCACAATAGGTTTGGAGACAACATATGCCCAAGTACTCATTAAACTAAACAAGGTTCAACAGAAACAACAGAAATATAAACTAGGTATAACTATCTTCAAATCTTCAGCTAGGGTAAGGATAATCATCAGCATAACATCCTTCTCTAGCGTAACCGGCATCAATGGGGCCACCTCTGCATAATCCCCCTCAGGGTAGTAGCCGTCGATATAACCTCCATTATCTGCATTGAAAGGGATGGGTAATCTAGATGGGGAATGTCCAAGCAATAACGACCGTCAGCTTACTGAGAACTGAGTGAATAGAAACTCACAGGGTATCAATGATATAACGAAATAGCAAGTTATTGAAGCCATAAGATATAGTTCGTCTAAATAATATCTTCTCTGTATTCCAACACGTCATAACTCAACCCTTATCGTCTTTTTATCCTGAGATTGATAATCAACATACTCTGTCTAGAAAGAACAAACTCAATCATTTTGATTCGTGGTGAGAAGTGCATGTTCATAGCGTATTTTATGGTCTGTTATGCATACTTTTATCCCCAAAGTCCCTACATTTAGGTTCATTCTAATAACAATGGTCTTTTTATTGTGTTAATGCTAAAATATATGTTTTTGCATTGTTTTATAGGTATTAGGATGCAAATCAATGAAGTGGAGCTAAAGAAAAGTGATTCTGGTGGATAGAACAACGGAAGCAGCTGAGAAAACGCCAATTTTGACAATGAAGACTTCAGATTTGGAAGATTTTCCCAGAGACATGAAATGTAGATCTTTGAGTTACGGTCGCGTGGCCGCAAACGGGAGGTCAATCCGAGGTCCGAGTGAAAAGTTATGGCCATTCTCCCATCAGTGTGCAGTGCTGTCAAAATCAGAGAGTTCAAGCGATTGAAGGAGAGTTCGATCGATCGAACCTTCGATCGATCGAACTAAGCTCGATCGATCGAACCTTATTTTCACCCAAAAGTTGCGTAAACTCTGTGGGAACCCTATATATACGTCGTTTTGACGCCAGACGAAGGGGGGACGCTCCAGAACGCAGAAAACAGCAGTTTTAGGGTAGTTTTAGGGTTAGATTAGGTGTAGATTAGGTTAGATTCTTGTTTTTCTTCCTCTTTTCCATTGATTTACTGAAGATTATTGAAGATTCAAGTTTCTTTCATGTTTATTTCAGATTATGTCCAGGTTTTTCTTTCCAATCCTTGTTATTTGATTGCTATTAGTTTATATGCTATGATTACTCTAGTTTGTTATTCCTGTATTAGTTTAATCATGTTTCTGTAGTTTAGACGTTGGGAATATGTGATGAAACATTGAATCCCAGCCTCTGCCATGCAATCTTTAGAAACCTTGGGCTCGATCGATCGAAGGTATTTCGATCGATCGAACCAGGGATAGTCAAGCGATCGAAGACATTTCGATCGATTGAAGGATGATGATGTTCGATCGATCGAGAGAGCTTCGATCGATCGAACTTGTTAATTCCTGAGATGATTCTTTTAAGTATTCCATGACTTTCTGTTTTAGAAATCTGTCATCAAATTGTCCCAATAAGCTCAGTTTGTCACAACAGTTTTTAGAACTTAAAGCCTTAAGGCCTTTTCTTCAATGACTTTTGAAAACCACTTTGAATGCTAACACCATTTAGAGTGCAAGTAATTACCATTGTTTTAAACCGTCTTCCAAGTATTTTAAATCAACTGTGATGATGTAGTCCCGGTCATGAAAGGGCTATTGATTCTTTATCTTTAGAAAAATACGGAATGCTGAAGAGGAATGTACTCCATAGAACGTTAATGAATGTGCATGGTAGATGGTTAGGATTAATGTGGATTCACGTGTTTCCAACACCTTTAGTTTATTTATTTAATTTATTATGTTTCGTTATGTTTTAGTTTATTATTTAGTTTAATTTAATTAGTTAGGATTTGTTAGTACACCTCCAATCATATATTCTTATTTTCTTTTATTTTCTTTAGGTTTTAACTTAGTAGACATTCTCCCTATTCCTTCCCTGTGGGATCGACCTGGACTTCCAGTACTATATTACTTGCACGATCACCTACACTTGGGTGTTGCACAAGAGCGCACAACTATTTAGTCGTGTCAAGTTATTGGCGCCGTTGCCGGGGAAGGCAACTAGGTTAGGATTTTACTAAGTTTTTCCATTTTTCTTCTTTTACTTAAAAAAAAAAAAAAATCATTGGACTTTTTTTCTCTCACAAGAAAAAAAAAAATTTCTTTTGTTTAAATATTTTGGGTAAACATGTCTTATCCATATTACCCTCCATACAACACAAATACCACGAATGGGTACACATTAGGTAATGAGAACTATACCCCGAGTTGGCAAGCACCCACATATGATGCACATTATCAACCTGAGTGCTACCAATCACCACAATGGGAAAACCATCCTGTTAGTCCCCCATGTTATCAAACGTATCAAGAACTTCCACCTGGAGAGTTCTATCAATCGCAATGGGGATATAACCAAAATGATAGTGTAGGATATAGTAGTAGTTCCCACGATTACCAAATGCACCAAGACTTTCCTTCTGGGGAGTCTTGCACACAAACACAATGGGAAGGGGACTATTACCAACAACAATGGGGTGAAACTTCATATAGTTATAATGAGGAGAAAAACCAAGTTGAGGATAATGGTATGTTAGAATTGCTGCTTAGTGAAATGAAAAGGCTAGAGAGTGCAATTGATAAATTAGGAGCTAGATATCAACAAGTATTTGATAGCCAACCTTTAGAAGACTATACCAGTCCTTCAACGCTACAACCTGAATTTCAAGACACTAACAATGGAATGGAATTAGAGGACAATGATGGGTTCATACCGAGTGAGGTTAACAACTCATTTGAGAAAGTGATAACCCAACAAGAACTCCAAAACCAAACCATTGAGCATGAAGTTGTAGAACCATCTTCTCCTCAACATACAACCCCAGACATCAACTCCTTCACTGCCTGGATAAAACTGCACAATCTCTTTGTCCAGAGCACCTCAATAGATGACATATATAGTGAGGAGAGTTACAAGGATGAGAATGAGGTTTTAAAAGATGACGAGAGTTTAGGTGATTGCACGCAATTAGGAAAGGATGAGTCCCATGTTGACTCTACCCCTACCTTTGATAGTGACCCTAGGGAGGACGTTATTGAAAATTTTCAATTCGATTTAGATTCATGTGATATTCATGCACCCCCACCTCTCTCGGCCGAAGAGGTGGTGTCACCAAGTTGCCCATCACCTATCCTCTCTATCAATCAAAGCTCTCGTCCTGAGCTTGAATGTTATGTGTACCCCATTCGTGAACAAACAGAATGTGTTGTGGAAGAGGATGGTAAGGATACTAGCACATGTTCTTCACAAAATTTTAACTTTCAAAATTCTTTGAGAGAAGACTTGGAAAATATTGGGCCCACTTTAGATGATCTTAAAATTCAACAAGAAGCTAGCAATCTTCTAGACTGCTTGACCTTCTTGAGTGATTATGACATTGAGGCCCAAATAGATAGCTTTATCCAAGTCCAGTCCAAAACCATGTGCATAGAACAGAAATTCAATTCCTATGATTATATCTCCATAGATTTTGTTCTAGGACAAGCGGAGGGTGGTGAAGCTTCATTAGAACATCACTTTGACCCTGCCCCTTTTATTGAACCATGGCCTCCCCCTGTTTTTAGTATTAAAATAGAGGCTGTTATAGGAAATACCAACACCAAAGATCGTTTCTTACATATAATTCCTAAAAAGTGTGGTATTCCTTTTATAACTGTCCCAAAAAATTTTGGAAGCCATAGGTTTTGCATTATCTCCTCTGACCTTGAGCCTGACATTAGTTGGGGGGAGTTGCAATTTTATGAGGATCCCAACATTCTTCTCACTGTTAAATTATTTCATTGGGAGGATCCTCGAAAATTTCGGTTATTGATTTATGATAAAAATCTTGATGAACCGAATTTATTTGCTGAGTAGTTGTATTATATTCTCTAGTTTTCCTTGTTGCTACTAATGATTTTGTAGGTAACTTGAAAAAAAAAAAATCTGGATTATAAACGCCTCGAGGTAACATCCTTCCTTCTCTCGCTTTACTTTACATGTCCATGTGCATAGTTTAGAACATTGGGGACAATGTTTAGTTTTAGTTGGGGGGAGTGAGTCATTGCATGCCTCGTTTATTTCTTTTTATGGTTTCGTGTCAATATACCTGCTTAGCAACATGACTCAGTAAATCAAAATTGCAAAAATTTTGAAATTTTTAATGGTTCTTGTATTTCTCTCATAGTTAATGTAGTTAGTTATGATACATTAGTGTTATTTTCTGTATGTTATTAGTATGTGATATACTATGCTAGTTTCTTTACTATCTTAGTTATAGTATGTTCTATGTTTTTTAATCTTCAAATACTTTGAGTACGTTGTGACAACCTTGTACTTAGCTAAAATGGATTAGTAAGCATATTTTAAGTGTCTTGAAAGACTGTAGTGGAGACTAATAACCCAAGTGAGCTTTTGTGCCATTCTTTTGTTTTTGAGGGTTTTATAAAATTACTCTTACTTTTTGAAAAGCGTATTAATTCGTTGAAAGTCTCATTTTTCTTCTTCATTTTGACTGATCACTAGAAGAGAACGTTCAGGATTTACCAAACTTTAGAGCTCTTGAATTTACTGAAATGAATTATCCTATTAACTTAGAAGATGATTTAGGCCATCTTTTGACCATACATGGATAATACAGCCTTGGCCTACCTATATGTTATTTCTTTACTTCACCTCTTGAACTTATCATATTCGCCTTGTCTTCACAATCCTAAAGTCTTTACCTAACTCCAAATTAGGAGTTCAAGCCTTAGTTCTTTTATTTGGGTGTGATTGGGATGTGTTGACATGACAAGAAGTTTGGTTGTGTGATTAAGGGAATGTTGGCAAAGAAAAAAAAAAGAAAAAAAAGCATGAAAAGAAAAAAAAAAGTGCCAATGGTTGTTACAAAAGAAAAAAAATAATGAAAAGAAGAGTGTGAAAAAAATAAATAAAAGAAAAGAAGAAGAGAAAGATTGGAGATGTGGGAAGTTTGAAAAGTTATAGTAGACATTCCAATCACATCCTTTGACCCAATTGAATATCACAAGCCTTTTTCTTCTTAATCTAACACCTCTTTTTCAAAGTCCTGATGATTTTAAGTAAATTGGATTTGAAGTTAAGGTAATGAGAGAGTTATCCGCGGTATCTCGCTCTTCTAGTGAAAGGTATCCTTTCATGAGACTTTATGCACTAAAATGTCTGTTTTTCAATTTAGATATGAGAAGCATTAGATTCCATTTACATTTACTCTTTATGGCTTCCATATCATGAGTGATAATTATTACACCTAATTCGGAGTGATTTCATCTTGAGAGTGTAATCCCGGTGAGAGTTGAGTCAAAATGAATGTCTTGATAGTGTCTTAGGTTATGCAAGCTTTGAAATTAAAGTTTTGTATTTTGGTTGTCCATTCACACACACACTTGAAGATTAATAGGTATGGAACATTCTAATGACTTTGATAGTAGATTAACTGTAATGTGTGTGTTGCATGGCTATGGCATACTAGAGAGTTTCATGAGATTGTTGAGCTTAACTATGTTGTTAATGAGAGGAAAATTCCTTGAAAACATTTAAATGAGAACCATTGCCTTAAACATGAATTTTGTGGGTAGATTCACTGCAAATCCTCACGAGACAATACTCGTCCACTAGGGGTAACCTAGAGGTTTAAAGGCTTGTTGCATATGCTAAATGCAATCGCGATTCCTGCGAAATGAGTTAGGATTTTAATTTATTTTGTTTTTATTTTTAGAGTTAAATAAACACTGTTGTAGTTCGCTTCATTGCTAGGGACTAGCAACGAGCTAGTTGGGGGGTGTGATTCGTGGTGAGAAGTGCATGTTCATAGCGTATTTTATGGTCTGTTATGCATACTTTTATCCCCAAAGTCCTTACATTTAGGTTCATTCTAATAACAATGGTCTTTTTATTGTGTTAATGCTAAAATATATGTTTTTGCATTATTTTATAGGTATTAGGATGCAAATCAATGAAGTGGAGCTAAAGAAAAGTGATTCTGGTGGATAGAACAACGGAAGCAGCTGAGAAAACGCCAATTTTGACAATGAAGACTTCAGATTTGGAAGATTTTCCCAGAGACATGAAATGTAGATCTTTGAGTTACGGTCGCGTGGCCGCAAACGGGAGGTCAATCCGAGGTCCGAGTGAAAAGTTATGGCCATTCTCCCATCAGTGTGCAGTGCTGTCAAAATCAGAGAGTTCAAGCGATTGAAGGAGAGTTCGATCGATCGAACCTTCGATCGATCGAACTAAGCTCGATCGATCGAACCTTATTTTCACCCAAAAGTTGCGTAAACTCTGTGGGAACCCTATATATACGTCGTTTTGACGCCAGACGAAGGGGGGACGCTCCAGAACGTAGAAAACAGCAGTTTTAGGGTAGTTTTAGGGTTAGATTAGGTGTAGATTAGGTTAGATTCTTGTTTTTCTTCCTCTTTTCCATTGATTTACTGAAGATTATTGAAGATTCAAGTTTCTTTCATGTTTATTTCAAGTTTATTTCAGATTATATCCAGGTTTTTCTTTCCAATCCTTGTTATTTGATTGCTATTAGTTTATATGCTATGATTACTCTAGTTTGTTATTCCTGTATTAGTTTAATCATGTTTCTGTAGTTTAGACATTGGGAATATGTGATGAAACATTGAATCCCAGCCTCTGCCATGCAATCTTTAGAAACCTTGGGCTCGATCGATCGAAGGTATTTCGATCGATCGAACCAGGGATAGTCAAGCGATCGAAGACATTTCGATCGATTGAAGGATGATGATGTTCGATCGATCGAGAGAGCTTCGATCGATCGAACTTGTTAATTCCTGAGATGATTCTTTTAAGTATTCCATGACTTTCTGTTTTAGAAATCTGTCATCAAATTGTCCCAATAAGCTCAGTTTGTCACAACAGTTTTTAGAACTTAAAGCCTTAAGGCCTTTTCTTCAATGACTTTTGAAAACCACTTTGAATGCTAACACCATTTAGAGTGCAAGTAATTACCATTGTTTTAAACCGTCTTCCAAGTATTTTAAATCAACTGTGATGATGTAGTCCCGGTCATGAAAGGGCTATTGATTCTTTATCTTTAGAAAAATACGGAATGCTGAAGAGGAATGTACTCCATAGAACGTTAATGAATGTGCATGGTAGATGGTTAGGATTAATGTGGATTCACGTGTTTCCAACACCTTTAGTTTATTTATTTAATTTATTATGTTTCGTTATGTTTTAGTTTATTATTTAGTTTAATTTAATTAGTTAGGATTTGTTAGTACACCTCCAATCATATATTCTTATTTTCTTTTATTTTCTTTAGGTTTTAACTTAGTAGACATTCTCCCTATTCCTTCCCTGTGGGATCGACCTGGACTTCCAGTACTATATTACTTGCACGATCACCTACACTTGGGTGTTGCACAAGAGCGCACAACTATTTAGTCGTGTCACATTTCACATATAGATGTACCATCATTCTATCCATTTCTCGTTAAGGATATAAATCATCCACTGCAATCATGGACACCATGCCAGTCCATCCCCCGCTCATTAAGGATATAAACCATCCACCGCATGTCAGGGATACAACTCTTTGAACAACAACATATCAAATCTATTGCCACGACTCATCAATGTATACCAATAATACCCATCCACCGATCGTTAAGGATATAAACCATCCACCGCTCGTTAAGGATATAATATCGATCATCTGGCTATCTTAGGACTGCATGGTCCTACTCACTGCTCAATAAGGATATAAACCATCCACAACATGTGAAAGCATATCATGACCAGGCATCCGCCCATGTACCATTTTCAGAACTTATCAAACCTACTTAAACTCAATACTACTATCGATACATGACAATTCCCATGTGACTTGACTACTCTGAATGAAATGAACGGATACCAAACTCATACATGAACCGCATAGTATGTAATGTCATTACGTGAATTCATTATTCTTAAGCACACTTATTTGTGTTGTCACATTATCCCGGATTAACCCACCATCGCATAATAGAAGTTCGAATCACGAATCAGAAATTCGAACCTCTTATCTAATAATCAAAAGAACTAAACCATGTTCGGCCATGTTCGATCGATTGAAACCATTTTGATCGATTGAGGAAAAGTCATGTTCGAGCAATCAAAGTCTATTCATTCGATTGAACCTTCGATCGATTGAACTCATTTCAATCGCTCGAGAATCGTCTTCTCTAGTAGAGGGATGTGTTTAATACATATAAACATACCAAAAACTTGTAAAGCATAATATTAAAGAAACCAAGTGAGTAAAAACTTACCGAATGTGCTAAGGACGCGTTTGGCAAAGCTTGAGCTCTGAGCTTTAATGGCAGCTCTTCCTCTCTCTCTCTCTCTTTCTCTCTCTCTCTCTCTCTCTCTCCTCTGTCTCTTTCTTTGTCTCTTCATTCTCTATGTCTCCTTCTCTTTCTCAGTGTATATATATATAATATGTGTGTATAATATATACATGTGTGTATATATATGTCAAACCCAAGCACATACTCTCTCAAACTCGCCAAGGTTCAGCAAACCTCACACACACACGAGCACAAGGTTTATATAGAGAGGGGAGGGGTGCAGGTGGCATTGTTTGAACAGAAACTGGAATTCTGATGATTTCAAGTTTGATCGATCAAAGGTAGTTCGATCGCTCGAGAGTAGATGGATAGTTTAGATCGGTTGAAAAGTTTGATCGATTGAAGTGGGCACCACGCATTAAATTTATGTCGGTATGTTTTCGATCAATTGAACAGAGTTTGATCGCTTGAGCTTTAAAAATGTTCGATCGCTCAAAGAGACTTCGAATCGATCGAAGATAGAATTTCAAGTAAGGTTAAGGAAAGTATATGGAATTTCTCTGCATAAATATTTTTATTAAAAATATAGGGTATTACAGCATTTAATGCTTCCTACCTTAAATGTTTTGATTTTCAGGATAGAGTATTCAAAATACTCATTTAAAATTGGTTGTTGGTCACTTAATTACTTACATTCAATACTCATTTATTGTATTCAAAGATTCAAGCCCTAGCATTGTGAGATTTAATCTTCTAGCTCTAGACTTCATTTGTAATTTCTTGAGAGCTATTATTGAGAGCATTTATTGTATCTATCGAACCACAACTTATTTGGACTAAGATCTTTCATTTTTAATTCATGAATTGATTTTGGTTAAGTCTTATAAAACTCCAATTTCAAAGCTTCCATGGTGATTTCATATGTTTACATTTATATGCATCTATATATACAGAAGTTTACATATGTACACATGGGAAATGAGCTTATAGTACTCACAAAGGGGTTGGACAAAACATTAGGCGCGAAGAAAACCTGCTGAAAATTATCGAAACTTTGATTTCTTGTTCTTCCTCTCTGATTTATATATATATATATATCTAACTATGTATGTGTATATGTATATATATACATAATCTCATTGTGTGTGTATATGTGTGTGTTTAGAGAGGAAGAGAGAGTTGAGAGAATTTGAGAGACAGAGAGTCTCATAGAGAGAATTCGAGAGTCTGATATACATATATATATATATATATATACTACCCAAGATTTGGGCTCCAAGTAATCCATGGGGATTGTCCCGTGTAGTGAGCTCACATGTTCCCACACCCACATCGTGATATAATCGTAGCTTTAAAATAATAACTGGTATTTTTCGGTTGAAATAAAAATACACAAAAATCATCTTAATGTGGCAATTCAATTCCCTGGTTGTAGAAAAATATAGTTTTGAATATATAGTGAGAGTTTTCTAAAAGGGTAATATTTGGGGCACAAACAAATCTCACAAACACTTACACCCACAGTCTATCTCTCTCCTGGGTGGCACTGTAGGGTCTGGATAATTTCAGTGGACCCCATAGTGCCTCCCAGGAAAGAGATAGACTGTGGGTGTAAGTGTTTGTGAGATTTATTTGTCCCCATAGCATTGTTGTTTCTGAAATACCATCTTCAAAATCCAAAATACGTATTTATTTATTTATAAAAATTATGGTCTGACCCCAGACAAATGTTTCCATTCATAGAAAGAAAAAATGAATATTTTATTTATTAATGAAAATAAAATAATAGGGTGTTACAGAAAATCTAAAAAAAAAGACAGAGAAAAGAAAATAAGAGCTTCACGCGAATAGTACTTCTCCCTTTGTGCTTCAAAGAAATTAATTGTTTTCGACTCATCTCCAGCTTTGATTAGTTCTCGTGCAACCTTTGGAACCCGAATGTGTGCCCAAAGACTTCATTTCCCCATTTTCTTCATCTCACATTCCCTTGTCCACATTTTAACATTTCCATATCCTGGTTTATCCTTGGAAAATAGTGGTTCGGAGTTTCAGACGAATGTGACAAGTAGTTAGAGTTGTTTCACTTCCTCTTAGTCATTTTAAAAGTTTAACATTTTTCATCCTTGATATGTGTGTGGCTTTGTTTCCCATTTTCATCACTCTTTGACTGCATGTCATGAGGGTATAACCCGATTCGAGTGCTTACTTTTTAGAGTAATACCGGTGAAAATTTTGTTGAAGTGCATTTTTGAATGAAATTCGATTAATGAGAGTATTGCACAATCACTATGCATTCCCCACCACGCACCCAAGAGTTGTAACGAATGAAGTTTTTCTTATAATTTTGATAGTTCGTGGACTTTTGGGAAATCATGTGTCATTTGCTAAAATCTTTTGACTATGTTGAGTTTCGACGTTGGGTAGTGGGCAACTATCATGAGGAAATATTATGTTTGTGGATATCATTGTGAGAACCATCCGGAGACAAAACTCCACCTCTAGGGGTAACTTAGAGGTTTAACGTCTTGTTGCATTTACTCAATGCAATCATTTTCTCCACAAAAATGGATTATCTTTCATTTTAAATAAAAAGTTGTCTAAAGTTGTTCTTGAACCTATTGATCTTCCACTTAGTTGCTAGAGACTAGCAACATGCTAGTTGGGGTGTGATTGACGTTCAATATTGCTTTCTTGTCCTCATGATTAGCTCATATTGGATATGTCACACGAAAGAGTTAATGAATAAATTGAACACTTGTTTGATCTTCTTGGTTTTCCCTTTCTATCTAATAATGTCGCACCCCGTAGTATCAAAAATAGAGAAAAAAAATCATTTTTGGACCCGTAGGCCATAATAGTTGAAAGTCACCATATTGTCCATGCACCAAGTCTAATCACTAGAGCAATAATCAAATGACGCATTGGGATATCTAAGTTCAACATATATAAAGTTCAATACTAAATATTACAACCCATAAGTAGTAGCGTAAGCATAACTAAAGTACTATGGCAACATGCTCCGATTATAAACTTAACTTAATATAGAGTCTCCAAAATACATAAACATAAACTATCTACATCGAAGCTCCTAGCCTTTAGCTCGTACAGTAATTAGCACCAGATAGCCTCTAACATAGTAGGCTTCCTCTTCATAGCCCTTTCCATGTACTCATTCCTTGCATACTCATAACCCTGGTCAACTGGATGTAGAATATCTAGCGGCATAAAACATCGTCAGCTACGGAAGCTGAGTGAATACAAATACTAACAGAGTATTTATAGATATGCAGTATATAAGACAGCATCACTAAAGAAAATCCTTTCGTAGTTTACTTCCATGAAAGCACCAACTCAATATATAACCACGGACATCGTCCCAACCAATCCCAAGCATAACATAGACTCTTGGGTCCACATTCCACGCATAGCTTTACTTCCCACAGTACTCAACTCATTCCTTGAACAGTCTCTTTCTAACTTGGCACATAGCCCAATATTTCTTAACTTATCCAACCTGACACGAAGTCCCAATACTCTTACACGTTAACCAGACACGTAGCCTCGTACTACACCATCCATTAACTCGATATGAAGCCCTAACTCTCTGGCCAAACTGCCTCGATGTACTCTAGCCAATACATCCCTGATACGTCCTGGCCAACATGCCCCTGATACGTCCTGGCCAACACATCCCTGATACATTACGGCCAACACGCCCGATTCATTCCGGCCATCACACACGATACATTACGGCCAACACGCCCGATTCATTTTGGCTAACACACCCTTTAATACATTCTGGCCAACATACCCCGATGTCCTCTAACGACCCACCCTGGCCGACATACCCTAACACATACTGGCCAACATGCCCCAATACATACTAGTCATCCCGCCCTACTATATTAAACTTGAAAAGAAGTCCCATATCACACAACTTTCCCAATTTTGACACGCAGTCCAACTCTATTATACATAAGCCTGACACGCAATCCTAGCTTTCCCACACATATAACCATTGCAACTCATTAGAATCCCGTACCCAACATTGCATAATCTTTGTGGTCACATTCACATATATAATCATAAACAATATCAACCTCTACGGTCAATAGACCCACTCTATGCACGTTGGCTTCTTAATTCAATTAACAACAGTATAACATCTTTATACAAATGGTTCCACTGTTTAATGCATTAAGCCCATTATTCAACGTGTGTATTATTCCAATACAACATCCTAACATCAACGCATGATATAAACAGTTTAACAGTCCAACAGATATAAACTGACCAACTTTTACCAATCTGACATGTTCAATCGATCAAAGTCATTCATTCGATTAAGGTAAAGTAAAGTTCGATTGATTCAATCATTTTGATCGATTGACAAAATTAAAGTTTGATCAATTGAAAACAGTTCAATCAAATGAAGTTGACTGTGTTCAATCGAACAAAACCAGTTTGATCGATAGAGAAGTGGTTTTATTCTCAAACTGAACTGGACCTTGTGCGCACGTTTGGGGTCCATTCTTTCTTGCCAAAACACATATGTACTTACATATCTATGCTACTAAGTGAGTGTAGGCCGTCACTGTTAAGTTTGGTGACACCGGCGCTGTATGGGGTGGTCGTGGGTGGTGTTTGGTGAGCTTTCTCTCTTTCTCTTTCTCGTTCTCCTTCTGCTCCTTCTCTTTTTCCTTCCCTCCATCTTCTTCTTCTTCTTCTTCTTCTTCTCTCTTCTTTCCTAGCCGAGAGTGTGTGTATGCTTGTGTATATATATACGGGTGTGTATATATAATATATGAGTGTGTGTATATGTATTATCTAAGTATTCTCTCTCTCTAACTCTTTCAAAATTTAGAACTCTCACACACACGCACAAAACCAACATATATAGGCAAAAAGGAAGGGTAGGTGGTAGCTCTGTATATACTAGAAATAACAAGTACGATTGATCAAGACATGATCAATCACTTGAGAATAGGTCGATCAGGGTTTGATCGATTGAAACGTGTTCAATCGATTGAGAAAAGGGTCCATGTCATAAATCAGGTCGGCAGAGTTTCAATCGCTTAAAGTGGCTCAATCGATTAAGAATGTTCAAGTTCGATCAATCGAAGTAAGTTTTATCGATTGAAAAGGCAAATCATCAATTAATTGATAAAGTTCAATTGATTAAAAAAGGCATTTAAAGGAAAGGTAAAGACAAGCATACTGGATCTTATTTTATATCAAAAGTAATATAAAAGTACAACAAAAATAGCGGGTATTACAAATATACCCCCTATTTTTGTAGGATTTATAGAAGTTTGAACCGATTTCCTTTGGTTCTTAATTCAAAAAGGGAAAGGATTAAAAATCTGCAGGGGCAGATCAATCTGGCCTTTCTTGGAGGATTGATCTGCTGTAGCATCAAGATTTAGAGAATTTATATCTGAGAGTCGGAGCGATCTAACTTTTTGCCTTGGATCGATCCGGCCTACTGAAGACTATTTTCCCTTGTTAATTGTAAATGTGTCATTCTCTACTTAGGGTATAAATAGTTAGGATATCTTGTATTTTTCATATAGAAAGTTGTAGTTATGTTCTCTCTCTTAGGGTTTTCTCTTCTTCCTTGCATTTACTCCTTCTCCTAGCTCCCATTAATGTGTATTTAGTTCTAGAGAGAAAAGATTACTCTTGTGTTGTGTACTTTGAAGCTATATTTGGATTATTGAAGTTTTCATTGAAGTTCTTCTTGCATTCATGATGGTTGTTATGTATTGGTATCATTTTGATCTCATTCTCTTTAATGTTTATGTTATTATCTCTATAAGTAGCTAGATTATGTAGGTTGGGGATCATAAACTAACCTGATCGGTGATGAATAGTTGCCGTTTATCGTCCTAAAATTACGCTTTGTTAGCCCATTTCATTTAGTTATTAAGTGTTTTTTAATAAGTATTCTATATTTTGTAGGTTTTGGAGCTTTAACATGAAAATGCACAAAAATTCAATGATTAGTGGCTTTAGAAGTCATTCTGGGCTCAAACAGTGATTTCGATGAATGCTGAATGCTGTAACAGTCTCGATAAATTGCATTTTTGACAATGAAGACTTTGGATTTGAGAAATTTTTCCAGAGATATAAAATGTAGATCTTCGAGTTACAGACGCGTGACTTTGAACGGCGAGTCAATTCGAGGTCTGATCAAAACGTTATCGCAATTCTACAAAAGTCGCGCGTGCAGTGAAAAACACCTCGCGCGAGCGGGCCGCGTGAGCGACCTGTGAAAAAACCAAAAACACGTATTTTGTCAAATTAAAGTACCCCAGCAAAGGTTGTTTGTGCATATGATGTCTAGAAACGTAAAAATAGCAATTTTCGTGCGATTTGGCTTAGGAAAGCTTCCTAAATCCTTCCAAACTCTATATAAATCATATTCTAAATCAATTTTATGGTTACACATCATTACACAATAATATACACATCCATATACAACTATAATTTCATCCATTGAAGAGGGAGAAGTAAGGAGAAGAAGAAGAAGACCAAGGATTCTTATGGCCTCCTACATCAACCTCTTGCCAATCCTTGATTCTATGGTCGCTTAGACCAAGATCTAGGGTTTCAATGAAACACTAGCCAAGTAATAGGGAGTTATTTAAGTTGTTCTTTTAGTTTTATTATGTATGGATGATGATAACATGTTTAGAGGATTTTTTATAATAAAATCGAACTTCAACTGATTAAATCATTGCTTTCAAAGTTCATTCTTATCTTAGATCTATTTTGAATGTGATGTGCTCAATGATCTATATTTGCTGTGCTTGTATGGATTATTTACATGTAATGGTGCTTAATTGAATTATGATATCAAGTATCCAAATAGTTCATGCCTAGGAAAGATGGATTGTACCGCAACCCTAGTTTAGTGTGAGACAATCCGCGTCAACTGAAGATGAATTATGTTGGTGCTTGAATCGTAGTTATCTTCTTGACGGAGGATTTGGGCTTGTAGCTACAATTCCCCATTATCATCCAATGTAATAAGCTAATTGAATGTATAAATACCCTTATTATGAAGCTAGTGGTGGATTTGCAATCCTAGGTTCACTTTAAATATCGTTTAAAACAACTTTTAATTGCTTTCATAGTTTGGATTTATTTTATTGTTCTTAGTTTAATTAAAATCAAATCAAAATCCGTTTTCCTTAATTAACTAAATTTAGTTTTTAAATTAAAGTGCTTAGTAATTCAATCTCTGTGGATTCGACCTTTACTTCCACACTACAAATCTTTTAAAGTAAATCATACTTTTTATCTTGATTCTGACAAGATCAATTTTTGGCGTCGTTGCTGGGGATTGCAATTCACTACATTTGGTTTTAGAATCTTAGTTTTGTTAATTCGTAAATATTAGATTAGTTTTTATTTTTCATATTTTCCGTTTTTGTTTTAAGTTACTAATTTTTCTTTTTGTTTTGTAGTTTCTCAAGTAATCAAATTCTAGCGTGTTGGAGTGGAAAAGCTTAGCACACCAAAGAAGCTTACGCAATTAACATAAAATAAAATAAATATACATTGCTTCCTTTAAATTTCGCATCAAATCACTGTACGTCAGGGCACTGAGACGCAATTACTTGAATTAGGTTAGGTGTGGAGTGAGCACTGCATTAGCTAGGAAACCCAGGGCACTGGGCTTTGACGTGAATAACTGCATAAGGATAATTACATGCATTATAGTAGTACTGTGTGCTTGTGTGCTTAATTACATGCGTAGTTATTTTCGATTTTATTGAGTCAGTCGTTGTCTTAGCCTATTTTCTTTTAGTATATGTTTGGTACACATTCAAGTAACCTAAATTATATCTGCTCAATCTTGAACTTGAACGTAGTCTTAGAGTCCTTAGGTCATCAACCCAAGCTTCTAGAGCTCGGTTGATGTTAGACGACGATTCGACACCAAAACTGTCATCATTGTTTGAGTTTGAAATACGAAGTACCTTAAAACGACTAAAGAAACCATGCGTGAATACCATTGAACCAATTCCAATGGCCGACTTAGGAAACAACGGAAACAACGTGTACAACCAAAACAACGGAAATAATGTAAATAATCATAATATACCCCGGCCTCCGCCGCTTAAAGATTATTTCATTCCTACGGCCTACACGCCATAGCCAAGCATAGAATTACCGGAGGTGACAGCATCTCACTTTGAGATAAAGTCATCTACCATCGCGCTACTTCCTTCATTCCATGGTCGTCTTAAAGAAGACCCTTATCAGCACTTAGGAGATTTCCAAGATATATGCTCTACTTTGAAAATACAAAACCTAACTGATGATGAGTTAAAATTACGACTCTTCCCATTTTCTTTAAAAGATAAAGCTAAATATTGGCTCCAGTCTCTAGAGCTAAACACAATTAAAACATGGGAAGCCTTACACACCGCATTTTTACAAAAGTTTTTCCACATCACAAGAACTAATCAGATAAGAAAATCAATAACAAACTTTGTGATACAAGATGGGGAAACGCTTTATGACACTTGGAAATAATTTAAAGAATTGTTACGCTCATCCCCACATCATCAGGTTCCCAAGTGGCAATTGGTTCAGGTCTTCTACGAGGGACTTGTTCCCTCAATACGTTACACTATTGATGCCGTTTGTGCGGGTACCTTCCTACACAAAAGCGCCAATGTGGCATGGAAAATTTTTGCAATGTTAAGCGAGAATTCGATGCACCAAGCCATGTCAGTACGTCTTGAGGGGTGTCTTCCACCTAAACTCAAGCGAGAGGAGCGTTACAAGTCAAGTTAGTCAATTGAAAAACAAGAACTATCTAAAAAACTTGACCAACTTATGACAATGAACCAAACGACATGCGCACCCTCTTACGAAGTATGTACATTATGTTCTGAACCTTCTCATAATATCCTTGCATGTCCTTCTGCTTCTCAATTTCCAAAATTTGTGGAACAACACATAAAATCTACTCAATAGTTCCCACGAACTAGTTATAATCCTGTGCCTAATAATTTTCCTAATACTTACCAACCCCAATTTCAATAATATGGATATACACAACCTAACCCTCTACCTCCTCCACCTCTACGTAATAATGCATTTGAGGAGAAAGTATTGGCCTCACTTGAAAATTTTAGTTCAGTGATTTAGTTAGTACACTCTCACACACAGTCCATCGCAAAGCTAGAGTCCCAAGTAGGACAAATAGCTAATACACTAAACCGGTTGACCGAGAGTAAGTTGCCAAGTTAACCTATTCAAAAACCTAAGGGGGAATACGAGGTGGGTGGTTCGAATGAGCAAGTGAACGCTATTTCAACTAGGACGACTACTCGAGAGAAAGAAGTTGTTGAAATTCCGAATAAAAGTAAGAAAGAGGTAAAAATTAATTCAAATAAAGAGATAGGTGAGAACACGAGTTGTGCAAAGCGGGGGTATTTGTAAAATACAACCGCGCTAAAGGAAAGAATTGTATTAGTTTTTATCACAACTTCCCGTTTTATCTGCGATTTGCATTGCAAGGCTAATTTCTATACACTATGATTAATCTATGATAAGTTGTATTGTTTTAGCTGTTGTTTGTGTAGATTACTGCTGTGTGGACTAAAACAGATGAACATCAGAATAAATGGAATGCTGGAATGAAAACAAAAGAAGCCAAAGCTGAAATGTGGAGTTCGATCGATCTAAGAAGGTTCGATCGATCGAGAGTTCGATCGCTCAAAGAGAGTGGAAGCGCTTGAGGCTTAAGGGTTCGATCGATCGAGAGCAGTTTGATCGATCGAACGGGGTATTTCCAATAACATTTGCGTAGGCAGCAGATACGGGTTTTAACCCTAGTTTCTTAGGTTTTCTTATATATAGGAGTATTGTACACGTCCAGGGGGACGCCCACTTTACATTCTTACAGTTTTTAGAGAGAGAGATAGAGGCTTGTGTTTGGTTTTGTAGGTTATTCATTGAAGTTTCATTTGTGAACCAGATTGCTTAAGCTTAATACGAGTATTCTTCATTCCAGGTTTTATATTTAGTGTTTATTCATATCTTGCACTTGGTAGTCGTAGTTTACTTGCTTGTCTTATAGTGTTACATGCTCAATATTTTGTCAAAACCATAGATTTCGTAGTTTTCATGAAAAACTCACAACCAAACAAGGTGTTAATGTTCTTTTACGTTAAATATCAATCTATAACGTCACAGACGATGTCTGAGTAGTCCTAGGTTGGGAGAACACGATGAAACAGTGATCTCCAGCCTCTGCCATGCAGCAGAATAATCGTTGTGTTCGATCGATCGAAGTTAGTTCGATCGATCGAACCAGAGACAGTCAATCGATCGAAGTCAGTTCGATCGATTGAGGGATGAAGGTGTTCGATCGATCGAAAGCGCGTCGATCGATCGAACTCTCGGATTCTTGAGGATGTTCCCTGCAGTATTCCAGGACCTTTTGTTTTAGGATTTGTTATCATTCTGTCCCAAATAAATGCTCAGTTTGTCAAAACAGTTTTAAAACTAAGGCCCTAAGGCATTTTCTTTCAATACATTTTGCAAACCATCTTCAATGCTAACACCATTGAGGATGCGAGTCTTAACTATTGGATTAAACCGCTTTTACGTATCTTAATTTAACTGTGATGATATGGTCCCGGTCATGAAAGGGCCATGGATTCTCTATCTTTAGAGGAATACGGAAAACTGTGGGTAACATACTCCTTTGTGCTTCAAGGTAAATGCATGGTAGATGGCTAGATTACTGCGGATTCGTGTAATCCCAACACTTTCTTTTAAAGTTAAACATCCTAATTTCAAGTACTGTTTAATTAGCTAGTTAGATCGTTAGTCATTTCCTTTAGTAATCTTAGCTGTGGAATTTTGTGTTCCGCACCATTGCTTAATCTTATTCATTTTATTTTATTTTCTTTAGAGGTTAGTCTAATTCAATAGGTCAACACCTTCCCTGTGGGATCGACCTGGTCTTACCAGATATTACTTGCACGTCTACCTACACTTGGGTATTGCACAAGAGCGCACAGAAAAATTCTCGTGTCAAGTTTTTGGCGCCGTTGCCGGGGAAGGCGACGATCAATTCCTTAGATTACCTCAGTCTCTCTTCATCTCTTTCTATTTTTTTTATTTTCTCTTCTTTTCAGTTCTTTTGGGTAAGTTCTCACCCTAGGGACTCTCCTAGTTCATGTCCGAGAATTCTATTGAAGGAATTTTTGGAAATCCTTTCTACTTGTCTGACTCTGATAGTTCCATCAACCCAATAGCCACTCCAACTGCATCAATGGATGATCATCAGAGTGAAAATGGTGACAATGTTGTGGTACCAATTGATGAGGCACTCCGTCCTCTTTGCGATCTCATGCAACCAGAACATGCACCTACGCCCTCTTGCATTCAAATCCCACCGCATAATGGCGAATTTCAGTTTCGCAATGGGATGATTCAACTGCTTCCCACTTTTCATGGGATGGAAAGCGAGAAGGCGTATTTACATGTCACCGATTTCGAGGATGTTTGCAAAACATTCTCGCAAACTTGTCCTAGGGAGGTGACGCATTTAATGCTATTCCCCTTCACTTTGAAAGATAAAGCGAAGGCGTGGCTCCACTCCCTAAAACCTAATTCAATTTTCACCTGGCATGCGATGAGCACCGCGTTTCTGAAGAAATTCTATCCTACTCGCATGACAACAGACCTTCAATGTCAAATCAATTCCTATAAACAAAAGAGCAATGAAACCTTCACACAAGCGTGGGAGCGTTTCAAAGATTTGCTTCTCTCGTGCCCACACCATGGGTTTGAGAAATGGCAAACTATCAGCTTCTTTTATCAGGGATTGAATGGTGAAACAAAGAAGTTGGTGGAAACGATGAGCTCTGGACCATTTCTGCGTAAAAACACTGAAGAGGCCGAAGCCCATTTCGAATGGTTAGCTGAATACGCTCATGAATGGTCAAATTCTGACAATATCTCACGCTCACAGATATCCTGTGTAGAGGAGAAAAGCCTATACCAGCTAACCAATGAAGATCACCTCATGACGAAGTATGCAGAGCTAGCAAAGAAGGTAGAGGAGTTAAGCATGAAAGGAGAGAGCTCTAGGCAAGTCTTGCCTGAGGAACCATGTGGCACATGCAACATGTTGGGACATACAACTCAATATTGTCCTAATGTGCCATATTTTCAAGAGCAAGCCCCTATAGAGATGAATGCCATGCAAGGTTTTCGAGGGGCGGGGAATTCCAACAATAACTTTCAAAATAACAATAGATGGAATCACCCCGGTTTTGATTGGAGGAATAATGCTGGGGCCCAAAATCAATATCAACAACAGCCCTACAACAACAATCAATATCAAGGGCAAACCAATAGGTCAGCCCAGCATTACAATCAAAACAGAACCAATAATTACAATCAAGCTCAACCCTCCAATGCACCACAAACCAATGCCTATGTGCCACCGCACAAGAAGGTACAAGAAGAAGAGCCACTTGCTAATGCCAATCTAACGCAGCAACTCATACAAATGATGAGTAGAATGTCTGCTACATTAGAGAGGATAGATGCACGGCAAGAAGTCTCAGGAGGAACATTCCCTGCCCAACCACTTCAGAACCCCAAGGGACATAACAATGGTCTTAACAATCAAGAACATGCTAAAGCTGTGACTACACTGAGAAGTGGAAAAATCACAGAAAACAGCATGCCTCTGTCCACTCCCGAAGTGTACAAAGAGGAGGAAGTGGTGGATGAAGAAGTTGAGCTACCATCTACTCAAGAGGAGGAGCCGTCTACTAATGACGAACCAATCAAGGCAAACATTGAAGCTCCTAGAGTAGAGGAAGAAGTTGAGAGAAGGCCTGGGAAGGAGTCTATTAAGGAGGAACCACCAAAATGCCCCTTTCCTGCACCTTATCCTCAACGGTTGAAGAAACCCAAGAATGAGACGAAAAATCAGGAGTTTCTGGAATTGTTTAAGCAAGTTAAAATTAACCTTCCACTCCTAGATGCTATCAAGCAAGTGCCGGCCTATGCTAAGTATCTCAAAGATCTATGCACGGTCAAGAGGAGGCAAAGCGTGAAGAAACATGCTTATGTCGCATGCCAAGCCAGTGCGATCATTCAAAATGAGTTGCCTCCAAAACTCAAAGATCCCGGTACACCTACTGTCTCATGCAGAATTGGGAACCAAAAGATAGATAACGCACTCCTCGATCTAGGAGCAAGTGTAAATCTGCTGCCTTATTCAGTCTATAAACAGCTAGGGTTGGGTGAACTCAAACCCACCCGAGTCGCTTTGCAATTGGCAGACAGATCTGTGAAGTACCCTAGAGGGGTATTAGAGGACGTCCTGGTCCAAATAGACTCTTTTGTCTTTCCGGTTGATTTCGTGATATTGGACACAGAACCTGTGTCTAATCCTGGTGCACATATCCCGGTTATTTTTGGACGTCCATTCCTCAACACCATTGATGCCACAATCAAGATTAGAACTGGTATCATGACTATCGTATTCGGGAACATGACGTTGAATATCAAGATCTTTTCTAATCCCCGACCTGAAGAATACGATGATGAGGAAGAAATCCATTATATAGACACGGTCATTGAAGATGAAGTTGACTTGGTCGACTATAAAGATCCTTTGGAAGTTGTGATGACTCAATTTGGCGATATTTATCAGCCTGCAGAGTCCACCCCATTGGATGCTGACCTGAACCAGACGTGTCTTATGATGGATACGATAGAGGAGGATAGAGCTGATTGCATGTGGGTAATGCCATATGAACCACTGCCTCCTAAAACCAAGTTGGTAATGCCCTCTAGTTTCCAGTTTCCGGAGTTAGAATTGAAGGAGCTTCCCAAAGAGCTAAAATACGCATTCCTAGGGACTGGAAAAACTTATCCTGTGATCATTTCAGCTGCTTTAACTCATGAACAGGAAAGTAAGCTAGTGGAAATGCTTACCAAGCATAAGGATGCTATGGGATGGACAATTGCTGACCTCAAAGGCATAAGCCCATCCATATGCACGCATAAGATATATCTGGAGGAAGACGCTAAACCCTCAAGGCAAATGCAAAGGCGTCTGAATCCCAACATGCAAGAAGTAGTTAAAAAGGAAGTGCTTAAACTACTTGATGTTGGGATGATATATCCGATATCTGATAGTCCTTGGGTTAGTCCTACCCAAGTAGTTCCAAAGAAAGCAGGCATAACGGTCATCCCGAACAAAGATGGTGAATTGGTACCAACACGTGTCCCCACTGGATGGAGGATGTGTATTGACTACAGGAAGTTAAATACTGTGACCCGAAAGGACCATTTTCCTTTGCCATTCATGGATCAAATGCTAGAACGTGTGGCGGGTCACAAGTATTACTGCTTCTTGGATGGATACAGTGGATATAATCAAATTGAGATTGCTCCTGAAGATCAGGAGAAAACCACATTCATGTGTCCATTCGGTACTTTTGCCTACCGATGAATGCCGTTTGGTCTATGTAATGCACCGGCTACCTTTCAGCGGTGCATGCTGAGTATATTCAGTGACATGGTCGAAAACATCCTTGAAGTTTTCATGGATGACTTTTCGGTATTTGGCTATAGCTTCGAAGATTGCCTCAGCAATCTCGAGCAGGTTTTAATGAGGTGTGAGGACAAACACCTAGTCTTGAATTGGGAGAAGTGTCACTTTATGGTGACCAAGGGAATAGTCCTCGGCCACATAATATCCGATGAAGGCATTCAAGTGGATAAGGCTAAAATCGACATAATCTCAAATTTACATGTTCCCCGTACAGTGAGAGATATCCGTTCATTCTTGGGGCATGCAGGTTTTTATCGTCGATTTATCCAGAATTTAAGTGCAATCTCTCGACCCCTTTGTCAACTTCTTGTTAAGGATGCACCGTTCGAGTGGTCAGAGAGTTGCCAGAAGTCCTTCGAGGATCTAAAAGAGCTCCTCACCTCCGCACCTATAATACAGGCACCCGACTGGAGTTTGCCTTTTGAATTAATGTGCGATGCTAGTGATTACGCCATTGGCGCAGTCCTATGCCAAAGAAAGGACAATAAGCCATATGTGATATACTATGCCAGCCGAACCTTAAATGAAGCTCAAATGAATTACACTACTACTGAAAAGGAGCTGCTGGCTGTAGTATTCGCTCTGGACAAGTTTAGGTCTTATCTGATAGGGTCACCAATCGTCTGTTTTACAGATCATTCGGCCCTCAAATATCTGCTGACAAAGAAAGACGCTAAACAACGGCTTATTCGCTGGATACTCTTACTCCAAGAGTTTGATCTAACAATCAAGGACAAGAAAGGAGTAGAGAATGTGGTTGCGGATCATTTGTCCCGGTTGACTTTTGTTGACAATACTGAATCCCAATCCATTAAAGATGAGTTCCCAGACGAACAGCTACTGGCAGTAAGTAGTCTGCCTTGGTATGCTGATATTGTAAACTACCTCGTCACGGGTGAAACACCAACTCATTGGTCGAACCAAGATAGGAAACGGTTCCTCTCGTTCGCGCGTCACTTCTTCTTTGATGACCCATACCTTTTCAAGTACTGTGCTGATCAGGTCATCCGGCGCTGCGTCCCCAATGAGGATATAACCGTAATATTAGCGTCATGCCATTCTGAGGCATGCGGTGGCCACTTCGCGTCACAAAAGACCGCACAAAAAGTCTTACAAAGCGGTTTTTACTGGCCCACAGTCTTCAAAGATGCTTATTCCTTTTGCAAGACATGCCAACGCTGTCAAAAGCTTGGAACCATTTCTAAAAGGAATTCTATGCCTTTAACCCCTATCATCACAATTGAGATATTTGATTGTTGGGGCATAGATTTTATGGGCCCATTTCCCAAGTCGAATAACTGTGAATACATACTCCTTGCTGTGGAGTATGTATCGAAATGGGTAGAAGCGATACCAACGAGACGAAATGACCATAGAACGGTCATGTCATTTCTAAGAGAGCATATTCTGTCTCGTTTTGGTACTCCGAAAGCTTTACTAAGTGACCAAGGCAAGCATTTCTGCAATAGGCCCTTGGAGTCACTTCTCAAGAAATACGGAGTCCATCATAAAATCGCTCTTGCCTATCATCCACAGTCTAATGGGCAAGCAGAATTGGCTAACCGAGAAATCAAGCATATTCTCGAGAAGACGGTTAGTTCCAATCGAAAAGACTGGGCATACAAATTGACAGACGCGTTATGGGCATACCGTACTGCCTATAAGACGAATCTTGGTATGTCCCCGTACAGATTGGTTTACGGGAAAGCTTGCCACCTCCCCGTTGAAATTGAACATAAAGCTTATTGGGCAACACGCTCATTGAACTTTGATATTCAAGAGGGAGGTCAGCTACGCAAGCTTCAACTTGCAGAGCTAGAGGAAATACGACGAGATGCGTATGACTCTGCAAAGTTACATAAGGAAAAGTTGAAGACTCGCCATGATCGTACGATTTTTCGTAAATCATTTGAGCCGGGGCAGAAAGTCTTGCTGTATGACTCTCGCCTCCACCTTTTCCCAGGAAAGCTCCGTTCCCATTGGACAGGCCCGTTCATCGTAAAAACTGTTTTTCCACATGGGGCGGTTGAGATTGTCAACCCAAAGAACGATGATTGTTTCAAGGTCAATGGCCAAAGATTGAAACCGTTCCTGGAAAACTTCCACACTGAAGTTGAGCACATCCAGCTGGATGAGCCCAGCTATTCTCATGATTAAAAATCCAAAGTGAAGTTCCAATTGTTGTTGTATTTCTTTTCTTTCCTTGCATTTTTAGTTTCTCTCTCTTTTGTTTCTTTTTGGTTTTCGTTCTTTATTTCGTGTTTGTGATCTAGTTCTAATCCATTATACCTTAAACCACTCTGTTGCAGGTGCATAGATGCGAGGTGATGATGTTCATTCTGTCGGTTCTTGGGCTGATTCAGAATGTCGTTGTGGTACCTGGACTGAAGGTGAGCTCACACCCTGCCCCTTGCTTCATCAAGACCCTGAAGCTCATTCTCTTATTGATGCTGCTCAAGGGTACATTCCATATCCACCAGCCCTCCTGGACATCAATCCATAAGAAAATATGGGATTTCAGGATGACGATGATGTGGAGGAGGATGATGACCTGTACATGGGACGTATGGTGGATGATGCACTCATGGCCCAATGGGAAAATGATGATATGTGGGAGCCATGGGAAGATCATGACCTCCAGGATGTCGTCCCAGACCGCCATAATGCCATCTTCGTGTTCGTGGATGATTTCCTTGTTCCTGAGTTGGTCCCATACCGTTACGTGCACCTGAGCTACCTGCTATTCAGGCTCCAATGCCCATTACCAGCCAGTGCATTTTGGGAACCTATGCCAATAGTGAGGTTGGAACTTGTCACATTTCTTTCTTTTGTTTCTGTTCATTGTTTTTCTTTTCGTGTTAATTCGTGTTTCTTGTGTTTTGTAATTTTAATTTCAGTTTGTTGTCTTTTGTCCAGGATTGTCACTATGTTCCTAAATGGTATTCCGGTATTTCTCCCACATCAACTGATTCATGGTCTTGGGCCCTACATAAGGCCCCCACACACTCCGCCGCGAGAGGACAGTCCGTTGCGAAATCACACTCCTTTATCCTTGTCTCCATCCGGATCACCTCTTGCATGGGCTTTTAATTCTGTGGAGACGCCAGACTTGTTTGATGATGTCCTTGCTGTTTTTCGGTTGTTCTGGAAAAGGGAATCATCGAGTTTGGACTTTACTTCTGAAGATTCGGCGGGTTATGAAGAGATTGTGGAAGAGGAAATCTTTATACTCGAAGATTAGTGCTGCATTTCAGTTGTTTCCGTTCATTTTCATCTTTTGTTTATCAACTGGAATGTAATCCTTGACAAAATGTTATTAGTTTTAGTTTTAGTTTTATTTTGTTTGGTTTTCTTTAGTTAAATAAGGCCCCACTTGTTTGTGTCTTCCTTTTCCTTAATATTCGTGTTAGAAAATCCCAAGGGGGTGTCCCCTTGGTCTTAGGATCTTCTTTTGATTAGTGTAACTGTTGTTTCCTTTTCGTTTCTGCGATCTTTGCACACCGCTGTGTTCGATTGCTCGAACTGAATTCGAGCGATCGAAGGGGAGATGTTCGATCGATCGAACAATGTTCAAGCGATCGAAGTCTACTCCAGTTCAATCGATCGAACCCAGTTCAATCGATCGAACTCCAGCAGTGGCAGTTTCTTTCTTCTTTTCTTTTGTTCTAATCCGTGTCTTGTGTGATCTATTTTTCAGGGCTGCCCGATGAATCCAGTGACGGGCTACCATAAGTCTAAGCCCCTCAGCCGTATTATACCAGATCCGGTGCCCGCCCATGGGTTCCGGAATGACGAGGATAGGCTATGGTACGAGAGGTATTTTCAGACACAGATGGTGATGGTCGAGCGCCCGATTGAGCACATTTGGACGGAGAGCCCATGGTTCCTTACACGGATCTGCTCTATGCCTCACTGGTTCCATCTCCTTTCATTGGCCAAGAGTGTCAATCTGTCTTGGATTCGCGGTGCTTGTGCGACTATGATCAGCGACCCGGTTGCACCATTCACCTACCATGCCTTCTTCCGGAGTCGCTCATTCATTATCAGTCCAGCCACCGTTTCAGCCGCGTTGGGGGTACCAGAGGTACCAGATTATGTTTGCCCCCACCGGCCTGATGCACCAGTGACCCCACCATCCACTATTATCCGTGAGCTCACTGGAGGCGCCGTTCCGTCTTGGGATGGCGATGCTTTGATCGAGGACCATTTTCTCACTGATGGCTACCATATGATCCACTTGGTCCTCAGCAACTGCCTCCTAGTGACTTCCTATCGAGAGAAGATCGCGGCTTGGTATGCGCGAGTCTTATATGCAGTGGGGACGGGACAGCCAGTTTGTATACCACGCCTATATATTGATTTTTTGGTCCACCCCACCCGTTATATCTCGTCCAAAAAGCACCTGAAGGGTGCTTGGGCGATTCATAGGGCTATGGCTGATGCCGGGTTCCTCGAGCTCGCTGGAGATGATGTTCGCCCTTCTCCCCGTAGATTTAGCGAGGCGGCTGCTCGCCGCTCCGACGCCCAGAAGAGGAAGCGAAAGGGGATAGGGAAAGCAAGGGTGAGGGGGAGGAAGAAGAGGCGTGGTGGGACGGACACAGAGGCCGGAGCTTCAGGGACACCTACTGAGGTGGAGGAGCTTGATTCGGATGATGAGGATGATCCAGTTGCTGCGGTTCAGCAGTTTGAGCTGCGACAGCGGTCGCAGACTCAGGCCCAGGGAGAGTCTTCTTCTTCTGTGCCTCTCCCGACAGTTCACGAGCTACTATTGGAGGAGAGAGAGGCCAGGATTAGACTCGAGGGCAGGATAGACCATCTCCAGACTTTACTGGAGTCCATTTTGATTCAGATTGGGGTTGAGTCGACTGTTCATTCTACTCCGCATCCATCGACGACCCCGTCTGCACCACCTACTACTGATCCATCATCTGCTGCTGCCCCAGATTCTGCTACTACAGGTCTATCCACTTCTTCTGCTGCAGCCGATCCACCACTTGCCGATCCATCTGCTGCAGCCCCTACTACTACATCATTGCCGTCTGCTCCTATCGACATCCCTTCCGATGTAGCTGATGATACGCCATCTGGTGTCGATTAGTTTTAGTTGGGGAGGTGGTGTTTCTGTATTTTTGGTTAGTTATTGTACTATTTTTGGATATGGTTTTGGTTGGATGGCCTGGTTGGTTGTTTGGTTGGATTATTTGGTTGATTGTATCTATATGGACAGTTTTTATCCCTGTTTTTATTTTATTTTATTTTATTCTGTTCATATTATGATGGTTTAGATTGCTTGGATCATGGTTTTTAGCGTATACTCTTATCTATTGATCCTGTTTGTTTGGAGATTGTGTTTTTTTTTTTTTTCTATGCTAGGTTGCTTTGCTTGTGATCATCCATTTGCTCCATACAGGTGATACCCATCTATTTTATTTATTGAAAATCAACTTCTGGGGACTTTGTTGTTTTCAGTTGGGGGTAGGAGGTAATAGATAGGTATACACCCGTAATAATCAGGTTTTGCACTTAGATATGTTTTAAATTTAATGAGAACACAGTCTGTTAAAATTTTGAAAATTGTTAATCATATTGTTAGAATAACTCTGAATAATCTCACCTGCTTGTTAATTAGACAATGACACATTTGTAGTAGTCTCATCTTTTTATGGATTAAATCCACGCGTTTTTCTGTATCACTGAAATAAATTGCATTTGTAAAGCAATTTATGTACCCAACACTTTTGTGCACTAATTGGCAGCCATGTAGAAAACTTAAAAATTGAGTTAATATGATTATTGTGCGAAAAAGAATAAGTAGTGGAGGCGAATAACCCTTTGTGAGCTATTGAGCCAGTCGTCATTTCTGAGGGGATTCTCATACATTGTCGAATGGTCTTTTCTTGCATATACTTCGTGTATTCGTTGTTAAGTCTCAGTTTTCTTTAAAGTTTTGACTGCTTGTTAGAGGAGAACGTTCAGGATTTACCAATTAAACTCAATGAACACTTAAGTGCTAAAAATTGAAAGTTGAGAAAATGATTTAAGCCATCGTTTACCCATTCTTTTACCTGATATAACTATCACCTACATTCATTGAATGATTTCATCCCTGATCCCACACCTTAATTAAATATTTCCAATGAAATCATAAGAATTCATACCCGTGATCTATACCTTGACCTCATCGAGCCGTTTGATATATTTGTTGGGAATGAGTCATCAAAGTATGCGAAATGGAAGAAAGTAGTTGTGGGATATATATATATATATAAAATAAAAAAATAAAAAAAAAATGATGATGAATGCAGGTTAAAAAAATAAAATATATATATATATATATATATATGAAATGAATGGGAGATTGGGTGGAGAAAAGAATTAAGAATAAAAAGAGAAGTTGAAATTCCATCACATACTAAAAAATCACACTCTTCTCTACAACCCTCCTACCTACTAAATAAAAGCCGCAAGTCAAAGTCTTGAAGATTCTCAATAATTGATTTGAACATGGAAGTGTGAGTTGAGTTATCCACGGTATTTCGCTCCTCTAGTAAGTAGTGTTCCATTCCTGAGACTATACACTCTTAAATGTCCGTTTTTCATAGAGTCGAGTATGAAAGCATTAACACTCATAATATCATCCTTATCAAAGCTTTCATACGATGTGCGATCATTGTAAAGCAAGTTTCTGCGAGACATTCTTTTTGAGTGTGACCAATGTGAGAATTGAGCTAAAACTGCAAGTTTTCCAAAGTACAATAGTCTATATAACTCTTAATAAGGTTGGACGCATGGTTGTTAATTTCACACACACACGGGTGCATGATGGTAATACATGTGTTATATTTTACTTGGTGATATAGGGGAGCATGTGGGTCTCTTTCATGGGTTGATAGAGGATATTATATTATTGTGGAGTTTAGTTAACAATTTAATGGAAGGGTGAATTCTACAAGTTATTCTAAATCTTTTTGAGCTTAAAATTGGAGAATTTTGTGGGTATATTCACTGCAAACCCTCACGAGACAACACTCGTCAACTAGGGGGAACCTAGGGGTTTAACGGCTTGTTGCATTTGCTAAATGCAACCGCGATTCCTGCGAAAGTGAGTTAGGATCTTTCTTTCTATCTTAGTTTAGGTTGTTTTTAGTTTTTCTTTGTTTCTTCGTTGTGGTAGTATTAGTTTAGGAGTTTTTATTTTATTTTATTTTCGCTTTATCGCTAGGGACTAGCAATAAGCTAGTTGGGGGTTGTGCAAAGCGGGGGTATTTGTAAAATACAACCGCGCTAAAGGAAAGAATTGTATTAGGTTCGATCGATCGAGAGTTCGATCGCTCAAAGAGAGTGGAAGCGCTTGAGGCTTAAGGGTTCGATCGATCGAGAGCAGTTCGATCGATCGAACGGGGTATTTCCAGTAACATTTGCGTAGGCAGCAGATGCGGGTTTTAACCCTAGTTTCTTATGTTTTCTTATATATAGGAGTATTGTACACGTCCAGGGGGACGCCCACTTTACATTTTTATAGTTTTTAGAGAGAGAGATAGAGGCTTGTGTTTGGTTTTGTAGGTTATTCATTGAAGTTTTATTTGTGAACCAGATTGCTTAAGCTTAATACGAGTATTCTTCATTCCAGGTTTTATATTTAGTGTTTATTCATATCTTGCACTTGGTAGTCGTAGTTTACTTGCTTGTCTTATAGTGTTACATGCTCAATATTTTGTCAAAACCATAGATTTCGTAGTTTTCATGAAAAACTCACAACCAAACAAGGTGTTAATGTTCTTTTACGTTAAATATCAATCTATAACGTCACAGACGATGTCTGAGTAGTCCTAGGTTGGGAGAACACGATGAAACAGTGATCTCCAGCCTCTGCCATGCAGCAGAATAATCGCTGTGTTCGATCGATCGAAGTTAGTTCGATCGATTGAACCAGAGACAGTCAATCGATCGAAGTCAGTTCGATCGATTGAGGGATGAAGGTGTTCGATCGATCGAAAGCGCGTCGATCGATCGAACTCTCGGATTCTTGAGGATGTTCCCTGCAGTATTCCAGGACCTTTTATTTTAGGATTTGGTATCATTCTGTCCCAAATAAATGCTCAGTTTGTCAAAACAGTTTTAAAACTAAGGCCCTGTGGATATCGCAGGTTTTCTTCAAATTTTACCCACTTTTAAAACATTTTTTAAATTCAAAGAGTCGCCACTTAATTTTTAAAAGGAAAATTAAGAAACCATTTAAAAGGAAACTGATCTTTTGCGAAACCAAAGATAAACTGGGTCCGGGGATTATGGAATGAAAGGGGAAGGAGCCCGGCGGACTAAAACACCCCCTTTCATCCTATCTCACGATAGGCCTCTACTCAACATCCTTTTTAATCAAATTATTAATCTAAGCATGCCCTCAATTAATACATATATACATATACATCACACAAGCATGTTGAAAGGGTGCAAAATTGCTAACGGTAAAATATCATTCATAAGTCACATAATTCAACTAGCAAACATCATGATATGCAATAGAGAACTAGAAAACATACCCGGGATCCGGCCGCGAATATCAAACGTGCAATGCATGCAAAAATAAACCTAAGAAAGGTCTCTAATACATATATACACATAAGGCAAAACCTAAGCTAAGGTGTCGCACATGGGGTCGAAAAATCAATTAAAATCAATAAAATAGATTAAACTAGAGAAGGGTTGAGAAATTGTACCTCAAAGCGCTACAAAACAAAGGTTAGTACACATGCCTTAGACAAGATATAATATCATAAATAAGTAAATCCTAAGTCATGTTCAATTAGATACATCTTAGGCAAGAGATAAGTCCTACTTATGGATATTAACATGTATGAATGAATGCATGAATATGAACAAGAACGGGACATGAATTTATTCACCAATTTGGATCCCTAAGCCTCTGGGTTTAATCTAAATTATCATTATTCAAAACATGGTTTGAGTCCTAAGCCATTAGGAGACTATTTGAGTTAAAATAAATAAGATTAGATGAAAACAGTAGCAGTTTTTTGTGATTTACAGAGAGCAGACCAGACGTTCAAAAATGGAAATAAAATACTTTTGATGGTTGGATCTTATTGATTTTTGGATATGTCATGCCTCTGTGAGTCTAGTTTCTAACCCAACTTGAAAATCAAGATTTCAACGGTTAGATCTCCGGGAATATGGAAAATACTAGACCCCACTCAGGATTCTGCAACTCTCTGTCCAGAGATCTTGTATGATTTTTTAAAAATAACAAAAAAATCTGAATTGCTTCATTCTTTTTAGGGAATCTTCCTAACACATTAAGGTTCTTATAAAAAATTATTAGAGGTCATGAAAACTTGGTTAGAGTTCTGATCTATTAATTTCAAAACGGACTTATTATTCTGAAAGTATTCTAGAACTCTGGACAGATTATGATTAGCTCATAAAAACCATGATCAAACCCTTCTAATCACAAGATCTTGCTAAAATGAAAATCACAGTGGTAAAACAATGTGTTATGAACATTTTCCCGTTGGTTTCATTCGATTCCAACGGTCGGATTTCAAACTAAAAATCCTTGATCAAAAACAGTTTGTGAACCCACTGTTTTTGTCTTGCTAGTTCAAGTTTGTTGATTGGCCTCAACTATTAGAACATGAAGTTGGGGCTCAAACCAAACTACTTCTTCTACCATTTGATGGTCATTGAAGATTATAAGGCATACTATACTAGTGGATCTTGATGAAGTATTGAAATGAACTTCACAAAATCCTCAAATAAAGAATTCAAACCTATGGATCCAAGTTTGAATTCAACTTATCACTCCTACCATTTGATGGTCATTGGAGTTAGAGACATACATACTCATAGGTTCTAGATGAAGTATGAAAGACTTCTTAAAACCTAAGAGAAGGATTAGTTCAAGCCATGGGAATAAACTTGAATTAACACTTTCTTCTCCTACCACTTGATGGTCATTGGAGACTATAAGGCATACTATACTAGTGGATCTTGATGAAGTATTGAAATGAACTTCACAAAATCCTCAAATAAAGAACTCAAACCTATGGATCCAAGTTTGAATTCAACTTATCACTCCTACCATTTGATGGTCATTGGAGTTAGAGACATACATGCTCATAGGTTCTAGATGAAGTATGAAAGACTTCTTAAAACCTAAGAGAAGGATTAGTTCAAGCCATGGGAATAAACTTGAATTAACACTTTCTTCTCCTACCACTTGATGGTCATTGGAGACTAAATGAAGTTAAAATCTACTCAAAACCTCATTGGAATATAGTAAGGATTCCATAAGATTTCTTAATGAAGAGGTTCAAGTCATGGATTAGGACTTGAATCTCAACAATTATATGTAGATTATGACTATGATTCATTTTAATCTCCATATGGATCATAAGATCATAGGAAACTAAGGAATCAAACTCAAAGAGGTTCAATGAGATATGGAAGATCTCATGAGCCTCACAAGAGACGGTAGAAATAAGAAATCTAAGTTTGTCTAGAGAAACTAATAACACAAGCTCTTCAAAATTGAATTTATTTTAAACCCAAGGCATCAATTAGATCCAAATTAATGAAACATTATGAGATTCAATCACAAGTTCTAAGTGGTGTGTGATGAAATGAGGTAAGAAGAGAGGTTTTGAAAATGTGTAAAGCTCCTAGAACTATGAACTTGTGATTGAATAGTCCTAATTCTATCAAGGATTAAGAGGTTACCTCTAAGACCTCAAGTATTTCTTCAACTTCTTGTGAAAACCTTCCAAGATTTCCCCAAAATTCTTCAAATTCTTCAAGTTCTTCAAGAATTTCTTCTTCTCTCTCTCTCAAAATATATATGATTCTTGTATATCTCTCTCTCTTAATTCTCAAGTTCAAGTATATTTTTCCAAGTCTCTCCACAATGAAGGTGAAAGTTTGTTTATATAGACCATTAATCCAGGGATAAATGGGTAAATTCGGGGTGGAAACCCATGTGCAAAGATTTCTTCTAGAACATGTGAGAAAAGCAGTCTGTTACAGCCGGCGGCACTCGACGGGTGCCGGCGGCACTCACTGAATGCCGGGCGGCACTCCCTGAATGCCGGGCGGCAAACACTGAGTGCCGGCGCGGCACTCAGTGAGTGCCGCCGCGTTTTCCGCGTGCCGGGGCTAACTGAATTTTGTCCCTCTTTTTGATTTTTCAAAAAATATGTTGGTGTAAACACAATTTTTTTTATTCTATATATATATATTTGTATTAAGATCCCCCATGTGCATGGTATCAACCATGTGCATGGTATATTTTGAATATACTACTCTCTTTTTTGTATTTTCTCTTTTTCCAAGATTTTTTATTTATTTTGTCCTCCCATTTCTTTCAAAAGAACTCTTTATTATTTTTATTTTTTTATTTTCTTAAAATCTGGTTCCCAGACTGGGTTTCTCACGCGTTCTTTATTATTCGGGTTTCTCCCGAATACCCAAACTCTTTCTCTCTTCCTTCTCCTTTTTTATATTTTTCTATTTTAATTTTGAAATTTGCCTTGAAGAATCAATTGAAGATTTTGAATATTCTGGAAAATCTTCGAGTGTAACCGGCCATCGTCATCATCGGTCTTTTAAGAGGTAACCAATCCCTGGATTTGACGTTTGGTCAAAATCGGGGTGTCTACAGTTTGCCCCTCTTTGACAGAGCTTGTGAAGCAACGCGTATCACAAATGAATGTCAAAGCCTGTGTGAAAGACAAGCCTTTGATCAAATAGTCGAATCCAGGTAAAAACAAAAGTGCGTTGCAAAAACAGGCGCGCAGATAGCCAAATGCTGGTCGTGCTCAATGGTGAGCTGCCTACGTATCCCAACGGGAATCAGACCAGGACGTAGTTCGGGCAAAGGACAACAACACACCAACGCAGGTAGTCACACAGATGAATGCACCTATCTCATCGTGATGCACATGCTCATGCAATCTTATATCTTATGCTTCCAAACGTGATGTTTCTGAGTCACGTTACTCTTCCTATTATCAGAAATGCACCCTATACATTGAATTATCCTATTATGACACCGTCTTACTCTAGGAACATTATGACCATTGTACATTTCATATGCATATGAGAATCGTCTGATTGACTGAGATGTGCTCTGCGCCTTATACCCCATAGCCAAATCAGGTAGCACGCAGAGAGATTGAGCAGCTCTATGCTCAAAATCCCCAAAGTCATCTGATCGGTTGAGCCGAATCAGGTAGCACGCAGAGAGATTGAGCAGCTCTATGCTCAAAATCCCCAAAATCATCTGATCGGCTGAGCCGAATCAGGTAGCACGCAGAGAGATTGAGCAGCTCTATGCTCCAAATCCCCAAAATCATCTGATCGGCTAAGCCGAATCAGGTAGCACGCAGAGAGATTGAGCAGCTCTATGCTCAAAATCCCCAAAATCATCTGATCGGCTAAGCCGAATCAGGTAGCACGCAGAGAGATTGAGCAGCTCTATGCTCAAAATCCCCAAAATCATCTGATCGGCTAAGCCGAATCAGGTAGCACGCAGAGAGATTGAGCAGCTCTATGCTCAAAATCCCTAAAATCATCTGATCGGCTAAGCCGAATCAGGTAGCACGCAGAGAGATTGAGCAGCTCTATGCTCAAAATCCCTAAAATCATCCGATCGGCTAAGCCGAATCAGGTAGCACGCAGAGAGATTGAGCAGCTCTATGCTCAAAATCCCCAAAATCATCTGATCGGCTAAGCCGAATCAGGTAGCACGCAGAGAGATTGAGCAGCTCTATGCTCCAAATCCCCAAAATCATCTGATCGGCTAAGCCGAATCAGGTAGCACGCAGAGAGATTGAGCAGCTCTATGCTCAAAATCCCTAAAATCATCTGATCGGCTAAGCCAAATCAGGTAGCACGCAGAGAGATTGAGCAGCTCTATGCTCAAAATCCCCAAAATCATCTGATCGGCTAAGCCGAATCAGGTAGCACGCAGAGAGATTGAGCAGCTCTATGCTCAAAATCCCCAAAATCATCTGATCGGCTAAGCCGAATCAGGTAGCACGCAGAGAGATTGAGCAGCTCTATGCTCAAAATCCCCAAAATCATCTGATCGGCTAAGCCGAATCAGGTAGCACGCAGAGAGATTGAGCAGCTCTATGCTCAAAATCCCTAAAATCATCTGATCGGCTAAGCCGAATCAGGTAGCACGCAGAGAGATTGAGCAGCTCTATGCTCAAAATCCCTAAAATCATCCGATCGGCTAAGCCAAATCAGGTAGCACGTAGAGAGATTGAGCAGCTCTATGCTCAAAATCCCTAAAATCATCTGATCGGCTAAGCCGAAACAGGTAAAGAATCAGAGCCAATCAGGCTCAACCCGAACAATTTTCAAAGAATTGGAGCCAATCGGGGCTTAAACCAAATCAATTTTCAAAGAATTGGAGCCAATCGGGCTCAAACCGAATCAATTTTCAAAATTCTGGGGGTCAATTAGACTCCGAATTATTCTTTTTCCAAAATCTGGGGTCAATTAGACTCCAATCAAGTTCAATCTTCATAAAAAAAATCCGGAGTTGATTAGACTTTATTAACTCATTTATTGTAAACGGGTGTCCCTTGACAAAATTTTCAACAAGCAGGGGCCAATTTTTATTCACAAAAGGGCTTTAAAACTCATTTTTCAAACCTCGGGGGTTCTTTTGAAACGAGGGAAAATTTACAAGGACATGGGAGCAAAATTCGGGGGTTCTTTTGTAAATAGTGAAAATCAGGGGTGAAAAGGCCACCTGTCACACGCGGCGGCACTCGGTGAGAGAAACCGGCACTCACTGAGTGCCGGCCGGCATTCTAGCAAATGTCGGGCGGCATTCAGTAAGTGCCGGCGCCTTTTTGCCGAGTGCCGGTTTGAGCAGCAGTTTGTTTAAAACTTTGTTTCTTTTTCTCTCTTTTTCATTCTCTCCTTCTTCCTCTCTCGGATTTCTTCTCCAAAATCTCACCTTCTCTTGATTCTTTCTTCAAGAACCACTCACAATCAAGGTATGTTTCATGAAGATTACATCTTTGTTTCAATCATTGTGCTTGTAATCATGTTTCTCATGTTATTTGATCTTTCCCTTTCAAAGTTTTGATATGAACATTGACTTCCCTCTTTTTCATGTTTGTAGATTCCCCAATGGCTAGTGGTTCAGGGTCTTATGGTCCCCCCAAGAAGAAGTACAAACCCAATCCAGTCCATAGTTCATCAGTTCTACTTGCCGATCCCCGGGCACATCTCTCGGCACGGGCTTTCAATCGAATGGTACATCCCCAAACTTTCCTTTTTATGCTTATGATGAGATAATGCAAATGTAGTGCTATGAATGATGAGCAATGAATGCATGCATGAATGCCCTTTCTCCCTTTCTGTGCTAATGTAGTATATGACAATCAATGCTTGCATGAATCCATATTTGAGAATTCAACATATTTGCCAATCCCTTCTTTCATGATTAGGATTTGATGCTTGGTATTGTGTTCCCCCCCTCTTTTTATTATTGCCCTTTGTTGGACACATTGATTTCATTATTCCATTTATTCATTGCTAATGGGCGGTTGTGCTATTCTGGATGACTTTTGCATATGCTTAATATTTTGAGTGAACCTAACAACCAATCATTGCTTACAACCCACAAACATTTTTTTTTCGTGCTTAGACCTCACAAGAGATCCCTTATTATTTTTTTCAAATCAACGAGTCGCTTAGACTCCAAAAAATTTCATTATTTTTCAAATCAACGAGTCGCTTAGACTCCAAAGAATTTCATATTTTTCAAATCAACGAGTCGCTTAGACTCCAAAGAATTTCATATTTTTCAAATCAACGAGTCGCTTAGACTCCAAAGAATTTCATATTTTTCAAATCAACGAGTCACTTAGACTCCAAAGAATTTCATATTTTTCAAATCAACGAGTCACTTAGACTCCAAAGAATTTCATATTTTTCAAATCAACGAGTCACTTAGACTCCAAAGAATTTCTTATTTTTCAAATCAACGAGTCACTTAGACTCCAAAGAATTTCTTATTTTTCAAATCAACGAGTCGCTTAGACTCCAAAGAATTTCTTATTTTTCCTTTACTCACTCAATTGCATTGCTTGGATCCCGAAAGAAAGTAATTATTATTCCTTCATTTTCTTATTTTTTTTTCTCTCTTTTTTTTTTGCAGTCTCCAGAATTTGTCCTCAAAGGTCATGGGAGCATGGCCCATGGCCGAAGGTGGTATATGGAGCTCTCTGACGATGTGAGAACCTTAGTTAACAATGCTGGATTTGGGCTCTTTGCTTTGCTCCTGGAAAAGAGTACAAATGACCGGACCCACATTCAAGCCTTGGCGGAAAGATGGTGGGACACAACGAACACATTCCATATGCCTTTCGGGGAGATGACGATGACTCCCTTGGACTTCGCCATGATCACTGGCGTCCCGTTTGGTGGCCTCCCTATTGCCCGCTATGACGATCTTCAGAACCGTCATGAAGAAATTATTGACTTGCTTGGGGCTCACCCAGGGGATTTCATAGTTCCCGCAAAATGGTTTCTGGATACCTTCAAGGATCAGGCCTTCACTGACGATCAAATGGCCAGGGCCTTCATCATGTATGTGCTGGGTTGCTCGCTGATGAGTACAAAGGGTGACACAATCAGTCTGGGGTATCTGGCTTCTCTCACAGACGTCGACCGCATCTCCCAATACAACTGGGGAGGGGCAGGTTTGGCCACTCTCTACAACCACATGAGTGAGGTTTCTAGGGGAAATTCCCCCTCCACGGGCGGGTACTGGAGAGCTTGGGAGGTAAAGCTTCAACTTTATTATTTATTTATTCATTCATTTCATCTTTATTCCTTTTATTTTTATTGCATTCCTTTCCTCAAATTTTGAAAACTGAAATTTTGCCTCTTTATTTTACCTTGCAGATATGGTCGCATGAATACCTCCGGATGAGAGCTCCCAGTACTCGGGGCAACGAGGCGGCTATCATCCCTCAGGGCTTGAAGTGGAGGAAAGAGGCAACGGGCCGAAAAGTCGGGGCTCATGATTTTGTTGGCTACCGAAACCTTCTCATTAATTTGCGCGAGATTCATGTGATATGGAACCCGTGGGCAGCGGCCCTCCCAGAGGCAGGTGAAGCAATTCAGGCGGCGGTGGCCTATTCTAGATTGAGGGTTCTGATGGTGGGTGAGGCGTGCCGGGAATGGTACCTTGGTGAGAGGGTGACTAGGCAATCTCTTGCTGCCCCAAACTTTTATGTGCCGTGGGTCCCTCCAGCTACTATGAGAAGTACAGAAATCCTGGATCACGAGGACCTGGTAGCTGCTCTGGACGGGGAGAACATTGCAAATCTTCTAGATGGCCCTGATGGTTATGCAGCCTTTAGATTGAACTCTCTTATGCATAATTTTCCCCTCATGGATGTCGTCCGGGTAACAGCTATTATTCACATTCACATATGTATATTTCTTTCATTTCTGTTTTCCATTCCTTTTTCCATTTTTCATGCTGGAAACTCTTATTTGCAGCCTGTTCCTGGGGTCGCTGAACCCCCGGCCCTTCCGCAGTGGAATTGGAGCGTTCCCACGGTCGACATGGGTCAAGAGACCATGTATCAGCTGACCCCTTACACTCAGAACGTCCCGACTATCCCCCTACAATATGATACAGTCCCCCGGGATTATGCTGAAGAGGGTCTGTCATATGCTCACACCGTCCAGCACTGGATTCATGGACGCGAATGGAGGGTAAATCCCTTTTTGTTTGGAACAAAATTCTCTTCTTTTATTTTATTTGCAAAAACAACCAACAAAACTCAAAAGATTTTCTTATTTATTTTCAAAAAGAATCCAAATGATCACCTTTATTTTAATGACTGTATTCTAATTCTCCCTTCTTTTTTTTTTTTTTTTTTTTTCTCTCTTTTTTTTCTTTCTTTTTTTTTTCTTTTCTCAGGCTGATGGAGCAAGGTCCACTGCCGATCTTCAGGCTAGAGCTATGGTATTACATTCCCTCTCTTCTTTTCCTTTCTCCTCTCTCTTTTCTTAATTGCATTACTTATTTCGCCTGTTCTTTCTTACAGGAAGCTGAGATGGCGGCTCTGAGGAGACAACTCCAGGAGTTTCAACTGAGCCAGGGCGGCGGTTATCAGGGAGGTGCTGGCGGTAGTGGCCAAGGCGGCGGCTACCAAGGAGGCGATGGAGATGGGGGAGATGGAGGAGATGGAGGTGATGGCGGAGATGGAGGCGATGGCGGAGCTGGGAGAAGTCAGGCAGCTCAGCAAACGCCCAGAAGGAATCCTCGTCGTAGACGAGGATAGCTTATCTCCTTTATGCTATGTTATGTCCCTGCGAGGACAAAGAATATCGAACTCTCTTATTTAGGTGAAATTAGCAATACTTATGCATGGTGGCCTGTGACACGAGAAAAATCTTGTGCGCTCTTGTGCAATACCCAAGTGTAGGTAGACGTGCAAGTAATATCTGGTAAGACCAGGTCGATCCCACAGGGAAGGTGTTGACCTATCGAATTAGACTAACCTCTAAAGAGAATAAAATAAAAAGAATAAGATTGAACGATGGTGCGGAACACAAAGTTCCACAGCTAAAATTACTAAAGAAAATGACTAACGATCTAACTAGCTAATTAAACAGTACTTGAAATTAAGATGTTTAACTTTAAAAGAAAGTGTTGGGATTACACGAATCCACCGTAATCTAACCATCTACCATGCATTTACCTTGAAGCACAAAGGAGTATATTACCCACAGTTTTTCGTATTCCTCTAAAGATAGAGATTCTATAGCCCTTTCATGACCGGGACCATATCATCACAGTGAAATTAAAACACTTAAAAGCGGTTTAATCCAATAGTTAAGACTCGCATCCTCAATGGTGTTAGCATTGAAGATGGTTTGCAAAATGTATTGAAAGAAAATGCCTTAGGGCCTTAGTTTTAAAACTGTTTTGACAAACTGAGCATTTATTTGGGACAGAATGATAACAAATCCTAAAACAAAAGGTCCTGGAATACTGCAGGGAACATCCTCAAGAATCCGAGAGTTCGATCGATCGACGCGCTTTCGATCGATCGAAGACCTTCATCCCTCAATCGATCGAACTGACTTCGATCGATTGACTGTCTCTGGTTCGATCGATCGAACGGACTTCGATCGATCGAACACAGCGATTATTCTGCTGCATGGCAGAGGCTGGAGATCACTGTTTCATCGTGTTCTCCCAACCTGGGACTACTCAGACATCGTCTGGAGTGTCAAAGATTGATTTTTAACGTACGAAATCATTAATACCTTGTTTGGTTGTGAGTTTTTCATAAAAAAATCTAAAAACTATGGTTTTGTAAATATTTAACATGTAATATCACGAGATGATTGATTAAACTACGACTACTACGTGCAGAATATGAATGAACAGTATATAGATAACCTGGAATAGAAGATACTTGTATAAACTTCGAGAAATCCAATCCACAATATGAAAATTCAATGAAAAACCTACAAAAACAAACAAACTCTCTATCTCTCTCTATAAAACTGTTAAAATGTCAAGAGGGCGTCCCCCTGGACGTGTACAATACTCCTATATATAAGAAAACCTAAAAAACTAGGGTTAAAACCCGCATCTGCTGCGCACGCAAATGTTACTGAAAATACCCCGTTCGATCGATCGAACTGCTCTCGATCGATCGATCCCTTAAGCCTCAAGCGCTTCTACTCTCTTTGAGCGATCGAACTCTCGATCGATCGAACCTTCTTAGATCGATCGAACTCCACATTTCAGCTTGGGCTTCTTTTGTTTTCATTCCAGCATTCCATTTATTCTGATGTTCATCTGTTTAGTCCACACAGCAGTAATCTGCACAAACAACAGCTAAAACAATACAACTTCTCATAGATTAATCATAGTGTATAGAAATTAGCCTTGCAATGCAAATCACAGATAAAACGGGAAGTTGTGATAAAAACTAATACAATTCTTTCCTTTAGCGCGGTTGTATTTTACAAATACCCCCGCTTTGCACAACCCCCAACTAGCTTATTGCTAGTCCCTAGCGATAAAGCGAAAATAAAATAAAAATAAAAACTCCTAAACTAATACTACCACAACTAAGAAACAAAGAAAAACTAAAAACAACCTAAACTAAGATAGAAAGAAAGATCCTAACTCACTTTCGCAGGAATCGCGGTTGCATTTAGCAAATGCAACAAGCCGTTAAACCCCTAGGTTCCCCCTAGTGGACGAGTGTTGTCTCGTGAGGGTTTGCAGTGAATATACCCACAAAATTCTCCAATTTTAAGCTCAAAAAAATTCATAATAACTCGTAGAATTCACCCTTCCATTAAATTGTTAACTAAACTCCACAATAATATAATATCCTCTATCAACCCATGAAAGAGACCCACATGCCCCCCTATATCACCAAGTAAAATATAACAAATGTATTACCATCATGCACCCGTGTGTGTGTGAAATTAACAACCATGCGTCCAACCTTATTAAGAGTTATATAGACTATTGTACTTTGGAAAACTTGCAGTTTTAGCTCAATTCTCACATTGGTCACACTCAAAAAGAACGTCTCTCAGAAACTTGCTTTTACAATGATCGCACATCGTATGAAAGCTTTTGATAAAGATGATATTATAAATGCTAATGCTTTCATACTCGACTCTATGAAAAACGGACTTTTAAGAGTGTATAGTCTCATGAATGGAACACTACTTACTAGAGGAGCGAAATACCGTGGATAACTCAACTCACACTTCCATGTTCAAATCAATTATTGAGAATCTTCAAGACTTTGACTTGCGGCTTTTATTTAGTAGGTAGGAGGGTTGTAGAGAAGAGTGTGCTTTTTTTAGTATGTGATGGAATTTCAACTTCTCTTTTTATTCTTAATTCTTTTCTCCACCCAATCTCCCATTCATTTCATATACTTTTTTTTTTTTTTTTAGATATATATCCCACAACTACTTTCTTCCATTTCACATACTTTGATGACTCATTCCCAACAAATATTTCAAACGGCTCGATGAGGTCAAGGTATAGATCAAGGGTATGAATTCTTATGATTATATTGGAAATATTTAATTAAGGTGTGGGATCAGGGATGAAATAATTCAATGAATGTAGGTGATAGTTATATCAGGTAAAAGAATGGGTAAACGATGGCTTGAATCATTTTCTCAACTTTCAATTTTTAGCACTTAAGTGTTCATTGAGTTTAGTTGGTAAATCCTGAACGTTCTCCTCTAACAAGCAGTCAAAACTTTAAAGAAAACTGAGACTTAACAACGAATTCACGAAATATATGCAAGAAAAAAAACATTCGACAATGTATGAGAATCCCCTCAGAAATGACGACTGGATCAATAGCTCACAAAGGGTTATTAGCCTCCACTACTTGTTCTTTTTGCACAATATTCATATTAACTCAATTTTTAAGTTTTCTACATGGCTGCCAATTAGTGCACAAAAGTGTTGGGTACATAATAGCTTTACAAATGCAATTTATTTCAGTGATACAGAAAAAACGCGTGGATTTAATCCATAAGAAGATGAGAATACTACAAATGTGTCATTGTCTAATCAACAAGCAGGAGAGATTATTCAGAGTTATTCTAACAATACGATTAAAAATTTTCAAGATTTTAACAGACTGTGTTCTCATTAAATTTAAAACATATCTAAGTGCAAAACCTGATTATTACGGGTGTATACCTATCTATTGTCTCCTACCCCCAACTGAAAACAACAAAGTCCCCAGAAGTTGATTTTCAATAAATAAAATAGATGGGTATCACCTGTATAGAGCAAATGATGATCGCAAGCAAAGCAACCTAGCATAGAAAAGTAGAACACAATCTCCAAAACAAACAGGATCAATAAATAAAAATAACACGATAAAACCATGATCCAACAAACCAAACCACTGTAATATGAACATAATAAAATACAAACAGAGATACATAATGTCCATACAAAAAAAAAACAACTAACCACATAATACAACCAAAACCACCAACATATATCCAACCAACCAAAAATACAAAAATACCACCTCCCCAACGAAAACTAATCGACCCCAGACGGCGTATCATCGGCTATATCAGAAGGGATGTCGATGGGAGTAGGCGGCAATACAGTAGTAGCAGGGGCGGCAGCAGATGGCTCGGAAGCAGCGGTGGAAAAAGGATCAGCAGCCTCAGAATCTGGGGCAGCATCAGATGATGGCACAGTGGTAGGTGGTGCAGACGGGGTCGTCGATGGATGCGGAGTAGAATGAACAGTCGACTCAACCCCGATCTGAATCAAAATGGACTCCAGTAAAGTCTGGAGATGGTCTATCCTGCCCTCGAGTCTAATCCTGGCCTCTCTCTCCTCCAAGAGCAGCTCGTGAACTATCGGGAGAGGCACAGAAGAAGAAGACTCTCCCTGGGCCTGAGTCTGCGACCGCTGTCGCAGCTCAAACTGCTGAACCGCAGCAACTGGATCATCCTCATCATCCGAATCAAGCTCCTCCACCTCAGTAGGTGTCCCTGAAGCTCCGGCCTCCGTGTCCGTCCCACCTCGCCTCTTCTTCCTCCCCCTCACTCGTGCTTTCCCTTTCCCCTTTCGCTTCCTCTTCTGAGCGTCGGAGCGGCGAGCAGCCGCCTCGCTAAATCTGCGGGGAGAAGGGCGAACATCATCGCCAGCAAGCACGGGGAAACCGGCCTCAGCCATCACCCTCTGAATAGCCCAAGCACCCTTCAGGTGCTTCTTGGACGAGATATACCGGGTGGGATGGACCATAAAATCAATATATAGGCGTGATATACAAACTGGCTGTCCCGTCCCCACTGCATATAAGACTCGCGCATACCAAGCCGCGATCTTCTCTCGATAGGAAGTCACTAGGAGGCAGTTACTGAGGACCAAGTGGATCATATGGTAGTCATCAGTGAGAAAATGGTCCTCGATCAAAGCATCGCCATCCCAAGACGGAACGGCGCCTCCAGTGAGCTCCCGAATAATAGTGGATGGTGGGGTCACTGGTGCATCTGGCCGGTGGGGGCAAACATAATCTGGTACCTCTGGTACCCCCATCGCGGCTGAAACGGTGGCTGGACTGATAATGAATGAGCGACTCCGGAAGAAGGCATGGTAGGTGAATGGTGCAACCGGGTCGCTGATCATAGTCGCGCAAGCACCGCGAATCCAAGACAGGTTGACACTCTTGGCCAACGACAGGAGGTGGAACCAATGAGGCATAGAGCGGATCCGTGTAAGGAACCATGGGCTCTCTGTCCAGATGTGCTCAATAGGGCGCTCGACCATCACCATCCTCGTCTGAAAGTGCCGCTCGTACCACAGCCTATCCTCGTCATTCCGGAACCCGTGTGCAGGTACCGGATCTGGTATAATACGGCTGAGGGGCTTAGACTTATGGTAGCCCGTCACTGGATTTATCTGGCAGTCCTGAAAATAAGACCATACAAGATACAGATAAGAACAGGGAGAAAAAGAAACAAAACTAACACTGCTGAAGTTCGATCGATTGAACTTGGTTCGATCGATTGAACTGGAGTCGACTTCGATCGCTTGAACATTGTTCGATCGATCGAACAGCTTCCCTTCAATCGCTCGAAACCAGTTCGAGCGATCGAACACAGCGGTGTTCAGCTATCGCAGAAACGAAGGTTACACAAACACCTAACTATCAAAAAGAGATCCTAAGACCAAGGGGACACCCCCTTGGGATTTTCTAACACGAACATTAAGGAAAAGGAAACTACAAACAAGTGGGGCCTACCTCAGTTTAGTACTCGCAGTGGAGATGGAAGTGATGATGAGATGACGATGAGGATGATCAGAGGATTGATCAGGGCTTCCTTTTGGATGCCAGAAATCGAAAATTGCCGAGTCGCCCCCCCTTCTGTCTTCGAGCGATTGAAAGTGAGAGTGAGGGAAATGAAGAGGTGTCCTGAAGATGCCTCGTTTAAATGCTTCGTTCGATCGATCGAACTATGTTCGATCGATCCAACACAAATCCCTCAATCGATTGAACATAATCTACAAGCGCTTGAACATCCAGGTTTCGATCGATCGAACTGGGTTCGATCGATCGAACACAAAATTTCCAGAATTCAATGGGAATCATGAACCACATCACCCCCAACTATCAGAAACAATTCTGAACATACAGAGAGACTGAAAAACAGTTGAAGTACAAGCATGTATGACAGAATTTCATCCTCAGAATAGAAAATTGCAATTTATATAAAAATAAAACTTTATAAGTGCATCCAAATTGCAACATAATTATCCCCAACTGTGGTTAAAACCTTATTTAACTAAAGAAAACCAAAAATAAAACCAAAACTAAAACCGATAAAAATTCCGTCAAGGATTACATTCCAGTTGATAAACAAAAGATGAAATTGAACAAAAACAACTGAAATGCAGCACTAATCTTCGAGTATAAAGATTTCCTCTTCCACAATCTCTTCATAACCTGCCGAATCGTCAGAAATGAAGTCCAAACTCGATGATTCCCTTTCCCAGAACAATCGAAAAGCAGCAAGGACATCATCAAACAAGTCTGGCGTCTCCACAGAATTGAAAGCCCATGCAAGAGGTGATCCGGACAGAGACAAGGATAAAGGAGTGTGATTTCGCAACGGACTGTCCTCTCGCAGCGGAGTGTGTGGGGGCCTTATGTAGGGCCCAAGACCATGAATCAGTTGATGTGGGAGAAATACCGGAATACCATTTAGGAACATAGTGACAATCCTGGACAAAAAACAACAACTGAAAATAAAATAACAGAACACAAGAAACACGAATTAACACGAAAAAAAAAACAATGAATAGAAACAAAAATACAAAGAACTGTGACAAGTTCCAACCTCACTATTGGCATAGGTTCCCAAAATGCACTGGCTGGTAATGGGCATTGGAGCCTAAATAGCAGGTAGCTCAGGTGCACGTAGCGGTATGGGACCAACTCAGGAACAAGGAAATCGTCCACGAAAACAAAGACAGCATTGTGGCGATCTGGGACGACATCCTGAAGGTCATAATCCTCCCATGGCTCCCACATATCGTCATTCTCCCACTGGGCCATGAGTGCATCATCCACCATGCGTCCCATGTACAAGTCATCATCCTCCTCCACATCATCATCATCCTGAAATCCCATATTTTCGTATGGATTGATGTCCAGGAGGGCTGGTGGATATGGAATGTACCCTTGAGCAGCATCAATAAGAGAATGAGCTTCAGGGTCCTGATGAAGCAAGGGGCATGGTGTGAGTTCACCCTCAGTCCAGGTACCACAACGACATTCTGAATCAGCCCAAGAACCGACAGAATGAACATCATCACCTCGCATCTATGCACCTGCAACAGAGTGGTTTAAGGTATAATGGATTAGAACTAGATCACAAACACGGAATAAAGAACGAAAACCAAAAAGAAACAAAAGAGAGAAAAACTAAAATGCAAGGAAAGAAAAGAAATACAACAACAATTGGAACTTCACTTTGGATTTTTAATCATGAGAATAGCTGGGCTCATCCAGCTGGATGTGCTCAACTTCAGTTTGGAAGTTTTCCAAGAACGGTTTCAATCTCTGGCCATTGACCTTGAAACAATCATCGTTCTTTGGATTGACAATCTCAACCGCCCCATGTGGAAAAACAGTTTTTACGATGAACGGGCCTGTCCAACGGGAACGGAGCTTTCCTGGGAAAAGGTGGAGGCGAGAGTCATACAGCAATACTTTCTGCCCCGGCTCGAATGCTTTATGAAAAATCGTACGATCATGGCGAGCCTTCAACTTTTCCTTATGCAACTTTGCAGAGTCATACGCATCTCGTCGTATTTCCTCTAGCTCTGCAAGTTGGAGCTTGCGTAGCTGACCTCCTTCTTGAATATCAAAGTTCAATGAGCGCGTTGCCCAGTAAGCTTTATGTTCAATTTCAACAGGAAGATGGCAAGCTTTCCCGTAAACCAATCTGTACGGGGACATACCAAGATTCGTCTTATAGGCAGTACGGTATGCCCATAACGCGTCTGTCAATTTGTATGCCCAGTCTTTTCGATTGGAACTAACCGTCTTCTCGAGAATATGCTTGATTTCTCGGTTAGCCAATTCTGCTTGCCCATTAGACTATGGATGATAGGCAAGAGCGATTTTATGATGGACTCCGTATTTCTTGAGAAGTGACTCCAAGGGCCTATTGCAGAAATGCTTGCCTTGGTCACTTAATAAGGCTTTCGGAGTACCAAAACGAGACAAAATATGCTCTCTTAGAAATGACATGACCGTTCTATGGTCATTTCGTCTCGTTGGTATCGCTTCTACCCATTTCGATACATACTCCACAGCAAGGAGTATGTATTCACAGTTATTTGACTTGGGAAATGGGCCCATAAAATCTATGCCCCAACAATCAAATATCTCAATTGTGATGATAGGGGTTAAAGGCATAGAATTCCTTTTAGAAATGGTTCCAAGCTTTTGACAGCGTTGGCATGTCTTGCAAAAGGAATAAGCATCTTTGAAGACTGTGGGTCAGTAAAAACCGCTCTGTAAGACTTTTTGTGCGGTCTTTTGTGACGCGAAGTGGCCACCGCATGCCTCAGAATGGCATGACGCTAATATTATGGTTATATCCTCATTGGGGACGCAGCGCCTGATGACCTGGTCAGCACAGTACTTGAAAAGGTATGGGTCATCAAAGAAGAAGTGACGCGCGAACGAGAGGAACCGTTTCCTATCTTGGTTCGACCACTGAGTTGGTGTTTCACCCGTGACGAGGTAGTTTACAATATCAGCATACCAAGGCAGACTACTTACTGCCAGTAGCTGTTCGTCTGGGAACTCATCTTTAATGGATTGGGATTCAGTATTGTCAACAAAAGTCAACCGGGACAAATGATCCGCAACCACATTCTCTACTCCTTTCTTGTCCTTGATTGTTAGATCAAACTGTTGGAGTAAGAGTATCCAGCGAATAAGCCGTTGTTTAGCGTCTTTCTTTGTCAGCAGATATTTGAGGGCCGAATGATCTGTAAAACAGACGATTGGTGACCCTATCAGATAAGACCTAAACTTGTCCAGGGCGAATACTACAGCCAGCAGCTCCTTCTCAGTGGTAGTGTAATTCATTTGAGCGTCATTCAAGGTTCGGATGGCGTAGTATATCACATGTGGCTTATTGTCCTTTCTCTGGCCTAGGACTGCGCCAATGGCGTAATCACTAGCGTCGCACATTAATTCAAAAGGCAAACTCCAGTCGGGTGCCTGTATTATAGGTGCGGAGGTGAGGAGATCTTTTAGATCCTCAAAGGACTTTTGGCAACTCTCTGACCACTCGAAAGGTGCATCTTTGACAAGAAGTTGACAAAGGGGTCGAGAAATTGCACTGAAATTTTGGATAAATCGACGATAAAAACCTGCATGCCCCAAGAATGAACGAATGTCTCTTACTGTACGGGGAACAGGTAAATTTGAGATTATGTCGATTTTAGCCTTATCCACTTGAATGCCTTCATCGGATATTATGTGGCCGAGGACTATTCCCTTGGTCACCATGAAGTGACACTTCTCCCAATTCAAGACTAGGTGTTTGTCCTCACACCTCATTAAAACCTGCTCGAGATTGGTAAGGCAATCTTCGAAGCTATGGCCGAATACTGAAAAATCTACCATGAAAACTTCAAGGATGTTTTCGACCATGTCACTGAATATACTCAGCATGCACCGCTGAAAGGTAGCCGGTGCATTGCATAGGCCAAACGGCATTCGTCGGTAGGCAAAAGTACCGAATGGACACGTGAATGTGGTTTTCTCCTGATCTTCAGGAGCAATCTCAATTTGATTATATCCACTGTATCCATCCAAGAAGCAGTAATACTTGTGACCCGCCACGCGTTCTAGCATTTGATCCATAAATGGCAAAGGAAAATGGTCCTTTCGGGTCATAGTATTTAACTTCCTGTAGTCAATACACATCCTCCATCCAGTGGGAACACGTGTTGGTACCAATTCACCATCTTTGTTCGGGATGACCGTTATGCCTGCTTTCTTAGGAACTACTTGGGTAGGACTAACCCAAGGACTGTCAGATATCGGATATATCATCCCAACATCAAGTAGTTTAAGCACTTCCTTTTTAACTACTTCTTGCATGTTGGGATTCAGACGCCTTTGTGTTTGCCTTGAGGGTTTAGCGTCTTCCTCCAGATATATCTTATGCGTGCATATGGATGGGCTTATGCCTTTGAGGTCAGCAATTGTCCATCCCATAGCATCCTTATGCTTGGTAAGCATTTCCACTAGCTTACTTTCCTGTTCATGAGTTAAAGCAGCTGAAATGATCACAGGATAAGTTTTTCCAGTCCCTAGGAATGCGTATTTTAGCTCTTTGGGAAGCTCCTTCAATTCTAACTCCGGAAACTGGAAACTAGAGGGCATTACCAACTTGGTTTTAGGAGGCAGTTGTTCATATGGCTGTATCCACATGCAATCGGCTCTATCCTCCTCTTTCGTATCCATCATAAGACACGTCTGGTTCAAGTCAGCATCCAATGGGGTGGACTCTGCAGGCTGATAAATATCGCCAAATTGAGTCATCACAACTTCCAAAGGATCTTTATAGTCGACCAAGTCAACTTCATCTTCAATGACCGTGTCTATATAATGGATTTCTTCCTCATCATCGTATTCTTCAGGTCGGGGATTAGAAAAGATCTTGATATTCAACGTCATGTTCCCGAATACGATAGTCATGATACCAGTTCTAATCTTGATTGTGGCATCAATGGTGTTGAGGAATGGACGTCCAAAAATAACCGGGATATGTGCACCAGGATTAGACACAGGTTCTGTGTCCAATATCACGAAATCAACCGGAAAGACAAAAGAGTCTATTTGGACAAGGACGTCCTCTAACACCCCTCTAGGGTACTTTACAGATCTGTCTGCCAATTGCAAAGCAACTCGGGTGGGTTTGAGTTCACCCAACCCCAGCTGTTTATAGACTGAGTATGGCAGCAGGTTCACGCTTGCTCCTAAATCGAGGAGTGCGTTGTCTATCTTTTGATTCCCAATTCTGCATGAGACAGTAGGTGTGCCGGGATCTTTGAGTTTTGGAGGCAACTCATTTTGAATGATCGCACTGGCTTGACATGCGACATAAGCATGTTTTTTCACGCTTTGCCTCCTCTTGACCGTGCATAGATCTTTGAGATACTTAGCATAGGCCGGCACTTGCTTGATAGCATCTAGGAGTGGAAGGTTAATCTTAACTTGCTTAAACAATTCCAGAAACTCCTGATTCTTTGTCTCATTCTTGGGTTTCTTCAACCGTTGAGGATAAGGTGCAGGGAAGGGGCATTTTGGTGGTTCCTCCTTAACAGACTCCTTCCCAGGCCTTCGCTCAACTTCTTCCTCTACTCCAGGAGCTGCAATGTTTGCCTTGATTGGTTCGTCATTGGTAGACTGCTCCTCCTCTTGAGTAGATGGTAGCTCAACTTCTTTATCCACCACTTCCTCCTCATCGTACACTTCGGGAGTGGACAGAGGCATGCTTTTCCCTATGATTTTTCCACTTCTCAGTGTAGTCACAGCTTTAGCATGTTCTTGATTGTTAGGACCATTGTTATGTCCCTTTGGATTTGGAAGTGGTTGGGCAGGGAATGTTCCTCCTGAACCTTCTTGCCGTGCATCTATCCTTTCTAATGTGGCAGACATTCTACTCATCATCTGTATGAGTTGCTGCGTTAGATTGGCATTAGCAAGTGGCTCTTCTTCTTGTACCTTCTTGTGCGGTGGCACATAGGTATTGGTTTGTGGTGCATTGGAGGGTTGAGCTTGATTGTAATTACTGGTTTTGTTTTGATTGTAATGCTGGGCTGGCCTATTGTTTTGCCCTTGATATTGATTGTTGGTGTAGGGCTGCTGTTGATATTGATTTTGGGCCCCAACATTATTTCTCCAATCAAAACCGGGGTGATTCCATCTATTGTTATTTTGAAAGTTATTGTTGGAATTCCCCGCCCCTCGAAAACCTTGCATGGCATTCATCTCTATAGGGGCTTGCTCTTGAAAATATGGCACATTAGGACAATATTGAGTTGTATGTCCCAACATGTTGCATGTGCCACATGGTTCTTCAGGCAAGACTTGCCTAGAGCTCTCTCCTTTCATACTTAACTCCTCTACCTTCTTTGCCAGCTCTGCATACTTAGTCATGAGGTGATCTTCATTGGTTAGCTGGTATAGGCTTTTCTCCTCTACACAGGATATCTGTGAGCGTGAGATATTGTCAGAATTTGACCATTCATAAGCGTATTCAGCTAACCATTCGAAATGGGCTTCGGCCTCTTCAGTGTTTTTACGCAGAAATGGTCCCGAGCTCATCGTTTCCACCAACTTCTTTGTTTCACCATTCAATCCCTGATAAAAGAAGCTGATCGTTCGCCATTTCTCAAACCCATGGTGTGGGCACGAGAGAAGCAAATCTTTGAAAAGCTCCCACGCTTGTGTGAAGGTTTCATTGCTCTTTTGTTTATAGGAATTGATTTGACGCTGAAGGTCTGTGGTCATGCGAGTAGGATAGAATTTCTTCAAAAACGCGGTGCGCATCGCATGCCAGGTGAAAATTGAATTAGGTTTTAGGGAGTGGAGCCACGCCTTCGCTTTATCTTTCAAAGTGAAGGGGAATAGCATTAAATGCGTCACCTCCCTAGGACAAGTTTGCGAGAATGTTTTGCAAACATCCTCGAAATCGGTGACATGTAAATACGCCTTCTCGCTTTCCATCCCATGAAAAGTGGGAAGCAGTTGAATCATCCCATTGCGAAACTGGAATTCGCCATTATGCGGTAGGATTTGAATGCAAGAGGGCGTAGGTGTATGTTCTGGTTGCATGAGATCGCAAAGAGGACGGAGTGCCTCATCAATAGGTACCACAACATTGTCACCATTTTCACTCTGATGATCATCCATTGATGCAGTTGGAGTGGCTATGGGGTTGATGGAGCTTTCAGAGTCAGACAGGTAGAAAGGATTTCCAAAAATTCCTTCAATAGAATTCTCGGACATGAACTAGGAAAGTCCCTAGGGTGAGAACTTACCCAAAAGAACTGAAAAGAAGAGAAAATAAAAATAGAAAGAGATGAAGAGAGACTGAGGTAATCTAAGGAATTGATCGTCGCCTTCCCCGGCAACGGCGCCAAAAACTTGACACGAGAAAAATCTTGTGCGCTCTTGTGCAATACCCAAGTGTAGGTAGACGTGCAAGTAATATCTGGTAAGACCAGGTCGATCCCACAGGGAAGGTGTTGACCTATCGAATTAGACTAACCTCTAAAGAGAATAAAATAAAAAGAATAAGATTGAACGATGGTGCGGAACACAAAGTTCCATAGCTAAAATTACTAAAGAAAATGACTAACGATCTAACTAGCTAATTAAACAGTACTTGAAATTAAGATGTTTAACTTTAAAAGAAAGTGTTGGGATTACACGAATCCACCGTAATCTAACCATCTACCATGCATTTACCTTGAAGCACAAAGGAGTATATTACCCACAGTTTTCCGTATTCCTCTAAAGATAGAGATTCTATAGCCCTTTCATGACCGGGACCATATCATCACAGTGAAATTAAAACACTTAAAAGCGGTTTAATCCAATAGTTAAGACTCGCATCCTCAATGGTGTTAGCATTGAAGATGGTTTGCAAAATGTATTGAAAGAAAATGCCTTAGGGCCTTAGTTTTAAAACTGTTTTGACAAACTGAGCATTTATTTGGGACAGAATGATAACAAATCCTAAAACAAAAGGTCCTGGAATACTGCAGGGAACATCCTCAAGAATCCGAGAGTTCGATCGATCGACGCGCTTTCGATCGATCGAAGACCTTCATCCCTCAATCGATCGAACTGACTTCGATCGATTGACTGTCTCTGGTTCGATCGATCGAACGGACTTCGATCGATCGAACACAGCGATTATTCTGCTGCATGGCAGAGGCTGGAGATCACTGTTTCATCGTGTTCTCCCAACCTGGGACTACTCAGACATCGTCTGGAGTGTCAAAGATTGATTTTTAACGTACGAAATCATTAATACCTTGTTTGGTTGTGAGTTTTTCATAAAAAATCTAAAAACTATGGTTTTGTAAATATTTAACATGTAATATCACGAGATGATTGATTAAACTACGACTACTACGTGCAGAATATGAATGAACAGTATATAGATAACCTGGAATAGAAGATACTTGTATAAACTTCGAGAAATCCAATCCACAATATGAAAATTCAATGAAAAACCTACAAAAACAAACAAACTCTCTATCTCTCTCTATAAAACTGTTAAAATGTCAAGAGGGCGTCCCCCTGGACGTGTACAATACTCCTATATATAAGAAAACCTAAGAAACTAGGGTTAAAACCCGCATCTGCTGCGCACGCAAATGTTACTGAAAATACCCCGTTCGATCGATCGAACTGCTCTCGATCGATCGATCCCTTAAGCCTCAAGCGCTTCTACTCTCTTTGAGCGATCGAACTCTCGATCGATCGAACCTTCTTAGATCGATCGAACTCCACATTTCAGCTTGGGCTTCTTTTGTTTTCATTCCAGCATTCCATTTATTCTGATGTTCATCTGTTTAGTCCACACAGCAGTAATCTGCACAAACAACAGCTAAAACAATACAACTTCTCATAGATTAATCATAGTGTATAGAAATTAGCCTTGCAATGCAAATCGCAGATAAAACGGGAAGTTGTGATAAAAACTAATACAATTCTTTCCTTTAGCGCGGTTGTATTTTACAAATACCCCCGCTTAGCAGCCTGCGTGCCCATTTTGAATTTGTTTATATTCATGCTTGATTGCTTCCCCGTATTAGCTCTTAAATCTTATCCCTTTGCTTATTTAGATCATGAATACCCTCTCTTGGCTTTATTTTAATGAGTGGTGCAAGCAATGGTGCTTAAAATGATGATTGGCAGCATTTTTTATTCAAATTCTGTGCAGGTTTGGGCTAATTGAAGTTATAAAATGACCCATGTTCCTTTTAAACCTGGGCCGGCACTCGGTGAGGCTGGGCGGCACTCCGTGAATGCCGGACGGCATTCAGCGACTGCCGGCCGGCACTCAGCGAGTGCCGCTACTTTACACCGAGTGCCGGTCCGGCCCCTTTTTCTATATAAGCTGCCATTTACCCATTCCTAGGTTCATTCATGATTTCTAGAGCCATTTTGCCTTCTTTGCATTCAAACTTTTTCCCCTTTTTATATCTCCTTCCTATTTTCATGGCCCCTATCAGTTCCGACATCTTGTACCCATGGATGGATTCCCTTTCTGGCATAGATCGACTCAATATTGAATCCCACAGACTGACTGACCTCTTCGCTTTTCGCCATACAGCTCTGGATGAGGACTTGCTTCGAGCAGCTATTATGTGCTGGGACCCTTCTCTTCACGTTTTTCGGTTTGGTCACGAGGAGGTCTGTCCCCTCTTTGAGGAGTTTAGTGCCATCCTCCACACTAATCCGTATGCCGATTTGATTGTTCTGCAGATCCAGGCAGGATATATTCAGGATTTATCGGCCCTTCTTGGCATTTCTCGGGGTGCTGCCGGCTCCCTTGTTCATGACCATCATATTGATTTTGACCGTCTCTCCTCCACTTACGCACCCATTGGCGATCCTGATGATAGGAGATATCAGGTCATCAGGCGGAATGCCCTTTCTCTGGCGATGCTTTCACACTTTTTATTTCAGTCTTCCACTGATATCCTGATTCCGATCGTATGTGGCCTCCGAGAGATGCGGAGTGCTGTTATGCTCGTTCTGGGGGAGACTTTTCTAGGTCTGGATTATGCACATACCGCGGGATCGATGCTGCTTTCGGGGTCACCCCACGTTTTACAGATTTGGCTCTTTGAGCGCTTGGGCTTCTTTGCTCATCTCCCCCCCGGGAGACAGCTTCCTTATGATCGTATGGACGTCCATTACCCTTCCCGCACAGTTACCAGCTGGCTTACTTGGTTTCTAGGCTTGAGTTATGAGGACATCTATTGGATATGCCCTCGCTGGTCCTATTGCTCTGTCGCAGTACGTCTTCCTGGGCGCCCCGGGATCTGGTTGACTGGTCTGCGAGTTACCACCTTTTACATTCCCAGCCGGGTAGCCCGTCAGTTCGGCTTGCTCCAGGATGTCCTCGATGTTATTACTGCTGATTTCTTGAGGAGCTCTGTTCTACGTCCTTTGACCGTAAGGATGTTCGCAGAGGCTTGGCATGATAGGGTATCAGCTCCCTTTAGGAGGATTCCAGCTCTAATCGTCCCGACCGCAGAGTATTTGCTTGAGATTCAGTTACTGGTCAGGGGGTAGCTTCCAGATAGACAAAGTAAAAAGAAAAGAAAGAAGCAAGATTTTAAAAGTTTTGACAAATTCTGCTTGACTTTGGCTAGGTTTATTTTCTGTGATGCATTTTTTTTTTTTTTTTTATTCCGAAAATGCTCTGATCATGAAGAATCAAAGTTAGCACTTCTTTAATTTCTCTGGGTTATGAACAGTTTTCCCCTCAATGCCTCCTTCGGCTTTTATTACTCCTTCATGAGTCTTGCTTAGTTTTAATCTCTCTATGTAATGAATTCTTGTTTGTTTTCACATGATGCACATTTTGATAGCCAGTATATCCAGAAATGGGTTTGAATTCTGTCTGGGTTCATCGGTTTTAGCAAACGAAGTTTGCCCCTGGTTTCGGGATATAGATGCGGTTCTAGGGCAAATGCAAGTTTGCCCCTAGTTTGACACGGTGAAAACTTGAGGCTTATAAATTGGTTTGGGTTTTGGACCGAAGGCCTTGTGAGCCCGCCTACTTATCCCCGAACGGGTATCAGGTCCGCAGTAGTTCAGCCAAGGCTAGAAAGAACACACATACATCTTTTATTTTTATTTTTTTTGTGACCGAACCGAGCAGGTTGCCTACGTATCCCCTACCGGGAATCGGGTCAAGCGTAGTTCATCAATTCTGGAGGTTTCGAAAGACAAGGTTTCAAGCAAAGTACTTTTTGAGGCGATCGAGGTTGATCGGTTGTTTAAACTCAACCCCGTCCAGGTCCATGAGATAGGCAGCTCCCCCGGAGAGGAGTGTCTTGATGATATATGGTCCGACCCAGTTGGGTTTGAATTTTCCTCGTGGGTCATAAACGGGCGCTTTAAGTTCTTTGAGGACCAGGTCGCCCTCAGCAAGCTTCCTTGGGCGAACCTTTTTGTTGAAAGCACGAGCTATCCTTTTCTGATATCCCCGAGTATGGTTCACAGCAGCCAACCTCCTTTCATTGAATAACATCAATTCCTCATATCTCCCTCGCAACCAATCCAGTTCAGTTACCTCACACTCTGCCAAAACTCTTAGAGATGGTATTTCAACTTCCACTGGTAAAATAGCCTCCATCCCGTAGACTAATGAGTACGGTGTAGCCCCAGTTGAGGTTCTCACAGAAGTTCGGTATCCCCACAAAGCGAAAGGTAATTTTTCATGCCAATCTCTATACGTATCCGTCATTTTCCCCAGGATGGCTTTCACATTTTTGTTTGCGGCCTCTACTGCTCCATTTGTTTGCGGTCTATATGGTGAGGATTGGTGGTGGGTGATCCTATACTTCTTTAGGAATGGGATAACCTCTCCCTGAAAATGACTCCCGTGGTCAGAAATAAGCTCATTTGGCACCCCGTATCTGCAGATTACATTCTTCTGGATAAAATTCACCACATCCTTTGCCTTCAAAGTTGCGTATGATGCCGCTTCCACCCATTTGGTAAAATAGTCTATTGCCACAATTATGTACCGGTGCCCGTTTGAAGCTTTCGGAATTACTTCTCCAATGATATCAATACCCCATACAGAAAATGGCCAAGGGGTGGTCATGCTATAGAGCTGGGAAGGTGGGGTATGCATTAAATTTGCATGAACCTGACATTTATGGCATCTCTTAACATACTCACAGCAATCTTTATCTAAAGTCGTCCAATAGTATCCTTGCCGAATTATCTTTTTGGCCAACATATGTCCACTCATGTGGGGCCCACAGACTCCTTCATGTATTTCTTCCATCATTTTCCTTGCTTCCCTTCCATATAGACATTCTAAATTATAACCGGTGTAGGACTTCTTCCACAACTTTCCCGCATAGGTTACAAATTGAGCTGACAATCTACGAATCGCTCTCTTATCCTTCTCTAAAGCTCCTTCGGGGTACTCTCCTTTCTCAACAAAGTTCCAAACATCTATATACCATGGTATCTCAACTTCTTCCTCTTCTCCAATGGCGGCGATTATTTCATACGAAGGTCGGGTTCTCTCTTCTATAGACAACGGAATCATGGAGACTCCTACAGGAATTTGGATCATTGAGGCTAAGGTTGCTAGGGAATCTGCCAATTGGTTCTCTTCACGGGGAAGATAATAGAACGAAATTCTTTTGAATTGCACCTTCAGGCTCTCTAGGTATTCATGGTAAGGTCTCAACTTCTCATGCTTTATTCTCCAGTCACCCCTCACTTGTGATATTATTAGATTAGAGTCTCCGAAAACATCGATCTTCTCTACCCCCAAAGTCAAAGCTGCTTCCATCCCAATTATACAGGCTTCGTACTCTGCCGTGTTATTAGTCGAATTATACTTGAGCTTAATGGCCAATGGAGTGGGGGGCCCCGCTAGGCGATATGAGGATGATCCCTACCCCGTATCCCATTTGGTTAGCTGCTCCATCAAAGTACATTTTCCAAAGGTCCTCTTTTACTTCCATTACTTCTTCATCCGGAAACTTAAATTCCCCCTTCTCTTCGGATTCTATGGCGAGGTCAGCTAAATATTCGGCAACAGCTCTCCCCTTAACAGATTTGGAAGTGACATATCTGATATCGAACTCAGCCAGCATCATGGTCCAACGGGATATCCTACTGGTCAGGGCGGGTTTTTCAAAAAGGTATTTGAGTGGGTCCATTCGGGATATCAGGGTGATAGGAAAGGCTAGCATGTAATGTCTAAGGCGACGGGTACACCAAACTAAGGCCCAACAAGCTTTCTCCAACGGTGAATAGTTCAACTCATACCCAGTCATCCTCTTACTTAGGTAGTATATGGCTTTTTCCACACGCCCCCCTTCTTCTTCTTGGGCCAGCATACACCCCATTGAGTTCTCGGTTACGGATAGGTATAGTAATAGAGGTTTTCCGGGTTTAGGAGGTGATAGGACAGGCGGGTTTTGAAGGTAGGTTTTGATCTTTTCAAAGGCTTTTTGGCACTGGTTATCCCATTCGAACTTTTCCCCTTTTCTCAACAATTTGAACAATGGGTCACAGGTCATGGTGAGTTTGGATATGAAGCGACTAATGAACTGTATTCTTCCTAAGAATCCTCTCAATTCCTTCTCATTCTTTGGTGGCAGCATTTCGGCTATAGCTTGGATTTTGGTGGGATCTACCTCAATTCCTCTCTGGGTAATCAGAAATCCTAGTAGTTTTCCAGTGGTGACCCCAAAGGTGCATTTTTGCGGATTTAGCCTCATCCCGAACTTCCTCAGCCTTCCAAAAAACTTTCTTAATGCCTCCAGATGCCCTCCCCTTTCTTTGGATTTTACTATCATGTCATCCACATATACTTCCACTTCTTTATGAATCATGTCGTGCAGTAATGTGGTGGCAGCTCTTTGGTAAGTTGCACCTGCATTCTTAAGCCCAAACGGCATAACTCTATAACAGTAAGTCCCCCAAGGTGTGATAAAAGTTGTTTTCTCTCTATCCTCTGATGCCATTAAGATCTGGTTGTACCCTGAAAACCCGTCCATGAAAGACAGAAGTTCATGCCCCGCGGTATTATCTACTAACACGTCGATGTGGGGTAAAGGGAAATCGTCTTTAGGGCTAGCTTTGTTCAAATCTCGAAAATCTACACAAACCCTAACACGACCATCCTTTTTAGGAACCGGTACAATATTGGTGACCCAATCAGGATACTCGGTGACAATCAAGAATCCAGCTCTCAATTGCTTTTCAACTTTCTCTTTCACTTTAAGCGCCCATTCAGGCCTCATTCGCCTCAATTTTTGTTTCACGGGTTTTGAATTTGGGAAAAGGGGAATATGGTGTTGGACAATTTCTGGATCAATTCCTGGCATATCATCATAGGACCATGCAAAGACATCTTTGAATTCTTTTAATAGATTGATTAATTCTTTGCTTTCCTCATTATTAAGTGTGGAGCCGATAGAAACATTTTGTGGATTACCTTCATTTCCCAAATTAACGGTTAGAGTGCTTTCCATGATTTTGCATGCAGGTTCATTTTCTTTTTCAATTAATTTTTGCAATTCATGAGGTATTTCATCATTTTCATCACATGCATCACAGTTATTATTATGCGAAGTCAAGTAAGCAGAATTAGTCACATTCTCATTAACTTTCTTGGGAGCAATTACAACAGACATAGAAATGGAAAGACGCCTCATTTGGGCCAATACAGACTCCGGGGGAGGGGGGAACCTATCACTAGACTCAAAGACCCACTCTTTCTTGCTTTCCCCTCCCATATCAGTTATGAAGCGATCTTCCCTTTCTTCTTCCTGAGTAATCTCTTCTATTTCCACTTCTTCCGGCATCCCTTCGTACTCTGGTTTCTCCCCTTCTTTATTCTCATTACTGTCTTCTCTATCCCGACCCTTCTTACCCTCATCCTTGATCTCTGCAGAGCTCCCTTTTTCGATCTTCTTGTATCCTTCTTCTAGCAGGTTCTTCATTGCTGAGCCATCCATAGTACAGACCCAGTCCTGAGTAACGGCAGATTTTGCAGGCCACTGAAGATAAGGATCCTTATAATCAGAGAAGTTATGCGCAAAGAAAATCTCGAATCCTGGCTTCATACGCTTTTCTGCTTTATCCAACCACGGCTCTGGAAAACCACAAAACGGAAAATGGTCTCCCTGCTTGATGAAGTACCCGTTGAGAGTTTTCATGTATGGTTCCATCGGTGCATCTGTTGCTTTCTTCTTCTTCTTCAACTCTTCCTTGGTTGGCGAGTATCCCAGCCCATGGGTGTGGGTTTATGTGATGATACTTGGGAATTCTGACAACCCTTGGTGTTTCTTACCTAAACCCATCCCTGGGAAGAACCCCATTTTTCTCATGATCCCGGCCACCAGTGGACTGGCGTATTGATCAAAATACAGTGGTAAAAATTCCTTCGACTTCCCCTCTTCTATGACGTTAATAAATTCAAACCCACCCAAACTTGCTTCACCTTCTTGTATCTGTACTTCTAAAATCGGAGCACTTGATGAGGCCCCAGACACATTTATCCAGCTATCCCCCAGAAGATCATATACCTTGTTTTTCCAAATGTACTTAACTTTCTGATGGATGGTTGATGGAATGGCACCCAAACTATCAAGCCACGGCCTTCCCAAAAGCAGGTTAAATGATGCAGGAATGTCAATGATTTGGAATTCCGTTTCCCTTTCACCAGTCCCGACAGAAAGATTCAGAAAGATGATCCCCATCACTGCCCGTAGAGTATTGTCATAAGCCCTCACCTTTTGTTCTGATGGTATAAATGTAGATTCATCGAGCCCCATCCTTTTAGCTGTTCGAAAAGGACACACATTCAGTACAGACCCGTTGTCGACGAGGCAGGTCGGTAGAGAATTTCCCAGGCACTCAACGGTAATGTGCAACGGCTTATTGAAAATAGGTCCCCCAGGAGGTAAGTCAGCTTCAGAGAATGATATAGCCAGGGTTGGGTTTCTGCTGATCATGCCGACGAGATCTTCCGGAGTAACATCGATGGAAACATCCGACTGATTGAGAGCGTCAAGGACTGCTTGCCTATGACGCTTGGAAGCGATTAACAACCCCCAAATAGTGATATTCGCCTGCGTCTTCTTCATCTGTCTCAAGACTCTGTCCTCCTCTTCTTCCTCATTCAGTTTCCCTTTTCCTTTATTCATTTCTTGTTCAGGGTGATCCTCCTCAAGTTCGTGTGGTTTAAAATGCCTCCCGGACCGTGTGAGGTGACTAACACCTTCTTTAACCCAAAGTCTATCTTGCGCTTCAACAATTTTTAAACCTTCCTCCTCACTTTCATACCAAAGGTCCTCCTTAACTTTACTAAGATCCTGAATACCATCCCCTTTGTACCATAGTGAATTGTCAGCCTCCGGTGCCCACCAATCTACGTCAACAGCCCCTTCTATTTCTTTCCCTTTGCCTTCATCTACCAATCCTTTTAGAGTGCAAATTTGCGGATCCTCCAACATCTGATAAACTTTTCTCGGTCTTCCCAACTTGGTGATCAATGCCAATGGGTCAAAAGAGCTCTCCTCATCTCCCAAGTAGTAAATTCTGGGTGGTGGCACGGCATGATGTTCCGGTAGTGGATTTCTGGTAACATTTGACGGGTTGGCGGGTGGTTCAGATATTATTTTCTTGTCAATCAAATCCTGAATCTCATGCTTTAGTCTTAAACACCGGTCAGTTGAGTGCCCCTGCTCCTGATGGAACTTGCAGTATAAATCAGGTTTGAAATTTAGAGGCTGTGGATTTAGTCTGGGTCGTGGCTCCAGTAGGCGAAGATGTCCTTTTGCTACCAGCCTATCGAGAGCTGTGGACAAAGATACTCCCAACTCTGAAAACCTCCTTAAAGGCTTATCCCCTCCCCTCTTTGGGTAATTTCTGGTTACATCAAACCTTTTCTCAGGTTCGCTCAGTGCGTTCACATCTGTAGACCCTGAATGACCTCCTGAATGTCCTCCTCCTGTTCCATAGTTCGGTCGTCTGTACCTGTTCACTGGCTCCTCCTTTTTAATGACCCCTTCCTGTATCGCGTCTTCGATTCTGGTACCTACATCGAACACCTCGGTGAAAGTATTGAGGGATTGGAACCTCATCTTCTCCTGATAGATGGGTTGGAGATTCTTCATCAGCATTCGGATTTGCTCTTTTTCAGTCGGTCTCTGTATCATCTTAGCGGCCTTCCCCCTCCATCGGCTTAGAAATTTAGCAAAAGACTCTTTGTTCCCCTATCGGGTAGTCTCCAAATCCCTGATAGTAACATCCAGATCTTGGTTGTATTCGTATTGGGTCACAAACGCTTTTACCACTTCTTCCCAGTTTCTAGTCTTCCCTGGTTCCAGAGTGAGATACCAAGACAAAGCAGCCCCCGTTAACGTCTGTTGAAACAAGACTGTCATCATGACCGTGCTTAGACCGCTAGGCTGAAATGCCCCTATACACATTCTTATGTGGCTACGCGGGTTCCCTGTTCCATCAAACTTATCGAATACAGGCATTTTGAATCCTGCGGGCAATACCTCACAAACCCCCTCATACAACCCTTCCAATTCCAACAAATAGGTGTCAACCCCTTGGGCCTTTCGTACCACCCTTTCCAACTTCTCCATCTTCTCAGTCATCAACTTGTCCTTCTCAGCCCTCTCTTTTTCTAGTTTCTCCCTTTCTATTCTCGGCGCTTCAATCCCTTCTGTTTCATCAAACCAATCTTCATCCCTGTGAGGAGGATCATTGCCTGGCTGCTGCCGTGCTAGTGCTTCTATCATAGTCATCATTCTAGTCATTTGTCCTGCTTGTTGTTCCACCATTGTCCTTAACTCTGTCATCTCCCTTGCATTAGCCTCTTGTGCCATCTCTTTTCTTACTAGTCTTGCAGTAGAATCTCTGTACCAGGCTATGCTCGCAGTTGATTCTATCTTTTACCTACAACCATATTTGTTTAAGTTTTTTTTAACTACTTTTTCCCCCTTTTTCAACATTATTTGTTTACCTTTTACTTTTATTAATGATTCATATGCTTTCAATGAATGATTCATATGCCATGCGGATGCAAATGCATGTGTGTGTGTGTGTGCCTATTCTATATGCTAAATAAAAGAAAATTCTAATCCTAACACATAAACACATAAGCACATAAAATCCTCATCCATGTTTGAGTGTGCTAATTCCTCTTTTCATTGTGATCCTTTTTACCCTTTCAAGAATTTTTGAAATTCATTTAACAAGTATTTCCCCTAGATGATGGGATCTTTTTCAAAATTCCTTAAGAAGCTTTCCTTTGAAAACAACAACATTTCTAAACAAAAGATGATTAGGTTTGAAATTTTGCTTTTGAAATTTCTTTGAAAATGATTTCTTTAATTGCAGAGATTTCTTGGATTATATTCCTTAACAAAAAGGTGATTAGGTCCAAATTTTGCTTTGAAAAAAAGCATTCCTTTAGTTGGTAAAACTTTTCAAACCCCTTCAAGAATTTTGGGTTCCAAGAATTTTAGGTTCTTTCTTCAAATATGGTTGATTTGAAATTTTTAATCCAAAAGTGAACTCCAAAAATTTTGAAAGAGTGATTTGAATGCCTTGGAATAAAGATACCAAAAATCTATTTGCTTCCAAAAAAAACGTATTTTAAAATTCTTTGGGTAAGAGGATCATATGATCGGATTATTGTCATACTCTTCATGAATTTGGATGCATACAAGGTCAATGATGCTTAGCTAAACACGATACAAGAGATGTAATCTTGTAATCAAGCTTTGGCTTATTCTTAAATGTCATAGGACATGAAAAGGAATTGCCCAAAAGTGATTAAGAGGTTACATATCTTTTATCAAGTAAGCAACGTCATCATCTCAAGTAATCCCTTTCGGGCATACAAAACTCCCTAGCATATAAATCCCAATCAAGAATTGAATTCCTAATTTTGAAAGGTTCTATGGAAACTACTATGCAAAGGCCGGGTTTTGGTCAAATAAGGGACCCTTGACACACACCCGATAGGATGCTTCATATACCAAAACATGGTACGAGATCAAGGGTGATCACACGGTCCCATGATGACTTGACCGACCGGGTTGCCCCGAGCCTCCAAGGTCATAGTTCCGTGCAATCGACTGGCGAGACATGCAAGTGCAATGCAACGGGCACACAAAAATTAATTAATTCGATTAAAAGGATGCTTTCAAGTCTAATCCTCGAGTGAACCCAAAATCCGAAATTCTGGTCTGCGAAACCAGAGATTCTGGGTTCGATCCCCAGTGGAGTCGCCAGATTATGGATATCGCAGGTTTTCTTCAAATTTTACCCACTTTTAAAATATTTTTTAAATTCAAAGAGTCGCCACTTAATTTTTAAAAGGAAAATTAAGAAACCATTTAAAAGGAAACTGATCTTTTGCGAAACCAAAGATAAACTGGGTCCGGGGATTATGGAATGAAAGGGGAAGGAGCCCGGCGGACTAAAACACCCCCTTTCATCCTATCTCACGATAGGCCTCTACTCAACATCCTTTTTAATCAAATTATTAATCTAAGCATGCCCTCAATTAATACATATATACATATACATCACACAAGCATGTTGGAAGGGTGCAAAATTGCTAACGGTAAAATATCATTCATAAGTCACATAATTCAACTAGCAAACATCATGATATGCAATAGAGAACTAGAAAACATACCCGGGATCCGGCCGCGAATATCAAACGTGCAATGCATGCAAAAATAAACCTAAGAAAGGTCTCTAATACATATATACACATAAGGCAAAACCTAAGCTAAGGTGTCGCACATGGGGTCGAAAAATCAATTAAAATCAATAAAATAGATTAAACTAGAGAAGGGTTGAGAAATTGTACCTCAAAGCGCTACAAAACAAAGGTTAGTACACATGCCTTAGACAAGATATAATATCATAAATAAGTAAATCCTAAGTCATGTTCAATTAGATACATCTTAGGCAAGAGATAAGTCCTACTTATGGATATTAACATGTATGAATGAATGCATGAATATGAACAAGAACGGGACATGAATTTATTCACCAATTTGGATCCCTAAGCCTCTGGGTTTAATCTAAATTATCATTATTCAAAACATGGTTTGAGTCCTAAGCCATTAGGAGACTATTTGAGTTAAAATAAATAAGATTAGATGAAAACAGTAGCAGTTTTTTGTGATTTACAGAGAGCAGACCAGACGTTCAAAAATGGAAATAAAATACTTTTGATGGTTGGATCTTATTGCTTTTTGGATATGTCATGCCTCTGTGAGTCTAGTTTCTAACCCAACTTGAAAATCAAGATTTCAACGGTTAGATCTCCGGGAATATGGAAAATACTAGACCTCACTCAGGATTCTGCAACTCTCTGTCCAGAGATCTTGTATGATTTTTTAAAAATAGCAAACAAATCCGAATTGCTTCATTCTTTTTAGGGAATCTTCCTAACACATTAAGGTTCTTATAAAAAATTATTAGAGGTCATGAAAACTTGGTTAGAGTTCTGATATATTAATTTCAAAACGGACTTATTATTCTGAAAGTATTCTAGAACTCTGGACAGATTATGATTAGCTCACAAAAACCATGATCAAACCCTTCTAATCACAAGATCTTGCTAAAATGAAAATCACAGTGGTAAAACAATGTGTTATGAACATTTTCCCGTTGGTTTCATTCGATTCCAACGGTCGGATTTCAAACTAAAAATCCTTGATCAAAAACAGTTTGTGAACCCACTGTTTTTGTCTTGCTAGTTCAAGTTTGTTGATTGGCCTCAACTATTAGAACATGAAGTTGGGGCTCAAACCAAACTACTTCTTCTACCATTTGATGGTCATTGAAGATTATAAGGCATACTATACTAGTGGATCTTGATGAAGTATTGAAATGAACTTCACAAAATCCTCAAATAAAGAATTCAAACCTATGGATCCAAGTTTGAATTCAACTTATCACTCCTACCATTTGATGGTCATTGGAGTTAGAGACATACATACTCATAGGTTCTAGATGAAGTATGAAAGACTTCTTAAAACTTAAGAGAAGGATTAGTTCAAGCCATGGGAATAAACTTGAATTAACACTTTCTTCTCCTACCACTTGATGGTCATTGGAGACTATAAGGCATACTATACTAGTGGATCTTGATGAAGTATTGAAATGAACTTCACAAAATCCTCAAATAAAGAACTCAAACCTATGGATCCAAGTTTGAATTCAACTTATCACTCCTACCATTTGATGGTCATTGGAGTTAGAGACATACATGCTCATAGGTTCTAGATGAAGTATGAAAGACTTCTTAAAACCTAAGAGAAGGATTAGTTCAAGCCATGGGAATAAACTTGAATTAACACTTTCTTCTCCTACCACTTGATGGTCATTGGAGACTAAATGAAGTTAAAATCTACTCAAAACCTCATTGGAATATAGTAAGGATTCCATAAGATTTCTTAATGAAGAGGTTCAAGTCATGGATTAGGACTTGAATCTCAACAATTATATGTAGATTATGACTATGATTCATTTTAATCTCCATATGGATCATAAGATCATAGGAAACTAAGGAATCAAACTCAAAGAGGTTCAATGAGATATGGAAGATCTCATGAGCCTCACAAGAGAGGGTAGAAATAAGAAATCTAAGTTTGTCTAGAGAAACTAATAACACAAGCTCTTCAAAATTGAATTTATTTTAAACCCAAGGCATCAATTAGATCCAAATTAATGAAACATTATGAGATTCAATCACAAGTTCTAAGTGGTGTGTGATGAAATGAGGTAAGAAGAGAGGTTTTGAAAATGTGTAAAGCTCCTAGAACTATGAACTTGTGATTGAATAGTCCTAATTCTATCAAGGATTAAGAGGTTACCTCTAAGACCTCAAGTATTTCTTCAACTTCTTGTGAAAACCTTCCAAGATTTCCCCAAAATTCTTCAAATTCTTCAAGTTCTTCAAGAATTTCTTCTTCTCTCTCTCTCAAAATATATATGATTCTTGTATATCTCTCTCTCTTAATTCTCAAGTTCAAGTATATTTTTCCAAGTCTCTCCACAATGAAGGTGAAAGTTTGTTTATATAGACCATTAATCCAGGGATAAATGGGTAAATTCGGGGTGGAAACCCATGTGCAAAGATTTCTTCTAGAACATGTGAGAAAAGCAGTCTGTTACAGCCTGCGGCACTCGACGGGTGCCGGCGGCACTCACTGAATGCCGGGCGGCACTCCCTGAATGCCGGGCGGCAAACACTGAGTGCCGGCGCGGCACTCAGTGAGTGCCGCCGCGTTTTCCGCGTGCCGGGGCTAACTGAATTTTGTCCCTCTTTTTGATTTTTCAAAAAATATGTTGGTGTAAACACAATTTTTTTTATTCTATATATATATATATATATTTGTATTAAGATCCCCCATGTGCATGGTATCAACCATGTGCATGGTATATTTTGAATATACTACTCTCTTTTTTGTATTTTCTCTTTTTCCAAGATTTTTTATTTATTTTGTCCTCCCATTTCTTTCAAAAGAACTCTTTATTATTTTTATTTTTTTATTTTCTTAAAATCTGGTTCCCAGACTGGGTTTCTCACGCGTTCTTTATTATTCGGGTTTCTCCCGAATACCCAAACTCTTTCTCTCTTCCTTCTCCTTTTTTATATTTTTCTATTTTAATTTTGAAATTTGCCTTGAAGAATCAATTGAAGATTTTGAATATTCTGGAAAATCTTCGAGTGTAACCGGCCATCGTCATCATCGGTCTTTTAAGAGGTAACCAATCCCTGGATTTGACGTTTGGTCAAAATCGGGGTGTCTACAGGCCCTAAGGCATTTTCTTTCAATACATTTTGCAAACCATCTTCAATGCTAACACCATTGAGGATGCGAGTCTTAACTATTGGATTAAACCACTTTTACGTATCTTAATTTAACTGTGATGATATGGTCCCGGTCATAAAAGGGCCATGGATTCTCTATCTTTAGAGGAATACGGAAAACTGTGGGTAACATACTCCTTTGTGCTTCAAGGTAAATGCATGGTAGATGGCTAGATTACTGCGGATTCGTGTAATCCCAACACTTTCTTTTAAAGTTAAACATCCTAATTTCAAGTACTGTTTTAATTAGCTAGTTAGATCGTTAGTCATTTCCTTTAGTAATCTTAGCTGTGGAATTTTGTGTTCCGCACCATTGCTTAATCTTATTCATTTTATTTTATTTTCTTTAGAGGTTAGTCTAATTCAATAGGTCAACACCTTCCCTGTGGGATCGACCTGGTCTTACCAGATATTACTTGCACGTCTACCTACACTTGGGTATTGCACAAGAGCGCACAGAAAAATTCTCGTGTCAAGTTGAATTAGGAAAGAAAATGAAACGGTCCCAATTAACTATATTCCGAACATGCCTTTTCCACTAAACGTCGATGAACCGTCACATTTTTCAAAGAAAGGAAAATGTTCGAGGTAAATTCAAAAACTAAAGATATACTCAAGGTATTTAAACAAGTGAAAATCAATATTCCATTCCTCGATGTGGTAAAACAAATTCCCGCTTACGCTAAATGTCTAAAAGACCTATGCACTCAAAAGTGCAAGTTGCGCAGTCATACTCCGAAAAAGGTCTTCCTCATGGAAAAAGTAAGTTCAATCTTCCAACACGTTCCTCCAAAGTATAAGCATCCCGGTACGCCAACGATCTCATGTATCATTGATGACACTGTCATTTATCGGGCTCTCCTTGACTTAGGGGCGAGTGTGAATCTTTTGTCTTACTCTGTCTATAAACAATTAGGTCTAGGTGAACTTAAACCCACGGCCACTACCATATAATTAGCGGATCGTTCTATTAAAATCCCTAGAGGAATCGTCGAAGATGTTTTAGTTAAAGTTGATAAATGTTATTATCCCATCGATTTCATGGTCCTTGACACCGAACCTGTGCTAGATGCTAGGAAACACACTCTTGTCATTCTAGGTCATCCATTCTTAGCCACCGCCAATGCACGTGTCAACTGTCGAACTGGGGTAATGAAAGTGTCGTTTGGGAATATGAACCTAAAACTAAACATTTTTAACGCTATTGATCAACCTCCCAAAGATGAGGATTACCTATGTAAGGCGAATAGTGAGGTAAGATGAACTATTGAACTTACTAAAGAAATAAATGTGGGTGAGGAAAACAATATAGTTAGTAATGAGTAAATGAATTTGAATAATCCGGATCCTAATGATGAATTTACTCGGAAGGTGAGAGATCGATTTGAACATAATCAAGGTGAACCGTTGAATGAATTAACTCATAATGACATTCTTTTTGCTTTTCACCAGAATCTCCTTAATACCTTCAAGGGTTCACAATCCGAGTTACGGCCTCCATAAATATTGAGTTAGACAGGTCTAGCTGAAGACGTAAAAGATAGCGCTTCTTGGGAGGTAATCCAAACTTTATTTCATCTGTTTCTCTTATTTTTGAATATTTATGGTCGATTTTGAGTCTTTTGTGAGTTTTCTAGACAGGTTTGGGGGTTGAAAGTAAGTTCTTTTAAAGTTATTTACATAAAACATATGAAAAAAGAGCAAAAGACCAAGTCGCGCGCGCGGCCCGCTCGCTCGACAGGTCACTCGCGCGACCCACTCGCGCGAGTTTGCCCCTTAGACAAATTTTTTTTTAACGTTTTAGTATGAACTCTCAGCATCCACTCGCGCCTGGATTCGTGCGTGCGAGGGGTTCGCTCGCGCGGTCTTTGGCCTTAGAAATTTTTCTTTTAATTTTTAAAAAACAGGCCTCAGTATTACTCGCGGAGGGGTTCGCGCGCGCAAAGCCTGCTCGCGCGAGGTAGGGATTTTTGAATTTTTTCTCTATGTTCTCTTATCCTCTTTCTCCCAAACCTGGTCAGTTGTTTTTATATGTTCTGTTTGTTTACTTAGGTCCCTTTTAGATCGAGTTCTTTATTTTCATAGTTACGTTTATGCTTGTGTTTTTTTATTTTAATTATTTTAATTAAGTCTTTTAATTCTAGTATAGTTTTTATTTCTATTGATTAAAAAAAATCTGTCTTATATATTAGCTACTATTGTTATTTGTCCTTTGTTTATTTTTTATTGTCAAGTATTGACAGGTGAATTAGTGTTTCCATTCGGAGCATTTGGCCTTTCATTCCATATTTATACATTTACGTGGTTTGTGATTGTCAAAATCGAGGTAATGTCGTTCCTTCCTTACCTACTCTCCTTTATTTTGTTTTATTGTTTCATTGGGGACAATGAAATGTTTAGGTTTGGGGGTATGCACTCACATGCACATTTTTGTACAAAATTTCAAAAAATTTTGATAATTGTGTTACTAACATTTTTGCAATTCTCAATTTGATACTTCTCGTTTTATAAATTTGATTGTTATAGAATGGTAAACAAGGAAAGATGTGATTAAACATTTGCTGAAGTCATGATGCGACGTTTTAAGTTATGCATCGTTCGAATCGTAGTTTTATATCATAGATTTGCACACAAACCTCTGCACTGCACGTAGTCGCTTGAATACATATTTGATGTGAACTATAATATGATTCGGATTTTTAGATAACATATGGTGGAGACTAAACCTGGTGAGCTTTTGAGCCTATCTTTTCTTTTTAGAGGGTTATATTATAAATACACTGTGTTTGTCGAATTTCATTGAAATAGCGCATTAACTCGTTGTTTAGTCTCATTATTCTTGTTCTGGTTGATAGTCAAGTTAAAATATTTATTACCATGCTAAATAATCTTCCGTCATTAACATTGAAGAAACATATCACCCTAGGAAATGATGGTAGGCCTTCTTTGTTTACTATCCAGAAAAATGAAAAAAAATTCCTTAGTTCGCCCCTTTGAGCCGTAAAATGCCCTTTTTCTTTAATCACCATTATCCATTTTTTACTCCAACTTGACCAACTTGGAGTTCACCACTGAGAGATTCGTTAACTTTTAGTGTTGATAAGGCGGTGTGTCGATTGAGAAGAAGAAGAAAATGAGATGATGTTTGGGTAGTTGTCTTGGTATTCAATGAATATTCGTTTCAAAAGCAACGGAAAAGATGAAGGTTGGAAGAAGAACGAAAAAGAAAAAAAGATAGAAAGAAAAGAAAAGGAAAAAAAAATAAAGAAGAGGAAAGAAATAAAAAGAAAAATAAAAGAAGAGAATGAAAAGATGAAAGTTGATAGAAGAATGAATGAAAGAAATCGAATCTGCCTTACATGCCATTCTAAAACTACCTAATGAATCCTTCTATCCTTTTTCATTACCCGAGCCACGTTGTAACCCTTGAAAAGTCCTATTTTATCCTAGAAAGCATGATTTGGATATGTAAACAGTGGGAGAGGATTAAACCATGGTAGTGATAATTTTTCTTGACTGTTGGCGTCCTATCCATGAGACTACTATTCTTTCATGTCCTGTATCTTTTTCGAGTCATATGTGAGCGTTTCTCATTTTGAAAACATATTTCATTTGCTCCCATATATTAGAGAAATTACACCTATTTCTGAGTATTTCATTGGAGAGGGTAATTAACATTGTGAGATTCGTAGTCAAAACATTATTGGATGGTTATCCGAGTTGTATGCCAAGTTCATGACATGCACGTGTTCGTTTGATTACCACATCACACACATGCAATTTTATGAGAAACTCTATTAATTTATATGATGCATGTGCTTGAGATTGTTTTTCATGATGTATGTGGACATTTGATTCCGTTTCTTCTTGTTCGTTATTCTATTTCAAATCATCATTTTATGATAAGGAGTATTGAATATCATTGTTTTCCTTTTTAATAAAACTTTTTGAATGTTGAAAATTTAAATAAAATTTTCTTGTCATAAGTTAAAATTTTCTTTTTATAAGTTAATAAAGATGGTTGTGGGTGACTTGTTGACGAGAACCCTCAGGAGACTTCACTCATCTGGCTAGGGACACCTAGAGGTTTAAAAGGCTTGTTGCATATGCTAAATGTAATCACGTTGCCTGCGATAGTGAGTTAGGATATTTGAATTTTACTTTAGTTTTATTTTTATGTTTTTCTTTGCTCGAGGACTAGCAAAGAATAGGTTTGGGGGTGTGATCGGCGACTAATAGTTGTCGTTTATAGTCCTAAAATTACGATTTGTTAGCCCATTTCATTTAGTTATTAAGTGTTTTTTAATAAGTATTCTATATTTTGTAGGTTTTGGAGCTTTAACATGAAAATTCACAAAAATTCAATGATTATTGGCTTTGGAAGTCATTCTGGGCTCAAACGGTGATTCCGATGAATGCTGAATGCTATAACAATCTCGGTAAATTGCATTTTTGACAATGAAGATTTTGGATTTGAGAAATTTCTCCTCATATATAAAATGTAGATCTTTGAGTTACGAACACGTGGCTTCAAATGGCGAGTCAATCCAAGGTCCGAGCAAAAAGTTATCACAATTCTACAAAAGTCGCGCAGTGTAGGGAAAAGCACCTCGCACGAGCGGGCCACACGAGCGACCTGTGAAAAAACCAAAAATGCATATTTTGTCAAATTAAAGTTCCCAACGAAGGTGGTTTGTGCATATGACGTCCAGAAACGTAAAAACAGCAGTTTTAGTGTGATTTGGCTTAGAAAAGCTTCCTAAATCCTTCCAAACACTATAAAAATCATATTCTAAATCAATTTTTATGGTTACACATCATTACACAACAATATACACATCTATATACAACTATAATTTCAGTCATTGAAGAGGGAGAAGTAAGGAGAAGAAGAAGACCAAGGATTCCTATGGCCTCCTCCATCAACCTCTTGCCAATCCTTGATTCTATGGCCGCTTAGACCAAGATCTAGGATTTGAATGAAACACTAGCCAAGTAATAGGGAGTTATTAATGTTGTTTTTTAGTTTTATTATGTATGGATGATGATTACATGTTTAGAGGATTTTTTTATAATAAAATCGAACTTCTATTGATTAAATAATTGCTTTCAAAGTTTATTCTTGTCTTAGATCTATTTTGAATGTGAGGTGCTCAATGATCTATATTTACTGTGCTTGTATGGATTATTTACATGTAATGGTGCTTAATTAAATTGTGATATCAAGTAGCCGAATAGTTCATGCCTAGGAAAGATGGATTGTGCTGCAACCCTAGTTTAGTGTGAGACAATCCGCGCCAACTGAAAATGAATTATGTTGGTGCTTGAATTGTAGTTATCTTCTTGACGGAGGTTTAGGTTTGTAGCTACAATTCCCCATTATCATCCAATGTAATAAGCTAATTGAATGCATAAATATCCTTATTATGAAGCTAGTGGTGGATTTGCAATCCTAGGTTCACTTTAAATATCGTCTAAAACAACTTTTAATTGCTTTCATAGTTTAGATTTATTTTACTGTTCTTAGTTTTAATTAAAATCAAATCAAAATTCGTTTTCCTTAAATAACTAAATTTAGGTTTTAAAATTAAAGTGCTTTAGTAATTCAATCTCTGTGGGTTCGACCTTTACTTCCACACTACAAATCTTATAAAGTGAAGCATACTTTTTAACTTGATTCTGACAAGATCACTACCATTAGATCCATGTGAGCCCTAATATAGGATTTTTATGCATTGTAGTATTTCTAAGGTTCATTTGTATAAGGTTTGAAATTCTAGAACTTCATTTATGATGTCAAGCCTCGAAAGTTGTTCAACCCTTTGATTTCAAACCTGTAATATAGTGTACTTTTGTAATTATGTATATATAAATAAGACCCTTTGTTTTATTCATTGTCTTTGTTGAATTTCTGGTCCCAATCGATTAGCCTTTATACCAATCGACTGCCATCTTTTGAACACCAATCGATTGTCATCTTTCCAATCGATTAGAATGTTGCCGACCTAAATTCATCACGTGGCACTATCCCAGTCGATTGCCATCTGATCCAATCGATTGCCATCATATATCTGTGTCTAATTGATTGCCTCTGGGTCTAATCAATTAGCACCATCAGAGATAAGTTTTCTTCTTTGCTTCATATTTTGACGTGTGGCACTCTTCCCTCTCTTTATATACTTGTTCATTTCATCCCTTGGGACTGTTTTTACAGTCTAGAGAGAGAGGGAGATCTTTGTTATATATATATATATACACACTCAAACACACATATATATACATATATACACACCTATATATACATACACACACTGTTGAGGCAGAGGAAAAAGAGAAGATAATGAAGAAAAGATCAGAAAGAAGAGGAAAAGAGAAGAGAAGAGTGACTAAGGTAGAGAAGGAGAGAGGAAGAGAAACCTTGAGGTTTCAAGCTTCACAAGCTAAACACACACCCAAACGCACCTTAGCTGAGTCTAACTCACTCGGTTACCCTTATATAATGTTTATATACGTTTTAGTGAAGTTTAGATGTAGTTAATACATCCTATTTATGTTATATATACTGGACTGAAATTATGCTAGAGAAGATGAAGTCCCAATCGATTGGTATATTTTCCAATCGATTACCATTAGTCAGGACCCAGTCGATTGGTATGTTTTCCAATCGATTGCCAATTGTTGTAACCCAATCGATTGCCAAAATTTGCCATCGACTGATATTGTTTTGGATCCAATCGATTGCCATGTTTCCCAATTGATTGTTATGATTTTTATCCCAATCGATTTAAGCTTTATCCTAATTGATTAGAAGTTGCAGATCATGGATAGTTCCTCTTGTTTATTATGATAAGGGTTTGATTGTTCAAGAATTTTGGCAAGTTGGTTAAGTTGGACATTATTTTGGATCCAATCGATTACCATGTTTCCCAATCGATTGTTATAATTTTTATCCCAATTGATTGTACCTTTATCCCAATCGATTGGAAGTTGTAGATCATGGATAGTTCCTCTTGTTTATTATAATAAGGGTTTGATTGTTCCAGAATTTTGGCAAGTTATTATAATAAGGGTTTGATTGTTCCAGAATTTTGGCAAGTTGGTTAAGTTGGGGCGCAGTGGTCAGAACATGTTAGGGCGTGTTGGTCGTAATGTATCGAGCGTATTGGCTAAGCATGTTTTCCGTAATGTATCGAGCATATTGGCTGAGCGTGTTGGCCATAATGTATCAAACGTATTAGCTGACGTGTTCGCCGTAATGTATTGAGCGTATTGGTTGGGCGTGTTGGCGGTAATGTATTAAGCGTATTGACTGGGCATGTTGGCCATAAGATATCGAGCGTATTGGCTGGGCGTGTTGGCCATAATGTAACAGGGCGTGTTGGCTATAATGTATCAAGCGTATTAGCTGGACGTGTTAGCTGTAATGTAACGAGGTGTGTTGGTCGTAACGTATCGAGCATATTAGTTGGGCGTGTTGGCCAGGACGTACCAAGGGCGGATTGGCCAGAATAAATTGAGGCGGGTTGGCCAGAGAGTAATGACTACGTGTCTGATTAATGTGGACCTATGAGTCTATGTTATGTTTGGCATAAGATTGAGACGATGTCCGTGAGATTGGGACTATATCCGTCGAGGTATATTGAGTTGGTGCATACATGCATATAAACGATGAGATTGATCCTTTAATGATGTTATTGCTTATATGCGGTAATCAATAGATACTATGTTAGTGTTTGCATTCACTCGACTTTAGTAGCTGACGACGCTTATGCCGGTGGATATTCGACGTCCAGCTGGCCAGGGTTATGGGTATGCAGGAGATGCATACGTGGATAGGGGCTACGAGGATGGAGTCTACGATGACGGAGGCTACACTGGAGATGACTACTACGCGAACTGAAGACTTGGAGCTTGCTATTAATAGTTTATGCTTATGTTTTTAGAGACTGTTGTAATAGTTAAGTTGTAATCGGCATATGTTGCCATAATACTTTATTTACGTTTCTATAGATGTTCATGGTTTTGTAATAGTTTAGTATTGAACTTTAGTTTCATATATCAACCTTAGAATTTCCCAATGTGTGGTTTGAATCATTACTCTGATGGTTTGAGTTGGTTTGTTGGCAATGTGGTGACTTTCAACTGTCATGGCCTACGGGTTCAAAAAGGAATTTTTTTTTTCTATTTGTGTTACTACGGGGCGTGACATGATTTTTGGTATCCGAGCGTAGGTTTGTTAGTTGCGTTCACCAATTGTCTAATATTTCTTGAGTATGAACCTAAGATTCCTTGAGATAGGGGTTGACTCTAAGTTTGTGTTTTGGAGATCATCCCTATGGAATTCTCCATGCTATTAATGTGATAATAATTATAACTATTACGTTTAGTTTCGAATTACTTTCTATTACTATTTTTGGGGTTGACGACTAATTGACAGATGTCTGTATAGGTACCCAATCTTACTGCATCGATGGCAGGAATGCCTACTCTGAATCATCCCGCTCAGATTGAAGATGTCCCCTAGGCACCCCAAGCTATTGATTCGACTTGACTATTTGAAGCCTTTGTGCATAGGATGGAACGGATCAACAATCCTAACGTGCACAAAGGAAATAACCATAGATCACTCCCGAGGCTAACTGAGGATAGCATAGTAGAGCATTTCTGTCATTTTTGTCCGAAGAAGTTTGACTGGAATCCTGAGCCGTGGCAAGTGGAATAGTGGCTCTGAGAGATGGAAGCAATCTTCGATACCTTGGGATGTAATGAGTTACAAAAGCATCAACTGGCGACATTCCAGTTGACTTATGTGATTGTCGATTGGTGGGAAACAGAAAAGGCAACTGTAGGATAAGACACTGTTGAAAGGATGCCCTGTATTACATTCAAAGGGCTATTTTTGGAGAACTACTTTCCTCAAACAGAGAGGAATAGGAAGGAGAGAGAATTCATTGAGCTAAGACAAGGGAACTAGACCATAAGAGAATATATGGTGCAGTTTGAACAGTTGTCCCAATTTTCCCTGCATATGATCGATACCCCAGAGAAGAAGAATAGGTAGTATCATCAGGGTCTTTCCCTACTACTACAACGGATGACGTTGAATCATCAAGGTCAGACTTTTAAGGCCATGGTAGGAATGGCAGTCGGTTATGAGGATATTAATGGTCGAGAGCAAGGACGTTTTGGGAATCAACCACCACCCAAGGGTAACCAAGGACTGAGACCTCCGATGCGATTCTAAGGGAATAAGCGCAACTGGGCTAGAGAGAGGAAGCCACAACCTGCATTTTCCTAGAGTCGCTATGCTGCATTCCAAGCACCTCATCTGCAAGGACTCCCTGCTACTACTGGAGGCAATACTAGTGGATGTTTTAACAGCGGACAACCTGGACATTTAGCTAAGGACTACCGAGCTTCCAAGAACTACAACAGGGCAAGCATTCTCTGTTATAACTGCAACAAGCATGGCGATATCAGCAAGGACTGCAGAGCACCCCGTAGGGCATACAATGTACCAGTTGCTCAGGGCCAAGTCGAACAGGCTCGTTTGAATGCTATCATCCCCGAGAATGCGGGATTTGATGAGATTAACAACAGAACATGAAAGGTACTCTTATGTTATTCAGCACTCGAGTTAAAGTTCTATTTGATACTGATGCCTCGAATTCATTTATTGTTATCAGGATTGTTAAACTTTTGGGTTTAGTACTCCAGGCGCTTGATGTAGCCCTGAATGCAGTATCACCTTTGGGAGTAACCGTAAGATTAGGGAAAATGTGCAAGGACTGTACTTTGACCCTTGAGGAAAGAATTCTTCACGTAGATCTAATCGTGTTGTCAATGAAAGAATTTGACATCATATTAGGATTTGATTGGCTTACGAGGCATCGTGCCAAGTTGGATTGTGCCAATAGGATGATTACCTTTTTGGTACCAGGAAGTCATCCATTTGATTTTTAATGGAACCTCTCTAGTGATGCTTTTCTCACTAGTCGTCTAGTAGCTATTGAGAGCTCAAGTTTAGAACTCACTATGGCACAGATTCCTGTAGTCCGAGATTTGAGGATGTGTTTCAGAATATTTTAGGATTACCACCTAAGCGCCAAATTAATTCTGTATCGAGTTAGTACCTGGTACTTTACCACAATCAAAGGCTCCTTATCGGATAGCACTAACAGAGATGCAAGAACTAAAGAAGCAAGTACAAATTTAGAAGATCTCAAGTTTGTTCGACCCAGCACGTCACCTTGGGGAGCACCAGTGCTATTTGTTAAAAAGAAGGACGAAACTCAGCAACTTTGCATCGACTATAAGAGGGTCAACAAGGTCACAACTAAGAATAAGTACCCACTCCCTAGAATTGATGATATGTTTGATCAGTTGTAGATGCGACGACTTTATCAAAGATTGGTTTACGATCTGGATATCACCAACTGTTGGTTCGACTGTAAGATATCTTTAAGACTACTTTCAGGATGAGGTACGGGCATTATGAATTCTTGGTTATGTCCTTTGGATTAACCAATGCCCCAGCAGTATTTATGGACCTAATGAACAGAGTATTTAGGCCCTACTTGGATCAATTCATTATCGTGTTCATAGACGATATTCTAATCTACTCAAAATCAAAGACTGAACATGAGGAACATATAAGGATCACACTAAAAACCCTCCAAGATAATCAATTGTATACGAAGTTTGGCAAATGCGAGTTCTGGCTGAAGGAAGTCAAGTTCCTAGGACATGTCGTCTCGCAGGATGGAATAGTTGTAGACTCGTCAAAGACAGACGCAATTGGAATATACCAACCATCGTAACAAAAGTCAAAAGTTTTCTTGGTCTTACTGGATACTGTCGGAGATTTGTGGAAGGATTTTCTAAGATTGCATCTCCTCTTATCAGACTAACGAAGAAGGACTTGAAGGAAATATTGACCTCAGCACCAGTGCTTGCGATACCCAAAAGTAGTAAGCAGTTCACCATCTACAGCGACGCATCACACCAAGGAGTCAGTTATGTTCTGATGCAAGATGAAACCTCATGATTTGAATGGGAAAGTAATCGCATATGGATCACGACAGTTGAAACCTCATGATTTGAATTATCTAACACATGACCTTGAGCTAGCCACGATTATTTTTACTCTCAAGATTTAGAGACATGATCTCTATGGCGAGAAGTTTGATCTATTTTTGGATCACAAGAGTCTGAGATATTTATTCTCTCAAAGAGAGTTGAACATGAGGCAACGACGTTGGATGGAATTGTTAAAAGACTATGATTTCATACTATAGTATCACCCTGGAAAAGCAAATGTAGTAGCCGATACGTTGAGCCGGAAACCCCAAAGGATGGAAGTAGCTTCTCTTATGGTCAAAGAGTGGCAAGCATTGGAAATTTTGGCTGAGTTTGGTATTCAAGTGAAGGATGACACTTTGGATGTTTGGTAGTACAGCCGACACTCATCAGTCGTATTTTGGAGGCACAGAAGAAAAATGAAGGACTTCAGGAATGGTTCACAAGCAACGCGATGAAAGAAACAAAAAATTAAAGTATTGGTTCGGATGGAGCACTCAGATGTAGAGGCAGACTTTGTATGCCGGATGAAGGTGATCTTAAAAAGGATATCTTGAACGAAGCTCACAAGTCGCGAATGACTATCCACCCAGGAGGTACAAAGATGTACAAGGATTTGAAGAGAAACTTCTGGTGGAAAGGAATGAAGTGAGAAGTTACTGAACACGTATCTTAATGTCTTACGTGCGGAACATCAGAAGCCTCCAGAACTTTTACAACCATTACCAATGCCCGGATGGAAGTAGGATCATTTAACTATGGATTTCGTGGTAGGTTTGCCAAGATCTCTGCAAAACCACGACGCTATTTGGGTAGTTATGGATCGACTTACCAAATCGGCGCATTTCATAACTTATAGTATGTCGTATCCAATTGAACGTTTTAGCTGTATGTGCATACAATAAATTGTGCGATTGCACGATGTAACAATCTCTATTGTGTCCGACCGTGACTTACGATTTACTACAGAGTTTTAGAAAAGTCTACACTCAGCTTTGGGGACTTTATTAAGTTTGAGTACAACCTTTCATCTATATACTGATGGATAGACTGAATGAGTTAACCAAGTGATGGAAGACATGCTGCGAGCATGTGTTATTGATTTTGAGAACTTGTGGGAGACTCATTTACCGCTGATAGAATTTACATACAATAACAGTCACCATTCGAGCATAAGAGGCATTGTATGGGAGACCGTGCCGATCGCCTTTGTAATCAAATGCTTGGACCTGAATTAGTTCGAAAAACTAACGAGAAGATCCAGATCTTGAAAGAAAAGATGCGTACGGCACAGAGTAGACACAAGAGTTAAGCAGATAAACGTCGTAGAAGCCTAGAATTTAGTGTTGGAGATCATGTACTACTTAAAGTATCTCTAGTGCGAGGAAGAAATGGGATTCAAACCCATGATGACGGCGATTCCTTTGGCATGTGAACTATCTGCTTCAAAAAGATAGTCAAATTTCATTCAAACTAATAATTGTCAGATTTGGACAGAAGAGAGGAAAGCTAGCACCGCATTTCATTGGACCATTTGAGATACTCGAACGTGTAGGAAAAGTTGCCTACAGATTCGTGTTACTGCCTAAGATGTCGGGAGTGCACAACATGTTTCACGTTAGCATGTTGAGGAAGTGTGCTCACAATCCGAGTCACGAGATCGACTTTGAAGACATCGAGGTTAACGACGATGTATCATTTCATGAAGGACTAGTGCGAATTTTGGATTGGGGAATTAAGAAGCTGAGGAACAAGGAAATTCCATTGGTGAAGATCCAGTGGAAGTTTTACGACGAAGGAGAGGCTTCATGGGAACTGGAATCTGATATGCGTGAGAAGTATCCAGAGTTGTTCAACGACGCTTAGTTCAGATTTCAGGGACGAAATCTTCATTTAGAGGGGGATGATGTAATACCCTGTAATTTTAGTGTACTTTTGTAATTCCGTATATATAAATAAGGCCCTTTGTTTTATTCCTTGTCTTTGTTGAATTTTTGGTCTCAATCGATTAGCCTTTATACCAATCGATTGCCATCTATTAAACACCAATCGATTGCCATCTTTCTAATCGATTAGAATGTTGCCGACCTAAATTTATTACATGGCACTATCCCAATTGATTGCCATCTGATCCAATTGATTGCCGACAAATATCTGTGTCCAATCGATTGCCTCTAGGTCCAATCGATTGGCACCAGCAGAGGCAAGTTTTCTTCTTTGCTTCGTGTTTTGACGTGAGGCACTTTTCCCTCTCTTTATATACTTGTTCATTTCATCCCTTAAGACTGTTTTTACAATCTAGAGAGAAAGGGAGAGCTTTGTTATATATATATACACTCAAACACATATATATATACATATATACACACCCAAACACACACACACACACACACACACACACTGTTGAGGCAGAGGAAAAAAGAGAAGAGAAAGAAGAGAAGATCAAAAAGAAGAGGAGAAAAAAAGATAAGAGAGACTGAGGCAGAGAAGGAGAGAGGCATAGAAACCTTGAGGTTTCAAGCTCCACAAGCCAAACACACACCCAAACGCACCCTTAGGTGAGTCCAACTTACTTGGTTACCCTTATATAATGTTTATATACATTTTAGTGAAGTTTAGATGTAGTTAATATGTCCTATTTACATTATATATTCAAATTCTACTAGAGAAGATGAAGTCCCAATCAATTGGTACATTTTCCAATCGATTGCCATCAATCAGGACCCAATCGATTGGTATGTTTTCCAATCGATTGCCAATTGTTGTAATCCAATCGATTACCAAAATTTGCAATCAATTGACATTGTTTTGGATCTAATCGATTGCCATGTTTCCTAATCGATTGTTGTGATTTTTATCCCAATCGATTGAACCTTTATCCCCATCGATTGGAAGTTGCAGATCATGGATAGTTCCTCTTGTTTATTATAATAAAGGTTTGATTGTTTTGGAATTGTTTCTCGTTTCTATTATGCGACTATGTAAGGGTTTGATTGTTCCATAATTGTTTCCCGTTTCTATTATAATAAGGGTTTGATTGTTCCGGAATTGTTTCCCGTTTCTATTATGTAAGGGATCATATGATACTGTATTGGAATAATAAACACATTGAATAATTGACTAATGCATTGAACAGTGAAACTAATTGTATAATGAGGATATAATGTTAATCAGAATGAGAAGTCAGCGTGCATAGTAGTGGGTCTGTTGGCCGCGTAGGTCGATACTTATATTCGTGTGTTTGAATACGGTCGCTAAGATCATATGATGACGGATATGGAATTCTAAGGTGCGGGGATAGGATTTGGACTATGTGTCAGGGCAAAGTATGATCACGTTGGACTGCATGTCAGGTTTACATCTGATAAAGTTAGACTGTGTGTCGAATTTGGGACAGGTATATGATGTAGGACTTCGGGTCAAGTTGGTTAAGTTGGGGCGTGGTGGCCGTAATGTATCGAGCGTATTGGTTGGGCATGCGTGTTGGCCGTAATGTATCGAGCACATTGGCTGGGCGTGTTTGCCGTAATGTATTGAGTGTATTGGCTGGGCGGTGTTGGCCGTAATGTATCGAGCGTATTGGTTGGGCGTGTTGGCCATAATGTATCGAGCGTATTTCCTGGGTGTGTTGGCCGCAATGTATCAAGCCTATTGGCTGGGCGTGTTGGCCGTAATGTAACAGGGCGTGTTAGCCATAATGTATCGAGCATATTGGCTGGGCGTGTTGGTGATAATGTAACGAGGCATGTTGGCCATAATGTATCGAGCATATTAGTTGGGCGTGTTGGCCAGGACGTACCAAAGGCGGATTGGCTAGAATAAATCGAGGCGGGTTGGCCAGAGAGTGAGGACTACATGTATAATTAATGTGGACCCAGGAGTCTATGTTATGTTTGGGATAAGATTGAGACGATGTCCATGAGATTGGGACGATATCCGTCGAGGTATATTGAGTTGGTGCATACATGCATACAAACGATGAGATTGATCCTTTTAATGATGTTATTGCTTATATGCTGCAATCTATAGATACTCTGTTAGTGTTTGCGTTCACTCGGCTTTCGTTGCTGACGTTATTTATGCCGCTGGATATTCGATGTCCAACTGGCCAGGGTTATGAGTATGTAGGAGATGAATACATGGATAGGGGCTACGAGGATGGAGTCTACGATGACGAAGGCTACGATGATGGAGGCTACACTGGAGATGACTGCAACGCGCGCTGAAGACTTGGAGCTTGCTGTTTATAGTTTATGCTTATATTTTTAGAGACCGTTGTAATAGTTAAGTTGTAGTCGGCATATGATACCATAATACTTTATTTATGTTTCTGCAAATACTCGTGGTTTTGTAATAATTTAGTATTGAACTTCAGTTTCATTTATCAACCTTAGAATTTCGCAATGCGAGGTTTGAATCATTACTCTGATGGTTTGACTTGGGTTGTGGGCAATGTGATGACTTTCAACTGTCATGGCCTACGGGTCCAAAAAGGAATTTATTTTCTCTATTTTTACTACTACGGGGTGTGACAAAACCTCACCCCATGCATTTCATTTAAGCTTTTATCTAGCAATGTAGGTTGAACACCACATGTTTGATAGTTTGCCTCAATGGGATTTTCTACCCTAGAATATACTACAAACATGAAATCCATTTGTTGTCCCCAACCACTATATTTCCATTTGCAAAACTTTAATCTAACTAAAGTTGTCTTTGGTTAAAGCTCATTTTCATTGTAATTTAGTCATTATAGTGTAAAATTGTTAATCGAAAACTCTCCCAAAAGATGAAAAGTCATAGTTTTCCTTTTCTAGTTTCTCTATTTCCTCGAATTGTAATTGGTTACTAAACTTTCACAATCGATGTTGCATTCCAATTCCTGTAGACTTGACACCCTACTTCTAATATTACATTTTTAATAGGGTTATAACAAAGAACTTGATTTTGACGGAATCATTTTTCCTAAGCACGACTTGAGCCTGAGCAACCAAGCATAAGCCCGTCCTGAGTTTTAGTACCCAAGCTGCCTAAACTCAATTTGCGATAGAGAAACAAATCTCTATAGAGTCTAAAGCATTAAAACAACCATTCTCTACCAATTTTATTTTCTACTAAATACTTTTCTTGCTAAAAACCTAGTATGATCCTATGGTTAAACATGAAACACAATTCGAAGAAGCATAAAAAGGTTGCCCAAACAGGAGCAAAAATCGGGTTGCATGTCCCAAGTTAAGCCCCCACCTAAAGCTACCACTCGACATCTTTTTTTGTTTGTTTGTTTGTTTGAAAAGCGGTTCAGCCAAATGGGCCATAAATCGTGGCACACATTGATATGATAGTGTACTTTTTTATTCATTATTATTTGATTTGGAATCTTTTGAGTCTAAAGGCCATGTTAGTTTTAATTTTAGCCAAAACTCCATCATCACTAAAACGTTATGACATCTAATTCCATGACTTAATTGTTAAGTAATTTTTTGAACCAAACTACCCCTAACTCAACATCAAGAACGAATGAACAGATAGATGTCAAGTTTTAGTTAATCTCTTTAGGGAAACATCATCAAAACCGTCAACACCACCACCGACATTGCTACCACTGACGACCATAATTGCCTCCACCACCGACCACCATCGACTCCATCGATGACCACCATCATCAACGCCTCCACCACCGACCACCATCGCCTCCATCAACAACCACCAACCACCATCGCCTCCACCGACCACCGCCATCACCATCTCTGATCTGGACTAGAAGATTTAGAAGAAACTCATAGCATTGATTTAGTCCCCCAACAAGAAAGGCAAATAAAGATTAAGAGGTAAGAGAAGCACAAGCTAGAGAGAGAAACTGCAAAGAGATGGACTTGAAAAAAGCGTGCTCTTCTTTTTCAGTTATGGACACAAATTGAAGACCATGGAGCTTTACATTCAACAGATCAAAGACCGGTTGCGATAGGAGAACAAAGCTATCACCCAAGCCAAGTCAGGTGAAGGAGAGATTACCACTTTCTTTCTCTTACAGTTTTTTTTTTCTCTCCCTCTCTCTGTCTCTCTCCGTGGAATGGAATTTCGTGTTGAAAGAAGTTATGTGAAATTTCACACTGGAAAAAGTTGTGCAAAATTTTCATTTAATTAATTTTGGAGATATTAGTGGTGTCAAATGGGCCGGGCTGGGCTGGGCTGGGCTCGGTCAAAGTGGGCCTAACCGGGCCAGAGGATCGGGCCGGACCGAGCCTCACCTAAAACCGGGCCGGGCCGGGCTTGGGAAGGGAGGGGGGGTGTCCTCCTCGGACCGGTGGCCCGGGTTCACTAGGGCCTGGCCGGGCTGGGCTAGTGGACGGACTCATGGACGGGTTCGTGGACTGGTGCATAGCCGGGCCGGAGTTTTGGGTGGAGGGAGTTTTAACTTTTAAAGTTTAATGTTTGGGAATTGGGGGGAGTTTTTACTTTTACTCCATTTTTTTTATATGTTTAGTTTATGCATTAATGATTAGTGATTACTAAAAAAAAGTTTGTTTAACAAAAAAAAAAAGTAAAGAATATTTATTATTCAATAAAAATTAAAGAGATTACTAGTATTTGATATTTAAAAATTATAGTCTAATAAAAAACAAAGATTTCTTATCATTAATTTGTATAATAAAAAGTAAAGATTTATTCATTAATGATTAGTGATTACTAAAAAAAAGTAAATAATATTTATTATTCAATAAAAATTAAAGAGATGACTAGTATTTGATATTTAAAAATTATAGTCTATTAAAAAATAAAGATTACATATAATTAATTTGTATAATAAAAAGTAAAGATTTATTCATTAATGATTAGTGATTACTAAAAAAAGTTCATTAAAAAAAAAGGTAAATAATATTTATTATTCAATAAAAATTAAAGAGATTACTAGTATTTGATATTTAAAAATTATAGTCTAATAAAAAATAAAGATTACTTATCATTAATTTGTATAATAAAAAGTAAAGATTACATTTTACATAATTGAATTTTTTTTTTTAAAAGTCGTTCACAGTTTATACTTATGCGGGCCAGGAGTATTACAATTGCTTTGTTTGGAACTGAATGATCTTCAACTCTCATATTCATTCTTCAATTCTTCATTCTTCAATTTTCTTCTGTAACTTCCAAATTTGCGAAGTCTTCAAGAATAGGGTCTTGGTGGTTTTGAGTTCGATATTGTGCACGGTCCCAATCCTTCAAGCACATCAAGCAGTCAAGCATATCAGAAGATAATCTGCTCCTCCTTTCCTCTAGCACCCTTCCACCTACACTAAAAGCAGACTTCGATGCAACTGTGGAAGCCGGAGGAGTTAGTAGATCACGAGCCATGATGGAAAGAACCGGGAAAGCTCTTATATGTTCTTTCCACCATGTCAAAAGATTTAAATCGACCATTTCCTCGTTGGTTAATCGTCTTTCCCACTCGGTTTCTCGATACTTATTTAATTCACCAAGAATGTTAGAGCTACTTACAAATGATTGACTAACACCCTTTTGTTTCTTTCGACTGAGAAACTAGCTCGCCCAAGAACCACCTGATGCTCCCGAACGGGCCGAACTTAACTCAATATTAGAAGTAGAAGAAGAAGTAGCACTTTCTTTATTTGTATATTTTTCATAGTAAATACGAAATAAAGATTCCAAAGTATTTTCCATTTCAATAGTAGTTATTTCTAGACCAGGCTCACCATCTGGTCCTTGCATCAATTCAGATATTTGTTTAACCATTTCACAAACACCATCAAAATTGATTCTAGAATCCAAGATTGCAGATAAGTAAAATACAGGTGGAATGTTAGACCAATATTTTTTAAAACTTTTTTTTCCATTTTCTCGCAAATATCAATAAAAATGTCATTTTTTTGTTTATTACTATGAAATGTATGAGCCATATTATATAATTCTATAAGAACTAAACAAGAAGTAGAATAGTAAACACCGGAAAGTTTATTTGTAGCATTGTAAAATACTTCTAAAAATCCATGAAAGTTAAATGCCATATCCCAATCGTTTGAAGTCAAGTTTAGTAAAGGATAATTAACATTAACAAATTGAATAATAATGCCACTATACTTTTTACAAGAATCTATCATAAGATAAGTAGAATTCCAACGAGTTTTAATATTAGTTTGCAATTTCTTTAGTTTAAGACGATCTTGTTTACAAATACCATAAAATGCTTGTAGACGGCTAGGCGTTGAACAACAAAAGACCACTGCCTCTCTAATTTTAATTATGTGATCATTAATATTTGTTAATCTATCTTGGATAATCAAATTAATGATATGACATACACAACGACCATGAAATAATTTTCCATTCAACATTGGGCGTATAAGATCTTTAAACATATTAATAGCATTTGTATTAGCACTAGCATTGTCAAAAGTAATGGTTATAATTTTTTTCATAATATCATGCTCATTAAAAACATTGATTATATAGTTATATATATTTTCACTAGTATGAGGATAGTCTAATGCACGAAAAGCAATGGTATTTTTATTCATATTCCAATTTTCATCTACAAAATGCGCCGTTATACATATATATCCTGTTTTATTACAACCAGTCCACAATCAGAAGTGCATGCAATTGTACAATTAAAAGTAGAAAAATCCTCAATTAATTTTTTTTTGGTTTGTTGAAAAACAGATTGTATATCACTTCTAAGAGTATTTCTAGTAATAGGTTGGTAGGCGGGTTGTAAAAAAGTTTGAATAAAACGTATAAAGCACTCTTCTTCAACTAAAGTAAAAGGCATATCGGATGTACAAACAAATTTTTCCAAGCCTTTTCTCATTTTTTTTATTATAACGAAAAGTTCCAACACTTGTGCCAGTAGAAGCAGAAATTTGGGATTGTGCTAGGCCGCCCGCTTGAGCGGTACCTGCTTTCCATGCACCTTTATGCTTGTTTATGATGTGCCTTTTAAGTGTATTATTTCCTCCACATTTGTAAGAAAATTTGAGTCTGCATATTTTGCAAATAGCTCTAATTTTTTTCGTCATTTAATTTAAAAAATAACCAAACGGGTGATTTTAAATTTCTTTCAGTGGTGGGACTGGGATCATTAGGATTTGAAGGAGATGGTTCAGATGGATTAGACCCCATAATTTCAACATCGTCATCATCCTCCAATTCCAAATCATTAATCCCATTTCTTTCCCCATAATCTAAATTTTCAAAGTCATAAGCTGGGCCTTCTCTAGTTTTTGAAGATCTTGAATAAGATGCCATTTTTTTTAAAATAAAAAAAAAGAGGGGAAAGAAATATAAAAGATTAAAAATACTAACAATTAAATAAGCAACTAATAAAGCAAGAAGTTAAACAATAAATAAATTTATCTCAACGGCTCAACTTATAGTAGTAGAAGAAGAATAAGTGAACAACTATAAATTATAATAAGACTAGAGACTTGAGAGCTTGTAAGTTCAAGTTGTAGAAGACTAGAAGTGCCTTTACAAAATAGAGCTTTGATAATTGAATCACCAACTTGTAGAGTAGAAGTGCTTGTAGACTTGTAGTTTATGGAGTAGTATAGAGAAAGTTCAGAATAGAGAGAGATAATTGATTTTTGTGTGAGAAAATATGTTGTGGGATGTTTGGTATTTATAGAAAATGGGCTAAGGGGCATTTTGGGAAGTCAAAAATCACATTTATATTTTTACTCCCAAAACTAGCCGTTTTAAAGCCGTTAGAGGGGTAAAAAGTGGAAAAATATTTGAAAAAGGGCCAAACTAGCCGTTATGGGCTCGGCGGGCATACCGGGCCGGGCCACAACGGCTAGTATAGCCGGGCTTTTAGGCCGGGCTAGCGGGCTGGGCCGGGTTTCGGGCAAAGGAGCGGGCCGGGCCGTGGACGGGACTAGGATGTCCACCCCAGACTGGACAAATGTGCTCGGGCTTAGCCTATACCGGGCCGGGCTTTTAGCCCGGTAAAATCGGATCGGGCCGGGCCAACCCGACCCGATTGACACCTCTAGAAAAAATAGTGAGACTATCACTCGCTTTGGAATGAAATTTCACATTGAAAAATTGTGTAAAATTCAGTGTGAAATTTCACACTGAAAAAAGACTGTGTAAGACAAAAAGTTGTGTGAAATTTTTACCTAATTAATTTTAGAGAAACATTGAGATTACCACTCTTTCTTACATTCTCTCTCTTCTCTCTTTCTATAAAGAAATTTCACACTGAAAAAAGTTGTGTGAACTCAACTACGAAATTTCACACTGAAAAAAGTTGTGTAACACAAAAATTTGTGTGAAATTTTCACTATATTGATTCTAGTGAAACACTGAGATTACCACTCTATTTCTCTTGCATTCTCTATCTTTATGGAATAAATTTTACATTGAAAAAGTTATGTGAAAATTTTGTATAATTTTTTTTTTTTTCAGAATAGATTCCGAAAATAGAAATTTTACAAAAAAATGATTTATGGATTGAAAATTATGAATTTTTGAAGTTTGTAAAATAATTTAGAAAGTTTGGTGTGAATGACTACACATAAGAAATATTAAATGAACAATGTACACGTGCTACGTACAACATACACGGAGGGGCACTTTTGTCCAACAAAATACTGGTGGACTTTTCACTAAAATTAAAAAAAGTGTGGAGTTTTTACCCCCCAAAAATATGGTTTTTTAGGACTTTTTGACTAAATTTCCTAATTTTTTTTTTTTAGAGTGGGAAAATACATCATTTAAATAACCACATTTTCTACTAAATACAACACATTCATTTACAATTTTTTTTTTTTATCTTTTTAACAGTACATGGTGGTGTGCAGCCCAGCCACCCTTCTTTTATTGGTATAAAATCTGATAGTGTACTTGATACGTGTGAGACGGAGTGTAGTTTGGGTGCATATACTAACAGGTTATCTCCTCCGCAGGATGAGCATGAGCAGCTTCACCACCTCAACCTCGTCAATTACTCACCTCACCAGTTTCAGTGCCACTGCCAGCACTTCAGGCATTAGAAGAAGAAGAAGAAGCAGCACTTCCTTGTTGAACCTTCACCAGTGCTTTGGTTCAGTAGCGGTATCAATAAACCGGAGTTGTAGTAGTTCAAGATGGAATCTGAAAAGGGATTGTTCATCATCAGACAATCAGACGGTTATTACGGCGGCACCATTGCCAACAACAACATTGGAAGAGGAGCAATCTCTATATGAATCTGATTCTCCTCCGCTGGTGGTAATATCGTCCGCCTCGGAAGTTGTGAGAAACTTCTATGGAGGAATCAACGCTCGTGATCTCCCCTCCGTGGAGTACCTCATTGCTGACAATTGCGTTTACGAGGACCTGGTTTTTCCCCAGCCCTTCCTTGGTCGCAAGGTACTTAATTCTCTCTCTCTCTCTCTCTCTGATTTTTGTTTTATACCCAATCACAATTTCCAGGGCGGAATCAGGATTTTATCTTAATATGTATGGGGTTTCGGCCAGGGACGCAAATGGTAGAGATATTATAATTTTTTATTTTGAAGGTTTTAAAAATTGTGTGATTTTTCCACTAATTTCACATATAGTGGGCGGAGTAAATTTAATTAGTCAAAGACCCAACAACTAAAGAGGTATAAAACTGATGAGCTACACTACGAAACTTTGGGAAAGAGCATCACTTAAGAGTAGCAACCACAATGTCAGAAAATGGGTTTGGTTTTGTGCCTGGGAGATCAACTACGGAAGCTATATACCTATTAAGGAGACTAATAAAGAACTATAGAATTAAGAGAAGAGATCTGCATATGATTTTCATTGATTTAGAAAAGGCTTATGATAGGGTGCCTAGAGACCTGATATAGTGGGTGTTGGAGAAGAAAGGAGTGACCAAGGGCTACATTGTGGCGATAAAGGATATGTACGATGAAGCTTTGACCATGATTAGGTCACCAGTTGGAGAAACAAGTAAATTCTCAATTAGGTCTACACCAAGGGTTGGCCTTGAGTCCTTATCTATTTGCCCTAGTTATGAATGAATTGACTGGACACATCTAAGATTTTGAAGTCCCATGGTGTATGTTGTTCGCGGATGATATTGTGTTGGTTTATGAGACTAAAAGAGGACTTAACACTAAACTAGAGAAGTGGAGGGAAGCACTTGAGACAAAGGGGCTTAAAATAAGTAGGACTAAAACTGAATATAGGGAATGTAACTTTAGTAATAATAGAAGTAGAAATAGCGAAGAAGTGAAGATTGAAAACTAGGAGATACCAAAGAGGGACATTTTCGCTAGTTCGGTTCGATGATCAATAAGGACGGAGAACTTGAAGAGTATGTGACCCATAGAATTAAAGTAGGCTGGCTCAAGTGGAGGAGTGCTTCTGGAATTTTATGTGACCAACGAATACCAGCCAAATTGAAAAGAAAATTTTATAGGACAGCTATTAGGCTAGCGATGCTATATGGGACAAGATGTTTGGCAATTAAGAACAACGTATTAGCAAAATGAGTGTAGTAGAGATGATGATGCTAAGATGGATGTGGCAAGACTAAGAAAGATAGAGTGAGAAATAAATACATTCGAGAGACATTAGGGGTGGCACAAATTGAAGATAAGTTGAGGGAAAGTAGACTAAGATGGTTTGGTCATGTGCAATGAAGACCTTTTGACACACTGGTGTGGAGGGTGATAGGATTGTAGTACATGGAGATGTTAAGGGGAGGGGAAGACCTAAATTGACTTGGGAGTCTATAGTGAATATATTTAATCTTACTGAGCATATAGCTCTTGACCGCGCGGAATGGAGAAAAAGGATTTATATAGCCGACCCCAAATGATTGGGACTTAGTTTGGTAAAGACAACCTAATCTTTTCTTAAATATTTTTCAAAAAAAAAAAGTGTGCGTATGCTTAGGGCTCGCATGGTGGTAACGTTTCCTGATTTTAGTATTTCAGTTTTTTTAAAACGAAAACAAGTTTCTGTTTTTTTTTCCCAAATAAATGAAAACAGAAAACGTGTTTGTAAACATTGTTGATTCGGCAAAAACAAAAACAAAAACAGAAAATGCGTTTGATAACAATTTCTATGTCAAATCATACTTTACCATGATACATTTTCAATAAAGAATGTTATTTTGAGGATGTTTTCTTTTTAAAGACATGACCATCATATTTAATACATCATTTTTATGTGTATTAATGAGGTCAGGTGATACAACTGATGTGATATCAAAATAGTTTCTCCAAAATACAGAGAACAAATATATATATATATATATATTTTCAGAGATAAAGAGAAACTTTGTTAATAATAATAGAGGATAAACTAACTCGCCAATTTTTTGTTCACCCAAACACTTGTGGGACCCATCACTATAATGATCCATCCCCATTTATCCATAAAAAGTGGTGGGTCCCACTTGCTCACCCAATGAGGTACTCGGTTGAGCAATGGGTGAACAAATTTGGGTGAGCAATGGCTGTTATATTTATATATATGTACACATAGCTAGTATGCTTCCTATTCCTATATTTATATATATACACATTTATATTTACTGGGCTTTTTTCGTTTTGTTCTTTACCCATAAAACTTTTTATTCTACTAAGTATCTGTTCATTTTATTATATATATATATATGTATTTAATTTTATATAAAGGAAATTATGGCCAACAAAGGAGGAAACTCTTTGGATAACTAAATTTAGTGTTCTAAAATGATTGTTTTACTTTGTATAAAAGTTTGTAAAGTGTAATTGCAGTATTAAAAAAAAGGTAAATTACAGATACACCCCCTGTTCTTAGATTGTTTTTCACTTTGCCCCATGCACTTCAAATCGTGTAACTTAATACCCCTGTACCTGGGACTAAAGTGAAACAGTTAACAAGTCCGTTAAAATTAACGAAAGAGAAGCTTGTTTAGTGGAGTATTTGCCACTTTGACCCCCTATGGTGTGCACATTTTTCAATTTGCCCCTTTGTAGTCTCAAACGTGTAACTAACACCCCTTGTGGACCGTTTGATAGTTTTTTTTTTTTTTATATATATATATATATATAATAAAATTGTTGGAATGTCCCACATCGCCCATGTATGACCCCTCTGTGCTGTTTATAAGGCTTTTGTTCCCCTTTCCTTAACACCTGAGTTTTAACGAGTTGAATGGGCTGGGCCTTACAACTGATATCCGTTGAGAATATTTTGTTTTATTTCTACTTATCTTAGGATATTAAATGTTAGTTAGTGGGTCTATTTGTAATATTTTATTTCTTCTTATTATTGTTAATATATAAGGGGTTAGATGATTTGTCTAACCGTAAGCTTCCAAAATATTATTTTATCATGGTATCAGAGCCTATGGACTTCCCACCTCAACCCTAACCCACCTACCTTGCGGCAGCCACCACACCACCACTCGCTGTCGCCTGAACAACTACTTCACCACTCGCCGCTGCCCACAACATCCACCACCAACCTCGCCGCAGCCCCCTGCCCCTCCAAACCCTGCGCCGCAAGTCCCTGCCCCTCCAAATCCTGCGTCGCAGGCCCCACCTGCCCCCACCAGTTCACCGCAGCCTCCATTAGCCTCCTATCACTGCGCCGCAGCCTCCACAAGCCTCCCACCACTGCGCAGCTACCTATATACACCTTGCATACATCCAGCTGCCTTACCCATATCCTGGATTAATTTCTACTTGCTGTTTTGATTCCTTCCTTACCTTTCGGGTGGTACTAGGTCCTTTTATGGACCCTTGATCTATTTTACAAGTTTCTGGTGATTTCCCGTCTTTTCCGTTTTCCTCTACACTGTTGGGTATACCTTTTTCTTATCCGGCACGATGACAGACGGAAATTTCTACACCAACCACCATTCATACAGTGGTTGCTCCTTTGGATCCCAATCTTAAAATTACTCCTACTCCTTTTGATGGCCAAAATTATATGAAGTGGTGACAGGCAGTGGAACTGTATCTGAAGGCACGTGGGAAGATGGGTCATCTTGATGGGCGCGTGACAACCTTTGTTTCTATCGATCCTGGCAATGATAAGTGGGAGGTTGAAAACTCCGTTATCATGGCTTGGCTTATTAATTCTATGGTCCCTGAAATTGGTGAGAATTTCTACCGTATGAAGACGGCTAAGGAAGTTTGGGACATTGTTAAATCCACTTTTTCTCGCCGGGGGAACTATGCACAGGAGCTTGAGTTGCTTCGTTCCATTGACCGTTCAGAAGGTGACATGGATGTCACCAAATATTTTCAGTTTCTTACTACCAGTTGGGATCGTGTTGATCATCTTCATGTCTGTCAGCCTGTGTGTGTTACGAATGCCGATGGATATCGGAAACTACTGGAGAAGCAGAGGGTCTTTAAATTTCTTCAGGGACTTCACCCTGACTATGACGCGGTGCATAGTCGGGTACTTGGGATGGATACTCTTCCCACTCTTCCAGAGGCCTTTGCTCATGTCCAGAATGAAGAGAGTCGTCGCTTTGTCATGCTTCCTTCTGCATCTATCGAGAGGTCTGCCTTAGTGTCTGTGCCACCTAGGGATGGGACTCAGCAGTCAGCTTCTTCCGATCGACCTGTTGTGATCTGTGATTACTGTTTTAAGCCCCATCATACTAGAGCCAACTGCTGGAGCCTTCATGGCAAACCACCTGGGGGTCGTGGAGGTCGAGGAGGGGTTCGTGGAGGTCATTCCAGTGGCCGTGGAGAAGCTGCCCGTGCACACCATTCTGCCGTTTCTGAACCTTCTGCTCCAGTTTCTAGCTGTCCTCCTCTATCTTCTGATGCCAGCTCTAGCTCCTTGTCTGCCTCAGAACTTGAGACTCTCCGGCACCTGATGGCTCGGTGTGTTACTCCGACATCTACAAGCTCCTCCTCCTCCTTTGCCTAGTCAGGTAATGTTGTTACATCGCCAAGAGCATTCCTTTCTCATGTCTCATCTCCCCGGATAATCGATTCCAGGGCCTCTGATCACATGTCCCATGCATCTAACCTTTTCTCTGAATATGAGTCTTCTTCAGGCCAGGATAAAGTTAGAATCGGTGATGGTACCTTCTCCTCTGTTTCCGAGAAAGGTCTAATTCATGTTGCTCCCTCTTTACCGCTCAATTCTGTGTTACATGTTCCCAGTTTTTCTCACAATCTTTTATCTTTGAGTCGTATTACTCGAGATTTGACCTGTAGTGTAACCTTTTATCCTTCTCGTTGTGTGTTTTAGGATCTTATCACGAGGACAACGATTGGCAGTGATAGAGAGGAACACGGTCTATACATTCTAGATGAAGGGGAGAAGTTGGCTCATCATACAGTAGTTATAAAGAATAAAGCTGAAGACCTACACCTTTGGCATATGCGATTAGGACATCCTTCTTTTTCTTTACTTAGACATGTTTCCTACTCTCGTACAACATACTGGTATTTTGAATTTTTCTTGTGATGCTTGTGAGTTTAGAAAACATTTTCGAGCTTCTTATGCTCCTAGTGATAATAAAAATTCAACTCCATTTACTTTAATTCATACTGATGTGTGGGGTCCTTCTCGTACTGTGTCATTGAAAGGTCATTGTTGGTTTGTTTCTTTTATTGATGATTTTTCTCGTACTACTTGGATATATATGATGAAAGAAAAACGAGAAGTCTTTTTGATATTTTCCAAAATTTTCACAAAATGGTCAATACTCATTTTGGGGCTGTAGTGAAAATTTTGCGTTCTGACTAAGGTGGTGAATATATTGATTCTGGTTTAGGTGCATATTTCTCTTCTCTCGGTATTGTTCACCAAACTTCTTGCACTGCCACTCCACAACAAAATGGTGTGGCAGAGCGTAAGAATCGTCACCTTTTAGATGTTGCTCGCTCCTTAGTCTTCCAGGTTAATGCTCCTCGTACTTACTGGGGAGAAGCAGTCCTTACAGCTGCTTATCTCATTAATAAGCTCCCCACTCGTGTCCTAAATAAACAAACACCTCTTCAGATTCTTTCCCATCCTTCCCTCTCCGCTTCTATTCCTCCTCGTGTCTTTGGCTGTGTTTGTTTTGTTCATAACCATTCACCTAATCGTGGGAAGTTAGACCCTCAATCTATGAAGAGTGTGTTTGTCGATTATTCCCCTACACAAAAGGGTTATAAGTGTTACAATCCTCCTTCACGCAAATGGTTTGTGTCGATGGATGTCACTTTTCACGAGTCTCAGTCCTACTTTGTTGATCCTCAGGCACCTCTTCAGGGGGAGACATCGTGTGAAGAGATGCCTATTACTTTTGTGTTACCTATGATGATTGAAGTGAAGCAGGAAAGAGTTGAAAAAGAGAGTGAGGAGGTTGGAATAGAAAGAAATGAGGGGCAGCCTGAAGTTGAGGGGGTTGAGAGAGAGAGAGAGAGAGAGTTAAGAGTCTATTCGAGGGGAACATGGAGTAAAAGGATGACAAGAGAGGCTTCAGAGACTGTTGCTCCTTCTCACCCACTGCCATTTTCTCTGAGTGATGAAGATTCAGGTAATTCTTCTGATACACCCTCTTCAGAACTAAATGATTTAGATGTTCCTATTGTTGTCCGCAAGGGTGTTTGATCTTGTACTCAACACCCTATTTCTAATTTTGTGTCTTATTCTCATTTGTCTGCCTCTTATAAATCATTCCTTTTAAAAAATTCCTCGGTCAGTATTCCTAACCATGTCCAGGATGCTCTTGTTGATCCCAAGTGGAAACATGCTATGAGTGAAGACATGAAAGCTCTTCACAAGACTGGTACTTGGGAATTAACAACATTGCCTAAAAGTAAGAGGACTCTGGGGTGCAAATGGGTGTTTACAGTAAAACACCGGGCTGACGGCTCCATTGAGAGGTATAAAGCTCGGTTGGTAGCAAAGGGGTACACATAGCCTTATGGTGTGGATTACGAAGAAACTTTTGCTCCAGTGGCAAAAATGAACTCAATGAGGATTCTTCTTTCTCTTGCAGCGAATCTAGATTGGCCTCTTCACCAATTTGATGTGAAGAACGCCTTCTTACATGGCGATTTGGAAGTGGAAGTTTACATGGATGTTCCTCCTAGTTTTGAAGATTCCAAGACAGAGGGTAAGGTGTGTAGATTGAGAAAATCGTTATATGGCCTAAAACAGTCTCCGAGAGCTTGATTTGAGAGGTTCACACAAGCTATGCTTCGGTTTGGTTTTAGACAGAATCATGCTGATCATATGTTATTCATCAAACATTCTACACAGGGTAAGATCACAACATTGATTGTTTATGTTGATGATATTGTGCTCACAGGGGATGACTTAGAGGAGATGGAGAAATTAAAGAAACAGTTAGCCACAGAGTTTGAGATAAAAGACTTGGGAGCCTTGAAGTTCTTTCTGGGAATTGAACTTGCAAGGTCTAAACAAGGGATTTTTATTTCTCAAAGGAAGTACGTATTGGACCTATTGAAGGAAACATGAATGCTTGATAGTAAAGCATGTGATACACCTATGGAACAGAATAAAAAACTTAGTGATATCGCTTTTGCCGTTGGTGGTGTTAGTCAATTTATGCATTCTCCTCGGGTGACACACCAAGATGCAGTTTATAGGATTCTTCGCTATTTAAAGTCATCTCTCGGAAAGGGCTTATTCTTTGCTAGGCATGATCACATGAGAGTGGAGGCTTATACAGATACGATTGGGCTGGTTCTATCACAGATAGGAGGTCCACCTCCGGGTACTGCACATTTGTGGGAGCAAACTTGGTTACCTGGTGGAGTAAGAAGCAGAATGTTGTGGCAAGATCTAGTGCAGAAGCTGAGTTTAGGTCAATGGCTCAAGGTATTTGTGAGCTTCTTTGGGCCAAGTCTTTATTGAAGGATTTGAAGGTTGAACATGTAGATTCCATGAGACTATACTGTGATAATAAAGCAGCAATCAGTATAGCTCATAATCCTGTCCAACATGATAGAACCAAGCATGTGGAGATCGATCGACACTTCATCAAGGAAAAGCTAAGTAGTGGAGTTATCTGTATTCCTTTTGTGAAGAGTAGTGATCAAGTTGCGGATGTACTCACCGAAGGGATAGGAAGTCAACCTTTCCACACTGCTCTTGGCAAGCTGGGAATGAGAGATATATTTGTACCAGCTTGAAGGGGAGTGTTGAGAATATTTTTTTTTATTCCTACTTATCTTAGGATATTAAATGTTAGTTAGTGGTTCTATTTGTAATATTTTATTTCTTCATATTATTGTTAATATATAAGAGGTTAGATGATTTGTCTAACCCTAAGCTTCCAAAATATTTTTTTATCAGTATCAAAGCTAGGTTGGGCTTATCTTCTGGCGTGCCGAGTGTCTGGCTGCTGTGGTCCAGGGTATGCCTAGTGTCCGACTCTTGTGGTTCAGGGGGTGTGTTGGAATGTCCCACATCGCCCATTTATGGCCCCTTTGTGCTGTTTATAAGGCTTTAGTTCCCCTCTCCTTAACACCTGGGTTTTAAGGAGTTGAATGGGCTAGGCTTACAAGTAAAATCACAAAAAAGTCTATTGGTATCAGTTGTCCAAGGTAGCTTTTTAACCCATTGTAATTGTAGAGGCTATTTTGCCAAATAATTTATTTTAGCTTTTAGAGTTTATAATTATTGATAAACTCCAAAAGTTGTTGCCAAACATGGTTTATACCCGTTAAATTTAACTGAGTTACAAACGGTTAATTTCACTATAGTCTAAAGTACCGGGGGTATTAGTGACAAGATTTGAAGCATAAGGGGCAAAGTGAAAAATAGGTTAAGTATTCGTAATTTTTTTTAAAAAGGAAGGGTAATGACTCGCACATTCAAATGTTTTAACATATTTCTCAACTCATTCTCATTTCTTTTGTATTTTCCTCATTGCTTTTCTTATAACCAAACAGAGGAAAATGTTTTCTTTTATCATATCCATAGGAGAATAGTTCTTTAGGTAGGGAAAAGTGTGACTATTAAGCTTTTGAGCTATGTTACTAAGGCCTCAACAAAAGTTGGTGTAACATTTAATAGACAAGCAAAATGTTCAAGCTTGATATACATTGTTGGGCCCATTCTCTAACAGCTTAAGTTGGCACTCTATACGGTATCAGAGCCTTGTTTGTGGGAGGTCTTGGGTTCGACTCTCCATCCCCGCTTTGGTTTGCATATTTGCACGTTGCTATTTGTCTCCACTATGATGGAGTTTCGTTTGTTGGCTCTCCACGTGCGAGACGGGGTCGCACGTGAGGGAGGGTGTTGAAGCTTGATATAAATTGTTGGGCATTCTCTAACAGCTTAAGCTTTTGGAGCAGTTGGTAACTCAACACAAAAGAACAAGCTAATAATTTAAGCCATTGAGTACTTCACCACAAAAAAGAGTGTTTTTCACCTATAGATTCAAGATCCTTTGCATTTTCTCACATCAACGGCGCCCCTTTTTTGTGGATGACTCGATGAGTAAACTTAGCAAGTGTTGCACTAATGTTGGGACTGAAACCTCTTCCCTTTGTCTATTCTATCTTAGAAGGATAGTATTTCGTTCTTGAAGGTGAGGAAGAACGAAATTTGACCGAGATTCTTTCGCAAATCATGTTTCTACTTTTGTTGAATAATGAGGACAGATAAGTTTTTGTAGAGATTGGTGCCATATAATTGAGAGGTGTACCAAATTTTATTTATAGTTCCACTGCAATATACCCCTCTCCCTCTCTCTTGCATTTTTTTTACTTTCACCATTTTTGCAGGCAATCCTAGAATTCTTCAGGAAGTTCACAGATTCTATCAGTACAGATCTGCAGTTTGTTATTGATGACATATCTGATGAAGATACCTTAGCTGTTGGAGTTTCCTGGCATTTAGGTATGGTGAAGAACACTCTTTGTAATGTTTCCACCTATTTCTTCTCGTTATCCCTAACTTTTGTACAATAAGTCTTATTAAGGCAACTGATAATTGAAATTATAACAGAATGGAAGGGAAAGCCTTTTCCTTTCAGCAAAGGATGCAGCTTTTATCGGCTGGATATAGTGAATGGCAAGAGACAGATAATGTAAGTGAAACTTTCATGTTAAGAGGGTTTCCCCTCCTTAGAATTTGTGCTTCTTTTATTTCTTGATCCTATTCTAAATTAAAATAGTTATGGTTGCCAAGAGGGCACAGGAAAAGAATCGGAATTTTGAATTTTTTTGCTGCATAGGTTGAGTTGTGGGATTAATATTCCATTTCTTTCTATGAACTCTCAGTTCAAACCAAATATTGGCAACTGATAAAATCTGGTAAAGTATCGTATTGAAACACAGCTACGTGTGTCCTATTAATTTGTGCAAAAGTTGGTGTGCTGAACCTGTTTAGTTACTAGTTACTCCAACAGATTTAAGTTTTTAGAATATGAGCTCAACAATTTATATTAAGCCATAACACCCTTCCACATGTTCGACCTCTTTTTGCAAATGTAGAGGAAGCATACTAGGGGAGCCTCATTATAATTGAAAGAGGCTTATGGCGTAGGGTTGGCTCTTTAAGGTAAATGATTAGGGAGATATGATCCTGAGAAATGGGGAAATGAGTAGGAATGTAGGATTATGGGCGAGAAATTGGGAACACTTGGTCGGATTGTGGTTCCAGCATCCAAGAAGGTGGGTATTTGTCGGGTGTGGGCACAAGGAAGAGCATTACAAAGGGATACGTTCAGTTTTCTTCTTTCCTTTACTTTGTGGATGGGGATGACATTTGGATGAAATTGTAGCAAAATGTCTGCTGCGGGTTAGTGGAGTTGAAGGTTATTTTCTCTAGATTGTTTTACTTTTTTGAGGGATAGGGATTCTACAACTATCAGTTAGTCTCGATTACCGAGGATGGAGTTGTTTGGGACATTGCGTTTAGGAGAAACTTCCATGGTTGGGGATTGGAGTCTATCTCCTATTTTCCTTGGGGCTGTCCAGGAGTTTTGGTTAGGGGTGCGTGTTGGATACAATTAGATGGAGGTGTGGCATAATTGATGTGGGCTTCAGTGTATACATTGTGCAGCTGGAGAGGGAACTTTGTGTGTTGTGAAGATCGTAACGTGGGATACGATTTCTCTTTCTTTAACATGGTGTATTTGGTCGGAAGAAATTATTACCTTTTGTGGACAGAGGCTTAGAGTTCAGTGCCTATTTAAGGAGACATATTCAGGGGGATGAATTTTTTGACTGTGATACTAGTCTGTATTTGAAGTCTTTGATAGGGTTTTTTTTTGTGAGATATAGTTGATTCGAATGATATTGCTTTTATTGCTTGCACCTACTAGGATGAGGAGAGATCCTTAATTATTGATATAGAGAAAGCAAGGACTCTATCAGTTCGTATAATTCAAAACTTCGTTTATTCATATGTTTTTCTATGTAATTTTTCTCCTGGAATATGGTTGTGCCTCAACAACAGTTATCTACATTAAAAAAAATTGTTGTTTTTTTTGCACTTCAAGTTAACTTTGGAAAATATTAATTTCTAATGTTTTTTTTAAGAATGGAGGAAGTAAAACTCAACCCAACTCAACTCAACTCCAGTAAGCCTTTGTCCCAAATTATTTGCTGCTACATGAATCTTTTTTCTCCATTCTGCTCGATCAATTACCATTGCCTCATTTAACCTACACGTTGTCAGGTCCTCCTTTGTTATCTATACCCATGTCAATTTTGGTCTTCCCCTCACCCTTTCGTTACCTTCAATGTGTATCCTATCAATTGCCCTAACCGATGAAGTTATTGGTCTTTGTGCATGTCCAAACCATCTTTTACCAATTCTCTCGTACTTTATCCGGATTGGAGCTACTTTTTTTTAGTCGTTCCTAATTCCACTCTTTCTTGTTTTATCACACATCCATCTTAGCATATACTCATTTTACTAATATGTTGTTTCTTAGTTGCCCAACACTCAGTTCTATAAAGTATAGTTGGCCTAATAGCTCTCCTATACACATTTCTGATATGTTAATACGACGATTGCACAATATTCCAGAAGCACTCTTCCATTTAACCAGCCTGCTTTAATTCTATGAACTATATCATCTCCAATCTCACTATCCTTATGTATAATTGAACCTAAATAACAGAAGACCATCGATCTTTACCACTTCTCTGTTTGTGTTACTAATCACACTAAAGTTGTATTTATCCTTACAACTCTTAGGACTCTAAAGTTCTTGCAAACTTCTAACTTTGCCGATAATCATCCTCTGTCAAACATTGTATTTGGTGTAGTTTAGGGTCTAACAATTAGTTAGAACCCTTTTATATTAATCAAAGAGAAGAAGAAATAAATATTGCAGCAACCGGGTCCTTAGACTTGTAATTATATAAGAAGACATAACAAAATAAAATAACTCTTAACATCCTCTACTCGGGTCAATTGAAACATTATCAAGGAAAAGCATACACCATGGAAAATCCTCTTGAATATGTCTAGTTAGTTCATCCATAACTAAGGTAAGAGATTATATGAGGAAATCAAAGCGTTGAACTAGCAATGCAGTAAATATAAAAGAATTTTTAATCCAAATTGATTCTGAACATAAAAAAGATATGGGCTCAGTACTTATCTAAGTTATCTGTGATGCGAACCTATAGTAATTGGGAGCTCAGCTGCTTCTTCTGTAGTCATTTTTACTATATTTGGAACTCCCTCACCTATGTCCTTGATCAAGTCAATATATTTTCCAGTGACTCCTTTTCTTTCTAAAGCCCACATTATCAAATATCTAGGGACTCTTTTCATATGCTTTCTCCAAATCTATAAAAAAGCATGTGAAGGTCTTTCTTCTTCTCTCTACAGCTTTTCATTGGTCTCCTTAATAAATAGATCGCTTCAATAGTTGGTCTCCCTGTCATAAGTCACTAGGAAAAATACTAGAGAAATTTCTTGCTTTCCTTTCCTTTCCTTTTCCTTCTCTTTTTCCTTCTCGAAATCCACAAACCAAACAGAGCCTTAAGGAGTCAGATGAGGAAATTTTAAAACAAAATAACTTCGAAATGCTGCTCGAATGATTTCTGATGGCTTGTTCGTGGCACGCTGGCACATACCGCTGAAAAATTGAATCCCCTAAATCATCAGTCACTAGTTGCACCAACACCGTACATAATGTAGAGTAGTTATTTTGCCTTTCTATGAAAGTTATAGACAATTTTGTCCAATTTTGCTGAGTAATTGAGGCCAAAATTTTGAGAAATGTGATAATTGCCTACTTTTTTGACACTTTATTTTTCCACCACAAAATGACATTAGAGCTTAGGAACCTGTTTCTTTGAACACTTCTGGTAATCTTAAATGTGCTCTTAATCATTTTAGAAGCAAGGTCGTTTGAGCCGTTGGTCAAATTGTGCCACAAAGTGGACTTGTAATTAGTTACTAGTGCTACAACTACCCTCCCTAGTTGTTTGTAAGGGATCATTCTTCCTGGAATATTTTCGAAACACACTTTTGATTGTCATCACTGCATAGCTAGATTTCCCTTCCAGTTTCTCAGCTGTGCAACTTTGGGAGCCATAAAATTAAGGTTATAAACCTATGTTAAAGTGTCATTACTTGTCCCGCTTTAATGCTTTCTTCCTCTTGTGTGCCTTCAGCATCCTGCACCAAGATTAAAGTCTTTTCTTTCTGAAGAATTGCATGTTATTTTTTGTGTGTCGAGCAGTTGGATTTGATCCTGTAATGAACCTAATATTCATTGTAAATTTATAATTATTGTTAAAGTATGGAACCAATAAAGGGCAACTTGTAAATGGGATAAAGGACAGCACAATGCACGAGGCTTCTGCCACTGCAGGGGATGCAGAGGTTTGAAGTCCGAAGCCTTACCTTCCCATACGGAGAGACGATTTCTGTATTGATCCATGTTGCCGAGCAATGGAGCTACCTTCTTGATGTACCTCTTGAATCTTGATATGCTTTTTCGAGCTCATTATCGTGCAACTTAAGCGTTTGTAGCAATTGGTGACTTAAACATGGTTTCTGGGAGGTCTTGGGTTCCAGTCTCCATCCCCATTTGCATATTACATTATTTTGATTGTTGCCTCTCCACATGGGAGATGGTGTCCGCATGTGAGGGAGGGTGTTGAAGCTTAATACATATGGTTAGGCTCATTCTCTAATAGTTAAGCTTTTGGAGTTGTTGGTGACTTAACATGGTACTGGAGCCTAGGATTTGGGAGGTCATGGGTTCAAGCTTCCATCCCCGTTTGCATATGCACTCTGTTCTATTTGTTGCCTCTACACATGTGAGATTGGGTCGCATGAGAGGGAGGGTGTTGAAGTATACATCGTGGCCCCATTCTCTAATAGCTTAATCTTTTGGAGCAAAACTTGTGACTTAACAGCGCCAAGGCCATTTGTAAATGGGACATGGCTTTCGTTCGTTTCCATTACCACAATGCATCTTATAGTTGTCTCTCTCTTAATTTTTGGATTCATTTAAAGAAAATTTCTTATTCTTCTTTTTTCCGGGTAACAACATGTAGCAAATTTGCGCTGCGTCTTTCTTTGTTGATTCGTTTCTTTTGGCTTTAGATCACCAGGAAAATACTGCCTACTTTATTCAATTGAAAAATATTAAAGGCCCATGATGTTTGTAATTGCCATGCTGTTAAAGAACTTAACCGCTTATTTTTTTTAAAAAAGAAATAAAAAAAAATTCGGGGGACTAATCTTTACTTTTGGATATAGTTATGGGAGAGACTGCGTGGAACCGGCTATCAAGCCCGGGGAGACAGCATTGGTATGTATCTTTGCTACCATTCCTGATAACTTCATGTCTGTACAGAATATTTGCGGACGTACAAGACAGTTTTATGGTGTGTACTTGTGCGCATGTGGATGTTTTTTGCTTGTTTGTTTCTTCTAGGCACCATCGTGTTTTTGTTTACCAACGAAATTCAAACCATAAACTGCTACTCTGGTTGCCTTGTGCATTCAAACTTGTGATACATTTAAAAAATAAGATACCGCTTGCTTGGAGGTAATATTTAATTTTACTACCGAGTGTAAAATTTTACAATTAAGAAGTGTTGAAGCTTGATATACATTGTTGGGCCCATTCTCTAATAGCTTAAGCTTTTGGAGTAGTTGGTAACTTGACATGGTATCAGAGCCTTGTTTGTGGGAGGTCCTAGGTTCGACTGTCCATCCCCGCTTTGTTGTGCATATTTGCACTTTGTTATTTGTCTCCACTATGATGGAGTTTGGTTTGTTTGCTCTCCACGTGCAAGTCAGTGTTGCACGTGAGGGAGGGTGTTGAAACTTGATATACATTGTTGGGCCCATTCTCTAATAGCTTAAGCTTTTGGAGTAGTTGATAACTTAACAAGAAGCAATTAAACAAAAAGTTTCCCAACACAAGCTGTATAATTTCAGGATACTGTTATCGACAGCTTAGGATGTTATTTGTTCAATGGACGAAGTTCTCGAGTAATTATTATGGCTTACATACAGGTACTAGAAAAGTGGTTCTGAAGACCGTCCACAACATAACTGTGTTGAGAGATGTTTATTATTTTAGCCTTGTGTATTAGTTTTTATATTTTTTTTCTTGTTTAAGGGGTTCTCTTGTAATTATTAGTTTATGTCTTCACTTTAATAAAATGACTGAGAGAAACGACAGTGCTCTCAATGCTTTCTTGATTAACAACATGGTGTCAGAGCTTCCCTATGATATTGATGGGGCTCGATCCTACCACCAGAAACTACCACCACCGCTACACCTCATCTCCTCCATCCTAGCCGCATCATCCATCATCGCCGCAACACCTCACCCCACCATCCAACCCTACCGCAGCCTATAGACCACCATCCACCCTAGTCGCAACTCACAAACCCTACCCAGCCTCGCTTGAACACCAGACACCATCCCCAGCCTCGCCTGAACACCAGACGCCATCCCCAGCCTCACCGCCCCTCCCAGGTTGTCACCTAGCACTCGCCGAACCATATTTCACCTTTTTACATCAGCCGACAACCTGGACTGAGATCTCGCAATATATATCTCTTTTTTTTCTTACGAATCTAAGCCCTCGGGTGGATTCCACAACCATTGGGCCATTCTGATCACAATCCGTATTTCTTTATCCTTCGGTCCGTCTTCGGACCTCATGATTTGTCCATAGATTGGATAATAACACCAAAGTGGTGCATGTGAATGCTGGGAGTGCCTTGAATTTTTTTATTGTTGGTTTTGCTTGCCTGTTCCTCTTCAATATGATGAAGGACGATTTTACTCAAAAGACTGCCGAAGTTACAAGTTCTCCTGTAGGTAATGAGAGACTACCCATTACCGAGAACCCTGGGTCTAAGATCACCACGATGCTTCTAAATGGTGAGAATTATTTATCCTGGTCTCAGTCAGCCACTTTTTGGCTCAAAAGCAGGTCTAAATTTGGGTATGTAAATGGCACCCTCAAGGCTTCTAGCATTGATGATCCTACCTATGCAAAGTGGGAAGTTGACAATTTTTTAGTTATGAGTTGGCTTACCCATTCCATGGAGCCCGAGATTGCCGATGAGTTTTTTAGAATGGAGACTGCCCAGGATATCTAGGATACTCTTGCCTAGACCTATTCTCATAAAGGGAATGTGGCTCAAATCTACGAGTTAAAGAGAGCTGTTGAAGCGGAGGTACAGGGAGATCGCTCCATTTTACAATATTTTACTTCATTGGGAACCCTTTGGAAACGCCTTGATCATCTAACTACCCATCACCCAGTCTATCCTTTTGATGTTGCTAGCTTCAAGACTTACATTGAGAGTGAAAGGATATTCAAATTTTTAGCTGGCCTTAATCCCGAATTGACCCGGTTCGGAGCAGAATCCTTGGCATGGAGCCACTTCCAACACTGAGAGAGGCTTTCGCTCATGTTCAGAATGAAGAGAGTCGCCGATCAGCCATGCTTCCTCAGTCCTCCGTTGACAAATCTGCATTGGTTTCCTGTACTAATCGCTGTGGTAAGACTCCTGTACCTTGTGCTGATTATAATATTGAAGTGGGTGATGATAACAAGCTATGGTGTGACTATTGTAATCGTCCTAAACATACTCAGGATAAGTGTTGGAGCCTCAACGGTCGTCCACCGATGTCAGGAGGCCGTGGTGGTCGTCGTGGGGGACGTGGTGGCAGAGGTAGTGGACTGCGTGCACATTTGTCTACTGGATTGGATTCTTCTCACCAGGAGGGGGTACCTACTCCAACTAATTCATCTGGACCTAGTACCATTAGCAACACAGATTTGGAGACTCTACGCCATATAATGACTCAGTTGGATCCTCCCACCAGTGCCTCTACTTCTTTTGCCCATAAAGGTAATTGTGCTAATTTATCTAGTGCCTTATTTTTCAATTCTCAATAACCATGGATAGTTGATTCGAGAGCTTTAGATCATATGATTGGCCTTTCCAATGTTTTCTCAACATATAACCGTGTTCAAGCAAAGAGAAGGTTCACGTCGCAAACGGTACACCTTCCCTTGTTTCTGGTAAAGGTGTCGTTAATGGTTCTAGTGCACTAACCTTAACTTCAGTTCTTCATGTTCCTAATTTTTCGACTAACTTGACTTCTATTAGTCAAATTACTCGGGATCTCAATTGTTGTGTAACTTTCTTCCCATCTCACTGTCTTTTCAGGATCTCTCCACGAAGAAGACGATTGGCAGTAGTAGAGAGGAGAATGGCCTTTGTTTTTTGTTGCCTGAAGGAGTTACGAATGGGAAGTTAACGGAAGTTGCTCACAACACACAGAGAGATTTTTCCCCGAGAGACATGGCTGTGGCACCAGGGATTAGGACATCCTTCTATTTACTTCGTTTTTTTTTTTTTTTCCCTCTCTAGTTCTACTAAAAATGTTTCTGAAATTTCTTGTGAGGCATGCCATCTTGAACACCATCGTGCTACTTTTAACTCGAGTATTAATAAAAGTACAATTCCATTTTCTACTATTCACAAGTTTGGGGTCCTTCTCCTATCTCTACTTTGAATGGTTGTAAATGGTTTGTCACTTTTATAGATGATTGCACTCGCACGACGTGGGTTTATTTGATGAAAGAAAAAGTGCTATTTTTTTCTCTCTTTAAGTCTTTTCACAAGATGATTTGTACTCAGTTTAATACCGTTGTGAAGATTGTTAGGTCTAATAAAGGGGGGAATATATCTATGGTGGTCTTACCCATTACTTCTTTGAACATGGTATGATTCACCAAACATCGTGCACCAATTCACCTCTACAGGAAGAGATGACCCTAAGTGGAAATTGGCTATGGTTGAAGAGATGAAAGCACTTAGGAAAAGTGGCACATGGGAATTAGCAGAATTACCTCGTGGAAAAAGGACAGTTGGGTGCAAGTGGGTGTTCACTGTGAAGCATAGAGCAGATGGAACAGTTGAAAGGTATAAAGCTAGATTGGTAGCCAAAGGCTTCACCCAGACCTATGGGGTAGTAGACTATCAGGAGACGTTTGCACCTGTAGCAAAGATAAACTCTATTAGAATATTGTTATCTCTAGCATCCAACTTAGAGTGGCCTTTGCATCAATTTGATGTGAAGAATGCGTTTGTCCATGGAGACTTAGAGGAGGAAGTCTATATGGATATTCCCCCTGGGTTTGAGGATGACAAAACGAGAAGGAAGGTATGTCGCCTCAGGAAGTCCTTATATGGACTAAAATAGTCTCCCAGAGCTTGGCTTGATAGGTTCTCTCAAGCCATGATCAGGTATGTGGCTTTAAACAGAGCCAAGGTGATCATACTCTATTTATTAAGCAGTCGCTACAAGGGAAGGTAACTGCTTTAATTGTCTATGTAGATGATATTGTTCTTACAGGTAATGATTTTGAAGAGATAAAGTGTTTGAAATCATATCTCGCTAAGGAATTTGAAATTAAAGATTTGGAGATTTGGAATATTTCTTGGGAATTGAAGTAGCAAGATCAAGGAAGGCATATTTATTTCACAGAGGAAGTATGTCCTAGACCTACTTAAGGAGACAGGTATGCTTGGAAGCAAAGCAGTGGGTACGCCAATCTAAAACTTGGAGATGATCCCAATAAAGAACCAGTTGAGAAGGGGAGATACCAGAGATTAGTAGGAAAATTAATTTATTTGGCCCACACCAGACCTGATATTACGTTTGTTATTAGTGTGGTTAGCCAATTTATGCATGATCCAAAGCAACTTCATCTTGATGCTGTGTTTAGAATTATTAGATACCTGAAGTCAGCACCAGGAAAAGGATTATACTTTGCTAGACATGGACACACTTTAGTTGAGGCCTATTCTGATGCAGATTGGGTTGGGTACATTACTGATGGAAGGTTTACCACAGGTTACTGTACATTTGTCGGTGGTAATTTGGTTACTTGGAGGAGTAAGAAGCAGTTAATGGTTGCTAGGTCTAGTGCTGAAGCAGAGTTTAGAGCTATGGCACAGGAGTGTGTGAATTATTATGGGTTCAGATTATCCTGTCAGATCTTGGATTTGGGCCGACGGATTCAATGAAGTTATACTGTGATAACAAGGGTGCTATTGAAATTGCTCACAACCTAGTTCAACATGATCGGACGAAACATGTAGAAATTGACCGACACTTTATTAAGGAGAAGTTGCACACCATTTGGGAACTCTGGAGAACAGTTAGTAGATACTCTAACTAAAAGTCTTACTGGTCGTTCATTTCATTACATTCTTAGCAAGATGGGCATGAGAGATATCTTCGCACCAACTTGAGGGGGAGTGTTGAGAGATGTTTATTATTTTAGCCTTGTGTATTAGTTTTCATATTTTTCCTTGTCTAAGGGGTTCTCTTGTAATTATTAGTTTATGTCTTCTCTTTAATAAAATGACTGAGAGGCATGATAGTGCTCTCAATGCTTTCTTGATTAACAACAAACTGACCAAAGGAAGGGAAAATGTTCCCTCTATGAAGACCAAAGGGTGTGATTTCAAATACTGTGTAACTATCCTGTAAAAGATTTGGTTTGTATCTCGTAAATGTTCGTTTTTCGTAGTAGTGAAATATGAAGATTACACTGTTATTGAAGACCCCTACATTCATTCAGAACATATTGGCCCATTGAGTGGGTTATCCAAATTGTCATTGGGAATCACTAAAGCTCTGTTTGGTTCAGGGATTTTGTGAGGGAAAATAAACAAGAAGGAAAACAATTCCCTTGTGTTTACCCTTGTCTTTCCCTTCAAACTTAAATAACATTAAAAATTAAAAGTTTCTAAAATATTGCTGTAGCATATGAATAAAGGGAAATGACCTAGGAAGCATGGGTACTCCGTTTTGAGTGAAGTGCCTGTACCGGGTACTTAGGGGACACCCACACCCGTACCATTCTCCTGGGTACGTGTCGGGTACCCCTCTAGCGGTGTCCTGATACTGTTAAGTGAAGGATTCAACTTGGGTACGGCTCGGGTACTTCGTGGGTACTTCATGTTACAGCACGGGGTCAGATTGCATTTTTTGAAAACTATGGGGGGTATTTCGTGGATACGACGTGGGTACTTCGTGCACTTGCTTCTTCTTCTTCTTCTTCTTTATTTATTTATTTTTTCTTTAATGTTGTGGACTTGTAATGCTAAAACAATGTTGTTTAGTCCTTAGACTACTTAATTGCTAATATGCTATGGATTAATATGTTGTAGTGCTGTTCAATTTTCTTCTTTTTCCTTTTTTTTTCCTTTTTTTTTTTTAATTATTAAAAGTATGCTTTTAAAATATATCTTTATTCAAGGTACCCTAGCCGTACCTGTACCCTACATTTTTGGAAATTGCCGTACCCTCGTACCCGTATTGTATCGTATCCGTGTCACGCATCCGTACCCGTGCTAGATAGGAAATGACTAACAACATTCAAAATGTTTTATCTATTACTTAACTTATTCTCTCAATTCGTTTTCCTTATTAACCACCCAAATGAAAAGATTTTCCTTTATATTTTCTTTCCGTTTTCCCTTGCTAAATCCAAGAGCCAAACAAAGCCAAAGGCTCTAGTTGGTTTGCAGATTTAGAGAATGAAAAGAGAAACTAGTTCCCTGGAGTTTCCCTTGCGTGAAACTTCATGCTTAAACAACGTCAAAAATAAAAAATTTTAAAAACATAATTGTGAAGTAAGAAAAAAATGAAGGCAATGACTCAAAAAATTCAAAATATTAATTTATTTTTCAAATTCTTTTCTTCTCCTTTCTATTTTACTCATCGTTTTATGAACCAGACAAAGGAAAACATTTTCCTTTGTATTTTCCATTGTTTTCCCTCACAAAATTCATGAACCAAACATAGCTCAAACACCTTTTGTTGATTTCTTTCCTCTTGTGAACAAAGTCCTATTGTGGGTTGCTGGGAGACTCTTTTTACCTTTTTTTTTTTTTGGGTTCCTTTTTGTGCATCTGATTTTTGTTTAAGACCTCTAGCTTTACACATTTGCTGCCTATTGTAGAAGTAAAGCTTCGGCAAAAGATCATAAACTTGTACTTCTATTTACATTACTCTTCTGAAAGTTGGCTTTGGTCTCTAATAGATTCAACACTATATTTCACTCAATAAGCCACTCTTACTTGAGTTGAATCTGCAAATTCTCTCATTTAACTTTGTAAGTACAACAGTTCCTAGTGAAAAATCGTTTAAGAGCTGCTTATCTGATAAGGTTAATTAAGTGCTTTAAATACTGAACTACTTTATTGTGTTTTGGTGGGGACACCAAATTTTCGTAAGAAAGCCAGCAGCAATTACACACTGTCATCTCTTCATGCATACCTTTATATTAGTGGTTTTTATTTTATGCAGTCTGCCACGATTATTGTAAACTCCAATATTTCTCCTTACCCTGCTTGCCTACAATTTCTCATCAGCGGGCATAGGTAAGGGTAAGGGTGTGTTTGGAATGACATTTTTGAAATGCATTCTCACCTACTGTAATTATTACATTATACTCTGCAGTTTCAACTTATTCTAATGATGCATTCTAATATAATCATTACTTACATATATATATAATATATATAAGTGTGTTTGCTGCTTCTGACTTTAAGTTGGAGATGTTTTGCACTTGGGAAATGGGTTGGGAGCTGATAGAATGGTACTCGTCAACTTCTAGAGCAAATGATTTTCATATCTCCGTCCCCCTCTCTCTTATATCGATATTGATACACATACCACACAACAAAGGCACTTCCTTACTAAACGCAACAAAACTGTTAAAACTAGTTTTGATATTTCCTGAAACCTTTGCAGGTTGCCATCAGAGGCGTGGCTTGGCTGCTACAACAATTTCCAAAGCTAGCAGAATGGCTATGAAATCATAGTGTTGGTTATATCACTTTCACATGTGAATTCATATCAGGGTTACAATGTATAAATCCCCAATTTATAGTAGTAAAGTGAACTCAGAAAGGAGTTGACAGCAACCATCACTTGGTGGTTTACAAAGTAAGGTCCAACTTAGTCCCCATATGGTAAGCAATTGTTTGAAATCATTTGAGAATTTTTCGAAAATCAGATTTCTCAAAAAGCTGAAGGAAATTGAAGTGATTTTTCTTTTAAAAAAAACTGCTGAACCTATAAAATTATTGTTTTACAAAATGGTCCCTATTTAAATTTAAAATCCGTTTACATGTCATTTGTAACTTATGTTTCAAATGTCCTTTTTTGGCCATTTTGTATACAAAAAATTTACTTTTCTAGTTAGATTGTCGAACACTTTTCTCTAGGAATCTTTAATTCCCACAGTAATTGTAAATGTTAAATACCTTTTTTTCCTTTTTAAACTTATCTTATCATAATAATAGTAAATAAAATAAACACATCTTTCAGAAAAAGTTCGTAATAAAAAAATCTCTTATTTTCACAGAGATTGCAAACGAGCTCTTAATTATAAAGTGATTATTGTATGGTGATTTACTCTAATAGGCCTTTTGTATCTTTACTTAATATTCTTTGTTCACTCAAATTTTCTTGATCTGATCTGAAGTTAGTGTTAATTATAAAGTGATGCTCTTGTCTGATGAAATACTTTAGGTTTGAAAATAATATGATTTGCTCTAGGCTTCAAAATAAGATGCTTCACTACTTTGCACACTCACTAACCAACCGAAAGAGAAGAGACAGAATATTAAACAGTGGCATTCTTCTCTCCTTGTAAATTGTTCTATATGTACAATAACATTTACAGATATGTCCATAGTCTTGTTTGGGCATAATAAAACAAAGGAGACAAGGTGTGAGGTCAATCTACATTTCTTGCTATTATATATCCTCTAACACGTCAAATGATTACCGATTTTGAATTAGAGAAAGAGGAGCATGACATCCTATGAAGCACGGACACTTCTAAGAAGACAACGTGTATGATGTCGTGCCATGTTTGATATATGTGTGGACACTTTTCCTACATAGTTGACTTGCTGTTTATTTTTGGAGATTTGTCATGTCACCGTATTCGTATCTTGTATTCTTGTCATATTGCTATTGATTTATCCATGTCCGCGCCCATGCTTCCTTGATGACACCTTAACAAAATTAAACATAACTTGGAGGAATCGTCATATGAAGCCTTAAAACCTTGTGGTGGTGGTCACGATTGCAAGTATATGTTTTACATTCAATTTTCTTCTTCTTCTTCTTCTTCTTCTTTTTTTTTTTTTTTTTTTTTTTTTTTTTGCGGACGAAGAATTTGGAGATCAATCAAATTGCTAATTAATTGGAGATCGAAGCGTTGTACATTCAAAAGATTTGGTTTTGTTGTCAAACTTTAAATCAACTTTAGTTAAATAATTGAATGCCATTTTTGTATTATTTGACGATTTGATGTTTCAATTCCGATATCTTACTTCAAATTCTGGTATGAAAAAGTGGTAAAATTTATCAGGGTTTTTTTTTTTTTGCTGTTAACATTACAAAGTGGTGAAATATCACCACGTTTTAACGAAGATCAAAGTTTGCAATCTGAATTTCATGTTGTTTGGAAATTTAGAATCAAATTTAATATGACATGCGTGAAATGTCATTTAGCTCCTGAGTGATGAAATTTTCTTTGAATTTTTATTGAAAACATTGTGTTTTGGTATTTTTCTGAACCATTTGATTTGTAAATTGAGTGCATTTTTGCTCACCCATTTAAGGGTTGGGTGAGCATAACCCAAGCACCCCGTTGACCAATGCAGTGGGATCTACGATTAAACAATATTTGCTCAAAATTCTTCTAAGACACAAATTCAGTCAATTATTTTCCCATAATACTGATCTAATGAGTCAATTTGAACCCTCTTTATCTGCTGATTACAAGTCATGGTTAGATTTTTACCAGCTATTCCACCAGTCAACTTTTCGTAGATTCCCAATATCCCAAATAGATTTACCTGCACTGAAAAATTCAGTTGTGGAGAAATCTACAGAGCTGTTCGCCTTGAGTCCCAAAATCCACAAGTCATTTATGAAATCTTTGAGTCCCAAAATCCACAAGTCATTTCTGAAATCTTTGAAAAAGGATTTCTAAAAATTTTAGTAGTCACCTCTTTTAGACAACTCCAGTTACTTCCAAAGATAATTCGCAACACAGTCAAAGATTATGCTAAAAGAGTTGATAACAGAAGATTTGGTTACATAGCAATTCTTGGAATCACTTCAACCAATCGTGAATGGATCCCTCCTTTTTATGATCTTTATCCATCAGCCCATTTAGTAAGAATGTTTGGAGCCAATGCTTGGAATTGCACTCTTATTAATATACCTGATCTTGAAATGCAGTTTAGTCAGTCAATACCAGCAAGTAACTCATTCCTTAACCATTGTAAAAGAAGAGCCAAGACTCTCAATACTATTCGAATGAAACTTTCTTATAGGAATTGGTTTACTTGGGGTAGAACCAAGAGAATAGTAATCCAGTCATGCAATCCAAGAAGTGATCCATGTACTTCAAAGATTGATAATGGTTACTTTTCATACGATGAAATTGGTAAAGAAATTTATGATATCAACATCCAGTCAGAAGAATGCCAAATTTGGTATCCAAAGTTTGAATGGTGACCAAGGATGGTGACCAAGAATGCCAAGTTTGTTTAATCGTAAGTCCCACTGCATTTGCCAATGTGGTGCTTGGGTTATGCTCACCCAGGGTGAGCAAATGTGAACTCTTGTAAATTTTGATGAAATAATGTGGATATTAAAAAGTGGTGAAATTTGAGCATATTCTATCGTTTGTGTTGTTCATATAAGAAGTGGTTAAACCTCACCATTTTATTTACAGTGAGTAGTTGTAAATACTTTCGAGTGTTGAAATTTTACCACTTCAGTGGATATGTTTACTTCTAAAAGTGGTGAAATTTGACCATGTTCTATATTTTGTGTTGTTCACTGTTTGATGTTGTTTGTGCGCGGGTGTGTCAGAGCCAAACGGGCTCAGTTTGTACAAACTCATTTCCTAACTGCTTGTGTGAGTGATACACAAGACTTTAAGATCTGACTTCTAAAAGGAGATTGCGACGGACAAGTAGGAAAATACCCTTGGCCTGTGATTCCTAGACAGTACTGAAGCGCACAATGTAGACACCCCATTTTGTCGGCTAACAGATTTAGGAGGCCACAAGCATGTCAAACCTCGATGATTAGAAAGATCGGATTTTCAGAGATTGCCTCTAACTCTCAAGAAGTCAAAGAATTTGCAGAAATGACCAAAATGCCCCTAAAAGCCCAAAATTCTCCAGGATTGGCCTAGAATCTCAGAAATCATTCGATGTTGTTCCAAACAAAAAAAAAGGGTATTTTAAAAGATAAATATATGAAATCGTCAGCTCCCAGAGACCCCCGGACGTCCCGGAAGTTCCCGAAAAGTCCCCGTTGACCGGTTTGACCAAGGTTTGACCAGGTTTTGACCAAGTTTGACCGAAATCGTCCGAATTCGCCGGAATCATTCTAGATCATGAGAAAAATATTAAAATGAGTTTCAAAAGGAAATCGGACGGAAACGTCAGTCTTTGGAGGCTCCCAGAACTTCCCGGAATTTCCTGGAAGTGCACTGTTTGACTGATTTGACTGCAAGTTTGACCAAAAATCAAAGTCTTCTTTTCAACATTGAAATATTTTTATCAAATACTAGAGGTCAATATCTTTCCAACGGTATATCGCACATAATTTCTGGATCTAAAACGAATTTGTTATGAATTTCTGAAGGTGAAAAATGCAATCAATTCGGCTTTTATCGCGAATACCGCAAAACTTTCCAAAGTGACCCAACTCCAAACTATTTTTTATGGAAAGTAGACCTCAATACCTTTCCAACGGTATATCACAATCTCAATTTGGATTTCGCATGACTTTTCTGTGAATTTCGGACTAAATAGGGCCGTTTCGCGAATTCCGGGAGTTCTGGGTGCCAAAATGCAATTTTTGGTCAACGGGGGAGTTGACTGCCGCGGCGGCACTGGCCAAGTGCCGCGGCGGCACTCTGAGTGTTTTTGCATTTTTTTTTGTAATTTTTGGTTAATTTTTGGGTTTTAATTCAAAATTTCAACAAATAAAACGACATAGTTTTGATTATTCCGGGAATTTGGACCAATTAGAGACTTTTTAAAATCCAAAATACCTCCCCAAATTGGCCTATAAAGGAGACCCATTTACTTCCATTTAGAGGGGAGCTTGGAAGCCATTAGAGAGAGATATAGAAAATTAGGAAGAAATAGAGAGAGAAATCAAGATCTTCTTCTTCAAACCCAAGCCAAATGTGAGTTTTTTATTTAGTTTTCTAAAAACTAAACCTTTATTGTCAAACTTTCAATCCATCTTCTTCATCTTCTTTGAGTTTCTCATGAGTTAGAGAGTGATGAACTCACCCATATACACACATATGAGAGGTTGAATGCTTGTGGTTCCACCATTGAATATCATCTATTGATTTGTTCATTTGCTTGCTTATATACAATGTTCATCTCTTCTTACCTCATTTCTTTTTTATTTTATTTATTTACTTAATAGTTCATCATTATCTAAGTGATGACATGAAGTTTGGGGTGAGTGAATCCTTATGGATAGTAGCTCTTGACCTCAAAAACATGTTTGATAGATGATGATCATAACTTCAATACCTCAAAGGTATTCTTGAAGTGTATTGAAGTTATGTTCAAATAAAAATAAATCACTCCAACAATCTTGGAGGTTCTTGATGATGAGTTTGATGTTGGTATTTTAAGTGGATATAACCTTCATTGAGTGTTGAAAATATACTTTCAAAACCTTTATTTCAAAACCCCTCTTAAAACCCTTCATGTTAATCTCAAGAGAGAAAACTCTAGTTTTTCTCAAAATCTTCAAAACAGTGAGTCAAAACAGTGAGTGACCTGAGTTCAAAGATTTTTCTAGAGCTCAATACTCAATGTATGGATGCAAGGCCACTTGGAAAGTCTTCCTAACTCATTAGAGAACACCCATGATTTTTGGTTTGACTTGGAAGTACTTGGAAATGGTCCATTTGGACCCAAACATTCCTTCCAGACATTCTGTTTTTGCTGTCACAGCAGCTAGGTCCACTTCCAACCTCTTTTTTAGAAAACTTTACCAAAAGGGGTGGTCCTAACTTATTTTTCCCTTAAACTTCAATGTCTTAGGGAACTTTCTGTATAAAATGGGCCTCTAGATCATTCTTTTTCATTTTCTAAGATTTTCTAACATTTCAGTCGACAGTACGGACTCTGTTTCTAAGTGACCTCTATTGTTTATATGATTTCTCTCAATCTGTGATAGTTATTAAAGATTGTCTTTTTGGGTTGTATTCTAGACACAATAAGGAACATCTCCATAAGAAATCATGCATTGAAAACATTCCTAACCCCTCTTTTCAATTTTCCAAAGATCTAGTTACTGTTCTGTCCACTATTCACAGCAAGCACATCTTAACTTTCATTCTTTGATTTGATGCTTATATGCATTCCAAATTAGTTCATATCTTAGGAAGTAGTTCATACTACATTTGTACATATCCCATATTGATTTCATCCATCCATTCATACACATTTTAGACTTCTAAGTCATTCTAGGAATACATGAACACAAAGCACACTACAACCTTGGCACATTCTAGAATACATACATTGCATCCATGCAAAGATTTGGGGTTTTTGTAACTCCTAATCTAAGAAGATTATAAGGAATGATCATGATCACACGTTCATGCTTCCCCTCGATCTAATCATCCTTTCTCATCCGTCCCGGGGATTGAGAGGTCTTCTTTTCTCAAATATTAACATGCATCATGCTAGCTTGCTAAGCATATTTTGATTTTCTTTGTTTATTTGTTTCAAGAACAATTCATGTCCCCTTTAGATTAAGGAAACTAATTACTTGATATATGATTAGACGATTTTTCCTAGGTTTATTTGTGTGATCTTTCATTTTACATTGTATGATATTTGACTTAGATCTTATGAATGATATTTTATCTTTTGATCTTCCATTTAAATTTTCTTATGTGATTTAATATACTATCATAGTATTAATTGTCGAACCATACATAGTATAAGATGATTATTTGGATGCTAATTGAGGCCTGTCGAAAGACGGGGCGAGTTGAGGGTGTTTTAGTCGCGACAAAGGCTCCTTCCTCTCTCGTACCAAAACCCCGAACCAAGTTCTTTGGTTATGAAGGGCCGGTGCCCTTTATCCATTTGGGTGAGTCAAAATTAGGTTTCTTGTTTCCTTAAAGACCAAGTGGCGACTCTGTATCTGTTTTCAACAGACCATTTTCTTCCTTTGATCCAAATCAAATTTCAAACAAAAACAAACAAGTGGTGGAATTCCGGTGTCCACACACAAGTCTAATGGTGACGAAAGTAAACGATCACAAACCATTAATAAAATATGCTGATATCTTATTGAATGTGTTAGAAAAAACTAACAAATTAAGGAACAAGATCAGAACAGACTCTGATTGTTCATGAAAGATGAAAAACAGTAAAGAAAAATAACAAAAGGGACACACCTATTGCTATGGAAGTTGAGACCACACGAACACGGGGTTGAATGCTTTTTGGATGCAATGTATCAAGAGTGACGCGGAGTGCCCTAGAAGCTTGGCCTGCCTCTATATTTATAGTGGCCAATAAGGAGTTCAACTATGGCAAGGACTCCTTGAATTGTGCCTCAATTAAGATAAGGACGCCCATAATCTTTCCTTATCCCAACTCTTTCCATCTTTATCAAGATTCGAATTAATCCAAAATTCTAGGGATTGGCCTTCCATCTCTAGCTGGATTTGGTCAAACTCATCCCTACACGGAATGATTCTTTCCCCGATCATAACATTACAAAAAAGGAAACAAGTTTCACCTCTCTATTGCCTCGACCACCATCGGACTATGCTATTTCTAATCTATCATGCTTTCTCCTTGAGCTGTAACCTTGAGCCTGATGACAACGATATGCATGTTTCTGACCGATCGGGCTCAATGTTTGGCCTTTCCATATTCCTTCCAATAGGGCGTCCGATTACCACATATCTTATCCCTTTTGGGCATCGGGCTTGATACTTCTTATCCTTTGTGACCAAGTCTATGCCTTAACCAAATCTACTTCCCTATTACTTGTTTCTCTAGTCTTATTGCCATTCTGCAGTCTAAACAGACCACGAAGTACAGCCCAGGTCCACTCTGCTTTCTCCATTCGAGCACCAAAACCTTTGGCAATTTTTGAGTGTAAACAATTGCCCACCAAAAGGTCATGTCAAATGTCTAGCATTGATTGATGTGACCTTTTGAATTTTAAAAACACTGCCACATGTCAAATACATAAGAATTGGGGGTCCTTGGGAAATGTGTCGGTCATTTCTTATTAAATGCCCAACATATATATATATATATATATAGGAAATGGTTGCCAAAATACCCTTCACTTTTCCAATCCTCTTCGTCTTCTCTCTCTTCCCAAAAACAGAGCCTCTAAAACACATCTTCTTTAATTCCTTGCCTCGCTCTCTTTATGATGGCTCCCAAAACTAATCCGGTGGCACCATCAAAAGCAAAGAAGCAAAAATCATTTCAGGATGCTCCTCCTCCACAGAATTGATGTAGAGAAGTCATGCAGTTGGCGAAGGAGCATTCATCCGACATTTCTACCGATGTCTTTACTTTATATAGCACCTCCAATGGTTCCCCGGCTATGCCTGGTCTAGGCACAGTGTTCTGCAGCGACCTTCCCACCGCCTTCAACCCATATTTCTTTCTGGTGGCCAACGAGCCTTTCCTCTAGCTCCCAACCCACTAGAACAAAGTTTGGACTGCCACTCATCCAATCAGGGACTGGCCTACACCCACTGTAGATTGGAACAAATGGCTGACAAGGGTTTCGGCTTCTAAGGCCAAAATATGGAAACAGACAGACATCTGTGATACCATTATGGTTAGTCGGTCCAAAATGGAAGTGGACCGATCTCTCTTCCTCTCCATCTCTTTTGGTCACAATCCTGCAACGGGTTTATCTTCCTTTGTGGGCCGATGGGGCCAACCATCAAAGACATTAGCTACTTGCTCGGGCATCATGTAATTACCCTGTATTTTTGTAATGTGATTATATAAATTAGACCTTGTATGTTTCCTTTCAATACTTGTATGAGCTTGGCCTTACCCTTGGTATAATTTGGATACCAATCGATTGATAAGTTTTCCAATCGATTGCCTTATTTTGGGTACCAATCGATTGGCAAGTATACCAATCGATTGCTTATGTCAATCGATTGACACTTATACCAATCGATTGGAGGCAGCTGGGCAGATTCTTTTGCTCTGGCTGGGGTTTGTCCACGTGAACACTTTCCCATCTATATATATACGACCCAATCTCGCCCATTTTTTGTTTGCAGGAACTAGAGAGTGAGAGGGAGTGCTTGTGTGTGTGTTTATATATATACACACATATATATATATACATATATTCATACACTCACACACACACACACATCCATGGACTGAGACAAGAAGGAAGAAGAGAAGAAGATCAAAAAGAAGAGAAGAAGAAAGAAGAAGACAGAGCAGAGGAGAGAGAGAGGAGCCACCATTGAAGCTCCAAGCTTCATTACACATTCCCAAACACACCCTAGACACCTAAGGTGAGTTTTAAACTCACTTGGTAGCTTTATATTGGTGTTAGAACGTGTTTGAATGAAGAAATGGAGTGTAAACCATGTATTCCCGTTTATATGTTGTTGGACAGTCTTCACTGTGAAGAAGACGAAGTACCAATCGATTGATACTCTTACCAATCGATTGACATCTTTCAGGTCCCAATCGATTGAATCTTTTTCCAATCGATTAATGCCACTTTTATACCAATCGATTGAACCTTTTTCCAATCGATTGATGCCACCTTTATACCAATCGATTGAACCTTTTTTCCAATCGATTGATGTCACTTTTATACCAATCGATTGAACCTTTTTCCAATCGATTGATGCCACTTTTATACCAATCGATTGACCTTTATACCAATCGATTGGAAGTTTCAGAATACTACTTTCTTATAATAACTGTTTAGTTGTTTATTTACTGTTCAGTATTTCCCAGCATGCTCTATTACTGTAATACAGACATAATAATGAATTAATGCGGCATAGGATCGTAGTAACAACAAGATTAATGGATAATGTTTATGATGTTAGATAACGGAATAGTCGTGAATCCTTTGGAGTTAACGTTCATTTCATTCAGAGTAGTCGGGCCACATTGGGATTGTCATGTATCGGTAATAGAGTTGAACTTAAGTAGGTTTGCTAAGATTCGGGAACCTTGCGTGGGCGGGCTTTGGTCGATCATATATTCTTAAAAGCGGTAGACAGATGAAGGTGTCTATGGCTTGCGGTGAACCGGACAAAGATAGCCAGATGATCTAATCATATGTTCTTAAAAGCGGTAGACAGACGAAGGTGTCTATGACATGCGGTGGACCATGATCACTGGTAGACGTCGCTAAGTCATGGCATAGAATGATGTACTATTGCTTAAAGCGTTATATCCCTGACATGCGGTGGACTGTGCATATGTTCTTAAAAGCGGGGGATGGACTAACGTGGTATCCATGACATGTGGTGAACTGTGCATATGTTCTTAAAAGCGGTGGATGGAGCAATGGTGTGTTATAGAGTTGAACTACTATCGAGTCTGTTTCCCTATCAAGACGTGTTATCGATCTTAAAATGAGCAAGACATTAGTAATCGGATAATCGGTTTGATTTAAAGGAGTTACCCTCACTGAACTCTAACTTGTTTACTATTTATGACTTGTAATAACTTCAATAGTTGATACCCTGTTAGTATCTAACTCACTCAGCTTTCATTAAGCTGACGGCGTTTATGCCGTTGGACATTATTACGTTCCAGCGCACCTTGATTATGACTATACAGGTGAAGGGCTCGCAGGAGAAGACTACCATGCTAGTGACGACGTCCCCATGGAGAATTTCCCCGACGGAGGTCAGACCGAAGAAGACTACTACACCGAGGACTACCTTTACGCCAACTGAAGACTAGACTAGAATTGTAGCTAATTGTCTTTACCGTTTTAGAACTCTTTTTGTAGTCAGGCATATGTTGCCTTGGCATTTGTACTTCCGCTGTCTTATATTTGATTCAAGACTCTGATGTGTAATAGTTAGTAACTTCTATTGACTTTGTGTTACGTTGTGATCAGAACCTAGACTTCATCCTTGTTACATTATTACTTCTTGTTGCTTAGTACTGCGTGGTGTGGACAATCATGTGACTTCACCCGTCGCTGCCTTTGGACCCAAAAAGGAAATTTATTTTTCTCTATTTTTTCCGTTCCGGGGCGTGACAGGTTTTTTGGTATCAGAGCCTAGGTTTTATACCTTTTTCGCTCACAGATTGTCCCATACCATCTGGTCCTAGAACCTTGAGATTCTATAGATGAGTATTAAGATTAGTTCTGACTTAAGATAGTCCCTTTTCAGGTAGCATGGCACCACCGCTGTTCATTCTAGACGACTTCGGAGGACACTATGTGTATGAGAGGAGTATTGCGCCAGCAGACCCACAGTACTATGCCTAGAAGGTTAGACAGAGAGCTATTGTAGAGACAGAGCGAGACATACAGATCGAGTAGCAGAGATTTGGGACCCATGACCCAGAAGTGATGCATCAGGAGATGATCTATCGTAAGGAAACATTCAAACGCATTGAGGAGGATTCTATACTGATGTTACGAGACCGTTCTTCATACCAGGTTCTACTTGCAGAGGTTAGAGCAGCACCTCCACCACCCCCGATAGAGCCACCACCCCAGATACCTCCACCCCCACCAGAAGAGGACTTGGCTGATGCATCCCCAGCAGATGAGGATCCGGAGGGTGATGATGAGAGCGATGGCGACGATGAGCCAGAGGATGATGATGAGGAGATGGAGGATGAGGAGGACGAGGACACCGATGACGAGGAGCCGGAGTATGATCCGGAGGAGGAGGACCCCGTGGACCCAGCCAGTATGGACGTGCCAGTTGGCGTAGATATTGTAGTTGCAGAGGGTTATCCGATAGAGGAGGAGGAGGTAGCCACAAATGATGATGCAGTAGTACCAGTCTTACCAGGAGGAGTTATAGCATAGCTAGCAGCTGAGTGGGCTGCAGAGGTGGCTGCACATCCCCATGGATTTGAGATTGGAGCATCGGAGTTAGCACAGGCTATGGTACAGGCTGAGGCACTTGCAGCCGCATTTGATGCAGCCCAGGCTGACATGGCCGCTGATGCAGGAGATTTGGGAGCTATTGTGGAGCATGATGGACCCGAGCTGATCGAGGATGTTGTGATAGAGGATGAGGACATGATGGATGACGATGATATGGATGAGGATGATGTTTTGTCTGAGGTTGCCCCAAAGGACGAGGCTTCCATCTATGGATCCGATGTGGACAACTTTTGAGTACAGTACCTTTAGGACTTAGACTTTTACGTTTGACTTTAGGACATGTTGTCCACTTACTTTTGACGCTTACATAGACAGCTATTGACCCTAGCCTTTTGTATAGGTAGCCACTAGTAGTGGTCTTGTGTATATCTTCTTTTTGTTTAGATCTTGTATAGGATCATGTACTACGCGGTACACAGATGATCTATTGTGTACTCCGCTGTACATCTTTTGGGTATATATATGGCAGATCGTTTCTCTTGGTTATTTCTGTTATCATCTCATTATTATGTTATGGTTGTGATTTTGATTCATGTTATGCTTTCTGTTATTTAATTATGGTCATTTCCCCGAGAAGATTGTCAGCTAATCGTTAGATCCTTCATAGGTACACCTCATACGGATCACTATGGTGGGACCCACAATGAACCAAGCACGACTGGGAGCACCTATTCCTGAGGGTATGGACCCAACTGGAGTCTTCGAAGCTTTCATGCAACGGATGGAGCACATCGGCGATACCTACAATCATGCCACCAACAACAATGGCAACAACCACGTTGTCCCTCCAAGGCAGACAGGCGATAAACTGTTGGAACGATTTCGTGGCCTGCGACCCGAAAAGTTCGACGGCATGGCAGAGTCTTGGAAAGCAGAGCAATGCATACGAGAGTTGGAGCTAATCTTTGAAGCCCTGGAGTGCAGTGAGCTTGACAAGAGATGTCTAGCCGCATTTCAACTGACTTACTTCGCCGCAGACTGGTGGGAGGCCGAGAGAGCCATGATTGGGATCGACGCTGCAAGGAGAATGCCTTGGGAAGTATTCAAGACTCGATTTCTCGAGAAGTATTTCCCTGAGGACGAAAGAGACCAACAAGAAAGGAATTTCCTGAGTCTAACCCAAGGAAACTGGACAGTCAGGGAGTATACTACACAATTTGAGCGACTTTCCCGTTTCGCTCCGCATATGATAGACACCTCCGCCAAGAAGGTCAAGCGATTCCACCAAGGACTCAACCCACACCTCCGACACATGATGAGAGGCCATCTTGGCCAGTCGTTTGAAGGGATTGTCCGTCTTGCTTCAAGTTTGGAAAAGGATGCTTACCCTATGCAAGGACCACAAGCGAATCGACCTCCACCCAGGACCTTCCAACCAAGGAACTTTCCCGCACAATCATCAAGGAACAATCAGGGATGGAAACCCTAGACCAACAACTATCAGGGAATTAAGCGCACATGGGATGGGACAAGGAAGCCCCAAGCTAATTTTCCTCGACAACATAATCAACAGCGAGGACCATCTCAGGCACAGCCCGTCGCCCAGCGACAGAACACTGATGGATGTTTCAACTGTGGAGTGCCCGGACATATTGCAAGGTATTGCACAGCCCCCAAGACCAAGCGCCGTAATGACCTCGTCTGCCGCAACTGTAACAAGCCTGGTCACATAAGAAAGGATTGCTGAGCACCACGTGGAGGCTACTATGGAGTGCCTGCTCAAGGACAGCAAGGACAGCAAGGACAGGTTAGGGTGAATGCCATCATCCCTGACAATGCAGGGTATAATGCTGAGGAACAGCAAAACTTGGAAAGTACACTCATTTTATTTCACTGTCAAGTTAGAGCTTTGTTTAATACCGGTGCCGCCCATTCTTTCATAGCTATTAAGATGGTGCGTGATTTGGGTTTGCTACCCCTAGCACTTGAGCCGACCCTTAATGCCGTTTCGCCATTGGGAGTATCCGTTAAGTTAGGTAAGGTGTGCAAGGATTGTCCCTTGACACTAGAGGATAGAAATCTTCTGGCAGACTTGATAGTCTTGTCAATGTCTGAGTTCGACGTGATCCTAGGAATGGATTGGCTTACTAAGTATGGTGCTAACCTGGATTGTGTTAGTCGGACCATTGTCTTTTCGATGCCGGGTTGCCCGCAAATCAGATTTCAGTGCCAACCGTTGAGCGACGTGTTTATCACGAGCTGCCTAGCCACGATTAAGACTTCCAAGCACAAAGCTTACTATCAACCAGATCCCCATTATTCAAGACTTTGAAGATGTGTTCCGAAGTATCTCAGGACTTCCGCCGAAGAGGGAGATAGACTTCTGCATTGAGTTAGCACCCGGAACGTTGCTGATTTCCAAGACCCCGTATCGGATGGCGCCATTAGAAATGCTAGAATTGAAGAAGCAAGTTCAGGAACTCGAAGATTTAGGTTTTGTTCGCCCGAGTACATCACCTTGGGGAGCAGCAGTTTTATTTGTGAAAAAGAAAGACGGAGAGCTACGACTCTGTATCGACTACAGGGAGCTGAATAAGGTCACGATCAAGAATAGGTATCCACTTCCCCGGATAGACGACCTGTTCGATCAACTACAAGGATCAAGGATATTCTCGAAAATTGATTTGCGTTCAGGATACCATCAATTGCTAGTTCGACCGAAAGACATACCGAAAACTGCCTTCAGGACGAGATATGGACACTACGAATTTCTAGTGATGTCTTTTGGATTGACTAATGCCCCGGCAGTATTCATGGACCTAATGAATAGAGTATTCAGACCCTATCTGGATCAATTCATTATAGTATTCATCGACGACATTCTAATTTATTCAAAGACGAAAGAAGAACATAAGAAGCATCTACAAATTACTCTACAGACTCTCAGAGACAATAGTCTGTATGCGAAATTCAGCAAATGTGAATTCTGGCTTCAGGAAGTTAAATTCCTGGGACATGTGATATCACAGGATGGGATTTCCGTAGACTCATCTAAGATCGATGCAGTCTTGAGCTGGAACAGACCAACCAACGCGACCGAAGTTAGGAGTTTTCTTGGATTGGCTGGGTATTACCGAAAATTTGTGGAAGGATTCTCTAGAATCGCAGGACCGTTGACAAGCCTGACTAGGAAGGAGACGAAGTACGAATGGACTGATAAACATGAGGATGCATTTCGGGAATTAAAAGAGAGACTAACCTCAGCACCCGTGCTTGCGATACCTAAGAGTGGTGAACAATTCATAATCTATAGTGATGCATCACACCAAAGACTTGGTTGTGTGCTAATGCAAGAGGGGAATGTCATCGCATACGGATCAAGACATTTGAAGCCGCATGAGAAGAACTATCCGACGCACGACTTGGAACTAGCCGCAATCGTGTTCGCCCTGAAGATTTGGAGACACTATTTGTATGGAGAAAAGTTCGACTTGTTCTCAGATCACAAGAGTTTAGGTACCTGTTCTCTCAGAATGAGTTGAACATGCGACAACGGAGATGGATGGAACTACTCAAGGACTACGACTTCTCTTTGCAATACCACCCGGGTAAAGTAAATGTTGTAGCCGATGCTCTGAGCCGGAGGTCACGCCTTTTGGTTTCTTCGATTTTGATTAGGGAATGGCGAGCATTGGAGACGTTAGTCGAATTCGACCTTCAACCAGTGGAATCAGGAGAAGGACAACACTTTGGATGTCTTGTCGTGCAACCAACTCTCATCAGCCGTATCTTGGAAGCTCAACAGTCGAATGAGGATTTAAAGTTATGGTTTGCCAAGATGTCTGCAAAGGAACCAGAAATATGGAGTATTAGTACGGACGAAGCACTGAGATGCAAAGGTAGACTCTGTGTGCCAAATGACGATGGTCTCAAGAAGAACATTCTGAACGAAGCACACAAGTCAAGGATGACTATCCACCCAGGAGGAAACAAGATGTATAAGGACTTGAAGAAAAACTTCTGGTGGCAAGGAATGAAGCGAGAAGTGGCCGAGTATGTATCGCAATGTCTTATTTGCAAACAAGTAAAGGCAGAGCATCAGAAACCACCTGGACTCCTACAACCGCTACCGATTCACCAATGGAAATGGGAGCACATCACCATGGATTTTGTGGTTGGATTGCCAAAGTCTCAACAAAACCACGACGCTATTTGGGTAATAGTGGATCGACTCACTAAGTCAGCACATTTTATCGCCTACAGCATGACGCACCTTATTGAAAGATTGAGCCGGATGTATCTACAGCAAGTGGTGCGACTGCACGGTGTACCTGTCTCAATAGCTTCAGATCGAGATTCACGCTTTACTGCAGAATTCTGGCAAAGCCTTCAGACAGTAATGGGAACTTCATTGAATTTGAGTTCAGCCTTTCATCCACAGATAGATGGTCAGACAGAACGAGTCAATCAAGTGATGGAGGATATGTTGCGAGCCTGTGTCATTGAATTCGAGAGTTCATGGGAGACGCATCTACCTTTGATCGAGTTTGCCTACAACAACAGCTACCACACGAGCATAGGGATGGCACCGTTTGAAGCTTTGTATGGAAGACCTTGCCGATCGCCGCTGTGTTGGGCTGAAGTTGGAGATACTCAACTACTTGGGCCTGAGATGATTCGAGAAACCAACGAGAAGATCCAGATTGTACGAGAGAAGATGAAGACAGCGCAATCCAGGCACAAGAGCTATGCCGACAAGCGACAGAAAGATCTAGAGTTTGCAGTTGGAGATCATGTACTACTCAAAGTCTCTCCAGTTCGAGGTATCGTCAGGTTCGGACAGAAGAAAGGCAGGCTATCGCCGCGATTCATCGGACCGTTCGAGATCCTAGAACGTGTTGGGAATGTTGCTTATCGACTTGCGTTGCCGCCAAAGATGTCAGGAGTACACAACGTTTTCCACATCAGCATGTTGAGGACGTGTGCCCACAACCCAGCGCACGAGATCAGTTTTGAAGATATCAAAGTGAACGAGAACGTGACCTACAACGAAGGACCATTGCGTATTCTAGACCGAGGAGTGAAGAAGCTCAGAAACAAGGATATTTCTCTAGTGAAGGTTCAGTGGAAGCACCACGACGAAGGAGAAGCTTCATGGGAATTGGAGTCGGAGATACAAGAGAAGTTTCCATTTTTGTTTTAACCCTGCTTATTTTGAATTTCGGGGACGAAATCTTTAATGAGTGGTGGATGATGTAATACCCTGTATTTTTGTAATGTGATTATATAAATTAGACCTTGTATGTTTCCTTTCAATACTTGTATGAGCTTGGCCTTACCCTTGGTATAATTTGGATACCAATCGATTGATAAGTTTTCCAATCGATTGCCTTATTTTGGGTACCAATCGATTGGCAAGTATACCAATCGATTGCTTATGTCAATCGATTGACACTTATACCAATCGATTGGAGGCAGCTGGGCAGATTCTTTTGCTCTGGCTGGGGTTTGTCCACGTGAACACTTCCCCATCTATATATATACGACCCAATCTCGCCCATTTTTTGTTTGCAGGAACTAGAGAGTGAGAGGGAGTGCTTGCGTGTGTGTTTATATATATACACACACATATATATACATATATTCATACACTCACACACACACACATCCATGGACTGAGACAAGAAGGAAGAAGAGAAGAAGATCAAAAAGAAGAGAAGAAGAAAGAAGAAGACAGAGCAGAGGAGAGAGAGAGGAGCCACCATTGAAGCTCTAAGCTTCATTACACATTCCCAAACACACCCTAGACACCTAAGGTGAGTTTTAAACTCACTTGATAGCTTTATATTGGTGTTAGAATGTGTTTGAATGAAGAAATGGAGTGTAAACCATGTATTCCCATTTATATGTTGTTGGACAGTCTTCACTGTGAAGAAGACGAAGTACCAATCGATTGATACTCTTACCAATCGATTGACATCTTTCAGGTCCCAATCGATTGAATCTTTTTCCAATTGATTGATGCTACTTTTATACCAATCGATTGAACCTTTTTCCAATCGATTGATGCCACCTTTATACCAATCGATTGAACCTTTTTCCAATCGATTGATGCCACTTTTATACCAATCGATTGAACCTTTTTCCAATCGATTGATGCCACTTTTATACCAATCGATTGACCTTTATACCAATCGATTGGAAGTTTCAGAATACTATTTTCTTATAATAACTGTTTAGTTGTTTATTTACTGTTCAGTATTTCCCAGCATGCTCTATTACTGTAATACATACATGATAATGAGTTAATGCGGCATAGGATCATAGTAACAACAAGATTAACGGATAATGTTTATGATGTTAGATAACGGAATAGTCGTGAATCCTTTAGAGTTATCGTTCATTTCATTCAGAGTAGTCGGGCCACATTGGGATTGTCATGTATCAGTAATAGAGTTGAACTTAAGTAGGTTTGTTAAGATTCGGGAACCTTGCGTGGGCGGGCTTTGGTCGATCATATGTTCTTAAAAGCGGTAGACAGACGAAGGTGTCTATGACTTGCGGTGAATCGGACCATTTGCCCTAAGATAGCCAGATGATCTAATCATATGTTCTTAAAAGCGGTAGACAGACGAAGGTGTCTATGACATGCGGTGGACCGTGATCACTAGTAGACGTCGCTAAGTCGTGGCATAGAATGATGTACTGTTGCTTAAAGCGTTATATCCCTGACATACGGTGGACTGTGCATATGTTCTTAAAAGCGGGGGATGGACTAACATGGTATCCATGACATGCGGTGAACTGTGCATATGTTCTTAAAAGCGGTGGATGGAGCAATGGTGTGTTATAGAGTTGAACTACTGTCGAGTCTGTTTCCCTATCAAGACGTGTTATCGATCTTAAAATGAGCAAGACGTTAGTAATCGGATAATCGGTTTGATTTAAAGGAGTTGCCCTCACTGAACTCTAACTTGTTTACTATTTATGACTTGTAATAACTTCAATAGTTGATACCCTGTTAGTATCTAACTCACTCAGCTTTCATTAAGCTGACGGCGTTTATGCCGCTGGACATTGTTACGTTCTAGCGCACCTTGATTATGACTATACAGGTGAAGGGCTCGCAGGAGAAGACTGCCATGCTAGTGACGACGTCCCCGTGGAGAATTTCCCCGACAGAGGTCAGACCGCAGAAGACTACTACACCGAGGACTACCTTTACGCCAACTGAAGACTAGACTAGAATTGTAGCTAATTGTCTTTACCGTTTTATAACTCTTTTTGTAGTCAGGCATATGTTGCCTTGGCATTTGTACTTCTGCTGTCTTATATTTGATTCGAGACTCTGATGTGTAATAGTTAGTAACTTCTGTTGACTTTGTGTTACGTTGTGATCAGAACCTAGACTTCATCTGTCATGCCCCGACGTAGCATAAATAAGGAAAGCGTTTAATTTCCATTATGGACCCGTAGGTCGCGACAGTTTGAAGGATCGATTCCGTCCCAAACGTCAAACAACAAAACATATTAATCAGAGTAAAGCAATCAAGGCTTACAAAAATTTTCTAACTTATTACATCTTATGAACCGGGGTCAACTAAGGCATAGACCGCCTTGAAAATAAAATAATAACTTAGTGTCGGTTACAGTCATCCTTAAAACAAAACAGTTCATAACTTAAAACAGATAAACTTAAAACATATAATAAACAGTTTCTCGTCCCAACAGCAGCCATTCTTAATTAGCATAATCGTATGATTCCTCCTGATTGTAACCTGAAAAGCCTGAACACGAATGTCCAGGACGCATCAACGTCGTCAGCTTCAAGAAGCTGGTGAGTATTAAAAACATAACTTTGAATGTAAAACATACCAACTTACCTTTTTCCAATTCCCAATTAAATCCACAAGTTTATTATTGAAGTAAGGAGCTCATTTAGAAAACATTCACAACATTATTTAAAGAGGGTAATTTACACAGATGGGACCGTGTATGAGAACAATGCACCACACTCATCTTGCCGACTCTTTTCTCTCGACAGCCACAACAACCCACTATCCTACTCCTGGTATCTTTGAAACACTCAGACAGCCACACTTTAGCAACGGGGCGCCAGGGAGTGTCCAGTTTGCCTCACACTTTGGTCCGGGGTACCAGGGAGTGTCCAATGCCTCACACTTTGAATACCCTAACCGCCATGCAAATACCGGGGCAACCCCTCACACAGTATCCAGACTCGAGTTATCAGGGAGTGTCCGTAGGCCACACTTTAGCACTACCACGGGTGCCAGGGAGTGTCCGAGTTCGGCTTCACACACTTTAACGCTTCCATGGGCGTCAGGGAGTGTCCATATTTGCCACCGTCGCATTTCAAAGATACCCTCTTCCACAATCTCAACCACAACCACAACCACGACCACAACCACAAACTCATACTCAACCACAACCACAACCACGACCACAAACACAAACTCATACTCTTTCCACACTACCATTACTCTTTTCCACACAGACTGACACCCCTATGCATGTACCACGGACCCACATGAATGGTATGCACTTAAACAAAAATGCTGAATTAAAGGAACAACACGCGTACGGGGATTAATGAGTCATACTACAATGTTTTAATCATTCAAACATAACCAAATAGAGTTCTGATTAACCAAGTTTCCCAAACAGAACCTCAACAGTATATAAATTTTATCCAAACAGTCCCTTAACAGGAAAACAGACAAAAACAGAAACTGCTAAACCTCGCGCGCGCGGGCCGCTCGCGCGAAGTGTCGCTCGCGCGATAAGCCCATTTTCCTTTTATTAATAAACTTTTCTGTCTGCCTGAGGAAAGCAAGGTCGCGCGCGCCGATCGCTCGCGCGAAGGGGTTCTCGCGCGACCCTCGCTCGCGCGACCAGCCAATTTTTCATTATATATAATAAAACTCTTACGTCTGCCTGGAGAAGCATACCTCGCGCGCGCGGGTCGCTCGCTCGGGCCGCTCGCGCGATACTCGCGCGCGCGATCGTGGCGCGAGATGAAGCTGAGGCTTCATCTTCTCCGCAGGAACTGTTCTGTTTCAGCAAACATGGGTCCTTTTTGACCCATTTCAGTTCTGTTAGTATATATGTCCTATTATATATGGATCTCTTTGTTTTTCAACAAGGATTAAGAATCTATGGTTAATTTAACATAATTCTAACTATAACTCTCCAATTTTATGAAAGATTAAAAGAGGACAAAATTTAATTCCTAATACACTTTTCCATATGAATGAATTAAGCTTTAAAACTTCAAACATGGCATGTAGGATGTATAATCTATCATATTCATCTCTAAAAATGAATTTAGATTAAGGTTTGAAAATCTTGATTTCTCAAGCTATGAACTTTCATACGTAGGATCAATAATGGTGTTTTACAAAATTGAACAAACACACAGTAAATAGACATGTAATTACATTCTTAGTGAATTAGTAATACTCACTGAGATTAGAGATGGAAGTAATTGTTTGAGAAAGAAACCCAATATAGAAATACCAAATGCAAGCTTGTAAGCTATGGAGGATTGAAGCTCTCCCTATGCAATTTCTGAAATTCTCTGTGTAAACTCTCTCTCTCAAACTCTCTGTGAAAATGATGTGCAGAATGTGTGTGTTTGTGTGTGCTTGAGCATGTATAAATAGAATCCTCAAGGAGGAACTTGGTGACCAAGTAAAAATTTAGAAACTCACTTAGCAAGCTCTAATTGAGTTAACCCAACCTTAAACTCTCTAAATTATCAGCATATACACATACGTATATAGCATATATGCACATTAAACACTACAATTGTCTTCCAAATGAATTGAAGGGCCAAGTAGGTGTGTAGGGGTCAATTGCAAGATGTTTGGCAACTTAGCTTATGGCACAACATTTGCACATATAAGCTAAACATTCCCAAACAATGCCTTATCCAATGATTACTTGCCATTAATGGAAATAAAGCAAATGTCCAAATCGGTCACTTCCAAAATCTGTGGAAGTTAAACACAACATGGACAGTTTTGGACATAAACTGGTATTTTCGGGGCGTGGTGGTCACCACAAAAATACGGGAATTCCATTTTAACTTAAGAATTGATTTTCTGGTTTTATAAAAATACTGATTGAGTCAATAGAAGTTATTTTCACCGTTTTGAAATACAGATTTTGAAATCCATACTGGTATCACTAATTTTATAAAAATTACAATTTAACCCCAACAACATTCTTAGCTTGCAATAATTCAAGAAATAAAATTTAGAACATGAGAAATGAAATTTAAATGAAGCAGTCAATACCCAATGAAATTAAATATACATTGCAATTGCCAATTAAATATGAAAATGAAATTTAGGAATAAATGGAAATGCAGGTTATTACACCCTTCCTCCCTTAAACAGGATTTCGTCCCCGAAATCAAGACTAACTAGTCCTAAAACAACTCTGGGTACTTCTTCCTCATATCAGCTTCAACTTCCCACGAGGCTTCGTTCTCGTCATGGTGATTCCACTGAACCTTCACCAACGGGATATCCTTATTCCTCAACTTCTTGATACTCTGATCCAAAATTTTCACAGGTCTCTCCTTGTAAGAAACGTTATGACTTGTCTCAATATCGTCATAACTAACCACGTGCGAGGGGTCTCGTATGTATTTCCTCAACATACTTACGTGAAATACGTTGTGAACCCCAGACATCTTCGGTGGTAGCGCCAGTCGATAAGCTACTTTCCCGACACGTTCCAAAATCTCGAACGGTCCGATGAAACGCGGAGCTAATTTCCCTTTCTTGAGACCAAAACGTACTACTCCTCGGGTTGGTGAAACCTTGAGAAGCACGTGATCCCCAACACTAAACTCCAAATCCTTCCGGCGTCGATCAGCATAACTCTTATATCGGCTTTGAGCGGTTCTCATCCTCTCCTTGACCAAAGAAATCTTCTCGTTGGTTTCTCTAACCAAATCTGGCCCCAACAATTTTGAGTCCCCAACCTCTGCCCAACACAATGGGGAACGACATGGTCGTCCGTACAATGCTTCGAACGGAGCCATACCGATACTCGCGTGATAACTGTTATTATAGGCAAATTCAACCAACGGCAAGTGTGTCTCCCAAGATTCTTCAAAATCGATCACACAAGCCCTGAGCATATCCTCCATGTTCTGATTAACACGCTCAGTTTGCCCATCTGTCTGAGGGTGAAAAGCAGTACTCATCTTGAGCGAAGTTCCCATAGCTTCTTGTAGACTTTCCCAAAATCCAAAGGTAAAACGCGCGTCACGGTCTGACACAATTGACACAGGTGCACCGTGAAGTCGCACAACTTGTTGTATGTACATCCGGCTCATCTTCTCTACCGGGTTTGTCATACTATAAGTAATGAAATGAGCTGACTTCGTCAATCGATCCACGATTACCCAAATGGCGTCATGATTTTGCTGCGATCGAGGTAATCCTACTACAAAATCCATCGTAATGTGTTCCCACTTCCAACCAGGGATAGGTAGCGGTTGCAACAATCCTGACGGTCTCTGATGTTCAGCTTTGACTTGCTGACATGTCAAACACTTGGATACGAATTCGGCCACGTCTTTCTTCATACCTTCCCACCAGAAATTTCTCTTCAGATCTTTGTACATCTTCGTTCCTCCCGGGTGAACTGTATATCTCGACTTATGTGCTTCTTCCAGGATATCCTTCCTTAACTCTTCATTACCTGGCACACATAATCTATTCCTGCACCGATATCCTCCATCGACTCCCACTTTCCACTCTGTCGGGTCTTTTTCTGACATCTTCACGAACCACGTCTGAAACTTCTCATCTTCTTTCTGAGCTCCAATAATGCGGTCGATAAGAACAGGCTGCAGGATAAGACATCCGAACAATTGTCCTTCTCCTTCTTCAGCACTCTGTACATCGAATTCCGCCAAGGTTTCCAAAGCTCGTCACTCTCTAACCATTAAGGAGGCGATCGTCCCACGAGTCTGTCGACTCAGGGCATTAGCAACCACATTGGCTTTACCCGGGTGGTATTCTAATGTGAAATCGTAATCTTTGATCAACTCCATCCATCTGCGTTGCCTCATGTTCAACTTTTTCTGTGTGAACAAGTACTTCAGGCTCTTGTGATCGGAGAACAAATCAAACTTCTCACCGTAGAGATAGTGTCTCCAAATCTTGAGTGCGAAAACTACCGTCGCCAATTCCAAATCATGAATGGGATAGTTCAACTCATTCGGCTTCAGCTGTCTGGATCCATAGGCGATCACTCTGCCATCTTGCATAAGTACACACCCTAACCCTTGATATGATGCGTCACTAAAGATAGTGAACTTCTCATCAGGCTTGGGTATTGCTAGTACCGGCGCGGTAGTGAGTCTCTCTTTCAACTCTAGAAAGTCTCGCTCATGCTTCTCTGTCCATTCAAACTTCAGATTCTTCTTCGTCAACCCAGTTAAAGGTGCTGCTATCTTTGAGAATCCCTCAACGAATCTCCTGTAATAGCCTGCGAGTCCTAGAAAACTCCGAACTTCTGTAGGGTTGCTTGGCCTAACCCAGTTTGATACAGCATCGGTCTTAGATGAATCCACGGAAATTCCTTGAGATGACACCTTGTGTCCCAAAAATTTCACTTCCTGCAACCAGAACTCACACTTACTGAACTTGGCATACAACTGCTGGTCCTTGGGCGTCTGCATCGCAATCCGTAGATGTTGCTCGTGTTCTTCTCCTGACTTAGAATAGATCAAAATATCATCAATAAAGACGATGACAAACTGATCTAAATAAGGCTTGAACACTCTGTTCATCAAATCCATGAATACTGCCGGGGCATTCGTCATTCCAAACGGCATCACCAGAAATTCATAATGACCATATCGGGTTCTGAAAGCAGTCTTAGGTATGTCTTCTTTTCGTACCCTCAACTGATGATATCCCGACCTAAGGTCTATCTTGGAAAATGTCGTTGCTCCTTGTAGTTGATCAAACAAATCGTCAATCCGAGGCAAGGGATACTTGTTCTTGATAGTCACACGGTTCAGTTCTCTGTAGTCGATACACAACCTGAGCGTTCCATCCTTCTTCTTCACAAATAACACCGGTGCTCCCCAAGGCGATGTACTGGGATGCACAAAACCTAGGTTCTCGAGCTCTTGAACTTGTTCCTTCAATTCCAATAGTTCTGTGGGGGCCATTCTATAGGGAACCTTGGTGATCGGTACGGTACCCGGTATAAGCTCGATACAGAACTCTATACTTCTCTCGGGCGGTAGACCAGAAACATTTTCAAACACTTCTTCGAAGTCCTTGACTACAGGTATAGATGACGCTGTCACCTCTGTACTGACGACTTCGATGTTGGCTAAGTATCTTGTGAGGAACATATCTCCCGTAGGGTTACATTGAAAATCAAAGGGTTGATTCTCATTGTCGGGGAATGTAATTCTCTTCCTCGCACAATCCAACTTCACTTGATTCTGAGAGAGCCAATCCATTCCTAGGATTATGTCGAACTCCTTCATTGATAGGACAATCAACCTAGCAGGGATTTCTCGGTCTCCCAACCATAAGGGACAATCCTTGCACACGTGTCCTAATCTGACTGCAGCTCCTAGTGGCGAGGTAGCCTTCAAAGCTTTCTCTAAGCGATGAGGTAAAATACCCAATCTCCGAATTGTATTAACAGATATGAACGAAAGAGCAGCACCCGTATCAAATAACACTTCAACATGGGAGTTAAACAGAGTTAATGTACCTTCTACTGCTTGCTGATCAGGTTGAGCTTCTCCATAATTTCCTTCTTCATATGCAGTTCCATCATATCCATCGGCATCAGGGATAACAACATTCAAGCGAGTCTGTCCCTGTTGACCATAAGTCACCTGCTTAGGAGCGGTACAGAACCTGCTGATGTGACCTGGTTCACCACAGTTGAAGCAGACTATCCCTTGCTGAGTAGCACGCCTTGGTGCCTTGCAATCACGAGCCAAATGACCAGGGTTGCCACAGTTGAAGCACTTTCCACTACTACTTCCTTCGCCTACTCGAGGTTGAGTCGGATAGGTAATAGCCTGAGTCTTCTTGCTTCCGTCGAAATTCCTCTTCTGCCCTGGGGTACGGTTCATTGGTGGTCTTTTCCCAAAATTACCCCTTTGAGGCGGTCGGAATTCAAATTGTTTACGGTTCACTCGAGCATCCTCTTCCAGATCGGTAGCCAAACCAACAAGTCCTTCAAACGATTTATCCAAGTGGCCGAGAGTCAGGCGACGAATCTGCGGTGTTAGCCCTTGATTATACTTGCGAATCTTCTTCTCCTCGGTATCAACCAGGTGCGGAGCAAATCGAGACAGCCTTTCAAACTGTGTGGTGTACTCTTGCACCGACTTGGTTCCTTGCGTCAGATCCATGAATTCCTTCTCTCTTCTGTGCCTCTCCGTAGCCGGGAAATACTTCTCCAAAAATCTCCCCTTGAACGCAGTCCACGTCATTCCCGTTGCAGCTCCATTCCCGATAGTAGCTATGACCGAATCCCACCAATCTGCGGCAGCATCGGTCAACTGAAATGTAGCTAATCTTCTCTTGTCTATCTCGTTGCATTGGACAGCTTCGAACATGCGGTCCATCTGTCTCAACCACTGTTCTGCTTTCCAGGGTTCCGCGGTACCCGCAAACTGTTCGGGCCTTAGAGCACGGAATCTTTCTAGCAACTTGTCTCCCGTTTGACGGTCTCTTCGATTGTCGTTCGTATTACCGATTCTTTCTAACCGTCTGATAAATGCTTCAAACATCCCTGTAGGATCAGCAGCCTCGGGCGCTCCCTCGATCAGGTTCCTGTTCCTCCTGACTCCTCCAGCCATTCTATGCATGATAGTGGTAGTAGAATGAGAAACATGCATGCAATAGTGCTATGAAGTAATTTAAATGACAACAACATTCAAAAGAGTATATCTTATATATATAACTTCTGTCAAGTAGATACAAAAACATGTATGGTCAGATCAATGCCTACCCTATCTGTATGGGTTAGGACGCATGCAAGAGTTAATGTTACAAAAATGGGGTCATTGCCCTATACTCTAATGCATGTAATTACAGCTGAAAAAAGAGACAGAGCTAATAGTCAAAAGTGGTTAATATGTACAAGTCATAACTAGAACGTCAATCATCTCCATAAGCGGCCATCAGGAGATCTAGCGAATCGACAGGGCGAAATCGCTGAACAACGAACGGTCCAACCCCGTCATAGCTGTGAGAGGTGGACGATGAAGCAGGTACAGGAGCATCCGCCTCATCTACCATCTCCTCAGGCAGGGCTAGCTCAAGTGCTAGCTCAGCCTCGAGCTCAGCGGCAAGATCGTCCAGACCTATGCCGTCCTCTAAGATCTCCCCACCTACTGGGACCACATGAACAACCTCTGCATCGTCCTCAGCAATGGGAACCACCGGCGGAGGCATCTCCAACTGAGCCAGATGGGCATGCACGATCTGGATCTCGAGGGGAAGGTAGAAAGCATCGCTATCGACCAACCTCAGAATCTCGACCAAAACCAGACGCTGAGTCTCTGCGAAATATCGAAGTTCAAAACGGATACGGGTCAGGTCAACTAGGCCTACCACGTGAACCTGGTGCCAAACCTCAGATACTACCGTCGTCACGGCCAACTGCTCTACGGCCGCCTGATATAAGTCGAGAAAAGCTGGGATCACTGCCCCAGGTATCACGAAGTGTCCTCCAAACCTGTCTGGTACATAAAGTGGGGGAGCTGGATCCATACCTGAAAAGGTACTACTTAAAGTCAGAACAGAATAATCTTAGGCGTTTGGGTTCTGAGTCTATCCTCCCTGTCGTATCATCGGGTGTGTAACACTTAATGGAATGTGGAATCGGGTCTATACTGGTAAACCCTAACCTGGCTAAACTATCTTGTGATAAATAATAACCTGGCTCTGATACCACTAAATCCTGTCACGCCCCGACGTAGCATAAATAAGGAAAGCGTTTAATTTCCATTATGGACCCGTAGGTCGCGACAGTTTGAAGGATCGATTCCGTCCCAAACGTCAAACAACAAAACATATTAATCAGAGTAAAGCAATCAAGGCTTACAAAAATTTTCTAACTTATTACATCTTATGAACCGGGGTCAACTAAGGCACAGACCGCCTTGAAAATAAAATAATAACTTAGTGTCGGTTACAGTCATCCTTAAAACAAAACAGTTCATAACATAAAACAGATAAACTTAAAACATATAATAAACAGTTTCTCGTCCCAACAGCAGCCATTCTTAATTAGCATAATCGTATGATTCCTCCTGATTGTAACCTGAAAAGCCTGAACACGAATGTCCAGGACGCATCAACGTCGTCAGCTTCAAGAAGCTGGTGAGTATTAAAAACATAACTTTGAATGTAAAACATACCAACTTACCTTTTTCCAATTCCCAATTAAATCCACAAGTTTATTATTGAAGTAAGGAGCTCATTTAGAAAACATTCACAACATTATTTAAAGAGGGTAATTTACACAGATGGGACCGTGTATGAGAACAATGCACCACACTCATCTTGCCGACTCTTTTCTCTCGACAGCCACAACAACCCACTATCCTACTCCTGGTATCTTTGAAACACTCAGACAGCCACACTTTAGCAACGGGGCGCCAGGGAGTGTCCAGTTTGCCTCACACTTTGGTCCGGGGTACCAGGGAGTGTCCAATGCCTCACACTTTGAATACCCTAACCGCCATGCAAATACCGGGGCAACCCCTCACACAGTATCCAGACTCGAGTTATCAGGGAGTGTCCGTAGGCCACACTTTAGCACTACCACGGGTGCCAGGGAGTGTCCGAGTTCGGCTTCACACACTTTAACGCTTCCATGGGCGTCAGGGAGTGTCCATATTTGCCACCGTCGCATTTCAAAGATACCCTCTTCCACAATCTCAACCACAACCACAACCACGACCACAACCACAAACTCATACTCAACCACAACCACAACCACGACCACAAACACAAACTCATACTCTTTCCACACTACCATTACTCTTTTCCACACAGACTGACACCCCTATGCATGTACCACGGACCCACATGAATGGTATGCACTTAAACAAAAATGCTGAATTAAAGGAACAACACGCGTACGGGGATTAATGAGTCATACTACAATGTTTTAATCATTCAAACATAACCAAATAGAGTTCTGATTAACCAAGTTTCCCAAACAGAACCTCAACAGTATATAAATTTTATCCAAACAGTCCCTTAACAGGAAAACAGACAAAAACAGAAACTGCTAAACCTCGCGCGCGCTGGCCGCTCGCGCGAAGGGTCGCTCGCGCGATAAGCCCATTTTCCTTTTATTAATAAACTTTTCTGTCTGCCTGAGGAAAGCAAGGTCGCGCGCGCGGATCGCTCGAGCGAAGGGGTTCTCGCGCGACCCTCGCTCGCGCGACCAGCCAATTTTTCATTATATATAATAAAACTCTTACGTCTGCCTGGAGAAGCATGCCTCGCGCGCGCGGGTCGCTCGCTCGGGCCGCTCGCGCGATACTCGCGCGCGCGATCGTGGCGCGAGATGAAGCTGAGGCTTCATCTTCTCCGCAGGAACTGTTCTGTTTCAGCAAACAGGGGTCCTTTTTGACCCATTTCAGTTCTGTTAGTATATATGTCCTATTATATATGGATCTCTTTGTTTTTCAACAAGGATTAAGAATCTATGGTTAATTTAACATAATTCTAACTATAACTCTCCAATTTTATGAAAGATTAAAAGAGGACAAAATTTAATTCCTAATACACTTTTCCATATGAATGAATTAAGCTTTAAAACTTCAAACATGGCATGTAGGATGTATAATCTATCATATTCATCTCTAAAAACGAATTTAGATTAAGGTTTGAAAATCTTGATTTCTCAAGCTATGAACTTTCATACGTAGGATCAATAATGGTGTTTTACAAAATTGAACAAACACACAGTAAATAGACATGTAATTACATTCTTAGTGAATTAGTAATACTCACTGAGATTAGAGATGGAAGTAATTGTTTGAGAAAGAAACCCAATATAGAAATACCAAATGCAAGCTTGTAAGCTATGGAGGATTGAAGCTCTCCCTATGCAATTTCTGAAATTCTCTGTGTAAACTCTCTCTCTCAAACTCTCTGTGAAAATGATGTGCAGAATGTGTGTGTTTGTGTGTGCTTGAGCATGTATAAATAGAATCCTCAAGGAGGAACTTGGTGACCAAGTAAAAATTTAGAAACTCACTTAGCAAGCTCTAATTGAGTTAACCCAACCCTAAACTCTCTAAATTATCAGCATATACACATACGTATATAGCATATATGCACATTAAACACTACAATTGTCTTCCAAATGAATTGAAGGGCCAAGTAGGTGTGTAGGGGTCAATTGCAAGATGTTTGGCAACTTAGCTTATGGCACAACATTTGCACATATAAGCTAAACATTCCCAAACAATGCCTTATCCAATGATTACTTGCCATTAATGGAAATAAAGCAAATGTCCAAATCGGTCACTTCCAAAATCTGTGGAAGTTAACCAAACATGGACAGTTTTGGACATAAACTGGTATTTTCGGGGCGCGGTGGTCACCACAAAAATACGGGAATTCCATTTTAACTTAAGAATTGATTTTCTGGTTTTATAAAAATACTGATTGAGTCAATAGAAGTTATTTTCACCGTTTTGAAATACAGATTTTGAAATCCATACTGGTATCACTAATTTTATAAAAATTACAATTTAACCCCAACAACATTCTTAGCTTGCAATAATTCAAGAAATAAAATTTAGAACATGAGAAATGAAATTTAAATGAAGCAGTCAATACCCAATGAAATTAAATATACATTGCAATTGCCAATTAAATATGAAAATGAAATTTAGGAATAAATGGAAATGCAGGTTATTACATCATCCTTGTTACACTATTACTTCTTGTTGCTTAGTACTGCGTGGTATGAATAATCATGTGACTTCACCCGTCGCTGCTTTTGGACCCAAAAAGAAAATTTATTTTTCTCTATTTTTGCCGTTCCGGGGCGTGACACATCATCCTCACTAGTAGGAGCTCAGACCAGGGCTTGATGTGGAAACAGACAACTTTATTTATCCTCAACAAGAATCAATTAAGGACAGGGTCGTCTCTTACAAACCCATCACTGCCTATGGAGGTTTCTTGTCTGTCTGCATGGGTAAGGAAGGGACAAACGTGTCCGATGCCAAACATACTGCATTTCTCATATAGTGGCTTAACAAGTATTTTTTCTGCTTGGCCAGTCAGGCCATTACCAAAGAGTATACTACCTTGATCCTAGCCCTAGCTGGTGGTAAACCATTAGCCCTGGCCACTCTTGTCTGTACACACCTAGTCCGAGGTATAACAGACTTCCTTCACTCGGGCTTAAGCTCCGGAGGGAGCTCGATCTAATGTTTTATGTGAAATTATGTGCTTTACCTTACTGGTGTTGTGTCGTGTGTCTTGGTTAGAATTAAACCAGTGACTATATGAGACCATGGGTATATACATGATGGTTTCCTTGTTTAGATTATTCGGTCGATGTACTAGGTCTCATTATGGTCGGGAGTTAAATGATAGTGATACTCTGGTGTTATGTTACTTTTATCGCGTGTTTAATGTTATGCATATTAATTATCTGTGTTTGTCGTGTCCCAAATTTTGGGAGGAAATTTCTTTAAGGAGGGTAGAATGTAACAACGCTAAAATTTGTATGTAAATAATTATTTTAATTATTTTTTTCAGTTAGCAATATTATATGGGTGTGCCTAGGTAAGACACGTGTTTAAAAATTTTAAGTTTGGAGAACCCATGAATTAAATTTTTAGTAAGCATATTTAATTTGTTAGTAATACAAGTAATATTTCCCTGGTTGTTTTTATATTAAAATTTCTAATGTTTCATTATTATTATGATATAAGATTTCGAGATTTAATTAATTTGTACGATAGATTATTGTATGACCGAGTTGCAATTTTTGTATAGTAACGAGTTTAGTTTTGGGTAGTGTTCAGGGGCCCACAAGTAAGTTAATTAGTGAATTAAATATGAGAATTAAGTGCCTGGGGCATGTATACCCTCTGGGCTAGTTGTTTAAGTATTTTGAAATGAATTTCGGGCCCATATGTGTGTCTCTTGGGAGCCCACAAGCCTAAACTCAGGAATTTACGTAATTACATCATTAAGAGTTGTATGTATCCACCTTTAGAAGAAAAACAAACCCTAGCCCCCAATAGTCCAATACACTTCTAAATAGAGAGAGAGAGAGAGAGAGAGAGAGAGAGAGAGAGAGAGAGAGCAGACGAGAGAGAGAGAGAGAGAGAGAGAGAGAGAGAGAGGAGAGGGCTATAGGATATTTGCATTTCCAGCATTATCTTCATCATGTTCATCATCTTCTCAATAGTTTCAAAATCGGTGAGTTAATCATTTGTTTTATTCATTTCGTATCGTTTTGTTTCTGTTACGATTTCTTATTGATTAGAATAAGTTGAGTAAATCAGAAGAGGACCCATGAAATCAGGTTGGAGTATGTATATAGTTGTATGTATAGATATGTATGTTCGTTGTTATTGAATTTAAACTTTGACATTTACTTTGCTGATTTTCGGATTTATTTAAACGAACTCGGATCTGTTTGAGAGAAAAATTATAAATAATTCGTAAGTTGGTGTGATACCCGATTTTGGCACAACCAAATATTCAATCCAGAGCATGTATCCGAATTAATATTCAATTGCCAAAACCCCAAGGGTGACATCCTCACACTGTCACACAGGTTGACAAATGATATATTGAAAACAAAATTTAATACATATTAAATAAAAGCACATGATCTTGTTTTAAATAAAACTCTTAATTATTAAACTTGTAGTCCCAAACATTTATTTTCATTATAAAAGAAATGGTGTTCCATTGCAAATATTATTCCCTTTTCAATTTAAAAAAAAACCACTATTTTCATTAAGTAAAATCTTCATATAGAGATCAGCGGAAATAAAATAAATTCTAGACATCCTTTGGTCAAGAGCTACTACACTGTTCCTAATCTCAATAATACAATCTATACTACAATATTATAAATATGGCTTACAGTGCCAGAAAAAAAAAAAATCAAGTACAATAAGAAAATACATACAACTTTGACACGAAACAACACAGCAATAATCTCTTCACACAGACAGAAGCTCCACAGAAAATCTCCCCCATTACTAAACTTGCACATACATTCGACTATGTTTTATATCGAAACACCCCAAATGCATTACACACCCGAAATAGATCCGAATTATTTACGATTAACTTACGAATTATTTATAATTTTTCTCTCAAACAGATTCGAGCTTGTTTAAAAAAAATTTGAAAATCAGCAAAATAAATCTCAAAGTTTAAATTCAATAACAACGAACATACATATCTATACATGCAACTGTATATACATACTCCAACATGATTTCATAGGTCCTCTTCTGATTTACTCAACCTATTCTAATCAACGAGAAATCGTAACGGAAATGAAACGAAACGAAACAAAACGAAACGAATGAAACAAATGATTAACTCACCGATTATGAAACTATTGAGAAGATGATGAACATGATGAAGATAATGCTGGATATGCAAAAATCCTATAGCCCTCTCGTCTTTTCTTCCTCTCTCTCTCTCTCTCTCTCTCTCTCTCTGTTTAGAAGTGTATTGGGGCTAGGGTTTGTTTTTCTTCTAAAGGTGGTTACATATAACTCTTAATGATATAATTAAGTTAATTCCCGAGTTTAGGCTTGTGGGCTTATCGAAATACTTAAACAAATAGCCCAAAGGGTACCCATGCCCCGGGCACTTAATTCTCATGTTAAATTCACTAATTAACTTACTTATGTGCCCCTGAACACTACCTGAAACTAAACTCGTCATTCCTATAAAAATTGTAACTCGGTCATACAATAGTCTGTTGTACAATTTAGTTAAAGCTGGAAATCTCTTGTCATAATAATAATGAAACATTAGAAATTTTAATACAAAAATAACCGGAAAAATATTACTGGCATTACTAACAAATTAAATATGCTTACTAGCAATTTAATTCATGGGTTCTCCAAACTTAAAATTTTTATATATGTATCTTACCTAGGCACACCCATATAATATTGCTAACTGAAAATAATAATTATTTAAATACTTGAAATTTTAGGGTTGTTACACATTCACTCGATCTTTAGCTCTGGAGGGAGCCCGATCTCGATCCTTCACTCTGGTTGTACTCATACTTTCCAGAATTTCGGCCCGCTGCACAAGAATTGGCCGAGATTCCCATTTTTGCCTTCCACTTTGTAGACGTCGTTCCTTCCTCCCACTCCTTTGAGGAGTGCTTTACCTTTTTCTATAAAGGATGCTCTACTCGAGCTCCTCCTTCTTTCCTTCCTTTCTTTTCTCTCCACTTCCGCTCGTTTCTTCAACTCTCCAACAACCCTGCCAATTGTGGCCCGGGCACCCAAATCACCATAACGAGATCTATTCTAGCTACTTGGTGGCTTGAGATATTATATTTAGCCCGAGCATCTCTCAAAGCAACAACAAATGTGGGGCTGAGTATTACTTTGCTCCTCTGTATGCTCGTCAGTTCGGGCTTTCCCAGTTGGTTTCTCTTTCGCCGACCATCACTGTGAATGTAGACTGGGTCGATCAAGGCTCGATCGTGAATGATGAACAGGTAAAAACGATAAAGGAACGGTCAGATAAATTGAAGAAGGCTTTTGCTTTCCAGCCTTTTTCCGCTCCACCGGTCGTTTTAAAAGAATTTGAGAAGTGGTGGTCTGATCAGGCCACCCAGATATTCAAGAGCACTACCTTTGAGACGCTCCTTCAATTCATCGTTTCATCAACCATCGAGGCTAATGAACCTACTGCTGCCTCGGTGGCTGTTCGAAAAAAAATAGACATCCAAGTGACCGGTCCCCAAAAAAGCAACAGACAAGGGGCCGACCAAGGAGAAAAAGACTGCCCCGTCTACCCCGGTACTATCGTTGCTTTCCTATCCCTTTTGAGGTAGCCGATTCAACTTATTTTCCATCCTAACACCCTTTGATTTTCTTTCAATTGGTATACAAAACGTCTGAAGATGAGATGCTGCCTGTAAGTCTGGCACTCAGCCACCTATGGTCCAACTACATACGGCCCGACCACAGGTTGCACTCATCTTAAAGTACCCACGGTAACTGAAGGGGCTGAGGCCATTCTTGAACAAATTGCTGAGAGAGGGCCAATCCCAATTCGAGTCATCTCTCCCTTAACCCCTTCTTATGAAGGTCAAGACACTGACCCTATCAGAGAGTCCATGCTTGAGCAGGTGGTCCTTTCCTCCAGGAATAAGGATGTGCTAGAAAATGTATCATTGAACACGATCGGGGAGAAAGTGGAACAAACGATCCTACAAGCCCTAGATTGGGCCGGTGGAGATGATATGATTGATCCAAGTGACTTCACTACTGCAACCGAATCAGTCCATCAGGGTATGGAAGAAACTATTACGACCGATTCCTAGACATCTAATGTTATAGAAGAATCAGCCCCCGGTGGTGAAGATCAACGTCATTGGCTGATTGTAGCTCTGGATAAAACATTCAACATGCTTTAGGCATGGGTGCTCAAGCTTCAATGGAGGAAACTGTAACTCTTACTCTCAAGCCAAGTCAACAAAAAGTCTTAGCTCCAGTCCCACCACCAAGCAGTGAGGTTATCACATCATTGTATCTCAAGATGTCTCGGCCTCTATGCCAGCACCTACTCAGGTAATTTTCCTTCTTGCTCGAACTTATTTCTTCGTATTTTGGCTCTGGTTTTGATCATTCTTGGACAGGTTGCTCCCTTAGGTCCAGAATCGTTTATGCCTTTTGATGATTTCTTCACTAGTCTAGACATAGTGGCGTTTGATTTGGGATCCTTTGAGCCCGAGGCGGCCATGCCAACCAGTCTCCAATGTTCAAAATACTTAATTCTCGGGTTGGCCAGGAAAGATTTCACCACTCTTTCCCCTTTCATCAAAATTGATGCTGTCCTAAGCTCACTCTTGGTTGATCGCTCTCTATTTGCCAGGCAAGTCGCATTATTAAAAGAAGTTCAGGAATGGCTTTCGGTATGTTGAGTCCTAGCACATTCGGCCTCCTTGATTCAAATGGAGGCCGAATCTCATCTCACTGCTCGGTAGAAGGTAGTACAATTTCTCAAGTTTGGCCAAAAACAAATATAAAGCTGGCAAGGTCACTTGGACATAGGTCATTGCCAAAGATGCCTGGCTTCAATCCACTATTGCTAATCTCAAGGCAAAGTTGGAAAAGCTAGAGGCCGAGTTCATTACCAATGACGCTGTGTTGACTCAAATTGATGCTGCCTTAGCTGGGCTCGATCAAGATGCTAAAAAATGCAATGATCAACTATAGGCCAACCATCTAACAGTCTGTATTTGGTCCCAGAAGCTCCATAAGGCTCAATAAGATCGAGTTAGACCTGAGAAGATATGGGAGGACTTGAGAGAGAAGCTTAGGAACTTTGAGTCAGCCCTCTGTCCCTGTATATATATTTTCTTGTAAATATTTTTGTAATGAAAGATGTGCGCAACACGTATTAATATAAATATGCTTTTGATTAACCGGGCACATACTTAATAAGCAACTCATACTCTAACTCAGGGCTCGGCCTGTACTCCAAATCAATAGTCTCCCATAGAGTAGGATAGTATGCCTTTAAATACTAACCATTTATTAACCTAGCATGGACCTCTCCATCCATATCGCACAGCCTGTATGATCCACCCTTCTTAACCTGATGGACGATGAAGGGTCCTTCCCAATTGACCGACCATTTACTGTACCGGTTGTCTTTATCCCCAATGGGTAAGATGACCTTCCAAACCAAGTCTTCTCTGCAAAAAGACTTATCCTTCACCATTTTATTATATGCTCGGACAGCCCATAATTTTTGCACCTTTAATGAGTCGAAGGCCGTTAGCCTTATTTCATCGAGACCTTCTAACTCAGCTATCATTGCCTCTGAATATTCAGCGGGCTCAAGGTGATTTTGTAATGCCCTTCAGGCTGACTGGACTATAACTTCCATGGGCAACATGGCATCATGTCCATAGGTCAACATGAATGGTATTACTCCAGTACTAGATCTCTTGAAATTTTGATAAGCCCAAAGTGCTTCGGACAGTAATTTATCCCATTCTCTAGGGTTTTTTTTACCATTCTTTTAATAATCCCTTTCAAGATCTTGTTAGATGACTCAGCCTGGCCATTTTCCCGAGCATAGTACGAGGTTGAATTGAGGATGGTGATCCCTCTACTTTTAGAGAAGGCCTTGGTCTCTACTCTTGTGAACACCAATCCCTGATCGACCGTAATAGTCTCTGGGAGGTCAAATTGGTGTATTATGTGCTCTTCTATGAATTTAATCACCATGGCCTGAGTCACTGCCCTGCACGGTATGGCCTTGGCCCACTTTGTGAAGTAGTCCGGAGCTACTATGATGAAACAGTGTTGGCCTAAAGAGGGTGGGAGCACCTTACCAATTAAATCCATGGCCTATTCCCTGAACGACCATGGTTTTATTATTGGTTGCAGTTCTTTAGTTGACACTCGTTGAATCGGGCTGTGCTTTTGGCATGCTTGACATCCTTTAGCATAGCTGATACAATTCTTCAACACACTTGGCCAGTAATGGTTGTAACTTCTTAGGAGCCATTTCATCTTGGTTCCAGCCCCTTCATGGATTTCGGCCATCACTTGTATGGCTTGTTTCTTCCCTAAGTATTTTAAGATTACATCATCTCCAATAGGTTTTGATGTTGTCAGTATCAAGATATAAAAGTATTCTTTACTTTTCTAAAGATTTGTAGTGTGGAAGTAAAGGTCGAACCTACAGAGATTGACTAACTACCGTGTTTTAATCTTAAAACCTAAATCTAATTAATTATAAAAACGGATTTCGATTTTAATTTGAATTAACTAAGAACATAAAAATAAATCTAAACTATGAAAGCAATTTAAATAGTTGTTTTTAAATAATGTTTAAGGGAACCTAGGATTGCAAATCCACCACTAGCTTCATAATAGGAATATTTATGAATTACTTTAGCTTATTACGTTGGATGAATATGGGGAATTGTAGCTACAAGCCCAATTCCTCCGACAAGAAGATAATCATGGTTCAAGCACCAACATAATCCATCTGCAGTTAGCATGAATTATCCCACACTAAACTAGGGTTGTGATCTAATCCATCTAACCTAGGCATGGACTATTCGGATACTTGATAGCACGAATCAATAAAGCACCATCACATGTAAACAATCTAAACAAGCACAGCAAGAATAGACCGTTGAGCACATCACAGTCAAAATAAATCTAAGACAAGAATAAACTTTGAAAGTAATGATTTAATCAATAAAAGTACGATTTATTTATAAAAATCCTCTAAACATGTAATCATCATCCATACATAATAAAACTAACATAAAAACATAAATAAAACCCTATTACTTGGCTAGGGTTTCATTGAAACCCTAGATTTAGGTTTAGTTGGCCATAGAATTGATGAACAGCAAGAGGTTGATGGAGGAGGCCATGTGAATCCTTGGTCTTCTTCTTCTTCTCCTTGCTTTCCTCTCCTCAAAAATGGCTGCAAATAATGTATAATATGGCTGTATATTGATGTGTATAATAGTGTGTAATGATTTGTATCTATAAATTTGATTTAGAATAGGATTTATATAGAGTTTGGAAGGATTTAGGAAGCTTTCCTAAGTCAAATCGCGCTAAAACTGCTGTTTTTACGTTTCTGGACGTATTTAACCAATTCGGATCGCACAGGGCTCTTCAGGGCTTCAAAATACGCAACTTTGACTTTTTCAAAGGGTCGCTCGCGCGGGTCGCGCGAGCGGGTCGCTCCAGCGACCTGGGCAATTTCCAGAATTTTCTCAAATTTTCCGCTGCTCTGCACCACTTTCGTAGAATTGCGATAACTTTTGACTCGGACCTCGTATTGACTCACCGTTTGCGGCCACGCGTCCGTAACTCAAAGATCTACATTTTATATCTCTGGAGAAATTTCTCAAATCTGAAGTATTACTTGTCAAAAATGCAATTTTCCGAGGCTGCTACTGCATTCATCCTTCTCCGGAATCATCTTTTAAGCCCAGAATGACTTCCAAAGCCACTAATCATTGGATTTTTGTGCATTTTCATATTAAAGCTCCAAAACCTATAAAATATAGAATACTTATTACAAATCACTTAATAACTACATGAAATGGGCTAACAAAGCGTATTTTTAGGACTATAAACGGCAACTATTTGTCGCCGATCACACCCCCAAACCTACTCTTTGCTAGTCCTCGAGCAAAAAGAAAAGAAAAATAAAACTACTACTACAAATACTACTCCATTTTCGCATGGATCACGATTGCATTTAGCATATGCAACAAGCCTTTTAAACCTCTAGGTGTCTCTAGTCGGACGAGTAAAGTCTCGTGAGGGTTCTCATCAACAAGTCACCCACAACCATCTTTATTAACTTGTAAATTTAAAAAGTTTTATTCAAACGAAAAACAAAACAATCAATACTCCTTATCATAGAACGATGATTCAAAATAGAATAATGAACAAGAAGAAAACGGAATCAAACGTTCACCTACGTCCTGAAAAACAATCCCAAGTACGTGAATCGTATAAATCAATAGAATTTCTCATAAAATTGCACGTGTGTGATATGGTAGTCAAATGAACACGCGCATGTCATGAACTTGGAATATAACTCGGATAACCATCCAACTATGCTTCGACTACGAATCTCACAATGTCAATTACACTCTGAAATGAAACACTCAGAAACATGTGTAATTTCTCTAGTATACGTGAGCAAAGGAGTTATGTTTTCAAGACGAATAACGCTCACATACGACACGTAAAAGACGCATAACACGAAAGAACAATAGTCTCATGGATAAGATGCCAACAATCAAGAAAAAATAATCATTACCATGTTTTAATCCCCCTTCCATCGTTTTCATATCCGAACCATGTTTCCTAGGATCAAATAGGACTTTTCAAAGGTTGTAATGTGGCTCAGGCAATGAAAAAGGATAGAAAGGATTAATTGGGTAGGTTTACGAATGGCATTGTAAGGCATGTTCAATCTCTTTCATTCTTCTTCTACAAACTTTCATCTTTTCTTTCTCTTCATTCCTTTTCATTCATTTTTCTTCTTTTCTTTCATTTTTTTTTTCAACCTTCCTCTTCTTTATTATGTTTCTTTTCCTTTTTCTTTTCTTGCTTCTCAAATGATTATTCATCGAATACCAAACAACTACCCCAATAGCATCTTATTTTCTTCTTCTCAATCAACACATTGCCTTAATACTACTAAAAGTTGATCACTCTTCCAGTGGTATACTCCAAGTTGATCAAGTTGGAGCTTTTACAGAGGATAATGGTGAACAAAGAAAAAGAGGCATTGTAACGACTCAAAGGGACGAACTAAGGAAATTTTATCTTTTATAGGCCGGTAGTAAACAAAGAAGGCCTAAACTCATTTCCTAGGGTAATACGGTTCTTCAATGTTTACAATGGAAGATTATTTAGCATGGTAACAAATATTTTAACTTGACTATCAACCAAAACAAGAATAATGAGACTAAACAACGAGTTAATGCGCTATTTCAATGAAATTCGACAAACACAAAATGTATTTATAACCCTCTAAAAAGAAAAAATAGGCTCAAAAGCTCACTGGGCTTAGTCTCCACCTTGTGTTATCTAGAAATCCGAATCATATTATAGTTCACATCAAACATGTATTCAAGTGACTACGTGTAGTGCATAAGTTTGTGTGCAAATTTATGATATAAAACTACGATTCAAACAATACATAACTTAAAACGTCATATCATAACTTCAGCAAATGTTTAATCACATCTTCCCTTGTTTACCATTCTATAACAATTCAAAGTTCTCTATCAAAAAGTATCAAATTGATATTGAAAAAACGTCGGTAACATCGTTTATTTAAACACACTTATTGAAAAATTTTAAAATTTTGCATAAACTAATGTGCAAATGTGCATGTGTGAGTGCATACCCCCAAACCTAAACCTTTCATTGTCCCCAATGAAACAATAAAACGAAAGAAATGAGAGTAGGTAAGAAAGGAACGATAGTACCTCAATCTCGGGAATGACAAACAGGTAAATGTATAAAAATATGGCGATAAAGTTCAAATGTACCTGTTAATACTAGATAAAAAGAAACTAACAAAAGAATATTAAAAGTAAATGAAACCTAAATATGGAATATAAATCTAAAAACTAAGCTAAACTAAACTAAACGAGCAAATGGAAAAGAAATAAAACGAAAAAGTATAAATGTAACAAGGAAAACAACGAACACGAACTAAACTGAACCAAATAAACAAAAACAGAAAAGAAACACAAATAAAATAGGTAGGGGGAAGGATATAGAAAACAAAAGGGAAAAAACAGGAAAATGAGGAATCGCGCGAGCGGTCCGCGCGTATTCCCAAATATATATATATATTTTTAAATCTCGCACCAGCGAGCCACCGTGCCCGCGAAATGAGGCGCGAGAAAAAGCTAAAGCATCATATAAGAAAAGGAAAGAAAATTCCACTAAGTCACAAACTCGTGCCAGCGGACCGCGCGAGCGAGGCCTTGCGCGAGCGGGCCGCGCGCGCGAGTTCAGTTTTTTCCATTTTGTGGCTAAAATTATGTATATAATATTAAAATAAATTATTTCTGACCCCCAAACCTGTCCAGAAAACTCTAAGACTGACCAAAATGACTCAAAAACAAAGAGAACTGACGAAATTAAGCTTGGGTTGCCTCCCAAGAAGCGCTATCTTTTACGTCTTTAGCTAGACCGTTCTAGCTCAAGATTTATGGAGGCCGTAACTCAGATTTTGTATCCTTTAGGGCATTAGGGAGATGTCGGTGGAAAGCAGAAAGAATATCGCTTCGTATTACTTCATTCAATGATTCATCCTTTTCGGTTTCAAATCGATTCTTCACCTTTTGGGTAAATTCGTCATTAGAATCTAAATTATTCAAATTTGTCTGCTCATTTTCCAGTATATTATTGTCATTAGTCACAGGTATTACGTAATTGGATTCAATAGTTTGTCTTACCTCACTCTCCGCCTCACATAGATAGTCATCATCTTTAGGAGGTTGATCAATAGCGTTAAAGACGTTTAATTTTAAGTTCATGTTCCCAAATGACACTTTCAGTACCCCCGTCCGGCAGTTAACACGTGCATTAGCGATTGCTAAGAATGGACGGCCTAGAATGACAGGAGTGTGCTTCCTAGCATCTAGCACGGGTTCAGTGTCAAGGACCATGAAGTCGACAGGATAATAGCATTTATCAACCTTAACCAAGACGTCCTCGACGATTCCTCTAGGTATTTTAATAGAACGATCCGCTAATTGCATTGTAGCGGCCGTAGGTTTCAGTTCACCTAGACCTAATTGTTTATAGACGTGATAAGGTATGAGATTAACACTCGCACCTAAGTCAATGAGAGCCCTATGAATGACAGTGTCACCTATGACACATAAAATAGTAGGCGTACCAGGATCTTTATACTTTGGATGAGCGTGTTGAAATATAGAACTTACTTTTTCCGTGAGGAAGACCTTTTTCGGAGTATGACTCCGCAATTTGCGCTTTTGAGTACAAAGGTCTTTTAAACATTTAGCGTAAGCGGGAATTTGTTTAATAGCATCGAGGATTGGAATATTGATTTTAACTTGTTAAACACCTCAAGTAAATCCTCAACTTTTGACCCTTTCTTAGACAAATGTGACAGTCCCTCAACGTTTGGTGGATATGGCATTCTCGGAATATAATTCGTTGGGACCGATTCTTTTTCTTTCTTATTTTGGCTCGCGTCCTCACCCTTCTTCGTATTAGAGTTGATATTCATATCTTTCACATTCTCATTGAAACACTATTGCGACCCGCGCGAGCGACCCTTTGAAAAAGTCAAAGTTGCGTATTTTGAAGCCCTGAAGAGCCCTGTGCGATCCGAATTGGTTAAATACGTCCAGAAACGTAAAAACAGCAGTTTTAGCGCGATTTGACTTAGGAAAGCTTCCTAAATCCTTCCAAACTCTATATAAATCCTATTCTAAATCAAATTTATAGATACAAATCATTACACACTATTATACACATCAATATACAGCCATATTATACATTATTTTCAGCCATTTTTGAGGAGAGGAAAGCAAGGAGAAGAAGAAGAAGACCAAGGATTCACATGGCCTCCTCCATCAACCTCTTGCTGTTCATCAATTCTATGGCCAACTAAACTCTAGATCTAGGGTTTCAATGAAACCCTAGCCAAGTAATAGGGTTTTATTTATGTTTTTATTTTAGATTTATTATGTATGGATGACAGTCACATGTTTAGAGGATTTTTATAAATAAATCGTACTTCTATTGATTAAATCATTGCTTTCAGAATTTATTCTTGTCTTAGATCTATTTTGACTATGATGTGCTCAACGATCTATTCTTGCTGTGCTTGTTTAGATTGTTTACATGTGATGGTGCTTTATTGATTTGTGCTATCAAGTATCCGAATAGTCCATGCCTAGGTTAGACGGATTAGATCACAACCCTAGTTTAGTGTGGGATAATTTGTGCTAACCGAAGATGGATTATGTTGGTGCTTGAACCATGAATATCTTCTTGTCGGAGGAATTGGGCTTGTAGCTACAATTCCCCATTATCATCCAATGTAATAAGCTAAAGTAATTCATGAATATTCCTATTATGAAGCTAGTGATGGATTTGCAATCCTAGGTTCCCTTAAACATTATTTAAAACATTTTTAATTGCTTTCATAGTTTAGATTTACTTTTATTGTTATTAGATTAATTAAATCCAATTCAAATCCGTTTTTCTTAGTTAATTAGACTTAGGTTTTAAAATTAATAGCTGTAGTAATCAATCTCTGTGGGTTCGACCTTTACTTCCACACTACAAATCTTTAGAAAAGTAAAGAATACTTTTTACATCTTGATTCTGACAAGTATCAAGATATAAAAGTATTCTTTACTTTTCTAAAGATTTGTAGTGTGGAAGTAAAGGTCGAACCCACAGAGATTGACTAACTACCGTGTTTTAATCTTAAAACCTAAATCTAATTAATTATAAAAACGGATTTCGATTTTAATTTGAATTAACTAAGAACATAAAAATAAATCTAAACTATGAAAGCAATTTAAATAGTTGTTTTTAAATAATGTTTAAGGGAACCTAGGATTGCAAATCCACCACTAGCTTCATAATAGGAATATTTATGAATTACTTTAGCTTATTACGTTGGATGAATATGGGGAATTGTAGCTACAAGCCCAATTTCTCCGACAAGAAGATAATTATGGTTCAAGCACCAACATAATCCATCTGCAGTTAGCATGAATTATCCCACACTAAACTAGGGTTGTGATCTAATCCATCTAACCTAGGCGTGGACTATTCGGATACTTGATAGCACGAATCAATAAAGCACCATCACATGTAAACAATCTAAACAAGCACAGCAAGAATAGATCGTTGAGCACATCACAGTCAAAATAAATCTAAGACAAGAATAAACTTTGAAAGTAATGATTTAATCAATAAAAGTACGATTTATTTATAAAAATCCTCTAAACATGTAATCATCATCCATACATAATAAAACTAACATAAAAACATAAATAAAACCCTATTACTTGGCTAGGGTTTCATTGAAACCCTAGATTTAGGTTTAGTTGGCCATAGAATTGATGAACAGCAAGAGGTTGATGGAGGAGGCCATGTGAATCCTTGGTCTTCTTCTTCTTCTCCTTGCTTTCCTCTCCTCAAAAATGGCTGAAAATAATGTATAATATGGCTGTATATTGATGTGTATAATAGTGTGTAATGATTTGTATCTATAAATTTGATTTAGAATAGGATTTATATAGAGTTTGGAAGGATTTAGGAAGCTTTCCTAAGTCAAATCGCGCTAAAACTGCTGTGTTTACGTTTCTGGACGTATTTAACCAATTCGGATCGCACAGGGCTCTTCAGGGCTTCAAAATACGCAACTTTGACTTTTTCAAAGGGTCGCTCGCGCGGGTCGCGCGCGCGGGTCGCTCCAGCGACCTGGGCAATTTCCAGAATTTTCTCAGATTTTCCGCTGCTCTGCACCACTTTCGTAGAATTGCGATAACTTTTGACTCGGACCTCGTATTGACTCACCGTTTGTGGTCACGCGTCCGTAACTCAAAGATCTACATTTTATATCTCTGGAGAAATTTCTCAAATCTGAAGTATTACTTGTCAAAAATGTAATTTTCCGAGGCTGCTACTGCATTCATCCTTCTCCGGAATCATCTTTTAAGCCCAGAATGACTTCCAAAGCCACTAATCATTGGATTTTTGTGCATTTTCATATTAAAGCTCCAAAACCTATAAAATATAGAATACTTATTACAAATCACTTAATAACTACATGAAATGGGCTAACAAAGTGTATTTTTAGGACTATAAACGGCAACTATTCGTCGCCGATCAGGTTTATTAAACAACTCCCCATCTAGCAGTGTAAATCGGACAGCAAACAATCTTATATTTTGGTCCACTCTAACATTCAGATGTTTCAAATATTTTATGATGGAAAGCCTCCAATCGTTGTCGTCTATCAGGACCGAATTTGTTGTCGTATACCAACCACTCTTCACCATATATGGAAGTGATCAGATTTGTATTGTGATTGCTTGATCCTTTACTCCCTTTTATGAAGATGGGGCCGATCCTGGTTTCGCTAACTTGTCAGCCTCGACATTTATAGATTAGGGTATGTAACTTACGCTTACATCATTAAAAGAGTCCATAAGTTGAGTAGCTATAGAATGAAACGGGCACATCTACCAGCTTTTTATCTAGAATTCACTAGATATCTGCCTAATGACTAAACCTGAATTGCCCTTTATATACACGGATTGTGCCCCCATTTCGAGGAGTATCTCCAAACTGATGATCAGTGCTTCATACTCGGCCTGATTATTAGTACACTTGAAGTCAAGTCAGAACAACATCTTTGTTCTTTTGTTCTTGGGTGATATTATAACCACCCTTGCTCTAGTGCCTTCTAAAGCCTTTCAGCCATCGAAGATAAGGGCCCATAGCATTAAAGAGACATTCAGTGTTTTTGGTGCTAAGATCAAATCGCCCAGATCAGTGAGATTTGGATGGTCATCCAGGAATTGGCTATCGCCTGGCCCTTCACTGATTGTTGCGATCGGTATTGGATAGCAAATTTCATGAGGGCCAAGGTCCATTTTCTAATTTGGCCTCTCATTATCAGTCTTGATAACATGTATTTGATCATATCAGTCTGACAAATAATGTAAAATGCGAAGCATATATTTTCTTAACTTTTGTGATGAAAAATACAATCATATCAATCATATCAATCGGCATATACCACTGCACGATTGAAGTTAAAGTCCTACTCAAGTAATAAATGTCATGCTCACTACCTTGCTCATTGTCCTGAGCTAACATACTTCCTATAGAGCAATCAGAGGCCGATATATATATAATTTTAAGCATCTACCCTTTTTGGGTGGCATCAGAATTGGAGGGGTGGATAGGTACTACTTTATCCCTTCAAAAGCTTGTTGATGGCTCTCTTCCCACTTGAACTCCTCATCGGTCTTGATTTTGAGTAGTGTGGTCCATAATTGGGTTTTCCCTGTGCAGTTGGAAATAAGTCTCCTGGGGAAGTTGATCTGTCTGAGTAGCCTCTGTAACTCCTTCTTATTGGTTGGAGGCTTTGCTGCTTTGATTGGCCCAGCTTTATTCTTGTCAATCTCTATAACCCTCTGATGTACCAAGAACCCTAGAAAATTCTCTACTATGACACTGAAAGCACACATAAGTGGGTTCATTTTTAACTTATGAGCCCGCAATCTTTTAAACACCCTTTTGAGGTTACTCAAGTCTTTGGTATTGTTCCCAGACTTTACTACCACATCATCAATATATACCTCCATGAACTGTCCATTGCCCATTTACAGGTAGCTCCTGCATTTTTCAATCTGAATAGCATCACGACACATTTAAAAGTCCCAATTGCCCCTAGGCACCAAAAAGCTATCTTAGGGACATCTTCTTCGGAGAGGTAAATTTAGTTATAACCTGAATTCTCATCCATGAAGGATAGAATCTTATGTTTGGCGGCCGAATCTATTAGTTGATCGATAATTGGCATCGAATACTCATCTTTGGGAGTAGCCAGGTTTTGATTCTTGAAATCAATGCAAACCCAGAGTTTTCCATTCTTCTTCACTCCTGGAACAACGTTGGAGGCCTATTCTACATACCTGGCTGTCCAAATGAAACCAGCCCCTAAGAGCCTCTCTATCTCCTCCTTAACTTTTAAAGTAACCTCTAGTGATATATGCATAGGCAGCTGTTTAAATGGTCTAGAACCAGGTTTAATTAACAATCGGTGTTCTACCAACTCACTGGACAAGCCTGGCATCTCATCGTAATCCCAGGCAAAATAATTCCTATATTTTATTAAGAGGGCTATGACTTCAGACTGAAATGGTGGTTCCAGCACCTAGCTCATATAAGTTGGCTCATTCTCGCCCTCATCCCCTAAATTAACTTCCAACAAATGATCCTGGACTTCGGTCTTCAAGTCGTCCAGCTTTGATATGTTGTTTCTAATTCTTCCATTTGAATCTTTTCTTTGTTTGGAAGCTCTTCCTCGTAAATACAATTGGCCAAATTTATCTTACCATTATTGGGACCGATTTCTAACCTTCTATCGGCCAGAAATGCATAGCATCTGGCCATACTGGCCCGTAAGGCCAGCTATCTCTGAACTTCAATTGGTTGTGGATTCATTGATTAAGTCCTACTCATTGATCTCAATCGGTCTTACTTCTTCTGTTTGATTAAGATTATGGTAACGTGACTTTAGACTTTGGGGTGTTTCTGTGATGAAGGTTGCTGCATTCAGCCTTCTAAACTTGCTATAACCCAACAATTTGATTGGTCCGATATCATCCTCATACAGGACTGCATCAGCCATTTGCACACGTGCCACAGATGATTTCGTATCTATCCCCACCACTTCTACTTTATCTCATTTCCAAAAATTAGAAGTTAGTGCAAAGTGGAAAGAATGCAGTAATTAGAGTGGATCCAATCTTAGCCTTGCAAAGTGTTATACATGGTTGATGTTTCTACTATGAAGAACGCAGTTATAGCAGTCTTGCTTCTAACCCTTAATTCCTGCCTTTAGTCTTTGATGGTGGTCCTGTGAAGCTCTGAACATTCATCTCGATTGGAATCAACTCCAACTCAGACTTCTGTAAGATTCTTAACATAATTTGTGGCATGGTGTTGATGGTAGATCCCCCATCAACGAGAATCCTATTTATGGGTACTCCTTTAATATGCCCTTTCACGTACAACAACTTCAGCTGACGGGACATTTGATACGTGGGTCTTTAAAAAATAACCTTAACGAGCCCTTCTGATTTTGGCCCCTCTGCTGTTTGCTGCTTTTTTGGCCTCAAGATAGTAATCTTAGGCCGATCGGTTTACTGGTCACTGGCATCCACATTTTTGCTTGTGGAATCCACTATTTCTGGTTTGACAATTTCATCACCATTCCAAAATAGTTCCTCAATTATAGCTACCTCCTTGCCTTGGTTTTCTACCGCGTCCCCCTTTCATGGCCGCTGGCTGATTTGGTTTGCCATGAAAGTCATCGGTAATGTGAATAGCACGTTGGCCGATAGTCCTTTGGGAATGGTTCCAAATTGGATCATTGAATCGTCTAAATCTGAGAAATCATCGGTCTCTTCATCTTTCCTAGGTTTGCATTATTCTCAAGACTATTCTACTGGGAGATGTTCCTCCAGGCACTCAGTGGCTTGCATTGCTCCTTTACCTTTATTTTTGTCAAACACCATTTCTTCCTCCATTACCTATTGTTCTGGAGAATCGAGCACATAGGGTTGTAGGAACCACGGAGGATTGTACGCCCAATCTTTCCAGTACTATCACTCCCTTTCCGCTTGCCTTACCCTTTGAAACCTCCTTTTCTGAGAATTGGTATATTTGGGTTGTGCTGGGAATTTGGGGTGATCAGTCTAATGCCATTTTCCTTGCTCCACTCTTGGTGGTAACATCATCCTTGAGCGTATGTCTAAAGATGATGAATCTCCAATTGGCTTATTCTACCTTAGGAACGTCTGGTAATGCCTATCTTGTGATCGGTCACCTTCTCCGGTACCGATATGCAAAGATGATGATGGTTTTGGAAGCCATTCAGGCCTGGACTGGCTTTGTTGCTTTGGCATTGTAAGCCTATCGTGAACTGACCTCCTTGGACTCTGCTCGCAGTGCTCACTTGATCTCGGCCTTTTGCTTGAGCCGATTTCTCTTTTTTCACTTCATCCTTGTACCTTGGGCACAAGCCTTGTTCAATTAGGTCCAGTTGGTGTCGCAGATCAGCGATCAGATTATCAGTATTAGATCGGGCTGCCCCAATTTTTGCCTTCCATTCTGCTTCTTTTCTTTCTTGGTATGTTCTTTGAAATTCATGGATGGTTACCCTCAAGTTGTCTGATGCGAGGTGGCCACCTACTTGTCTTCTCTTTGCTTTGACCTCCCTACCAACTCTGTTCAAAATTGGCAAGGGATGGAAGAATTGTTACACTGCCAGTTCTATAGGACTGAGCCCGAGACATCATTGGCAGACCTCTCAAGGATGTTACAGCTAGCAAGTGAAATAGTTGAAACCTACATAGCCCATTTCAGGAAGGTTAAGTATAGGTATAAGACTGTCTTTCCCGAAGAGGAATACGTTAAAATTGCAAGGGAGGATGACCTTTGAACTTCGTACAAGGTTTGAAGGGATAGTTTTTGTGATTTGTTCGAGTTGGCCACGAGGGCTGCCCAGTACGAACGTATCCTGTTAGACGAACAAGAAATGAAAAATTCATCTAAAGGGATGTATTATAAAGATACCGATTACGAGGTTCACGTGGTCGATTGTGACCTCGAAGTGGGAGAAGTCGATATGGCCAAACTAATTTGTAAACAACCGATAGTGTGCAATGCCTTGAATAATCTGGTAAATAATAACACGGTGGCAAAAAAGGTGGTGTTCGAGACATCACTATGGCTGGCTAAATTTTTGATGCCCTTCTGGCCGAAAAGGCGATCAAATTAAGTGATGGTCATCGAGTCCCTAAAGCTGATGACATAAAGAATAAAGAATATTGTAAATGGCATAACTCCTGGAAGCATTCCACTAATAACTGTGTTGTGTTTCGTAATATCATACAGGAAAACGTGGAAAGGGGTATCTTTAAGTTTTCAGACAAAGCCATGGGGATCGACACTAGCCGATCTGTCAAAGTTAACACGGCTCAAACCAAAGGTGGATCTAACAGAAACATTGGAGGAATGTATAAAACTCGAATCTCTCCCCAAACAAGTAATGTCTCCATACCTTTTGTGCGAATACGATAGCGTCAACTCTAGATCATGGGTGAGATATCTCCTTTCATGTGGTTTCAATTATCTATAAGCTTAAGAAACCATTTTCCTTTCTTGTATCAATACACAGCCCAATCCAGTCGCACTCGCATCTATAAACACTACCAACTTTCCCCCTTTAACTGGAATGGTCAATATCGGTGCGGTAGTCATCGGCTACATTAACTCCTTAAAATGTCTGCTCACATTCATCTGCCCACAAAAACTTCACACTCTTGCATGTCAACTTTGTCAGTGGGGCTGCTATAATTAAAATCTTTTCAATGAACCTTTTATAATATTTGACTAAACCCAAGAAAAATCTTACTTTTTCAAGATCTACAGCTATTCTCTCCTCTAAAATAACGTGTCCCAAAAATCTCACGAACTACTCCCAAAAATGGCATTTACTAAACTTAACATACAACTGATGTTCTCGGTGTTGGGTTTGTGCCCTCAAACCATTACTTTATGTATGAGACATTGAGATATTAATATATGGATATCAGCTTTACATTTCATTGTATATGTTTCTTTCATGAGATGATTGTTAGTCCTTAAGTATCTTAGTAAGTAATTTGTGTGTGTATGAGATACATACAAGTGAGATATGAATTATTATTCTTTGAGACTTAGAGCTTGTCACAGTGGATGATGAGACAGGATATCTCATCAGGCTTACACTGTAGCATGATTAACTACCATTGGATAGAGTTATTAATCTCAATCACTAGAGTATATCTCTGAATTAATATGCTAGTGCTTATAGTGCATTGACACTCAAGACTATTAACAGTCGATAGGAACTCATAACTTGTATAAGGTACATTAGATGCTGAGCTTTCCTATTGACACTCAAGACTGTCAAAAGTCGATAGGAACTCATAACTTGTATAAGGTACGTGTTCTCAATCTTGAGACGATTATGAACACAAATTGTGGATATGGATGCTTTGACTTACCAATCAGTGAGGTCTATAGAAGATCAATACCTAGGTATCTTGGGTATGTCATGTTCATGTGAACATATATTGTTAAGATAGAATCTTCCCTCTGATTCAGAGTAAGCATTCCCTTGAGAATGTCACCAAGTTGATTACTGAGAACTGTAGTCTTGTTGATAAGTAGTTATCAACATGTTTGGTAGCAATGAGAGGTGAATGGGCCTCAAGGAATACAAGAAGTATTCATGATTCAGGTTGACAATAGCAATTATCCGACTACCTGAATATGATTACGAATGCTGAAGGTAGAGGGACATTAGTACACCATACAAGTCTAGTTATCGCTTTGGATATGTTTTTTTGCGTTGGAGTTCAGTTATCGTTTTATAGTGGAGTAAACATTAGCTGACCAGTTAGTTAGTTTGTTGATCAAAGAGTTTGGTCATGGGAATTAACATCTGGTCTGAGCCAACAATAAAGAGCCTATGAGGTCCCACTCTTAGCTCTGCTAGGATTCTTGGAAAGGCACAAGAGGATCTTGTCATGATAGGTTCGATTGATTGAACAGTTTTCGATCGGTTGAAGTCTAGGCAGATTCGAGCGATCGAAAGTAGTTCGATCGAATGAAAGTTTGATCGATCGAAGCCACTTCGATCGATCGAAGGTTAAAGTCGGTTTTAGAAATCTATAAATAGGGCAGCTGCATATAGGGTTTTATGATCGTCGTTTTTCCTATATGAAAGTTGCAGAACCTATTTAAGGCTTCCCAATCCTTCCCATCCTCCTTAGTAGAGATCCTACCACCTCTAGTCTCTTCAGGAAGCATCTGCAGGAGTCATAAGGGTGAAGACAACCTAGTAGAGGCTGCTGCATCACCAAGGTTGAAGATTTCAGAATTGGGTTCAAGACCTGAGGTATATTTCTTCTCCCTCTTGTTGGTAGCATCTATAGAATTAACGGGTAGTAAATTCGGGCATACCAATAAGTTTTTGAAACTTAATCTTTCCGCTGTGCGTTTAAAATTAATTTAAACATGTTTTTTCTTCACTCGGAGTGTCAACATGACTGTCCTCAAATGCTCCCTATGCTCTTCCTTTAGTCTAAGAATTAACCAATATGTCATCTATGAAAACAATGACAAATCGATCTAAGTATGGTTTAAAGATCCAGTTCATCAAATCCATAAAGAATGTTAGAGCATTCCTTAACCCAAATGGCATCACTTAAAACTCGTACAATCCATACCGAGTGTGGAAGGTTGTATGGGGAATGCTTTCTTCCACAACTCCCATTTGATGATACCCTGTCCTCAAATCAAATTAGGAAAACACCGCTACCCCCTTCAACTGATGAAGAAGGTCATCAATCTTAGGCAGTGGATACTTGTTCCGAACCGTCACCTTATTAAGCTCCAAGTTATCTATACACATATGAAGAGTACCATCATTCTTAGACACAAAGATCGCCAGAGCTCCCCACGAAGAATTACTAGGTTGTATGAACCTGCATCATACATACCTCAAAAGAATGATTCTAATAGAATGAAATACTAAAACAAAAGACACATATTATGAAAGATCTAGACAGAATAGAGAGACAACGACCCCTTTCTATAGCATCTCATCGAGTTGCTTCTTCATCTCTCCCAACTCCTTGGGTGCCATACGATACGCTGCTTTAGAAATAGGTACGGATCCAAGTACAAGATCAATTCAAAACTCCACCTCTCTCTTAGGCGGGGGTCTAGAAATCTCTAAAAAAGCATCCACAAAATTTCTAACTATTTCCACGTCACTTATATGTTTTTTCAGTATCTCCATCGAATAAAGGAAACTAGACGTAACCATCTCCCCACTGTCTGGGTACGTATGAGAAAGACAAGGTAAACCTGGAGTTTCTAGATGAACAGTCCTCACCGCACAATCTAACGTCACAAAATTCTTCCTAAGCCAATCCATACCCAATATAATAGAGAATCCCTCAAAACCAAATACAATATGATCAATAGTAAACGTTATGCCTACTAAATCTATCTCAAAGTCTCTACACTAGTCATAAAAAACAACTGATCCCCCTAAATATGTCTCTACATACGCAGGTACAAGCAAAGGAATAACAGGGATACCCTTACTAATAGCAAACTGTTGGGAAATAAAAGAGTAAGAAGCACTTGTATCAAATAATACTTGAACATCACAATAAAAAAGTTTGAAACTACCTAGCACGTTCTAATTTCCTGGCATAACTGCAAATGCCTTGGTGTAGATACCTCGACCAAGTTTAGGGCCTAGAAAGACCAAGCCCACTTGATTGATCCCATTCAAATCTCATTCCAACAACCATGAGTGAGGTTTACCACACTTCATTACTCTTTATCCGATCTGACTTATTTGGATTACTCATATTTGAATTCCATGGGGCTTTTATCCATACTTGAGGCTACATCGATGCCCATGATCCTTATCAGAGGCTACACGAGTGAGTAATCTAACTTATATCCCACAAGGCTAAATCTGGAGATCCTTGCTAATAGAGTCACTACTTGGTTTGATAAAGAAAAACAATAAAACCAAATCTATCAAGTCCAATTGATAAAGAGCACCGCCCCGTCGTCACCAATGAACTCAGTTCAGGGGTTAAGGTACTAGAGATGAAGGAGCTAGATCATGCTAAAACACCCCCTCTTACCCTGTCCAAAGATAGGCCTCTATCAACTTTCAAGGTGTTTGACTAGACATTATGTGGACCATTTCATTTACACTAATGCAGTCCTATGTTTAAGTTATAAACAAATAATAAAAGAAAAGCGTGCAAGAAACTGTACACATATCACATAATGCACGTGCTAAAATGATAAATCGGGGACTAAGCGTATTGCTACGTTCCCCTATGCATGCAAAAGGAACAAAATGGAAGAAAACGTGCAAACTATACTCAAATACCTAGAAAAATAGGAATTCTATGCACAAGTACCATGTATGGAAATTTAAATCGTATTTTATCCACCTACACATGCTTCTAAGTGATCTAGGAAAGCAATAAATAAAAGGGATTATCAAGAGAACTTACTCGGTATAACATAGCATTCCTAATTATAGCTTCCTAATTAACCAAGGCTAGGATAATGTAAGCATAATAACCAAACATGGATAATTGGTGCATGTGTGCATGTGCAACCCTTAATCAAGATATCCTACAATTCTAAGTGTGGATCGTGTACATGTGTATGCATAGATAAGCATGGATACGTTAAACTAGGTTAAAAAAGAATAAGGAATAAGAAAATTAGGGTTTCATGGTTCCTAGTGAGTTTGGAATAACCATGGCTTGGTTACCAATCTCACTAGTGGTGGCTATCCCATGGTTGGGATACGGACCACTAGGGATAGCCTATCCACGAACAAGATAGAAGGCTAATTTAGAAGCCTAGAAGATCTAAACTACTAAGAATATAAGAACTACTACGAATAAACAAGAAAAGAAAGCTAATCTATGAACTACAAAAATCTAAACTAAGAAAACAATAAAAACAAGAAAGAAGAAGAAGAAGAAGAAGAATAAGAAGAAGAAGAAGACGAAGAAGAAGAAAGCTTACCCCAAGAATTTCCCTCATAATCTTCTCCAACAGAGCTTCGCTAGCACCGCAATCTCTACGAGCCCTAAAACTAAAATATTAATTCTCCCAAGAACTTTGTAGAAGTGTTCTAGGAATCCTCTTATTAGGGGTTTCTTGAGCTCTCTAGCTCTCATGAATTTTTGGTGCATTGGATGGAGAGGTGGAGGCCTCTATTCATAGTTTGGAATTTGGGCTATGTTTTCTGTGTTAAAGCGATGTGAGATGGAAATACAAGCTTTAAAGCCTTGTATCTAGGGTATTTGAGTTGTACCTAGGAGTCTTTCAAGCTTATCTCTAAGGTTTTGGACATAGTTGCCTATGATTAGTCGAATTTGTGGTAGTTCACGCGGATCGTGTTACGACCCATCCCTCTACGGACAGAAATAGGGCATGTGGCATGCCACCAAGGCTTAACCAACTCAATTAAAGTCAATAGAAGCGGAGAACATAAGTAAAATCCATGAAATTCAGAGTTATCAAAAGTTTTGCGCATTTAAAAATACTTAAAGAAATACCCTATTTGAAAACAGCAATCCACTTGACTGATCTTAGGTCCTGACGACTAGAAATGCAAGATATAGAAAATCCAAAACTCAGCAGCCAATCCAGTCGACTGTGTTGGGAGACCCAATCAACTGTGGTGCCAAATTATCAGTCGACTGATTCTTCCCGTCGACTGAAACAGAAATTCCCATTTTTTAAAATGCAATCCAGTTGACTGTGGTTTTCACCCAGTCGACTATTTCTTTTACAGAACGAAAAATAACATTTTAACCCAATAATCCAGTTGACTGTGTCGGGTACCTAGTCGAGGCAGTGGCTGGTTTAAAATAGGCCTCCAATCGACTGTACCAAAACCAGTCGACTAGTTTACCTCAGTTGTTGAGAATTCTGCAAATTCCCAATCTATGGTTATCCAAACTTAATTCCAACACATTCACTACTATATTCAACGATTCAAAACATAATTAGAGAAGGTTTACTACAGGTTACAACACTACAAATCCATCCACGATTCTAAACTAAACACATGGTTTAACTTTTAAAACTCTTATTATAACATTTGGAAAGAAAATAAAACATATACAAGAGCGATCCCGTCGTCCCATCAGCCTCACTCTTCGCGTTTCTTCTTTCTTCTCTTCATATCACCTGTAATGGAGTAAAGCTCCACTGCTCGGCTATATGCTGAGTGCATAATTCTAAACATATGCTTATATGACAATTCATGTTTTAAAACATCTAAACGCATCAAAATAATCTTTAGGGAGAGTGACACGTTTCCATCCAGTAAATGAGACTGATGCCATGGAAGGCCTTCCTCTTCCACGTATCCCATGCTCTCGTTGAGCCTTCCTCCATACCAAGTGACACGAAATTTATATGTGTGCGGTTGTGTGCTATACCCAAGTGTAGGTAGACGTGCAAGTAGTAATCTGGTTAAGACCAGGTCGATCCCACAAAGAAGGTGTTAAACTAAAAACTTAGATTAAACTCTAAAGGTGAAGGAAAATTCAAGATTTAAATCAAGGTGTAGAACACGAAGTTCTACAGTCTATAACTACTAGAGCAATTAAAGTAAACTAATGATTAACTAATTAACGAAAGCAATATTTTAAAAGCGGTTTTCTTTATATAAAGGGAATGTTGGGATTACACGAATCCGCAACGATCATACCATCTACCATGCAGTTATATTTAAGCTATAAGGAGTGTGTCTATCTACAGTATTCCGTATTTCCCTAAAAATAAAGAATCAATAATCCTTTCATGGCTGGTACTATATCATCACAGTTAAATCGAAACACATGAAAGCGGTTTACAGCAATAGTTAAGTCTTGCATTCTGAATGGTGTTAGCATTCAAAATGGTTTGCAAAAGTTATTGAAGAAAAATGCCTTAAGGCTTAAAGTAATGAAACTATTTTGACAAACTGAGCATTTGGGGACAGTTTGATAACAAATCTCAAAAGCAGAAAGTCTTGAAATACTGCAAAAAAACTTCTCAAGAATATGAAGGTTCGATCGATCGACGCGCTTTCGATCGATCGAAGATCAAAATGGCTTCGATCGCTTGACTACGTGTCTACTTCGATCGATCGAACAACTTCAATCGATCGAATGCAGGTTTTATACTACTGCATGGTAGATGCTTGAGATCACTATTTCATCGTGATCTCCTAACCCTAGGACTACTCAGACATAGTCTGGAGTGTCTCAGATGCGTGTTTAACGTAAAAATCCATTAAAGCTTTGTTTGGTTGTGATTTAAACATAAAAATTATAAAAAGTATTGGTTTAACCCAAACTAACATGCAAAGCTACGAGGTCAACAGATTAAACTACGATAAAAAGCATTCAGAATGTAAATAAAGCAATAAGATGTAACCTAGAATGAAGAACTTATATTACACTATGGAAATCTAACCCAAAACCAATGATAATCCTTGAAAAACCTATAAAAAAAAACAATAAAAAAAAACTCTCTACTTTCTATGAACTGATAGAAAGTAAAGGAGACGACCCCATGGACGTATACAAAACAGGTATATATAGATAATCCTAAGCTAGGGTTGCAAAAACATCTTTCTGCTGCGTGCGCGTAAGTTTCTGATGACAGCCATATTTGATCGATTGAATTTCTAGAATGCTTGAGCGCTTAAACTTCATTTGATCGATTGAAACCTCGATCGCTTGAGGGATATTCGATCACTCGAACTTCACTTTTTATGTTTGAATTGTTTTCTTTCAGATCAAGCATTTCCTTTTATCTTGCTATTCATTCCTTCACACAGAAGAATAGTAATATGCACAAATAGAAACAAAAACAATACAACTTATCATAGATTAATCATATTGTGTAAAAACTAGCATTGTAACACAAAGTGCAGAAATGACAAGGAATTGTGAACTAAATTAGCATATTTTCTTCTTTTAGCGTGGTTGTATTTTACAAATACCCCTGCTTGTCACAACCCCCAACTAGCGAATTGCTAGTCCCTAGCAATAGAACGAAAATAAAAACAATCTAACTGCTACTACAATGACTAAAATAAAATAAATTGAACTAAGGCAAACTAAGCTAAAATAAGAAGAGAAACTACCTAACTCACTTTCGCAGGAATCGCGGTTGCATTTAGCGAATGCAACAAGCCGTTAAACCCCTAGGTTCCCCTAGTGGACGAGTGTTGTCTCATGAGGGTTTACAATGAATATACCCACCAAATTCTCTAATTTTAAGCTCAAAAAGATATATAATAACTTGTAAACATTCCCTCCCATACAACTGTCAATTTAGCTCTACAAAACATATCACCCTCATTCAAACCATGAAAGAAATTCACATGCTCCTTATGTCACCAAGATAACTATAAAATATGCATCACATCCATGTATCCGTGTGTGAAATTAACAGCTATGCATCGGACCTTATTCAGAGTTGTTTAGACTATTATTCTCTCAGAACTTGTAGTTTCAACTCAATTCTCACATGGGTTTACGCTCAAAAATGAACATCTTACAGATGCTGGTTTAATAATGATCGCACATGATGTGAAAGCTTTATTAAGAATGAAATTTTGGTTACTAGTGCTCTCATACCTGTCTCAATAAAGGACGAACATTTAGAGTGTATAGTCTCATGAAAAGGATATGACTCACTAGAGGAGCGAAATACCGTGGATAACTCAAATTACACATTCATATTCAAACTAAGTTGTTAAAAATCATTAAGGCTTTGACTTTTCAAGTTTTTATATAGTGGGACAGAAATGAGAGGGGTACAAAATCGCACATCTTTAGTATGTGATTGAGTTTAGTAAATTTTTTTTTCTTCACTTCATTCCAACCATCCTCTATTCTCATACATGTTTTTTTTTTAACTTGGATTCCTTCTTCTTTCCTTTTCTCTTTTATGTGGTCCCTCCCACATTTACTCCCTCCTCGTCACATATTTCAACAATTTAATCACGTTAGATGTGTAATGGGTTTCATTGAGGTCCAAGTATAAGATTAGGGATTTAGATTTTCATAATAGACTTGGCAGTATTTACTAGGTGTGGGGTTGAGAACAACGCAGATTCTGGAATATTGATATAAGTAGATGAAAAGGTTAAAGAGCGGATAACGGTGGCTTAAATCATTTTCTTAATTTCTTAATTTTAGTACTTCAGTGTTCATTGAGTTTAGTTGGTAAATCCTGAACGTACTCCTCTAATACACAGTCAAAATGAAGAATTAGAGACTATTCAACGAATTTAATATGCTTATGTAAGAAAAATAATTTGAATAATGTGATACTTCCCTCAGAATTGAAGATTGGATTCAAAAGCTCACTAAGGGTAACTAGTTTCCACTACTCATTCCTTAGAGCATAAAAGTCATATTAACTTTGTTGTAGGTTTTCTACATAGCTATTAACATGTGCATATGGAATTTGAATATAAAAATGGTCAACATCTGCAATCATCCTAGTGAAACTAGAAAAACGCATGAACTTAATTCATAAAAGATGAAAATAATATGAATGTATCATTGCTTAATAACAGCTAAATAGGAGTGAAAATTCAAAGTTGATCTACTAACAAAGTTTAGAATTTCAAAATTTTTTCACATTTCTTCAATTTTAAATTCAATTTGTTTAATTTATGTGAGTTTAATTCAATTCTAATAGAGATTGTACGATATGTGCAATAAATTTTATCCAGATTGCTAAGTATTAACATGTGCAGGTGATTATCAATCTACATTCCACCCCCAACTGAAAATTGTGATGTCCTCAGAAGTTGATTTTCAAAATAAATAGAGAGATATCACCTGATAATGCAAAGCAAACACCGCAAGCATAGCAATCTGTAAAGACATACAAACTCCAAGTAGCCACAATCAAATGAAATAATAGGTACTGATAAAGCAATGATCATATGTAAGATAAACACCCAATCACCAAAATGATAGAACAATATAAGTATTCAACAGTGATAAAAATGTCCAAAAGATCTATCAGTCCCATCATAACCAAACAACCCAAAAGAAACTAAGAGAAAAGAGAGAGAAACAGTAATAAACAAAATACAATAAAACTCCCCCTCTCAAAGGACATAACCTACTCATCACCAATATTAGATAGAACCACGATCGGTATAGTGAGATCATCCTCATCTCCACCCTCAGCAATAGTAGGAGTCGTCGCCGGGTCACTCACAGTCGGGATAGCTGATGTAGACAATGATGGGTCAGCCACAACTAGAGGTGGTGCAGATGATGATGATGGGCCATAGGGATCAGTAGGCAGTGGAGGTGGAGTAAGAAAACTAGTAGGCGGAGCAGTTGATGTAGATGGAGTAGAGGATAGGTGTGAGGCAGTGTACATAGACTGATCTACCCCGATCTGGATCAAGATCACCTCCAGTAAGGTCGTCCTCTGATCCATCTTGCCCTCGGTCTGATCCGGGCCTCTCTCCTCTAAAAGTAGCTCATGAACTGTCGAGAGAGGCACAGAAGAAGAAGACTCTCCCTGGGCAAGAGCCTGAGACCACTGTCTCAGCTTGAGCTGCGCAATCTTAACACGAGGATCAACTTTATCATCAGAATCTGGCTCCGCAATCTCAGTGGGTGTCCCAGAAGCCGTACCCTCAGTATCGGTGCCTCCTCCTCTCCTCCCCTCCCCTTTGCTCTGACCTTCGCTTTCCCTTTCAATTTACGCTTCTTCTGTACATCAGAATGGCGGGCCGCTGTCTCGCCGAATTGACTAAAAGCCTAAATAATCATATTTGTGGCCAATGGGAGAATCCAGCCTGCTCAATAACTCGATGAATAGGCCAAGAGCCCTTCAGATGGCGCTTAGCAACAATATACCGCTTAGGCTAGATAAGAAAATCGATATAGAGGCGAGCCAGGTAGACTCGCTGTCCTGTCCCAATAGAGTAAAGTGCCCGAGCATACCACGCTGCCAACTTCTCATGGTATGAAGTCATCAATATGCAGTTGACCACCGCTAGATGCAGGAGATGGTAGTCCTCAGTAAGAAACCTATCCTTGATGAGAGACTCGCCGTTCCAAAACTAGACGGTGCCTCCTGTAAGCTCAAGGATAATAGTGGCTGGAGGAATCACCGAGGCTCTTGGTAGCTGAGGATAAAAACAATCTGGCACCTCGGGTACCCCTAGAGTAGCAGAAACTGTGGCAGGGCTGAAGATGATCTCATGGTCGCGAAAGAAGGAACGGTATGTGAATGGGGCTGTGGGATCCTTTATCATAGAGGAACAGGCTTCCCAAACCCAATTGATGTTGATCTTTTTGGTCTGGATCAACAAGCCATACCAGAGAGGCATGTCTCTGATCCTTTCCAGGAACCATGGAGTTGATAACCATACGGACTCAAGTGGTCGCTCCAACATAACTTTACACATGTCAAAGTAGCGGTTGAACCATACGCGTTCTTCGACATTCCAAAACCCATGATCGGGTATCGGATCTGGTATTGTGAGGTCGAGGGGTTTGGATTTATGATACCCAGTAATAGGATTCATTTGGAATGCCCTAAAATGGAAGAAAATAGAAAATAGATCAAAACAGAGAAGAAAAGAAAAGAAACGGTCACTGCTATTGTTCGATCGATTGAACTCGTCTCGATCGATTGAACATGGGTCAACTTCGATCACTTGAGCCCAGCTTGATCGATCAAGCACAGAAAAATGGCAGTTACAAGAAAAATAACGGGAATGGACCGTAAACACAAAATAGAGATCAAAAACTAACAAAAATTGGTTTAAGGACCAATGGGGGCTCCCCCACTAGAATTTGAAGAAAATGAAAAAAAAATAGAGGAGTTCTCGGTGTTGGGTTTGTGCCCTCAAACCATTACTTTATGTATGAGACATTAGCATTATAATATATTGATATCAGCTTTACATTTCATTGTGTATGTTTCTTTCATGAGATGATTGTTTTATCCTTAAGTATCATAGTAAGCAATTCGTGTGTGTATGAGATACACACAAGTGAGATACGAATTACTATTCTTTGATACTTAGAATATGTCACAGTGGATGATGAGACTGGATACCTCATCAGGTCTACACTGTAGCATAATTAACTACCATTGGATGGAGTGATTAATCTCAATCACTAGAGTGTAGTTCTTAGTTGATATGCTAGTGCTAATAGTGCATTGATGGACCTGAGCTTTCCTATTGACGCTTAAGGCTGTCAACAGTCAATAGGAACTCATAACTTGTATAAGGTACGTGTTCTCAATCTTGAGATGATTATGAACACAGACTATGGATATGGCTGCTTTGACTTACCAATTAGTGAGGTCGATAGAAGATCAACACCTGGGTATCTTGGGTATGTCATGTCCATAGGGTTGTGAACATATATTGTCAAGATAGAATCTACCCTCTGATTCAGAGTAAGCATTCCCTTGAGAATGTCACCAAGTTGATTACTGAGTACTACAGTCTTGTTGATAAGAGTTATCAACATGTTTGGTAATCATGAGTAGTGAATGGGACTCAAGGAATACAAGAAGTAATCATGATTCAGGTTGACAGTAACAGTTATCCGACTACCTGAATATGATTACGAATGCTGACGGTAGAGGGACATTAGTACACCATACAAGTCTAGTTATCGCTTCGGATATGTTCTTTTGCGTTGGAGTTCAGTTATCATTTTATAGTGGAATAAATGTTAACTGACCAGTTAGTTAGTTTACTGATCAAAGAGTTTGGTCATGGTAATTAACAAACTGGTCTGAGCCAACAATAAAGAGCCTAGGAGGTCCCACTCTTAGCTCCGCTAGGATGCTTGGAAAGACACTTAAGGAAGCTGTTAAGACAGGTTCGATCGATCGAAGTATGTTCGATCGATTGAAGTCATCAGGTTCGATCGATCGAGAATGGTTCGATCGATCGAAGGTTCGATCGATCGAAGTCTAGGTCGGTTCTGGAAATCTATAAATAGGGCAGCTGCGTTCTGGTAGTAGGTGATCGTCGTTTTTATACGCAGAAGCTGCAGAAACTATCATAGTCTTCCCAAAACCTTCCTATCCTCTCTATTAGGGTTCCCACCAACCCTAGTCTTTCCGGCAGGCATCCGCAAGAGTCATAAGGGTGAAGATCATCTAGTGGAGGCTGCTGGAAGTTAAAGTTTCAGAATTGGGTTCAAGACACTAAGGTATAATTCTTGCACCCCCTTGTACGCATCTATGGAATTGACGAGTAGTAGATCCTGGAATACCAAAAGTTTTATAACTTAACCTATTTCCGCTGCGCGTTTAAACTCTAACTTTAAACCACTATTTCCATCACTCGGGACCATACCTCAGGTATACGCACAGGAGAGAGATGAGTGTGATGATGATGAGGATCAGGGGGAATCAGGAGATTCCAAATGATGTGTGTGAGGAGGGAAGTGAAAGAAATCGCCCCGAGTTGTCTTTGTCTCCAATCGCTCGAGAGTGAAGGAGAGGAGTAGAGAAACTGATGAAGTGTATGGACGATGCCTCGTTTAGATACAAGTCTCGATCAATCAAAAAAGTTCGATTGATTGAACTCTCAATCGATTAAGACTTGGTAAAGCGCTTGAGGAGGTGACGCCTTCGATCGATCGAAGTGAGTTCGATCGATCGAGCCTGAAAATTCTAAAATACTTCTGAATTGAAAACTATACACCCCCAACTAACCAAAATTATTCTGGACATACAAGAAAATGATAAAAAAAAAAAATTTAATTCACTAACAGGACATGTAAGCCAGAAGTCATCATCATAATAGGAAATTGCAAATTTTATAATAAAACTTTGTAATAGTATCCATATTGCAAAATTATTGCCCCCAACATGGTACTTAAAACCTTATTAAAATAGAAAAATTAAAATAGAACTGAAACTAATAACACTTCTGTCTAGGATTACACTTGAATTGATAAAAGCATGATCAAAAGTCAAAACACAATTGAAGTGAAACACTAATCTTCGAATATGTCTTCTTCCACCATTGCTTCTTTCTCCGCCAAATCTTCGAGTGTGGATTCCAAACTTGATGATTCCCTTTCCCAGAATAGTCAGAAAGCATCAAGGACATCATTGAGCGAGTCTAAAATCTCCAAGGGGTTGATTGCATAGGCAAGAGGTGATCCGGATGGAGACAAAGATAAAGGAGTGTAATTTCTCAAAGGACTTTCCTCTGGCGGTGGGGTACCCGAGGACCCTATGTGCGGTCCAAATCCATGAAATAGTTGATGTGGAAGGAACAAAGGCAGTAACATTGGATTCATAGTGAAAATCCTGACAAAAGAGACCAAAAGAGAACAAAAAGAAAGAAAGAAATTAGATAAAACAAAAGAAAGAACGAACGGAAAGGAATAAACACAGAAAGATAAAAAGGAAATGAAGTGTGACAAGGAATTGACCTCACTATTGGCGTGATATAACCATGTACATTAGTAGGTAGGGGGCATTGAAGCCGGAACAGCAAATAACTCATGTGCACATAAATGTACAGAACTAATTCGATGACAAGGAAGTCATCAACATAAGTGAAGACAGCATTATGGCGTTCAGGTACCATATCCTGTAAATTGTCTTCTTCCCCTGGTTCCCACATTAAGTCGTTCTCCCATTGTGCCAAGAGGGCATCATCGACTTCTCCAACAAAATACCCCTCTGGTTCGCCTTACTCTTCAGGGAAGTCCATATGCTCGAAGGGGTTAATGTGGAGGAGTGCAGGATCATAAGGGATGTATCCTTGGGTCAAGTCAATGACATCATCTGCTCCTAGCCCTTGATAAGGAGACAAGCAGAATGCAATCTCCTCAGTAGTCCATGGAGGGTTAGGATATTCTGAATCAGCCCATAACCCGATTGAATGGACATCGTCATCCTTCATATTTTTAATAGCCTACAGGGGAGAGATAACATGGAATAGCAGATTAGAATCGAAGTCACACTTAAAAAGAAACAAAAACAAATGAAACAAAACAAAGTACAGTAAAAGAAAGAATACAACAACAAATTGTGAACACTTTTTAGTGTTTTTAGGTGGAGGAATAGCTGGGCTCATCTAGCTCGATGTGCTTAGCTTCTGGTAGGAAGTTCTCCAAGAATGGTTTTAACCTTTGGCTATTAACCTTGAAACAATCTTTGTTCTTGGGATTTATGAGCTCAACAACCCCATGTGGAAAGACAGATTTGACTATGAATGGTCCTGTCCATCGAGAACGGAGTTTTCTAGGGAATAGGTGAAGGTGAGAGTCGTACAGCAAGACTTTCTGCCCCGGTTCGAATGATTTTCAAAAAATTGTTCTATCGTGGCGAGCCTTCAACCTTTCCTTGTGTAATTTAGCATTGTCGTATGCATCTCGACATATTTCTTCTAGTTCAGCCAATTGGAGTTTTCGAAGATGTCCTCCCTCTTTTATATCGAAGTTCAATAAACGTGTTGCCCAATATGTTTTGTGCTCAATTTCTACAGGGAGGTGACATGCCTTGCCGTACACTAGCCTGTATGGGGACATCCCCAGGTTTATCTTATAAACAGTACGGTATGCCCATAGAGCATTGGTTAGTTTGTATGCCCAGTCCTTTCTATTGAAACTAACTGTCTTTTCGAGTATATGCTTGATTTCTCGGTTAGCCAACTCTGCCTGCCCATTAGTTTGTGGGTGGTAGGCTAGAGTGATCTTATGGTTTACCCCATATTTCTTGAGAAGTGACTCCAAAGGCCTGTTGTAGAAATGCTTGCCTTGGTCACTTATTAGTGCCCTTGGGGTTCCAAAATGCGACAGAATATGTTCCTTAAGAAAGGCCATTACTGTTTTGTGGTCATTGCATCTAGTCGGTATCGCTTCTACCCATTTCGATATGTACTCCATAGCTAGAAGTATGTATTCACAGTTATTTGATTTTGAAAACGGGCCCATAAAGTCTATGCCCCAACAATCGAATATTTCAATTGTGATAATGGGAATTAAGGGTATAGAATTCCTTTTTAAAATTGTTCCAAGCTTTTGACAGCGTTGGCACGATTTTCAAAAAGAATAGGCATCTGTGGACACGTGTGGATATCGCATTTTTTCTTACCCACAGCTTTTCTTTTAAAATCTTTTCCAATTTAAAACACAAAACAATGAGTCGCCACTTAATTTTTCAAAGGAAAATTAAGAAACTATTTTAAAAGCAAACTGATCTTTTAGAAACCAGAGATTTAACTAGGTCCGGGGATTATGAAATGAGAAGGGAAGGAGCCCATCGGACTAAAACACCCTTTCTCATCCTATCTCGCGATAAGCCTCTACTTAACATCCTTTTAATTGAATTATTAATTTAAGTGTGCCCTCAACTAATACATATGTATAAATATACATTACAAAAGCATCTCTAAAGGGTGTAAGATTGCAAGTGATAAAATATCATTCAAAATCATATAGTTCAAGTAGCAAGCAATATGGTATGCAATAGAGAACAAGGGACCTTACCCGGGATCCAGCCACGATATTAAACGTGCAATGCATACAAACGAAAGAAAATCCTAGAAAAGAGTCTCTAATCTCATGTATTCACATAAGGCAAGATCCTAATTTTAATGTGTCGCGCATGAGGTTGAAAAAAAAAATCGATAAAATCAAGAAATTAAGATAAACTACAGAGGAGTTTTAAGAAACCATACCTTGACAGCGCTACAAAACAAAGGTTAGTCCACATGCTTCACATAATAATATGGTATCAAACAATCAATCCTAATTCTCTAACTTAGAACCATCAAGCATGAAATCCAACTGTATCCAATAACTAGTTCTAATCATAAGCATTAATGTACATGAATGAATAAATGCATATGAACAAGAATAAGATATGGATTTATTCGCTAATTTGGATCACTTAGCCTATGGATTTAAGCTAAATTATCATTATTCAAAACATGATTTGAGTTCTAAGACATTAGGGAACCATTAAAGTTAAAATCAATGAGACTAGACAAGAACAGTGACTGTTTTTCCCAAATTACAGAGAGCAGACTAGATTTTAAAAAAATAGAAAAACCATACTTCCAACGGTTGAATCTTAATGATTTTTGGATATGATATGCCTCTGTGAGTCTAGTTTATAACCCAAAAAGAAAATCAAGGTTTGAATGGTTAGATCTCTGGGAATGTGGAAAACACTAGACATCACTCAGGAATCTGCAACTCTCTGTCCAGAGATCTTATACAATTTTCTAAAAATAGTAAATAAATGAGAAACACTTAGATCTTTTTAGGTTATCTTCCTAACACATTAAGGTACTTAGAAAAAAATATTAGAGACCCAGAAAACTTCATTAAGGTTATGATTTATTAATTTCAAAATGAACTTATTGTTCTGAAATTTTGGACAGATTATGGTTGCTCCACAAAACCCTTGATCAAACCACCCAAAACATGAAATTACCTTAAAACAAAAATTACAGTGGTAGAAATTTGAGTTATAAACATTTTCCCATTGGTTTCATTCCATTCCAACGGTTAGATGTTTGGCTAAAAATCCATGATCAAAAATAGATTGTGAACTCACTGCTCATTGGGTTAATTCACTTTATTCCTATTAACTTTAGACAAATGAGCCATGGGATTAGGCTTGTCTAAAGCTAATTCTCCTACCTTTTGATGGTCATTGGAGACTTAATATGCTTATGTATGTAAATTTCAAAGAAGTATGAAAGAATTTCATGAAACTTAGTCATAATAAACCTCAAACCATGAAGATAGGTTTGGGTCCATTAGCTAAATATTCTAGTACCCATCTTAATCCTCTCATAAATAATAAACTACAAAGAGATTAAGGAATTTCAAACCAAAAGATTCAAGTAAGGCATTGAAAGCCTTATGAACCCAAAGGATGAACACAACAAATGAAAAGAGAAATTAAAGGACTACATGCATGTTTATAATTAAACTTGAATAAAGACTAACTATTCTAAAGTCTTACCTCCAAAGTATCCTCAACTTGGTGATTTTGGAGAATTTCCAAAGACTAATCAAGCTCTTCTACACTAATTCACACAACTCTTTCTTTTAAGCTACTCTAAACTCACTCCTAATTATGAAAATTAAGGCAAGAAGAACACTTATACAACCTATAGATTCCAAGAAAATCCCCCCCATGCAAGTGAATATTCATCCTCTATTTATAGACAATTTTAAAGGGGTATTTCAGACATTTTAGGACTGAAAACCCTAATTCAGTCGTCCTTTTTATAGTACAAAACGTGCTGTATACCAGCAGCTGTCTGTTGCAAAAATGCGACATTCACCGAAGATGGAAGCGGCACTCAGTAAATGTCGCATCGGCATTCAGTGAAAGCCGGCGCGACATTCATTGGCTGCCGAAACGGCATTCACTGAATGTCGCGAACAACTCCAGGGACTGCCGTTTTTTTTTTTAGTAAAATTCATTATTTTTGCGGCCCTTGATGAAATTCGCGGAAATCACCGAATGCCGTCCGGCAGTCCAGAGACTGCTGCAATGGCAGCCCGTGACTGACACGAAAAGGCTTGAGTGTCGTTCTGCTTATTCTTTTCCTTTTCCTTCTTTTTTTCTTTTTGTTTTGGGTTGGGGAATCTTTTGAAGAGATTGAATCATCTTTGGAAGTCCTAGATAAGTTCGAACATTGTCATCATCGGATATGGAGGTAACACTCTCCTTAATTCGACGTTTGCTCAAAATTGGGGTGTCTATAGTTTGCCCCTCTTCGGCAGAGCTTGTGGGGCAACGCGAACCACAAGCGAATGTCGAAACCTGTGTGAAGACAAGCCTTTGACCAAACTATCGGATTTTAGGAAAAACAAAATGCGTTACAAAAGGAAGCGAGCCCGTAGCGATATTCTAATTGGTCGTGCCCCATGACGAGCTGCCTACGTATCCTATCAGGAATCAGACCAAAGCGTAGTTCGGGTATGGGGTCATACACACACAAGCGCAAGTAGTCACACAGATGGATGCACCTATCCTGTCGTAATGTGCATGCTATGTAATGGTATTTCTGAATAGACCTAATTATGCAAGCGTCATGCTTACTCTATACCATGTCTTCTCTACGTATGACGCACATTACATGACGCGTTAGTCAGAGAAGATTACCGAATCCTTGACTGATGTAGAGTCTGTTACGGGGGTCAAGAAGATGTTTTTGATTAAAAATGAGGGTTAACGCAAATCTGTTACGAGAACCGAGAATGTAAATCTGTCACATTCTCAAAACAAAGGATCAACATAAATCTGTTACGCGGATCGAGAACATAAATCCGTTATATTCTCAGAACGAGGGCTAACACAAATCTGTTGCGAGAACTGAGAATGTAAATCCATCACATTCTCAGAACAAAGGATCGACGTAAATTTATTACGCGGATCGAGAACATAAATCAGTTATATTCTCAGAACGAGGGCTAATGCAAATCTGTTGCGAGAACCGAGAATGCAAATCCGTCACATTCTCAAAACAAAGGATCGACATAAATCTGTTACACAGATTGAGAACATAAATCCGCTATATTCTCAGAACGAGGGCTAACGCAAATCTGTTGTGAGAACCGAGAATGCAAATTCGTCACATTCTCAAAACAAAGGATCGACGTAAATCTGTTATGCGGATCGAGAACATAAATCCGTTATATTCTCAGAACAAAGGCTAACGCAAATCTGTTGCGAGGACCGAGAGTGCACGTCCATTACACTCTAAAAAAATGGGGTAATCATATTTGGGGTGAGTTAAGACTCAAAATCATTTCAATTTTCAAAATTTGGGAGCCCACGGACTCAAAATCATTTCTATTTTCAAAATTTTGGGAGTCCACAGACTCAAAATTATTTCAATTTTCAAATTTGAGGACCAATTTGATCCTGAAAACCAACCCCGGGGGTTAAAAGCACAATGAGGGTTAAATTTGGGGGTTAAATCCAAATATCGGGGCCCTTCGGGGGAAAAACAAAATATCTCTTAACCGACTTAAATGTGGTACATGTTTAAAACTCGCGGTAGTCACTGACTGCCGTACGGCACTCATGGAGTGCCATTGCGGCATTCAGAGAGTGCCACACGGCAGTTCATTAACTGTCGCGCAAAAAAATCGAGTGCCGCGCTTGAGCGGCAGAGGCTTGAACCGAGAGTTTTATTTCATTTATTTCATTCTCTCATTTCTCTCTAACCCGAAATCTCTGTGGAGAAATTTCTTTCTCTTCTTTTCTTGCTTGTATTGATCTAGCCAGGACTTATCAGGGTAGTTCTACTTGATCAAAACTCGAGTTATTCTCATTTTTTGTTGTTTTTTGAATTTTTTTTATGAATCTAACACGCGAATCTTCCTCTTTCTTGACAGATTATGGCGAGCAGTTCCGGCAGCCGAAAGAAGGCCAAATATCGGGCCACTCCTCATCCCGACCCTACACTCTTGCTCCTGGATCCAGATGAGCACTTATCCGCCCGCGCGTTCAAGCGCGAGATAAACGCCCTTTCTTTTTCTTTCTTTCAATACTTTTCTTTTTGAACTTCATGAATGCTATGCACTATCAATATAATTTATCATGCCTCCTTATGCTCGTTGATCTTCTGGGTGTTCCAATTGTATCTGTGCTTGTCTGCCTATTTAATTTGATCGTCCCTTGACCTTATCTTATTGTTATTATTATTAAAGTTTATGAACACAAACTAATTTATTCGAAATTTCACATTCCCTCATAAATACAACCACTGTGATTACGAACTCCCCGGTGTTTCACCTGTATCTGTGCATATTTAATTTTACTATCTTTTTTTTCTTCAAAGGATTTCTGGGCGTGACGTATCAAAATCTTGCACATGCTCCTAATGAATAGCGACTATTGTTTTTCGGGCACCATTGCTGCCTTTAAATTATTTTAATTTTGGCTTTAGACATCTTTTGAACCCAAATTTCTTTTGAAACTGAATTTATTTTGAAACTCCACGGAAGTGAATCATCTCTTCGTTTCCTTTTCTGGAAATCTCTTTAGTACTGTAAATGCCTTCACCATTCACCCCCTCTTCTTTTTTTTTTTGGTTGTGTGAACGGCTGCTGAACTTAGTATGAATGCAAACGAGTACCATGCTTGTGAATTTTCCTGCGAATATTTCCAGATTCTTCATTTCTCTCTCTTATTATTAATTCTTATGTTGCTTTTCTACCATTTCCTTATTGTCACCTATTTATTTTTCTTGCATTTTCTTTCTTTATCCATTTACTGACATCAAATCTTGTGATTCTTTCTTTCAGTTGTAGCCCAAGGTGCTGAAGAGGCATGGCAGTCTCGCCCACGGTTATGAGTGGTACACGGAATTGAGCGAGCCGGTGAAGGGTTTTGTTATCGCGGCTGGCTTTGGAGACTTCGTCAAACTTTTGACGAAGAGCTCCAATGACCTGAGGCAGATTCACGCATTGGCAGAGAGGTGGTGGGATACCACTAACACATTCCACTTTCCATTCGGCGAGATGACGATGACGCCACTGGATTTCTCCATGATCACCGGGATCCCTTTTGGGGGAGAGAGCCTTCGCTACCTGGATGCGGCGAGGGAGTGGGATCGGATCGAGCCACTGCTGGGAGCCATCCCGGAGGAGCCCTTGGTCACGGCCAAGTGGTTCATGGATACTTTTTGAGGCCGGCAGGGCTTTACTGATGAGCAGATGGCCCGGGGTTTTCTGATGTATGTGCTGGGGTGCTCTCTGCTGAGCACCAAGGGAGATCGGATCTCTGTGACACTGCTGGGGTCCCTGGAGAGTATGGATCATATATATCAGTATAATTGGGCCGGGGCAGGGCTAGCCATCCTCTATTAGCATATGGGAGAGATATTCCGGGATCGCCCAGCCTCTACTGGCGGCTTCTGGAGGGCCTGGGAGGTATACTTCTCTTCTTTTATTAATTTCCTAATCCTGATTTAGACTTTGCATTCTTATTTCAGATTTCTGTATTTATGCTCTTCCAAAACTTATGCTCCTCTCTCTTTCTTGCAGATTTGGTCCCATGAGTACTTGTACATGATGTCGCCTGATACGCAACCAGCAAATGCCCTCATCATGCCCTAGGGGCTGAAGTGGGCAAAGGATCGGGTCGGGCGTAAGACCGGAGCTCACAATTTTATCTCATTCAGGAACTTCCTGACAAACCTACAAGAGTAGCACGTCCGATGGCAGCCCTGGCTTGACGTACTTCCAGAGACCTCCCAAGGGATGCGGGAGTCAGCTGGGTATGACCCGCAGAGGGTCTTGCTGGACGGACCAGAGGCTCAGGCATGGTACCTGGGAGAGAGAGTGACTAGACAGTCCTTGGCGGTCGAGTCTTTCTTTGTGCCATACCCCCCGCCGGAGTCCATGAGAGATACGGATACCCTCCAGGGTTCCGCGCTTATGGTTGCCCTAGCTGGTCTGTCTCTTCAGGGTTTCGTGGAGCCTCCAGCGGGATACGTAGTTTTCCATGCTGCGAAGCCGATGAGGAACTTTTCCCTGATGGAGGTGACCCGGTGAGTTTCTTTCAGCCTTTTCCTTTAATTCTTTTGAACATGTGTGTTTTATCTTCTTATTGGATTCATTCTTCCCTGTAGCCCGTCCCTGCTGCTGCTCGGGCTCCTGCTCTACCGCCCTGGGATTGGAGTCTTAGGACAGTCGCCTATGGTGAGCAGACTACTACCACGGTCCCCAGATATCAGGCGGGTGCTCCCATCATTCCTCTCCAGTACGATCATGCCCCGAGGGATTATGCGGAGGAGGGCTTGCTTTATGCTCACAGCATGAGAGAGTGGATTTACGGCTGAGAGTGGAGGGTAATTTCTAAATCTTGCTTTATTTAAAACTGTAGTTTTATTCAGACATTCTAACCCTTCTTCCTTTGGCTTAGGATGAGGGGGCGCGAGCGGCTGCTGAGGCTCATACGAGAGCTCTGGTAAGAATGAAAATGCTCCTTTTTATTTGTTTATCTTGCTTTCCAAGCCATTTTTTATTGGTAATTTGACTTGCTCCCTCCATCCAGGAGGAACATGTGGGGGCTCTATCTCGGCAGGTGGGAGAGCTCCAGCAGCGGCTTCAGCAGCTCAACATCCCTCTCAGCGATGCCCCTGGAGGCAGCGGTGCTAGATGTGGTGGAGTTGGTGGTGAGGGCACCAGTAGCGGCAGAGGCAGGGGCAGAGGAGGATGCGGATGCGGCTGGAGCGGCACAGAGTCAGAGGATGAGCCTCTTAGATGCGTCACTCGCCAGACTCGGGGCCGGGGCTAGGGCTGACTTTTCTTTCTCTCTTTGTATTTTTGAGTGTTCTTGGATAGGATTTATACTTTATTTTGGATGATTGTATATACACATGTACACACTTTACTCTTGATGATGGCTTCAGGATAGCCGGTAGGATAGGCACTTGCCTTTATCTTTTCTGCTTTTTATTGATATTCATCGTATGCGTGACCATAGCTTGGTCCTTTTATTATGCTTGGTATATATTTTGCCGTATGTGGGACCATAGCTTGGTCCCTCTTTTATTTTAACCTTGAATGCTTCTGTGAATGCATGAATGAATAAATAAATGAAATGAATGTATGTGACCATGGTCTGATATTGCTTGTACGTGCTACATGATGCGCACATTTATTTTCTCTTTTATTTGCAGGTGGGCTGAATTATTACAAACAAACCCTCGCCAAAATGAGGCTCAGGACGACACTCGGTTAGGTCTCATCGGCACTCAATGAGTGCCGCAGTGGCACTCAGTAAATGCCACAACGACACTCACAGACTGCCGCGCGGCACTTCGTTGAACGCCGTTCTGCTTTATTGAGTGCTGCGGGTAGGTGGACAATTTTATTCCCCTATTTATACTACTTTCTTCCCCCAATACTCCTCAAAACACCATTTTCTCTTCTTTACTTCCTTCTCAAATGGCCCCCATTAGCTCCCAAATCCTTTTTCCATATATGGATACCCTCTCCGGCATTAACAGGCTCAACTTTGAGTGTTTTAGACTAAATGATCTCTTCTCTTTCTGATGGATGAATTTGAATGAGGGCCTACTTTGAGCTGCCATCCAATGTTGGGATCCCTCTCTCAACGTCTTTTATTTCGGCTCTCAGGAGACTTGTCCTTTGTTTGAGGAGTTCAGCGCTATTCTTCACACTAATCCTTTTGCTGAGTTGATAGTTCCTTAGGTTCAGGCCAGGTACGTCCGGGATTTAACCACTCTTCTCCATATATCTCGGAATGCGGCGGGCTCTTTTGTTCGCGACAGGCAGATTGACTTCGAGCACCTCTCTTCCGTTTATGCTCCCATAGGAGACCCTTATGATGGAGAGTATCAGATCATTCGACGTAGTGCCCTATCGATTGCTATGCTTTCTTACTTCTTCTTTCAGTCATCTTTCTACATTCTCATACCCATTGCCTGCGGTTTGCGGGAGATGAAGAGTGCTGTTATGCTGATTCTTGGCAAAACTCTGATTGGTTTGGGCCACGCTCACACTACTGAGGCTATGTTGTCCGCAGGAGCACCTTTTGTCTTACAGGTTTGGCTCATGGAATGCCTTGATCTCTTCATACACTCCTCACATCTTCGTGGGCCACTTCCCTATGACCGTATGGAGGTTCATTACCTATTCCACTCTGCCGATGCTTGGCTTGGCTGGTTCCGAGGCCTTTCTTCTGGTGATATTTATTGGGCCTGCCAGCAGTGGGTTTACCGCTCTATCGCCGTACGCCTTCCTGGGCAGCCCGGCATATGGTTGCTTGGCTTGCATGCTACTACTATCTACATTCCTGGTCGGGTGATCCGCCAGTTCGGACTCTTGCAGGACATTACTAAGACTGTTACCGCTGATTTTACTAGGGGGTCCACTTTGCGACCTTCTATTGTGAAGGCTTTCATCGAGGCTTGGCATGATAGAGTTTCAGCCCCCTTCCGGAGAATCCCGGCTTCGATCGTGCCTATCGCTGAGTACCTTTTGCAGATTCAAACTCTGATCTAGAGAGTCTTCATAGATATTTGTCGACAAAAGTAAAACAAACAGGACAAAGTTCTTCTTTACGAAAGAAAAAAAAATCAGCCAAGTCCTGCCTATCTTTTTGATGCTTTTGAATGTGATTTTCTTTATTTCGTTCTTCAAAAAGTGCTTTCATCTTCCAGAAAATTTCCAGCATGTTTAATCACAGTGTTCACTCCTCCAATTAATCTTTTATGAAATATTCTCCTCTTAATATCTTTTCTTGGCTCTTTACTTTGCTTTGTGTCTTGCTTAAAGCTTTAGTCTTTCTATACCATGAATTCATGTTTGCTTCTTTATAGTACTCATTTTGATAGTCAGGAGATCCAGAGATGGGTTTAAGGTAAATATCTGGGTTCAAAGTTTGCCCTTGGTTTTGGGGCTTCGAGGTGGCTTTGGGCAAATGCCAGTTTGCTCCTAGTTTAGCACATGGTTTTTCTTTTTACGTTTTCATGGGCCGAAGGCTTTTGAGAGCCCGCCTACTTATCCCCGAATGGGTATCAGGCCAGCAGTAGTTCAGTTTAAGGCTTGAAGGAAGACACCGCTCGGGCGGTTTTATTTTAATGACCGAACCAAGTAGGTTGCCTACGTATCCCCTAACGGGAATCAGGTCAAGCGTAGTTCATCGAGGTAGGAAGTTTTGAAAGGAATGGTTTCAAGCAAAGTATTTCTTGAGGCAATCGAGGTTAATCAGTTATTTAAATTGAACCCCGTCCAGGTCCATGAGATAGGCCGCCCCTCTAGAGAGGAGAGCTTTTATGATGTACGGCCCAACCCATTTGGGTTTGAATTTTCCTCTGGGGTCATAAACGGGCACTTTCAGTTGTTTAAGGACCAGGTCACCCTCAGCAAGCTTCCTTGGGTGAACCTTTTTGTTGAAAACACGAGCTATCCTCTTTTGATATCCACGAGTATGGTTTATTGCGGCCAACCTCTTCTCATCGAGCAACATTAACTCCTCATACCTTCCTCGTATCCATTTCGATTTGGTGACCTCACATTCTGCCAAAACCCTAAGAAAGGGTATCTCTACTTCGAACGACCTCCATACTGTAAACCAGCGAATAAGGTATAGCTCCTATAGAAGTTCTTATAGAGGTCCGGTACCCCCATAGTGCAAACTGTAGCTTCTCGTGCCAATCTTTGTACGTATCTGTTGTTTTCCCCAAAATTGCTTTAACATTCTTATTAGCTGCTTCTACTGCTCCATTCGTTTGAGGCATATATGGAGAGGACTGATGGCGGGTGATCCTATACTTTTCTAAAAGCGAGATAACTTCTCCCTGGAAATGGCTACCATGATCTGAGATGAACTCGTTGGGGACCCCATACCTGTAGATTATGTTATTTTCGATGAAGCTCACAACATCCTTAGCCTTTAATGTAGCGTAAGACGCGGCCTCCACCCACTTAGTAAAGTAGTCTATCGCCATAATTATATATCGATGTCCGTTGGAAGCCTTCAGAACTATTTCACCGATGATATCAATGCCCCAAATAGAGAAAGGCCAAGGCATGGTCATGCTATAGAGCTGGGAAGGTGGGGTATGCACTAGATTGGCATGTATTTGGAATTTGTGGCATTTTCTGACGTACTCACAACAATCTTTGTCCAGAGTCGTCCAATAATATCCTTGCCGAATGATCTTCTTTGCCAGCATATGCCCATTCATGTGGGGCCCAGAGACTCTTTCATGTATTTCTTCCATCATTCTTTTGGCCTCTTTTCCATATAGACATTCTAAATTGTACCCTGTGCATGACCTTTTCCATAGCTTATCTGCATAGATTGCAAATTGGGCTAAGAACCTTCAGATTGCCTTTCTGTCCTTTTTTGAGGCTCCTTCAGTGTATTCTCCTTCTTTAATGAAATTCCACACATCCACATACCACGGTATTTCCCCCTCGTCTTCTACGACTGTGACTGTCTCAAATGAGGGTTGATTTCTGATTTCTATGGATAATGGGACCATCGTGACCCCTGAGGGGATCTATATCATTGATGCCAGGGTCACAAGGGAATCGGCCAATTGGTTTTCCCCTCGAGGAAGGTAGTAGAATGATATCTTCTTGAATTGTTCTTTTAAACTCTCCAAATAGTCATGGTATGGCCTCAGCTTCTCGTGTTTCACCCTCCAATCTCCCCGTACTTGGGATATGATCAAATTTGAATCTCCAAACACATCAACTTTTTCAACTTTTTTAACTTTTAAGGCCTGCGCCGCCTCCATGCCCACTTTGCATGCTTCGTACTCTGCTGTGTTATTGGTTGAGTTGTATTTAAGCTTGACGGCCAGCGGGGCAGGGGTTCCATCAGGTGCTACAAGGATAATCTCGACTTCGTAGCCTAGTTAATTGGCGGCCCCATCGAAATACATCCTCCATAAATCCTCCCTTACCTCCATTACTCCTTCGTCAGGAAACCTGAATTCTCCTTTCTCCCCAGTTTCTACGGCAAGGTCAGCTAGGTACTCAACGATGGCTCTCCCTTTGACAGATTTGGAGGTGACATATCTGATATCAAACTCGGCTAGCATCATGGTCCATCGGGAAATCCTACTGGTCAAGGCGGGTTTTTCAAACAGGTATTTGAGCGAGTCCATTTGGGAGATTTAGATCATGGGAAAGGCTAACATATAATGCCTATTACGACGGGTACACCAGACTAAACCCAACATGCTTTCTCTAAGGGTGAGTACTTCAACTCGTATCCGATCATCCTCTTGCTTAAGTAATAAATGGCCTTTTCCACATGCCCTTCTTCTCCTACTTGGGCCAGCATGCATCCCACTAAATCCTCGGTCACAGAAAGGTATAGCAGCAGAGGCTTCCCGGGTGAAGGTGGTGACAGGACAGGTGGGTTTTGGAGGTAGGGTTTGATTTTATTGACGGCTTTCTAACACAGGGTATCCCACTCGAACTTCTCTCCTTTTCTGAGTAGCTTAAATAGCGGATCGCAGGTCATGGTGAGTTTTGAGATAAAACGGCTTATGAACTGCATTCTACCCAGGAACCCCCTTAGCTCTTTTTCATTCTTGGGTGGTTGTATTTTGACTATGGCTTTTATCTTGGTCGGGTCTACTTTAATTCCCCTCTGAGTAATAAGGAACCCTAACAATTTTCCGGTGGTGACCCCGAAGGTACATTTCTGTGGGTTTAGTCTCATCCTAAACTCCCTTAACCTCCCAAAAAACTTCCTTAGGGCCTCCAGGTATCCTCTCCTCTCCTTAGATTTCACAATCATATCGTCCACATACACTTCCACCTCTTTATGGATCATGTCGTGCAATAACATGGTAGCGGCTCGCTGATATGTTGCTCCTGCATTCTTGAGCCCAAATGGCATCACCCTATAGCAGTATGTTCCCCATGGCGTGATAAAAGTGGTTTTCTCTCTATCCTCTGGTGCCATGAGGATCTGGTTATAGCCGGAGAATCCATCCATGAAGGACAGAAGCTCATGCTCGACGATGTTATCAACAAGGACGTCGATATGTGGTAAAGGGAAATCATCTTTAGGGCTTGCTTTGTTTAGGTCTCAGAAATCAACACAAACCCTAACAGGACCATCCTTTTTGGGAACAGGCACTATATTGGTGATCCATTCTGGATACTCAGTGACCATTAAGAATCCGGCTCTTAACTGCTTTTCAACTTCCTCTTTAACTTTGAGTGCCCATTCAGGCCTCATTCGCCTCAATTTGTGTTTTACTGGTTTCAAATTTGGGAAAACGGGGATGTGGTGTTGGACTACCTCTGGATCAATGCCCGTCATATCATTATAAGACCATGCAAAAACATCTTTGAATTCACTTAATAGTTTGATTAATTCTTCGCTTTCTTCTTTGCCAATGTAGAGCCGATAAAGACATTTTGAGGATTATTTTCATTTCCTATATTAATTGTTAGAGTGTCCTCAATGATTTTACATGCAGATTCTCTTTTTTTTCAATTAATTTTTGCAATTCAATGGGTATTTCATGATCATCACATTCATTACATTCATTAAGCACGTTCGAGTAGGCAGAATCAGTCATGCTTTCATTGATTTTCTTTGGAGTGATTACAACAGACATAGAAACTGAAAGATGCCTCATTTGGGCCATTACAGACTCTGGGTGTGGGGGATACCTATCATTAGACTCAAAAACCCACTCTTTCTTATTCACTCCTTCCAGATAGGCGATGAAGCATTCTTCCAGATCCCCTGTCTTGGTAATTTCCTCCATTTCTTCTTTCTCGGTCCTTGCTTTGTCGTTCTCCCTCTGATCTTCCTCATCTTTCTCACTCTCGGCTGCCTCCTCCACCAGACCTTCAACGTATTCATCTTTGGTCTCTCCATGACCCGCTTTCATAACTTCTGTGCTCCCTTCGCCCAATAGATCTTTCATGACAGAGCTGTTTAGCGCATCAATCTAATCCTTGGCAGTAACCGACTTGGCAGGCGGCTGTAGCTATGGGTCTTCCTATACAGAAAACTTGTGGGAAAAGAAGATCTCAAACCCTGGCTTCAAACATTTATCTTTTTGGTCCACCCATGGTTCTGGGAAGCCGCAAAAGGGAAAATCTTCTCCTTCCTTCATAAAATATCCATTGAGCGTCTTTAGGTAAGGGTCTAATGGCACATCGACGGTCTTCTTCTTTTCTTTTTGCCCTTTCTTGGATGGTTGGTACCCCAGACCATGAGTGTGAGTCTGAGTAGGGATTTTTGGAAACTCCGACAGGCCTTGGTGGTTCTTTCCCAACCCCAAACCTGGAAAGAAACCTATTTTCTTCATGATCCCTGCGACCAACGGGCTTGCGTATTGGTCAAAGTAAAGTGGCAGGAATTCTTTTGGCTTTTCCTCCTCAATCATGCCAACGAACTCGAACCCTCCCATTTTTGCTTCTTCTTCTTGCAGCTGTAATTCTAAAACCGGTGCGCTTGATGAAGCTTCAGACGAACAAACCCAGCTATCCCTGAGGATGTCGCAGACTTTGCCCTTCCAAACACATTTGACCTTTTGATGAATGGTGGACAGTATGGCACCCAAGCTATCCATCCATGGCCTCCCTAGCAATAAATTAAAAGAGGCAGGGATATCAATGATTTGAAATTTAGCTTCTTTATCCATTGGTCCAATGACGAGGTTAAGAAAGATGATGCCCATGACCATTCTCTGAGTGTTGTCATACGCCCTGACCTTTTGCTGCGACGGCATGAAAGACGATTCATCTAAACCCATCCGTTCGGCTGTTCGGAAGGGGCATACATTTAGAGCAGACCCGTTGTCAACGAGACAAGCGAGTACGGTGTTCCCCAAACATTCAACAGTGACGTACAATGGCTTATTGAGCATGGGTCCTCCAGGGGGTACGTCATCTGAAGAAAAGGTGATAGCTAAAGTTGGGATTCTGCCAATCAATCCCACAATATCTTCCGGTGCTGTGTTGATGGGAACATCAGATTGTTTTAGGGCGTCCCATACCGCCTGCCTGTGGCATTTTGATGCTATCAGTAACCCCCAAATGGTGATATTGGCTTAAGTTTTCTTCATCTGCTTTAGAACCCTGTCTTCTTCCTCTTTTTCATTCATTTTCCCTTTTTGCTTGTCCAATTCTCTCCCCGGGTGATCTTCCTCTAGCTCATGTGGCTTAAAGTGTCTGCCCGACCGAGTTAGGTGACTGACTTCTTCTCTTGCCCACAGATCGTCAACTTTTGAATCAACTTTCAAAGTACCATCCACCATCTCTGTTTCTTTGTCGCTCTCGTACCAAAGATCGTCTTCTACCTGGCTCACGCCTCGACTGTCACTCCCTTGAACCCACCAGTCTGACTGTTCTATTTCACTTTTCTCCATCTGATCCTCCAAAGTACAGATTTTTGAATCCTTCGGCAACTGATATGGCTTTCTTGGTGTCCCGACCTTAGTGATTAGCCTAGAAGGATCGAAGGTTACTTCTTCTATCTCCAAGAAGTAAAGACCTTGCGGTGGTGGCACAACTTGATGATTCGAAAGCGGAGTTTTAGTAACGTTTGGAGCTTTGGTAGGTGGTTCCAAAATTACTTTGTTATCGATGAGGTCTTGGATTTCGTGCCTTAATCTCATACATCGATCCGTTGAGTGACCCTTCTGCTGGTGAAATTTGCAAAAGAGATCCCCTTGGAAATTTGGTTGAAGCGAACTTGGCAGAGGTCGAGGTTCCAACTGACGGAGATGCCCCTTTGCTAACAGCCTATCGAGGGCAGTTGATAGTGACACTCCCAGATCTGAGAATTTTCTTGGTGCTTTGTCTCCTCCTCTCCTCAGCGTTATGTCGAATTTCCTCTCCGGCCCATTCAGTGCATTGACATCGGTGGGGCCAGAGTGACCCCCCGTTTGTCCTCCGTTGGACCCATAGTTTGGTCTCCTGTACCGGTTTGGTTGATCCTCTTTCTTAATTACCCCTTCTTGGATTGCATCCTCTATCCTTGTTCCGACATCGAAAACCTCAGCGAAGGTGTTGATTGACTGAAACGTCATCTTTTCTTGATATACTGGTTGTAGATTCTTCATTAGCATTCGGATCTGGTCCTTCTTAGACGGCCTTTGTACCATTTTAGCTGCCTTTCCCCTCCATCTGCTCAAATATTCAGCGAACGATTCTTTGTTCCCTTGCCTAGTGGTCTCTAAATCTCGGACAGTGACATCTAAATCTTGATTGTACTCATACTGTGCTACAAATGCTTTGATCACTTCTTCCTAAACCCTAGTTTTGCTTGGTTCGAGAGTAAGATACCAGGATAAAGCAGCTCTGGTTAAAGTCAATTAGAATAGGACAGCCATCATGGTTGTGCTCAGTCCACTCGGTTGGAAAGCTCCAATACACATTCTTACATGGCTGCGAGGATTCCCGGTCCCATCAAACTTGTCAAAAATTGGCATCTTAAACCCGGCAAGCAGTGTCTCACGTACTCCGTCTTACAACCCTTCCAGTTCCATCAGATAGGTATCAACTCCTTGAGCCTTGCGCATCACCCTTTCCAACTTCTCTATTTTCTCGGTCAGTAACTTTTCTTTCTCATCTTTCTCCCTTTTCCTGTTGGCCTGCGGCACATCTGTCCATTGTGCCCCCTGATCATCAAACCAATCTCCTTCTCCTCCATGAGACGGGTCCACAGCTGGCGAAACTATAGGCGGTGGTCGATGAATTAGTTCTTCTATCATTCCCATCATACGGTTCATATTTTTGGCTTGCCGCCTCATTTGCTCCGCTTGTTGTTCTACCAGTACTCTTAACCCGGCTATTTCCTCTTTGTTTCTTTCTTCAACCATGTCAGCATTTTCTCTTCTTACCAGCCTCGCCATGGGATCCCTAAACTAGGCTTGATTTGATCTTGATGCTATTTTTGCCCCTACAACAAATTTTGAAATTTTCCTTTTTTAAAAGCTTTTTTTATCTGCTTCCTTTTGTTATACAAAGACATTAAAAAAAAACTTTTCTTATATGTCACACGGATGCAATGCATGTGTGTGTGTGCCTACTCTATATGCCAAAGAAAAGAAAACCCTAAATCCTAACACATAAGCACATAAGATCCTCGCTCATGTCAAGTGCGCCAACTTCTCCTTTCATTGTGATTTCACTACCCTCTTAAAGGTTGGATATTCAAAACATTTCAACATTCATTTGAAAAGCATTTCTTTAAATGATGAGATCTTTCAAAAATGATTCTCAAGGATTTTGAATCTTTTATTTAAAAAAATGAGGAAGATGATTGGTTCGAAATTTTGCTTTAAAATTCATTTGAAGAGCATTTTTTAAAAAAATAATTCCCAAAATTTTTTGGATTTTTCCTTAGAAAACAATTATGTGAAAATATACCTTAACAAAGGTTAGTTTGAAAATTTTAATCGAAAGGTGAACTCAAAAGTTTTTTCGAAAGGGTGATCGAAAACCTTGGGGAAAAGATGGTAAAATCTGTTTGCTTTCAAAGATGAATTAAAATTCTTTGGGTAGGAGGATCACATGATCGGATTATCACCGTACTTTCCATGAATTCGGATACATACAAGGTCAATGATGCTTAGCTAAGCATAATATAAGAAGTATAATCTTATAATCAAGGTTCGGCATGTTCTCCAAATATCGTGGAACATGAGGAGAAATTGCTAAAAGGTGATTAAAAGATTATACAACTTTCATCAAGCAAGTATCGTCATCATCTCAAGTAATCTCTTCCGGGCATACAAAACGTCCTAGCACATAATCCTAATCAAGAATTGATTTCCTAACTTTGAAAGGTTCTATAGAAGTTACTATGCAAAGGCTGGGTTTTGGTCAAATAAGGGACCCTTGATACACACCCGATAGGATGCTTCATATACCAACACATGGTACGAGATCAAGGGTAATCACACAGTCCCATGATGACTTGACCGACCGGGTTGCCCTGAGTCTCCAAGGTCATAGTTCCGTGCAATCGACTGGTTGGACATGCAAGTGAAATGCAACACACACACAAAAATTGATAAATTCGATTAAAAGGATGCTTTCAAGTCTAATCCTCGAGTGAACCCAGAATCAGAAATTTCTGGTCTGCGAAACAGAGATTCTGGGTTCGATCCCTAGCAGAGTCGCCAGATTGTGGATATCGCATTTTTTCTTACCCTCAGCTTTTCTTTTAAAATCTTTTCCAATTTAAAACACAAAACAATGAGTCGCCACTTAATTTTTCAAAGGAAAATTAAGAAACCATTTTTAAAGTAAACTGATCTTTTAGAAACCAGATATTTAACTAGGTCCGGGGATTATGGAATGAGAAGGTAAGGAGCCCATCGGACTAAAACACCCTTTCTCATCCTATCTCGCGATAGGCCTCCACTTAACATCCTTTTAATTGAATTATTAATTTAAATGTGCCCTCAACTAATACATATGTATAAATATACATTACAAAAGCATGTCTACAGGGTGTAAGATTGCAAGTGATAAAATATCATTCAAAAATCATATAATTCAAGTAGCAAGTAATATGGTATGCAATAGGGAACAAGGAAACTTACCCGGGATCCAACTGCGATATTAAACGTGAAATACATACAAACGAAAGAAAATCCTAGAAAAGAGTCTCTAATCACATGTATTCACATAAGGCAAGATCCTAATTTTAATGTGTCACGCATGAGGTTGAAAAAAAATTGATAAAATCAAGAAATTAAGATAAACTACAGAGGAGTTTTAAGAAACCATACCTTGACAGCGCTACAAAACAAAGGTTAGTCCACATGCTTCACATAATAATATGGTATCAAACAATCAATCCTAATTCTCTAACTTAGATCTATTAAGCATGAAATCCAACTTTATCCAATAACTAGTTCTAAACATAAGCATTAATGTACATGAATGAATGAATGCATATGAACAAGAATAAGATATGGATTTATTCGCTAATTTGGATCACTTAGCCTCTGGATTTAAGCTAAATTATCATTATTCAAAACATGATTTGAGTTCTAAGACATTAGGGAACCATTTAAGTTAAAATCAATGAGACTAAACAAGAACAGTGACTGTTTTTCCCAAATTACAGAGAGCAGACCAGATTTTAAAAAATAGAAAAACCATACTTCCAACGGTTGGATCTTAATGATTTTTGGATATGATATGCCTCTGTTAGTCTAGTTTATAACCCAAAAAGAAAATCAAGGTTTGAATGGTTAGATCTCTGGGAATGTGGAAAACACTAGACATCACTCAGGAATCTATAACTCTCTGTCCAGAGATCTTGTACGATTTTCTAAAAATAGTAAAAAAAATGAGAAACACTTAGATCTTTTTAGGGTATCTTCTTAACACATTAAAATACTTAGAAAAAATTATTAGAGACCCGGGAAACGTTATTAATGTTCTGATTTATTAATTTCAAAATGAACTTACTGTTCTGAAATTTTGGACAGATTATGGTTGCTCCACAAAACCCTTGATCAAACCACCCAAAACATGAAATTACCTTAAAACAAAAATTTCAGTGGTAGAACTTTGAGTTATAAACACTTTCCCATTGGTTTCATTCCATTCCAACGGTTAGATGTTCGGCTAAAAATCCATGATCAAAAACAGATTGTGAACTCACTGCTCATTGGGTTAATTCACTTTATTCCTATTAACTTTAGACAAATGAGCCATAGGATTAGGCTTGTCTAAAGCTAATTCTCCTACCTTTTGATGGTCATTGGAGACTAAATATGCTTATATATGTAAATTTCAAAGAAGTATGAAAGAACTTCATAAAACTTAGTCATAATAAACCTCAAGCCATGAAGATAGGTTTGGGTCCATTAGCTAAATATTCTAGTACCCATCTTAATCCTCTCATAAATAATAAAACTACAAAGAGATTAAGGAATTTCAAACCAAAAGATTCAAGTAAGGCATTGAAAGCCTTATGAACCCAAAGGATGAACACAACAAATGAATAGAGAAATTAAAGGACTCCATGCATGTTTATAATTAAACTTGAATAAAGACTAACTATTCTAAAGTCTTACCTCCAAAGTAGAGGTGTCAAACAGGCCGGGCCGGGGTGGACACCCATCCTTCCGTCCATGGCCCGGCCCGGCCCGGACCGGGCCTAGTGGGCCGGGCCTTGTGGCGAGCTGGCCCGAAAAAAGCGGGCCGGGCCAACCTGACCCGATTGACACCACTACTCCAAAGTATCCTCAACTTGGTGATTTTGGAGAATTTCCAAAGACTAATCAAGCTCTTCTACACTAATTCACACAACTCTTTCTTTTAAGCTATTCTAAACTCATTCCTAATTATGAAAATTAAGGCAAGAAGAACACTTATACAACCTATATATTCCAAGAAAATCCCCCCCATGCAAGTGAATATTCATCCTCTATTTATAGACAATTTTAAAGGGGTATTTCAGTCATTTTAGGACTAAAAACCCTAATTCAGCCGTCCTTTTTATAGTACAAAACGTGTTGTATACCAGCTGTCTGTTGCAAAAATGCGACAATTACCTGAGATGGAAGCGGCACTCAGTAAATGCCGCATCGGCATTCAGTGAAAGCAGGCGTGGCATTCACTGGCTGCCGGAACGGCATTCACTGAATGTCGCGGACAACTCCAGGGACTGCCCTTTTTTTTTAGTAAAATTCATTATGTTTGCGGCACTTGATGAAATTCGCGGCAATCACCGAATGCCGTCCGGCAGTCCAGAGACTGCCGCAACGGCAGCCCGTGATTGCCGCGGAAAGGCTTGAGTGCTGTTCTGCTTATTCTTTTCCTTTTCCTTCTTTTTTCTTTTTGTTTTGGGTTGGAGAATCTTTCGAAGAGCTTAAATTATCTTTGGAAGTCCTAGATAAGTTCGGACATTGTCATCATCGGATATGGAGGTAACACTCTCCTTAATTCGACATTTGGTTAAAATCGGGGTGTCTACAACACGCGAAATTCCACCTCTTGTAGTTTTTGTTTGAAATTGATTTGGATCAAAGAAAGAAAAGGAAGGTCTATTGAAAACAGATACAGAATCGCCACTTAATCTTTAAGGAACCAAGAAACCTAATTTTGACTCACCCAAATGGATAAAGGGCACCGGCCCTTCATAACCAAAGAACTTGGCTCGGGGTTTTGGTACGAGAGAGGAAGGAGCCTTTATCGCGACTAAAACATCCTCAACTCGCCCCGTCTTTCAACGGGCCTCAATTAGCATCCAAATAATAATCTTATACTATATATGATTCGACAATTAATACTATGATAGTATATTACATCACACAAGAATTTTGAAATAGAAGATCAAAAGATAAGATATCATTCATAAGATCTAAACCAAATATCACACAATGCAAAAGTGAAAGACCACACAAACAAACCTAAGAAAAAATGTCTAATCACATATCAAGTAATTAAGTTCCCTAATATAAAGGGGACATGAATTTTTCTTGAAACAAATAAACGTAGAAATCAAAAAATGCTTAGCAAGCTAGAATGATGTATGTTAATCTTTGAGAAAATAAGATCTCTCAATCCCCGGGACGGATGAGAAAGGAGGATTAGATCGAGGGGAAGCATGAACGTGTGATCATGATCATTTCTTATAATCTTCTTAGATTAGGAGTTACAAAAACCCCAAATCTTGCATGAATGCAATGTATGATCCTAGAATGTGCAAAGGTTGTAGTGTGTTTGTGTACATGGACTTTCTAAAGTGGCTTAGAAGTCTAGAATGTGTATGAATGAATGAAGGAAATCATCATGGGATATGTACAAATGTAGTATGAATTACTTCCTAAGACATGAGCTAATTTGGAGTGCATGTAAGCACCAAATCAAAGGATGGAAGTAAAAGTGTGTTTGCTGTGAATAGTGGACAGAACAGTAACATGATCTTTTAGAAATTGAAAGGAGGGGATAGGAATGTTTTCAATGCATGATTTTTTTATGGAGATCTTCCTTATTGTGTCCAAAACACAACCCAAAAAGACAATTTTTAACAACTATCACAGATTGAGAGAAATCATATAAACAATAGAGGTTATTCAGAAACAGAGTCCGTACTGTCGACTGAAATGTTAGAAAATCTTAGAAAATGAAAACAAAAGATCTAGATGCCCAAATTATACCAAAAGTTCCCTAAGCTATTGAAGTTCAAGGGAAAAATAAGTTGGGACCACTCTTATTGGAAAAGTTTTCTGTAAAATAAGTTGAAATTCAACCTAGCTGCTATAACAGCAGAGGCAGAATGTTTAGAAGGAATGTTTGGACAAAAATGGACCCCTTTCAAGTATTTCCAAGTAAAACCAAAAATCATGGGTATTCTCTAATGAGTTAGGAAGACTTTCCAAGTGGTCTTGCATCCATACATTGAGTATTGAGTTCTAGAGAAATCTTTGAGCTCAAATCATTCACTGTTTTGACTCACTATTTTAAAGATTTTGGGAAAAACTTAAGTTTTTCTTTCTTGAGATCAAAATGAGAGGGTTTGAGAGGGGTTTTGAAATAGAGATTTTGAAAGTATATTTTCAACATCAAATAGAGATTATGACCTCTTGAAATATCAACATCAAACTCATCATCAAGAACTCCCAATATTATTGGAGAGATTCATTTTCATTTGAATACAACTTCAAGGATACCTTGGAGGTATTGAAGTTATAATCATCATCTATCAAACATGTTTTTGAGGTCAAGAGCTACTATCCATAAGGACTCACTCACCTCAAACTTCATATCATCATTTATAGGATGATGAACTAGTAAGTAAATAAAAAAAATCAAAAAGGAATGAGGTTAGGAAGAGATGAACATAGTATGTAAACAAGCAAATAATAACAATCAATAGATGATAATCAATGTGATTTTGGACTTGTAGCTTGGTGTTTTACTCATAGATATTGATATTTGGACATGGAAGTAGCTTCCTAACTCAAGATTGCTCAAGAATGGTGGTTGGGGAGGATTTGAATGTGAAGAAAACAAGATTAAAACTCACTTTCTTACAGAAAATCAGTAGGAGAAGCTCCCTTTCGCTCTTCTAAACCTATCTCTATCTCTCTTTCTCTCTACAACTTTTCTAAACTTTGCACTTGGCCCCCCCAAAATGAAGAGCAATGGGGGGTTTATATAGGCTAATTTGGGGTTTTAGAAGTACTCCCATTGGTCCCAAACATCTGTGAACATAAAACTATATCGTTTTGGTTTTTAATTAATCAAATTGGACCCCAAAATAAATTACAAAAATGGACTCTGGAAGGGTTGAGTGCCGCTGCGGCACTGGCCATGTACCACTGTGGTAGTGGCCCAGTGCTGCCGCGGCACTGCTCCTCAGAAGCCCAGAAAACTGTATTTAGGCCCCAGAGGTTCCGGTATTCGTGAAAATGACCTATTTCGTCCGAAATTCACAGAAAATACGTACGAACTCCAAACTGAGCTTGTGATATACCGTTGGAAAGGTATCGAAGATTACTTTGTATATAAAATGTTTCAGAGTCAGATCACTTTGAAAAGTTTTACGGTATTCGCGATAAAATCTGATTTGATCGCCTTTTTCACCTTCAAAAATTCATAATAAATTCGTTTTAAATCCAGGAATCATGTGCGATATACCGTTGGAAAGCTATTGACCTCTAGTGTCTATGAAAAATGTTTGAAAAATGATACGGTGCTCCAATTTTAAAGTCAACTTTTGGTCAAACTGGTCAAACCGGGGACCTCCAAGAAGTTCTGGGAGCTCCCAGGAGTTGACGTTTTCATCCGATTTTCTTTTAAAACTTCTTTTAGTAATTTTCACATGATCCAGAATGATCTTGGAATTTTTTGGCGAATTTGGATGATTTTGGTCAAACCCTGGTCAAACCTAGGTCAAACCGGTCAATGGGGACTTTCCGGGAACTTCCGGGATTTCTGGGGGTCTCTGGGAGCTGACGATTTCATCTGATTTTACTTAAGAATTCATTTTCTTACTTTTCTTATGACAGAGCACGTTTCCAAAACTTTTGGTCCAAATCTGGGAGTTTTCAGGCTTTCAGGGGTATTTTGGTCATTCTGAGCATTTTGAGAAATAGAACTAACTTCTAGGAGTCCTTTTGAGTATTTTTCAATCATTGTGAACCACCAAGCTATGGGTCTCCTAAATCTGATAGCCAAAAAAATGGGGTGTTTACAGCATCCTTAAACACGGTGGGCCAGTAGAAATCGCTGTGTAGGACTTTTTGTGCTGTCTTTTGCGAAGAAAAATGGCCCCCGCAGGCTTCAGAGTGACAAGAGGCTAAAATCACAGTTATGTCCTCGTTCGGGACACAACGTCTGATGACCTGATCAGCACAATACTTGAATAAGTAAGGGTCATCAAAAAAGAAATGATATGTGAACGAAAGGAACCATTTCTTGTCCTGATTTGACCAATGACTAGGGGTCTCTCCCGTAACAAGATAATTTATTATATCCGTATACCAAGGCAAACCGGAAACAACCATCAGTTGCTCATCTGGGAATTCATCTTTTATTGGAATGGGTTCAGTGTTGTTAGTAAATGTTAACCGAGATAAATGGTCAGCGACCACATTCTCTACTCCCTTTTTATCCTTGATTGTGATATCGAATTCTTGGAGTAGGAATATCCAACGGATAAGCCTTTATTTTGCGTCCTTCTTAGATAACAGGTACTTGAGGGCCGAGTGGTCTGTAAAACAAACTATTGGGGACCCTATCAGATATGACCTGAACTTATCTAAAGCGAAGACTATTGCCAGTAGCTCTTTTTCGATAGTCGTATAATTCATTTGAGCTTCGTTACGTGTTCGACTGGCATAGTAGATGACATTGGGCTTATTATACTTTCTCTGTCCTAGGATTGCACCAATGGCACAGTCGCTAGCATCGCACATTAGTTTGAATGGCAAACTCTAGTCGGGTGCCTGTATTATTGGTGCGGAGGTAAGGTGTTCCTTTAGTGCGTCAAATGATGTTTGACATTTTTTCGACCACTCAAATGGTGCGTCTTTGACTAAGAGTTGACACAGTGGTCGGGAAATCGTGCTAAAATTTTGGATAAAGCGGTGATAAAATCCTGCGTATCCCAGAAAAGAGCGGATGTCTTTAACTGTACGGGGGACAGGTAGGTTCAAGATTATATCGATTTTCGCTTTATCAACTTGGATACCTTTATTAGCAATAATGTGGTCGAGGACAATTCCCTTGGTCACCATGAAGTGACACTTTTCCCAGTTTAGTACTAGGTGTTTGTCCTCGCATCTTGCTAGCACACGTTCCAGATTGTCTAAGTAATTTTTGAAACTATGGCCGAACACCGAAAAATTGTCCATAAAGACCTTGAGTATTTGTTCGACCATATCACCAAATATGCTCAACATGCACCACTGAAAAGTAGCAAGTGCATTGTATAAGTCGAAGGGCATACGACGGTAAGCGAATGTACCGAACGGACACGTGAAAGTCGTTTTCTCCTGATCTTCAGGAGCAATTTCGATTTGGTTGTAGCCACTATATCCGTCCAAAAAGCAATAATATTTGTGACCCACCACTCGTTCTAGCATTTGATCCATAAATGGTAATGAAAAGTGGTATTTCCGGGTCACAATATTCACTTTTTGGTAATCAATACACATCCTCCATCTGATGGGGACACGTGTCGGTACCAATTCACCATCTTTATTTGGGATTACTGTTATACTTGCCTTTTTGGGCACCACTTGGGTTGGACTAACCCAAAGGCTATCAGAAATAGGATATATGATCCCAACGTCAAGAAGTTTTAGGACTTCCTTTTTGACTGCTTCTTGCATATTGGGATTCAGACGCCTTTGCATTTGCTGCGAAGGTTTAGCGTCTTCCTCCAGATATATTTTATGGGTGCACATGGACGGGCTTATGCCTTTGAGGTCGGCAATGGTCCATCCCAATGCTCCCTTATGTTGTTCTAGCATTTGGATTAATTTGCCCTCTTGTTCCCGACTGAGAGTGGATGAAATTATAACAGGATAAGTCTTTTCAGTCCCTAGGAAAGCATATTTGAGCTCTTTTGGAAGCTCCTTTAATTCCAAGTCGGGAAACTGGAAATTTGAGGGCATGACTAACTTTGTTTTTGGAGGTAGGGGTTCATATGGTGTTACCCACATGCATTCAGCTCTATCCTCCTCTTTCCTTTCCATCATGAGGCAGGTGTGATTTAAAGCAACGTCCAATGGAGTAGAATCGTTAGGTTTGTAGATAGTTTCAAATTGTGACACTACTACCTTCAAAGGGTCTTTATAATCAATGAAGTCGGCCTCATCTTCAATGACCGTTTTGATGTAGTTGATTTCTTCCTCATCCTTGTATTCTTCAGGTCGGGAATTTGAAAAAATCTTGACATTTAAAGTTATGTTCCCGAATACGATGGTCATAATACTACTTCTTATTTGATTGTGGCGTCTATGGTGTTGAGGAATGGACATCCAAATATTATCGGGATTTGTGCACATGGATTGGACACAGGTTCAGTGTCCAAGATCACAAAATTGACCGAGAAGACAAATGAATCTATCTGCACTAGAACGTCCTCCAGTATTCCTCTAGGGTATTTGACTGACCTATCTGCTAATTGTAACGCAACTCGGGTACCGGGGTCTTTGAGTTTCGGAGGCAATTCATTTTGGATGATTGCGCTTGCTTGGCAAGAAACATAAGCGTGTTTCTTCACACTTTGCCTCCTCTTGACCATGCATAAGTCTTTAAGGTACTTAGCGTAGGCCGGCACTTGTTTGATTGCATCAAGGAGTGGAAGATTGATTTTAACTTGTTTAAATAATTCCAAGAACTCCTGATTCTTTGCCTCATTTTTGGGTTTCTTAAGCCTTTGAGGGTAAGGCACGGGGAAAGGGCATTTAGGTAATTCGTCAATGACAGGCTCCTTTCCGGGCCTTCTCTCAACTTCTTCCACTTCTTTAGGAGCGTCATCATTTGATTCTAATGGTTTGTTATCAGTGAACAGCTCCTCTTCTTGAGTGGATGGTTTGCTTTTATTCACTACTGCATCCTCTTCATACTCTTCGGGAGTAGAGAGGGGTATATTGTACCCTATAATCTTGCTGCTTCTTAGAGTAGTCATGGCTTTTGCCTGTTCAGGATTAGTGGGACCATTATTGTATCCCTTAGGGTTTTGAAGTGGTTGGGCAGGAAATGTTCCACTCGATCCCTCTTATCGTGCGTCCATTCTCTCTAATGTTGCGGACATCTTACTCATCATTTGAATTAACTGTTGTGTTAAATTCGCATTAAAGAGTGGATCTTCCTCTTGCAACTTTTTGTGAGGTGGCACGTAAACATTTGATTGCTGATTGTCAGAGGGTTGAGCTTGGTTGTAGTTATGTGATCTATTTTGATTGAATGACTGGGGCTACCTATTGTATTGCCCTTGATATTGATTATTGTTATTGTAGGGTTGTTGTTGTTGGTATTGATTTTGGGTCCCAGCATCATTTTTCCAATCAAAACCAGGTTGATTCTATCGATAGTTATTATTCTGCGAATTATGATTGTTATAGGAATTCCCCGCCCCCCTATACCCTTGCATGGCATTCATTTCCATGGGGGCTTGTTCTTGAAAGTACAGTACATTGGGACAGTATTGATTGGTATGTCCCAACATGTTGCATGTGCCGCATGGTTCTTCAGGTAAAACCTGCCTAGAACTCTCTCCTTTCATTCCCAACTCTTCTATTTTCTTAACTAGTTCCTCATATTTGTTCATTAGATGATCCTCACTTTTTAATTGGTATAGACTCTTCTCCTCTACACAGGATATCTGTGAGCGTGGGATATCTTCAGAATTTGACCATTTATGAGCATGTCCAACTAGCCATTCAAAGTGAGCTTCAGCTTCTATAGTGTTTTTGCGAAGAAATGGCCCTGAACTCATGGTTTCAACCAGCTTTTTAGTTTCACCATTTAACCCTTCGTAAAAGTAGCTTATAGTTCGCCATTTCTCATACTCGTGATGTGGGCATGCGAGAAGCAAATCTTGAAACGCTCCCAAGTTTGAGTGAAGGTTTCGTTGCTCTTTTGTTTATAAGAGTTTATTTGTCGTTTAATCTTGATGGTCCTGCGAGGTGGAAAGAATTTTTTTAAGAATGCAGTGTTCATCGCATGCCAAGCGTAGATTGAATTTGGCTTTAGGGTGAGCAACCACGCTTTTGCTTTATCCTTCAAGGTGAAAGGAAATAACATTAGGCGCGTCACATCTACAGGACAATTTTGCGAGAATGTTTTACAAACATCCTCGAAGTCCTTGACGTGTAGATATGCCTTCTCGCTCTCCATTCCATGGAAAGTTGGAAGGAGTTGAATCATTCAGTTGCGAAATTGAAATTCGCTCACATGAGGTAGAATGAGAATACAAGAAGGTGTAGGTGCGTGTTTGGGTGTCATGAGATCACACAAAGGACGAAGCGAATCGTCAATTGGTACAACCACATTCTCAACATTTTTACTTTGATTATCACCCATTGAATCGATAGGTGTGTGTACGGGATTAATAGAATCAGAGGAATCGGCTAAGTAGAATGGATTTTCAAAAATTCCTTCCATGGAATTATCGGACATGAAAAGGGAAAGATTCCTAAGGGGATTTTAATTCTGAAGAACTCAAAAGGGAAAAAAAAATAGAAATAGATAAGACAGATTGAGGTAATCTAAGTATTAAGTCGTCGCCTTCCCCAACAACAGCGAAAAAAAACTTGACACGGAATTTATATGTGTGCGCTCGTGTGCTATACCCAAGTGTAGGTAGACGTGTGTAGACACCCCATTTTGCCGGCTACCAGATTTAGGAGACCCATAGCTCGGTGGTTCACAATGATCGCAAAAGACCCAAAAGGACTCTCGGAAGTCAGCTCCATCTCTCGGAATGCTCAGAATGACCAAAATGCCCCTGAAGGCCCGAAAACTCCCAGAATTGGTCCCAAAGTTCTGAAAACATGCTATGTCGTAAGAAAAGCGATAAAATGAATTTTTAAGAGAAATCGGGTGAAATCGTCAGCTCCCAGAGACCCCCGGAAGTCCCGGAAGTTCCCGGAAAGTCCCCGTTGACCGGTTTGACCAAGGTTTGACTAGGTTTGACCAAGGTTTGACCAGGTTTGACCAAGTTTGACCAAAATCGTCCAATTCACCAGAATCATTTTAAATCATGAGAAAAGTGTTAAAACAAGTTCCAAAAGAAAATCGAGCGAAAACATCAGCTCCCGGGAACTCCCGAAGGTTTCCAGAACTTCCCGGGAATCCCAGGTTTAACCAGTTTGACCGAAATTTGACTGTGGGACCGGGCCGCCGAAACAATTTTCAAATATTTTTCATGAATAATAGAGGTCAATAGCTTTCCAATGGTATATCACACATAATTCCTGGATTTAAAACGAATTTATTATGAATTTCCAAAGGCGAAAAAGGCGATCAAATCGGCTTTTATCGCAAATACCGCAAACCTTTTCAAAGTGACCTATCCCTGAACTATTTTTTATGTAAAGTAGACTCCATTACCTTTCCAACGGTATATCACAATCCCAATTTGGAGTTCGTACGCATTTTCTGTGAATTTCGGACGAAATAGGGCCTTTTCACGAATACAGGAACTTCAGGGGGCCTAAACAGCATTATCTAGACGAAGGGAGGAGCAGTGCCGCCGCGGCACTGGCCCACTGCCGCCGCGGCAGTGGTCCAGTGCCGCCGCGGCACTCTCCTCCAGAACAGTCCATTTTTGTAATATGTTTTGTGGTCCCATTTTGATTAATTAAAAGCCAAAACGACGTAGTTTTATGATTTCAGATGTTTGGAGCCAATGGGAATACTTTCTAAATCCCAAAACCACCCCAAGTTGGCCTATATAAACACCCCATTACTCTTCATTTTGGGGGAGTCAAATGCAAGTTTAGAGAAAGTTTGGGAGAGAAAGTTGTAGAGATAAGGTTAGAGTAGAGAGAAAAGAAGCTTTCTTCTTTGATTTTCAAAACAAAAGTGAGTTCTAAACCTTGTTTTTACTTCATTACTTCCATTTACTTCAACATTCAATACTCCCAACCACCATTTTAGTGAGCATTTAAGAGAGTGGAAGCTTCTTCCATGTCTAGTGTCATTACATATGAGTGAAACACCAATCTACAAGTCTCATGCTTCATGAATATCATCTATTGATCATCATCTACATACTTGTTTATTTATTGTTCATCTCTCCTTATCCCATTTCTTTTTTATTTTCTTTATTTATTTACTAGTTCATCATCATCTAAGTGATGACATGAAGTTTGGGGTGAGTGAATCCTTATGGATAGTAGCTCTTGACCTCAAAAACATGTTTGATAGATGATGATTATAACCTCAATACTTCCAAGTTGTTCTTGAAATGTATTGAAGTTATGTTCAAAATAAAATAAATCTCTCCAACAATCTTGGAGGTTCTTAATGATGAGTTTGATGTAGGTATTCTAAGTGGCTATGATCCTTATTGAGTATTGAAAAAATGTTTTCAAAACATCTACTTCAAAACCCCTCTTAATCCCTCTCATTTTGATTTCTAGAAACAAAACCTTGTTTTCTCCAAAATCTTCAAAATAATGAATCAAAACAGTGAGTGAGTTGAGTTCAAAGATTTTCCTAGGACTCAATACTCAACATATGGATGCAAGGCCACTTGGAAAGTCTTCCTAACTCATTGGAGAACACCCATGATTTTTGGTTTGACTTGGAAGTACTTGGAAATGGTCCATTTGGATCCCAACATTCCTTCCAAACATTCTGTTTTTGCTGTCACAGCAGCTAGGCCCACTTCCAACCCCTTTTCCAGAAAACTTTTTCAAAAGGGGTGGTCCTAACTTATTTTTTCCCTTAAACTTCAATGTCTTAGGAAACCTTCTGTATAAAATGGGCCTCTAGATCATTTGTTTTCATTTTCTAAGATTTTTCAACATTTCAGTCGACAGTACGAACTCTGTTTTTGAGTGACCTCTGATTTTGATATGATTTCTCTCAATCTGTGATAGTTATTAAGGATTGGATTTTTGGGTTGTGATCTAGACACAATAAGGAACATCTCCATAAAAAATCATGCATTGAAAACATTCCTAACCCCTCTTTTCAATTTTCCAAAGATAATGCTACTGTTCTGTCCACTATTCACAGCAAGTATACCTTAACTTTCATTCTTTGATTTGATGCTTATATGCATTCCAAATTAGTTCATATCTTAGGAAGTAGTTCATACTACATTTGTACATATCCCATGTTGATTTCATTCATTCATACACATTTTAGACTTCTAAGTCATTCTAGAAATCCATGTACCCAAAACACACTACAACCTTTGCACATTTTAGATACTACATTGCATTCATGCAAGATTTGGGGTTTTTGTAACTCTTAATCTAAGAAGATTATAAGGAATGAACTCGATCACACGTTCATGCTTCCCCTTGATCTAATCATCCTTTCTCATCCGTCCCGGGGATTGAGAGGTCTTCTTTTTCTCAAAGAATAACATGCATCATACTAGCTTGCTAAGCATATTTTGATTTCTTTGTTTATTTGTTTCAAGAACAATTCATGTCCCCCTTTAGATTAGGAAGTCTTGATTATTTGATATATGATTAGACGATTTTTCCTAGGTTTATTTGTGTGATCTTTCACTTTACATTGTATGATATTTGATTTAGATCTTATGAATGATATTTTATCTTTAGATCTTCCATTTTCAAGTTTCTTATGTAATGTAATATACTATCATAGTATTAATTGCCGAACCATACATAGTATAAGATGATTATTTGGATGCTAATTGAGGCCCGTCGAAAGACGGGGCGAGTTGAGGGTGTTTTAGTCGCGACAAAGGCTCCTTCCTCTCTCGTACCAAAACCCCGAACCAAGTACTTTGGTTATGAAGGGCCGGTGCCCTTTATCCATTTGGGTGAGTCAAAATTAGGTTTCTTGGTTCCATAAAGACCAAGTGGCGACTCTGTATCTGTTTTCAATAGACCTTTCATTTTTTTTCCTTTGATTCAAATCAATTTCAAAACTATCTCAAACAAGAGAAGTGGTCCACTTCCGGCGTCCACAATCTGGCGACTCTGCTGGGGATTTTTTATTTTAAAACAAAATAATACAGAGGTTTGACTCATAAGAAGCATCCTTAAAATCATCTTTTTACTGTGTATGGTTCACCGCATTGCACTCTGCATTTTACCCTCTCGACTGTGTCTGAAACGCGGCGCTGACATTGTTCAGGTCTTGCTGTGCCAGGGCACAAGTCACCGTTGATACCGTACCTTCCAAGGTATATCAAAAAGAGTAAAAACCTCCGTACTGTCTCCCCGACGGTATATTGGAACTCTCGTCAACGGACCCTCTTTGACTAAACCCAGCCTTTGCATATAGACTCCTGTAGAACCTTTCATAGGACTGTTCATTTATCTTTTCAGATAGGACAATGTGATATAACTGTTGTATGCCCTGGCGGGATTACCTGCGCGATGTAGACGCTTATGTGGCATAGAACAGAACCTCTTTCTCATGATTCCCAAGGCAATCACTCACATGTAATCACATTGAGTTGACCTGCCTAAGCATCATGACAAGGATGTCTGCTCCATGCTCGCAAAGATATACACCGCAAACCTTGTTTGTCGGTCCTGAGACATAGGAGTATGAAAACCTGCTAGAAAGTATGATCACCATCGCCATACTTACCAGTTTCTCCCAGAAACTCTGTCCAGATATCCCAGATATAACCATATTAACCAGTTTTTCCCAGAAACTCTGCCCAGATATCCCAGATATAACCATATTAACCAGTTTCTCCCAGAAACTCTGCCCAGATATCCCAGATATAACCATATTAACCAGTTTCTCCCAGAAACTCTGTCCAGATATCCCAGATATAACCATATTAACCAGTTTCTCCCAGAAACTCTGTCCAGATATCCCAGATATAACCATATTAACCAGTTTCTCCCAGAAACTCTGTCCTATTTTCCTAAAATGTGCTAGTTTCTCCCAGAAACTCTATCCAAAATTTCCTAAAAACACCCAAAGTCCCTGTTCCTCCCGGAAACTCTGTCCAAAATTCCCGAAGTAACCTAGAAACCCCTATTATCCCTTGATGATCGTACTGGAAAGTAAGATTGGCACACTCTATATGGTTAGGACCTTATTCGTTTAACTGCTATCTGTTAGAAATAGGAGCATCATATAGATTAGGGCTTACATCCGCATGCTTGTCCCACATGCATGCACCATTCCCCATCTCACTGCACGCACTGTCTCGAGTCAGTCCACATCACTGTCGTTGTCTGTCTAAAAGTCATCACTGTCGGGATCTGATACACCCCTTTCTCTTAAAATCTGTCAGGTCAGTATAGATTCCCAAGGTCAGCAGCCGGAATCCTCATCGTGGACCAGGAGTTCAGATAATCGTCTGGTCAGAATCGGTCCGACAGCCTACTTCAGCATGAATAGAGAAGAGTTGGAAAACAAGGTTACTGAGATGGGGGCAACCATAAGCCAACAGTCCGACAGTCTAGCCCAAGTCTTGAGGTTCATGGAAGAACTAAAGCAGCAGCAGTCGCAACCTCCGCTCGGGTTTCCGCCACCAGGTTTTGAACCTCCTCTTCATGAGAATAATGGGGAGGAAAACTGGTTTCAAGGGGTCCCACCGCTTACGTATGAGAAGAAGCTCCAAGAAAAAATGGACAAGGTCGACAAACTGGAGAGCGTACTGAGAAAAAGCAAGGGAATCGATGATTACATGTTAGACCTGGAAGGCCTTTTTGAGCCTGTCAAGTTGAAACTGCCGGAGAACTTTAAAATGCCTTCCATCGACCGTTTTGACGGAACTGGAAACCCAAAAAGTCATGTGAAGCTATGTATGAGTATCTTCCAGTCCATGGGTTGCACCCACGAGCACATTGCAATGCTGTTCCCACAAACTCTGGCAAAATCTGCACTATCATGGTTCCTAACCTTGGAAGCCTCCAAGACCCGGGCCTGGGAAGATATCGTTCGAGTTTTTGTCGATCATTACTCTTACAACCAGGAGCTGGATGTCACTATAAGGGATTTGGAAACGACCCGGCAAAGCAACAATGAATCCTTCGCTGCGTTTCTGGGCAGATGGAGGAACAAGGTAGCCCAAATGACCCACCGACTGATTGAAAAAGAACAGGTGAGAATGATAATCCAGAATCTACAGCCACTCTACCATGAGAAATTATCCTACCAGTCCATCTCCACCTTTGAGGAATTGTTTGAAGTCGGAACCCGAATCGAAGATGCTATCAGGGAAGGAAAGATCAAAAAGGAAGACCCTCCGAGTCAACCAAGAAGGCCCAACTACTCCCAGAATCCCCTGGATGTCAATGCCTTAGCAGCCAACCCATGGCATACCCTCCAAGGCCATACCAACTCTCCACCCAGTCAAATCCCTCCAACCACCCTTTCCAGAAAAAGCCCCCTCGCAATTTCGCCAAGCTAGAAATCTCTCTCTCCTCAGCCTTAGACCGCCTCCTCAAAAAGGGCCATCTCCAACTCCTCCAGCCTCGAAATACCCCACCCCCGCCTAACTGCGATATGTCCAAACGATGTGCCTACCACCAAGGCCCAGGCCATAACACTGATGACTGCATGCGCCTCCGCCATGATATTCAAGACCTCATTGACCAGAATATCATCGAGCCACCCCCGAAGCAGCCCCATATCACCCAAAATCCCCTACCAAACCACCAAAATGTCAACCTCATCGAGTCCAACCCTATATCCTTCAACCATGTTGCCTATATCACCCCCCTAGGACAACCCTTGCCCCTCATTGACATCCCGAATTCTGAGGGAATTCATCTGATCGGAGGAGAGAATGACGAGTGGCAGCAGCAGCTAGACGACGAGCAAGACTTGTTCTTCCTAGAAGATCATGACCTAGGGGTGGTAGACCTCAAATGGTATGACCCTAACAACGAGAGTGATGCTTCCATCTGGAACGAGCCGAAAAAGCCATTTGTGGGAACGGATTGTGATTGGTTCAAAAAGGATGGGACTGTAGAAGGGCCTACCCCTGCCGAGATTGATCATCTAACCAGATCAGGCCGTCATTATCAGCCCCCGCAGCCTGCCACCGATGCAGCCGAGAAAGGTCCAGTCAAAGACAAAGGGAAGGGTAAGATGGATGAGATCATCGAGGAAGATAATGAGTTGATAAAGCAGCTAAAGAAAACCCAAGCGCATCTCTCGATGTGGGACATCATGGTAACATCCTACAAACATAGGCAAGCCGTGTTGAATGCCTTGGCTGGGATTGAAGTTCCTATCGATGCTGCACCGGAGGACATGGTAGCTTTCTTGGGCGCGCTTACCCCCGACCCGATCATTACCTTTTCTGACAAGGACTTGCCACCAGAAGGATCCGCACATAACAAAGCATTATACATCATCGTCGGATGCAAGGGACAACAGGTGCCGTTTTGTCTGGTCGACACGGGTTCTGCCTTAAATGTTTGTGCCCTAAGAATTGCCACTGCTTTGGGGGTCAATGTCCTTGACATCACGCCATCTGTGCAATCTGTGAGGGCCTATGATAACACCAGGAGGAATGTGATCGGGACTGTCTCTCTGCAAATCCGGGTAGGATCTTTGGTAAGCACTGAGATTTTTCAAGTCATGGACATACCTGCCTCGTTCAACTTGTTGATCGGAAGGCCCTGGTTACACATCAACAAAGCCGTATCATCCACTGTGCATCAAATGATCAAGTACATTCATGAGGAGGAAGTAAAGATCATCCTCGGTAACAGTTGGGGTAACGAAGCTTTCCTGAATTACGCTCCCATTTTTGAAGTCCAAATGCCTGAGCTAGAAGAAGGAGAAATTGGGGGATTCTTCATGGAAGAAATCCACGTGATCAATGACGAAGATAGGTTCCCTGAGGTCCACTCCGCAGTTGTCAACATTGTCCGCAAGATGAACTACTTCCCCGGAATGGGATTAGGCCGACGCCAGCAAGGGATTCGTGAGTTCCCTCAGATCAAAGGACAACAAGGAACTTTCGGGTTGGGGTACAAGCCCACTGAAGAAGACGTTGAGTTACAGAGGCCATGGAAGAAAAGGGTGAAGGGTCTCCCACCATACCGCAAGACTTTGAATGGACAGTTCGTAAAAGAAGGGGATGATTTCCCCTACTTCGGGTTCCCCGAACCCTGGATCCACCAAACCACTGGGAAAAGGCACCCCGGGCTTGAAATCTTTGCTGACTGCGAAAGGCCCCCATATCAAGACCCGTTCTATCCTGAAGAAGTTGAGAAGACCCCGGAGGAAGACTGGTTGAAATACTTGGACACTGAAGCCATGGAGAAGATGTGGGAGGAATCCGCTGGGAAGAAAGAAGAAAAGAGGGCCAAGAGCCAAGATGATCAGATCAAGCCAACTGAGGAGGGTCTGAGCAACCAGGCTGTAGAGTCATCTGTCCGTGTCTCCCCATCCCCTGTTCCCCCAGAGTCTGTACTACCAATTATCGAGTCTGTACCAGAGTCGGCTGCCGTAAGCCCACCGCTGTCCAATGTAATCGCTTCACCTGTCATGAATGAAATGAAAGACGATTCTGCTTACTCCTCTGTGTCTAACACTTGTGAATGCACAGATCCCTCCGAGGATCTCCCAATCGAACTCAAGCAACTAATTGAAAAACCACCTACTTATGAAATAATCGAAGATACTTTATCAGTTAACCTAGGTGAAATAGATAATCCCCAAATTGTGTAAATTGGCTCAACTCTTAATAAAGAAGAAAAAGAAAAATTAACCCTCTTGCTAAAAGAATTCAAAGATGTTTTTGCTTGGTCTTACGAAGACATGCCCGGGGTCGATCCCGACATTGTCCAACATCATATCCCCCTCCTCCCCAATTCTAAACCTGTCAAGCAGAAACTGAGGCGCATGAGACCGAAATGGGCACTCAAGGTTAAAGAAGAGGTGGAGAAGTAGTTCAAGGCAGAGTTCATCATTGTCACCGAATACCCGGAATGGGTTGCCAATATCGTGCCAGTCCCGAAGAAGGATGGGAAAGTTCACGTGTGCGTCGACTTCCGTGATCTGAACAAAGCCAGTCCCAAGGATGACTTTCCGCTTCCCCACATTGATGTTTTGGTAGACAACACCGCTGGACATGAGCTACTTTCATTCATGGATGGTTTCTCAGGGTATAATCAGATTCTAATGGCGCCGGAAGATCGGGAAAAGACGACATTCACCACCCCGTGGGGAACCTACTGTTATAGAGTAATGCCTTTCGGACTCAAGAACGCGGGGGCGACCTACCAAAGAGCTGCCACTACTCTGCTGCATGATATGATTCACAAGGAGGTAGAAGTGTACGTAGACGACATGATTGTGAAATCCAAGGACAGAGAAGGACACCTGGTAGCGCTGAAAAAGTTTTTCGAAAGGTTGCGCAAATACAAGATGAGGTTGAATCCAAAGAAATGCACTTTCGGCGTTACCTCTGGTAAACTCCTGGGTTTTCTCATCACACAAAGGGGAATAGAGGTGGACCCCTCTAAGATCAAGGCAATCCTCGAAATGACGCCACCACGGAATGAAAAAGAAGTAAGGGGATTCCTCGGAAGAATCCAATTCATCAGCCGTTTCATTTCCAAGCTCACGACCACGTGCGATCCTCTGTTCCGGTTATTGAAAAAAGGGGAGAAGTTCCAATGGGATGACCAATGCCAAGCCGCTTTCGACAAAATAAAAGCCTACCTTCAAAATCCACCTGTCCTCTCACCACCCACTCCTCATAAGCCCTTATTCCTTTACCTGTCTATCTCCGAAAATGCCATGGGTTGCATGCTAGCCCAAGAAGGAGAAGAAAGCCACTCCGAAAAAGCCATTTACTACCTCAGCAAGAGGATGACTGGGTATGAGCTCAACTACTCTACCCTTGAAAAAACATGTTGGGCCTTGGTTTGGTGCACTCGCCGACTAAGGCACTACATGCTAGCCTTTCCGGTTGTGCTCATATCCCGCATGGATCCTCTAAAGTACCTCCTCGAAAAACCTGCCCTGACCGGTCGCATATCCTGTTGGTTACTTCTACTGTCCGAATTCGATATCAAGTATGTTACGAGCAAATCAGTAAAAGGGAGAACCATAGCTGAGCATCTCGCAGAGCATGCCATTGACTCTGAAGAAAGTGGGGACTTTCCATTCCCTGACGAAAACATCATGGAAATCAAGGAATGGTGGAAGATGTACTTTGATGGAGCAGCCAACATGAAAGGATACGGAGTAGGAATGATCCTAGTATCGCTAAGTGGGGACCATACTCCGTTCGCAGTCAAGCTCAATTATAACTCCACCAACAACACCGCTGAATACGAAGCATGCATTCTGGGAATGGAAGCAGCCATAGAACTGAAAATTCAAAAGTTGGATGTCTTCGGGGATTCAAACCTCATTATATCGCAAGCTAGAGGAGAATGGAAAGTAAAAGAAGAAAGGTTCAAGCCCTACCATGATCGTCTCGACCAACTCAAGAGGCAGTTCAAGAATGTCACGTTCCTCTACTTGCCTAGGGAGGAGAACCAGCTAGCAGATTCATTGGCTACCTTAGCCTCCATGATCAAGATTCCTGTGGGAGTCAAGATGATGCCTTTGGTAATAGAGCAGAGGTACGAGCCTTTGTTCAACATGATCGCCGCAGTCGAAGAAGAAGAGAATGAAACGCCGTGGTATCAGGATGTCTGGGATTTCATAGAAAAGTGGACGTACCCCCAAGAGTCTACCGAGAAAGACAAGAGGGCCATTCGAAGATTCGCAGCGCAATTCATCATTTGTGGTGGGAAATTGTTGAAGAAAGGATACAATGGTCACAACCTGACTTGCTTGTTCGGGAAGAGCTCCCGAAGAATGATAGAGGAAATACACGAAGGGGTATGCGGTCCGCACATGAACGGTCACATGCTGGCCAAGAAAATCGTAAGACAGGGGTACTATTGGACAACTCTGGAGAAAGATTGTTGCGAATACGTGAGAAGGTGTCACAAGTGCCAGATCCATGCAAACATGATGCATGTACCACCATCCCTTCTATATAGCATGACCTCACCCTGGCCATTCTCCACCTGGGAATCGACATCATCAGTGAAATCATTCCGAAGGCCTCAAACGAAAATCGGTACATTTTGGTGGCTATCGACTACTTCACGAAATGGGTAGAAGCCGCATCTTACAGCACATTAGGGGCCAAGGAAGTGGCCAAATTCATCAAGAGAAATCTCATCTGCCGCTATGGAGTCCCCCATGAGATTATTTCGGACAACGGAAGTCATTTTAAGGCAGAGGTCAGGGATCTATTCGAGGAATACAAAATCACTTATCACAAGTCGTCACCATATAGGCCGCAAACCAATGGGGCAGTCGAAGCTGCAAACAAGAATGTCAAGACCATACTGCAGAAATCAGCTGACACCTATAAAGACTGGCATGAAAAGCTACCGTTCGCACTTTGGGGGTACAGAACATCAATAAGGACGTCCACGGGAGCAACTCCTTACTCGCTGGTATATGGGATAGAAGCGGTACTTCCAGTCGAGATAGAACTACCATCTCTGCGCGTGATGGCGGAATGTGAAGTTTCGGAATCAGATTGGTTGAGAGAAAGATACGAAGAGTTGGCTCTCGTAGATGAAAAGCGTCTAGCGGCAATCGACCATGTCCGAATCTATCAAAAGAGGGTAGCCCGTGCTTTCAACAAGAGAGTTCGTCCAAGAAAGATTGTCAAGGGTGACCTTGTCCTTAAGGAATTTCAAGCTCCGATCTTTGATCCACGCGGAAAATTCAAACCTAAGTGGGTCGGCCCTTATATCGTCAAAACAGTTCTTTCTGGAGGAGCAACTTACCTCATGGACCTCGATGGTGTCGAGTTCAAAGAACCAATCAACATGGATCACCTCAAAAAGTACTATGCTTGACCATTCCCCAACCAATTCCCTTCAAAACTTTGGCCTTGAACTACGCTCGACCTGATTCCCACTCGGGGATACGTAGGCAACCACATCGGTTCGGTCGCTCCACCCACAAAAAATAACATTTTCTTTCAAAACTTTGGCCCGAACTACGTTGGACCTGATCCCCGCTCGAGGGTACGTAGGCAGACTTTCAAAAAGAAAAGAAGGATGGTTCGCTAGGTCGAAAATCCGAAAGGACGCCTAGGCAAAAATTAGAGCTAAATCCAAAGTGAGCAATAACAAAAGAGAGAAAATAGCTCGCCAGGCCGCCTCCTTGGTGCCTGGGCAAAAATTATGAGTATGTGAGAGAAAAAAGTCGCGGTCCTTACCATAACCCAAAAATCACCTTCCAAACTAGGGGCAAACTTCGGCCACTCGCCTCGTTCGCCTGAACCTCTTCTAAGCTAGGGGAAAACGTCGGTCATCTACCTCGTTTGCCCCACAACCATACATATCCCAAACTAGGGGCAAACTTCGGCCACCCGCCTCGTTTGCCTCCAATAACCCTAGCATGCCCAAGCAAGTACCAAAAACAACGACTAATTGAAATCTCGGCTACAAAATATTTTTTTAGAAAGCTAAAATGCATAAAATAAGATTTCCAAAGTAACCAAGGTTCACCGATAAACAAACTTTGAATATTACATAAGGAGGAATAACTAAAGAAATAAAAGTCTTTCAAAAAGCAATCACACATGTTCAAAGACACTTGGAGGAATAAGCAGAATCAGTCAGGTCTAGTTTTATCCTTGTGTCTTTTATTTCTTCAAAGGTCTTTAGAAGTAGGCCTTTACTCGGTCAGTCCAACCATCAATAAAAGCCGCAATAGTGGTAGCCCTGATCCTGGAAGCAAAGACCCTCTCAGTAAACCCCCGGGGAACCTCCTGAACCTGCCCATACTGTCTGGCCAAACGGCGAGGATGATAGAAAGAAGTCTCTCTCAGACCCATCAACCACACTCTTTGGTGACCCCTAAGGCTTGTGGTGACAGCATAAAGGCCCCAACATCTCACGATCCAGCAAATGTCAGCCTCAGATAAAGTACCCATCATGCCCACCCAATCGGCAAAAGTGTAGTGAGAGTAAAGCACGGCTCGACGAAAGTAAACCGGTGGTATACGGCCTGTCCACAGCTGAAGGCGCTCGTAAAGCCAAGCCTGTAACACCAAAGGCGCCCCAGAAAGGAGAGGAGTCCCTTGGTTGGAGGCATTATCCAAACCATTCAAAGTTTCAGCTAGAACCATGGCCATGGGATTCCTGCTAAGTTTCAGCCCGAGGCACACATGCACCAAGTCAATGGAAGTGCTCGAGAACAAGAAGTGCGAAGTCATGCACAATATCAAAGCAGCCCCACAGGAAGCATCATACATGCTGGGATTCCCAGGACTGGCGTACCAGGCAATAATAGAAGCAATGTTGAGGACCTCACCTTGAATTAGCCGGCGAGAAATAGTGATGGAGCAATTCAGATATTCAGCCAAGCCTCGTGTGGGACTGAGGGTATCGGCAGAAGGGAGAATCAAGTCAGAGTCAGAATCAAAGCCAAGAATAGCGCAGAACTCCTCAAACATGGGGCATATTTCTAGGCCATTAAAATTGAAGACATGGTTCACCGGGTCCCAGTGAGCGATAGCAGCACGCAAGAACTCAGTGTTCGGGGTCATCTGGCAAAGAGAGAATAGCTCGGTCAAGCCGTAGCTAAAGAGGTTGATCCGCTCCACGCCATCCGTAATGTTCAGCCAAGCTGTGAGTTGAGCAGGATCATACAAAGCCATATTTTCTGTCGCGGCTCTAGCAAAATTTGAAATTTCGGCAGCACCTCCCCGTTTCACGGACTATCCCACCTGCAAGGCAAAAGCACTCACTATCACAAAACTGCCCATCGCAGTAACATCCAACAATCACAGTGCACATATATCAACTAAAACAAGCACACAACTGCGCCTCTAAATCGGAAACTATCCGGCCTAAAAGGCGAAACATCATAATACTCTGTCAAAAGGTCACACATCATCCTACACTGTCCAAATAATCATGTACCCAGTACAACCCAATCGAAAACAGAAAAAGAAAATAAAATAAAATGCCCTCTTGGGAGGCCTCAGTCTTCCTCTTCTTCGTCCTCTGTCGGACCGCCCGGAGTGTACGTCGACGACGGCCTCCTCCTACCACCTCTGCATCTTGGACCAGTCCTCGTTGAGCCAGCCCCGCCTCCACGGTACTGCACACACAAATAAAGTGAAGGCAATCAGTAGGGAAAAAACAAAAAGTACAAAAACAGAGTCGAGTCAGAGACTTACCAAGGACGCCATCTGATTGGCGGCAAATTGCCGCATACCGTCCATCTGTTAAGGGTAAAATCTAGGGTTAAAACCTCATAACCGTAAGGAAGTGCAAAATTAGAGACATACCCGATGGTCTCGTGTAAGGACCAAGGACCGTAAGCTAGCCGCCAGGGCGTGACCCTCCTCAGCGTAACTCCAAGGAACATTGAGGACGCCCACTGGCTGAGTAGGGTACCCGCATGTGACTCTCGGCACCTCCATCACTTGGGGAGTGCCATCAGCGCCTAAAACATTGACGGTCCAATCCCAAGGAGGGATAGGGTCGGGAGCCTGAGGAGCCTGTCTCCTGTACATCTCGCGAAGCTGCAGGCACAGAATAAGTTAGGAAAAGATAGATCAAAAATATAGGCAATGAATATAAACAAAAATACAAAAAGAACTCACCTCCAGGAGTGGGAAGTTAGGCATCAGGAAACGGCCACGGTAAGCCTCGTAACCGGTCTCAAAAAGAAAATGGTCTCAAACATCGGTGCCGGCTAAAGCCGCCAGCAGAGCATCTCCAGAGAGGTCACTAGCATCCATCGCAGGAGGATCATAAGGGACGCGATACCGGGAACCACCAACCACCTGCCGAGACACCCGCTCACCAAGGAACCACTGCCTGCACTCGGTACTCTCCATCAAAAGGCGGCAAGAGGTAAGAGATTTGACCGCTTGAATCTCCTCTGGGGCGGCACAGGCGACGCCCTCCCAAGGCGTCCAATCAACACTAGAGGCCGTCAGCCCAGTTAAGAAGTTCCGAAGCAAAACAATCCGGTAGGCCCCACTCTTCACCCCAACAACGTCCCTCTGCCATCTCAAGCCTCGTGGGAATAGAGGCACAGGAGCCATACCATCCTCATCCTCGCCTGACTCGTCTGCTGGGGAGGGAGCCAACATCTTCAGGTATTCAAAGCTCCAAAGCTGCACAGACGAAGAAAAAAATCAGAACAAGTATGGAAATCAAAAAGATGGAAAATAAAAGAAGATGCAATACATACCTCCCAAGCTCGCCAAAATCCCCCGGTCGATTTAACATCGCCCCGAGAGACCTCGCCCATATGCTTGTAAAGATGGGCTAAGGCAGCACCGCCCCAATTATAGGAGGGGATCTCATCAATGGTCGCCAGGCAAGAAAGGAACCTCAGGCTCACCCGGTCATTCCGCGTCGCAAAGATTGAGCACCCGAGGACGTACAGAAGATAAACCCTCAAAAGCTGGGAATTGTTCAGATTGTGGTTACCTCTGCCATAGGCCCGGTAAAGCCAGCCGCAGGGAAACCAATGCCTCTCCAGGTTAGGGGGAACAGCCCCAATCAGCATCTCCACCGCCTCCGGATCAATCTCATAAAAATAATCCAGAATCAGGCGCTTCCCGCCTACCCTCAAACCAGTGATCATGGAGAAGTCGAAGGGCGTCATGGTCATCTCTCCGAATGGCAGGTGGAAAGTATTGGTGGTGTCCCACCACCTCTCAGCCAAAGCATAAAAATGGGCCAAATCATTGCTGCTTTTCGAAACCAGACGGACGAAGCCTCCGAACCCGGCGTCATCGACCATCCTCTTAACGGTGGGCGAAAGCTGAGTGTACCATAAGAAAGCATGGGCAAGGCTACCGTAGCCTTTTAACGTCACTTCCGGCACCTACACATACCAAAAATAACAAAACGACGCACAAAATCACTATTCACAACCCGAGGGCCAAATTCACGAAATCAACATTTAAGCATAAATCGGACTTCTAAACGATCTCTAGGTGCACACTACGGCTCACAGAATTAGCACAATACTTGAAAGCGGTCCTAAAATGTCGAAAGTTTCACATACCAAGCTCGCTAGAGTCGTGGCCGAAAGATGGTGTTGGGGGTCCCGTAAAATCAAGTCCGGGGCTTGCATCTCGGCCTTCATCCGTTCCTTAGCCCTCTTGGACGGTCTCCTCGAGCTCGAAGCCATGGATCTACAAGAAAAATGGAAGTTCAAGTTAAACTTTCTTCTTGAAAAATTGGGCTAACCAAAACACCAATCGAAAATCCAACTACGGGGAAAGATTACTCACCTGAGCGTGCACAAGCTGCGTTTTGATGATTTTTGGCTCCAAAAGCACCCCAAAATGGCCAAGAATAAGCTTGAAAAGCTCAAAAACCCAAGATATACAAAGATGGAGTCCGGCCACCCAGTGCCGCCGCGGCACTGGCCAACTGCCGCCGCGGCAGTGGCCCAGTGTCGTCGCGGCACTGCTCCTTGTGGACCCCGCTTCGCTCCATTTTGCTCCATTTTGACCCGTTTTGGCCTTTTTTGGCCCATTTATGGCCCCGATCAGCCCCGATGGCCCATTCCAGTCAAGATTTATGAGGTTTTTACCCCAAGCAGACTAAAAGTTGTCAGAACTACCTCCAGTAGGCAAAAACTGGGAAAAACCGGCTCCCGAAAACCCGAATCGGCCGTTTTAGGACAACCGTCGCAAATTTCGATCAAATACGAGAATTCTGGTAACGGATCCTGGTTTTTAGCTAATGCACCGAGTAATCAAGAAAAGAGATTCCCCGAGAACCCTACATTATCCCCCGAGGACAAAAGCAGAAAGATACCAGCTCCCGGAGGCCCTGACCGGCCCTCCTGGATTGAGCACCGACAGATTTTGATCAACCGTGAGAGATTCAGAGATGAGTCCTGGTTCCCGATCAAGAAAAGAGATTCCCCGAGAACCCTGCATTATCCCCCGAGGACAAAAGCAGAAAGATACCAGCTCCCGGAGGCCCTGACCGGCCCTCCTAGATTGAGCACCGACAGATTTTGATCAACCGTGAGAGATTCAGAGATGGGTCCTGGTTCCCGATCAAGAAAAGAGATTCCCCGAGAACCCTGCATTATCCCCCGAGGACAAAAGCAGAAAGATACCAGCTCCCGGAGGCCCTGACCGGCCCTCCTGGATTGAGCACCGACACATTTTGATCAACCGTGAGAGATTCAGAGATGGGTCCTGGTTCCCGATCAAGAAAAGAGATTCCCCGAGAACCCTGCATTATTCCCCGAGGACAAAAGCAGACAGATACCAGCTCCCAGAGGCCCTGACAGGCTCTCTTGGATTGAGCGCCAAAAGATTTTGATCAACCGTGAGAGATTCAGGGATGGATCCCGGTTCCCGATCAAGAAAAGAGATTCCCCGAGAACCCTGCATTATCCCCCGAGGACAAAAGCAGACAGATACTAGAACCCTGGAAGCCACAACCGGCTCTCTTAGATTGAGCGCCGAAAGATTTTGATCAACCGCGAGAGATTCAGAGATGGATCCTGGTTCCCGATCACGAAAAGAGATTCTCCGAGAACACCTACATCATCCCCAAGGGTAAAAGATACTACCACTAGCCAGAACTGATTCCCGAAAGTCGGCCGTCAGGAACAATCAGAGCATCGCCCACATCCAGGCCTCCTGATTATCAAGAATTTTCTCACAGCTTCACCACAAGATCCCTCGGTCACCTTTGGCTATCGTCTTCTAAACAAAGCGCATCTGATCTGTCTCACTCGTTTCAGAAGTTTGCCCCCAGACCCGGAGTCTTCTAAACTTTGATGTCCTTATCCGAGTCACCCATCACGTCACAATCGCGAGCGCTAGCACGACACCAGCCCACTCGGAGTGGCACACCCCACAGCACTTGCTCATACTAGGGTCATAACACTAGACATGATAGGACTCATGACACAATTCATATCACATCCATGCATTGCATATCACTCTTATTGCATAGCATCCGCCTGATTGTTGTGTATGTGCATGTGTGATTTATTCCTTTGAGCTCCGAACTACGTCCTGGTCTGATTTCCCTTGGGATACGTAGGCAGCTCGCGCAGAGCACGACCAGCACTGACCTCAGCATCTTTTTTTGCATCATTGCATCTTTTGCAATGCTTTTTATCCTAAATCTATAGCCTCCAAAAAGTCCTGTCTCTTCAGGGCTTTGGCACTCGCTTGCGACATGCGTTGCCCCGCAAGTTCATGCCAAAGAGGGGCAAACTGTAGACACCCCATTTTGTCGGCATCCAGATTTAGGAGACCCATAGCTCGGTGGTTCACAATGATCGCAAAAGACCCAAAAAGGACTCTCGCAAGTCAGCTCCATCTCTCGGAATGCTCAGAATGACCAAAATGCCCCTGAAGGCCCGAAAACTCCCAGAATTGGTCCCAAAGTTCTGAAAACATGCTATGTCGTAAGAAAAGCAATAAAATGAATTTTTAAGAGAAATTGGGTGAAATCGTCAGCTCCCAGAGACCCCCGAAAGTCCCGGAAGTTCCCGGAAAGTCCCCGTTGACCGGTTTGACCAAGGTTTGACTAGGTTTGACCAAGGTTTGACCAGGTTTGACCAAGTTTGACCAAAATCATCTGAATTCACCAGAATCATTTTAAATCATGAGAAAAGTTTTAAAACAAGTTCCAAAAGAAAATCGAGCGAAAACATCAGCTCCCGGGAACTCCCGGAGGTTTCCAGAACTTCCCGGGAATCCCAGGTTTGACCAGTTTGACCAAAATTTGACTTTGGGACCGGGCCGCCGAAACAATTTTCAAATATTTTTCATGAATACTAGAGGTCAATAGCTTTCCAACGGTATATCACACATAATTCCTGGATTTAAAACGAATTTATTATGAATTTCCAAAGGCGAAAAAGGCGATCAAATTGGCTTTTATCGCAAATACTGCAAAACTTTTCAAAGTGACCTATCCCCGAACTATTTTTTATGTAAAGTAGACTCCATTACCTTTCCAACGGTATATTACAATCCCAATTTGGAGTTCGTACGCATTTTTTGTGAATTTCGGACGAAATAGGGCCTTTTCGCGAATACCGGAACTTCAGGGGGCCTAAACAGCATTATCTGGACGAAGGGAGGAGCAGTGCCGCCGCGGCACTCCCCTCCAGAATAGTCCATTTTTGTAATATGTTTTGTGGTCCCATTTTGATTAATTAAAAGCCAAAACGACGTAGTTTTATGATTTCAGATGTTTGGAGCCAATGGGAATACTTTCTAAATCCCAAAACCACCCCAAGTTGGCCTATATAAACACCCCATTACTCTTCATTTTGGGGGAGTCAAATGCAAGTTTAGAGAAAGTTTGGGAGAGAAAGTTGTAGAGATAAGGTTAGAGTAGAGAGAAAAGAAGCTTTCTTCTTTGATTTTCAAAACAAAAGTGAATTCTAAACCTTGTTTTTACTTCATTACTTCCATTTACTTCAACATTCAATACTCCCAACCACCATTTTAGTGAGCATTTAAGAGAGTGGAAGCTTCTTCCATGTCTAGTGTCATTACATATGAGTGAAACACCAATCTACAAGTCTCATGCTTCATGAATATCATCTATTGATCATCATCTACATACTTGTTTATTTATTGTTCATCTCTCCTTATCCCATTTCTTTTTTATTTTCTTTATTTATTTACTAGTTCATCATCATCTAAGTGATGACATGAAGTTTGGGGTGAGTGAATCCTTATGGATAGTAGCTCTTGACCTCAAAAACTTGTTTGATAGATGATGATCATAACCTCAATACTTCCAAGTTGTTCTTGAAATGTATTGAAGTTATGTTCAAAATAAAATAAATCTCTCCAACAATCTTGGAGGTTCTTAATGATGAGTTTGATGTAGGTATTCTAAGTGGCTATGATCCTTATTGAGTATTGAAAATATGTTTTCAAAAAATCTACTTCAAAACCCCTCTTAATCCCTCTCATTTTGATTTCTAGAAACAAAACCTTGTTTTCTCCAAAATCTTCAAAATAATGAATCAAAACAGTGAGTGAGTTGAGTTCAAAGATTTTCCTAGGACTCGATACTCAACATATGGATGCAAGGCCACTTGGAAAGTCTTCCTAACTCATTGGAGAACACCTACGATTTTTGGTTTGACTTGGAAGTACTTGGAAATGGTCCATTTGGATCCCAACATTCCTTCCAAACATTCTGTTTTTGCTGTCACAGCAGCTAGGCCCACTTCCAACCCCTTTTCCAGAAAACTTTTTCAAAAGGGGTGGTCCTAACTTAATTTCTCTTAAACTTCAATGTCTTAGGAAACTTTCTGTATAAAATGGGCCTCTAGATCATTTGTTTTCATTTTCTAAGATTTTTCAACATTTCAGTCGACAGTACGAACTCTGTTTTTGAGTGACCTCTGATGTTTATATGATTTCTCTCAATCTGTGATAGTTATTAAGGATTGGATTTTTGGGTTGTGATCTAGACACAATAAAGAACATCTCCATAAAAAATCATGCATTGAAAGCATTCCTAACCCCTCTTTTCAATTTTCCAAAGATAATGCTACTGTTCTGTCCACTATTCACAGCAAGTATACCTTAACTTTCATTCTTTGATTTGATGCTTATATGCATTCCAAATTAGTTCATATCTTAGGAAGTAGTTCATAGTACATTTGTACATATCCCATGTTGATTTCATTCATACATTCATTCATACACATTTTAGACTTCTAAGTCATTCTAGAAATCCATGTACCCAAAACACACTACAACCTTTGCACATTTTAGATACATACATTGCATTCATGCAAGATTTGGGGTTTTTGTAACTCTTAATCTAAGAAGATTATAAGGAATGAACTCGATCACACGTTCATGCTTCCCCTTGATCTAATCATCCTTTCTCATCCGTCCCGGGGATTGAGAGGTCTTCTTTTTTCTCAAAGAATAACATGCATCATACTAGCTTGCTAAGCATATTTTGATTTCTTTGTTTATTTGTTTCAAGAACAATTTATGTCCCCCTTTAGATTAGGAAGTCTTGATTATTTGATATATGATTAGACGATTTTTCCTAGGTTTATTTGTGTGATCTTTCACTTTACATTGTATGATATTTGATTTAGATCTTATGAATGATATTTTATCTTTAGATCTTCCATTTTCAAGTTTCTTATGTAATGTAATATACTATCATAGTATTAATTGCCGAACCATACATAGTATAAGATGATTATTTGGATGCTAATTGAGGCCCGTCGAAAGACGGGGCGAGTTGAGGGTGTTTTAGTCGCGACAAAGGCTCCTTCCTCTCTCGTACCAAAACCCCGAACCAAGTACTTTGGTTATGAAGGGCCGGTGCCCTTTATCCATTTGGGTGAGTCAAAATTAGGTTTCTTGGTTCCTTAAAGACCAAGTGGCGACTCTGTATCTGTTTTCAACAGACCTTTCATTTTCTTCCTTTGATTCAAATCAATTTCAAAACTATCTCAAACAAGAGAAGTGGTCCACTTCCGGCGTCCACAACGTGCAAGTAGTAATCTGGTTAAGACTAGGTCGATCCCACAAAGAAGGTGTTAAAAAAAAACTTAGATTAAACTCTGTAGGTAAAGGAAAATTCAAGATTTAAATCAAGGTGTAGAACACGAAGTTCTACAGACTATAACTACTAGAGCAATTAAAGTAAACTAATGATTAACTAATTAATGAAAGCAATATTTTAAAAGTTATTTTCTTTATATAAAGGAAATGTTGGGATTACACGAATCTGCAGCGATCATACCATGTACCATGCAGTTACATTTAAGCTATAAGGAGTGTGTCTATCTACAGTATTCCGTATTTTCCTAAAAATAAAGAATCAATAGTCCTTTCATGGCCGAGACTATATCATCATAGTTAAATTAACACATGAAAGCGGTTTAAATCAATAGTTAAGTCTCGCATTCTGAATGGTGTTAGTATTCAAAATGGTTTGCAAAAGTTATTGAAGAAAAATGTCTTAAGGCTTAAAGTAATGAAACTGTTTTGACAAACTGAGCATTTGGGGACAGTTTGATAACAAATCTCAAAAGCAAAAAGTCTTGGAATACTGCAAAAAAAAACTTCTCAAGAATCTGAAGGTTCGATCGATCAATGCGCTTTCAATCAATCGAAGATCATCATCTCTCGAGCGATCGAAATGGCTTCGATCGCTTGACTACGTGTCTGCTTCGATCGATCGAACAACTTCGATCGATCGAATGTAGGTTTTATACTGCTGCATGGCAGAGGCTTGAGATCATTGTTTCATCGTGATCTCCCAACCCTAGGACTACTCAGACATAGTCTGAAGTGTCTCAGATGCGTGTTTAATGTAAAAATCCATTAAAGCTTTGTTTGGTTGTGATTTAAAGATAAAAAATTATAAAAAGTATTGGTTTAACCCGAACGAACATGCAAAGCTACGAGGTCAACAGATTAAACTACGATAAAAAGCATTCAGAATGTAAATAAAGCAATAAAATGTAACCTGGAATGAAGAACTTATATTACACTATGGAAATCCAACCCAAAACCAATGATAATCCTTGAAAAACCTACAAAAAAACAATAAAAAAACTCTCTACTTTCTATGAACTGATAAAAAGTAAAGGAGACGACCCCATGGACGTATACAAAACAGGTATATATAGATAATCCTAAGCTAGGGTTACAAAAACATCTTTCTCCTACGTGCGCATAAGTTTATGATAACAGTCATATTCGATCGAACGAACATCACTTGATCGATTAAATTTCTAGAATGCTCGAGCGCTTAAACTTCATTTGATCGATCGAAACCTCGATCGCTTGAGGGATCTTCGATCGCTCGAACTTCACTTTTCATGTTTGAATTGTTTTCTTTCAGATCAAGCATTTTCTTTTATCTTGCTATTCATTCCTTCACACAGAAGAACAGTAATCTGCACAAATAGAAACAAAAACAATACAACATCATAAATTAATCATATTGTGTAAAAACTAGCATTGTAACACAAAGTGCAGAAATGACAAGGAATTGTGAACTAAATCAGCATATTTTCTTTTTTTAGCGCGGTTATATTTTACAAATACCCTCGCTTGTCACCAGGCACAACAACTATCGATATGATAATTCTCAAACTTCGAGGAGCTTACCCCGAATGGAATTGCACCAAACCCCCCTTTGACCCAAGTAGACACATAGCATGCTCACATAAACATTGATACGTGCTTTTATCGCATATTCATGTGCATAAATAACGGGCCTAATTAATAGATGAATTTCACCTGGATCCAAAATATCAAGTTTGATAGTTAAAACATACAATTCCTTATAAGACACAGATCTAGAATTTATATCTCGTGCAATTTCTCTCTAACTTTGAAGGAAGTACTACGGAACCGATTAAACATTGGATCTCAGATTTTGAAAGATTCCTACAAGTATACATGTGTTTTTTCCAAAATTCTAGAATTAGGATTTTTATAAAAACTTAGCCAAACATGGCCTAACAACTATCAAAACATAGCTCGTGCCTCAGGGACTTCAAATATGAAGTTTGGAAAAAAAATGATGATCGGAAGGTCATCGATTTACGTTGTGAAGCTCGTGGGAATCAAATCTCCTCTCTCTCTCTCTCTCTCTCTCTCTATCTGTCTCTATCTCTCTCTATATATATATATCCAAGATATTTGTTTTTGGATATTTATGAAAAATATCTTGAGTTTACAATATATAGGCATAACTCTTAGAAATTACGTTTGTCTCCCCACGAGTTCTCAAATCTTCTAATTATCCTCCAAAACGTCGCACACGTCCAATTTATTGCTTCACGAGTGAAAACTATAAATGATAAAAAATTTTGCTTCAGTTTCGTTTGGGTCTATAATAATGTTCCGAAAACTATTTCCGTGGAATCTCTATACAACCTACCTTTTATGCAACGCATCACCCACATTCTCACTAAAGTATTCAAAACGATCTAAGTCGAGATCAAAACTACCAGAAATTATACAAAATAAGTATAATTACTATCGCAAATACTAGATTATGTCAAATAATATTTAATCACATAAATATCATTTAAGTCAGGATAATTCCTCATGAATTACCAATTACCGTGTCCTCGATTGGCACCCACTGTTGACCCACAGTCAACTCTGTCCACCATTGTCAAATAACATTGATAATCTTTTAAAATCATTTATGCATTTAAAACAGTTACATTTTTCGGGACGAGTGTGACAACTCTCCCTCCAAAAAGGAAGTTTGTCCCCAAACCTATACCACCTCCTCAAGTTACACCAACTTCACATAGATAGTTCATACATTCATCGCATCCCAAACCACACATCTCTACTGGGATATCACAAGCTTACGAGGAAAATAAATCCTCAAAGCTCCCATCTCAATCCAATTGAAGATTCACATCGAATACTAGCTGATAATGCCTAAATTTGGATTAAAGAGAAGAAGAAGAAGAATAAAGTAAGAATTATTTGAGCAGATCAAGGAGAGAAAATCAGTGAAAGACTTGGTTTGTATGTGGTTCGGCCCTTTTAATGAAAGAACCTACGTCCACATTTGTGCCTGAGAAAGTTCACTATACTGTTAAAAAGCCAGTGACCTTTGATTAACCACCAACAGTTTGGAGCTACCAGAGGTCGGCCGGGCACGATTATGATTGCTATAGGGGTGCTATGCAGACGAAAAGTGTTCTTCTCCTTGGAGGAGGTGAGTGGTCTCTTTTATAGATGCAAGAGACCCACTCATACAAGGAGGCTATTCAGATTAATTAATGCAATCCAATTAGGATGTGATTGACACAAATCAAGCGAGTTTCCTGATTGTATTAGAAAACTTTCTACACATTCCATTAGTCTTCTAACTTGAGTAAGAATCTAGTTGGAATGTTCTGGACCATACCTTGGGGCTTGGATGAGCTGTCTTTGTGATATACTATACCGGTACGATCTTCCCGACCTATTGGTTAGGCCTCGTGCATATACCGCTTGGGAAGTCTTAGGTAGTCCGTACCGCTCTGGATGGTGCTAATCCAAGCAACAGTTCGTGACCTAGTCGGGATAGGGGCCGGTCACTGAGTAGTACCGCTCGGTAACAGAGTAGAGCCAATTTTAGGTGTATCAGTTGCCCCCCCATTTCCAAGGTTGGCTGGATGCTATATCGGGGCAAGTTTAGAAATCTATTTGATGTAGTATGCCATTGTTTGAGTGCTCAAGAATTAGCTACGAGTTGAGACTTGGCCTAATTTGGAGTCTTTTGTTTAAGTTAGCTCCCAGGATGGTTTTCTTCTGTCCAGTAAACCTTCGTCAAGGTTGTTGGTAGAAGAACTTGACCATGTTGGTAGAGCCGACCTAAAGCATATTGCTTTAGGGTCCTTTTTTGCTCCTCTATCGTAGGCCAACCTAAGAGTTATTAGTCGCCTCCATTGTCGGTTTGGGCCTAAGTGGAGTTAGTGCCTCTAGGCATTGTAGGCACCCGGATTGTCTAAGGGTTTTACTTAGTTGAGCCCAAGGCCTGTAAATACTCGGTGTGACTTCATGTAGTCTTTTTACCCTCTTGCCCCCTAAGCTTTTGTTGGGGTAGGTTATCACACCCCCAACCCGCCCTAAGCGGATTAAGATAATGTAACAAAGGATTATCCACCCTAAAACATCCATTATTAACGTGTGTTTCAAGAAAATTTTCATTAAATACTTAGTAAAAACTTTTTATTTTAACAGCTAGACCCAGTCAACTGATCGGGGACCCAGTCAACTGGTGATGCAAGATACAGAGAGTTGATTTTTTAGAATTCCCTAATCCAGCCGACTGCCTGGTCCGATCGATTGAACTTTAAGGGGTCCGGTCGACTGATCATTGGTTCGGTCGACTGAAGGGGCAATTACAGAGAGTTCAAACCTGTGGAAAGGGTGGTCCAGTTGACTGAGCGCCCGACTTAGTTAACTAGTTTACACCAGCAGAATGTTCTGTAGCACTACAACAAGCATTCTAAATAGATTTTAAGGCACCAACCTAACCAACATGTCTCCACACCTTTATATAAACAGCATAAAGTTGTCAAAACATTCCCAAGTTTTCAAGCTAACCAATTTACAAGATTACAAGTCATAATATACTAACTCGGCAACACTACATGCTCTAGAACCACATAATTCACAAGATTTTACTTTTACAAAGATTAACATATTACAACTAAAGTTCAAGAAGAAATTTCCTAAACAACAAGTACATATTTAACTAAACTTAGAACATAATCAGGAACTCCCAAGCTTGCCCAATCCCATCGCAAATATCACCTCCCCTCCGAGACTTGCTCCGAACCTACAGTGGTTGTTATGTACCACAACAGAATAGGAAAATGGTTTTCTTAAGCATTACGCTTAGTGAATTAACTGACGTGCTTAAATGACATGGGCATGTATAATGCAGCAATTTTAAGCAGAATAATTGGGTTAATGGTTCACTTAGACTCAATGACCTTCCCTTGACCCTGCGGTCACTTCTATTCCTTGGACTACCGTTCCCAAAATGGTTTCTTCCCCTTCTCCTCCCTTATTTTACCACAATGAACTATTGCTCCCAAATATTTATTGACCACTTAACACACATAAGCATATAGTCACATAAACATTATAGTTTCTCACATAATTAACATGAAATTGGAAATTTTAACATGAATTAAGCTTAAATTCTCAGAATTTATAATCTCTCACTAGCAATTGAAGCACATGACATGAACCACATCAAAGCTTAAGTTAGACAACTCACCTTAGCTGAATTCTACCTAAATTAAGCTAAAAAGTGCTAAATTCCTCCAAATTTCAACCCAATTTTTCACCCCGGAGTAAATCCTACATAATTTCGGCAACCCGCATCTCACCGATTAGAGCAGGTCACTAAAGTTTGACGATAAAACATTATTGAAAGACATATAAATGACCGTCTCACCTCCACGAACCCAAATATGGCTTCGGTTCACGAATTGGATGAACGGCGGTGACGGAATGGCGTGAAACGTCATCGGAGCTTCAACTTCTCTCTATCTCTCTCTCTCTCTCTCTCTCTCTCTCTCTCTCTCTCTCTCTCTCTCTCTCGGCGCCACCCTTTCTCTCTCTTCCAATCTATTTTTTTTAATTAGGAGACTTCTCCCTTTGCTTGACACACACCTCATGCATCAAGCATGAGGTGTCTCCACCTCAATTTCTCTTCTCTTCATTTAAACCCCCAAAAATTCTTAAGTACCTATTATGAAATCCCCAAACATTCCATTAACTACCCAATTATCTAAATGGGTGTTTGTCTAAGTTCTGTATGGGTCCCACACGTGATCCTAAATATTTGTGAAATTGCTAACGTACCTACTAATTATGAACTTTTCATTTATACCCCTATACGAGTATCCAAACTAGTATTAAAGGCTAACATATTAAGCAATGTAATATGAAAACATTTAAATACATATATCAAATTAATCAAATAAGAATGCCTCTAGTCATTTAAATGTACTTTATTTTATCTTGCCCTTCACTGGGTCCCACTACATAACATGTCCCTCCTCACTGTGGAATTTTCAACTGTGTTCTTCACTGAACACTTTCCATGGGTAAGTCCTAAGCCTCCCTTTAATACATAACATACACTAATTATATTAATTAATGCATATGTAAATAATAATTAACCCTTTTTTCGGGTACGGGTGTTACATTTCTCCCTCCCTAAAATGAAGTTTGGTCCCAAACTTATTCTTACCTTAAGTGTCGAACAAGTGTGGGTACTTTGCTCAAATTTCATCATCCCACTCCCAAGTAGCTTCTTTGACTGAATGGCTACGCCATTGAACCATTACAAGGGGAATCACCTTAGTTCTTAACACTTGATCCTTCCTATCAAGGATTTGTACCGGATGTTCGACATAAGTCATATCCTCCCGAATCTCCAATGATTCTGGAATGATGACATGTCTCGAATTGGACACATAATGACGAAGCATCGACACATGGAACACATTATGAACATTCGCCAACTGTTGTGGCAATTCTAACTGGTAAGCTAACGGTCCAACTCGATTTAAAATCAAATACGATCCAACATATCTTGGGCTAAGTTTACCTCGCTTACCAAATCGTGCTATGCCTTTCGAAGGCGATACTTTCATAAACACATACTCACCCACCTCGAACTCTAATGGTCTTCTACATGTATCTGCATAACTTTTAGAATGACTCTGAACTGTTTGTAATCGTTGTTTAATCAATTTATTTTTGTCGGTAGTAATTTGCACTATCTACGGTCCCAAAAGTTGTTTCTCACCAACTTTTGTCCAACAAACCAGTGATCTACACTTTCTTCCATACAATGCCTCATCAGGCACCATTCCAATACTAGTTTGGAAACTATTATTGTAGGAAAACTCTATCAATGGAAAATGAGTCTCCTAATCGGCTTTGAAGTCCATAACACATACTCTCAACACGTCTTTCAAAATTTGAATCACCCTTTTGGGCTGACCATCGGTCTGGGGATGAAAAGTAGCGCTAAAATGTAAAGTTGTTCTCATAGCCCTCTGTAAGCTCTCCCAAAATCTCGACACGAACCGAGTGTCATGATCTGACACTATCGATACTGGTGCCCCATGAAGCCTGATAACCTCTCTGATATGCCAGCTTTGATGGATTCTTGGTCTTGATTGGTAGGAAATGGACTGACTTAGTCAATCGGTAAACAATGACCCAAATACTATCATTTGACTTTGTAGATCTTGGAAATCCCGATACGAAATCCATGATAATATGCTCCCATTTCTACTCTAGTATTTCTAAAGGATGTACTTCCCCTCCAGGTCATTGATGTTCCATTTTCACTTTCTGACATGTCATACACTTAGCAATGAATTCTGCTACTTCCCGCTTCATAGCACTCCACCGATAAATCTCTCGTAGGTCTCAGTACATTTTGGTGCTACTTGGGTGCACTAAATATCTGGTATTATGAGCTTCCTCCATAACTTGGTCTCTCAAATCCCTAACTTTAGGAACACATAAGCGGTTGATATACTTCATAATACCTTCTTGGAAACTAAATTCTGGTCTCTTACCCTCAGGTAACTCAACCACAATCTTCTTGAATTCTAGGTCTAGAAGCTGATTTGATTTTATTTCACTAATTAGACTCAGCTGTGCAACAATCGCAGCCATCAAATCATTTTTGATTCTAGGAATCACTTCAAGTTTTAATTGTTCAAATCCCCTTACCAACTTTTCCTGTCCCGTCAAGGTATAAGCTAAGTTCTTCGACGACTTTCGGTTTAAGGCATCGGTGACCACATTCACTTTTCCCAGGTGATATTGAATTTTTAAATCATAATCTTTCATAAGTTCCAACCATCTTCTTTGTCTCATATTAAGGTCCCTTTGAGTAAATAAATATTTTAGACTTTTATGGTCGGTAAAAATTTCACATCTCTCCTCGTATAGGTAATGTCTCTAGATTTTTAAAGCAAACATTACTGCCGCTAACTCTAAGTTATGTGTCGAGTAATTCTTTTCGTGAGGTCTCAACTGTCGTAAAGCATAGGCTATCACCTTGTCATCTTGTGTTAGCACGCATCCCAAACCTTGATGAGAAGCATCACTATAAATTTTAAAATTCTCGATACTTGTTGGAATTATAAGTATCGGTGCCATTGTTAACTTTTCCTTTAATGCTAAGAAATAATCTTCACATTCCTTATCCCATTCAAACGGTACATCTTTTCTCATCAACATTATCATTGGAGTCGCAATTCTAGAAAAGTCCTTGACAAATCTTCTATAATACCCAGCTAACCCCAAGAAACTTTGGATCTCTAACACATTTATCGGCCTTGACCAATTCATAATAGCTTAGATCTTCTATAGGTCCACAGAAATGCCCTCTTTAGAGATTACATATCCTAAGCATGTGACACTTGTCAACCAAAACTCGCTTTTCTTTAACTTCCCAAATAACAGTTTCTCCCAAAGTCACTTCTAGACTAATCTCAAGTGTCGCTCGTCTTCTTCTGGACTTTTGGAATAAATGAGAATATCATCAATAAATACTAATACAAATTCATCTAAGTATGATTTGAAAACTCTATTCATCAGATCCATAAAGGCACCTGGCGCATTAGTAACCCCAAACGGCATCACTAGAAATTCATAGTGCCCGTATCGCATTCTAAAGGTTATCTTCTCTACATCCTCGACTTTAACTTTCAGTTGATGGTACCCAAATCTTAAATCAATTTTCGATAATACCTGAGGCCCTTGAAGCTGATCAAATTGATCGTCGTTACGTGGTAATGGCTATATGTTCTTAATGGTTACCTTATTGATTTCTTGATAATCAATGCACATACGCATTGTTTCATCTTTCTTCTTTATAAATAATATCGGTGCACCCCACGGAGACACACTAGGTCGAATGAAATCCTTGTCTAATAACTTATGCAATTGAATCGTTAACTCCTTCTGAAGGAAAAATAGGTTTAAAATTATTTTAAACGCGCATCGGAAAGATTAAGTTTCAAAACTTATTGGTAGCTCAGGATCTACTACTCGTCAATTCCATAGATGCGTATACTAAAGAGGGAGAAGAATTATACCTCAGGTCTTAAACCTAATTCTAATTTTCTTTCTCCATGATAGTGCAACAGCTTCAACTAGGCTGTCTTCACTCTTATGACTCTTGCGAATGCTTGCCCAAAAAGACTAGGGTTGGTAGGAACCCTAATAGAGAGGATAGTGAAGGTTTGGGAGCCCAAAAATAGTTTCTGTAGCTTTTGGCATGTTAAAATGAAGAACTCTTTTTTCTGGACGCAGTTGCCCTATTTATAGATTCCCAGAACCAACCTATGTTCGAGCGATCGAAGTGGCTTCGATCGATCGAGCCTTCGATCAATCGAACCACCTTCGAGCGATCGAACCCGCCAAGACTTCAATCGATCGAGACACCTTCGATTGATCGAACCCGCCTTAACAAGATCCTTATATGCCTTTCCAAGCATCCTAGTGTCCTTCGCAGTTGCCCTATTTATAAAATGATAACTGAACTCCAACGCAAAAGAACATATCCGAAGTGATAACTAGACTTGTATGGTGTACTAATGTCCTTCTACCATCAGCATTCATAATCATATTCAGGTAGTCGAATAACTGTTACTGTCAACCTGAATCATGATTACTTCTTGTATTCCTTAAGCCCCATTCACCTCTCATGATTACCTAATTTGTTGATAACTACTTATCAACAAGAATGCAGTTCTCAATAATCAACTTGGTGACATTCTTAAGAGAATGCTTACTCTAAATCAGAGGATAGATTCTATCTTGACAATATATGTTCACAACCCTATGAACATGACATACACAAGATACCCAGGTGTTGATCTTCTATAGACCTCACTGATTGGTAAGTCAAAGCATCCATATCCACAGTCTGTGTTCATAATTGTCTTAAGATTGAGAACACATACCTTATACAAGTTATGAGTTCCTATCGACTATTGATAGTCTTGAGTGTCAATAGGAAAGCTCAGGTCCATCAATGCACTAGCATATTAACTAAGAGCTAAACTTTAGTGATTGAGATTCATCATTCCATCCAATGGTAGTCAATCATGCTACAGTGTAAACCTAATGAGATATCCAGTCTCATCATCCACTATGACAAGTTCTAAGTATCAAAGAATAGTAATTCATATCTCACTTGTATGTATCTCATACATACATGAATTACCTAATATGATACTTAACGGTTAAAATCATCCCATGAAAGAAACATACACAATGAAATGTAAAGTTGATATCCATATATTAAAATATCAATATCTCATACATAAAGTAATGGTTTGAGGGCACAAACCCAATAAATTCCCACTTACACTCACAACCATTTAGGATTACATCCAAGACCTAGACTATCTAAATGACGATCAAAGACCTTCTGTGGCAAGGCCTTTGTAAACAAATCTGCAAGATTGCAGAGGTGGCAATCTTGCTGACAGTCACATCTCTACGTTGAACAATATCTTGGATTAGATGATATTTTTGCTCTACATGCTTTCCTTTTCCGTGGTTCCTTGGCTCCTTAGACTGTGCCACTGCCCCACTATTATCACAACAAAGCGTAATAGGTGACAGCAACGCTGGTACAACCTCGAGCTCCATAAGGAACTTTTTGAGCCAAACAGTTTCTTTTGCGGCTTCATAAGCAGCTACATACTCAGCTTTTGTAGTTAAAGGAATCAGGCAACTGCCCGGAGCTATTACGTTAGCTCCTTACACTGGGAAGCCATTATAGAAACATTAAGCATCCAGGAGATGGACCCGAGGGATAGAAGTGACAGAATGGGCCCCACAAAAAAACTAGAGCGAGCAGTGCTGGACCCTCAGTTTCCCTCAGTTTCCCGATCGATTCGTAGCTGTAGACACCCCATTTTGTCGGCTATCAGATTTAGGAGACCCATAGCTTGGTGGTTCGCAATGATCGTAAAAGACTCAAAAGGACTCTCGGAAGTCAGCTCTATCTCTCAGAATGCTCAGAATGACCAAAATGCCCCTGAAAGCCCGAAAACTCCCAGATTTGGTCCCAAAGTTCTGAAAACATGCTACGTCGTAAGAAAAGTGAGTTTTTAAATAAAAGCGGAAGAAATCGTCAGCTCCCAGAGACCCCCGGAAGTCCCGGAAGATCCCCGAAAGTCCCCGTTGACCGGTTTGACCAAGGTTTGACCAGGTTTGACCGAAGTTTGACCATGTTTGACCAAGTTTGACCGAAATTGTCCAAATTCACCGGAATCATTAGAAAAGTATTAAAATAAGTTTTAAAAGAGAATCGAGCGAAAACGTCGGCTCCTGGAAACTCCCGGAGGTTCCCAGAACTTCCCGGGAATCCCAGGTTTGACCAGTTTGACCAAGATTTGACTTTGGAATCGGGGCACCGAAACAATTTTCAAATATTTTTCATGGATACTAGAGGTCAATAGCTTTCCGACGGTATATCGCACATAATTTCTGGATTTAAAACGAATTTATTATGAATTTCCAAAGGCGAAAAAGCGATCAAATCGGCTTTTATCACGAATACCGCAAAACTTTTCAAAGTGACCTATCCCCAAACTATTTTTTATGTAAAGTAGACTCCATTACCTTTCCAACGGTATATCACAATCTTGATTTGGAGTTCGTACGCATTTTCTGTGAATTTCGGACAAAATAGGGCCTTTTCGCGAATACCGGAACTTCGGGGGGCCTAAACAGCATTATCCAGACGAAGGGAGGAGCAGTGCCGCCGCGGAACTGGCCCACTGCCGCCGCAGCAGTGGCCCAGTGCCGCCGCGGCACTCCCCTCCAGAACAGTCCATTTTTGTAATATGTTTTGTGGTCCCATTTTGATTAATTAAAAGCCAAAACGACGTAGTTTTATGATTTCAGATGTTTGGGGCCAATGGGAGTACTTTCTAAATCCCAAAAACACCCCAAGTTGGCCTATATAAACACCCCATTACTCCTCATTTTGGGGGGAGTCAAATGCAAGTTTAGAGAAAGTTTGGGAGAGAAAGTGTAGAGATAAGGTTAGAGTGGAGAGAAAAGAAGCTTTCTTCTTTGATTTTTCAAAACAAAAGTGAGTTCTAACTTTGTTTTTACTTCATTACTTCCATTTACTTCAACATTCAATACTCCCAACCACCATTTTAGTGAGCATTCAAGAGTGTGGAAGCTTCTTCCATGTCTAGTGTCATTACATATGAGTGATACACCAATCTACAAGTCTCATGCTTCATGAATATCATCTATTGATTATCATCTACTTGCTTGTTTATTTATTGTTCATCTCTTCTCATCCCATTTCTTTTTATTTTCTTTATTTACTTACTAGTTCATCATCATCTAAGTGATGACATGAAGTTTGGGGTGAGTGAATCCTCATGGATAGTAACTCTTGACCTCAAAAACATGTTTGATAGATGATGACCATAACCTCAATACTTCCAAGGTATCCTTGGAATGTATTGAAGTTATGTCTAAAAACAAAATAAATCTTTCCAACAATCTTGGAGGTTCTTAAAATGATGAGTTTGATGTAGGTATTCTAAGTGGCTATGATCCTTATTGAGTGTTGAAAACATGTTTTCAAAACATCTATTTCAAAACCCCTCTCAATCCCTCTCATTTGGTTGCAAGAAACAAAACTTTGTTTTCTCCAAAATCTTCAAAACAATGAGTCAAAACAGTGAGTGAGTTGAGTTCAAAGATTTTTCTAGAACACGATACTCAACATATGGATACAAGGCCACTTGGAAAGTCTTCCTAACTCATTGGAGAACACCCATGATTTTTGGTTTGACTTGGAAGTACTTGGAAATGGTCCATTTGGGGCCCCAAGATTCCTTCCAAACATTCTGTTTTTGCTGTCACAGCAGCTAGGTCAACTTACGACCTCTTTTCCAGAAAACGTTTCCAAAAGGGGTGGTCCTAACTTATTTTTCTCTTAAAATTCAATGTCTTAGGAAACTTTCTGTATAAAATGGGCCTCTAGATCATTCTTTTTCATTTTCTAAGATTTTCTAACATTTCAGTCGATAGTACAAACTCTGTTTCTGAGTGACCTCTATTGTTTATGTAATTTCTATCAATCTGTGATAGCTATTCAAGATTTGCCTTTTGGGATGTGTTCTAGACACAATAAGGAACATCTCCATAAATAATCATGCATTGAAAACATTCCTAACCCCTCTTTTCAAATTCCAAAAGATCATGCTGCTGTTCTGTCCACTATTCACAGCAAGTACATTTCAACTTTCATTCTTTGATTTGATGTTCATATGCATTCCAAATTAGTTCATATCTTAGGAAGTAGTCCATACTACATTTGTACACATCCCATGTTAATTTCATTCATTCATTCTTGCACATTTTAGACTTCTAAGTCATTCTAAAAATCCATGTACACAAAACACACTACAACCTTTGCACATTTTTAGATACATACATTGCATTCATGCAAGATTTGGGGTTTTTGTAACTCTTAATCTAAGGAGATTATAAGGAATGAACTCGATCACCCGTTCATGCTCCCCCTTGATCTAATCATCCTTTCTCATCCGTCCCGGGGATTGAGAGATCTTCTTTTTCTCAAAGATTAACATGCATCATTCTAGCCTTGCTAAGCATATTTTTATTTCTTTGATTATTTGTTCTAAGAACAATTCATGTCCCCTTTAGATTAGCGAACCCTTGATTAATTGATATATGATTAGACGATTTTTTCTAGGTTTGTTTGTGTGATCTTTCACTTTACATTGCATGATATTTGATTTAGATCTTATGAATGATATTTTATCTTTAGATCTTCCATTTTCAAGTTTCTTATGTAATGTAATATACTATCATAGTATTAATTGCCGAACCATACATAGTATAAGATGATTATTTGGATGCTAATTGAGGCCCGTCGAAAGACGGGGCGAGTTGAGGGTGTTTTAGTCGTGACAAAGGCTCCTTCCTCTCTCGTACCAAAACCCCCGAACCAAGTTCTTTGGTTATGAAGGGCTGGTGCCCTTATCCGCTTGGGTGAGTCAAAATTAGGTTTCTTGGTTCCTTAAAGACCAAGTGGCGACTCTGTATCTGTTTTCAACAGACCTATTTTCTTTCTTTGATTCAAATCAATTTCAAAACAATCTCAAACAAGGGAAGTGGTCCGAAGCCCGGTATCCACAATCTGGCGACTCTGCTGGGGAATTTTATTTTAAAAAAAAAACAAAATAATACAGAGGTTTGACTCATAAGAAGCATCCTTAAAATCATCTTTTTACTGTGTCTGGTTCACCGCATTGCACTCTTGCATTTCCCCCCCCCCCCCCCCGACTGTGTCTGAAACGCGGCGCTGACATTGTTCAGGTCTTGCTGTGCCAGGGCACAAGTCACCGTTGATACTGTACCTTCTAAGGTATATCAAAAAGAGTAAAAACCTCCGTACTGTCTCCCTGACGGTATATTGGAACTCTCGTCAACGGACCCTCTTTGACTAAACCCAGCCTTTGCATATAGATTCCTGTAGAACCTTTCATAGGACTGTTCATTTATCTTTTCAGATAGGACAATGTGATATAACTGTTGTATGCCCTGACGGGATTACCTGCGCGGCGTGGACGCTTATGTGGCATAGAACAGAACCTCTTTCTTATGATTCCCAAGGCAATCACTCACATGTAGTCACATTGAGTTGACCTGCCTAAGCATCATGACAAGGATGTCTGCTCCATGCTCGCGAAGATATACACCGCAAACCTTGTTTGTCGGTCTTGAGACATAGGAGTATGAAAACCTGCTAGAAAGTATGATCACTATAACCGTACTTACCAGCTTCCCCAGAAACTCTGTCCAAATATCCCAGATATAACCACATTAACCAGAAACTCTGTCCAGATATCCCAGATATAACCACATTAACCAGAAACTCTGTCCAGATATCCCAGATATAACCACATTAACCAGTTTCCCCAGAAACTCTGTCCAGATATCCCAGATATAACCACATTAACCAGTTTCCCCAGAAACTCTGTCCAAATATCCCAGATATAACCACATTAACCAGTTTTTCCCAGAAACTCTGTCCAAAAATTCCCGAAGTATCTTGGAAATCCATGTTATCCCTTGGTGATCATACTAGAAAGTAAGGTTAGCACACTCTGTATGGCTAGGACCTTATTTGTTTAGCTGCTATCTGTTAGAAATAGGAGCATCATATAGATTAGGGATTATATCCGCATGTTTGTCCCATTTGCATGCACTATTCCCCATCAATCTGCACGCGCTGTTTCGAGTCGGTCCACATCACTATCTTTGTCTGCCTAAAGTCGCCACTGTCAAAGATCTAATCTAGTCCTTTCAAAATCTGTCAGGTCAGTATAGATTCCCAAGGGCAGCAGTCAGGGTCTTATTCGTGGGTCAGGAGTTCGGATAATCGGTTAATCAGAATCAGTCCGACAGCTTACGTCAGCATGAATAGGGAAGAGTTGGAAAACAAGGTTACTGAATTGGGAGCAACCATAAGCCAGCAATCCGACAGCCTGGCCCAGGTTTTGAAGTTCATGGAAGAACTAAAGCAGCGGCAACCGCAACCTCCGCCCGGGTTTCCACCACCGGAGTTTGAACTACCCCCACCTGAGAATAATGGGGAAGAAGACTGGTTTCAGGGGGTCCCACCGTCCGCATACGAGAAGAAGCTCCAAGAAAAGATGGATAAGGTTGACAAACTGGAAAGCGTACTCAGGAAAAGCAAGGGTATCGACGATTACATGTTAGATCTGGAAGGCCTCTTCGAGCCTGTCAAGCTGAAACTGCCAGAGAATTTCAAAATGCCTGCCATCGATCGCTTTGATGGAACGGGAAACCCGAAAAGCCACGTGAAGCTATGTATGAGTATCTTCCAGTCCATGGGTTGCACCCACGAGCACATTGCGATGCTATTCCCGCAAACTCTGGCAAAATCTGCACTATCGTGGTTCCTAACCTTGGAAGCCTCCAAAACCCGGGCCTGGGAGGACATTGTTCGAGTCTTCGTCGATCATTACTCTTACAATCAAGAGCTGGATGTCACCGTCAGGGATTTGGAAACAACCCGACAAAGCAACAATGAATCCTTCGCTGCATTTCTGAGCAGATGGAGGAACAAGGTAGCCCAAATGACCCACCGGCCAATCGAGAAAGAACAGGTAAGGATGCTCATCCGGAATCTGCAGCCGCTCTATCATGAGAAATTATTCTACCAGTCCATCTCCACCTTTGAGGAGTTGTTTGAAGTCGGAACCCGAATCGAAGATGCTATCAGGGAGGGGAAGATCAAAAAGGAAGACCCTCCGAGTCAGCCAAGAAGGCCCAACTACTCCCGGAATCCCCCGGATGTCAATGCCCTTAGCGGCCAACCCATGGCATATCCTCCAAGACCATACCAACCCTCCAACCAGGCAAATTCCTCCAACCGCCCTTTCCAGAAAAAGCCCCCTCGCAATTTTGCCAAGCTAGAAATCTCTCTCTCCTCAGCCCTAGATCGCCTCCTCAAAAAAGGCCATCTCCAATTACTCCAGCCTCGAAATACCCCGCTCCCGCCTAACTGCGATATGTCCAAGCGATGTACTTACCACCAAGCCCCCGGCCATAACACTGATGATTGCATGCGCCTCCGCCATGACATCCAAGACCTCATCGACCAGAATATCATCGAGCCACCACCAAAGCAGCCTCATATCACCCAAAATCCCCTACTAAACCACCAAAATGTCAACCTCATTGAGTCCAGTCCCGTACCCTTCAACCCTGTTACTTATATCACCCCCCTAGGACAACCCTTGCCTTGCATTAACATCCCGGATTCTGAGGGAATTCATCCGATCGGAGGGGAGAATGACGAGTGGCAGCAGCAGCTTGACGACGAGCAGGACTTGTTCTTCCTGGAAGAGCATGACCTAGGGGCGGTAGACCTCAAATGGTATGACCCTAACGACGAGAGTGATGCTTCCGTCTGGAACGAGCCAGAAAAGCCATTTATGGGAACGGATTGTGATTGGTTTAAGAAGGATGGGACTGTAGAAGGGCCTACTCCTGCCGAGATTGATCACCTAACCAGGTCAGGCCGTCATTATCAGCCTCCACAGCCTGCCACCGAAGCCATCGAAAAAGGTCCAGTTAAAGACAAGGGGAAGGGCAAGATGGATGAGGTCATCGAAGAAGACAATGAGCTGATCAAGCAGCTAAAGAAAACCCAAGCACATCTCTCGATGTGGGATATTATGGTGACATCCTATAAGCACAGGCAAGCCGTGTTAAATGCCTTGGCTGGGATTGAAGTCCCCATCGACGCCGCGCCGGAGGACATGGTAGCTTTCTTGGGTGCACTTACCCCCGACCCCATCATTACATTCTCCGATGAGGACCTGCCGCCAGAGGGATCCGCGCATAACAAGGCGTTATACATTACTGTGGGATGTAAGGAACAACAGGTGTCGTTTTGTCTAGTCGATACAGGTTCTGCTTTGAATGTTTGTGCCTTAAGAACTGCCACTGCTTTGGGGGTCAATATCCTTGACATTACGCCATCTGTGCAATCCGTGAGAGCCTACGACAACACTAGAAGAAATGTGATGGGAACTGTTTCTCTCCAAATCCGGGTAGGATCTTTGGTGAGCACCGAGATTTTTCAAGTCATGGACATACCTGCCTCGTTCAATCTGATAATTGGAAGACCCTGGCTTCACGCCAACAAAGCTGTATCATCCACTGTGCATCAAATGATCAAGTACATTCATGAGAGGGAGGTAAAGATCATCCTCGGTAATAGTTGGGGTAATGAGGCTTTCCCAAATTACGCTCCCATTTTTGAAGTCCAAATACCTGAGCTGGAAGAAGGAGAAATCGGAGGATTCTTCATGGAAGAAGTTCATATGATCGAAGACGAAGACCGATTCCCTGAGGTCCACTCCGCAGTCGTCAACATTGTCCGCAAGATGAACTACTTCCCCGGAATGGGGTTGGGTAGACGCCAGCAAGGAATTCAGGAATTCCCGCAGATCAAAGGGCAACAAGGCACTTTCGGGTTGGGGTACAAGCCCACTGATGAAGACGCCGAGCTACAGAGGCCATGGAAGAAGAGGGTGAAGGGTCTCCCGCCATACCGCAAGACTTTGAATGGACAATTCGTCAAAGAAGGGGATGATTTCCCTTACTTCGGGTTCCCCGAACCCTTGGTCCATCAAACCACTGGGAGAAGGCACCCCGGGCTTGAAATCTTCGATGACTGCGAGAGGCCCCCATATCAAGACCCGTTCTATCCCGAAGAAGTTGAAAAGACCCCAGAGGAAGACTGGTTAAAATACCTTGACACTGAGGCGATCAAGAAGATGTGGGAGGAATCCGCTGAGGAGGAGGAAGAAAAGAGGGCCAAGAGCCAAGATGATCAGATCAAGCCAACTGAGGAGGGTCTGAGCAACCAGGCTGTAGAGTCATCTGTCTGTGTCTCCCAATCCCCTATTCCCCCAAAGTCTGTACTACCGGTTATCGAGTCTGTACTGGAGTCGGCTGCTATAAGCCCACCACTATCCAATGTAATCACTTCACCTGTTATGAATGAAATGAAAGACGATTCTGCTTACTCCTCTGTGTCTGACACTTGTGAATGCACAGATCCCTCCGAGGATCTCCCAATCGAACTAAAGCAACTAATTGAAAAACCACCTGCTTATGAAATAATCGAAGATACTTTATCAGTTAACTTAGGTGAAATAGATAATCCACAGATTGTGCAAATTGGCTCAACCCTTAATAAAGAAGAAAAAGAAAAATTAACCCTCTTGCTAAAAGAGTTCAAAGATGTTTTTGCTTGGTCTTACGAAGACATGCCTGGGGTCGATCCCGACATCGTCCAACATCATATTCCTCTCCTCCCTAATTCTAAACCTGTCAAGCAGAAACTGAGGCGCATGAGACCGGAATGGGCACTCAAGGTTAAAGAAGAGGTGGAGAAGCAGTTCAAGGCAGGGTTCATCATTGTCACCGAATACCCGGAATGGGTTGCCAATATCGTGCCAGTCCCGAAGAAGGATGGAAAGGTTCGTGTGCATCGACTTTCGTGATCTGAACAAGGCCAGTCCTAAGGATGACTTCCCGCTTCCCCACATTGACGTCTTGGTAGATAACACCGCGGGACATGAGCTACTGTCTTTCATGGATGGCTTCTCAGGGTACAATCAGATTCTAATGGCGCCAGAAGATCGGGAAAAGACGACATTCACCACCCCTTGGGGAACCTACTGTTATAGAGTAATGCCCTTTGGACTCAAGAACGCGGGGGCGACTTACCAAAGAGCTGCCACCACTCTGCTGCATGATATGATTCACAAAGAGGTAGAAGTATACGTAGACGACATGATTGTAAAATCCAAGGATAGAGAAGGGCACCTGGTAGTGCTGGAAAAGTTCTTCGAAAGGTTGCGCAAATACAAGATGAGGCTGAATCCAAAGAAATGCACTTTCGGCGTAACCTCCGGTAAACTCCTGGGTTTCTCATCACACAAAGGGGAATAGAGGTGGACCCCTCTAAGATCAAGGCAATCCTCGAAATGACACCACCACGGAATGAAAAAGAAGTAAGGGGGTTCCTCGGAAGAATCCAGTTCATCAGCCGCTTCATTTCTAAGCTCACAGCTACATGCGATCCTCTGTTCCGATTGTTGAGAAAAGGGGAGAAGTTCCAATGGGATGACCAATGCCAAGCCGCTTTCGACAAAATAAAAGCCTACCTTCAAAATCCGCCTGTCCTTTCATCACCAATGCCTCATAAGCCCTTATTCCTTTACCTATCCGTCTCTGAAAATGCCATGGGTTGCATGCTAGCCCAAGAAGGAGAAGAAAGCCACTCCGAAAAAGCCGTATATTACCTCAGCAAGAGGATGACTGGGTATGAGCTCAACTATTCTACCCTCGAAAAAACATGTTGGGCCTTGGTTTGGTGCACTCGCCGACTAAGGCACTACATGCTGGCCTTTTCGGTTGTGCTCATATCCCGTATGGATCCTCTAAAATACCTTCTCGAAAAACCCGCCCTGACCGGTCGTATATCCCGTTGGTTACTTCTATTATCCGAATTCGATATCAAGTATGTTACGAGCAAGTCGGTAAAGGGGAGAACCATAGCTGAGCATCTCGCAGAACATGCCGTTGATTCCGAAGAAAGTGGGGACTTTCCGTTTCCAGACGAGAGCATCATGGAAATCAAGGAAGAACAGTGGAAGTTGTACTTCGATGGAGCAGCCAACATGAAGGGATACGGAGTAGGGATGATCCTAGTATCGCCAAGTGGGGACCATACTCCGTTAGCAGTCAAGCTCAATTATAACTCCACCAACAACACTGCTGAGTATGAAGCATGCATTCTGGGAATGGAAGCAGCCTTAGAGCTGAAAGTTTGGAGGTTGGATGTCTTCGGGGATTCAAACCTCATCATATCACAAGCCAGAGGAGAATGGAAAGTAAAAGAAGAAAGGTTAAAGCCCTATCATGATCGTCTCGACCAACTCAAGAGGCAGTTCGAAAGTATCACATTCCTCTACTTGCCCAGGGAAGAGAACCAGCTGGCAGATTCCTTGGCCACTCTAGCTTCGATGATCAAAATTCCTGTGGGAGTCAGGATGATGCCCTTGGTAATTGAGTAGAGGTACGAGCCTTCATTCAACATAATCGCCACAGTCGAAGAAGAAGAGAATGAAGCGCCATGGTATCAGGATGTCTGGGATTTCATAGAAAAGGGGACGTTCCCCCAAGAATCCACCGAGAGAGACAAAAGGGCAATTCGAAGATTCGCAGCGCAATTCATCATTTGCGGCGGGAAACTGCTGAAGAAAGGATACAACGGTCACAACCTGACTTGCTTGTTTGGGAAGAGCTCCAGAAGAATGATGGAAGAAATACACGAAGGGGTATGCGGCCCACACATGAACGGCCACATGCTGGCCAAGAAAATCGTGAGACAAGGGTACTACTGGACAACATTGGAAAAAGATTGTTGCGAATACGTGAGAAAGTGTCACAAGTGCCAGATTCATGCAAATATGATGCATGTACCACCATCCCTTCTGTACAGCATGACTTCACCTTGGCCATTCTCAACCTGGGGAATCGACATCATTAGAGAAATCATTCCGAAAGCCTCAAATGGAAATCGGTACATCCTGGTAGCCATAGACTACTTCACAAAATGGGTAGAAGCTGCATCCTACACCAAGTTGGGGGCCAAGGAAGTGGCCAAATTCATCAAGAGAAATCTCATTTGCCGTTATGGAGTTCCCCATGAGATTATTTCGGACAACGGAAGTCATTTCAAGGCAGAAGTCAGGGATCTGTTCGAGGAATACAAAATCACCTATCACAAGTCGTCGCCGTACCGACCACAGACCAATGGGGCAGTCGAAGCTGCGAATAAGAATGTCAAGGCCATACTGCAAAAATCAGCTGATACCTACAAAGACTGGCATGAAAAGCTACCATTTGCACTTTGGGGATACAGAACATCGATAAGGACGTCCACAGGAGCGACTCCTTACTCACTGGTGTACGGGATGGAAGCGGTACTTCCGGTGGAGATAGAATTACCATCCCTACGCGTAATGGCAGAGTGTGAAATTTCTGAATCAGATTGGTTGAGAGAAAGGTATGAAGAATTGGCCCTCATAGATGAAAAGCGTCTAGCGGCGGTCGACCATGTCCGAATCTATCAGAAGAGGATAGCCCGTGCTTTCAACAAAAGGGTTCGTCCAAGGAAGATTGTCAACGGCGACCTTATCCTCAAGGAGTTGCGAGCTCCGATCTTTGATCCCCGTGGGAAGTTTAAACCTAAATGGGTCGGCCCTTATATCGTCAAGACTGTTCTTTCCGGAAGAGCAACTTATCTCATGGACCTCGATGGTGTCGAATTCAAAGAACCGATCAACATGGATCGCCTCAAAAAGTACTATGCTTGACTATCAAATAACCTTTCCTTTCAAGCCTTGCCTTGAACTACGCTCGACCTGATTCCCGCTCGGGGATACGTAGGCAACCACATCGGTTCGGTCGCTCCACCAACAAAAATAACCTTTCCTTTCAAGCCTTGCCTTGAACTACGCTCGACCTGATTCCCGCTCGGGGATACGTAGGCAACCACATCGGTTCGGTCGCTCCACCAACAAAAATAACCTTTCCTTTCAAGCCTTGCCTTGAACTACGCTCGACCTGATTCCCGCTCGGGGATACGTAGGCAACCACAACGGTTCGGTCACCCCACCTACCTAAAAATCAACCCGCTTCTTTCAAAACCTTGGCCCGAACTACGTCAGACCTGATCCCCGCTCGGAGGTACGTAGGCAGACTTTCAAAAAAAAAAAGGATGGTTCGCTAGGTTGAAAATCCGAAAGGACGCCTAGGCAAAAATTAGAGCTAAATCCAAAGTGAGCAATAACAAAAGAGAGAAAATAGCTCGCTAGGTCACCTCCTTGGTGCCTAGGCAAAAATTATGAGCACGTGAGAAAAATAAAGTCGCGGTCCTTACCATAACCCAAAAACCACCCTCCACACTAGGGGCAAACTTCGGCCACTCGCCTCGTTTGCCTGAACCTCTTCTAAACTAGGGGCAAACGTCGGTCATCTACCTCGTTTGCCTCACAACCATATATATCCCAAACTAGGGGCAAACTTCGGCTACCTGCCTCGTTTGCCTCTAACAACCCCAGCATGCTCAAGCAAGTACCAAAAGCAACAACTAATTGAAATCTCAAGTTACAACATGTTTTCAGAAAGCTAAAATGCATAAAATGAGATTCCCAAAATAACCAAGGTTCACCGATAAACAAACTTTGAATATTACATAAGCAAGAATAATCAAAGAAATAAAAGTCTTTCAAAAAGCAACCACATGTTCAAAGACACTTGGAGGAATGAGCAAAATCAGTCAGGACTAGTTTTGTCTTAGTGTCTTTATTTCTTCAAAGGTCTTTAGAAGTAGGCCTTTACTCGGTCAGTCCAACCATCAATAAAAGCAGCAATAGTGGTAGCTCTGATCCTGGAAGCAAAGACCCTCTCAGTAAACCCCCGGGGAACCTCCTGAACCTGTCCATACTGTCGGGCCAAACGGCGAGGATGATAGAAAGAAGTCTCTCTCAGACCCATCAACCACACTCTCTGGTGACCCCTGAGGCTCGTGGTGATAGCATAGAGGCCCCAACGCCTCACGATCCAGCAAATGTCAGCCTCAGATAAGGTGCTCATCATGCCCACCCAATCGGCAAAGGTATAGTGAGAATGAAGCACGGCTCGACGAAAGTAAACTGGTGGTATACGGCCCGTCCACAGCTGAAGGCGCTCGTAAAGCCAAGCCTGTAACACCAAAGGCGCCCCAGAAAGAAGAGGAGTCCCTTGGTTGAAGGCATTATCCAAACCATTCAGAGTTTCAGCTAGAACCATGGCCATGGGATTCCTGCTAAGTTTCAGCCCGAGGCACACATGCACCAAGTCAATGGAAATACTCGAGAACAAGAAGTGCGAAGTCATGCACAATATCAAAGCGGCCCCACGGGAAGCATCATACACGCTGGGATTCCCAGGACTGGCGTACCGGGCAATAATAGAAGCAATGTTGAGAACCTCACCTTGAATCAGCCGGCGGGAAATAGTGACAGAGCAATTTAGGTATTCAGCCAAGGCTCGCGCAGGGCTGAGGGTATCAGCAGAAGGGAGAATCAAGTCAGAGTCAGAATCATAGCCGAGAATAGCGCAGAACTCCTCAAACACAGGGCATATCTCCAGGCCATTGAAGTTGAAGACATGATTCACCGGGTCCCAGTGACCAATGGCAGCACGCAAGAACTCAGTGTTCAGGGTCATCTGGCAAAGAGAGAATAGCTCGGTCAAGCCGTAGCTAAAGAGGTTGATCCGCTCCACGCCATCCGTAATGTTCAGCCAAGCTGTGAGGTGGGCGGGATCATACAAAGCCATATTTTCTGTCGCGGCTCTAGCAAAATTCAAAATTTCGGCAGCACCTCCCCGTTTCACGGACTATCCCACCTGCAAGGCAAAAGCACTCACTATCACAAAACTGCCCATCGCAGTAACATCCAGCAACCACAATGCACATATATCAACAAGCACACAACTGCGCCTCTAAACCGGAAGATATCCGGCCTAGGAGGCAAAACATCATAATACTCTGTCAAAAGGTCACAAATTGTGCTACACATCGTCCTACACTGTCCAAATAATCATATCCTCAGTACAACCCAATCGAAAACAGGAAATAAAAATAACAATTCCCGCTTGGGAAGCCTCAGTCCTCCTCTTCTTCGTCCTCCGTCGGACCGCCCGGCGTGTATGTCGGCGACGGCCTCCTCCTGCCACCTCTGCATCTTGGACCTGTCCTCGATGAGCCAGCCCCGCCTCCACGGTACTGCACACACAAATAAAAATGAGGGCAATCAGTAAGGGAACAAAAAAAAAAAAAAAAAGTACAAAAACAGAGTCGAGTCAGAGACTTACCAAGGACACCATCTGATTGGCGGCAAATTGCCGCATACCATCCATCTGTCAAAATAAAAAATCCAGGGTTAGAACCTTATAACCTTAAGAAAGTGCAAAATTAGAGACATACCCGGTGGTCTCGTGTAAGGACCAGGGACCGTAAGCTAGCTGTCAAGGCGTGACCCTCCTCAGCGTAACTCCAAGGAACATTGAGGACGCCCGCTGGCTGAGTAGGGTACCCACATGTGACTCGCGGCACCTCCATCATTTGGGGAGTGCCATCTGCGCCAAGAATGTTGACGGTCCAATCCCAAGGGGGGATAGGGTCGGGAGCCTGAGGAGCTTGCCTTCTGTACATCTCGCGAAGCTGAAGGCACAGAATAAGTTAGGAAAAGATAAATCAAAAACATGGACGATGAATATAAACAAAAAATACAAAAAGAACTCACCTCTAGGAGTGGGAAGTTAGGCATCAAGAAGCGGCCGCGGTAAGCCTCGTAACCGGTCTTAGAGAGAAAATTGTCCCAGACATCAGTGCCAGCCAAGGCCGCCAGCAGAGCATCACCAGAGAGGTCACTAGCATCCATCACGGGAGGATTATGAGGAACGCGATACCGAGAACCACCAACCACCTGCCGAGAAACCCGCTCCCCAAGGAACCACTACCTACACTCGGTACTCTCCAGCAGAAGGCGGCAAGAGGTAAGAGATTTAACCGCTTGTATCTCCTCTGGGGCGGCGTAAGCGACGCCCTCCCAAGGCGTCCAATCAACACTAGAGGCCGTCAGCTCAGTTAAGAAGTTTCTGAGCAAAACAATCCGGTGGGCCCCGCTCTTCACCCCAACAACGTCCCTCCGCCATCTCAAACCTCGTGGGAATAAAGGCACAGGAGCCATGCCATCCTCATCCTCGCCTGATTCATCCACCGGGGAAGGAGCCAACATCTTCAAGTATTCAAAACTCCAAAGCTGCGCAGACAAAGGAGAAATCAGAACAAATATGGAAATCAAAAAGATAAAAAAATAAAAGGAGAAACAGTGCGTACCTCCCAAGCTCGCCAGAATCCCCCAGTAGATTTAACATCGCCCCGAGAGACCTCCCCCATATGCTTATAGAGATGGGCCAGGGCAGCACCGCCCCAATTGTAGGAGGAGATCTCATCAATGGTCGCCAGGCAAGAAAGGAGCCTCAAGCTCACCCGGTCGTTCCTTGTCGCAAGGATGGAGCACCCGAGAACATACAGAAGATAAACCCTCAAAAGCTGGGAATCGTTCAGATTGTGATTACCTCTACCACAGGCCCGGTAAAGCCAGCCGCAGGGGAACCAATGCCTCTCCAGGTTAGGGGGGACAGCCCCAATCAACATCTCCACCGCCTCCGGGTCAATCTCATAAAAATAGTCCAGAACCAGGCGCTTCCCGCCGACCCTCAAGCCCGTGATCATGGAGAAATCAAAAGGCGTCATAGTCATCTCTCCGAACGGCAGGTGGAAAGTGTTGGTAGTGTCCCACCACCTCTCGGCCAGTGCATAGAAGTGAGCCAGATCATTGCTACTTTTTGAAACCAAGCGGACGAAGCCTCCGAACCCGGCATCATCAACCATCCTCTTAACGGTGGGCGAAAGCTGGGTATACCATAAGAAAGCATGGGCAAGGCTACCATGGCCTTTCAATGCCACTTCCGGCACCTGCACACAACAAAGGCGACAAAAGATGCACAAAATCACTATTCACGACCCGAGAGCCGAATTCACAAAATCCGCATTTGAGCACAAGTCGAGCTTCTAACGGTCTCTAAGTGCACGCTATGGCTTACAAAACTAGCATAGTACATGAAAGTGGTCCTAAAATGTCGAAAGTTTCACATACCAAGCTCGCTAGAGCCGCGGCCGAAAGATGGCGTTGAGGGTCCTGTAAAATCAAGTCCGGAGCTTGCACCTCGGCCTTCATCCGTCCCTTGGCCTTCTTAGACGGCCTCCTTGAGCTCGAAGCCATGGATCTACAAGAAAAATGGAAGTCACATTTAAACTTTCTTCTTGAAAATTTGGGCAAACCAAAACACCAATCAAAAATCCAACTACGGGGAAAGATTACTCACCTGAGCGCGCACAAGCTGCGTTTTGATGAATTTTGGCTCCAAAAATACCCCAAAATGGCCAAGAATGAGCTTCAAAAGCTCAAAAACCCGAGATATACAAAGTTAAAGTCCGGCCACCCAGTGCCGCCGCGGCACTGGCCAACTGCCGCCGCGGTAGTGGCCCAGTGCCGCCGCGGCACTGCTCCCCGTGGGCCCCGCTTCGCTCCGTTTTGCTCCGTTTTGCCCCATTCTGGCCTGTTTTGGCCTTTTTCAGCCCGTTTTTGGCCCCGATCAGCCCCGATGGCCCATTCCAATCGAGATTTATGAGGTTTTACCCCAAGCAGACTAAAAGTTGTCAGAACTACCTCCAGCAGGCAAAAACTGGGAAAAATCGGCTCCCGAAGACCCGAATCGGTCGTTTCAGGACAACCGTCGCGAATTTCGATCAAACGCGAGAATTCTGGTAACGAATCCTGGTTCCCGACCAAAGAAAGAGATTCCCCGAGAACCCTGCATCGTCCTCCGAGGACAAAAGCAGACAGATACCAGCTCCCAGAGGCCCTGACAGGCTCTCTTGGATTGAGCACCAAAAGAGATTCCCCGAGAACCCTGCATCATCCTCCGAGGACAAAAGCAGACAGATACCAGCTCCCGGAGACCCCGACAGGCTCCCTTGGATTGAGCACCGAAAGAGATTCCCCGAGAACCCTGCATCATCCTCCGAGGACAAAAGCAGACAGATACCAGCTCCCAGAGGCCCTGACAGGCTCTCTTGGATTAAGCACCAAAAGAGATTCCCCGAGAACCCTGCATCATCCTCCGAGGACAAAAGCAGACAGATACCAGCTCCCAGAGGCCCTGACAGGCTCTCTTGGATTGAGCACCAAAAGAGATTCCCCGAGAACCCTGCATCATCCTCCGAGGACAAAAGCAGACAGATACCAGCTCCCGGAGACCCCGACAGGCTCCCTTGGATTGAGCACCGAAAGAGATTCCCCGAGAACCCTGCATCATCCTCCGAGGACAAAAGCAGACAGATACCAGCTCCCAGAGGCCCTGACAGGCTCTCTTGGATTGAGCACCAAAAGAGATTCCCCGAGAACCCTGCATCATCCTCCGAGGACAAAAGCAGACAGATACCAGCTCCCGGAGACCCCGACAGGCTCCCTTGGATTGAGCACCGAAAGAGATTCCCCGAGAACCCTGCATCATCCTCCGAGGACAAAAGCAGACAGATACCAGCTCCCAGAGGCCCTGACAGGCTCTCTTGGATTGAGCACCAAAAGAGATTCCCCGAGAACCCTGCATCATCCTCCGAGGACAAAAACAGACAGATACCAGCTCCCAGAGGCCCTGACAGGCTCTCTTGGATTGAGCACCAAAAGAGATTCCCCGAGAACCCTGCATCATCCTCCGAGGACAAAAGCAGACAGATACCAGCTCCCGGAGATCCCGACAGGCTCTCTTGGATTGAGCACCGAAAGAGATTCCCCGAGAACCCTGCATCATCCCCCGAGGACAAAAGCAGACAGATACTAGCTCCCAGAGACCCTGACAGGCTCTCTTGGATTGAGCACCAAAAGAGATTCCCCGATAACCCTGCATCATCCCCCGAGGACAAAAGCAGACAGATACCAGCTCCCAGAGGCCCTGACAGGCTCTCTTGGATTGAGCACCAAAAGAGATTCCCCGAGAACCCTGCATCATCCCCCGAGGACAAAAGCAGACAGATACCAGTTCCCAGAGACCCTGACAGGCCCGTAAGATTCGATCAAAAGGAGCAGTTGAGGAGAGATCCTAGAAAGTATCGCTTCATCCCCAGCAGATTCAGATTAATCCTCAGCGGATTTATACACCGTCAGTTCAAATCACAGTAGTCCATTGTCGACTCGTCATCTCGATGCAAACATCGTCGGTCCATCACTCTCATCACACCATTAGGGCTTCCATGTTCATCATATGACGTCCCAGGATTTCACGTTCATCCCGTGACTTCTATGTCAGTCTCTTAATTTCCAGGGCCCCTGTGTCCGTCGGTTATTTGCCAAAAGACATGTTCGATCATAGTCCTCTGAGACCCTACACCCAATTACGTTTGTTTACGAAGCACACTTCCAGAAGTTTGCCCCTAAACCCGGAGCCTTCTAGACTTCAATGCCCTTATCTGAGTCACCCACCACGTCACACTAGCACAACACCAGCCCACTCGGAGTGGCACACCCCATGGCACCTGCTCATTCTAGGATCAGAAAACTAGGCATGATAGGACTCATGTATGAGATCATATCACATCCACACATTGCATATCATCCTCATATAGCATAGCATCCGCCTGATTGTTGTGTATGTGCATATGTGATTTATCCCTTTGTGTCCTGAACTACGTCCTGGTCTGATTCCCCTTGGGATACGTAGGCAGCTCACGCGGAGCACGACCAGCATCATCATTCCATCTTTTGCAACGCTGTTTGTCCTAAATCTATAGCCTCCAAAAGGTCCTGTCTCTTCAAAACTTTGGCACTCGCTTGCGACATGCGTTGCCTCGCAAGTTCATGCCAAAGAGGGGCAAACTATAGACACCCCATTTTGTCGGCTATCAGATTTAGGAGACCCATAGCTTGGTGGTTCGCAATGATCGTAAAAGACTCAAAAGGACTCTCGGAAGTCAGCTCTATCTCTCAGAATGCTCAGAATGACCAAAATGCCCCTGAAAGCCCGAAAACTCCCAGATTTGGTCCCAAAGTTCTGAAAACATGCTACGTCGTAAGAAAAGTAAGTTTTTAAATAAAACCGGAAGAAATCGTCAGCTCCCAGAGACCCCTGGAAGTCCCGGAAGATCCCCGAAAGTCCCCGTTGACCGGTTTGACCAAGGTTTGACCAGGTTTGACCGAAGTTTGACCAAGTTTGACCAAGTTTGACCGAAATTGTCCAAATTCACTGGAATCATTAGAAAAGTATTAAAATAAGTTTTAAAAGAGAATCGAGCGAAAACATCGGCTCCTGGAAACTCCCGGAGGTTCCCAGAACTTCCCGGGAATCCCAGGTTTGACCAGTTTGACCAAGATTTGACTTTGGAATCGGGGCACCGAAATAATTTTCAAATACTTTTCATGGATACTATAGGTCAATAGCTTTCCGACGGTATATCGCACATAATTTCTGGATTTAAAACGAATTTATTATGAATTTTCAAAGGCGAAAAGGCGATCAAATCGGCTTTTATCACGAATACCGCAAAACTTTTCAAAGTGACCTATCCCCAAACTATTTTTTATGTAAAGTAGACTCCATTACCTTTCCAACGGTATATCACAACCTCGATTTGGAGTTCGTACGCATTTTCTGTGAATTTCGGACAAAATAGGGTCTTTTCGCGAATACCGGAACTTCGGGGGGCCTAAACAGCATTATCCAGACGAAGGGAGGAGCAGTGCCGCCGCGGCACTCCCCTCCAGAACAGTCCATTTTTGTAATATGTTTTGTGGTCCCATTTTGATTAATTAAAAGCCAAAACGACGTAGTTTTATGATTTCAGATGTTTGGGGCCAATGGGAGTACTTTCTAAATCCCAAAAACACCCCAAGTTGGCCTATATAAACACCCCATTACTCCTCATTTTGGGGGGAGTCAAATGCAAGTTTAGAGAAAGTTTGGGAGAGAAAGTGTAGAGATAAGGTTAGAGTGGAGAGAAAAGAAGCTTTCTTCTTTGATTTTTCAAAACAAAAGTGAGTTCTAACTTTGTTTTTACTTCATTACTTCCATTTACTTCAACATTCAATACTCCCAACCACCATTTTAGTGAGCATTCAAGAGTGTGGAAGCTTCTTCCATGTCTAGTGTCATTACATATGAGTGATACACCAATCTACAAGTCTCATGCTTCATGAATATCATCTATTGATTATCATCTACTTGCTTGTTTATTTATTGTTCATCTCTTCTCATCCCATTTCTTTTTATTTTCTTTATTTACTTACTAGTTCATCATCATCTAAGTGATGACATGAAGTTTGGGGTGAGTGAATCCTCATGGATAGTAACTCTTGACCTCAAAAACATGTTTGATAGATGATGACCATAACCTCAATACTTCCAAGGTATCCTTGGAATGTATTGAAGTTATGTCTAAAAACAAAATAAATCTTTCCAACAATCTTGGAGGTTCTTAAAATGATGAGTTTGATGTAGGTATTCTAAGTGGCTATGATCCTTATTGAGTGTTGAAAACATGTTTTCAAAACATCTATTTCAAAACCCCTCTCAATCCCTCTCATTTGGTTGCAAGAAACAAAACTTTGTTTTCTCCAAAATCTTCAAAACAATGAGTCAAAACAGTGAGTGAGTTGAGTTCAAAGATTTTTCTAGAACACGATACTCAACATATGGATACAAGGCCACTTGGAAAGTCTTCCTAACTCATTGGAGAACACCCATGATTTTTGGTTTGACTTGGAAGTACTTGGAAATGGTCCATTTGGGGCCCCAACATTCCTTCCAAACATTCTGTTTTTGCTGTCACAGCAGCTAGGTCAACTTACGACCTCTTTTCCAGAAAACCTTTCCAAATGGTGTGGTCCTAACTTATTTTTCTCTTAAAATTCAATGTCTTAGGAAACGTTCTGTATAAAATGGGCCTCTAGATCATTCTTTTTCATTTTCTAAGATTTTCTAACATTTCAGTCGACAGTACAAACTCTGTTTCTGAGTGACCTCTATTGTTTATGTAATTTCTCTCAATCTGTGATAGATATTCAATATTGGCCTTTTGGGATGTGTTCTAGACACAATAAGGAATATCTCCATAAAAAATCATGCATTGAAAACATTCCTAACCCCTCTTTTCAAATTCCAAAAGATCATGCTGCTGTTTTGTCCACTATTCACAGCAAGTACATTTCAACTTTCATTCTTTGATTTGATGTTCATATGCATTCCAAATTAGTTCATATCTTAGGAAGTAGTCCATACTACATTTGTACACATCCCATGTTAATTTCATTCATTCATTCTTGCACATTTTAGACTTCTAAGTCATTCTAGAAATCCATGTACACAAAACACACTACAACCTTTGCACATTTTTAGATACATACATTGCATTCATGCAAGATTTGGGGTTTTTGTAACTCTTAATCTAAGGAGATTATAAGGAATGAACTCGATCACCCGTTCATGCTCCCCCTTGATCTAATCATCCTTTCTCATCCGTCCCGGGGATTGAGAGATCTTCTTTTTCTCAAAGATTAACATGCATCATTCTAGCCTTGCTAAGCATATTTTTATTTCTTTGATTATTTGTTCCAAGAACAATTCATGTCCCCTTTAGATTAGCGAACCCTTGATTAATTGATATATGATTAGACGATTTTTCCTAGGTTTGTTTGTGTGATCTTTCACTTTACATTGCATGATATTTGATTTAGATCTTATGAATGATATTTTATCTTTAGATCTTCCATTTTCAAGTTTCTTATGTAATGTAATATACTATCATAGTATTAATTGTCGAACCATACATAGTATAAGATGATTATTTGGATGCTAATTGAGGCCCGTCGAAAGACGGGGCGAGTTGAGGGTGTTTTAGTCGCGACAAAGGCTCCTTCCTCTCTCGTACCAAAACCCCCGAACCAAGTTCTTTGGTTGTGAAGGGCCGGTGCCCTTATCCGCTTGGGTGAGTCAAAATTAGGTTTCTTGGTTCCTTAAAGACCAAGTGGCGACTCTGTATCTGTTTTCAACAGACCTATTTTCTTTCTTTGATTCAAATCAATTTCAAAACAATCTCAAACAAGAGAAGTGGTCCGAAGCCCGGTATCCACAGTAGCATCGGGACCAATCTGCAACCAGACCTCAAGAAGGAGTTGATCTAGTTCCTATAACAGAGTCAGGACATATTCACTTAGAGTCATGAAGAGATGCCTGGGATTAACCCCCGGGTCATATCCCATCGTATCAACATCAACTCGGACTCCCAACCGGTCAAGCAGAAAAGATAGGGCATGGCTCCAAAGAGACAAGTAGTAGTGCATGAGGAGATTAAAAATCTCCTAAAGGTGAACTCCATCAGAGAGGTCCACTATCCTGACTGGTTGGTGAATGTCTTACTAGTCAAGAAAAGCAACAGGAAGTGGAGAATGTGTGTAGATTTCACTAATCTGAATAAGGTCTGCCCCAAGGATTGCTATCCGCTACCCAGGATAGACCTCCTTATAGATTTAACGGCAGGCCATTCATTCCTTTTGTTCATGGACGCCTACTCCAGGTACAACCAGATCAGCATGTACCCCAGGGATGAGGAAAAGACCGCATTCATCACGGACCAAGGCATGTACTGCTACAAAATGATGCCTTTTAGCCTCAAAAAGATTGGAGCAACGTATCAATAGTTGGTCAACTATATGTTCAAAGATCTGATCAAAAGTTTAATGGAAGTGTACGTTGATGATCTCTTGGTCAAAAGGCGAGACGAGTCTAACCATCTCGAGCACCTGCCCGGGGCCTTCAGCATCTTAAAGAAGTTCAAGATGAGGTTGAACCCAGCCAAGTGCACATTTGGCATCTCGTTTGGGAAGTTCCTAGGGCACCTATTCAGTAGACAGGGAATTGAAACAAACCTAGAGAAGATTCAAGCTATTGTCAACTTGAGGTCACCGATGTCAACAAAAGAAGTTTAGAGTTTGGCCAGACAGGTAGCCGCATTAACAGGTTCGTCTCCCGAGCTACCGACCGGTGCCTGCCATTTTTCAAGATCCTTCGCAAAGCTTTTCAACGGTCGAAAGAGTGCGAGGAAGCCTTCCAGGAACTCAAGAAGTACCTGGCGTCACCCCCTCTGCTCTTAACACCAGTACCGGAGAAAGAATTATTCTTGTACTTGGTGGTGTCACCTTCGACAGTAAGCTCGGCCCTTATCTACGAAGAGCACGGGATATAATTCCCGATTTATTATACCAATCGGGTACTCCAGGGCGCTGAAAACAGATATTCCAGCATCGAGAAGCTGGCCTTTGCCCTCATCACCTCTGCCCGGAGACTCCGCCCCTACTTCCAGGCCCACGTCATCGTAGTTCTTATAGATCAGCCACTCCGCCGAATCCTAAACAGGCTGGAGACATCCAGAAGGCTCGTTAAATAGGCACTGGAGCTAGAGGAGTTTGAGGTCGTTTACCGATCCCGAACTGCTATCAAAGGACAAGCCAGCAGATTTCCTAATGGAGTTTACATACCCAGAAGAGGCACTCGAAGAGCTCGATCCACCGATCCCACTACCCGGTTTACAACATGACACCCCGACCTGGGTACTATATGTTGACGGATCATCCATCAAGCAAGGTAGCGAGGCAGAGATCATCCTGACCACATTTGATGGGATCCAGTTAGAGTATGCATTACGATTTGGGTTTTGGGCCTCTAACAATGAGGCTGAGTATGAGGCCCTCATGGTTGGATTATAGTTGGCTACCTCGATGGGTGCGCAGCAAGTCCAAGGGTACAGTAACTCACAACTCGTAGTCAATCAAGTTACCCAAGAGTATGGAGCTCAGGAAGACAACATGATAGCATACTTGGCCCTTGTCCGAATAGTCTCAAAGAAACTCGAAGGCTTCTCCATCATGCAGATCCCAAGGGAAGAGAATATGAGAGCTGATTAGTTAGCCCGCTTGCCTCATCCTCTGAGGTAGACTTACCCAGGATAAGGATAGAATACTAACCCGAGCCAAGTGTGATAAACTTGGAGGGCATGGAGGTTGAACTAGTCGCTTCAGGCCCCAGTTGGGTGGATCTGATCACAACTTTCCTCATAACTGGTACTTTACCAGACCAGAAGGAAGAAGCCCGCAGGGTAAAATACTGGACAGCGAGGTACCACCTCGTTGATGGTGTACTCTACAAAAGAGGGTTCTCTATCCCGTATCTCCGTTGTGTATATCCTACACATGTCCAAGCGACATTGCATGAAATCTACAAAGTTATGTGTGGAAGCCACATCGGAGGTCGGGCACTCTCCCGAAAAGCCCTGCTACAAGGCTATTATTGGCCGACAATGGCCCGGGACTCCCAGGAATATGTCAAATGGTACGACAAGTACCAAAGATACTCCCCCATGATCAACTGTCGGGGAAAGCCCCAGACACCAATACTCAGCACTTGGCCCTTCGCTCAGTTGGGCATCGATATTGTTGGTCCCCTCCCGATGGGGAAAGGACAAGTCAACTTCGCTATCTTCACCATGGACTATTTTATAAAGTGGGCAAAAGCCGAGCCTTTGGCGACAATCACTGAGAAAAAGATGGAAACCTTCATCGAAAGAAACATCCTCAGTCGATTCGGCGTTCCTAAGGTCCTAGTCAGCGATAACGGGAGGCAGTTTGATACCCTGGTCTTTAGGCAATTCTGTTCGGGATAGGGGATATCCAATCCCTACTCTTCACCCGAGCACCCTCAAGCCAAGGTAACAAACTGAACTATTCTGCATTCAATCAAGACCAGGCTAAAAAATGCCAAGGAGCTTTAGGAAGAGGAATTATCGACCCTTCTGTGGGCCTACCGTACCACTCCCTGAGCGACAATAGGCGAAATACCATTCTCACTTACCTACGGGCTTGAGGCAGTGGTCTCCACAGAGCTTGGGTTGCCTACCTACCGAGTGGCAAATTTCAGCGAGCAGGATAATGAAGGAGCCCTCAGAGGAGAGCTTGACTTGATAGAGGAAAAAAGAGATCAAGCATATCTAAAATTGGTAGCCTACAAATAGAGAGTATCTCAGTATTTCAACAGCAAGGTGAAGCACCGCAGCTTTCAGGTGGGAGATCTCGTTCTTAAGGTGGTGAATTAATCTACTAGAGTCCCGAGCCATAGAAAGTTAGGGCCAAATTGGGAAGGACCATACAAGGTTACCCAAGTCAACCGGCCGGGTACATACTAGTTATAGACTCTGGACGGGAATGATCTATCTCACCCATGGAATGTACAACACCTCTGCAAGTACTTTTAGTGACACTTGGATAAGGGCGAGTCAGCATTGGTTAGGAAATTTGTAGCTCCACTTGAGTATTTATTACGATTTTTCAAAAAGAAATAAAGATTTTCTAATTTTGCTACAAGATGTGATCCCTACTAGTGTGCTGTATAAAAAGACCTCGGCTTAACACCTACGGCACAAAAGACCTTGGCTTGACACCCAAGGCAAAAGACCTCAGTCTTAAATCTAAGGCACTGGCTTTGGTTAGGTCCCCAACTAATGATGGGGGCAAATCCCCCTAGGCGGCTGATGATGGCAAGACTCAAAAGACCCTACAACCACCCATGTTCCGGGTCGGTTCCCTATGGTCAATCCCTTCACTAAGCGCCTGCCTTAGCAAAAGCTTGGAGGGCATGGGGATACTGGTGTTTAACTCCGAACCAAATAGGTAATCACACCAGGCATTCAATAGAACACAGGGCTAGGCACGTGATTCCACCGTTAGACAGCCCCAGGTACCTACAGTGTCCAGATAAACTGCTCGGGAAATAACAGGACCCAAAATCCTACATTATACCGAGTATGACCTATAATACAGGTCCCCAAAAGACCAAATGTTCTCTACCGGTCACAGTCTTATAAATTTTGCTAAGGCAGAGTTAGAGAAAGACTAAAACTGGTCGGTCATGGTCACTAACAGGACTGGGAGTACCAGAACATTCCTAAGTACCTACAGTGTCCGGAGAAACTGCTCAAAAAATAACAGGACCAGAGTCCTACATTATTCCAAGCAAAACCTTTAAAACAGATTCCTAAAAGACCGAGTACTTTCTACCGGTACATTCCTAATTTTTTGCTAAGGCAGGGATTCCATAGGATGCACAACCGGTCGGGCACATGCAATCATAAATAGGCAAAGTGCAAATAAGGTACTACAGTAAAAAGTTAACGTGAGAGAATGGCCTCTAAGGACCTTTTCATTAACTAGCAAAATGTTTGTACAGAGTGTGGGGGGCAGTTATAGTAGCCTCCCCACAAAAAAATGGCAAGTTCAAAAATAAATATAGGAGAGGAGTCACAGGTCATCTATAATGACCACATTCTCAGTTTCCTCATCCTCTACCTTAGTGGTAGCCTCCTGTCCCAGGGCCAAGTCCCCAACCGATTTTAGCATCGACCTCCTCAGTAGCCTGATCCTCTCTCCAGTAGCTGGACTCCGCCCATGAGTAGCCAGAAAGGTCCCAGTCTAGATGGTCAGTAGTAGCTCGCTCGGTCAGATCTGCGTAGCCCTTGAGGAAGCCTGCTTCAAATTCTTCCTCTACATCCTTGGCTTCTGCGTTCCGAGCAGCAGTAAGCTCAGAAAGGGTAGGCCTCCATGGCCACTGCATCCTTCTCAGTAGTTATCCTCCTGGCTTTCGCGGCCGCACCCTTAGCTTCCGCTGCCTTCTGGGCAGCCCGCTCGGTGCAGGTCATTTCACGAGCCTCCCCAGCTCCAGGGCAAGAGCTCTGGACTTCTCCTTCTCCAAAGAAAGGGTAAAGTCTGTGGCCTCCCGTATTTCCTTCTCCTTGGACAAGGCAACCTCAGTAGCGAGCAGCCTCTCAGCTAGCCCAGGCAAGGTAGTCTCGGACCCTGCCACTATATCGCCGACCTGCAAGAGGAAACAATTGTTAGCATCTCGAATGGAAAAACAAGTGGCATTCGCAAAAAGTGTACAAAATGACTTACCATATGGCTGACACTGTAAAGCCAGCCAATTATGGCCTCGGGACTTAGCAGGGCGCATTTATCCACCTAGCTCTGCAGTAATTCAGGTCGGACCCTTTCGCGGACGTCATCTGTCGTCTCAACTGCCGGCCTCGTAGATGGTCCCGCACGATCCGGCTCATCCATGTTGGGGAATGAGACCTCGATCGGCTTGGCGGTGGGGGACAGCTTCGGTGGTATAGCAATGGTGACCCCGGGCGTTGAGGTTCTGACCGCTTCCCTATCAGCTCAGATAGCGATTCCCCGAGAGATCCTGTTCAGCTTCTGGCCCTCAACAGGGACCTGTTTCTTTCACTTCTGCCCCGCTCGGGCCAACAGGGCCGCCTCAATCTCCTTTAGAGTCGTCACGTTTTTAGGGGCCAACTCTGTGAAACCAGCAAGGACATGTTAGTTATGTATGGAGTCAAACAAAGCAACCTGAGGATAAAATCAAATTACATACCAAAAATAATTAGAGGGAAGACGGGGGCCTTGAAGCGGTGCTTGGGTTTGTATGAGACCTTTGGACTTTCCAACCAGGTCAAGACCTTGTTGACGTCAGTAGGGTCCTCGATCAACGATAGGATCCTTGTCGGGCACTTGTCGGGAATACCGGGCGGGTCTGCGAATCCTACTACAAAATAAAAAGGTGTCAAGTTCAGTAGCAACAACGAAGTAAAATGAAGAAAGAAAGCAGATAAGGGCTTACTCCTTAATTTCTTTGCCCAGGAATTCCTCAACTACTGGCCCGACTCCTTCTCGCAAAAGCCGAGGGTGGACACTTGGAAGAATTTCTTCTTCCACCCCCTATTGTTGCTCGGGCAGTTGACTATTATTTTTTCTCCTACCTGGCCCCTAGCGAGAAGAAGTCGGTCTCCCCGTGCACCTGAAACGGCCAGTAGATCCAGAAGAATTCCTGCAGGGTGAGTTTGTACCCAAGGACTTGGGGCCACAAGGAGATGGCTCCCATCAAAAACCTCTACCCATTCGGGGCGAGCTGCCTTGGGGAGATCCCGAGATATATGAGCGCGTCTTGGGCAATGTGGTGAAGATGAAGAAGGAGGTCTGCCATAAGGGCATCCTCATACAGGGTGACGAAGCCCGACTCATGTAAATGAGCCCCGCCATCATGCGCGGCCATAGAAAAGTGGTCGGGAATGTTGTACTTATCCCTAATTCGGCCCCAAGTCAGAGGCACATAAGATGCTCGCGACTCGCTCGTAAGCCAACACATCGTCAAGGCCATTTGGCCTTGACTCCTTACCACTCGACCTCCCAGACACCGAGGACTTAGGGGGGTTATGACCCTCCTCGTCATCAGACACTCAAACAGGGATTCGGCCCTCGCTATGATGGCCAGACAAGGTCACTGAAGGAGGGTCTAGGCTGGTGTCCAGCGTCCCAGAAAGAGAACCCTCATCTTTTAACCAAAAAGATGAGTTGAATCCCGAATGACACATCCCTATGTCTCCTATGGCTAGGTCAGAAAGCAGTCGGTGACCTTGATATGGGTCGGGAACTCCTAGCCTGAGGTACAGCGGGGCCAAAGTGACGAGCCTAAAGGGAAAAGAGTAAAGGGTCCTCAAGGTAAGGTAACACTCGGACAAGACTATCCCAGGATAACCCGCTCGATTCAACTGCCCTACCGTACCTCCCGACCTAAAGAAAAAGCAAAACCTGAGGAAGAAAAAATCCCACTCCCGTGCTAATCCTAGCAGGTTTGCCCTCTCTAGAGTCACTCGAAACTAAAATAAGGGAAGAGGGAAAGGAAGAAAATAGTGAATTGAACTGGGAAATGAAGACTTACAAAAAGGGGACGCAGGAAAGAGCTCGAAAATCTTGACCGGGGACTAATCTCTCTCAAAACCACTCGGTAGTATCTATCACTTGGCAGCAGGAGTGGAAGAAATGGCAAGGTGCTCCTTATATACATAGTGTCAACAGTCCAGATTAAGCAAGATACAACGGCCAGGAAAATCTCCCGCTCAAACTGCCTATAGCTGTCATCTCGGGCGCTTGGAGCGTCGCCTTAAAAGGTACGCGCATTAAATGCGTGACGGGACGGACCGTTTGCCACGCGACTGGTTGATTACATCCATACTGACTTCATTGGATCCCAACCAGGCCAAACACTCCTTGATATGTGGTAGGCATCAGCCTTCAGCCCACAGAGTCACCGCTTGGTCCAAATCCCGATCACGTCCCTGGTGGGGTCCTGACCTCTATCCCAGATGGTTTTTTAGAGTAGTACTAATTTTCAATCCTCATCCAATGAAGCATCACATTAGCCTTGACAATGGGGAGCAGCTGATATGTACAAAAATATCATGTCAAAGTCAAGCCTTGCCACCTTAGCAAAGAGAAGCCGAGTCATCTTAAAACTGGGCTAATTACTCAACCCTCCCGAGCAGTTATGCAGAACTGCCCGGTGTGGTCCACAGCTCGGGCATTCATTCCAGATTGGCCCCACGTAGGCGCACTCCACGAAGGTATGACTGCTTACCCAGCAAGCCTCCAGATAGTTTCCTATCTCAGCTGAAGGGCTAATGGAAAGAGCAAGTCGTTTCCTAAACCACTTAGAAAACTCTCCTAATTTCATGTAAATCAATTGTAATCAGATTGGGTTTTCTAATCTGATAATTTACCTTGTACGAGTGGCCTCTTTCACCTATAAAAGAGGTCCCTCACCCCTGTCAAAGGGGTCACATTCTTAACCTAAAGAATAGCAAGCTACATCACTATTACGCATATACCCAGTCGGTTTCTGGTAGTGCCGCCCTCTTTGTTGGTTCACCAACAGCCACCGGTGATCTGTTAGTAAAGTGCACCAATGTACACGTGGATGTAGGTAACCTCATTAATGGGGCCGAACCACACACAAATTGTCTGTGTTCATTCCCTTCTCTCTAAATCATTCTCACCCAGATTTTGGCATCATCAAGCATATAGTCACATAAACATGATAATTTCTCACATAATTAACATAAAATTGGAAATTCTAACATGAATTAAGCTACAAATCTCAAAATTTATAATCTCTCACTAATAATTGAAGCACATGACATGAACTGCATCAAAGCTTAAGTTAGAAAACTCATCTCAGCTAAATTATACCCAAATTAAGCTAAAAGTATTGAATTCCTCCAAATTCTAACCCAATTTTTCACCTCATAGTGAATCCAACATAATTTCGGTAACCCGCGTGTCATCGATTAGAGCAGTTTACTAACGTTTGATGATTAAAACAAAATTAAAAGACATATAAATGACCGTCTCACCTCCACGAGCCCAAACATGACTTCAGTTCGCGAATTGGACGAACGGCGGTGATGGAACGACTTGAAACGCCATCAGAGCTTCAACTTCTCTCTCTCTCTCTCTCTCTCTCTCTCTCTCTCTCTCTCTCTCTCTCTCTTTCTCTCTTTCTCTCTCTTCCAATCTATTTTTTTTTAATTGGGAGACTTCTCACTTTGCTTGACACACACCTCATGCATCAAGCATGAGGTGTCTCTACCTCAATTTCTTTTCTCTTTGTTTAAACCCCCAGAATATCTTAAGTACCTATTATGAAATCCCCAAATATTCCATTAACTACCTAATTATCTAAATGGGTGTTTATCTAAGTTCCGTATGGGTCCCACACGCGTTCCCAAATATTTGTGAAATTGTCAACGTACCTACTAATTATGAACTTTTCATTTATACCCCTATTGAGTATCTAAACTGGTATTAAAGGCTAACATATTAAGCAATGTAATATGAAACATTTAAACACATATATTAAATTAATCAAATATGAATGCTTTTAGTCATTTAAATGCACTTTATTTTATCCGACCCTTTACTGGGTCCCACTTCATAACATGTCCCTCCTCACTGGGGACTTTCAATTGTGTTCTTCACTAAACACTTTCCATGGGTGAGTCCTAAACCTCCCATTTAATTCATAATATACACTAATTATATTAATTAATGCATATTTAAATAATAATTAACCCTTTTTCTGGGTACGGGTGTTACATAGGTGTTGCGGGAACAATTACTATAGGCAATTGACCAATAATGTTGGTAATTCCAGGGTCTTTTGATGCCTCAGGTAAGATCTGGAGGTCTTTTCTGCCTCATGTGTGATCCCGAGGTTTTTGGCTGCCTCGGGTATGATCTTAAGGTCTTTTCATGGAGCTCTTTGATATAGTTCGTGGAGCCTCGTACTATGATCGGGCAAAAGCACCACTGAAGCTGGGCTCCTTTGGACTATTGGAGATAGGAGGTTGGTTCGGGATCACCTAGCTCCTGGCCGCTCAGTTGGAGGCCAGATCAGGATTGCTAGATCCTGACCGCTGTGAACTGAAGGTCAGGTCAGGGCTGTCGGACCCCGACTGCAGAGAACTGGAGGTCAGGTCAGGGCTACCAGATCCCGACCGTTGGACACTGAAGGAACTGCCAGATCCACTGGGCTTCTCGAGCTGATCTCGCTTTTGCTTACTTTTTGAAGGCTCGCCGTTTACGTGCCTAGGGTCTTTGACCTTTAGAAATTCTTTAGTGTCAACATATTTTTTGACCCTCTCTGCGAGTTCAACTAAGGTTGCTAGTCGATTTTTGTGAAACTACATGGCGTATTTGGTGTGTTGAACTCCCGAGTAGAAGGCTATAATGGCGACTGTCTCGTTCAGGTTGTGGACTTAAAGCTTTCATTGGTTGAACTAATTAACATAATCATTCAATGACTCTCCCTTTTGCTACCTGACAGTGAGTAGCTAGGTGTTAGGTTGCGGCCAGTCGAACATGCCTATGAACTGGCTAATAAAATGTTTGCTGAGCGCCTAAAATCTTTGACTGATCGGGATTTCAGGGAGTGGAACCATTGTGCGGCCGGGCCTTTCAAAGTACCTGGGAAGGCCAAGCAGTGCAATTCATTAGTGTTGGTGGCTAGGGCAAACTGAGCCTTATAGGTCCAGACATGGTCGATTGGGCTACCAAGCTGTAATAAGAATCTAGATATGGTTATTTAAATTTGCACAGGATGGCAAACCTCATGATCTAGTTGATTGGAGAATGGTGACTCAGTCTCGATGTTAACATGATCTTGAGTAAGGTTCTGGCCCAGCTCCTTGGACATTCCATCGATTTGTTTCTCCAAGTTCTTGATATGAACCGCCACACATTCTCGACCGGTATTCGGGACATAGGTTAGGTCAGTGGATAAGGCTTTCTTCTTATAGCGTGCTATCCTCTAGGACGAGGCTTGGCTATAACCCTGGTTTATCATGTGCCTAAGATCATCTCGGTGCCTGGTTGGGTGATCATGGACCGATTCCAGGGTCATGTGTTTTGGCCTCCCCCCTCTGGCAGTACGCCCATCATTGATTACATCTCTAGCTTCCCCAACATGGGTCGGGTTGGCTCGGGCACGCTGACGGGTCTGTGTCAGCTCCCAACTACGGTCATCATTCCCGGGTGGTGTCCTAGCTTATAAAGGATTATTCCATTGGGCCAACAGGGCTTCGATCTGTTGTTGGGTTCAACACTGGCCCTCCAAGAGCTGTGCAAGGTTACTCTGGTGTTATGACTGCCACAACCAATGTTGGGGCCAACAGAGCGTCCCGATGAGCCTACTGCACTGCCTTCTTACCATTTTTCTAGGGCATGACTGTCAGTTAAGAGGTTTGTTTTTTTGAGAAATCAGTTGAATCCCACAGATGATGCCAAACTGATGATGCCTAAATTTGGATTAAAGAAGAAGAATGAGGTAAGAATAATTTGAGCAGATTAACGAGAGTAGCAGTGAGAGACTCGATTTGTATGTGTTCAGCCCTATTAATGAAGGAACCTACATCCATGTTTATGTCTGAGTACGATCACTATACTGTTAAAAATCGGTGACCTTTGATGAACCAACAACAACTTAGAGCTACCAGAGGTCGACCGGGCACGATTATGATTGCTATAGAGGTGTTATGCTGACTAAATTGTTCTCTCCCTTGGAAAAGGTGAGTGATCTCTTTTATAGATACTAGAGACCCACTCGTATAGGGAGGCTATTCAGATTAGGTACTGCAATCCAATTAGGATATGATTGACACAAAATAAGTGAGTTTCCTAATTATATTAGAAAACTTTTTACACATTTCATTACTCTTACAACTTGAGTAGGAATCTAGTTGCAATGTTCTAGACCATGCCTTGGGGCCTGGATGAGTTGTCCCTGTGATGTACCGTGCCTGTGCAATCTTACTAACTTGTTGGTCGGGCCTCGTGTATATACCGATCGGGAATTCTTAGGAATTCCGTACCACTCGGGATGGTGCTTATCCAAGCAACAGTTCGTGACCTGGTCGGGATAAGGGCCGGTCATTGAATTGTACCACTCGGTAATAAAGTAGAGCTAATTTTGGGCATATCATTAGCAATACATCGAATAGCTCGATAAGTAACAACACCAAAACCTAAGTAGAATGACAAGTGGGGGTGTTTGTGGAATACACGCTATACTACAAAAATGTAATGATTTAGTTTACAATTCCCCAAATTATTTGCAGTTACAATGTGTAGTTTAATACAATGAGATGATTCCGTGATGAATTTTGTTGTGCAAGATGTTATTCTGCGCAGATTTATTGTGTTGTTATGAGCAAGAATGGTTTACAAGAAAAAGTGTAAAGCAAAAATGCAAAGAGGACATGTTAAAGTGAAAAAGACAACCTTGAGTGATCGACGAAGGATCGAGTAATTGAGGTTTCAAGAGATCGAAGGCTTCCCGAGCGCTTGAGGAATACTGAAGTTCAATTAATCGAATGTATTTCGATCGATCGAACATGGCTGTATCAGAACTTTACGGGCAGTATAGTAGAACGCTAATAGGAACCCTAGCTTAGGTTTTTCTCTATAAATATATGATATAAACACGTCCCAAAGGACGCCCACTTTAAGTTTCAACAGTTTATAGAGAGAGATAGAGAGTTTTCTTCATTATTTTGTAGGTTTCATGCTTAGATATCGACATTGTTTAGATTTTTGCAAGTTTTATGAAAGCTCTCAAGTTCCAGGTTTTGTATATTGTTTATCTATATTCGGTCTTTTGTCACCAGTAGTTCTAATCAATTTTAATCATAGGTTTTGCATGCTAGTGGGTATAAACCTTAGATTTACATAGATTTCATGCTTAAAATCCAACCAAACACAGCCATAATCATGTTCAACATTGAAACTTATTTTCTGCAATCCAAAGCATGTCCTCATAGACCAACAGTTAGGAGATCATGATGAAACAGTGATCTCCAGCCTCTGCCATGCACTGCAGAAAACTTGTGTTCAATCGATCTAAGTTATTTCGATCGATCGAACTAGAGAATAGTCAAGCGATCGAACACTTTCAATTGATCAAGAGTGCTTCGATCGATCAAAACTGTTAATTCCTGAGATGATCCTTTTCAGTATTCCATGACTTTCTGCTTTTAAGATTTGCTAACAAATAGTCTAGGTAAGCTCAATTTGTCAAAACAGTTTTAAAACTTAAAGCCTTAAGGCCATTTTCTTTAATGACTTTTGGAAACCACCTTGAATGCTAACACCATTGAGGGTGTGAGACTAAACCATTATTTTAAACTATCTTCTAAGTATTTTAAATCAACTGTGATGATGTAGTCCAGGTCATTTAAAGACCACTGATTCTCTATCTTTAGAAAAATACGGAATACTGAAGAGAGATGTACTCCATAGAGTGATAATGAATGTGCATGGTAGATGGCAAGGTCATTGCAGATTTATGTGATCCTAATGCCTTTTTCTTATAAAGTAAAAACCAATTCTAAAATCTGCTTAGTTAATTAGTTAAGTTTCTAGTTTAGTTTAATTGTTTTATTAAAGTAGTCATTGATTGTGGAACTTTTGTGTTCTACACTTCCTTTAAATTTTTTTATTTTTAATTTTCTTTTTGAGATTAGTCTAAGTTAGTATACCCTCACCTTCCCTATGGGTTCAATTTGGTCCTACCAGTTTTACTACTTGCACGATCACCTACACTTGGGTGTTGCACAAGAGCACATAAATTTATTTCGTGTCAAGTTTTTGGCGCCGTTGCCGGAGAAGGCGACTAGATATTACTTAGATTACCTCAGCCTTTCTTTACCTATTTCTAGCTTTTCTTTTTCTTTTTAAGTTCTTCAGATAAACATCTTCTTAGGTTTTCCCTTTCATGTCCAAAAATTCCATTGAAGGTATTTTTGGCAATTCACTCTATTCATCTGATTCCTCTAGCTCTATCAATCCCATAGCCACTCCTTCAAACTCAATGGATAACGACGGAAGTGAGAATGGTTAGAATAGGGTTGTACCCATTGATGATTTATTGCATCCCTTGTGCGAATCATGCAACCCACACATGCACCCACACCTTCTTGCATTCTCATTCCTCCACACGCAGGTGAATTCCAATTTCATAATAGAATGATTCAACTCCTTCCGACCTTTCATGGGATGGAAAGCGAGTAGGATTACTTACATGTCAAGGATTTTGAGGATGTTTGTAAAACATTCTTCCAAAATTGTTCTATGGATGTGACTCGCTTAATGCTCTTTCCCTTCACCTTGAAGGATAAAGCAAAAGCGTGGTTACTCACCCTTAAACCAAATTCTATTTTCACATGGCATGCGTTGAACACTGCTTTCTTAAAAGAATTCTTTTTTCCGTGCATGACCTCTGATCTTAACGCCAAATAAACTTATACAAACAAAGAAATAATGAAACCTTCACTCAATCATGGGAGTGATTTACAAATTTGCTTCTCTCAAGTCTACATCACAGGTATGAGAAATGGCGAACAATTAGCTTTTTCTTTGAAGGACTTAATGGAGAAACTAAAAAACTGGTAGAAACCATGAGTGCGGACGAGTTTTTGAGTAAAAATACCGAAGAGGCCAAGGCACACTTTGATTGGTTAGCTGAACATTCTCACGAATGGACCAACTAAGAAGATGTCTTAAGAACTCAAACACAAGGTAAAGATGATAATTGAGGATGCTCTAATGACAAAATACGAGTAGTTAGCTAGGAAAATGGAAGAGTAAGGAATGAAAGGAGAAAGTTCTAGGCAGGTTTTACCTGAAGAACCATGCGGCACGTGCAATATGTTGGGACACACTATCCCATATTGTTCGAATGTGCTATATTTTTAAGAACAAAGTTCCATGGAAATGAATGTCATGCAAGGGTATAGAGGGTTAGGGAATTCCTACAATAATAATAATTTCTAATCTAATGAAAATAACCAATGGAATTACCCATTTTTTGACTGGAAGAATGATGTCGGGACTCCAAATCAATATCAAAATCAACAACCTTACAATTAATACCAAGGCCAACAGAATAGGCCGTCCCAACCATTCCAGCAAAACAAGTATAATAATCAAAATCAAGCTCAATCCTCTAATGTCTATATACCACCTCATAAAAATTTATAAGAAGAAGATCCATTCTCAAACCCAAATCTGACGCAACAACTTATTCAAATGATGAGTAAGATGTCTGCTATGTTAGAGAGGATAGATGCTCGACAAGAAGCAACGGGAGGGACGTTTCCCCCCCAACCACTTCCAAATCCTAAGGGATTCAATAATGGTCCCAATAATCAAGAACATGCTAAAGCCGTGACTACCCTAAGAAGCAGCAAGGTAATTGGGCAAAACATGCCTCGTTCTACCATTATAGAAGAATAGGATGAAGTGGTAAATGAGGAAGAGACAGCCAATGAAAATGAAAATTTAAAATTAAATGATGAAGCTCCAATAGAAGTATAGGAAGTCAAGAGAAGACCTGGAAAGGAACCTATTAACGAAGAAGTTCCAAAATGTCCTTTCCCCGCACCTTACCCTCAAAGACTAATGAAACCTAAAAACAAGGCAAAAAATCAGGAGTTTTTGGAACTGTTCAAAAAAGTTAAAATAAACCTTCCGCTCCTTGATGTAATCAAGCAAGTACCAGCCTACGTTAAATACCTGAAAGATTTATACACGGTCAAGAGGCGATAAAGTGTAAAAAAAACATGCTTATGTTGCTTGCCAAGCAAGCGCAATCATTCAAAATGAACTGCCTCCAAAACTAAAAGACCCTGGTACACCTACAGTCTCATATAGGATTGGAAACCAACGAATCGACAATGCACTCCTCGATCTAGGAGCAAGTGTAAATCTACTGCCATATATAATTTATAAACAACTAGGGATAGGTGAACTCAAGCCTACCCGAGTTGCATTGCAATTGGCAAATAGATCAGTGAAATACCCGAGGGGGGTGTTAGAAGACGTCCTCGTGCAAATAGACAAGTTTGTCTTCTTGGTAGATTTTGTGATCTTAGACACTGAACCTATTTCCAATCTGTGTGCACAAATACCAGTAATCTTTAGACATCCATTCCTAAACACAATTGATGCCACCATACGAATAAGAAGTGGTATTATGACTATCGTATTCGGGAACATGACTTTAAATGTAAAAAACTTCTCAAATCCTAGAATTGAAGAATACGAGGATGAGGAAGAAGTTAACCTCGTCAAAACTATTATCAAGAATGAGTCTGATTTTGTCAATTATAAAGATTCGGTGGAGGTAGTTGTGTCACAATTTAATGATGACTATCAACTCAACATGTCTACCCCACTAGATGCTAATCTAAATCAAACTTGTCTTATGATGAACACAATAGAGGAGGAAAGAGCTGAATATATATATGGGTAGCACCATATAAACCCTTACCTCCAAAAACAAAACTAGTAATACCCTCGAATCTACAGTTTCCTGATTTGGAATTGAAAGAGCTTCCTAAGGAGCTCAAATACACCTTCCTAGGAACTAAGAAAACATACCCTGTCATCATATCATCTACTTTAGATTCCGAGCATGAGGATAAACTAGTCCAAATGTTAAAACAACATAAGGGAGCATTAGGATGGACTACTGCCAACCTCAAAGGCATAAGCCCATCCATTTGGACTCATAAAATTTACCTGGAAGGAGACGCTAAACCTTCATGACAAATACACAGGCGTCTAAATCCCAACATGCAAGAAGTGGTTAAGAAAGAAGTTTTAAAATTACTTGATGTTGGAAATATATATCTAATTTCCGACAGTCTGAGGGTTAGTCCAACCCAAGTGGTACCTAAGAAGGAACACATAACTGTCATTCCGAACAAAGATGGCAAATTAGTACCCACGCGCATCCCCATCGGATGGAGGATGTGCATAGATTAAAGAAAGTTAAACACTGTGACCCAGAAAGACCACTTTCCCTTGCCATTTATGGACCAAATGTTAGAACGAGTGGCGGGTCACAAGTTCTGTTGTTTCCTAAACGGATATAGCGGATATAACCAAATAGAAACAGCTCCTAAAGAGCAGGAGAAAACAACATTCACTTGTATGTTTGGTACTTTTGTTTACTGACAAATGCCATTTGGCCTATGTAATGCACCCGCTACCTTTCAATAGTGTATGTTAAGTATATTCAGTGATATGGTCGAATAGATCCTAAAAGTTTTCATGGATAATTTTTTTTTGTGTTCGGCCGTAGTTTTGACAATTATTTGGAAAACCTTAAACGATTTCTATCTAGATGCGAGGACAAGCACCTGGTGTTAAACTAGGAAAAGTGTCACTTCATGGTGACAAAAGAGATAGTCCTGAGCCACATAAATTCAGCTGAAGGAATCTAGGTCGATAAGGCTAAAATTGATATCATCTCAAATCTACCCATCCCTCGCTCAGTCAAAGACATTCGCTCTTTTTTGGGACATACAGGATTTTATCGATGATTTATTCAAAACTTTAGTGCTATCTCCAGACCGCTTTGTCAATTGCTTGTCAAAGATGCACCTTACGAGTGGTCAGATGATTGTCAATAATCTTTTGATACACTAAAGAAACTTCTAACTTCCGCACCGATAGTATGAGCTCTCGATTGAAGTTTACCCTTCGAATTGATGTGCAATGCAAGTAACTATGCCATTGGCGTGGTCCTATGTCAAAGGAAAGGTAACAAGTTGTATGTCATCTACTATGCTAGCCGAACTCTCAATGAAGCTCAAATGAACTACACGATAACTGAAAAAGAGTTGTTAGCAATTGTCTTTACATTAGACAAGTTCCGACCATACCTCATAGGGTCACCGATAGTCTGTTCACGGATCATTCGGCTCTAAATATCTATTGTCCAAGAAGGATACAAAACAAAGGCTTATTCGATGGATACTTCTGCTCCAGCAGTTTGACTTAACCATCAAGGATAAGAAAGGAGTAAAAACGTGGTCATAGACCATCTTTCTAGGTTGACTATTATGGATAACACCGAACTGACGCCTATATCAAAGATGAATTCCCAGACAAACAGATAATGGCAGTTTCTAATCTACCATGGTACATAGATGTAGTGAATTATTTAGTAACGGGAGAAACCCCCGCACAATGGTCAAACCAAGACAGAAAATGATTCCTCCCATTTGCGCATCTCTTCTTTTTTGATGACCCATACCTTTTCAAATACTATGCTGATCAAGTCATTAAACGTTTTGTGCTGAACAAGGACATAATTGTAATTCTGGTATCGTACCATTTTAAAGCCTGTGATGGCCATTTTGCTTCACAAAAAATTGCACAAAAAGTCTTACATAGCGGTTTTTATTGGCCAACCATTTTTAAAGATGCCCATGAATTCTGCAGATCATGCCAATGCTGTCAAAAGCATGGCTCAATCTCAAAACAGAATTCTATGCCCTTAACCCCCATTATTACAATAGAAATATTTGGTTATTGGATTTCATAGGCCCCTTTCCCAAATCGAACAAAAATGAGTACATACTCTTTGCTATGGAGTATGTCTCAAAATGGGTGGAGGCAATACTAACAAGACAAAATGACCATAGAATGGTAATTTCTTTCCTAAAAGAAAACATTATTTCAGGTTACGGGACCCCTAAAGCATTAATTAGTGACCAAGGTAAGCACTTTTGTAATAGACCCTTAGAGTCACTCCTAAAAAAGTATGGGGTTAATCAAAAAATTGCCTTAGCCTACCACCCACAGACAAATGGGCAAGCAATGTTGGCATATTGAGAAATCAAGAACATTCTTGAGAAAATGGTTAGCTCAAATCGAAAAGATTGGGCTTATAAACCGACTGATGCGCTGTGGGCGTACTGTACTACTTTTAAAACTAATCTAGGAATGTCCCCGTATAGGCTAGTTTACAAAAAAGCATGTCACCTCCCCATTGAGATTGAACGCATGGCTTATTGGGTGACACGCTCATTAAATTTTGATGTTAAAGAGGGAGGACAACTGAGAAAACTTCAACTCGCGAAACTTGTGGAAATACACAGAGATTCATATGACAATGCAAAGCTGCATAAGGAGTGGTTGAAGGCTCTCCATGATCAAACAATCTTTTGTAAATCCTTTAAGCCAAGGCAAAAAGTCATGTTGTATGACTCCCGCCTCCATCTCTTCCAAGGAAAGCTCCACTTTAGGTGGACAGGATCATTCATTATTAAATATGTCTTCCCATATAGAGCAGTCAAGCTACTCAACCCTAAAAATGACGAGCCCTTCATGGCCAACGGTTGAAGCAATTCTTGGAGAATTTAGAACCAAAAATCAAACACATCCAATTGGTTACGCCCGATTATTCCACCATTTAAAACACCATGAATTTATCACAATTATTGTTATAACCTTTAGTTTTGTGCTTTTTTTTTTTTTACTTTTGTTTAATTTTTAGTTTGTGCCCCTGCTTCCTTACCCACTTTACCGTCATTTTAAATTCATCTGCAAGTTTCAATTATGAGCGATAACGAAGACACTAGATATATCTATTCTCTAGATCTTGGGGGGATCCTGAGTTCCCAAATCCACTTGGACTATTGAAGAAATTGAATTTTTCCTTTCACTATATGAAGGGCCAGGGGTGGATGACCTCATCGATTTATCCCATTGGTGCGTCGCTATTCCACCCACCCTTCTTGCTTTTAACCCCTTTAATACATGATATTCCCTCTGATGATGAGGAAGAGGATGAAGCAGGGGATGACATTGGGCTGGTAGATAGCGAGTTATGGCAGCAGTGGGATATCAACGACCTGCATGATGTCATGGTCAAGAATCACTGCGCCGTATTCATATTCGATGATGGTTATATTTTTAGTGCATTGGTTCCCTATCTATATGTGCACTCGAGCTACTTGTTTTATCCAATTCAATGCCCTCTGCGAATTAGTGCACACTGCGCGTTCTTGCTAATAGTGAGGTTGGGTTCGAGTCATACTTTATCTTGTTGTAGTTTCTTTTTCAGTTGTTTTCTGTCTTTTATTCTCTTGTCTAATTTTTAATATGTTTCTTTTTGTTGTTTTTCTTATTTAGGATTATCATTATGAATCTCAATGCTCCACCAGTGTTCCTTCCCCACTTCAGTTTCATAGGCCACCCACGTGATCCCCTAGCACTTTGCCATGAGAGAGAGAAAAGTTAAGGAGTTATACTCCTTTATCCATATCTCTATCGGGATCGCCAGATCTCTCACTTGCACATTCAATTTTGGGGAGAATTCAAACATACTAGATGATATTCTCAAAGACTTACAGATCTTTCTGGGACCATAAACTATCAACCTTGGATTCTAACATTGAGAAATTGGCAGAGTGTGATGTTGTTGTAGTTGTGGAAGATGATGGTTCCACCTAAAACAAATAGTGGCCAACTTCAGCTCTCGTTCTTGTTGATCAATCTTTATGGAGTTGTAGTTATAGTCCTAGACACTAGTTTTATTTATTTTCAGTTTTATTTTTAGTTGTAATAAGGTCTAAGTACCAAGTGGGGGTTAATATTGCAATTGGATGTTATAAATGAATATTATGTTAATGCATTTTGAAAATTTCATTTTGCAATGATGCGTATTTTTAGCCTTACATACTGTCAATAGACTATTTTCGTGTATTTCTGCATGTAATGGACCAGTTTTTGCTAGTTGGGAGTGAACAGGTCTTCTATAATAGGGATTTCTAAAATTTGATTCTTGATCGATCGAAAACTCTCGATCGATTGAACATTTCATATCTCAAGCGCTTGAAGTATGTTTGAGCGATTGAATTCTTGATCGATCGAACCTATTCGATCGCATGGACCTTGGTTTTAAATGAGGCGTCTACTGGAAGTTCCCTTATTTCTCAAACGTCTCAAGCGCTTGAGAGAGTGGGAACTACTCTGGCGATTTTCAAGTCCCCTTACTCCAGACAGCTTCTTTCCCCTCTGAATCCTCGCCAACGCATCATCATCATGATCAATACATCTCCACTGTACTAGACTCGAGGTAAGGATCTCAAAAACCCCTTATGCCTGGGTTCATTAGATAATGAACGGGGGTGCCCCTCATTGGTCTTGAGACCATTTTGTTTACTTCTAATTCTTTTTTTCGTTGTTGGTGTTTTCATTTCTGCGAGTTCTCATTTGGTCCATTAAAAATTTGTGTTCGATCAATCGAACTGGGCTCGAGTGCTTGAATGGAACCCAGTTTTAATCGATTGAAAAAGTTCGATCGATGGAACACTTGCAGAAATAGTTTGTTCTTTTCTTTGTTTTTTTACTTAGTTTCCTTTCTTTTCTTGTTGTTTCCTTTCTTCCAGATGAACCCGACCATAGGCTATCACAAGGAGAAGCTGTTAGACCAATTGATTTCAGATCCGATCCCAAAACACAAATTCTGACATATTCAACACCACACATGGTTCACACGCTATTTCATTCGGCGAGGGGTTATGATTGAGTGGCCTTTAGAGTCCGTGTGGATTTCTAATCCATGGTTCTTGGCCCGTCTTCATGACATGCCCAATAGTTCACGGTTTTCACCCAACTGAAAAGGGCCAATATCACATGGATCTGGGAGGCATGCGCTACCATATCAGAGATCCAGCTGTACCATCCACCTATCAATCTTTTTTCCACGGCCATGAGATCATTTTTAGCCCATCGATGGTTGCCACAGCCATTGGTGTGCCTGAGCTCCCCAATCACGTATACCCAACACATCCTTGCGCTCTAGACATCTCATTTTCTATAATTATCGTCATGCTCACTAGAGGAGCTATTCCATCTTGGAGCGGTCAAGCCCTACCTGACCAGTACCTCACTGACAATTATCATCTGCTTTACCTCGCCCTCTATAATTATATCCTGATGACATTCTATGATAACACCCTGGTGGGGTGGTACATGCGAGTGATCTATATTGTAGGGACGGGGCAGTAGGTCTGCTAGCCCTGCCTTTATTTGGAGTTTGTGGTGGTCCTACCTGTGTAATTACAGGCTGAAGTCATTTAAAGAGTGCTTGGGCTATTCATTGAGTTATCGAGCATTCTTGGACATCGTTACCTATATTGGTGACTGACATAGTTACGACTGGGTTAGGCCCCTTTACAGAGACAGTAGCCAGGTGCTTTGAGGCCCAGAAAAGGAAGAGAAAAGGAAAAGGGAAACAGAAGGTGGGGAAGAAAAATAAGAGAGAAGGGGGGACGGACACTGAAGGAGCAGCTTCTGGGATGCCTTCGGAGGCTGAGGAGCAAGCACTATGAGGAGAGGACTCTGACCCTACTGAAGATGTTACTCGCTTTAAGATACGCCCTAGGGTGCTGCAATAGGGTTAGTCCTCTACATCTGCCCAGAGCATTCTTAACATGCTTATTGAGGAAAAAGCATCAGGCTCGAGGGTAAGATCGATCACCTTCTCACCTAGATGGATGCATTGCTGGTTCAGTTGGGGTCGCTCAGTCACTTCTTACACCACCACCTCCTACATGACCCCCGTCTACGCCAGTTGCATATTTCTCAGAGATCCCATCATCCTCGAGGGCTCCTCAACCACCTCCAGTTGTGGTCGATGCTATCATATCACCATCCGTTGTCCAAGCTGCGAGTGACCCGACGATCACTGAGGGTGGAGGCAGGACCACTATTTCTGTGACAGTCCCAGCTACCGATGACCTGATAGATATAAACTAGGCCATTCAGAGCGTGAATGTGAGTTTTTGATGTACTTATTTTTGTTTTGTTCTTTCTCTCCACTCTATTTGGTATTACTTTCGTATTTATAGACTTACTCACTACCTTTTTTCTTTATCATTGCTAATATTACAGTGACTAGTTGTTATGATGTTTATAGACCCTGTTTTATACTTCCTTATCTATTAATATTGGTCTCAAAGATTGTGTGTGGTTGTACATGTTGCTATAATTGTTGCTATCATTATTACATATAACTAGGTGTGTCTATCCACATTCTTTTTTAAAATCGACAAATGAGGACATAGTTTTTTTCAGTTAGGGGTAGTCAGTAGATAGACATTCACTTGCACAGTACACCTATCACCAATGCACTTTTAAGTTGTTTTCACATAAATCTCATTGAATGAAAAATAGTTTAAAATATATATATTTGGAAATTATTGTACTAAAATAATAGGAAATTCTCCGACTTTCTCTCTTTTAGCTATTTACAATGCTATGATGCATTCATTTTGTTCTCACCTTATTATGAATTATATTTACTTGTTTGCTAGTACTGTTAGGATAATCGCATATGTTGAACATTCATGTATCTGAAATCATAGGCACTAGTTGACAGTTACATGGAAAACTTAAAAGGTAGTTAATACGACTAGAGTATTCAAGGAATGAGTAGTAGAGATGAATCACCCTTAGTGAGCTTTTAAACCATTCTTCGATCCTGAGGGATTATAACACAAAGTCGAGTTATTTTTATTTGATTAAGCATAGAGGACTCATTAAAATAGTCTCGATTCTTATTCATTTTGCCTTGTTAGAGGAGAACGTTCAGGAGCTACAAACTAAAACTTGATAAACACTAGAATGTAAAAGTTAAGAAGTTAAGAAAATGAGTTAAATCATCGGATATCACTCTATAACCCATGGATACATCTACACCTGCATTCAAATGCCCTATACCTATCACCCCTATATAAGTCATCTTGCCTATGTCGATATGAAATCTGAAACACCCGATTATGTGCTTTGACCCCAATGAACATCATCATTTATAGATCATTAAACTGTCAATGCATGAGGTTGGAATTAAGTGACGTAGGGAATTGCTTTTGTATTAAATGAGAGAGAGAGAGAGAGAGAGAGAGAGAGAGAGAGAGAAGTAAAAGAGAAGAAAAGAATCAATCGAATGTGTGGAAGGAGTAAAAGAAAGAAATATATAAGAATAGAAGATGAGGTGGAGATTCAAGAAGGTAAAAGACGATTGTTGACCTAACCCATAGCATGCTAAGACAGGCGTGCTCCCACCTATTGCTTTTATTTGCCATACTAAAACCATACAAAGTCTTAATCATTCTTGACGACTTAGTTTGAACATGTAGGTGTGAATTAGGTTATCCACAGTAGTTCACTCCTCTTGTAAGTAGCATCTTTTCATGGGACTATACACTCTAAAAGTTCATTTTTCAAGAGTCGTGTATGAGAGCATTTGTGTCCATATATCTCTTCATATCAAGCTTTCATACACTGAGCGGTCATTCATACACAAGTTTCTAAGAGATGTCCTTTTAAGAGTGCATACCTGTATGAGAATTGAGTCAAAGCTACAAATTCTAGGATGCAATTGTCTAAACAAATTCTAATTAGGTTTGTTGTGTAACTGTTAACTTCACATACTCAAGGACGCATGAATGTGATACATATGTCAATTTTCTTGGTTGCATGAAAATCATGTTGATATTTTTCATGGCTTGTTTGAGAATGGCATGTCATTTGTGGAGCGTGGTTTTTAGTCACAAAGAGAAGGTAGTTAGATGTTTTTCTTATCTTTTGATCATAAACATAAATTTTGTGGGTAAATTCACTACAAACCCTCACGAGACAACACTCCTCCACTAGGGGGGACCTAGCGATTTAACAACTTGTTGCATAAGCTAAATGCAACTGCGAGTCCTGCGAAAGTGAGTTAGGAATTTCTTTCTATGCATTTTTGTTTTTCTTTCATTCATTGTAGTTTAGTTTTGTTTAACTTGTCTTTCACACCACTTTATCGCTAGGGACTAGCAATAAGCTAGTTGGGGGTTGTGACAAGCAGGGGTACTTGTAGAATACACCTGCCCTATAATACAAAAATGTAATGATCTAGTTTACGATTCCCCGATTTATTTGCAGTTAAGTTAAAATGTAGTTTAATACAATGAGGTGATTCTGTGATGAATTTTGTTGTGTTAGATGTTATTTTGCGCAGATTTGCTATGTTGTTATGAGCAGGAATGGTTTATAGGAAAAAGGGTAAAGCACAAATGCAAAGAGGACATGTCAAAGTAAAAAGACAACCTTGAGCTATCAACGATGGCTCGAGTGATTGAGGTTTCAAGTGATTGAAGGTTTCCCAGCGCTTGAGGAATACTGTAGTTCCATCGATCGAATGTAGTTCGATCGATCGAAAATGGTTGTATCAGAACTTTACGGACAGCGCAACATAACGCGGATAGATACCCTAGCTTAGTTTTTTCTCTATAAATATATGATATAAACACGTCCCATAGGACGACCACTTTGAGTTTCAATAGTTTATAGAGAGAGATAGAGAGTTTTCTTCATTGTTTTGCAGGTTTCATGCCTAGATATCGACATTGTTTAGATTTCTGCAAGTTTTATTAAAGCTCTCAAGTTCCAGGTTTTATATATTATTTATCTACATTCTGTCTTTAGTTACCAGTAGTTCTAATCAATTTTAATCGTAGGTTTCGCATGCTAGTGGGTATAAACCATAGATTTTCAAAGATTTCATGTTTAAATCCAACCAAACACAGCCTTAATCATGTTCAATGTTAAAAACTTATTTTCTGCAATCCAAAACATGTCAACGTAGATCGATAGTTTGGAGATCACGATGAAATAGTGATCTCCAGCTTTTGCTATGCATTGTAGAAAAATCTATATTCAATCGATCGAACCAGAGAATAGTCAAGCTATTGAACACTTTCGATCGATTGAAGGATGATGTATTTCGATCGATCGAGAGCGCTTCGATCGATCGAGTATTAATTCCTGAGATGATCCTTTTAAGTATTCGATGACTTTCTACTTTTAAGATTCGTTAACAAACTGTCCAGGTAAGCTCAATTTGTCAGAGCAGTTTTAAAACTTAAAGCCTTAAGGCCATTTTCTTTAATGACTTTTGCAAACCACCTTGAATGCTAACACCATTGAGGGTACGCGACTAAACTATTGTTGTAAACTGTCTTCTAAGTATTTTAAATCAACTGTGATGATGTAGTCCCGGTCATGTAAGGACTATTGATTTTGTATCTTTAGAAAAATATGGAATACTGAAGAGGGATGTACTCCATAGAGCAATATGAATGTGTATGGTAGATGGCTAGGTCATTGTGGATTTGTGTGATCCCAATGCCTTTTTCTTATAAAGTAAAAACCCATTTTAAAATCTGCTTAGTTAATTAGTTTAGTTGCTAGTTTAGTTTAATTGTTTTATTACAGTAGTCGTTGATTGTAGAACTTTGTGTTCTACACTTCCTTTAAATTATTGATTTTTAATTTTCTTTTTGAGATTAGTCTAAGTTAGTACACCCTCACCTTCCCTGTGGGTTCGACCTGGTCTTACCAGTTTTACTACTTGCACGATTACCTACACTTGTGTGTTGCATAAGAGGGCACAAATTTATTTCGTGTCATAGAACACACTCGATAATCAATCCTGATAATAAATCATATCACAACATCGACTCTGATATCATTTCGTCGTACTTGTCACATATACTTTTCGGAACTCAAAGGTTTCATCACAATACCTAAAATAAAGGAGACAACTCATCTTCCATTCACTCATCTTTCTTTTGACTAACTACCATTTACAACACGCCTCGAACTGATTAACGACCATACATGATTCTTTATCTCGAGGTAAACCACAATTAAGTACTAACATATGTACATACCCTGTAAGTAAGCCAACGTTTCGACCAACTGTTTCATATATTATAGATTCAATCCCTTATCCTACTAATCACAAAATACTTGTAGAACAATAACATGTCTCAAACAACTTCCCATTTCTCATGAAATTTCAATCATTCTTTCCTAATAAATCCATATCACGGCAACATCAATTGAAATAACTATCACATAGTCGTTAGTGCGTCACACTAGTACTCTCTCTCTCATAATTCTTATCATTCCATTTAGGTTTTACCAACCTCATACTATACTCCCATCATTCGTGCCTCGTAAGGTATTAATCAAGCTCTCTATTGAAAATTTTACACCATTCTACTCGTTTGAGTCTACAAGTGTCCCAAATCACCCACAGTGAGGTCAAACACATTCGTCGTTCATCTCTCCCAAGTTTGTACTCGAACTACCACCGATTGAAATAAAGGTTTCATACCTTACACTTCTGTTTTTAAACTTTCAACAAAGTCAAATATATTTATCATTTATGTTTTAAAACAAACTAATTTAAAATCTCACATAACACTTTCATCTCTTTTCGTAACATAATTGCCCCAATATCCATAGTAACAATAAAATTGTTAACCAAAATCAACTTAATCAATCATCCACGTCTCACAAAATTCATTACAACGTATCCCTACGTCCAACACATACTTCATCACTATATCTATCCTTCGACTATTCACAGTCCATCCGATTCTCATAATGTACATATACCCTGAGTCAATTACTTTTCTGTCAGAGATCACAACCCCATCTCATATCCTACTCATCTACCATTCTTTACGTTCATCAGTCCAGGCAGATCCATTACCATTGACAAAGTTATACAACTCCATAAGTCGCTGATGTTTCACATTCATCTTTACACAAGTCCATACCAAACACAATTCCTGTATTTCCCAACTCATCCTGAACTCTTAATAAATCCTCACACCAAGCGTATCCTTTTCGCATTACATATCAACCATACCTTATTCCAACATCCAATGTTTCATAGCTGTAGTCGAATTTAACTCAACTCCAATTCAAACTCTCTGATCCTTTATTTATGTTGTTCGGATTTCAAATCCACTGCTCCTGAATATCCCATTATTCAAAGCATCCATACCACCCCTGCATACAATCTGAAGGTAATCCGATAATTAAATCTTCCCATAAAGTACTATAGTCTCATTGTTTTCGATAAATTCCTTATCCAATAACATACCTTTCATGACAATACCTAAGGTCACACCATTCTCACTCCACTTACTAATGTCAATCGATTCATAGTTGTTTCTTCAAGTGCTTCACACTTTACGGATCTCATCAAGTTCTTGATCGTTCAAAACTTCAAATTATTCATAACCTCAGGTTATCCCAATACTTAAACCAGAACCAAGTTCCCTTTGGAACAACACTCAAGGCAACTCCGTTAATGCTAGCACCTCCAACTTACTCAGTACAGATATACTACATTTTATTAACTCTTCACTTTAGAATTTCCAAGTTCATAATTTGCTCATGTAGAACTCATTCGTTCAATAGCCACCGATGCGTCCCAAGCGCTAAGTACCCCATCTCATTCCATGATACCCGACTTCCTAAAGTCTACTCGATACCTCCTCATATGTATCTATTACTACTTTTCTCATTTAAACCAAAAGTTATGTTTTAATACATTTTAACCATTTTAAAATTTATTTGGGATAAAATTCGACATTCTCAAAACTTTCCAACCTTGTTGGAGTTTAATACAACTGAGGTAGCATTCCATTGTATCAACCATTGTCCTCCATCCACCTTACATTCCTACTATCATATCCGATAACGTACTCAACGTACCATCACGTCTTCATCCCACTCTTACCGTTCCTGTTCATTTACCCATTAAAGCTTCATCTTCTCAATTTATATTTTCACTTCTCTACATTGACTTACACAAAGTCTCTCTACCACTCTATCCTTCCCACAATCGCTCTTGTTTGGTATCCTAATACTGTTCGTACTCTAGCGTCCTGTTGATAGCAACTCGTGTTAAAATACCCAACGATGTTTTAAAAGCATTAAAAAGGTTTTTGTTTTATTTTGAAATACATTCAAAATTCGGGTTTAAGGTTATCCGGACTACAACTCTCCATAACAACAATGTCCTCTGCAAGATTCCCTACCAAGATCCCCTCATATCCATGATATCCAAATATCAACTTGATTCCTCCGACCCCTTTTATCACGTTCAATCGAACACACTTTTCTTTTACTTCCAATCTCATATTCAAACTTCCTTTATTCTAAACATATGCTTATATGACAATTCATGCTTTAAAACATCTAAACACATCAAAAGAGTCTCTAGGGAGAGTGACACATTCCCATATGGTAAATGAGACTGATGTCGTAGAAGGCCTTCCTCTTCCAAGCACCCCGTGCTTTGGTTGGGCCTTCCTCTATACCAGGCACAACAACTATCAATATCATAATCCTCAAAACTTTGAGGAGCCTGCCCTCAGATGGAATTACACCAATCCACCCATTTGACCCAAGTAGACACATAGCATGCTCACATAAACATTTATACGTGCTTTTATCGTATTTTCATGTGCATATATAATGGGCCTAATTAATACATAAATTTCGCCCAGATCCAAAATATCAAGTTTGATATTTAAAACACGTGAACTCTTTATAAGACACAGATCTAGAATTTATACCTTGTGCAATTTCTCTCTAACTTTAAAGGAAGTACTAGGGAACTGATTAAACGTCAGATCTCAGATTTTGAAAGATTCCTACAAGTATACATGTGTTTTTCCCAAAATTCTAGAATTAGGATTTTTATAAAAACTTAGCCAAACATGGCTTAACAACTATCAAATGTAGCTCTTACCTCAAGGATTTTAAATATAAAGTTTGGAGAAAAACTGACAATCGAAAGGTCGTCGATTTGCGTCGTGAAGCTCGTGGGAATAAAATCTCCTCTAATTATGAAAAGCATCTTGAGTTTACAATATATAGGCATAACTCTCAGAAATTATGTTTACCTCCCACAAGTTCTCAAATCTTCTAATTATCCTCCAAAATTTTGCACACGTCCAATTTATTACTTCACGAGTGAAAACTATAAATTATAAAAGCTTTCACTTAAGTTCCGTTTAGGTTCGTAATCACGTTTTGAAAACTATTTCTGTGGAATCTCTATATAACTACGTTTTATGTAACTCATCACCCATGTTCGCAGTAAAGTATTCAAAATGATCTAAGTCGAGATCAAAACTACCAAAAATTATGCAAAATAGGTATAATTACTATCACAAATACTAGATTATGTCAAATAACATTTAATCACATAAATGTCATTTAAGTCATGATAATGCCTCATGAATTACCAATTATCGTGTCCTCGATTTGTACCCACCATTGACCCACAATCAACTCCATTCACCATTATCAAATAACATTGACAATCCTTTAAAATTATTTATGTATTTTAAAATAATTGTATTTTTCGGGACGGATGTAACAGATCAGAACCAAACGGATGACCAAGATTGAGTTATGGAGTCGAATGTTATAGTGGCATTCAAAATGTGGGTACGACCTTCCCAAGAACTGTCTGGCTCTCCCCGAATGCCACAATGGCATTCGGCCTCGGAAGTTGTGTTTTCACCTCTACGTTCCCTGACTTCATTCTCTCACCTCAATTATCAAAAATGGGCTTGTGATGTACCGTTGAAAAGGTATGAAAGTCTAGTTTGCAATGCTTTTGGTCTCATTCAAAAATATTTTGTAGATTCAAAGTTATGAAAAAAAGGGTCAAGCTAGCTTCGAAAAGGAGCTAATCGAAGATGCGTAGAAGGGCTATTTTGGCACGAAAATTCCCTTAACCAGTTTTTTGGCCAACATCAGGGCTTGGGGCATCATTTTAAGAAAAGTTAGAAATATTTTGTAAAGGGAGCTCTTGGGATTTAGGTTCGAATTTTGCTCGATAAAGATAATTTTTGTCATTTCATGTGAAATGGCTATCCTAACTTAGATTCTTGTCTCTAAATTGAGTTTCTAATGTACCTAAGTCTTTCTAGAGGTTACTTTAATGTGTCCAAGAGACCACAGTGCTTCACGGAGTTCTGCTTCATAAACTAACAATTCTTGATTCCAATCATTGGGTTATTCTTGAGGTAGGTTCATTCTGTCGAACGGACGAACCAAAATCGAGTGTCTATAGTGAGATTTCAGACAGGTGCCAGGAGGTGTGATTATGTTGAAAAACTCAGGTTAGATGTTTGTATAATGTCTAGACTAAGATTCGTATGGCGTTACTATCACCATATATTGACACGCCCATTCTAATGGAAGAACGCCATAATATGCATATCATACTATATGTGCTACTTAGCAATCATATTGTAGAGCAATGAATTAATCCCTATTTCATTGTTGTGTGAGCTACGTAGTCTCCTTGTAATGGGGATTCTTCACCATTTGCATTATGACCTGCGACTATGTCATGAAGAGGACATTTGATGGTGCTACTTTAGCATACGTCCCAGGGGCGAATAGGTCAATTCCATTATATGGGGTATATCTAGGAAAGCAATAAAGTTAGTTGGATTAACATTAGTAGCCAATGAAGACCAATTCAATAACACACCATCTTCTCTGACTCATTAGCTGGTCATAGACTATCGTATATGTACTGATTGTCATGGTTACATTACATAATTGGGTTTAACGCTATTTTTAAAAGGGATTAAATAGTGCTAGATCAAGTGTGGTTAAGTAATTGGGTATAAAAAATAATTTGATCTTGACTCCCATAAGTAATTTGATCTTGACTCCCATAATTATCTGGTATAAAAAATACCAGATTTCTCTCTCCCAAACTGATAATAGCTGCCATATCTTCGAATAAATATATACACATATATATATATATATTTGTAGTTTGAATCTGGTCCGCATATAAGCTTGATTCGGTTGACTTACTCTCCAAGTAAGAGATATACTTCTCAAAAGGTGATATTATCTCCCAATATAATATGATATTCCATAAGTGATAATATTAATATTATCTTTCCAAAATGGTTGATATCTTGATAAATTACCATAAGGGATAATTTTATCTTTCTAAAATCAACCTTATCACAATATAGAAATATTACTCACTGAGAGTTTGTAAAGAATGATATACTTCCCAAAAGGTGGCCAAATCATGCCACATATCTCCACATTGGACTGAATTATTGCACAACCAACCGAAATAATAGTGGCTGAGAGGGAATAGATGAGCTTGTCGTGTGGGCCCCCATGTGATCATAACTTAGCAATGGTTTTGGAATAGCCACGTGGCCCAATTCAACATACCAAGTCAAATTAGTTAAGACCGATGGCCATATGGAAGCAACATAGTTGCTATGGCCGATTGAATCAATGAATGAAGGCCACAGACTTCTTGTTACCCTTAAAGTCATTAGACTTTTGACTTGTTCTTGGGCCCACCATAATATTACATCATCAATCAAGTGAATAGCCAAAATGAAACTAAATGAGACCATATTGCCACCCACGTGCCCGATGGCTCCATTACCATAGCCCGAATTATTAAAATGGTCATGAGACGGGGTCCACCATAATCTACTTCTCAAAGGTAAGCCAATGACCTGAGTTGACCAAATAGTGTGGCTTTGACCAGGAGAAATTGAATTGATTTGATGAGGCAGCCCGACTAGATGTTGATCAGTCCGAATGAAGCTGACTAGCAGTCCGATTGGAACAATATGGTCTGCCCAAGTAAAAACTCATTTGGCCCTATCAACTTTGAATCAATCACTTAGCCATTAACTTCGCCATCGGTCTCTAAGTCCGATTAAAATGTTCCAATCGGCCTTAAAACAACTTTGAATTAAAAAAATATATTTTTTAGGTGCAAACACTTCCCTCCCCTTACATGGCCACCAACACCACCACCACCACCACTGCCGTCGCCGCCACCACCACCACCACCTGCACCACCTGCCATTGCCACCACCACCTACCACTGCCACCAAAACCCTCAAAGGGCTACCACCACCAAACCCAACCCAAACCTAAACCCCAACCTCACTCTATATCTTCTCTCTCTTTGATCTCTCTCTCTAGGAGGAAGAAAAAGCCATAGCCGGCCACCAACACCACTGGCCACCGCCGCCACCATCCTCAAAGGGCCACCACCACCAAACCCAACCCAACCTCTCTCTCTATCTCTTCTTTTTCTCTCTCTAGGTGGAAGAGAAAGTCATAGTCGGCCACCACCACCACTGATCGCTGCCATTACAGAAAAAAATTAAAAATAAGTTACAGGTTTCTGGAACAAAAGTCCAAGAGTAACAAGCAACTCACCAAATGGTATTGTGAGCAGCTATGCACACGTAAGGAGCAACTTATCAAACAGTATGGGAAGCAACTGTCCAAACCTAAGGAACAACTGTCCAAACATAAGGAGCAACTCACCAAATGGTGAGTTGCTCCTTACCTAATGGTTTGGTGAGTTGCTCCTTACGTTTGGACAGTTGTTCCCGATACCATTTGGTGAATTGCTCCTTACATTTGGATAGTTGCTCCGAATACTGTTTGGTGAGTTGCTACTTCCGTTTGGACAGTTGCTTCGAAAACCTGCAAAAAAAAATTTCCTGCAATGGGTAGCAATCAGTGGTGGTGGTGGCCGGCTATGACTTTATCTTTCTCTTAGAAAAAGAGAGAGAGAGAGGGGAGATCAAAGAGAGATAAGAGATAGAGAGATGTTGTGGTTTGAGTTGGGTTTGGTGGTGGTGGTGGCCGGCTATGGCTTTATCTTCATCCTAGAGAGAGGAGATCAAAGAGCGAGAAGATATAGAGAGAGGTTAGGTTTGGGGGTAGTGGTGGCCCTTTTAGGATGACGGTGGCGACGACAGGTAGTGGTGGTGGTGATTGGTGAGGAGAGAGAGAAGAGACCAGAGAGAGAGAGAGAGAGAGAGAGAGAGAGAGAGAGAGATTTTTGACATTTTACACAAGAGTTGATTTATTTAATTTCCGAAAAGCAAATGACTGATTTTTAAATTGTTAAGAAATTGTTAACTGATTTTTAATTCTCCCAAAAAAGTAAAACCCTTGAAAGGGATGGGTTGGTGGTGGCAATGGAGGGTGGTGGTGAACTAGGATTAGGTTAGGAGAAGACGAAGAAGATGAAAGACATTTATGTCCTATTTTTTTGCACTTTATGAAAATACATAAATAGTTTATGCATAAATTGATATCTTTTCAATTTAGAAAAATTAATAGATTGACTTTCAATTATGGGTCAGTATCACCTACCACCCTTGATGTTTTACTGGAGAACAGTTACCATCCACGATTGAAGAACAACAACTCCTTTACTTTGATAAAATTGCAATCTAGCCCACAAAATTAATTGAAGTATTTACAAAATATCTAAAGAATACATCTGCTAGGTAATTACAAATTTTACAATCTTCACGATTCTACAAAAGTCATTTTCTAAAATATGTTTGAACATTTTTCAAAATTTTCTGAAATTTTCATGATTGTTCATTAATATGAAATCTATTTTCAATGTTTTGATAATTCCTTGAAACATATCCACATTATTTCCAAAATTATGATTTATTTATTTATTTATTTTTATGTCTTATGGTATTAAATAGTTTCCAAATTTATGTAATTTTTAACTGAAAGATGAAGAGATGGTTCTTTATGCCAGCCCCAATGTCATTTCAATATTCTAAAAACTGGATAAGAGTATTTTAGGTATATTATAATAAACAAAATATTATTCAATAAACATAAAAGGGGAATTTGTTATTAGAAATAAAAGCTCAGAGGGAGAAGTGGTAGGTGATATTAACCCTTCACTTAATGGAGGTAAAAGTGGCTGATGTTTAATTAAGGCTGGCGATAAAGTCACCTTTGTTTTTTAATTAGGGCACCTAAATTTAAGTTAAAAAATTAATTTTTTACTTTTTACTTTAATTAGTAATGGCACCTCACTTATTTTACTATATATCATATATTTGTGTCTCTCTCCTTATTTATTTCTAAATCATTGGCTATTTCTGATTTCTCTCTCTATTAACTCTTATTCTGTAGTCAGCATCTTCTTCGATTTGACTTATTCTCTTGTAAGTTTTTTTGTTTTCATTAATTGTGATCCTTTTCTCTTCTCGATAGGTGTCACATGATCCTCCTGAGCATAGTTTATATAATAATATGAATTTCCCCATATCAAGTTTCGAGATTGTTTCTTTGCAACATCAATTTATTACACTTTATGGTGAAATTACGTTTGCGCGTGTGTGTGTTTGACATGAGTCGTATTTATTCTAGATTTATACTTGTCGCAATTTAGTTACCACATTGTTTTTCCTTTTGTATAATCTAATGGTTTTATGATATCCAGATATCAAGTGACGAAGTCACAAAAACTGCTAAGCGTCTTGCATTGAAAGAATGATTACTAGTAAGTTCAGCTTCTATAAAACTCTATAATTGTAAGTAACATTGTTGCAACTACCAAATTTATTATTATTATTATTTGAATATATTTTAATTTATAATATTTATGAAAATATATAATCCCTAATTATGTGCATGTGTTGTGCTTGCCCCTATAGTTTAGTCCCTGTAATTTAAAAAGTGTCACTTTAGCCCCTGTAGGTTCATAAGTGTGTCAAATAAGTCTAATACGTCCCTTAGTGATGAATACTTTTGTCACTGAAAATAAAAAAAATTGTCTCAAAAAGTGTTTGAGGGATTGAAATGATACAGTTATGAAAGTACAGAGACTAGAATGACACTTTCTAAACTACAATGACCAAATTGACATAAAGGGCAAACTAAGAGAGTGTAAAATACAATTAAGCCTATAATATATAGTAAAATAAGTGAGGTGCGCTTACTAACTAAAGTAAAAGGTTAAAAAAAAACTAATTTTTTAACTTAAATTTAAATACCCTAATTAAAAAATAAAGGTGTCTTTATCGCAAACCTTAATTAACCCTTAAATTTTGAGAGCATTTTTGCTCACCCCAAATTTGGTACACCAATGCTCACCCAAGCATCCCATTGGCCAATGCAGTGGGGCCCAGGATTAAACAAATGTTGTTTAATATTGTTTAATCCTGGGCCCCACTGCATTGGCCAATGGGATGCTTGGGTGAGCATTGGTGTACCAAATTTGGGGTGAGCAAAAGTATTTTCTTAAATTTTCCCCACCTACCATAGAAGATTTGTCGAATTTTGAACCCATGTAGTAAAATGAAAATACACCTAACTAGAGGGGTGAAATGTAATTAATCTATTTAAATTATTGTTTCAGTTGGTTTTTAGGAAAAAAAAAACCAGTAATCAAAACAAATATACAACTTCAAATTCCAATTAACCTTTTTTCCGAAAAAAAAAAAAACTTCAAATTCTTCCTTCCGATCGATCGACCGACGGACCGACCGACCAGATAGTTATAAGAGATCAGAAAATCGGGATGTCCTGAATAATAAATACTCCGGCTAATTACGCAGAGATGGCGAAATCGGAGAATTCGAAGCCAAATCTTCTACCACCACTACCACCCACTTTCGTCCATCCCTCCGCCAAAATCCACCCAGACAACGATTCTTACTCATACTCTCTCCAGAAATTCAGACTCTACGAAACCAGAGCGGTGAGAAATATTCTCTTCTTTGCTTTTTGTGCTTTGTTTCCCTCCCCCACGAAATTCAGACTATTAATTGAAACCTATATATATATATATATATATGTATGTATGTTTGTGACACAATCAATAGGATTAATTTAATTTAATTTTGGTGGTGTAGAGGTTCTATCTTATTGGAAGCGATCGGAACAAGAGATTCTTCAGAGTGTTGAAGATTGATCGAATGGAACCTTGTGATCTAAACATCAGTGAAGATCCTGTTGTCTACCCTCCCCAGGAAGTCAATAGCCTTCTCCAGCGCATCTCTGACGGCAATCGTTCCATCGGTGGCTTGTCTTTTGTTGCCAAGGTTTATGGCATTGCTGGTTTGTTTCTATTTCCCCATTCCATTTCCCATTCCAATTCCCACCCATTATCCCCATTATTCCCATTATTCCCATTCCATGTGGAGTAATTATTTACTCCATTTATTATGCTCATTTGCTCCCTTATTTCTTAAATATAAAAATGCTAGGCACTCAACACGTTCCACAATAGGGCTTTAAATGTGTTGTACCCTGTGCTGTTTGAATTTTTCACACTTTTCTATGCAGCACTTACACAGCACATGATACATGCATTTAAAGCCCTGTTGTGGAAAAATGTGTTGTGCCTAGGACTTTTCTTTTCTAAATTAGTAAAAAATTTCTTTCTTTAGGTTGCATTAAATTCTTGGAGTCATATTACTTGATTCTTGTGACAAAGCGTCGCCAAATCGGATCTATATGTGGTCATGCTATTTACGGCATAGACGAGACACAGTTGATCACAATTCCCCATGTCTCTATTCAAACTGATGTTGCTCATTCTAAAACTGAGTTGAGGTAATTTACTTACTTCAGTATAATATTTATTTAAAATAATAAAATGCATATTTGTTGTACACACACTTACATACTACGTAGTCTTAGAGAGAAGTGACATTTTGTACATTTTCTCTGTGCCCATACCATTTCTTGGTTTTCTTGCTAAACCTCGTCTTCAATTCGACATATTATTTATTGTTTTTGCATTTCTACTGCCATTAGTTCAGACAACCACCAAAGAAAATTAGGCAATTCGCTTCTGAGGAAAAGTTAGCAAAGTAAGGTGATTGGGTGTCCCAAGTAAAATAAGACTAGGAAGGAGTCTCTCAAAACAATACTACTAGCCCAAAATCTCTAATAGTCAAGTGAGCCTTTACATTTTGAGGATTGCTCTCTTAAACCTTCCTCTTTAAAAGAGTCTTAAGCTTGCTACGATATACTCAAGTGGATTACTTCAGCACCTATATTTTCTCCCTGTTTCTGGCCAAAACTTCCGTGATCTTTCTCATCAACTTGGAATGCTATTTGCCCTGAAATTTCGAGCAATTCGATTATAGTACTTTGGAGAAGCATGGTGGCCAATTTTTTCTACTTGGTCAAATCAAATCATAAGACTTTGGAACATTTGACAGGTGAACACTAAACACGGTGGTATGGTATTCTCTTTCCTCTGTAAGCTTCATGCCATGTATATCAGAAAATCTTACAAGAGGACATGTGCAGTGCATGTTAGGCACCTTGTTTGCAGAAATTGGTAAGTATGTATGTTAAGCAACCTGGAAGCCTAAAGTTAAAACATACGAAGACAGCCCAAAATTTTGGACTTGTTATAGCATATTGAACATAGAAGAAATTTTGGAAACCTTTGTAGGGTTTAAAGAGATCTTGTTAAAGAGAGAGCCTTATGGCTATGTGTCTGTATATGTGGTCGATTTACACCATTAAAGCGCTTCCTTGGGGAAAGTTTTCATTTCCATTTTTGGCATGAATAGGTGAGTGGAATCAAGATGTAATACATCTGACAAAGATCTTAACAGTCTTTTATATTGACCGTTATGGAGAATGGATGTGCAAGTGTGGTCTTAAAATTTTCTTAATTTCTTTAAGATTTTCATCTATCATTGTTCATTTCCCCCCCCCTTAATTTGGATTGTTTGTCTCCACTTGGCAGACCTTATTTATCTATCTGGTAGTATTTTAATAACTGGACATTAAAATTATTTCAATGCCTCATATTAATTCATTTGCTCAACTGTGCAGGTACAAGAAGCTTTTATCCAGTGTAGACTTGACCAAAGATTTTTTCTATAGTTATACATATCCCATAATGCAAAGTTTGCAAAAAAATGTGTTGTCAATGGGTGAGGAAGGGATGCCATATGAAAACATATTTGTGTGGAATGCTTTTCTAACACATGCAATTCGATCAAGATGCACTAACACTATTTGGACAATCGCATTGTTTCATGGCCATTTTAAGCAGGTAGTTGACTCTCTTGGTTAGTGCCTTTGTTGCAATAGTTTGTCATCTCATCATTTTTGGATTTAGTAGATAGCTTTTCAGTTCAAAAATAAGAACTTCTTTCTTCTATATGTATGATACGCACTTTGGTTTATATGTGTGTTTTTTCTTGCACAGTTTATTTTTCTAAGATAGAAAGTTTTTTCTATCCTTAGGAAAAAAAAATTATCTCCATTGAACATAAAGCATTTGAGTTGAAATTAACTCTGACATACTATCTTTAGATAACCTTTTTTAGCAGATCCGAAATAATTTGGGACAAAGGCTTAGTGTAGTTGAGTAGATAATATGTTATGACATTGAAGCTGATGAAGAACTAAGCTCAATGAAATGCCTTTTAGTTCAACTAACGTTAACTTCAAGTATTTAGTACTCAATCCCGATGTAATCACATACCAAATTGCTCAAGAGAATTAAGAAGAAATCCAAGAAATTCTAGGCTTTTGTGATTGGAGTCAGAAATCCAGTGCTTAAAGCTCTGTTCTATGCAATTTGGAATCAATTACAAATCAAAAACTGCCTCTTAACTATCTCAACAAAACTTTTTATACCCTCTTATGACTATACTAGGCTGACATAATGTACACCCCTAGATGTAAGTTATAACTGCCAAATAACAAGTTCACTATAAGGTACAACAGACACAGCATACTGTACAGTGACAAAAAGCGCCTGAAAATACTGTACAGTGACAAAAAGCGCCTGAAAATCTAGCTTGTCTAAGATAGAATGAAATGATCTACTTCCTATTCCCTTGGTAAGAATATCGGCAAGTTGACCACCCGTCTTCACAAAAGGAGTGCGGATGATACCACTAGTAAGATTTTCCTTAATGAAATGTCTGTCAATTTCAACATGTTTGGTTCTATCGTGGTGAACTGGATTATGAGCAATACTAATAGCAGACTTATTATCACAATAAAGCTTCATGGAATCCTTCAACTCAATCTTCAAATTTTTCAATAAGGACTTAATCCACAAAAGCTCACAGATCCCTTGAGCCATTGCTCTAAACTCAGCTTCTGCACTTGACGTGGCCATTACATTCTGTTTTTTGCTACACCAAGTAACCAGATTACCTCCCACAAAGGTACAATAACTAGATGTAGACCTCCTATCAATAATAGAGCCAACCCAGTCTGCATCAGTATAGGCTTCTACTCTAAAATGATCATTTTTTTGTAAAAAAACAAGCCCCTCCCTGGAGAAGACTTTAAATATCAAAGGATTCGAAAAACAGCATTGAGGTAAGACTCCCGAGGAGAGTGCATGAACTGACTGACAACACTCACAGCGAAAGCAATATCAGGACGAGTATGAGACAAATATATGAGCTTACCCACTAACCGTTGATATCTCCTCGTATCAACCACATCTCCACTGGTGTCATCACTGAGCTTCTGATTGGGCTCTATTGGAGTATCACACACTTTGCTCCCAAGCATGTCAGTTTCCTTCAACAGATCAAGAACATATTTTCTTTGGGAAATGAAATATCCCATGTTTGGATCTAGCAAGTTCAATCCTAAGAAAATATTTCAACACTCCTAAGTCCTTTATCTCAAATTCACTAGCCAAGTACCCTTTCAACCGCTCCATTTCTTCCAAATCATCTCCTGTGAGCACAATGTCATCAATATAGACAAGAGAAGCAGTAGTCTTATCCACTGATGAATGTTTGATGAACAGTGTGTGATCAGCATGACTCTGTTGAAGCCATATCGAAGCAATGCCTGGGTAAATCTTTCAAATCAGGCTCTAGGAGACTGCTTAAGCCCATATAGGAACTTCCTCAATCTATACACTTTTCCTTCTACTTTGGAGTCTTCAAAACCTGGAGGAACATTCATATAGACCTCCTCCTCCAAATCTCCATGCAAAAAGGCATTCTTTACATCAAACTGGTGAAGAGGCTACTCTAGGTTAGCTGCTAGAGAGAGAAGAATCCGGATTGAATTCATTTTTGCAACAGGTGCAAAGGTTTCCTGGTAATCCACAACTTAAGTCTGAGTGAAGGCCTTTGCTACTAACCGAGCTTTAAACCGCTCAATAGATCCATCAGGCCTGTGTTTCACGGTGTACACCCACTTGCACCCTACAGTCTTTTTTCCTTTCGGTAACGTTGTCAACTCCCAAGTGCCACTCTTATAAGAGCTTTCATCTCTTTAACCATAGCATGTTTTCACTTGGGATCAGCAAGAGCATCTTGGACATGGTTAGGAACACAAACAGAGGAAATTTTTGAAAGGAAGGTTCTATAGGAGGGAGATAAGCGTGAACAAGACACAAAATTTGATATTGGATGTTGAGTACAAGACCTAACACCCTTACGGACAACAATAGGGACATCTAAATCATCAGGTTCACGAGAGGGTGTATCAGAGGAATTACCTGAATCTTCATCACTTGGAGAGAATGGCAGTGGGAGTGGATGAGCAATAGCCTTTGGAGTCTCTCCGGTTTTCTGTTTACTCCATGTCCCCCTAGAATAGACCAACAACTCATTCTCCTTTTCAACTCTCCCTCTCTCTCTTTCAGGCTCTTTCTCCTCAACTCTCTCTTTTTCAGGCTCCCTCCCCTCAACTCTCTCTTTTTCAGGCTCCCTCTCCTCAACTCTCTCTACCTCCACCTCAATCATCATAGGTAACACAGGTATCTCTTCACTAATTTTCTCCCCTTGAAGAGATATCTGAGAGTCAAGGAAGTAGGACTGTAACTCGTGAAAAGTAATATCCATAGAGACATACCATTTCCTAGACGGAGGATGGAAACACTTATAACCCTTCTGATTGGTGAGTAGCCAACAAACACACACACTTAATAGAGCGATGGTCCAATTTTCCACGAGTAGGAGAATGGTTATGAACAAAGCATACACAACCAAAGGCATGAGGAGGAATGAAAGATGATATGGAAGGATGAGAAAGAACTTCAAATGGTGTTTTCTTATTCAACACTCGAGTAGGGAGACGATTAATGAGATAGGTAGCTGTCAGAACTGCTTCACCCCAATAAGAACGAGGAGCTTGAACTTTGAAGAGTAAAGACCGGGCAACATCTAACAGATGACGATTCTTGCGTTCTGCAACTTCGTTTTGTTGTGGAGTGTCAGTGCAAGAAGTCTAATAAATAATCCCCTGAGACAAAAAATATGCACCCAGTCCAGAGTCAATATACTCACCCCCATTATCAGATCGTAAAACTTTCACCACAGCCCTAAATTGGGTAGACACCATTTTATGGAAATTTTGAAAAATCGAGAACACTTCCCGTTTTTCTTTCATCATATTAAACCATGTTGTACGGGAGTAATCTTCAATAAAGGAAACAAACCATTTATGACTCTTTAAAGACACAATACGAGACGGACCCCAAACATCCGTGTGAATTAATGCAAAAGGAATAGAACTTTTATTATTACTAGGAGCAAAAGAAGCTCTATGATGTTTTCCAAGTTCATAAGCATCACACGAAAAATTGGAAAAAATTTTGTTTGAGGCAAAAAGTGGAAACATATGTCTAAGTAAAGCAAAAGATGGATGTCCTAGTCTCCTATGCCAAAGTTCTAAGTCTCCAGTTTTATTTTTCAAAACAGCTGTATTATTAGCCAGCTTATCCCCTTCATCCAGAATGTAAAGCCCTTGCTCCTCTCTACCACTACCAATCGTCTTCCTCGTGATAAGATCCTGAAAGACACAATGAGGCGGAAAAAAGGTTACATTACAGTTCAAATCACGAGTAATACAACTCAGCGATAAGAGATTATGAGAAAAACTTGGAACATGTGAAGTCAAGGGTAAAGAGGGGGTAACACGAATGAGACCTTTCCCTAAGATAGAGGAGAATGTACCATCGGCAATTTTAACTTTGTCTTGACCTGAACAAGGCTTATAATTAGAAAAAAGGTTAGATGAACGTGACATATGATCTGACGCACCGGAGTCAATAATCCAGGGAAATGAGGAGTGAGAAAGAAATGCTCTTGCTGGTGGGACTAAGTGACCTGATTGAGCAAAAAACGACGAGGCACTCGTAGAAAAAGTAGAGGCTGTCCCAAATATCCCTAGCGGTCTTCATCCGGTAAAGCTCTCCCCGATCTCAGGGACCATAGAATTGATGAACCAAGACATGATAATGGAGTTCTCAATCTCCCATTTATCGTATTCCGGATCAGTAATAGAAGGGGTTGTAATACACTCATCAAGATGTCCCATCTTCCCACGTGCCTTTAGATAAAGTTCCACTGCCTGTGACCATTTCAAGCAGTTTTGGCCAATGAAAGGGATGGTAGTAATTTTGAGATTGGGATCCAAGGGAGAAGCCATGGTCTGAAGGCCGGTCATGATTCCGTGTCCCGAATGGAAAACCCACACAACAAGATGAAGGAAGACGAAGGAGATGGGTACTCACAGGTCAAATAGATCAATTCAAGGCTCCATAAGGGCACCCAAAAGAAAAAAATGGGAAGTCAAAAAAGTAAGTAAAAGGAAAATGATTAATTTGAATGAAAAAACCCTAAGTTTGAAGAGAAAAAAAGGAAAAAATTGAGTTAATTCAAAGCAGCAGTTAAGATTGTATCCAAAAAAGGTGAAAAACTAGGTTAGAATGGCCAGAATGTATTGTGGTGTCAAGAGGACTTGCGGCTAGGGTTTGTGGGAGCATAGGAGTTGCGGCGCAGGCAGGGAGGAGAAGGGAGGCTGCGGCGAGGCTGGTGGGGTAAGGAGGAGCTGCGGCGAGGCTGGTGGAGTGAGGAGGGGGTGCGGCGAGGGTAGTGGAGTGAGGAAGAGGCGGCAATGGTGGATGGGAGGGGCTGAGATGGTGGTTAGGGTTGGTGATGGTGGTGGTGAACCTTAGGCTTTGATACCATATTGAACACAATATTTTGGTGAAACTTGGGGTTACCAATGTTAGTCCCCATATATATATAAAGAAGAAGAAGTAAATAATTACATAAGGGCCCCAAGAACAAGAATAAATTAAGACATAAATAAAAGACATAATATTCTCAACAGGTGTAGGTCACTCTACTATTCCCTTGGTCTTGGCTTCGGGTCGAGGTACTAAATAGTCCAAAGCATCACTGCATTCCCAGCAAAGCTACATTTCTTTAGCCCCATAGAATCTCTTCTTTATGAAGATACCAAATACTTCTTGAAGATGAACCAAGTGGTCTTTGAAGCACCAAGTATATATATATATATATGTTGAAATTTGATATACGTTGTTAGGTCTATTCTCTAACAGCTTAAGCCTTTGGAGCAACCTGGTGACTTAAGTTACTTAACATGTTATTTGAGCCTTGTTTGTGGGAGGTCTTGCGTTCAACTCTCCATTCATGTTATGGTGTGCATAATTGCACTTTGTTGTTTATCTGAATAGTGATGGAGTTTGTTTGTTGTTTGTCTCCACGAGCAAGATGAGAACGTATGCAGGGATGGTGTTGAAGCTTGATATACATTGTTGGCCCATTCACTAACAACTTAAGTTTTTGGAGCAACTGATATATCTGTAGAATTAGATTTAGGGCAAAACTTAGGAGAATTATGATGTCTCTAGTATTTTATTATATGATGAGAAGGAACTAGAATTACAATAGTGCCCCTATGTCTAATACATAAGGGTACAGAGAATAAAGTAAAAATAAAAATAATAAAACAAGTAAGCTAACACTCCCCCTCAAGCTGGTACAAAAATATTTCTCATTCCCAGCTTGCTAAGAGCAAAATGAAAAGGTCTACTCCCAACCCCCTTTGTAAGAATATCTGCAAGTTGATCTCTGGTCTTCGCAAATGGAGTACAGATCACACCACTACTGATATTCTCCTTGATGAAGTGTCTGTCAATCTCCACGTGTTTAGTTTGATCATGCTGCACTGGATTGTGAGCAATGTTGATTGCAGACTTGATGTCACAATACAATCTCATAGAGTCACTGAGATCAAGACCTAAGACTTTTAACAACTTAATCCATAGAAGTTCGCATACACCTTGAGCCATGGCTCTGAACTCGGCCTGTGCACTAGACCTAGCCACCACATTCTACTTCTTACTCCGCCATGTAACAAGATTACCTCCCACAAAGGTACAATAGCCTGAAGTGGACCTCCTGTCTGTCACAGATCCAACCCAATCAGCATCTGTGTATGCTTCCACTCAAAGGTGGTCATGTTTAGCAAAAACCAAACCCTTTCCAAGGGGTGATTTCAAATACCTCAAAATCCTGAAGATAGCTTCCATATGAGATTCACGGGGAGCGTGCATAAACTGACTTACAACACTCACATCAAAGGCAATATTAGGTCGAGTATGAGAAAGATAAACGAGTCTTCCCACTAACGTCTGATATCTACCTTTATCTACCTCTGCTCCACCTAAAACACCACCAAGTTTCTGATTTGATTCAATCGGAGTGTCATACGCTCGACTTCCGAGCATTTCAGTCTCCTCCAATAAGTCAAGTACATATTTCCTTTGTGAAATGAAGATTCCACGCTTAGATTTAGCAACCTTAATCCCCAAAAAATATTTAAGAGTCCCTAAGTCTTTTATTTCAAACTCCTTGGATAAGTACACTTTCAGCCTTTGCATTTCATCCAGATCATCCCCAGTCAAGGCAATGTTATCCACGTACACGATCAATGCAATAGTCTTACCCTGTGATGAATGTTTAATGAACAAAGTGTGATCATCTTGACTCTGTCTAAAATCATACCTGAGCATAGCTTGTGTGAACCTCTCGAACCATGCCCTAGGAGACTGTTTCAAGCCATACAATGATTTTATGAGTCTGCACACCTTGCCGTCTGTCTTAGAATCCTCGAAGCTAGGAGGAACATCCATATACACCTCCCCGTCTATATCACCGTGGAGAAATACATTCTTTACATCAAACTGGTATAGGGACCACCCCAAGTTGGCAGCCAGTGACAGAAGGACCCTAACTGAGTTCATCTTTGCAACAGGGGCAAATGTCTCCTGATAGTCAATTCCATAGGTCTGTGTGAAGCCCTTAGCGACTAGCCGGGCATTGTACCTTTCAATGGAGCAATCTGCCCTATGCTTCACAGTGTACACCCACTTGCACCCCACAGTTCTTTTGCCCTCAGGTAACCTCGTCAATTCCCAAGTGCCATTCTTACGAAGAGATTTCATCTCTTCGATCATAGTATGTTTCCACTTGGGATCCGCAAGAGCATCCTGGACATTATTAGGAACACACACAGAAGCAATTTTCGAAAGAAAAGCTTTATAGGAGGGAGACAAGTGAGAATATGACACAAAATTCGAAATAGGATGTTGGGTACAAGCCCTAACACCCTTACGTACATCAATAGGGACATCAAGATCAGAGTTAGACTCCATAGGAACATGTGTATAAGACTTGCTAGAAATATCAATATCAGAATCAGAGTTACCTTGGTCCTTAACACTTGAAGGAGATGTCAGTGACAGAGTAGAAGGAGCGAGCTGTTTATTCTTGGACTTACTCCATGTGCCTCTAGAGTAAACCATCAACTCCTTTTTTTTTTTAATGGAGTACAAGCATCTTCTTTCTCCATATCCTTCTCAACCTCATTTTCTCCCTCAATTTTTTCTTTTTCCTTTACTTTCTCAGCGGTAATATCCATAACAACTTCCCTGGAAGACAAAGGGACAAATAAAGGCACCTCTTCCTCATAGCATTGCTCCCCATGAAGAGGTGACTCAAAAGTAAGCGAGGACTGAAAGTACGATTGAGATTCATAGAATGTACTATCCTTGGAGACGTACCATTTCCTCGAAGGAGGATGGTAACACTTGTAGCCTTTCTGGGTTGGAGAATAGCCCACAAAAACACACTTAATCGCTCGGGGATCTAACTTCCCACGAGTTGGGAAATGATTGTGAACAAAGCACACACAACCAAAAACACGAGGACTGATAGGGAACAAAGGAGAAGTGTCTGACAGGACTTCAACAGGTGAACGTTTGTTCAAAACTCGAGTTGGAAGGCAATTAATAAGGTATGCCGCTGTTATAACAACATCACCCCAATAGGGAGCATTGACAGAAAACATTAATGATCTAGCAATATCGAGAAGGTGACAATTCTTGCGATCTGCCACCCCATTTTGTTGGGGTGTATCGGTGCAAGAAGTCTGACGAATGATCCCATGGGAGGAAAAATACTCAGGAAGACCCGAATAAATGTACTCACCCCCCTGATCAGATCTTAAAAATTTTAAATTAGTCCCAAACTGAGTGCACACCATTTTATGGAATGCTTTGTAAATTGAGAAAACCTCCTTTTTTTCTTTCATCATATAAACCCAAGTGGTACGAGAATAGTCATCTATAAATGTAACAAACTATCTATGACCTTTCAAAGAATTAAAACGAGAAGGACCCCAAACATCAGAATGAACTAAAGCAAACGGAACTAAACTTTTATTAAAACTTGGAGCAAAAGAAGCTCTATGATGTTTACCCAGTTCACAAGTTTCACAAAGAAAATCAGAAACATCTTTATTCAAGACTAAAGAAGGAAACAAATGCTTTAGTATGTAAAAGGAGGGATGTCCTAAATGTCGCTGCCAAAGATGTATGTCTTCAGCTTTATTCTCAGAAATCACTATAATGTGCTAACGGTTCGCCAACATCCAAGAGATAAAGTCCACGCTCCTCTCTACCACTGCCAATCATCCTCCCCGTGCCCCGTGGTAAGGTCTTGAAAGACACAATGAGAAGGGAAAAAAGTTACACTGCAGTGTAAGTCTTGATTGATACGACAAATGGATAACAAATTATGAGAGAAGTTGGGAATATGTAGCACAGATGACAAAGGCGAGGATGGGGTGGCATGAATAGTACCCTTCCCGGAAATAGAGGAAAAGGTACCATCAACAACACGGACTTTGACTTACCTGAACAAGGCTTGTACATAGAGAAAATACCAGAACATTTAGACATGTGATTAGATGCACCAGAATCAATAATCCAGGGAGAAGAAGAGCGATACAAGTGTGCCCTTGCAGATGTGACTAAGTTACCTGAATGAGCAAATGAAGACGAGGTACCTGTAGATGCAGTGGAAGCAGACGTACGGCTAGCCATCAAGGAACGAAGAGCCTTCTCTACCTCTGAGGCAGTAAATGGTGCTAGATCGGAAGTGGATGGGGCATGCTCGACAGGAGTCGGTGTCGTAGGATCTAATACTATACTATGATGAGCACGATAATTAACACACTGCGAATGTCCCCCACGACCCCCAGACTGTCCTGAACGACCCCCACGACCCGCAAGCTGTCCCGGTGGTCGACCGTGTAGTTTCCAGCATGTCTCCCTCGATTGATAGGGTCGATTACAATAATCATAGAACTGCTTGGCTTTCTCAGATGACTCAGACTCATTAGAAGTATGGCCTCGGGACTGTTTGTTCCCATCTCTCTGGGGAACTGAAATGAGAGCAGATCTCTCGGTAGAAGTGGGTGGAAGCATAGTAGAACGTCGACTTTCCTTGTTCTGTATATATGCGAAGGCTACCTGGAGAGAAGGCAAAGGATCCATCCCAAGAACACGGCTGCGAACAGGATCATACTTAGCATTAAGTCCCTCCAAAAACTTAAAGATCCTCTCTTCAGCAATAAGTTTATTGTAGGCAACGGAATCGGTAGGACAAACAGGCTTATAGTCCAAGAGGTGATCAAGTCGTTTCCAACTAGTGGTAAGAGATGTGAAATATTGAAGAACACTCATCTCTCCGTGTTCCGAGTGACCAATCGTCCGCCTCAACTCAAATATGTGTGCAGAATTGCCCTTTTGGGAGAAGGTGTTGGCCATGGTCTCCCAAATGTCTTGGGCAGTCGCTATGTTCAAAAAATCCCCAGCAATCTCTGGAATCATAGAATGGCAAAGCCATGTCATGACAGTGGAGTTCTCCATCTCCCACTTGTCAGATGCAACATCTTCGGTGCTAGGTGCCTTGATTTGTCCATTGATATACCTATCTTCCCTTTGCCCTTAAGAGACATGGTTACAGACTAGATCAAGCCAAGTAGTTTTGACCATTGCAGAGAGAAGTAGTAGGCTTAACATTCGGGCTCTCAGAAGGAGCAACAACAATAGTTTCACTCTTGGGCTGTTGTGTATTCAAAGAGGATTTGTTTGAATCCGACATCTTGAATCGACACGCAACAAATACCCGGAACAATCGACAAACAAAGAGGAAGAGCTTGTATCAACGGAGTCACAACACACAATCGTAACCTAAAGCACCATGCAGGATGCAATAAATTCAGCTGCAATGAGTGTTTGAAACAAACACAGCTATTCAAACCTTTGAAAGAACCAATCGAAGCAATCCAAACATTCAAAAGCTCTCGAACACTTGCACTATTGACAGGAGCAGCTCGCCATCACTTCACAGCCCTTCAACAGTCGAAGCTGGCGTGAAAATCTTGCAATGCAAGATCAAACAATTGGAGAATTCCTATTCCTTGCATGCAAGCTGACACAAATCTGGAGTCAGCAGCAAATCGTAGACAATTTTAGCTTTGACAATGATCCTTAGTGGATCGTAACGCTAATTAGTCACAATCGCAATTGCAATTGCAAAGAATTCGAGGTAAGTCACTGCTTCATGAGATGTTATTTTGCAACGATCACAGCAATCCAATATTTTGCAGATCAAATCGACTGGATCGAACTCCAGAGGGTCTCAAAACTGACTTTAACTGCTGAATTCAGTAGGTTTTTCCCTCAATACCATCTTCAATTTCAGGCTCTGATACCAAATGATGCAAAATGATGTTCAAATCCACAAGAAATTGAAGTCAAAAAGATGAAACTCCTAGGTTTTGGGGTCGGAACTCAAGAACAAGAGCAAAATGCTCTGTTTCTCTGTTCAACCTCACTCTACAACATCCCAAACTGGTTAACAACCTCTGATACTTCATTATTTATTCCCTTAGTGAGTGATAGTATCCTCACATACAGGTCACCGAAAAGAATAACAGACCACATACAGACAAGGACAAGGTACTATATGTCATAACATGCTATTGAACAACAAAACTGCATCAAATCCTCTTAATCCATGACATTTTTCCTTCTCATTCATCCAATCAGTGTATTTGTGTGACTATAAATACTAATTTGAGAGTGTTTTCACAGGAAAAAAAAAATACTTTGCACATATATTTATGTTCCTTATTCCAAGTTGACATTGATGAATTATCTTTCACACTATTATTACATATATCATCCATTTCCAATTTAAATAAATGATTTGCTTTGATGAACAAGTATATAGCAATGCTTTCCCAAATTTAATATCCCAAATGTGGTTCTCAACATATCTGGCAGTGGAACCACCTTCAATAATGGTGGGATCACTTCAACATCCTCCAATGGAAGTTAAAGTGCGCCTACTGCCGTGTGTTGGGAACCACCTTTGGGATGCAAATTTAAGAAGCATAGAATTACTCTTTTAAGTATATCAACTTTTTGGGTGTTTGATGCTTTTACTGGTAATTAAGTGTTTTCTTCCCATGAATTTTGATGAAATCTGTTTTGTTCTCGGTGAAACCATCCAGCGTTTGGTTTCCTAAAAGTACATGAATCAGTGGATTTATTAAACTTCTAATCAGTAAGATTTTTGCTCATATCATGGTTTTGGAAGGAGCTCCAGAGCTCCGCTGGATGTAAAATTGTTCACAGAAAAATTTGCTCAGGAGTTTTTTTCTCTTGAATACACACAATAGCTTGGCTATAGAGTACTGCTGTGAATCACCAGCCCACAGAACAAAAAAAGTAGAAAAAGAAAAAGGGCATGTGAAGTGAAAGGATATTGTTGCGAATAATTGTGTTCAACTTAAGAAGGTGAAGTCATAGTTATTTGATTCAGATTTCCTTTATCTACTGCAATTTCATTGGCACTATTTAGAATTTATCAAATCACATTTGTTTCCTTGGTCATTTTGTTGTAATATGCAGTGGAAGTTAGCACTGCATTTCCTATGCTAAGAATTTTAATTGATCCCATTCCATTCAATGGTTACAGATTCGGCTTTCCATTTTTGGAAGAGACTTCAGTGTATCTCTGGTTTCTAGGCGATCTCGGCATTTTGCAGGGACACGGTAATGCCCTGGTTCAATTAATAACAAATTTCTGTTTCTGTAAAACCACATAGTTGGTATACATGTTCTTGTTTATTGAATGAGTTAGTGTTTTAACACTCCATACTAATCGATTACTGGTACCACTTTCTGGGTTTTTTGTTCAATTTCTTCCAACTAGAAGGCACCCAGACCTTTTGAGCACCTGTCTAATCCTCCCAGACACATGTATCACCCCCCACCACCCAGACTGACAAAAAATATATATATAATATATATATATATTTTTTTTCAGAAGTGTGAAATCAACATTTAGCCCTTGGGTTTCAATACCTGACAAGGCTGACTAGGATTTAGAGTAGCTTCCCTTTTTCCTTTATGTGGATCTGTACACAACTAGTTGCGTCATTAATAACCCTTCACATATTCATTTGATGAGGCTTTTGTAAGTTTATCGCCTTAGATGATTTGTTGAGAGAAGAGTTGAATACTGAAGTTGCGGAGTCTTTTAAGATTCAGCGTATTCAGTTTCTTCTGTAGTTTCACAATGCCACTCCATTAGTTCTGCCTACATTCCTGCCAACTTTTTGACCAAGTAAAAGTATATAATATGAAAGGAAAAAGAAAGAAAAAAGATATGGTTGTTTTGGTTTAAAGTTTCATTTTGATTTCAAGCTAGCTATTAGTAAGCTGATAGATTTGACCACTTCTTGTTTTTCTCGGTTGTGAGAGCTATTAAATGAAAGGGATATGCTTAAGAAGTAAAATAAACTTATTTATGATAAGGCAGTTCATCATTAGTTGAGCATTTTGCTTTATAGTGAAATATCAAGGTGGAAGTGGAGACTTCGCAGCGGATGAATGCTAAAACCTTTGAGAATTTGCAAGATTTACGTATTTGATCTTAACAGAGATATATTTACAAGAAATAAACATCAATTTGAAAGAAATAGTAGTCTAAATTAAGATTTGCATCGTATATCTAATGGGTTCCTTAAGCTAATCTAGTTAGATGTTAGTGGTCTTCCATCGGTCCATCCCATTGGATATTGGGTGCCCTTCTAGCAAGCTATATGTTTGGGAGAAAATTGTGTTCGAGGAATCAATAAGAAAAGATTGTCGAGTTGGGTTTTGTTTCAACAGGGCGGGATCTACTGAGCTAAGTGAGGGAGCACAAGAAGTCTAAGGTTGGATGAAGCTTGAAAGAAGTGGTGTCATAGGCTTAATAGTCTACATGGACACTCCCCTGCTAAGAGAGATGAGATTATTGACTCACAGGAAAAATGTCGAGAGGAATTATTCTTCTTCTTTATTGTGTTGCGTAGAGAGAGAGAGAGACCAAAGGTGAAAAATATCTCATGTTGTGAAACAAAGGCATATATGTGATGATTTTATTGGAATGGCACTCCTTGAGGAGCAACAATCCACCTTGGCAAACATGGACCTGAAAGTGACCAATGGATAGAGGGATCCATCTAGGAAATAGAATTGAAATAAAATATATGCTTTGTGAGTGTGAGACATCCTTATCACACACTGAAACCTGTACATACACAAAGCTCCAGTCATCAACCAAACTCTTCACCGTTTTCACACCAACTATCCAGGTTTTGTGAAAGAAACCCTCATCTCCCCTTATATTTGATGATAATTCCAATTCGATTTCTTCAGCATTACAGAGCCTGAGGGCTCATGAGTTTGTGTTCAACATGATAAATAAAAACTGCTTGTGTATTAGTGTCTTGGGTCAAGTGTCTAGGTTCCTTTTTTTGGAGTTTTTGCTCAACTTTATTGGTTTTTTTTTTTCAATGCCTAGTGCAAATTATTAAATGTGTTGGTTTCGTTTTAGAATTATTTGTGTATACATATGTATATAGAATTTTATCCGTCTTTGCATTTATGTGCTTCTGTAGGCACTCATTGGTTCTACAAAAGAATTTCTGCTTTTTCATTATGTTGCTTTTTCTTTTTTCTTTTTTCGTTTTTCGTTTTTCTTCATATGTGCTAAGTTCAGGGAAGGATTGAAGGAGGAAGAGCAACAAATCAGGTGAGTCCCCTCTCTTCTTCCCTCTCAGAATTTTTGTATTATATACATGCACAGCCAAAGAAAACCAAGGTGTCTTAAACTTCTTTTTTGAACACATTGTTTCAGCCAAAATAATCAATTAGGATCTTTCCCTCCCTCTCTCTACATTATCACATTTATTTTTCACTGCTTAAAAAAATGGTTTAAAAATCCCTGAATTTCTAAATTTTTGTTATGAACATAATAATTTAGTTATGTTTTGCTTATGTTCCTGTTTGTTTGGCTTGGGGTATGGCATTGAATTTTGGGACTGTTTATGCTGTATGACTGTCTCAATTGTTGTATCTTTGGTTCTCTATTGTGGTTTAATGACTCGGCATCCAGTTTTTGTAGAAGGATAGTAGCGAACTAAGAAGATATAGGCTGAGTTATTATATCGTTAGTGGAGATGATCTTATATGTTGTTAGCTGAAATGATTATTATTTGGTGGATGGGTGTAAATTATATGGAGCTTTGCTTTGTTGTTTTACTTTTGATTTATGTTGATCAGAAGTGCTGGAATAGATGAATTCCCTAGACGATATAATAAACTCATAGTGTGTTGTTTCTTACATTTTTAGCGTGTTAGGCTATTCAAACTTATTTTTTTATACCTATGCGTGTTTTATAAATGGGTGTGTTATTTGTAATAAATTCTATATACAATGAAAAAGTGAAGCCACTTCCATCCTTGTTAAGTGGTGGTATCAGCATTTGGACCTGTAGGGGATTTGCGGTAATATTCTCGCAATCAATTACAAGGAAAAAACAAATGCAGGGAGGTTATAGAACAATCCTTGCAAAGCCTGGAGAGGATTAATTAATTCCATTGAGAACGCTGAATATGGACATTTTTTTCTTTTGCACTATGTTTTCCTGTTTAGATGTATTCTAAATTAGGTTGAATACCCGGTTAATTTGAATTTCTAGTTTGCTGAATGGGAGAAATTGAGATTGTCTGATAATTGCATGAACTGGCTTCACAATTTCTTTGGTATTCCATGGATGCAGTTATTTAAAAAGGGGAGTTAATGATCGGGGAAGGGTTGCCAATGATGTTGAAACAGAACAAATAATCCTTGACGAGGAAGCTGGTTCATCCAAAGGAAAAATGAGTTCTGTCGTACAAATGCGGGGTTCAATTCCCCTTTTCTGGTCACAAGAAGCTTCAAGATTAAGCCCTAAACCTGATATAATCTGTAAGCATAGTCACATGATTCTGCATGATTATTTTCTGTTTTTAAGTATATTTAATTGCTTGCTAGTTTAATTATTATTTGTTTATCTTTCCCAGTGAAATTAACTGTAATTGTTAAACCACCCCCCCCCCTCCCCCCCCCCCCCCCCCCCCCCGCCCCCCTTTTTTTTTTTGGACTCAAGTGCAAAGATATGATCCTACATATGAGGCAACCAAACTACACTTTGAAGACATGGCAAAAAGATATGGCAATCCAATAATTGTGCTTAACTTGATCAAGGTTGGTTGTTTTGTTTATTTCTTTGTTGTCCTTTTGTTTTGAATGGTTACTAGCAATGATTATATTCCTCTGCTTGGTTCTTTGGTTATTGGAGTTTCTATTCTCTCTTCGAAACTGATATATGATATATTCTCATACTGAATTCAATAAACCACTTCATCTTCGGATGTCTTTCTTTTGTTCATATTTGTCTCACTTAACCGAGTCTGTTTGAATCCAATAGTTTTGTTGGAGTAGAGTGGTTCAACTCTGATCTCAAAATTTCATATTGTTGTGCTCTAGTTGTGTGCATTGTGGGCTAAGATTTTGCTTTCCTTTTTTCTTTCTTCCTAGCATGCTTAGGGTCCAATGATGCTTATCATGCGATAACAGGGGTGGATGCAAGAAGACTCTAGGGGCCCCCTCAAATTTTCAAAATTATGCTTTTGCCCTATATGTTTCATATTTTATGCATTTTTGCCCCTTCAATTTTTAATTTTTCCCTTTTAAGCTCAAGAAAGTTTCACTTTGGTCCTTAAATTTTTCTAGGTTTACCTAAACGAATTATTTTATGTACTCAATTAATCCCAAATATTTAAGGTCTTATAGACAATCATTTTGAACATGTAAAGATTCTTTGTTTATAAGTGAAACTGATAGATAAAGAAACAAAAAAATTAATCATGTGGGCAATTTTTTCCTTTTCAAATAGATATGGAGTAATCATTTGTCTTTAAACAAATATTTTTTTAACCCTGACCTAATAAATATGAAACCTACGGAGCAACCACACAATTTTACAGAAATATGAAACCTACGAGCAACCACACAATTTTTAGAACCCTACAGATCCAAATTTATAGTTATTCTACAAAAAATATTTGGTGCCTCCGAATACTTGTACATATGTTCGTCTCTTTGAAGTCAAGTTCGGGCTCCGCCCCAGCGACAAATGTATGTTACAAAACAAAATCTTTGTATGAATGGTACTTAGCAATAAATGGAAAACCGAAAATCACATGTTCTCTCTTTAACAAAGATGTGTCCACCATGACATATGAAACAGTTAGGGGTAGCTGCTTTGGGCTATCCCTTATGATTTACAATGCGTCTTGAATGTTGTGCGTGTGAGGAGTCTTGAGTCTTGGTCATCAGAACTATGCTATGCACATATACAACAAGATAATAGTTTTGACTGTAGCATGCCTAGCGAACATATTGTGATTAACATGAGTATGATGGCATTTGTTTGTAACCTTCAAAAACATGCCAAACCAACCCCTAGGAGACTATTCTTCAGTTTACAGAGAGTAAAGCTACCCTACTCCTCATCAGGGTTCGAAGACTCGGCCGATACCGAGATGACTCTGTTTCAATAGGCTTGCGAGATGAGACAACAAAACGACGTAGGATCGGTGACCATCTCGACCGTACCGCCATGTATCGGACAAGATGGTGCCATCTCGCAAGATATCTCGGCCGAGACAAATCTAAAAATGACAGATTTGAGGCAAAAAAAAAAAAAGGGCAAATGGTTCGAATGGTACCTTGGATGCATTATTTTCATAGATCTGAAGGAAAGATACTCCACGAGGTCTGATCGAACCAGAATCTGCGTTGAAGGTGTTCGATTCTCTCTCTCTCTCTCTCTCTCTCTCTCTCTCTCTCTCTTTCTCTCTCTCTCTCTCGCATAGATCTGCTTGTTATTCTCTCACTTCATCTCTCTCAGTTCGTCTCTTTCTCTCTCTCTCTCTCTCTCTCTCTCTCTCCCTCTGTGTGTGTGTGTGTGTGTGTGTGTGTGTGTTCGATCTTCTCTGTTCGTCTCTCTCACTTCGCTCGAGCTGCGTGTGGACTGTGGAGGTCGCGCTCTCTCCATTTCTCTCTCTCTTCTGTGTCGCACGTCTGAGGAAGGTAGAGAAAGGTCAGGTTTTGTTTTGTTTTGTTTTGTTTTTGTTTCATTTGTTTTGGGTTTGATTTTTATTTAAGTGACTTAAGTCATACACTTATACTATAATACAGTAGGCTTTATTTTTTTGATAAAATATTAGACTTAACACTATAACTCACATATATTAGACTTAACACCTATTTATAATACACTTATATTAGACGTAACACTACAATTATGTATTTAGTGTTATCAAATACTCAACCGCAACATATGTATTGGATATTATGTGATATTGTAATTGGTACATTGTGTATTGTGACAATCTATTAGGCCAAATTTGTTATTCTAATTATTTAGAATTTTTCATTATTTTTCCAGATTTTTTTGAACCTTAAATTTAGCGTATCTTTGCGTATCACACGATGATACGCCCAAAATTGGCTCTATCTTATGACCGAGCGGTTCAAATCAGCAGCTAGTCCATGCCCCGGGCAAATCATGCACAACTCCTCAGAAGCATCAGCCCGAGCGGTTGTCTACTCATCATCCCAAGCGGCTCATCACGACCCGACCAGTAGGTCGGGAAAATCGCACATGCACATCCCGCCGCGGGAACAGCTCATCCGGGCCCACAGGCATGATCCCGAGCATTACGGGCAGTTTCCTACTCAAGTTAGAAGACTAATGGAAAGTGCACACTATTTCCTAATCCAATTAGGAAATCCCCATAATTAATGCCAATCTATATCAATAGGATTAAATTTCCTTATCCATGTATGAGTAGGTCTCTTACATCTATAAAAGAGACCTCTCACCCCCCATGGAAGGGGGCCGCTAATTTCTTAGTCTACACAGCACCTCTATAATTCACCATTATATGCATACACCCGGCCGGTATTACTGGTAGTGCCGCCCCTCTTTGTTGGCTCACCAGGCCCGCCAGTGATTTGCTAGTGAACGTGCTCAGACACACACGTGGACGTAGGTACCTTCATTAACAGGGCCGAACCACATACAAAAAGAGTCTTTCTCTCTCTCTCTTTAATCTGCTTTACTTTATTCTTACTAAATTTTGGCATCATTAGTTTGGCGCCGTTTGTGGGAAAACGACAAGTCTCTCATCAACAAATTTCTCAACTAATCGTTATGCCACCGAAGAAGAGTAAGAAGGCTGACCAGCAGTCCGACCGGGATGTTCCTCCGGCCCCGGCAACGGCTGCGGCAGTCATGACATCTGAGCAAATCACCGCGACCCTCACACAACTTCTGGAGGGCCAACGTCAAATCCAGCAACAGATCGAAACCCTGCTAGCCCAGCAAAGCAGTCCTCCAGTGGCCGGGAAACGACCCAGGAACGTTGCGTACGGTCGGGAACTGATCTTGACCAGACAACGTGCCTGAGCCATCCCGTCCCGTGTTGAGAATGCCAAAGGCGTCAACAGTGGGCTTGCTGCCCGAGAGGAAAGGCAGGAGCATATGGCCTGGGAATCAGTCCTAGGTCACTCGGTCAAGAGCAAAGTCGTCCCTAGGCGAACGGTTACCCGAGGTCATAGTCGATCCCGATCCCGATCCCAGAGGACAACACCCCGCCATGAAGAAGATGCCTCTTCCACCAACCCGACCAGTTCCTCAGATACCGGTCGGGAAGGGATGGAAGCCCGAATCAAGAACTTGCAGAAGCAGATCGACGGAGTGGCCAAAAAGCTTGGTTAAAACCGTGCTCAGAATCAAGCCAATACCGAGACTGAGTCACCGTTCTCCAGCCAAATCACGAGATTCTCCATCCCGCGCAAATTCAAGCAGCCTCGCCTAGATCCTTACAACGGCTCGGGAAGCCCGGTCGACCACGTTCGGACCTATAGGGCTCAGATGGCCCTAGCCACCAACTCTGATGAGCTACACTGCCTAGCCTTCCCCAGCACTTTGAAAGGCCCGTCCATGCAGTGGTTCTACTCCTTGGAGCCCTGATCGGTCTGCAGTTTCAAACAACTCAGCAAACAGTTCATCAACCAGTTCGCCGGTATGCATGAGTGGCCAAAGCCAGACATGCAGCTACTGACAATCAGACAACGAAATAATGAGTCCCTCAAGGAGTTCACCGACCGGTTCAACCAACAGAAGATTCAAATCCGCAATCTGAACGAGACAATCGCCATCATAGCCTTCTGCTCGGGAGTTCAACATACCAAGTGCGCCGCGTCGTTCCACAGAAACCGACCGGTGACCTTGGTCGAACTCGCAGAGAGGGTTGGAAAATACATTGACACTGAAGAATTTCTAAAGAACAAAGACCCTGGGCAAGAAAGCAACGAGTCTTCCAGAAGTAAGCGAAAACGAGATCAGCCCAGGAGTTCAGACAGTTCTTCCAGTTCACAGCAGTCCGGGTCAGGCAGCCCCGACCAGACCTCCAGTTCACAACGGTCAGAGTCCGACAGCCCGGACACGACCTCCGGTTCACAGTGGTCTGAGCCCGGCCGCCCTGACACGACTTCCAGTTTACATCGGTCAGGATCAAGCAGTTCCGACTTTGCCTCCAGCACAGAGAAATTTAGAGCCCGACGATCCTGATCCGACCTCCTGTCTCCATCGGTCTAGATGAGCCCGACTACAGTGGCATTTGCCCGATCACCACATGAGGCTCCGCCGATTGTCAGAGAGCCCTTCCAAAGTCCTCGGGCCTAACCCCGAGGCATACAAAGACCTTGGGCCTAACCCCAAGACACTCAAAAGACCTCGGGCTCTGAACCCAGGCACTCAAAAGACCTCGGGCTCCGAACCCAGGCACTCAAAAGACCTCGGGCTCCAAACCCAGGCACTAAAGACCTTGGGGTCACGCCCAAGGCACCGGCTTCGCTTAGGTCCAATCGACGATGGGGGCAAACCCCCTAGGTGGCTGATGATGGCAAGCTTCAAAAGACCCTGCAACCACTATGTTCCAGGTCGGTTACCTACAGTCATAGCCTCTGTAAGACCCTCGTCTTAGCGAAAGCTTGGGGGGCAAGATGGCGTAGTGAACTAAACAGGTAATCACACCGGGTATCTACAGGCCTCGCGGATAACCAAGTCAAAATCTTGGACAACCCGAGCACTTACAGTACTCAGAGGCATTAACTCCACTTAAGTCCAGACCGACGATAGAGGTGACTAAAATCTCTTAGGTTGGCCGACGATAGAGGAGCAAAAGGACCCTAAAGCAACGTGATTTAGGTAGGCTCCACCAACATGGTCAAGCTCTTCTCGCAACAGTCTTGACGAAGGCTGGCCGGGCGGAAGACAACCATCCTGGGGAGTTAACAGTAAAAAGGACCTAGAGCAATACGCTTTAGGTCGGCTTTTCCAACATGGTAAAATCCTTCTACCCGCAGCCTTGACGAAGGTTTACGGGCAGCAGATAACTTGGGAGCTAACTCAAGCAAAAAAGACTCCGAAGTAGGCCGAGTCTCAACTCTCGGTCACTTCCCGAGCACTCAAAGACTCCGAATTAGGCCGGGTCTCAACTCCCGGTCAGTTCCCGAGCACTTAAAGGTCCCGAGCTAGGCTGGTCTCAACTCTCAGTCAGTTTCTGAGGACTCACCAAACTCAGAAGCCCCGAGGCAGCTTCCATAAGCACTCAGACAGCGGCAAGTAACATCAAACTGATTTCCAAACTTGCCCCGATATAGCATCTGGCCAGTCTTGGAAATGGGGGGCAACTGATACGCCCAAAATTGGCTCTATCTTATGACCGAGCGGTTCAAATCAGCAGCTAGTCCATGTCCCGAGCAAATCATGCACAACTCCTCAGAAGCATCAGTCCGAGCGGTTTTGTCTACTCATCATCCCGAGCGGTTCATCACGACCCGGCCAGTAGGTCGGGAAAATCGCATATGCACATCCCGCCGCGGGAACAGCTCATCCGGGCCCACAGGCATGATCCCGAGCATTACGGGCAGTTTCCTACTCAAGTTAGAAGACTAATGGAAAGTGCACACTATTTCCTAATCCAATTAGGAAATCCCCATAATTAATGCCAATCTATATCAATAGGATTAAATTTCCTTATCCATGTATGAGTAGGTCTCTTACATCTATAAAAGAGACCTCTCACCCCCATGGAAGGGGGCCGCTAACTTCTCAGTCTACACAGCACCTTTATAATTCACCATTATATGCATACACCCGGCCGGTATTACTGGTAGTGCCGCCCCTCTTTGTTGGCTCACCAGGCCCGCCGGTGATCTGCTAGTGAACGTGCTCAGACACACACGTGGACGTAGGTACCTTCATTAACAGGGCCGAACCACATACAAAAAGAGTCTTTCTCTCTCTCTCTTTAATCTGCTTTACTTTACTCTTACCAAATTTTGGCATCATCACACGATACCAGTCCGCGGCGCTGCGACTGCGATCTCATCGACCGATACTGCGACCTTGAGCCATGCTCCTCATCCATCTTGACCTTGCCTTAGGAGTCTTGAGTCTTGAGTCTTGGTCGTCAAAACTATGCTATGCACATATACAATGAAAAATTAGTTTACCTCTAGCATGCTTAGGGAACATATTGTGATTAAGTATTTGTTTACAACCTTCCAAAACATGTCAAACCAAGCTCTAGAAAACTATTATAGGTATACAAAGCTCTTCAGTTTATACACCTTCCTTTCAGTGGACTGAGAAGTAAAGCCATGAGACACCGCAATATACACTTCCTCATATAAATCAACATGAATAAATGCATTCTTCCATCCAACTATTGTAGTTCCCTTACTATATTAGCTGCACGTAATAGGACACGACAGAAGAACACAACGAAAATTCAACTTGCACAAGCTCTTAGGTTCCTTTCTCTTCCAAATCCTTTACCTCGTCTACCATAGATTCCTTGCGTGTAGGATCTGCAATAAGTTACACACAACAAAACAGTAGAAAATTCGAATCTGCAGGGAAAAGGAAAAAAGAAGCGAAGGGGAAGAGGGGAGAGATGATCAATAGGATTACATTGTGTTAGCTTAATTGAATAATAGATTACAAGACTCGAACACCTATATATTGGGTGGATACAGAGATAAGACTTCCTAATCTAATCCTGATTCCAATCAAAATCTTACCAAATCAGAAATCTATCCCATAAATCATAGGATTTATAACCTAATAAAATAAAATGAGATAAAGTAAAATCTTTCCTAATTAATTTGATTTGGATGGATTACAAATTTACAATTAAATCTAGAATATTTCCTATATTCCAACACTCCCCAGCAAGTTGAGGCATGAACGCTTGATGAAGTTACCAAACTGAACTTGGACTTGAATGATACAAATGAACGTCCAAGAAGCGCAGGGATTCCAGTAGAAGCGAAACAATCCATCGAAAAATTTCCCGGACATCACGGTGCAATTAGAAAAAAACAAGGCCACCGGAAATCACGGCAAAGCTAATCAACGGGAACCAACCAACGAATGTATTCCATGGAAATCACGGTGCAAAAGAAAGGGTCATGGTGGTCAGAAAACACGACAGAACAAATCTACTGGCGAGCACATACACACTCAAGCCCATCAAAAGGCCCATGAAGGGGCAAGGGAGATGGCCGAGAAGCCCATGGGCTGCGCAGGAAGTCATGGATGGCAGGCCGTGGATCGTAGTGGCAAGGGACGACTTCGGAATATGGAGAAAGACCAAGAGTTGCTGGCCGATGGTGATGAAGGCCTTGGAGAGACTGCCAATGGTGACGTTGGCCAAAGAGAGGTTGGCTGGTGGTGATATTAGTCATAAGGTTGCAGTTGTGTGACGATGGTGATGGGCGCAGGTGATGGTGGCTTTGATACCAAGTAGAAAAACAGAATTGTAGGGAAAAAGAAAAAGAAAGAGAAGGAGAGGAGAGGAGAGATGCCCAAAAGGATTGCATTTAGTATTAGCTTAATTGAATAATAGATCACTTGTAAGGCCCAACCCATTCAACTCCAGGTGTTAAGAAGGGGGGAACTAAGGCCTTATATATCGCACAGGCAACAACACATCTAAGACGTGTGGCAAAGGCACGCACGTGCATTATAGAGATAGGAGACAAAAATAAGGCTTTGATACCACTTGTAAGACCCAACCCGTTCAACTCCTTAAAACCCAGGTATTAAGGATATGGGAACTAAGGCCTTATAACCCGCACAGGCAACAACACATCTAAGCGATGTGGGATGACAATACTGTTAGACTTTTTTTTTTATTTTGTTTTATAAGAGTCAAGGACACTATTGTAATTATATGTTTTTGCTCTCTTAATAATATATATACATGAGTTAATCTGTTGATTAACCTAAGCTTTGATAAAATAACTTGTTAACATAGTATCAGAGCCATACCTCGAACCCTAACATCCACCACCACCTGCGCCGCCCAACAGTACCACACACAACCTGCGCCACACCTTCCCACCTTCACCCGGCCCTGCCCCGCATCATCCTACCCTCACCCAGCCTGCGCCGCAACCCCCTGGCCTCACTCAGCCTGCGCCGTCCCCCCTGGCCTCACTCAGCCTATGCTGCAACCCCTATACCCCATTACACTGTCCAGCCAAACCCTACAAACCACCATCCCTGTTCAACCGAGCCCCATACATCACAGCCCTAGACCATCCGAGTCCTATACATCCTATCCCACCCTCTCAGCTTGTTCTATGTTGATCTGATTCTGTTTCACCACTTATATATCATCCTTTTTCTTCTGTTTTCCCTCTCACCCTCACATCATTACGAGGTTTTCGTTTTGATTGAAGTTTAGTTTCAATTTTTTTTTGGGTTCTATTATGAACCCTAGATCAGCCTATTGCTGATCCGTATGTATTAAAAGTCCCAAGTTTGCCCCCTACCTTCGTTTTGTGGTGTGATTAGTGTAGGTGTTTCCTTTGTTTGTTGACACCATTGTTGACGATAAAATTACGTCACCCGGAGATCCTCAACAGCCTCAGATGAGCCAGTTAGTTGCTTTCCAGGACAACCCAACTCTTAAAATCACGACCTCTTTATTCAGTGGCCAAAATTATGTACCTTGGTCACAGTCTGTTCTTCTCTACTTGGAAGGGAAAGTGAAGGAGGAATATATTGATGGGACTATCCAATCACCGAATGTTACTGGTGCTAGTTATGCTAAATGGAAGGTTGAGAGTGCTCTTGTGCGGGCATGGCTAATTCATTCTATGGTACCCGAAATCGGTGAAGGCTTTCTGGGTATGACTACAGCCCGCGATATTTGGGACACAGTTGCTCATACCTACTCCCGTAAGGGAAATTATGCGCAGGAGTTTGAGCTGTCTAGGATGATTGATAGCTTAGAGCAGGGGACTATGACGGTTATTCAGTACTACACATTTCTCACTACCAAGTGGAACGTGTGGATCATCTTCAGGACTATCATCCGGCTTGTCCACAAGACGTTATTGGGTATCAGAAACTTCTAGAGAAGCAACGGGTATTAAAGTTTCTTCAAGGACTTCATTCCGAGTATGATTCTATTCGTAGTAGGGTACTTGGGATGGATACTCTTCCCACGCTTCGGGAAGCATTTGCTTTTGTTTAGAACGAGGAGAGTCGTCGTTCTGCTATGCTTCCGGTTACCTCTACCGATCGCTCTGCCCTGGTTTCTGCTCCTTCTTCTTTAGAGGGCCCTCCACCGCCTCGTGGTACACCTTCTCTGAGTGGGTCTGACTCTTCTGAGAGGTCACAGAAATTGTGTGATTATTGCAACCGTCGTGGACATGTTAGGGCTACTTGTTGGAGTCTTCATGGTCGTCCACCTGGGACACGAGGTGGTCGCTCTGGCGGTCATGGAGGACATGGCGGACGTGGAGGACAATCTCGTGCTCACCATACTGAGGTTATTGATGTTACAGACACTGGGTTCGCAGCACAGCCTGGGATATCTCCATCCGCCCCTTTAACTACCACGAAGTATGAGGATGCTTTGTGGGGTTTAGATGCTCTTCGTAGCCTGATGACTCGTCGCTCTCCGTCTACTCCCACAGGTGCTTCCACCTCATTTGCCCAGACGGGTAACTTAATACACTCTGCTACAGTATGTTTGTCTCGCTCATCGCTCCCTTGGATAATTGACTTTGGTGCCTCAGATCATTCGTCTAGTTCATTCGATTTGTTTTCTGTGTTTTTCAGGACTTCATCACTCAGAGGACGATTGGCAGTGGTAGAGAGGAGCATGGTCTTTACCTGTTGGATGTAGGAACCATGGGAGTGCACCACACAGTAGTTTTTGAGAATAAGTCTGCAAACATTTGGTTTGGCATAAGAGATAAGGCCATCCCTCCTTTTATTTACTTAAGCATTTATTTCCGTCTTTACTTGTTAATAAAGATGTTTCAGAATATTTATGTGAGTCATGTGAACTTGGGAAACATCACCGGGCATCTTTTGCACCGAGTATTAATAAAAGTTTAGCTCCTTTTCCCTTGGTTCATTATGATGTATGGGGTCCTTCTCGTACCTTGTTTTTAAAAGGTTATCGTTGGTTTGTTAGCTTTGTTGATGATTATTCACGTACCATGTGGATTTACTTGATGAAAAATAAAAATGAGGTTGTTTCCATTTTCAAAAATTTCTATCACATGGTGTTGACACAATCTGGAAAGGGCATTCAGATACTCCGTTCTGATCAAGGGGGAGAGTATATAGATTCGAGTCTAGGAGATTTTTTTTTTCTTCCCATGGGATTATTCATCAAACGTCTTGCACTGACACCCCACAACAAAACGGGGTCGTAGAACGTAAGAATCGTCATTTACTTAATGCTGCTCGTTCTATGCTTTTCACGGCTAATGCTCCCAAATCATATTGGGGTGATGCGGTCCTTACGGAGGCATACCTCATTAATCGACTGCCCACTCAAGTTCTCCATGTTGAACGATTTTTTTTCCAAGCTTAGAGAGATCAATTGTTCCTCTATGTTATTTTATTAGATGTCAGAATACAATAATGACTAATTTCAAGATAGTCCCTAAACAATAAAATAACTATATCTAGCTACTAATAAAAATAAAACTCCAACACTCTCCCTCAAGTTGGTGCGAAGATATCTCTCATACCTAGCTTGCTAAGAATAAAGTGAAATGCCCTACTCGCAAGGCTCTTGGTAAGAACATCAGCTAACTGATTTCCGGACTTCACATATGGAGTACAAATCTTCCCACTATTTAGTTTCTCCTTGATAAAATGCCGATCAATTTCCACATGCTTAGTCCGGTCGTACTGAACAGGATTATGGGCAATGTCAATGGCTGCTTTGTTATCACAGTATAGCTTCATGGAGTCTTCAGGATTAAACCCAAGATCAGACAAGATAGTTTGGATCCACAACAATTCACACACCCCCTGAGCCATGGCTCTAAACTCTGCTTCGGCGCTGGATTTAGCCACTACGGGCTGTTTTTTGCTTCTCCAAGTTACCAGGTTCCCTCCAACAAAGGAGCAATACCTGGTTGTCGATCTTCTATCAGTAACCGATCCGGCCCAATCCTCATCCGTAAAAAGCTTCCACTTGAGTGTGACCATGCTTAGCAAAGAATAAACCTCTCCCAGGCGCTGACTTGAGATACCTCACAATTCGGAAAACAACGTCAAGATGAACATGTCTAGGAGAATGCATATACTGACTTACCACGCTTACTGCAAAAGCAATGTCGGGTCTGGTGTGTGAGAGATAAATCAGTTTACCCACCATTCTATGATATCTTCCCTTTTCTACTGGTTCTCCTCCTGGGTCATCACTAAGCTTTAGATTAGGATCCATTGGAGTATCCGCTGCCTTACTACCAAGCATTTTAGTTTGCTTTAGTAAATCCAGCACATACTGTCTCTGGGATAAAAAAATCCCATCTTTGGATCTGGCCACTTCAATTCCCAAGAAATATTTTATGCTTCCCAAGTCCTTGATTTTAAATTCCTTGGCCAAGTAATTTTTTAACTTTCTCATCTCTTCCAGATCATCTCCAGTGAGAACGATATCATCAACATAGACAATTAATGCTATCAATTTACCACTTGAAGAATGTTTAATGAAGAGAGTATGATCCACTTGGCTTTGTTTGAATCCATACCTAAGCATAGCTTGAGAAAACCGATCAAACCACACTCTTGGTGATTGCTTGAGTCCATATAATGACTTTTGAAGACGACAAGATTTCCCTTTTGTTTTGGTATCCTCAAACCCTGGAGGGACATCCATGTACACTTCCTCCTCTAAATCATCATGGAGAAAGGCATTCTTTACATCAAATTGATGTAGCGGCTACTCCAAATTTGCTGCAAGAGATAACATAATTCTAACAGAATTCATTTTGGCTATTGGAGCAAATGTTTCCTGATAATCTACTCCATAAGTCTGAGTAAAACCCTTAGCCACCAGTCGGGCTTTATACCTCTCAATCCATCAGCTTTGTATTTCACAGCGAACACCCACTTGCACCCTACTGTCTTCTTCCCTTAAGGTAATGTCACACCCATCCCGGAAAATGCATTCATTTTAAAATGCATATTTGAATTGTGAGAATTATTAATGTTGATTAATAATTGAGGAATTGGTTGACCATGGTCAACGAAGGGTGTCAAGTGAGGACACGGTGATTCGATATCCATTGAGGCATTCGTAAGAATTAAATGACATTTATGTGATTAAATGTTATTTGAAATATCTGGTATTTTATGAATAGTAATTTACCTGTGTAGTATAATTTCTGGTAGTTTTGATCTGGTCTTAGATCATTTTTGAATACTGTGGTGAGAACGTGAGTGTCGCGTTGTATGAAAGGTAAGTTGTCTAGAGATTCCATGTAATTTAGTTTTCGTGCGTAATTACGGGCCCAAACGGAACGTGGACGAAAACTTTCGTAATTTATAGTTTTCACTCGTGAAGTCATAAAATGGACGTGTACGACGTTTCAGGGGATAATTAGAAGTTTAGAGAACTCCCGGGGAGTTAAACACGATTTTCAAAAGTTGTGCCTATATATAGAAAACCATGAGATATTTTCATTAGTTATAGTTTTCTAACCTAAATCAAGAGGAGGCCAAAAGGTGGATTTATTGCTTCAAGCTTCAAGACACAAATCGACGAACTTCCGATCGTCAACTTTTCTCCAAATTTCATATTCGGACTCCTCGAGGTATTAGCTACGTTTTGATGTCTATTAGGCCACGTTTGGCAAATTATTTCCGAAAAGCTAATTTTAAGAATTTGGGGAAAACATGTGTATACTTGTAGGAATCGCTTGTAATCGGATATTCGACGTTTAATTGGTGTCCTAGTACTTCTCCTAAAGTTTGAGACTTATAGCTTGAGGTATGAATTCCGAACCTATGTAATATAGGGAATTTTGGATGTTTTAGATATTTTGTATGAATTGTGATCCGGGCAAACTTATGTGTTAAATTAGGCCCGTTAATTTTAGCGAGTACGTATAGAAAAGCAGATGACATGATTATGTGAGTATGCTAAATGTTTATGTGGGTCAAAGGGGAGTTCGATATAATTTCATGCCGGTGCACGCCTCTCGATGTTTGAGAGTTTATAGTAGTGACGACTACTTGCTTGGTGTGGGAAGTGGCCAACCAGAGCAGATGGATGCAATGGTTGAGTGATTCTTGGCTAACCATTGACATCGCGGTTTAAGATTTAAGACTTGCCGATATACTGGGTGAATGCGTATCTCTCTCCCCGGAGACTAAATTATGTGATTTAGATGTTTAAAACATGAATTGCCTCATATGCATTTGTTTAGAATTGTACACTCAGCATATAGCTGAGCAGTGGAGATTTCCTCCATTGCAGATGACAGGAAGAAAGGGAAAAAGAAGCGAGAAGAGTGAGGCTAACGGGAATGCCGGGGATCACTTTTGTATATGTTTTTGTTTTCCATTCCAAATGTTGTAAAGTGAAATTTTGAGAAGTTAGAACTATTAACTTCAACTTGAAAGGTTAGGTAGTAATGTGGTAATTTGTCTCAATCTACTTTGGTTATGGTTGTAACAAATCCGAGCTTGTGGATTCTCATTTTGGGAAAACCTAACTTGTCATTTCGGATTTCGAATGTAGGTTATTAGTACTTTTATGATTTGATCCCAACGAGCCCTTAACTTATTTCTTTAATGTTTTTAAAGCTTAGACATGCTGTCTAATATGTTTATATACCTTTGGTCAAGTTTCTGAATGATTGGAAATTTGTAGGTTGAGTTTTGTCGTGTTTGCGACATTTTTTTTTAAAAAAAAAAGGGAAAAAAATAGGCAAAGTGGACTGCTTGTGAATAGTGCTTTTACAAAGGAAGTATCTTTTTCGGAAAATATTGAAATGTTCTATGTTGCTTTTAGGGTGCCTTTGGGGTCCCTAATAAGACTTTTATGGTTAATTAGAAATATAATTAACTTTTCCAATTGATACGGATTTTACGGACTCGTAGTTCAATTTTTTTTTTCTTCCAAAATGAACTTTGTTTTAAAGAGTTTGTTTAAGTTTCTTTTCCGCTGCTAGAGTTATAGAATGGATTGGATGAGCCTCGGTGGCGTGCCACGTGTCCTATTTCCGCCCGTAGCGGGATGGGTCGTGACAGTAATTCTGTTAATTCCCATGTGCCATTTTTGGAGAGTGCTTTCATCTCCTCGACCATGGCGGACTTCCACTTAGAGTCAGACAAGGCTTTCTGGACATGGTTTTAGGAGTAGACAGAGAAGACAGACTAGAAACAAAAGCTTTATGGGATGGTGACAAACGAGAGTATGAAACAAAAGTAGAAAGCGGATGTTGAGTACATGTGGTAGTGCCTTTACGATGAGGAATAGGTATGTCTAAATCATTACCAGATGGAGGAGTGATAGATGGAGAGATACCTGGACATCATCACTAGAAGAGATTGGCTGGAGTGGAGGATTTGATCAACTTCCATTTCTGCTGCCCCATGGGATGGTGACAAACGAGAGTATGAAACAAAATTAGAAAGCGGATGTTGAGTACATGTCGTAGTGCCTTTACGATGAGGAATAGGTATGTCTAAATCATTACCAGATGGAGGAGTGAGAGATGGAGAGATACCTGGACATCATCACTAGAAGAGATTGGCTGGAGTGGAGGATTTGATCAACTTCCATTTCTGATGCCCCAAATCTTCTTCTCTCCTTGTTTTTTGAGTAGGTAAGTAACTCTTTCCCCTTTGTTACAATGTCTTCCCTCTCTTCAACATTCTCCTCTTTTTCTTTTTCTGCTTCTCATTCTCTCACAAACTCCTCTTCATGTTCTACTACCCCTTTCTCTCCTCCCTCTTCACTTTTGTCTCGGAATGTGACATCCATGGAGATATACCACCGACGAGAAGGAGGATGATAACACTTGTACCCCTTTTGTGTCAGTGAGTAACCAACAAAAGACACACTTAAGAGAACGAGGGTCAAGTTTTTTCCTGGAACGGGAATGGTTGTGAACAAAGCAGACGCAACCAAACACTTTAGGAGGAATAGTAAACACACAAGATGGATTTAGAAGAACTTCAACCGGGAACTTCTTATTAAGGACACGGGTGGGCAATCGGTTAATGAGGTAGGCAGCAATTAAAACTGCTTCCCCCCAATCAGACTTGGGAACCTGCATTGAAAACATCATAGACCGAGCACTTTCTAGCAAATGGCGATTTTTTCTCTCGGCAACTCCATTTTGTTAGGGAGTATTAGTACAGGAAGTTTGATGTATTATGCCATGTTCAAGGAAAAAATTCTCGAGCTCACCATAAATATATTCCCCCCTTTGTCAGAACGCACAACTTTGATAACAGTACTAAATCGAGTGCAAATCATACTGTGGAAGTTTTTTAAAATAGAAAACACATCACTCTTCTCTCGCATCAGATATACCTAAGTAGTACGAGAAAAGTAATCAATAAATGTAACAAACCACTTATACCCATGCAAAGAAGAAATGTGGGATGGACCCCAAACATTAGTATGAACAATCTGACAAGGAATAGTACTTTTATTCAAACGCAAATTAAAAGAGGCACGGTGATGCTTGCCAAGTTTTCATGCTTCACACATAGCATTATTAACATTATAATTGTTTATTAATGAAGGAAACAAATGACGAAGAAGAGAGAACGAAGGATGTCCTAGTCTCTAGTGCCATAGCCAAGCCTCTCTAGGGAGTGTTTCTCTCAAAGAATGATAAGCCCTCTGAGTCAAACTTTCACCTCCAGTATCCACTTCACTAGGCAGTAGAAAATAGAGTCTATTCTTCTCCCTACCATTGCCAATCACCTTCTTGGTGGAGAGATCCTGAAATACACAGTGTGAGGGAAAAAAGGTAACACCGAGTAATACGACTAATCGAAAGAAGGTTAGTCGTAAAATTTGGTGCATGAAGAACCGAAGATAAAGAGAGAGACTCAGAAGCATGAATAAAACCTTTGCCAGAAATGGAAGAAAGACTACCATCGGCATTTTAACCTTGTCTTTACCTGAACAAGGATTGTAAGTAGAAAAAAAAGTGGATAGACCGGTCATGTGATCGGAGGCCCCAGAATCAATGATCTATGGTTGTGGAGAACAAGCATTTAAAGCACATGTAAAATTAGCAACGTTACCTGCTTGGGCAAAAGAAGTAGAAGAACTCGTGGTCGTGTCCAACTGTGCCATAATGCGCCTCAGGGTCTCCAGATCAGTACTACTAATACTACCAGTAGCAGGTGAAGCTGAGGGAATCTCCTCGGACTGATGAGCTTCAGGACTCGTGGATAAGTGGGCTCTGGGTCCATTACCTCGGCCACCGGTGCTGCCTCCTCCTCTTCCCCTTGGGAAAGATGGACGACCCTGAAGCTTCCAACATGTAGCACGAATATGGCCTGGCTTATTCCAGTAATCACACCACTTATCTTTAGACTCAGAACCCCCATAAATGGTTTGATCCTTCCGTGAATTATAGTTGGGAGCCTTAACCCCTTTCTGACTGGAAGATACCAAAGTAGATCGATCGGTGGGTTTAGGAGACGGCATAGCAGAACGACGACTCTCTTCGTTCTGAACATAGGCAAATGCCTCTCGAAGTGACGGTAATGGCTCCATCCCAAGAATTCGACTCCTCACTTGATCGAATTCTGAATTGAGGCCAACTAGAAATTTAAAGATTCTTTCACTCGATATATTCCTTGAAACTAGTAGCATCCGTAGAACAAATAGGACGATAATTCTTCAAGTGATCTAGACGCTTCCACATAGTACTCAAAAATGTGTAATCCTGAAGAATTGAACGCTCACCTTGTTCTTTCGCCTCAATTCGCCTGTGAAGCTCATAAACTTCAGCTAGCATACGTCTGTGCTCATGTATCCCATCGAGTGCTGTCTCCATGTTCAGTGGGGTATCGATATTGTTGGTCCCCTCCCGATGGGAAAAGGACAAGTTAAGTTTGCCGTCATCGCTGTTGACTATTTCACCAAGTGGGCAGAGGCCGAGCCCTTGGCAACAATTACAGAAAAAATGATGGAAAATTTTGTTGAGAAAAACGTTCTTAGCAGGTTCGGCATTCCCCGGGTTCTGGTTAGCGACAACGGCAGGCAGTTCGACACCCCGGTATTTAGACAGTTCTGCTCGGGCTACGGGATATCGAATCATTATTCTTCTCCCGAGCACCCCCAAGCCAATGGCCAGGACGAGGTGCCAAACCAGACAATATTGTAGTCAATCAAAACTAGGTTTGAAAACGCCAAAGGTTTTTGGGCAGAGGAACTACCGACCCTCCTGTGAGCATACCGAACTACTCCCCGGGCGGCAACAGGTGAGACACCATTCTCACTCACTTACGGCTTCGAGGCGGTAGTCCCCACGGAGCTTAGGTTACCCACTTATCGAGTGACGAATTTCAGCGAACGAAGCAACGGGGAAGCCCTTAGAGGAGAGCTTGACTTAATAGAAGAAAAAAGAGACCGGGCGTATCTAAAAGTGGCGGCCTATAAACAGAGGGTCTCCCGGTACTACAACAAGAAGTTCAAGCTCTGCAGTTTCCAGGTGAGAGAACTGGTCCTCAAGGCTGTGAACCAGTCAACAAAAGTCCCGAGTCATGGAAAGTTAGGCCCGAACTGGGAAGGACCCTACAGGGTCACCAGCGTAAACCGCCCGGGCACACATTGGCTACAGACTCTGAATGGGCAAGACCTCCCTCATCCTTGGAATGTGTAGCACCTCCGCAAGTACTTTCAGTGAAGCATGAAGGCAGGGTTGGTTAGGAAACTTGTAGCTCTCCCCGAGCAGTCTTAATAATGAATTAAATTTTCTTTTTGCCAAACAATTTTTCTCCTTGTGTTCGATCATTCTAAAGACCTCGGGGTCAAACCCCAGGCATCCAAAAGACCTCGGGATCAAACCCCAGGCATTCAAAAGACCTCGGGGTCAAACCCCAGGCATCCAAAAGACCTCGGGGTCAAGCCCCAGGCACAAAAGACCTTGGAATGACACCCGAGGCATTGGCTTCGCCTAGGTCCACAACTGACGATGAGGGCGAGACCCCCTAGGTGACTGATGATGGCAAGTCTCAAAAGACCCTGCAACCACCCATGTTCCAGGTCAGTTCCCTATGGTCGCTCCCTCAACCAACGCCCGCTTTAGCAAAAGCTTGGGGGGCAGGTTGGTACTAACATCTAACTTCGGACCAAAACAGGTAATCACACCGGGCATTCAATAGGACACGGGGCTAGGCACGTGATGCCACCGTTAAACAGTCCCGAGTACCTACCATGTCTAGAGAAACCGCTTGGACAATAACAGGACCCAAGTCCCACATTATCTAGTGTTCTCTACCGGTCACAGTGCTAAAACTTTTGCTAATGTAGAGTTATGGAAAGACTAAAAACCGGTCGGTCACAGGCAATAATAAACGGGCAAGTACAGAAGCAGCATGGTGATTGATGAAGAAAGGTGGCCTCAAAGGACCTTTTCATTAATTGAAAGTTTGTACAGAGCCTGGGGGGCAGTTGTAGCCTCCTCCCCCCCCGACAAAAAAATAAATAAATAAAAATAATAATAATAACAATAAAAAATAAAAATAAAAAACACAAAAGGGCAAAAAAGAGAAGCTCGGAAGGAGATAGGCGTCAACCACAACAACGTCCTCGGTATTCTCGGTCGGCTCGTCCTCAGTAGTCCCGACCGCTGCAGCTTCGGCAGTGGCTCCCTCAGCAGACTGAGCTGGTTCCTTTCAGAAGTTGGACTCAGCCCAAGAGTAGCCAGACAAGTCCCAGTCCGGGTGATCAACAGCCACCCGCTCGGTCAGGTCGGCATAGCCTTTGAGGAAGCCAGCCTCAAACTCCACCTCTGCGTCCTTTGCCTCCGCATCCTGGGCAGCGGCAAGCTTGGAGAGAGTTGCTGTCAGGACCTCTGCCTCCTTCTCGGCAGCCACCCTTCTAGCCTTTGTAGCCGCCACTTTGGCTTCGACGGCCTTTCGAGAAGCCCGCTCGGCGGAAACAGTGTCGCGAGTCTCCCCAACTCCAGTCCCAGGGCCCTGGACTTCTCCTCCACGGAGAGGGCATATTCCGCGGATTCCCGTGCTGCCTTCTCCCCGGACAGGGCAGCCTCGGCAGCGTCCAGCCTCTCAGCCAGCCCGGGCAAGGAAGCCTTGGCCCCCGCCGCTGTACAGCCAACCTGTAAGTAAGAATAAAAAAAAGGGGGGATGTTAGATTCCCGAGCGAAAAAAAAAAGTGGCACTTGCAAAGTATACAAAGCAACTTACCATGTGGCTGACACTGTAAAGCCAACCAATTATGGCCTCGGGACTCAGCAGAGCGCACTTGTCTACTTGACTCTGCAGCAGCCCAGGCCGGACTCTCCCGCGGACATTATCCGCCGTCTCTACCGCCGGCCTCGCGGACGGTCCTGCACGTGGGCCTTGGAGTGTCGGCTCGTCCATACTGGGGAACGACACCTCGGCCGGTGTGCTGGTGGGGGGCGACTTCAGGGGCACGACAATGGTTACCCTGGGCGTTGAAGTCCCGACCGCTTCCTTGTCTGCCCGGATAGCGATCCCCCTGGAGATCCTCTTCAGTTTCTGGCCCTCAACGGAGTCCTGCTTCTTCCGCTTCTGCCCCGCCCGGGCCAACAGGGCCGCCGCTTCCTTGGGAGCCATCTCTGTGAAACCAACAAGAAAACAACAGTTACATATGAAGCCGAGCAAATAGTAAAACAGCAAGGAGGCAAATAGCGGAACATATCGGGAATAATCGGAGGGAAAACAAGGGCCTCGAAGCGGTGCTTAGGCTTGTACGAGATCTTCGGACTTCCCGACCAGTCAGGATCTTGTTGATGTCCGTGGGGTCCTCAGCCAGCGACAGAATCCTTGCCTGCACTCGTCGGAAATGCTGGACAAGTCTACCGTACCCATTGCAGAGCAAGAAGCTATTAGTTCGAAAACGAAAAGGAAAGGTAACGCAAAGGCCAAGGAATAGAAGGTAAGGGGGCTTACTCCTCAACTCTCCCACCCAGGAGGTCCTCAGTTGAATGCCCGGCACCTCCTCGCAGAGCCCGACGGTGGATACTTGGAAGAATTTCTTCATCCACCCTCTGTTGTTGCTCGGGCAGTTAATATTATTTTCTTCCCCTACCGGGCCCCCAGCAAGAAGAAGCCGGCCTCCCCGTGTACTTTGAACGGCCGGTGGGTCCTGAAGAACTCCTGCAGGGTAAGCTCGTACCCTAGAGCCTGGGGCCACAGGGAGATGGCCCTATCAAGAACCTCCAATCGTTTGGGGCGAGTTGCCCAGGCGAGATCCCGAGATATATCAGCACATCCCGGGCGATGGGATGTAGAGGGAGACGAGGGCCCGCCATAGGAGCGTCCTCGTACAGGGTAACGAAGCCCGACTGATGGATGTGAGCCCCGTCGCAATGCACACCCAAGGAAAAGTGGTTGGGAATGTCGTACTTTTCCCTGATCTGGGCTAGGTCCTAACGATCCACTCGCATGAAAAAACCACGCACGGCATCCTACCTAGGGGTGGGCAAACGGTCGGTCGGCTCGGTTCTTACGACAACCGGCGACCGAACCGACATAGTTGGTTTTTCAGTGTGTTGAACCGCCAGCCGACCGATTTGTCTCAGTTTTGATCGGTTTCGATTTTCGTCGGTTTACGGTCGGGTTGGTCGGTTTACGGTCGGTTGAGCAGTGAGTAGGGTGAAATTTATTTTCGTTTTTAATCATTTCATTTACTGTAGAGACAGAGAGTTTTCCGAAAAAAAAAAGTAGAGAGAGGGGGTGTCAAGAATCTAGAAGGAGTGGGTCTAATGAAAGGGTACCTTTGGCCATCAGTGTTAGTGTGTCGGCAAATGGGCGGTAGCTTGTGACGTCGTCGGCGACTGGGCGGTGGCCTGTGACATCATCGGCCAGCGATTGGAGGACTGGACGGTGGGGACGATGTTTACAAACCTCGTATGGGCCTCACTTTCAGTCTTGAGAGAGAATGAGTTTTGTTTTGCAAACTAGCAGTATAACTTTTGCTCTTGACTTTTTGAATTATTGAGCCATCCCTTCATCTTGTCAGTCAGTACTACTTTATACATATAACTATTATAAGTATTAGTCCTTGGGACTTACACAAGTTCCAGCTCATGTACTAATACTCTCAGTCCAATCTATTATTTCGAGACTTGAGCCATACAGTCTTGGGGACTTACACAAATTTTAGCTCAACTATAAGCTTACAGATCAATAAATATAGAAATGTTACTAAACTAAAGTTAGCTTCGGTCGGTTCGGTTTTTAGCGGTTTTTCTACTGTGCAACCGATAACCGACCGAAGAACCACAGTTTAGTAGTAGTTACAACCGCCACCGACCGCAAACCGCTCTAAAATCGACCATTATGTCTCGGTTCGGTCGGTTTCGGTTCGGTTTGGCGGTTCCGTTCGGTTTTTGCCCAGCCCTAATCCTACCTCTCAGACGTCGAGGCAACGGGCATATCATGAGCCCCCTCGTCGTCAGACACCCGAACAGGGATCCTCCCTTCACTTTGCTGGTCGGACGGGGTCACGGAAGGCGGATCTAAGCTGGTGTCCGGCGTTCTGGAGCGAGATTGCTCATCTTCTGGCCGGGAAGACGAGTCGAATCCTGAGTGACACATTCCTAGGTCTCCTGCGGCTGGACCGGGAAGCAGTTGGTGACCTTGGTAAGGGTCAGAAACTCTGAGTCTGAGGTACAAGGGGGGCAAGGCTACAAACATAAAGGGCAACAAGTATAGGTTCCTTAAGGTAAGGTGACACTTAAATCAAAACTACCCCGGGACAGCCCGCTCGGGTCAACTGTCTTAACGTACCGCCAGATCTAAAGAAGGAGCAAAACCTAAGGAAGAAGAAATCCCACTCCCGTGCAAGATCTAGTGGATTCGTCCTCTCCAGCCTCCCTCGAAAAAGGGAAAAAAAAAAGAACAAAGGGAAGAGAACAGTGAATCGATACTGGGAAAATAAGGACATACAAAAATTAGAGCAGAAAAAGAGCTCGGGAAGTTTGGCCGGGGTCTTTTGCTCTCAAAACCGCTCGGTAATCTTTGTCTGAGGGCAGCTGGAATGAAGGAAACGACAAGGACCCTTTATATATGAAGCACGGACGGTCCAGATCAGAGCATATCCAACGGCCAAGATGCTTTCCTGCCCAAACTGCCCGACAGCTGTCCCCTCGGACATGCGAAGCGACGCCTCAAAAGACGCGCGCATTTAATGCAAGATGTGATGGTTTGGTTACAATGCGATTGTCCGGTTACGCTCACGTTGACCTCATTTGACCAGGCCAACCACCAGCTGACACATGGCAGGCATCGGCCCGGGCCCACGGAGTCACCGCTCGGTCCAGACCCTGGATGACCAACACGATCGGTCTTGCCCCAGGTAAAGTCCCGAACAACATCCCGGATGGTTTTCAGAACAGTACTAATTTTCAATCCATATCCGATGAAGCATCGCATCAGCTTTGAAAATGGGGGGCAGCTGATAGGTACAAAAATAACAGGTCAATGTCAAGTTGCCACATCATTTGAAAGGGATGCTTACTACTCGGCCTACCCGGGCTGTCCGCTGAGACCGCCCGGTCCGGCCACAGTTCGGGCGTTCGTGTGGGACTGGCCCCACACCGGATGCAGTCTAACCAGACGCAGTTGCTTGCTCCTCAAGGGCTACGTCGGCCAGTTACCTATCCCAGATAGAAGACTTATGGAAGGTGCAAGCTGTTTCCTAAACCACTTATGAAACTCCCATGAGTGATGTGAATCAATTGTAATTGGATTGGATTCCTCAATCTGTTAACTTACCTTGTAAGGGTGGTCTCTTACACTTATAAAAGGGACTACTCGCCCTCGTTTAGGGGGTGGGGGGTTGAGGACTCTGATCTCAGAAGAAGAGCATCACACACGCGTATGCATATACCCGGCCGGTTAACTGGTAGTGCTGCCCTCTTTGTTGGCTCCCCAAACACCGGCGGTGATCTGTTAGTGAAAGCGCTCCGACGCAACCGTGGACGTAGGTCACCTCGTTAACGGGGCCGAACCACATACAATCCTTTGGTGTATCTCTCTCTCTCTAAATCTCTCTTACCCAAATTCCAACATCATCATTTCAGATCTCCCAGATCTTTAATTTCAAACTCTTTGGCAAGGTATGATTTCAAACCCTTCATCTCTTCAAAATCATTACCTGTGAGAACAATATCATCTACATAGACAATTAAAGTAGTCACCTTTCCCTGTAATGAATGCTTAATAAAGAGAGTATGATCACCTTGGCTCTGTTTGAAACCATACCTGATCATAGCTTGAGAAAACCTATCAAACCAAACCCTAGGAGACTGTTTTAGACCATACAAGGACTTCCTGAGGCGGCATACCTTCCCTCTCGTTTTTTCATCCTCAAACCCAGGGGGAATGTCCATGTAGACTTCCTCTTCTAAGTCTCCATGAAGGAACGCATTCTTCACATCAAACTGATGCAAAGGCCACTCCAAGTTGGCTGCTAGGGATAACAATATTCTGATAGAGTCCATCATAGCTTGAGAAAACCTATCAAACCAAACCCTAGGAGACTGTTTTAGACCATACAAGGACTTCCTGAGGCGACATACCTTCCCTCTCGTTTTTTCATCCTCGAACCTAGGGGGAATGTCCATGTAGACTTCCTCTTCTAAGTCTCCATGAAGGAACGCATTCTTCACATCAAACTGATGCAAAGGCTACTCCAAGTTGGCTGCTAGGGATAACAATATTTTGATAGAGTCCATCTTTGCTACGAGTGCAAAATTCTCCTGATAGTCAACTCCATTGGTTTTGAGTAAAGCCTTTGGCTACCAATCTGGATTTATACCTTTCAACTGTTCCATCTGCTCTATGCTTCACAGTGAACACCCACTTGCACCCAACTGTCCTTTTTCCACGAGGTAATTCTGCTAATTTCCATGTACCATTTTTCCTAAGTGCTTTCATCTCTTCAACCATGGCTAATTTCTACTTTGTATCAGTAAGAGCTTCCTGTACATGATTAGGGACAGAAACAGAATCGAGTTTGGACACAAAGGCCCAATAAGATGGGGAGAAATGGGTGTAAGAGATAAATTTTGAGATGGGATGTTTTGTACACTCCCTAGTGCCCTTGCGAAGAGCAATAGGAACGTCTAATCATCTGGAGAAGGAAAAATAGTAGGAGAAGTAATAGTAGTAGTAGGAGTGGGAGAAATAGACATAGGAGAAGTAAGAGAAATACCTGGATCTTCTTCCATAGGAGGCAATTGCAGTGGTATTGGGGAAATGGTCCTCTCTTCTGTTGCCCCCAAACCTTTTTCTCTCCTACTTTTTTGAATAAGTCAATAACTCCTTTGTCTTATCTCTTCCACTTCCCTCTACATTTTTTCCTCTTCCCTTGTCTCTAGTTTCTCTTTTTTTCTCGCCTCCTGCCTCTCTTACTCTCTCTTCCTCTCTTTTTTGCTCTCTTTCTTCCTCACCTCCTACAATAAATGGAACTGTTGTTCTAGACGTCTCTTCCCATGACCTGCTCTCCCCCTGAAGAGATGGTTGGGAACTGAGAAAGTAGGATAACCGTTCATCAAAGGTGACATCCATGGACACGAACCATTTACGGGAGGGAGGATAATAACACTTGTATCCTTTTTGGGTTGGAGAATATCCGACAAAGACACATTTAAGGGCACGGGGATCTAGTTTGGTACGAGATGGAGAGTGATTGTGAACAAAACACACACAACCAAAGACTTTCGGAGGAATAGGAAAAAGGGAAGAAGGCTTCGTACGAAGTTCAATGGGAGCTTTCTTAGTGAGCACACGAGTTGGAAGATAATTGATTAGATATGCAGCAGTGAGGACTACTGTTTCTCCCCAATACGACTTAGGAACATGCGTCGAGAACATCATTGGCCTAGCTAGCTCTAACAAGTGACGATTTTTTCTCTCAGCTACTCCATTCTGCTGAGGAGTATTAGTGTATGATGTTTGATGTATCATACCATGTTCAGAGAAATAATGGGTAACACCACCATAAATATATTCTCCCCCTTTATATGATCTAACAACCTTTACAACGGTATTAAACTGAGTACAAATCATCTTGTGAAAGGATTTAAAGATAGAAAAAACGGTACTTTTTTCTTTCATCAAATACACCCACGTTGTGCGAGTACAATCATCAATAAAGGTGACAAACCATCTATAACCATTCAAAGTAGAGATAGGAGAAGGACCCCAAACATCGGTATGAATAATAGCAAATGGAATTGTACTTTTATTAATACTAGAGTTAAAAGTAGCATGATGGTGTTTTCCAAGTGCACATGCTTTACAAGAAAATTCAGAAACATCTTTATTTTGAACTAGAGGGAAATAAAAAACGAAGTAAATAAAATGAAGGATGTCCTAATCTTTGGTGCCACAGCCATGTCTCCCGGGAAAGAGTCACTGTCTGTGTATTATGAGCAACTTGCTGTAACTCCCCATTTGTATCTCTATCAGGCAACAAAAAATACAGACCATTCCCCTCTCTACCACTGCTAATCGTCTTCTTTGTGGAGAGATCCTGAAAGACACAATGAGATGGGAAGAAAGTTACACAACAATTGAGATCCCGGGTAATTCGACTAATAGAAATCAAGTTAGTCCAAAACTTAGGAACATGAAGAACAGAGTTCAAAGCTAGTGCACTAGAAACATTAACAACACCTTTACCAGAAATAGTGGAAGGTGTACCATCTGCGGTTCGAACCTTCTCTTTTCCTGAACATGGGTTATAAGTAGAGAAAACATTGGAAAGACCAGTCATATGATCTGAAGCTCTTGAATCAACTATCCATGGTTGTTGGGAAGTTAAAAATGAAGCAGTAGTTAAATTAGCACAATTACCTTTATGGTCAAAAGAAGTCGAGGCGCTAGTAGGAGGATCGAACTACGCCATTATACGTCGTAGAGTCTCTATATCGGTATTGCTGATGGTACTAGGTCCTGGAGGTAGTTGGAGTAGATACCCCTTCCTGATGAGAAGAATCTAATCTAGTAGACAAATTTGCACGAGGTCCACTATCTCGGCCACCACGTCCACCAAGACCTCCCCCACGACCACCTGACATCGGAGGGCGATCGTGGAGGCTCCAGCACTTATCCCGAGTATGTCTAGGACGATTGCAATAAGCACACCATAGCTTATCCTTATCATCACCCACTTCAGTATTATAATCATTTCGAGGTACAGGGGTCTTACCACCTCGATAACTAGAGGAAATCAAGACAAACCTGTCAGCTGAGGACTGCGGAAGCATAGCTGATCGGCAACTCTCTTCATTCTGAACATGTGCGAAAGCCTCCCTCAGTGTCGGAAGTGGCTCCATGCCCAGAATCCTGCTCAGAATCGGGTCAAGTTCGGGATTAAGGCCTGCTAAAAATTTGAATATTCTTTTACTCTCAATGTAAGTCTTAAAGCTAGCAGCATCAACAGGACAGACTGGGCGATGGGTAGTCAGATGATCATTGCGTTTCCAAAGAGTTCCCAATGCAGTAAAATATTGTAAGGTAGAGCGATCACCTTGTACTTCAGCTTCAATAGCTCTCCTTAACTCATAGATTTGGGCCACATTCCCTTTACGAGAATAGCTCTCTGCAAGTGTATCCCAGATGTCTTTGGCAGTCTTCATCTCAAAGAACCCATCAGCTATCTCGGGTTCCATGGAATGGGTAAGCCAACTCATGACCAAAAAATTGTCCACTTCCCGCTTTGCATGAGTAGGATCTTCAATGCTAGGAGCCCTGAGTGTGCCATTTACATAACCAAATTTAGACCTGCTTTTAAGCCAAAATGTGGCTTGGGACCAGGATAAGCAATTCTCACCATTCAGAAGCACGGTGGTGATTTTGGACCCTGGGTTGTCAGTAATGATCCTCTCATTACCTACAGGAGAACTTGTAACTTCGGCAATCTTTTGAATCAAATCGTCCTTCGTCATATCGAAGAGAAACATGCACAACCAGCAATGATGAAATCAGGACACTCCTAGCATTCACATGCACCACTTTGGTGCAATCGTCCAATTTATAGACAAATCATGTAAAAAAAACTAATTGTGATCAGAGCAGCCCAATGATGGTGGTGTCCACCCTAGGGTTTTAGAAGACTGAAAAAATAGGAATATAGGCAAGGATCAAAATTTCGTTTCGGTGTAGTGTTTCGGTGTTCCCGGAAACGGAAACGTTTCGGAAACGTTTCGGAAACATGTGGAAACACCGGAAAAAACTGGAAACACAAAGAAACTTGTGGAAACATAACTTCAAACTAAACTGTATGCACATATAAAGCTAATAATTGATTAATTAAACCTTTGAGAGGTCTATATATGTAGTTATATCAATAGCATATAGTTTAAATTGAAAATACCTAATAATGTAGGCGTCAATCTACTGTCAAGCAGTTCATAGAATACATAAAACACCATTCATAGAAAAGAAAAGTGACATATAAGCACATAAGGACCAACTTGGAGACATCTACAATATATATATAGTTGTTCATCCAACAAATTCACATCCAACCGGCTGTAGAGTGTCGAGCAGGCGCATAAACTGGTCCAGGCTCCGGGTATTCACCAAGAGGAACATTATACGTGTTCTGGATATATCGGCAATACTCAGTCCAACCCATGTAAGCACGAAACCATGCCTCATATTGAGCCCTAAACCTCTCATAATCAACTTGACTACATCCAAATTGAAACCCATGGCCATGTCCATAGCCTTGTGAGGATGATACTTGGGAGTCGTATCCAGATGTATAAACTTGACCAGCTGTATGTGAATCGTATCCTGAGCCATAAGCATTTGAAGATGATGATCCTTGCCCATAGAAATCACCCCCACTCATACTCATACTAGACATGCCAGTGTCGATCATATCAATATCCATAGCATCAATTGGTGCGGGATTATTTCTCTGATTACGTGGATTACAATGTCGACCTTGACCACGTTCATACTGAAGCACACGACGGGAGCCATGATCTTCATCTTGTGTAGCATGAGTGAATCCTTGCTCTTCCGTGAATATAGGCCCTGGAGGACTTTGGCTACCCCTCCCTATTGGTGATGAAAAACCAACATTGCCACCCGGACTCCCACCTTGTGGAGGACTAGTATCATCGTCTTCGTCATCATTGTTTCCATCTCCATTATCACTATCATCGTCATGATCGCTACTAACCATAGGTTGCTTACCACGTGCTTTTGACCCCCTTTCACTGTTATCCTGAGCCATACCACCATCTCTCGGGTGATTTACCCATGTAGCTACGTATGTATTTGGCCTATTCGGATTACCGTTTCCATCAACCTCATCTAGGAGAGCATCCCCGGGGTCATCTAGCCATTCTGAAAGTCCCATATTTTCTTCATCTTCGTCAAATATAGTACTTAAGTCAATTGGTTGGAATTCTTGATTTCTTTGTTCTTTAAACATGTGTTTAACCTTCAACCGCATGTTGTACTGTGCGAAAACCAACTTTTCTAACTTGTCATAATGGAGTCGATTGCGCACTTTTGTATGAATAAGAGCAAACGTGCTCCAATTTCTTTCACAACCACTAGATGACGCTGTTTGTGATAAAATTCTTATAGCAATCCTCCTTAAGTTAGGAGCGTCCGTGCCATACAAAAGCCACCATTCAGCTGTAATTAATAGATAATTGTTAATTAAAAATGAAAACAGTTTCAAACTGGTAAATATGGCACAAAATTCACCTGGATCTGTCCTAGTTCTCCCCCTGATTGCCGCTTGGTCTGAAAACCCATACATTGCCTCACGAAACATTTTAACCTCTGCAAGTGCTTGAGAAGCACGATTACCATCAGGCTCCAATCGAGATACTACGGCTCTAAGCGCTTTCAGCAAACTTTCTTTCACACCTACACCTTCTTCGTATTGGTATGCGGGATTCAAATAGTAAGCTACAATGAAGCACATGAATATCGTGAATTAGTCACTACATATGCAATGACTAAATATAGCATAGTAAATATTCACTACCATACCTGCCATGTGAATTGGCTGAATGATTTGCTTCTTCCATCGAGCATCAACAATGTCAAGATACTTCTTGCAAGATTTAGGGGCAATCTCTGTAATGGCATGTCTTGCTCGTATCATTGCATCATATACATATGGCATTGTAGCTCTTCTCTCCCCATCCACCATCTTTAGAACCTTTGCAATAGGTGCATGAATGTCGACAACAATCTTGGCTTTTTCCCAGAATTTAGCATCGAGTATAGTAGCTTGTACTCGCTTCCCTATTGCGTCTTTGCTACCAGCACTCATACCCCAGTCATCTGATGTGAACATCCTTTGCAAACCACTTTTATGCTCTAAAATACTTTGAAGAGCAATGTAATTAGTTCCAAATCGTGTTTGCCCTGGACGAATCAATTCTCCCTTGCAGTATGTTCGATATATTGCCAATATTCTGTTGTGGTTGTAAATAAAGTTTGTGACCCTCTTTGCCTTATCTAAGACATTCCGCACAACCTCAATACCAGCAAAATCATGTAAGATTAAGTCAAGGGAATGAGCTGCACAAGGAGTCCAATATAAGTGTGGATTCACTTCCATCAACATTTCACCGGCCTTTTTGTATGCACTCCCATTGTCTGTGATGATCTGAACCACATGTTTATCGCCAATTTGTTGAATGGTCTGATCCATCAGATCATAAATGAATGTTGCATCCTTATCATTATTTGATGCATTAAAAGATCGGTGAAAAATAACATTTCCATCACAATAAACCAAGAAGTTGATAATTGCTAATCTGGTAGTTGAAGACCACCCATCACACATGATAGTGACTCCATAAGTGTCAAACTTCTTCTTGAAAAGCTCAATATATTCCCTTAGCTCTTCTATTTCATCATCTAATAACGGCCCTCCAATCTCGTAGGGTGTTGGCCCCACGACACCTGCACCAGCTAATGCAATTTCATCTATCATCAATTGATAAAAATGGCCTTGAGCCTTGGATGGTGGGATATTTTCGTATATGAAGAACTTTGCTATTGCATGTTTTGCCGACATTGCCCACTTTTTTGGATTCCACAAATGAGTTAACTTTGCTTGTTGGACTTCCTTATTTCGATGCAATGAAGGAGTCATTTCGTGAATGTCAAGTCCTTTTTTCTTATCTTTTTGTGATTTGGTAGACATCTTATTCCAAGCTTCTTTCACACTACGAGATCGCATTAGTTTTTGCATTGCATTTGCACCTCCCTTTTGAGTGGATGATTCCCCCCTTGCTCTTCTATATATTTCACCAGCCATATGAATATCGTGAATAGATTGTTGTTTAGCGTATTCTAAATCATCTCTCTCCTCCCTTGTCATATCATCATCATCATCATCCGAATCATCCGAATCATTGATTTCAATCCCACTTCTCTTTCTAGCAGTTCCGATCAGATTCCTCCTCATTTGAGCTCTTTGTTCTTCCACTTTCTCATGCTCTTTCTTATTTCTATTCAAGTAGTCCCTCATTGCTTTAGAAACTGCTGAAGGGCACTTATCACATCTTTCAACATTTGAATTACCTCCAGCCAAGTGTTGCTTCAAACGTGACACACCACTACCCTTCATTATTTTGTGACAATAGTTGCATTGCACATGTTGCCGATTATCTCCGATCTGTGTCCCGTGCTTCCAACCAATATCTCGTTGCCGTCTTTTTTTTTCAGTTGGTTGTGAAATGTCATCGTTATTTTTTCCCGACATTCCTACACATAATACATAATTTTTAATTTAATTTTTTAAATACTTATAAGAATATTTATAAATTGGAATTAGTATACCACAATTATATGACTAATTACTAACTAGTATTGGCTGCAATTAGTATACACTTATTATTAATTTTATAACTAATTATTAATTTTACAACTAATTTTATATTTCTAAGAATATAACTTATATAACTTAATTTTTTTTTAGGGTATATAACTTATATAACTTATTTTAGTATACACTAATTATTAATTTTATGACTAATTTTTAATTTTACAACTAATTTTATATTTCTAAGAATATAACTTATATTAGTATACACTAATTATTAATTTTACAACTAATTTTATATTTCTAAGAATATAACTTATATAACTTTTTTTTTGAAGGTATATAACTTATATAACTTATTTTAGCATACACTAATTATTAATTTTTATATGAATATAATTTTGCTCCCCCCAAAATTGCTCACCCTCCTTTCCTATTGGTTAATGCAGTGGGGGGCACATTATTAAAAATGTATTTATTTTAAAATTAATTTTGCTCAATTTGGGGTGAGCAATTTTAGGGTAAGCAAAAATGTATTTGTTTTAAATTAATTTTAATCGTTGAGTATGACTAATAATATAAGTAATAAGTAATGGCAAGAGTGAGCAATGGTGAACCAAATTTGGGTGAGTAAAAGTGCTCTCTAATATAATGTAGTAATAGTATTACTGTAATACAAGTAATATAATACTTATTAGTAATATAATAGTTATATATTACTAATAATAATAGAACTTGTTTTTTTTTTTTTTTTGCTAAGAGAATAATAATAGGGTGAGCAATTTTAGGGTAAGCAAAAATGTATTTGTTTTAAATGAATTTTAATCGTTGAGTATGACTAATAATATAAGTAATAAATAAGTAATGGCAAGAGTGAGCAATGGTGAACCAAATTTGGGTGAGTAAAAGTGCTCTCTAATATAATGTAGTAATAGAATTACTATAATACAAGTAATATAATACTTATTAGTAATATAATAGTTATATATTACTAATAATAATAGAACTTTTTTTTTTTTGCTAAGAGAATAATAATAGAACTTATATAAGGTATATTACTAATATAATACAAGTAATATGCTAGTAGTGTTATATATATATATATATCTTATGATATAAGATAGAAAGTGGAAAGAAGAGACGATCAAAAAAGAAGAAAAGAAAAGAATACACTTACTGAGTAGCAGAGAGAGAGAGAAGAGGCGACACAGCTCTCGGTGTCGGCGCCGAAGAAGAAGAAGAAGAAGAAGATCTGAAGAAGAAGAAGAAGAAGAAGAAGATCTGAAGAAGAAGAAGAAGAAGAAGAAGAAGAAGAAAGAAGAAGAAGAAGGAGAGAGAGAGTCGAAGATGAACCCTAGAAGACGAAGAAGAAGAAGATTAAGTAGAAGAAGAAAAATTTGAAGAATAACAGGTCATTTCTCTCTTCTTCTTTTTTACTGTACTCTCGTGATGTCCCCTTTTCCCCAAATTTCAAACCCCTTTTCAGTTTCCACATGGATCCCTGTACAAGATTCGACACACACACATGTTTCGTGCGAAACATGTGTGTTTCGTTCGAAACACACCGAAACAGTCGAATCTTGTCGAGACCTTGGAATTTCGGGATTCATCCACTGTTTCGTGTCGGTGGCCCACGAAACCGAAAAGTTTCGGCTGTTTCGACCGAACGAAACGAATTTTTGATCCTTGAATATAGGGTTATATATATCAGTCCAGAATATTGGCTGGGGTAAAACTAGAAAAAAGGGTTTGAATGTGGGTATTTAGGCTAGGTTAAGGTGCGACAAGGTTGGAGGAGTAACTGTGGTGTGCGACGAGAGTGGGTATATGTCCAGGTGGTGCGGCGAGGCTAGGGAAGAAGGTTGGAGGTGCAACGAGGCTGGGTATGGGTCCAGGAGGTGCGGCGAGGCTGGGTATGGGTCCAGGAGGTGCGGAGTGGCTGGGGTTGGTCACTGGTGGTGCGATGTGGCTTGGGTTGGTCCCTGATGGTGCGGCGACGATGGTGGTTGCTGGTGCATGGATCTAGTCCCCTCTTAGGGTAGCTGTGATACCATGTTGAGTTTTCACAAAAGCTTAGAGAGCCTTAATGTGACTCCCCTTGATTTTATTAGACAATAATCAACTAATGTAATTACAAGAGTACCCTTAAAGAAAGGGAAAAACATAAAACAAATCATAAGGCTAAAACAATAATGTCAACTCTCAACAGGTATGTTGTCTTTGGAAATCTTTATATGGACTTAACCAATGAAGTTATTTTATCCTGAGGCTTCACTTGTTGCCACTCTGATCATACCTGCTTCACCCATCGGCGATCTGATGGCTAGTCAGTTATCATTCTGGTGTATGTTAATGATATCATTATTACAGGGGATGATGCTCCAGGTATTACCAAAGTAAAAAAGGCGCCGAGTTAATCTTTTGATGTTAAGGACTTGGGTCCTCTTCGATACTTTCTCGGGATAGAAGTTGCTCAACTCGTCAAGGTATTTAACTGTCTCAACGAAAGTACACTTTGGATTTTTTGAAGGATACAAGTATGATGGGGTGTCATCCTACCTCCACTCCTATGGATCCCAATCATAAGTTATCTACTGGGGAACTTCTTCCTGGTGCTTCAGGTTATCAGCATCTTGTTGGTCACCTTATCTATTTAACCAATACTCAACCTGACATTACATTCACTATAAGTGTTGTGAGTCAATTCATGGAGGCACCCCGGTCATCTCATCTTGATGCTGTCCATCATATACTTCGACATCTCAAGACTTGTCCAGGTCTTGGATTATTTTACTCTACAGGAACAGAGTCTGGAGTGCTCTGTTTCACTGGTGCCGACTATGCTGCATCTAGGAGTGATCGTCGGTCAACATCTGGTTTCTGTACTTTCTGTTGAAGCTTGATATACATTGTTGGGCCCATTCTCTAACAGCTTAAGCTTTTGGAGTAGTTGGTAACTTAACATGGTATCAAAGCCTTGTTTGTGGGAGGTCCTGGGTTCAACTCTCCATCCCCGATTTGTTGTGCATATTTGCACTTTATTATTTGTCTCCACTATGATGGAGTTTGGTTTGTTTGCTCTCCACGTGCAAGTCGGGGTTGCACGTGAGGGAGGGTGTTGAAGCTTGATATACATTGTTGGGCCCATTCTCTAACAGCTTAAGCTTTTGGAGTAGTTGGTAACTTAACACTTTCTATGGTCCCATCTTCTCTCATGGAAAAACAAGAAACATACGGTGGTTTCTCGTTCTTCCGCTGAGGTAGAGTATCGGGCCATGGCCCAAGGAACCTGTGAGCTTCTATGGATGTGTTCTATTCTGAAAGAGTTGGGTTATCCAATTAATGGTCCATCGACTTTGTTCTGTGATAACAAGTCTGCCCTTATGCTAGCCTCTAACTCAATTCTCCATGAACGTACTAAGTACATTGAAGTAGATGTCCATTTCATTAGAGAAAGTTTGATCTGGAATCGTTGTCCCAGTAGAATCCCTCTTTTTTCCGATCCAGTTCACCACCGCGAACCCCAGTTAGATTCAGGCATGATACACTTTGTAGTTATTGGGGGAACCCAAGTACTCTCTTTCGGATCCAGGAAACAGCTCTCAGAGATCTTTTTTCCTTTTGGAAGATATAGGAGCGAAACAATCAACCTATTGATATTAGAAAACCCAAAGGATTCTTTCAATGTATCATTTTTGGGTCCAATGGAATTCATAGGTATAGGAAGAAGCCCTATCAAATAGAGATTTTTTCTTTTGACCATATTTTGATTGTGAGTACGATATACAAGGACCGCTACTACAAAGAGTATTACACCCTTGATCGTGAAATATCGATTGCTTGTTGAACCCTGTGAATTGCGTGAAAGTAGGATACTCCAAATTCGGGGAAGTGCTGCACCAATAAATCCATGAGAGATTATTTGTAAAATGGCTCCATTGAGTCTAGAATTTGTGCCTTCTTCTGATCAAACTGCCGATGTGTTCACAAAGTCCGTTAGTCCTTCTCTCCTGAAGTCGTCTTTAATCAAGCTGGGTCTTATTGATATCTATGCTCCAGCTTGAGGGGGAGTGTTGGAAATAATAACTTCGGAGGAGATTGATTGTGTCTTTTTATGGTCATGTTGACCTACTTAATTTTGTCATTATTATGATATTATTCTGTCTTTATTTGCTTTTATTTCTTTCCTTTTATTACCTCTTGCAATGTAATATATATATATATATATGAGTAATGCTAGATGTACTTCTAAATGCACAATTAAATGCACAATCAAGCTTAAAAATATTGGACTTCGTGCTGAAAAACTTGCACACCCTGCACACCCCTTTTTTTGTGTACAGACTTTTCAGCACGAAGTCCAACATTTTTAAGCTTGGTTGTGCATTTGGTTGTGCATTTGGGAGTGCATCTAGCATTTCCCTATATATATATATATACAGGGAATTGTATAGTAATAAAATTACCCTTTTCCCAATTTCTTCTAAAAGAATATGAACAAAATACTCGTGAGAATCACTTTCGAGGTGCAATCAAAACCCTATGATTTGATCCCTAGATGACCTGGTGATGTGCAGATGGATTCTGATGTCAACACACCTCTGATGACCAGTAGCTTTCCTCTGGTTGTTTCAATGCTTTCCGTGACTTTAATCCTCATATTGGTTGCTCTTGTACCAGTTAAAAAATGAGCAATTGTGTGGAGAATGGAAGAAAGAAGAAGAAAGAGAGGAGAGGAAAAGGAAGAGAAGGAAGAAGGGCTTACGAAATTTGGGTGGTCCGAAAATAAGGAAACTAGCCTCCTCATTTCTGTCCTAGTATATATAATTAACTGGCAATAATCTTTAAACTAGTCTCAAAATAGAATTCCCAGTGATGCACAATGAAGTTTTTTTTTTTGAGCTTGCTTACTATCATTTTTCACTTGGTGGTGCCACTTTACCTTCATAATGATTCATCTGTTTCCTTCTCTAGCCATTTAGTCTTGTTGCTCGTTATCTCAATATCCCATTTGGCCTGCAGGTGGCAAGTTTTTGCTAGCCTGCTTTTTTTTAATGTCTCATAAATATTTCTTACCCACAGTTGAACTCTTTATGTGCTATCTTTTGTTTGGGAAAGAGTTTATATACCAGTTGCCTATGTGTATGTGTGTGTTGCTTCTAAATATGTGTTTGAATCTTTATCGGGTCAAATGAGGTAACACATACTTTGCTTCTCTTTTTATTGTTCCCCCCGAGTGATTTGAATAATTTTTTTGCTGTTCGTCATCTTTTCTTATTTGAATAGCTATGTATTTAAACCTAATTATACATATGAACCTTGTTTTCTTATGTAATGATATCTTAGTAACGAATCAGGGAGAGGTGACTAAGCTTCTCAAATCTTGAATTTGAACATCTAGTCCTCTTTCAGCACAGTTTAAGTTGTGACATCTGTTGGGATATGGAAGAATGAAAGATTTAGGAAGATATGATATGATTTGGAGATATTGTGATATGATTTGATTGGAACTGATTTGGGGGGTATTCTGAATATTAGGAAGGATTTGAATTTAAATTTGTATTATTGATAACCATAAATGGTTGATGTACAAGCCTATATAAAGGCTCTTGATTGTGATAAATGTGATAAGTTAGATGAATACAATTTCTCTTTAATTATAACTCTACATCGTATCAGAGCCACCCGGTTTACAAAACAACCTCCACAGCTGCCAGCTGCCCGCCGGAACTTGTTTTTCCACAGAAATTTCTTTTTCATTATTTGATTCTTTTATCAACCCAAATCTGAGGTTGAAAGTTTTTTTTTTTTTTTTTAACAAACGAAAAAAAGAGGCTGTTTTTTTCCCCCCGAGAGAGAGAGAGAGAGAGAGAGAGAGAGAGGCGAAAAAAAAGAAGAGAAAAAAAAGGAGATTGAGAGAGAAGAAGAAGAGGCAACCTCCACCCACTTCGGACACCTTGCCGGAAGAATAAAAAAGAAGAAGAGGAGATTGAGAGAGAAGAAGAAAAGGCAGCCTCCACCCACTTCGGAAACCTCGCCTGAACTTTTTTTTTTTGGAAGCCAAATACATGGTAGTGTTCATCGGAGAAGAAAAATATTTTTCACAAAAATGAAGTTGAAATAGGGCTTGTTCTAGTTCAGAGAGAATTTGGAGATTAATAGTCATAGCAAGAAGAGCTTTACTCAGCAGACACGCAGGTCCAAGACTGTCAAAGTTGGTATCACTTCAAAACCCTTTTTCAGATATTAAAAAACCCCAAACTCTTCTGAAATTTCATAACAGCCCCTCAGTTTTAAGATTTTGTAAAATCAATCCCCAAAGTTCTCTATATTTTTTAGTAAGACCACAATCTTCTCTAAAATTTCAAATCTGCCCCAATTATTTTATGTGTCATATGATGGATTATTTCGTGGGCACATCTCACCTTTCTCCATGTGATCTTGGAGCTTTGTATGTTTGTATGACGAGACCACCTAAGAGGAGCTGCACGTGGACCACCCAAGAAGGGTCTCACGTGGACAAGAGACTACCTAAAAGGGGCCACTGCAATAGTCTACAAGGTGAAGTTTTAGAGAGGATAGTTCGGTATAAGATTGTCTTCCATATTTATGTGCAAGTTCACTTCAACAAGTATTCGTGTGCCAACTTGAGGGGGAGTGTTGGAAGATATGGAAGAATGAAAGATTTGGGAAGATATGATATGATTTGGAGCTATTGTTATATGATTTGATTGGAACAAATTTGGGGGATATTCTGAATAATAGGAAGGATTTGAATTTAAATTTATATTATTGATAACCATAAATGGTTGATGTACAAGCCTATATAAAGGCTCTTGATTGTGATAAATGTGATAAATTAGATGAATTCAATTTCTCTTTAATTATAAAACTCTACAACATCATGATCCTGTGATGCTGCAGTACATTTTACTCGTGCAATGTATTGCTGTACAGCATGTCCCAGCTGCTGTAACTATTGGAAGTTCTTTGATTTTTTATATTTCTTTTCTTTTCTTTTCTTTTCTTAAGTCTTAAGGACCATTATGTAATTTTTTTGCTATTATTCCATTAAATATAAATGGGGTATGACAAGTTGTCAATCTTAAGCTTTGCCAAAATAGTAAACATGGTATCAGAGCCATCCACAATCAATCCCAAACCATAACCACACTATTCATTGCGACACTGTTCATCAGCAATGTTCACGACGTATTGTTCATCGGCACTGTTCACCGGGCACTGTTCACGAAGTACTGGTCAACGGGCATTGTTCACAGTTACTATTCATCCAATTTGCCTAATTTCGCACACCTTAACCACCCACCCAATCCTAATCGCACTCAAATCCTGACCCAATATCATCCCATTTATGTTGGTTTGATCGAAGTTTAGTTCTTCTGTTTCTTTTGTCCCTTTATGGACTAGAACTCAGTCACCCTGAATGGTCCTATGATTTGAGAGTGTACGTGCCTTGGTTTCATTCGTGTGTCTCCGACTCTCCATCTTCTCTGTTTATCTGTGATTGTTGAGGGTTTCTTTTTACATTCTGGAATTATGGGTGACACTACTAGTCAGTCCATTGTCCGTTTACAGACGCCTAAGTTCGAGAGCCCTTTATTGCTCTACCAAAAAACCCTAACCTAAAAATCACATCATCTTTCTTTGATGGTCAGAACTACCTTGCGTGGTCGAAGTCAATGACCATTTTCTTGAAAAGCAGTGGGACGATGGACTACGTAAATGGGAGAATCAAAGCACCTAGTACTATTGTGCAGAAAGACGAGAGTTGTCATTCTCTTGTTTATGGACCTTCCGAGCAGTCGTCATTCGTTTCAGCAGTCGTAGATACAACCCTTCCAGCCTAGGGTGATGAATCTGCTTCTAGCAGAGAGTTTGAGGATGCTTCCCAGAATTTGATGGCCTGTAGTGCTCCGTCTACGTCTACAGTTGCCTCCTCTTTGTTTGCCCATTCAGGTAACTTAGCCACCTCAGCGAGAGCTTTCCTATCTCATTCTTCCGTCCCATGGATTATTGATTCCGGAGCTTCTGATCATATGTCTGGATCTTCAGATATTTTTTTTCTGCTTATAAACCCCATTCAGGTCAGGACAAAGTTCGAATTGCGGATGGAACTTTTTCCTCAGTTTCGGGAAAGTGTTTAATTCATGCTACTCCCTTGTTACCATTGTCATTGGTTTTATATGTCCCTAGTTTCTCAATTAAACTCTTATCAATCAGTTGTATTACTCGTGGCTTGAATTGTAGTGTAACTTCTTTCCTTGAACATTGTGTCTTTCTGGATCTTATCACGAAGAGGATGATTGACAGTGGTAGAATGGAGAATGGTCATTATCTCTTGGATTTAGGAGAGCAGATGGAATATAATACCGTGGTCTCTAATAATAAAACCGAAGACCTATGGCTTTGGCACAAGCGGTTGGAACACCCTCCTTTCTCTTTGCTTCAGCATTTAATTCCTTCAGTTGTCCTAAATAAAAAGGCCTCCGAGTTTTATGTGAGTCTTGAAAGCATCACTGTGCATCTTTTCCTCCACGTTCCACAAAAATTCAGTCCCTTTTGCTTTAGTCCATTCTGATGTTTGGGGTCCATCTCGTATTGTGTCGTTAAAAGGTCATAGATGGTTTGTTACATTCATCAATGATTTTTCTCGTGTCACATGGATTTATATGTTAAAGGAAAAAAGGGAAGTCTTTTATGTTTTCAAAGCCTTCCATCAGATGATTCGTACTCAGTTTGGGGTAAACATAAAAATTTTGCAATCTGATAATGGGGATGAGTACATTGATTCTGGTGCTGGAGATTTTTACTGTTATCATGAAATAATTCATCAGACTTCTTGCACTGATACACCTCAACAAAATGGGGTGGCCGAATGCAGGAACCGTCACTTGTTAGAAGTTGCTCGTTCCATGCTCTTCTCAGTAGATGCTCCGAAGTCTTACTGGGGTGAGGCAGTCCTAATGGCTGCTTACCTCATTAATCGTCTTCCTACTCGTGTGTTGAACAAGAGAGCACCAATTGAAGTGCTCCTCCCCTCTTCAACACTCTTTTCTATTCCTCCTCGGGTCTTCGGTTGTGTGTGCTTTGTTCATAACAATTCTCCCACTCATGGGCTCTGTTGTGAAAGGCGCGCCTGAGGCGCGCCTAGGCGCGAGGCGCAGGCGGGCGCAAGGCATGAGCCTCGCCCTAGGCTAGGCGAGGTGACTTCAAACAGGCGCAAGAAAGGCGAGCCTTTTTGCGCCTTTTCAGCAGGCGCAAGGCGCATGAGGCTCACGCCTAATGAAATCAAGACCCAAGCACACCTTTTTACCTCCCAAAATCCCAATCGCATCTCAGATTCTCAGTTTTGGGGGGGGGGGGGGGGGAAAGAAGAAGAAAGGGAAGAAAGAAGAGGCGAAACCCACAAACCAAGAGCTGAGCCTTTCGGAGCTGCTTAAAGCCTGAAACCAGGTATTTGCTCTTCTTGTTCATCTTCGTCTTCCTTCTTTGATCATCTTCTTCTTCTTCTTCTTCTAGAGTCGGAAGACTCGCGACTCTGGTTTTTTTTTTTTTTTTTTTTTTGCGATCTGTGTCTGCAAGACTACGATCTCTCTTCTTCTTCTTCTTCTTCAAGTTGCGAACGTGCGACTGGCTTTTTCTGGGATCCTTCTTCTTCTTCTTCTTCAAGTTGTGAACCTGCGACTGTTTTTTTTCCTCTCTCTCTCTCTCTCTCTCTCTCTCTCTCTCTATCTATCTCTTCTGCGATCTGTCTTCTTCTTCTTCTTCATCTTGAATTGTGACTCTGTTTTTTTTTTTTCCCCCTTTCTTTCTTCTTCCTGTGAAACAGCAGTGAGCAGTGAGAGACAAACAGTCTTTTTTTTTTTTTTTCTCCCCTCTATAGTTTATAGTTGATTCATGAATTGAATTCATCATCTTTATTATTATTAGTATTATTTTTTTTTTTGTTCTTTATTCATTTTTTCTTTTCTTTTTTTTTTTTTGGGTATGGTACTATACTAGTTATACTACTATAATATCTTTATCTTAATCTTTTCCCACACAAAAACACACTAAAGTCTAAAAGTCTAAAACAGACTTTAGTCTTCTCCCATCAATTGTATATTTTTTTTTATACAGACTTTAGTCTTCTCCCATCAATTGTAATTTTTTTTTTTGTATGCTACTATACTATATATAATTGATACTATGGACTATGGTACTATACTATATATAATTGATAGTTATATACTAGTATGCTCTAACCAGTTAAGCTTATAGGTCAAAGTGTTCATTATTGATGATTTAATCTCTTTAACTTGTATATAATAATGTAAAATAATATTATAATCATCTAAACTCATATTTTAGATAAGCTGTTTACATGTAAAATCATGTAAAAAAAAAAATCATGTAAAAGTGCGCCTCGCTTCGCTCGGGCGCGCGCCTCGGATTGCGCCTCGCGCCTAGGCTCCAGGGGACCTTTGCGCCTCAGTGCACCTTGCGCCTTAAATAACCATGCTCATGGGAAGCTAGATCCTCGTGCCCCTAGGTGTGTATTCATAGGTTACTCTCCTACTCAAAAGGGGTATAAGTGTTATCATCCTCCGTCTCGAAAATGGTTTGTATCTATGGATGTCACATTCTTTGAGTCTTAGTCTTACTTCCAGAATTCCCAGGGTCCTAGCCATCTCTTTAGGGGGAGCAAAGGTTAGAGGAAGAGATGCATGTGTTCACATTACCTACGATTATTGAGGCTGAAACGGAGATGTTCACAAAATAGGGTGTGATGAAAAGGAGTCAGAGGGAGTAAAAGTGTGTGAGGCAAAGGAGTCGGAGGAAGAAAAAGAGGGTGAGACAAAGGAGTTGGAGGAATAAAAAGCAACTCCGAAGGAGAAAGAATTGTTGGTCTATTCTAAAGAAACATGAAGTAAGAGAAAGACTAGAGAAACTACTCCTCCTTATAAAGAGACAACTTCTCCTATTCTTTCACTGCCATTCCCTTTAACTGATGAAGATTCTGATATACCTTCTCCCATTGAGTCTGATGATCTAGATGTACCCATTGCTGTTCGTAAGGGTGTTAGGTCTTGTACTCAACATCCTATATCTAACTTTGTGTCTTACTCTCACTTGTTCCCTTCCTATAGAGCCTTTGTTTAAAAAATTTCCTCTATTTGTGTACCTAGCCCTGTTCAGGATGCTCTTGCTGATCCCAAGTAGAAACATACTATGATTGAAGAGATGAAAGCTCTTCGTAAGAGTGGTACTTGAGAATTGATAGTTACCCAAGGGCAAACCAACTGTGGGGTGCAAGTAAGTGTATAGAGTGAAACACAAGGCTGATGGTTCTATTGAGCGATACAAAGCCCATCTTATTGCAAAGGGCTTTACTCAAACTTATGGGGTGGATTATCAAGAGACATTTGCACCGGTTGTTAAGATGAATTCAGTAAGGATTCTTCACTCACTTGCAGTAAATCTAGATTGGCCCCTTCCCCAATTTGATGTGAAGAATGCTTTCTTGCACGGTGATCCAGAAGAAGACGTCTATATGGATGTGCCTCCTAGCTTTGAGGACTCCAAGACAGAAGGGAAGGTATGTAGACTTAGGAAGTCATTATACCAGTCTCAAACAATCCCTACGGGCTTGGTTTGAAAGGTTCACTCAAGCAATGCTTAGATGTGGCTTTAGGCAGAGTCATGCTGATCACACTCTGTTCATTAAGCATTCCTCACAGGGTATGGCCACCGCCCTCATAGTATATGTTAATGATATTGTACTTACAAGGGATGATTTGGAGGAAATGCAACGATTAAAGAATTATTTGGCCATAGAGTTCGAAATAAAGGATTTGGGAGTTCTAAAGTATATTTTGGGAATTGAAGTTGCTAGATCGAAGCACGGGATGTATATCTCCCAAAGGAAGTATGTCCTTGACCTTTTGAAGGAGACGAAGATGCTAGGGAGTAGAGCTTGTGACACTCCTAAGGATCCTAATCAGAAACTTAGTGATGACAGTAGTGGAACAGTAGTTGATAAGGGAAGATATCAGAGACTAGTAGGTAAACTCATCTACTTGTCTCATACACGTCCCGACATCGCATTTGCAGTGAGTGTGGTTGGCCAATTTATGCATGCTTTGCGTGAGACTCATCTGGAGGCTATCTTTCGGATACTTCGGTACTTAGAGTCTGCTCTGGGAAAGGACCTGTACTTTGCCAAGCATGATCATCTTAGGGTGAAAGCCTATACATATTGGGCTGGCTCGGTGACTGATAGAAGGTACACCTTGGGATACTCTACCTTTGTAGGAGGTAATTTAGTTACTTGGAGGAGTAAGAAGCAAAATGTAGTAGCATGGTCTAGTGCAGAGGCAGAGTTCAGGGCAATGGCCCAAGGCATTTGTGAACTTTTGTGGATTAAGTCGTTCCTAAAGGATATGAGGTTGGATTTGATAGGACCTATGAGACTATATTGTGACAATAAAGCTGCTATCAATATAGCTCATAATCCAGTACAACATGATCATACCAAGCATTGCGAGATTGATAGGCATTTTATTAAAGGAAAATCTAAACAATGGTACAGTGTGCACTCCTTTTGTGAAGACTGGTGAGCAATTGGCATCTTCGTGCCAGCTTGAGGGGGAGTGGTGGAAGTTATTTTATTTTTTATATTTCTTTTCTTTTCTCAAGTCTTAAGGACCATTATGTAATTTCTCTGCTATTATTCCATTTAATATAAAAGGGGTATGACAAGTTGTCAACCCTAAGCTTTGCTAAAATAGTATTCAACAGTAGCTTGTCTGAGAAATGTGACTTTACTGTCATTTTGAATTGTTACCACTATGTAAGAGTAGAGTAACCACTTAGCTGTGTAAATAAAAAGAAATAAGCTTTGTTTGACAGTTTTTTCAGATATACCAATATGTTGTTGAATGAAATAGTACCTTAGTCTCTCATTCTTGATTTCCAAGCCAAAACCTAAATCATTTCTATTACGGAGCAATTTATTGCACAACCGAGTCTTGAATGCATCACATCAGTTATGTATTTAAATTGTAAATTGCAGACTGTTGAGAAAAGGCCACGAGAAATGATGTTGAGGCGTGAGTTTGCTAATGCGGTTGGATATTTGAACCAGATCCTCTCAGAAGAAAATCACCTTAAATTTATTCATTGGGACTTTCACAAGTTTGCAAAGAGGTGAGCATGTGATGTTTCTCTTGGAATGCAATTATGGTCCTTTGAACTAACCATACTGTTTCTTTGCTGTATTCAAGCAAGTCCGCCAATGTGTTGGCAGTTTTAGGTGGTGTGGCGAGCGAAGCACTTGATTTGACTGGGTTTTATTATAGTGGGAAGCCACCAGTCGTTAAAAGGAGAGCCACCCAACTTAGTCGAACAAGCACTGGAAGGTATTTGATCTCTATTTTATTGATTCAAGCCCATTGTAGCATTTACCAACATATTTAAAGAGTAGCTTGATTATCATAATCATGACAGTCTTGAACTAGAACTTGTTCTAAATTATATCTGTACTTGTTAGTGAATTATTTCAACGCCTTGTAGGTATGAGGAAATCATAACTATGCTCAATTGGATTATCCTTTCTCTGTCAATCCATTATTCCAACTAGTACATAGCTCTGGGTATGCTTGTTCAATGGTGAATCTTTGCATTCTGCACATTGGCAAATCTTGTTCAATGGAGGTTTTCTTGGAGAGTTGAGAGAAAAGTTCGGGCATGACAAAACCTTATTTATTTTTCAACAATGCTAGGGTGACAAACACTTTTACAAACACACTCTATCTCTCTCTTGGGTGGCACTGTGGGGTCCATTGAAATTATCCGGACCCCACAGTGCCACCTAGGAGAGAGAGAGAGAGTGTGTAAGTGTTTGTCACCCAAATATTACTCTTTACTTTTTGGCAGCACGCAGCTTGAGATTCATTTGGTTCTATAGATAAGCCGTAATGGCTCTGCCACATCTCTCTCTCTCTCTCTCTCTCTCTCTCTCTCTCTCTCTCTCTCCACTGACACCACCACAAAAAAAAGAGAGGAAATAAACTAACCACTAGGCACTTCTCTCTCTCTATATCATGACTAATGTTACCTGAAATCGTTCAAACCCTAGCGATCCCCGTTTTGTATTATTGATCGTTCCAGATCATGGAACAGTAGCGAACTGGATCACCTTTGCTGGCATTCTAGCTTTAAATCATGTGATATTGTAATCACACAATCTCGTGATATTGTAATTATCCAATGTTCAAATCAATTATTTTGTAATTTTGAATTTAATTTAACAGTTTTTATCACATAAAAATCCGTGGTATCATCTGTCTATCACAAAGTCTAAAGTTCCACTGGGCGGCAACCCACCTTCCCATTTAGGCTTTGACTTTTAATGTGTATACGTTAATATACATATATGAGAATGATCAGAAAAATTGTTTCCATACTGTACTCTCTTCTGTCTTAGCGATCCGGGGAAGTGTACCCCTACCATACCACATCCATAGCTGGTGGCGATTCCCCTTTCTGTTCCCATTAACATTCCTGTTCCTTGTACCGAATCTATCCTCAATTCGGGTAACCTTGATCATGACTTTAACTTTTCTCAGAAAGATCTAAAAGACTCTTTCCTTCATCTCCTTCATTCGTTAAATGAAATGGCCGTAAACCAACTTTCTGCGTAGATGTGATTTACTTATACAAGCCTGGTACCAAAATTAAATTTGCGCAAATCATGTGTTGATAGACTCGGTACGTTCTTAATTAGAAGTCTACCTCGTACTGATGAATGCTGAATATCATCTAGTTTGTCCAAGTCAAATTGCAAATTGGTTTATCATTTGAGGGTGCAAAATACACTTTACCTATTTGTATTGTCCTACTTTCGTACTGCTCGTACTTCTTCATTTGTTGTAACTCTGTACTTGCGATCGATTGTTTGCTCTAAAACCAGGTAGATGGGCAATCCTAGAAACTTAAGGTTCCCTTGTCATGGGACCGTTGGGGCTGTTAATGTTTCTCTAAGTGGGGGGCCACTTGCAATGATTTGAATTAAGCTGGGTGAGGACTATTTTTTAGGTGTTGGCTGATTGTTTGCGACAATTTTAGTACCTCACAGAGGTTGTTAAAACAATTTATTCAAGTTTCATACAACCAGCTACAATTCACGATTCATAATATTGAACTTTGGCGTTTTAATTTGTTAAGGGGAAAACTTTCGATATTTTGAGCCTTGATGTTGCATGAAATTTGTGTCAAATTGCTGTTTTGTTCATTGTAAGCACCGTACATGTGTTTCTATAGACGTACAGTATACATAAATGCTATTACGTATTCTAATAAAAAAGTGAATCTTTTGATTAGCGATTCAATACGATTCATTAGTCTGGCAAACCGAGTCATGATTTTACAACATTGTCCCACACCTCATTGCTTGTTTTTATTTTGGCAGGGATCCTACTCTTAGAGATCTGAGAGCTAATTCGGGAGATCTTGCAAGGATTGGAAGTAGTAATGACTCATTGAATTCTTTCATGAAACAAGACAGAGAGCCCGATCAAAATCAACAGATCGGGAAAGGTAATCATGATACTACTGCGGTACCACGGTTTCAGAGTGGCGTTTTGCGCACCAATTGCATTGACTGTTTGGATCGTACAAATGTGGCCCAATATGCGTATGGCCTAGCAGCCTTGGGCCGCCAACTCCATGCGATGGGTTTGACAGATGAGCCCAAAGTGGATGCTGATAGTAGCCTTGCTGCAGCTTTAATGGATATGTATCAGAGCATGGGTGATGCTCTTGCCCAACAATATGGTGGATCTGCGGCTCACAACACCGTAAAAAAAATCTCATTTTCACAATTTCTTCACTAATTGATGACTATATTACATGGACTATTCCAAATGGGTTGAAGTACCTTGTCGGACACTTGACACTCCAATAAGGGCATGGGATATGCTGTGTAGCACTGATACGAATATGGGATACGGATACCATAGGATGTCAACACGGCAGCGTGGAATAAACGATGTTGTGATCTTAAAAATGTAGGACATGACTAGGACACGGCGAATAAAAGAGAATATTTTTCAAGTAATTATATAATATGCCGTGATATGAGATTTTCAAATAAACCATTACTCTCTATCTCCTACTCCCTCGTCCTAACTACCTAAGGAAGTTTTTGATTATTGTGGAAGCTTGCAAATTTTCATTATTGTCCTTTAAGTTAAGATGTTTGTGTCACATCAAATGAAAAGTGAGAGAGTTTTATATAATAGCCTAGAGGGTAACCTTGGACAGAGCCAGATCCAGGATTTTTTATTTTAGGGAGGGCACAACTTGCATGGGGATTCGGGGTAGTGTCCCGACCTGATTTTATTTTATTTTTTGGTAGAGATACTATAATTTTGGGTTTCTAGGATTTTAAAAATTGTGTGGTTTTTCCGTGGGTTACATGTATAGTGGGGTTGAGGGGTAAAACCTTTTCACAGACAAACTAATCTCTCCAAAACTCTTTCAAGAAAAATTGTGTTCACATGCCTAACTCTTTATTTTTATTTTTATTTTTATTTTTATAAAATTCCTAACTAGCTTCGATTGTAAAACAAGGAATCCTTAGTATATTCAAAAGGGATATTATAAGTGCCTAAATACTTAATGCTAATTGTGTAAATAAGATGTATATTTGGGTGAAACCGTGAAAGTTACCAAAAAAAAAAAAAAAACAAACACAAAACTAAAACAAAGGACCAAAGTGAGATTTCTCAGTTTAGAAGGGGTAAATTAAAACAATATGCATACTATCTAAAATACATAAGTTTAAGAAACAAAAAGAGAATAAAAGGGACAATTTAAATTTAAATTTGGCACAGACAACGGAACCAAATTGAATTTTTTGTGCTATACAACTATACAAGAGTTATTGCCCGACACCTCTTGTTGGACACGCCAAGAAGTATGTTAGCTACTTTTAGCATATTGAAGTGTCTAATTGTATTCCTTATACCACCAAGTTCTTTTAAATAGGACGAAATGCTCTTGTTAAAGTTTTGTTAATATGTAAAAACACTATTTTCTCGTTGAGATGGAAGAAAAATAAAGATTTATTGGTGTGTCCTCTTATCCTTCGATTCATGATTTTGGTACGCTTGGACACATTCTCGCACCATCACCTGTTCTCGAGTCCATGTAACATAGATTGAGAAAATGCAAATTTCCCCCAACTATTGGTATAGCATCCAATGCGTGTACCAATCCCAGGTGTTCCCAGAGAGGCAAGGAAAGTGGAAAGCTACGACCCAGTCTAGGGAATTTCTCAAGTCTATCAAGCGATACTACAGCAATGCTTATACTGATGGTGAAAAGCAAGATGCGATCAACTTGTAATTATTCCTCCCTGTCGTTTTTTTTTTTTTCATTTTGTTTGCTCATATTTAACATTGCACGTTTTTTATAATTCTAATCCATCTTATTTTGATTGCTTACAGATTTTTGGGTTACTTTCAACCACAGGAAGGGAAACCGGCACTTTGGGAGTTGGATTCTGATTATTATCTACACGTGTCTGGGATTGGAGATGACCTTGATCCTGATAATAGGTGAAATTCCATGTATTGTGTTTTGGTATAGAAGGATGAATCACGTTGGGGAGTGCTTTTATGATATGTTGTGCGGTTGCTGTATACGTGTAAAACTGAATGGAAATTTCTACAGCACACCCTGCCACACTTTATAAGTAAAAAAAGTTGACAGCTAAGAAATAATATGTTAAGAAAATGAGTTAGCTAGTTATATATGTACCTACTACCTAGGGATACATTTTCCCTGGCTTCCGAAAAAGATATTAGTGGGATTGGTTACTTTATAGCATACCTATTTCACTAGTTTTTATACTGCGTGTATGTTCCAATGGTGTTTTTTTTTTGTCCAAAATCAAACAATTAGACTATCATCTATATGAAGTAGAGTATACAGACGAAGATGGATTATGTGTTCATACTCCAAACCACCTCTCTGACCAGCTAATCTACGGAGTACATCTTAAGAAACATGGTGGCAGCTCTTATGACAATGACAGCTTTGTTGTCAGCATCTTGAACTCGCCATCCCTTTGAAGGTATTGCTAAAAGTAGTAGAAATGCAAATACTGAGATAGATGTGTGGTAAATCTAGAAAAGGTAGAATTAATCTGAACCCATTCATGAGATGTTTATAATTGTCAGATGAAATAAGAGAAAGCCGACTAAGTTTGTTTGGAACTACACAATAAAGACTATAATTATACTAGTTATGAAGACTGATTGTGTTTTTATTTTGGGGTACAAGGTGTAGGAAACGACCAAAATGTACTTGGATGGATTAAGATAGTGAAGAAATATTTGATAATGTGATGTGAGTGGTGAGGCTATGGTCTTATTAAATACAGCAGAATATAGAAAAATGATTCATATAGCTGACCCCAAATTAAATTTGGGACACTGTTTTGTTGAGTTAAGTTGTATAATTCTGCATTTTTTTTGCTCGATATTTTTCTACCTTTGAATTATTGTAATATGGAGTTTGTTCAAGTTACTCACATAGTCTATAAAATGAATGTCGTACTTCCCTTGTCTATCCTCAGGTTTCAAAGATGGAGCTAATCCCAATGATGTTATGATTATAATTGGACCTTTTCCTTTTTTTTTTCTTTTTCTTTTTTTAAATTTCTGCGATTGACTTCACATATTTATACGATGAAATTGTGGAATCTGGTTTGCCAACCAGTATTATTTTCGCTTTTGGAGTTTCATAATCATTTATAGACTCCAAAAGCAGTTACCAAGCAGGGCCTAAGTAGGCAAGCCATAGAAGTAATTTTACTTCTTTACGCAGAGAACTTGTTACTTGTGTATATGTTCCTCGATCTTTTGGCAGAAAGAGTAAAAATGAGAATAATAGGGTCCATTAGGCGTTTGGGAAAGTTTCTCGATAGAGCTTCTATTGGTCAGTTTGGTCCAACTGACTAGGTATAGTATTTGGTGGTGGTGGTGGTGGTGGTGGTGGTTAGAAGAAGATCTCCTACATGCCCGTGCATGTTACTTTTGGAACCTACCTGTCCCACTAATTCTTTGTAGACTAGTAGGTCTTAATGTGCCTTCTACATTTTTAACTTATTTATCTGTATAATTGAATGTGCTTAATGCCAAGTTCAATTTGCAGTTCTCCAGCCAATGCTAACCCCGTACGAGCTGGAAGTACACTTGCCCCTGTACCATCTTGCAGAGAAGACTTCTCACGAATGAAGTTGACATCATTTGATAAATTGATAGAGAGAACGTGCAGTTCAATAAAGAATGTAAGGCTTTGCAGTGAACCAGATCACAAACCCGGAAATTCTGGAGTGGCTCCTGATGCAGCGTAATGATCTCCCTGAACTAAGAAATCATTTTTTCCCTACCCTTTCTGTTTTGCAAATTGGTCTAAATTTGTTTTCCTCCCATTCTGATACTTCTTTCTGTGTCAATGCGTATGGCCAATACCCACTCACACACGTGTGCACCAACCTACTGCAGCGTGCGTGGTTGTTAGGATTGGTTGATTCATACTTGTCAGTATCACTATTCACAATTTTGAATTTCGAAGTTTTAAGCGGAGAACTTTCAACATTTGAGCCTTGATATTGTATGAAACTTGTGTTAAATTGTTGTTTTGTTCATTTTGAGCATTCTACTTGTTTTTTAGACAATGTAAACACAAAAATATCTTTTATTTGCGGAAAAAATGAATCTTACGACTTACAATTCATAATATAGGAAACCATTTTAAAACAATTGTCATATGATACTGAAGTATCTATTTCTTATTCTTACATCCATGCCTATCTTGAAGAAATTACTGGTAATATGCTTCGGTCCCTTGTTCCTATTTCCTGGAAGTACTTCGATTGTTAATTCATGTCTGCATGTTTGTGTTTCTTTTGATTTTGCAATTTGATTTCTGTTCATTTGCTAATGATGTCATGGTTAGCATAATAATTTATATTATTCCTTATATGTATTCATTTTGTTCTAGATTCTCCTAGGCCCCATTTTTTATTGTTTGGTTTTTGGGTAAAATTGGGACACTTCAGAGAATTTTACTTTCTTTCTTCTGCTTTGCTGGCTTACTGTTTGGTTCCTGATGGAGGAGCAGGATATATGAATATTGGTGAACCTTCTTTTTTTAATATCAACTTTGCTAGTGATGAAATAGATTTGTTAAATGCTTGTTATGTTTAGGATTATTTTCCTATAACTCGATTATGTAGGCACCTAGTACCAATGATTACTCCTAAAAGGAGGTTTTATGTCTAGTAAAGTTTTGAAAACCTGATATTTAGAGCCCGTTTGGATCTGCTTGCATTCACTTATTCTGGATTATTGAGAGATTTGAGTCCGTCTACCAAATTTTTTTTACAGCTTCTTCGAAAAATCTGTTCCACTTTAAAGCTGAAAAAACTGCTTAAATCAGAAGCAGTAAATTCAAAAATCTATTAAGGAAAAAATCTCTTACTCCCACAGCAAGACCAAAAAGGATCTTAATGGTTGATACGTAATTTTCCTTTTGCAGTGAAATTCAGCTCAAAAGTCCGAATTGGCTTTTTGGGCAGAGGAAGTATGAGGAAAGTAATGCTGCACCCAAAGTGGCTTCACATGAAACTACAAATGGAAGGTTGCAAGATGAGAAGAGAATAGATGGCTATTGTGACCTCAATTGGCTTTCTTCTATCGGCGATACAAATGAAGAGGACGTGTTTCAAAGGTATTTCTTTAGAAATGCCATTCTTCATTTATTCCTATAGATACTTGTCTGTTGATGGAGCTGCATGGTTTGTGATGCAAAGAATTTTGCATATATAAGAGGGGATAGGAGAAATAAAGAAGAACTAGGTTTTGGGAAGATACTCCATTAAAGAGCTTCAAAGCTCACTTGGTTTACAAACCAATATCAATACATAATATCCCAAAACTAATTTACCCTAACCCTAGCGTACTATTTATAGCCTATTTAATTCTTACTAATGCCACATGCTTGTGACTAAACTAAAATAACAACTAAAGGAAGCTAAGTACAATTATTATAATATAAAGTACTACAAATTACTGCATCAGTTTGTGTTGGCATCAAGGTTTTAAATATAATCCATTACTAGGCGTTACGTTTCCAATTTTAATTTCGTAACCATAATGGCATCTATAGAGCCAACGAGCCGTAACCTACATTCAGTCGTCTGATTTAAGAGGGCCCTTTTTGGGTCATATTTCCCCCATTCTGGACAGTTACATCGATTGTGGCTTCTAGAGAGTTTCTTGGATAAATATCTACACGTTTTGAGCCAAAAAAAAAAAACTGGGTTTCTAAACTTAGATCTTTAATCTAGAGATTGTGGATTTGAAGCGATCGTATAACTTGATTATTTGGGTATGATTTCTCTCTTTTCCATTTGCTTAATTTTAGATTCAGGAGATCTCACATGTATTTTCACTTCCTAACTTAGATTTTGGTGCGGATCTAGAAAGTTACCAATTTCTTTTTTCCCAATTTCAATTTGATGTATGATTAAATATTTTCTGTTCATGATGCCTTGATTTGAACACGTGGATCGAAATTTCCTTTTGCTGGTAACGACTGAAACTGTCCGTTCACTAGTGGAAGAAACTTTCCGTCTACCAGTGAACTGAAACGAAACAAGAATTGAAGATAGAAATTCACATGTTTCCACATAAATTAAGTTGTCTCTTCGAAACATACTGAAACATGTTCGAAGCATATGGAACGGTCAAAATGTTTCCTTCTTGTTGACAGCAGCTCAAAGACTTGCAAAATGTACGAATCGACGGTGTGGTTTCAAAACCTTCTAATTAAAAATCCAATGGAGTCTACAGTTTTCTTGTCAACAATTATCATCTAATCAAAGCGCCGCCGAACTTAGAATAATGTTTTGGGGAAGGAAGGATGGTCTATGTTTATATGCATAATCTGTGCTTAATCAAGTTAGAAACGGATCTCCATTTTTAAGATGGATCTTGTGTTGCCAGTATTTCCTTATATTTGTGAACATTGGGAGAAAAGAACTTACCGAGTGATCTTTAATTGAGCCTAGGCTGTGCCTACCCATGTTTTACTCGTTACAACAATTTTCTTGTTCTCTTCTTTTTCTTTGAATATCTAGTCAATTTTCTGCTACACTTCCAAAATGCTCCTAGATGATTATAGTTCTGGCAGTCATGTCAAATTTAACGGCAAACACATTACTTCGATACCTTGTTTTATTTTTTCCTGTCCCTATATTATGTTGACAAACAGGACAGAAAGGTGATACTGATTTGCTACCATACTATATTATCGTCCATATGTACAACTTCCTTTCTCATAATGTCATAAATAAAAATGGTTTATCCTCTAGAATTGTATGTTACAGATAAAACATTATAATTGTACTTACTTCCAGATATCTAGCAATGACCTCGGTAGATGAAGGCAATGGTTGGTGTGGTGGTTCATTGCTTGGGGATCAAGATGAGCACAGTGAAATATACAAGCATTACGCTGAACTTTGCCAGGTAAATTTGAAAAACCTTCAAAAGAAATAGCAGTCTGGCAGGTTTATATTTTCTTATTTTCTGAACTTTGTCAGGTTTATATTTTCTCATTTTTTTTTATTAGAAATTTACTTTAAATCCCACGTTATATTGGTTAAAGGACACAATGAAAACTTTTTTGGTAAAAAATCTCTCATCCCAAGTCTTTTGTTAGAGTAGAACCAACAGAAATCTCGACGAGTTGTGAAATTTTACAACTCGTCGGGATTTCTGTCCAGTTTTATATGTGAGGACCTTTCACTAAAATGTTTTCCCCGTTGGACTTAATGCTTAAAAAGTACTCTAAAATGGACTAAACCCTAATTACCCATTTTTATTTCTTCGTGGTAGAAATTAGACACTGTTTCATTGTGCTGAGAAAGTTTCCAGTGAATACTTTTCTTAGATTTGGTTCTGATCTTGAAAACGTAGAAACAACTGGTTCAACCTTTTGCTAGGCTGATGAGTATGTGTTTTCTATTGAAGCCCAATTATCATTATTCTTATATGCCATCTCCACAAATGCATATGCAATGTAGTCCTTGCAGCTGTTTGCACTGAACCCCTTGTGGTGGTTTGCAAGTTGCATCCAATATAGCTTGAATTCCTTCAGGCTCTGTTTGGTTCATGGATTTAGTGAGGGAAAAGAAAGGAAAGCACGAAGGAAAATGCTTTCCTTTGTTTGGTTACCAAGTAAAATAGTGAGGCAAATATGAAGGAAACGAAAATATAGTGAAAAATAAATTAACTTTTAGTGTTAGCTAAGAGTGGAGAACAATACAAGGGAAAACAAAAGGCTTTGTTTTGTTTGCAGATTAATGGAAGGGAAAGGAAAACTAGTTCCCTTGTGTTTTCTTCAATACTTAAAGAACATTAGCAGTTGAAGTTCTGATTGTTATTGTAACTTAAGGGGAAAAAAAAACACAGCAGGGGGGGGGGGGGGGGGGGGGGTTGTGGTGGTGTCACACAAATATAAAAAAATTATAATTTATTCTCACAATATTTTCTTTTCCTTCGTATTTTTCCTCCTTGTTTTCCCTAGTAACAAAACAAAGAAAAAAAAAATCCTTAGTCTTTGTTTGGTTCAAGGATTTCATGAGGGAAAAGAGAGGGGAAAGGAAAATAAGATGGAAAACTAGTTCATTTAACGTTATAGATTGGACTAGTTTTCCATCTTCTTTTCTTCCCCCCTCTCTTTTGCCTCATGGAATCCATGAATCAAACAAAGCCTTATTGTTTCCTTTTCATGTAAAAATGAAGATGTAAATACCCCAAGATTTGAGTTTTGTGAGTAACCAAAATACCCTTGAGGTATCGTAGGATCCAATGTAGAATGGCATGTGCGTGGCTGGGCAGCCATATATATTAGATGGGAACCATCTGGCTGGTAGGATTCGATCTGACATCGCAGTATTTTACTGGTATACTTGTCATTTGGTAGTGGAGAAAGATGAGTTGTACTCATGTTGAGTCATGAGTGTGCTAGTAATGAGAAGGCAAACGAGACTTATCAGTCGAATAGAACAGATACAGACAGATAAGACACCACGGCAAATCGCGTAGGATACAATATACCATGCAGTGTCCACTCTCGTTTCCTAAATTCTCAAATAGGCCCATCACTTATCTTCCATTGTATTATACTAAGGCTTTTACCTAATTTTCAAAGGAGCCACCGTGGCATGTCTGATACCGTGTCTGGTGTGTGTCGTATATAAAATGTTAAATACATATTTTTTTTTTCGTATCCAACACGTATCATCACATGTCCAACGCCTGTCGGGGTGTGATGCGTTTCCGACACACAAGAAACCCAAATTGAAGTATCTGTGCTACGTTGATTCAGAGTATTTTTTGGTGTTAAAATTAGTCCCATGAAATATGTGTTGGTAATGTTCATTTTATGTTTATTGGTGCTGGCAAGCAGGGCTCTGTAATGGAACCCTTCCAAAACGATTCCGAGCTAGAGAAGCACTATGCGGATGTGCTTCGGATGGGCACGTTTGATGGTATGGATGATGATGCTGCTGTTGAAGCAGAGATGGCAGCAGCCCTCAATGAGTACGATCAAATTGGTGCTGATCTTGGGATTGTCCCTAGGAGTTGTAGATTTTTGGCAGAAGATCCGAGCCAGTTGACTAGATGGATCATTGGAGAAGAAAGGCTAAAGAGGGCTTGACTCGGACCTTTCTATCTGGCATGTACTTCTCAATACCTTCTTTTTCTTTTCTTTTCATTTCTTTGTTTTTTTTTTTGGAAGAAAGAAAAAATTGTATAGTACTCCCTTATGGATCATTCATGTTCCAATCTTGGAGATAATAAATCAGAAAGTGGTTATAAATGGGGTGAGTAAAAAATGCTTGTATGTGTAGCAGTAGCACCAAGATTATACTGGGAACTCTTGTTTCACTTGTACATCCTGACTCTGTATTCATGTTATATAGAGGTATGGGTGTATACGAGACGAGCCGAGTTGAGCCGAGCTCAAGTGATCGTGAGCATTTTCACGAGCTTAAATGAGCCTTAATTTCAAGAGATCGTGAGCTTTTTTCACGATCTTTTTCACGAACCTTTTAAAACTATATAATTTTATTATATATATATATATATATATATATAGAGGGAAAGGCTCTCCAGTCCACTGGGTGAGTGCATTGGCTTTTAAGTCTAAAAAATCCGCGGGCCGCCCCGGTAAGCCGCGTCCCCTCCCGCTGACATGCGAATTTTTTAGGCCTAAAAGCCTAGTGCACTTACTCAGTGCACTAGAGAGCCTGACCGTATATATAGATAGGTCAATATACAAATCTTTTAACCATATTTACGAGGTTTTTCATTATCTTTCTAAAATTATATAGTTTTATAATAGACATATATATAAAGGTCAGTATACAAGCTTTTTATCAAAGCCTATTAACAAGCTCTTTCACAAGCCTATTGGCAAGCCTTAATTAAACATATTCACGAGCTCTGTCAAGCCAAGCCGAGCCTTGATTAAACATATTCATGAGGGCTTGTTGAGCGTTTCGGCTCGTATACAGCCCTACATGTACATCATAACTACTGACATGAAATTGGGTGCAGTTGAACTGTTGAATAAATTGAATGATTAGGACGTAAAAGTATCTCAAGCACCCTATTTAGATTTTGCACTATCCAATGGATGGTATTGAGGATTTTGAAATTTCTAGAATGCAGGTATTTTCATGGTTACACATGGACCATTGCTACCCTAAGGCTATGTTTGGTTCATGGATTTCATAAGGAAAAATAAAAGCGGAAGGAAAACAAGAAAGAACGCTAGTTCTCTCGTGTTTTCTTTTGTGTTTTTTTTCATGCTCAAGTAACATTTAAAAATAATTTTTTTTGAAATGTAATTGTAATATATGAATAAGGAAGGGAGATGACTCATATCATTGAAAATGTTTAATTTATTTCTCTATGGATTCTATTCTCTTTTCTTTTTCGTTCCCCTCGTCGTTTTCCTTGTTAACCAAACAAAGGAAAATGTTTTCCTCCAGATTTTCCCTTCTTTTCCCTCACTAAATCCAAACAAACGCCCAAATACAAATCATAGTTCTCTCTCTCTCTCTCTCTCTCTTCTTTTGTTCTCCTCGTCGTTTTCCTTGTTAACCAAACAAAGGAAAATATTTTCCTCTAGATTTTCTTTTCTTTTCCCTCACTAAATCCAAACAAACGCCCAAATAAAAATCATAGTTTTCTCTCTCTCTCTCTCTCTCTCTCTCTCTCACAACAATGGTTCTACAAAATATTTCGATCGAATTACAAGATCACCAATATACTATTAAATGTATTTATTTACCTTTTATCAAAATTTTCACAATATAAAGCCAATTATTTCTTATACGATTATCTCAACTAAACATTCAATATTAGCATACATGAAACATGTAATAAGAAATCATATTCTCCAAATCGTAAAATATTCAATTTGACATTTGTTCACTGCTAATGTAATTGTCAATTTCTGCCAAAACGATGTGGAATCATGGAAAACACTATTAGACAAAAAGTGTGCAAAATTGCATTTTATAGGGGTCAAGCAAGCAGAATCTTAAAACAATCAACGTATGAATTATTTATAATTTTTCTCTCAAACAAATCTGAGCTTGTTTAAATAAATCTGAAAATCATCAAATAAATCTCAAAGTTTAAATCCACTAATAACGAACATACATATCTATACATACACCTATATATACATACTCCAACATGATTTCATGGGTCCTCTACTGATTTACTCAACCAATTCTAATCAACAAGAAATCGTAACGAAAACAAAACGAAACCAATGGAACAAATAATTAACTCATCGATTTAGGCCTTTAAGGTTGATGATGATTAACCAAACCAAAAGTTTAGAGTCCTTATTGTCTTCTCCTATTGTCTTCTTCTTCTCCTTCTTTCTTTATCCTCCTCCTTCTTCTTCTTCTTCTTCTTCTTCTTCTTCTTCTCTCTCTCTCTCTCTCTCTCTCTCTCTCTCTCTCTCTCTCTCTCTATATATATATATATATATATATATCTCACTCTCTCTCTGTGTGTTTAGAAGTGTATTGGGGGCTAGGGTTTGTTTTTCTTCTAAAAGTGGATACATATAACTCATAATGATATAATTAAGATAATTCCCAAGTTTAGGCTTGTGGGCTCCCAAAAGACACACACATAGGCTCGAAATGCATTTCAAAATACTTAAACAACTAGCCCAAAGGGTACCCATGCCCCGAACACTTAATTCTCATATTAAATTCACTAATTAACTTACTTATAGACCCCGAAACACTACCTGAAACTAAACTCGTCATTCTACAAAAATTGTAACTCGGTCATACAAATAATCTATTATACAATTTAATTAAAGCTTGAAATCTCATGTCATAATAATAATGAAACATTAGAAATTTTAATACAAAAAAAACCAGGGAAATATTACCGGTATTACTAACAAATTAAATTTGCTTGCTAGCAATTTAATTCAAAAGCATATTTAATTCATGGGTTCTCCAAACTTAAAATTTTTAAACACGTGTCTTACCTAGGCATACTCATATAATAATGTTGACTGAAAATAATAATTAAAATAATTATTTAAACACTTACAAATTTTAGGGTTGTTACAGCAACCTTCCCAAAACCTGTTGATTATCGAACAATAATACCAGAAATCAGGACTCTATCACATTGTTGATTCGCATGAATACCAAGAATGATAGAAAAAGTTGAGAGAAAACTTAAATTGGTATTTGACTATCAAAAAGCTACTAAAAAATAAAACGTCCTAACAATTTATAGTCTGCAAAACCCTAAAACGCATAACATATAAAAAGACGAAAAAGTCCAAAAGGGCCGAAAAAACATAAAGTGGCCAAAAACTTATTCATATATAGTTTTTGGCCTAAATTTTGACATGATTAGCACATTGACGGACTCTGAATTAGCTTTCTAAATTGGTATCATAATAGCGATTTTGACACCCATAGATGGAGTGTATGCAAGCATAGCTAGGGGTGTATGCGAGCTGAGCTTCTTAAGCTTAGCTCAAAGGGTGGGGAACTTGCTCAAGCTCGGCTCGTGAAAATCTTATACGAACTAGCTTAAGCTCGGCTCGATTAAAGACCATTGTAATCAAGCTCGGCCCGAGCTCGCTAAAAGCTCGGCTCATTAAAAAATCTCAAGCTCGAAAAGAGGTAAGCTTTCTAAATCATTAAGCTTAGGCTCGAAAAGTGCTCGGCAGCTCATACGCATGCACTAGGCAAGACCATTTTCCCTCACTCTCTCTCTCTCTCTCTCTCTCACCCCTTATAGACCCACCTCCCAGCCACTCTTTTTCTAACTGGCCGATGTGGGACAAGTGAATAGCATGCGTGTTTTTGTTTTTTTGGTAGTAAACGCATGTTTAGTTAATTGGTTAGTTGACATGGTGTTTTTCTTTTGTTTGACCACTTTATTTTTTTATTCAAAACTTGGTGACCACCTTTTAAAAAAAAAATTAGAAATCTTATTAATGAAAGCATATCCAAAGGGAGTCTAATACAAGGAAAAGAAGTAAAAACAAGATAAAAATAAAACACAAGGAACTTCTTATGCCCAACTGCTGATATATATATATATATATATTTATATATATCTTCATGAGCCTTAATCGAGTCGAGTCTATGTGTTCTCAAGCTTGGCTTGTTTATTTATCGATCTTGGTATTTGAGCTCGAGCTTGGCTCGTTTATTAAACGAGCCGAGCCAAGCCGCGAGCCCTTATTGAGTGGTTCAGCTCGTGTACACCCCTGCCGCGAGCCCTTGTTGAGCAGTTTAGCTCGTGTAAACCCCTACCTATAGTGAAAGTTATGGTTGTTTTAGTAGGGAAGGGTCAGAAGTGCCCCTTTTCTCTAATCCAACTTCTCGTAACATGCCAAAGCCATTCGTGCTGCACCAATGAGGATGGGCAATTTTACAATTCTCCACTATGCAATGTTGCTACAGATTGTTATGAACAATGTATGCATTGGCTCACATGTCCCCGGGTCTGGCCCTGGGCAAAGGCAACATAGGCCAATGCCTAGGGCCCCTAATTCTCTTAACATTTTAAAGGCCCCCAACTTTCTAAATATCTACTTCTCGTATTAGACCAACCCAAAGGCATTTTCCAGCCCAACAAAAAAAGCCCAAAGACAAAATACATACTAAAGGTAAAAGATCACTCTCCTAAGATACATACGTATCTATTCCTATATAGGCTATATTCCTATATATTGATACCCCCAAACTAAACCAAATTTTCATTCCCAACAAAAAAAACCCTTCAAACCCCAGACCCCTTCCCATCAGCAATGGTAATCTCTCTCTCTCTCTCTCTCTCTCTCTCTCTCTCTCTCTCTCTCTCTCTCTCTCTCTCTCTCTCTCTCGTTTTAACTTTGAGTCTTGACCATTGCTTCAATAATTCAATTGTTTGTTGGGTTTCATTAGATGGCTTGTGGATTTGAATATTTAATTGTTGATTTTTATTTTTTTCAGAAGTATATTTTAGTTATGAAGTTGTCAGTTGTGTTAGTTTGAACTAGTTTTGGACTGATTTTTTCTCCTTACTTCATTAATTTTAGGTTATTTTTTGTGCATCTCAACTATTTGTTCTAATATCTAGCTTAAACTTATGGTTATTTAAGGTCTAGCTTTTGGTTTATAAACTTTATTGGTATAGGATTGGTTATTGGTTGTGAACATGCCTCCTAGGAAGCATATTTCTGGATATGAGAAAAGAATGAAAAAACAAAAGATAGAAGGACAGATTCAATCTCAAGTTGAAGCACTTAATAAATTTTTTAGTAGACAAATCGAGAATGAAGTTCCAAGTGAAGGTCCAAATGAAGTTCCAATTGAAGGTCCAAATGAAGTTCCAACTGTCAAATTAGTGAATGAGGAAGAGGAACTTCAGGCCGAGAATTATAATGAAGAACATGAAGAATTAGTGAATGAGTGTAATACCCTGAATTTCTGGAGACTATTAATAAATAAAACTTCCTTCTATAAATTTTTCTTTCTTTTGTTGAAATTTGGTTACCAATCGATTGCCATTTATCCCAATCGATTGACACTTTTTGATACCAATCGATTGACATGTTCCCAATCGATTGCCATTTTACTGACTAAAATTGAGTATGTGTCAACATACCAATTGATTGACATTATTCTCAATCGATTGCCTTCAAATATCTGTTACCTATCGATTGACCTGTGTTCCAACTGATTGACATAAGCTGAGACAAGTTTTCCTTTTTTATTTAACTTTGAACATGTGGCACTCTTGTTTCTCTATATATATGAACTCAATTTGTGCCTTGGGTCTGTTTTGACCAGTTGAGATTGAGAGAGAGAGAGTATGGATATATATATATTTCATATATCTATATCTATATCTATATCTATATCTATATCTATATCTATACACACTCACACACACCCATTGCTGGGCAGCATGAGAAGAAGAGAAGAAGAAGAGGAAGAGAAGAACAAGGAGAAAGAAAGAGAAGGAGAGGCAGAGAGCTGGGCGAAAGAAAGAGAAGGAGGAAAGAGAGAGCTTGGAGGATTTAAGCTCACACACACCCAAACACACCCTAGGTGAGTTTCTAACTCACATGGTCCCTTTATTGGATGTATACACTAGTTATTATGAAGCTTAGACGTGTTATATGTATAAGGTGTACGTTTATATATGTTGTTTTAATAATCTGCTGATGAAGACGAAGTGCCAATCGATTTCCATAATTACTAATCGATTGCCATCAGTCTCGACCCAATCGATTGAACATAATTTCAATCGATTGACATTAGTTTAACCCAATCGATTGAACAGAATTTCAATCGATTAACATTACTTATATCCCAATCGATTAATAGTTTCCTCAATCGATTGACATTACTTTTATCTCAATCGATTGGACCTTATACCAATCGATTGGTATGGGAAGAACATGGTTTCCTTTGCCTGTTTATTATATTAAGGGTCCGGTTGTTCGATTTTTGATTTGGACTTTCGTTATGCAATTTTGGGTTAGACAAGGATTATGTGACAACAAAGTTAAGTATAATTATACAGAATGGATAAAACTAATAATGTGGGTAATTTGTTGATTCTTGTATGAGTTCGATATCCATTTTCTTTTAATCTGAGTAGTCAGGCCACATTGGGAATCGTCATGTGTCGATATTAGAATGTAACTCAGGTAGGTTTGATAAGTCTAGGAATGGTACGTGGGAAGACGCCTGGTCATAATATGTGTTCACATGCGGTGGATGGTTTATATCATTAACGAGCAGTGAGCAGGACCATGTAGTCCTAAGGTATCCAGATGATCTATGATATATCCTTAACGTGCAGTGGATGGTTTATATCCTTAACGAGCGGTGGATGGGTGATCACTGGTATACAGCGATAAGGTGTGGCAATAGATTTGATGTGCTGTTATTCAAAGCGTTATATCCTTGACATGCGGTGGATGTTTTATATCCTTAAAGAGCGGGGGATGGACTGACGTGGTGTCCATGAATGCAGTGGATGGTTTATATCCTTAACGAGCAATGGACAGAATGATGGTATATCTACATATGTGAAATGATTGAGTTTGTTCTTTCTAGAGAGTATTGTAAATCATCGGTCTTCGAGTAACAAGACGATAAGGGTCGGTTTACGATGTTTAATAAAGAAACACGTTATGATTATCATTGTAATAAGATTGTTAACTCGTGTTTTCATAAGCTCGTGTTTACTTCAGATAACTGGTACCTTGGTAGTTTATACTCACTCAGCTCTCAATAAGCTGACGGCCTTTTATTGCCTGGACTTTCCCCCGTCCAGACAATCCTGTACCTTATTCTGCAAGTGAGGACACTTATGATGATAGTTACTACACTGAGGGTGATTTCATAGAGGGTGGCCCCATTGATGATGCCTATGTCAAGGAGGACTACTATGCTGATGTTTACGCCAGTTGAAGACTTGGAGATAGTTGGTAGTTTATATTTCCATTTAGACTGTTTTGTTATATTTGGTACTTGGGCATATGTTGCTTCCAAATCTTATATACTTCTGCTGTAGCTTTTCAGTTGTTATAACTCTGATGTTATAATATAATAGGTTTCCTTTATATTACTATGGGTTGTTCTTTCTGTTATCTAGAACTATGTGGTGTGGAGGATTAGTGACATTCACCAGTCATTCCCTATGGACCCATAAAGGAATTTTATTTTTCTCTATTTATGCTGTTCCAGGGCGTGATAATGAGCGAAATGAACATCAGGGAGAAGAATTTGCATCTTCAAACTTATATGATCCCATAAATTGGGGCAATGTTGATCAAGCGATGAGGGACTTACTAGTAAAAAGAGGTCCTATAAGAGATTGTGATATCCATTTTCGATATCCAAAAGATGAAGGTAAAAGACATTTCTCTTTCGTGCATTACATTAGACATTTACCGAACAAAGAGAGGCATGAGAGAAAATGGCTAATCTACTCAGTTATTGGGAACAAGGTGTTTTGCTTTTGTTGTAAGTTGTTTAAGAAAGAAGGAAACGATACACATTTGGCAAATGAAGGATTTTAATGATTGGAAAAATCTTGTTCATAGGCTTAAAACTCATGAAACTAGTGATATCGATGAGCACATTACTTGCATGAACATGATGATTGAATTAGATATGAGAATGGAAAAGAATAAAACAATCGATAAAAGTGCACAAGAACAAATTAACAAAGAGAAAGAACATTGGAGACAAGTATTAGTGAGGATACTTGCTGTGGTGAAAACACTTGCTAAGAATAATTTAGCATTTTGTGGAGACAATGAGAAGGTTTATCAAGAAAACAATGGAAATTTTTTTAGCTTCATTGAAATGATTGCTGAATTTGATACCGTAATGCAAGAACATATGCGACATATTTAAAAGCGTGAGGTTCATTATCACTATCTTGGCCACAAAATCCAAAATGAATTGATAGTAATGTTGGCAAGTGAGATTAAAGGTGTAATTGTTGTAAAGATCAAAGGAGCAAAGTACTTTTCAATTATACTAGATTGTACACTAGATGTAAATCATGAATAACAAATGACTCTTGTAATTCGATGTATAGAAGTTTCAATGAGTCCGATAAAAGTGGAAGAGTTCTTTTTAGAGTTCTTAAAAGTGCATGACACATCAAGGATTGGACTTTTTAATGAGCATAAATAGGTATTGAACACTCTTCAACTTGACATCGGTGATGTGAGGGGACAAGGATATGATAATGGATCTAATATGAAGGGAAAACATAGGGGTGTGCAAAGTAGGCTATTAGAAATCAATCCTAGAGCGTTGTATTCTCCATATGGTTGTCATAGTCTTAACCTTGCGCTATGTGATATGATCAACTATTGTTCAAAGGCTATATCTTTCTTTAGAGTGGTTCAAAGAATATATACAATGTTTTCATCTTCTACGAAGAGATAAGTATTCAAAGATCATGTTGATGGTCTCACTCTTAAGCCATTGCCACAAACACGTTAGAAAAGTCGGGTTGAAAGTGGTAAAGCATTATGGACTAAGCTCCACAAATAAGAGATGCTTTGGTTCACTTGGCAAGTACTAGTGCAGATCCTAAAACAAAGAGTGAAGCCGAGTCTCTTGCAACATATGAAATTGAGAATTTTGAATTCTTGCTTGGCATGATAATATGGCATAATCCATTGTTTGCTATTAATCTTGTTAGTAAGACACTTCAAACTGAGGATATGCATATGGATGTTGCTCTGGATCAATTAAAAGGACTCATTTCCTATTTAGAAAGTTATAGAGAAACTGGGTTTTAAGATGCCATGATTGAAGCTAAAGAAGTTGCCACTATAATGGTTGAGCCAATATTTCGTGAAAAATGAGTAATTCGTAGGAAAAAACAATTTGATGAGAATGTTATTGAAGAGGCAATACCATTACCCGAGGAATCCTTTCGAGTTAATTACTTCCTATACATAGTTGATCAAGCTCTTTCTTCACTTAAGAGTATGTTTGAACAATTTCTTGCCTATGAAGAAACTTTGGCTTTTTATTTGATTTGGAGAAGTTGAAATCTATGGATGGTGATGTAATACCCTGAATTTCTGGAGAGTATTAATAAATAAAACTTCATTTCTGTATACTTATATAACCTTTCCTTTCCACTTGGTAAAATTTAGATACCAATCAATTGCCTTTGTTTCCCAATCGATTGACACTTTTTGGTTAACAATCGATTGACATGTTCCCAATTGATTGCCATTCTACTGACTAAAATTTATGATATGGCAACATACCAATCGATTGCCATGTGTCCCAATCGATTGGCATAAGCTGAGACAAGTTTTCTTCTTTCCTTGAGCTTTGGACGTGTGGCTCCTTTTCCCTCTATATATATGAGAATATTTATGGCCTTGGGCCAGTTTCAGTCTTTGAGAGAGAGAGAAGCACATCTTGTGAGTATATATATATATACATCCATATATCTATATATACACACCCTCACACACACTCACTCTCTGGGAAGAAGAAGAAGAAGAAGAAGAAGAGAAGAGGGAAAGAAGAAGAAGAAGAAAGAAGAAAGGAGCAGAGACAAAGAAGAGAGAGTTGGACAGAGAAGAGAGAAATAGAAGGAGGAGAGAGAGAGAACTTGAGGTTTTCAAGCCAAACAAGCCCTAGGTAAGTCCTAACTCGCTTGGTCCCTCTATGTGATGTTTTTACAAGTTATTATGGAGTTTAGATGTGTTAAATGCATGATTTCTACATTTATATATGCTATTTTATTAATCTGTTGGTGAAGACAAAGTGCCAATCGATTGGTATAAATCCCAATCGATTACCATCAGTCTGGACCCAATCGATTGGATAGAATTCCAAATGATTTTCAATGTTAGCAATCGATTGACATTGTTTTAGACCCAATCAATTGCCAATTTTCTCAATCGATTTTTATGACTTTCATCCTAATCGATTGGACCTTACCCCAATCGATTGGTATTGGTAGAGCATGAATTCCTTTGCCTATTTATTATACTAAGGGTTTGATTGTTTGTTTTTCGATACAGACTTGTGTTATGCGATTCTGGGTTGACTAGGGATAATGTGACGATAAAGATAAGTATGATTAAAAAAAATGAATTAACGTAATGACGTTAGATATTATGCGGTTCATGTATGAGTTTGATTTCTATTTCTTTTAATCAGAGTAGTCAGGCCACAAGTGGTGAGTCATGTATCAATGTTAGTACGAAACATAAGTAGGTTTGATAGGTTCTAAGAATGGTACGTGGGCGAACGCCTGGTCATGATATGCTTTCACATATGGTGGATGGGTTATGTCCTTAATGAGCAGTGGGCAGGACTATGTAGTTCAGAGATAGCTAGATGATCTATGTTATGTCCTTAACGAGCGGTGGATGGGGATCATTGGTATCATACGATGAGTCGTGGCAATAGATTTGATATGCTATTGCTCAAAGCTTTGTATCCCTGATATGCGATGAATGGTTTATATCCTTAACGAGTGGGGGATGGACTGACGTGGTGTCCATGAATGTGGTGGATGGTTTATATCCTTAACGAGCCATGGATAGAATGACGATATGTGTATATATGTTAAACGATTGAGTGTGTTCTTTCTAGAAAGAGTATGTTGATTATCGGTCTTAGGATAACAAGACGATAAGGGTTGGTTAACGAGGTTGAAATAAAGGAACAAGATATTATTATAGTAGAATGTTAACTTGTGTCTTCATAAACTTGTTTTTTAGTTTAGATAATTAGTACCTTGATAGTTTATATTCAATCAGCTCTCAGTAAGCTGACGGCTTTTATTCTTTGGATTTTCCCCGTTAGACTATCCTATACCTTATTCTGCAGGTGATGGAGCCTACGACAATGACTACTATCCTGGAGTCGAATACGCAGAAGATGGCCCCACCAATGATGTCTATGCTGGGGAGGACTACTACGCTGATGCTGAAGATCTGGGGATAGTTATTGGTTTATGTATTTCTGTATAGACTATTTTTGTAATATCCTGAATTTCTGGAGGGTATTAATAAATAAACTTCATTTCCAGATACTTATACAAACTTTTCTTTTCATTGGTGAGATTTAGATACCAATCGATTGCCTTTGTTCCCAATCGATTGGCATTTTTTTGATACCAATCGATTGACATATTCCCAATCGATTGCCATTATACCGACTAAAAGTAATGACGTGGCAACATCCCAATCGATTGCCATCTTTTCCAATTGATTGCCTTCAAATATCTATTGTCAATCGATTGAGTTGTGTTTCCAATCGATTGACATGAGCTGAGACAAGTTTTCTTCTTTTCTTTAGCTTTGAACGTGTGGCACTCTCAACCTATATGTATGAGGTTATTTATGGCCTTGGGGCTGTTTGTGCAGTTCTTGAGAGAGAGAGAGAGAGAGAGAGAGAGAGAGAGAGTTTGTATATCATATATATACACACATATATCTATATCTATATACACACACACACACACACACACTCACTGCCCTTGGCAGCTGGATGAAGAGAAGAAGAAGAAGAAAGAAAGAAAAAGGAGAGAGAGAGAGAGAGAGAGAGAGAGAGAGAGCTGGGCACAGAGAGAAAAAGAAGAGAAGAAAGAGAGAACTTTGGTGTTTTCAAAAACACACAAGCCAAACACACCCTTGGTGAGTTCCTAACTCACTTGGTCCCTTTATTGGATGTCTGTACAAGTTATTATGAAGCTTAGATGTATTAAAAGCATGGTTTTGACGTCTATATATGCTATTTTTACAATCTGCTGGTGAAGACGAAGTGCCAATCGATTGGCGTAAATACCAATCGATTGCCATCAGTCTGGACCCAATCGATTGTATAGAATTCGAATCGATTGACATCCCAATGGATTGCCAATGTTAGCAATCGATTGACATTGTTTCAGACCCAATCGATTGCCATGATTATCAATCGATTGTTATAATTTTTATCCTAATCGATTAGACCTTATACCAATCGATTGGTATGGGCAGAACATGGATTCTTTTGCCTGTTTATTATATAAGAGGTTTGATTGTTTGTTTCTCGTTTCGGACTTTCGTTATGCGATTTTGGGCGGATCTGGGAAAATGTGACAACATAGATAAGTATGATTCAAAATAATGGGTTAATGAAATGACGTGAGATATTATGCGGTTCATGTATGAGTTCGATATCCATTTCTTTTAATCAGAGTAGTCAGGCCATAATTTGCGAATAGACATGTGTCGATATTAGAATGTAACTCAGGTAGGTTTCGTAAGTTTTGGGAATGGTACGTAGACGGGCGTTTGGTCATGCTCTTAAAAGAGGTGAGTTGGACCAAGTAGTCCTAAGATAGACCGGATAATCTATGATATGCTCTTAAAAGCGGTGAGCTGTGTAATATGCTCTTAAAAGTGGTGAGCTGGGCATATGTTGACGAGGTTGAATAAAGGAACAAGATATTATTATTATTATAATAAGATGTTAACTCGTGTTTTCATAAGCTTGTGTTTACTTTAGATAACTGGTACCTTGTTAGTTATTACTCACTCAGCTCTCAGTATGCTGATGGCCTTTATTACCTGGACTTTCCCCCATCTAGACTATCCTGTACCTCATTTTACAGGTGACGAAGTCTACAATGATAGTTCCTATCCAGGAGGAGAATACACCGAGGGTGGCCCCCACTGATGATGGCTACGCCAGGGAGGACTATATTGCTGATGTTTACGCTAGCTGAAGATTTTGAGATAGTTTATGTTATTTCTATTTAGTTGTTTTGTTATTTTTGGTACTTGGGCATATGTTGCTTTCAAACCTTATATACTTCCGCTTTAGCTTTACTCTTGTAATAACTCTGATGTTGGTAATATAATAGGTTTCCTTTATATTACTGTGGGTTGTTCTTTCTGTTATCTAGAACTGCGTGGTGTGGAAGGTTAGTGACATTCACCAGTCATTCCCTATGGACCCATAAAGGAAATTTATTTTTCTCTATTTATGATATTCTGGGGAGTGACAGTTTTGTTATATTTGGTGCTTGGCCATATGTTGCTTCCAAACCTTATATATTCTTCCGCTGTAGCTCTACTATTGTAATAACTCTTATGTTTGTAATAGAAGCAATGGCTATTTATATCCAGTTTATTTTTATTACTATTCTTGTTATAGACTAGTACTGTGTGGTGTGGATCATTAGTGACATTCACCAGTCATTCCCTATGGACCCAAAAAGGAAATTTATTTTTCTCTATTTTTGCTGCTCCGAGGCGTGATAGGATTTTTGGTATCAGAGCCAGGTTTTGATACTTTTGTTCACTAACAATTCCACACCATCTGGTCCTAGCAATTTAAGATCCCTGAGATGAGATATGAGCTTGAGATAAGATCGTTCTTTTGACGATAGATAGTTTTTCCTTACAAGTTATCATGGATCCAGCATTTCATAGATTTGTGGATGACTCTTATGGAGGACACGTAATCCATGGGGATACCATGGAGCCAATTAACCCAGATCGTTATCAAGATTACGTGAGACAGATAGCCAGTCTTTATTTAGAGGAGGATATGTGGAAGGCCCTCTATGTTGATAGACGGACTCACCCAACCCAGATGCGTATGGATGCTTACCATTCCATGAGGATTGGCAGAGATATTTATCAGGAGATTCTACGATTGATTGGGAGTAAGCTAGAGATGGATGCTATGGAGTTACGAGCTATTCTTGGAAGACCTATTGAGGCAGCACCTGAAGTAGCTACCGTCACCAGTACTCGAGGTACCCATTCCAGAGCCAAAGGAACTGCCCGAAGAGCCAGAGTCAACAAAGGCCGAGCCGATGGTAGAGGCTGAGCCAGAGGAGGATCCCGCAGATGACATCGAGCCAGTTGAGGATGGCGAGGAGCCAGAGGAGGATCCAGAGGAGGACCCGGAGGTTGTTGTTGAGGAGGACATAAGAGTAGTAGGAGATGAGATTCTGGAGGATATTGCAGTTGAGCCTGAGGTAGAAGAGGTAATCATTCCAGAGATACCCGTGGTGTTTGATTTACTAGCAGGACCTGTACTTTATATAGCAGCTATTGCTAATATGGCAGCCGAGTGGCTAGCAGCGATGGTTGTACAGCCAGCCAGACTTCTGATAGGATAGGTTGTGTTAGCAGATGCTATGTCTATTGTTGGGGATTTTGCTGAGTTGATCACCGATGTTATCGAGCTAGCATTTGATATCGCAGAGATGGAGGTTGACGACATGATTGTCGAGGACTGGAATATTGGAGTGGTAGTAGGAGCAGTAGCACCAGCCGAGGATGATCCACCGGTAGAGATGGACATTGCACCTGAGGATGATGCACCAGCAGCAGGATCATATGCTGACAACTTTTGATTCAGTATCTATAGGGGGATTAGTTTTAGTTTTATATCAAGACATGTTGTCCACATGATTTTTGGGAGCTTGATAGATACCTATTTGACCATAGCTTTGTATAGTATTAGTAATAGTAGTCGTAGCATTGTAAATTGGTGACCTTGGTACTATTTTAGCCTTGTTCCACGTGGTACACAGTTTGACTAATGTGTACTATGCGGTACATCTTTTGATATATACGAGCAGTACTTTTGATATTAATTGTAAGATTGCATTGATGTACAGTGATGTTGTCAGAATCAAGATATAAAAACTGTTCTTTACTTTTCAAAAGATTTGTAGTGTGAAAGCAAAGGTCGAACCCACAGGGATTGGTTAACTACAACGACTTAATTTTAAAACCTAACTTTAGTTAATTATGAAAACGGATTTTGATTTGATTTTAATTAAACTAATAACAATAAAAATAAATCTAAACTATGAAAGCAATTAAAAGTGTTTTTGTAAATATGTAAAGGGAACCTAGGATTGCAAATCCACCACTAGCATCATAATAGGAATATTTATGCATTCATTTAGCTTACTAAGTTGGATGATTATGGGGAATTGTAGCTACAAGCCCAATTCCTCCGCCAAGAAAATAATCATGGTTCAAGCACCAACATATTCCATCTTCGGTTAGCACGAATTATCCCACACTAAACTAGGGTTGTGACATAATTCGTCTAATCTAGGCATGGATTATTCGGATACTTGTTAGCACAAATCAATAAAGCACCATCACATGTAAATAATCTAAACAAGCATAGCGAGCATAGATCATTGAGCACATCACAGTCAAAATAGATCTAAGACAAGAATAAACTTTGAAAGCAATGATTTAATCAATAGAAGTACGATTTATTTATAAAAATCCTCGGAACATGTGACTATCATCCATACATAATAAAACTAAAATAAAAATATAAAATACTCCCTATTACTCGACTAGGGCTTCATTGAAACCCTAGATCTTTGTCTAGGCTGCCATAGAAGTGGTAGATGGCAAGAGGTTGATGGAGGAGGCCATGGGAATCCTTGGTCTTCTTCTTCTTCTCCTTGCTTCCCTCCCTTCAATGGCTGAAAGTTGTTAGGGATATATACTAAAAGCCATGCTTTATGTAGTTGATTTATTATTCATTTAATAAAATCAGTTAATCCATTTTTTATGAGAATCTGTGTGGGCAATGTTTGTATTATATTATTTATTTAATGTGTGTCTCTCATTCTATATAGTAGGTGGTTTGGTGTGTAGAGTTTGGCTTACACACGGAAGATCAGGCCATCAGATGTTATAGAATGTAAGATTTTGGTTTACAGTCTTAGATGGGATTGGACACACCATCGGTAGGACTGCAGCATGGTGTTGTAGTAGGTTTGTCTTGACTGCGGGAAACGGTATAGTTTCAACTCACCATGCTGGTACATTTTGTGTATTAAACAGGACCGACTTGGGGTAATTATCTTTATACTGACTTATAAGATAATTAATACCTCATAGCTATTATGAGTGCTTATGCTCTAAATCCTAATTTAATTTATAGACACGTACATTTGATATTTATACTTTGATCCCTAAAAGGGTGAGATCCTTAAATGGGTCAATATCTCATTGGATTGGGTGGCAATATTAATTGTGTGGTGGATATTAATTAATGATGGAATCCATGTCTCAATTTTGGGATTGATGATATCCCCTTGAGAAAGCTTATAAGTTTTGATCATGTCAAACCCTGCAGGTGGATTTTGTATCCGACATATCAGATAAGTTAAGCAGAGGATCTCAAGGAATTTTAAGAAATTAATTAAATATGATTGTCAGTAATTATATTTAATTAATGGATATCTGTAATCTTAACATGGGGAGATAATAAGCATTTAATAACATGGAGCTCGAAATATATTTTTGAGATAAGGGTAGGAGTGCAATTATAATTCTTTAGTGGTATGAATTATAATTTATGAAAATAGGAATCTGATTCAGTTCGAATTAGGGTTTCCTAATTCCATAAGGAAGCCTATTCCGTATTGACTTCTTATGGTCCCTATCGTAGCCTATATATATGCTGCCTTGACTGTTCTCTCAGGTTGCATAATTTCATATTCTAAGCTTCCCTTGACCTCCTAGCTTTCTTCTAGAAGGATTTCCACCAAACCCTAGTCTCTGTGAGCATTCAAGAGACATAGGAGTGTAGATCGCTAGCGTCGGACAACGCTCACTAAAAGAGCTTCGGACTGCTCGATATTGATCGAAAGTTGCTGAATTGTTTACACAACGTTGCTGACGTCGAGACGGAGCTGCTGTTAAAAATTCAAGTAAATCGGAGATCGTTTGATCCTCCTGACGAACACATCTTTGTCGGATCAATGTGATCAGGATTGAATCGTCACAGCAATCAAAGAGAGTGTTATAACTGGGAATAGAAAATAGAACGTAAAGATGGAAGAGCAGAAAACTAAAAGGATTTCGAAAGAGCCCACACTCAGTTCGATATTCTGGCAGCAAAGGAATACGGTAGAAGATCGTGAGCTGTTATCGAGCCCGTGTTCTCGATTCGTCTACTACAGCAATTCAATTTTGCAGTTCAAGGTAACCCTAGTTCCGCCCTTGTAGGGTTATTATAGATTTCATGAAATTTTTTTGCAGTACCAACTTATACGCACTGTCAACGGATTCTGGGAACGCAGTTTCCTAATAGTGGTATCAGAGCAACGTTGATTCTGCGTATGGGTTGGACGCAACCATGTTGTCCAATAAAACAGATCTTATGCGTGTTTTGATGGATGGATAGAACGTAGAAATGTGCTAACCCTTGTTTTGCAGCGTTCTTATTCCACTATTATGGTCACTGATTTTGTGTGATTGGATCCCACGATGGTTTTATCCGTGGTTAATTTTGCTGTTTTAATATAGCATGTGAACTCCTTTATGGAGGCATAGGATTTGTGTGTATTGGACCCCACGCTTGATTGATGTGTGGTTAATTTACTGCAAAGAAATAGCATGTGAACTCCTTTATAGAGGCATAGGATTTGTGTGTATTGGATCCCACGCTTGATTGATAAGTGGTTAATTTACTGCAAAGAAATAGCATGTGAACTCCTTTATGGAGGCATAGGGTTTGTGTAATATATCTCAAGTAAATCCGTGAAGACAGTTCGTGAAGATAGTTTACAAGCAGTTTCAGAAAGCAATCTAGAGGCAATTTCTGGAGGCTATTTCAGAAAACAGTTCTGGAAGGCAGTTGCGTAGTTGCGACATAGAGCTAATCGGGTTCCATGAAGATTTCTTCACAAGAGTTGCAGCTTGACCATAATAGTGGGATTCCTATTTTATTGTGGTTTCCTTATTTATGTGTGATTGAATGATTATTATTGTTTCATGTTTAATGAATAGGACAACATGGATAATTGTTCCTAGACCTATTTCAGATGTCTAGCTGCATGTTTAATTTATATTAATTTAAAATGATGGACAACTACATGTGTATTTAGAAATAAAACTAATTCCATAATTTGAAAACAGAAGTACTTATTTTCTAAAATCATGAGAATAGAATAATTTTATTATCTACACATGTGGGTTTCACAAGTAAGGATGAATTAATCCTTGTCAAGTATTTCATTATTTTTTATTAATTAAATTAAAAGTTTTTCTAAAAAATTATAACCCTCAATTTTTTTAAAAAAATTCTAAGTGGGAGAGGGAATTTATCAAGTATAAATCCCATGGTCTCCATCACTGGTTTGTAGATGATATGATTAATTTTATGTGATGGCTCTAGTGTCATCCTCCCCATGGGATGTAGTTGATCATGGAATCATCAGTACAAACTTCTTTAAAAGAATGTTTTGGGTGATTGTTGGTGTGGGTCACCTCTCCATCAGAGGTGTTCCTCACAGAACTCTTGACCTAGAATTAAGTGATGGTATACACTTAGCTATAAATAATAATATCCTCTCCATCTGAGTCACTGTTATTATTTATAGGACCAAAGCAAGTCAGCAGTTTAATTTTATTAGGCAAAGTACATTGCCTGGATAGTAAAATTAAAAGGCAATTGTCTATCTGAACAAATGATGGATAGTATATGGCTTCCCATCGAGTCATACTATTCGCGGTGTATCAGGTTGCTGGCGGATTCCTTTCAAATATGGTAGAGGGAACCAATATTTTCAACTCGAATCCATAGTAAATTTTGCCCAAACGTAATTATTTATGTTATGTGATTCTCAGGCTTTCAAATTGGCACTTTCAATCCACTTGCTGTTATACTTAAAGAAAACAAACTTACTGGACCAAACTATATAGACTGGAAAAGGAATTTGGATATTGTGTTAACTGCTGAAGAGTACAAGTTTGTGCTTACTCAAGAATGTCCTGAGCAACCTGGTGAGGGGGCAACCGCTGAGGAAACCCAGGCTCACAAGAAATGGGTCAAGGCTGATGAGATGGCGCGGTGTTACATTTTGGCATCCTTGTCAAATGTTCTGCAACATCAGCATCAGTCAATGACCAGTGCCTATGACATGATGGAGAGCCTCCGAGAGATGTTCGGGGATCAAAGTCGTGCTGCTAGGCAGGTTGCCATGAAAAACTTGATGAACACAACCATGGCTGAGGGGACGCCTGTAAGGGATCATGTTCTTAAGATGATATCTCTTCTTAATGAACTAGAGATCCTTGGAGCTGAAATCGATGGGAAAATCCAGGTCGATATCGTACTCCAGTCACTGCCAGAGTCTTTTAAGCAATTCCGCCTCAATTACAACATGAATAAATTTAAATATACTTTGGCGGAGCTGCTTAAAGAACTCCAGGCAGCTGAGGGTCTCAACAGAAAGTCAGGGAGTGCTCCTGTGTTTGAGAAAGGTTCTGCTTCAAAGCCGAAAGGCAAGAAGAAAATGAAAAAGGCTCAAAAGAAGGCCGCGGGTCCTCCGCCAGTCCAAAGGCCACGAGGACAACCGGGAAAGCCTAAAGGCAAATGTTTTGTTTGCAAGCAGCCAGGACACTGGAAGAAGCAATGTCCAGTTTATCTCTCCAGACAGAACAATCAAGGTAAATCTCATTTACTAGTTGTTGAATCGTGTTTAGCAGTCTGATCTACCGGTACCTGGTGTGTAGATACGGGAGCCACTGATCATGTATGCAATTCTTTGCAGGGGTTCCAGGGAACCAGGCAGCTCAGTGATGGAGAGATTTATCTATATATGGGAAATGCTACGAAAGTAGCAGTAGTTGCAGTAGGAGATCTACATCTTAGTTTTGGTAGAGATAGGAATTTAATATTAAGAAATTGCTTTTATGTACCTTCTATTAGAAGGAATTTAGTTTCCGTTTCTAGTTTAGTAAAGAATGGATATTCAGTTCATTTTAATAAAGTAGTAGTTATTAAAGAAAATAAACGTTTTATTTGTTCTGGTCAATTGGTGGATGATCTTTATATTATAAATCCTATCTCTCCTATACTGCAACTTAATGAATTGAATAACACAAATAGTTTGCCATTTAAGAGAAAAGAACCTTCGAGGATGAACCAAACGCATCTTTGGCACTTACGCCTTGGTCATATTAATTTGAAAAGGATTCAAAGACTGGTTCAAAATGGGCCATTAGGCTCATTGGAAGTGGAGGCACTTCCAGTTTGTGAATCCTGCTTGGAAGGTAAAATGACCAAGAGGCCGTTCTCAGCCAAGGGCTATAAAGAAAAAGAGCCGTTGGAACTGGTTCACTCTGATTTGTGTGGTCCTATGACTGTCCAAGCAAGAGGGGGATTTGAGTACTTTGACACTTTCATCGATGATTACTCAAGGTATGGGTACATTTACTTGATGCGGCGTATGTCTGAATGCTTTGAGAAATTCAAAGACTTCAAGGTTGACACGGAGAAGCGTCTAAATAAATGTATTAAGACACTACGATCTGATCGTGGTGGAGAGTACCTCTTGGGAGAGTTTAGGGAATACTTAATGGAGCAAGGGATTACATCCCAATTGTCTGCACCCCGTATGCTTCAGCAGAACGGTGTGGCAGAAAGAAGGAACATGACTCTTATGGACATGGTAAGATCTATGATGAGTTATTCGGATTTACCAATTTCCTTTTGGGGACACGCATTAGAGACAGCTGCATACATTCTAAACTTGGTACCATCTAAGTCAGTACCTACTACTCCCACAGAATTGTGGACTGGACGAAAGCCTAGTCTGCGGCATGTTCGGATCTGGGGTAGTCCAGCACATGTGCTGAAAGGGAACGCAGAAAAGTTGGAATCAAGAACAGAAGTATGTTTCTTTGTTGGGTATCCAAGAGGAACTAAAGGTGGTCTGTTTTATAGTCCTAAGGATCAGAAGGTTATTGTTAGCACCAATGCCATATTCTTAGAAGAGGACTATGTTATGGACCACAAGCCCAGAAGTCGTATTGTTCTAGAGGAAATGAGAGGAAAGACACCGACATATACTTCTTCGATACCAACGGTACAAGAAGAAACACCACAAGAAAGAGTTATCGATATTCCATTACCACATCGTAGTGGGAGGATTATCGAAACTTGTGTAGATCCCGAACCAACCATTAACACGCAGGTTCCTGAACCAGTACAACGTGTAGATTATGGTGTATTAGGTTCAGAATCTTCACAACGAAATATCAGTGATGCACAGACACGGGTTGTGCCTCGTCGTAGTGGGAGGGTTAATATTCGACCTGACCGGTATATGTTCTTGGGAGAGTTTTATGACCGGGTCCCTGATGAACAAGGTACCGACCCCTGTAACTACAATGAAGCACTCCAAGATAAAGATGCAGATCTTTGGCAAAAGGCTATGAAGTCTGAAATGGAGTCCATGTACTCCAATCAAGTCTGGATCTTGTAGAACCACGCAATGAAATAAAACCCATTGGATGTAAGTGGATCTATAAGAAGAAGAGAGGAGCAGACGGTAAGGTGGAAACCTTTAAAGCAAGGCTTGTTGCGAAAGGGTTCACTCAAAAAGAAGGAATCAATTATGAGGAAACTTTTTCGCCGGTGGCAATGCTGAAGTCTATCCAGATTCTCTTATCCATTGCTGCACATTTCGATTATGAAATTTGGCAAATGGATGTCAAGACAGCATTTCTAAATGGAAATCTTGACGAGTGCATCTATATGATGCAACCAGACGGGTTCATTGCGAAAGGCCAAGAACACATGTTGTGTAAACTTAAGAAGTCCATTTATGGACTTAAGCAGGCATCTAGGTCTTTGAATATCCGCTTTGATCAAGCAATCAAGTCTTTTGGTTTTGATCAATGTGCGGATGAATCTTGTGTGTACAAGAAACATGATGGAAGAGTGGTGGTGTTCTTAGTACTGTATGTGGATGATATCTTGCTAATCGGAAACGATGTGGGGGTATTATCTTCTGTAAGGGTATGGTTATCCAGTTAATTCGATATGAAGGACTTGGGAGAAGCCGGTCATATCATAGGGATCAAGCTTATGCGAGATCGCAAGAATAGGATGTTGGGCTTGTCACAAGGCACTTATATTGACAATATTCTTGCAAGGTTTAGCATGCAAGATTCCAAGAAGGGATTCCTTCCCTTCAGACACGGAATTACTCTATCTAAGGATCAGTGTCCTAAGATACCTGATGAGATAGAGAAGATAAAGGCAGTTCCTTATGCCTAGGCAGTAGGAAGCCTAATGTATGCTATGCTATGTACTAGACCTGACATCTGCTTTGCTGTTGGCATGGTTAGTAGATATCAGTCTAATCCAGGGCAAGAACATTGGACTGCGGTGAAAAATATTCTCAAGTACCTGAAAAGGACTCAAGACTATATGTTAGTTTACCAAGCAGACAGTCTTGTACCCATTGGGTACACAGATTCTGATTTCATGTCAGATAGGGATTCCAGAAAGTCTACCTCAGGATATGTGTTTGCCCTAGGAGGTAGAGCCATTAGTTGGAGTGAGGTGTGTCACTTCATGGCTTTGAGTCTAAGTGGGAGATTGTTAGGGATATATACTAAAAGCCATGCTTTATGTAGTTGATTTATTATTCATTTAATAAAATCAGTTAATCCATTTTTTATGAGAATCTGTGTGGGCAATGTTTGTATTATATTATTTATTTAATGTGTGTCTTCATTCTATATAGTAGGTGGTTTGGTGTGTAGAGTTCGGCTTACACACGGAAGATCAGGCCATCAGATATTATAGAATGTAAGATTTTGGTTTACAGTCTTAGATGGGATTGGACACACCATCGGTAGGACTGCAGCATGGTGTTGTAGTAGGTTTGTCTTGACTGCGGGAAACGGTATAGTTTCAACTCACCATGCTGGTACAATTTGTGTATTAAACAGGACCGACTTGGGGTAATTATCTTTATACTGACTTATAAGATAATTAATACCTCATGGCTATTATGAGTGCTTATGCTCTAAATCCTAATTTAATTTATAGACACGTACATTTGATATTTATACTTTGATCCCTAAAAGGGTGAGATCCTTAAATGGGTCAATATCTCATTGGATTGGGTGGCAATATTAATTGTGTGGTGGATATTAATTAATGATGGAATCCATGTCTCAATTTTGGGATTGATGATATCCCCTTGAGAAAGCTTATAAGTTTTGATTATGTCAAACCCTGCAGGTGGATTTTGTATCCGACATATCAGATAAGTTAAGCAGAGGATCTCAAGGAATTTTAAGAAATTAATTAAATATGATTGTCAGTAATTATATTTAATTAATGGATATCTGTAATCTTAACATGGGGAGATAATAAGCATTTAATAACATGGAGCTCGAAATATATTTTTGAGATAAGGGTAGGAGTGCAATTATAATTCTTTAGTGGTATGAATTATAATTTATGGAAATAGGAATCTGATTCAGTTCGAATTAGGGTTTCCTAATTCCATAAGGAAGCCTATTCCTTATTGACTTCTTATGGTCCCTATCGTAGCCTATATATATGCTGCCTTGGCTCTTCTCTCAGGTTGCATGATTTCATATTCTAAGCTTCCCTTGACCTCCTAGCTTTCTTCTAGAAGGATTTCCACCAAACCCTAGTCTCTGTGAGCATTCAAGAGACATAGGAGTGTAGATCGCTAGCGTCGGACAACACTCACTAAAAGAGCTTTGGACTGCTCGATACTGATCAAAAGTTGCTGAATGTTTTACACAACGTTGCTGACGTCGAGACGGAGCTGCTGTTAAAAATTCAAGTAAATCGGAGATCGTTTGATCCTCCTGACGAACACATCTTTGTCGAATCAATGTGATTAGGATTGAATCGTCACAGCAATCAAAGAGAGTGTTATAACTGGGAATAGAAAATAGAACGTAAAGAGGGAAGAGCAGAAAACTAAAAGGATTTCGAAAGAGCCCACACTCAGTTCGATATTCTGGCAGCAAAGGAATACGGTAGAAGATCGTGAGCTGTTATCGAGCCCGTGTTCTCGATTTGTCTACTACATCAATCCAATTTTGCAGTTCAAGGTAACCCTAGTTCCGCCCTTGTAGGGTTATTATAGATTTCATGAAATTTTTTGCAGTACCAACTTATACGCACTGTCAACGGATTCTGGGAACGCAGTTTCCTAACAAAAGTATGGTTGTATATTGTGTATAATAATTGTCCAACCCCTAAATTGAAGTAAAATAGAGTATATATAGATTTACAACATGTTTTTGGAAGCTTTCCTAACCCGAAACGCACTAAAACTGCTGTATTTAGCTTTCCAGACGCAATTAGGCAGTTTCGTTCACGTAGGAATCATCAGTATACTGAAATACGCAAGTTTGATTTTTACACATGTCGCGCGAGCGCGACAATTGGCACCTCGCGCGCGCGGATCGCGCGAGCGAATTCTGGATTCTCGCGCGCGCGGCTCGCGCGCGCGAACTGGCTTTTTCAGCTTCTTTTCTTCTGCTTTTTCACCCTGTTTAGCCTGATATACTTGATTTCTTCCAAAACCTGTCAGAAAATAGAAAACGAAGTAAAAATATACAAAAACAGGATAAAAAGATACTAACAAATGCTCGTTAAGGCGTATAAATAGGATTTGTTCTCTCCCGATCATACTGTTTAATAGAATTGTTAGTCCTTGTTGCTTCTCGCCTTATCTTGCTTTCGTTTCTGCAAGAAGACTTTCAGCTAATTGATATGCTCTTATAGGCAACACTTGTATTCATTATAGTGGGACCCTTGAGAAATCACCAAGCGCGAATTGGAGCACCTATTCCAAAAGGAATGGACCCATCTGGAGTTTTTAAAGCATTCATGCAGCAGATGGAACATGTAGGCGATACCTACAACCACGCTACTAATCAACGACCTGTCCAACCTCCAGTAGCACTGTTCCAGCAGAGGCAAACAGGAGACAAGTGATTAGAAAATTTTCGTGAACTCCGTCCCAAAAATTTTGATGGACTAACGGAACCCTGGAAAGTCGAGTAGTGGATGAGGGGAATGGAGTTGATCTTTGAAGCGTTGGAATGTAGTGAGCAAGAGAAGTGTTGTCTTGCTACCTTCCAGCTCACCTATGTCGTCGCAGATTGGTGGGAGGCTAAATGAGCAACTATAGGAATGAACGCTACGAGAGCAATGCCTTGGGAAACATTCAAGGAAAGATTTCTGGAGAAGTACTTTCCAAAAGACGAAAAGGATCAGCAGGAGAAGAATTTCATGCACTTAGTTCAAGGAGATTGGACGGTAAGAGAATATACTACACAGTTTGATCGATTGTCTCGATTCGCCCAGCATATGATAGACACTCCGCAGAAGAAGGTGAAAAGATTTCACCAGGAACTGAATCCTCATCTTTGCCATATGACGATTGGTCACCTGAACTAGAGTTTTGAAGGAATGGTCAGACTTGCTGTAAGTCTAGAGAATGATGCATATCTAGTACATCGACCTCAGACGAGTCGACCACATCTATTTAGGAACTACCAATAGGGAAATTTCCAAACACAACCGCCGAGGAATACCCAAGGGTGGAGACCTCAGGAAAATTTTCAAGGCAACAAGAGAACCTGGGATGGAACCAGGAAGCCTCAGTCGAGCTATCCTCGACCCCAGCAATATCAACAGCGAGGATCACAACCTCAAGTGCTGCTAACAGCCCTGCCAAGCAATAATGGAGGATGTTTTAATTATGGAAACCAGGGCACATAGCTAAATTCTGCACTGCCCCCAGGATTAAGCACCAGATGGGTGCTACCTGTTGAAATTGCAACAAACCAGGGCATTTGAGCAGGGATTGTCGTGCACCACATGGAGGTTAAGAGATTCAAGGACCTCCAGATCAGACAAGGATGAATGCTATAATCCCGGGAGAAGTAGGTTTTATTACTAATGAGCAACAACATTTGGAAGGTACGCTTGTACTCTTTCATAGTCTAGTTAAAGCTTTATTTGATACTGGAGCTACACGTTCTTTTATCGATGTTAAGATTGAGCCAGCTCTTAATGCTGTGTCACCATTGGGAGTTACTGTTAAACTGAGTAAAGTATGTAAGGATTGTCCACTGACCTTGGGAGATAGGAATCTTCTAGAAGACTTGGTAGTTCTTTCAATGTCAGAGTTCGACCTTATCCTAGGGATGGATTGGTTAACTAAGTATAGTGCCAATTTGGACTGCCCTACTAGGACGATTATGTTTCCGATACTAGGATGTCCGATGATTAGATTTCAGTGTCATTCGACAAGCGACATGTTTCTTACGAGTAGCTTGGCTACAATTGAGAGTGCGAGTACGAAACTCAAGATGGATCAGATACCTACTATACAAGACTTTCAGGATGTATTCAAGGATATTAAAGAACTTCCACTAAAAAGAGAAATAGACTTTTGCGTGGAATTAGTACCTGGTATATTGCCTATTTCCAAGACTCCATATCAGATTTCACCAACTGAGATGTTGTAACTGAAGAAACAAGTCCAGGAACTTGAAGATCTAGGATTTGTTCGTCCGAGCACATCACCTTGGGGAGCACTAGTTCTATTCATGAAGAAGAAGGAGGGGATACTTCGACTCTGTATGGATTACAGGGAGTTGAACAAGGTAACGATTAGGAATAGATATCCACTACCTCGGATCGACGATCTATTCGACCAGTTATAAGGATCTAGGATCTTTTCCAAGATCGATTTATGTTCGGGATATCACTAGTTGTTAGTTCAACCGGAGGATGTGTCGAAGACTGCGTTCAGGACGAGATACGGGCATTACGAGTTTCTAGTTATGCCTTTTGGATTGACGAACGCTCCAACAGTATTCATGGACTTAATAAATAGAGTATTCAGACCATATCAAGATAAGTTTATTATAGTGTTCATCAACGACATACTGATCTACTCAGAGACGGAGGAAGACCACAGGGAGCACTTGCAGATTGCTTTACAGACACTTCGAGATAACAAGTTATATGCAAAGTTCAGCAAGTGTGAATTCTAGCTACATGAAGTCAAATTCTTAGGACATATTATATCTCAAGATGGTATCTCAGTGGACTCATCTAAGATCGATGCAGTCTTAAGCTGGAGCAGACCAACTAATGCGACAGAGGTTAGAAGTTTCCTCGGCCTAGCGGGATATTACAGGAGATTTGTGGAAGAATTCTCCAAGTTAGCAGGACCTTTGACGAATTTGACAAGGAAAGAGATAAAGTATGAATGGACAGATAAGCACGAGAATACACTTCAAGAGTCAAAGGAAAAATTGACTTCAGCACCAGTACTCGCAATACCTAAGAGTGGAGAAAGGTATGTGATCTACAGTGGTGCATCGCACCAATGACTTGGATGTGTACTTATGCAAGACAGGAATGTCATTGTATATAGATCCAGACAATTGAAGTACATGAGAAGAATTATCCAACGCATGATCTGGAATTAACAATAATAGTGTTTGCATTGAAGATATCGAGACATTATCTCTATAGAGAGAAGTTTGATCTATTTTCCGATCATAAAAGCTAGAAAAATTTGTTCTCTCAGAAGGAATTGAATATGCGACAACGAAGATGGATGGAGTTACTCAAGGATTATGACTTTTCATTACAATACCATCCAGGTAAAGCAATTGTCGTAGCGGACGCTTTGAGTCGTAAACCTCGATTAGTGATCACAATATTATTAATTTGAGAATGGAAAGCATTGGAAATTATAGCTGAATTTGAGCTTCAGCCAGTAGAACCAATGAAAGGACAACATTTTGGATGTCTTATGGTACATCCAACTTTGATTAGCTGTATCATAAAAGTTCAGCAGACGATAGAAGATTTAAAGTTATGGTTTACCAAGATGTCAGCCAAGGAACCAGAGATCTGGAGTATCGGTACAAATAGAGCCTTACGATGTAAAGATAGACTCTGTGTACCTGATGAAGAAAATCTCCGAAAAGAAATATTGGATGAAGCACATAAATCACGGATGACTATCCATCCGGGAGGTACGAATATATACAAGGATCTGAAGAGGAATTTCTGGTGGGAAGGAATGAAAAGAGAAATAGCTGAGTATGTATCTCAATGTCTTACTTGGAAACAAGTAAAGGCAGAACATCAGAAGCCACCTAGGTCACTACAACCGTTACCGATTCCTTAATGAAAATGGGAACACGTAACCATAGATTTCGTGGTAGGCTTGCCGAAGTCACAACAGAACCACGATTCTATTTGGGTAATCGTGGATCGACTTATGAAGACGACACATTTTATCGCCTACGGTATGACATATCCAGTAGAACATTTGAGTCGGATGTATCTGCAACACATTGTACGGTTACACAGAGTACTTATTTCTATCGTGTCAAATTGAGATTCGTGTTTTACTGTAGAGTTTTTGGAAAAGTCTCCAAACAGCAATGGGAAAGACATTAAACTTGAGTTTAGCTTTTCATCCGCAGACCGATGGGTAGACTGAACGAGTTAATCAAGTAATGGAGGACATGTTACGCGCATGTGTCATTAATTTTGAGAGTTCTTGGGAGATGCACTTACCTTTGATTTAGTTCGCCTACAACAACAGTTATCATTCAAGCATAGAGATGGCACCATTCGAAACTTTGTACGGAAGACCTTGCCGATCGCCGCTTTGTTGGACCGAAGTCGGAGATACTCAACTTCTTGGGCCAGAGATGGTACGAGAAATCAGTGAGACGATTCAGATTGCACGTGAAAAGATGAAGACAGCTCAGACGCGACACAAGAGTTATGCTGACAAGCGACGCAAAGATTTGGAATTCACAGTTTGAGATCATGTGCTGCTCAAAGTTTCACCTGTTCGAGGCATTGCCAGATTTGGTCAGAAGAGAGGCAAGTTATCTCCGTGATTCATCGGACCGTTCAAAATTTTAGAGTGTGTTGGGAAGGTTGCTTATCACCTTACGTTGCCACCGAAGATGTCAGGAGTGCACACCATTTTCCACATCAGTATGCTGAGAAAGTGTGCTCACAACCCAACGCATGAGATCAACTTCGAAGATATTGAAGTCAACGACAATATTACACTCAACGAAGGTCTGGTTCGTATTTTGGATCGAGGGATCAAGAAGCTCAGGAACAAGGAGATTCCGTTGGTGAAGATTCAGTGGAAGCATTATGATGAAGAAGAAGCTTCGTGGTAGCTAGAGTCAGAAATGCAAGAGAAGTTTCCGTTTTTGTTTTAGACCTTGTTTGTTTTTTATTTCAAGGACAAAATCCTTAATGAGTGGTGGATGATGTAATACCCTGAATTTCTGGGGAGTATTAATAAATAAAACTTCATTTTTGTATACTTATATAACCTTTCCTTTCCATTTGGTAAAATTTAGATACCAATCGATTGCCTTTGTTTCCCAATCGATTGACACTTTTTGGTTAACAATCGATTGACATGTTCCCAATCGATTGCCATTCTACCGACTAAAATTTATGACGTTGCAACATACCAATCGATTGCCATCTATTCCTAATGATTGCCTTCAAATATCTGTAACCAATCGATTGCCATGTGTCCCAATCGATTGGCATAAGCTGAGACAAGTTTTCTTCTTTGCTTGAGCTTTGGACATGTGGTTCCTTTTCCCTCTATATATATAAGAATATTTATGGCCTTGGGCCAGTTTCAGTCTTTGAGAGAGAGGCACATCTTGTGAGTATATATATACACATTCATATATCTATATATATACACACTTTCACGCACACTCACTCTCTGGGAAGAAGAAGAAGAGAAGAGGAAAAGCAAAAGAAGAAGAAGAAGAAGAAGAAGAAGAAGAAGAAGAAGAAATAAGAAAGTATAAGAGACAGAGAAGAGAGAAAGAGAAGGAGGAGAGAGAGAACTTGAGGTTTCAAGCCAAACAAGCCCTAGGTGAGTCCAAACTCACTTGGTCCCTCTATGTGATGTTTTTACAAGTTATTATGGAGTTTAGATGTGTTAAATGCATGATTTCTACGTTTATATATGTTGGTTTATTAATCTGCTGGTGAAGACAAAGTGCCAATCGATTGGTATAAATCCCAATCGATTGCCATCAGTCTGGACCCAATCGATTAGATAGAATTCAAATCGATTGACATTCCAATCGATTGTCAAGGTTAGCAATCGATTGACATTGTTTTAGACCCAATCGATTGCCAGTTTTATCAATCGATTATTATGACTTTCATCCCAATCGATTGGACCTTACCCCAATTGATTGGTATTGGCAGAACATGGATTCCTTTGCCTATTTATTATATTAAGGGTTCGATTGTTCGTTTCTCGATTCGGACTTCTATTATGCGATTCTGGGTTGACCAGGGATAATGTGACAACAAAGATAAGTATGATTAAGAAAAATGAATTAACGTAATGACGTTAGATACTATACGGTTCATGTATGAGTTTGATTTCCGTTTCTTTTAATCAGAGTAGTCAGGCCACAAGTGGGGAGTTATGTATCAATGTTAGTACGAAACATAAGTAGGTTTGATAAGTTCGGGGAATGGTACGCGAGCGAACGCTTGGTCATGATATGCTTTTACATGCGGTGGATGGGTTATGTCCTTAACGAGCAGTGGGCAGGACCATGTAGTTCAGAGATAGCCAGATGATCTATGTTATATCCTTAACGAGCAGTGAATGGTTTTATATCCTTAACGAGGGGTGGATGGGGATCACTGGTATCATACGATGAGTCGTAGCAATAGATTTGATATGTTGTTGTTCAAAGCGTTGTATCCTTGAGATGAGGTGGATGGTTTATATCCTTAACGAGCGGGGGATGGACTGACGTGGTGTCCATGAATGCGGTGGATGGTTTATATCCTTAACGAGCAATGGACAAAATGATGGTATGTCTATATATGTGAAACGATTGAGTCTGTTCTTTCTAGAAAGAGTATGTTGATTATCGGTCTTAGGATAACAAGACGATAAGGGTTGGTTAACGAGGTTGAAATAAAGGAACAAGATATTATTATAATAGAATGTTAACTTATGTGTTCATAAACTTGTTTTTACTTCAGATAACTGGTACCTTGTTAGTTTATACTCACTCAGCTCTCAGTAACCTGACGGCCTTTATTGCCTGGATTTTTCCTGTCCAGACTATCCTGTACCTTATTCTAGAAGTAATGGAGTCTACGACGACTACTATCCGGGAGTCTAATACGCAGAGGATGGCCCCACCGATGATGTCTATGCTGGGGAGGACTATTACGCTGATGCTGAAGATCTGAGGATAGTTATTTGTTTATGTATTTCTGTTTAGACTGTTTTGTTATATTTGGTGTTTGGGCATATGTTGCTTCCAAACCTTATATATACTTCCACTGTAGCTCTACTGTTGTAATAACTCTGATGTTTGTAATAGAAGCAATGGCTATTAATATCCAGTTTGTTTTATTACTATTCTTGTTATAGACTGTTACTGTGTGGTGTTGATCATTAGTGACATTCATCAGTCATTCCCTATGAACCCAAAAAGGAAATTTATTTTTCTCTATTTTTGCTGCTTCGGGGCGTGACAGGTGATAGTTTGAAGACTTGTGTTAACCTTGAAAGTTTTCTAAAACATGACTTGCATTTGGATGTTGATGGAAGCGATTTATTTTCAGAATTGAAGGTCTTGAAAGAAGTTTTACCAAACAAAATAAAAAAATCAATTGAAGTGCTTAATTATTTGAAAGCAATGGAAGGATGTTCCCCAAATGCATAGATTTTTTTTTATAGAATACTCTTGACTATACCAGTTATAGTTGCATGTGCAGAAAGAAGCTTCTTAAAGTTGAAGTTGATCAAATCGTATCTACGTTCAACTATGTCACAAGTAAGATTGAATGGACTGGCCATGTTATCTATTGAAAATGATATGATAGAAAAGCTCGATTATACTAGTTAAATTAGTAATTTTGCGGCTAAGAATGCGAGAAGGGTAATGTTTAGGTGATATGTTCGAATACTTTTTGCCTTCTTGTTAAGTAGATTGCTCTAAGCTAAGTGTATGCTATGTTATTTTTTGTATCGCATTTTAGTTAAATGCTTTGTTTCGCTGCTAAAAATGCAAGAAGGGTAATATATAAGTGATAGGTTAGAATACTTTTTACCTTGTTGTAAAGTGGATTGCTCTAAAGCTAATTGTATGCAATGTTATTTTTTGTATCGTATTTTAGTTAAATACTTTGTGCTAATAAATAGAGGGTCCCATTTCAGAAGCTCGCCTAGGGCCCGTGATAACTCAGGGCTGGCCCTGCATGTCCCAACTTTCAGCCTGTATGTAAAGATAAAGATCAATGGAGAGCATTAATCATGTTAAATGAATCTAGGAGTTGTAGAGACCAAAGGATGGCCCAATGTCAAAGGTAAATGATCCATCTCACCTGCAAGTGTTTGCGAGTTCGAGTCTCATGGGGATGGGAGTTTATGGGTTGGAGCACACTACCTCCCCTTGTGTAGTGCATAATAATAATAAAAAAAAACAAATAATAATAATAATAATAATACTCTAAGTATTGCAACAATGATGCTTGCTTGACATCACAATTACCACCCAACATGGTAATTTAAGAAGGGTTCTCTTGAAGCTCAAATTGTATTTAATTGCAAAAAGGCCTCAAGACTGTTGTTGATCTGCTATACATTTCTGGAATTGGGTACTAAAACCCAAAATAGTTTTGAGGGCTCCAAAAAGACATAAATGAGAGGTCCAAATTTCCTCGATGAATAAATATCTACAAATCACAGGCCGCTAGAGCTGCTACTTAAAGCTTTGCTTGAGCGGTTGATAAAAGAATGATAGCTTTTTATTTATTTGCCCTCCCGCCTCCGCCTGCTTCCTTCCTTCACTGCATTCCAACAATGAAGAGGAGCATGCATTAGCTTGACTTTCCCCTTTCTCCAAAAAGAAAACCCAATTGGCCATGTAAACATCAATGCTCAAAAGTAAACATATACTACTACTACTAGCTTAAACAATTTAGTTTAAACAATTTGGTGTAAGCTATTTTAGCAAGCAAAAAAAAAAATATAATAATAAAAGCTTAAACAAATTAGTTTCCAATTTTTTTAGCAAAAAAAAACAAAAAAAAAAAACCCTTAAAACAGATGGTCGCACGCCTGCAACCCATAATCGCCACTTCTTTGACACACCACGTTCTTCATCATCATGTGCCCTATTGAGTTTTATCATGAGCACTAACTCCACTGACATCACAGTAGCTAGAAGAGTACTTCACTCTCATTTTAGCGCTAGTAGTGAGAGCTCATTGTACCAACTCTCTTAGACTTCATGGTACACTGCCACTTCTATCTCATTTGTTCTCTAGATTGTATCAACTTTCATCGGGAATAATTGTTGTATACATGGATAACCACTCCGTGACTTTAAAAACAATCCTTTTCTATCTACAGTGGACAATGTAAACTCAACACGCCAAGGTGAACTTCCCAAGTTTAAAATGGAGAGAGCTCAATTTCAAGTCATATTGAAGATGCTGACAGCATTTAATCCACTTTCTATTCGTTTAGAACAAAAAACAATCCAACAATTTAAATGGAAAGAAGAGGATACCCAGTAGACCGGGTAGAGGATTTGTCTGAGCTCTCTGCATCTATTTTGTGGCCCAAAAGCATATGAGGATTGAACTACTAGGCTCAGCCAAGACATCTCACTGGCAATTCATAGAACTCTGGCATGATTCTACATCAGCTGTTTCATAAGCAGGCTGAAAACCGAGAATAGTCCGAGCCGTCATTAGACCAACTAGTGTAAACCAAGGAAATGGAATGGCTCCTCTTATATAACAGAGTTTTGAAACTATCACTAAGCCCTCTAACACTGTGCTTGGTGTGATTGTCCTGCCAAAATGCATAAAAAAAAAAATTTAAAAGAAAAGATAAAATCAAAAAGACGAAAACTGCTATGTTATTGTGTACAAGTCCAAGAAAGAAGATTAAAAGCTAGAAAGTGATTCTTTACCTTCTTAATACATGGTCAGACTATCGAATGTTGTGGTAGAACCTAAGGTCAAACCATTTGTCTTCAGTAACAAATTAGAACAGAAAAAAAAAAAAAAAAAAAAAAGAGCCCAGAGAGTTTGACGTAGTTTGGCATCAAAGCATTGAAAATCCATCAACCGAAATAAGAAACAAGATCTGTGGTTAATCATCAAGACAAGATAAATATGTTTAGCTATGTATAACTTCCATGCTCGAGATATGTTTGTTGACTATTAGGAGAGTAATCAAATATCGAGCCCTTACTTGACGTCCCACGAGTGCTATGGAGTCTTGGGCATGCCCCCAACCACAGTAGTTGTATATAACCATGCAAGTGTTAACAAGAATAGCTTCCAACAGTTCCACATTGCAGAGCAAAAGCCTCATGAACAAGCTGCTAACATGGAAGAAACACACAAAGAAAGCTAGCTTGTAACTCCAAACAAAAACAAAAAATAGTCAAAAACTATTGTCATTGCATTTAGCAAAACTAAGAATGAAAATAAACCAAATCTTAAAATGCTTTAGGAAGTACCAAATGGATCAGTGTTCCAATACAAAATACAAAGGTTAATGTCGGAGTTCTAATACCACAGACAGTAAATTTAAAAAACTTATAAAAAAAAAAAAAGTATACACAGATTTACACACCATCGAAGACGCCATCTAGCTTAGCAAGTAAGACATGTCAGTTGTCACTAGGGGTGTACTCGAGCCGAGCTTTGGAGGCTCACCTCAAGCTCGGGCTCGGCTCGTGAGGTAACCACCTTTGCTCAAGCTCAGTTCGATAAAATATTACACAAGCTAGCTTGAGCTAGGCTCGTTACAAAACCACTAAGCTCGAGCTCGGCTCGGCTTGGCTCGGTTAACCTTATGATTAACACCTTGCTCAAGCTCGGCTTGAGCTCGCCAAAAACGAGTAAGCAGCTCGAGCTCGGCTCGCTTAAAATCAGCAAATCAAGCTCGAGCTCGAATTAAAGCTCGGCTCGAATATCTCAAGCTCGGCTCATTGTCATATGACATTAAGTCATTTCACTGCCCTTTTATAGGCATGACCCCTCCTTGTAGTTCCATGAATGTTCCGATGTGGGACAATTTCCAAAGGGTAATACTTGGGGCACAACCTTCATACAACTTTCATACAACCTCTCCAAAAGATGTGTCTATCTCTTTCCTGTGTCACTGTGGGGTCCAGTGACATCACAGGAGAGAGATAGACACATCTTTTGGGGAGGTTGTATGAAAGTTGTATGAAGGTTGTGTCCCAAATATTACTCATTTCGAAAACATGGTATTTGGACATTTTGTTATCAAACTGATGCCTTGATTTGTTGATGCTTGCCAATTATTTTAGCATTACATTTCTTTCCTTTGGTATTTGAACGCAAGAAATATGTTTTTTTTTTTTTTTTTTCCGAATTTGAATATTTAATGTTTTGAAATATATGTAGCAATTGTCCCACAAAATTTGATTGGAGTATATTGAAATGGTTGAATTATCATTGAATTGGTTTCACTGCTACATGTATTTGTTGAGTTTATGATCCCACATTGGGAATTTAAAACATTGCTACTCAATATATAAGATCATGGGGTCATGGGACCACTCCACCAATTGCCAATTGGTTTTGGGTTGGATGCTCCAATTCAACATGGTATCAAAGTAGGTTATTGTTGGGCCAATTTGTCCACTTGTGCTCCACGTCGCTCTCTTAGTAATCTACGTGTTTGGCTCTCAGTCATGCCACACGTGCGGGGACGTGTTGAGATTGTCCCATATTGGGGACTTATAACCTAGCTACTCAATATATAAGATCATGGGGCTACTCCACCCACTGCCAATTGGTTTTGGGTTGGATGCTCCAAGTTAACAGTATTTGGGAAGCATTGGTGATTCAAAATTTGGAAAGCATAACATTACACACACATAAAAATATATCTATATATAAAACTAAACAAGTTGAGTTCCCAAAGATGGACTCCTAAAAATGGGACGGAGGGAGTACTTTGCATATCCTAAATGCTTCTCAAATTTTGTATCCCAAATACTTTCCAAATGCATGCGGCAGTGATATCACCTTCAATAATGGTGAGACCACTTTAACATCCTCCAATTAAAATCTTGTGGACCTACTGCTACATGTATTTGGAAATTATTATTTGGGATACAAAATTTGGAAAGTATTTGGTTACTTCTTTTGCTTGTACGTCCCAAATATTTGGGAAACACTTGTGATGAATATAACCAATTGTAAGTATATAATATATATGTACATCACTTGGTACATGTATACATCGAAAATTCTCCAGAGAGGGCGCCCTCTCTTTAATACTAATGTATATATTTTACTTTTAATAGATGAATGCGTACATGTACATGCATTATACATATATTATTATTATTTTTTATAATTATTATATAAATATATATAATTAAACAGACCCTTATCAAGTCTATTAACAAGCTTTTTCACGAGCCTAATATACGTGCTTTAATCGAACTATTCACGAGCCTTATTGAGCCGAGCCCATGCGTGCTCAAGCTTGTCTCGTTTATTAAATGAGCCCTGTATTCAAGCTCGAGCTTGGCCCGCTTATTACACGAGCCGAGCCGAGCCGAGCTAAACTGTTATCAAGCCGTGCCGCAAACCCTTATTGGGCGGCTCAAGTGCTCAACTCGTGTACACCCCTAGTTGTCACACCACTTGCTTCAGTCCAAATCCTTAAAGAAGCATGAAATTGTCTTCTCGCCTCCTCACAACTTGATAATTGCCCGCAAAAAAAATACAAAGAAAAAATAAAAAAAATTAATTAAAAAATAAAAAATATATATATCTATATATATATATATCTTAAAGGTTCTACTTTTGACTCTTCTGAGGAACTATTTCAACACCCATGCTTATAATCTTTTCTGCACTATCAACTATTAGAAGCCATCAAATGGCCTTAATTGTCTTTACACTTCGAATAGGTGGATAAAATTCCAGGATCAAGTACATGAGGCAGGTCTATAAGACAAATCATTAAGGACTTGCATTTGTTTTAAAAAGTATATAACCGCAAGTAGCATAGATATTGAATTTTTTTAACAGAATGCCAAAGCTTCAATCTGAAGGACCACGAGTTTTGTAACCTTTCACTAAAACTGGTAAGTATAACTTTCGCAAACCATATACCACAGAAGTCCTCATCATTTCTGACCTCTTGCATTTTGATATGAAATTGGTACCTTAAGAATTGGGTACTAGATTATCATAAACCAAAATCTTCAACAGAAAACCTAAATCACAATCTGTCCAAACTAAAAAAAGAAGTTGACATTCTACAAAATGGTATACAAAATATTTGTTTAAAAATCCTAAAGGAATTGGAAATGCTTGTGCATAGACATCTAAAAAATTGAACACTAAATGCCAGGATGATTACAAACATATGAATATAATTTTGTCACCATTCAGACTTGGTTTACCTAACAAATCTAAACCAATAACCATCATAAAATTTGAAAATAACAAAGGCCGTAAAAATGAAGTTGCTATCTAATTATCGTTATTTAGCACACTGAAAAAGAAAATAATTTAATCAACACACAAGAAGGGCAATACATAGGTTTTAAAGATATTTGGAGCTTTTGCTAATTAGTTTTCACAAAGCTGGATGTACAAATATTAATATAAAATGAAAAAACTAAATGGTCCTTGAAATGGAGAAGTCTTGACTTATTAAGCCACAATGGAAGTAACAACCCACAAGTTGTATAACCAAAGGTGAGAAATTTATGTGGATTATACTCTGAATGTGAAAAATGACTAGGAATTGAGGTAACAACCAATAGATATGCCGCTAATCCATAAACAAATTATGTAAGATCAATAGTCAAATGATCGTACAACCATTAGATGGCCCGATGAAGTATATATTTTCAAAAAGAAGCTGAATCGAAGGAAAGAACCCATAGTTTTACAAGCTCTTATGATATCTTGAAGAAACCTAATAGCTGGAAAAAAAAAAAAAAAAGCTTTTATTGCAGGTATGTTCGTTATAATTGTGACAAAAACGTGAATAGTGAGAACAGCAGGTGTACACAAAAGAACAAACAGAAATTACCCAAAGCTGTGCTTCGTATAAAAAATTTCAAGAGGAAAAGGAAAAGAGAAAGAAGAGTCGTGGCTAGAACTAAGCAGTTATATTTGTATATATGTTTGTCAGTGCATGTGCGTAATCGGAAATAAAAAGTAAAGCAAACGAAGAAGAAGGCAGGAGAAGAAAGCAGGGGAAAGAAGAGGATCAAGGGTTCAAGACTTACATTCGTGGCGGACAGTGATGGCAGCACCGACCACACTGCATCCCCAATTTCCACTGGCAGCCACAGAGTTCATTGTCAAACTTCAAGAGGGTGTGACTGTTTTGCTGAGAGACACCACACTAGCACAGTTCGTTGTTTCTATTGTGTTTGAAATGCCAGGGTGATAGCTTTGTGGATAAACCTTTACGAAAAATGTCGTGTTTTGAAAGATAGTAAACATAACGGTGAAATTGAACATCGCCTTTCATATACTAACAGATAAAGATTCCTCAAGATCTTCTTCCTCTACTCCAAAATCCTCAGTCGCAACATAATCAGCTTCTTTCATTTGCTTCGTCAGACACCCCAGGAGAGGGTAAATCTCGTCTGCTTTGGAATTCGAAGTGTCTGCCACCGAAAAGGGCGAAAATCCAGTACCAGCATTTACCCAAGCACATCCCGGGGCCTTTCTCACTCCTAAATCCCTCATGAGAGTCCTCACTTTCGCTAGCTTATTCCAACAACCAGCCGCAGCATACATGTTAGAAATCAACACATAGTACCCAGGATTTTCAGGTCTCATTTCCAACAATTTCTCAGCTGCCCATTCCCCGATCTCAGTATTTCCGTGTTTCCGACACGCTCCTATTAGCGTGACCCACATAGCTGGGGTTGGTGGGTAAGGCATCTTTCTAATTATTTCTTCTGCTGTCTTTAGTAATCCGGCCCTACCAAAGAGATCGATCATACAAGCAAAGTGTTCCAAACGTGGTGTTATACCATAGACACTAGGCATCTTTTCAAATATCATTTGACCTTGGCTTACAAGACCTGAATGGCTACACGCTGTCAAAACCGCAACCATGGTTACATGGTCTGGTTTGATTCGGAACCTTATCATCTCATAAAATAGCTTCAGAGCAGCCTGCCCCTCTCCTTCCATCCCGTACCCAGCTATCAATGAAGTGTAAGTCACTTCATCCTTCTTGCTCAACAAATCAAAGAGTCGTTTGGCGTTTGATATTTTCCCCGATCTTGCATACATATCTACTAGAGCATTCCAGAGCAATAAATGATCCTCAAACCCTTCACGCCTAGTAATGTAGCAGTGGAACTCTTTACCGTGTCGAAGATTTGGCACTCGGGCACAAAGGGGAAGAATGCTTGCGATTGTAACAAAATTTGGTTCAACCCCAGAAAGTAACATCTCTCTAAATAGAAACGAGGCTTCCTTGGATTGATCCCAGTACGTGAAACCAGAAATAATGGAGTTCCAAGTAATTACACTTGTATTTTCTCTCAATCGGAACAAAATATATGCGTGCCTAAGATCTCTGCACCTTGAATACATGGTAACCAATGCATTTCTGACGTTATCATATCCATCCCAAAAATTACGAATCGAAATACCATGAATCTCTTTCCCCAATTTTAGCATCCCAATGTGGGAGCATGCACCCAAACCAATAATGGTTGCCACAGGATCTAAGTGAATGCCACATGTTCTCATCTGAGAAAGCAATTCCAAAGCTCCCTTATAATTTCCTGTCCTCAAGCACCCTCCAGCTATGGTGTTCCAAGTTATGATATTCACTTCAATACCCTCTGCTCGCATGGTTTCAAAAAGCTCAAAGGCTCTTGCCCACATACCCTTGGAGGCATATCCAGAGATCATTGAGTTCCAGGAAACCGCATCCCTTTCAAGCATTTTGTCAAACAGGTCACGGGCAATTTCCACTTCCCCACACCTGCTATACATAGACACTAGTGCATTGTGCACAAACAAGCTCCACTCATTAGAGGTGGTATCAATTGATTTATGGACCTCTCTCCCAAAACCCAGATTCTGTTCTTCACCGCAAGCCTTTAGAACCGATGGGTATGTAAAATTATCAGGTCTAATCCCTTTACTCACCATTTGGGAATAAGCAGATAGAGCGTTTACAAAAAAACCATTTCTAACGTAGGAAGAGATTAGCAAATTCCAAGGAAGAGGGTGAATAATATTTGAATTCTCAGTGATAAAATGTGAATCAACAAGGCGATTAAAGGCCGAGTAGAAGCTGACTAGTTTTGGGACCAATACAGAATGTTGTTGAAGGCCCAAAGAAATTGCTTGGGCGTGAATTTGTTGACCTTGAGGAAACGACTTGAGATTGGTGCAACATAACAAAAGATATGACAATGAGTGAATAGTAAGGTGATTAGAAGAAGTGGTGGTGGTGGTGGTGGTAGAGACATGGCATTGAATGAGAGAGAAGGTTCTAAAGGCTTTGGATAGATGGCCTTGGCTTGCAAAATCCTTGAGGGAAGTGAGAATGGAATCAACCATACAATCATCACTGGTGGAGGTTTCTTCTTCTTCTTCTTCTTCTTCTTCTTCTAGTAGTATTTCTTTATGGGAACTACAACTACTACTACTACTACTAGTACATGATGAGGATGAGGATGAGGAGGAAGAGGTTGTTGGGGGGTGGTATTTGTTTTGAGTCTCTGAAACAACACTTGTTTGTTTCCACTTTTTAGGAATGAACCTTTGGATTTGGAAAACAGAAATGGCTCTCTTTGGTAGCAGCAGATAATTAGAACAAGACGGCATACAAAATAGTAGAAGATATTATTAGTATTTGTGTAAAGCGTACTAAGTTCAACACGATTAGTAGCTACTGATTATGACCGCATGACTGCAATTGCGATTGCAATTTGCAACTAAATATATATGTATATCAAAAACTCTACGCACACATACCATTACACAACGAATTTCACAATAAGGGTTTATTTGCAAAAAATAAATTGAGGGCCCCACCATATTTATTGCACACGAGCCCTTTGAATAAAACACTCAAAAGACACCCAATTCATCTCTTCTTCCAATTTTAGGGCTGAGACTCCCCATTTGATTCTCACAGAAACCAAACTTGAAGATCAAGTTCCAACACTTTCGCATTTAATGGTATATATATATACAACAACTCTACGCACACATACCATTACACAACGAATTTCACAATAAGGGTTTATTTGCAAAAAAATAAATTAAGAACCCCACCATATTTGTTGCACATAAGCCCTTTGAATAAAACACACAAAAGACTCCCCAATTCATCTCTTCTTCCAATTTAGGGCTTGACACTCCCCATTTGATTTCTCCTCTTCCATTCCATTCGCAGAGCTCCCTTCTCTGAATCTCTTCTCAGTGCCGTTTATCTCCGCCATTGATTGACAGGTGTCTCGTTGATTTCGTGTTTTGCAAATTGCACGGATCAGGCTTCAATCGCGAACCCATCTTCCAAGTGGGCACAGGCGTACTCGACCCACCACCTCTCTTTCCCACCAGAATTGCGCGTTTCAATCTGTAATTCTTAAAAGTGAAGACGATGATGATGAAGAACAACCTCTCTTTCTAACCTTGCACTGCCCTCCAATCGTCCCCTCTGCATTCAAGCTTTTCCTTGGCTTTCTCGGCTATATATACATATACATATATATGTGTGTGTGTGTATGTATGTGTTTGCGTGCGTGTCTTTATTTGTGTATTGAGTCAATTGGGTGTTTGAATTTTTGAGTTTTAGGATTGTGGGTATGTTGAAAATTAATCAATAAAATTGAATTGGGTTTTGTGTGTATATATATATATATATATATATATATGTATGTATATTAGTGTGTATACCTATCTGTGGATGGAGGGTCTAGTAATGCTTCAACTGTGAGAATTGGGTGTTTTGATGTGTGGAATTTGAGTTTTTGTGGGTATGTTGAAATTTAATTGGGGTTTGAGGATTTCTAGAGATCTGAAATGGTAAATTGAGATGATTCACCATCAATCATGGGCAAAATCTCAGAACATGCAATCACTTGAATTTCGTGATTTGAAAAAGAAGTTACCAATTGCTTTTAACAGTTCAAAAGAAAGAAAATCACTAGTAGTACATGGGGGAACTTTAGTAGTTCCTGTACTTTGTTCAAACAATAGTGAATAACAACTTTAAAGTGGCAGAGCATTGTTTCAAACTTCCATAGAGGGAAAAGCAAAATATATATATATATATATATATACAGAGAGAGAGAGAGAGAGAGAGAGAGAGAGAGAGAGAGAGGATGAAAATGAGAAAGTGTTGGAACTTGATCTTCAAGTTTGGTTTCTGTGAGAATCAAATGGGGAGTCTCAGCCCTAAAATTGGAAGAAGAGATGAATTGGGGGTCTTTTGAGTGTTTTATTCAAAGGGCTCGTGTGCAATAAATATGGTGGGGCCCTTAATTTATTTTTTGCAAATAAACCCTTATTGTGAAATTCGTTGTGTAATGGTATGTGTGCGTAGAGTTTTTGATATATTAAACAACTGAGAGAAATGGGGATACTTCTACTTTACTTACTTGGGTTGGGTCTACTAAAATTTTTCTCCTTGTAAGGCAAATCTCACTTCATACACATATTCATTCAACAAAGCTCTCTGCTAGATTTCTTGTTTCCTGGAATATACCGAAGAGGTAGCATACTAAGCAACCCGGGACCAAAAACAAACTCTTACACTTCCTTTGTTTGGATTGAGAGAAGTGGAGAGAAGATAATGAGAAACTTGTCAAGAGAATAGAAGAGAAGAGAAGAGAAAAGAAAAGAAAGTTAGAATTTACTCCATCGTGTTTGAATAGACAATAGAGGAGAGGAGAGAAAAGAAGAGAAACATAATTTTTTTCTCGTTTGGTTAACTTTCATAAGATAAAAGAAAAGAAAGTAATTATAAGCAATTTACTTTTTTATCCTCTATTAGGGATATATATTAGATGAAATAATAATATATTGGGGCGTATTGGTCTTTTACATATTTTTTAATTAAGTTTCTCTTCTTTTCTCTCCGGAATCTTTCCGATTTGAAGAGAAACAAAAGTGGGCTTTTTATCTTCACTTTCTCCCCATTTTCTTGCCATTTCTCTTCTCTTCTCTCCCCACTTAAATTACCAAACGTGATAACTGGAGAGAAAGTGGTACTCTTTTTCTTCTCTTATCTCCATTTCTCTCAATCCAAACGAAGTGTTGGTTGAACGAACTGATTTTGCTGCAGCCGCCTCCGGCGAATTAGCTATTGGAAAAATTTTATTCATATACTCCTCCCTCCCATTTTATGTGTCCCTCTTTGGAAGTCCAACTATTTAAGGGAATAAAAAAGAATCAACACATACTTTCCACAATTGCCCATAATCATTGCACTTTTTTTTTTGGTATTAATTGCAAGGAAGGGTAGTTTGGGAAACTAAATAAAACTTGCATACTAATATAGAAAAGTGGACAACAAATTTGGGACATCACAAAAAGGAAAGGGGACACATAAAATGGGACGGAGGGAGTAATTAGAAGAACAGAAGAGATTCTGAATTATAACTTATGAAAATAGGAAAATGACAGAAAAATATAAACAAAGCCGAAATTGAAAATTGATCAAATCGAGACATGAGATATTTCACAGTTTCCTTAAAACAGATCGCCGCCTCACCGGATGTGCTTGAGGAAATCGTCGGCGTCTGTCTCCCAGTATACAGCGGCTTCTAACAGTAGTACTAGCACAGTGTACAACTATTCTGACAAACTTCTATGCTCGTGCTCTCTCAGGAAACCAAGGAATGAAGATATGGAGAAGAACTTTGCATTACTGTGTCTCTCCAAATGAAGAAGAACTCAATATATATATAGACAGAGGAGAAAGTGGATTGATATCTATGTATTAATCCAAATCAGTTCAGAAATTCCAAAGGTTGTAACAACCACCTTTTGGAGTTCTGTAACTCTTAGACCTTTCAATTTCTGTCATATGTTAAGTATGAAGAATTCCAAAGGTCTTTTGTAACTCTGGAAAGTTCTGGGGTCCAAAAAGAAAACACCCACGACCCGGCTCGGCTCGGCCGGTCGGATGACGGTGGCGGTGGCGTGCGTGTGGAGTAAACCCAAAGGGTCTTAGGTCCTCCCCCTTCCACAAAACTAGGTATCCCTTGGGGCACAAACCCAAAACATGAAGTAGCCTTATAAATACACTAAACACTACTTCTATTTTTCCTATGTAGGACAAGGCAAGTTGTGAACCTTTTTCATTTCAACAACTCCTTGTAAGGGCCAACCTTTGAGCATTAATTTCTCATTCACCCATCAATAGTTTTGGACATGTGTATATCCAAACTTCATCTCCTCATGGAGGAGAACACAAATCCACAAGGACCCCACTTAAACTCTAAGTGGGTCCCACTTTTATTTGACCCTAAAATTGGCCAAAACTCAACTTTAATCCAACAATCCCCCACATGAATGAAATTAATCGAAACGATGTGAGACAGCGAATACTCGAGAGAGAGAGAGAGAGAGAGAGAGAGAGAGAGAGAGAGAAAAACACTACGGATCACGCCTGCTAAAGGATAGGTAGCTTTTGGATTTGAACCTTCCCTTGTGATAATCTGTCAGATTTACTAGCTGGCCAGTGAACGTGTAGTCTTGAACTAATTGCTGTTAGTGTAAACAACCGACAGACCTCACACAGGAGCTTTCCAAATGTCACTCCCCGACGTAGCATAATTCAGGAAAGCATTTAATTTCCTTTATGGACTCGTAGGTCGTGACAAGGAGTATGACCAATTGTCCCTGCAACAAATAACTTAAAAGCATTTCTAGAGCAAAGGATACTGATAAACATAAGCTCCAAAATTAAAACTTACTAAGCTATTACATAAGTCCAGGTCTTCGGCACAAATGCCCTTATTCAAATCTAACATAAAGTTTATTACAACTCTAAAAATAAAAGACATGAGAAATATAAAACAGCCTCCTGGAAAGTCCCCTGCCTCTAACTAGCATAGTCGAAATACCCTGGCTGCTCCTGACCCTAAAAATCTGGACATACAGTCTAGGACGCATCAACGCCGTCAGCTTATGAAAGCTGGTGAGCAAAATAAACAAGTGCTCGCAATGTATATATAAGCATATAAGCAACGGTGCAATTTGACTTTAAAAGCAATAGATTCAAGGTTCCAATTCCAACATAAGTCACGGGGGAATAAAATAAGCAATGAATATGCAACCGTGCATGAACAATGTAACATCTCATCTTTCTGACTCTTTTCTCTCAAAACAAAACTCAACTCAACCAACCATTACCTCAGATACCAGGAATACTATCCGATCGATATCCAAACCGCACACTACGCTATCTCCTCAAATTCCAGGAATAATATACGATCGATATCTGAGCCAATCACGACCAACCATCGCTTCGGATACAAGGAATAATATCCGATCGATATCCGAAACGAGCGACCTAGATACCAGGAATAATATCCGATCGATATCTAAGCCGTAACTCAATACCATCGCTTTGGATAACAGGAATAATATCCGATCGATATCCGAAACGAGTGCCCTAGACACCAGGAATAATATCCGATCGATATCAAAGCCATACACAACACTGTCGCCTCAAATACCAGGAATAATATCCGATCGATATTGAGATTGCACACCAGACCGCCACTCTTTACTCTTTTCACGTTTTCTCACACACATGCATGTTGACACAACCTCGACCCTAATATGTATGTCAATGTTCACAATTTGTAGTAACAGTTATTAATCTCAAAGCTGGATATTCGTTCAACATAAATCTCGGTCTTAAACGTTCTTATAAGTTCAATTCCTAACAGTGAGCCTTTAAAAACAGTATATTTGTCAAACAGTCCTTTAAAAACTTTCAAAACCTTTTCCAAACAGTCCCTTATAAAGAAATACAAAAACTGCTCAAACTGCCCCGGGTCGCGCGCGCGAAGGGTGATGGGAGGTCGCGCGAGCGAAAGTGGAGCACTGGTCGCGCGAGCGGGTCGCGCGCGCAAATGAGGGAATGGTTCGCGCGAGCGGGCCACGCGAGCGATCCTCGCGTGGACGGGTCGCGCGCGCGAGTTCTTGCAGTTTCATCATCTTCCTCGTTTTCCCCTGTTTCTGGTTTTAAACTGAAATTTTACCCATTTTCAGACTCTGTTTCAAACGATACATGTAATATATGGATCTCTTCAGTTTTCCGCGTAGATTAAGAATACGTAATCAATTTAAACAATTACGGTTTATATCTCTAGATATTCGCAATTAAAGTGAGGGTGCCAAAACTTTAAATCAACCGTTCGACCCGATATGGATGAATTACTCCGTAGGATTCGAACCGTAGCTTATTGGGACTGAGATCTTCCATAATCAATTCACGAAATTAATTTTGGTTGAGTTTTGTAAAACTCCAATTCAAAGCCTTCAATGGTGTATCTATATATATACCCATATACACACATATATACACTGAATTATACATATATATATATACGTGGCGAGTGAGTTTATAGTACTCACAGAGGGCAATTATACAGAGAATTTGAGACCGAGAGTTTTCCGCCGTTCGAAATCTCCTCCGTTTCCTCTTGATTTGAGATGTGTATAACTATGTATGTATTTGTATGTGTATGTATATATATTATATAATCTGTATGTGTGTGTGTGTGTGTTATTATTAAGAGAGTTGGGAGAATTGAGAGAGAATTGAGAGATGCAGAGAGTTGAGAGATTGAAAGACTGTGAGTGAGAGAGAGAGTACACAATGACATATATAAAGACTGCCCAAAATTGGGCTCCAAGAAAAAGGTGGATTTCATCCGGTGAGGTTGAGCTCAAGTGCTCCCTCACCCAACATGCGTTATAGTCGCAGATTAAAACATAAACTGGTATTATTACGGTTGAAATAAAAATACAGAAATTATATTAGTGTAAGAAATAAATTCCGGGTTGTACAAAAATATAGATATCGATTTTGAAACCATAGAAAATATTTTTCTGTATTTATGGAAAATTACGGTTTGACCCCAGATATATATTTCAAATAGAAATTAAATTGAAATAAACATTTATAAATGGAAAAGAAATACAGGGTGTTACACCAAACATAGTTTAGTTCTTACACTTGTGTTCATTTTGGCCTTGAATACTCGTCTGATTCAGTGAATGTTTATTAAAGAATTTTCCCTTTCTCAAACTCTTTTAAAAGCGGCCCCACTTCATATTCACATAGGTGACTTATTTAGAGTATCCTGCTATACTCTGCTTGGTTAAACTAACGCACATAGTCATTAAAAGCTAAGCTTACCCTCACACTATGCAGGTATTATTGTTGTATCATAGAAATGGGCAGAAGAACATTTCTCTTCAGTGATTCTCTTAAGGTACATGAAATTACGTTGTCTCGTTGAACCTAGATCTTGGGATCTCCAGTCAACTAAGTTGGGTTTCCATTTCGGTACCTTGTAATGTCATAGGCTTTAGTCCCATTCCTCTAGATGATTTATTAGCTAACTCTCGATTTAATTCTTTGGTTAGCGGATCCGCAATATTGTCCTTTGACTTTACATAGTTAATTGAGACAATCCCACTTGAGAGTAGTTGTTTAATGGTATTGTGTCTACGATGAATATGTCTAGACTTACCATTATATATATATTACTTTGTGCCCTTCTAATAGCAGATTGGCTATCACAGTGTATGCAAATAGATGGCATATGTTTTGACCATCTAAGAATATCTTCTACAAAATGGCAAAGCCATACAGCCTCTTTAGCTGCCTTGTCTAGCGCAATGAATTCAGATTCCATTGTCAATCTAGCAATACAAGTTTGTTTTGAAAATTTCCATGACACAGCTGCATCACCAAGCGTGAAAATATATCCACTTATAGATTTTGAATCGTTCATATCGGATATCCAGTTTGCATCACTGTATCCTTCCAATACAGCTGGATATCTCATGTAGTGCAATCCCTGATCACGTGTATATCGTAAGTACTACAGTACCCTTATTATCCCTTTCTAGTGTTCAACACTAGGATTTCTAGTGTATCTACTCAGTCTACTAACTGAATAAGCACTGTGAGGCCTTGTACAACTCATTAGGTACATCAAACTTCCTATCACTCGAGAATATTCTAGTTGAGAAACACTCTCAACAGTATTCTTAGATAGGTGTAGACTTAAGTCCACAGGTATCCTGGCTACACTTGTATCAGACTTGTTGAACTTCTCTACAATTTTGTCTACATAATGTGACTGTGACAGAACAAGTCCATTAGTATTTCTAGAGATCTTGATGCCCAATATAACATCAGTAAGTCCCATATCTTTCATGTTAAATTTAGAATTCAACATTTTCTTAGTAGATTTAATGATCTTATCATTACTACCCACTATGAGCATGTCATCAACATATACACCTAAGATGACATAGCCTTCATTCGTGTCTTTGACATAAACACATTTATCACACTCATTGATTTTAAATCCACTAGAGAGTATAGCTTTGTCAAATTTTTCATGCCATTGTTTTGGAGCTTGCTTTAAGCCATACAATGATTTGACATGCTTACACATTTATTTTCTTGTCCTGGAGCAGAAAATCCTTCAGGTTGTTCCATGTAGATTTCTTCATTCAAATCTCCATTAACGAAGGTAGTCTTAACATCCATTTGATGTATTTTGAGATCTCGTAAAGCTGCGATCTCAATAATCATACGAATGGATGTTATTGTCGTAACAGGAGAATACGTATCAAATTAGTCTAGACCCTCCTTTTGTCTATACCCTTTAATGACAAGCCTTGCCTTATACTTATCAATAGTACCATCCGTCTTCATTTTCCTTTTAAAAATCCATTTGAAGCCCAACTACTTACAACTAGGAGGAAGATCTACCAGTTCCCAAGTATGGTTTTGTAGGATAGAATCAATTTTACTCTTGATTGCTTCTTTCCATAATGGACCATCTGGTGATCTAATAGCTTCATTATAGCTTTGAGGCTCACTTTCTATAACATAAGTTAGAAAGCCTGGACCAAAAGATTTGGAGGTCCTAGCTCATTTCCCACGTCTAGGCTCAACATGAACATTCTCTTCTTGGGTTTTACTAGTTTCCCCAACAGTCTCAAATGTGCGTTTTTTAGAACTATATTCCTCTTTACAAGGAAATATATTCTCAGAGAACGACGCATTTCTAGACTCCATGATCCTGTTCTTGTGTATATCTGGGTTTTCAAATTTATGTACAAGAAGCCGATACACACTACTATTATGTGCATAGCCAATAAATAAACAATCAACAATTTTTGGACCTATCCTTTCTTTCTTAGGAGTAGGTACAAGAACATTTGTAAGACACCCCCACATTCGTAAGAATTCATAGGAAGGTTTTCGACCATTCCACTATTCATACGGGGTTTGATCATGTCACACCCTGACGTAGCATAAATATGGAAAGCGTTTAATTTCCTTTATGGACCCGTAGGTCGTGACAGTTTGAAGGATCGATTCCGTCCCCAAACGTCAACAACAAAACATAATAATCAGAGTAGAGCAATCAAGGCTTACAAATTTGTTTTCTAACTTATTACATATTACAATACGGGGTCAACTAAGGCACAAGCCGCCTTAAAACAAAACAATATCTATCGTCTATTACAGTCATCCTTATTACCAAAACAGTTCATAAATTAAAGCATAGGATATTAATAACGGTTTTAATCTTCCAAAGCAGCCGTTCTCAGTTTGCATAATTATAATGTTCCGCTTGATCCAAACCTGAAAAGCCTAGATACGAATGTCCAGGACGCATCAACGCCGTCAGCTTCAAGAAGCTGGTGAGTATTAAAAACATAACTTTGAATGTAACACATACTCATTTACCATTTTCCAATTCCTATTTAATTTAACAAGTTTACATTAAAGTAAAGGGTTCATTTTTAGAAAACAACCACAATATCATTTGAAAGCTTAAATTCACATATATGTGACTATGTATGAAAAATAATGCACCATCTCATCTTACTGACTCTTTTCTCTCGACAAACACAACAACCCACTATCTCACACCAGTATCCTTGTAATACTCCAATAGACACACTTTAGCACAGGGGTGCCAGCGAATGTCCATTTTGCCTCACACTTTGGTCCGGGGTACCAGGGAGTGTCCAATGCCTCACACTTTAGTACCTAATCTGCCTCGTAAATACCGGAGGTAACCTCACGCAGTATCCAGACGCGGGTACTAGGGAGTGTCTGTAGGACACACTTTAGCACTACAATGGGTGCCAGGGAATGTCCAAGTTCGGCGTCACACACTTTAACGCTTCCATGGGCGTCAGGAGTGTCCAGTTTTGCCACAATCGCATTACAAAGATACTCTCACCGCAATCTCAACACGTCACACTTTGGTATACAATTACCAGGGAGTGTCCACAACAAAATCTCAACAACACACTCTTTTCCACACTGACCATTACCCTTTTCCACACTGACCAACATTTACACTCACCATGCATGTACAACTGACTCCACATGTATGTCATGACACTTAAACAAAAGTAAAATGCTGAATTATAGGAACAACGTACATGCAGGGATTGTTAAGTCGTAATACATCATTTCAATCGTCCAAACATAACCAAATAGGTTTCTGTTTTAGTAAATTTCCCAAACAGAGCTTTAAAAGTCCATGAAATATCACCCAAACAGTTCCTTAACATAAAATAAGCAAAATTGAGAAACTGCTAGAAGTCGCGCGTGCGGGCCGCTCGTACGAAATGCCTGTTTTTTGTTTCATTATAAAAACTTTTCTATCTGCCAGAATTCACACAGATCGCGCGTGCGGGCCACTCGCGCGATATGCCTATTTTTCATTTTTCTTTTACAAAACTTTTCAGTCTGCCTGGGAACACAAACCTCGCGCACGCGGGTCGCTCGCGCGGGTCGCTCGCGCGGGCTGCTCGAGACCCTTGCTCGAGCGATCGCGCGCGCAGGTTCAGGCAGTGTCTTCGTCTTACTCGCTGAACTTCCCCCGTTTTAGTTTTAAGGGGTCTTTTTGACCCATTTTGTAATCCGGATTAAAATATGGCATGTAATATATGGATTTCTTCATTTTTCGATGAGGATTATGAATCTAAGATCAATTTAACATGAATCCAAACGTAGATCGCTAATTTTACAAAAAACTAAAAGATGTCAAAATTTGGTTTCTTACATACTTTTTCTTATGAACAAATTAAGCTCTAAAACTTTAAACATAGCATCCATGATGAATCTATCATTTTATGTCTAAAAACTTATTTTGGTTAGGATTGAAAACTTCATGTTTTGAAGCTTTGAATACCAACGTAAGAACATTCATGGTGATTACAAATTATTAATACACAGTAGCTAATAAGGAGTAAATTACATTCTGAGTAAGTTAGAAATACTCACTGAAATTAGAGATTTAAGTAGATGTTGAGAAAGATATCAAGCAAAGAAATTCAAACCCAAGCTTTGGCTATGGGGATTGAGAGTAGCTTTCTCTCTCTATAATATTTTCTGAGATTAAACTCTCCAGCTCTCTCTTTTCTCTTTGTATTTGTTTGTGCAGAATGTGTTTGTGTGAGAGTGTAGAGGGTGTATATAGAGAGCTCTTGTGAAAGAACTTGGTGTCCAAGTAGTTTCCTCCTTACTCAACAATTTGATTAACTTCTCTAATTTCTCAAAAAATCAATTTATGCATATACGTATACTAAGTTGTATCAACTCTACAGCTGAGTCAAGGGACAAGTATAGCTTCATAGGGGGCAAGTTGTCCGTGTTTGGGAATTCAACTTATGGCTCTCAAATTTCACACCCATAAATACACTAACCAAACAAGGTATAAGCAAATCATTACTTTCCATAATTGGAAATAAAGCAAATGTCAAATCCATTTTTATGTCACTTCCAAAATCTGTGGAAGTGCAACACGGCACAGACAGTTTTGAATGCAAACTGGTATTTTCGCGGTGCAGTGTTCACAACAAAAATACAGAAAATTCATTTTAACCTCAAAATAGTTTTCTGGTCTAATAAAAATACTATTTGAGTCAAAAGTAAATGTTTTCACCGTTTTGAAATACAGACTTTGAAATTCAACACAGGCGTTACTAAATTTTTAAATTTACAGTTTGACCCCAAAAGAATTTCAAATATGAAATAAAGCAAGTCACAAGATTGTAATACATGAAGATTATAAATTAAAATGAAATCAGCAATACAGATTAAATATGGAAATGCCCAATTACAATTAAATGAAAATGCAGGTTGTTACATCCTTCCTCCCTTAAACAGGATTTCGTCCCCGAAATCAAGACTAACTAGTCCTGAAACAACTCCGGGTACTTCTTCCTCATATCAGCTTCCACTTCCCACGAGGCTTCGTTCTCGTCATGGTGATTCCACTGAACCTTCACCAGTGGAATGTCCTTATTCCTCAACTTCTTGATACTCTGATCCAGAATCTTCTCAGGTCTCTTCTTGTAAGAAACGTTATGACTCGTCTCAATATCGTTATAACTAACCACGTGCGAGGGATCTCGTATGTACTTTCTTAGCATACTAACATGAAATACATGGTGAACCCTAGACATCTTTGGTGGTAGTGCCAGTCGATATGACACTTTCCCGACATGTTCTAAAATCTCGAACGGTCCGATGAAACACGGAGCCAATTTCCCTCTCTTGAGACTAAAGCGTATCACTCCTCGAGCCGGTGATACCTTAAGGATTACGTGATCTCCAACACTGAACTCCAAATCTTTTCGGTGTCGATCGACATAACTCTTATACCGGCTTTGAGCGGTTCTCATCCTTTCCTTGACCAAAGAAATCTTTTCGTTGGTTTCTCTAACCAAATCTGGTCCAACAACTCTGTATCTCCCACCTCTGCCAAACACAACGGAGAACGACAAGGCCGTCCGTACAATGCTTCGAATGGAGCCATCCCGATACTCGTGTGATAACTATTGTTATAGGAAAATTCAACCAAAGGCAAGTGCCTCTCCCAAGATTCTTCAAAATCGATAACAAAAGCCCTAAGCATATCCTCCATGATCTGATTAACACGCTCAGTTTGCCCATCTGTCTGAGGGTGAAAAGCAGTACTCATCTTGAGCGAGGTTCCCATAGCTTCTTGCAGACTTTCCCAAACTCTAGAAGTAAAACGTGTGTTACGGTTTGACACAATCGACACAAGTGCACCGTGAAGTCGCACAACTTGTTGTATGTACATCCGGCTCATCTTTTCTACTGGGCATGTCATACTGTAAGCGATGAAATGAGCAGACTTCGTCAATCGATCCACGATTACCGAAATGGCATCATGATTCTGTTGCGATCGAGGCAATCCCACTACAAAAGCCATCGTGAAGTGCTCCCACTTCCAACCAGGAATAGGTAACGGTTGCAACAATCCTGATGGTCTCTGATGTTCGGCTTTGACTTGTTGACACGTCAAACACTTGGATACAAGTTCGGCCACATCCTTCTTCATACCTTTCCACCAGAAATTTCATTTTAAATCCTTGTACATTTTCGTTCCTCCTAGGTGAACTGTATATCTTGACTTATGTGCTTCTGCCAGAATATCATTTCTCAAATCCCCACAGTCTGGTACATATAATCTGTCTCTGCATCGATATCCTCCATCGATTCCCACCTTCCATTCTGTCGGATCTTTCTCTGACATCTTCGCAAACCATGCTTGAAATTTCGCATCTTCTTTCTGAGCCCCAATAATGCGGTCGATAAGAACAGGCTATAGGATAAGACATACGAAAAGTTGTCCTTCTTCTTCTTCAGCACTCTGTACATCGAACTCCGCTAACATCTCCAATGCTCGCCATTCTCTAACCATTAAGGCAGCGATCGTCTCACGAGTCTGCCGACTCAAAGCATCAGCGACCACCTTAGCTTTACCAGGGTGGTACTCTAACGTGAAGTCATAATCTTTGATCAGCTCCATCCATCTGCGTTGTCTCATGTTCAACTCTTTCTGTGTGAACAAATATTTCAGACTCTTGTGATCGGAGAATAAATCAAACTTCTCACCATAGAGATAGTGTCTCCAAATCTTGAGTGGGAATACTACTGCCGCCAATTCCAAGTCATGAATGGGGTAGTTCAACTCATTTGGCTTCAGCTGTCTAGATCCATAAGCGATAACTCTACCATCTTGCATAAGCACACATCCCAATCCTCGATATGACGCGTCACTAAAGATAGTGAATTTCTCATCAGGCTTGGGTATTGCTAGTACCGGTGCGGTAGTGAGTCTCTCTTTCAACTCTAAAAAGGCGTGTTCATGCTTCTCTGTCCAGTCGAACTTCAAATTCTTCTTCGTCAACCCAGTTAATGGTGTAGCTATTTTAGTAAACCCTTCAACAAATTTTCGGTAATAGCCTGTAGAGGAAACTCCTAACCTCCGTAGGGTTGCTCATCCTAACCCAATTTGACATAACATATGTCTTGGACGAATCCACAAAACTTCCTTGAGATGACACCTTGTGTCCCAAAAATTTCACTTCTTGTAACTAGAACTCACACTTACTGAACTTGGCATATAAGTGATGGTCCTTAAGCGTCTGCATTGTAATCCGTAGATGTTGCTCATGTTCTTCCTTTGACTTCGAATAGATCAAAATATCATCAATGAAGACGATGATAAACTGATCCAAGTAAGGCTTGAACACTCTGTTCATCAGATCCATAAACACTGCAGGGGCATTCGTCATTCCAAACGGCATCACCAAAAATTCATAGTGACCATATCGGGTTCTGAATGCAGTCTTAGGTATATCTTCCTTCCGTACCCTCAACTGATGATATCCCGACCTTAGGTCTATTTTGGAAAACGTCGTATCTCCTTGTAGTTGATCAAACACATCATTGATCCGAGGCAAGGGATAATTATTCTTGATAGTTACTCGGTTCAATTTCCTATAATCGATACACAATCGAAGTGTCCCGTCCTTTTTTTTTCACAAATAACACCGGTGCTCCCCTAGGCGATGTACTAAGATGTACAAAACCTAGGTTCTCGAGCTCTTGAACTTGTTCCTTCAATTCCAACAGTTTGGTGGGGGCCATTCTGTAGGGGACCTTGGTTATCGGTACGGTACCCGGTATGTAACAACCCTAAAATTTCTAAGTGTATAATTAATTATTTTAATTATAATTTTCAGTTAGCAATATTATATGAGTGTGCCTCTGTAAGACACGTCTTTAAAAATTTTAAGTTTGGAGGACATATAAATAAAATCATTAGTGAGCCCTTTACTTTGAATGCTACATTTTATTAATTTAAATTTAAAAAAAAAATGTTGATATGTATTTTTTTTAATATAGTGTTTACAGGCCCGCGAATGTGTCAAATAGTGTATCAGGTATTGAAATTAAGTACCCGGGGTATGAGTACACTTTGGGCTAGCCATTTTAATGGTTTGTGTTACATTTTGGGCTCATATGAGTCTCTTTAGTGAGCCCATAAGAAGAAAAACGGGATTATTAATATTTGTGTGAGTAATATATGTATTGTGTGTGTATTATATGCATATAGGCAGATAATATATCCTAGGGTTAGAAGAAAAAAAAAGAGAGCAGCCTCATGAGAGAGAGAGAGAGAGAGAGAGAGAGAGAGAGAGAGAGAGAGAGAGAGAGAGAGGCAACCCTAGCCACCTAGAAGGAGAAGAAAAAGAGAAGAGAAGAGAAAAGAAAAGAAGGGAGTTCACCATCATCATCATCATCATCATCTTTCTTTTCCCAATTCGGTGAGTAAACATTTAGATTTGTAGGGTTGATTCGTAGTTTGATTGATTTTCGATTTGTATTTATTATAGTTTGAATAAATCGTATGGATGAGTGTTTATATGATACGGATCTATAGTGATATATATATATATATATATCAAAGGTTAGATATAAGTTATTTAGAAAATTGAAGAAAAAAAAAAAAAAAGACTAACACAAATTCGGATTTGGGTAAAATTGAAGAAAATTCTCAGATCTGTTTTAGAAAATAATTCGTATTAATTCATACATTTTGTTTTTGGTAAAACTGTTCACGTAAGTCAATGTAAAACGCGATTCTGCACGTTTTTCGTCTAATAGTATTTTTCTTAATTCTGCACCGTTTGGGCAGAAAATTCATATTACAGTAGCAGTAAATGTTAACTCCGAATTTTGAATTATGTTTATGAAAATTGTTAGAGATGTTTCTTTGTACGGTATTATTATGAAGAATAATTTCAACCCATGCTGGTTTTGGGGCTGTTTAATATAAGATTTGTTTGGGACCATTTTAAATAGTACTGTTGAAATGCTGATTTTAAATGCTATGACTTATGCTATGTGTAGTATTAAATGATGATTGTGGAAATACTACGTTAGAGACGTGAATAGAAGTTTGGCGCAAGGGCCTTATTGTGAATAATCGGATAATGATAATCCATGTAATAAATGATAAATTTCGAAGTGGTTAATGACGTGATTAAATCCTCATGAATGGTACTTGTGTAAATTAACGTAGATGGTAAAAAAAAAAGTGGTTTCAAGTTCCTTAGTGTTCACCGCTCCCCGTTGTGTGATATGTTTTTTTTGGTAGCTCGACTTGCTGAGTGTACCCTTTTTCCAGTGGCTTCGTGATCAAGCTGGCCTAAGCCTTATGCCCGGCTTATTTGTTAGACGTCTAGGCATATTGACTGGCCTTTTGTGTGTATACCTGGTTTGGTTGATACCCCAACCAAACTAGCACCAGAGTGGATGTTAGTAGTATGTCCGGGCACACATGGGATATATGTGTGGGTGTACCATGGAGGGTGACCAAGTGGTGAAGCTAGGAAATTGAATAATGAATCGTTCATATAAAGTAAGTTGACCATGAGTAGGGTGACCTTAGTGGTGAACCTAGGGCAAGAAAAAAATGACAGTGATTGTAGTGCGTCAAATACAAATGGATAAACTGTTACGAAACATGAAATTGAAAACTCGAAATGGTTACCGTGGTATAATGCGAAGGAAATTGATATAATGATTCGATATTGGAGAATTTCTTATTCTAATACTAAGGATTTGTGCTAACTCTCGAGTTGCAGGATGGTGGGCCCACTAACCATTGTATGCAGGCTTTGGCTCACCATGTTATATAAGAGTAAGTGTTTCTTTTACTTTGTGGGTGGAACAAACTGCCGCCGTGACTCGAGGAAACTACCGCTTGTCCTCACTCACGTGTTGAACTACAGTTCTGCCTACAACTCTATATGTGTTTGTGGTCAAGAAAGGGAGGGAGCCCAGCGGATTCCCAACCTCCGGGAAATTTATTGGGTATTATTATGTTAATTGATTATTGTTGGGTTGGAGTTGAGGGGACCACGAGTGATCCTTGAGACTGGGGCGTGTTTACTCATACCAGTGTTGTTATACAATGCTGACCCGTGTGATGTTTATCATGCGGGGGCGTTTCTCGGGAAACGCAACCGTTTTGCAGATTAAGGAGTAGGCCGGTATGACTATTGGATTGCATGGATTTGCTTGAGGGCATGAAGACCTTTACTGTTCATTTGCTATTTTCATTTATTTGGTATTGTGGGCCATTATTGTAGTTGGTATTGGGACGTTTAGTAGCTCTGACCAAAGGTTGTAATAGAGGTTATTCTTTCAAAGCTTTAATTGTAAATGAAAAGATTTTTATTCTTAATGAGAATTTAGAAATGTTTATTCAGCTTCCGCTTTTCAATATAAGTGATTTAGTAGTTGTAGCTTTAATCAAATATATTTGAGTATTTTCGGAACCGCATGAGTGTTTTTTTTAATGGAAACGTGGTGGTTTTGTTTTAAAACATAAATGGAGATTTATTACAAATGTTTTAACCAGGTTTTTAAGAACATCTATTTCCATTAAAAAGTTTTATTAAGATGGGCTTCGTGGTGTTCACTCCGATAGTTGGGCAGTCGAATAGTAGTCTAGATTTAGTTCTATGCTGATTATTTGGCTTTCCAAAAATCGGGGTGTGACACGGTATAAGCTCAATACAGAACTCTATACTTCTCTCTGGCGGTAAACCAGAAACGTCTTGAAATACTTCTTCGAAGTCCTTGACTACAGGTATAGACGACGCTATCATCTCTGTACAGACGACTTCGATGTTAGCCAAACACCATGTAAGGAACATATCTCTCGAAGGGTTATATTGAAAATCAAAGGGTTGATTCTCATTGTTGGGGAATGTAATTCTCTTCCTCGCACAATCCAGCTTTGCTTGATTCTGAGAGAGCCAGTCCATGCCTAGGATTATGTCAAACTCCTTCATTGACAGGACAATCAGCCTTGTAGGGATTTCGCAGTTTCCTAGCCGTAAGGGACAATCCTTGCACACGTGTCCTAACTTGATGGCGGCTCCTAATGGGGAGGTAGGCCTCAAAGCTTTCTCTAAAAGATGAGGTAAGATACCCAATCTCTGAATCGTGTTAACAGATATGAATGAAAGAGCAGCACCCGTATCAAATATCACTTTAACTGAGGAGTTAAACAAAGTCAAAGTACCTTCCAAGGTTGAGCTTCTCCATAATCTCCTTCTTCATAAATAGTTCCATCATATCCAGCAACAACTGGGATGACAGCATTCAAGTGAGTCTGATTCTGTTGACCATACGTCACCTGCTTAGGAGCAGTGCAGAACTTGCTGATGTGACCTAGTTCACCACAGTTGTAGCAAACTATGCCTTGCTGAGCAACATGCCTTGGTGCCTTGCAATCTCGAGCTAGATGACCAGGGTTGCCACAGTTGAAACATTTCCCAGTGCTACTTCCTTCACCAACTCAAGGTTGAGTCGGATAAGTGATAGCTTGGGTCCTCTTACTTCCGTCAAAATTCCTCTTCTGCCCTTGGGTACGATTCATTGGTGGTCTATTCCCAAAATTACCCCTTTGAGGCGGCCAAAATTCGAATTGCTTTCGATTCACTCGAGCATCTTCTTCCAAATCGGTAGCCAAGCCAACAAATCCTTCAAAAGACTTATCTAGGTGGCTGAGAGTCAGGCGACGAATCTGCGGTGTCAGCCCTTGGTTATACTTACAGATCCTCTTTTCCTCAGTATCAACCATATGAGGGGAAAACCGAGACAGTCTCTCAAATTGAGTGGTGTACTCTTGCACCGACTTAGTCCCCTGAGTCAATTCCATGAATTCTTTCTCCCTCCTGTGCCTTTCTGTAGCCGGGAAATACTTTTCTAAAAACCTTCCCTTAAATGTAGTCCATGTCATTCCCGTCACAGCTTTATTCCCTATGGTAGCTGTGACTGAATCCCACCAATCTGCGGTGGCATCAGTTAATTGGAAGGTAGCTAACCTCTTCTTATCCACTTCAATGCACTGAACAGCTTCGAACATACGGTCCATTTGCCTTAACCACTGTTCGGATTTCCAAGGTTCTGCAATACCCGTAAACTGTTCCGGCCTTAGTGCATGAAATCTCTCCAGCAGCTTATCCCTAGTTTGCTAGTCTCGTCGATTTTCATTCATATTACTGATTCTTTCCAAACGTCTGACAAACGCTTCGAACATCCCCGTGGGATCGGCAGCCTCAGGTGCCCCCTCGATCAAATTCCTGTTCCTCCTAGGTCTCCCAGCCATTCTATATATAAGATGATAGTAGAATGAGAAACATGCATGAAGCAGTACTATGAAGCAATTTAAATGATGACAATATTCAAATGAGTATATTTTATACATATAACTTCTTGTCAAGTTGATACAAAAAAGCATGTATGATCAGTCAATGCCTACCCTAGCTATATGGGTTAGGATGCATATGTCCATGCAAGAGTTAATGCCAAAAATGGGGTCATTGCCCTACACTCTAATGCATGTAGGAACAGTTGCAAAAAGAGACAGAGCTAATAGTCAAAAGTAGTTAATATGTACAAGGTGATATCTAAGAAATCAGTCGTCTCCGTAGGCGACTATCTAAAGATCTAGCGAATCGACGGGGCGAAATTGCTGAACAAGGAACGGGCCCACCAAATTAAAATCAGAGCTCTGAGAGGTCGATGAGGAAGCAGACACTGGGGCATCTGCCTCAATTGGCACCTCCTCAGGCAGAACTAGCTCAAGTGCTAGCTCATCCTCAAGCTCAGCGGCGAGGTCATCTAGACCTATGCCATCCTCTACACCCTCTCCACCTACTGGAACCAAATAAACAGCCTCAGCATCGTCCTCAGCGATGGGAACCACTAGCGGGGGCATCTCTAGCTGTGCGAGATAGGCATGCACAACCTGGATCTCAACGGGGAAATAGAAAGCATTGCTATCAACCAGTCTCAGAATCTCAACTAGCACTAAACACTGAGCCTCCGCGAAATAGCGTATCTCAAGGCGAATACGCGTCAAATCAGCTATCCCCACCATGTGAACCTGGTGCCACAGATCTGATACTATAGTCGTCGTGGCTAGCTGCTCAATGGCGGTATGATATAAATCGAGAAAAGCAGGGACTACTGCCCCAGGAGTCACTAAATGTCCTCCAAACCCATCTGGTACATAGAGCGGCTGAGCTGGGTCCATACCTGATAAAAAGGTACTAATCTTAAATTAGGAAAGATATAATCTTAGGCGTTTGGGTTCTGAGTCTATCCTCCCTGTCGTAACATCGGGGTGCAAAAGCTTAAGCTAACAGAACTGTGGAATCGGGTCTATACTGGTAAACCCTAACCTGGCTAAATTATCTTGAGATTTAATATAACCTGGCTTTGATACCACTAAATCCTGTCACACCCCGACGTAGCATAAATATTGAAAGCGTTTAATTTCCTTTATGGACCCGTAGGTCGTGACAGTTTGAAGGATCGATTCCGTCCCCAAACGTCAACAACAAAACATAATAATCAGAGTAGAGCAATCAAGGCTTACAAATTTTTTTTTCTAACTTATTACATATTACAATACGGGGTCAACTAAGGCACAAGCCGCCTTGAAACAAAATAATATCTATCATCTATTACAGTCATCCTTATTACAAAACAGTTCATAAATTAAAGCATAGGATATTAATAACGGTTTTAATCTTCCAAAGCAGCCATTCTCAATTTGCATAATCATAATGTTCCGCTTGATCCAAACCTGAAAAGCTTAGACACTAATGTCCAGGACGCATCAACGCCGTCAACTTCAAGAAGGTGGTGAGTATTAAAAACATAACTTTGAATGTAACACATACTCATTTACCATTTTCCAATTCCTATTTAATTCAACAAGTTTACATTAAAGTAAAGGGTTCATTTTTAGAAAACAACCACAATATCATTTGAAAGCTTAAATTCACATATATGTGACTGTGTATGAAAAACAATGCACCATCTCATCTTATCGACTCTTTTCTCTCGACAAACACAACAACCCACTATCTCACACCAGTATCCTTGTAATACTCCGATAGCCACACTTTAGCACAGGGGTGCCAGGGAATGTCCATTTTGCCTCACACTTTGGTCCGGGGTACCAGGGAGTGTCCAATGCCTCACACTTTAGTACCTAATCCGCCTCGCAAATACCGGAGGCAACCTCACGTAGTATCCAGACTCGGGTACCAGGGAGTGTCCGTAGGCCATACTTTAGCACTACCACGGGTGCTAGGGAATGTCTAAGTTCGGCGTCACACACTTTAGCGCTTCCATGGGCATCAGGGAGTGTCTAGTTTTGCAACAATCGCATTACAAAGATACTCTCACCGCAATCTCAACACGTCACACTTTGGTACACAATTACCAGGGAGTGTCCACAATACAATCTCAACCACACACTCTTTTCCACACTGACCATTACTCTTTTCCACACTGACCAACATTTACACTCACCATGCATGTACAACTAACTCCACATGTATGTCATGACACTTAAACAACAGTAAAATGCTGAATTATAGGAACAACATACGTGCAGGGATTGTTAAGTCGTAATACATCATTTCAATCGTCCAAACATAATCAAATAGGTTTTTGTTTTAGTAAATTTCCCAAACAGAGCTTTAAAAGTAAATGAAATATCACCCAAATAGTTCTTTAACATAAAATAAGCAAAATTGAGAAACTGCCAGAAGTCGCGCGAGCGGCCGCTCGCATGAAATGCCTATTTTTTGTTTTATTATAAAACTTTTCTATCTGCCAGAATTCACACAGGTCGCGCGCGCGGGCCGCTCGCGCGATATGCCTATTTTTCATTTTTCTTTTACAAAACTTTTCTGTCTGCCTGGGAACACAAACCTCGTGCACGCGGGTCGCTCGCGCGAGGGGTCGCTCACGCGGGCCGCTCGAGACCCTAGCTCGCGTGATCGTGCGGGCCGCTCGAGCAACCCTCGCTCACGCGATCGCGTGCGCCGGTTCAGACAATGTCTTCGTCTTCCTCGCTGAACTTCCCCTATTTCAGTTTTAAGGGGTCTTTTTGACCCATTTTGTAATCTGGATTAAAGCATGGCATGTAATATATGAATTTCTTCATTTTTCGACGAGGATTATGAATCTACGATCAATTTAACATGAATCCAAATGTAGATCGCTAATTTTACAAAAAACTAAAAGATGTCAAAATTTGGTTTCTTATATACTTTTTCTTATGAACAAATTAAGCTCTAAAACTTTAAACATAGCATCCATGATGTATAATCTATCATATTTATCTCTAAAAACTTATTTTGGTTAGGATTGAAAAACTTTATGTTTTCAAGCTTTGAATACCAATGTAAGAACATCCATGGTGATTACAAATTATTAATACACAGTAGCAAATAAGGAGTGAATTACATTCTGGGTGAGTTAAAAATACTCACTGAAATTAAAGATTTATGTAGATGTTGAGAAAGATAGCAAGCCAAGAAATTCAAACCCAAGCTTTGGCTATGGGGATTGAGAGTAGCTTTCTCTCTCTATAATATTTTCTGAGATTAAACTATCCTGCTCTCTCTTTCTTCTCTATATTTGTGTGTGCAGAATGTGTTTGTGTGAGAGTGTATAGGGTGTATATATAGAGCTCTTGTGAAAGAACTTGGTGTCCAAGTAGTTTCCTCCTTACTCAACAATTTGATTAACTTCTCTAATTTCTCAAAAAATCAATTTATGCATGTACGTATACTAAGTTGTATCAACTCTACAGTTGAGTCAAGGGACAAGTATAGCTTCATAGGGGGCAAGTTGTGTGTGTTTGGGAATTCAACTTATGGCTCTCAAATTTTACACCCACAAATACACTAACTAAACAAGGTATAAGCAAATCATTACTTTCCATAATTGGAAATAAAGCAAATGTCAAATCCATTTTTATGTCACTTCCAAAATCTGTGGAAGTACAACATGGCACAGACAGTTTTGAACGCAAACTAGTATTTTCGCGGTGCGGTGTTCACAACAAAAATACAGAAAATTCATTTTAACCTCAAAATAGTTTTCTGGTCTTATAAAAATACTGTTTGAGTCAAAAGCAAATGTTTTCACCGTTTTGAAATGCAGACTTTGAAATCCAACACAGGCGTTACTAAACTTATAAAATTAAAGTTTGGCCCCAAAAGAATTTCAAATATGAAATAAAGCAAGTCACAAGATTGTAACACATGAAGATTATAAATTAAAATGAAATCAGCAATACAGATTAAATATGGAAATGCCCAATTACAATTAAATGAAAATGCAGGTTGTTACAGATCAACTTTCTTTCGAGGTACCTTATTTAAGGTGTAATTTGCAGAGAAATTTGCCTCCCTCCACAAGCTCTATGGCAATCCAGAACTGATTAACATAGCATTTATCATTTCTTTTAAGGTACGATTTTTCCTTTCAGTAACTCCATTTGATGGAGGCGAATAAGGTGCAGTAGTTTGGTGAATAATTCCATTTTTGCACAATAGTTACCATACGGTGCTACATATTCACCACCTCTATGACTTCTTAACACCTTAATCTTTTTGCCAAGTTGATTCTGAACCTCTGTCTTGTATAGAATGAACTTATCCAAAACTTCATCCTTACCTTTTAGCAAATACACATAACAATATTTAGTGCAATCATCAACAAAAGTAATAAAATACTTATTGCCACCTCTAAATTGAACCATTTTTAAATCACATACATCAGTGTAGATTAATTCCAATGGTTCAGTGCTTCTTTCAACTAATTGAAATGAAGCCTTCATTAATTTTGCTTCAACACAAGTTTCACATTTCTGACTTGTGTTAATATGGAAGTTTGGTATGTGGTCTAATTTAATTAATCTTCGTAATGAATTAAAATCAACATGTCCTAGTCTACCATGCCATAAATTGGAAGACTCAAGTAAGTAAACCGAGAGGTACTCATTTTATTAATCTTTGGGAATACAGTCGCTACACTAAATTTGAACCTCCCATTACACATAATACCCCTTCCCCACATACATTCCCACTTTGGTCAGCACCACCTTGTCTGACTCAAAGACCATTCGGAAGCCATGCTTGCTCAGGAGAGATTCGGATGCCAAATTCTTATGAATTTCTGGTACATAAAGGACGTTGTTGAGAGTCAGCTCCTTTTCTGAAGTCATCTTCAGAATTATTTTTCCTTGGCCTTCAACATTCGAGGAAGCAAAATTTTCCATATACATCTTCTCACCACTTGTAATTGGTTCGAAGGAAGTGAACATAGCTTTGTCGGAGCATGTGTGGCGAGTAGCACCAGTGTCTATCCACCACTCTCTTGGGTTTGAATCCACCAAGTTCACTTCAGAGACCACAGTAGACAGATTAATATCAGAGACATCCCTTGAGATAGAATCTGACTCCGTCATATTAGCCTGATTATTCTTTACTTTCTTTTGTGGCAGACGACACTCAGAAGCACGGTGTCCAGTTTTGCCACAGTTGTAGCATTTCCCTTAAAACTGGAACTTTGGTTTCTTGGTGATCCCGCCTTTTGGGCCTAATTTAGACCCTTTGCTAGAAGGAAATTTCTTCTTCCCATGTGAACTTTGACCATGCTCAACCATATTTTCCTTGGCCCCAAAGTTCCCCAAATTCCTGTCAGCCCCTTTGTTGTCTTCTTCAATTCAAAGCCTGACGATGAGATCTTCAATCTTCATCTCCTTTCGCTTGTGCTTCAAATAGTTCTTGAAGTCCTTCCAAGCAGGGGGTAGCTTTTCAATTATAGCAGCAACTTGAAAAGTTTTGCTCAAGGTCATCCCTTCAGCATGGATTTCATGCAAGATTACTTGCAGCTCCTGAACTTGACTGATCACAGTCTTTAAGTCCACCATCTTGTAGTCGAGTAATCTACCCACTAAAAATTTCTTTGACCCGGCATCCTCGATTTTGTACTTTCTATCTAAGGACTCCCACAGTTCCTTAGCAGTGGTCTTGACGCTATACACATTGTAGAGTGTATCGTTCAAGCCATTTATAACATAATTTTTGCACAGAAAATCCGAGTGCTTCCAAGCATCAATGGAAAAAGCTACTTGCAAGGCGATCTCCTAATTTTGTTCATTTTCATTAGGCACAGGAGCATCTTCCTTCAAGAACCTTGCAAGGTTCAAGGTGGTAAGGTAGAACATTATCTTTTGCTGATACCTCTTGAAATCCACGCATTGGAATTTCTTGGGTTTCTTCCCGTGGTTCACATGAACCTGGACTGAAGGAACCTTCACAGGTATTGAACCAATCACCATGGTATTGGAGCCAGTAGCACCGTCGGTTGCAACATGGTTCGCAGCTTCACGGTCTCATTTGCCATTACGAAAAAAATTATCAAAGGAGAAAAGAAATTAAATCTAGCATTTTTTCCTTTAAAATTTAACAGTGGCAGAGTTTGTTTTCAAAGAAATATTAAAAAAATGAGAGAATTTTAAGATTCTGCTCGCTTAATCCTAAGCAAAACGCGATTCTGCACACTTTTCGTCTATGCTATTTTCCCTGATTCTGCACTGTTTGGGCAGAAATTGAGAATTACAGTAGCAGTTTTTGTATTCCTCAAACCAAATTATTTTTCAAAAGTAATTATGTTTTTCGAAACCCAAATTTGTTTTTGTTTTTATTTTTTTTTAAACTCTATAAATCTGTTTTAAGATTGTTGGAAAAATTGTATTGATAAAATCGGAAAAACAAAAACAGATTCTGAATTACAACTTATGAAAATAGGAAAATTATAGAAAAATATAAACAAAGCAGGAACTGAAAATTGATCAATTCGAAACCTGTGATATTTCACAGTTTCCTTAAAACATATTCGCCGCCTAACCGGATGTGCTTGAGGAAATCGTCGGCGTCTGTCTCCCAGGATATAGTGGCTTCTAACAGTAGTGCTAGCATAGTGTACAACTGTTCTGGCGAACTTCTATGCTTCGTGCTCTCTCAGGAAACCAAGGAAGGAAGATATGGAGAAGAACTTTGCATTTCTGTGTGTCTCTCCAAATGAAGAGGAACTCAATATATATGCACAGAGGAAAGTTCTGGGGTCCAAAAAGAAATTTTTTGTGTGGGCCACACCAGCACCCGCACCCACGACCCCGACCCGACTCAGCTCGGCACGGCCGGCGGCGGCGACTCCCGCGCGCGTGTGGAGTAAACTCAAAGGGCCTTAGGTCATCCCCCTTCCACAAAACTAGGTACCCCTTGGGGCCCAAAACCAAAACATGAAGTAGCCTTATAAATACACTAAAGACTAATTCTATTTTTCCTATGTGGGACAAGGCAAGTTGTGAACCTTTTTCATTTCAACAACTCTTTGTAAGGTGCAACCTTTGAGCATTAATTTCTCATTCATCCATCAATAGTTTTGGACATGTGTATATCCAAACTTCATCTCTTCATGGAGGAGAACACAAATCCACAAGGACCCCACTTAAACTCTAAGTGAGTCCCACTTTTATTTGACCCTAAAATTGGCCAAACTCAACTTTAATCCAACAGGAGCAAACACATTTACCATAAATTTTTGGAGTAGGGGATTCAGGAATTTTGGCTTGGAGCTCAAGTTTGGAACTTTCGAGCCAATATGTCCACGTAGGTATATGAATGATATATGGGGCAAAAGCCAAGACCCCTGTGGTGTGGTTTGGTATGCCATTTTATGAAATTCCGATTTTGATCCATTTTCATTTGAAAGATTCTAATTTTGGCACTAAAAATTAAATTTTGAATTCCAAAAATTCCAAAAAAAAAATTCAGATCTGAGCCGGAATTGTTATGAGATTCCAAAAATTCTAAATTTTTTTGAAAATATGTTTTTCAAAAAATCCAAATATTTTTCGAAAATTTGAAAGAATGTAGACTTGTTCGTCCCACATCGAATAAGAAGAGAAAGGAGAGAGTAGGGGACTCTCTATAAAAGCATAACTTATCATTTCAATAGCATTTGAAATTTTGAAAATTTTCGATTTTAATTCCGAAAATTCCTATAAAATTCCAAACATTTCCAAAATTTCTGAAAATTCCTATAAAATTATGAACATTTCTGAAAATTCCGAAATCGAAAGGAAATGAAATTCCAGAAAAATCGAAAAGGAAATAAGAACACTGATTTAATTTCTGAAATTTTTGGAAATTTTTTTTTCAAAAGTGGGTATTCTGATCCGTTTCGACCGAAACACTACCCTAGGTGTGGTCGAGTGGCATCAATCCCTCTCCCCCAAGTGGTGTAGGAGGTTTATTTCTTTTTGGGAGGTTGTCTCCTTTGAAGTGGGTCTTGGCTTCCCTAACTCCTGTTTGTGTGTGTGGGTGGCGCCTGTGGGCGCTTTGCCTGAAAAGAAAAAATAAAATAATTTGTTTATGGGGCAAAATACTAACCTAATTAGGGAGAGTGTAAGAGTATTATTATTATTATTATTTCTTGATAGCAAAAGAATACCATTGTCAATTGAGCTATACCTCACTTGATAAAGAATGCCATCTTTTAAATCAAGGGTCAATTAGGCTCAACCAAATTTTAAGGTAATTATGTTGGTTTAAGATAATAGAAATTTGGTATTAAATACCAAATTAGGAGATTTATTTGGTTATAAGACATAATGGAAAAATATTTGGGGACAAGGACATGTTTGGTGGAAGTTGTTAGGGATAAACTCATCTAATTCTAGTTGTGACCAAAATACCCCTTTCATTCATTTTCAGTTAGAGAGAGAAAACACAATCAATGACAGAGAGAGAGAGAACACGATTAGAGAGAGAGAGAGAGAGAGAGAGAGAGAGAGAGAGAGAGAGAGAATGATCTGATCAGACCACCAACCACCGCCAACACTGATCACCGAGAACCAGAGGCGGGAGCACCGGTGACCACCATCATCTCCAGCGACTACCACCATCCTCTCCGGCGACTACCACCATTCTCTCTGTGCTTACCCAAAGAAAAAGCCTGTAACAACCCTAAAATTTATATGTAAATAATTATTTTAATTATTATTTTCAGTTAGCAATATTACATGAGTGTGCCTATGTAAGACATGTGTTTGAAAAATTTTAAGTGTTTGGTGGACATATAAATTAAATCATGAGTGAGAGCGTTTAGTTTGAGAGTTATATTTTATTAATTTATATTTGTTAAAAAAAAAGTGAAGGGTTGATATGTATTTTTGTTATATAGTGTTTACAGGCCTGCGAATGTGTTAAATAATGTAATTCACATTAAAATTTAGTGCCCGGGGTCATGGGTATCCATTGGGCTAATCATTTGTCACTTTAGAATGCATTTTCAGGCCCATATAAAGCCTTTTTGTGAGGCCCTTAGACAAAAAAATGGGATTTATATATTTGTGTGTGTTTTATTGACATGTGTTGTGTGTGTAGTGTACATACATACTTATATTAAAAACCCTAGCCCGGCCCCCATATTAAAACAAAAAGGGAAGAGAAGAAAAGAGAGAAGAAGAGAGAACAGACGTTTGTGTGTGTGTGTATGTGTGTGTGTGTGTGTGTGTGTGTGTGTGAGAGAGAGAGAGAGAGAGAGAGAGAGAGAGAGAGAGAGAGAGAGAGAGAGGAAAAAGAAGAAGAAGAAAAGGGAGGAGAAAGGAGAAGGTTCCCGGGTTCGTGGGCACGTGTGGAATCGCGGAGCATTCGTGGTTGTGAATTTTTGATCAACGAGGCGAGTTAAATTTTGTGTATCCGAGTATATATATATACACGTATGTATATATATGCATGTATACGGGAGTAAATTAAAGTAGTACATGTTTAATTTAATTGTTAGGGTTAAATCTTAGTAATGGATATACGTTGTTATTGTCGAAGTAATCTAAATATTTTCTTTCCCCTTCGTATGACTTTGTGATTTTGACTTTAGGGTATTCGAAAAGGTTAGGTGAATAGTTAGTTTGATAAAATCATATGTGAAATATTCATGGTAATTAAGAAATATGTGTGAAATTCGTTTTTTTTAATTCACACAGTTGCAGAAACTTGAGAAAATTCTTAGAAAATCGTAGCTTTGAATTTGAACATTCTATCCACATGGGCCAGTAGGAAACGCGATTCTGCACACTTTTCGTCTAATGGAGTTTTTCCTGATTCTGCACCGTTTGGGCAGAAATTGAAGATTTCAGTAGCAGTTTTTAGTATATTAAAATGTACGAAATTGGAGAAATATGATTCGTTGTGTTTTTTTTTATTCATTCGTATGACTTAACGAAAATTACTTAGAGATACATGAATTCTCATATAATGTTGAACTATAAAAAAAAAATGGGTGATAGACATTAACGTTGAGTCCGATGAAAATATTGTGGAACGATTGTTATAATACTTTACGATATGAGAATTTGAATTTTTATTATAAGTTTCATGTAGGCTAATTTTGAATGTTGGGTTGAGGATTATTGTACCTGAAATAACTAACCTTATTATGTGATCATTTTGATAAAAAGGAGTAAATTGGATATGCTGAATAGTATATTGGGAATCTTGTAATTTGATTGAAAATTTTTGAGGGAAGATTGTTATGGGTTAATTGATAAAACCCTTTATTGTAAGAAGTTGGAATACATCTAAAAGTTAGAGATGTGATTGGATGATGAGACGGAACTATGTGATAAACGTGAAATTCACAATTATTGGGATAATATGAAAGATAAGTGATAATTGCAACATAGTTCTTTAGTGTTCATCGCTCCCCGTTGTTGTGTTATTATTTTTGGTAGCTCGCACTCTTTTGCCAGTGGCTTCGTGATCAAGCTGGCTTAAGACTTGTTGAGTGTACTTTTGCCAGTGGCTTCGTGATCAAGCTGGTCTAAGCCTTATGCTCGGCTTATATTTGTTAGACGTCTAGGCATATTGACCGACCTTCCTTTATGTATACCTGATTTGGTTGATACCCCAACCAAACTAGCACCGGAGTGGGTGTTGGTAGTATGTCCGGGCACACATGGGATATATGTGTGGGCTGTACCATGGAGGGTGGCCAAGTGGTGAACCTAGGGAACACAAAGATAAATTAAAGGCTAATAAATAATGACAATGGAGTATTTCATAAGACTGATAAGCGTGAAATAATGAACGCGGCGTTTAAGTTAGAATGTGAACGGCTTATGTATGGAATTATTCGCCTAGTTTGTGATCATTCGATTTACAGGATGGTGGGCCCATTAACTTTTATGCATGGCTGGCTCACCATATATATCTAAGGTAAGTATAAAACTCGTAGTAACTTTGGATTTTGGGCGAGAAACTACTTGCCAACACATAAATGGAAACTGCTCTTTTGTCCAAATATGTGTGTGGAACTACATGTCTTGGCCCAATAGTGTTGTAATGTGGTTGTAGTCTACGGGTTCGGGTTGGAGCCCTCAGATTTTATTATTTTTGTTTAACTCATACCAGTCATGTGACTGACCCGAGTGTGTTATGCATTCGGGTGCGTTTCTATTTGAAACGTAGTTGGATGACATGTGCAGGATATTGCTTTCGATGATGTGATCGTTGTGCTTGGCTGTGGAGTCTTTGGGCATTGGAACGTTGTAGTTGCTCTGACCATCGGATGTATAGACTTTATTTCTTTTTTTCTGAACTTTGTAAGAAATTTTATTTTATGAACCTTGTACTCTTTTTGTAAATTAAAATGGTGTTATATTTGTAATGGAATATTATTTCTTTTATAATGAAATGGAGGATTGGGAATATAAATTTAGTAATACATAGTTTTTATATTAACACAAGATCACATGTCCTTATTTATTGAGTATTAAATTCTATTTTCAAATAAATTATCTGTTAGCCTATGTGAGGGTGTCACTCTTGGTGCTTTGAAAATTGAATATTAGTCTGGATACATGCTCTGGATTAAATATTTGGTTGTCCAAAAATCGGGGTGTGACAGTTTGGTATCAGAGCTTAAGGTTAGCTTAGCGACTCTAGGTGATCCTCGGATTGTGGACTAGATGTTGGTCAGAGCTATAGGTCGCGGATATATTTGGTTTCGGGTTATGTGTACTTATGTATTATCCAAGTGTTGCCTACATGTTATTTAATTATTTTCAATCGATTAATTGCATAACTTTCCAAGCCTATCATTACATGTTAATTTGTTGAAATCATTTACTATATTATGAGTCGCATAGTAGTGCATGCATATTTTGTGACATGTTGGAGAAGTAGCGGGGAGTTGGAGTTTTGAACAAACTGTGGAATTCTGGCATGATATCGAATTATCTTCTTCAAGCTATTATTATCGGACAGTTATCTAATTATCATCCAGCTGAATTATTATTCTATCGGAGGATCGGGATTTCTATTATTATTTGGAAGACTTCTATTCTTTATATTATTCTTATCTGGCCATTTTTGGCTGACATTATTATTATCGGCACTCTGGATTTCTTATTATGAAGCTGTTATTATCGAGTGGTATTCTACTACTGCATCTCTCTCGTATATGTCTCCGTGTGGAAATTCTACACTTTTTGAGAGCATATATTGTGCCAGCAGTATTCTTATGTCTACAACATCTTATGGATCTAGACGGGTATTCGTATTCTTAGTGGAAGCTTATGGAAGATTTGAATCTATCAGTTTGAGTGGTAAGTATTGGGTATCCCGATGAGAAGTGGTAGGGGACAAGGTAAGAGGTCAATATGGGTATATAGTTAAATCTTTGATTAACTGTGAGCATGTTGCATGCATAGTTCGTATTCACATGGTTTGTATCAATCTCTGTGTTTTGGAATATCTATTAATGTTTGACAATTGACAATACGAGAACAAGTTATATATATGAGAGTTTTCTTGTTTGGATTAGTCGCTCGACGTACTTGGTCTCGTATGGTTGAAAGTCAAATGTAATACATAGGTTGAAAGTCAAACGTAATACATAGTTGTATAAAATTGTGTGCCTAACTTTATTTATGACTGACTTGTGTATTTACCGTTGCTACAAATTTCGGGACGAAATTTCTTTAAGGAGAGTAGAATGTAACAACCCTAAAATTTCTATGTAAATAATTGTTTTAATTATTATTTTCAGTTAGCAATATTATATGAGTGTGCCTATGTAAGACATGTGTTTGAAAAATTTTAAGTGTTTGGTGGACATATAAATTAAATCATGAGTGAGCGCGTTTAGTTTGAGAGTTATATTTTATTAATTTATATTTGTTAAAAAAAAAGTGAAGGGTTGATATGTATTTTTGTTATATAGTGTTTACAGGCCCGCGGATGTGTTAAATAATGTAATTCACATTAAAATTTAGTGCCCGGGGTCATGGGTATCCATTGGGCTAATCATTTGTCACTTTAGAATGCATTTTCAGGCCCATATAAAGCCTTTTTGTGAGGCCCTTAGACAAAAAACGGGATTTATATATTTGTGTGTGTTTTATTGACATGTGTTGTGTGTGTAGTGTACATATATACTTATATTAAAAACCCTAGCCCCATATTAAAACAAAAAGGGAAGAGAAGAAAAGAGAGAAGAAGAGAGAACAGACGTTTGTGTGTGTGTGTATGTGTGTGTGTGTATGTGTGTGTGTGTGTGTGAGAGAGAGAGAGAGAGAGAGAGAGAGAGAGAGAGAGAGAGAGAGGAAAAAGAAGAAGAAGAAAAGGGAGGAGAAAGGAGAAGGGTCCCGGGTTTGTGGGCACGTGTGGAATCGCGGAGCATTCGTGGTTGTGAATTTTTGATCAACGAGGTGAGTTAAATTTTGTGTATCCGAGTATATATATATACACGTATGTATATATATTCATGTATACGGGAGTAAATTAAAGTAGTACATGTTTAATTTAATTGTTAGGGTTAAATCTTAGTAATGGATATACGTTGTTATTGTCGAAGTAATCTAAATATTTTCTTTCCCTTTCGTGCGACTTTGTGATTTTGACTTTAGGGTATTCGAAAAGGTTAGGTGAATAGTTAGTTTGATAAAACCATATGTGAAATATTCATGGTAATTAAGAAATATGTGTGAAATTCGTTTTTTTTTTTTTTTTTTTTTTTAATTCACACAGTTGCAGAAACTTGAGAAAATTATTAGAAAATCGTAGCTTTGAATTTGAACATTCTATCCACTTGGACCAGTAGGAAACGCGATTTTGCACACTTTTCGAATAATGGAGTTTTTCTTGATTCTGCACCGTTTGGGCAGAAATTGAAGATTTCAGTAGCAGTTTTTAGTATATTAAAATGTACGAAATTGGAGAAATATGATTCGTTGTGTTTTTTTTATTCATTCGTATGACTTAATGAAAATTACTTAGAGATACATGAATTCTCATATAATGTTGAACTATAAAAAAAAATGGGTGATAGTCATTAACGTTGAGTCCGATGAAAATATTGTGGAACGATTGTTATAATACTTTACGATATGAGAATTTGAATTTTTATTATGGGTTTCATGTAGGCTAATTTTGAATGTTGGGTTGAGGATTATTGTACCTGAAATAACTAACCTTATTGTGTGATCATTTTGATAAAAAGGAGTAAATTGGATATGCTGAATAGTATATTGGGGATTTTGTAATTTGATTGGAAATTTTTGAGGGAAGATTGTTATGAGTTAATTGATAAAACCCTTTATTGTAAGAAATTGGAATACATCTAAAAGTTAGAGATGTGATTGGATGATGAGACGGAACTATGTGATAAACGTGAAATTCACAATTATTGGGATAATACGACAAATAAGTGATAATTGGAACATAGTTCTTTAGTGTTCACCGCTCCCCGTTGTTGTGTTATTATTTTTGGTAGCTCGCACTCTTTTGCCAGTGGCTTCATGATCAAGCTGGCTTAAGACTTGTTGAGAGTACTTTTGCCAGTGGCTTCGTGATCAAGCTGGCCTAAGCCTTATGGTCGGCTTATATTTGTTAGACGTCTAGGCATATTGACCGGCCTTCCGTTGTGTATAACTGGTTTGGTTGATACCCCAACCAAACTAGCACCGGAGTGGGTGTTGGTAGTATGTCCAACCACACATGGGATATATGTGTGGGCTGTACCATGGAGGGTGGCCAAGTGGTGAAGCTAGGGAACACAAAGATAAATTAAAGGCTAATAAATAATGACATTGGAGTATTTCATAAGACTGATAAGCGTGAAATAATGAATGAGTCATTTAAGTTAGAATGTGAACGGCTTATGTATGGAATTATTCGCCTGGTTTGTGATCATTCGATTTACAGGATGGTGGGCCCACTAACTTTTATGCATGGCTGGCTCACCATAGATATCTGAGGTAAGTATAAAACTCGTAGTAACTTTGGATTTTGGGCAAGAAACTACTTGCCATCACATAAATGGAAACTGCTCTTTTGTCCAAATATGTGTGTGGAACTACCTGTCTTGGCCCAATAGTGTTGTAATGTGGTTGTAGTCTACGGGTTCAGGATGGAGCCCTCAGATTTTATTATTTTTGTTTAACTCATACCAGTCATGTGACTGACCCGAGTGTGTTATGCATTCGGGTGCGTTTCTATTTGAAACGTAGTTGGATGACATGTGCAGGATATTGCTTTCGATGATGTGACCGTTGTGCTTGGCTGTGGAGTCTTTGGGCATTGGAACGTTGTAGTTGCTCTGACCATCGGATGTATTGACTTTATTTCTTTTTTTCTGAGCTTTGTAAGAAATTTTATTTAATGAACCTTGTACTCTTTTTGGAAATTAAAATGGTGTTATATTTGTAATGGAATATTATTTCTTTTATAATGAAATGGAGGATTGGGAATATAAATTTAATAATACATAGTTTTTATATTAACACAAGATCACATGTCTTTATTTATCGAGTATTAAATTCTATTTTCAAATAAAGTATCTATTAGCCTGTGTGAAGGTGTCACTCTCGGTGTTTTGGAAATTGAATATTAGTCTGGATACATGCTCTGGATTAAATATTTGGTTGTCCGAAAATTGGGGTGTGACAAAGCCGTTGCCGTGTCTCCATGCATCGCCATCGCAGACAACCACCACCGACTTCGTCCATCACCAACGAGCACTAGCCACGACCATCAACGACCATCACGAATTCCAGATCCGCCACCTCCGCGAGTAGATCCACCACCATCGCGACCATCTTTGTGTTTTTCATCAAAATTGGTGAAATCTTCGTTCTTCGCCGTCGAAATGTGACAGAGAAGCCAACCACCACCGTCATCTCTAAGAATGCTCTGGTAACATTTGGTATTAAATACCAAAAATAACAGCGATCGTCATCTCTAAGGAATGGTGGGGTTTTTTTTATTTATTTATTTATTTATTTTTTGTTTTTTTTAACACCTTTTGTTGAGAAATTTATCAAAAAAAGTCTGTGAAGTTACTCAACAATTTTTTCCAGATTTTGATATCAACTATGATACTTGTTTGATAGATCTCGTTGAGTGGGTTGTAAAAAACTAGATTTTATGCAAAAAATAATTTGCAGATCGATATGAATGCTCGAATTTGTAAAAAGTTTTTGCAATGTTTGTTAAAACACTTTTTTTGTGAAATTTCACAAACTTTGTGAAATTTCACAACTTTTTTTTTTTTGAAAAGTTCACAACTTTTTCTGTAATTGGTATGAGAAATTAAATTTCAAAAACTTGTTATGTGTTCATTTCATGTTGATGTGGTGGTTTGGTTTGAAGAGATCAATCAGGTGAGGTCGTGGTAGTGATCGGCGGACGTTTGGTGTGGCGGTGGTGGTTTCGTGGAATTTTCACGAACTCTGTGAAATTTCACAACTTTTTGTTGATAAATTTCACAAATTTTTTTTTTAAATTTCACAAGTTTTTTCAGTGGTGTGAGAAATTTACTTTCAGGATTTTGTTTTATGATCATTTTAAGTTAATGTGATGGTTTGATTGTGAAGAGATTGATAGAGGTCTAGTGTGGCGTTGGTGGTGAACGACAGAGGTCTGGTGGTGGTGGTGGTAGTCGCTAGAGGTCTAGTGTGGTGTTCGCCGGAGGTCAGACAAGCTCAGGCGAAGTCGCCGGAGCTCAGGCGATGTCATGGTGGTGGTCGCCGGAGCTCAGGCGAGGTCGCCGGAGGTGATGGGGTGTTGCTTATGTTTTTGTCACTGTGGTGCAAAATCTTAGGGGTATTTGTGTCAAAGTAGCAAGGTATAGACATAATACTACAACCTTTTTCTAACTGGACTAAAACCATGATATTTCTCTTAATTTGGTTTAATTGCTAATTGCCCCTAAAGATAATAGAAATTTGGTATTAAATACCAAATTAAAAAAAAAATCAGTAAAAAAATCCTTCAATAAGGACAAAAGTGTCCCTTTTATAAGCAAGCAGCCTATCAATTTCTGAAAACGATCAAACACTATAGTATGATTTTGAATCGAACGCTTCGACTTTCTTGTATTATTCAATTCCAAAAACGAATACCAATGTGTCCTGTCATCATCACCTCCAACTTTGCTGAATCGATTGAAATAATAACACATTCAATTTCAATTCCACCGAATGTCATTAAACCCTAGTTCTTATGAAGTTTTTGAAAAATTCAATCATCCAAAATGAAAATGGGAAGAACACATTCTATATTGCATTTCAATACACTCTTATAAGAGTTTTGTATTTGCAAAAGATGGTTCAAATTAGAGAAATCTTTCGACTTAGTTTTATCAGCAATCTTTCTATTGTCAGATTAAGTTTATGCTATGAGCTTTTGATTTTCACAACATTTTGAACGTTTTTAGTTGTGAAACATTGATTGGCTTCAGTTATGAATTTTGAATGCTCTACCTGTGAAGTTTCGAGTGCTTCAGTTGTGAAATTTTTAAGGATAATTCTTTGGTGACAACTTTCATACAACCTCCTAAAAGATGTGTCTATCTCTCTCCTGTGTCACTATAGGGTCCTGATCTTGTCAAAATCAAGATATAAAAGTATGCTTATTTGTGCTTTACTTTCAAAAGATTTGTAGTGTGGAAAGTAAAGGTCGAACCCACAGAGATTGTTAATTTTTAATCCTTTAATTATTAAAATCTAATCTAGCTAGTTATAAGAAGATCGGGAGTTTGATTGGTTTAGAATTTGATTATTACTACTAATTAAACTATGAAGTAAACTATGAAATTTTAGAATAAAATCTAGAGGTAAATCTAAGTAAACTTGTACGCAAAATTTAAAGTTGATTTAAATATATGGAGATGGGATCTAGGATTACAATTCCACCACTAACTATGCATTGGGGTTCTATAATCTAAATTCTATGTTTGGATAGTTATGATCTATTGTAGCTACAAGCCCAATAGTATCGTCAAGAGAATATTGTTAGTTCAATCTAAACATAATCCATCTATGATTCACATGAATTATCTACCTATAACTAGGGTGTAGCATAACTCATCTTTCCTAAGCATGGATTATAAAAGATGTAAACGTCACAATCACATAAGCACCATTGTATGTAAATACTCCATCAATCACAGAAATCAAGGACTATTGAGTTCAATAAGCATAAGGAAAAAAATCTAAGACAAGAATAGATCCAAAATACTATTGATTATTAACATTAAAACTGATTATATATAAATAATCCACCAACATACAATCACTATCCCAAAACATAAAATCTTAGAGTAGAAAAGCACAGAAAATCCCCCTTTACATAGCTAGGGTTTCATTGAAACCCTAGATTAGGAGTTTAGTTGTTCATGATGGTTGAAAGGATGAAGATTGGTTGGATGGAAGCCATGAGAGACCTTCAAACTTGCTCTTCTCCCTTGCCTTCAAAGCCTTGAATGAATGTATATGAATAGCTCTCTAGATGTATGTGTGTAACCCTATAAACTTATAAAATCTCCATATATATATATATAGAGTTTACAAGGAATTTTTGAAGCTTTCCTATCCCGAAACTACCTAAAATAGCTATAATTTCCAATCCGGGCGTCATTAAGCAGTCTCGTTTGCACAGGATTCTTCAGTAGAGCATATTACGCAACTTTGATTTTTGTACGGATCGCGCGAGCGCGTAATTGGGCTGGTCTCGCGAGCGAATTATGGGATCTCGCGCGAGCGAGCCGCTTGCGCGGAGGGCTTTTTCCAACTTCTTTCTGCTTGCTTTTTCACCTTAATTAACCAGATCTCCTTTCTTTCCTCTATAACCTGACAGAAAATAGAAAATAAAGTAAAACTACATAAAAACAGGATAAAAACAGCTAACAAATGTGAGTTAAGGTGTATAATTAGGATTTGTTCTCTCTCGATCACACCCCCAAACCTACATTTTGCTAGTCCTCAAGCAAAAAGAATAAAACTACTCCATTTTCGTATGGATAACGATTGCACTTAGCCTGTGCAACAAGCCTTTTAAACCTCTAGGTGTCCCTAGTCGGACGAGTGAAGTCTCGTGAGGGTTCTCGTCAATAAGTCACCCACAACCACCTTTATTAACTTGTAAAAATAAAAATTTTATTCAAAATCTACAATATTTCAATGTTAACATCCTCCTTTTATAAAATCAACTTCACATGAAACTTTTAAATTATCAAGAGTAAAACAATAATATGCCTTCCTACACCATGAAAAATATTCCGAAAACATATATCACCAAAATCAATAGAATATATCACAAACCCACATGTGTGTGAATTAGTAGTCAAGTGGATACACGGCGACTCTGAACTTGGAATATAAATCGGATAACTATCTAGTGATGCTTCGACTACAAATCTCACGTTGTTATTACACTCTAAAATGAAATCATTTTGAAACAGGTGTAAACACTCATGTGTATATATATGCGAGGAAGAATTATTGTGCAAAACAAATAAAACTCGCATACAACTCGGAACAACGTACGACACGACGAAAATAAAATAGTCTCATGAATAGATATCAATCATCAAGTGAATATCATTACTACCATGTTTATATTCCCTTTCCTTTATCGGTTCCATATTCAAATCATGTTTCCATAGAATCAACTAGGACTTTATAAGGGTTGTAGCATTGGTCAAGGGTTAAGGTTCAGAAAAGAGGGGTAAAAGGGATTCAAAGAGTCCGTAAGTATCTAGAAATAGCATTGATGTGTAACGCAATGGCTTTACTACAATGACTAGTTATTTCTCTTTTTTCTTTTCTTTATCTCTTCCAAGAGATTCGTATATCTTTTTTTTTCTTTTCTTTTTTTTTTCAACTCCTTTTCCAATATCTATTTTCTCTCTTTTTTATTTCATACTTCTTTTCTTCCACTACTCAATCTATCACTTTTCCGTAGTTGTTTATTAGCCCTATTTCTTTATGGAAAACTATTCTCTAGATACTTTTGGACATGGGTTAGGTCAATTTATAATGGCGAACTCCATATCGGAGTGGTTAGGATAATAGGTGAACAAAGAAATGGCTTATTTAAAAACGGCTCAAATAGGTTAACAAGGGATAAACATATTTATATTGGGTAGGCCAAAGGTCGAAAAGGTGTATTAGAACAGATGGCCTAGTGTCATTTTCCAAAGTCACATGATTCTTCAATGTTATAATGTTAAGGGAAATATAATTTTTTCTTAAGCATGGTAATTATAATACCGACTCGACTCTCAATCAAAATAAAAAGAAAAATGAGACTAATCAACGAAATAGTGCGAATTGTCAAAGAGATTCGATCATAATAAATTTAAAACCCTCAAAAGGATGAAAGGCTCTAAAGCTTACCAGGTTTAGCCTCCACAATTTTACTAATTAGATATCCAAATTATATTATAGTTCAAATGTTACTAGATATCCATCTGACTACGTGCCGTGCAACAAGATATGCAAGTAAAAGATATAAAACAATGATTCTAAGGATATATACTCTCAAGACATACCTTCATAGATTCGGTAGACATCAAATTACATACTCTCTAAATTCCAAAATCTCAATGAAATCTAATTACAAACAGAAGTAATGCAACATTGAACAATAAGAAAAAAACTATTTTTTTATAATTTTTAAATTTTTTTCAAAATACTAACAGAAATAACAAATGAACAAAATAACAAAATAACGAACTAACAGAAGAAATTGAACAAAAATAAAATGAAAAATAAAACAACAATACTAAAAAGAATATCCATATACTCCCCCAAACCAAAGCACTGCATGTCCCTATGCAGATGGGAACATGACAATGACATGAATGTAGTCCTCGTAGAAGATCACCAAGACATCCACACCACGAAAAATGTCGGACGGTAGCGGCACACCAGATCGAAAGTACCAATCAACTAGCTCCCACTCCGGGTGCTCCGCAGGGTCGAATGGTGGTCCCATCTCATAAAAATCAGCATGTAGCTCCGGACTCACTCCCTCCTCAATCTCCTCTATGACACTCGGACCCAAATCAACCCTATCATCCTCAGGACCGGAATAAGGCGCAAATATCGAAGCAATGTCCTCAGGGGACCAGTCAGGGTGACCCGGACGCTGTCGAACAACGTCCGGTACATAATCCGGGAGGTCCCTATATGGATAGGTAACCTCAGTCGTAGGCACAGTAGACTCAACAGGGTCAGATAATGAACTAGCAGCGAAACCGGAAACCACACCCTCGCCGTCATCATCGGTCGATGAATCGGCCGATTCAGACGAAGAAGACTCGGAAGATGTAGGGGGAGCGCCATAAGGGCCATCAATAGCGGTAGGGTCATCGCCAAACAGGTCATCCTAAGCAGAAGAATCAGAATAAGTAGGCATACGAGGCCGACGAGGGTACCGGCCGGGACCAACAGGTTTAGTGTAGGAGTATCAGAAAGCGAGCTAAAGTCAGAACAATAACTCGACTGACTCGGGGACCTATCAGGTGATGAAGGAGGAGAAATCCGATGGTCCATCCTATGAGGATGTAGATGATATATATAAGGGTCGAGGTACTATACGGATATTGGAAAAACAAAAACCTGAAACCACAAATTAAGTCACAATTTAACCTTATTAGTTTGAAATTGTTAAAAGTACGAAACATAACATTACTATTTGCTTGAATGTATGGCCGTAATTAATGTCAAATTTTTAAACATAAGCAATGGCAGGTTGCATTGAAATTGAAATTTTGACAGAATTACCCCCAAACCTGAACCGAAGAGACCCTTGTTCTAGTGCAATGGTTGTTGAGATTGCTATTCAATAGTAATTCAACGACAATTGCTTCCAAGTGAATAAATGAGACATTATATAGCCGAACATGAAATTGAAGCGGTAATGAATAACAATGTCAAGTTGTGATGAATTAGAGGCAATAGTAATAACATAACTATAAACGAGAAGCCATAAAAGAAAAAGGATATAATTACAGACCAACTGCTCAAAAGTAAACCAAAAGACAGAAAGTAAACTAACCGGTCAAAGCTGGGTACAGCAAAATCCTAATAATAATAAACAGACAAACGAAAAGTAAAAACACAGGAATAATAAAAGAATATACATGCCAAACTATCTGAAAATGTCTAAACCACCCACCAAATACATGAAAAATGAAAAATAAATGTCCAAACACTCCCCCCCAAAACCTAGTCTAGTCCTCACCACCCTCAATCAGAACCAGCTCCAGCCCCGTACTCCCCTGGCCAGTAGTACCATCACCATCCCCATCACCGTCACTACCATCGTCATCATCACCATCATCTCCAGCCTCCTCCTCCTTACCCTGTACCTCCCCCTGCTCCTCAACTCCCTCCTCAGCCACCTGCTGTGCCTGTCGCAGAAACGCCGACTGGTAAGTTGCCTCTCCCTGAGCAAGAATGTCCTCCAGCTAATCAGGATGATGAAGCTGGAAAAAGGACCTCATGTATAACTGCAAGCGCAGCGTCTCACCTCGGAAAGCACACACGTCCCCATACGTCCAAGCGTACAGGGAATCCTCAGGAGGGGGTAGACGCTGGGCTGCCTGCTCACGACGGGCCTGGGCATACTCTTGGGCCCTCCTAACCTCCAGGTCTAGTCGATCCAAGCTCAGCTTCCAATCAGCGGAAGCAAACTCTAGAATATGTGCGTCAATGGGCTCATCGGCAGGAATAGGAAAGGCCTTAGCCCGGAGAATAGTGGTGATAGTGCGAGGGTAGGGCAGAAGAAGCTTAGAATCAAGGGAGTGGTCAATGGCATGGGCCGCAAGACGCATGCCCTCCATAATAATCAGGCCAGGGTGAAACCAATCGCTGCGGTAAACAGCGTGGAGGGCATGGTGAATTTCCTTGGTCCGTTCCTGCTCATGACCAAGGGGGTACATGTTTCGTTTAAAGACATGGTCGACGAACAACATCTGGCGGGGCATGTGCGATCGTCAAATAGATTGCCCCGACCCAGAGCGACCGCCACACATGTCCTAAATAATGTGTATGAAGGAGTGGGCTTTAGATAGGACGTTTAGTTTTGGAACTTGGTAAGAATTGGAGGGGAGTTGGAGGATTTCAGCGATGTTATCTGGGTTGAGGGTAATGTCGTGGCCATCAATGGTGGTGGACAGGAAGGCGTGCTGGCTTAGGGAATGTTTATGGTAGCGGAGGTTTTGATAAAAGAGGCGGACGACACGGGGGTAGCTGATTAAATCTGGGTTCCTAAAATAAAGCTGTGGGGCCAACTTACGGGCGACTAGGTTACTATGGCCCCACTTTGTGTCTTTATCAGACGCGAAATACTCAGCGTCTATAGTGGTCTCGTAGTTGAGGCCTCGGTTGGCGTACTTTAGGCCTAGTTCATTCGGGTTTGGGTCGTCTGGTGGTGGTGGTGGTGGTTCTGTCTATTTTTCTTTTCCTTTAGATCGTTTCTGAGGTGGTTGTGACGAAGAGGCGGATTTCATGGTTCGTTTTGTCATATGTTGGAGAGGTGGGTGTAAGTTTTTAGAAAAAATTTGGAAATGCGGGCTTTAAAATACGGCTCTGCCTAGAAAAAGAAAATGAAAAAGGGAAAGGGAGAATGGGTCACTTGCAAGAAAAATCATCCCGGCAAGGGACACAATCGATACAAAGCAGTGCAACAGTTTAAAAAGAAATTGGGGTTCACGGGGGAACACCTAGCAATTGTGAGAAGAGCCGGTCCCTTCCCACCCACTGTCCCGACAAGGGCACACACTTTGTGGCAAGTCACGGGGTACTTGCCCCATGTTCAGAAGACAATGGAAAGAGTTTATAAGTATCGCAAAGCTCTAATTTCATTAAATCGTAGGATGGAAGTGAATGCTTATGGATATTCATGTTGGATTATATACATATTTAAAGGGAATTAAGAGTTTGAGAAGTTCTGATTCAATTGCGAAATTACCACAAACACGAGTATAAATGAAGCACTGAGTATAGACATGTAAGTGCGCAAGGATTTTCGTCAGAACTCATTATGATTATACCTATAAAGTACCATGAATCCACACATTGTGTATAGAATTTCCAAGTTTAAATCGTAAGAACACAGTACAAGGTAGACCTGCAGTGTTCGTAAACTGGAGCGATGATCAAGAATAGACTTACTAAGCTAATTTTGTATAGGGACAATCACTTATAATGTTATAGTGACGTAGTTTCTAAATTTGGTCATAAAATTTCAATGTTGTCGTGAAATTTGTATGAACACAGTGTAAGGGATCCAGGGAATTTCTCAATTACGGTTTAGGTATAACCCTAACTATGAGTAGGCCTCACTGAACAAGCAAGGTTGAATATGTGAGGGCTAATGTGTGTGAGGATTTGAAATCAGACATATTTGTCAACATGTACATCCATATCACTATAATACTTGGATCTAACGAAGAATCTGTAAAGATTTATAGATGTACAAACAGGTATACGAAGCTCTAGTTTTAAAACCCTAAATAGAATCAGTGGCATCTAAAGCAGGGAGTTAGGGTGTGTGAAAACTGAAGGTATATAAATTTCTGTGTGTTTATAGATCCAAATTTGTATATACACTTGTGGATGTAAAACCTTAAAATTCAAAACCTCACAACCTAACTATCATTAGTATTGTCGAAATAGGGGTTAGGGTTTTGGATCTTGAAACTTTAATACATATGTGTGGTTATACATATAGATGAATACAGATCTAGAAACTTTAATCACTTTTGTTTGGTCAACCCTAATTAAGAATTGCTTTCAAATTGACCACAAATGTTCTGGAGACAGTATATGTGTATATACCGATCCATATGCATGAATGGGCTTACTATTTATGAATCTACCTCTATATTGTGTATATATGGATATATGTATAGGTATACTCATATTTGTGCCAACAAATGTAGACATACAAAAATCCCCATCTCACAAACCTTTCATCTACTCAGTGTGATGTATATATATGTGTCAATCAAAATCAAAATCAAGATATGCCAAAATTAATATCTAGTGTGATTTAGATACGTATAGCTTTGTCTAAATACGTGTATAGATATATATAGATATATATATATATATACCAGTGAGGGAAAAAGGACAAGGATTAAAGAAGAAGCGTCGCTGGCAATTGCAGCATCTGGTGGTGGCGGCGGCGGCGCAACGGCGGTGGTGTGGTGGTAGAAGGTGGTGATGATCAGTGGTGGTGTGGTGGTAGAAGGTGGTGATGATCAGTGGTGGTGTGGTGGTAGAAGGTGGTGGGTTGTGGTGGAGGGAGAAGAGAGAGAGAGAATCGCCGAGGGAGAGAAAAACGAAGAGAGAGAGAGAGGGTTTTCTGAAAATTAGGGCTCAACCCTATATTTAAAGGGATGGAAACCTCGCACGAGCGAACTGCGCGAACGAGCTTCGCGCGCGCGGATCCCTCTGCGAGGTGAAGCTGAGACTTTGTTTTTGGTTTCATAAAAAAATTTTATAAGTGTAAAGTCCGCCCGAGCGGACCGCTCCAGCGAGTACCTCGCACCCGTGATTTGAGGCGCGAGGGAAAGCTGAGGCTCTCTGTTCGTTTATTTGGAAAAAATTTCTATGTCCCAACTTCGCTCCAGCAGACCGCTCTAGCGAGGGGTCTCGCGGGCGCAATTATAGGTGCGAACAGAAGCTGAGGCTTCGTTGAAGAAGCTAAAAGAAATTTTGTCTAAGGGGCAATCTCGCGCGAGCGGACCGCGCGAGCGATGTGTCGCGCGAGCGGGCCGCTCGCGCGAGATGTAGGTTTCTTATTTTTCTTTTCTGTTACCTTGTATAAATGTTGGAAAAGTTAAAATTTGTATCTTTTGGGCATTCAAACATTCAGACATTGGCCACAAACTACTAACTATTTTACCAAATTGAAGAAAATTTTAACTAAAGCTTGGGTTGCCTCCCAAGAACCGCTAAGTTTTACGTCGCTAGCTCGACCGATGCAAGGCTCAGTCTAAATAGATCGGATCTACAAGATCTATAGATTCGATTTCTCTTTCTTCTGTCTCTTCCAACCGGTACGGCTTAAGTCGTTGTCCGTTTACCTTGAACGGTGTTCCACCATTTGTATCTTGAATTTCGATCGCCCCATGCGGGAACACTTGTGTTATAGTGAACGGACCGTCCCATCGGGACCGTAACTTACCCGGAAACAACCTTAATTTCGAGTTAAATAACCATACGCATTGTTTAACTTCAAAATTCTTTCTTATAATCATTTTATCGTGGAAAGCTTTAGATCGTTCTTTATAGATTCTCGAATTTTCATACGCTTCCTTTCTCAATTCTTCGAGTTCTTGCAATTGAAGTTTACGATGGCATCCTGCCGCTTTTATATCTTGGTTAAGCATTTTTACGGCCCAATAGGATCGATGTTCCAGTTCCACCGGTAGGTGGCACGCTTTTCCAAATACTAGTTGGTAAGGAGACATCCCAATAGGAGTTTTAAAAGCTGTGCGATAAGCCCAAAGCGCATCGGTCAGTCGTTGTGACCAATCTTTACGGTCTGGATGTACCGTTTTTTCTAATATACTTTTTACCTCTCTATTAGACACTTCAACTTGGCCTTGGGTTTGCGGGTGGTATGCGGTTCCTACTTTATGGGTGACGGAATATTTTTGGACGAGGGCTTCGAAGTAACGATTACAGAAATGTTTACCCCCGTCGCTTATAATTGCCCTAGGCGTACCGAATCGACAAAATATATTATCTTTTATAAATTGAACCACTACTTTATGGTCGTTGGTCCTCGTTGCCACTGCCTCCACCCACTTAGAAACATAGTCGATCGCGACTAAAATATATTCGAAACCACAAGACGAAGGAAACGGACCCATAAAGTCGATGCCCCACACATCAAATATTTCTATAATAAGAATTGGGGTCAGGGGCATCGCATCACAACGTGACATGTTACCTGTTTGTTGACAACGTACGCAGTTCTGACAGAATTCATGTGCGTCCTTAAACAATGTTGGCCAACATAATCCACTTTGGAGGACTTTAGCGGCCGCACGCCGGCCACCAAAGTGTCCTCCACATTCTAGAGAGTGACAGAAGTTCAATATAGAATTGAACTCATTCTCCGGAACACAACGTCGTATAATTTGATCAGAACAGTGTTTAAATAATAGTGGGTCATCCCAGTAGTAATGTTTAATTTGAGAAAAGAACCGATCTTTGTCTAAATGAGACCACTTATTCGGGATATGTCCTGTAGCTAAGAAGTTGACGATATCATTGAACCATGGACGCTTGATGGTGGATAATGCAAATAATTGTTCATCCAGAAATGAATCCTTTAGGGGGGTAAGATCGTTAGATTCTATAAGAATTCGTGACAAGTGGTCAGCTACTACATTTTCAGAACCCTTTTTGTCCCGTATTTCGTAATTAAACTCCTGAAGGAGTAAAATCCATCGGATTAGTCTCGGTTTCGTTTCTTTCTTATTCAATAGATGACGTAATGCGACATGATCAGTATAAACAATAACTTTTGACCCTAAAAGATATGAGCGGAACTTATCCAGGGCAAACACAACCGCTAATAATTCTTTTTTCGTAGTCGTATAATTCAATTGCGCGTCATTTAGTGTTTTACTTGCGTAATAAATTACGTGCAGAATTTTATTAACTTTTTGTCCCAAAATAGCTCCAACGGCATAATCGAAAGCATCACACATTAATTCAAACGGTAAGGACCAATCGGGAGATTGGATTACCGGAGCCGTGGATAGTAAGGTTCGCAACTTCTCAAAAGCTTTTAGACACTCGTTGTTAAAGACAAAAGGAACATCCTTGGCAAGTAGGTTGCACAAGGGCCGTGAAATTTTGCTAAAGTTTTTGATAAATCGTCTATAAAAACCGGCATGACCTAGAAAGGAACGGATTTGACGAATGGACGATGGCGGTGGAAGTTTGTCTATTAACTCGATTATCGCTTTATCAACCTCTATACCTCTCTTGGAAACAACGTGACCCAAGACTATTCCCTCTTGAACCATGAAATGGCTCTTTTCCCAACTTAATACTAGATTTGCTTCCTCGCACCGGGCAAGGACTTTCGTGAGATTTTTAAGGCATTCATCAAATGTAGGTCCGAAAACTGAAAAATCGTCCATAAATATTTCGAGAAATTTCTCAACCATGTCCGAGAAAATTGCCATCAAACACCGTTGAAAGGTTGCCGGTGCATTGCACAACCCGAATGGCATACGACAGTAGGCAAAGGTTCCAAAGGGACATGTGAACGTCGTCTTTTCTTGATCATCAGGATAAACGGGCACTTGGTTATAACCAGAGTATCCATCTAAGAAACAATAATAGCTCTGACCGGACAGACGTTCGAGGATTTGATCAATAAATAGAAGAGGGAAGTGGTCCTTACGAGTCATCGAATTAAGTTTTCTATAGTCAATACATACCCGCCAACTAGTAGTTTGCCGGGTGGGTATAAGGACTCCTTTTTCGTTAGGTACGACCGTAATACCTAATTTCTTTGGGACAACCTGAGTTGGGCTGACCCAATTGCTATCGGAGATCGGGTAGATAATACCGGCATCTAATAGTTTTATAACTTCCTTCATAACCACTTCTTTCATGTTAGGGTTGAGACGTCGTTGCATTTCCCTAGAAGGCTTAACATTTTCTTCTAAATTTATTCTATGCATGCAAACTGATGGGTCAATTCCTTTTAGATCGGCGACCGTCCAACCAATCGCCTTTTTTTGATTACCTAGAACCTCGATTAGCTGTACTTCCTGAATTTCAATTAAATTTGACGCAATTATGACTGGAAGGGTCGCGTTCATTCCTAGGAATGCATATTTTAAAGAATCCGGCAACGGCTTAAGTTCAAGTATTGGAGGGCACTCAAGGGATGGTAAGGCTGGTTCATGTGCAAGAGGCGGTAATGCCTCTATTTTAGGTTTCCATGGAAGTGTATTGGCCGTATTTACTGATTCCAATAAAGTATTTACATCTTCAATATTTGTGTCAATGTTGAAATCATTAAAATTGAAATGCAATAGGCATGCTTCCAAGGCTTCATTAGTCAACATAAAAGGCGCTGCCTCTTCGACTAATTCGTCTATTAGGTCTATGGCATAGTAGTCTGCCTCTTCATCATCTCTATGTCATTAATTAGATGCATTAAAGACGTTAAGACGCACGGTCATGTTACCAAACGTTATATCCATCACACCAGTCCTACAGTTAATAATCGAATTGGCCGTGGCTAGGAAAGGACGTCCTAGAATGACTGGGACTTGTTTACTAGCATCTAGGACGGGTTCGGTGTCTAGAACAATAAAATCTACCGGATAGTAGCATCTATCAACTTTGACCAAAACATCTTCCACTACTCCCCGTGGAACTTTAATTGACCTATCGGCTAATTGTAAAAAGGCTGCCGTCAGTTTCAGTTTTCCTAAACCCAAATGTTCATATACTGAATAGGGGAGCAAATTCACACTCGCTCCTAAGTCAAGGAGAGCCCGATGAATGTATTTATCCCCGACGTGACAAGCGATGGTTGGAGTACCGGGATCCTTGTATTTTAGAGTATTGTTATGAAACATGGAGCTAACCTTTTCCGTTAAGAAAACTTTCTTAGATAAATGGTTTCTAGACTTTCTCTTCTGAGTGCATAGATCCTTTAAGAATTTAGCGTACGGAGGTATCTGTTTAATCGCATCTAGTAGTGGGATATTGATTTTTGCTTCTTTAAATATTTCGAGAATATCTTCCGGTTTCGTGCTTTTTCTAGTGAAGTGAGCCGGGGCTTCCCCGCTCGGTGGGAATGGCATTCTGGGCACATAATCGGAAGGATTCGCTGCTTTAGATGTTTTAGTAGATACTAGAGGATTAGCGTCTTTTGAAATTGGAGTTACATGCTCTTCCTTTTTACTCTTTTCTTTTTCTTTACCTGTTTCTTTTCTTGCCTCGGGAGGAGGTATGACCTCCTTAGGACGTTCGGTGGTCCTTGTTGAGACAGCATTGACTTGATCACTCGTCGAACTTACCTCATACTGACCCTTAGGATTTTGCACAGGTTTACTTGGTAATTTTTCCTCATTATGTCGATTCAATGTATTAGCTAACTGGCCCATCTGGGATTCCAATTTAGCTATTGCCTGCGTGTGAGAGTTAACAAGTTGAGATTGTGATTGTGACTGCGCTGTTTTTTAATGACGCTAACACGATCTCTTCGAAAGTTTTATCTCTTGGAGGATTAGTGCGGAAAGGCGGCTGTTGGTATTGATTTTGTTGATTTTGAGGTTGCTTATACTGATTCGATTGTTGCCGATACGCATTAGGAAAATTCGTCGTATCTGGTTTCGAATATGGTTTCTCACTATTAGAGTTCCAAGAAAGGTTCGGGTGAGCTCCCCATGTCGAGTCCGATTTATAACCCCCGGGGTTATAATTAGGTCATTGGAACTGTTGGACAGCATTTATATGTTGTTCCACAAATTCCGGGAACTGGGACGCGGACGGACATGCTAATGTCGAATGCGACGAATCCGAGCATAACTGGCATATTTCAGCAGAAGGAGGTGGGCCTTGCATGCGGCCCATCATCATAAGTTGGTCCATTTTTCTATTTAATTCTTGGATTTCATATGAATGATTAGACTCAACTTTCGCCTCTCTCTTTAGGTGAGGTATAAGTGTCCCTCATGTCGTACGGATACTACTTGGTGCATAGAGTTTTCACTTAAAGTTTCAAATATCTTCCATGCTTCATCAGCACTCTTGTGGAGGAACGTCCCCGCACAAATAGCGTCGACGGTGTTTAGGACGGCGGGAATTAATCCTTCATAGAAGACTTGCACCAACTGCCATTTGGGTATTTGGTGATGAGGACAAGAACGTAAAAGTTCTTTAAACTGTTCCCATGTATCGTAAAGTGTCTCCCCATCTTGCATTGTAAAATTAGTTATTTGCTTTCTAATCTGATTCGTCCTAGTTATGGGGAAGAATTTTTATAGGAACGCAGTTTGTAACTCATCCCATGTTCTTATTGAATTTGGCTCCAACGATTGGAGCCAGTACTTCGCCTTATCTTTAAGTGAAAACAGGAACAGACGCATTTTTAACTCATCATCTGTTAAGTTCTGAATCTTTAAAGTCATACAGATACCCTAAAATTTGCCTAGATGATTATAAGGGTCCTCCTTAACACGCCCATGAAAGGACGGCAGGAGCGTAATAGTTAATGATTTGATTTCAAAATGAGCTGCCGTCACTTCTGGTAATGTAATACACGACGGTGGTGTGTAGGCAGTAGGAGTGAAATAGTCCTTTAATGGTGGTGGTGGGGGTATGTTAAGATTATCCCCATTTTTCTGATTGTTTCCATTATTTCGGTTATGTTCAAAATCGGCCATTGGGATCGGTTCGATTTTTATCGTTTTAGTTGTTCTTAAACGGTTACGGGTACTACGGATTTCTGATTCAAACGAAGATGACGGTTTCGGTGTGGACTCGTCGTCTAACATCAACCGAGCTCTTGGAGCTTGTGTTGATGTCCTAAGGCCTCTAAGTGTGCATTCAAGTTCGAGATTAAGCGGATTCAATTCAGGTTTAGTTGAACGAGTACCATACATAAACTAAGGACTGACTCGATTAAAAAATAAACTACACTAATAACCAAGCATGCAAGAACACAAGACTAATATGATGCATGAAATTATCCTGTAATGCAATGACCGCGTCAACCCCAGCGCCCCGGGTTTCCTAGCTAATGCAATGCTCACTCCACACCTACCCTAATGCAAGTATTGCGTCACAGCGCCCTGACTTACAGTGGTTCGATGCGAAATTTAAATGACAGATTTACTTGGTAATTTTAAATTGATTGCAATTTATTTTCTTGCAGGTCCGCGTAAGCTCTGTTGACGTGCACATCTGCTCCACTCGATCTTGCTAGAATTGACGAATTGAGATCTGTAGAAACAAGGATAATTTTAGCGACTCGAAAATAAAACTAAAAACAAAGGAAATAAAATGGAAACTAATATTTACTAACTAAGTAAATTATGATTCAAATAATTAACGGTAAAAATTATTTCAATCCCCGGCAACGACGCCAAAAATTGATCTTGTCAAAATCAAGATATAAAAGTATGCTTATTTGTGCTTTACTTTCAAAAGATTTGTAGTGTGGAAAGTAAAGGTCGAACCCACAGAGATTGTTAATTTTTAATCCTTTAATTATTAAAATCTGATCTAGCTAGTTATAAGAAGATTAGGAGTTTGATTGGTTCAGAATTTGATTATTACTACTAATTAAACTATGAAGTAAACTATGAAATTTTAGAATAAAATCTAGAGATAAATCTAAGTAAACTTGTACGCAAAATTTAAAGTTGATTTAAATATATGGAGATGGGATCTAGGATTACAATTCCACCACTAACTACGCATTGGGGTTCTATACTTTCTAATCTAAATTCTATGTTTGGATAGTTATGATCTATTGTAGCTACAAGCCCAATAGTATCGTCAAGAGAATATTGTTAGTTCAATCTAAGCATAATCCATCTATGGTTCACATGAATTATCTACCTATAACTAGGGTGTAGCATAACTCATCTTTCCTAAGCATGGATTATAAAAGATGTAAACGTCACAATCACATAAGCACCATTGTATGTAAATACTCCTATCAATCATAGAAATCAAGGGCTATTGAGTTCAATAAGCATAAGGAAAAAAATCTAAGACAAGAATAGATCCAAAATACTATTGATTATTAACATTAAAACTGATTATATATAAATAATCCACCAACATACAATCACTATCCCAAAACATAAAATCTTAGAGTAGAAAAGCACAGAAATTCCCCCTTTACATAGCTAGGGTTTCATTGAAACCCTAGATTAGGAGTTTAGTTGTTCATGATGGTTGAAAGGATGAAGATTGGTTGGATGGAAGCCATGAGAGACCTTCAAACTTGCTCTTCTCCCTTGCCTTCAAAGCCTTGAATGAATGTATATGAATAGCTCTCTAGATGTATGTGTGTAACCCTATAAACTTATAAAATCTCCATATATATAGAGTTTACAAGGAATTTTTGAAGCTTTCCTATCCCGAAACTACCTAAAACAGCTATAATTTCCAATTCGGACGTCATTAAGCAGTCTCGTTTGCACAGGATTCTTCAGTAGAGCATATTACGCAACTTTGATTTTTGTACGGATCGCGCGAGCGCGTAATTGGGCTGGTCGCGCGCGCGGGTCGCCCGAGCGAATTATGGGATCTCGCGCGAAGGGCTTTTTCCAACTTCTTTCTGCTTGCTTTTTCACCTTAATTAACCAGATCTCCTTGCTTTCCTCTATAACCTGACAGAAAATAGAAAATAAAGTAAAACTACATAAAAACAGGATAAAAGCAGCTAACAAATGTGAGTTAAGGTGTATAATTAGGATTTGTTCTCTCCCGATCAGGTCCAGTGACATCAGAGGAGAGAGATAGACACATCTTTTTAGGAGGTTGTATGAAAGTTGTCACCAAAAAATTACTCAATTTTTAATGCTACATTTGTGAAAATTTGAGTGCTTCAGTTGTGAAATTTTAAAATGAATATTCCACTTCGTAGTTTGTAGATGTATCTTTCTCAACATGTAGTTGTAACTTTCAATATGATGATTCACCATGACACCAACACATAAGCAAGCTTAGCAGGTCATGCTCTTGTTAAAAAATAAGGTACAATTATTAACGTTTGACATTACAAACAAGTTGTAGAAATTTGTCGAATTCTGCCACATATGTGATAATATCTAGTTTTAGAGTATTTTAAACAGTTTTTGGAGTTTTTCTTTGTGAAAATTAGATTCTAAAATTGACATTTGGCTGACGTCGTCAAAGTTCAATCTTTTTTTTTTTGGTAAATATCATCTACCTCCCTTGAGGTTTGACTCAATCACACTCACCACCCCTCATGTTTTGAATATCACACTGAACTCCCTTATCAGAGATTAGAGGTATCAGATACCTCCCCCCGTTAAAGTTAAGTTAGTTTGACTAACAAACTTTTGTTGACCTCATGTAAAAAATTATTTAATTTCCAAAACTACCCATCCCAATCCCCAATTTGTTATCTATGTACATCTTCTTCTTCTTCCTCACTTCCTCTTGCCCATATATATATATATATAAATATATGTATGTGTATATATATATCATACACGATTTAAGAAGGCAACATCACTACAAGCAAACCCCAAAATGAAAAATTAAAATTTAGTGATCTGATTCTCTTTCAATTCAACAGATCTCAAAGAGAAGTTAGGGTTTCGAAATTTTCATCCTGAGTTGTAGAAAACCATTTTTTTCTCTGACAAAAAAGTCTAAGACCCATTAATGCACTCACAAATTACAATTACAAATGCAAATGAACAATGACTATGAGATCCATGTCAACTTCCTTGGTATCTTCATGGGGTTTAATGATTATATACAAATTTCACATTTAGTATATATATATATATCTTGTATAGCTATGTACATACACGTTTTTTGTGATTAGATCCAACAAATATGCCAATTTTCAGGAGATGATTTGGGCGGTGCCGATTTCCCATTTCTCATCAAAGGATGACTGGGACGGTGATTAGGAATTAGAGAGATATATATCTAGAGAGAGGGGGCTGAAGAATGAGGGAGAGAGGCAGTGAAAAGGAAGAAGATGTACAAATCTGACCTAAAACACATTTCAAATTTGATCTTAAACCCATTGTAGAGAACCATTTTTTTGTTGAGAAAAATAGTCCATACCCAAATCAGGGTAGAGAGAGAGAGAGAGAGAGAGAGAGAGAGAGAGAGAGAGAGAGGGTTTGGGGGTTTAATTTAAGACCTATATGTGAGGGTTTGGGGTTAATTTCAGACCCATTTGGGAATTTTATTTTGGGACCCAAGAGGTTAACGAAGAGAAGTTTGGGGGTTTAATTTTAGACCCATTTGGTGATTTCTTGAGGAGTTCATCCATTTTCTCTAATTTTTTTTTTGATTTCTTCCCTTTAATTTTTCTGATTTCATGGGAGGAGTTCCATGGTGGTGATTTATTGGAAAGAGGAGGAAAAGAAAGTGAAAAAGAAAAGGAATGAAATTGTGTCGGAAGAAGAAGATGAACAGTAAGGGTATATTGGTCATTTGACATTTTTCATTAGTTCCGTTTAAGTCTGTTAAATGACTAGGGTGGTAAATGTGATATGTGAAACGTGAGGGGTGGTATGTGTGATCGGGGCAAACCTCAAGGGGTCTACGTGATATTTACCCCCTTTTTTTTTTTTTTAATCTTACCTGGATCACGACTAGATACAACGCACACACACCCTACACACGCACAAAAAACCCAACCTAACCCCACCCTATCCCATAGCCCTACAATGGCCTATAGCAAAGCCCAACAAGAGCCACTCATTCCAACTGAATGCACAAATATAGGGGGCAAGAACTTCACCCAAGGGGAATCGACCTCTCCACTAGAGAGATCAAGGTGGTACTACTTGACCACTTGAGTCATTGGTTCAAAGTTCAATCTTAATGTCTGATTTATCACTACAAACAAATTCTTGCCAAATATTAAACAATAAAATCTACAAATGAATGATTATCACATTTGTGAAGCTTCATAACAAATGTAATTGGCTATTTTACTACACTTGGGACATTTTGTGAAATTCAATTACGAGCCCCTGGATCGTAATAAATGTACCATTCACAGGACAATGTCTCTATTTGAGTTGTGAAATTGTCCAATCTGAATATATGGACAAGCCCATTGTTCAATTGATGTCATTCCATTATAGTTGTTATCAATTTCACATAAAATGTGTATATTCTACTTTGCTTCTCTTGTAACTCAAATTCCTTGTGAAAATTTTGGAGATATTTGGTCATAGATCCTTTAAAATTAAGTGTTATAATCAAAAACCCACACGATTTGGCCTTTTTATTTTTTTTTATTTTTTTTTATTTTATAATAAACCACCTCATTGTTGTTTGAATTTGGTGAAATTCCCCTCGATGGAACAGAAAAATAACTAAGGCAATATTATCTATCAACTTTAAACTACCATAACTCACTCATTTTTTTAGCCTTTTTGAGTGGTTTTTATTTTTTATTTTTTTTTATTTCATGTATTTTTTCGAGGTTTATGCATTGGAGTTGAAAATTGTATAAAGAAAGTAATTTGGAATCTCGTTTTTTGATTTTATCTGTAAAAATAGATGACATTATCTGTTTTGATGGATAATATTAATATTATTTGTCAACTTCAAACGACCATAACTGTAATATTTTGAAATTTTATTGAGGGTAATTTGTTAAATTGGTGACCAATGTGTGGACCCAATTTAAATTGTACATTTTAATACCTAACATTTGGTTTTTCGGTATCACATTGTATTTAAATTGGTACATGTGTGTGTATATATGTTCATGTAGGTTTGTGTGTGAGAGTGGGACAAGTGTGGGACCCACAAGTCCCGTCCAGGCTCCAACCAACCAAACTTCCCTAGGAAGCTTCCCTTTCTCTCTCCTCCCCTCCCTCTCATCCGGATCTCTCTCTTTCTCTCTTTTCTTTTCTTTTTTCTTTTCATTCTCTTGTCTCTACACACTCTCTCTCTATTAGAGGTGTTCACGGTTAGTTTTTTTTTTTCCGATTTTTTAGTGATTTTAAACTGACCATTTGATTTCGGTAGGTCGGTTTTATGTGGTTTGGTCGGTTTTCGGTCGGTTTTAGCTTGTGCACTACTTTAAAAAACTGACCAATCGGTGTTTGGTCGGTTTGGTTTCGATCACTTTTCAATTTTTTCGGTTTTCTTGAACACCCCTACTCTCTATGCCTCTTTTCTCTCTCCTAAAATGGAAGAACAAAAATCTCCATGTTTACTCAAACTTCAAGCTTAATTTTGGAAGCCATAGATTATATTTTGGGACTAGCCTATTTGGGAAAAAAGTGATAATCTTTTCAAGGACTCTCTATTGGCATTCTTCTTTTTTCCATTGGTGGCCTAGAACTCAAAAATTGTTCAAGCTCAAGTTCACCACTTTGGGGGTTTTTATTTCTTTCTTGGATTATCTATTTTTTCTTTGTGCATTTTCTTCTCAAGATCAAAGGTAGATTATATTGTCTTGATTTACTATGTCTCCTATCTCTAATGTGTGATTTGTGATAGAAATGCTAGGGATTAAAGCATAGAAAATAATCTTGATATATTTCTCTTAAAAGTTCTTGTGGAGTAAACTAATATGTTTAGTTGCTAAGTTGTTATCAAAGTTGCCTAAGTGGGATATGTTGTTGAATTGTGATCAAAAGTTGAATAGATGAAATTAATTGCTTAATTGTTGATTAATTGTTTAAATATGATTACATGATTAGTTGTAAATTATTTGGCCAAGGGTTGGTTAATTGCTTAGTTGCCTACATGAACTACTTGTTATTGGTTGAGGTAGTCATTGTGCTTAGAAGATGAATTCTTATTAATAGAAATTTACATGCTTATATGATGTTACTCCTATGGAATGTGAAATCATTTATCAACATGGTTAAATGTTAAAGTAATGAGACTTGCTAAATTTCGACAACAATGTAAATTGACATTTTTGTGAATTGAGAATATTTGCATTGAAATCATAGAGTCCACGTGCATTGTTGCCACATGGGTACAACTCATAGCATAGCATGATTTGCATATGAGAAAAATCCAAAAATGGGGATAAAAGATGTGAAAAATTCGGATGTGGGTTGTGAGTGAGGACAGGGTGGACGTACCTAAGAACGTGCCAAACTCCAACTTATATTCGACTAGCTATCGGAAATTTGGTATGCTACATTCCTAGTGGGGGGTGGCTCACAGTCCGGTAGTGAGGCGAGGGAGCATGTGTACATGGCCTGAGGGCTCATTAGTTGCATTGCCTTGGCGGCATTCATGGCACCACATGTTGCATATTAGATATGGGATCCATATTTGTAATACCGGACCGTTTATCTATAATTATCTATATATGAATGTATTCCATATTTCCATACCGTTTACGTAAGTTACGATCATTTGTGAATGAGCATTGATGAACGTTTGTATTGATGTTTATTTCTTAATCCTTTGAACCATATAAACCTTAGAAGGATATGTGAACCAACAGTCCCGAGCGCTCAAGGTGCGGGAGTGCTCGAGATGGGAGCGCTCAAGCTAGTGCAAGCGCTCAAGATAAAAAGGTGTAAAAAGGACCATTTTGTCCCTGGGCTTGGAAAAGTCTTCAAACATTTATTACATTTTAAAACTTCGTTATTCAAAGAGTGCCTTTGAGAGAGAGTTTGAGAGATCATGATCATACATACAATTCCTCATTAAATTCATCTTGCATGTGCATCAATTCTCCATTCAAACTCTCTATAAGTACACACAGACACACACACACACATACACATACACCTGCATTACACCTACCATAAAGTTCTGAAGTTAAGTTCTTGAAGATCAAAGTGAAGTGGAAGAAGTTTGGAGTCTTGAAGCTTGTTTTGAAGTGTATTGGAGCTCAAGATCACATACACATATGCATTGTCTTCAATTTCATCATCTAGATCAATCTAGATCTAGTGAGTACTCATACTCACTCTTAAATTGCATTTTCTTAAGGTTATTTCATGATCCATGTGTTGGGTTTGTACCCTCAAACCATTACTATATGTTTGAGACATTGATATTTTAATATATGGATATTAGCTTTACATTTTCTTATGTATGTTTTTTTTCATGAGATGATTGTTAATCTTTAAATATCAGAGTAAGTAATTCATGTGTATATGAGATGCATATGAGTGAGATACGAATTACCATTCTTTGATACTTAGAATTTGTAGTAGTGGATGATGAGACTGGATATCTCATCAGGTTTTCACTGTAGCATGATTAACTACCATTGGATGGAATGATGAATCTCAGTCACTAGAGTATAGCTCTTAGTTGATATTTTGGTACTTATAGTGCATTGACGAACCTGAGTTTTCCTATTGACACTTAAGACTGTCAACAGTCGATAGGAACTCATAACTTGTATAAGTTACGTGTTCTCAATCTTGAGACGATTATGAACGCAGACTGTAGATGTGGCTGCTTTGACTTACCAATTGGTGAGGTCTTAAAGATCAACACCTGGGTATCTTGGATATGTCATGTTCACAGGGTTGTGACCATATATTGTCAAGATAGAATCTACCCTCTGTTAAAGAGTAAGCATTCCCTTGAGAATGTCACCAAATTGATTACTGAGAACTATAGTCTTGTTGATAAGTAGTTGTCAACATGTTTGGTAATCATGAGAGGTGAATGGGACTCAAGGAATAAAGAGGTAATCATAATTCAGGTTGACAGTAACAGTTATCCGACTACCTGAATATGATTATGAATGCTAATGGTAGAGGAACATTAGTACATCATACAAGTCTAGTTATTGCTCCGGATATGTTCTTTTACATTGGAGTTCAGTTTTCGTTTTATAGTGGAATAAACGTTAACTGACCAGCTGGTTAGTTTGCTGATCAAAGAGTTTGGCTATGTGAATTAGTAACTAGTTTAAGCCAACATAAAGAGCCTAGGAGGTCCCATTCTTAACTCCGCTAGGATGCTTAGAAAGGCACACGAGGATCTTGTCAAGACAGGTTCGATCGATCGAAAGTGGTTCGATCGATCGAAGTGATCGAAGGTTTGATCGATCAAATCCACTTCGATCTATTGAACATAAGGTCGGTTCTGGGAATCTATAAATAGGACAGTTGCGTCTAGAAAAATGAGTTCATTGTTTTTATAAACCAGGAGATGCAGAAACTATTTTAGGGTTCCCAAATTTGCTTATCCTCTTCATTAGAGATCCCACCATCGCTAGCCTCTCTGGGAAGCACTCATAGGAGACATAAGGGTGAAGACAAACCAGTGGAGGCTACTGCACAATCAAGGAAGAAGACAATCAGAATTGGGTTCAAGACCAGAGGTATAAACTCTTCTTCCCCTTTTGTATACACATCTATAAATTTAATAAGTAGTAGATCTTGGCATACCAATAAGTTTTTGTAACTCAATATTTTCGCTGCGCATTTAATAAATTTCTTAAACCTATTTTTCATTCAATTGGTATCAGAGCCACACTTGTTTGGATCTATAGATGCATTTTGGAATACTAGTTTTGATTTGCATGTTGATTTTTGAACTGTTTTTAAAACTGCATCATTATAGATCTGTTTTTGTAGTAGTCTCATAGCAGAATACAAATCTGTGATTGCATTGGATGCATGGTGGGTTCGATCGATCAAAGTATGTTCTTTCGATTGAACCTCTCTGTTCTCAAGCGATCAAACAGGTTTCGATCTATCGAATGAGGTTTTGTTCGATCGATTGAATTGAGTTTGATTGATCGAGATCGATTCTCTGTCCAGATATTCTTTTCACAGTTTTAAAAGGTTTTAAAAATTACATACTTTAATTTTATATTATTCTGTAAAATTTTTCAAAACATTCTGTGAAACTGAAAGTTCAATCGATTGAACTATGTTCAATCGATGGAAGGTGATCGAACTCTATCGATCGATCGAAGTGTGACAGAGAACAAAGTTGCTATTTTAAGTTCTAATTCAGTACGTAAAGAGTTTATGTCTTGTGTGAATCAATTAGGGTTTCCAATTGTTACATATATTTGTTATATATGCGTGGATGTGCGTACAACTAACCCTTTTGCAGCAAGATTAGTCCACTATCTCCCATGGCACCAAGTTATTTTAAATTTTGTAGTTAAATGTTTAAGATGGGTGTATATTGTATTTAATTTTGGTTTGGTGTTAAGGCATGTGTAAAGGGCACTGCAACTTCAATCCTACGAAAAGGAAAGTTGCACCGATTTTCCTAGCCTTTATTTTATTGTTGTTTTCTACTTCTAGATAAATTGTAAGATTTGAAAGAAGCATAGGGCCAATGTAATAGAATTAGGAAATCCATGAAGATGGAAGAGCAAGCCGTTGTCCATGAAGATGGAGCTGGAGGCAATCAAAACAAGAAGGAGGTTCTATGAAGATAGAGCCATGGGAGATAGAGGCATATGAATGCCTTTATTTCATTTTAGTTTTTTTTTTATTTTTTTTATTTTTATATGCTTGTTTGTGATTGGAATATTTAATATGTTGTTACTACAAGCATAATAAAACAAGTTTTCTAAAATAAAATTCAAAAACTATTTTAACTCATTCATAGACATTAGATGTGTATGAGCATTGAGTAGAAACATTTTTCTAAAAAGCAAAATTCTTATTTACCAAATCTAGTGGGAGAGGGTCTTATAAATAACACCCACGATCTTCCATTAATGGTTCATTGTAAGATGAGTAGTGCATTCTCACCTCGCCAGGGATGATCGTTCCATACGGAGGGTACACTACTCATTAGTTACTAGATGTGAACTTCCTATAGATAGGATCAATCAGACGTGTTAGAGGGTGAGTACCACACGGAGGCACTATTTGACGCGGTTGTGATTGAATCCTAGTTAATGGTATACACTAGCTAAGCTATGGATAAGGGATCCCACATGGGACATTATCCAGAAACTTAGAGATCAAATAGGTTCGAGAGTCATAACTTGTTTTGCAAGATTTGCATAATTGCAAGATTTGCATAGCGGACAAGTAATGATTAATCAAAAGATCGAGTATTGATCGCCACATGAAGGCTTTACTCTTTTGTTTTGATATTCCAGCGACTTCATTTTAAAATAAGAGTTTTAAGGATTTTTTTTATTTCAAATTGTCAAATTCTGATATCCACATTTATTTTGTCTGTTTGATTTTTTCAGTAAATCATAATGTCTGGATCTGTATTTAGTACACTTGGCACTATACTCACTCAGAACAAGTTAACTGGAAATGATTACACTGAATGGAAATGAAACCTTGACATCGTATTAACTGCGGAGGATCACATATATGTCCTCACCACCTGTGAAAGTCACATTTTTGAATAAATTAAGAAAAACGGGCTTTGCTGTGCTTCCACCTGTGAAAGTTTCATTTTTGACTAAATTAAGAAAAACGGGCTTTGCTGTGCTTGCACACCCCATGCCCTGAAAAACCCGCAACAAATGCTTCAGCAGCTGCTAGACGCGAGTTCAACAAGTGGAAGAAGTCGAATGGAATGGCCCGTTGCTACATTCTGGCCTCAATGGCTGGTGTGTTGCAACATCAATTCAAGTCGAATAATTCTGCCAGTGACATTATTGTATCCCTGAAAAAGATGTTTAGGGAGCATGATAGGCCTGCCAGCAGGTAGCTGCTATACAGAAGATAATGAGTGCCAAGATGTCAGAAGGGACTCCAATCAAAGAACATATTTTAAAGATGATTGGTTATTTGAACGAACTGGAGACCCTAGGTGCCAACATCGACACACAAACCCAAGATGATATGATCCTCAATTTGCTGTCACCTTCATTCGCTCAATTAAACTTAACTATAATATGAATCAAATGAATTTTTAATGAGCGAATTGATGAGTTCTCTTCTGGAAGCAGAAGGGGTGATCAAACCTGGGGGCAATGTTCTGAACGTTGAGAAAGGCTTTTCCTCCTCCCAATCTACATCAAAAGGAAAGAAAAGGGAAGAAGAAAGCTAGCACTGGTGGTCCAAGTGTTGGACTAGTCCCTAAAATTTCAAAATCTAAGGGTAAGGGTAAGGGTAAGGGTAAGGGTAAGGGTAAGGGGAAGGTGGGTGGCCAAGGCAAATAAAAGTGTTTCTAATGAGGTAAGAAGGGACACTGAAAGAGGAATTGTCCATAATTCTTGGCTACAAGGGTCCAAGGCATGATTGAATCATATGTGATTGAAGTAAGTTTCATAACGAGTACTTCAAACACTTGGTGCATTGATTCTGGTGTGACTAAACATATCTGTAATTCGTTGTAGGGGTTTAGATCAACCAGGAAATGCAGTGATGGGGAAATCATGCTGACTCTGGGATCTAGCGCAACCGTTTTTGCGGTTGTAGTAGGAATAATAGCTTTAGAATTTTCAGACAATAATGTTTTGATTTTATCATATGTACTTTACGTCCCTTTAATGAGACATAATTTAATTTCAATTTATAATTTATCGAATAATGGTTATTCTTTTCATTTTGGAACTGAAGTTGTGATTAAAAGAAATGGTTCTTTTATTTGTTCTGGTGGTAAATCAAATGACTTGTTTGTGATCACTCCAAATATTTCTAAAGACTCTTATATGGAACTTAATAACTCAGTGGTAACTGTACCATCTAAAAGAAAGGAACCTTCCACTAATCCAACAAGGTTTTGGCATATGAGGCTTGGCCATATCGATCTAAATAGGATTGGCAGACTAGTCAAAGAAGGGGTCTTAGGAGATTTGGTTCTCGAACCAATGGAAGTCTGCGAGTCTTGTTTAGAGGGTAAGATGACCAAAAGGCCCTTTACCGCGAAGGGCAATAGGACCAATGCATTGTTGGAATTAGTTCAAACTGATGTGTGTAGACCAATAAATATTAGAACAAGGGGTGGTTATGAGTATTTTATACCATTATATGATGATCACTCCAGGTATGGCTATGTATACCTAATGTAGTACAAGTCTGAAGCCTTTGAAAAGTTCAAAGAGTTTATGGCTAAAGTGGAGAAGCAATTGGGTACACATATCAAGGCCATTTGATCTGATTGAGGTGTCGAGTACCTCTCTAATGAGTTTATTGATCACCTCATACAGAATGAGATTCTGTCATAGTTGACTGCACTTGGTATGCCTCAACAAAATGGTGTAGCGAAGAGAAGGAATCGGACTCTTTTAGACATGACTAGGTCAATGATGAGTTATTCCGAGTTGTCATTATTCCTTTGGGGTTATGCTTTGGAAGCCGCTGCATATATACTAAATCTAGTACCAAGTAAATATATTCCCAGGACACCACGGGAGATGTGGATTGGGTGCAAGCCTTCTTTGCATCATCTCCAAATATGGGGGTGTCCGACATATGTGCTGAAAGGAAAGATAAGCAAATTGGATTTTAGATTGGAAATATGTTATTTTTTAGGGTATCCAAAGGGTACTTATGGATGGTATTTTTTATTATCCAAGAGAACATAAAGTGTTTGTTAGTACAAATACTGTTTTCTTGGAGGATGATTATATCATGAACCATACACCTAAGGGAAGAATATATCACAGAGAGATAGAAGGAGAGCCTCAATCCTACCCGCAGTTGATAACGATGTAAGAAAAGAAAATACCACTTCTTCACCCATTTCCACATCAGTACCTCATTATAGTGGGAGGATTATCAGCCAACCTAATAGATATATGTTCTTCGGAGAAGTATTTGAAGCTGTCTTCATAGAATCTGAATCTGATCCTACCACGTACAAAGAGGCAATGGCTGATGTAGACTCAGCTCATTGGGTTAAAGCTATGAAGGCTAAATTGGAATCTATGCATTTCAATTAGGTCTGGGATCTTGTAGAACTTCCAGCCAATATTAAACCCATTGGCTGAAAGTTAGGTTGTAAGAGGAAAAGAGGATCTGATGGAAAGGTTGAAACCTTTAAGGTAAGACTTGTAGCGAAAGGTTATACTCAGAGGGAGGACTGACTATGAAGAAACCATCTTACCGGTAGCCATGCTCAAGTCCATCAGAATACTCTTATCTATTGCTGCATGCCTAGATTATGAGATCTGGTAGATGGACGTCAAGACTGCATTCTTGAATGGAAATCTTGAGGAGGACATCTATATACAACAACTAGAATGGTTCATAGCTGGTGGGAAAGTTAGCTTGGTATGCAAGTTGCAAAAGTCTATCTATGGGCTTAAGTAGGTATCCAAGAGTTGGAACATTCATTTTGACCAAGCGGTCAAATCATTTGGTTTCATACAAAATCTGGATGAACCTTGTGTATATAAGAAGTGTGAAGGGAAAGTGGTGGCCTTTCTTGTTCTTTATGCTAACGACATTCTACTCATTGGGAATGATGTAGCGACATTGTCAACGGTTAAGGTTTGGCTATCCAGTACTTTCAATATGAAGGATCTAGGAGAGGCGAGCTAGGGATAAAGCTCTTTCGTGATCGTAAGCGAAAGATAATGGGATTATCTCAAGCTGGTTATAGCGATAAAGTGCTAACTAGGTTTTCAATGGATAATTTGAAGAAAGTTTTATTACCTTTCAGGCATGGTTTAGCGTTCTCCAAGGACAAGTGTCCAAAGACACATGAGGAGAGGAATTGCATGGCAGGAGTTCCCTATGCTTTGGCAGTGGGAAGTCTCATGTATACGATGTTATGCACTAGACTAGATATCTACTTTACCATTGGCATGGTTAGTAGGTATCAATAGAATCCAGGTCCAGAGCATTGGACAGTCGTTAATCACATTCTTAAGTATTTGAGAATGACTAATGATTACATGCTTATATACGGCGATGATGAATTGATTCCAATAGGATACACTGACTCAGACTTTATGTCAGATAAAGATTCGAGTAAGTCAACATCAGGACATCTCTTTACCCTGGGAGGTGGTGCTGTTAGTGGGAGGAGCATTAAGTAGAAATGCATTACAGACTCAACTACAGAAGCTGAGTATGCGGCTGCTTGTGAAGCCACAAAGGAAGCTGTTTGGCTCAAGAAGTTCCTTATGGAGCTCGAGGTGGTACCAATGTCATTGTCACCTATTACACTATACTACGATAATAGTGGGGTAGTGGCTCAGTCCAAGGAGCTATGGAACTACAAAAAGGGAAAGCACGTAGAGCAGGAATATCATCTAATCCAATATATTGTTCAACGTGGAGATGTGACTATCTCCAAGATTGCCACCATTGACAATCTTGTGGATCCATTTATAAAGGCCTTACCACAGAAATTCTTTGATCGTCATCTAGATAGTTTAGGTCTCAGATATAGTCCTGAATGGCTATGAGTGCAAGTGGGATTTTGTGGGTTTGTGCCCTCAAACCATTACTATATATCTGAGACATTGATATTTTAATATATGGATATTATCTTTACATTTTCTTATGTATGTTTCTTTCATGAGATGATTGTCAATCCTTATGTATCATAGTAAGTAATCCGTGTGTGTATGAGATGCATACGAGTGAGATACGAATTACTATTCTTTGATACTTAGAATTTGTCATAGTGGATGATGAGACTGGATATCTCATCAAGTTTACATTATAGCATGATTAAATACTATTGGATGGAATGATGAATCTCAATCACTAGAGTATAGCTCTTAGTTGATATACTGGTGCTTATAGTGCATTGACGGACCTGAGTTTTCCTATTGACACTTAAGATTGTCAATAGTCGATAGGAACTCATGACTTGTATAAGGTACATGTTCTCAATCTTGAGACTATTAGGAACACAGACTGTGGATGTGGCTGCTTTGACTTACCAATCAGTGTGGTCTTAAAGATCAACACCTGGGTATCTTGGGCATGTCATGTTCATAGGGTTGTGAACATATATTGTCAAGATAGAATCTACCCTCAGTTAATGAGTAAGCATTCCCTTGAGAATGTCACCAAGTTGATTACTGAGAACTGTAGTCTTGTTGATAAGTAGTTATCAATATGTTTGGAAATCATGAGAGGTGAATGAGACTCAAGGAATAAAAGATGTAATCATCATTCAGGTTGACAGTAACAGTTATCCAACTACCTGAATATGATTATGAATGCTGACAGTAGAGGAACATTTGTACACCATACAAGTCTAGTTATCGCTTCGGATATGTTCTTTTGCGTTGGAGTTCAGTTATTGTTTTATGGTGGAATAAACTTTAATTGACTAGCTGGTTAGTTTGCTGATCAAAGTGTTTGGTCATGGGTATTAACAACTAGTCTGAGCCAATAATAAAGAGCCTAGGAGGTCCCACTTTTAGCTCCACTAGGATGCTTAGAAAGGCACATGAGGATCTTGTCAAGACAGGTTCGATCGATCGAAGGAGTCTTGATCGATTGAAGTTAAGGCAGGTTCGATCGATCAAAAGTGGTTCGATCAATCAAAGGTTTGATCGATTGAATCAACTTCGATCGATTGAACGTAAGTTCGGTTATGGGAATCTATAAATAGGGCAGCTGCATCCAAAAAAAATGAGTTCGTCGTTTTTATAAACCAAGAGTGGTAGAAACTGTTTTAGGGTTCCAAAACCTTCTTATCCTCTCCATTAGGGATCCCAACATCTTTAGCCTCTCCGGGAAGCGCTCATAGGAGACATAAGGGTGAAGACAACCAAGTGGAGGCTGCTGCACAATCAAGGAAGAAGACAATCAGAATTTGGTTCAAGAGCTGAGGTATAAACTCTTCTTCCATTTTATATATGCATCTATAGGGTTAATAAGTAGTAGATCCGGGCATACCAATAAGTTTTTGTAACTCAATCTTTCCACTGCGCGTTTAAATACATTTTTAAAATTTATTTTTCCTTCACCATGGCCATGCATGTGTTATGCATGAAGTAAAAATGAAGTTATGTTAATAAAAATATCTAACTGTTGGGAAACTGTCAAACCCGAGTGCTCGAACCAGGCACGAGCGCTCGAGTCCAACGAACAGGCTAGGCCTGAGCACTCGACAAGCCTAAGTGCTCGAGTTTTGTAGTGTTTTAAAGATTAGTTCGTTTGCATGTTAGTTTTATGAGGATCCATGGCATATTGATTGAACTATGAGTTGTGATAGTTGTACCTTAATGTTGTACTATATATACATGCTTGCATATGCTATGTAGATGTTGTACTTCATGTTGATTGAGTAGTACCATAATAATGAACTACTTATATAATGTAAAGTAGAAGGTATCCTGAGATTTACAAATGCGAGTGCTCGATCTCACCTGAGCGCTTAAGTCTACTGGTTTAACAAAGACATGCTTTCTATAAGTAGTAAATGATGAGTTTAATGAGTGAGCCATATGCGTGTGAGATACGTAAACTCTGAGAGTAATGTAAGATGTACTTAAGTATGATTATCTGAGAATAATGTGCATAAACGACTTATACCGCACTAGATGATGATGCGTAAGTTGCAATAGCAAGAATGTTAATGAGATGATCATGTCTATCGGTCTAGTTCTTGTGTTTTTGTCAGTGAAAGAGTAATAAGTTTTGTGATGTTGTTGAGATATCACCATAGCCATAAGGGCAATGGCAGCAAGAGTAGTCATACCTTATCGGTACTGTTTGTTGTAGATGCCATGGTGGCAAGTGTAGTGGTAGTACCTTGTTGGTACTGTCAAGGTCAATTGTGTAGAGAGGTGATTTTTCTGGCCCCAGGGGAGTTTACTCAACCGATTCCCCAGTCTCCTGCACTGCTCAAGTAATATATGACTCTGTATGAGGACCTCCTTCCTTTCTGCCCATTCTCCGTTCATACGGTTCTCAAAGTAGAGGAAGAAGGGTGGGCAGCAGGTACCATGAGCCCTCTGTCCCACACATCTATCCAGAAACAAGTGTAGTTCACCGGTTCCACTGAATGCTCCTATCTCTCAGCAAAGATCGTGTGAGTGTGTTGTTATGATTCGGTTGCTTCGCCATAGAATAGATCAACCTAGTTCCCGTTCTTTTCCGGTGCACTCACTTTATATCTCCGACACACAAGGAAGGACGCGATGGTTTATAGGCTACCTAGGCCGAATGGAATAAGATTGGGTTTGCCAAGAATGAGGCTGTATGGTAAAGATACCAAGTAATGAGGCCGTAAGGTAAAGATGGCAAGATGGTTACCCAACGACCGTAAGGTAGAGATATTTCAGGCCAACGGCAGTATGCCAGATTGCTTATTACTAGGCTGAATGGAATAAGATTGGGGTTGCCAAGAATGAGGCTGTAAAGTCAAGATGCCAAGTAATGAGGTCGTAAGGTAATGATGGCAAGATGGTAACCCAATGACCGTAAGGTAAGGACATTTCAAGCCAACGACATTTATACTGGATGCATGCAAAGAGTTGAGTTTGTGTAAAATTGGGCCTGTGGTCCAAAGATTTGATCGGTGATCCAAAGGGAGTCGATTTTGTACAAATTTAACCCGTGGCTCAAAGTAAAGCGTCAAGTGGTACAAATTGGACCCGTAGTCCAAAGAAATCAATCAGTTGATGTCAGTTGTAATTCCGAGTCCGAGTATTGTTATCAAGAGTTTTTCCTAATGTATGTAGTGCGTCGAGATTGAGAATAGTAAGATCGATTGATAAGTTTTTCAAAAGTATAAAAAGTAGCATTTTACTTATTAACGAGATTAACTCAATGTTTTCTGTCATGTCCTGGAGTAGCCAAAATAGGAAAAATTTAAACATTTTCTCTTTTGGGTCCGTAGGTTCAAGTTGAATATCTTATGATTGTTCACAATAACAAAGAACCGATATCATAAATAACAAGTAGTAGTAATAAACATAGTGGTCTAGGCATACTTATATATTAAACATCAGAGTCTTAAAATCCACTTAGAACCTTCAGCCTCCGTTCCTTAGCTCGCGAAGCCATAGCCTTCTTCGGCGTACTCCTCTTTCGGGTATTCAATCTCTGAAAGATATGAACATTTGATTGTCCAGGACATGAAAGTCGTCAGCTTTACTACAAGTTGAGTGAGTAAACCTACTGCATTGAACATGCTCAGAAAACACTTGTAATCCATTTTAGAAGTAAAATGTTCCCTTTTTATACTTTTAGAAAAACATTAACATTAAGTCTCGCTTAATCTCAATCTCATCGTGACTTGTACGTTATGAAGCACTCAACGATAGTATTCATACTTGGAAGTACAACTGACATTAGCCGATTGATCATTTTGGACCGTTGGTCCAATCTCACTTGACAAATCCACTTTGAACCACATATTTAGTCTCTTATGACTCAACTTACTTTGGACCACCGATCTAGTCTTTACTTTACTTTGGACTACATGTCCAATCTGTACAGACTTGACTCTTGCATGTACTCCAGTACGAATGTCATTGGCCTGGAATATCGCAGCCCAACATGGACTATGGGTTACCCTTTTATCATCTTTAGCCCAACTGGCCACTTACTTGATATTTCCTGTCATCTTTAGCCCATCTAACCACTTACTTGATATCTTACCCTAAACTGGCCTCATTACTGAGTAACCCCCATCTTAGTCCATTCAGCCTTGGTTAACTTGTCATTATAGCCCCAAATGGCCTACTTGCTTGACATCTGAGCCCAAATGGCCTGTTAACTATCTTATTGTAACTGACCTTGATAGCACCGATGAGGTACTATAATTGCCCTTGCCACCCTAGTATCTAAAACACACAGTACAATTAAGGTACGACTACTCTTGCCACCGTTGCCCTTATAGCTACAGTGACATCTTGACAACATCACATATTCATTACTCTTTTACGAAAAAGGCACAATGATCGGACCGATGGATACGATCATCTCTTTAATATCATTGTTATCACAACCTACGCATCATAAACTAGCAGGCAGCACAAGACGTTAATGCACCTTATTCACAGATTACCGTACTTAAGTACATCTCATATTATTCTCGAAGTTTACGCATCTCGTACATATGCATTTTCTAGTTTAATTCATCCTTTACTTACTATAGGAACGTAGTATTTGTGAATCCAGTGGGCTTGAGCGCTCTGGTGAGCTCGAGCTCTGGCCTTCATACATTTCTAGAATCCTTCTTCTTTACATTATAAAAGTTGTACATTTAGAAAGTACTACTCAATTAGCATAAAGTACAGCTTTATTCAAGCACATACAAATATGATTAGCAAGTATATCTCAAGGTACAACTAACTCAGTTGATAGTGCCATTGTATATATCATGGATCCTCATAAAACTAACATGTAACAAACTAATCTTTTAAGTACTACTAAACTTGAGCGCTTTGGCCTGGCCTACTCATTGGGCTTGAGTGCTCGCGCTTGGTTCGAGCGATCGGGTTTGATAGTCTACTAGCAGATTGGTTATTTCATGAACATAACTTCATCTTTAATTCATGAATAATTCATGCATGGCCATTGATTATGAAATAACTTCAAGAAAACACAATTTAAAAGTGAGCATGAGCACTCACTAGATTCTAGATGGACTAGATGATGAAAATGATGATGATATGTGTGTATGTGTGATGATCAAGCTCCAATGAAACTCTAGAAAGATCCAAGACTTCAAAACTCTTCCTTATGCACTTTGATCTTCATGGAGTCAGCTCCAGAACTTAACTTCAGTTGTAATGCAGGTGTTTGTGTGTGTATGAGAGCATGGATCATGAATTGAAGCACATACAAGTATGGATACATGTGTGTTTGTGTATACAAGCTCAAGAACTCTCCCTCTTAAATGCTCTATGTTTATCAAAGATTAAAATATATTAAATGCTGGGAGTGCAGGGGTATTTATAGAGTTTCAAGGGCCCAGGGGAAAAATAGTCATTTCCCATGTTTTTAGCTTGAGCGATCGCACTGCTCGAGCGCTCCAGTGCCTCGAGCCCTCGGGGCTCCTGCTGCTCATATCCTTCTAATGTTTCAAGGATCCAAAGGTCTAGGAAATAAACATCCATTCTAACTCACAGCAGCGTTCCTCCATAAACATTTGTATCTTACATATACGGATACAGAAATACAAAAATACATCCATATATAGATAAATACAGATAAAAGGGCCGGTGTTACATCTCTCCACCACCCAACAGAAGATTTCATCCCCAAAATCTGAGCTAAGACTCGCTTAACAACTTTGAGTACTTCTCTCGTATTGTGGATTCCATCTCCCATGATGCTTCGCACTTGTCATGGTGCTTCCATTGCACTTTCACCAGCGTAATCTTCTTATTCCTTAGTTCTTGATATCTCTTCCAAAAATCTGTAGTGGTCTCTCAGCGTATGACACTCGACTGTCCACTTCAATATCTTTGAAGTCAATCTTGTGCATCGACCTGTGCACATACTTTCTTAGCATGCTGACATGAAACATACTATGAACTCCAAACATCTTTGGCGACAGTGGTAACCTGTAGGTGACCTTACCTACATGCTCTAGAATCTCAAATGGTCCAATATAGCACGGCAAAAGCTTTCCGCTTTTTTGTTCGAATCTTACCGCTCTTCTTACCAGAGAAACTTTCAGCAAGACGTGATCTCCTACGCAGAATTCTAGGTCCTTCTGGCACTTGTCTGCATAACTCTTCTATCGACTCTGGGCTACCTTCATCCTTTCTCTGACGATGTTGATCTTTTCATTAGTCTCTCGAACCATCTCAGGTCCCAAAAGCTTGGCTTCTCTAGCTTCTACCCAATAAAGAGGCGAATGACACGGTTTTCTATAGAGCACTTTGAGCCGTGCCATTCCAATGCTCGAATGATAACTGATTGGGAGAGAACAAATCCTAATTATACGCCTTAATTCACATTTGTTAGCCTTTTAATCCTATTTTTGTATAATTTTACTTCCTTTTCCACTTTGTGTCAGGATTTAGAAGAAAACAAGGATTCCAGACTAAATAGGGTGAAAAAACAAGAAGAAAGAAGCAGAAAAAGCCACTTCGCACGAGCGGTCCGCTCGCGTGATAATCCAGCCATTCGCTCTCGCGGCCTGCTTGGGCGACCTCCCAGAATCGCGCTCGCGCGCCCCGCTCACGTGATCCGTACAAAAAACCTAAAAAATGCATATTTTGAAGTGCTGAAGACCCCTATGTGGATGAAATTGCCTAATTACGCCCATAAATAACACTTTTAGTCAGATTAGGTTTACAAAAACCTTCATAATCTCTCTATAACTATATATATCTTATTCTAAATCAATTGAGGGGCTACACATTCATTGATACATCAACCTTGAAGGCAAGAGGAAGGAGAAGATCTAGCTTGAAGGTCTCTAATGGCAACCATCAACTCAATCTTTATGTTTTCACCAATCATGTGCAACTAAACTTCTATTCTAGGGTTTCATTGAAACCCTAGCTATGTAAAGGGGGAATTCAATGCTTTCTTATTTTAGGATTTTATGTATTGGATAGTAATTGTATGTTGGTGGATTATTTATATATAATTGATTTTTAATGGTAATAATCAAGAGTATTTTGGATCTATTCTTGTCTTAGATTTTTCCTTATGCTTATTGAACTCAATAGTCCTTGATTTCTGTGATTGATAGGAGTATTTACATACAATAGTGCTTATGTGATTGCGATGCTTATGTCTTTTTATAATTCATGCTTAGGAAAGATGAGTTATGCTACACCCTAGTTATAGGTAGATAATTTATGTGAACCGAAGATGAGTTATGCTTAGATTAAACTAGTGATATCATCTTGTTGATACTATTGGGCTTGTAGCTATGATAGATCGTGACTATCCAATCATAGAACTTAAAATAGAAAGTGTAGATCTTCGATGCATAGTTAGTGGTGGATTTGCAATCCTAGATCCCATCCACTTATACTTAAAACAATCTTAAATTTTGCATTAGTTTATTTAGATTTAATCTTGATATCTTATTTCCATAAATTCGTAGTATAATTTCATAGTTGAATTAATAGTAGGATTTAAAACAACCAATCAAAATTCCATTTTTTTTATAACTAAATAGATTTAGGTTTTCTAAATTAAAGGACAAAAATAAACAATCTCTGTGGGTTCGACCTTTACTTCCACACTACAAATCTTTAGAAAGTAAAGTATACTTTTATATCTTAATTCTGACAAAATAATTTTTGGCACTGTTGCCGGGGATTGACAATTTTTGCCATTAATTTTTAGAATCTTAATTTAATTAGTTAGTACATATTAGTTTAGATTTTATTTTCTTTATTTATAGATTATCTTCGATTCGCTAAAATGATCCTATTTTTTTGCAGCTTACAAGTCATCAAATTCTAGCAAGTTCGAGTGGAGCAGCTGTGCACATCAACGGAGCTTACGCGGACCTAAAATAATTAAATTGCAAACAATTTTAAAATGACAAGTAAAAACCGCGTTGCTTTAAATTTCGCATCAACCCACTGTAAGTCAGGGCATTGAGACGCATTACTTGCATTAGGTAGGTGTAAAGTGAGCACTGCATTAGCTAGGAAACCCGGGGCGCTGGGCTTTGACGCGAATCACTGCATAAGGATAATTTCATGCATCATAGTAGTACTGTGTGCTTGCATGCCTAATTATTAGCGTAGTTTATTTTCTTAGTTGCTTGAGTCAGTCTTTATAGTAGTGTCAGCTTTTAGTTTATGTTTGGTACTCGTTTGAGTAAACCGAAATTAAACCCGCTTAATCTTGAACTTGAACGTACCCTTAGAGTTCTTAGGTCTTCAACCCGAGCTTCTAGAGCCCGGTTAATGCTAGACGACGAATCTACACCAGAACCGTCGTCATTGTTTGAGTATAATATTCGAAGTACTCTTAAATGTCTAAGGAAAACTAGAACTATTAAAATCAAACCTATTCCAATGGCTGATTTTGGAAATAACAAGAATAACGGAAATAATGGGAATAATGGAGGCAATCCTAACATACCTCCACCTCCACCGCTAATAGACTATTTTACCCCCACTGCTTATACGCCACGTCGTGTATAGAACTACCGGAGGTGCATGTCACTTTGAAATCAAGTCATCGACCATAGCACTTCTTCCATCTTTTTATGGTCGTGCTAAGGAAGACCCTTGTAATCATTTAGGTGAATTTCAGGGTATCTGTGCTACTTTAAAAATTCTGAACTTAACAAATGATGAGTTAAAATTGCGTCTTTTCCCCTTTTCCCTTAAAGATAAAGCGAAGTATTTGCTCCAGTCTTTGGAACCAAACTCTATAAGAACATGGGAGGGTTTGTATATGGCTTTCCTACGAAAGTTTTTTCCCATCATTTGTACAAATCAAATTATAAAATCTATAACGAATTTCACGATGCAAGATGGAGAAACCCGTTATGATACGTGGGAACAGTTTAAGGAACTCTTACGTTCTTGCCCTCATCATCATATACCTAAATGGCAACTTGTACAAGTCTTTTACGAGGGTCTAACTCCCATTGTTTGTAACACCGTGGATGCTATTTGTGCGGGGATGTTTGTCCACAAAAGTGCCGATGAAACTTGGAAGATCTTTGAAACACTAAGTGAAAACTCTATGCACCAAGCTATGTCTGTACACCCCGAGGGTTATCTTCCACCACAACCAAAAAGAGAGGCAAAATTGAGTCAAGCCATTCATTTGAAATTCAAGAATTAAATAGGAAAATGGACCAACTAATGATGATGGGCCACATGTAAGGCCCACCTCCTCCTATTGAAATATGTTAGTTATGCTCTGATTTGTCTCATTCTACATTGGCATGCCCGTTTGTGTCACAGTTTTCAGATTTTGTAGAACACATATTAATGCTGTTCAACAGTTCCAAAGATCCACTTATAACCTCGCGGGTTATAAACCGGACACGACTTGGGGACCTCACCCAAACCTCTTATGGAAATCTAGTAGTGAAGGTCCGTATTCAAAACCTGCGATGATGAATTTCCCAAATGCATATAAGCCTCCACCAAATCAATACCAACAACCTCCCTTCCGTGCTAATCCACCTAGGGATAAAACTTTTGAAGAAAGTGTGTTGGCATCGTTAAAAAACTTAGAGGCCCAGTCACAATCACAGTCTCAACTCATTAACTCCCACACGCAATTAATAGCTAAGCTCGAATCCCAAATGGGACAACTTGCTAATACATTAAATCATCGTAATGAAGGGAAGTTACCAAGTCAACCAGTCCAAAATCCTAAAGGGCAATATGAGGTAAGTACGGCGAGTGACCAAGTAAATGCGGTGTCGACAAGAGCAACTGAACGTCCTGAGGAGGTTATACCTCGTCCCGCGCCTCGATAAGATAAAAGTAAAGAAATAAGTAAGGAACAAGATGGAGATACTAATAAAGTTACGAAGGACCCTACTCCTTCGATACCTAATATGTCTAAAACGACAAATCCATCAAATTATGTTCCTAGAATGCCGTAACCCCCAAGCGTGGATGTCCCATCTCACTTCTTGAAGAAGGGAACACGTCCAGAGGACATTCTAGAAACGTTTAAAGAGGTAAAAATTAACATTCCCTTGCTCGATGCTATAAAGCAAATACCTCTATACGCTAAGTTTCTAAAAGACTTATGTACCCTGACACGAGAATAATCTTGTGCGCTCTTGTGCAACACCCAAGTGTAGGTGATCGTGCAAGTAATACTGGTTAAGTCCAGGTCGATCCCACAGGGAAGGATGCGATTAAATCACCTAGATTAGACTCTAAAAGAAAAGAAAATTCAATATTTTAAGAGAAGTGTAGAACACAAAGTTCTACAATTAACAACTACTAAACTTAAAAGCAACTAAATTAAATTAACTAATGATTAACTATTTAACTAAAGCAGGATTTGAAAATGGTTTTTCTTAATAGAAGAAAGTGTTGGGATCACGCGAATCCCCTATGACTCAGCCATCTACCATGCAAGTGCAATTAAGCTCAACGAAGGACAACTTCTACAGTATCCGTACTTCTCTAAGGATATAGAATCAATAGTCCTTTCATGACCGGGACTATATCATCATAATTAAGTTTGAAATACGCAAAGGTGGTTTAATTCAATAGTTAAGACTCTCACGCACAATGGTGTTAGCATTGAGGGTGGTTTGCAAAATATATTGAAAGAAAATGCCTTAAGGCTTAACGTTTAAAGACTGTTTTGACAAACTGAGCATTTAGGGACAGTTTGATAACGAATCAGTAAAGCAGAAAGTCTTGGAATACTGTATTAGATGTCCTCAAGAATCAAAGGTCTCGATCGATCGACGCGCTTTCGATCGATCGAACTTCTTCATCTCTCGATCGATCGAAATATCTTCGATCGCTCAACTATGTCTCTGGTCCGATCGATCGAACTACATTCGATCAATCGAACACAGGAATAAAATTACTGCATGGCAGAGGCCTGAAATCACGGTTGCATCGCGATTTCCCAACCCTGGACTACTCATACATGGTCTGGGAAGTCTCAGATTTATTTTTAACGTAAAGGTTCATTAAAGTCATGTTTGTTTGCGAGTTCTTCATGAAAACTATGAAAATCAATGATTTCAACTCATCTAGCGTACAATACTACGATATTGAAGATTATACTACGAATAAATAAGTACGGAATGTGAACAAAATAAAACGAAGTAACCTGGAAAAGAGCAACTACTATTAAACCTTATGAAATCCAAGCTACAATGAAATCCTTGATAAAAAAAACCTACAAAATAAGATAAACTCTCTACTCTCTATAGAAAACTGATGAAACAAAGTGTGTCCGTCCTTTGGGACGTAAACAAAATGATTATATATAGCCTCAACCTAATGCTAGGGTTAAAAACCCGTTTCTGCTGCATGCGCGTATAATCCGATAAAAGGCACATTCGATCGATCGAAATACTCTCGATCGATTGAACTTCTGGAAAATTCGAGCGCTTGAACTTTACTCGATCGATCGAACCTTCGATTGCTTGAGACTTTTGCGATCGCTCGAACCCTGTATTTCAGCTTTTAGTTGTCTTCATCAGGACCAAGCACTTCCTTTTATCAACAGTCTTCAATCTTGTACACAGCAGCAGTAATCTGCACAAATTATAGCTAAGACACACAACTTATCATAGATTAATCAAAATGTGTAAAAACTGGTATTGTAATTCAAACTGCAAATAAACAGGGGAATTGTAGACTTTTCTAGTGTATTTTCCTCTTTTAGCGCGGTTGTATTTTACAAATACCCCCGCTTGTCACAACCCCCAACTAGCGATTTGCTAGTCCCTAGCAATAAAGCGAAAATAAAACAAGCTTACTAATACTACAACGTCTAAAATAACGAAATAAGACTAAAGCAACTAATAATGAAAGAAACTTCCTAACTCACTTTCGCAGGAATCGCGGTTGCATTTAGCAAATGCAACAAGCCGTTAAACCCCTAGGTTTCCCTAGTGGACGAGTGTTGTCTCGTGAGGGATTGTAGTGAATATTCCCACAAAATTCTCCATTTTTAAGCTCAAAAGGATATAGAAAAACTTATCAACATTTCTTCCTATTCGACTATAAATTTAGTTCCACATAACATATCAACCTCATACAAACCATGAAGAAATCCACATGTTCCTCATATCACCAAGATAAATATACATATGCATTACATTCATGTATCCGTGTGTGTGTGAAGTCAACAGTTATGCATCCAACTTCATTTAGAATTGTTTAGACTATTATACTCTTAGAACTCGTAGTTTCAACTCAATTCTCACATGGGTTTACGCTAAAAAATGAACATCTCACAGAAACTTGTTTAGAAATGGTCGCTCATCGTATGAAAGCTTTGATAAGGATGATATTCTGGGTGCTAATGCTTCCATACTTGACTCTATGAAAAATGGACATTTAAGAGTATATAGTCTCATGAATAGAACACTACTTACTAGAGGAGCGAAATACCGTGGATAACTCAATTCACACTTCCATGTTCAAATTAATTGTTGAGAATCTTTAAGACTTTGAACTTCGACTTTTAGTTAGTAGGTAAAGGTGTAGTAGAGAAGAATGTGCCCTTCATTATGTGATGGAATTTCAACTTCTCTTTTTATTCTTTTCATATCTCAAGTCAATCTCCCATTCATATCATAGGCTCTTTTTCTTTTCCTTCATTCATCATTCATCATTTTTCATTTTTTTTTATTGTCCCACAACTCCTTCCTTCCATTTCACATACTTTGATGACTCATTCTTAATAAATGTATAATACGACTCATTGAGGTCAAGGTATAGATCAAGGACTTGGATTCTTTGTAATCTCATTGGAAATATTTAGTTGGTGTGGGATCAGGGATGAAACAATTCAATGAATGTAGGTGAAAGCTATAGCAGGTTAAAGAATAGGTAAACGATGACTTAAATCATTTTCTCAACTTTTAATTTTTAGCACTTAAGTGTTCATTGAGTGTAATTGGTAAATCCTGAACGTTCTCCTCTAATAAACAACCTAAATGAAGAATTTTGAGACTATCCAACGAATTTAAAGTATATTCAAGAAAAACAATTCAAATTAATGTGACAATTCCCTCAGAATTGAAGATTGGGTTCAAAAGCTCACTAAGGGTTGTTAGTTTCCACTAGTTATTCTTTGAAGCATAAAAATCATATTAACTCTATTTTCAGTTTTCTGCATAGCTCTTAACATGTGCAAATGATTTGGATACTAGAATGGTTAACAAATGCATTCCTCTTAGTGAAGCTAGAAAAACGCGTGAACTTAAGTCATAATGGGATGAGATGAATACGAATATGTCATTGCTTGATAACAGCTAAATAGGAGAGAAAATTCAAAATTTTTCTACCAATTTAGTTCCAAAACTTGGCTAATTATCTGAGAATTTGCAATTTTGATTTTTGAATTATAATGGAGATTTGCAATAGATGGAGTGATACAGATTGCTAAGTATAGATATGCACAGGTGATGGTCTATCTACATCCTACCCCCCACTGAAAATTGCGATGACCTCAGAAGTTGATTTTCAAATAGATAGATAGAGTGATATCACCTGATAAAGCAACGTAAAAACTGCGCACATAACAATCTGTAAAGAAGCAGACAATCTCCAAGCGGACAGGATCAAAAGAACAAGAAACAGAAATATAAAGCATAAGATCCATATATAATAACATAACCAATCACTGTAAAGATAAAACAAAGAAACAAAAAGAGCAGTGATAAGAAAGTACAGCCAAACCACACCAACCAACAAAAAAAACAACTATCCACAATATCCAAATGGCCAACTAAAACAGAACAAACAACAATATCCGAACCAACCCATAACAACCAAAATCAACAAAATACATAACGTGACTACCCATCATCGGGAACATCAGACAGAATCTCTATCAATAAATCAGGAGCAATCATAACTCCACCCTCGACTCCCGTAGAAGCGGTAGCCGGATCGCTTGTCGTGGCAACTGTAGTAGTGACTGATGTGTCGGCCATGACAGGAGCAGGTGTAAGTGATGTCTCCAAAGCAGTGGGTGCGGCTGATGTCGATGGGGCAGATGGTGCTGAGGATGTCGATGGTACCAAAGGATCAATCGGTAGATCGGGGGGAAATGGGCCAGGAGGTGCAGAGAAAGATGGGCCAGTAGTGGGTGGTGGAGGTGCAGATGGTGTGGAAGATGGGGGTATGATAGGGTCGAACCCAAGCTGCACCAGCAGAGTGGTAAGCATCGTGGATATGTGATCCACCTTGCCCTCGAGTCTCATCCGGGCAGCCCTCTCCTCCAAAAGTAAATCGTGAATAGTCGGGGGAGGTGCGGATGAAGACTCTCCCTGGGCTAGAGCCTGAGATCTCTGTCTCAGCTCAAAACGTGCTACCTCCTGAACTGGATCGTCCTCCTCCTCAGACTCATGCTCCTCAGCCTCAGTGGGCGTCCCAGAAGTAGCTCCCTCGGTGTCCGTCCCGCCTCCACGTCTCCTCTTCTCCCCCACCTTGGCCTTGCCTTTTGCTTTTCTTTTTTTCTGAGCATCAGAACGGCGGGCCGCTATCTCACCAAATTGACTAGAGGCCTGAAGAATGGAATCTGTGGCCAACGGGACTAGTCCGGCCCGCTCAATAACCCTATGTATAGGCCAAGCGCCCTTCAGATGGCGCTTGGCGGCAATGTACCACGTAGATTGAACGAAAAAGTCGATATACAGGCGAGACAAACAAACACGCTGTCCTGTCCCAATGGAGCACAGAGCACGGGCGTACCACGACGCAAATTTCTCGTGGTAGGACGTCATCAGAATACAGTTGACCAATGCAAGGTGGAGGAGGTGGTAATTCTCAGTTAGAAACTTATCCTCGATATTTGATTCGCCGTTCCAGAACTGAACGGCACCTCCTGTGAGCTCACGGATAATGGTGGTGGACGAGATCACTGGGGCTCCTGGTAAGGAGGGATAGAAACAGTCAGGGACCTCAGAAACCCCCAAAGCTGCAGAGACTGTGGCGGGACTGAAAACGATCTCGTGCCCGCAAAAGAATGATCGGTAGGTAAACGGGGCCGCGGGATCCTTGATCATGGAAGAGCAAGCTTCACGAACCCAGTGGATATTGATTTTCTTGGTCTGGATTAACATGTCATACCACAATGGCATGTCTCTGATCCGTGCTAGGAACCATGGAGCGGCAAGCCATACAGACTCCAATGGCCACTCGAGCATCACCTTACGTGTCTGAAAAGAGCGGCTAAACCAAACACGCTCTTCGGTACTCCGAAACCCATGATCGGGTATGGGGTCCGATATAGTGAGATCCAGAGATTTGGATTTGTGATACCCCATGATAGGGTTCATTGTGGGTCCCTAAAAATAGAAGAAATACAGAATAGAAATCAAAACAAGAAAGAAAAGAAAAGAAACTGAAACTGCTTGTGTTCGACCGATCGAACAATGTTCGATCGATTGAGAAAGGACAGAGTTCGATCGCTCGAGACTCTGTCGATCGATTGAGCGAGGGCTGGGTTCGATCGTTCGAACCCATCTCGTTCGATCGAGCACAGTGAATGTGCGGTGACTACTTTCGAGAACAGAAAGAGCCCTCACACACACAAAACAAGATAGAAACTACAAGAAAAGGTCTAAATAACCACTGGGGGGCACCCCCAACTAGAATTGAAATGAAAAGGAATCGAGGGAGGTCTCGGGCTAACCTTGGATTACGCGCTGAGTAGAGGGTGAGGGTGACCTTGATGATGATGAAGGTGATGAGAGGAGGGTTCAGGGGTTCCCAAAATGCGTGAATGATGAGGGAGAGCCAAGAATCGCCCCGAGTGCTCCTCTGTGGTCAATCGCTCAAAGATATGAAAGTGTGAGAGAGACTGAGAAGGTGTACTAGAGACGCCTCGTTTAAATACAAGTCTCGATCGATCGAGAAAGTTTGATCGATCGACATTTCAATCGGTTGAGGTCTCTTCAAGCGCTCGAATATCTGATAAGGTCGATCGATCGAGATGAGTTCGATCGATCGAACACCCAAATTTTGTAATAACCCTGAATTAAGAAATTTAGCACCCCCAACAAGCCAACAATGTTCTGGACAAACAGAATAGAAAAAAAGCAGTTCAAAACCAGGACATGTAAACCAAAACTCATCCTCATAATAGAAAATTGCAATTTGATATAAACAAATCATTTTAAAAGCATCCGTAGTGCAACAAAATTCCCCCAAATGGTATTAAAAACCTTATTTAACTAAAGAAAACCGAAAATAAAACTAAAACCAATAAAATTCTGTCAAGGATTACACTCCAATTGATAAACGAAAGATGAAATGTATGGAAACAACTGAAATGCGGCACTATTCTTTGAGCATGAAGATTTCCTCTTCCACAATCGCTTCATGATCTGCCAAATTTTCAAAAGTGGAGTCCAAACTTGATGATTCCCTTTCCCAGAACAGTCAGAAAGCAGCAAGGATATCATTGAGCAAGTCTGGCGTCTCTAAAGAATTGAAAGCCCATGCAAGAGGTGATCCGGATGGAGACAAGGATAAAGGAGTGTAATTGCGCAACGGACTGTCCTCTTGCGGCGGAGTGCGTGGGGGCCTTATATAGGACCCAAAACCATGAACCAGTTGATGTGGAAGGTAAAGCAGCGGGAACGGTGGATTCATAGTGACAATCTTGACAATGGAAAAAAAAACAAAAGACAAACAAACTGATATTAAGATAACGGAACACAAGAAACAAGGATTAAACACGAAAAGAAAGACAAGGAACAGAAATAAAATACAAAGAAATGTGACTAAATTCCAACCTCACTATTGGCATAGATTCCCAAAATGCACTAGCTAGTAAGGGGCATTGGAGCCTGAATAGTAGAAAACTTAGGTGCACATAGCGGTATGGGACCAACTTGGGAACAAGGAAGTCGTCAACAAAAACAAAAACTGCATTGTGACGTTCCGGGACGACATCCTGGAGGTCATGATCTTCCCATGGCTCCCACATATCATAATTTTCCCATTGTACCATGAGTGCATCATCCACCATTCTCCCCATGTACAGGTCTTCTTCCTCATCCACATCATTATCATCAGGAAATTCCATATTTTCATATGGATTGATGTCAAGGAGGGCCGGTGGGTATGGAATGTACCCTTAAGCAACATCAATGAGAGTGTGAGCTTCAGGGTCTTGATGAAGCAAGGGGCAGGGTGTGAGTTCACCCTCAGTCCAGGTGCCACAACGACATTCTGAATCAGCCCATGAACCGATAGAATGAACATCATCACCTCGCATCTATGCACCTGCAATTGAGTGGTTCAAGGTATAGCGGATTAGAACGAGATCACAAACGCTAAAAGAACGAAAAAAGAATTAAAAACAAAAGAGAGAAACTAAAATGCAGGGAAAGATCAAGAATACAACAACAATATGGAACTCCCCTTCGGATTTTTAAGTGGGAGAATAGTTGGGCTCATCCAGCTGGATGTGCTCAACTTCAGTTTGGAAGTTCTCCAAGAACGGTTTTAACCTTTGGCCATTGACCTTGAAACAATCATCTTTGGATTGACGAGCTCAACCGCCCCGTGTGGAAAGACAGTTTTTACAATGAACGGTCCTGTCCAACGGGAACGGAGCTTTCCTGGGAAAAGGTGGAGGTGAGAGTCGTACAGAAAAACTTTCTGCCCCGACTCAAATGACTTACAAAAGATCATACGATCGTGGCGAGCCTTCAACCTCTCCTTATGCAACCTTGCAGAGTCATACGCATCTCATCGTATTTCCTCTAGCTCTGCAAGTTGGAGCTTGCGTAACTGACCTCCCTCTTGGATATCAAAGTTCAATGAGCGTGTCGCCCAGTAAGCTTTATGCTCAATTTCAACAGGAAGGTGGCAAGCTTTCCCGTAAACCAATCTATACGAGGACATACCTAGATTCGTCTTGTAGGCAGTACGGTATGCTCATAAAGCGTCGGTCAGCTTGTATGCCCAATCTTTTCGGTTGGAGCTAACCGCCTTTTTGAGAATATGCTTGATTTCTCGGTTAGCCAATTTCGCTTGCCCATTCGACTGTGGATGATAGGCAAGAGCGATTTTATGGTGGACTTCGTATTTCTTGAGAAGTGACCCCAAAGGCCTATTGCAGAAATGCTTGCCTTGGTCACTTAGTAAAGCTTTCGGAGTTCCAAAATGAGACAAGATATGCTCTCTTAGAAAGGACAAGACCATTCTGTGGTCATTGCGTCTCGTAGGTATTGCTTCAACCCATTTTGACACATACTCTACAGCAAGGAGTATGTATTCACAGTTATTAGACTTGGGAAATGGGCCCATAAAATCTATGCCCCAACAATCGAATACCTCAATTGTGATGATAGGGGTTAAAGGCATAGAATTCCTTTTAGAAATAGTTCCAAGCTTTTGACAGCGTTGGCATGTCTTGCAAAAGGAATACGCATCTTTGAAAATTGTGGGCCAGTAAAAACCGCTTTGTAGAACTTTTTGTGCGGTCTTCTGTGAAGCGAAGTGGCCTCCGCATGTGTCAGAATGGCATGATGCTAAAATTACAGTTATATCCTCATTGGGGACGCAACGCCTGATAACCTGATCAGCACAGTACTTGAAGAGATATGGGTCATCGAAAAAGAAATGACGCGCGAACGAGAGGAACCGTTTTCTGTCTTGGTTTGACCAATGATTCGGGGTTTCTCCTGTGACAAGATAGTTCACGACATCAGCATACCAAGGCAGACCACTTACTGCCAGTAGTTGTTCGTCCGGGAACTCATCCTTAATGGATTGGGGTTCAGTATTATCGACAAAAGTCAACCGTGACAAATTGTCCGCAACCACATTCTCTACTCCTTTCTTATCTTTGATTGTTAGATCAAACTCTTGGAGTAAGAGTATCCAGCGAATGAGTCGTTGTTTAGCGTCTTTCTTAGACAGCAGATACTTGAGGGCCGAGTGATCTGTGAAACAGACGATTGGTGACCCTATCAGATAAGACCTAAACTTATCCAAAGTGAATACTACAGCCAGCAGCTCCTTTTCAGTAGTTGTATAATTCATTTGAGCTTCATTCAAAGTTCGGCTGGTATAGTATATCACATATGGCTTCTTGTCTCTTCTCTGGCCTAGGACCACGCCAATGGCGTAATCACTAGCATCGTACATTAATTCGAAAGGTAAACTCCAGTCGGGTGCCTGTATTATAGGTGCGGAGGTGAGGAGCTCTTTTAGATCCTCGAAGGACTTTTGGCAACTCTCTGACCACTCGAATGGTGCATCCTTGACAAGAAGTTGACAAAGAGGTCGAGAGATTGCACTGAAGTTCTGGATAAACCGACGATAAAATCCCGCATGCCCCAAGAATGAACGGATGTCTCTCACTATACGGGGGACAGGTAGATTTGAGATTATGTCGATTTTTGCCTTATCCACTTGGATTCCCTCATCGGAGATTATATGGCCGAGGACTATTACCTTGGTCACCATAAAGTGACACTTTTCCCAATTCAAAACTAGGTGTTTATCCTCACATTGCATTAATACCTTCTCGAGATTGCTGAGGCAATCTTCAAAGCTATGGCCAAACACTGAAAAATCATCCATGAAGACTTCAAGGATGTGTTCGACCATGTCACTGAATATGCTTAGCATGCACCGCTGAAAGGTAGCCGGTACATTACATAAGCCAAACGGCATTCGACGGTAGGCAAATGTACCAAATGGATAAGTGAATGTGGTTTTCTCTTGATCTTCAGGAGCAATTTCAATTTAGTTATATCCACTATATCCATCCAAAAAGCAGTAATACTTGTGACCTGCCACACGTTCTAGCATTTGATCCATGAATGGCAAAGGAAAATGGTCTTTTCGGGTCACAGTATTCAACTTTCTGTAGTCAATACACATCCTCCATCCAGTGGGGACACGTGTTGGTACCAATTCACCATCTTTGTTCGGGATGACCGTTATGCCTGCTTTCTTTGGAACCACTTGGGTTGGACTAACCCAAGGACTATCAGATATCGGATAAATCATCCCAACATCAAGTAGTTTGAGCACTTCCTTTTTAACTACTTCTTGCATGTTGGGATTCAGACGCCTTTGCATTTGCCTTTGAGGGTCTAGCGTCTTCCTCCAGATATATCTTATGAGTGCATATGGATGGGCTTATGCCTTTGAGGTCAGCAATCGTCCATCCAATAGCATCCTTATGCTTGGTCATCATTTGCACTAGCTTACTTTCCTGTTCATGAGTTAAAGTAGATGAAATGATTACTGGATAAGTTTTTCCAGTCCCTAGGAATGCATATTTCAGCTCTTTGGGTAGCTCCTTTAATTCTAACTCCAGAAACTGAAAACTAGAAGGCATTGCCAACTTAGTTTTAGGAGGCAATTGTTCATATGGCATTACCCACATGCATTCTACTCTATCCTCCTCTATCGTATCCATCATCAGACACATCTGGTTCAAGTCAGCATCCAATGGAGTTGACTCTGTAGGCTGATAGTTATCGCCAAATTGAGTCATCACAACTTCCAAAGGATCTTTGTAGTCGACCAAGTCAACTTCATCTTCAATGACTGTTCCAATGTAATGAATTTCTTCCTCATCATCGTATTCCTCAGGTCGGGGATTAGAAAAAATTTTGACATTCAATGTCATGTTCCCGAATACGATAGTCATGATACCGCTTCTTATCTTGATCGTGGCATCAATAGTGTTGAGGAATGGACGTCCAAATATAACCGGGACGTGTGCACCAGGATTAGACACAGGTTCTGTGTCCAATATCACGAAATCAACCGAAAATACAAAAGAGTCTATTTGAACAAGGACGTCCTCTAACACCCCTCTAGGGTACTTCACAGATCTGTCTGCCAATTACAAAGCAACTCGGGTGGGTTTGAGTTCACCCAACCCTAGCTGTTTATAGACTGAATATGGCAGCAGGTTCACGCTTGCTCCTAGATCGAGGAGTGCGTTATCTATCCTTTGATTCCTTATTCTACATGAGACAGTAGGTGTACCGGGGTCTTTGAGTTTTGGAGGCAACTCATTTTGAATGATCGCACTTGCTTGACATGCGACATAAGTATGTTTCTTCATGCTTTGCCTCCTCTTGACCGTGCATAGATCTTTGAGATACTTTGCATAGGCCGGCACTTGCTTGATAGCATCTTGGAGTGGAAGGTTAATTTTGACTTGTTTAAACAATTCCAGAAACTCCTGATTCTTTGTCTCATTCTTGGATTTCTTCAATCGTTGAGGATAAGGTGCAGGAAAAGGGCATTTTGGTGGTTCATCCTTAACAGACTCCTTTCCAGGCCTTTGCTCAACTTCTTCCTCTACTCTAGGAGCTTCAATGTTTGCCTTTATTGCCTCATCTTTAGTAGACGGCTCCTCCTCTTGAGTAGATGGTTGCTGAAGCTCATTTTCCACCACTTCCTCCTCTTTGTACACTTCGGGTGTAGACAGAGGCATGCTTTTTTCTATGATTTTTCCGCTTCTCAGTGTAGTCACGGCTTTAGCATGTTCTTAATTGTTAGGACCATTTCTATGTCCCTTGGGGTTCGGAAGTGGTTGGGCAGGGAATGTTCCTCCTGAACCTTCTTGCCATGCATCTATTCTTTCTAACATGGTAGACATTCTACTCATCATTTGTATGAGTTGCTGCGTTAAATTGGCATTAGCAAATGGCTCTTCTTCTTGTACCTTCTTGTGTGGTGGCACATAGGTATTGGTCTGTGGTGCATTGGAGGGTTGAGCTTGGTTGTATTTATTGGTTCTGTTTTGATTGTATTGATGGGACGGCCTATTGTTTTGCCCTTGATATTGATTGTTGTAGGGCTGCTGTTGATATTGATTTTGGGTCCCAGCATTATTTCTCCAATCAAAACTGGGGTGATTCCATCTATTGTTACTTTGAAAGTTATTGTTGGAATTCCCCGCCCCTCAGAAACCTTGCATGACATTCATTTCCATGGGGGCCTGCTCCTGAAAATACGGCACATTGGGACAATATTGAGTTGTATGTCCCAACATGTTGCATGTGCCGCATGGTTCCTCAGGCATAACCTGCATAGAGTTCTCTCCTCGCATCCCTAGTTCTTCTACCTTCTTTGCCAGTTCTTCATATTTGTTCATCAGACGATCTTCACTTTTCAATTGGTACAAACTCTTATCTTCCACACTCGATATTTGAGTTCGAGGTGTATCTTTAGAGTTAGACCATTCATGAGCATGTTCAGCTAACCACTCAAAATGAGCTTCAGCCTCTTCAGTGTTCTTTTGAAGGAATGGTCCAGAGCTCATAGTTTCGACCAACTTCTTTGTTTCACCATTTAGTCCTTCATAGAAGTGACTGATGGTACGCCATTTCTCATATCCGTGGTGGGGACATGAGAGAAGCAAATCTTTGAAACGCTCCCACGTTTGGGTGAAGGTGTCATTGTTCTTTTGCTTGTATGAACTTATTTGGTGTTTTAGCTCTGTGGTCATGCGAGGTGGAAAGAATTTCTTCAAGAATACAGTGTTCATCGTATGCCATGTGAAGATTGAATTCGGTTTCAGGGTGAGTAACCACGCCTTCGCTTTATCCTTCAAGGTGAAGGGAAATAACATTAAGCGTGTCACATCTACAGGACAAGTTTGAGAGAATGTTTTACAAACATCCTCAAAATCCTTAACGTGTAGATATGCCTTCTCGCTTTCCATCCCATGAAATGTTGGGAGGAGTTGAATCATCCCATTGCGAAATTGAAATTCACCAGTATGTGGGGGAATGAGAATGCAAGAAGGAGTAGGTGCGTGTTCTGGTTGCATGAGATCGCACAACGGACGTAGTGAATCATCAATTGGCACCACATCATTGTCACCCTGTTCACTCTGATTATCATTCATTGATTCAGTTGGAGTGGTGATAGGATTACTAGAACTGGAAGAATTAGATGAATATAGAGGATTACCGACAATTCCGTGGACAGAACTATCGGGCATTAATGAGAGAACCTAAGAAGATTGAAAACCTAGAGAACTAAAAGAAAAAGGAAAATAGAAATAGATCAGGAAAGATTGAGGTAATCTAAGGAATTGATCGTCGCCGTCCCCGGCAACGGCGCCAAAAACTTGACACGAGAATAATCTTGTGCGCTCTTGTGCAACACCCAAGTGTAGGTGATCGTGCAAGTAATACTGGTTAAGTCCAGGTCGATCCCACAGGGAAGGATGCGATTAAATCACCTAGATTAGACTCTAAAAGAAAAGAAAATTCAATATTTTAAGAGAAGTGTAGAACACAAAGTTCTACAATTTACAACTACTAAACTTAAAAGCAACTAAATTAAATTAACTAATGATTAACTATTTAACTAAAGCAGGATTTGAAAATGGTTTTTCTTAATAGAAGAAAGTGTTGGGATCACGCGAATCCCCTATGACTCAGCCATCTACCATGCAAGTGCAATTAAGCTCAACGAAGGACAACTTCTACAGTATCCGTACTTCTCTAAGGATATAGAATCAATAGTCCTTTCATGACCGGGACTATATCATCACAATTAAGTTTGAAATACGCAAAGGTGGTTTAATTCAATAGTTAAGACTCTCACCCACAATGGTGTTAGCATTGAGGGTAGTTTGCAAAATATATTGAAAGAAAATGCCTTAAGGCTTAATGTTTAAAGACTGTTTTGACAAACTGAGCATTTAGGGACAGTTTGATAACGAATCAGCAAAGCAGAAAGTCTTGGAATACTGTATTAGATGTCCTCAAGAATCAAAGGCTCGATCAATCGACGCGCTTTCGATCGATCAAACTTCTTCATCTCTCGATCGATCGAAATATCTTCGATCGCTCGACTATGTCTCTGGTCCGATCGATCGAACTACATTCGATCAATCGAACACAGGAATAAAATTACTGCATGGCAGAGGCCTGAAATCACGGTTTCATCGCGATTTCCCAACCCTGGACTACTTAGACATGGTCTGGGAAGTCTCAGATTTATTTTTAACGTAAAGGTTCATTAAAGTCATGTTTGTTTGCGAGTTCTTCATGAAAACTATGAAAATCAATGATTTCAACTCATCTAGCGTACAATACTACGATATTGAAGATTATACTACGAATAAATAAGTGCAGAATGTGAACAAAATAAAATGAAGTAACCTGGAAAAGAGCAACTACTATTAAACCTTATGAAATCCAAGCCACAATGAAATCCTTGATAAAAAAAACCTACAAAATAAGATAAACTCTCTACTCTCTATGGAAAACTGATGAAACAAAGTGTGTCCGTCCTTTGGGACGTAAACAAAATGATTATATATAGCCTCAACCTAATGCTAGGGTTAAAAACCCGTTTCTGCTGCATGCGTGTATAATCCGATAAAAGGCACATTCGATCGATCGAAATACTCTCGATCGATTGAACTTCTGGAAAATTCGAGCGCTTGAACTTTACTCGATCGATCAAACCTTCGATCGCTCGAGACTTCTGTGATCGTTCGAACCCTGTATTTCAGCTTTTAGTTGTCTTCATCAGGACCAAGCACTTCCTTTTATCAACAGTCTTCAATCTTGTACACAGTAGTAGTAATCTGCACAAATTACAGCTAAGTCACACAACTTATCATAGATTAATCAAAATGTGTAAAAACTGGTATTGTAATTCAAACTGCAGATAAACAGGGGAATTGTAGACTTTTCTAGTGTATTTTCCTCTTTTAGCGCAGTTGTATTTTACAAATACCCCCGCTTGTCATACCCAAAATAGGAAATCTAGAAATCATTTATCTAAAAAAGTCATCTAACGGAGAAGATTAGCTCGATGTTTCAACACAACACTCTAAAATACAAAGACCCGGGTACTCCAACTATCGCGTGTCACATTGGTGACAAATATATACACCGGGCTCTTCTTGATCTTGGAGCGAGTGTGAATCTACTACCTTATTCAGTATATGAACATTTGGGCTTAGGCGAATTAAAATCGATCGCGGCTACTTAACAACTAGCGGATAGGTCAATTAAAGTTCCACGTAGGGTAGTCGAAGACGTGTTGGTAAAAGTTGATAGATGCTATTACCTAGTTGATTTCATCGTGCTAGACACAGAACCAGTCCTAGATGCTAGTAAACAAGTCCCAGTTATACTAGGATTTTCTTTCTTAGCTACGACTAATTCTATTATTAACTGTGGGACTGGAGTAATGGATATAACTTTTGGAAATATGACAGTTCATTTAAATGTATTCAATGCATCTAATCAACCATATAGAGATGACGAGGAGGTAGACTGTTATGCCATAGATTTAATTGACGAATTTGTTGAAGAGGCAACGCCTTTTATGTTGACTAAGGAAGCTTTGGAATCATGTCTATCTCATTTCAATTTAAACAATTTCAACATTGATACTAATATTGAAGATTTGAATAATTTATTAGAATCGGTAAATATGACTAGTGTACTTCCATGGACACCTAAAATAGAGGCTTTACTGCCTCTTGCGCATAAACTGGCATTACCATCCATCGAGTGTCCCCCGACACTTGAACTTAAACCGTTACCTGACTCTCTAAAATACGCATTCCTGTGACCTAATACTACACTTCCAGTTATAATTGCATCAAATTTAACTATAATTTAAGAATTACAACTGATACAAGTCCTAGGAAATCATAAGAAAGCAATTAGGTGGACGGTCGCGAATTTAAAAGGAATTGATCCGTCAGTTTGCATGCATAGAATAAATTTAGAGGAAAACGCTAAACCATCTAGAGAAATGCAACGATGCCTCAACCCTAACATGAAGGAGGTGGTTATGAAAGAAATATAAAACTCTTAGATGCAGGTATTATCTATCCGATCTCTGATAGCAATTGGGTCAGCTCCAGGTAGGTTGTCCCAAAGAAATCAGGTATTACAGAATTGCAAAACGAGAAAGGAGTCCTCATACCCACCCGCCAAACTATCGGTTGGCGGGTATGCATTGATTTTAGAAGACTTAATACGATGACTCGTAAAGATCATTTCCTTCTTACATTCATTGATCAAATCCTATAACGTCTGTCCGGTCAGAGTTACTGTTGTTTCCTAGATGGATACTCTGGTTATAACCAGGTGCCCGTCTACCCCAATGACCAAGAAAAGACAATGTTCACATGTTCCTTTGGTACTTTTGCTTATCGTCGAATGCCGTTTGGTTTGTGCAATGCACCGGCCACCTTTTAACGGTGTATGATAGCGATCTTCTCAGACATGGTTGAAAAATTCTTAGAAGTATTTATGGATGACTTCTCGATTTTTGGTCCTACATTTGATGAATGTCTCTAAAACCTTACGAAAGTCCTCGCATGTTGCGAGGAAGCGAATTTGGTTTTGAGTTGGGAGAAGAGCCATTTAATGGTTCAAGAAGGAATAGTCTTGTGTCACGTTGTTTTTTAGTGTGGTATAGAGGTAGATAAAGCAAAAATTGAATTAATTAACAAACTTCCACCGCTCTCCTCTATTCGTCAAATCCGTTCTTTCCTCGGTCATGCCGGTTTTTATAGAAGATTTATCAAAGAGTTTAGTAAAATTTCAAGGCCCTTGTGCAATCTACTCGCCAAGGATGTCCCCTTTGTTTTTGATAATGAATGCCTAAGGGCATTTGAAATGTTAAGAGCTTTACTGTCCACGGCTCCGGTAATCCAATCCCCCGATTGGTCATTGCCGTTTGAACTAATGTGCGAGGCATTCAATTATACCGTTGGAGCCGTGTTAGGAAAAAAAGTGAATAAAATCCCTCACGTCATTTATTACGCTAGTAAAACCTTAAATGACGTGCAATTGAATTATACGACTACAAAAAAGGAATTGCTTGCGGTCCTATTTGCCCTTGACAAATTCCGTTCATATTTATTAAGGTCAAAAGTTATAGTCTATACCGATCACACTGCATTACATCATTTATTGAATAAGAAAGAAACCAAGCCTCGTTTAATTCGCTGGATCTTACTCCTTCAGGAGTTTGGTTATGAAATACGAGACAAAAAGGGGTCTAAAAATGTTGTAGCTGACCACCTTTCATGAATTCTTGTTGAATCTAATGATATTACCCCTCTCAAGGATTTGTTTCCTGATGAACAATTATTTACATTATCTGCCTTAAATCGTCCATGGTTCAGTGACATCGTAAATTTCTTAGCCACGGGATATATCCCTCATACTTAGTCAAGTCTAGATAAGGATTGTTTCTTTTCACAAATCAAACATTATTACTGAGATGACCTGCTTCTTTTTAAACATTGATCAAATTATACGACGTTGTGTCCCAGAGAGTGAGTTCAATTCTATTATGAACTTCTTTCACTCTCTAGAATGCGGAGGTCGCTTTGGCGACCATTGTACGACTGCTAAGGTCCTCCAAAGTGGGTTATATTGGCCAACCCTATTTAAGGATGCGCATGAATATTGTTTAAAATGTACACATTGTCAACAAACATGAAACATATCCCGTCGTGATGCGATGCCCCTAACCCCAATCCTGATTATTGAAATTTTTGATGTGTGGGGCATAAATTTTATGGGTCCATTTCCGTCATCCTTTGGGTTTGAATACATTTTAGTCCCGGTTGACTATGTTTCTAAGTGGGTGGAGGCAGTTGCGACAAAAACGAATGACCACAAACTTGTGGTTCAATTTATTAAAGATAACATACTTTGTCGATTCGGCACCCCACGAGCGATTATAAGCGACGGAGGAAACATTTCCGTAATCGTTACTTTAAGGCGCTCGTCCGAAAATATTCCGTCACTCATAAAGTAGGAACTGTGTACCATCCTTAAACCCAAGGATAAGTTGAAGTTTCAAATCGAGAAGTAAAAAGTATACTGGAAAACACATTTCGTCCAGACCGCAAAGATTGGTCACGACTAAGCGATGCGCTCTGGGTATATCGAACATCGTATAAAACTCCGATAGGAATCTACCCTTATCGACTAGTCTTTGAAAAAGCATGCCACCTACTGGTGGAACTCGAACATAGATCTTAATGGGATGTAAAATCCCTTAACCAAGATATAAGAGCGGCAAGGTGTCATCGGAAACTTCAATTACAGAACTTGAAGAATTGAGAAAAGAGGCATATGAGAATGCCAAAATCTATTAGGAACGATCTAAAGCTTTCCATGATAAGATGATCATAGAGTTGGGCAACGTGTATGGTTATTTAACTCGAAATTAAGGTTATTCCTGGGTAAGCTACGTTCCCGGTGGGACGATCTGTTTGTAATAACACAGGTGTTTCCACATGAAGCGATAAAAATACAAGATACAACCGACAGAACACCTTTTAAAGTAAACGGCCAACAGCTTAAGCCATACCGGTCTGACGAGACAGATGAAAGAGAAATAGAATCAATAGATTTGGTAGATCTGCTTACTTCGACTGAGCAAGAGCATCGATCGAGCTAGCGACGTAAAACTTAGCGCTTCTTGGGAGGCAACCCAAGCTTCCTTTAGAATTTTCGTAGTTTTGTTCAATTTTAGGAGTTTTTCTGCCAATGTCTGAATTTCGAATACCCAACAAGAGAAAAAAAGTTAATTATTGCAACCCTTATGCAAGAAAACAGAAGAGAAAATGAGAAAAATAGCTTCTCGCGCGCGCGGCCCGCTCGTGCGACAGGTAACTCGCACGGTCCGCTCGCGTGAGATGGCCCCTTAGACAAAATTTGTGAAGATTTTTGAAAACATGCCTCAGTATTCACTCGTGCCTTAAATTGCGCGCTCGAGGGTTTTGCTAGAGCAAACCGCTCGCGCGATTATGGGTCTTAGAAAATTTTTCAAAAATTTATTATAAGAAGCCTAAGCTTCTGCTCCATTTAAGATTGTGCGAGCGAGGGTCTCGCTCGAGCGGCCCGCTGGAGCAAATTTATAACTTAGGTAAAATTTTTTAATGAACACAAAATAGGCCTCAGCTTCCCCTTGCGGAGGGATTCGCGCGGGCGACGCTCGCTCGCGCAATCCGCTCGCACGAGGTTCTCGTTTATATATATACATGGCTTTGCGCCCTATTCTCTCAGAACCACTCTCTCTTCTCTCTTCGTTTTCTCTTTCTATTTGCATCCTCTCTCTCTCTCATCTCTCCACCACCATAACCCACCACCACCATGAGACATCGCAGACCACCGTCGGGCAGCTAACCACTGCCGGATCACTGCCAAACTGCCGCCGTAGCTGCGACATATTGCAGCCAAGTCTCACGAATTCATGCCCTTGTCTCACCTGCTTATAGGTATACATATACACATGCATATACATATATATATATATGTATATACATAGATGTTACACATACACTCAATCGGACACACACGCACTCACTGATTATAATTAGGGTTTGCGATTTAGGGTATGTCTTTTGGGGGTTGTATATATATACATATTTCTGTAATCACAAGCCCTAAATCCTAGATCCTAGCTCTACACCCACTCAAGAACCGTAACCTGTATAATCACAATGAAGACATCGAAGCCACATATACTTCGCCTAGCTCTCTCCACACATTTGCAGACATGCCTACACACACTGCTTTAAGAACATTTGTGAATATGTGGTTGATTTGAGAAGTCTGTGTGCATATGGAGATCAAATCTTGTAATCTGGTTAGGGTTTGATTTGAGACCTATATTTACTATATATATAGATTCATATATATAGACCCACATAGCTGAGCACATTTAGACCCATAAATATACATTGATGATATTTAGGGTTTGAATTTTGGGGTTTCCATCTACATATGAATCTCACACACACTAAACCCACATTTACACAAGATTTCTCAATCCCCAACCCTTGATTTAATGAACATTTATAAATTTTAGGGCTTCTAAAGTAGGGCTTTGATTATCTAAAAGTAGACAAATCTAATGAATGAAGACACAGACCTATGATACATGTAGATTAAGTTCATTCGATGTTCCCATAACACTATTGTTAAGTCCCTCAAACTGTGCAACCTAAGATTCACCTAAAATTGGGTTATAACTTGTATGGAATGTTATTTACCTAAAATTTTGTTCCTAACTAACATCCTAGTAATGGGAATTAATCCTGCCAGGATTGGTCTCATTGAATACATCTTGTCAATACCAATGTAGCTTAAGACCAACTTCTGTCTGAATGGATACTTAATCACGGAGTTTCAGCTTCTATTACTAGTTCGATTGTCAACTTCAATTAACAAGTATTTAGTCAATTCCACGTTTGCATCAAGAACCACATTACTCAATATGGTAAAGATTATGAAGTTCAGTCATTAGTCAGTCATAGTTTGAACCTAGGGGTTTATTCCGTATGTATGTTTGCAACATTCAGATTATGATACTCATACGTTTAAATGAAGATTAATTTTCAACATTCTTTATTATGAACTTAAAATTCCTGAATTCAACAAACGCAATGCGATAAACGTAATCAAACCCTAAAGAGACGTCGCAATTTTAGCATATCGACAATTGCTATTTTATTGAATTGATTTTCATTGCTCAATTAACATGCGGCAATTCCCCCGTGACTCGCCGCAATGTGTGTGCCCTTATCGGGATAGTGAGTGGGAAGGGGGCAGTCCCATCTCACAATTGTTGGGTGTTCCCCCGTGAACCCCAGTTATTTCAACTGTTGAATATTTATTGATTGTATCCCTTGCCGGGATTATTTTCTTTACAGGTGACCTCCTTTCCTTACCCCTCTTTTATTTTTCTTTTCTGGGCATATCCACATTTTAAAGCTCGTATTTTCAATTTTTTTTTAAATTCTCACCCACCTCTCCAAGACATGAGTAAAAGAATAGTGAAATCAGCCTCCAGTTCACAACCCCCTCAAAAGAAGTCAAAAGGGAAAGAAAAACAATCCCAGCCACCCCCTCCACCAGACGACCCTAACCCAAAATGAATTAGGGGCTAGATACGCCAACCGAGGCCTTAATTACAAGGCCGCTATCGACGCTGACTATTTCACATCTGATAAAGACACCAAGTGAGGCCACAAAACTTTAACTGCCAGAAAGTTGGCCCACAGCTCTATTACCGTAATCCCAACCTTATTAGCTACCCCCGCCTAGTACGACTCTTTTACCAAAACCTCCAATACCATAAAGCCTCCCTCAGCCAAGTACATCTCCACTACTATAGATAACGGTCACATCACCCTAAACCCAGATAACATTTTTGACATCCTCCAAATCCCCTCCCATTCCTACCAGGTCCCTAAACTCAATGTTTTAAACAAAGCCCACTCCTTTATCCACATTATCTAGGATATGTATGGCGGCCAGTATGGTTTGGGGCAATCTATCCATCGATCTTATATGCCCTGCTAGATGTGGTTTGTCGACCATGTCTTCAAAAAAAACCTGTACCCCCTTGGTCACGAGCAAGAACGGACCAAGGAAATCCACCATGCCCTCCATGCAGTTTACCGCAGAGACTGGTTTCACCCAAGTCTCGTGATTATGGAGGGCATGTATCTTGCCATCCTGGCCATTGACCATTTCATCAACTCCAAACTCCTATTGCCTTACCCACGCACCATCACGGCCATTCTCCGAGCTAAGGCCTTCTCTATACCACCTGATGAGCCGATAGATGGACGTATCCTGGAGTTCGCTTCCGCCGATTGGAAATTGAGCCTGGATTGTCTAGATTTAGAGGTGAGGAGGGCCCGAGAGCAGGCCCAGGTGCGCTGAGAGCAGGAGGCACAGTGTCTACCTCCCCCGGAGGATACCCCTTACGCTTGGACTTATGGGGACGTGTGCGTTCTGCGGCAATACCCTTAGGCTATAGTCCTATATGTGTTCGTATTTCCAGCTGGCCCATCCAAATCAGTTGGATAACATTTTAGCCCAGGGCGAGGCTGCTTACTAGTCAGCTTTTCCACGACCGATGCAGCAGGTGGCTGAGGAGCCGAGTGAGGAGGAGCATGCTGGAGACGATGGAGATGATGGTGGTTATGGGAGTGACAGAGATGGTGATGATGCTGGTGACACTGGCCAGAGGAGTACAGGGTTGGAGATTGTGTTGGTGAAGGGAGAGGATGATTGATGTGGGTTTGGAGTGATTGGGGCATTATTTTTCATTTTTCATTGTATTTGGTTGGTAGACTTGGACATTCTCAGACATTCGGCATGTATATTATTTTATTGTTTCTGCTTTTCTATTTTAAATTTTTTTTCTCTATTTTTTATTAGGATATTGCTGTACCCAGCTACGACCGGTTTATTTTGTTAGAACCTTTTATGTCTTTCTTTCCGTATGGGGTCTGTATTCATTTATTTTTGCTTTTGTTTTCTTTATCTTTTATGGTTTGTTATATTCCTGAAGCTTCTGGTTAGTCGCACCATTAATGTTACTATTAATTGGTTATGCTTCCACATACATGATTGGCTATGTAATGCTTTGATTTATTCACTTATGCAATTATCGTAAAAATTGTTAATACAAAGCAATTCCAACTCCCATTGTAGTATACAGGAATCTCTTAGTTCAGGTTTGGGGGAAATTATGTCAAAATTTTCATTATAATTCAAAACTAAATTGCTTAAGTTAAAATTTTAATTCATTCTTGCTACACATTCTTGAAATCAATAACGATAATTCTGTTTCTTATTCTAAATGACTCAAACTAATAAAGTTTCAGTTGTGACTTATTTGTGGTTTCAGGATTATAGCTCCCATATCCATATAGCTTACTTGATCCTCATATCTCATTTTCTTCTCCTTACTATAGACCATCCTATTTCTCCTCCTACTTCACCCGATAGGTCTTCGAGTGTGTCGAGGCATTTTTCTGATTCTAGTTCATCCACCACTGACACTTCACCGAGTCATAGGGTAGCCAAACCTTATGGTCGAGTTGGTCGTCCCGGTTGGTGCCGTCGTCGTACTCATGCTCCTATTCATGTTTGTTCTGATTCTTTAGACGAGGACGACCTATTTTGCGATGACCCTACTATGATCGATGGCCCTTATGGCACTCCACCTACATCCTCTGAGTCTTCTTCTTCTTCTTCTTCGGATTCGGCCAATTATTCGACCGATGATGATGCGAATGAGGATGATAAGGGAGTTATTTCAGGTCTAGCTACCATTTCTGTGAGTGATCCTTATGAGACCACTGTTCCTACACCTGAGGTTACCTATCTCTATAGGGACCTACCTTATTATGTGCCGGACGTTGTTTGACAACGTTCGGGTTACCCTGACTGGCCACCTGAGGACATAGCCTCGATATTTGTGCCATATTCCAGTCCTGAGGATGATGTGGTCAATTTGGGTCCGAGTGTCATTGAGGAGGCTGAGGTAGATATGGTTCTGGAGTTTCCTTCGGAGGATGAGGATACGGAGTATGTGATGCCGTTCGATCCTGCGGAGCATCCGGAGTGGGAGCTGGTAGATTGGTACATTCGTTCTGATGTACCACCACCTTCAGACGTTTTTCACGGAGTGGACGTCCTGGTCATCTTCTATGTGGATTACATCTATGTCATTGTCATGTTCCCACCTGCATAGGAACATGCGTTGATTTGGTTTGGGGAGTGTATATGGATATTTTCGTTTATTTTAGTTGTAGTCTTTTATTTTGTTTCATTTATTTTCAGTTCGTTTGTTTTGAGTTGTTATTTTGTTTTAGGAGTTAAGAATTTTTCGTTCGTATTCAATTTTGCTTCTTTTTTTTTTTTTTTTTAGTTCTTTGTTTCCTTTACTTTCGTTTATTGGTGATTCTTTTTATTCATTGTAAAAAAAACATTTCATTCTAGTAGTTCTAATAATAAATAAAGTACATTTTCTCATATGTTTTGTTAATATTATTTGTGCTGCACTATTTCTTGTTAAAACTAGATTTCATTGAAATTTGAGATTTAGAGAGTATGTAATCCGATGTCTACCGAAGCTATAGAGGTATGTCTTGAGAACTATATATCATTAGAATCATTGCTCTATATCTTATAGTTGGATATCTTTTTGCACGGCACGTAGTCGTGTGGATACATATTGATATTGAATTATACTATAACTTGGATTTCTAGATAGCAATAGTGTGGAGACTAAAACCCGGCGAGCTTTAGAGTCTTTCATCCATTTTGAGGGTTTCAAATTTACTTTTATCGAATCTCTTTGACAAAGCACATTAGTTCGTTGATTAGTCTTAATATTTCTTTATCTTGATTGAAAGTTGAGTTAGTATTGTCATTACCATGTTTAATAATGTAAAAAAAAATCTATTTCCTTTAATATCATAACATTGAAGAATCATGTGACTTTAGAAAATAATATTAGGCCATTTGTCTTTACAAACCTTTTTGACCTTTGACCTACCCAATTATAAAATATTTTTTATATCCTTTGTTCACCCCCTTTGAGCCCTTTTAATAAGCCATTTCTTTGTTCACCTATTATCCTACCCACTCCGATATGGAGTTCACCACTAAAAGTTAACCTAACCCATGTCCAAGAGTAGTAAAGAATAGTTTTACATAAAGAAATTGGGCTAATAACGACTCATAATAAAAAGAGTATAAAAAATATGATGGATATAAAATAAAAAAATAACAACATAGATATTGGAAAAGGTTTGAAAAAAAAGGAGATGAATCTCTTGAAAAAATAGACTATTTCTCTGTCGTGTCATACATTGTTCTATGTCATCCCTGTTCATCAAATCTATGAATACAGCTGGGGCACTGAGTCCAAATGACATCACTAGGAACTTATAATAACCATATCTGGTTCTAAAGGCAGTCTTTGATACGTCCTCTGGTCGAACGAGTAGCTGATGGTATCCCGATTGAAGGTCTATCTTCAAAAAGGTTTTTGCTCCCTGCAACTGATCAACAGATCATCTATCCAAGGGAGGGGATACTTATTCTTAATAGTGACCTTGTTTAACTCTCGATAGTTAATGCAAAGTCAGAGTGATCCGACCTTCTTCATAAACAACACTGGTGCTCCCCAAGATGATGTGCTTGGTTGAATGAATCCCAAATCTTGCATTACTATTGGGGCCATTCGATAAGGGGTCTTAGAGATCGATAATGTTCTTGGTGTCAACTCTATACAAAAATCAATCTCTATAACACCCACATTTGTGTTATTGCATTTTCATTACATTGTCATGCATGAGAATGTGATGTGGCATGTCTTATGACACATGTTTGAGTGAGTTTTGACTCACAAGTTGATTTGGGTGTCTGTATTAGAGAACCCTTTGAAACTGTGGTGATTGAGGATTTGTTGTTGTGACGTCTCTCCGAGTATGAGACGGTCACTGAGGAATACTTTAAATGTTTATCTGGAAATAAATGTTTACCTGTGTATTTCAATATCTATATTATTTTCTGTTTTAGAATTTATATCTGTCGTTAGTTTTAGTATCTTGGTGAGAATGAATTAACACGCTATTAATTTGGTAGGCTAATTAGCAACTTCGGAAACATCATGTAGAAATTCGCGTTATAGCGACCAAACAAAACTTAGTCAAAAACTTTTATAATTTTGACTTTTCACTCGTAAAGCTATGAATAAGTTGTGTAGAAAGTTTCAAAGACTGATTAGGAGTTTTGAAAACTCGTGGGGAGGTAAACGTAATTCCTGAGAGTGTTGCCTATATATAGATAGAGATGAACTTAGATTTTTCATAAGTCTTAACCTAAAATTCAAAAAGGAGGCCAAAGAGAGATTTTGTTGCTTCGAGCTTTGCGACGCCAAACGATAACCTTCTGTCAGTTTGTATTTTCCTAGATTTCATATTCGAGCTCCTCGAGGTAAGAGCTTCGTTTTGATATATGTTAGGGCTTGTTTGGCCAAGTTTTCGGAAAAGTCTTTTTCTAGAATTTTTCATAAAAGTTGATAAATGGAATTTTAATCCATAGGAATTGTACTAGATGGATTTCTGCATGTTCTTTGTGTACGGGTTTCTTCAGATTGAATTATAGAAGTCTTATTCGGAGGTGAGTGATTCAACTATGTTTTGGAATGGTTTCTTGACATGTATTCATGTTATGTTTGAATAGTATGTATTAATACTTAGAGATATCTTGTGTAGTTCATATTGGGCATTTATATTGATAAGTAGGCTCAATAGCATGATGAAATGTTTTGATTACCGCGAGCTGGTGATATGTATTTGAGCATGTTAAGTTGCTTATTTAGGTCAGAAGGAGCACGTGGTCATCGTGCCATTTTGTGGAGCCGATATAAGCATTAAGGTCGCACGATTGAAGAGAAGAATCGTGGGTCTTACCCTTTCGCGTGGACTTATTGGCGAGGAGTCGAGGATTGGGAGTATGGACGGGCACGTGAGTCTCCCGCGACTAGTATGAATTGTAGAGATGTGAATGCGGACATGTTTATCATTCATGTGCATATGTTGTTTTATTCACTAAGTGTTAGCTTAAACAAATTGAATATGTGTGGTCATTCAAATAACCATTTCAGGTGTAAATGCTGGCGAAGAATCGCAGAAGTGAGCACGTGGGTTGGGAGTTCTTTTAGAAGGCAACTTGAACGTTAATCTTGTAGTTTTGGGACAATAGGAATGTTGTTATAAGAATTCTTATCGTTTTAACTTATGTTAAATTTTGTATGATAGAATGGATTTTAAACCATTGTAATAGTTAGTGACATGTTGTAATCCTGCTTTAGAAATGTTTTAATACAGCTAGGATTACTTTGGTTTGAGTTTGGATTGAGTGGTTGATCCTTGGTGAAAGCTAGGAAGCTTTTAAAACTTAAAATTCTGCAGATTGGGTTGCTGTCAGGGGAGTAGTCGACTGGTCCAGTGTTCAGTCGACTGAACCCCTGTGCCTGCTAGCTACTGCTTTTTGATATGGTAAAAGCAGTCGACGGGGCAGTCGACGGTGCAGTCAACGGGACAGTGCAGTTTAGTTTTTTTTTCTTATTATGGCAAAAGCAATCGACTGGTCCTGATTCAGTTGACTGAAAGTTGGAGACCCCAGTCGACTGGACCCCAGTCTCAGTCGACTGAATGGTCTGTTAAACTGTTTTGAAAACTCTCTGCTTTCTTCAGTCGACTGAGGTCCTGACCCAGTCGACTGGACCTCTGGTTTTAAAATGTGTTTCATTTTTCCGCTACGTGTGTTCTTTAAACAAATCTTTTAAGAACGTTAATGAATTGGTTTAGCCTCGGTGGTGTGCCACGGGCTCTGGTTCCGCTATTGTGGAACCGGGCTGTGACATTTAGTGGTATAAAAGCATAAGTTTAGAGCCTTGGGAATGAGTGACGTTATATATGCTGAGCGACGTCGAGTGGAGTGTGTAATTGTGGAGATAATTTTTATCATTGCAAAAATGCTTCATGTGTTAGCATTTGTTGATTGTTATGAACTGTGCGCATATATTTATATAATGGCATAGCATGCATGGTCATTATGCATTGAACTTAACAGGGGAATATTTGAAACATTATGGCGGATATGCCGAGAGAATTGTCATCGCATTCGCGGATGGACCAAATAGTGAACATGGTGGGAAATTTCATACAAGCGGTAAGTGAAAGAGAATAGATGAACGTTCAGCCTCCATAAGTGGAAATTCGTTATATCAATGCACCACCGGCACCGCGACCTCAACACACAATCGTAGAATAGTTTCATAAGCGGAAATCGACCTTGTATCATGGACATGTTGACATAGACTTGGCCGATCATTGGATGATGGACATGGAAAGACATTTTCGTCAGGTAAAATGTACCAATGAGGAGAAAATTTTATGCGCATCCGATACGTTGATGGGCGAAGCATTGGATTAGTGGAACAACGTACTTGAACAAGGGAAGTCGACCACGTGGGAAGCATTTAAAGAAGAATTCAACAAACATTTCTTTCCGCAATCTGCTTATACTAAAAAATGCCAAGAATTTGTAAGTCTGGTTCAGGGAGACATGACTGTGAGTGAGTATGTATCCCATTACAATGCCTTTTTACCATTTTGGAAAACTACTATTCCGACTGATAGGGATAAAGATCGTAAGTTTGAGGAAGGACTTAGGGAGAATATCTGTGGCCGTGTGGATATGTTACAACACCCAACCGTTTCTCTCGTTGAGGAAGCTACTCGGATTGCTGAGAAAAGTGTCGACAGATATCGACAGGGATAACAAGGGAAGAGAACAAACAACAATAGGGACAAGAGTCAAGGGAATGCCAAGAAACCATTCACACAGAGTTTGGGATCATATATGAGTAGCCAAGGAGGGAGTACATTCATGGGGGACTCAAGACCGTTGTGTCCAACATGTAACCAACGACATAGAGGAACTTGCTACCAATTGAACACTTGTTACTTTTGCAAGCAGTTAGGACACATATCTCGAAATTGTCCTTTGAATACAAACTCGACCACACCAAATACCTTTTCAAATACAAAGAGTTACAACTCAGAGATGAGGGGAAAATGTTTTGAATGTGGACAACCGGGACATATAGTGAAGAATTGTCCGAGTAAGAGACAATCGGGAATGAGTACCGGGGCATCGAGTGTGCCAAGCGAATCAAGAGTGGAACCTCGAGTGGATAAGGGGAAAGGAGTCGCGCAACAATAAGGATGATACTTCCAGCTCAGGCCGGGGAATACGGATGATACTGTCGTATCAGGTATTCTTCCTATTTGTTCGTATCCTGCATGTATACTTATGGATTCTGGTTCAACACAATCATTCGTATCACGTGATTTTGTTAAGCATTTAACTGTTAAGTCAGAACCACTAGGATATGATTTGTGTGTATCATTGCCTAGTAGTGAACCGCTAGTTACTTCTTCGATATTCAAGTCATGTGAGATCAAGATAGGTGATAAAGTCTTGAGCGTTGATTTGATTCCGTTGACGGTGAATTACTTTGATGTTATCTTGGGGATGGATTGGCTGTCGGTTAATGAAGCCATAATCGATTGTGAACAGAAATGGGTTAGTTTCTATCCATCAGGGCGAGAAGAGTTTACTTTTCAGGGTAAGGGAGTGATCGTACCGCTGTACTTGATATCGGCGATTCAAGCGAGTAAGATGTTGAAGAAGGGTTGTTCGGGTTTCTTATGTTCAATTGTAGACACGCGAGTTCTTGGACCACTAATAGAAGACATTTCAGTAGTTCAAGAATTTCCAGATGTTTTTCCTGATGAGTTACCCGACGTATTGATTGAAAGAGAACTTGAATTCACAATAGAAAAAGTACCAGGGTCACAACCGATATCTAAAGCACCGTACCGAATGGCACCAATAGAGTTGAAAGAATTGAAGGTTCAGTTACAAGAACTACTTGAGAAGGGTTTTATCCGACCGAGTGTTTCACCGTGGGGAGCTCCAGTCTTGTTTGTGAAGAAGAAAGATGGAACAATGCGTATGTGCATCGACTACCGAGAGTTGAATAAGTTGACCATCAAGAACAAGTATCCGTTGCTGCGAATAGATGACTTGTTTGATCAATTACAAGGGGCTCAGGTAATTTTGAAGATCGACTTGAGCTCCAGTTACCATCAGTTGAAAGTCAAAGAGGAAGATGTTGAGAAGACAGCTTTCAGAACTCGATATGGTCACTTTGAATTTTTTGTTATGCCATTTGGAGTGACTAATGCACCAGCTGCTTTCATGGACTTGATGAACCGTGTTTTCAAGGATTATTTAGATGAGTTCGTTATTGTGTTCAGAGATGACATCTTAATCTACTCCAAAAGCGTTGAAGATCACGAGCATCATTTGCGAATAGCTTTACAACGATTGCGTGAAAAGAGATTATTCGGCAAATTGAAGAAGTGTGAGTTTTGGTTGACCGAGATAGCTTTCCTTGGATATATAATGTCGGCAAAAGGAATTTCTGTAGACCCTCAGAAGATAGAAGCAGTTACCAACTGGGTGAGACCAACGAATGTGACCGACATCCGAAGTTTCCTAGGATTAGTTGGGTATTATCGGAGATTTGTAAAAGACTTTTCGCGTATAGTAATGCGATGACACAGTTAATGAGGAAAGATATTGCTTTTGTATAGAGTCCAGAATGTGAAGAAAGTTTCCAAGAGTTGAAGGGTCGACTAGTGAAAGCACCAATATTAGCCGTTTTGTCAGGGACTGAAGGATTTATTGTTTACAGTGATGCTTTATATAGAGGTTTAGGTTGCGTTCTTATGCAAGGTGATAAAGTCATTGCGTATGCATCGAGACAACTTAGACCGCACGAGAAGAATTATCCAACATATGATCTAGAATTGGCCACCGTGATTTTTGCATTAAAGATTTGGCATCATTACCTATACGGGGAGAAATGTGAGATCTATACGGATCATAAGAGTTTGAAGTACCTGTTTACACAACGAGATTTGAACATGAGGCAAAGGAGATGGTTAGAGTTGATGAAGGACTATGACTTGTCAATTCAGTATCATCTGGGCAAGGCGAATGTCGTCGCCGATGCTCTTAGTTGCAAAGTGCCAACCAACACCTCATCGGATTTGACTTCTCAGAAAGAACTGATACGAGATATGGAGAATATGGAGCTTGAAGTGATACCGAGGATTGAAAGTGGCTTGATGTCGACGATGGTGGCACAACCGCTCTTGATTCATGAGATCGCAGAGAAACAACTTCAAGATGTGGCTTTGAAGAAGATTTGTGATGAGATTTCGATGGGTAAACAATTGGGATTTACTTTTGAAAATGATGTTTTAAGATTGAGGGGTAGAATTTGTGTGCCTAACGAGAAGGAGTTGAAACTAAACATCCTAGAGGAAGCACACAATACGAAGTATACCGTTCATCCGGGAAGCACCAAGATGTATAGAGATTTGAGACATGTTTATTGGTGGCCGGGAATGAAGAGAGAAATAGCACGTTATGTTTCGCGTTGTACTAGTTGTCAACAAGTAAAGGCCGAACGCCAAGTACCCTCGGGATTGTTACAATCGTTACCGATAGCCGAGTGGAAATGGGAGCACATAATAATGGATTTTGTTAGTGGGTTTCCGAGGTTGAAGAGATCGAATACTATTATTTGGGTGATTGTTGATCGTTTGACGAAGTCGTCGCACTTCCTACCAATCCGAACAACTAAGCCAATGACGTTAGCTAAGTTGTATATTCGCGAAATTGTGAGACTACATGGTATCCCAGTTTCTATCATTTCGGATAGAGATAGTAGTTTTACATCTAAGTTTTGGAGAGCCTTGCAAGAAGCAATGGGTACCAAATTGCACTTTAGTACAGCCTTTGATCCTCAGACGGATGGTCAATCAGAAAGAGTAATTCAGATTTTAGAAGACATGCTTCGGTTATGTATACTTGATTTCCAGGGTGATTGGGAGGACCACCTGCCATTAATTGAGTTCGCATATAACAACAATTTTCAGTCGAGTATTGGAATGGCTCCTTATGAAGCTTTATATGGTCATGTATGTCGTTCGCCAATTAGTTGGACAGAGGTGGGAGAAAGAAAGATTGAAGGGCCAAAAATTGTACAAGAAACGACGGATAAGATAAAGGTAATTAGACAACGGTTACTGACAGCCCAGAGTAGGTATAAGAGTTATGCCGACAAGCGCAGACGGTCGTTGGAATTCAATGTAGGAGACTTGGTGTATTTGAAGGTGTCACCTTCAAAGGGGATAACCAGATTTGGTAGATACGGGAAACTCAACCCGAGGTATGTAGGACCTTTTGAGATTATTGGGAGAGTTGGACCCATAGCTTATCGTTTGAAATTTCCAAGTGAGTATGCTCAAGTGCATAACGTGTTTCATGTATCATTGTTACATAAACACTTAGTGGAGGATAGAGATCAAGTGGTGACTCCGACGCCGAATGAGATTCTGAGTGATTTGACGTATGTTATGTACCCGGTAGAGATCTTGGATCGGAAGGATCAAGTCTTACGGAACAAAGTAATATCGAAAGTGAAAGTGTTATGGCGCAGCCAAACTACGGAAGAGATGACGTGGGAAATAGAAGATGAGATACGTACTCAGTATCCGCACCTTTTTGAGACACGAGGTACAAGTTTGGGGACAAACTTCTTTTAAGGGGGAGAGTATTATAACGACCACATTTGTGTTATTGCATTTTCATTACATTGTCATGCATGAGAATGTGATGTGGCGTGTCTTATGACACATGTTTGAGTGAGTTTTGACTCACAAGTTGATTTGGGTTTCTGTATTAGAGAACCCTTTGAAACTGTGGTGATTGAGGATTTGTTGTTGTGACGTCTCTCCGAGTATGAGACGGTCACCGAGGAATAATTTAAATGTTTATCTAGAAATAAATGTTTACCTGTGTATTTCAATATCTGTATTATTTTCTGTTTTAGAATTTATATCTGTCATTAGTTTTAGTATCCTGGTGAGAACGAATTAACACGCTATTAATTTGGTAGGCTAATTAGCAAATTCGGAAACGTCATATAGAAATTTGCGTTTTAGCGACCAAACAAAACTTAGTCAAAAACTTTTATAATTTTGAGTTTTCACTCATAAATCTATGAATAAGCTGTGTAGAAAGTTTCAGAGACTGATTAGGAGTTTTGAAAACTCGTGGAGAGGTAAACGTAATTCCTGAGAGTGTTGCTTATATATAGATAGAGATGAACTTAGATTTTTCATAAGTCTTAACCTAAAGTTCAAAAAGGAGGCCAAAGGGAGATTTTGTTGCTTCGAGCTTTGCGACGCCAAATGACAACCTTCCGTCAATTTATTTTCTCCCAGATTTCATATTCGAGCTCCTCGAGGTAAGAGCTTCGTTTTGATATATGTTAGGGCTTGTTTGGCCAAGTTTTCGAAAAAGTCTTTTTCTAGAATTTTTCATAAAAGTTGATAAATGGAATTTTAATCCATAGGAATTGTACTAGATGGATTTCTGCACGTTCTTTGTGCACGGGTTTTCTTCAGATTGAATTATAGAAGCGTTATTCGGAGGTGAGTGATTCAACTATGTTTTGGAATGGTTTCTTGACATGTATTCATGTTATGTTTGAATGGCATGTATTAATACTTAGAGATATCTTGTGTAGTTCATATTGGGCATTTATATTGATAAGTAGGCTCAATAGCACGATGAAATGTTTTGATTACCGCGAGCATGGTGATATGTATTTGAGCATGTTAAGTTGCTTATTTGGGTCAGAAGGAGCACGTGGTCACCGTGCCATTTTGTGGAGCCGATATAGGCATTAAGGTCGCATGATTGAAGAGAAGAATCGTGGGTCTTACCCTTTCCCGTGGACTTATTGGCGAGGAGTCGAGGATTGGGAGTATGGACGGGCACGTGAGTCTCCCGCGACTAGTATGAATTGTAGAGATGTGAATGCGGACATGTTTATCATTCATGTGTATATGTTGTTTTATTCACTAAGCATTAGCTTAAACAAATCGAATATGTATGGTTATTCAAATAACCATTTCAGGTGTAAATGCTGGCGAAGAATCGCAGAAGTGAGCATGTGGGTTGGGAGTTCTTTTAGAAGGCAACTTGAACGTTAATCTTGTAGTTTTGGGACAATAGGAATGTTGTAATAAGAATTCTTATCGTTTTAACTTATGTTTAATTTCGTATGATAGAATGGATTTTAAACCGTTGTAATAGTTAGTGACATATTGTAATCCTGCTTTAGAAATGTTTTAACACAGCTAGGATTACTTTGGTTTGAGTTTGGATTGAGTGGTTGATCCTTGGTGAAAGCTAGGAAGCTTTTAAAACTTGAAATTCTGCAGATTGGGCTGCTGTCAGGGGAGTAGTCGACTGGTCCAGTGTTCAGTCGACTGAACCCCTGTGCCTGCTAGCTACTGCTTTTTTGATATGGTAAAAGCAGTCGACGGGGCAGTCGATGGTGCAGTCGACGGGACAGTGCAGTTTATTATTTTTTTCTTATTATGGCAAAAGCAGTCGACTGGTCCCTGATTCAGTCGACTGAAAGTTGGAGACCCCAGTCGACTGGACCCCAGTCTCAGTCGACTGAATGGTCTGTTAAACTGTTTTGAAAACTCTATGCTTTCTTCAGTCGACTGAGGTCCCAACCCAGTCGACTGGACCTCTGGTTTTAAAATGTGTTTCGTTTTTCCGCTGCGTGTGTTCTTCAAACAAATCTTTTGGGAACGTTAATGAATTGGTTTAGCCTCGGTGGCGTGCCACGGGCTCTGGTTCCGCTATTGTGGAACCGGGCTATGACAATCTCCCTTTTGGGTGGTATTCAAGCAACATCTTGGAACACTTCTAGAAAATCTCGGACCACAGAAATTCGGGCTATAGAGGTCTTGGCATTAGAACTCTCCACAGTGGCCAAACAACTAGTCAGAAATGCATCGCACGAGGTGTTACACTAAAAACAAAAAGGCGTACTTCTAGTTACGGAGAACTAAATTGACTTACTATAATAGTCTAACTTAGCTTGATACTTTGTAAGCCAATCTATACCCAAAATCACGATGAATTCCCTCATTGATAGCACAATCAAATCTGCTGGAAGGATTTAACCCTCTAAGGTTAAAGTGCAGTCCTTACATACCTTACTTAATGTAACCATCATTCCTAAGGGAGAAATAGCATAAAGGGTAGCCTCAGGCGCTTATGGTTCTAATCCCATCATTTGAACAACTCTAATGGCGATAAACGAATTCGTAGCTCCAGTATCAAACAATGCTCTAATTAAACTACCATGTAACATGAGCATACCTTCCATATTTTGTGGCATTCTTCTTCATAGCCAGCCTCCTCTAGAATGATTACATTAAGCCGAGCTTGAGTAGTCGCTCCGTAGTATCTGCCTGGAGAACGACAGTTCTTGGCAATATGCCCTTGCCTGCCACAATTATAGCAGATCATGTCAAGGCAGTTAGGCTTCTTTGGACGTTGGCAATCCTTAGCGAGATGTCCTAGGATTTTGTAGTTGAAACACTCTACAATTTTACCTTTGGTAGTAGCAGGTGGTACGACTATCTGGTTGGAACAAAAGGTCACCCTTGGAACCTGAGCTGGGGGTCGTGGCATAAACATTCCTTTCAATAGGGGTTGGCCAACCAGTTGTTTTGGTGCTTGGCTGTCACGCCCCGAAGTACCAAAAATAGGGAAAAATAAATTTCCTTTATGGGTTCGTAGATGCGTGACTGGTTGTGAGTGTCACCTGATTGTCCAAACATGCTTATAACAATAATGTGATAGGGGAAAGTGACTAAGTTCAGTGGAAGAAGAAATTTAAAACATCCAAGTCTTACATCAGTAGTATATTACAGGCCAAAAATATATCCAAAAGATACATATTACAAGACCAGCTAAACTATTACATCACTAACATAATAATAACAGAACTATAACAAAAGAAAAGCTCCAAAGTCTTCAGCTGGCGAAACCGTAGCCTTCCTCGTAGTAATCTTCACCAGCATAGTCTTCAGTAGTACAGTCAGCATCTTGATAGCAGTCGGCTCCATCTGGACCTGCAAAGGCTGGACGTGGAAGGTCCAGAGGCATGAAAAGCCATTAGCGGTTAAGCTAAGTGAGGGTCCCCTTAAGGTTACCACCACTTAAGGTAAGTTATTCTTCATCTCTTCTTATTTCTCGAAACAATATCTCGTTCATCATTTCTTATTCTCGATACTATGCCTTGTTCGTCTTTTCTTTTTCTCAAAACCATGTCTGATTTAAACCCAATCATTCCCTTTGAAACTTAACCCAGAACTGAACTGACCAATGACATTGACTGAAAGAAGACTTAACTCCAAATGCATTTACTGGTAAAGAAAGAACAACACTCAATAATGAATGGTTAACTGTCGCCCAACTGCCACTCAAACTGTCACCCAAATAGCATTCAAACTATCGCCCAACTGGCATTCAAACTGTCACCCAAATGGCATAAGTGTACGGGACATTAACAATCTCTTGGTCGAACACGTCATGCCAATCCTCAGGTCGCCCGCACGTTACCGAACACATCATGCCGATCCTCAGACCAAGGGTACGGGAAATTAATAATCACTTGGACGAACACGTCATGCCGATCCTCAGGTCACCCGTACATAACTGAACACGTCATGCCGATCCTCAGTCCAAGGGTGCGGAAAAATAATCAACCACTTGATTGAACACGTCACGACGATCCTCAGGTCATCCGCACTTGACCGAACACGTCATGCCGATCCTCAGATCAAGGAACAAAACATAACTCACCAATCGACTCCATGGAATAATCGAGAGACCAACTTTGCAAGAATTATCCAAACACGACACAAAAGTTCACGAATCAACTTTGACCAGTAGACACACGACTAGAAACGAGGCCCAATGTCCCTTATTCGCATTAAATCTGTTATTGAAGGTTTTATCATCATTTTACGTGTTCGCACGTTTCGTAGTTTAGTTCATTAATATCAACCATTTATAACCGTTAATATTTCGCTATACGTCTGACATTCCGTTTTGGTCTCAATATGCTTACGATGGAAACTTTCTCGATCACTTATCATCGCAATGATCGTGCCATGCAATATACTTATAGTTTGGGTATGAACTTTCCAACGGTCATTAAACTATATTCATAACAATAGAAAACATAGCACGTAGCTCATGGATTTATAACGTGAATTTAATACCAATAAACACATAGACGAAACCCTTAACATACTCATCTATGCGATAGCACTACCATAGCACGAGATTTTCGTAACAACACATGTACTGGAAAACTAGCATCAACAATCAACACCATGCATAAACAAAACATTATACAAAAAGCTGTACAATCTGCCAAGATACATTTTCACTGTGTTGACTGAATTAACATGATTTATTTGGGCATGATAAATTGCTTTGTAGATCAAACTCAAAACTAAAACATTATAGATAATAGGAATATCTTCATGTATAAAAAAATCTAGCTTCAATTACATTTTTGAGCTACTCAAACTATTTATTTTACAAGACATTTCTTATATCTCGGACTGTTCTGCCCAGATTTATAACACTGCATTGTATGTGAACTTCACCTATGTAGGATGGGTTTTTAAACTGAGCTATAGAAGGGTTATTTGTAGATAAATGAGTTAGATTTCTCTACAAAAAAACCTAGCTTAATTCTCATTTTTGAGCTGCACAAAACATTCATTTTATTGAACTATGTTCTGCTGAAAGTTTCAGTTTCTCAGAATTATAATACTGCGTTGTTCATGCATTTTACCCATGAAGGAGTGATTTCTAGACTGGTCTATAGAAGAGTTATTTGTAGATAAATGAGTTAGATTTTACCACAAAAAAAACTAGCTTAATTAGGATTTTTGAGCTCCTCAAAACATCCATTTTACTAAACTACATTCTGCTGGAAGTTTCTGTTTTCCCAGGTTTATAACACTGCGTTGTACATGCATTTCACCCATGAAGGAAGGATTTCTAGATTGAGCTATAGAAGCGTTATTTGTATATATATGAGTTAGATTTTACCATAAAAAAACCTAGCTTAATTCAGATTTTCAAGCTGCAAAAAAATTTCATTTACCAAACTATGTTCTGCTTAGAGTTTCAGTGTCTCAGATTTATGGATTTGTCTTGCATGTCATGAAAACTTCAACACAACAACATCAAACTTCTACTAAACATTAGTACATATTATATGGGTTCTAAATTGAGTTAGATTACTCACAATAACTTGAAATTAAGCTTGGATTGTTGATTTGAGCTTGCTGGAGCTTGAACTCAACTTCAATAGTGAACTTTCTCTCCTTCTAACTTTCTATTTCTTTCTTTATGACACTCATGAGCTTCTAAGTTTCCTCATCTCCTCTCTAGAGTGCAGATTATGGAGAGTCTAAGAGAGTTATGGATGCATATAGGTGTGGTTATATAGAAAATACTAGTGTTAGGTATCCTATTGCATGTGTTAGGGTGTTACATGCATGGACACGTGTCCAACATGTAGACAAGTGGCAAGGATACAAGTGATATGTGTCTAGGGTGTTACATGTGTCGCCATGTGGCCGGCCATGGTGGGGCCTACCTTGGGTTTTGTGCCACTTTCTTGATATACGTGCATAAGTTCCTCGATATACGTGTTAGTCTCGATTTACGTGCAACCGGGTGTTATTTCTATTGTCCGGGTCCTAGTACGGGACTAAGTTAAATCTTATTATGGTCAAGTCAGTACGGTTACTACAGTCTAATCAGTAATCCTAAGATACGTCAAAACCGTCACCCAACTAAAATAACAATATATTAATATAGCCGGTCCAATACAAAAATTCGAAAAGTTTATATTATTAATGAAAGAAAAATTACAGGTGTTACATTTTTTACCACCCATTAAAGGATTTCGTCCTCGAAATTAGAGCTTATCCAGGTCTTAGAAAGTACAAGGTACTAATCATATCTCAGATTTTAAGGTTGTGAGGTTTCCACTAGCCAACTAATCAGACCTTCTCACAAATTCTTTTAAACGTCCGAACTTCTTTGCTAAAACAATACCAAGTGAAATTCAAAGTTCTGACATTGAATATGGAACCTTCGGTCTTTCGTCCTGTTCAATGCTGGGATTAATTTGGTGATCTGCAAGTTCTCTTTCGGGATCTTCTTTATGGTGGAACCTTGTTCTGAGTTCCTCGTTTCGGACACTCTTTGCGCACAAGTCTAGTCTTTCCACAATTGAAGCACTGCGCCTATCAACTTGTGAGCTATTTCGGTGCTTTGCATTCTTGGAAGTGATGTCTAGATATTCCGCAGCTGTCGTAGATATCACGTTGCTTTGGATGTGTCTGAACGGTAGTTTGATTAACTTTCCTTTCATTGTTTCTTTGCCTCTTGTGATAATTCTTGATGTATCTAAAGTTTTCCTTAATGATTGTGGATTGCATTCGAGTAGTTGTTCATGATACTGGTTTGTTTCTTCTACATCTTTAATCGGGCAAGATTCTTACCTCTCAGCTTCTTGATGCAATGGTTCAGAAGTCTAGTTGGTCTCACGATTGTCTTCTATAACTTGTAGGGGTTGTGGCATCCTTTTAAGCGTGTTATTGTGATTGAGTTCCTTTGTGTGTCCACATGAAATCATCGTGGAGTTTCGGCATCGTAGGTGATGACACAAGTCGTTAAGAAATTTCTCCATGCATTAATTAATACCAAGCATATAAGTTGTTACTGGTAATTGGAGTAGGATTGAATTCACTTGTAAGGAGTTGAATTCATAACAAAATGAATACTCATTATGAACTGAGTTAGAAATGAAGAGGTACGTGATCAATCACTTGTAGGATCACAATGTATAGACTGAGTATCTGAGAATAACCATTAGATGATTACTATAGGACAATCATAGTAATGCAATGACTATAGGCGCTAGGCCTCCCAGGTAGGACATAAGAATTCCTTGTCTCATGAGCCAATAATTTAGGTGAAGCCTTAATGATAAAAGTCAAGGTTACCAATAAGAAGAATTTGTGAAATGAAAGGAAATGAAGACTAATTTACAAAGGGGTGCAATATGGTTGAGTTCCTTAGGTGAACAAATACAAAGAGATCCTTTGCAATAATGTCAAGGGATACGCACTTGCGAAAGTTGGCCAAACGGTTGACAGTCCAAACGATTTACAAGGATTAATTTAATAGATTATAAGTCTAAATGACTTACAATGATTGGTTTATAAATGAATTATTGGAATCGATTTTCATGGTGATAAGTCCAAAGAGGTGACTTATAGCATTAGAAAGCAAATGAATTCACAATTGGATTTATCATTGATCAGAATGATCCAAAATCTTGTTAAGTGAAATCAGAGAGGACAACGAATAACTATCAATTAGTGAAACAATAAAGGACATCCCAAGGTTCATCATAAGGATAATTGATCTAATGCAACCAATGGTAGAAAATAGTGGGTCTACTCAAAAGGAGTAAAATCAGAAAGATGAATATAATTACTCAGCCTTACATGGTTTTAATTTATAATGTGCGCAAGTTCAGAGATGCATTTATTCAGCGTGTTGATGGAACATTGATGTTGTAAACCTAAAACGTGTCTTCTCTTGGTAGGCCCTATACGATCTGATCATTGGCTTGAAGGTGGAATGCAGTACTCATCTTCACTAATGTTCGCGGTGCGAGTCGTTCATTGTGATTAAACGTGGTCGATGTCAGCAGTCTATGAGGTCGTTCGATCTGTTGAAGGTATGTTCTATTCTTGCATCTTCCATCACCTCGGGTTAAGTCAATGTCTCATGTGCTCCTTGTAGTAGGGTTGACCTTGGTAGTGTAGCAGGTTGTGGCTTGAGTGGTCTCCAAAGCGATTCTGAATGGGTGATATGGAGGTGTCTAAATAACTCGTTTTCATAGTCACTTGTGCTAGTGTTTTCCGCGGTCTTCCATAAGTCTTGTATTCATCTTCCAAATATGCCAGTGGGATCGATCTCCTTAGGTATTATGTTGTTTAGCTTTCTGGACTGGTCCTCAGTTGTTTGAGATGATTCATCCATTGCAGAGATTGAGAAGATTCTTGTGTTCCCACATAAGAGTTCTTGTCTATAAGGTTTCTATCATACCTTATGCAAAGCAATCATAACCTGTTATATTTCACATTATGGTTATCATTATAATCCCGGTAGCTAGAATACAATGATTGAAACGATTGAACAGATTGACCCAAAATGAAGCCGAGTCCGAAAAGGTAGATGAATCCTCATAGATAGAAGTATAATAGTAGAATGATGTGATCCATTCAAGAATAAAATGTAAATCTAACAATAATAGGATGACCGACTACTATGGAAGTAATCGTAGTATCTCAAGATTTGTAGGAAATAAAAGTAACTGATGGCATAAGGCCTTCAACGAATGAAATAAGAATTAGGTATTTCATAAGTGAAATAGTTCAAACGAAACCCTACTGATAAAGAATAAGGTAGCAACTGAGAGAGACAATAAGAGGTCAAGATGTACAGAGAGTACAACGTTTTTGAGTTCTTAACAAGAACAAGAACAGAGAACTCATTTAGAATTATTTCAAATGAATGAACTTGTAAGAATTTGTTCAAGGGATAATAAGTCAAAAAGAATAACTTTGCAATATTAATAATCAAATTTATTTAGAATAATCTTAAAGATAATGAACTTTCAAGATTTTAGTTCAAAGAATAATAAGTCAAAAGAATGACTTTCCAGTACTAGTGCTCGAACTTGTTCTCAAAAGAATTTGTCAAGAATCGGGTGATCAAGGTACATACTCAAGAATTGTTGAATGGGAAATTTCTAAAAATTCAAGGAAATGAATTACTTATCAAGGAGTGTATCACAATAATTATTGACAGTAATCAGAGCCACTTTACAAAACATATAGATAGCATTTTTTTAGAAGAAATGGCCATTAGAATAGAAGGCATCGATTTACTCAAAAGGAAGGAATGAGTAGAAAGGATATGACTGCTTACTATGGTACTTGCCTACAATATCAAAGGTAAAGTTTGCCTCTCTTATTATATATTATAGGTCCTCTAAGAACTCTTCCTCAGGGTCCTCCTCCTCCTACTCGATGTCAGCTGGATCTACTTTGTGGTTCTGCTCAGGCATCAGTATCATCTTGTCCCCATCAACTGGTGGTGCTGGATGGTCGTGTACATCATCCCCTGATCTCTAAAGATCATCCGCTGGGTCAACCTCCTCGATCGACTCATTGTCGCTACTCGCTATATCGTCCTCAATTGTCAGGTCATCATCATCTGTGTCGTCAGCATCAGATGGGTCGTCTACTGAGTGGTCACTGCCTGCAGAATCCACTCCACTCGCTATGTCGTCGTCGCTATCTATATCCATGGGATCTGAATTCGCATTTGGTTCTAGTATGGGCTCGGGTGAGAATGGTGTTGCTGGTGCGGCCATGATAATCGAGAAGAGTATATCGTCATATAGTGCCTCGTCCTGAGTCATGCTGATAAGCTCCTGGTGAATAAGTACGGTAGTCTCTGAAGCATGGATCGACTCGAGCTGAACTCGATCCAGATACTACAATGAATCGGTAAGCACAACTCTTCGCATGTCCTCCTCCAAGATATGCCTTGCCCTCTGGTAGATCCATTGTTGATATAGTACAAGGTCAGCAGGCTGGATACGACCATTGCGATTATAATGACCTCCGAAATAATCGTGAACGAAGATCGACTCCATAGTCATGCAAGAGGAGCTAACTTAGTGTCAGTACTAATACGAGGTAAATCTTAGGCTCATAACTTAAGGTATAGGACAATCAGTGAGCGTATCTAAACCTAAAGCTCTGATACCAAAAATCCCTGTCACGCCCTGAAGTACCAAAAATAGGGAAAAATAAATTTCCTTTATGGGTTCGTAGATGCGTGACTGGTTGTGAGTGTCACCTAATTGTCCAAACATGCTTATAACAATAATGTGATAGGGGAAAGTGACTAAGTTCAGTGGAAGTAGAAATTTAAAACATCCAAGTCTTACATCAGTAGTATATTACAGGCCAAAAAGATATCTAAAAGATACATATTACAAGACCAGCTAATCTATTACATCACTAACATAATAATAACAGAACTATAACAAAAGAAAAGCTCCAAAGTCTTCAGCTGGCGAAACTGTAGCCTTCCTCGTAGTAATCTTCACCAGCATAGTCTTCAGTAGTAAAGTCAGCATCTTGATAGCAGTCGACTCCGTCTGGACCTACAAAGGCTGGACGTTGAAGGTCCAGCGGCATGAAAAGCCATTAGCGGTTAAGCTAAGTGAGGGTCCCCTTAAGGTTACCACCACTTAGGGTAAGTTATTCTTCATCTCTTCTTATTTCTCGAAACCATATCTCGTTCATCATTTCTTATTCTCGATACTATGCCTTGTTCGTCTTTTCTTATTCTCAAAACCATGTCTTATTTAAACCCAATCATTCCCTTTGAAACTTAACCCAGAACTAAACTGACCAATCACATTGACTGAAAGAAGACTTAACTCCAAATCCATTTACTAGTAAAAAAAGAACAACACTCAACAATGAATAGTTAACTGTCGCCCAACTGGCACTCAAACTGTCGCCCAAAATGGCATTCAAACTATTGCCCAACTGGAATTCAAACTGTCGCCCAAATGGCATAAGTGTGCGGGACATTAACAATCTCTTGGTCGAACACGTCATGCCGATCCTCAGGTCGCCCGCACGTTACCGAACATGTCATGCCGATCCTCAGACCAAGGGTACGGGAAATTAATAATCACTTGGACGAACACTTCATGCTGATCCTCAGGTCACCCGTACATAACCGAACAAGTCATGCCGATCCTTAATCCAAGGGTGCGGAAAAATAATCAACCACCTGATCGAACACGTCACGACGATCCTCAGGTCATCCGCACTTGACCGAACACGTCATGCCGATCCTCAGATCAAGGAACAAAACATAACTCACCAATCGACTCCATGGAATAATCGAGAGACCAACTTTGCAAGAATTATCCAAACACGACACAAAAGTTCACGAATCAACTTTGACCAGTAGACACACGACTAGAAACGAGGCCCAATGTCCCTTATTCGCATTAAATCTGTTATTGAAGGTTTTATCATTATTTTACGTGTTCGCACGTTTTGTAGTTTAGTTCATTAATATCAACCATTTATAACCGTTAATATGTTGCTATACGTCTGACATTCCGTTTTTCTCTCAATATACTTACGATGGAAACTTTCTCGATCACTTATCATCACAATAATCGTGCCATGCAATATACTTATAGTTTGGGTATGAACTTTCCAATGGTTATTAAACTATATTCATAACAATAGAAAACATAGCACGTAGCTCATGGATTTATAACGTGAATTTAATACCAATAAACACATAGACAAAACCCTTAACATACTCATCTACGCGATAGGACTACCATAGCATGAGATTTTTGTAACAACACATGTACTGGAAAACTATCATCAACAATCAACACCATGCATAAACAAAACATTATACAAAAAGCTGTACAATCTGCCAAGATAAACCTAGTTTAATTCGGATTTTTGAGCTCCTCAAAACATCCATTTTACTAAACTACATTCTGCTGGAAGTTTCTGTTTTCCCAGGGTTTATAACACTGCGTTGTACATGCATTTTACCCATGAAGGAAGGATTTCTAGACTGAGCTATAGAAGAGTTATTTGTATGTATATGAGTTAGCCTTTACCACAAAAAAACCTATCTTAATTCGGATTTTCGAACTGCAAAAAAAATTCATTTTACTAAACTATGTTTTGCTGAGAGTTTCAGTGTCTCAGATTTATGGATTTGTCTTGCATGTCATGAAACTTCAACACAACAACATCAAACTTCTACTAAACATTAATACATATTATATGGGTTCTAAATTGAGTTAGATTACTCACAATAACTTGAAATTAAGCATGGATCGTTGATTTGAGCTTGCTGGAGCTTGAACTCAACTTCAATAGTGAACTTCCTCTCCTTCTAACTTTCTATTTCTTTCTTTATGACACTCATGAGCTTCTAAGTTTCCTCATATCCTCTCTAGAGTGAAGATTATGGAGAGTCTAAGAGAGTTATGGATGCATATAGGTGTGGTTATATAGAAAATACTAGTGTTAGGTGTCCTATTGCATGTGTTAGGGTGTTACATGCATGGACACGTGTCCAACATGTAGACAAGTGGCAAGGATACAAGTGACATGTGTCTAGGGTGTTACATGTGTCGCCATGTGGCCGGCCATGGTGGGGCCCACCTTGGGTTTTGTGCCACTTTCTTGATATACGTGCATAAGTTCCTTGATATACGTGTTAGTCTCGATTTACGTGCAACTGGGTGTTATTTCTATTGTTCGAGTCCGAGTACGAGACTAAGTTAAATCTTATTACGGTCAAGTCAGTACGGTTACTACTGTCTAATCAGTAATCCTAAGATACATCAAAACCGTCACCCAACTAAAATAACAATATATTAATATAGCCAGTCCAATACAAAAATTCGAAAAGTTTATATTATTAATGAAAGAAAAATTACAGGTGTTACATTGGCACCCATCCATTTCTAGTCCAGAGACTAGCCTGACTAATGTCTCAAATGTCTAGTTTAAATGCCCCCTAGTCAGGTGTTGAAGGTATTGGTTCAGCCCTCGGTAGTACCTCTTGATCTTAATTTTGGTAGTGTCTATCTGGTGTTGGGAAAAAATGAGATAGCCTCTCAAACTATGTGGTATACTCACACACAGTCATATTGCCCTAGACCAAATCCATGAAGTCCCTTTCCCTTTGGTCTCTCTCTTCCTTAGGGAAGTACTTCTCCGGAAACCTTTCCCGAAAGGCAGTCCATGGCATTCTCTCTGACGCTTCAGCTCCCATCATGGCTTTCTTAGCCTCCAACTAGTCATCAGCAGCACAAGTGAGCTGGAATGTAGCTAGACGCTGCTTCTCTTCATCATTGCATCTTGTCCTCTCGAATGTGCGATCCATGTTCCTCACCCACTTCTCGGCTTGCCATGCTTTGTCGGTTCCATCAAATGTATCTAGGCAGAGAGTTCTAAACTGCTCTAGTATCTTGTCTTCGGTGATTGGTAGCTATGGTCCAGCTTGATGGTTATTACCATGATTGTTGTTGTTATTGTTGTTGCGGTTTCCTCGATGATCATCACTGATACACTCTAGGTGTTGTAAAAAAGCTTTGAAAGCTCTAGTAGGATCCATGTTTTTGGGAATATGGGCCCTTCCCCATCGGTTCTTTAAGTTTCTCGTCCTATCCACCATGAAAACCTACACAACTGTCTCATCATCATCACTCTCTAGCCGTCAAAGCACAATTTGATGAATGCAAGGTAACGGAATCAAACACTCAAGGTAATAAGCACACTCATTATATAAAATGCTCGAAAGTGATAACAACAAAAGCATACTACTCATATATATACATAGTCAAAAACATTTACACTATGGTATGGTTAGGGTATTTACATCATATCTACATATAATGCTACCATCAAATACATATACAATATGTACATAAAAAAAAGTGGGCTACATGCCCTAATCAAAAGAAATAAAGATCTAGATCCTAGGGATTTGATCCCCAAAAGACTTCATTATCTGACTCGAGCGAAGGTGGCTCATCAGTTGGAACGTCCATCTCCTCCAATGGTACCCAGTCTAACCACAAATCAAACTCGTCAACCATCTCAGGGATTAGGTCATCCTTCGGCTGTACATCTGGCTCCTGCTTGTTTGTGTGTATCCATCCTTCATCAATAACGTGATGCGGTGGAATGTGTCTTGTAGCAAAACCTTAAGGTACTGAAACTACCTCAAACTCCTCACCATCACCATCGTCATCCATGGGATCAATCCGTCCATCCTCACCATCACCCTCGTCCTTATTGGGGTCCTCCTCTGGCTCTCCCTCCTGATCATCATCATGATTGTCCTCATGATCCTCCTTGTTCAGTCTCATCATTGGGATCATCCTCATGCTCATCCTCTACTCCATCTCCATGCTCATCTCTATCATCACTTCCACCCCCCTCGACCTCTATAGGGTCATCGCCCTCCTTAGTCTCCATCTCTGGATCCTCAGGATGCTTATCATCATCATCCTTAGGATCTACGTCCTCCTAAGCACCCTCCTCAATAGGCTCCTTGTGTAGGGAAATGGGTACGTCTGGCTAGATCTAAGGCTCTGGCTCTACGACTAGAGCTGGTGCTGGAATTGGAGGCCATGGTATTGGTCGTGCCTGCGTAGGATCTGCTAAGATAGCCTATAGCTCGGTGGCGTAAAAGTCCTTATCGTCGAATATCCCATCTCTAAATAAATAAGCTGTACAGTACGGGAACGATGCTTAGCCACCATACAAATCCTGTCCGGGTGCAATAGTCCATCTATATGCATCAAATGCCAGAGCTACTCCTCCAACCACTCCCGGGCTCTCATCTGAATACACTGTCGATAAAACACGGGATCAGCTGCCTCAGCTCTATTAGCATAAATGATGTATCCTCCCAGCTCGTCCTTTATATGTATCGGTTCTATGATCTGAAAAGAAACTAACTTAAGTCAGTACTAGTCACAAGGTATCTTAAGGCTCATATATGTAGGACAATCAACGAGCATGACTAAACCTAGGGCTCTAATACCAATAATCCCTATCATGCCCCGAAGTAGCCAAAATAGAAAAAATTTAAACATTTTCTATTTTGGGTGCGTAGGTCTGTGGCAAGTTGAATACCTTATGATTGTCCACAATAATAAAGAACCATTATCATAAAAAACAATCAGTAGTAATAAACATAGTGGTCTAGGCATACTTATATATTAAACATCAGAGTCTTAAAATCTAATTAGTTCAACTGCAAAAAGGAAAGAAATAAATAACCCATACATCAAATATAAACATGGTCAGCATCTAGTGCCTCTAAATACGAACAAAAGGTAATAAATAAGCGCCTTCAGCCTCTGCTCCCTAGCTCCCGAAGCCATAGCCTTCTTCAGCGTACTCCTCTTCTAGGTATTCAACCTCTACAAGATCTGGACATTTGATTGTCCAAGACATGAAAGTCATCAGCTTTACTACAAGCTGAGTGAGTAAACCTACTACTAGAAGTAAAACATTCCATTTTTATACTTCTAGAAACCATTAACATTACGTCTTACTTAATCTTAATCTCATCACGACTCATATGTTAGGAAGTACTCAACGACAGTATTCATACTTGGAAGTACAACTGGCATCAGTCGATTGATCATTTTGGACTGTTGATCCAATCTGACTTGACGAATCCTCTTTGAACCATAGGTACAATATCTTACGAATCGACTTATTTTGGACCACTGATCCAATCTTTACTCTACTTTGGACTACATGTCCAATCTTACACACTTGACTCTTTGCATAAACTCTAGCACGAATGTCGTTGGCCTGGAATATCGTAGCCCAACATGGCCTATGGGTTACCCTCTTATCATCTCTAGCCCAACTGGTCACTTACTTGATATTTCTTGTCATCTTTAGCCCATCTGGCCACTTGACAACTTAGCCCAAACTGTCCTCATTACTGAGTAACCCCCATGTTATTTCATTCAGCCTTGGTTAACTTGTCATCATAGCCCCAAATGGCTTACTTGCTTGACATTTGAGCCCAAGTGGCCTACTTTCTTGACATTTGAAACCAAATGGCCTGTTAACCATCTTAATGTAACTGACCTTGATAGTACCGATGAGGTACTACAATTGCCCTTGTCACCCTAGCATCTATAACACACTGTACTGCTAAGGTACGACTACTCTTGACCGTTGCCCTTATGGCCACAGCAATATCTCGATAACATCACAGACTCATTACTCTTTTACTGACAAGGCACAAGAATCAGATCGATAAATATGAACATCACATTAATATCCTTATTATCGCAACCTACGCATCATCAACTAGTGCGCACAACACAATATGTTAAGGCATCTTATTCACAAATTATCGTACTTAAGTACATCTTATATTATTCTTGAAGTTTATGCATCTCACATGTATGCATCTGCTTGTTCAATTCATCTTGTACTTACTATAGGAACATAGTCTTTGTTAATCCAGTGGGCCCGAATGCTCCGGTGAGCTTGAACGCTTGCCTTCGTAAATTTCTAGAATCCTTCTTCTTTATATTATATAAGTTGTACATTTTGAAAGTACTACTCAATTAGCATAAAGTACAACTTTATTCAAGCACATGCAAACATGATTAGCAAGTGTATCTCGAGGTATAACTAACTTAACTTATAGTACCATCGTATATATCATGGATTCTCATAAAACTAACATATAACAAAATAATCTTCTAAGTACTGCTAAACTCCAGTGCTCAGGCCTAGCCTACTCATTGGGCTTGAGCACTCGCGCTTGGTCTGAGAGCTCGGTTTAACAGTTTACTAGCAGATTGGTTATTTTATCAACATAACTTCATCTTTACTTCATGTTCAACAAATGCATGGCCATATATTATGAAACAACCTTAAGAAAACACAATTTAAGATTGAGTTTGAGTATACTTACTAGATTCTAGATGGACTAGATGATGAAAATGATGAAGATATGTGTGTATGTGTGATGATCAAGCTCTAATGCAACTCTAGAAAGCTCCAAGACCTCAAAACTCTTCCTTATGCATTTTGATCTTCATTGATTTAGCTCTCAAACTTCACTTTAATAGTAATGTAGGTGCTTGTATGTATATGAGAGCATGGATCATGAATTAAAGCTTATACAAGTATGGATGTATTTGTTTTTATGTATACAATCTCAAGAACTCTCCCTCTCAAATGCTCTCTGTTTATCAAAGTTTAAAATATATTAAATGCTGGGAATGTTGGGATATTTATAGAGTTTCAAAGGCCCAAGGGTAAAATAATCAGTTCCCATGTTTTTAGCTTGAGACCTCGCACTTAGCTCGAGCGCTCTGGCACCTCGATCGTTCGGTGCTCCTACTGTTCATATGCTTTTAATGTTTTTAGGATCCAAAGGTCTAGGAAATAAACATCCATACTAACTGATGATGCCTAAAACTGGTAAGTGAGGTTTTGAGAGAGAAAGAGACAAGAATAATTTGTATGTGGTTCAGTCCCGTTAACGAGGTGACCTACGTCCACGGTTGCATCTGTGCGCTCTCACTAGCAGATCACCGGCGGGCCTGGTGAGCCAACAAAGATAGGCGACACTACTAGTAATACCGGCCGAGTATATGCGTGTTGATGGTGAGTTCTCTGCTGTATGCTTGTTAGCTAGAGAGTAATAATCGGATTGGAATCGAATCCCTGTAAATAGGGTAGGTGGGCTCTTTTATAGATACAAGAGTCCACCCTTACATTGTAAGTTGATAGGATTAGGAAGCCTAATCTAATCATAATAGATTTGCATGATTTTAGGAGAGTTTCCTACGTGGTTTAGGAAACTGTCATATTCCCTTTTGCAGACTTGTAGTTGATTTAGGAAACTGCTGGACAGGTTGGGATCGCGGGACGCCGCGACCTTCATGCCCGGCCCATTGGTACGAACTGCGCGGTCTGAATGAACACCTCGGGAATGCTTGGCCTCACAGGGAGCGCCCTTACCGGAATGACTGGCACCTCTTGGTGATGTGGCACTGTCTTCATGGCTAGATTATTTTGGACATATCTGCTGCCCCCCATTTTCAGAACTGACTGGATGCGTCATCGGGTGAGGATTTGAAAATCAGTAGCTTCTTGAAAGTCATTTGGATGTGCTCCGAGTGCGCTATTCGGGATGGGGCCCACACTCCAGATCCCCCGGTGGGGTAATCGACCGGTACAAGAAGGAGCTCGGGTGTGGGTATTGGCACGTGTCAGGGAGTAATTGGCCTGGTTAGGATCCAGCGGAGTTGGTTCGAATATAACCGAACAATTGCGTAGTAACCAGACCGTCACGTCAAGCATTTAATGAGTGCGGATTTCAAGGCAACCCTTCATATGCTTGAGGTGACAGTTGTCTGACGGTTCTTGGAGGGAGAAATCCTAAGCCATTGGATCCGATTGATCTGGACCGTCCCCCATTCCTATATAAGGAACACTTGGCTCATTTCTTCAATCCCTGCTGCCAACTGAGAGAATTTACCGAGCAGTTTGAAAGCAACCAAGATTCCCGAGCAAGGTTCCCGAGTCCTTTTCTGCGCTAAATTTTGTAAGTCCTTCCTTTCTGTCTTTAGTTCTTCATTCTCTTCTTCTTTTCTGAACAAAGATGGAGAGAGTGAACCCACTTGGGTTAGAGCGAGCCTGGGATTTCTTCTTTTCTCGATTTTGTCACTTCTTTCAGTCTGGGGGTACACTAGAGCAGATTAACCAAACGAGGGTTCTCGAGAGAGTCTTGAGAGAGTATTGTCTTTCTTCTCAAGTCTTGTATGACTTGCCCTTTAGGTTGTTAGATCTACCTCCCCTGTATATAAGACTAGGAGTTCTTGACCCGTTCTTAGGTCGTCTGCCCTTTAGGTCCTCCACAGATGTAGTCATGTGTCATTCAGATTTCAACTCGTCGTCCTGGTCGGAAGACGAGCAGTTACGGTCTGGTTCTATGAGCACGAGCCCAGACCCTCCCTCATCGGTCCCCTCTGACCAGCATAGTGAGGGAAGAATTCCCGCCCGGGCGTCTCACAAGGAGACGCACCAGAATTCTCCCGTACCCTCAACGTCTGGGGGGTCAGGCGATGAAGGGTCCGTACCAAATAGTCCTGGGGTCATCTTCGCGTGTGAGTCCATCATTAGTACCCTGTGAGGCCCTGACTTGTATCGGATCAGGGATAGGTATGAGCTTCCCGGTCCCTTTTCTTTTGCCGTGCACGATGGCGGAGCTCACTTCCACGAGTCAGGCTTCGTCACCTTGTACGAGGATGCTTTCATGGCGGGCCTTCGTCAGCCTATCCATCCAGTCGCTCGAGACGCACTCATCTACCTCGGGATCTCTCTTGGGTAGCTCGCGCTGAACGACTGGCGATATCTGATGGGGTATATATCCTTGTGGCCCCAAGTCCTCGGGTATGAGCTCATATTGCAGGAGTTCTTCTGGACCCACCGGCCTTTCCAGGATTCACGGGGAGGCCGGTTTCTTCTCGCTCTGGGCCAGGCAGGGGTGGAAGATAATTGTTAACTGCCCGAGCAACAATAAGGGATGGAAGAAGAAATTCTTCCAAGTGTCCACCCTGGGTCTGTGTGAGAAGGCACCGGGTATTCAGCTGAGGACCTCCTGGACGGGGAAGCTGAGGAGTAAGCCCAAGCACTCTTTCTTTCTTGCTTAGTCTCTCTGTCTTGCCTTGACTAACCCATTTGTGTGTTTGCTTTGCAGTGGGAGTAGTTGACTCGCCCAGCCTTCTGGATGAGCTGCAAGCGAGGATCCTATCTCTGGTGGAGGATCCGACTGATATTAATAAGGTGCTGACCCGGTCGGGGAGCCCGAAGATCTCTTACAAGCCCCGGCGCTTCACAACTCCTGTTCTCCCGTGATCATCCCTGGTAAATACTATTTCTTGACCGTCCGGTTATGTTGGTACTTTGCTGAATTCTAAAATGCTTTGGGTTTTTGCAGAAATGGCTCCCAAGAATGCTGCGACGTTGAAGGAGAAGGAGGCAGCCTTGATGGCCCGGGCTGGTCAGAAGAGGAAGAAGCCGGATCCAGTCGAGGGCCAGCCCCTGAAGAGGATTTCCCAGGGAATATCCATCCGGGCTGAGAAGGAAGCTACTGCTACCTCCACGCCCGTTACAATTGCTGCACCACCACCACCTCCTGGCGTGACCATTGCTGCGCCTCCTCCACTTCTCCCAATAGCCAAACCATCTGGGGTCTCCTTCCTGAGCATGGAAGAGACTACTCGTGCGGGCCCCTCCTCCAGGCTGGAGGTGGAGACAGCGGACGAAGTTTGTGGAAGGGTACGACCCGGGCTGTTGTAGAGTCAGATTGATAAGTGCACCCTGCTCTGCCCCGAGGACATCATCGGTTGGCTGTATAGCATCAGCCACATGGTAAGTTTCTTTTGCATTGTGAACCTTAGCTTTTCCTCCATGCATATACTGACATCATCTTGTTCTTACAGATTGGCTGTATTGTGGCCGGGGCCGAGACCACCCTTCCCGGCATTACTGAGAGGTTGGCCACTGTAGAGGCTAACCTTTCCACAGAGAGGGCTGCCTGGGAATCCGTGGAGTTTGCCCTCACCGTGGAGGAAGAAAGATCCTGGGCAACGACCCTGGAGCTGGGGGAGGTCCGTGTGGACCACTGCGAATGAGGAGGTCCTGACGCTCTCCCTCGATAGTGTCCCGGGACGGATCCCAAGGAGCACACTTCAGGGAAAACTAGGACTTCCTCACGCGATCCTAGAGACAAAGAGTCGCCACCTAATTTTTATCGGGAATTAGGAAACCCAAGTTTGACTCGCCCAAAATTGAATAAGGTTATTCGCCCTTCATTACCAGAAACAAGGTTCGGGGGTCTTGGTACGAGAGGGGAAGGAGCCCAAGCAGGACTAAAGCACCCCCTCCTCGCCCTACCGAATGGTAGGCCTTGATTCAAATATCCTTGTTATTAATTCATAATAGATGTTGTTTCCTCAAACATACTAGATAGGTATATACATGGCAAAAAGAAACATCTAATGAAAATCATTTCAAGAGACTAAATCAAGTAGAAAGCGGATGCTCATGTAATACAAGGGAGAAGTATACTCACAGTGGCTAGTCCCGCCCGGGACCGATGCAAATAAAGTAAACATGTCATGATATGCAAAGGGAACGAGAAGACTTACATTGGTTGACTCAAGCGGAGTCGCGAAAGCAAAAAAAATGGAAACGTGCAATGCAATCATGCAACAATCCTAGATAAGATGTCTCTAACAAATAATCATATAAACGGAGACTATCCTAAAGGAATTGTGTCGTTGAAATCAAAGTTGTAAACCTAGAAAAATTCTAAGAGAAAGGATAGAGATAGTACACGATACATGGGCACTAAGCCACATGTAGACGAGGCAAACCACAAATCGACGTCCGGGTCCAAGACACTTAATTCTCTGCACTAAGACACCAAAGAATACCCAAATCATTGCAAAAATACAAGCAAACAAATGATATGCATGATAAACAAAGAAAACATGTCATCAATCAAATTTCCAGATTCAGCAACCTCTAATGAATCCTATCAAAAGTGGTCTTAAACATGAGCTGGATAAAAACCCTTTTACAGAAAGTTAGATACATGTCTTAGGGAACTTCTCCAAAAAGTGGGACCTCAATATCAATTTTATTGATTGAGAAATAAATGTTTTGGGAACAGTGGATCAGGACTGTCCACTGTTCTTGTAAAAATCATAATTAAATCTACAAAAATCATATGAAGCTCTATTTGGTGTCAAAAGAAAGCTATTTCATTGTAGTATATGATAAAAATAAACCCATGGACATTCTGTAATCACAAGGTTTCTGAAAAAGTGTTTTAAACAGACTCTGTTATTCTGGAAATTTGGTATCATTTGACAAATGAATGCAAAACATAATAGAAGTATAATAGAAGTTCATGAATCATGTTAACCAAGTTGATTTAAGCTTTTGATCTCTCATCCATTTATCCTAGGTGATTTCTAAACCAAGTTTTATTCATCAATTGTTGTTGAGTGATCAAGGTATGACCATTTTGTATACATGATCATATTTGTAATTAAACTTAGAAAATTCCAGAATAGTTGTATCAACTTTAAACGCTTAGAAAACGATCCTAACTCGATCGTATGCTCACGATTTTACATCGGCATATAGATATATGAGTTAGGAATCATCCCCAAAAAGCGGAACGTCGATAACTATTATAGATTTTCTGAAATTCAAGCACAAAGAGACGATGTTCAAATCTGTCAACCGATTTCTCAACAATTTCTAAAAATAGTATATGAATCCTAAAAGCTCTCAAAACGGACCGGATGAAAGCTAATTCATCAAAGTTTACCCAGAAAATTTGAAATCCATCAAACTATGGGTTTTGATGGACCAAATCTAATGGACAAAACCAATCTGCTTTGCTGAATTTTTATCTAGTTCATTTTAAAGTGTGAGGAAAACATTTTAGTGATAGTTGAAGCTTATTAGAGAGATCAAACTCATAGATCAACTTAATTATCATGATTCCCAATCAATTTAGCCCTCAAGTTCTATGAAGAACTTTTAGATCAAGGATCAAAGGGACTTATAAATATCATGTTGGAGATGAAATTCAATAGGAATTCTAGGTAATAGGAATAATCAAGAGATAGGTATGAACATAGAAATCATCCTTCTCATAGATCATATTTCCAAACCATCATGGAATTCAAAATAGATATATGTATATATATATATAATCATGTATGCATGAATCTAAACTAAAATTGAAGAATGAAACCAAAATTGAAAATCAAAGTGAAAAACAATCTCTAATTGTAAATTATCAATAAAAATCAAAGAGATTTGGATCTAACTATGTGAGTGTGTGAAGAACATGAGAGGAAGAAGATGAGTGTTCTAATAAGTAGAAATAGAACTAAGTTAGATCCAAATCTTATAGATCTATATATACAAAGTAGGAATTAGAGATGAACTATAGTGTTTACCTCTTGGAGGATTCTCAATTACAAGACCAAAATTGATTTGAAGATCTTCTTCTTCAAGTGTTATTCAAGTGTTCTTCAAGCACTCATCCATGGAAGTTGAGGGAGGCAATTGATGTTCAAATTGTGGTCTAATTAGCCTAAGTTAATCTAAATTCAATTCATAATTTTCTCTCTCTAGAATTCACCTAAATTGAAAGTATATTCAAAGTATACTTCTCTCTCTTGTATGTGCTTCTATGTGTGTTTGTATCTCCAAGTATATTCAAGTGTATCTCTTCCAAGTGTCTAGTGTGTTAAGATGTGATCTCATATGAGATGTATGAGATCTTATATAGAGTTTTGAAGACTTAGCTCTTAAGTTTCAGGGTTAAAACAGGATTTTTAGAGCTTAAAAGAGGGTTAAAATGGCCATTTCGGAGCCTAAACGCAATTTCCAGGCAATTTCCTCGCAGTGGGAAGCTTCTAGAAGGGTCTGGAACTCAAAAAGCTCCGTGGAGGACACAAATGGAAGTGGCGGTTATGGTGGGACCCGCCACCCCCATACCCAAAACCGCCACTTACTATTCTTGCTCCTCTGGTCACCCACAAACCCTGTTTCAAAAATCACGTGCACTGCTTTTCCAGATTTTTGTAAAAATGCTTTTTGGTGTCCGAAATCGTCCGTTTACGTACCGTTGGAAAGCTGTCAGGTTGAATTTCAGTATAAAAATATTTCCAGAGGTTTTATAATGAGAATTGAAGTCCAATTGAAGTCCGGAAGTCCTCCGGAACTTTCGTCGTCTTTTTGAAATCAAATGACGTCTTTTCCAAAATTGCTTTCAAATGTGCATCGATTTCGAACTTTTCTTTAAAATTGAATCTCTGGATACCTAGAATACTGCGTTTAGAACACTTAATGTTCATATAACCCTGAGAGAATATGAATTCTGAGAGATGATTTTGACAAAACCGGGATTTATCCATGGAAAAGGGCTTTTCTGAGCTTGAAGTCACTTTCCGAAGTCCGATCTTCTGATTGTGTGGAATCCAGTACCTTCCACGGGGTACTTTTCATCATCGAATCCTCCAAGACGTTGTCCACCCTAAATCCTATCAGTGTGGTCAAAATTGGGTGTCTACAGTTTGCCCCTCTTTGGCAGAGCTTGTTGTGAACAACGTGAACTGCAAGTGAGTGCCAAAGCCTTGAAGGCACCCAAATAACCATACTGAGAGGTTTTAGGAAAAACAAAAAATTCGCAAAATCAAGAAATTCAAAATCAGAGAAAATCAAGAAATTACGAATGCAAGAATGCAATGCAATGCTGGGTAGAGGCGGCTAAGTTGAAGCTGATGCTGGTCGTGCTCCGCTGGAGCTGCCTACGTATCCTTTCCAGGAATCAGACCAGGGCGTAGTTCAAGCGCGCGGGAAAACGGAAAACAAACAACAACAATGCGGATGAAATGCTCCTATCCTAGGATGCTGGTGCAGTATGAAAACATGAAATGTGAAAGTGCTGGAGGAATCATCCTCAAGGGTTCCCTAGATGCAAAATCTAATGCAAAGGATGCAACGACTCTCTCTCACAGTCGAATATGCTAAAGGTATCTTGGATGATTCTCGAGGTTTTTGTCAAAGTTATTCTTCTGATCTTAAGGCTCGTAGGCGTCATCTGTATCCTGGACGACTCTTGAAATAGCGAAGTATCTTGGATGAATTCTGAGTCATGTCAAACAACTGGACGATTGCCGGTGTAGAGTCCTTCTGCTGGGGACGATTACTGATGTAGAGTCCTTCTGCTGGGGACGATTGTTGATGTAGAGTCCTTTTGCTGGGGACGATTGCTGGTGTAGAGTCCTTCTGCTGGGGACGATTGCTGATGTAGAGTCCTTCTGCTGGGGACGATTGCTGAAACAGGTCCTTCTTCTGTGGACGATTGCTGATGTAGAGTCCTTTTGCTGGGGACGATTGCTGATGTAGAGTCCTTCTGCTGGGGACGATTGCTGATGTAGAGTCCTTCTGCTGGGGACGATTGTTGATGTAGAGTCCTTCTGCTGGGGACGATTGCTGAAATAGGTCCTTCTTCTGTGGACGATTGCTGATGTAGAGTCCTTCTGCTGGGGACGATTTGCTGATGTAGAGTCCTTTTGCTGGGGACGATTGCTGGTGTAGAGTCCTTCTGCTGGGGACGATTGCTGATGTAGAGTCCTTTTGCTGGGGACGATTGCTGATGTAGAGTCCTTCTGCTGGGGACGATTGCTGATGTAGAGTCCTTTTGCTGGGGACGATTGCTGATGTAGAGTCCTTTTGCTGGGGACAAATCTTCTGAAACAGGTCTCTCTGCCGGAGACAAATCTTCTGCTCTTCTGAAACAGGTCCTTCTTCTAGACAAATCTTCTGTAACAGGTCTGGAAACAAGTCTTCTGAAACAGGTCTCTCTGCCGGAGACAAATCTTCTGTTCTTCTGAAACAGGCCCTTTTTCCGAGGACAAATCTTCTGTGGTAGGTCTAGAAACAGGTCTCTCTGCCGGAGACAAATCCTCTGTTCTTCTGAAACAGGCCCTTCTTCTGAGGACAAATCTTCTGTTCTGATGCACGGATTCTGAGAGATACACAAATTCTGAGAGATGACCCTTCTTCTGAGAGCAACCCACGGATACACGATTCTGATTTTGAGAGAAACCCTACATTCTGGAGGCAACCCTGATATGCGATGCTGAGAAATACATGATTCTGAGAGAAACCCTACATTCTGGAGGCAACCCTGGATACACGATTCTGATTCTGAGAGAAACCCTACATTCTGGAGGCAACCCACGATTCTGAGAGAAACCCTACATTCTGAGAGCAACCCACGGATACACGATTCTTGGCATAAACCTTGTATTCTGGAGGCGACCCACGATTCTGATTCTTTTCTTCCACAGGTGGCTCAAGTTAGGCAGCTTCAATCACAGTTGGAGCGGATGAATGCAGGCCCTTCTGGTGGGGCTGGTGGGTCTAGGCGAAGGCGCCAAATTGAAGATGATGATAGCTCTACGGCCTCAGATATGCCTGCTCGGTACCCACGGGCTACTCGTCGTCGCTGATGATGATCATATGCACCCATGACTATCTTTCTATTTTTCTTGCTTTCTGTGCTGAGACTGATGTTGATGTATTCTGTCTGAGACTTGATGGGCTTGTACTCTTGACTTTGCTTGATGCTGCTTTATGCTATCCTTCTGTTTCGCTTTGCATCCCTTGTCACGAGACTGATTTGATTGACACTTTGCACACTGACACACAGGACTCGATTTTACAGGGAAAGGAAATTTCTGACGATTCCTCTTTCTCGACAATGTCTTTTGACTTGGATATTTGAATTTTCTAAGGATTTGCATGTTTTGAAAATGAGATTTTATCTTATAGCAGGATATTGTGTTAGCTTTGCATGTAATCTTGAAGCTTTTGAAAATTTTCCACATAATGTTTCAGTCTTGACATTAGATTCACATCTTTAGATTGCTAAAAAACTTTTCAACTTAATATCAAGAATTACCAGATTTTTCACTTAGGTGCTTTAATTCTGATAGCCAAGTGATCCAGAGAGGACAGGTAGCGAGGTATGGGCAAACGACAGTTTGCCCCTAGTTGACAGAGATAAATGGAAGTTTGGGCAAACGTAGTTTGCCCCTAGTGTGGCAGTGATATCTTGAGGCTTTGGGCAAACTTGAAAGTTTGCCCCTAGTTTGCAAGGTTCAGGGATCGAGAGCCAGGAAAGCTCGCCTACTTATCCCCAAGTGGGAATCAGATCCAAAGTAGTTCGGCCAGGTCTTGAAAGAAAGTATGGTTGAGGGTTTCAGGAGCAGTGACCGAACCGAGCAGGTTGCCTACATATCCCCAAGTGGGAATCAGGTCAAGTGTAGTTCCTCGAATGCTGGAGGTTTTGAAAGAACAGGTTTTGAAAGAAAAAGGCTTTTAAGCATAGTATCTCTTGAGACGGTCAATGTTGATTGGCTGATTGAACTCAACTCCATCTAGATCCATCAGGTATGCCGCTCCTCCAGAGAGAAGCTTCTTGATGACGTATGGGCCAACCCAATTTGGCTTGAATTTCCCTCTAGGATCGAAAACGGGTGCTTTTAAGGCTTTAAGCACAAGGTCGCCTTCCTCAAGTTTTCTTGGACGGACCTTCTTGTTGAATGCTCGAGCTATTCTTCTCTGATACACATGCACATGATCAATTGCGGCCAACCTTTTCTCATCAAGTAACATTAGCTCCTCATATCTATCTCTTAGCCAATCAAATTCTGGAATCTCGGATTCTGCCACAACTCTCAAAGATGGTAGTTCTATTTCAACTGGGAGTATTGCTTCCATTCCGTAAGCCAATGAATAAGGAGTGGCTCCTGTAGATGTTCGGATAGATGTTCTGTATCCCCACAGTGCATACGGTAACTTCTCATGCCAATCTCGGTATGTATCAGTCATCTTTCTTAGGATCGTCTTCAAATTCTTATTAGCTGCTTCAACTGCCCCATTTGTTTGTGGCCTATACGGCGCTGACATGTGGTGCATGATCTTGTATTCTTCTAGTAGATCCAAAACCTCTTTCTGGAAGTGACTGCCATGATCGGATATCAACTCATGAGGGACCCCGTATCGGCAGATTATATTTCTTCTGATAAATCTGGCCACATCTTTAGCCTTCAATGTCGCATAAGACTCTGCTTCCACCCATTTTGTGAAATAATCAATTGCTACCAGGATGTATTGATGCCCATTAGACGCCTTCGGGGTTACTTCTCCAATAACATCTATTCCCCAAACTGAGAATGGCCAAGGGGTAGTCATGTTGTATAGCAGTGATGGCGGCACATGCTTCATATTGGCATGGATCTGACATTTGTGACATTTTCTGACATATTCATAGCAGTCCTTGTCCATAGTAGTCCAATAATATCCTTGTCGGATGATCTTCTTAGCTAACATGTGTCCACTCATATGAGGACCACACACCCCTTCGTGAATTTGCTCCATCATCTTTCTCGCACTGTTTCCATACAGACATGTCAAGTTGAATCCATTGTGAGATCTCTTCAATAGATTTCCGCCACAAATCATGAATTGAGCCGAGAATCTTCTTATGGCTCTCTTGTCTTTCTCAGAGGCGCCTTCCGGATATTCCCCATTTTCAATGAAGTTCCACACGTCTGTGTACCACGGAAGTTCTTCTGCTTCTTCTATTTCCCCAATCATCTCATAAGACGGCTTTTCCCTTTGTTCAATCATCAAAGGAGTTAGCTTTATCCCCACAGGAATCTCAATCATTGACGCTAAAGTAGCCAAAGAGTCTGCTAGCTGATTTTCTTCTCGAGGCAGGTAGAAGAACGTGATATGCAAGAAACGAGTTCGTAAAGAATCAAGATACTCATGATAGGGTTTTAACTTTTCTTCCTTGACTTTCCAATCTCCTCGAACTTGGGATATGATCAAATTGGAATCCCCGAATACATCAAGTTTCCTTACCTCCAAAGTCAATGCGGCTTCTAGCCCCAAAATACAAGCTTCATACTCAGCAGTGTTGTTGGTGGAAGTGTACTTCAGCTTAATAGAGAACGGGGTATGTGCTCCTTCAGGGGATACAAGGATGATCCCCACTCCATATCCTTTCTGGTTTGCAGCTCCATCAAAATACATTTTCCACACATCTTCTTTTAATTCCATCAATCCTTCGTCAGGGAACATGAACTCTCCTTCGTTTTCCAGATTTATCGGATGTTCTGCTAAATGTTCTGCGACAGCCCTTCCTTTAACAGATTTACTCGTAGCATGTATCAAGTCAAACTCAGATAGCATCAATGTCCATCGGGAGATTCTTCCGGTCAATGCTGGTTTTTCAAATAGGTACTTCAAAGGATCCATTCGGGAGATTAAAACAACAGGGAAGGCCAACATATAATGCCTCAGACGACGAGTGGCCCAAACCAAAGCCCAACATGTCTTTTCTAACGGAGAATACTTCAATTCGTATCCAGTCATCCTTTTACTTAAGTAGTAAATGGCTTTCTCTGTACGCCCTTCATCTCCTTCTTGGGCTAACATGCATCCCATAGCATTCTCTGACACGGATAAGTACAACAGCAAAGGCTTCCCTGACTTCGGGGGTGAAAGAACCGGTGGGTTTGATAAATAAGCCTTGATCTTGTCAAAAGCTTCTTGACATTGATTGTCCCATTCGAATTTCTTCCCTTTTCTCAACAAGCTGAAAAGCGGATCGCAAGTAGCAGTGAGCTTAGATATGAAGCGACTGATGAATTGGATTCTTCCCAGAAATCCTCTTACTTCCTTTTCATTTGTCGGAGGCGGCATATCCATAATAGCCTTGATCTTTGTGGGGTCAACCTCAATTCCTCTCTGTGTGATGAGAAATCCCAGCAGCTTTCCGGTGGTAACTCCAAAAGTACACTTCTGTGGATTCAATCTCATTCTGTATTTCCTTAATCTTTCAAAGAACTTGGCGAGTGCTGTTAAATGCCCACTTCTTTCTTTGGACTTAACAATCATATCATCCACATAAACTTCTACCTCTTTATGGATCATATCATGTAACAAAGTAGTAGCAGCTCTCTGATAGGTTGCGCCAGCATTCTTTAACCCAAATGGCATCACTCGGTAGCAATACGTCCCCCAGTAAGTTGTGAATGTAGTCTTTTCTCTGTCTTCGGGTGCCATTAAAATCTAATTGTACCCTGAGAAACCATCCATGAATGATAACAACTCATGCCCCGCGGTGCTATCTACCAGAACATCTATGTGTGGAAGCGGAAAATCATCCTTAGGACTAGCCTTGTTTAGATCTCTGAAGTCAACACATACACGGATCCTTCCATCCTTCTTTGGCACAGGAACTATATTGGCTATCCATTCCGGATATTGGGTTACCATCAGGAATCCAGCTTTCAATTGTTTCTCAACTTCTTCTTTGATCTTCAAAGTCCATTCGGGTCTCATGCGTCTCAACTTTTGCTTAACAGGTTTTGAATTTGGAAAGAGAGGGATGTGGTGTTGGACAATCTCTGGATCGATGCCTGGCATATCTTGGTAGGACCAAGCGAAAACATCTTTAAATTCTTTTAATAAGTTGATTAGTTCATTGCTTTCTTGTGAAGTGAGCGTGGTGCCAATATGAACATTTTGTGGATTATCTTCATTATCCAAGTTTATTAGCAAAGTTTCTTCAATAATCTTGCATGCAGATTCATTTTCATTTTCAATTAATCTTTGCAAATCCTCAGAAATTTCAAAATCAAGATCATCAGACACAGAAGAGTAAGCAAAATCCTCGTTCATTTCATTAACATTTTTGGGTACATCAAAAGCAAAAGCAGACTCAACATCATGGCTCATATTGGCCTTTACAGACTTCCGGGGAAATGGGGGAGGGGATTTGTTGACTTCCGATTCTATCACCCAATTGTTCAGAGCTCCCTCTATTGGCTTGATTTCTTTCACATTTCCCAGTGCTTCTTCGGCATCCATCAGCATGTTCAGCTCTTCATCCATTAGCATGTTCAAATCATCACTTGTCATCAGCTCAGCCCAGTCCTTCCTTTCTTTCTTGATAGGCGGAGTATACAAGAACGGATCCTCATAGTCGGAGAATTCATGTTTGAAGAAAATCTCAAATCCAGGCTTAATGTTCTTGGTAGCCGGATCATACCATGGTTCAGGGAACCCACAGAAGGGAAAGTCATCGCCTTCTTTCACGAAGTATCCATTCAGGATTCTTGGCCCAGAAACAACCATCGGCCCTTTTCCTTTTGTCATCTTCTTCTTATCTTCTTCAGTCAATTGATACCCAAGCCCAGATTTATCTTTCTGTTCGTGGAAGTTCGGTGGTTCAATTATTCCTTGTTGACGACGACCTAGTCCCATTCCAGGAAAATAGTTCATCTTCCGCACCATATGAGCCACTTTAGGATTGGCATACTGGTTAAAGTACAATGGCATGACTTCAGGGATCCAATTCTGTCCCACTTCTTCTTGTAGATCTTTGGCAACCGGGTTTCCCTTCTCGAACATCTTTCTATATTCGCGTCCGGTGATGAACGGCTTCTTTTTCTTGATCGGAGTGATTTCTTCGCCCCAGACAGATGCATCAGGAAGTTTCTTCTCATAGCTGAGTCGATCCCAAACGGATTTCTTTTTCTTAGCTCCTTCATTTATCATTCCCACAAAGTTGAATCCTCCCAATTCATTTTCTTCTTCCGGTGTTTGGACTTCTAGCACAGGACCATGGCTTGTCCCTTCTTCTTTGATCCAGCTATCCCCAAAGATTGTTACCACATCCTCTTTCCAGATGAACTTGACTTTCTGGTGGAGAGTGGAGGCGACTGCATCATTCACATGTAACCACGGACGTCCCAATAGCAGATTAAAGCTAGCCGGAATATCAATCACTTGGAAATCAGCTTCTTTGTTTAATGGCCCGACTTCAATTTTCAACTTAATCATTCCCACAATGGCCCTTTTGGTGTTATCATAGGCCCTCACAGTTTGTGTTGATGGCAAGAGTTCTGAAATAGACAACCCCATTCTGAGAGCTGTTTGGAGAGGACATACATTCAAGGCTGACCCATTATCTACCAAGCAGACCGGTACTCTATTCCCCAGGCAATGTACAGTGATGTAGAGAGCTCTGTTGTGGTGTGCCCCTTCCGGCGGTAAATCTTCATCTGTGAATGTGATTACAGGCTTACAAGGCTTTGAAGAGATCATGTTTACTAGATCTTCGGGAGTAGTATTGACAGAAACATCCAAACGATTGAGAGTATCGAGCATGGCCTGCCTGTGTTTGTGAGAGGTCATAAGTAATCCCCATACTGAGATCCAAGCTTGTGTTTTCTTCAATTGCTTTAGGATTTCATCTTCTTCTTCGCTCACGGCTCCTTTACCAGCCTCTTTTGCTTTGACGACTTCTTTCTCATTCCATGTTTCTTTTCCACGATTTTCTAACTCATGAGGCTTGAAATGACGTCCGGAACGGGTCAAGTGGTTTGCTTCATTGGTGATCCAGATAGACTCAAGTTCTTTGGCTAACTTTTCGGTGCCAACAGTGATTTTCCAAACAGAATCATCGGGGATTATGGTATTATTAACGGAATCATCCTCATCATCATACCACCAATCTTCTTCTTCTTCCATCATTGCAATAAGATCGTCATCTTTGATTTCAAGGTTCTCGACAGGCTTTAGCAATTCTTCTATCGGCTCAGTGCTTTGTTTCTCGGTGACTGCTTCTATGGGCTTTTCTTCCTCATACCAGATCGAGTCGTCGGTGATGGCATTGGGATCCCACCATTCAATTGTAAGATTTCCGTTGGCTATTTCTTCTTCAAAAGCCAGTGCTTCTTCGACCCATTCTTCCTCTTCCATATTCCTCAAGATGCAAATTGCAGCGTCTTCCGGAAGTTGAACATCCATAGCTGGTTGATTCGAGGATGTGATGTAGATCTTTGGGTTATAAATCTGAGATCCTTCTTCTACAAAGTTAACATTTGGCATGTTCCCCTTATGATTAGGGAGAGGATTCTTCTGAACATTTGGCTGAGAGGGAGGAGGGGAGATGACCCCTTTTTCAATCAAGTCTTCAATTTCATGGCGAAGTCTCCAGCATCTATCTGTGCTATGTCCACGGCCTTGATGAAAGTCACAAAAGAACTCTGTTTTGAAACCCGGTGGAAGTGGATTTGGCTCTGGTTTAGGTTCCAATTTCTGCAAGTACCCTTTTTCTATCATTCTTTCAAGTGCGGTGCTTAGTGGCATCCCCAAGTCGGAAAATTCTCTTTTCTCTCTCGACTGTTTCTGATTTTGACTTCCTCTTGCATTAGCCATACTTCGACGCTCTTTCTGAAAAGGCTGAGGAGATTGTGTGTTGACGTCAGCAGACTGATGATAGACTGGCCTTTCTGTCTTTCTGTATCGATTGCTCGTGCTTTCTTTCTTGATCTTTCCATCTCTAATGGCATCTTCTATCAAAGTTCCCACATCAAACAGCTGTTCGAAACTCACAATGGACTGAAATTCTAGCCTTTCCAAGTATTCGGGCTGTAGATTCTTGATGATCATTCGGACCTGATCTTTTTCCGAAGGATTCCCTGTACTCTTGTCGGGTGGTTTCTAGATCTCTTGCAGTTACATCAAACAACTGGTTATATGAATATTGAGCCACGAAAGCTTTGGCCAATGCCTCCCAATCTCTGGTTATGGCTGGTTCCAACGTCAAGTACCATGAAAGTGCTGCTCCACTCAAAACTCTTGGAAACAATAGAGCGAAGAGGTCAGATCCAATGCCCATGGGCTGCAAAGTTCCTACATAAAGCCTCAGATAGCTCTTTGGATTTCCGGTTCCATTGAAAAATTCAATATGCGGCATCTTAAACTTCTCTGGGAGTTTGGCTTTTGGAGCGTCACACAACCCTTCAACATCGAACAAATACTCATCCACCCCTTTGCTCTTTCTGATCACACTCTCTAGTTTGTCGATCTTGGCCAACTTGTCCTGAATTTCCTGATCTAGCTGAACCTTTGGTTGAACTGTCTCCCCAAAATCTTCTTCTTCATGATGCTCTGGAGGTGGTGGTGGTGGATTAGTTAGCTGCTCAATCATTCTCATCATAGTGGCAAGTTGTTCTCGATTCTGCTCCCTGCTCTGATCCAAGGCAGCTTGCATTGCGGCCAATCTGGCTTCCATATCCGCTTCGTATGTCATATCTTCAACCCTAGTCGACTCGGCTGTTCCTTCTTCTAACCCTGATCTGATCAAACGGCTGTTCGGAGCTCTGACCCAGAAAGGAGTACAACTTTTCGGTCCTATCTTTTCTTATCTGGTTTATTTAGGGATTTTCAAATAATCAGGTATCTTTATTGCAAAAGAATTTTTCAAAGAATGATATAAGAAGGTGGATTTACAAAGATGGAAATCATAAATGGAAAATCATTTCCTTTTTCAAAAACATTTTTCTTAAAATCAAAGAAATCTTTTCAAGCTTTCAAAATTCTGAGGAAAACAAATCTTTTCTTTTGAAAGTATATTAGAGGCGTCGCACTCGTGAGTCGTATATGCAATGCTCGTGTAGTGCATGCATTGCAGATGAAATGCAATCTAATCTAAATGCAATGCACCTTAATCTAGCTTAGACCTAGCACATCAGCACATAAGCACATAAGATTCCTTGAGTATGCTAATCACCCTACTAATCCAATCATTATCCAAGGATTTTGAGTTTTGAAATTCTTGATGGTTCAGGTTTGAAAATTGAAATTTTTCATGAAAATCTTTGAAAGAGATGGGGAGATTTGTAATTTTCAAAAGAATTTTTGAACCATCAATGCTTGTGGTGAGAAATCATGATTCTTAAAAATTGAGGTGGGAATTTTGAAATTCTAAGATCTGAGAGGAAGATTTTGAAATTGAATCATCATGATTTCTTGAAGACCAAAGTAAAATTTTTTTTTTTTGAAATTCTCTAAAATCTAGGAGAATTTGAAATTGAATCATCAAAGTGTGATCATGATTTCTGGAAATAGGAATTTTGAAATTCTCTAAAATCTAAGGAGAATTTTGGAAAGATTTTGTGAAAGTGAATCTCAAAGCAAATTTTCAAAAGGGATATTCTTGGAATTTTCAAAAGACTTGGGGTTTTTCAAAGAAGTGCTTATAGTTTCAAAAATTTTCAAAATTGTCCTCAAATAATGATTGGATGTTCGGATAAAGACCATACTATCCTAGAGGAATCCACCATACAAGGTTTGATGATGCCTTCGCATACACGTCCTCATCATCCACATAATCCCTTACGGGCAAGCGCAAGTAATTCATCACATTGTCCTAATCAAAGATGATAATCAAGATCCTAATTGAAGGGTTCTATAGAAACTATATGCAAAGGCCGGGTTTTAGTCTCATAAAGGGTCCATTAGCAAGCTCAGCGGTGTGGTTGACCGCCTCCCCGAGGGCGTGCCGTTCACACATAGGCTCTATATACCGCACGCGGTACAAGGCTAACGGTGACTACATGCTACCAAAACTCTTGACAAATAGAGGAAAGAGGACCCTCTATCTTCAAGGCAATGATCTCAAGCAGTCGCGGTGAAAGAACAATGCAAGTGCAAATGCAGGCAGAAACAACATGATTATTGAATTAATAACAAGGATATTCATTGGTTCAAGTCAAATCCTCGAAGAACAAGAAACCATCGGTTTCATGTTCAAATCCCCAGCAGAGTCGCCAGATTGTGGACCACTGCGAATGAGGAGGTCCTGACGCTCTCCCTCGATAGTGTCCCGGGACGGATCCCAAGGAGCACACTTCAGGGAAAACTAGGACTTCCTCACGCGATCCTAGAGACAAAGAGTCGCCACCTAATTTTTATCGGGAATTAGGAAACCCAAGTTTGACTCGCCCAAAATTGAATAAGGTTATTCGCCCTTCATTACCAGAAACAAGGTTCGGGGGTCTTGGTACGAGAGGGGAAGGAGCCCAAGCAGGACTAAAGCACCCCCTCCTCGCCCTACCGAATGGTAGGCCTTGATTCAAATATCCTTGTTATTAATTCATAATAGATGTTGTTTCCTCAAACATACTAGATAGGTATATACATGGCAAAAAGAAACATCTAATGAAAATCATTTCAAGAGACTAAATCAAGTAGAAAGCGGATGCTCATGTAATACAAGGGAGAAGTATACTCACAGTGGCTAGTCCCGCCCGGGACCGATGCAAATAAAGTAAACATGTCATGATATGCAAAGGGAACGAGAAGACTTACATTGGTTGACTCAAGCGGAGTCGCGAAAGCAAAAAAAATGGAAACGTGCAATGCAATCATGCAACAATCCTAGATAAGATGTCTCTAACAAATAATCATATAAACGGAGACTATCCTAAAGGAATTGTGTCGTTGAAATCAAAGTTGTAAACCTAGAAAAATTCTAAGAGAAAGGATAGAGATAGTACACGATACATGGGCACTAAGCCACATGTAGACGAGGCAAACCACAAATCGACGTCCGGGTCCAAGACACTTAATTCTCTGCACTAAGACACCAAAGAATACCCAAAGCATTGCAAAAATACAAGCAAACAAATGATATGCATGATAAACAAAGAAAACATGTCATCAATCAAATTTCCAGATTCAGCAACCTCTAATGAATCCTATCAAAAGTGGTCTTAAACATGAGCTGGATAAAAACCCTTTTACAGAAAGTTAGATACATGTCTTAGGGAACTTCTCCAAAAAGTGGGACCTCAATATCAATTTTATTGATTGAGAAATAAATGTTTTGGGAACAGTGGATCAGGACTGTCCACTGTTCTTGTAAAAATCATAATTAAATCTACAAAAATCATATGAAGCTCTATTTGGTGTCAAAAGAAAGCTATTTCATTGTAGTATATGATAAAAATAAACCCATGGACATTCTGTAATCACAAGGTTTCTGAAAAAGTGTTTTAAACAGACTCTGTTATTCTGGAAATTTGGTATCATTTGACAAATGAATGCAAAACATAATAGAAGTATAATAGAAGTTCATGAATCATGTTAACCAAGTTGATTTAAGCTTTTGATCTCTCATCCATTTATCCTAGGTGATTTCTAAACCAAGTTTTATTCATCAATTGTTGTTGAGTGATCAAGGTATGACCATTTTGTATACATGATCATATTTGTAATTAAACTTAGAAAATTCCAGAATAGTTGTATCAACTTTAAACGCTTAGAAAACGATCCTAACTCGATCGTATGCTCACGATTTTACATCGGCATATAGATATATGAGTTAGGAATCATCCCCAAAAAGCGGAACGTCGATAACTATTATAGATTTTCTGAAATTCAAGCACAAAGAGACGATGTTCAAATCTGTCAACCGATTTCTCAACAATTTCTAAAAATAGTATATGAATCCTAAAAGCTCTCAAAACGGACCGGATGAAAGCTAATTCATCAAAGTTTACCCAGAAAATTTGAAATCCATCAAACTATGGGTTTTGATGGACCAAATCTAATGGACAAAACCAATCTGCTTTGCTGAATTTTTATCTAGTTCATTTTAAAGTGTGAGGAAAACATTTTAGTGATAGTTGAAGCTTATTAGAGAGATCAAACTCATAGATCAACTTAATTATCATGATTCCCAATCAATTTAGCCCTCAAGTTCTATGAAGAACTTTTAGATCAAGGATCAAAGGGACTTATAAATATCATGTTGGAGATGAAATTCAATAGGAATTCTAGGTAATAGGAATAATCAAGAGATAGGTATGAACATAGAAATCATCCTTCTCATAGATCATATTTCCAAACCATCATGGAATTCAAAATAGATATATGTATATATATATAATCATGTATGCATGAATCTAAACTAAAATTGAAGAATGAAACCAAAATTGAAAATCAAAGTGAAAAACAATCTCTAATTGTAAATTATCAATAAAAATCAAAGAGATTTGGATCTAACTATGTGAGTGTGTGAAGAACATGAGAGGAAGAAGATGAGTGTTCTAATAAGTAGAAATAGAACTAAGTTAGATCCAAATCTTATAGATCTATATATACAAAGTAGGAATTAGAGATGAACTATAGTGTTTACCTCTTGGAGGATTCTCAATTACAAGACCAAAATTGATTTGAAGATCTTCTTCTTCAAGTGTTATTCAAGTGTTCTTCAAGCACTCATCCATGGAAGTTGAGGGAGGCAATTGATGTTCAAATTGTGGTCTAATTAGCCTAAGTTAATCTAAATTCAATTCATAATTTTCTCTCTCTAGAATTCACCTAAATTGAAAGTATATTCAAAGTATACTTCTCTCTCTTGTATGTGCTTCTATGTGTGTTTGTATCTCCAAGTATATTCAAGTGTATCTCTTCCAAGTGTCTAGTGTGTTAAGATGTGATCTCATATGAGATGTATGAGATCTTATATAGAGTTTTGAAGACTTAGCTCTTAAGTTTCAGGGTTAAAACAGGATTTTTAGAGCTTAAAAGAGGGTTAAAATGGCCATTTCGGAGCCTAAACGCAATTTCCAGGCAATTTCCTCGCAGTGGGAAGCTTCTAGAAGGGTCTGGAACTCAAAAAGCTCCGTGGAGGACACAAATGGAAGTGGCGGTTATGGTGGGACCCGCCACCCCCATACCCAAAACCGCCACTTACTATTCTTGCTCCTCTGGTCACCCACAAACCCTGTTTCAAAAATCACGTGCACTGCTTTTCCAGATTTTTGTAAAAATGCTTTTTGGTGTCCGAAATCGTCCGTTTACGTACCGTTGGAAAGCTGTCAGGTTGAATTTCAGTATAAAAATATTTCCAGAGGTTTTATAATGAGAATTGAAGTCCAATTGAAGTCCGGAAGTCCTCCGGAACTTTCGTCGTCTTTTTGAAATCAAATGACGTCTTTTCCAAAATTGCTTTCAAATGTGCGTCGATTTCGAACTTTTCTTTAAAATTGAATCTCTGGATACCTAGAATACTGCGTTTAGAACACTTAATGTTCATATAACCCTGAGAGAATATGAATTCTGAGAGATGATTTTGACAAAACCGGGATTTATCCATGGAAAAGGGCTTTTCTGAGCTTGAAGTCACTTTCCGAAGTCCGATCTTCTGATTGTGTGGAATCCAGTACCTTCCACGGGGTACTTTTCATCATCGAATCCTCCAAGACGTTGTCCACCCTAAATCCTATCAGTGTGGTCAAAATTGGGTGTCTACAGTCCGTGACTCCTTGTCAACCGAGCGGGCTGCCCGGAAGGTTACGGAGGCTAAGGTTACAACCGCGGAGGCCGGGAGGATCACCGCCAAGAAGGTTGCAGAGGCCAAGGTTACAGCCTCAGAGTCCGAGAAGATCTCTACCGAGAGGGACCTAGCAGCTATGACGGCCACACTTTCAGAGCTTACTGCTGCTCGGGAGGCTGAAGCTAAGGAAGCTGAAGAAGAGTTCGAGGTAGGGATCCTCACGGGCTACGCTGACCTAGCGAAGCGGGCTGCTGCTGACCACCCTGACTGGGATCTGTCTGGGTACTCCTGGGCTGAGTCCAGTTATTATAAGGAGGGCCAGGTTGACTTTGAGGTAGCCGCTAAAGCTGCACCGGGACTGGCTGACTTTGAGGTAGCCGTTGAAGCTGCACTGGCCGGGGACCCCTCTGTTGATGAGCAGGCTGCGGGGGAGGAAGAAGTAGTTTTTTTTTTCTTTCTGGGGAGGCTACTACAACTGCCCCCCAGGCTTTGTACAATTTTTATTTTGATTAATGAAAAGGCCCTCGAGGTCAAACTTTCCATTAACTGTCTTTTTTTTGTACTGTGCCGATTTTAATTGCTAGTATCCGCTCAATTTTTAGCCAACCTAACACCTACCATAGCAAATGTTTTAGGACCGTAACCAGTAGAACACCTAGTCTTACAGGTAATTGCCCGGTCTGCCGTAGGAACTTGCCCTGTTTAGCATTCGGGATTGCCCGGTGTATTGTAGGAATACCCTGTATTACCGTCCGAGATGTCCCGGTGTATCATCGGTGTATCCTGTTTTACCGTCTGGGATATTATCTTTGATCACTGTAAGCAAGTTCCTTTAGTGACCGGTGTGATTTCCTGTTTTGGCCTAATATCTGCCCCCCAAGCATTTTGCTAAGGCGGGAGTTAGTAGCCGTAGGAAACCGACCTGGAACATGGGTGGTTGTAGGGTCCTTTGGAGCTTGCTATCGTCGGCCACCTAGGGGGTTGACCCCGTCGCCGGTTGGACATAGGCAAAGCCTTGTGTAATTTCCTATTTAGGTCTAGTATCCCATTGCCTCCCGAGCGTCCTGTGAAGGCGGGGGTATGTTGAGGAGTGACCATAGGAAACTGACCTGGAACATGGGTGGTTGCAGGGTCATTTCATGCCTGGGCTTGGAGCCCGAGGTCTTTTTAGTGCCTGGGTTCGGAGCCCGAGGTCTTTTAGGTGCCTGGGTTCGGAGCCAGAGGTCTTTTTATGCCTTGGTTGCTAGCCAAGGTCTTTTCGTGCCTCGGTTGTTAGCCAAGGTCTTTGATGCCCCGAGGTTAGGCCCGAGGTCTTTTCTGCATTGCACGGTGTACCGACAGGAGTAATTTTGTAAAATAATTTTTCTAATTTTATTAAAAACAAAAATTTATTGCTACTGCTCAATCAAAGCTACAAAAAGAAATCTCTCTACCAGTACTAAACTCCCGTGGCCCAATGCTACTGATAATACTTGCGGAGGTGTTGCACATTCCAAGGACGAGAGAAATCATGCTGGTCCATACTCTGTAGCCAGTAAGTTCCAGGTCGGTTGATCCGGGTTAGTTTATACGGGCCTTCCCAGTTTGCCCCCAATTTCCCGTGGCTCAGAATTCGGGTAGACTGGTTCACTTCCTTGAGGACGAGGTCTCCGACTTGAAAGCTGCGGTGCTTCACCTTGCTTTTGTAATACCATGAAACCCTTTGCTTGTAGGCTGCTACATTTAAGTAGGCTTGGTCTCTTTTCTCCTCCACCATATCCAGTTCTGACCGGAGGGCTTCTTCGTTGTCCGGTGCACTGAAGTTAGCCACCCTATATGTAGGCAACCCGAGCTCTGTGGGGACCAACGCCTCAAATCCGTAGGTTAAAGAGAATGGGGTTTCACTTGTTGCCACTCAGGGTGTTGTGCGGTAGGCCCATAAGAGGGTCGGTAGTTCTTCAGCCCACAACCCTTTGGCGCCTTCATGCCTTGTCTTGGTTGACTACAAGATTGTCCGGTTGGTTACTTTGGCTTAACCGTTGGCTTGTGGGTGCTCGGGGGAGGAGTAATGATTTAGTATCCCGTAGCCTGAGCAGAACTGTCTGAATATAGGGGTGTCAAACTGCCTGCCGTTATCGCTGACCAAGACCCGGGGAATGCCGAACCTACTAAGAATATTCCTTTCCATGAAGCTCTCCATTTTTTGCTCGGTTATTGTCGCCAAGGGCTCGGCCTCTGCCCATTTGGTGAAGTAGTCAACAGTGATGGCGACGAACTTGACCTGTCCTTTTCCTATTAGTAAGGGACCGACAATGTCGATGCCCCACTGGGCGAACGGCCAGGGGCTGTGGATTGGTGTCTGGAGCTCTCCCGTTCGGTTGAACATGGGAGAGTATCGTTGACACATGTCACATCTTTTAACGTACTCCTGGGAATCTCGGGCCATGGTTGGCCAGTAGTAACCTTGCAGTAGGGCCATTCTGGAGAGTGCTCGGCCTCCAATGTGGTTCCTGCACACTCCTTCATGGATTTCAAATAATATAGCTTGGACTTGCGCAGGATGAACACAACGGAGGTACAAGATAGTGAATACCCTCTTGTAGAGAATGCCGTCAACACGGTGGTATCGTGCCGCCTGGTATTTGACCCGGCGGGCTTCTTCTTTATCGTTTGGTAGCTCCCCTATTGTTAAGAACGTCACGAGGGGGTCCACCCAGCCGGGTCCCTGGGTGACCGGATCCACCTCCATGCCTTCTGAGTTGATCACACTTGGCTCGGGTACATATTGTATCCGTATCCCGGGCAAGTCTGACTTAGAAGACGAGACGAGGCGAGGCGAGATGAGCCAACCGGTCGGCCCTGGTATTTTCTTCTCTGGGTATCTGCATGATGGAGAATCCTCAGAGCTTCTTAGAAACCGCTCGGACAAGGGCCAAGTAGGCTACCATGTTGTCTTCCCGCGCTTCATATTCTTGGTTAACATGGTTTACCACGAGCTGAGAATCACTGTATCCCTGGACCTGTTGTGCATTCATAGAAATGGCCAATTGCAGTCCGACCAGTAGGGCTTCGTATTCGGCCTCGTTGTTGGAGGCACGGAACCAAAATCTCAATGCATATTCAAGTTGGATGCCGTCGGGGGTAGTAAAGATGATTCCTGCCCCACTGCCTTGCTGATTGGATGAACCGTCCATGTGCAATACCCAGGTAGGGATATCAGAGTGTAACTCGGCCGGTAAGGTCGGTGGCTCAGACCCTTCAACCGGGTCTTCTGGATATGTGAACTCAACCAGAAAGTCAGCCACGACTTGTCCCTTGATGGCTGTCCGGTGCCGATAGATCACTTCAAACTTTTCCAACTCCAATGCCCACTTAATGAGCCTCTCGGACGTGTCTGGACGGCTGAGGATTCTATGGAGAGGTTGATCTATAAGGACCACAATGGCATGGGCCTGAAAGTAAGGGCAGAGCCTTCGGGCCGAGGTGATAAGGGCAAATACCAGTTTTTTGATGCGGGAGTATCTGCTCTCTGCGCCCTGTAATGCCCGGCTGGTGTAGTACACTGGGAACTGTATCCCGTGCTCTTCTCGGATAAATACCGAGCTAACCGCTGACGGTGATACTGCCAAGTATAGAAATAATTCTTCCCCGGGCACGGGTGTTGAGAGTATAGGAGGGGAAGCCATGTACTTCTTGAGTTCTTGGAACGCCTCTTCATACTCTTTTGACCACTGGAACGCCTTGCGGAGGATTTTGAAGAATGGCAGGCACCGGTCGGTAGCTCGAGAGATAAATCTGTTTAATGCGGCCACCCGTCCGGCTAAGCTTTAAACCTCCTTTGTTGATTTAGGCGACTGCATATTGATGATGGCTTTGATCTTTTTGAGGTTTGCCTCAATCACTCATCTGCTGACTAGGTGACCCAAAAATTTCCCAGACGAGACGCCGAAGGTGCATTTGGCCGGGTTCAACCTCATCCTGAATTTTCTCAAAATGCTGAAGGCCCCAGGCAAATGCTCGAGGTGGTTGGGCTCGTCCGAGCTCTTGACTAGCAGATCATCCACATATACCTCCATAGTCTTTCCGATGAGGTCTTTGAACATGTAGTTGACTAGGCATTAGTAGGTGGCCCCAGCATTCTTGAGACCGAATGGCATCACCTTATAGCAGTACGTGCCCTGGTCGGTGATGAACGCCGTCTTCTCTTTGTCCCCGGGGTACATGCTGATCTGGTTGTACCCCGAGTAAGCGTCCATGAATGAGAGGAGTGAGTGACCTGCCGTGGAGTCCATAAGGAGATCTATCCTGGGTAGCGGATAGCAATCATTGGGGCAAGCTTTGTTGAGGTCAGTGAAGTTCACACACATCCTCCACTTCCCGCTGCTTTTTTTGACAAGGACCACATTGGCTAGCCAGTCGGGGTAGTGGACTTCTCGTATGGAGTGGGCTTTGAGGAGCTTCTCGACCTCTTCACTCACTACCTTCTATCTCTCGGGGGCCATGCCCCTCCTTTTCTGCTTCACCGGCTTGCAATCTGGACTGACATTGATCCGATGGGACATTACCCGGGGGTCAGTCCCGGGCATATCCTCGTGACTCCAAGCGAAAATGTCTTGGTTTTTCCTCAAGAACTGAGTCAGTTTTTCCTTCAATCCGGGCTCTAGTAAGGTACCAATGCTGACCGTACGGTCAAGGAACTCAAGATTCAGCGTCACACTTTCCAGTTCTTCCACCGGACCTACCGTGTCGCTCTGGTCCTGGGGGTCCATCTCTTGAACGTTTAGTGTCTCAGTGATTGACCCTCGGCGTAATGAGCTAGCGTAGCAACTCTGGGTGGTAGTCTGATCTCTACACAAGCATCCGGGTCCCTGAGGAGTTGGGAACTTCATTGTTAAGCTATAGGTGGAGACGACCGCTTTGGCCTTGTTGAGGGTTGGCCTGCCAAGGATGACATTGTAGGCCGATGGGGCTTTTACGATCACGAAATTGGTCAGCACAGAGACCTATTGAGGGTAGGTCCCCATGAGAACTGGAAGCTCGATTGTCCCGAGCGGTTGTGTGCTAGAGCCGTTGAATCCTACCAGGGGGTAGCAACCTACCGGAGCCGATCCCTGGCGATCCCGAGTTGATCGAATGCCGACGTGAACATAATGTCGGACGAGCTGCCTGTGTCCACTAGCACCCTCTGGACCATATAGTTGGCTATAGAAAGCGTCACTACTAGCGGGTCATCATGGGGACAGTGGACGCCCTGCAAGTCGTCGGATGTGAATGTAAGAACATCGGTTAGGGAGGAGCCGGTGGATTGGACCTGCCAGACATCTGCTCGGGATGACCGAGCATGCCTCTTCCATGCCGACTGTGAATCACCTCTGCCTGACGTTCCTCCGGAGATCACGTGGATGTGGCCAAGTGGTGGTGGCTGATCCGGAGATCGGGTGTCTTACCGGGGTCGTCTATCTGCTATGACGAACTCAGCAAGGTGTCCCTGCTCGACCAGCTTCTCTATTGCCATCTTTAATTTGAAGCAATCCTCCATTTCATGGCTGTGATCCCTGTGGTAGTGGCAAAATTTGTCCTGGTTCCTCTTATCGGGCGGTGCTCTAAGTTTGGCTGGCTGCTGAAGCAATCTCTGAGCCTTTGCGGCGCCATGACTTCATGTATGGGCCGGGAAAGGGGTGTGAATGCGATCGGGGATTGACCCCGGGCATCCTTCTGGTCTTGGTTTGGCTTCTTTCCCGAGCCCTTCTCGAATCCTTCACTCTTACGCTTGGCCTTTGGGGATTCATCTCCCGCCTGGCCAGCGCGCTTTGCCTTCAGGAACTCCTCGGTATCAATGTACTTTCTGACCCTCACTGAGAGCTCCACCAGTGCCGGTCGGTCACGATGGAACGACGTAGCGACCTTGGTTTGTTAAACTCCCGAGCAGAAGGCCATGATTGCGGCCGTTTCATTAAGATTGCGAATCTGGAGCCTTTGCTGGTTGAAACGGTCCACATACTCCCTGAGGGACTCCCCTTTGTGCTGCGTGACGGTCAGCAGCTGAGTATCCAATTGCGACCGGTCGAGTATCCTGACAAACTGGCGGATGAACAGCTTGCTGAGGGCTTTGAAATCATCGACCATCCGGCTTCAAAGCATGGAACCACTGTGCGGCTGGCCCCTTAAGGGTACTGGGGAAGGCCAGGCACAGTAGCTCGTCCACCGTAGTGACCAGTGCCATCTGAGTCTTGTAAGTGCGGATGTGGTCTACCGGACTCCTTGTGCCATCGTAGGAGCTGAGATGAGGGGGTTTGAACTTCTGTGGAATAGGAAACCATATCACCCGAGCGGTATAGGGTGATTCAGTCTCCGTATTGGTCAGGTCATGGCCAGACTTGCGGTTCAACCTCTCTATTTGTTGCTACAGTTCCTCGACCTGGGCCTTTACGTCATCCCGCCAGGTCCTCCTCTCTATATCCGAGCAGTAGGTTAGGTCAGATAATGAGGCCTCTTCCTCAAAGCGCGTCAACTTTGGTGATAGGGCCCGGCTCCGGGTCTGGGAAAACGTGTGCCTAAGATCCCCCCGGCTCAGGGTCGGAGGGTCCTCGGCCGATTCCCGGGCTCTCCTTCCGGACTCCTCCCCTCTGGCCACACGCCGCTAGTCGATAATAGTTCTGGCGTCCTCCACTTAGTGAGGATTAGGCCGAGGTCATCTCTGCGAGCGCCTGGTGGCATGGCTGCGCTCTCCATCGCCAGGGCGTTCTCGGTCCGATGGGGACACTGGGGCAGAACGAGCTTGCCTTTGTGCCCGAGTGGGCCTTTGAATAGGGGCGCTCTTCTCAGGCTGATTCTCTGATGTAGGGAGCTTCTCCTGTCGGGCCAAAAGCGCCTCCATCTGTTCCTGTGTTCGGCGCTAGCCCTCCAAGAGTTGTACCAGCATTGCCGTTATCTGTTCGGTGGTTATGGAGGCAGCCTGCTGCTCACGCTGCGGGTTCTCCTGATCGGTCGGATTAGCGGCTTTCTTACCCGTCTTTGGCGGCATGTTGATCAGTCAAGAATTTGTTGATGAGAAGACTCAGTCGCTTCCCACAGACGGCGCCAATCTAATGATGCCTAAAATTGGTAAGTGAGGTTTTGAGAGAGAAAGAGACAAGAATAATTTGTATGTGGTTCGGTCCCGTTAACGAGGTGACCTACGTCCACGGTTGAGTCTGTGCGCTCTCACTAGTAGATCACTGGCGGGCCTGGTGAGCCAACAAAGATAGGCGGCACTACCAGTAATACTGGCCGGGTATATGCGTGTTGATGGTAAGTTCTCTGCTATATGCTTGTTATCTAGAGAGTAATAATCAGATTGGAATCGGATCCCTGTAAACAAGGTAGGTGGGCTCTTTTATAGATGCAAGAGTCCACCCTTACATGGTAAGTTGATAGGATTAGGAAGCCTAATCTAATCACAATAGATTTGCATGATTTTAGGAGAGTTTCCTAAGTGGTTTAGGAAACTTTCATATTCCCTTTCACAGACTTGTAGTTGATTTAGGAAACTGCTGGACAGGTTGGGATCGTGGGACACCACAACCTTCATGCCTGGCCCGTTGGTACGAACCACGCGGTCTGAATGAACACCTCGGGAAAATGCTTGGCCCCACGGGGAGCGCCCTTACCAGAATGACCAGCACCTGTTGGTGACGTGGCACTGTCTTCATGGCTAGATTATTTTGGACATATCACTAACTCTCATCAACGTTCCTCCATAAACATTCATATATTATATATATAGATACAAATATACAAAAATACATCCATATATAGATAAACATAGATAAAAAGGTGTTACATTTTCTGAGCATGTTCAAGTGCAGTAGGTTTACCCACTAAGCTTGTAGTAAAGTTGACAACTTTCATGTCCTAGACAATCAAATGTTCAGATCTTGCAGAGGCTAACTATTTGGAAGAGGAGTATGCCGAGGAATGCTATGGCTTCGTAAGTTAGTTGGCGAGAGCTGAAGACTATTATTTTTTCTATCTTTTGGTCATGTTGAGGCACTTGGTGTCATGCCCCGGAGTGGCAAAGTAGGGAAAAATAAATTTCCAGCCTTTGGACCCGTGGACACGTGACTGGTTGGAGATGCTCCTGATCGTCCTCAACAAAAATATTAACAAGAAACATAATAATCTTGGGAATGTATATAATTCAAACACAACATAATGACATTAAACACTAATAATCTTAGGATAATATTTACATTACAGGCCCACCAAAAAAAAAAAAGAAAGAAAATAGGTTGGTGACATCCAGTGTGATAATGTCCAACACCAACTAAGTTATTACATTTATAATAGGTAATAGAGGACTAAGAAAATTCCATCTTCAACTGGAAAATCCATAGAGATCCCCGTAGTAGTCCTCTCCCGAATACCCATCATCAAAGTGGCCCTTATCCGTATTCGCACCATTTTCGTTGGTGTCTCTGGTGAGCCTCACCTGCTAATTCGGGCATCGCTGGATGTGGAAGGTCCAGAGGCAAAATCGCCGTCAGCATGAGTACAAGTTGAGTGAGCATAAACTCTTACCAAGCACTATTAGAAATAGTTACGAAAACACTAGGTTCATTATCCTTAATTAGCTTATCACTGACTTATAAGTTATCGAAGAATTATGACAAACTGGACCACGATATGAAAACCCAAACTCGAAATATTTCATGCCTTGCAATAAAAAAGACCGATCGATAACCATTTCTTCAAAACCCAAATTCATTCACTACAATTCTTTTCTCATATCCCACATAAGCCATTGGTTTAGGATAATATTACTTTAATAGTTGCTTAGTGAGTAACCATCGTGCCTTAACGGTAGCAAGACCATGGTAAAATACTTTAATAGCTAACTGTAGAGACCCCAATTTTGACCACACGTCGAATTAAGGAGAGTGTTACCTCCAGGATCCGTTGATGACGAGCATTCGACTAATCTAAGATTTCCAAAGATGATTCAAACTCTTCTGCAAGCTCTTACACTTCAACAACAAAAGGAAAAAGAAAGGAAAAGAAAAAAAGAGGCAGAACGGCACTTAGGCCTTTTTGCGGCAGTCACGGGTTGCCGTTGCGGCAGTCTCTAGACTGCTGGACGGCATTCTGTGAATGCTGCAAATTTCGTTAAATGCCGCAAAGAAATGAATTTTTACTACAAAACGGCAGTCCTCGAAGTTGTCTGCGGCATTCAGTGAAAGCCGTTTCGGCAGTCAGTAAAAGCCGCGCCGGCATTCACTGAATGCAGCAGCAACATGTACCGAGTGCCGCTCCTATCTCCCTGAGTGCCGCGTTTTAATGATAGCCTGTCCTAAAGTAGGTCGGTTTATACCTTTAAATGGCGGCGGGAATTAGGGTTTTTGGCTGGGAATTTCCCAAAATAACCCCTAAAGATTGCCTATATATAGAAGGTGTATATCCCATTATTACCAACTTGGAAAAAATGGAATGTTAGGATCCCTAGGTTGATTCTCCTTAAATATTTCCCAAATTAGAGAGTAATATGGAGATTTTGGTTGAGAAAAAGAGCTAAAAGAAGAAGTTTGATCATCACTTGGAAGGCTTTGAAGAGATCAAGAAGTTGAGCATACTTAGAGGTAAAGATTCTAAGACTAGTTAGTATACTTAATAGCTCAATCACAATATATAGATACTTAGGACCTTTTACACATTTTCAAAACCTCTCTTCTCACCTCTTTTCATCACACGCCACATATATTGTGATTGAGCTTTTATGTCATTAGTTTGGATCAAAATAGTTCAATGGTTAAAGCTTAATATAATTTTGAAGTAAAGCCTTGGTCATTTTCTTTTGATTATGTTTATCTCCTTGGATTTACAAGACTTTCAATGCCTTACTTAAATCCATGTGTTTAGAATCCTTCAATGTCCTTATAAACTCATGATTCATGAGGGGATTGAGGTTGATTTTTAGTATATTGAGTTAATGAGTCCAAACTCCATCCATAGTTTGAGATCATTACTTTGAGGTTTTATGAAGTCCTTTATACTTCATTAAAAACCATGAGTTCAAGTGCTATTAGTCTCCAATGACCATCAAATGGTAGGAGAAGTAGCTTAGTTTAAGTCCATCTCTATGGCTTAGGCTAATCTTTTTCTTAGGTTTGAGGAGTTTTTCATGCTTCACTTGAAACCTACATGTATGTGTGTCTTTATTCTCCAATGACCATCAAATGGTAGGAGAAGTGGTTTGAATCTAAACTAATTCCTATGGTTTAGGTTCATTGTCTTAAGATTTTGTGAAGTTCATTTATACTTCAATGAAATCTCCGAACATCAATGTCTTTAGTCTTTAATGACCATCAAATGGTAGAAGAAATGGTTTGGTTTTAAGTCCAACTCATCGGTTTAATAGTTGGGATTAACAAACGAAAGTTGAACTTGAACAAATGGTGCAGTGAATTCAATGACCACCTTTGATCGAGGATTTTTAGTTCGAAATCAGACCGTTGAAACTGAATGAAACCACTTGGAAATTGTTTATAACTCAAAGTTCTACCACTTTAATTTTTTGTTTTAAGGTAGTTTTATGTTTTGGGTGGTTTGATCAAGGGTTTTGTGGAGCAACCATAATCTGTCCAGAGTTTCAGAACAGTAACACTCTTTTCAAATAAGCAAATCAGAATCTTAATCTAGCACTTGTTACCCAAAATAAATTTTTCTAAGTAGGATAATGTGTTAGGAAACTACCCTAAAAAGAACAAAGCATGTCTGATTTGTTTACTATTTTTAGAAAATCGTACAAGATCTCTGGACAGAGAGTTGCAGATTCTTGAGTGATGTCTAGTGTTTTCCATATTCCCAGAGATCTAACCGTTTCAACATTGATTTTCTTTTTGGGTTATAAACTAGACTCACAGAGGCATATCATATCCAAAAAGCATTAAGATCCAACCGTTGGAAGTATGGGTTTTGTACCTTTTAAAATATGGTCTGCTCTCTGTAATTTAGGAAAAATAGTCACTGTTTTTGTCTATTCTTATTGATTTTAACTTAAATGGTTTCCTAATGTCTTAGGACCCAAATCATGTTTTGAATAATGATAATTTAGCTTAAATCCAGATGCTAAGTGATCCAAATTGGTGAATAAATCCATATCTTATTCTTGTTCATATTCATTCATTCATTCATGTACATTAATGTTTATGATTAGAACTAGTTATTGGATAAAGTTGGACTTAGTTGAACCTAACTAAGCATAAACATGGATTCCTTATGATCAAGTTGGAATTATAGAATCCCTATATGGACATTACATTGGCTCTTAGTTGAGGCTTGTATATCTATAGAGATGCTATGGCTCCAACTAATCAATAGGAATTCATAGTTTTGCCAATTCTTTTCATACTTGATAGATCTAATCTAGAGATTTAGGATTGATTATTTGATATCATATTATTATGTGAAGCATGTGGACTAATCTTTATTTTGTAGCGCATTTGAGGTACAATTTCTCAATCATTCTCTAGTTTATTTCATTCGTTGATTTTCTTGATTTTCGACTCCATGTGCGGCACCTTAGACTAGGTCTTGCCTTATGTGTTTATATGCGTTAGAGACCTTTTCTTAGGTTTATTTTATATGTATGCATTGCACGTTTAAATTTGCAGCTGGATCCCGGGTAAGTTTCCTAGTTCCCTATTTGCACATCATCTTGCTTGCTATTTGACCTATGTGACTTATAAATGATATTTTGTCGTTAGTAATCTTGCACCCTTTTCAATATGCTTGTGCAATGTATTATTTATATATGTGTATTAGTTGAGGGCTTGCTTAGATTAATAATTCGATTAAAAAGGATGATGAGTAGAGGCCTATCACGAGATAAGATGACAGGGGGTGTTTTAGTCCACAGGGCTCCTTCCCCTTTCATTCCATAATCCCCGAACCCAGATTATCTTTGGTTTCGCAAAAGATCAGTTTGCTTTCAAAATGATTTCTTAATTTCCCTTTAAAAATTAAGTGGCGACTCATCTTTTAATTTGAAATTTGAAAAAAAAATGTTTTACAAGTGGGCCCAAATGCCTGTATCCACACTAACTCAATCAAGATACATTCATTTCTGGATCTCAATCTCACAATCATTGACCATAGAGCACTGGTAGAACAACAAGCAGAGCAAATGAGGCGGCAAGCCAAAAATATGAACCGTATGATGGGAATGATAGAAGAACTGAATTGTCGACCACCGCCTATAGTTCCGCCAGTTGTGGACCCGTCTCATGGAGGAGAAGGAGATTGGTTTGATGATCAGGGGGCGCAATGGGCTGATGCGCTACAGGCCAACAGGGAAAGGGAGAAAGATGAGAAAGAGAAGTTACTAACCGAGAAAATAGAGAAGTTGGAAAGGGTGATGCGCAAGGCTCAGGGAGTTGATACCTATCTGATGGAACTGGAAGGGTTGTATGACAGAGTACGTGAGACACTGCCTGCTGGGTTTAAGATGCCAATTTTTGACAAGTTTGATGGGATCGAGAATCCTCGCAGCCATATAAGGATGTGTATTGGAGCTTTCCAACCAAGTGGGATGAGCACAACCATGATGGCTGTCCTGTTCCAACAGACTTTAACCGGAGCTGCTTTATCCTGGTATCTTACGCTCGAACCAAGCAAAACCAGGGTTTAGGAAGAAGTGATCAAAGCATTTGTGGCACAGTATGAGTACAATCAAGATTTAGATGTCACTGTCCGAGATTTGGAGACCACTAGGAAAGGGAACAAAGAATCGTTCGTCGAATATCTGAGCAGATGGAGGGAAAAAGCAGCTAAAATGGTACAAAAGCCGTCTGAGAAGGACCAGATCCGAATGCTTATGAAGAATCTACAGCCAGTGTATCAAGAAAATCGGAACAAGGATAGAGGATGCAATCCAAGAGGGGGTAATTAAGAAAGAGGAGCAACCAAACCGGTACAAGAGACCAAACTATGGGTCCAACGGAGGACAAACGGGTGGTCACTTTGGCCCCACCGATGTCAATGCACTAAAGGGGCCAGAGAGGAAATTTGACATAACACCGAAGAGAGGAGGAGACAAAGCACCAAGAAAATTCTCAAATCTGGGAGTGTCACTATCAACTGCCCTCGATAGGCTGTTAGCAATGGGGCATCTCCATTAGTTGGAACCTCGACCTCTACCAAGTGCGCTTCCGCCAAATTTCCAAGGGGATCTCTTTTGCAAATTTTACCAGCAGAAGGATTACTCAACAGATCGGTGTATAAGATTAAGGCACGAAATCCAGGACCTCATCGATAACAAAGTAATTTCGGAATCACCTACCAAAGCTCCAAAAGTTACTAAAAATCCGCTTCCGAATCATCAAGATGTGCCACCACTGCAGGGTCTTTATTTCTTGGGGATAGAAGAAGCAACCTTCGATCCGTCTAGGCTAATCACTAAGGCCGGGACACCAAGAAAGCTATACCAGCTGCCGAAGGATTCAACAATCTATACTTTGGAGGATCAGCCAGAGAAAAGTGAAATAGAACAGTCAGACTGGTGGGTTCAACGGAGTGACAGTCGAGACGTAAGCCAGGTAGAAGACGATCTTTGGTACGAGAGCGACAAAGAAGCGGAGATGGTGGAGGGTACTTTGAAAGTTGATTCAGAAGTTGAGAATTTGTGGGCAAGAGAAGAAGTTAGTCACCTAACTCGGTTGGGTAGATACTTTAAACCACATGAGCTAGAGGAAGATCATCCGGGGAGAGAATTGGACAAGGAAAAAGGGAAAATGAACGAAGAAGAGGAAGAAGACAGGGTTCTAAAGCAGATGAAGAAAACCCAGGCCAATATCACCATTTGGGGGTTACTGATAGCATCAAAACGCCACAGGCAGGCAGTGCTGGACGCCCTAAATCAATCTAATGTTCCCATCAACACAGCACCGAAAGATATTGTAGGAATGATTGGCAGAATCCCGACCTTAGCTATCACCTTTTCTTCAGATGACATACCCCCCGGAGGACCCATGCTCAACAAGCCATTGTACGTCACTGTCAAATGTTTGGGGAACACCGTACCCGCTTGTCTCGTTGACAACGGGTCTGCTCTGAATGTATGCCCCTTCCGAACAGCCAAACGGATGGGCTTAGATGAATCATCCTTTGTGCCGTCCCAGCAAAAGGTCAGGGCGTATGACAACACTCAGAGAATGGTCATAGGTATCATCTTTCTTAACCTCGTCATTGGACCAGTGGATAAAGAAGCTGAATTTCAAATCATTGATATCCCCGCCTCTTTTAACTTATTGCTAGGGAGGCCATGGTTGGATAGCTTGGGTGCCATACCGTCCACCATTCATCAAAAGGTCAAATGTGTTTGGAAGAGCAAAGTCTGCGATATCTTTGGGGATAGCTGGGTTCGTTCGTCTGAAACTTCATCAAGCGCACTGGTTCTAGAATTACAGCTGCAAGAAGAAGAAGCAAAAATGGGATGGTTCGAGTTCATCGGCATGATTGAGGAGGAAAAGCCAAAAGAATTCCTGCCACTTTACTTTGACCAATACGCAAGCCCATTGGTCGCAGGGATCATGAAGAAAATTGGTTTCTGCAAAGCGGGGGTATTTGTAAAATACAACCGCGCTAAAGGAAAGAATTGTATTAATTTTTATCACAACTTCCCATGTTATCCGCAATTTGCATTGCAAGGCTAATTTCTATACACTATGATTAATCTATGATAAGTTGTATTGTTTTAGCTGTTGTTTGTGCAGATTACTGCTGTGTGGACTAAACAGATGAACATCAGAATAAATGGAATGCTGGAATGCAAACAAAAGAAGTCAAAGCTAAAATGTGAAGTTCGATCGCTCTAAGAAGGTTCGATCGATCGAGTGTTCGATCGCTTGAAGAGTGTTGAAGCGCTTGAGGCTTAAGGGTTCGATCGATCGAGATCTGTTCGATCGATCGAACGGGGTATTTCCAGTAACATTTACGTGCGCAGCAGATGCGGGGTTTTTAACCCTAGTTTCTTAGGTTGTCTATATATATGCGTTTTGTACACGTCCTTAGGGACGCCCACTTTTACATTTTAACAGTTTAGAAGGAGAGATAGAGAGTTGGCTTGGTTTTTGTAGGTTTTTCATTGGATATTCGTATTGTGGATTGGATTTCTTGAAGTTTATACAAGTGTTCTTCATTCCAGGTTAACTATATATCACGTATTTACATTCTGCAGTTCGTAAGCGTAGTTTAATTGCTCATATCGTAGTATTGCATGCTAAATATTGTCAAAACCATTGTTTTTAGATTTTTAATGAAAAACTCACAACCAAACAGGGTATTAATGTTTTCTTACGTTAGAACTAATTCTGTGACACTCCAGACGATGTCTGAGTAATCCCAGGTTGGGAGAACACGATGAAACAGTGATCTCCAGCCTCTGCCATGCAGCAGAATAATCGCTGTGTTCGATCGATCGAAGTCAGTTCGATCGATCGAACCAGAGACAGTCAATCGATCGAAGTCAGTTCGATCGATTGAGGGATGAAGGTCTTCGATCGATCGAAAGCGCGTCGATCGATCGAACTCTCGGATTCTTGAGGATGTTCCCTGCAGTATTCCAGGACTTTTTGTTTTAGGACTTGTTATCATTCTGTCCCAAATAAATGCTCAGTTTGTCAAAACAGTTTTAAAACTAAGGCCCTAAGGCATTTTCTTTCAATACATTTTGCAAACCATCTTCAATGCTAACACCATTGAGGATGCGAGTCTTAACTATTGGATTAAACTGCTTTCAAGTATTTTAATTTAACTATGATGATATGGTCCCGGTCATGAAAGGGCCATAGAATCTTTATCTTTTGAGGAATACGGAAAACTGTAGGTAATGTACTCCTTTGTGCTTCAAGGCAAATGCATGGTATATGGCTAGGTTACTGTGGATTCGTGTAATCCCAACACTTTCTTTTTAAATTTTAAACTCCTTAATTCATAGTACTGTTTTAATTAGTTAGTTTGCTTGTTTAGTTTATTTTAATCATTTTCATTAGTAATCCTTGTTTGTGGAACTACGTGTTCCGCACCATCATTCAATCTTAGTTATTTTATTTTGTTTTCTTTAGAGGTTAGTCTAATTCGATAGGTCAACACCTTCCCTGTGGGATCGACCTGGTCTTACCAGATATTACTTGCACGTCTACCTACACTTGGGTATTGCACAAGAGCGCACAAGATTTTTCTCGTGTCAAGTTTTTGGCGCCGTTGCCGGGGAAGGCGACGATCAATTCCTTAGATTACCTCAGTCTCTCTTCATCTCTTTCTATTTTTATTTTCTCTTCTTTTCAGTTCTTTTGGGTAAGTTCTCACCCTAGGGACCCTCTCAGTTCATGTCCGAGAATTCCATTGAAGGAATTTTTGGAAATCCTTTCTATCTGTCTGACTCTGAAAGCTCCATCAACCCCATAGCCACTCCAACTGCATCAATGGATGATCATCAGAGTGAAAATGGTGACAATGTTGTGGTACCAATCGACGAGGCACTCCGTCCTCTTTGCGATCTCATGCAACCAGAATATGCACCTACACCCTCTTGCATTCAAATCCCACCGCATAATGGCGAATTCCAGTTTCACAATGGGATGATTCAACTGCTTCCCACTTTTCATGGGATGGAAAGCGAGAAGGCGTATTTACATGTCACCGATTTCGAGGATGTTTGCAAAACATTCTCGCAAACTTGTCCTAGGGAGGTGACGCATTTAATGCTATTCCCCTTCACTTTGAAAGATAAAGCGAAGGCGTGGCTCCACTCCCTAAAACCTAATTCAATTTTCACCTGGCATGCGATGCGCACCGCGTTTTTGAAGAAATTCTATCCTACTCGCATGACCACAGACCTTCAGCGTCAAATCAATTCCTATAAACAAAAGAGCAATGAAACCTTCACACAAGCGTGGGAGCGTTTCAAAGATTTGCTTCTCTCGTGCCCACACCATGGGTTTGAGAAATGGCGAACGATCAGCTTCTTTTATCAGGGATTGAATGGTGAAACAAAGAAGTTGGTGGAAGCGATGAGCTCGGGACCATTTCTGCGTAAAAACACTGAAGAGGCCGAAGCCCATTTCGAATGGTTAGCTGAATACGCTCATGAATGGTCAAATTCTGACAATATCTCACGCTCACAGATATCCTGTGTAGAGGAGAAAAGCCTATACCAGCTAACCAATGAAGATCACCTCATGACGAAGTATGCAGAGCTGGCAAAGAAGGTAGAGGAGTTAAGTATGAAAGGAGAGAGCTCTAGGCAAGTCTTGCCTGAAGAACCATGTGGCACATGCAACATGTTGGGACATACAACTCAATATTGTCCTAATGTGCCACATTTTCAAGAGCAAGCCCCTATAGAGATGAATGCCATGCAAGGTTTTCGAGGGGCGGGGAATTCCAACAATAATTTTCAAAATAACAATAGATGGAATCACCCCGGTTTTGATTGGAGAAATAATGCTGGGGCCCAAAATCAATATCAACAGCAGCCCTACAACAATAATCAATATCAAGGGCAAAACAATAGGCCAGCCCAGCATTACAATCAAAACAGAACTAATAATTACAATCAAGCTCAACCCTCCAATGCACCACAAACCAATGCCTATGTGCCCCCCGCACAAGAAGGTACAAGAGGAGGAGCCACTTGCTAATGCCAATCTAACGCAGTAACTCATCCAAATGATGAGTAGAATGTCGGCTACACTAGAGAGGATAGATGCACGGCAAGAGAGCTCAGGAGGAACATTTCCTGCTCAACCACTTCAGAACCCCAAGGGACATAACAATGGTCCTAACAATCAAGAACATGCTAAAGCTGTGACTACACTGAGAAGTGGAAAAATCATAGAGAAAGGCATGCCTCTGTCTACTCCCGAAGTGTACGATGAGGAGGAAGTGGTGGATAAGGAAGTTGAGCTACCATCTACTCAAGAGGAGGAGCAGTCTACCAATGACGATCTTATCAAGGCAAACATTGCAGCTCCTGGAGTAGAGGAAGAAGTTGAGCGAAGGCCTGGGAAGGAGTCTGTTAAGGAGGAACCACCAAAATGCCCCTTCCCTGCACCTTATCCTCAACGGTTGAAGAAACCAAAGAATGAGACGAAGAATCAGGAGTTTCTGGAACTGTTTAAGCAAGTTAAGATTAACCTTCCACTCCTAGATGCTATCAAGCAAGTGCCGGCCTATGCTAAGTATCTCAAAGATCTATGCACGGTCAAGAGGAGGCAAAGCGTGAAGAAACATGCTTATGTCGCATGTCAAGCCAGTGCGATCATTCAAAATGAGTTGCCTCCAAAACTCAAAGATCCCGGCACACCTACGGTCTCATGCAGAATTGGGAATCAAAAGATAGACAACGCACTCCTCGATTTAGGAGCAAGCGTGAACCTGCTGCCATACTCAGTCTATAAACAGCTAGGGTTGGGTGAACTCAAACCCACTCGAGTTGCTTTGTAATTGGCAGACAGATCTGTTAAGTACCCTAGAGGGGTATTGGAGGACGTCCTTGTCCAAATAGACACTTTTGTATTTCCGGTTGATTTCGTGATATTGGACACAGAACCTGTGTCTAATCCTGGTGCACATATCCCGGTTATTTTTGGACGTCCATTCCTCAACACCATTGATGCCACAATCAAGATTAGAACTGGTATCATGACTATCGTATTCGGGAACATGACGTTGAATATCAAGATCTTCTCTAATCCCCGACCTGAAGAATACGATGATGAGGAAGAAATCCATTATATAGACACGGTCATTGAAGATGAAGTTGACTTGGTCGACTATAAAGATCCTTTGGAAGTTGTGATGACTCAATTTGGTGATATTTATCAGCCTGCAGAGTCCACCCCATTGGATGCTGACTTGAACCAGACGTGTCTTATGATGGATACGAAAGAGGAGGATAGAGCCAATTGCATGTGGATACAGCCATATGAACAACTGCCTCCTAAAACCAAGTTGGTAATGCCCTCTAGTTTCCAGTTTCCGGAGTTAGAATTGAAGGAGCTTCCCAAAGAGCTAAAATACGCATTCCTAGGGACTGGAAAAACTTATCCTGTGATCATTTCATCTGTATTAACTCATGAACAGGAAAGTAAGCTAGTGGAAATGCTTACCAAGCATAAGGATGCTATGGGATGGACAATTGCTGACCTCAAAGGCATAAGCCCATCCATATGCACGCATAAGATATATCTGGAGGAAGACGCTAAACCCTCAAGGAAAATGCAAAGGCGTCTGAACCCTAACATGCAAGAAGTAGTTAAAAAGGAAGTGCTTAAACTACTTGATGTTGGGATGATATATCCTATATCTGATAGTCCTTGGGTTAGTCCTACCCAAGTAGTTCCAAAGAAAGCAGGCATAACGGTCATCCCGAACAAAGATGGTGAATTGGTACCAACACGTGTTCCCACTGGATGGAGGATGTGTATTGATTACAGGAAGTTAAATACTGTGACCCGAAAGGACCATTTTCCTTTGCCATTTATGGATCAAATGCTAGAACGCGTGGCGGGTCACAAGTATTACTGCTTCTTGGATGGATACAGTGGATATAATCAAATTGAGATTGCTCCTGAAGATCAGGAGAAAACCACATTCACGTGTCCATTCGGTACTTTTGCCTACCGACGAATGCTGTTTGGCCTATGCAATGCACCAGCTACCTTTCAGCGGTGCATGCTGAGTATATTCAGTGACATGGTCGAAAACATCCTTGAAGTTTTCATGGATGATTTTTCAGTATTCGGCCATAGCTTCGAAGATTGCCTCAGCAATCTTGAGCAAGTTTTAATGAGGTGTGAGGATAAACACCTAGTCTTGAATTGGGAGAAGTGTCACTTTATGGTGACCAAGGGAATAGTTCTCGGCCACATAATATCCGATGAAGGCATTCAAGTGGATAAGGCTAAAATCGACATAATCTCAAATTTACCTGTCCCCCGTACAGTAAGAGACATCCGTTCATTCTTGGGGCATGCAGGTTTTTATCGTCGATTTATCCAAAATTTCAGTGCAATTTCTCGACCCCTTTGTCAACTTCTTGTCAAAGATGCACCTTTCGAGTGGTCAGAGAGTTGCCAAAAGTCCTTTGAGGATCTAAAAGAGCTCCTCACCTCCGCACCTATAATACAGGCACCCGACTGGAGTTTGCCTTTTGAATTAATGTGCGACGCTAGTGATTACGCCATTGGCGCAGTCCTAGGCCAGAGAAAGGACAATAAGCCACATGTGATATACTACGCCAGCCGAACCTTGAATGACGCTCAAATGAATTACACTACCACTGAGAAGGAGCTGCTGGCTGTAGTATTCGCCCTGGACAAGTTTAGGTCTTATCTGATAGGGTCACCAATCGTCTGTTTTACAGATCATTCGGCCCTCAAATATCTGCTGACAAAGAAAGACGCTAAACAACGGCTTATTCGCTGGATACTCTTACTCCAAGAGTTTGATCTAACTATCAAGGACAAGAAAGGAGTAGAGAATGTGGTTGCGGATCATTTGTCCCGGTTGACTTTTGTTGACAATACTGAATCCCAATCCATTAAAGATGAGTTCCCAGATGAACAGCTACTGGCAGTAAGTAGTCTGCCTTGGTATGCTGATATTGTAAACTACCTCGTCACGGGTGAAACACCAACTCAGTGGTCGAACCAAGATAGGAAACGGTTCCTCTCGTTCGCGCGTCACTTCTTCTTTGATGACCCATACCTTTTCAAGTACTGTGCTGATCAGGTCATCAGGCGTTGCGTCCCCAATGAGGATATAACCGTAATATTAGCGTCATGCCATTCTGAGGCATGCGGTGGCCACTTCGCGTCACATAAGACCGCACAAAAAGTCTTACAGAGCGGTTTTTATTGGCCCACAGTCTTCAAAGATGCTTATTCCTTTTGCAAGACATGCCAACGCTGTCAAAAGCTTGGAACCATTTCTAAAAGGAATTCTATGCCTTTAACCCCTATCATCACAATTGAGATATTTGATTGTTGGGGGATAGATTTTATGGGCCCATTTCCCAAGTCAAATAACTGTGAATACATACTCCTTGCTGTCGAGTATGTATCCAAATGGGTAGAAGCGATACCAACGAGACGAAATGACCACAGAACGGTCATGTCATTTCTAAGAGAGCATATTTTGTCTCGTTTTGGTACTCCGAAAGCTTTACTAAGTGACCAAGGAAAGCATTTCTGCAATAGGCCCTTGGAGTCACTTCTCAAGAAATACGGGGTCCATCATAAAATCGCTCTTGCCTATCATCCACAGTCTAATGGGCAAGCAAAATTGGCTAACCGAGAAATCAAGCATATTCTCGAGAAGACGGTTAGTTCCAATCGAAAAGACTGGGCATACAAATTGACAGACGCGTTATGGGCATACCGTACTGCCTATAAGACGAGTCTTGGTATGTCCCCGTACAGATTGGTTTACGGGAAAGCTTGCCATCTTCCTGTTGAAATTGAACATAAAGCTTACTGGGCAACGCGCTCATTGAACTTTGATATTCAAGAAGGAGGTCAGCTACGTAAGCTCCAACTTGCAGAGCTAGAGGAAATACGACGAGATGCGTATGACTCTGCAAGGTTGCATAAGGAAAAGTTGAAGGCTCGCCATGATCGTACGATTTTTCGTAAATCATTTGAGCCGGGGTAGAAAGTCTTGCTGTATGACTCTCGCCTCCACCTTTTCCCAGGAAAACTCCGTTCCCGTTGGACAGGCCCATTCATCGTAAAAACTGTTTTTCCACATGGGGCGGTTGAGATTGTCAATCCAAAGAACGATGATTGTTTCAAGGTCAATGGCCAGAGATTGAAACCGTTCTTGGAAAACTTCCAAACTGAAGTTGAGCACATCCAGCTGGATGAGCCCAGCTATTCTCATGATTGATAATCCAAAGTGAAGTTCCAATTGTTGTTGTATTTCTTTTCTTTTCTTGCATTTTAGTTTCTCTCTCTTTTGCTTCTTTTTGGTTTTCGTTCTTTATTTCGTGTTTGTGATGTCGTTCTAATCCATTATACCTTAAACCACTCTGTTGCAGGTACATAGATACGAGGTGATGATGTTCACTCTGTCGGTTCTTGGGCTGATTCAGAATGTCGCTGTGGCACCTGGATTGAGGGTGAACTCATACCCTGCCCCTTGCTTCATCAGGACCCTGAAGCTCATTCTCTTATTGATGCTGCTCAAGGGTACATTCCATATCCACCAGCCCTCCTGGATATCAATCCATACGAGAATATGGGATTTCAGGATGATGATGATGTGGAGGAGGATGATGACCTGTACATGGGACGCATGGTGGATGATGCACTCATGGCCCAGTGGGAGAATGACGATATGTGGGAGCCATGGGAGGATCATGACCTTCAGGATGTTGTCCCAGACCGCCACAATGCTATTTTCGTATTCGTGGACGATTTCCTTGTTCCTGAGTTGGTCCCATACCGCTACGTGCACCTGAGCTACTTGCTATTCAGGCTCCAATGCCCCTTACCAGCTAGTGCACTTTGGGAACCTACGCCAATAGTGAGGTTGGAACTTGTCGCATTTCTTCGTATTTTTGTTTCTGTTCTTTGTTTTTCTGTTCATTGTTAATTCGTGTTTCTTGTGTTCTGTTGTTTTAATTTCAGTTTTTTGTTGTCTTTTTGTCCAGGATTGTCACTATGTTCCTAAATGGCATCCCGGTTTTCCTCCCACATCAACTAATTCATGGTCTTGGGCCCTACATAAGGCCCCCACACACTCCGCCGCGAGAGGACAGTCCGTTGCGAAATCACACTCCTTTATCCTTGTCTCCGTCCGGATCACCTCTTGCATGGGTTTTCAATTCTGTGGAGATGCCAGACTTGTTTGATGATGTCCTTGCTGCTTTTCGATTGTTCTGGGAAAGGGAATCATCGAGTTTGGACTTCACTTCTGACGATTCGGCGAGTTCTGAAGAGATTGTGGAAGAGGGAATCTTTATACTCGAAGACTAGTGCTGCATTTCAGTTGTTTCTGTTTCATTTTCATCTTCTATTTATCAACTGGAATGTAATCCTTGACAAAATGTTTTTAGTTTTAGTTTTAGTTTTATTTTTGGTTTTCTTTAGTTAAATAAGGTTTTAACCACAGTTGGGGATAATTATGTTGCAATTTGGATGCACTTATAAAGTTTTATTTTTATATATAAATTGCAATTTTCTATTCGGAGGATGAATTCCTGTCATACATGCTTGTACTTCAACTGTTTTTCAGTCTTTCTGTATGTCCAGAATTATTTCTGATAGTTGGGGGTGATGTGGTTCATGCCCCAATTGAATTCTGGAATTTTTGTGTTCGATCGATCGAACTCAGTTCGATCGATCGAAACCTGGTTGATCAAGCGCTTGTAGCTTATGTTCAATCGATTGAGGGATTTGTTTTCGATCGATCGAACATAGTTCGAGCGATCGAACGAGGCATTTAAACGAGGTGTCTTCAGGACACTTCTTCATTTCCCTCACTCTCACTCTCAATCGCTCAAAGACAGAGGAGAAGGCGACTGGGCATTTTTTGATTTCTAGCATCCAAAAAGACACCCTGATCAACCCTCTGGTCATTCTCATCGTCACATCATCATCCTCTCCATCTCCACTGCGAGTTCTACACCGAGGTAGGCCCCACTCGTTTGTGTTTTTCTTTTCCTCTCTGTTTGTGTTAGAAAATCCCAAGGGGGTGTCCCCTTGGTCTTAGGAGCGGTTTTTGTTATCGTAACTTCTGTTTCCTTTTCGTTTCTGCGATAGCTGAACACCGCTGTGTTCGATCGCTCGAACTGGTTTCGAGCGATCGAAGGGAAGCTGTTCGATCGATCGAACAATGTTCAAGCGATCAAAGTCTACTCCAGTTCGATCGATCGAACCAAGTTCAATCGATCGAACTCCAGCAGTGTTTGTTTTGTTTCTTTTTCTCCCTGTTCTTATCTGTATCTTATGTGGTCTTATTTTCAGGACTGCCAAATGAATCCAGTGACGGGCTACCATAAGTCTAAGCCTCTCAGCCGTATTATACCAGATTCGGTACCCGCTCATGGGTTCCGGAATGACGAGGACAGGCTATGGTTTGAGCGATATTTTCAGACGAGGATGGTGATGGTCGAGCGGCCTATTGAGCATATTTGGACAGAGAGCCCATGGTTCCTTACACGGATCCGCTCTATGCCTCATTGGTTCCACCTCCTGTCATTGGCCAAGAGTGTCAACCTGTCTTGGATTCGCGGTGCTAGCGCGACTATGATCAGCGACCCGTATACACCATTCACCTACCATGCCTTCTTTCGGAGCCGGTCGTTCATCATCAGTCCCGCCACCGTTTCAGCCGCGTTGGGGGTACCAGAGGTACCAGATTATGTTTGCCCCCACCGACCTGATGCACCAGTGACCCCACCATCCGCTATTATCAGGGAGCTCACTGGAGGCGCCGTTCCGTCTTGGGATGGCGATGCTTTGATCGAGGACCACTTGCTCACTGATGACTACCACATGCTTCATTTGGTCCTCAGCAACTGCCTCCTAGTGACTTCCTATCGAGAGAAGATCGCGGCTTGGTATGCGCGAGTCTTATATGCAGTGGGGACGGGTCAGCCTGTTTGTATACCACGCCTATATATTGATTTTATGGTCCACCCCACCCGTTATATCTCGTCCAGGAAGCACCTGAAGGGTGCTTGGGCTATTCAGAGGGTCATGGCTGATGCCGGGTTCCTCGAGCTCGCTGGGGATGATATACGCCCTTCTCCCCGCCGATTTAGCGAGGCGGCTGCTCGCCGCTCCGACGCTCAGAAGAGGAAGCGAAAGGGGAAAGGGAAAGCACGGGTGAGGGGGAGGAAGAAGAGGCGAGGGGGGACGGACACGGAGGCCGGTGCTTCAGGGACACATACTGAGGTGGAGGAGCTTGATTCGGATGATGAGGATGATCCAGTTGCTGCGGTTCAGCAGTTTGAGCTGCGACAGCGGTCGCAGACTCAGGCCCAGGGAGAGTCTTCTTCTTCTATGCCTCTCCCGACAGTTCACGAGCTATTATTGGAGGAGAGAGAGGCCAGGATTAGACTCGAGGGCAGGATAGACCATCTCCAGACTCTACTGGAGTCCATTTTGATTCAGATAGGGGTTGATCAGGCTGTTCACTCTGCTCACCATCCCACGGCCACCCCATCTGCTCCGCCTGCTGCTGATCCGTCACATGTTGCTACTCCTACGGATCCACCACTTACTGATCCATCATCTGCTGCTGCCCCAGATTCTGAGGCTGCTGATCCTGTTTCCACCGTTGCAGATCCACTATCTACTACTGCTCCTACTACTACAGTATTGCCGCCTACTCCCATCAACATCCCTTCTGATATAGCCGATGATACGCCGTCTGGGGTCGATTAGTTTTTGTCGGGGAGGTGGTATTTATGTATTTTTGGTTGGTTGGATATCTGTTGGTGGTTTTTGGTTGTATTATTTGGTTGGATGGTTTTGTATGGACATTATGTATCCCTGTTTGTATTTTATTATGTTCATATTACAGTGGTTTGGTTTGTTGGATCATGGTTTTATCGTGTTATTCTTATTTATTGATCCTGTTTGTTTTGGAGATTGTGTTCTACTTTTCTATGCTAGGTTGCTTTGCTTGCGATCATCATTTGCTCTATACAGGTGATACCCATCTCTTTTATTTATTGAAAATCAACTTCTGGGGACTTTGTTGTTTTCAGTTGGGGGTAGGAGACAATAGATAGGTATACACCCGTAATAATTAGGTTTTGCACTTAGATATGTTTTAAATTTAATGAGAACACAGTCTGTTAAAATTTTGAAAATTTTTTGCAGTATATTGATAGAATAACTTTGAATATCTCTCCTGCTTGTTGATTAGACAATGATACATTTGTAGTATTCTCATCTTCTTATGGATTAAATCCACGCGTTTTTCTATATCGCTGAAATAAATTGCATCTGTAAAGCTATTATGTACCCAACACTTTTGTGCACTAATTGGCAGCCATGTAGAAAACCTGAAAGTTGAGTTAAGATGAATATTGTGCGAAAAGAACAAGTAGTGGAAGCTAATAACCCTTTGTGAGCTATTGAGCCAATCGTCATTTCTGAGGGGATTCTCATACATTGTCGAATGGTCGTTTCTTGCATATACTTCGCAAATTCGTTGTTAAGTCTCAATTTTTTTTTAAATTTTGACTGCTTGTTAGAGGAGAACGTTCAGGATTTACCAATTAAACTCGATGAACACTTAAGTGCTAAAAATTGAAAGTTGAGAAAATGATTCAAGCCATCGTTTACCCATTCTTTTACCTAATATAGTTTCACCTACATTCATTGAATTATTTTCATCCTTGATCCCACCTCAATTAAATATTTCCAATGAAATCACAAGAATCCAAATCCTTGATCTATACCTTGACCTCATTGAACCGTTTGATAAAATTTGTTGAGAATGAGTCATCAAAGTATGTGAAATGGAAGGAAGTTGTTGAGGGATGTTGTAAAAAAAAAAAAAAAAAAAAAAAAAATGTGAATGAATGATGAATGAAGGAGAAGAGAAAAAGAGTATAAGAAATGAATGGGAGATTGGGTGGAGAAAAGAATTAAGAATAAAAAAGAGAAGTTGAAATTCCATCACATACTAAAAAAAAAAAAAAAAAAAAAAAACACACACTCTTCTCTACTACCCTCCTACCTACTAAATAAAAGCCGCAAGTCAAAGTCTTGAAGATTCTCAATAATTGATTTGAACATGGAAGTGTGAGTTGAGTTATCCACGGTATTTCGCTCCTCTAGTAAGTAGTATTCCATTCATGAGACTATACACTCTTAAATGTTCGTTTTTCATAGAGTCCAGTATGAAAGCATTAGCATTTATAATATCATCTTTATCAAAGCTTTCGTACGATGTGCGATCATTGTAAAGCAAGTTTCTGAGAGACGTTATTTTTGAGTGTGACCAATGTGAGAATTGAGCTAAAACTGCAAGTTTTCCAAAGTACAATAGTCTATATAACTCTTAATAAGGTTGGACGCATGGTTGTTAATTTCACACACACACGGGTGCATGATGGTAATACATGTGTTATATTTTACTTGGTGATATAGGGGAGCATGTGGGTCTCTTTCATGGGTTGATAGAGGATATTATATTATTGTGGAGTTTAGTTAACAATTTAATGGAAAGGTAAATTCTACAAGTTATTCTAATTCTTTTTGAGCTTAAAATTGAGAATTTTGTGGGTATATTCACTGCAAACCCTCACGAGACAATACTCGTCCACTAGGGGGAACCTAGGGGTTTAACGGCTTATTGCATTCGCTAAATGCAACCGCGATTCCTGCGAAAGTGAGTTAGGATTTTTCTTTTTATCTTAGTTTAGGTTGTTTTTAGTTTATTTTATTTTCGCTTTATCGCTAGGGACTAGCAATAAGCTAGTTGGGGGTTGTGCAAAGCGGGGGTATTTGTAAAATACAACCGCGCTAAAGGAAAGAATTGTATTAATTTTTATCACAACTTCCCATGTTATCCGCAATTTGCATTGCAAGGCTAATTTCTATACACTATGATTAATCTATGATAAGTTGTATTGTTTTAGCTGTTGTTTGTGCAGATTACTGCTGTGTGGACTAAACAGATGAACATCAGAATAAATGGAATGCTGGAATGCAAACAAAAGAAGTCAAAGCTAAAATGTGAAGTTCGATCGCTCTAAGAAGGTTCGATCGATCGAGTGTTCGATCGCTTGAAGAGTGTTGAAGCGCTTGAGGCTTAAGGGTTCGATCGATCGAGATCTGTTCGATCGATCGAACGGAGTATTTCCAGTAACATTTACGTGCGCAGCAGATGCGGGGTTTTTAACCCTAGTTTCTTAGGTTGTCTATATATATGCGTTTTGTACACGTCCTTAGGGACGCCCACTTTTACATTTTAACAGTTTAGAAGGAGAGATAGAGAGTTGGCTTGGTTTTTGTAGGTTTTTCATTGGATATTCGTATTATGGATTGGTTTTCTTGAAGTTTATACAAGTGTTCTTCATTCCAGGTTAACTATATATCACGTATTTACATTCTGCAGTTCGTAAGCGTAGTTTAATTGCTCATATCGTAGTATTGCATGCTAAATATTGTCAAAACCATTGTTTTTAGATTTTTAATGAAAAACTCACAACCAAACAGGGTATTAATGTTTTCTTACGTTAGAACTAATTCTGTGACACTCCAGACGATGTCTGAGTAGTCCCAGGTTGGGAGAACACGATGAAACAGTGATCTCCAGCCTCTGCCATGCAGCAGAATAATCGCTGTGTTCGATCGATCGAAGTCAGTTCGATCGATCGAACCAGAGACAGTCAATCGATCGAAGTCAGTTCGATCGATTGAGGGATGAAGGTCTTCGATCGATCGAAAGCGCGTCGATCGATCGAACTCTCGGATTCTTGAGGATGTTCCCTGCAGTATTCCAGGACTTTTTGTTTTAGGACTTGTTATCATTCTGTCCCAAATAAATGCTCAGTTTGTCAAAACAGTTTTAAAACTAAGGCCCTAAGGCATTTTCTTTCAATACATTTTGCAAACCATCTTCAATGCTAACACCATTGAGGATGCGAGTCTTAACTATTGGATTAAACCGCTTTCAAGTATTTTAATTTAACTATGATGATATGGTCCCGGTCATGAAAGGGCCATAGAATCTTTATCTTTTGAGGAATACGGAAAACTGTAGGTAATGTACTCCTTTGTGCTTCAAGGCAAATGCATGGTAGATGGCTAGGTTACTGTGGATTCGTGTAATCCCAACACTTTCTTTTTAAATTTTAAACTCCTTAATTCATAGTACTGTTTTAATTAGTTAGTTTGCTTGTTTAGTTTATTTTAATCATTTTCATTAGTAATCCTTGTTTGTGGAACTACGTGTTCCGCACCATCATTCAATCTTAGTTATTTTATTTTGTTTTCTTTAGAGGTTAGTCTAATTCGATAGGTCAACACCTTCCCTGTGGGATCGACCTGGTCTTACCAGATATTACTTGCACGTCTACCTACACTTGGGTATTGCACAAGAGCGCACAAGATTTTTCTCGTGTCAGTTTCTTTCCAGGTTTGGGGTTGGGAAAGAACCACCAAGGCCTGCCGGAGTTTCCAAAAATCCTTACTCAGACTCACACTCACGGTCTGGGGTACCGACCATCCAAGAAAGGGCAAAAGGAAAAGAAGAAGGCCGTTGATGCGCCATTAGATCCTTACCTAAAGACGCTCAATGGATATTTTATGAAGGAAGGAGAAGATTTCCCCTTTTGTGGCTTCCCAGAACCATGGTTGGACCAAAAAGATAAATGTTTGAAGCCAGGGTTTGAGATCTTCTTTTCCCACGAGTTTTCTGCATCTGAAGATCCATACCTGCAGCTGCCTGCCAAGTCGGTTACTGCCAAGGATTGGATTGGTGCGCTAGACGGCTCTGTCATAAAAGATCTGTTGGACGAAGGGAGCACAGAAGTTATGAAAGCGGGTCATGGAAAGACCAAAGATGAATACGTTAAAGGTCTGGTGGAGGAGGCAGCCGGGAGTGAGAAAGAAGAGGAAGATCAGAGGGGGACCGACAAAGGAAGGGCCGAGAAAGAAGAGATGGAGGAAATTACTAAGACAGGGGATCTGGAAGAATGCTTCATCGCCGATCTGGGAGGAGAGAACAAGAAAGAGTGGATTTTTGAGTCTAGTGATAGGTATCCTCCACACCCAGAGTTTGTAATGGCCCAAATGCGGTGTCTTTCAATTTCCATGTCTATTGTAATCACTCCAAAGAAAATCAATGAAAGCATGACTAATTCTGCCAACTCGAACGTGCTTAATGAATGTGATGAATGTGATGATCATGAAATACCCCTTGAGTTGCAAAAATTAATTGAAAAAGAAAAGAATCTGCATGTAAAATTGTTGAGGACACTCTAACAATTAATCTAGGAAATAAAAATAATCCTCAAAATGTCTTTATCGGCTCTACACTTGGCAAAGAAGAAAGCAAAGAATTATTCAAACTATTAAGTGAATTCAAAGATGTTTTTGTATGGTCTTATAATGATATGTCGGGCATTGATCCAGAGATAGTCCAACACCACATCCCCGTTTTTCCAAATTCGAAACCAGTAAAACAAAAATTGAGGCAAATGAGGCCGGAATGGGCACTCAAAGTAAAAGAGGAAGTTGAAAAGCAGTTAAGAGCCGGATTCTTAATGGTCACCGAGTATCCAGAATGGATCGCCAATATAGTGCCTGTCCCTAAAAAGGATGGTCGTGTTAGGGTTTGCGTTGATTTCCGAGACCTAAACAAAGCAAGTCCTAAAGATGATTTCCCTTTACCACATATCGACGTCCTCGTTGATAACACCGCCAGGCATGAGCTTCTGTCCGTCATGAATGGATTCTTCGGCTATAACCAGATCCTCATGGCACCAGAAGATAGAGAGAAAATCACTTTTATCACGCCATGGGGAACATACTGCTATGCAAGAGCAACATATCAGCGAGCCACTACCACGTTATTGAACAATATGATCCATAAAGAAGTGGAAGTGTATGTGGATGATATGATTATGAAATCTAAGGAGAGGAGAGGTCACTTGGAGGCTCTGAGGAAGTTCTTTGGGAGGTTAAGGGAGTTTAGGATGAGATTAGACCCACAAAAATGTACCTTCGGGGTTACCACCGAAAAATTGTTAGGATTCCTTATTACTCAGAGGGGAATTGAAGTAGACCCGACTAAGATAAAAGCCATAGTCGAAATGCAGCCACCCAAGAATGAAAAAGAGCTAAGTGGGTTCCTGGGTAGAATATAGTTCATAAGCCGTTTTATCTTAAAACTCACCATGACCTACGATCCGCTATTTAAACTACTCAGAAAAGGAGAGAAGTTCGAGTGGGATACCTTGTGTCAGAAAGCCTTCGATAAAATCAAAACCTACCTCCAAAACCCACTTGTCTTGTCACCACCCTCACCCGGGAAGCCTCTGCTACTGTACCTTTCTGTGACCGAGGATTCAATAGGATGCATGCTGGCCCAAGAAGGAGAAGAAGGGCACGTAGAAAAGGCCATTTATTATTTAAGCAAGAGGATGACCGGATACGAGTTGAAGTACTCACCCTTAGAGAAAGCATGTTGGGCTTTAGTCTGGTGTACCCGTCGCCTTAGGCATTATATGTTAGCCTTCCCCATGATCTTAATCTCCCGAATGGACCCGCTCAAATACCTGTTTGAAAAACCCACCTTGACCAGTAGGATTTCTCGATGGACCATGATGCTAGCCGAGTTTGATATTAGATATGTCACCTCCAAATCTGTCAAAGGGAGGGCCATCATCGAGTACCTAGTTGACCTTGTCGTAGAATCTAGGGAGAAAGGAGAATTCAGGTTTCCTGACGAAGGAGTGATGGAGGTAAGGGAGGATTTATGGAGGATGTATTTCGATGGGGCCGCCAATCAACTAGGCTACGGAGTCAGGGTTATCCTTGTAGCACCTGATGGAACACCTACCCCACTGGCCATCAAGCTTAAATACAACTAAACCAATAACACAGCAGAGTACGAAGCATGCATAGTGGGAATGGAGGCGACGCTGGCCATAAAAGTTGAAAAAGTTAATGTGTTTGGAGATTCCAATTTGATCATATCCCAAGTGCGGGGAGATTGGAGGGTGAAACACGAGAAGTTGAGGCCATACCATGACTATTTGGAGAGTTTGAAAGAACAATTTAAGAAGATATCATTCTACTACCTTCCCTGAGAGGAAAACCAATTGGCCGATTCCCTTGCAACCCTAGCATCAATGATACAGATCCCCTCAGGGGTCACGATGGTCCCATTATCCATAGAAATCAGAAATCAACCCTCATTTGAGACAGTCGCGGCCATAGAAGATGAGGGGAAAACACCGTGGTATGTGGAATTTCATTAAAGAAGGAGAATACCCCAAAGGAGCCTCAAAAAAGGACAGAAAGGCAATCCGAAGGTTCTCAACCCAATTCGCGATCTATGCAGATACGCTGTGGAAAAGGTCATACACGGGGTACAATTTAGAATGTCTATATGGAAAAGAGGCCAAAAGAATGATGGAAGAAATATATGAAGGAGTCTGTGGGCCCCACATGAATGGGCATATGCTGGCAAAGAAGATCATTCGACAAGGATATTATTAGATGACTCTGGAGAAAGATTGTTGTGAGTATGTCAGAAGATGCCACAAATGCCAAATCCACGCCAATCTAATGCATACCCCGCTTTTCCAGCTCTATAGTATGACCACGCCTTGGCCTTTCTCTGTTTGGGGCATTGATATCATCAGTGAAATAGTTCCGAAGGCTTCCAATAGGCATCGATACATAATCGTGGCGATAGACTACTTTACTAAATGGGTGGAGGTCGAGTCATATGCCACATTAAAGGCTAAGGATGTTGTGAGCTTCATCGAAAAGAACATAATCTGCAGGTATGGGGTCCCCAACGAGTTCATCTCAGACCATGGTAGCCATTTCCAGGGAGAAGTTATCCCACTTTTGGAAAAGTACAAGATCACCCGCCATCAGTCCTCTCCATACAGGCCTCAAACGAACGGAGCGTAGAAGTAGCTAATAAGAATGTTAAATCAATCTTGGGGAAAACAACATATACATATAAAGATTGGCACGAGAAGCTACCGTTTGCACTATGGGGGTACCGAACCTCTATAAGAACTTCTACAGGAGCTACACCTTATTCGCTGGTTTACGGTATGGAGGCCATTCTCCCAGTCGAGGTAGAGATACCCTCTCTTAGGGTTTTGGCAGAATGTGAGATCACCAAATTGGAATGGATACAAGGAAGGTATGAGGAGTTGATGTCGCTCGATGAGAAGAGGTTGGCCGCAATAAACCATACTCATGGATGTCAGAAGAGGATGGCTAGTGCTTTCAACAAAAAGGTCCGCCCAAGGAAGCTTGCTGAGGGTGACCTAGTCCTTAAAGAACTGAAAGTGCCCGTTTATGACCTCAGAGGAAAATTCAAACCCAATTGGGTCAGGCCGTACATCATAAAGACTCTCCTCTCTGGAGGGGCGGCCTATCTCATGGACCTGGACTGGGTTGAATTTATACAACCGATTAACCTCGATCGCCTCAAGAAATACTTTGCTTGAAACAGTTCCTTTCAAAACCTCCTACCTCGGTGAACTACGCTTGACCTGATTCCTGTTAGAGATACGTAGGTAACCTACTTGGTTCGGTCATTAAAATAAAACCGCCTGAGCGGCGTCTTCCTTCAAGCCTTGAACCGAACTACTGTAGGTCTGATACCCATTCGGGGATAAGTAAGCGGGCTCTTGAAAGCCTTCGGCCCATGAAAACCTAGAAAAAAAAAACCTATGCTAAACTAGGGGCAAACTGGCGTTTGCCCAAAACCACTTCGAAGCCCCAAAACTAGGGGCAAACTTCGTTTGCTACCCGAAGAACCCAGATGTTTACCTTAAACCCATCTCTAGATCTCCTGACTATCAAAATGAGTACTATAAAGAAACAAACGTGAATTCATGGTATAGAAAGAGTAAAGCTTCAAGCAAGACACAAAGCAAGGTAAAGAGCCAAGAAAAGACATTAAAAGGAGAATTTTTAATAAAATATTAATTGGAAGAGTGAACACTTTGATTAAACATGCTAGAACTTTTTCCAAAAAGATGAAAGCACTTTTTGAAGAAAGAAATAAAGAGAATCACATTCAAAAGCATAAAAGGATAGGCAAGACTTGTCTGAAATTTTTCATAAAGAAGAACTTTGTCCTGTTTATTTTACTTTTGTCAACAAAAATCTATGAAGCTTGTCTCTAGATCAGTGTTTGAATCATAAATAGGTACTCGACGGTAGGCACGATCGAAGCCGGGATTCTCTGGAAGGGAGCTGAAACTCTGTCATGCCAAGCCTCGATGAAAGCCTTCACAATAGAAGGGCGTAAAGTGGACCCCCTAGTAAAATCAGCGATAACAGTCTCAGTAATGTCCTACAAGAGTGCGAACTGGCGGACCACCCGACCAGGAATGTAGAAAGTAGTAACATACAAGCCAGGCAACCAGATGCAGAGCCGCCCAGGAAGGTGTACGGCAATAGAGCGGTAAACCCACTACAGGCAGGTCTAGCAAATATCACCAGAAGAAAGGCCTCGAAACCAGCCAAGCCAAGCATCGGCAGAGTGGAATAGGCAATGAACCTCCATACGGTCATAGGGAAGTGGCCCACGAAGTTGTGTAGAGTGTATGAAGAGATCAAGGCGTTCCATGAGCCAAACCTGTAAGACAAAAGGTGCTCCTGCAGATAACATAGCCTTAGCAGTATAAGCGTGGCCCAAACCAATCAGAGTCTCGCCAAGAATCAGCATAACAGCACTCTTCATCTCCTGCAAACTACAGGCAATGGGTATGAGAATGTCGGAAGATGACTAAAAGAGGAAGTAAGAAAGCATAGCAATTGACAGGGCGCTACGCCGAATGATCTATTACTCTCCATCATAAGGGTCTCCTATGAGAGCATAAATGGAAGAGAGGCGCTCGAAGTTAATCTTCCTGTCATAAACAAAAGAGCCCGCCGCATTCCGAGATATATGGAGAAGAGTGGCTAAATCCCGGACGTGCCCGGCTTGAACCAAAGGAACTGTCAACTTAGCAAAAGGATCGGTGTGCAGAATGGCGCTGAATTCCTCGAATAAAGGGCAAGTCTCCTGAGAGCCAAAACGAAAGACATTGAGAGAGGGATCCCAACACCGAATAGCAGCTCGAAGTAGGCCCTCATTCAAATTCATCCGTCGGAAAGAGAAGAGATCATTTAATCTGAAACACTCAAAGTTGAGCCTGTCAATGCCAAAGAGGGTATCCATCCATGGAAAAAGGATTTGGGAGCTGATGGGGGCCATTTGAGAAGGAAGTAAAGAAGAGAAAATGGTGTTTTGAGGAGTATTGGGGAAAAAAAAGAGTATAAATAGGGGAATAAAACTGTCCACCCAGCCGCGGCACTCGATAAAGAAGAACGGCACTCAACGAAGTGCCACGCGGTAGTCCGTGAGTGCCGTTGTGGCATTCACGGAATGCGGCTGCGGCACTCATTGAGTGCCGCTGAGACCTAACTAAGTGCCATCCTGAACCTCATTTTGGCCAGGGTTTGGTTGTAATGATTCAGCCCACCTGCAAACAATAGAGAGAATAAATGTGCGCATCATGCAGCACGAACAAGCAATATCAGACCATGGTCACATACATTCATTTCATTTATTTATTCATTCATGCATTCACAGAAGCATTCAAGGTTAAAATAAAAGAGGGACCAAGCTATGGTCCCACATACGGCAAAATATATATACCAAGCATAATAAAAGGACCAAGCTATGGTCACACATACGATGAATAGCAATAAAAAACAGAAAAGATAAAGGCAAGTGCCTCTCCTACCGGCTATCCTAAAGCTGTCATCAAAAGTAAGTATGTGCATGAGTATGTACAATCATCCAGTTAAGGTATGAGTCCTCTCCAGGGACAATCAAAAAAAAAAAGGGAAGAAGAAAAGTCAGCCCCGGCCCCGGCCTTGAGTCTGGCGAGTGACGCGTCTGAGGGGCTCCTCCTCCGACTCTGTCCCGCTCCCGCCACCACGGCCTCTGCCTCTGCCTCTGCCTCCACTGCTGCCCCCGCTATCACCTCTGCCTTGCCCCGCACCTCCAGGGGCACCGCTACCTCCGGGAGGATCGCTAAGGGGAATGCCGAACTGCTGGAGCCACTGCTGAAGCTACCCCACCTACTGGGACAAGACTCTGATCTCCTCCGTCTGAAAAGAGAGAAGATGAAAATGTTAAAAGAACAAATAAAATACTGAGAATAAAAGAATAAGGATTGTCCCTGGGCCCTCAACTGAGCTGTGGCAGTCGCCCGAGCTCTCTCAGCCTAAAAAAAGCAAGAGCCAGGAATAAAGATTAGTAAAGTGAGAAACAATCAAAAGTCAAAGTAAAAGGCGAGGATAAGTTTCTTACCATCCACTCTCGCCCGAGGATCCACTGCCGCACGCTGTGGGCATACGTCAAACCCTTCTATGCATAAGCACGCGAAACGACGCCATAGTGAAGAGGAATAGTAGGGGCGCCATGAGAGAGCTGGGGGATCGTCGTCGAGAAAGGCTCGCTAAACGAGACAGTCGACATAGTCCAATCCCACTTGGGTAAGCCAGGAGGACGACCACCAGCAGGAACATGCTGCAAACAAAAAGAATAAAACATAAATAAAGAATGAAAGAGAACTCATAAAAGATTGAAGGAATCATTTACTCACCCGAGTCACTTCCATCAGAGGTAAGTTCGGCATCAGCTTAATAGCACGGAAAGCTCCGTATCCTGGGGGGGTCCACGAAGTCGCGAATACCCAAGCCAATCAGAGCAGCTGTGAGCGCACTACCCTGAAGCGTGTCCGTGGCTCTCATAGAATCTAGAGGAGGGTGTGGCACGAAGAACCTGGGAGCCGCCAAAGACTGTCTGTCACCCTTTTTCCCAAATACCACACCTGGGCTTCTGGTCCATCTAGTATACGTCTCATAGGGTCATACCCAGCCTACTGCCGGATCCCCACGGGAGCATCAGGAAGCACCCTAAGCCATGGCTTCCAGTGAATGTGCTGCTCCCTCAGATTCGTCAGGAAGTTCCTGAATGAAATAAAATTGTGGGCCCCAGTCTTTCGCCCGACTCTATCCTTCGCCCATTTCAGCCCCTGGGGCATGATGAGGGCATCAGCGCCGCGTGTCTCAGGGGACATCATACGAAGATACTCATGGGACCAGATCTGCAATGCAAAAAAAAAAAAAAGAGAAAAAAGAGAGAAAAAAAGAAAAGGGGAGGCGTGAGTCTCACAATTTAAATAAATTCTAAGAGTGTAATAAATAGTAAAATAAAGAAAAAGAAGAAGGTGTACCTCTCACGTCCTCTAGAAGCCACCACTGGAAGCTGGCCTGTCCCGGGAGATCTCGCCCATATGCTTGTACAGGATAGCTAATCTTGCACCAGCCCAGTCGTACTCGTCAATCCGGTCCAGGTGCTCCAGAGATGCTACTAGGGAAACAGATACCCGGTCACCCTTGGTGCTCAGCAAAGAGCACCCCCAGCATATACATAAGAAAACCCCGGGTCATCTGCTCGTCAGTAAAACCCTACCGGCCCCTAAACGTATCCATGAACCATCTATCCGTGACCAGGGACTCCTCTGGGACCACTCCTAGTAGCGGCTCCACCTGGTCCCACTCCATATCCGCAAGATATCGCAGACGCTCCCCTCCAAAGGGGATCCCCGTAATCATCGAGAAATCGAGCGGGGTCAAGAAATCAAAGTAGAACGTGTTGGTGGTGTCCCACCACTGCTCCGGTAAAGAATGTATCTACCGAAGATCGTTCGAGCTCTTCGTCAAGAGCTTAACAAAATCTCTGAACCCAGCGGCAGTGATGAGACCCTTCACCGTCTGATTCAGCTCCCCGAACCACTTGAAGCCATGGGCCAAACTCCCGTGCCCTTTCAGCACGTCAGACGGAAGCTGCAAAAGTTGAAGAAATTTAATATCAGCAAAAGAAATAAAAATGGAAGGAATGGAACGAAGTAAGAATGAATAAAGGAATACAAGTGGATATATATTTTATTGGCGTATATCGCACCCACGTGGATACAAGAGGGAAATAAAGAAATAATGAATAAAAAAAGAATAATAAAAAAAGGTGGGGCCACAGGCGACGCTCGGAAGATTCATAAGCGTAAACAGTTGTGGTTATAGAGAGATAGGTGAAGTTAATGCATTGCATTCATAAATAATGTGGCACGTTTGGAACAATTTAGACGACGGTCGCATTTCATAGAAAGTATGCAAAGCTTAGTCATGCATCATATTCATAGGAGATAATATAATGCCAACACAAGTTCACAAGAGGAGGAATGAGTGAAAGCGCGTATACCTGCCGCTAAAATGCTCGTACAGACAAGTGTTTCTCCGGGTCCCGAAGCAGGAAGAAAGGATCAGAGTGGGGAGTGGCCATATACTTGGCCTTCTTCTTGCTCCTTGAGCCGCTAGCAAAGCCCTGTTAAAGAGAAAGAGAATAAGGCGTCAATTTCTTTTGAAAAATCAAGAAAGCAACCAAAATAAAGAGGATTTTGAGATTATGATCGAGTAGAACTTACTCGTGAATCCCTTGGATCAATGTGAGGAAAAGAGAGAAAATCTCCAGAGAGGATTCAAGAATGAGAGAGTTGAGGAGTGAATGTAAAATGATTTAAAACTCTTGGTTTAAACGTTTCTGTCGCTTAGAACGGCACTCGGGGAACCGTGCGCGACAGTCTCTGAAATGCCGTGCGGCACTCGTTGAATGCCGTTACGGCATTCACGGACTGCTGCGCGGCATCCATGGACTGCCGCATTTTGGCGCGTGTGCCGCAAGTAAGGCAGTTCAGAAACCCTTCAATTTTCCCCCAAAATTCAAGTTAGGTCCTGAAAATTGAACTTAAGCCCCCAAAATTTGCCCTTAGTGCATTTGGCCCCAAACTTTGAAAATCGGAATAAATTTGAGCCTATGGGCTCCCAACTTTGAAAGATTAAAATTGAATTTGAGCCCGTGGGCTCCCAATTGTGAAAATTTGAAATTGAATTTGAGTCTAAATCTTGAGATTAAAATAAATTGGAACCTGTGGGCTCTGAATTTTGAAAGTTTGAAATTAATTTAAGCCCGTGGGCTCCCAATTGTGGAAATTTGAAATTGAATTTGAGCCCGCGGGCTCTAAATCTTGAGATTAAAATAAATTAGAACCTGTGGGCTCCGAATTTTGAAAGTTTCAAATTGATTTGAGCCCGTGGACTCCCAATTGTGAAAATTTGAAATTGAATTTGAGCCCGCGGGCTCTAAATCTTGAAATTAAAATAAATTGGAACCTGTGGGCTCCGAATTTATCTAAATACGATTACCCTCATTTTGAGAATATAACGGATTTATGTTCTCGATCCTCGTAACAAATTTACGTTGATCCTCGTTTTGGGAGTGTAACGGATTTGCACTCTCGGTTCTCGCAACATATTTGCGTTAACCCTCGTTTTGAGAATATAACGGATTTGTATTCTCGATCCTCGTAACAAATTTACGTTGATCCTCATTTTGGGAGTGTAACGGATTTGCACTCTTGATTCTCGCAACATATTTGCGTTAACCCTCATTTTGAGAATATAACGGATTTGTACTCTCGATCCTCGTAACAAATTTACGTTGATCCTCATTTTGGGAATATAACGGATTTGTATTCTCGATCCTCGTAACAAATTTACGTTGATCCTCATTTTGGGAGTGTAACAGATTTACACTCTCGGTTCTCGCAACATATTTATGTTAACCCTCGTTTTGAGAATATAATGGATTTATGTTCTCAATCCTCGTAACAAATTTACGTTGATCCTCGTTTTGGGAATGTAATGGATTTGTACTCTCGGTTCTCGCAACATATTTACGTCAACCCTCATCTTGGGAATTTAGAAATGCATTTTCACGACCCTTGTAAATGAATCTTTGCATCGGTCAACATTTGGTAAATCTTCTCTGGATAAGCGCATCATGAAATATGTGTCACATATAGAGAAGACATGATATAGAGTAAGCGCGACGGTTGCTTGCTTGAGTTTATTTAAAGAATGCCATTGCATGAGCACGTGCATCACGACAGTATAGGTGCATCCATCCGTATGACTACTTGCGCCTGTATCTGTTTACCCCATGCCTAAATTATGCTTTGGTCTGATTTTTGATGGGATACGTAGGCAGCTCATCATGAAGCACGACCGATTAGAATTTCGCTGCGCGCTTGCTACCTTTTGCAACGCATTTTGTGTTTTCCTAAATCCGACAGTTTGGTCAGAGGCTTGTCTTCACACAGGCTTTGACGTTCGCTTATGATTTGCGTTGCTCCACAAGCTCCGTCGAAGAGGGGCAAACTGTAGATACCCCAATTTTGACCAAACGTCAAATTAAGGAGAGTGTTACCTCTAGGATCCAATGATGACGAGCATCCGACTAATCTAAGATTTCCTAAGAAGATTTAAACTCTTCTGCAAGCTCTTACACTTCAACAACAAAATGAAAAATAAAGGAAAAGAAAAAAAGAGGCAGAACGGCACTTAGGCCTTTTTGCGGCAGTCACGGGTTGCCGTTGCGACAGTCTCTAGACTGTCGGACGGCATTCTGTGAATGCCGCAAATTTCGTTAAATGCCGCAAAGAAATGAATTTTTACTACAAAATGGCAGTCCCTGGAGTTGTCTGCGGCATTCAGTGAAAGTCATTCCAGCAGTCAGTGAAAGCCGCGACGGCATTCACTGAATGCCGTAGCGGCATTTACTGAGTGCTGCTCCTATCTCCCCGAGTGCCAAGTTTTTATGACAGCCTGTCCTAAAGTAGGTCGGTTTATACCTTGAAATGGAGGCGGGAATTAGGGTTTTTGGCTAGGAATTTCCCAAAATAACCCCTAAAGATTGCCTATATATAGAAGGTGTATATCCCATTATTACCAACTTGGAAAAAATGGAATGTTAGGATCCCTAGGTTGATTCTCCTTAAACATTTTCAAAATCAGAGAGTAATAGGGAGATTTTGGTTGAGAAAAAGAGCTAAAAGAAGAAGTTTGATCATCACTTGGAAGGCTTTGAAAAGATCAAGAAGTTGAGGATACTTAGAGGTAAAGATTCTAAGACTAGTTAGTATACTTAATAGCTCAATCACAATATCTAGATACTTAGGACCTTTTACACATTTTCAAAACCTCTCTTCTCACCTCTTTTCATCACACACCACATATATTGTGATTGAGCTATTATGTCATTAGTTTGGATCAAAATAGTTTAATGGTTAAAGCTTAATAAAATTTTGAAGTAAAGCCTTGGTCATTTTCTTTTGATTATGTTTATCTCCTTGGATTTATAAGACTTTCAATGTCTTACTTAAATCCATGTGTTTAGAATCCTTTAATGTCCTTATAAACTCATGATTCATGAGGGGATTGAGGTTGATTTTTAGTATATTGAGTTAATTAGTCCAAACTCCATCCATAGTTTGAGATCATTACTTTGAGGTTTTATGAAGTCCTTTATACTTCATTAAAACCCATGGGTTCAAGTGCTATTAGTCTCCAATGATCATCAAATGGTAGGAGAAGTAGTTTAGTTTAAGTCCATCTCTATGGCTTAGGCTAATCTTTTTCTTAGGTTTGAGGAGTGCTTCATACTTCATTTAAAACCTACATGTATGTGTGTCTTTAGTCTCCAATGACCATCAAATGGTAGGAGAAGTGGTTTGAATCTAAACTAATCCCTATGGTTTAGGTTCATTGTCTTAAGATTTTGTGAAGTTCATTTATACTTCAATGAAATCTCCAAACATCAATGTCTTTAGTCTTCAATGGCCATCAAATGGTAGAAGAAATGGTTTGGTTTTAAGTCCAACTCATCGGTTTAATAGTTGGGATTAACAAACGAAAGTTGAACTTGAACAAATGGTACAGTGAATTCAATGACCACCTTTGATCGAGGATTTTTAGTTTGAAATCAGACCGTTGAAACTGAATGAAACCACTTAGAAATTGTTTATAACTCAAAGTTCTACCACTGTAATTTTTGTTTTAAGGTAGTTTTATGTTTTGGGTGGTTTGATCAAGGGTTTTGTGGAGCAACCATAATCTGTCCAGAGTTTCAGAACAGTAACACTCTTTTCAAATAAGCAAATCAGAATCTTAATCTAGCACTTGTTACCCAAAATAAATTTTTCTAAGTAGGATAATGTGTTAGGAAACTACCCTAAAAAGAACAAAGCATGTCTGATTTGTTTACTATTTTTAGAAAATCGTACAAGATCTCTGGACAGAGAGTTGCAGATTCCTGAGTGATGTCTAGTGTTTTCCATATTCCCAGAGATCTAACCGTTAAAACCTTGATTTTTTTTTGGGTTATAAACTAGATGCACAGAGGCATATCATATCCAAAAATCCTTAAGATCCAACTATTGGAAGTATGGTTTTTCTATCTTTTAAAATCTGGTCTGCTCTCCGTAATTTAGGAAAAACAGTCACTGTTTTTTTGTCTATTCTCATTGATTTTAACTTAAATGATTTCCTAATGTATTAGGACCCAAATCATGTTTTGAACAATGATAATTTGGCTTAAATCCAGAGGCTAAGTGATCCAAATTAGTGAATAAATCCCTATCTTATTCTTGTTCATATTCATTCATTCATTCATGTACATTAATACTTATGATTAGAACTAGTTATTGGATAAAGTTGGACTTAGTTGAACCTAACTAAGCATAAACATGGATTCCTTATGATCATGTTGGAATTATAGAATCCCTATATGGACACTACATTGGCTCTTAGTTGAGGCTTGTATATCTATAGAGATACTATGGCTCCAACTAATCAATAGGAATTCATAGTTTTGCCAATTCTTTTCATACTTGATAGATCTAAGCTAGAGATTTAGGATTGATTATTTGATATCATATTATTATGTGAAGCATGTGGACTAATCTTTGTTTTGTAGCGCATTTGAGGTACAATTTCTCAATCCTTCTCTAGTTTATTTTATTCGTTGATTTTCTTGATTTTCGACTCCATGCGTGACACCTTAGACTAGGTCTTGCCTTATGTGTTTATATGCGTTAGAGACCTTTTCTTAGGTTTATTTTATATGTATGCATTGCACATTTAAATTCGCAGCTGGATCCCGGGTAAGTTTCCTAGTTCCCTATTTGCACATCATCTTTCTTGCTATATGAACTATGTGGCTTATGAATGATATTTTGTCGTTAGTAATCTTGCACCCTTTTCAACATGCTTGTGCAATGTATTATTTATATATGTGTATTAGTTGAGGGCTTGCTTAGATTAATAATTCGATTAAAAAGGATGATGAGTAGAGGCCTATCACGAGATAGGATGACAGGGGGTGTTTTAGTCCACCGGGCTCCTTCCCCTTTCATTCCATAATCCCCGGACCCAGATTATCTTTGGTTTCGCAAAAGATCAGTTTGCTTTCAAAATGGTTTCTTAATTTCCCTTTAAAAATTAAGTGGCAACTCGTCTTTTAATTTGAAATTTGAAAAAAATATTTTACAAGTCGGCCCAAATGCCGGTATCCACACTAACTCAATCAAGATACATTCATTTCTGGATCCCAATCTCACAATCATCGACCATACTTCTTATCACAAACAGATACCATAACCATGTTCATCCAAGAACCCCTAAACTGACATTTGATACCGACACTAACATCCAATAGGATTCCCATGATATGAAGGATGTTCTAAAGACTCACAATGAACGATTAGATCAAAGTCCATGAAGTTGACCAATGAATAATGTGCTTGGCACAACGAAAGAGATGTAACATTATTTATAAGTTTTGATCTTATTATGCATAGATTATTCTCATTATCAGAGTCATCACATTATGGAAGATCGTCGTAAATTCAAAGTTCAAGACCAATGCTCAAGGCAACACATAGGCATAATTAACAGCTCAGCAAATATCTTAAGTGCATGTGTTCAAGTGAGCATACAGAGTCTGAAGTCATCATATATATAACAACAATCTTAAGAAACATACAACAACAAGAAACATAACAAAGCTGGCAGGCTCAAGTGCTCAGGGAGCTCGAGCGCTCCCACTAAGCGTGAGCACTCGGGTTTTTACAATAAAATAGATTTTGGTTAAAACTCACATGCGTGTACAAAAATGAATTGGATCTTCTTGCATGTTAGCAAAAATAGTGTACAAACTGATATTACAAGTCTCTAAGTATGAATCTAAATCCACATAAGCTTTGGACATGTTTGGATGATCATAATAACTATTAATGCATAGAAAAAGGATTGATCAAGAGTTTTCCTCCACATGCAAGGGCTATAACTTCAAATAATTCACATGCATGGACATATAGACATGTAAAACTATTTCTAACGACATCTTAGTGAGAATCTATACTCACAAATACTGGGATTGTGAATGGATGATGATGAATATGGAAATTGTTGAAAAAGAACTTGAGATTATGAATAATGGCTTTAACTCCTCTTCTCTAGAACTTGATCATAAGAGGAACTAACTTCTAGAACTTATCCTTCATGATCGTCATCTTGATTCAGCAACAAAGAGGATGTGTGTGTGTGTATATGTGTTTGGATTCAAGCATGGATGTGTGTGTAAATGTATGGAGATGGTTTTCTCAAAATCTCTCCCAAGAACAATCTCTCTCTATTTTTCTATTTTATGAATGTAGTAAAATGCAGAGGATGGCTGGTATTCATAGATTTTTGAGTCCCAAGGGTAAAATAGTCATTTCACCCTTTTAAGGGCTCCAACGCTTGCATTGTTCGAGCGCTCGAGGCTCAAGCACTCCGGGGTCTTGAGCGCTCGGGTCAGCTTTTCAGACAAAGCTTCCCCAAGGTCACAAACAAATATACAAACATACATAGATCATTTAAAATATGAAAGAATAAGAAAAACATATCTTATTATATATAATAGAAGGTTTTACAAGGAAAAATATAGAAATTTGGGATAGTAGGTAAGAAAATTACAGGTGCTATATCTCTCCACCACCTATCAAAAGATTTTGTCCCAAAATCTGATAAAACTAGTCCTGGAATAACTTTGGATACTTCTCTCGCATTTTTGATTCCATCTCCCAGGATTCTTCTCTCTGGTCATGATGGCTCCATTGCACCTTCACCAAAGGAATCTCCTTGTTCCTCAACTTCTTGGTTTCTCTTCCCAAGATACACATTGGCCTCTCTTAATAAGACATTGTCATTCACCTCGATATCCTTAAAGTCAATCACTGGTGCTGAATTGTGAACTTACTTCCTTAACATACTTATGTAAAAGACGTTGTGTACTCCAGACATTCTCAATGGTAGTGTGAGTCGATAGGCAACCTTGCCCACATGTTCAAGAATCTCAAAAAGTCCAATATAGCGAGGTGATAGCTTCCCCTTCTTCCTTCCAAATTTAACCACACCTTGAACTAGGGTTACCTTAAAAAACACGTGATCTCCCACACCGAACTCTCAATCCTTCCAGTATTTATCCGTATAACTCTTCTGCCTGGTCTGGGCAGCTTTCATCTTATCTCAAACTATGTTGATCTTCTCACTAGATTCTCGAACCATATCCGGTCCAAGAAGTTTTCCATTTTCGACTTTGGCCTAATATACTGGTGAACGGCACAGTCTCCCATATAATGCTTCAAACGATGCCATCCCTATGCTCGAGTGTTATTTATTGTTATATGCAAACTTAATTAAGGGCAAGTGGTTTTCCCACGAACTCTCAAAGTCAATGACAAATGCTTTGAGCATATCTTCCATAACTTAATTCGTCTGCTTAATTTGCCCATCAGTCTATAGATGAAAAGTAGAACTCTGCCTCAAGGAAGTTCCCATTGCTACTTACAGACTTTCCCAAAATCTTGAGGTGAACTCAAGTCACTACCTGACACTATCGAGATTAGAACACCATGAAGTCAAACTACTTGCTAAACATACATCTGACTTAACTTCTCTACTAGATAATTCATGCTGTAGGCAATAAAATGAGCAGACTTCATTAATTGATCTACTATCACCCAAATGGCATCGTGACCTTGTTGCGACAATGGCAATCTGACCATGAAGTCCATGGTAATATGCTCCTACTTCCATTCCAGAATCGATAATGGTTGTAGGAGTCCAGATGATTTCTGATGCTCTACCTTGACTTGTTGACACTTGAAACACTTAGATACATGTTTAGCAACCTCCCTTTTCATGCCTTCCCACCAGAATTTCCTTTTTAAATCCTTGTACATCTTTGTACCTCCTAGATGGACGGTTAGTCTAGACTTGTATGCCTCATCCAATATGTCTATTCTCAGCTTTTCCACATTAGGTACCATGAGTCGACCTCTACATCTGAATCCTTCATCTGATTCGATACTCCATTCTTCCGATTCTTTTGCTGAAACTTTAGTGAACCACTTCTTCAATTCTTCATCCTTTTTTTGAGCTTTTAGAATATGACCAATAAGTATTGGTTGAACCACATGACACCCAAAGTGTCAACCTTCCTCTGATTGTGCAGGTTGAAGATCAAATTCTTCTATAGTCTCTAATGCTCTCCATTTTTGAATCATAAGAGAAATAATGATCCCACGAGGTCTTCAACTCAACGTATCTATGACTATGTTTGCCTTACCGGGATGGTAGTACAAAGTAGAGTCATAATATTTCAATAGTTCCATCTACATCTCATGTTTAATTCCTTCTGTGAAAAATAAATACCTCAAGCTTTTATGGTTCAAAAATAAATCAAACTACTCTCCAAAGAGGTAGTGTCTCCAGATCTTTAAAGTGTAAATGATTGCAGCTAACTCAAGATTATGCATAGGATATTTCATCTCATGAGGCTTCAACTGTCTTGATCTATACGCTATAACCTTCCCATCTTGCATAAGATCACACCCTAATCCTTGGTACGATGCATCACTATAGATGGTATATCTCTTACCGCTCTTCGGAATGGCAAGTACTGGCGCTGAAGTCAATCTCTCTTTTAGCTCCTGGAACGCCTGTTTGTGCTTATCTCCCTATTCAAACTGCTCTTTTAGCTCCTAGAACGCCTGTTTGTGCTTATCTCCCTATTCAAACTTTAGATTCTTCTTCGTAAGTCTAGTCAATGGGGCTGCAATTTTGGAGAAACCTTTTACAAATCTCCGATAATAGCCAGCCAAACCAAGAAAACTCCTTACCTCTGAGGCGTTACTCAGTCTTTTCTAATCTAGAACTACATCAACCTTCAAAGTATCCACAAAAATTCCTTCTTGGGAGACAATATATCCCAAAAACTTGACTTCCTCAAGCCAAAACTCACACTTGCTGAACTTTGTATACAAATAATTATCTCTGAGCATCTGCAGTGCAATCTACACGTGCTTCTCGTGTTCTTCTTTGGTCTTGGAATAGATCAGAATGTCATCGATGAAGATAATAATAAACTAATCCAAGTAAGGCCTGAATACCTTGTTCATCAAATCTATGAATACTACTGGGGCATTGGTTAACCCCAACGACATCACAAAGAACTCGTAATGCCTATATCTAGTTCTAAATACTGTCTTTAACACATCTTTTGATCTAACCAAAAGTTAATGATATCCCAATTATAAATCAAGCTTAAAAAATATTATCGTTCCTTGAAGCTGATCGAATAAATCATCAATCCTTGGTAATGGGTACTTATTCTTGATGGTAACTTTGTTAAACTCTTTGTAATCTATGCTGATGATGCCTAACTTTGGATTAGAGAAAAGAAAAAGAAAAGAGGAATTGTATGTGGTTCAGCCCTATTAATTAAAAGACCTACGTCTACATGTGTGTCAAGGCACTTACACTATCAAATCACAGGGGACCTTTGGTGAACCAACAAAGGAAACAAAACTACCAGAGACCGGCCAGGTATATACGAGTGTATAAAATAAGAATACGATCCACTTAGAGGAGGTGAATGGTCTCTTTTATAGATGCAAGAGACCTACTCATACATGGCAAGTAAACTGATAAGGTAATATAATTTGATTGGGATTGATTAGCACTAATCGTGTAGGTTTCCTAATTAGATTAGGAAATAATCTACTCTTTCTGTTAGTCTTCTAGCTCATATAGGAAACTATCTGGAACATTTTGGATCATGTCATGGGATATGGCTGGGCTATACCCATGATAAGCTGAGCCTATATGGCAATCTCGACCTATTGATCGGGTCCTGATGATACTACGCATACCGCTTGAGTTATGTAGGAGCAGAGCTTCTACTAGATATTTTTATGCATATCAATTGCCCCCATTTTTGAGGCTAATGTGATGCTTCATCAGATGAAGGTTGGAAATTTGCATAGTGTGGATATCGCAGGCTGTCTTTACCCACAACTTTTCAAAATCAATTTCTAAAACAAATGAGTCACCACTTAATTTTTAAAAGGAAAAATTAAGAAACCATTTTAAAAGCAAACTGATCTTTTAGAAACCAGAGATTAACTAGGTCCGGGGATTATGGAATGAGAGAGGAAGGAGCCCGCCGGACTAAAACACCCTCTCTCATCCTATCTTGCGATAGGCCTCTACTCAACATCCTTTTAATCAAATTTATTAATCTAAGCATGCCCTCAACTAATACATATATACATATACATCACAAAAGCATGTCCAAAGGGGTGTAAAATTGCAATCGACAAAATATCATTCATAAGCCATGTAATTCAAATAGCAAGCAACATGATATGCAATAGGGAACAAGAGAGCTTACCCGAGATCCAGCTGTGAATATTAAACGTGCAATGCATGCGATTGAATAAAACCTAGGAAGAGAGTCTCTAATCCATATATACATATAAGGCAAATCTTAATTCTAAGGTGTCGCGCATAAGGTCAAAAATCAAATGAAATCAAGAAATTTAATAAACTAGAGAGGGATCGAGGGATCGTACCTTAATAGTGCTACAAAACAAATGGTTAGTCCACATGATATGCAGAATACGATGTTAGAAATAACAATCCTAAATTTCTAGCTTAAATCTATCTAATGTAATTAAATCCAAAGCAAGTAAGTCCTAATTATAAGTGTCAAACCATATGGATGAATATGTGCATGGACAAGGATAAACTATGAAATACTCTTAAACTTTGAATTCAAGCTCAACTAGTCATTATTAAAGCATGGTTTAAGCCCTAGATCATAGAAAAAGTCATTTGGACCATTATTTACAAAGTTGGTCAAATGTGCCATAAAAATTCTGAAAATTGCAGAGGGCAGACCAGATATGTAGGAAACTAAAAAGCATGTCTCTCATGGTTTGAAGCTGATTAATTTTGGACACACGATGCCTCTGTGAGTCTAGTTTCTAAATCAAAAAGAAAATCAAGGTTTCAACGGTTAGATCTCCGGTAATATGGAAAACACTAGACATCACTCAGCATCTTACAACCTCCTGTCCAGAATTCTTGCACGATTTATTAAAAATAGTAAAAAAATCAGAATTGCTTTGTTCTTTTTAGGGTGACTTCCTAACACATTAATCTACTTAGAAAAATTATTTTGGGTCACAAACACTTTATTAGAACTCTGATTTAATCATTTCAAAAGAGTGTTGCTGTTCTGAAACTATTCTGAAACTCTGGACAGATTATTGTTGCTTCACAAAACTCATGACCAAACCATTCTAAACATGAAACCACCTTAAAAAAAATTACAGTGGTAGAACATTGTGTTATTGACACTTTCCCGTTGGTTTCACTTGATTTCAACGGTTAGATTTCGAGCTAAAAATCTTTGATCAAAAATAGTTTGTGAACTCACTGTTTTTATTTGTCAAGTTCAACTTTCATTTGGTAACTCCAACTATTAAACCATGAAGTTGGGTTAAACCAAACCACTTCTCCTACCATTTGATGGTCATTGGAAATGAAGACACGACTAATACTTGAGAGTCTTCAAAGAATATGGAATGGATTCCATGAAACATCAAGTTTAAGGGATCCAAGTCATGAGCATGGACTTGGATCCATCTATATGAAATAAGGTGATGATCAAGTTTTGACTCTCATGTAGGGCATAAGCTTACATGAGATTCAAGGGATCATGCTCAAGAGATCAAGAGAGATATTGGAGATCTCCAAGACCCTCAAGAGAAGAAAATAGACAAGAAAATAGAAGAAAGTATTGGAAACAAAAAGAACTTCTAAGTTTATTAGGCAAATAAAGAAGATAATGAAAGGTTTTAAGATTAGAGATTTTTAAAAGAAGAAAAAGCAAGCTACTAATCTATGGTTAGAGGATCACCTCCAAATTGTCCTCAAAGTTTTCTTTTCTTTGAAGATCTTCCAAGCTCTTCTCTCTAATTCTCTAAACACTCTCTTTTCTCTCTAAAAATGTTGGTGTAATGGAAGTATTTTTGCATGTATTCTCCCTCCCAATATTTTTCTCTTAGTCTCCTCCTTCCAAGGAAGATCCCTTCTCTTTTATAGGCAAAATTACCAGGTATTTTTGATGAATTTTGGAGCAAAAAATAGGTGTAATTCTCTCATTTGGTGGTACAATGTGTACTTTCTGAAATTAGACAGACTGCTGCCCAGCGCGGCAGTCCAAAGACTGTCGCGGCAGTCCGTGACTGCCGCTGTGGCAGTTCACGACTGCCGCCCGGCATTCATCAAATGCCGCGGCAATTAATGGATTGCCGCGTTTTCGTCAGTCTTACTTTATCAGTTTTTTGTTCTTATTCGCATACGCATACGTATTGCACTGCAAAATACAGACTTAAAAAGTGAACGGCAGTCAGAAATCTGTGGCGGCACTTGGTGAATGCCGGAACGGCACTCTATGACTGCCATACGGCACTCAGTGAGTGCCGCGGCAGTCTGCCGTGTGCCGTTTTTAGTTAAGGTTCCCCTTTTTAGGTCTTCCCCCTTTTTGAAATAAATTATTTTTGAAGATCCTTTCCAAAAGTCATGTCTTATACCTGAATTCTCCTAAATACCTGGTATTTTTCCTCTTTCTGTGAAATTTTATCGCGTTTTGGAGTTTTTCTGAAGAGCTTGGAGTACTTCAATTTTTCGGTCCTTGTCATCATCGGATACGGAGGTAACACTCTCCTAAATTCGACGGTTGGTCAAAATTGGGGTGTCTACAGTTTGCCCCTCTTTGACAGAGCTTATGGAGCAACGCGTCCCATTAGTGAATGTCAAAGCCTGTGTGAAGACAAGCCTTTGACCGGACTGTCGAATTTAGGTAAAAACAAAATGCTTTGCAAAAGCAGGTGTGCAGCGAAATTCCAATTGGTCGTGCTCCATGGTGAGCTGCCTACGTATCCCGTCAGGAATCAGACCAAAGCGTAGTTCAGGTATGGGTCGAACATTCACAAACGCAAGTAGTCAAACGGATGGATGCACCTATCCTGTCGTGATGCAAGTGCCATGCAATGATGTTTTCTGAATTGACCTGGTTGTGTAAATGCCATGCTTATCACATTTTCCCTACGTATGACGCGCATTTCGTGGCGTGTTAGTCAGGGAAGATTTTTTATGCGAAAATCTGTTACAGGAGTCATGAAAGCGCTTTTGATTTGATCTCGAGGGTTAACGCAAATCCGTTGCGAAACCGGGAATATAAATCCGTTATACTCTCAAAACGAGGGTTAACGCAAATCCGTTGCGAAAACCGGGAATATAAATCCGTTATACTCTCAAAATGAGGGTTAACGCAAATCAGTTGCGAAAACCGGGAATATAAATCCGTTATACTCTCAAAACGAGGGTTAACGCAAATCCGTTGCGAAAACCGGGAATATAAATCCGTTATACTCTCAAAACGAGGGTTAACGCAAATCAGTTGCGAAAACCAGGAATAAAAATCCGTTATACTCTCAAAATGAGGGTTAACGCAAATCCGTTGCGAAAACCGGGAATATAAATCCGTTATACTCTCAAAACGAGGGTTAACGCAAATCCGTTGCAAAAACCGGGAATATAAATCCGTTATACTCTCAAAACGAGGGTTAACGCAAATCCGTTGCGAAAACCGGGAATATAAATCCGTTATACTCTCAAAACGAGGGTTAACGCAAATCCCTTGCGAAAACCGGGAATATAAATCCGTTATACTCTCAAAACGAGGGTTAACGCAAATCCGTTGCGAAAACCGGGAATATAAATCCGTTATACTCTCAAAACGAGGGTTAATGCAAATCCGTTGTGAAAACCGGGAATATAAATCCGTTATACTCTCAAAACGAGGGTTAACGCAAATCCGTTGCGAAAACCGGGAATATAAATCCGTTATACTCTCAAAACGAGGGTTAACGCAAATCCGTTGCGAAAACCGGGAGTATAAATCCGTTATGCTCTTCAAATTTCCAAAGTTCGGGAGCCCACGGTCTTGAAATCTATTTTACATCTTAAAAACCGAGGCCCGCAGGCCAGGATTTCATCTTTTGAATTTTGGGGCCCACAGGCTCGAATTTCAATTTCTGGGAGTTGGGAGCCCACAGGCTCAAATTTATACCTACATTTTGAAATTTGTAGTCGATTTAAACCTAGGAACAAAACCGGGGTCAAAAAGTGCAACGAGGGCACACTTTGGGGGGCTCAAGTTCAATTTTCGGGACTTGATTTGAATTTTTGGGGGGAAAGTAAATATCTTTGAACCGCCTTAATCGCGGCACACGTGGTTTTTAGCGGCAGTCCGTGGCTACCGCGCGGCACTCACGGAGTGCCATTGCGGCACTCGGCGAGTGCCGCGAGGCAATTGATTGACTGCCGCGCACGAAAAAATGAGTGCCGCGTTCGAGCGGCAGTGGCTTAAACCGCCGGGGTTAAAACATTTCTCTCATTCTCTCACTCTTCTCTCTCTCGATTTCTCTCTGGAGAAAATTTTCCCCTTTTCCTTTTCTTGTTTGGCTTGATCTCGGGTACTTACAGGTTAGTTCTGCTTGATCCATACTTGATTAATCTCCACAGTTTCTCTTATTTTCTGAAATTTCTATGAATCTAACACGCGGATTTTCTTTTCTTTGACAGATTATGGCGAGTGGTTCAGGACGCAAGAAGAAGGCCAGATATACTGCTATGCATCACCCGGACGTCACACTTCTATTGAGGGACCCTGATGAGCATCTGTCGGCCCGCGCGTTCAAGCGCGAGGTAAACGCTCCCCTTTTATTTATTTCTCGTGTTTCTTTATCGTATTTCCTCCTCCTTGTGAATGTAACGTAGAATTGTCACCACTTTTAGATACCCTACTCCAAACGTCATGCTTGTGGTGTCTTGAACGCTCCATTTCATGCCCCTTGCAAAGAAGTTTTTATTTTTTGAATTTTTCAGAAACTGGATGTTACGCTTGAATTTTTCGAACACTCATCCCTTATTATTATTTTTTTATTTATTATTTTTTTTCTTTTAACTTTCCTCAAAGATTTTTGAAAACCATTTAATCAAGACTTCAAACATCCAATGCTCATGAATACACGATCCTGAACCTTCTCCTATATTGGCGAGTTTTTCTTGAGCATTCCAAGTGCCATTTAATTATTCAAAAATTGATTCTCGAATGTTTGCAATTATGCATTTCTCTTTGAAACTTATACTTTTTCGGGCCCAAAATCTCTTTCGAAACTTATATGTGCATGTATTTCAGAGAATGTGAACTACTCTTTCTCTTTTCTTTTCTTTTCGAAGCCTTGATAGAATATTGACTATTTTCTTTTATTCATTTCCTCTTGAACGCAAACAAGTGCCTTGCTTGTGAAATCCCTTATGAACACTTTGGGTTTTCCATTCCTTTATTTATTATTTATTTACTGTTGTTGCTCTCTTCTTTATCCACTCCCTAACAACAAACCGCTTATTCTTTCTTGCAGCTGTAGCCGAAGGTGCTGAAGGGGCACGGCAGCCTCGCCCATGGCCACGAGTGGTATTCTGAGCTGAGCCCGACCGTGAGGGCTCTAGTGGACGTAGCAGGGTTTGGAGACTTCGTCAAACTTTTGACGAAGAGCTCCAATGACCTACAGCAAATGCATGCGCTGGCTGAGCGGTGGTGGGATACCACGAGTACCTTCCACTTCGATTTTGGGGAGATGACGATGACCCCTCTAGATTTCAGCATGATCACGGGGATTCCATTCGGAGGAGAGCCCTTGCGGCACCTTACAGACCAGGAGTGGGATCAGATGGAGCCCTTGCTAGGGGTGGTCCCGGAGGAGGCCTTGGTCACAGCTCGATGGTTTATGGATACTTTCTGGGGGAAACCCGGCTTTACGGACGAGCAGATGGCCCGAGGTTTCTTGATGTACATGCTGGGGTGCTCCTTGTTGAGCACCAAGGGTGACCGGATTTCCGCTTCCTTGGTGGCATCGTTGGAGCGCCTGGACCAGGTTGCCGAGTACGACTGGGCTGGTACAGGATTGGCTATCCTGTATAGGCATATGAGTGACATCTCCCGGGACAGGTCGGCTGCTACTGGCGGGTATTGGAGAGTGTGGGAGGTATACCTTTTTCCTATATTGCTCATTATCATATTTCTTTAAAAAAGGTGAGACTAACCTTCTTTCTTCTTTTTTGTATCACAGATTTGGTCCAACGAGTATCTTCGCATGATGTCTCCTCAGACACGTGATGCCGACGCCCTTATCATGCCCCAGGGGCTGAAATGGGTGAAGGACAGGGTTGGGAGGAAGACCGGGGCCCATGATTTTGTTTCGTTCAGGAACTTCCTGACGAACCTGAGGGAGGGGCACGTGCACTGGCAGCCGTGGCTAAGGGTGTTGCCTGAGGCTAGGGTGGGGATTCGAGAGTCGGCCGGGTATGACCCGACGAGGTGACTTCTTGATGGTGGGTCAGAGGGTCTGGCGTGGTATCTAGGAGAGAGAGTGACCCGGCAGTCGATAGCGGCCCCCGGGTTCTTTGTGCCGTTCCCTCCTCCCGACTCTATGAGGGCCACAGACACGCTTCAGGGCGGCGATTTCACGGCTGCTCGAGCTGGCTCTGGTATCCACGGCTTTTTGGACGACCCGTCAGGATATGCGGCTTTCCGTGCCGCCAAGCTGATGCCGAACTTCCCTCTGATGGAAGTGACTTGGGTGAGTAAATGATTCCTTTATTATTTTTGTGAGTTCTTCTTTATTCTCTATTCATGTTTTATTACTTTTGTTTGCAGCCTGTTCCTGCCGCGGTTCGTCCGCCTGCCCTGCCTGAGTGGGACTGGACCATGTCGACTGTCTCATTCGGAGAGCCCCACTCGACGACGATTCCTCGACTTTCACACGGTGCTCCCACCATACCTTTACACTATGACGTCGTCCCGCGTGCTTACGTGGAGGAGGGCCTGGCGTATGCCCACAGTGTGCAACAGTGGGTTCTCGGGCGAGAGTGGATGGTAAGAAATTCATCCCCACTCCTGCTTTTGACTGGGATTGTACCTCTCTTCACTAATCTTTATTCTTGGTTCTTGTTTTCAGGCTGAGGGAGCTCGGGCGACTGCTGCAGTTCAGTTGAGGGCCCAGGTACGATCTTCTACCCTTTCCATTTTCTTAGTATTCCAAATGTCTTTTCAGTATTTTTCCGGACTCATCCCCTCTCTTCCATATGGAGGAGAATAGAGTCCTGTCTCAGCAGGTGGGGCAGCTTCAGCAGCGGCTTCAGCAGTTCGGCATCCCTTTCAGTGACGCCCCTGGAGGTAGCGGTGTTGGGCGTGGGGGAGGCGGCGGCGAGGTTACTAGTGGTGGCAGAGGCCGAGGCGGCGGTAGTGGCGGACATGGTGGGACTGGTGGAGATAGCGGGACCGAGTCAGAGGAGGAGCCTCTCAGACGCACGACTCGCCAGACTCGCGGCCGGGGTCGGGGTCGGGGTTGACCCCTGCTTTTATTTTATTATTATTTTTATTATTTTTTAGAGTTGTGGGAGGATTTACATTTGGTGGATGATTGTATATACACACATATGCTTTATTTTGATAGTTGCTTCCTTATAGTTGGTAGGGTAGATGCTTTACATATTTACGTTTTCTTTGCTTACTCACCGTATGTGTGACCATAGCTTGGTCCAACTCTTGCCGTATGTGCGACCATGGCTTGGTCCTGACTTTATTATTTCTTTTTATCTTTGAATGCTTCTACTTCTTTTATTTATTTGATATGTACAAATGAATGAAATGAATGAATGTATTTGCACGTGCTGCATGATGCGCACGCTTTATTGCTTTTCTATCTAGTTTTCTGTTTGTAGGTGGGCTGATTGTATTACAAACAAACCCTGGCCAATGAAAAAACTTGGAACGGCGCTCGGTTAGGTCTCTGCGGCACTCAGTGAGAGCCGCAACGGCAGTCAGTGAGTACCGCAACGGCATTCACGGATTGCCGCGCGGCACTTCGTGGAGTGCCGCTGCACTTTATTGAGTGCCGCGATTGAGTGGTCAGCCTTATTCTCCTATTTATACCCCTTCTTTCTCAAAGTTCCGCAAAATACTTCTCTTTCCTTCCTATTCTCCCCTCAAATGGCCCCCATTAGTTCTCAAACCCTCTTCCCATGGATGGATACTCTCTCGGGTATTGACAAGCTTCACTTTGAGTGCTTCAGACTGAACGATCTCTTTTCTTTCCTACAGATGAATTTGAATGAGGGCCTACTTCGAGCTGCCATCCAGTGTTGGGATCCTACTCTCAATGTCTTCCGTTTCGGCTCTCAAGAGACTTGCCCCTTGTTTGAGGAGTTTAGCGCCATTCTTCACACTGACCCTTTTGCTGAATTGATGGTCCCTCAGATTCAGGCCGGGTATGTCCGCGACTTAGCCACTCTTCTCCACATATCTCGAAATGCGGCGGGCTCCTTTATTTGTGACAGGCATATCGATTTTGAGGGCCTTGCCTCCGTTTATGCTCCCGTAGGGGACCCCTATGATGGCGAGTACCAAATCATCCGACGTAGTGCCTTGTCAATTGCCATGCTCTCTTACTTCCTATTCCAGTCATCTTCTGACATTCTCATACCCATTGCCTGTGGTTTGAGGGAGATGAAAAGTGCTGTTATGCTGATTCTTGGTGAAACTCTGATTGGATTGAGCCATGCCCATGTTACCGGGGCCATGTTATCTGCCGGGGCACCTTTCGTCTTGCAAGTTTGGCTCATGGAATGCCTCGACCTCTTCATTCATCCCTCACACCTTCGTGGGCCACTTTCTTATGATCGCATAGAGGTCCATTGCTTATTCCATTCTGCCGATGCATGGCTCGGTTGGCTCCAGGGTCTCTCTTCTAGTGACATCTGCTGGATCTGCCCTCAGTGGACTCAACGTTCTGTTGCTGTACGTCTTCCTGGGCGACCTGGTATTTGGTTACCAGGCTTGAGTGCCACTACTTTCTACGTTCCTGATCGGGTGGTCCGTCAGTTCGGGCTTTTGCAGGATACTACTGAGTTTGTGGCTGCTGATTTCACCAGGGGGTCCACTTTGCGTCCTTCTATTGTGAAGGCTTTCATTGAGGCTTGGTCGAGTAGGATGGCTGCTCTGTGCCCGAGGGTCCCTGCTTCGACTATGCCCACTGCCCAGTATCTTCTAGAGATCCAGGCCTTGGTTGTGAGACAGACTTGACAAGACATGTGCCCAATAAAGTAGACGAAAACAGGGAAGAGTTTGCCATTTCACAAAACTTTCTGACAGACCCTGCCTACTCTTTTTTACACTTTCCGAATGTGATTTTTCTTCAAGAAATGTTGTTATCTTTAGAAAAATTTCTAGCATGCTTAATCAAAGTGCTCAACCTTTCGATTAATCTTTTAATGAAGAATTCTCCTTTTAATGTCTTTACTCGGCTCCTTACTTTGCTGTTTGTTTTCTACTCATTCTTTTCCATGAATTCTTATTTATTTCTTTATAGTACTCATTTTGATAGCCAGGCGACTTGAAGGATGGTTTTATTTCCGGGTTCTTCGGCTAGCAAACGAAGTTTGCCCCTGGTTTTAGGGCTTTGAAGCGGTTCCGGGCAAAACGCCAGTTTGCCCCTAGTTTAGCACACACATTTCTTGCTTTTAGGTTTTCACGGGCCGAAGGCTTTTGAGAGCCCGCCTACTTATCCCCGAGTGGGCGTCAGGCCTGCAGTAGTTCAGCTCAAGGATTGAAAGAAGACGCCGCTCGGGCAGTTTTATTTAAATGACCGAACCAAGTAGGTTGCCTACGTATCCCCTAGCGGGAATCAGGTCAAGCGTAGTTCATCGAGGCAGGAAGTTTTGAAAAAAAATGGCTTCAAGCAAAATATTTCTTGAGGCGATCAAGGTTAATCGGCTGTTTAAATTCAACCCCGTCTAAGTCCATGAGATAGGCCGCCCCTCCAGAAAGGAGGGTCTTAATGATGTACGGCCCGACGCAGTTGGGTTTGAATTTTCCTCTGGGGTCATAAACGGGCACTTTCAGTTCTTTGAGGACCAGGTCACCCTCAGCAAGCTTCCTTGGGCGGACCTTTTTATTGAAAGCACGAGCTATTCTCTTCTGGTATCCTCGAGCATGGTTTATCGCGGTCAGCCTCTTTTCATCGAGCAGCATCAATTCCTCATACCTTCCTCGTATCCATTCTGATTCGGTCACTTCGCATTCCGCTAAGACCCTGAGAGAGGGTATTTCTACCTCAATTGGGAGGACCGCCTCCATTCCGTAGACCAACGAGTATGGCGTAGCACCTGTTGAAGTCCTCACTGATGTTCGATATCCCCATAAAGCGAACGGCAGCTTCTCATGCCAATCCTTATATGTATCCGTCGTTTTTCCCAAGATGGCTTTAACATTTTTATTTGCCGCTTCCACCGCTCCATTCGTCTGGGGCCTATACGGGGATGACTGATGACGAGTGATTTTATACTTTTCCAAGAGCAGGATGACCTCTCCCTGGAAATGACTGCCATGATCGGAGATGAATTCATTCGGGACCCCATACCTGCAGATTATGTTCTTCTCGATAAAACTCACCACGTCTTTGGCTTTTAAAGTCGCATATGAGGCTGCCTCTACCCATTTTGTAAAATAATCAATTGCCACGATTATGTATCGATGACCATTGGAGGCCTTTGGGACTATCTCACCGATGATATCAATCCCCCACACAGAAAATGGCCAAGGGGTGGTCATGCTGTAGAGCTGTGATGGCGGGGTATGCATCAGATTTGCATGGATCTGACACTTGTGGCATCTTCTAACATATTCGCAACAGTCTTTGTCCAAGGTTGTCCAATAGTATCCCTGTCGGATGATCTTCTTTGCTAGCATATGCCCATTCATATGGGGCCCGCACACTCCCTCGTGTATTTCCTCCATCATTTTCTTAGCTTCCCTTCCATATAAACACTCCAAATTATACCTGGTGTAGGACTTCTTCCATAGTTTGTCCGCGTAGATCACAAATTGAGCAGCGAATCGTCTAATTGCCTTCTTGTCCTTTTCCGAGGCTCCTTCGGGGTATTCTCCTTCTTTAATGAACTTCCACACGTCCATATACCAAGGCACTTCATCTTCTCTCTCTATGGCTGCGATTGTCTCAAATGACGCCTGCTTCCTCACTTCTATGGATAGCGGGATCATGGCAGTTTTTGAAGGGATTTGGATCATCGAGGCTAAGGTAGCCAAAGAGTCGGCTAATTGGTTTTCTTCACGAGGGAGGTAGTAAAAGGAAATCTTTTGGAATTGCGTTTTCAGACTCTCCAGATAGTCATGGTAAGGTCTCAATTTCTCATGTTTTACCCTCCAGTCTCCTCGAACTTGGGATATGATCAGGTTGGAATCTTCGAAAACATCAATCCGTCCGACCTTCAAAGCCAAGGCTGCTTCCATCCCAATTATGCAGGCTTCGTATTCCGCGGTGTTGTTGGTCGAGTTATACCTGAGTTTGACGGCTAGTGGGGTAGGGGTCCCATCGGGTGCTATCAGAATGATTCCAACCCCATAACCTAATTGATTGGCTGCTCCGTCGAAATACATCCTCCACAGATCTTCCCTTACTTCCATTACTTCCTCATCAGGAAACTTGAATTCTCCTTTCTCCCCAGTTTCTACGGCGAAGTCAGCTAGGTACTCGGCGATGGCCCTCCCCTTGACGGATTTGGAGGTGACATATCTGATATCGAACTCGGCTAGCATCATGGTCCAACAGGAAATCCTACTGGTCAAGGCGGGTTTTTCGAACAGGTATTTTAACGGGTCCATCCGAGAGATTAGGATCACGGGGAAGGCTAACATGTAATGACGAAGACGACGGGTACACCAAACCAATGCCCAACAGGCTTTCTCCAAGGGTGAGTACTTCAACTCATATCCGACCATTTTCTTGCTTAAGTAGTAAATGGCCTTCTCTACGTGCCCCTCTTCTCCTTCTTGGGCCAGCATACATCCCATCGAATCTTCGGATACGGAGAGATAAAGTAACAGGGGTTTCCCGGGTGATGGCGGTGACAGGACAGGTGGGTTCTGGAGGTAGGTTTTGATTTTGTCAAAGGCCTGCTGACATAAGGTATCCCATTCGAACTTTTCTCCTTTTCTGAGTAACTTGAACAGCGGGTCGCAGGTCATGGTGAGCTTTGAGATGAAACGACTTATAAATTGTATTCTACCCAGGAACCCTCTCAATTCTTTCTCGTTTTTTGGTGGGTTCATTTCGGTTATGGCCTTTATTTTGGTAGGGTCCACTTCTATCCCCCTTTGGGTAATGAGAAATCCTAGCAGCTTGCCAGTAGTGACTCCGAACGTGCATTTCTGCGGATTCAGCCTCATCTTGAACTCCCTCAACCTCCCAAAGAACTTTCTTAAAGCCTCTAAGTGCCCTCCTCTCTCTTTGGACTTCACAATCATATCATCCACATACACCTCCACCTCTTTGTTGATCATGTCGTGCAGTAGGGTGGTGGCAGCCCTTTGATAAGTTGCTCCTGCATTCTTAAGTCCGAACGGCATGACCCTATAACAATATGTCCCCCATGGGGTGATGAACATGGTTTTCTCTCTATCCTCGGGAGCCATGAGGATTTGATTATACCCGGAGAATCCATCCATGAAAGATAGAAGCTCGTGTCCCGCAGTGTTATCAACCAACACGTCGATATGGGGTAATGGGAAATCGTCCTTAGGGCTTGCTTTGTTTAAATCTCGAAAATCAACGCAAACCCTAACACGACCATCCTTCTTTGGGACAGGTACAATGTTGGCAATCCACTCGGGATACTCGGTGACCATCAAGAATCCAGCTCTTAATTGCTTTTCAACCTCCTCTTTCACTTTAAGTGCCCATTCTGGCCTCATTCGCCTCAATTTCTGTTTTATGGGTTTTGAATTGGGAAAGAGGGGGATGTGGTGTTGGACTATTTTTGGATCGATACCTGGCATATCATTATAAGACCATGCAAAAACATCTTTGAATTCATTTAATAGACTGATTAATTCTTTGCTTTCTTTATTGCTAAGTGTAGAGCCGATGAAGACATTTTGAGGATTACTCTCATTTCCTAGATTAATAGTTATGGTGTCCTCAATGATTTTACATGCAGATTCTTTTTCTTTTTCAATTAGTTTTTGTAGTTCAATAGGTATTTCATGATCATCACATTCATCACATTCATTAAGCGTGTTCGAGTAGGCAGAATCAGTCATACTTTCATTGATTTTCTTTGGAGTGATTACAACAGACATAGAAATTGAAAGACGCCTCATTTGGGCCATTACAGACTCCGGGTGCGGGGGGAACCTATCACTAGACTCAAAAACCCATTCCCTCTTGTTCTCTCCTCCCAGGTCAGTAATGAAGCATTCTTCCGGATCCCCTGTCTTGGTGATTTCCTCCATCTCTTCTTCCCCAGCCTTCCCTTTGTCGGTCTCTTTCTGATCTTCCTCACCTTCTTCACTCTCGGCAGCTTCCTCCACTATGCCCTCGTCGTATTCACCTTTGGTCTTTCCGGAACCCTCCTTCAAAACCTCTGTGTTCCCTTCGCCTAACAGCTCTTTCATGGCGGAGCTGTCTAGCGTACCAATCCAGTCCTTGGCAGCAACAGACTTTTCAGGCATTTGCAAAAATGGGTCTTTGTACTCAGAAATTTCATGGGAGAAGAAGATCTCGAAACCCGGCTTCATACGTTTGTCCTTTTGGTCCATCCATGGTTCTGGGAAACCATAGAAGGGGAAATCTTCTCCTTCCTTCACAAAATACCCATTGAGAGTCTTCAAGTAAGGGTCTAGTGGCGCATTGACAGTCTTTTTCTTTGCTCTTAGTTCCTTCTTCGTTGGCTGGTACCCTAGACCGTGAGTGTGAGTCTGAGTAGGGATCCTTGGAGCCTCAGGCAGGCCCTGAAGGTTCTTCCCCAACCCCAATCCTGGAAAGAAACCCATTTTCTTCATGATTCCTGCGACCACCGGACTAGTATACTGATCGGGCTGAGGCGGCAGGAACTCTCTCGACTTTCCCTCTTCTATCATGCTGATGAACTCGAATCCTCCTATTTTCGCTTCTTCTTCTTGTAGCTGTAATTCTAGGACTGGTGCACTTGACGATGCTTCGGACGAACGAACCCAACTGTCCCCGAGGATATCACAGACTTTGTTTTCCCAGACATACTTGACCTTTTGATGGATTGTGGATGGTATAGCACCCAAACTGTCCAACCAAGGCCTTCCCAACAGCAGATTGAAGGAAGCGGGGATATCGATGATTTGGAACTCAGCTTCTTTGTCCATTGGCCCGACGGCAAGGTTAAGAAAGATGATGCCCATGACCGCCCTTTGGGTGTTATCGTATGCCCGGACCTTTTATTGAGACGGCGCAAAGGAAGATTCATCCAGACCCATGCGCTTAGCAGTGCGGAAGGGACATACATTAAGAGCAGACCCGTTGTCGACGAGACAAGCGGGTACGGTGTTCCCCAAACATTCAACTGTGATATACAGCGGCTTGTTGAGCGTGGGTCCTCCCGGAGGTAAGTCATTTGATGAGAAAGTAATAGCTGAAGTTGGAATTTTGCCGATCAGCCCTATGAGGTCCTCTGGCGCTGTATTGATAGAGACATCGGATTGGTTCAAGGCATCCAAGACTGCCTGCCTATGTTTTTTGGAGGCGATCAGCAGTCCCCAGATAGTGATGTTGGCTTGCGTTTTCCTCATTTGCCTTAAAACCCTGTCCTCTTCTTCTTCCTCATTCATTTTTCCTTTCCCCTTCTCCGGCTCCCTCCCCGGGTGATCTTCCTCTAGTTCATGCGGCTTGAAGTGTCTACCAGACCGAGTCAAATGGTTTATCTCCTCTCTTGCCCAAATGTTGTCGGCTTTCGAAACGGTCTCCGAGCTCTCTTTCGCCTCTTCATCGCTTTGGTACCACAGGTCATCACCTCCTACCTGGTCTATGTTCCGGTCATTGCTTTCTTGAATCCACCAATCTGACTGCCCCGTTGCTTCACTTTCCCATATCTCTGGCTGGCTTCCAATCATACAGATTTCCAGACTTTTCGATAACTGATAAAACTTCCTTGGTTCCCCGACCTTTGTGATTAGCTTGGACGGATCGAACGTCACTTCTTCCACCCCTAAGAAATAAAGACCCCGTGGCGGTGGCACATCACGATGGTTTGGCAGAGGATTCTTGGTGACATTGGGGGCTTTGACAGGTGGTTCAGATATCACTTTGTTGTCAATGAGGTCTTGGATTTCGTGCCTTAACCTCATGCACTGATCCGTCGAGTGGCCCTTTTGTTGATGATATTTGCAGTAGAGGTCTCCTTTGAAATGCGACGGGAGTGGACTCGGCGGGGGTCGAGGTTCTAACTGACGAAGATGCCCTTTTGCTAATAGTCTGTCGAGGGCGGTTGATAATGACACTCCCAAATCCAAAAATTTCCTTAGTGGCTTATCCTCCCCTCCTCTTGGATGATTTCTGGTGATATCGAATCTTTTCTCTAGCTCGCTAAGTGCATTGACATCGGTGGGGCCAGAGTGACCCCACGAATGCCCTCCATTCGATCCATAACTGGGCCTCCGATATCGGTTCTGTGGTTCTTCCTTTTTGATTGTTCCCTCCTGAATCGCATCTTCGATTCTCGTCCCCACATCGAACACTTCGGCAAAGGTGTTGATTGACTGAAATCTCATCTTCTCCTGATAAACTGGCTGCAGATTTTTCATCAGCATTCGGATATGGTCCTTCTCAGACGGCCTTTGTACCATTTTCGCGGCTTTCCCTCTCCATCGACTCAAATACTCAGCAAATGATTCCTTGTTCCCTTGCCTGGTCGTTTCCAAATCTCGGACAGTAACATCCAAATCCTGATTGTATTCGTATTGTGCCACAAATGCCTTAATCACTTCTTCCCATACTCTGGTCTTGCTTGGCTCAAGTGTAAGGTACCACGACAAAGCAGCTCCTGTTAAGGTTTGTTGAAATAGGACAGCCATCATGGTAGTGCTCAGTCCACTAGGCTGAAAAGCTCCTATGCACATTCAGACATGACTGCGGGGGTTGCCTGTGCCATCAAATTTATCAAAGACGGGCATTTTGAAACCGGCTAGCAACGTCTCATGGACTCTGTCATACAATCCCTCCACTTCCATCAGATAGGTATCCACCCCTTGAGCCTTGCGCATTACCCTCTCCAACTTTTCTATCTTCTCGGTCAGCAGTTTCTCCTTCTCATCTTTCTCTCTGTCCCTGTTGGCTCTCAGTGCATCATTCCAATGTGCCTCTTGATCGTCGAACCAATCTCCGTCTCCTCCTCCCAAGGGCGGGTCTATAATGGGTGGAATTACATGCGGCGGCGGTCGGCGATTCAGCTCCTCTATCATTCCCATCATGCGGTTCATGTTCTCGGCCTGTCTCCTCATTTGTTCAGCTTGCTGTTCGACTAGTACCCTCAATCCGGTCATCTCTTCATTATTTCTTTCTTCGGCCATGTCAGTGTATCCTCTTCTTACAAGCCTTGCCGTGGGATCTCTAAACCACCCTTGGTTTGCTATTTTTGCTCCTACAACGAATTTTGAAAATTTTTCTTTAAAATCTTTTTATTACAACTTTCCTCTTATATGCCATGCGGATGCGATGCATGTGTGCGTGTGTGCCTATTCTATATGCCAAAGAAAAAGAAAATCCTAATCCTATCGTATAAGCACATAAACACATAAGATCCTCACCCGTGTCAAGTATGATGATTTCTCCTTTCATTGTGACCCCTTTCTTATCCTTCGAAGTTTTGAAAAATTTTGGGGGTTTTTTGAAATTCATTTTGGGAAGCATTTCTGATGAAATCTTTAGAAAGCAATTTTTTTTCAAGAATTTTGGATCATAAGGTGATTGGGTCAAAACTTCTGTTTTGAAAGGCACAAATTTTTCGAAATCTTGGTTTTGAAATCTCCCAAGTCTTTTGAAAGAGCGGTTTTGAATAAAGGTCGCGGAAATCTTATTTGTTTTCAAAGGCTGATTTTAAAATTCTCAGGGTAGAAGGGTCACGTGATCGGATTATCACCGTACTTTTCATGGGTTTGGATACATACAAGGTCAATGATGCTTAGCTAAACATGATACAAGGGGTGTAATCTTATAATCAAGATTCGGCTTATTCTCAAATATCATAGGACATGAAAAGGAATTGCCCAAAAGTGATTAAGATGTTGCACATCTTTTATCAAGTAAGCATCGTCATCATCTCAAGTAATCCCTTTCGGGCATACAAAACTCCCTAGCACATAACCTTAATCAAGAATTGGATTCCTAATTTTGAATGGTTCTATGGAAACTACTATGCAAAGGCCGGGTTTTGGTCAAATAAGGGACCCATGACACACACCCGATAGGATGCTTCATATACCAAATCATGGTATGAGATCAAGGGTGATCACACGGTCCCATGATGACTTGACCGACCGGGTTGCCCCGAGCCTCCAAGGTCATAGTTCTGTGCAATCGACTGGCGGGACATGCAAGTGAAATGCAACAGGCACACAAAGATTAATTAAATTCGATTAAAAGGATGTTTTTCAAGTCTAATCCTCAAGTGAACCCAAAATTAGAATTCTGGTCTGCGAAACCAGAGATTCTGGGTTCGATCCCCAGCAGAGTCGCCAGATTGTGGATATCGCAGGTTGTCTTTACCCACAGCTTTTCAAAATCAATTTCTAAAACAAATGAGTCGCCACTTAATTTTTAAAAGCAAAAATTAAGAAACCATTTTAAAAGCAAACTGATCTTTTAGAAACCAGAGATTAACTAGGTCCGGGGATTATGGAATGAGAGAGGAAGGAGCCCGCCGGACTAAAACACCCTCTCTCATCCTATCTTGCGATAGGCCTCTACTCAACATCCTTTTAATCAAATTTATTAATCTAAGCATGCCCTCAACTAATACATATATACATATACATCACAAAAGCATGTCCAAAGGGGTGTAAAATTGCAATCGACAAAATATCATTCATAAGCCATGTAATTCAAATAGCAAGCAACATGATATGCAATAGGGAACAAGAGAGCTTACCCGAGATCCAGCTGCGAATATTAAATGTGCAATGCATGCGATTGAATAAAACCTAGGAAGAGAGTCTCTAATCCATATATACATATAAGGCAAATCTTAATTCTAAGGTGTCGCGCATAAGGTCAAAAATCAAATGAAATCAAGAAATTTAATAAACTAGAGAGGGATCGAGGGATCGTACCTTAATAGTGCTACAAAACAAATGGTTAATCCACATGATATGCAGAATACGATGTTAGAAATAACAATCCTAAATTTCTAGCTTAAATCTATCTAATGTAATTAAATCCAAAGCAAATAAGTCCTAATTATAAGTGTCAAACCATATGGATGAATATGTGCATGGACAAGGATAAACTATGAAATACTCTTAAACTTTGAATTCAAGCTCAACTAGTCATTATTAAAGCATGGTTTAAGCCCTAGATCATAGAAAAAGTCATTTGGACCATTATTTACAAAGTTGGTCAAATGTGCCATAAAAATTCTGAAAATTGCAGAGGGCAGACCAGATATGTAGGAAAATAAAAAGCACGTCTCTCATGGTTTGATGCTGATGAAATTTGGACACAAGATGCCTCTGTGAGTCTAGTTTCTAAATCAAAAAGAAAATCAAGGTTTCAACGGTTATCAATGGATTTCGCTTCTGAAAAGGACATCAGCTGGTTTTCACCGGATCGTTTTCTCTCCGGAAATATGGAAAACACTAGACATAACTCAGCATCTTACAACCTCCTGTCCAGAATTCTTGCACGATTTATTAAAAATAGTAAAAAAATCAGAATTGCTTTGTTCTTTTTAGGGTGACTTCCTAACACATTAATCTACTTAGAAAATCTATTTTGGGTCACAAACACTTTATTAGAACTCTGATTTAATTATTTCAAAAGAGTGTTGCTGTTCTGAAACTATTCTGAAACTCTGGACAGATTATTGTTGCTTCACAAAACTCATGACCAAACCATTCTAAACATGAAACCACCTTAAAACAAAAATTACAGTGGTAGAATATTGTGTTATTGACACTTTCCCGTTGGTTTCACTTGATTTCAACGGTTAGATTTCGAGCTAAAAATCTTTGATCAAAAACAGTTTGTGAACTCACTGTTTTTATTTGTCAAGTTCAACTTTCATTTGGTAACTCCAACTATTAAACCATGAAGTTGGGTTAAACCAAACCACTTCTCCTACCATTTGATGGTCATTTGAGATGAAGACACAACTAATACTTGAGAGTCTTCAAAGGAATATGGAATGGATTCCATGAAACATCAAGTTTAAGAGATCCAAGTCATGAGCATGGACTTGGATCCATCTATATGAAATAAGGTGATGATCAAGTTTTGACTCTCATGTAGGGCATAAGCTTACATGAGATTCAAGGGATCATGCTCAAGAGATCAAGAGAGATATTGGAGATCTCCAAGACCCTCAAGAGAAGAAAATAGACAAGAAAATAGAAGAAAGTATTGGAAACAAAAAGAACTTCTAAGTTTATTAGGCAAACAAAGAAGATGATGAAAGGTTTTACGATTAGAGATTTTTAAAAGAAGAAAAAGCAAGCTACTAATCTATGGTTAGAGGATCACCTCCAAATTATCCTCAAAGTTTTCTTTTCTTTGAAGATCTTCCAAGCTCTTCTCTCTAATTCTCTAAACACTCTCTTTTCTCTCTAAAAATGTTGGTGTAATGGAAGTATTTTTGCATGTATTCTCCCTCCCAATATTTTTCTCTTAGTCTCCTCCTTCCAAGGAAGATCCCTTCTCTTTTATAGGCAAAATTACCAGGTATTTTTGGTGAATTTCGGAGCAAAAAACAGGTGTAATTCTCTCATTTGGTGGTACAATGTGTACTTTCTGAAATTAGACAGACTGCTGCCCAGCGCGGCAGTCCAAAGACTGTCGCGGCAGTCCGTGACTGCCGCTGCGGCAGTTCACGACTGCCGCCCGGCATTCATCAAATGCCGCGGCAATTAATGGATTGCCGCGTTTTCGTCAGTCTTACTTTATCAGTTTTTTGTTCTTATTCGCATACGCATACGTATTGCACTGCAAAATACAGACTTGAAAAGTGAACGGCAGTCAGAAATCTGTGGCGGCACTTGGTGAATGCCGGAACGGCACTCTATGACTGCCGTACGGCACTCAGTGAGTGCCGCGGCAGTCTACCGTGTGCCGTTTTTAGTTGAGGTTCCCCTTTTTAGGTCTTCCCCCTTTTTGAAATAAATTATTTTTGAAGATCCTTTCCAAAAGTCATGTCTTATACCTGAATTCTCCTAAATACCTGGTATTTTTCCTCTTTCTGTGAAATTTTATCGCGTTTTGGAGTTTTTCTGAAGAGCTTGGAGTACTTCAATTTTTCGGTCCTTGACATCATCGGATACGGAGGTAACACTCTCCTAAATTCGACGGTCGGTCAAAATTAGGGTGTCTACACATAGCTTCAGTAAACCGTTCGGGATGCAGCTCGAGAAATTGCTCGGGGCCAGATCGATCGGCTTGGTCCCTCGGGGCTTAGACCGATCGGTTACCTCATGAGCGTGGGGTCAGTATCATCCATTTGTCAAGGAGTGGATGGTTTTGTTAGGATCCAATGAGATTGGTATAAGCATAACTGGATAATCACAACATGTCCAAACTGTCATGTCATGCCATTAATGTGCACGCCTTTTGAGGCACCGCTTGAGTTGCTCGAGGTGCCAATTATCAGGCATTTAGGAAAGAAGATGGCTAGATTAATGGATCTAAGATCATCTGGACCGTTGGTGTTGTCTATATAAGGGACACTTGAACATTTTTGCTACTTCTGCTACCTATAAAAAGAGTCTACCGAGCGATATAAAAGAAAAAGCGTTCGATCAAGACTTTTGAGCTCTTTCCCTCACTTTGTTCTTGTAAGTCTTCATCCCTATAGCCTTATAATTCACTATATTTTTCTTCTATTCTTCATTTGTTAATATTCCTAAATGAGGCTGGAGAATAGCAACCCATTAGGACTCATGAGGCAGTGGGATTTCTCTATCCTTAGGTTTTGCTTCTTCCTTAGGTCAGGTGGTTCCCTTTCCTTTATAGAGTAGTCGGCCTAGTTGGTGTGTCCTAGAACTATTTTGTCTGAGTATTACTTGTCTTTGAAGTCCTTGTATGCCTTACTATATAGGCTTCCGGTCCTTCCTCCCCTGTACCTTAGTTTTGGGGTTCCTGACCTTTACTTAGGCTGCTTGCTACTCCCTTGTCTAGCGCTAGGAACCTCAGAAATGTGCCATTCAGATTTTAACTCATCTTTCCCATCAGAAGATGAGTAATCTAGATTGGGTACCCCAGACATAAGCTTGGACTCTTCCTCACTAACTCTGTCAGACCATCATAGTGAGGGTAGGATTCTCATTCGGGTGTCGTGATGAGATGATCTAAGGCTTCCAGATAGCCTCTTTGTTATAGGGGTCATGTGATGAGGCCTTGGTCTCTGGTAGTTTTAGCGTAACCTTCTCTTGTGAGTGGATTCACAGTAGTCTACTTATTACTGACCTGGGATGGATTAGGTACAAGTATGATATCCCCGGCCACTGTTCCTTTGCTATACCCACCGATGGGGCTCATCTGCACCAGTCGAGTTTTGTCACCCTCTATGAGGATGCCTTCATGGCAGGCCTTTTCCTTCCCCTCTACCAGTTTGCGATCTACCTCGGGATTGCTCTCGGGCAGCATGTCTCGAGCAGGTGGAGGTTTTTGATGGAGGGCCATTCACCTTTAGCCCTAAGTCCTCGGGTATGAGCTCACCCTTCAAGAGTTCTTATGGACCCTACTGACCCTTCCCATTGCATAGATTTTCCAATCTTAGGGACCAGTACAACACTTGGACCACTGGTGTCAACCTTTTTCTTTCCTTTCTTTCCTTTTGGTGTAGATCGGGAAGAGCAAGAGCTTTTCTCAACGTTCAAAACGTTGACCCCAGGCTTGATCACCCCTTCTGCTGCCAAAAGAGAACTCATCAATTCGCTCATTAAAAATTCATTTGATTCATGTTATAGTTAAGTTGGCTCCCAAGTTTAAATAACCAATCAGTTTTAAAACATGCTCTTTGACTGAAATCCCTTCTGACATCTTTTCACTCATTATCTTCTGCATGGCTACTTATTGGGCAGGCATGCCATGCTCCCCAAACAACTTTTTCAGGGATGTGATAATGTCACTGGCAGAATCATTCGATTGGAATTGGTGTTGCAACACACCAGCCATTGAAGCTAGAATATAGCAACAGGCCATTCCATTCAACTTCTTCCATTTATCGAACTTGCGTCTGGCATCTATCAAAGCATTTTCCATGGGTTCTTTGGGGCATAGAGTGGTGAGGACATATATGTGATCCTCCATAGTTAATACGATGTCAGGGGTTCATTTCCATTCTATGTAGTGATTTCCAGTTAACGTGTTTTGAGTGAGTATGGTGGGAAGTGGACTAAATGCAAATCCAGACATTATGATTTACTAAAAAATCAAAGACAAAATAAATATGGATATCAGAATTTGACAGTTTGAAATAAAAGAATCCTTAAAACTCTTTTTTTAAAAACAAAGTTGTCGAAATATCAAAACAAAAGAGTAAAGCCTCTATGTGGTGGTCAATACTCGATCTTTCAATTAATCATGACTTGACTGCTATGCAACTCTTGCAAAACAAGTTATGACTCCCGAACCTGTTTGATCTCTAAGTTTTTGAATAATGCCCCGTATGGGATCCCTTATCCATAGCTTAGCTAGTGTGTACCATTAACTAGGATCCAATCATAACCGCCTCAAGTAGCGCCTCCGTATGGTGGTCACCCTCTAACGCGTCTGATTGATCCTATCCATAGGAAGTTCACATCTATTAACCAATGAGTAGTGCACCCTCCAATCACAAACCAAGAACATAAAACAAAAACTAAAATGAAATAAAAACATCCAAACGATGCCTCTATCTCCCATGGCTCTATCTCCATAGAACCTCCTCCTTGGTTTGATCACCTCCAGCTCCATCTTCATGGACAACAGCTTGCTCCTCCATCTTCATGGACTTCCTAGTTTTATTACATTGGACCTATGCTTCTTTTGAAGCTTACAATTTATCTAGAAAAGAAAATAGCAACAATTGAAATAAAAGGCTAGGAAAACCAGTGCGACTTTCCTATTCGTAGGATTGAAGTCGCAGCACCCTTTACACATGCCTCAAAACCAAAACAATAATAAAATACATCATACACCAATCTTAAACAATTAAATACAATAATTTAAAAGGTCTTGATACCATGGGAGATAGCAAACTAATCTTGCTGCAAAAGGGTTAGTCGTACGCACATCCATGCATATATAACAAATATGTGTAAATTTTGGAACCCCTAATTGATTCACATAGTACATATACTCTTTATATACTGATTTAGAACATAAAACTGCATCTCAGTTCTCTGTCACACTTCGATCGATCAACAAGGGATCGATCGATCGAACCTTCGATCGATTGAACATAGTTAAATCAATTGAACTTTCAATTTCACAAAAATGTTTGAAAAATTTTACAGAATAATTAAAAAATTGAAGTACATATTTTAAAAACTTTAAAATTGTGAACTGAACACCTAGATAGAGAATCACTCTCGATCGATCGAACGAACCTTGATTGATTGAGAACAGACGAGATTCGATCAATCGTCGATCGATCGAACTCACCATGCATCCAATGTAATCACAGAATTTTATTCTGCTATGAAAACACTGCAGAAACAGATCTATGATGATGCAATTTTGAAAATAGTTCTAAAATCAACATGCAAATCAAAACTAGTGTTCCAAAACGCATCTATAGATCCAAACGTATATCACTTGTATGTATCTCATACACAAATGAATTACTTACTATGATACTTAAGGATTAACAATCATCTCATCTCATGAAAGAAACATACATAATGAAATGTAAAGCTAATATCCATATATTAAAATGTCAATGTCTCATACATAAAGTAATGGTTTGAGGGCACAATCCCAACACAAATCTCAAGGAGCTCAAATGGAACATGGAAGGTTTCATGAACTCCAAGAGAATAGCATAAGAGAGCGGAGATGAGATCCTTATGAATTAAAGGATCTAGTGATAGATCCACACTTAAAACATGTTTCTTATAGATTTGATGACTAATTAGATCCAAATCAACAAGAAGTTTAAGAGGATCCAATCACAATTCAAAGTGGATGTGAAGAAAGGTATAGAGAAGAGACTTTTTTGAAAATGTGTAAAAATCCTATAGATCTATGAATTGTGATTAAATTATAGTAGAATTTTTGGTTGAATTTTTGAAGATCTTCAATGCTTCTTCATGCTCTTCTTCAAGCTTCTATGACTTCAATGCTTTCCTCAGATTTTGAGTTGGTTTGGTTGAATTTTTGAAGATCTTCAATGCTTCTTCATGCTCTTCTTCAAGCTTCTATGACTTCAAAGTGGGTTTGATCCAATTTGGGTAGAGTTTCCTCTTGGTTTTTTGATGATTTTTTGTCTAAAATTCTCTAGAAATCACTCACAATAACTCACTAGCTCATTCTCACTCTAAGATGAAGATCCAATTCCAAACTAGGATTTTCTTCCTTCCTTTGTGAAAAAATGGGTTCCTATTTATAGATAGATTAAGTGAGCGTATAAAGGTAATTTTTGAGTGTTATAGGTATAGAAGTGTAACATATGAGTGCTGAACACACACACAAAAATTAGTGACATTTTGAGTATCCAATTGATCAAATTATGCTTTTAAAGTCACGTAAAATAAACTGTGTTTTCCAGCAGGGCGGCACTCGATGAAGTCTCGTGACACTCGTTGAGTGCCTCCTCGTCACATCTAGTGCCGCAAAAACTTCAAAAATTCATATCTAAATCATTGCAAATCCAAAACTGCAAATCTTATACCATTGGAAAGGTATTGGAGTCTAGTATTTTATAAAAATGGTTTGAAAATCATAAAAATTATTTGTGACCATTTTTCCCTTGAAGAACCATTTTGCATTGATTTTGCTTGAAAATGCATAATTTGAACTTCTGGCTTTTTCTAGTGCAATTCCTTTTATCAAAGGGATATTCCAAGGATGCTTCCATATTTTGGTACATGTTTTTACACTTTAGTCAAAAAGTGTCACTCCTGGGGTATTTTGGTCATTTTGGCTTTAAAATTAGCAAGTTTTCGAGTAAAGAAGCTTTCTAAAGAGCATGATTTTATCATTGAGGATTTTGAATTCTTTCGAACATTGTCTCATCGGTTTTAGAGGTAATTATCCTCTGAATTCGACAATCGGTCAAAATTGGGGTGTCTACAAGAAGACATAAGTTAAGTTCTACTAAATAGTATCTTTTTCTTTATTCAATCTCATTGTTAACCAACCATTATCGTCTTGTTATCCTAAGACCAATAACTAACATTCTCTTGATTGATGAACAGACTCGATCATTCAACTTTATAGATATGCCATCATTTCATCCACCGCTTTTAAGAACATATTCATAGCTCACCGCATGTCATGGACAGCACATCAGTCCATCCCCAGTTTTTAAGAACATATTCACAATTCACCACATTACAGGGACACAATGTGTAATGACCTTTATTTTAACTTTGGTATTAATCTAGAATTAATCATGAAGTGTTAACATCATTATTTGATTAGTAGGTTTTCGTGTGCAAAATTTTAAATTTTGGGCACAGGGGTGTTTTGGTAATTTTTCCTGTGTTGGACTTATTGTCCAGAAAATTTTGAAATCTTTATTTCTAGGAAAAGATGCGTATGATAGAATAACTCACTTATGGTGTTCTAAGTTTTGTCATTTCTGGTACGGTTAGTAAGTTATATCAGTTTTGGTAAGGTGTACAATGTGTTTTAGGGTTGTACCTTATCACTTACTATATAAAGGGAAAGTTAGAAAATATTTTCATTTTCTCTGCTTCCTCTCTCTCTAAACTCTCGGCTCTCTCTCTAGTGGCCATGGAAGCTCAAGCTTCCATGAATGTCAAAGCTTTGACCTCCGATATCATCTAGCTCGAATGATTTTTGGCCACAACCCCCAGTACTAACGACAATCCTTGCGATGAGGAGTACACTTGGACACCCTCATATCGTGTTTTCAACAAGTTTCTCCCAAGAGAGAATTTCCCAAGTTTGAGGTAGTTCCTTTATAACTCTCTAATACTATGTATTATATGTAAACCAGTGTAAATCTAGGATACTACATGTTTTCCTTGAGATTTACTTGGCTAATTTTAAAGTCTAGATTTTCTAGAGTTGGAACTTATGTTCCTTATATGATCTATGCGTCTATGTGTTAAATTGCAAACCTTATATGCTTACTTGAACCTTATGAAATTCAATTTCAAAAAGTGAAAGTATGACTATGAGTTGAAGGCTTTAATATGAAAGCATGTCTATATTTTTAATGCTTGAGAACTCAAAGAGTTGCTTACATGTTATATGCACTCTATGTGTTTGATAAAATGTGCAAACTATGCTTATAAGTTTTGGTTATATTGTGAAAGCCTATGTGTAGAGATTATTCAAATATGTGAATACATATAGCTTCATAATTCTTAAGGATTCATAGAATTGTGAATGAATTACATTGTTGAGATACATAACATAGCTTATGTATAATGTAAATCATAAACATATGCATTGGTTAAATGTCGTTTCATGCATAGACTTGAAATTGACTCGAAAATGATTTTAGGAAAGACCTCCTAGTGTGAGGCTTTCAAAATTTGAAAACGAAGGATCTCAATGTGGGGAGACTTTAAGTTTGATATGAGAAAAACCTTCATGTGTAGGGAAATTTATAACCAAAGACCTACGAGTCGGTTTTAACCTTGTTTCGGAAAATCATAGCATTGCATTTAACTTTTAGAGTTATACGGGAATTATTGGGCTGTTGTGCTCAGGAAACTATCTAAACCCCTTTTTTAGGTTAGATTGGATTAGCAATGCCAGTTATGTTAACTCAAGGAATCGAGGTATGAAGGCTCCGTTTGTGGAGTTTGATTTAGAAAATGTATTACTTAGCATTTTTACATTTCAAAACTATGTAACTTGATTCTTGATTTAATTTAAAATGTGTAACTATCGTAGTACGATTTAGGCGACTTATACATGATGTTTGTAAACTTTTTATACATTTTAAAACTACGAACATTGTACATTTAATATTGGGATTACAAACATCCGGCTTTCTTTGACTATCATGAACATCGTCATTAGCATAGAATTGGGACCTTGAGTCTCTTGGTTTGTGTATTGATAATCGAATTTTTGTTATAACTTTTGATTAAGATGGGAACCAATGTAGTGCGATATAGAATTTTCTACAGACAAAAATAGTCTACTGGATAGACGGGGAATCCAGTCAACTAGATATACATCCTGAGATGTGCTCTCTGTAATTCAAGAAACAGTCAACTGATGCCCCGATTAGTTGACCAGATCTACAAGTTTTCAAATTTCTCTATTTTTGAAAACTGTGAACAGTTTCACAGCATAGTGCCTTCACTGCATGTTAATTCCATTTACTGCATGATTTACTTAAATAGCATGAATGGAATTAGCGAAATACCCCCCATTTGGATTCAATAAAAATACTTTAAACATCCAATTTCTTATAGAAAAAAGTTAACTTTCCCTCCAAAGGCAAATTTATCGATTTTGGCACAGTGTATGATGTTGGAGCTTCAATTTCACTAGGTTCCTTTCCTTTTAAAAATTTTGTAAAATTATATTTATTATATGGGGATCTAGATGAACTATTCGCTAGACTTTTAAACTCTTGAATTGAAAATGTTATATTTGACCATACTTAGCCATTTGGGCCATCCTGGGTCAATGGTTGACTTTTTGAACTTATTCAGAATCCTCGTCAAATCTGTGTTTATTTCTTCCTCTATGGATTGGTCTACCTATGATCATTAGATTTTTCAAAAGAGTTTCAAAGAAAGTTTGTAGTTTCATTTTATTTATCTACACTAACGCCCATGTTCGGGATGTGGGGCGTTACACAACATTTGAACAAGCCATATCAATCTATTGCCATGAATTAACGTCATCTACTAGTGATCCCAGCTCTCCGCCTTTTAAGAACATTTTAATAGCTCACTAACTTTTAAGGACATATCATAGATCACTTGGTCTATCTTAATTAGGTCTACTTGGTCCAGCTCACTGCCTTTTAAGAACATAATAACAACTCACCGACTTTTAAAAGCATATCATGACCAAATGCCCATTCCCGTAACAATCCCAAAACTTATAAAACCTACATATGTTTAGTACTAATACTGATACATGACAATTCCCATATGGCCTGACTTCATTGAAAGAAAAGGAGCCCAAACGGCTCATAAACACTACATTATCTAAAGTTAAGAAATGTCCTCACTTTACTCTTAACATTATTTCAATACAATGTTGCATTATCTCTTTCCTATAACAATATCTATATTGAAAGCATAAGTCAATATTTAAATAGCTAAATGGTTTGTATCATAAGCAACGAGAGATACCTGTATTCTAGAAGTACCAATCGATTGAGACTAGGGTCCAATTGATTGGGAAAACAACCATGTCAATTAATTGCACAAGTTGGCAATCGATTGGTCAAGGGATAGCAATCGATTGGATAAAGTTCTAATCGATTGGGTCCACGTCATTGAAAAATTATTGGGAAAAGTCCCAATCATCTTCTTCATAGAGACTACTAGTTCAGAACCCAGAAGCTCAGGGACGCATCTTTGAGTGTCTTTCTTTCTTTTAATAATCGTAAAACACCATAATTAAGGGACCAAGTGAGTTTGGGACTCAAGTAGTGGCATGTATGTGTGTGAGTGGCTATGGAAGCTTGAGCTTTCTCTGTCTCCTCTTTCTCTTCTACTTCTCTGTGTCTTATCCCTCTTTCTTCTTCTTCTTCTTCTTCTTCTTCTTCTTCTTCTTCTGGCAGCAAAATTGTGTCTGGGTATTGATAATGCCAAAATTTGGTTAAAGTAAATTAAAGCAATGTAAGGAGAGAGAGAGAGAGAGAGAGTAAGAGATTAGTTTTTTTGTGTATGGTTCGGCCCTGTTAATGAAGGTACCTACATCCACGAGTGTGTCTGAGCACGTTCACTATACTGTAAAAGAGTCGGGGGCCTGTGGTGAACCAACAAGTCTGGAGCTACCATAGGCCGGTGTAGACACCCCATTTTGTCGGCTATCAGATTTAGGAGACCCATAGCTTGGTGGTTCACAATGATCGCAAAAGACTCAAAAGGACTCTCGGAAGTCAACTCCATCTCTCGGAATGCTCAGAATGACCAAAATGCCCCTGAAGGCCCGAAAACTCCCAGAATTGGTCCCAAAGTTCTGAAAACATGCTATGTCGTAAGAAAAGCGATAAAATGAGTTTTTAAGAGAAATCGGGTGAAATCGTCAGCTCCCAGAAACCCCCGGAAGTCCCGGAAGTTCCCGGAAAGTCCCCGTTGACCGGTTTGACTAGGTTTGACCAAGTTTGACCAAGATCGTCTGAATTCACCAGAGTCATTTTAAATCATGAGAAAAGTGTTAAAACAAGTTCCAAAAGAAAATCGAGCGAAAACATCAGCTCCCGGGAACTCCCGGAGGTTTCCAGAACTTCCCGGGAATCCCAGGTTTGACCAGTTTGACCGAAATTTGACTTTGGAACCGGGGCGCCGAAACAATTTTCAAATATTTTTCATAGATACTAGAGGTCCATAGCTTTCCAACGGTATATCGCGCATAATTCCTGGATTTAAAACGAATTTATTATGAATTTGCAAAGGCGAAAAAGGCGATCAAATCAGCTTTTATCGCAAATACCGCAAAACTTTTCAAAGTAACCTATCCCCGAACATTTTTTTATGTAAAGTAGACTCCATTACCTTTCCAACGGTATATCACAATCCCAATTTGGAGTTCGTACGCATTTTCTGTGAATTTCGGACGAAATAGGGCCTTTTCGCGAATATCGGAACTTCGGGGGGCCTAAACAGCATTATCTGGACGAAGGGAGGAGCAGTGCCGCCGCGGCACTCCCCTCCAGAACAGTGTATTTTTTTAATTTTTTTTGTGGTCCCATTTTGATTAATTAAAAGCCAAAACGACGTAGTTTCATGATTTCAGATGTTTGGGACCAATAGGAACACTTTCTAAATCCCAAAACCACCCCAAGTTGGCCTATATAAACACCCCATTACTCCTCATTTTGGGGGAGTAAAAAATGTGAGTTTTGGAAAAGTTTGGGAGAGAAAGTTGTAGAGATAAGGTTAGAGTAGAGAGAAAAGAAGCTTCTTCTTTGATTTTTCAAAACAAAAAGTGAGTTCTAACTTTGTTTTTACTTCATTACTCCTATTTACTTCAACATTCAATACTCCCAACCACCATTTTTAGTGAGCATTCAAGAGAGTGGAAGCTTCTTCCATGTCTAGTGTCATTACATATGAGTGAAACACCAATCTACAAGTCTCATGCTTCATGAATATCATCTATTGATCATTATCTACTTGCTTGTTTATTTATTGTTCATCTCTTCTTATCCCATTTTTTTTTTATTTTCTTTATTTAGTTACTAGTTCATCATTATCTAAGTGATGACATGAAGTTTGGGGTGAGTGAATCCTTATGGATAGTAGCTCTTGACCTCAAAAACATGTTTGATAGATGATGATCATAACCTCAATATTTCCAAGATATTCTTGGAATGTATTGAAGTTATGTTCAAAAGTAAAATAAATCTCTCCAACAATCTTGGAGGTTCTTGATGATGAGTTTGATGTTGGCATTTTAAGTGGCAATAATCCTTATTGAGTATTGAAAATATGCTTTCAAAACATCTATTTCAAAACCCCTCTCAATCCATCTCCTTTTGGTTTCAAGAAACAAAACCTTGTTTTCTCCAAAATCTTCAAAACAATGAGTCAAAACAGTGAGTGAGTTGAGTTCAAAGATTTCTCTAGGACTCAATACTCAACATATGGATGCAAGGCCACTTGGAAAGTCTTCCTAACTCATTGGATAACACCCATGATTTTTGGTTTGACTTGGAAGTACTTGGAAATGGTCCATTTGGATCCCAACATTCCTTCCAAACATTCTATTTTTGCTGTCACAGCAGCTAGGTCAACTTACGACCTCTTTTCCAGAAAACTTTTCCAAAAGGGGTGGTCCTAACTTATTTTTTCCTTAAAATTCAATGTCTTAGGAAACTTTATGTATAAAATTGGCCTCTAGATCATTCGTTTTCATTTTCTAAGATTTTCCAACATTTCAGTCGACAGTGCGGACTCTGTTTCTGAGTAACCTCTGTTGTTTATGTGATTTCTCTCAATCTGTGATAGTTATTAAGGATTGGCTTTTTGGGTTGCATTCTAGACACAATAAGAAACATCTCCATAAAAAATCATGCATTCAAAACATTCCTAACCCCTCTTTTCAATTTTCCAAAGATGATGCTACTGTTCTGTCCACTATTCACAGCTAGCATACCTTAACTCTCATTCTTTGATTTGATGTTTATATACATTCCAAATCAGTTCATATCTTAGGAAGTAGTTCATACTACATTTGTATATATCCCATGTTGATTTAATTCATTCATTCATACACATTTAGACTTCTAAGTCATTTCAGAAATCCATGCACACAAAACACACTACAACCTTGGCACACTCTAGATACATACATTGCATCCATGCAAAGATTTGGGATTTTTGTAGCTCCTAATCTAAGAAGATTATAAGGAATGATCATGATCACACGTTCATGCTCCCCTCGATCTAATCGTCCTTTCTCATCCATCCCGGGGATTGAGAAATCTTCTTTTCTCAAAGATTAACATGCATCATACTAGTTTGCTAAGTATATTTTACTTTCTTTGATTTATTTGTTTCAAGAACAACTCATGTCCCTTTAGATTAGGAAAACTTTATTATCTTGATACATGATTAGACGATTTTTCTTAGGTTTATTTGTGTGATCTTTCACTTTACATTGCATGATATTTGACTTAGATCTTATAAATGATATTTTATCTTTTGCTCTTCTATTTCAATTTTCTTATGTGATGTAATATACTATCATAGTATTAATTGTCGAACCATACATAGTATAAGATGATTATTTGGATGCTAATTGAGGCCCGTCGAAAGACGGGGCGAGTTGAGGGTGTTTTAGTCGCGACAAAGGCTCCTTCTCTCTCGTACCAAAACCCCGAACCAAGTTCTTTGGTTATGAAGGGCCGGTGCCCTTTATCCATTTGGGTGAGTCAAAATTAGGTTTCTTGGTTCCTTAAAGACCAAGTGGCGACTCTGTATCTGTTTTCAACAGACCTTTCCTTTTCTTTGATTCAAATCAATTTCAAAACAATCTCAAACAAGAGAGAAGTGGTCCGAATCCGCGTGTCCACAATCTGGCGACTCTGCTGGGGATTTTTATTTTAAAACAAAATAATACAGAGGTTTGACTCATAAGAAGCATCCTTAAAATCATCTTTTTACTGTGTTTGGTTCACCGCATTGCACTTCTGCATTTCCCCTTTCGACTGTGTCTGAAACGCGGCGCTGACATTGTTCAGGTCTTGCTGTGCCAGGGCACAAGTCACCGTTGATACTGTACCTTCCAAGGTATATCAAAAAGAGTAAAAACCTCCGTACTGTCTCTCCGACGGTATATTGGAACTCTCGTCAACGGACCCTCTTTGACTAAACCCAGCCTTTGCATATAGATTCCTGTAGAACCTTTTATAGGACTGTTCATTTATCTTTTCAGATAGGACAATGTGATATAACTGCTGTATGCCCTGGTGGGATTACCTGCGCGGTGTAGACGCTTATGTGGCATAGAACAGAACCTCTTTCTTATGATTCCCAATTCAATCACTCACATGTGATCACATTAAGTTGACTTGCCTAGGCACCATGATAAGGATGTCTGCTCCATGCTCACAAAGACATACACCGCAAACCTTGTTTGTTGGTCCTGAGACATAGGAGTATGAAAACTTGCTAGACAGTATGATCACCATCATCACCTATTCTCGTCGTATATCCCTATTTCTTCCATAAACTCTACCCAACTCATCAGGATATCCCTGTTTCTCCTAGAAACTCTGTCTAAATCACCCAGATTTCCTAGAAATCCCTATTTCTCCCCAGATTACCCAGAAATCTCAATTTCTTCTAGAAACTCCGATATACTTATGTCCCCCCAGATATTCTTGCTTCCCCCAGAATACTCAGTAACCTCAATTTTTCTTAGAAATTCTGGTATACTTGTTTCTCCTAGAAACTCCGTCCGGCTTACCCAGATATACCTGTTTTCCCAGAAGCTCTGTCCAAATCTCTCAGATTACCCAGAAATCTCAATTTCTCCAAAAAACTCTGGTGTACTTGTTTCTCCCAAAAACTCTGCCCAACTTACCCAAATTTTCATGTTTTCCCATAAGCTCTATCCAAATCTCCAAGATTTCCCAAAAATTCCAGCAACTCCATCCAAACTCCCCAAAAATGCCTAGATGTACCAATTTCTCCCAGAAATTTAGATTCCCCAATTTCTCCTAGAAGCCTAGTCCAAATCAACCAGAAATCCCTATTTCTCCTAGAAACTCAAATGACTTCTAGAAATTTCTCCAAATCTTCCAAATCCCTGTTTCTCCCAGAAACTCTATCCAAAATTCCCGAAGTATCCCGGAAATCCTTGTTATCCCTTGGTGATCATACTGGAAAGTAAGGCTAGCACACTCTGTATGGCTAGGACCTTATTTGTTTAGATGCTATCTGTTAGAAATAGGAGCATCATATAGATTAGGGCTTGCATCCGCATGCTTGTCTCATATACATACACAATTTGTGTCAGTCTACATGCACACACATCCTATCAGTCTCACACATGTCAGTCTCTACACATTAAACGCATACGCATCGTCATCCTCACCCATCTCGATCATTGTACAAAAGTCATATACTTACAGCAACCGTCCTTGGTTTGCATCATTAAATCCTTCAAAATTCTGATCATCTCCTCCCGCTAGGAGTCCATAAGAAGTATTTTGTGCCTCTGTTAATTTGGGCTTTTACTTCTATTTGCAGAAAACACAGCCCCGGGTAAGGACACCTCTGTACCTTCCCAAATTCATTGTCTCAATCGTGGGCTAGCCCAGGCTATCATAAACTCGCCAATGGCCTACCAAGCTCTGGAGGGGAAAGTGGACAAACTACAAACCACTATTGAACAACTAAGTTTAAGGATAAGCAGATTCGAGAAGATGGTGCAGAGCATCGATAAAGGGAAGTATGGGTTGCCCAACGCCATCTATCCAAGCCCGTTTCCACATCCGAATCTCTACTTATATCCAAACCCACACTTTAGCCTTGGTAATCCTAGTCCATATCCAAATCCAAGAGCCACTCCAAGGACCCACTTGAACTCAAAGTCTAACAAAACCCGCAACCCAAGAACCTTCACCAACTTGGGTATGCCATTGTCCGTTATCCTTGATAACCTCATCAAAAAGGGGCACCTCCGACTCCTTCAACCTCGTGCTGACATCCCTCCGCCTAGTTGTGACCTGTCCAAAATTTGTGCCTACCACCAAGGCCCAGGCCATGACACCGACAGCTGCATGCGCCTTCGCCAAGATATCCAAGACCTTCTCGATCAAAAAATCATCGAGCCATCGCCCATCCAACCCTATGTCAACCAAAATGTCAGCTTCATCGAACCTAAAGCCCCTGGCATACCTGTTCAAATGATCCCCTTTTCTGAGATCAATGATTGTTGAAGCTACACGGTGAACTGATAGTGTTTGGAACTTCTGCTAAAAAAATAGAATAAGAATAATAAATGGGTCGCAAAGACACTCCATTTGAGACCAGGTCGAGTCAAGTTGAGTCTGTTCTATGTTCCGAGTCCATTTCAATTCTAGTCTTATGATCGAGTCTGTCTGTCACCGAGTTGTTAATAAGTCTGTAAACCTTCTCTATTGATGGAATGAAATCTCATTTTGCTTAATCTGATGTGCCTAGTCATAAATGCATGAATCACTAAACTGAAGTGTCACTTTTCAAATTACTATGGATATTACTCTGCTAATAATTTTTCTATAATAAAACAAAAAAGAATCCTGAAAGGTTAAAGTCGATTTCACGCTGACACTGACGAAGAGCTGAGAATTGAATAGTCTTACTTTAAGAATTTAAAGATGCTCGTGCCTCAATCTTGAAAAGACATACTTAAAATTGACTTGGGGCTTGCCCAACACCCTTTTTCCACCATTTCAAAACCTTAAGCCCAATCCAATTGGGAGCCATGCAATCTGTCCGATTGAAAGCAATGCAAACTTAGCCCTTGATGGTAGCCAAACATTTCAGTGAGTTTCATCTCCACTTTCAAAAAAAAAAAAAAAAAAAAAAAAAAAGCTCGCTAGGTTGAAAACCTGAAAAGGGCACCTAGGCAAAAGTGAGAGCTAAAAAGGTGTTGATTTCCAAAATCTGACCCTAGCCAGTCAAAAGGTTGAAGAAAATTTTGATGAGAATCGCATGCTTCAAGGTACATCATAAGAACGTGCCTAGATCACATTGCAAAAGGCTCGAAACGACCATAAATAAATCCCGAGAGTTGATGTGCACATTCTGGAATTTCGAGATTATGATCGGAAGATCTCATATGAATCAACTATGTGAAAAGGAAAATTGACTGGCTAGGCGAAAGTGAAAAGGATCAATCCTCAAAAGAAAAAGGAAAAAAAAAAAAAAGAAAAAGAAGAAAAAGAAAAGAAAAAGCAAAAGAAAAAGAAAAGAAAAGAAAAGAAAGGGAGATTGAAACTGAATCCTTTTATTCAAGGCTACCATAAGTTACTCAAGTTTGAACTTCTTTGACGATTGGTTTGAAAAACCCTCATACCTCGAACCCCTTATTTCAGACCTTGCCTTGAACTACGCTCGACCTGATTCCCGCTCGGGGATACGTAGGCAACTACATCGGTTCGGTCGCTACACCATCATAATCAAACCAGTTCCTTTCAAGACCTTGCCTTGAACTACGCTCGACCTGATTCCCGCTCGGGGATACGTAGGCAACCACATCGGTTCGGTCGCTACACTATCATAATCAAACCAGTTCCTTTCAAGACCTTGCCTTGAACTACGCTCGACCTGATTCCTGCTCGGGGATACGTAGGCAACCACATCGGTTCGGTCGCTACACCATCATAATCAAACCAGTTCCTTTCAAGACCTTGCCTTGAACTACGCTCGACCTGATTCCCGCTCGGGGATACGTAGGCAACCACATCGGTTCGGTCACCCCACCTACCTAAAAATCAACCCGTTTCTTTCCAACCATCGCCCGAACTACGTTGGACCTGATCCCCACTTGGTGGTACGTAGGTAGACTTTCAAAAAAGAAAAAGAAGGATGGCTCGCTAGGTCGAAAATCCGAAAGGACGCCTAGGCATAAATTAGAGCTAAATCCAAGGTGAGCAATAACAAAAGAGAGAAAATAGCTCGCTAGGTCACCTCACTGGTGCCTAGGCAAAAGTTATGAGCATTTGAGAGATTAAAGTCACGGTCCTTGCCTCAAGCCAGAAAATCACCTTCCACACTAAGGGCAAACATCGGCTACCTGCCTCGTTTGCCTGACTTTTACTATCTACCCTTCATACAAGGGGCAAACTTCGGTCACCTACCTCGTTTGCCTAAAACCTCCAATAATCCATCATCCAAACTAGGGGCAAACTTCGGTCACCCACCTCGTTTGCTTATGAATCCCACTTTGTACACCTCAAACTAGGGGCAAACTCCGTTTGCCTAACACAATCCCTTCACACCAAGGGCGAGTTTTCAAGTTACCAAGATGTTTTGAAAATTTTGAAATAGAGCATCTTTTACTCTAAAAGCTAAGGCACTAATTCAAAGCACTTCCTGGGAGAAGCAGAAAATTGACTAGATCACTAGGGAGGAATTTTCAAAAATCAGATTTATCAGCAAAGTGCTACCATGTTAAGATGAGGGGTGAACACCAAAAGAGAAATGGTACATCGTTTATGACAAAAGCACATCAAGTTTCGACAAGACGAGCTTGAGTCAAATGTGTCATCCTCGTGCGTCAATGTCTGTCAAGTTTTTGAGTCTGTTGTAGTCTCAAATGTGTAAGTCAACAGTGACTAATAAAATTTTCAAATCAAGTTATAAAGAGCATGCCAATACAAGCAGGAGTACCAAACACCATTACTGCACCAGTTAAGGCGTCAGCATGAGAAGCGTCCAAACTTAGGGCAAATGCGAATTTCATCCCTTTCCAAACCATCGAAAGTGGACCATCTTCTCCTTGCAACATAAGTCTATGAGTGGCTGTTGATTACCTTCCCTCGTCCATGCAACATAAGTCCATGAGTGGCTGTTGATTTTCCTTCATCTCCAAGCAACACAAGTCCATGAGTGGCTGTTAATGGATCTCGGTTCCGGGCCAGCAAGATTTGATCAACTATAAGAGATTCGAATTTGAATCCTGGTTCCCGGTCAAGAGAAGTAGTTGAAGAGAGATTCCACAAAGAGTCGCTTCATCCCCAATAGATTCAGTTTAATCCCCCAGCAGGCATATCGATTTGTACATCATCAGTTCAATCTATGACAGTCACAGTAGTTCACTGTCGACTCGTCATATCGATTCGTACATCGTCAGTTCAATCATGACAGTCACAGTAGTTCACTATCGACTCGTCTTCTCGATTCGTACATCGTCAGTTCAATCATGACAGTCACAGTAGTTCACTGTCGACTCGTCATCTCGATTAGTACATCGTTAGTTCAATCCTGACAGTCACAGTAGTTCACTGTCGACTCGTCATCTCAATTCGTACATCGGTAGTTCAATCCTGACAGTCACAGTAGTTCACTGTCGACTCGTCTTCTTGATTAGTACATCGTTAGTTTAATCTTGACAGTCACAGTAGTTCACTGTCGACTCGTCATCTCGATTAATACATCGTCAGTTCAATCCTGACAGTCACAGTAGTTCACTGTCGACTTGTCATCTCAATTCGTACATCGGTAGTTCAATCCTGACAGTCACAGTAGTTCACTGTCGACTCGTCATCTCGATTCGTACATCGGTAGTTCAATTCTAACAATCACAGTAGTTCATTGTCGACTCGTCATCTCGATTCGTACATCGGCAGTTCAATCCTGACAGTCATAGTAGTTCACTGTCGACTTGTCATCTCAATTCATATATCGTTAGTTCAATCCATGACAGTCACGGTAGTTCATCGTCGACTCGTCATCTCGATTAGTACATCGTCAGTTCTTTTGATTATGGTTAGTCCAACCGTTGGTCCGATCTATGACAATAACAGTAGTTCATTGTCATCGTCCCGATTCAAACATCGTTGGTTCATTAATCATCGCTCTCAATATGCCATGGCTTCTATCAATGGGGCTTCCATGTTCATCGCTTGACATCTCGGGATTTCATGTCCATCACTTGACGTCTCAGGACTTCTGTGTCCGTCTCTTAATTTCCAGGGTTCCATGTCCGTCGGTTATTTGTCAAACTGCATCTCCAATTATAGTCCTCAGGGACCCCATATCTGACTACATTCGCTTGCAAAGCACACTTCCCAAAATTCAGAAGTTTGCCCCTAAACCGAGAGACTTCTAAACCTTGATGTCCTTATCCGAGTCACCCACCGCATCACAGTCGCAAACACTAGCACAACACCAGCCCACTCGGAGTGGCACACCCCACAGCACTTGCTCATACTAGGGTCACAACACTAGACATGATAGGACTCATGACATAATTCATATCACCCCCACGCATTGCATATCACACTTTTTGCGTAGCATCCGCCTGATTGTTGTATATGTGCATGTGTGATTAATCCCTTTGAGCCCCGAACTACGTCCTGGTCTGATTCCCCTTGGGATACATAGGCAGCTAACGCAGAGCACGACCAGCACTAACCTCATCATCCTTGCATCTTTTGCAACGCTTTTTATCCTAAATCTATAGCCTCCAAAAAGTCCTATCTCTTCAAAGCTTTGGCACTCGCTTGCGACATGCGTTGCCTCGCAAGTTCATGCCAAAGAGGGGCAAACTGTAGACACCCCATTTTGTCGGCTATCAGATTTAGGAGACCCATATCTTGGTGGTTCACAATGATCACAAAAGACTCAAAAGGACTCTCGGAAGTCAGCTCCATCTCTCGGAATGCTCAGAATGATCAAAATGCCCCTGAAGGCCCGAAAACTCCCAGAATTGGTCCTAAAGTTCTGAAAACATGCTATGTCGTAAGAAAAGCGATAAAATGAGTTTTTAAGAGAAATCGGGTGAAATCGTCAGCTCCCAGAGACCCCCGGAAGTCCCGGAAGTTCCCAGAAAGTCCCCGTTGACCGGTTTGACTAGGTTTGACCAAGTTTGACCAAGATCGTCCGAATTCACCAGAGTCATTTTAAATCATGAGAAAAGTGTTAAAACAAGTTCCAAAAGAAAATCGAGTGAAAACATCAGCTCCCGGGAACTCCCGGAGGTTTCTAGAACTTCCCGGGAATCCCAGGTTTGACCAGTTTGACCGAAATTTGACTTTGGAACCGGGGCGCCGAAACAATTTTCAAATATTTTTCATAGACACTAAAGGTCCATATCTTTCCAACGGTATATCGCGCATAATTCCTGGATTTAAAACGAATTTATTATGAATTTCCAAAGGCGAAAAAGGCGATCAAATCAGCTTTTATCGCAAATACCGCAAAACTTTTCAAAGTGACCTATCCCCGAACTTTTTTTTATGTAAAGTAGACTCCATTACCTTTCCAACGGTATATCACAATCCCAATTTGGAGTTCGTACGCATTTTCTGTGAATTTCGGACGAAATAGGGCCTTTTCGCGAATACCGAAACTTCGGGGGGCCTAAACAGCATTATCTGGACGAAGGGAGGAGCAGTGCCGCCTCCAGAACAGTGTATTTTTGTAATTTGTTCTGTGGTCCCATTTTGATTAATTAAAAGCCAAAACGACGTAGTTTCATGATTTCATGTTTGGGACCAATAGGAACACTTTCTAAATCCCAAAACCACCCCAAGTTGGCCTATATAAACACCCCATTACTCCTCATTTTGGGGGAGTAAAAAATGTGAGTATTGAAAATATGCTTTCAAAACATCTATTTCAAAACCCCTCTCAATCCATCTCCTTTTGGTTTCAAGAAACAAAACCTTGTTTTCTCCAAAATCTTCAAAACAATGAGTCAAAACAGTGAGTGAGTTGAGTTCAAAGATTTCTCTAGGACTCAATACTCAACATATGGATGCAAGGCCACTTGAAAAGTCTTCCTAACTCATTGGAGAACACCCATGATTTTTGGTTTGACTTGGAAGTACTTGGAAATGGTCCATTTGGATCCCAACATTCCTTCCAAACATTCTGTTTTTGCTGTCACAGCAGCTAGGTCAACTTACGACCTCTTTTCCATAAACCTTTTCCAAAAGGGGTGGTCCTAACTTATTTTTCCCTTAAAGTTCAATGTCTTATGAAACTTTCTGTATAAAATGGGCCTCTAGATCATTCGTTTTCATTTTATAAGATTTTCCAACATTTCTGTCGACAGTGCGGACTCTGTTTCTGAGTGACCTCTGTTGTTTATGTGATTTCTCTCAATCTGTGATAGTTATTAAGGATTGGCTTTTTGGGTTGCATTCTATACACAATACGAAACATCTCCATAAAAAATCATGCATTCAAAACATTCCTAACCCCTCTTTTCAATTTTCCAAAGATGATGCTACTATTCTGTCCACTATTCACAGCAAGCATACCTTAACTCTCATTCTTTGATTTGATGTTTATATACATTCCAAATCAGTTCATATCTTAGGAAGTAGTTCATACTACATTTGTATATATCCCATGTTGATTTAATTCATTCATTCATACACATTTAGACTTCTAAGTCATTTCAGAAATCCATGCACACAAAACACACTACAACCTTGGCACACTCTAGATACATACATTGCATCCATGCAAAGATTTGGGGTTTTTGTAGCTCCTAATCTAAGAAGATTATAAGGAATGATCATGATCACACGTTCATGCTCCCCTCGATCTAATCGCCCTTTCTCATCCATCCCGGGGATTGAGAAATCTTCTTTTCTCAAAGATTAACATGCATCATACTAGTTTGCTAAGTATATTTTACTTTCTTTGATTTATTTGTTTCAAGAACAACTCATGTCCCTTTAGATTAGGAAAACTTTATTATCTTGATACATGATTAGACGATTTTTCTTAGGTTTATTTGTGTGATCTTTCACTTTACATTGCATGATATTTGACTTAGATCTTATGAATGATATTTTATCTTTTGCTCTTCTATTTCAATTTTCTTATGTGATGTAATATACTATCATAGTATTAATTGTCGAACCATACATAGTATAAGATGATTATTTGGATGCTAATTGAGGCCCGTCGAAAGACGGGGCGAGTTGAGGGTGTTTTAGTCGCGACAAAGGCTCCTTCCTCTCTCGTACCAAAACCCCAAACCAAGTTCTTTGGTTATGAAGGGCCGGTGCCCTTTATCCATTTGGGTGAGTCAAAATTAGGTTTCTTGGTTCCTTAAAGACCAAGTGGAGACTCTGTATCTGTTTTCAACAGACCTTTCCTTTTCTTTGATTCAAATCAATTTCAAAACAATCTCAAACAAGAGAGAAGTGGTCCGAATCCGCGTGTCCACAGCCGGCCTGGCATGTAGATGAATGCTATAGAAGTACTGTGTAGACTAAAAAGTTGGCCCCTTCCATGGGGGGTAAGAGGTCTCTTTTGTAGATATAAGAGACCTACTCGTACAAGGAAAAGGAAATATAATCCAATCAGGATGTGATTGACACCAATCAAGTGAGTTTCCTAATTATATTAGGATTGATTAATTATGGGGGTTTCCTAATTGGATTAGGAAATAGTTTGTACTTTCCATTAGTCTTCTAGCTTGAGTAGGAAACTGCCCGGAATGCTCAAGATCATGCATGTAGGCCCGGATGAGCTGTTCCCTCGGTGGGATGTACCTGTATGGCCTTCCCGACCTATTGGCCGGGTCGTGGATGAACCGTTCGGGAGGCATCAGGTGGACCAAACCGCTCAGGATGATGCTTTTCAGTAGTTGCAGAATAGAACCGCTCGGGCATGGGCTAATTTTGGGTGTATCAGTTACCCCCTATTTTCAAGGTTGGCTGGATGCTATATCGGGGTAAGTTTGGAAATCTGCTTGATACCAGTCTGAGTGCTCGGGAAGGTGCCTTGGAGCTTTTGAGTCTTGTGAGTGCTCAAGAATTGACCGAGAGTTGAGACCCGGCCTAATTCAGAGTCTTTTTGCTTGAGTTAGCTTCCAGGATGGTTATCTTCTACCCGTGAACCTTCGTCAAGGTTGTCGGTAGAAGAATTTGACCATGTTGGAAAAGCCGACCTAAAGCATATTACTTTAGGGTCCTTTTATGTTAACTCCCCAGGATGGTTGTCTTCCGTTCAGCAGCCTTCGTCAAGTCTATTGGGAGAAGAGCTTGACCATGTTGGTGGAGCCGACCTAGAGCGTGTCGCTATAGGGTCCTTTTTGCTCCTCTATCGTGGGCCAACCTAAGAGATTTTAGTCACCTCTATCGTCGGTTTGGACCTAAGTGGAGTTAATGCCTCTGAGTACTGTACGTGCTCGGGTTATAACTTGGTTATCCGCGAGGCCTGTAGATACCCGGTGTGATTACCTATTTAGTTCATTGCGCCATCTTGCCCCCCAAGCTTTCGCTAAGATAAGGGTCTTACAGAGGCTATGACTGTAGGTAACTGACCTGGAACATGGTGGTTGCAGGGACTTTTGAAGCTTGCCATCATCAGCCACCTAGGGGGTTTGCCCCTATCGTCGGCTGGACCTAAGCGAAGCTTGTGCCTAGGGGTTAGGCCTGAGGTCTTTGGATGCCTCGGGGTTAGGCCCGAGGTCTTTGTATGCCGCAGGGTTAGGCCCGAGGTCTTTGTATGCCTCGGGGTTAGGCTCGAGGTCTTTGTAAGGGCTCTCTGAGAATCAGTGGAGCCTTATGTGGTGATCAGGCAAGTACCATTATAGTCGGGCTCATCTAGCCCGATGGAGACAGGGGGTCAGATTAGGATCATCAGGCTCCTGATTTCTCTAGAGATAAAGTTGGAACTGCTTGATCCTGACCGATGTGAACTGGAGGTCGGGTCAGGGCTGCCAGACTCAGACCACTGTGAACTGGAAGAACTGTCAGAACTCTTGGGCTGATCTCGCTTTCGCTTACTTCTGGAAGACTCGTTGCTTTCTTGCCCGGGGTCTTTGATCTTTAGAAATTCTTCAGTGTTAATGTATTTTACAACCCTCTCTGCAAGTTTAACCAAGGTTATTGGCCAGTTTCTGTGGAACGACGTGGTGCACTTGGTGTGTTGAACTCCTGAGCAGAAGGCGATAATAGCGGCGGTTTCATCAAGATCATGGATGCCGAGCTTCTCTTGATTAAACTGGCCGGTGAACTCCTTGAGGGTCTCATTATCCCTTTATATGACTATCAGTAGCTGCATGTCAGGCTTTGGTTGTTCATGCATACCGATGAATTGGTTGATGAATTGCTTGCTGAGTTACTTGAAACTGCGGACTGATCGGGGCTCCAAGGAGTAGAACCATTGCATGGCCGGGCCTTTCAAAGCGCTGGGGAAGGGCAGGCAATGTAGTTCATCGAAGTTGGTGGCTAAGGCCATCTGAGCCTTGTAGGTCCGGACGTGGTCGATCGGGCTTCCCGAGCCATTATAGGGATCTAGGCGAGGCTACTTAAATTTGCGCAGGATGGTGTGATCGGGAGAGAACAAATCCTATTTATACGCCTTAATGAGCATTTGTTAGTACCTTTTTATCCTGTTTTTGTATATTTTTACTTCGTTTTCTATTTTCTAGACAGGATTTGGAAGAAATCAAGTATACCAGGCTAAACAGGGTGAAAAAGCAGAAGAAAAGAAGCTGAAAAAGCCAAGTCGCGCGCGCGAGCCGCGGGCGCGAAAACCAGAAAATTGCTCGCGCGATCCGCTCGCGCGAGAACCCAGAAATCGCTCGCGCAATCCGCGCGCGCGAGGAGCCAATTGTCGCGCTCGCGCGACCCGCTCGCGCGATATGTGTAAAAACCAAAGTTGCGTATTTCAGTATACTGATGATTTCTGTGCGAACGAAACTGCCTAATTACGTCTGGAAAGCTAAATACAGCAGTTTTAATGAGTTTCGAGTTGGGAAAGCTTCCAAAAACTTGTTGTAAATCTATATATACCCTATTTTACTACAATTAAAGGGTTGCCAAATATTATACACACAATATACAACCACACTTTCAGTCATTGAAGGGAGGGAAGCAAGGAGAAGAAGAAGAAGGCCAAGGATTTCCATGGCCTCCTCCATCAACCTCTTGCCATCCATCACTTCCATGGACGGCTAGATCATAGATCTAGGGTATCAATGAAGCCCTAGCCAAGTAATAGGGTTTTATTTATGTTTTTATTTTAGTTTTATTATGTATGGATGACAGTCACATGTTTCGAGGATTTTTATAAATAAATCGTACTTCTATTGATTAAATCATTGCTTTCAAAGTTTATTCTTGTCTTAGATCTATTTTAACTGTGATGTGCTCAATGATCTATGCTTGCTGTGCTTGTTTAGATTATTTACATGTGATGGTGCTTTATTGATTTGTGCTATCAAGTATCCGAATAATCCATGCCTAGATTAGACGAATTATGTCACAACCCTAGTTTAGTGTGGGATAATTCGTGCTAACCGAAGATGGAATATGTTGGTGCTTGAACCATGATTATTCTCTTGACAGAGGAATTGGGCTTGTAGCTACAATTCCCCATTATCATCCAACTTAATAAGCTAAAGTAATTCGTAAATACCCTTATTATGAAGCTAGTGGTGGATTTGCAATCCTAGGTTCCCTTTACATATTTACAAAAACACTTTTAATTGCTTTCATAGTTTAGATTTATTTTTATTGTTATTCGTTTAATTAAAATCAAATCAAAATCCGTTTTCATAATTAACTAAAGTTAGGTTTTAAAACTAAGTCGCTGTAGTTAACCAATCCCTGTGGGTCCGACCTTTGCTTTCACACTACAAATCTTTTGAAAAGTAAAGAACACTTTTTATATATTGATATTGACAACATCAGTAAACCTCATGATATGGCTAGAGAATGGTGACTCTGTCTCGGTATTGGCATGATTCTAAGTAGGGTTCTGGCCTAGCCTTTTGGCTACTCCATCAATCTGTTTCTGCAAGTCCTTGATTCCAGCTTCCACTCCTTCCCGATCGGTATATCAGGGGTTGGTCGGGTCGGTGGAAGATGCTTCTTCTTCATGGTGGTGTGCTGCCCTCTGGGATTGAGCTCGGCTATGACTCTGGGTAATTGTTCGCCTAGGGACAACTCGGCTCTCGACCGAGTGACCCTGGACTGATTCCCGGGGTCATATGCTCTACCTTTCCTCTCGGGCAGCACGCCCATTGTTGATGTCTCTGGCATCCTCAACACGGGACGGGTTGGCTTAGGCACATTGTCTGGTCAAGATCTGTTCCCGACCGTACGCAACGTTCCTGGGTCATTTACCGACCACTGGAGGACTGCTTTGCTTGGCTAGCAGGGCTTTGATCTGTTGCTGGATTTGATGCTGGCCCTCCAAGAGTTGTGTGAGGGTCGCGGTGATCTCCTCAGATGTCATGACTGCCACAGCCAGTGCCGGGGCCGACGGAACATCCCGGTTGGCCTGATGTGCAGTCTTCTCACTCTTCTTCGGAGGCATGGCTATCAGCCAAGAGATTTGTTGATGAAGAACTTGTCGTTCCCATAGACGGCGCCAAGCTGATGATGCCAAAATTTGGTTAAAGTAAATTAAAGCAATGTAAGGAGAGAGAGAGAGAGAGTGAGAGACTAGTTTTTTTGTATGTGGTTCGGCCCTGTTAATGAAGGTACAGTAAGGAGAGTGAGAGACTAGTTTTTTTGTATGTGGTTCAGCCCTGTTAATGAAGGTACCTTCATTAACAGGGCCGAACCACATACAAAAAACTAGTCTCTCACTCTCTCTCTCTCCTTACATTGCTTTAATTTACTTTAACCAAATTTTGGCATCATCAGCTTGGCGCCGTCTGTAGGAAGCTGATGATGCCAAAATTTGGTTAAAGTAAATTAAAGCAATGTAAGGAGACAGAGAGTGAGAGACTAGTTTTTTTGTATGTGGTTCGGCCCTATTAATGAAGGTACCTGACAGAGAGTGAGAGACTAGTTTTTTTGTATGTGGTTCTGCCCTGTTAATGAAGGTGCCGTGTAGACTGAAAAGTTGGCCCCTTCAATGGGGGGTGAGAGGTCTCTTTTATAGATGTAAGAGACCTACTCATACATGGATAAGGAAATATAATCCAATTAGGACGTGATTGACATCAATCAAGTAAGTATCCTAATTGTATTAGGACTGATTGACATTAATTGTGGGGGTTTCCTAATTGGATTAGGAAATAGTTTGCACTTTCCATTAGTCTTCTAACTTGAGTAGGAAACTCCCCGGATTGCTCGGGATCATGCATGTGGGCCTGGATGATCTGCTACCACGGTGTGATGTGCCTGTGTGGTCTTCCCGACCTGTTGGCCGGGTCGTGGATGAACCGCTCAGGAGGCATCAGGTGGACCAAACCGCTCGCGATGATGCTTGTCAGTAGTTGCAGAATAGAACTGCTCGGGCATGGGCTGATTTTGGGTGTATCAGGTATATATATGGGTGTAAGTATATATTTATGTATATAAGTATAGATATAACTATCACTCTCTCTCTCTCTCTCTTATATTCTGTCAAACTACCCTATATATACGAAATGAGCTCATATATAAAGAAAATATAAGTGCCACGCGTCAAAACCATAAGCAAACTTGGAGACCAAGTTCAGATCTCTCCCAATCGATTGGTACCAGTGGTAATCGATTGGGATCATATATTTATGAAAGCAGTTGATTGGGAAAGGGCAATAATTGGTTGTGTCGGCAAGAATTCAATCGATTGTGATAAGTTTAATCGATTGGGCCAACTAATTTGGCAACTGATTGGTATAATGGTCAATCGATTGGGACCTAAAACTCATCAAAAGTAAGTTTTACAAGATCAAGTCATACACACATGAAATTTTAGTATAAATATACATTCGAAAATATAGGGTATTACAGATTATGTTCTTAAAACTGGTGGATAGATCAATGGTGTATCCTTAGAGTTTTACTATCGAGTATTTACATCAATCAAGAGTAACATTTAGGTACTCTTCACATAGATGGTCTAGATATGGAATTGTCTAGGGTATTAAAGACATCAACTTATGAAAGCTGGTGAACATTTAACACATAACATTCTATATACAAAAAAAACCTACTTAAAGTCGTTCGTGGTTCAACATCCTAAGATGCGGTTGTTAGCTTATTCAAGATGTCAATTTGTATCAAGATAGTTTATAAATATAGATGAGTCATGCAAACATATTTGATTCATACAAAACATGCATATGATTTCCAAACTTTCCAATACTTTATTCATTAAGCATGCGACTGTGTATAAAACAATGAGTACCCACATCGCATAGGAACATTGACTATTTTCTCTTAACAACATTCCTACAACTTGGTTAGGTTTGCTAGAACCTCTGGCTCAAAGTCGTTGATTTAGAATAGCATGCTCTAATAGCCGAATGATTGGTATGTTACCATAGCGATATAACACCAGGGTTACAACGTGCTCTAATAGCTGACCGAATCAAGAAATTTAGGGTCCCCATGACCGTAATTTATAACGTTACTTCAGAATAACATGCTCCAATAGTTGAATGATTGGCATATTACTGTAGCGATATAGGACCAAGGTAATAGTGTGTTCTAATAGCCTACCATATCAAGATATTCAAGGTAACATTCACACTCCATGTATCTCATTTTCATGGACTTGACACATACTATGCATGTTGACACTACACGTGATTTTGTATAAGGTAACATGGCATTGTTGTAATAGTAACAGATCTTTATCATACTTATAAGCATATAATACAACTTTACTAAGCATGAGGTATAACAAAACTAAGCATGATGTATAACATAGTTAAGCATAAGATACAACAAACTAAACATGAGGTATAAGGTAACTAAGCATAAGGTATAACATAGTCAAGCATGAGCTATGTTCAGCATGAGGTACAATGTAACTAAGCATGGTGTATATCATAGTTATGCATAAGGTACAACGTAACTATGTAGCTAGTCACTGAACCCTGGTCTAGAAAATTCTTGAAACTGCGTATCAGCACCAAGTCAGCACAGTGCTACCACATTTAAACAATGTAAACGAAGTGTCAGTTGGGACTTGTGGTCGGTCGCCTATGGCGTAGGAATGGTGGATCAAGTGCGCGGACAGTAATACCCTATATTTTTAGTAATTATTTATATCAAGAAATTCTATACTTTCACTTATCCATGCTTGAAATCTTACTTTCAATCGATCAAAGTTAGTTCGAGCGATCAAGAATTTCTTCCTTTAATCGATCAAACCATGTTCAATCGATCAAAAACCTGCCGACATGAATTTATGACATGGTCCCCACTTCAATAGATCAAACCCCTTTTGAATCAATCAAACCTAGCCGAATCACTCTTGAGCGATTGAAGTAGCTTCGATCGATCAAACTTGTAATCATCAGGATTCCAGGATTCACGCAAAGATAGCCACCTGCAACCCTCACCCTCTATAAATACATTGTGTTCGTGTGTGTTGATGTGTTTGGAAAACTAGAGAGTTAGGAGAGAGTGTGTGCTTGTGTTATATATTATACACACACCTATATATACACTCATATCTATATATAGTCAGAGAAAGAGGGAGAGAGGAACCAGAAGAAGAAGAGAGATAGGAGAAGAGAAGGAGGAAGAGAGACAGAGATAAAGAGAGGAGCAGAGATAGAGGGAGGGAGGCCACCATTAAAGCTTTAAAGCTTCAAACTTGCCAAATGCGCCCTTGTGATCTTTCGGTGAGTTCCAAACTCACTCAATATCTTAGTTGTAAACTTTATAAGTTTTTGTACGTTTAATAAGGACCCAAACACCCCCTAATAGATTCTGGATGTTCACTGCCAGAATCTGGGGAAGAAGACTTTCGAGCGATCGAACTAAGTTCAATCAATCAAACACACGTGAGTCTCAATCGATCGAAATGACTTCAATCGATCTAGACCACCTTTACTTCAACTGATCGAGAATATTTCAATCGATCGAACTTCACTTTCTTTAAGCGATTGAGATGACGTTAATCAATCGAACCAAACAGACATCAGATGTTTTATTTAAGTTTATAATTCATAATTTTTAGCTATTCAAATTAATGTTCCATGTTCTATTATATGATATTATGGATTTTAGGAATAATGGGATACAATAATGAGATTGAGTTAATTATGGTGAGTAATGTAGTCGGGTTTGGAACGTTCATATTAATACGACACGATAATGAGATAAGATATGACTGTGAGTAACATGGGATAGTATGGTGACTGAGTCAGTGGGTTATTAGTTATTTTCAATGTTGCATTTTATCGAGCTGATGATTCATTCAAGTTGAATCTAATATGCGTATAACCAGGGTCGTGGGAACTATTGGTGTACAGTACGCGCAAGTGTTCTTAAAAGTGGTGAACAAGAGTAGTAGTGGCATGCCCATAGTTAGATTTGCCAGAGCTATGTATGTAGCATACTCGCAAGCGTTCTTAAAAGCGGTGAACACTAAGAGTTCTTAAAAGCGGTAAACAAGAGTATGGGTACGTCCACAGACTAGTTGTTATATAAGAGCAATGTATAGTGTTCGAAAGAGTTCTTAAAAGCAGTGAACAGTATGAGTTCTTAAAAGCAGTGGACAAGAGCACTAGTATGTCGTGATGATATAATCAGTTTGGGATAGTCAGTCAGGATTGGTACAGTCAGTCTTAAAATTAGAAGATGATGGGAATCAGATAATGATGTGTCTAAATAAAAGAGGAAAAGATATTATTAGTATCACTATTTTATATAGTGCATAACTGGTAAAGACTTTATGCCTATGATATTGTGGGAGTTTCTATTCACTTAACCATGTAAGCTGACGGCATTTATGGCTGGACATTTCCCGTGCAAACTACCCTATAGGGGGATATGCAGAGGGTGGCCCCACTAATGCCTGTTATGCCAAAGAAGACTGCTACGCTGATGATTACTCGTACGCCAACTAGAGATGGAGATAGTTATATATAGTTTTTATTTCTATTATTTCTGTTGAATTTTAGTTTAACGGGTACTTGGGCATATGTTGTCTCCAGACCTATTGTGATCTTGCGGACCACTCTAATGTTTGTAATAGTAACACTACTTTTATATCCAGTTGATTATGTTACTGTTTTGGTTTATCTTATGGACTAGTATTGTGTGGTGTGGATATTTAGTGACTTTCACTTGTCATTCCCTATGGACCCAAAATGGAATGACTTTCACTTGTCATTCCCTATGGACCCACAGGTTTTTTTGGTATCAGAGCCAGGTTGTGATACTTTCATTCACTAACGATCCCACACCATCCGATTCTAGTATTTTAAGATCCCTGAGATGAGATATGAGTTTAAGATAAGTTCGTCCTTCTGACAATAAATAGTTTTCCTTTGCAGGTTAGCATGGATCCTGATTTCCACCTGTTTGTGGATGATTCTTTTAGCAGACATGTTATTTATAGCGATATAGTGGATCCAGCCATACCAGAGATATACTAGAGACACAATTGCTAGATAGCTAGCCGTTACTTGGAGGAGAGGATATGGACTTCTCTCTATATTGTGGGCACGACACACCCGACAGAGATACGTATGGACGCGTATCACTATGCTATGACCCGAACGGCCATATACTAGGAGATGGCTAGGTTGATCCTGAGTATACCAGAGGTAGATGAGATTGAGTTGCGATCGATTTTAGTTGGGCATGTTCCACCAGCACCTGCAACCTCACCATCACTAGTACCCGTTGTACCAATTCCAGAGCTTAAGTCGATTCAGAAAGATGAGGACCCAGAGCTGGAGGATGACCATTCTGACGAGGATATTGATGGGGATGGAGAGGAGGAGCTAATTGACGATTAGGACCTAGTAGAGAAAGAGCCTGCAGATGATAATGATGATGATGATGAGTCGAAGGATAACCTGGAGGAGCCAGAGTATGTTCTCGATACAGAGCTAGAGCTAGAGCTAGAGTTTGAGCCAGAGGATCTAGTAGAGGGAGACGTGTTCATGGAGGTAGTAGAGGAGGATGTTCTTGACGAGGAGATAGTAGTGCTGGACCTATAATGCACATGGCAGCCATGGCTAATAGGACAGTAGGATGGATAGCTGAGATGGTTGCTCAGCTAGTTGGATTTGCTATAGGAGAGGCTACATTAGCAGGGGCATTAGATGTAACTGATGGATTTACTGTTGTGGTTGTTAACGTCGCTAATCAGGCGATGATGGCAGAGGATGTAGTAGAGGATTAGGATATCTGAGTGGTAGTTGGAGATCTTGCCGCACTGGTTGAGGATGCACCCCTTAAAGAGACGGATATCATTTCAGATGATGAGGCACCACCAGCAGGATTAGATGTTAACAATTTTTGAGTCAGGACCTATAGAGTTTAGTTTTGTTAGTTTTATATCAAGACATGTCATCCACATGAGTTTTGGGAGCTTGAGAGATAGTTCTTTGACCATAGCTTTGTATGGATATTACCAGTAGTAGTAGCATTGTAAATAGCTAACTTTAGTACTGTTGTAGCCTTTGTCCCATGTAATACACAGTTTGACTAGTGTGTACTATGTAGTACATCTTTTGATATATATATATAAGCAGTACTTTAGATATATCGATGGTATATTTAGATTGTTATATGATGTTGAGTAGAACTATTAGTTCTTGTTACCTCTCGCTCTATCTGGATTTCGTTTCTACGAGAAGACTTTCAGCTTATCAATAGGTCTTTTGTAGGTGCATCTCCCTAGCACACTATGGTGGGACCTTTGAGAATTCATCAAGCGCGTATTGGAGCACCTATTCGAGAGGGAATGGACCCATCAGAAGTTTTTGAAGCATTTATACAGAGGATGGAACATGTAAGCGACACCGGCAACCATGCTACCAACCAACGACTTGTCCAACCCTGTTGCACCGTTTCAGTAAAGACAAATTGGAGACAAATTACTAGCAAATTTTTGTGGTTTACATCCAGAGATATGGAATTGATCTTTAAAGCATTATAATGCAGTGAACAAGAAAAGCATTGTCTTGCTACATTCCAGCTCACCTATGCTGCCGTAAATTGGTAGGAAGCTGAGCGAGCCACTATAAGGATGAACGATGCATTAGGAATGTTCAAAAGAAGATTTAGAGGAATACTTCCCAGAATATGAGAGGGATCAATAGGAGAGGAACTTTCTCAATCTAGTTCAAGGAGGATGGACTATGCGGGAACACACAACACAGTTCGAGCGTCTATCCTGATTTGGTCAACATATGATAGACACTCCACAGAAGAAGGTGAAGAGGTTTCACCAAGGATTGTATCCCCACCTCAGACATATGATGGTTGGTCATCTGAATCAATCGTTTAAGGGGATTGTCATATATGCTGTAGGGTTGGAAAAGGACACTTATCTAGCATAATGACCATAGATAAATTGACCTCATTCGCCAAGAGGTTTTCAATAGTAGAGTTTCTAAAACCAGCCACCAAGGAATTCCTAGGGTTGGAGAACTTAGGGTAATTTTCAAGGGAATAAGAGAACCTGGAAGGGAACCAAGAAGACTCAGCAAGGTTATTCTCGACCCTAGCAATATTGTATGTAGGGACCACAACCTAGGGCATTGCTAATAGCCCTGCCAAGCAATAACGAAGGATGTTTTGATTGCAGTAAGCCAGGGCACATTGCCAAGTTCTGCACAGCCCCCAAAGGTAATCGACAAATGGATGCGATCTGTCGAAATTGTAACAAGTCGAGACATTTGAGCAGGAATTGTCGTGCACCACGAGGAGGATACTATAGGGCACCAGTTCAAGGAATCTAATGACCCCTCATTCAGACAAGGATGAATGCCATCATTCCCACAGAAGCAGGCTTTAATGCAGATGAGCAGCAACATTTGGAAGGTACGCTCATACTCTTTTATAGCCCAATTAAAGCTTTATTTGATACTAGAGTTGCACGTTCATTTATCGCTGTTAAGATTATGCATCAGTTGGGCTTAGAACCCTAGACACTTGAGGCAGCACTTAATGATGTGTCACCATTGGGAGTAACTATTAAGTTGGGTAAAGTATGTAAAGATTGCCCATTGACCTTAGGAGATAGGAATCTTCTAGCGAACTTAGTAGTTCTGTTAATGTCAGAGTTCGACATTATCTTAGGGATGGATTGGCTTATTAATTACAGTGCCAACCTAGATTACCCTACCAGGACGATTATATTTCCTATACCTGGAGGACCAATGATCAGATTTCAGTGTCAATCGACAAGTGACATGTTCCTCACGAGTTGGTTAGCTATAATCAAGAGTAAAGGTACGGAACTCACAATGGATCATATTCCTACCGTACAAGACTTTCAGGTTATATTCTAAGATATTAAAGGAATCCTCCAAAGAGGGAGATAGACTTTTGTGTGGAACTAGTACCTGGCACTTTACCGATATCAAAGACTCCATATAGGATGGCACCAACTGAGATGTTGGAACTGAAGAAGCAAGTTCAGGAACTTGAGGATTTGGGATTCGTTCATCCAAGTATGTCACCTTGGGGGGAATAGGACAACACCTTGGATGTCTTATGGTACAATCAACTTTGATCAGCTATATCATAGAAGCTCAATAGACAATGGAAGATTTGAAGTTATGGTTTGCAAAGATGTCAGGCAAGGAACCAAAAGTCTGGAGTGTTGGTATAGATGGAGCCTTGCGATGTAAAGGTAGACTCTGTGTACCTGATGAAGAAAATCTCCAGAAAAAAATATTAGATGAAGCACATAAGTCATGGATGATGATTCATCCTGGAGGTACAAAGATGTAAAAGGACTTAAAGAGGAATTTCTGGTGGGAAGGAATGAAGCAAGAAGTAGCTGAGTATGTATCTCAGTGTCTTACTTTTAAACAAGTAAAGGCGGAACATCATAAGCCACCTGGACTTCTACACCGTTATCGATTCCCCAACGGAAATGGGAACATAAAGCCATGGATTTCATGGTAAGATTACCGAAGTCATAGCAAAACCATAATGTAATTTGGGTAATTGTGGATTGACTTACAAAGACGGCACATTTCATCGCTTACAATATGACATATCCAGTGGAACGTTTAAGCCAGATGTATATCCAACATGTGGTACGGTTACATGGTGTACCTGTTTCTATTGTGTCGGATGGAGATTCACGCTTTACTACAGAATTTTAGAAGAGTCGCCAAACAGCGATGGGAACAACACTGAACTTGAGTTCAGCCTTTCATTCATAGACCGATGGACAAACTGAATTAGTCAATTAAGTAATAGAAGACATGCTATGCGCTTGCATGATTCATTTTGAGAGTTCTTGGGAGATGCATTTATCACTGATCGAGTTTGCCTACAATAACAGTTACCATACAAGCATAGGGATGGCGCCGTTTGAGGCTCTATATAGAAGACCTTGCTAATCACCATTATGTTGGGACGAAATCGGATAAACTCAACTTATTGGGCCAGAAATGGTAGGAGAAACCAGCGAGAAGATTTAGATTATACGTGAGAAGATGAAGATAGGTCAGACCCGACACAAGAGTTATGCTGACAAGCGACGCAAAGATTTGGAGTTTACAGTTAGAGACCACGTGTAAAGTTTCACCTGTTTGAGGCATCGTTAGATTTGGTCAGAAGAAACACAAGCTAGCACTGCGATTCATCGGACGGTTTGACATTCTAGAACATGTTGGAAAAGTTGCGTATCGATACGCATTGCCACCAAAGATGTCAGGAGTGCACAACATTTTCTACATCAGTACGCTGAGGAAGTGTACCCATAACCCAATGCACGAGATCAACTTCAAAGATATTGAAGTCAATGGCAACGTTACATTCAACGAAGGACCAGTGTGGATCCTAGAACATGGAATCAAGAAGCTTAGAAAGAAGATCTCATTAGTAAAGATCCAGTGGGAGCATCCTGATGAAGGGGAAGCTTCGTGGGAGTTAGAGTCAGGAATGCAAGAGAAGTTTTCATTTTTGTTTTAGACCTGGTATGTTTTCGATTTCGAGGACGAAAAATGAGTGGAGGATGATGTAATACCCTGTATTTTTAGTAATTATTTATATAAAGAAATTATATACTTTCCCTTGTCCATACTTGAAATCTTACTTTCAATCGATCGAAGTTAGTTCAAGCGATCGAGAATTTCTTCCTTCAATCGATCGAATCTTGTTCAATCGATCGAAACCCTGCCGACATGAATTTATGACGTGGTCCCCACTTCAATCGATCAAACCCCTGTTCAGTCGATCAAACCAGACCGAATCACTCTTGATTAATCGAAGTAGCTTCGATCAATCAAACTTGTAATCATCAGGATTTCGGGTTTCACATAAAGACAGCCACCTGTACCCCTCATCCTCTATAAATACATTGTGTTCGTGTATATTGATGTGTTTGGAAAACCAGAGAGTTTGGAGAGAATGTGTTCTTGTGTTTATATATTATACACACACCTATATATATACACTTGATTTATCACATATTTTGCTTGAGTATGGATTTATAATTGTGTAAAATACCACTCCCGGAGCTTCTAAGTACATTATTTACGCACGTTTTTTGCATAACCCTCATTTCTACTATTTACATCCTTTACACGAGTTATTTTTGTGTTTTGTAGGTCTTTTTGACAATCCTAGTCAGGAGGCAAAGCCTTGGCTGAAGATCACTTTCATTGCAGCCTCGTCGAGCTCAATTTCGGATTCCAAAACCTCGTTTTGGAAGAGTGTTCCTAACTTGATAAAGATAGCCCTGCGAGGAGTTATGGCGATTTTTGTGATCAGTGTACAAGCTTGTTGTGAAGCTGTGAAGATTCCAGGCAGAGGGGCATTCGACCGGTCGAATTACCCAATTCGACCGGTCCACTTTTTTGTGTTCTTTTCAATCATTCTTCAGAGGGGCATTCAACCGGTCGAATGGACCCACTCGACCGGTCAAAAGTCCCTATTTCTGCACTCTTTGTTTTACAAGTTTGCCACTCCGAGGATTTTGTATAAATACCCCATTATAACTCATTTTTAGGGGCTTGACCTAATTTTTACAGTAGTATAGATTCTCTCTCTTAATCCTCTTGTATCTCTTTTTAGGATTTCTTGTTATTTTCTTCATAGATTAGCTAGATTTAGGGTTTGTAAGTGAGATTGCGAGAGCTTCTTCAACTTGCAAGCTTGGTTTCTTCCTTTGGAGCATTTATTGAAGCTATTTATTGGATTCTCTCTTTCTTGAAGTAGTTGTTTTGCATTTATGGTGATGTTTCTCTACTCCCTTAATGTTTGTATTAATGTTTGTTTAGTTAAATCCATGTGTAGCTAGTTTTCTAGGTTAGGGGTCATGAACCCACCTATGGATCCTTATGTTTCTTGAAAGTCCAAAGGTTTTGGATCTTCTTGAGTGATTAAAGAGTGTTGGGTTTGTAATATGTTTGTTTCTTTACCTCCATTTTCATGCAATGGGGGTTATTGAATCTATATTACAAATTCAACATTTGCCCTTAGTTTCCTCAAGCTTTCATCTTTCATAGTGGGGTTGACAACCCACATGTTGGATTGTTGGCTTCTAACTAATTCAACCGCCATTTAATTAGTTAACTTAATTGTTACCGTTGTTACCTTAGTTTTACTCGCATGTTAGTTTTAGATTTAGAGTTAGATACCCCTAATTCAACCATCTTTTCTTTCTTTGTGGTTACCATAGTAGCGTATTCGTGTCTTGAAACTATAATCTTCCAGTCTAGTCCCCATGGAAATCGACCTCGTACCTACCCGAGCATTACTTGTTACGATTGATTTACACTTGAATCATACATATCCCGAGAGCGAACAAGTTTTTGGCGCCGTTGCCGGGGACTAGCCTCCTGGCATTTTAACGGACCCGGATACCCTACTCCAATATTTTAATGCATAACGGTGTCGGCGGCATTCCCTTCGTCGAACACCCGAAATCCTCGAGCTCAAGCTCTTATTGGCGTCCACCACCTTCATCCCCGACGCCTTCTGAATCCTCATGTTTTCAATCATCTACTGATTCCGCCACAATGGGCGACAATTTGAGTGAACAAGGTGAGAGAAACTATCAGGGGGACAACGCCCGTCCCCTCAAGGACTATCTCCATCCGGAGAGAATCTCTACCCTGTCTTGCATTGTTTTCCCTTATAATTCCGGACAATTCCACTATTGTCTAGGGATGATCTCATTGCTTCCTACCTTCCGCGGTATGGATAATGAACAACCCTACCTCCATCTTAAAGAGTTTGAGGATGTTTGCATCACATTTAGTGATCAAAATTGTTTGGAGGACGTTCTCCGACTCAAAGTCTTCCCATTCTCACTCAAGGACAAAGCCAAAACATGGCTTAACTCCTTGAAACCTCGATCCATTGGGACATGGCATGAAATGCAATCCCAATTCCTAAAAAAATTCTTCGCCATGCATTGCACAAACACTCTAAGACAAATGATTCAAAGTTTCAAGCAAGGGGAATTTGAATCTTTCACGAGGTGTTGGGAGAGGTTTAAGGAATTGCTCAATATGTGCCCTCATCATAATTTTGAGAAATAGAGGTTGGTCTCGACGTTCCATGCCGGACTCCAACTAGCCTCCAAATAACTCATTGAAACTATGTGCCATGGACAGTTCATGATGCTTCCCCCTGAGGAAGCAGAGGCATACTTCGAGTATGTGGCCGACACAACTCAAGCTTGGGACACAGCGGATCCCCATGATCGAAATGCCAATAAGGCAAAGCCGGCCACCGTCGCTCCTTCTACTAAGTCATCCTCTCCCGGAATCCTCGAACTAAATCAAGAGGATGATTTACGTGCTATCATTGCCAAACTTCAAAGAAAAATGGAAACAATGGAGCAAGCCAAAGAAGAGGCCGAGGCAGCACAAGCTACACAAAAAGCCGCACAACCCGTGGCTTTTGTGGAAGAAACTTGTGCCATTTGTGAAAAGATTGGTCATCCAGCCAATACTTGTCCAACCATCCCGGCTTTCAAAGAAATCTTGCACGAGCAAGCTAATGACATGGGAACGTATAAGAAGCCATTCAATCCCTCCTATGGCGAATCATATAATCCGGGATGGAAAAATCAAAATCAAAATCCACCTCATCAAGGATGGAGGAATGAGCCTAATCACGGGCCACCACAAATGCCACCTCCACAACACTTTCAAAATAATTTTCCACCTCCACCTCTACCTTTCCCTCATGGTCCATCCTCATCGAACGCTTATGTGTCTCCACATAAGAAGTCCCTTGAGGATCAAATGCAATCGCTTATGCAAAGGCAAGATCAACAAGCTCAGAAGCTTGATCAAAATTCTGCACAAATGCTTCAATTCATGAATGAAATGCATAATTCTTTTAGCCAATTGGCTAGCTCTCTACATGTGAATGAGAAGGGAAAACTTTCGGCCCAACCAATTCAAAACCCCAAGGGTCAAATGGTCGTTGGAAGTTTCGGGCCAAACGATCCCACCACCGAACGTGTCAAAGCCGTCACCACCTTAAGGAGTGGGAAAGTTGTTGATAACAAAGTCCGTGAGGTTCCCGAAGAACCTACGAAAAGACTAAAAGAACAACTTGTTGACGAGCATAGAGAGGGAAAGAGGCCAAAACTCAGTAATGTCGAAGCAAGCACCCCACCGGTTGTTGAAGATGAGACATCCACCCCCAAAGGAAGTTTGCCTCTTGACCCAAATATTTCCAAATACATCCCGACCCCACCTTTCCCTCAAAGGTTAAAGCCAAAAGAAAATAAGGGCAAGACCCTGGAAATTTTTGAAATGCTAAAAGAGGTCAAGATTAACATTCCTCTTCTTGACATAATCAAGGATGTTCCCGGTGTTGCCAAATTCTTAAAGGATCTTTGCACAAGAAAACGCAAGTCAATGTGCAAAAGCAAGCCTACATGGCAGCACAAGCAACCTCTTATATCCGCGACAATATCCCTCCAAAATATAAAGACCCCGGTTGTCTTATCGTTTCTTGTGTCATAGGGAATTTCAAAATTGAAAAGGCCCTCTTGGATCTAGGTGCTAGTGTCAACCTCCTACCCTATTCGGTTTATCTCTAATTAGGCCTCGGAGAACTTAAGGAGACACAAACTGTCTTGCAATTGGCCAATCGCTCTATTAGGGTACCTAAAGGGATAGTTGAGGATGTGTTGGTTCAAGTCGATGCTTTCTACTACCCGGCGGATTTCATTGTCATGGACACACAACCAGTCGAGGGTGGGATGTCTCCCATTCCTATCATCCTTGGTCGACCATTCCTGGCCACTATCAATGCCCAAATACATTGTAGGAATGGAAACATAAAACTATTTTTTGGTAACATGACCGCAGAGGTTAATGTTTACAATCTCATAGAACAACCGAATCTTGAAGACGATGATATTTGTGAGGTTGATTTCATTGATACTCTTACACATGAGTTCTTTAACTTCACATGCTTCGAGGAACCTCTCGATTCACGTCCTAATCAATAAACCACCCACGATGGTGTTTCTTTGCTCAAGTATTCTCTACTTGAGCTTGAGTTGGAGGATGCCTTGGAATCCCACGAACCCAAGGAAGTAGGAGAAGATATCATGTGGTGTTCCCAATTTGAAAAACTTCCCCCACACGACTCTATTCCTTTGCCGTCTAGTCTTGAGGTCCCCAAAATAGAACTCAAACAATTGCCGAAAGAACTCAAGTACGTCTTCTTGGGATATAATGACACTTTCCCGGTGGTAATTTCGTCCCTACTTGACCCCGATCAAGAAGGGAGTTTGATTGAATTGTTGAAAAATCACCGGAGTGCTTTGGGATGGACAATCGCCAATCTAAAGGTGATAAGTCCAACCATTTGCACTCACAAGATATACTTGGAGGACAATGCCAAGCCCTCGCGGCAAATGCAAAGGCAGCTAAACCAGCACATAAAAGAGGTTGTGAGGGCCGAGGTTATTAAGTTATTGGATGTGGGAATCATTTATCCTATTTTTGATAGTCAATGGGTAAGTCCTACCCAAGTTGTCCCAAAGAAATCCGGGGTGGCAGTTATCAAGAATCCTAAGGGCGAACTCGTCCCAACTCGAGTCCCTACCGGCTGGCGGGTTTGCATTGATTACCGAAAATTGAATGCCGTCACCAGAAAAGACCACTTTCCTCTACCTTCCCTCAATCAAATCTTAGAAAGGGTGGCCGGGCATAAATTCTATTATTTCTTGGATGGTTATTCTGGATATAACTAAATAGAAATTGCGCCCGAAGATCAAGAGAAAACCACGTTTACGTGTCCCTATGGCACCTTCGCCTATAGGAAAATGTCATTTGGACTATGCAATGCACCGGTGAGTTTTCAATGGTGTATGCTTAGTATTTTCAGCGACATGGTGGAAATATGCTTAGAAGTCTTCATGGACGACTTTAGCATATATGGTGATTCTTTTGATGACTGTCTAGGGAACCTAAAGAGAGTCCTAGAGAGGTGCGAGGAGAAAAATCTCATCCTCAATTGGGAGAAATGTCACTTTATGGTGCAAAAGGGGATCATTCTTGGCCACATCATATCAAGTGAAGGAATTCAAGTTGACAAGGCCAAAGTCGAGCTCATTGCCAACTTACTCCCTCCCACATGTTTGAAAGACGTTAGATCTTTCCTCGGCCATGTCGGTTTCTATAGGAGGTTCATCAAAGATTTCAGTGCAATTTCACGCCCTATGTATAATTTGCTTGGGAAGGATGTTCCCTTTGAATGGACTGAGGCGTGTCAAGAAGCATTTGATAAATTAAAAACTTTGCTTACAACCGCCCCTATAATGCAATCCCCCGATTGGTCCCTCCCATTTGAGCTCATGTGTGACGCTAGTGATTATGCCGTGGGAGCGATTTTGGGCCAACGGAAGGATAGACAACCACATGTCATTTACTACGCGAGTAGGGCTCTCGATAGTGCTGATCGGGAGAGAACTAATCCTAAATATACGCCTTAACGAGCATTTGTTAGTACATTTTATTCTGTTTTTGTATATTTTTACTTCGTTTTCTAGTTTCTGACAGGTTTTGGAAGAAATCAACTAAACCAGGCTAAACAGGGTGAAAAAGCAGAGCTAAAGAAGCTGAAAAATCCAAGTCGCGCGCGCGACCCGCGCCCGCGAAATCCAAAAATCACTCGCGCGAGATCCCCAGAATCGCTCGGCGATCCGCGCGCGCGAAGGCCCAATTGTCGCGCTCGCGCGACCCGCTCGCGCGATATGGGTAAAAACCAAAGTTGCGTATTTCAGTGTACTGAAGACTCCTGTGCAAACGAAACTGCAGAATGACGTCCAGATTGTAAATTACATCAGTTTCAGTCCGTTTCGAGTTGTAGAGGCTTCCAAAACTTGTTGTAAATCTATATATACCCTATTTTATTATAATTAAGGGTTGGCAATTATTATACACACATTCTACAACCATACTTCCAGCCATTGAAGGGAGGGAAGCAAGGAGAAGAAGAAGAAGACCAAGGGTTTCCATGGCCTCCTCCATCAACATTTTGCTATGTATCACTTCCATGGACGGCTAGATCATTGATCTAGGGTTTCAATGAAGCCCTAGATGAGTAATAGGGTTTTATTTATATTTTTATTTTAGTTTTATTATGTATGGATGACAGTCACATGTTTGGAGGATTTTTATAAACAAATCGTACTTCTAGTGATTAAATCATTGCTTTCAGAATTTATTCTTGTCTTAGATCTATTTTGACTGTGATGTGCTCAACGATCTATTCTTGCTGTGCTTGTTTAGGTTGTTTACATGTGATGGTGCTTTATTGATTCGTGCTATCAAGTATCCAAATAGTCCATGCCTAGGTTAGGCGGATTAGATCACAACCCTAGTTTAGTGTGAGATAATTCGTGCTACCCGAAGATGGATTATGTTGGTGCTTGAACCATGATTATCTTCTTGTCGGAGGAATTGGGCTTGTAGCTACAATTCCCCATATTCATCCAACGTAATAAGCTAAAGTAATTCATAAATATTCCTATTATGAAGCTAGTGGTGGATTTGCAATCCTAGGTTCCCTTAAACATTATTTAAAACAACTTTAATTGCTTTCATAGTTTAGATTTATTTTTAATGTTATTAGTTTAATTAAATTCAAATCAAAATCCGTTTTCCTAATTAATTAGATTTAGGTTTTAAAATTAAGTTGCTGTAGTAATCAATCTCTGTGGGTTCGACCTTTACTTCCACACTACAAATCTTTAGAAAAGTAAAGAATACTTTTTATATCTTGATTCTGACAACATCAATTTTTGGCGCCGTTGCCGGGGATTGTATTACTACCTTTAGTTTTAGAATCGTAGTTTAGTTAATTCGTAAATATTAGATTAGTTTTTATTTTTCTTATTTTCTGTTTTTGTTTTTAGTTACTAACTTGTTTTTTTTTTATTTTGTTTTATTTTGTAGTCAACGTTTCCGAGTGGAGCAGCTAATTACATCAAAGGAGCTTACGCAAATAAAAAAAAGCAATAAAATTAAATAAATTGCTTCCTTTGGAATTCGCTTTAAACCGCTGTAAGTCAGGGCGCTGTGACGCACTATTTGCATTAGTTTAGGGTTAATTGCACTGCATTAGCTAGGAAACCCGGGGCGCTGGGCTTGACGCAGTCATTGCATTACAGGATAATTTGCATGCATCATAGTAGTTGAGTGCTTGTTATCTTATTTGCGTGATTGCTAATTGTTTCTTTTGTTGAGTCAGTTTTTGTTTTTAGTTTACTTTGTTTTAGTTTATGTTAGGTACACGTTCAAACAAACCGGAATTAAAACCTTTTGACTCTGAACTTGAACGTACATTAAGACTTAACAAGTCTTCAAATTTAACTTCTAGAGCTAGGTTCTTAATAGACGACGATTTGACACCAAAACCAACGTCTTTATTTGAATCTGAAATACGTAGTACTCTTCAAAAACTAAAGAAACCACGCTTTAATAACATAGAACCAATTAAAATGGCAGACATTGGAAATAATAACGACAACAACCAAAATAACAACGGAGCTAATATGAATAATCCTAATATACCACCACCTCCTCCACTTAAAGATTACTTTATTCCGACGACTTACACACCACAAACATGTATTGAATTACCGGAGGCGACGGCATCTCACTTTGAGATTAAGTCGTCTACCATCTCGCTGCTTCCATCTTTCCATGGCCGTGTAAATGAAGATCCATATAAACACTTAGGAGATTTTCAAGACATATGCTCTACTTTGAAAATTCAAAATCTTACTGATGATGAATTAAAAATGCGGCTCTTTCCATTCTCATTAAAGGACAAAGCTAAATATTGGCTCCAATCTTTGGAGCCAAACACAATTAGAACATAGGAAGACTTACACACCGCATTTTTACAAAAGTTTTTCCCGATTATGCGTACAAACCAGATAAGAAAATCAATAACCAATTTTGTAATGCAAGATGGGGAATCACTTTACGACACGTGGGAAAAATTTAAAGAATTACTACGCTCGTGTCCACATCATCAGGTTCCTAAGTGGCAACTTGTTCAGGTCTTTTATGAGGGGCTTATTCCCTCTGTTAGGAACACCGTCGATGCCGTTTGTGCGGGAACCTTCCTACACAAAAGCGCCGACGAGGCCTGGAAAATGTTTGAAACGTTAAGCGAGAATTCGATGCACCAAACGGTGGCTGTCCGTTCGGAAGGATATCTTACTCAACCTAAGAGGGATGTAAAATTCGAGTCAAGTCAATCAATTGAAATAAAAGAACTATCTAACAAACTTGACCGACTTTTAACAATGAACCAAACGACAGCCCCACCCGCTCGTGAAATTTGTGCATTATGTTCTGATCCTTCACATTCGATACTTGCATGTCCATCGGCGAGTCAATTTCTGGAATTCGTGGAGCAACACATTAATTCTATTCAACAATACCCACGAAATAATTATAATGCAACTACTAATAATCCGGATGCGCCATGGAGAAACCATCCTAACTTCTCGTGGAAAAATAATAATAATAATCCTAATGAGGCGACTAATTTTCCAAATGCGTATCGACCTCAGTTTCAACCTAATCAATACCAACAACCGCATCCTAATTCGAATCCTTCAAAGGGTAATGCTTTTGAGGAAAAGGTGTTGGCGTCCCTTAAGACTATTGAAACGCAAGTCCAGGCACAAGCACAAATAGTGCACTCACACACACAATCCATTGCGAAGCTTGAATCCCAAATGGGACAACTAGCTACTGTAGTGAGTCGTAGAAACGAGGGGACGTTGCCTAGTCAAACAATTCAAAACCCTAAGGGACAATATGAGGTTAAGGGGTCGAATGAACAAGTAAACGCCGTCTCAACTAGGTTGACTACACGAGAGGAAGAGGTAAAAGAAATCCCGAATGAGAATGTGAAAGATATGAATACTAACTCGAATAAGATGGGTGAGGACATGGATAAAAATTAAAAAGAAAACGAATCGGTCCCAACGAATTATATTCCGAGAATGCCATATCCACCTAATGTTGAGGAGCCGTCTAATCTTACAAATAAAAAGTCTAAGGTTGAGGATATACTCGAGGTGTTTAAACAAGTCAAAATAAATATTCCTTTCCTCGATGCTATAAAACAAATTCCTGCTTATGCTAAATGTCTAAAAGACCTTTGTACACAAAAACGCAAAATACGGAGTCATACTCCTAAAAAGGTCTTTCTCACGGAAAAAGTAAGCTCTATATTCCAACACGCTCCTCCAAAATATAAAGATCCAGGTACGCCTACGATTTCATGTGTCATAGGTGACACTATCATTCATCGGGCTCTCCTTGACTTAGGAGCGAGTGTTAACCTTTTACCCTATCATGTCTATAAACAACTAGGTCTAGGTGAACTTAAGCCCACGGCCGCTACTATTCAATTAGCGGATCGTTCTGTTAAAATACCTAGAGGAATCGTTGAAGACGTACTAGTAAAAGTTGATCAATGTTTCTATCCCGTTGATTTTATGGTCCTTGACACCGAACCGGTGCTAGATGCTAGGAAACACACTCATGTCATTCTTGGTCGTCCATTCTTAGCCACGGCTAACGCACGTGTTAACTGTAGAACAGGGGTGATGAAAGTGTCGTTCGGGAATATAAAATTAAAATTAAATGTTTTTAATGCTGTTTATCAACCTCCCAAAGACGATGATTATCTAGGTGTGGAGGGTAGTGAGGTTACACGGAATATTGAGCCTAAGAACGTAATAAATATAAGTGCGGGAAATAATGTAGAGGATGATGAGTGGATGAATCCTAATACTTCGGACCCTAATGTTGAATCTACTCGAAAGGTAAGAAATCGATTTGAAAATACTGATAAACCGTCGATTGAATTAATTCAAAGCGACGTAATTTCTGCTTACCATCGAGCTCTGCCTGACATTCTTAGGGGTACGAAGTCTGATTTACAACCGCCGTAAGTCTTGAGCTAGAACGGTCTAGCTGAAGACGTAAAAGTTAGCGCTTCTTGGGAGGCAACCCAAGCTTTATTTCGTTCGTTTTTCTTGTTTTTGGTCGTTTTTGAGTCTGTTTGAGTCTGTTTTGGACATTCTGGATAGGTTTGGGGGTTGGAATTAATTTATTTTAGTAATATATACATAATTTTAGTTAAAAAATGAAAAATACCAAACTCGCGCGAGCGGCCCCCTCGCGCGAGACGTCGCTCGCGCGGCCCGCTAGCGCGAGTTTTCCCCTTAGTGTTTTTCCTTTCATTGTCTTTTTGTGATGCCTCAGGTTCTCCTCGCGCCTGATCTCGCGGGCGCGAGGTACCTCGCTGGCGCGATTGCTTTCAAAAAAAAAAATAATAAAATTTGGGAATTCGCGCGCGCGACGGCCGCTCGCGCGATTCTCCCATTTTCCTGTTTTTCTCTTTTGTTTTCTATATCTTTCTCCCTGCCTATTTTATTTGTGTTTCTTATCTGTTTTTGTTTATTTGGTTCAGTTTAGTTTGTGTTCGTTGTTTTCCTTATTCCATTTATACTTTTTCGTTTTATTTCTTTTCCATTTGCTAGTTTAGTTTAGTTTAGATTAGTTTTTAAAATTTTATTTTGGTTTCATGTACTTTTAATATTCTTTTGTTAGTTTGTTTTCTTTTATTAAGAAGTAATAGGTAATATTGAACTTTATTGACATATTCATTTGTATTCACCTGTTTTCTGCTTATCAATGATCGAGGTATTATCGTTCCTTTCTTACGTACTCTCCTTTCTTTCGTTTTATTGTTTCATTGGGAACAATGAAAGGTTTAGGTTTGGGGGTATGCGATCACACATGCACATTAGTTTAGATTAGTTTATGCAAAATTTTAAAATTTTTCAACAAGTGTGTTTAAATTAACGATAGTACTAACGTTTTTGCAATATCAATTTGATACTTCTTGTTCAATAACTTTGAATTGTTATAGAATGGTAAACATGAGAATATGTGGTTAAATATTTACTAAAGTCATGTTGAAATGTTTTAAGTTATGTATTGTTTGAATAGTAGTTTTATATCATAGATTTGCACATAAACTTATGCACTGCACGTAGTCATTGGAATACACGTTGGTTGTGAACTATAATATGATTCGGATTTCTAGATAACACATGGTGGAGACTAAACCCGATGAGCTTTTGAGCCTATCTTTTCTTTTTAGAGGGTTATAAATACATCTTGTGTTTGTCGAATTTCATTGAAATAGCGCATCTACTTGTTGTTTAGTCTCATTATTCTTGTTTTGGTTAATAGTCAAGTTAAAATATTTGTTACCATGCTAAATAATCTTCCGTCGTAAACATTGAAGAACCATATAACCCTAGGAAATGATTTTAAGCCCTCTTTGTTTATTACCGACCGATAAATGATGAAAATTTCCTTAGTTCGCCCTTTGAGCCATTAAAATGCCATTTCTTTCTTAAATTACCATTATCCTTGTTTTTGCTCCAATTTGGCCAACTTGGAGTTCACCTCTGAAAGATTGATCACCTTTTAGTGGTGTTAAGGCGATGTGTGATTGAGAAGAAGAAGAAAATAAGATGATGTTTGGGGTGGTTGCCTTGTTATTTATTGAATATTCGTTTCAAAAGCAACGAGGAGGAAAAGAATAAAGAAAAAAATGAAAGAAAAGAAGAAAAGTGAATGAAAAGGAATGAGAAAAGAGAATGAAAGAAGAGAAAGTTGGTAGAGAAGAAGAATGAAAGAAATCGAACATGCCTTATAATGCCATTCTAAACCTACCCAATTAATCCGTTCTATCATTTTTCATTGCCTGAGCCACGTTATAACCTTTGAAAAGTCCTATTTGATCCTAGAAAACATGGTGTTGATATGTAAACGATGGGAGGGGGATTAAAACATGGTAATGATTATTTTTTTTTCGTGATTGTTGGCATCTTATCCATGAGACTATTGTTCTTTCGTGTCATGCGTCTTTTTCATGTCGTATGTGAGCGTTATTCGTCTTGAAAACATAATTCCTTTGCTCACGTATACTAGAGAAATTACACATGTTTCTGAGTGTTTCATTTTAGAGTATAATTGACATTGTGAGATTCGTAGTCAAGACATAGTTGGATGGTTATCCGAGTTATATTCCAAGTTCATGACATGCGCGTGTTCATTTGACTACCACATCACACACGTGCATTTTTATGAGAAACTCTATTGATTTATACGATTCATGTGCTTAAGATTGTTTTTCATGATGTATGATGTAGGTAAACGTTTGATTCTATTTCTTTATGTTCGTTATTCTATTTCAAATCTTTGTTGTATAATAAGGGGTATTGAATATTATGTTTTTCGTTTTTAATAAAACTTTTTAAATTAATAAGTTAATAAAGATGGTTGTGGGTAACTTGTTGACGAGAACCCTCACGAGACTTCACTCGTCCGACTAGGGACACCTAGGGGTTTAAAAGGCTTGTTGCATATGCTAAATGCAATCGTGATCCATACGAAAATGAAATAGATTTTTATTAGTAGTTTTTATTTTAGTTTTGCTCGAGGACTAGCAAAATGTAGGTTTGGGGGTGTGATCGGGAGAGAACTAATCCTAAATATACGCCTTAACGAGCATTTGTTAGTACATTTTATTCTGCTTTTGTATATTTTTACTTCGTTTTCTAGTTTCTGACAGGTTTTGGAAGAAATCAACTAAACCAGGCTAAACAGGGTGAAAAAGCAGAGCTAAAGAAGCTGAAAAATCCAAGTCGCGCGCGCGACCCGCGCCCGCGAAATCCAGAAATCGCTCGCGCGATCCGCTCGCGCGAGATCCCCAGAATCGCTCGCGCGATCCGCGCGCGCGAAGGCCCAATTGTCGCGCTCGCGCGACCCGCTCGCGCGATATGGGTAAAAACCAAAGTTGCGTATTTCAGTGTACTGAAGACTCCTGTGCAAACGAAACTGCAGAATGACGTCCAGATTGTAAATTACATCAGTTTCAGTCCGTTTCGAGTTGTAGAGGCTTCCAAAACTTGTTGTAAATCTATATATACCCTATTTTATTATAATTAAGGGTTGGCAATTATTATACACACATTCTACAACCATACTTCCAGCCATTGAAGGGAGGGAAGCAAGGAGAAGAAGAAGAAGACCAAGGGTTTCCATGGCCTCCTCCATCAACCTTTTGCTATCTATCACTTCCATGGACGGCTAGGTCATTGATCTAGGGTTTCAATGAAGCCCTAGATGAGTAATAGGGTTTTATTTATGTTTTTATTTTAGTTTTATTATGTATGGATGACAGTCACATATTTAGAGGATTTTTATAAACAAATCGTACTTCTAGTGATTAAATCATTGCTTTCAGAATTTATTCTTGTCTTAGATTTATTTTGACTGTGATGTGCTCAACGATCTATTCTTGCTGTGCTTGTTTAGGTTGTTTACATGTGATGGTGCTTTATTGATTCGTGCTATCAAGTATCCGAATAGTCCATGCCTAGGTTAGGCGGATTAGATCACAACCCTAGTTTAGTGTGAGATAATTCGTGCTACCTGAAGATGGATTATGTTGGTGCTTGAACCATGATTATCTTCTTGTCGGAGGAATTGGGCTTGTAGCTACAATTCCCCATATTCATCCAACGTAATAAGCTAAAGTAATTCATAAATATTCCTATTATGAAGCTAGTGGTGGATTTGCAATCCTAGGTTCCCTTAAACATTATTTAAAACAACTTTAATTGCTTTCATAGTTTAGATTTATTTTTAATGTTATTAGTTTAATTAAATTCAAATCAAAATCCGTTTTCCTAATTAATTAGATTTAGGTTTTAAAATTAAGTTGCTGTAGTAATCAATCTCTGTGGGTTCGACCTTTACTTCTACACTACAAATCTTTAGAAAAGTAAAGAATACTTTTTATATCTTGATTCTGACAACATCAAGTGCCCAAATGAACTATTCTACTACCGAGAAAGAACTACTCGCCATAGTTTTCGCCCTCGATAAATTTCGTCAATACTTGGTTGGATCCCAAATCATTTGTTGTACCGATCGTGCCGCTCTAAAGTATCTTCTCAATAAGAAGGATGCTAAAGCCCGGTTTATTCAATGGATCCTTCTCCTCCAAGAATTCGATTTGTCTATCAAGGACAAAAAGGGCGTCAAAAATGTAGTTGCTGATCACCTATATCGTTTGACGGTGAATGTAGAGGTTGCGGACCCAACTCTGATAAGGGACGTGTTTCCCGATGAACACTTGTTTTCTATCTCCGCTTTGCCATGGTACGCCGATTTGGCAAATTACTTAGCTACAGGGGCCGTTCCTTCACATTGGACTCCCCAAGATAGGCGTAAATTTGAGGTTGAGGCACGGTCATTCTTCTTCGATGACCCTTACATGTTCAAATATTGTGCCGACCAAATCATCTGCCGTTGTGTTCCCAACGATGAATTCCAAAGTGTTCTCTCTTTTTGCCACGACCAAGCATGTGGTGGGCATTTTTCGTCTAAAAAGACTTCGGCCAAAATCCTCCAAAGAGGATTGTATTGGCCCACTCTCTTCAAAGATGCCCACAATTATTGCAAAATATGTCATAGATGTCAATTGCTTGGTAGTGTCACTAGGAAAAACATGATGCCATTGAACCTAATACCTATCATTGAAGTCTTCGATTGTTGGGGAATCGACTTCATGGGCCTATTTCCTATCTCATTTGGGTATGAATACATCCTCGTCGCAGTTGATTATGTTTTGAAGTGGGTTGAGGCAATTGCGAGCAAGCGCAATGATCACAAAACCGTGTTGAAATTCCGTAAAGAGAACATCTTGTCTCGATTCGGAATTCCAAAAGCCATCATAAGTGACCAAGGAGAGCATTTTTGTAATCATCCCTTTGAACTTCTCATGGAAAAGTATGGCATAACACATAAGACCTCAACCACTTACCATCCACAAATAAACGCCCAAGATGAATTGGCCAATAGGGAGATTAAAGGAATTCTAGAAAAGACGGTGAATCCGTCTAAAAAAGATTGGTCTTTTAGGCTAACAGACGCTCGTTGGGCTTACCGAACGGCCTATAAGACCAATCTCGGGATGTCTCCTTACCATTTAGTTTACGGAAAGGCGTGTCACTTGCCGGTTGAACTTAAACACCGGGCGTTTTGGGCCATAAAAAAGCTCAATTTTGATACGGATAAGGGAGGTGTTAAAAGGAAGCTTCAAATCTCGGAGCTTGAAGAAATCCGAAAGGATGTGAATGAAAGTTCTAAGATCTACAAAGCACATACCAAAGCATTTCATGACAAACGCATAGTGCGCAAGTACTTCGAACCCGAACAAAAGGTGCTTTTGTATGATTCTCGTCTATACTTGTTTCCGGGAAAGTTAAAATCAAGATGGACCAGCCCCTTTATCGTCAAAAAGGTCTATCCTCATGGTGCTATTGAAATTTTTTACCCAAAGGAGGGTAACGTGTTCAAAGTGAACGGCCAAAGACTCAAGCCGTTCTTGGAAGGTTTTGACTCCACGTTGGAGTCAATTCCGTTGGAAGACCCCGTTTACGGGGTCGAATAGACGTGCGTGGGGTCTTCTTTTTATGCCGAGTATACTCGGCATGTTCCTTTTTTTGTAGAGCCATCAATCATATCCTTGCTCTAGGTATGCTTTTGCACCCACCCCTCGCGTCTCTCGGTCATGTTTAGGTCTGTTAGACTCAAACCTCTTGCCTGTCGGTTGTTCTTTTTAGCGTCGTCGACGCGGGGTTGATGTTTTTTTTAAGTCTCTTTTAGTCTTTGGTTTGTTTTTGTTTTCTCTCTCTTCTCTCTCCCCCTTTCTTTTAAAAAAAATAATAAATAAATAAATAAATAATTTTAGTGTTGGGTGCCCCTCCTTTGTTCTGAAATTGATTTTCTGGCAGAGGGGCATTCGACCGGTCGAATGACCCTTTTTGACCGGTCGAATGACCCTTTTCGACCGGTCTAGAGGGACATTGTTCTTTTGCCTTCTGGCAGAGGGGCATTCGACCGGTCGAATGGCCCCTTTCGACCGGTCGAGCGGGGTGTGGGCAGTTTAAATCTCTTCTATTCTCTTCTTTTCTTTTCTTTTCATTTTCTTCTCTCTCTCTCTCTCTGCGATCTCTCTCCCTCTCTCTCTCTCTCTCTCTCTCGCCCACTACACCCCCACCACCACCATCAACCTCCACCTCCACCTCCAACCCTGCACTCTCTCTCTCTCTCTCTCTTCTCCTTTCCCTTTCCCCCTTCCATAGAATCCTAGCCCCTCACCATTGGAAGCTAGGGCTTGAAGATCAAGCCTCCAAGCAAGTTTCTCTCTCTATTGGTCAAATCTTCCCCCTACCCAAGGTAAGCATCCCATTTTAAGACTCATTGTCGATTTCTTAGTTTAATTTGGGATCCTGTGCCTTTAGTTCTTGCATTGATTTTTGACCTTGGGTATAGGGGTAATGTGGTTTTCATTGAGCATAGTGGGTTGGGTGTTGCATTTGTCATTTCTGTGGGTTCCACGTGCTAGTTCCAAATTCCATGCCAACCTCAACGCACACGTGACCTCTCACTTGCTTTAGAACCATTAGCGTCGTGCACCCCATTTAGGGCTTGTTTGTGATCGTGTGGTTTTTTCTTTTCAGGTTTTCGATGACGAAGCCAAAGGTCGCCGGCGTCCCTCTACCGCTGGACCCCAAGCCTCGCCCTTTTCGCGATTTTCAATCCAGGGAGACCAAAGATTGGCACGATGCTTACTTCGCCACTTGGGTTATTCTCAAGGAGAGCTCTATTGACCTTATTACCTTTCCAAACTCAGTGCGCAAAGCCTTCGAGCCCCGTGGTTGGGGCATTACGTGGTCATCGAGCACCATGTCAATGAGGAGATGGTGCGTGAGTTCTACTCCAGCCTCATCCCTGATCCCGACTCCGCCCATGCCTTCTTTATGTACGTGCGAGGCCAGCGGTTCACCATCACCCTGCACACTCTCGCCCGATTCATGGGTGTGCCTGAGGAGCCCGGCGCCGTTCCTCCTTACCCAACCATTACCTCATTGCCACCGCCTCCCATTGTCTACCGGTCTCTCACCGACCGCGAGCACGATTGGTCTAGCGTCCAGTTGCCTGCCAGCGCATTGACCAGGGCCTACGACGATCTTCACATTGTGGTTTGCCAGACCTTGTTGCTCACTACGCACAAGGCCACACTCGGCCACTACTATGCCGCCCACCTAGCCGCTCTTGGCACCGCCGACCCGTTCTCTCTGCCGAGGCTCTTTCTAGAGGTTATGTATAATGCCTCGGTCAAGACTATGGTCTCCAGCAGCCTCCCTTATGGCTCTGTTGTCACCAGGCTCTGCCTCTCCGAGGGGGTGAAGCCTAAGCCCAACGATCACCTCATATCCATCGAGGACCCCCTAGGTGTCGTGTCTCTGGCCAAATCCAAGAGCGCTTTCCAGGCTTAAGCCAGAAAGAGGCAGCGAGCGGCACAGCAGGCGACTGAGGGAGATGCCCCGGCTGAGGGAGATGTGCCCCAGGTTTAGGAGAAGGACATGGATGTTGAGCAGCCTGTTCCCGCTCCAGCGGTAGCACCGGACTTTGCTCGTCTGGAGCACCTTTTGCTGGAGACTCAGAGAGACTCAAGCTGAGATGATGGAGATGGAGATGGAGATGGAGGCCCGAGTCATGTCTCTCTTTGACTCGCTTCAGGCCAGTATGGAGATGGCTGCGGCCCAGCAAGTTGAGAGGGAGGAGCTACAGTTTAGGGCTCTTATGGGTGCTATTGCACGCGTCGGTGGTGCTGGTCCCTCTGCACTGCCACCTTGAAGCCGTTTTCCTTGGATACCGACTTTTTGGCGCTTCTTAGACTAGCAGCGAGCTCACTTGGCTTCGCCTCTGTTGTTGCTAGATTCTTGTTTTGTTGTCGGTTCTTTCTTGCTTTTGTTGTTTCGAGCCATGTTGGCCGTTTAGTTTAGTTATTTTCTTTTTGTTCTTTGTTATTTCGGCGCCGTTTAGGTTTTTCATGTACTTCTGTAACTTTTGATGTTCATATTTAATGGAAGTTCATGTTTCTTGTGTTTTTTCTTTTTTTTCTCGCATTATTTACTTCCTTGATGTGCTTGGTAGTGCTTACTTGTGCAGGACTTTCTCTGAGTTTTTCCGGGATCGCCCTAAATTTGGTGATATACTCTCCTCTCTCATAGCTTTTATGCTTGTTTCGATGCTCATACATTGTGGACAATGCATGGATCTAGTAGGGGGTGTGCTAGTCGCTAACCTTTTGTTTGAACTTCATTGTTTTTTGCTACGTGACACTTTAAGCATGTTTCTTAAAAAAAAAAAAACAAACATTCACTCCATTTTTCTTTTTATTTGGACTCTTGGTCCACGCCCCTTATAATTGTTGCATAGTTACCATGCAAAGTGCCAAGTGATGACTCTTGTCTTGATTGGTTCTTGTGATTTTAGCATGTGACACTCATTGAATCCCATAAGTCCTAGAACTATCCCGATTATCGTGAACTTCATGAATTTCAAATCTTGGACTATTGGTGCACGTTGCTCAAACACTTGTAACAGGACGATGTTTAATGCATTTTTAATCTGCGTATTGTTGAAACACTTGTGGAGACTTGAACCTTGTAAGATTTTGAGCCGTCCTCTAATTTTGAGCGTTACTTACACTCCTTCTCTCTTTGTTGAAATCCGTATTAAAGTCGTTGATGATCTCATCTTTTTATTTTGATCATGCATTGGAGAACTGTCATGTGGATTTCTAAGCTTGTACTTGCTTGTCGTCATAGTGGAGAACAATGAATCGTAATACACCAAGGAAATGATTCTAGGTCACATCTCGCACCAATTTATCTTACCCCTTCCTTATACACCTCCTTTACATTAGCCCATCACTCCATCACACTACACTTTCACCATTTCTAGTGGTTAAAGTATGTCCTTGGAAGATTGTTCGCATAAGGTTGTTTTGTTAAAATCTAAAGGAATTAAGTCGTGATTAGTGGGGAGTGTGAGGTTACTGCAAGGGAAGAAAAGCTCAAAAAAGAGTTCAAAAAAAAATTTAATTAAAATAATAATAATAATAATAATAATAAGAGCTTCATGAGAAAGGTATTTCTCCATCGTTCCTCAGTGAAATTAATCACCTCCGACTCGTCCCTAGTATTGTAAGCCCTTGAGCGACCCCTTTAGTCCGAGAGTATTTCCTAAACACTTCTCGACCCCATTTCCGGACATCTCATCACCCCGTTTCCACTCCTGGACCTTACCCAGTTCTAATGGATCCTTGGTATTACGATTCAGAGTTTGAGATGAATGTGTCAATCAGTTAAAGTTTTATTTTCACGACCTCCAATGCATGGTATCTTTCATGAGATTCATTTTACCCGTTTTACATAGATTAACGTTCTTCACACACAACATGTGCGTGGCTTTGCATTCCATTTCCATTACTCTTTGCCCGCAAGTCTTGAGAGTATCACCCATTTCGAGAGTTTCATTTCTGAGGGTTTCACCGGTGAGAATTGCGTTGAAGCGCGGTTTCGATCGATATTTGGATTTTGAATGCATTGCACCGTGCCGATACTTGTGGGCATGCAATCTTTACCACGAATGTCCGAGAGCTGGAATAAATGAAGTTTTCGAACAACCTTGATAGTTTGGGGACTTTTGGGAACTTGAGTGTTACTTTGCTAAGATCGATTGAAAACCCCTTGATTCTATTGAGCTTTATGCACTTCAATTTGTTGGCAGCTATCTTGAGGAAGCATATGTTTGTGGGTATCATTCTGAGAACCCTCCGGAGACAAAACTCCGCCTCTAGGGGTAACCTAGAGGTTTAACGGCTTGTTGCAATGGCTCAATGGAACCGTGCTCCCCACGAAAACGGTTTATCTTTACAGTTTTTAAATAAAGTGATTGAATAATGTCTTTAGAGCTATCTCTTCTCCGCTTAATTGCTAGAGACTAGCAATGTGCTAGTAGGGGGGGTGTAATTTATCACATATTTTGCTTGAGTATGGATTTATAATTACGCAAAATACCACTCCCAAAGCTTCTAAGTACATAATTTACGCACTTTTTTTGCATAACCCTCATTTTTACTATTTACATCCTTTACACGGGTTATTTTTGTGTTTTGTAGGTCTTTTTGACAATCCTAGTCGGGAGGCAAAGCCTCGGCTGAAGATCACTTCCATTACAGCCTTGTCGAGCTCAATTTCGGATTCTAAAACCTCATTTTGGAAGAGTGTTCCTAACTTGATAAAGATAACCCTGCGAGTCTTCTCCGTGTGGCCGCGAATTGCACCTCAATCGGAGGCCGGAGTGAGGAGTTATGGCAATTTTTGTGATCAGTGTGCAAGCTTGTTGTGAAGCTGTGAAGATTCCAGGCAGAGGGGCATTCGACCGGTCGAATTACCCAATTCGACCGGTCCACTTTCTTGTGTTCTTTTCAATCATTCTGCAGAGGGGCATTCGACCGGTCAAATGGACCCGCTCGACCGGTCGAAAGTCCCTGTTTCTGCACTCTTTGTTTTACAAGTTTGCCATTCCGAGGATTTTGTATAAATACCCCATTATAACTCTTTTTTGGGGGCTTGACCTAATTTTTACAGTAGTATAGATTCTCTCTCTTAATCCTCTTGTATCTCTTTTTAGGATTTCTTGTTATTTTGTTCATAGATTAGCTAGATTTAGGGTTTGTAAGTGAGATAGTGAGAGATTCTTCAACTTGCAAGCTTGGTTTCTTCTTTTGGAGCATTCATTGAAGCTATTTATTGGATTCTCTCTTTCTTGAAGTAGTTGTTCTACATTTATGGTGATGTTTCTCTACTCCCTTAATGTTTGTATTAATGTTTGTTTAGTTAAATCCATGTGTAGCTAGTTTTCTAGGTTAGGGGTCATGAACCCACCTACGGATCCTTGTGTTTCTTGAAAGTCCAAAGGTTTTGGATCTTTTTGAGTGATTGAAGAGTGTTGGGTTTGTAATATGTTTGTTTCTTTACCTCCATTGTCATGCAATGGGGGTTATTGAATCTATATTACCACTCCAACATTTGCCCTTAGTTTCCTCAAGCTTTCATCTTTCATAGTGGGGTTGACAACCCACATGTTGGATTGTTGGCTTCTAAGGAACTTTGTTCACTTAAGAAGTTCCCTCCAAATCCTTAAGGCTTATCCTTGTGTGATCCAAGGTTGGTAGCATGACCCCTAGCCCTTCTCCTCTTTAGTAAATCAACTCTTTGTTCTAGCTTGCTTGTTACAGTTAATTTTCACCCGCCGTTTAATTAGTTAACTTAATTGTTACCGTTGTCACCTTAGTTTTACTCGCATGTTAGTTTTAGATTTAGAGTTAGATACCCCCAATTCAACCATCTTTTCTTTCTTTGTGGTTACGATAGTAGTGTATTCGTGTCTTGAAACTATAATCTTCCGGTCTAGTCCCCGTGGAAATCAACCTCGTACTTACCCGAGTATTACTTGTTACGATTGATTTGCACTTGAATCATACATATCCCTAGAGCGAACAACACTCATGTCAGTAAATATAGTCAGAGAGAGAGAGAGAGAGAGAGAGAGAGAGAGAGAGAGAGAGAGAGAACCAGATGAAAAAGAGAGACATGAGAAGAGAAGGAGAAGGAGTGATAGAGATGAAAAGAGGAGCGGAGAAAGAGGGAAGGAGGCCACCATTAAAGCTTCAAACTTGCCAAACGCGCCCTTACATTCTTTCGGTGAGTTCCAAACACACTCAGTAGTTAAGTTATAAACTTTTATAAGTTTTTGCACATTTAATAAGGACCCAAACACCCCCTAACAGATTCTGGATGTTCACTGCCAGAATCTGGGGAAGACGATGTTCGAGCGATCGAACTAAGTTCAATCGATCGAACACACGTGAGTCTCAATCGATCGAAATGACTTCAATCGATCTAAACTACCTTTACTTCGATCAATCGAGAATATTTCAAGAATATTTCAATCGATCGAACTTCACTTTCTTCAAGCCATTGAGATGACGTTAATCGATCGAACCAAATAGAACTTAGATGTTTCCTTTAAGTTTATAATTCATAATGTTTAGCTATTCAAATTAATGTTCCATGTTCTATTATGTGATATTATCGATTTCAGGAATAATGGGATACGATAATGAGATTGAGATAATTATGGTGATGTAACGTAGTCGGGTTTGGATTGTTGATATTAATATGACGTGATAACGAGATAAGATATGACGGTGAGTAACATGGGATAATACGGTGACTAAGTCAGTGGGTTATTAGTTACTTTCAAGGTTGTGTTTTGTCAAGCTGATGATTCTCTCAGGTTGAATCCGATAAGCGTGTAACAAGGATTTAACCAGGATCGTGAGAACTATGGGTGCATAGTACTCGCAACTGTTCTTAAAAGCGGTAAACAAGAGTAGTAGTGGCACGCCCATAGTTAGATTTTCCAGGGCTATGTATGTACCATACTCGCAAGCGTTCTTAAAAGCAGTGAACAGTAAACGTTCTTAAAAGTGGTGAACAAGAGTATTGGTACGTCCACATACTAGTCGTTATATGAGAGCAATGTATAGTGTTTGCAAGAGTTCTTAAAAGCGGTGAACAATAAGAGTTTTTAAAAGCGATGAACAAGAGCACTAGTATGTCGTGATGATATGATCAAAGTGGGATAGTCAGTCAGGATTGGTACAGTCGGTCTCAAAGTTGGAAGATGATGAGAATCAGATAATGATGTCTCTGAATAAAAGGGGAAAAAAATTATTAGCATCACTACTTTATATCGTGCATAACTGGTAAAGACTTTATGCCTATGATACTGTGGGAGTTTCTATTCACACAACTAAAGTAAGCTGACGGCGTTTATGCCTGGACCCCATGCAGACTACCCTATTCATAATAATGTAGGTGATGGAGCATATGACGATGGCTACTACCCTGAAGGGGGATATGCAGAGGGTGGCCCCACTAATGCCGATTATGCCAGAGAATACTGTTTCACTGACGATTACCCGTATGCCAACTAGAGATGGAGATAGTTATCTATAGTTTATATTTCTATTATTTCTGTTGAATATTTGTTTAACGGATACTTGGGCATATGTTGTCTCCAGACCTATTGTGATCCTGCGGATCACTCTGATGTTTGTAATAGTAACACTGCTTTTATATCCAGTTGATTATGTACTGTTCCTGTTTATCTTGTGGACTAGTACTATGTGGTGTGGATAATTAGTGACTTTCGCTTGTTATTCCCTATAGACCCAAAAATAAAATTTATTTTTCTCTATTTTTGCTACTCCGGGGCATGACACGGACGATCTTTTGTGGTTTTGCAATCTTATTCTAAAGAGCATATATATTAGATTTTCTCAAAGAACTAAAAACACACTTTTCTGCACACAAATTTTGAGAGAAAAATAGATCTAGAATACTCAGAGCTTTCAAATATTCGTGACTTTTTAAATCATGTTAGATTACCCTTCATGTGTGAGGATTAGTAACATCGCGGCACATGACAAGTGCGAGTTGTTGCAATCAGTGCGACTATGAGGCTTGGAAAAGAAGTTGTGAGGTGTTAATCCAGGAGAAGGAGGCTTATAAGTGCGGCGGTGAGCGATTCAAGACTGTGATTCAATGTGATTTTGATAAAGTCTAGGTTGATTTTAAGAATTTTATTATTCGTGAATAGTGCAATTAGCATATGAGTGGATTTACTTGTTTTCGAGTATTTTCATGTAAAAAATCTCGCACTTCGTGTGATGTTTTATTTATCGTTTTACACAAGCACAACTTCACGTGATATATTACAGATTCTCTTTTCGCACAATTTCGAAACTCGAATTCTAGCATTTTTAAAACAAAACTGAAAACCCTGGGTCAGGTGCATTGCTCTACGTACGAACCCCTTGGTAAGTGTGTGCCTCTATAAGATTAAATCTTTGCTCTCTCCATGCCTTGGATCTAATTTTTCTTTTTTTTTTCAAAAAGAAAAAATGAATTAGGGCATGGGGTTAAACCTAGTTGAGTAATTTGGTAGAAATAAGTTTTTATTGTTTAATGTGAGTTAAAATGTTTCATAAATTGACTTAAAACACAATACACACACTCACACTCACACTTAGTGGCGGACCCAGGATTTTGTGCTGGGGGGCCAAGTTCCATGCGGGGGTTCGGGGGTAGCGCTCTCGAGAAATTTTTTTGGGGTCATTTATATATACATTTTTTATTTTTATGTGAGACAAAGAGTCGACGAGTAGTTGTGGCAACTTAAATTTAGACATTGTTTATCTCCTAAGATGAATAATGGGATATTACTCTTCCCTTTCACTATTAATAGGGACTTTTATTCTCACATGCTCACACTAGTGGATATTGTTATTAATCCTGCAATGTTATTCTTTCCAATTTTTTTTTATCCCTAAATGTGATTCCTAACACATCACCATTTCAACATAATGAAAGTCAAGTGGACACTATGTGTTAAGACCTCCACATGTAAAGTCAGAAATTTGGAGGGGCTACTATGTAAAATATTTTTAAATCTTCAAAATTCTATGTAGACCCTCAAAATTTTCAATTTTTTTGTACGTACCGTGGCCCCCCCCGGTCCCTGCTCACACTCACACTTACACTCACACTCACACATATGGTGGTATGTTCAAGTTCAACAAGCTGGTCCGTAATTCTCAAGGGGCAATATTTGGACACACCAAAATACACAATTTTTGGTATCCCATGAGATGTGTCTATCTCTCCTGTATTACTGTGGAGTCCAATGACATCATAGGAGAGATACAGACACATATTTTAAGTTGTGTCCTAAAAATTATATTATTGGGTGTGTCCCAATCATTTTTTTTTTTTGTAATCGGGAGTGTCCGGGCCAGCTTGCGTGCGCCTCACTAATCCCCCGAGGCCTAGAGGTGCCGGGTGAATACTCCAGTGACCATACTCCTCATGACTCGAACATTAAACCTGTTGGGTAGTACCTTTACTCATTCCCGAGTCGTTTCAAATGCGCATGTTAACCAGGTGGCGCACCTTTATCAAAGATTGATCCAAAATTTGCTAACTTCAACTGCATGCACACACACTCGTCAGTCGTGTCCATTAGCTTAAAATAAGCATATTCTCTCTCTCTCTCTCTCTCTAATTGTTTACTGTTTTTTCAGCAATCCGTTTCCGAGTCAGGAGATTTCTTGTTAATGTAAACACATCGTTGATATCTTAGGGCAAAGGATAGGAATATAGGATAGAAAGGAAATCAAGTTTTTCTTTCTGAGTATTGTATTGATTTTTGGGGGAAGAAGGGAAAGGGGAATAAGGGGAATTTGGTTGAAAAATAATAGTAAAAAATGGATCTGTGGGGGGGCGTACATATCAACAACACTACTACTACTACTAGTAATCGGAGCCCCCTTCTTCTTCTTCTTGGAAATTCTTTTTCATTTCCCGAGAATAATAAGCCAACAGCTATTTCCTGGAATTTCAGAAAGATGGGGGGTCTGGGTCCAGGTTCAGGTTCCTCCTTCCGAGTGGATGATTTTAACAAGGTTTTGGAGATCAGGGGGATTGTTTCCAACCGGAAAGCACTGCCAGTTAGTGGGTATCAGTCGTCGTTTGTAGTCAGAGCTATGGGAAACAAAAATCAGGACAATTCCAATTCCAATTCCTCTTCTTCTTCCGGTGCGATTCTCTTCATTTTCATTTTCAAATTTTTTTTTTTTTTTCACATTCAAATGCAATTAATTATTATTATATCTTTTTCTATGAATTGAATAATTTTCTGGTTGTTTTTGTGCTATTTATGCTTCTATTTGGCTGCAAAGAAAAATTTAGAAGAGAGGAAGCAAATAATTTAGGGTTAATTACAGAAACACCCTCTGAAACACCCAAAATCAGCCCATGCCCGAGCAGTTCTATTCTGCAATTATTGACAAGCATTATCCTGAGCGGTTTGGTCCACTGATGCCTCCCGAGCGGTTTATCCATGACCCGGCCAATAGGTCGGGAAGACCGCACAGGCACATCCCACTGCGGGAACAGCTCATTCGGTCCCACATGCATGATCCCGAGCATTCCGGACAGTTTCAAAGCTAAAAGACTAATGAAAAGTGCAAACTATTTCCTAATCCAATTAGGAAACCCCTACAATTAATGCCAATCTAGGTCAATTGAATTATGTTTCCTTTTCCTTGTAAAAGTAGATCTCTTACATCTATAATGAAGGGGCCGACTTTTCAGTCTACACAGCACCCCTATAGCGTTCATCAACATGCCCGGCCGGCCTGCGGTAGCTCCAGACTTGTTGGTTCACCACAGGCCCCCGGCTCTTTTACAGTATCGTGAACGTGCTCAGATACAGCCGTGGACATAGGTTTCTTCATTAACAGATCCGAACTACATACAAAAACCAATCTCTCACTCTCTCTCCCCTTACATTGCTTTAATTTACTTTAACCAATTTTTGGCATCATCTGCTTGGCACCGTCTGTGGGAAGCGACAAGTCTTCTCATCAACAAATCTCTTGGCTGATAGCCATGCCTCCGAAGAAGAGTGAGAAGACTGCACAGCAGGCCAACCGGGATGTTTCGCCGGCTACGACAGTCATGACATCTGAGCAGATCACCGCGACCTTCACACAACTCTTGAAGGACCAGCGTCAAATTCAGCAACAGATCGAAGCCCTGTTGGCTCAGCAAAGCAGTAGTGGCTGGGAAATTACCCGGGAACGTTGCGCACGGTCGGGAACCGATCTTGACCAGATAACGTGTTCGAGCCAATCCGTTCCGCGTTAAGGATGCCAGAGACATCAACAGTAGGCGTACTGCCCGAGAGGAAAGGCAGGAGCATATGGCCCGGGAATCAGTTCAAGGTTACTCGGTCGAGAGCCTAGTTGTCCCTAGGCGAACGATTACCCAGAGTCATAGCTGAGCTCGATCCCAGAGGACAGCACACCGCCATGAAGAAGAAGCCTCTTCCACCGACCCGACTAACCCCTCGGATACCGGTCGGGAAGGAGTGGAAGCCCGAATCAAGGACTTGCAGAAGCAGGTTGACGGAGTAGCCAAAATACTTGGTCAAAACCGTGCTCAGAATCAAACCAATACCGAGACAGAGTCACCGTTCTCAAGCCAGATCACGAGATTCTCCATCCCGCTCAAATTTAAACAGTCTCGCCTGGATTCATACAATGGCTCGGGGAGCCCGATCGACTATATCCGGACCTACAGGGCTCGGATGACCCTGGCCACCCAAGCCGACGAGCTGTACTGCCTAGCCTTTCCCAGCACTTTGAAAGGCCCGGCCGCCCAATGGTTCTACTCCTTGAAACCCCGATCGGTACGTAGTTTCAGGCAACTAAGCCCCTTATTTCAATGTCATGCCAGTCGAGCCAGCAAAAGCAAAGGCCTTCTTACAACACGTGATTGAGAATGAGCCGGATAAAAATGAACATTGGATTACACTTTGGAGTGGATCAAACTCTGGCTCACCTGGACAGGCATTCTTATTGGCCCAGGATAGAAGCAGGTGTCCAACGGTGATGGGTTTATATTCGATTTCGACCCCTATATCCAGCAAGCAGTTCATCAACCAGTTCGCCGGTATGCATGAACCGCCAAAGCCTGACATGCAGCTACTGACGGTCAGACAACGGAATAATGAGTCCCTCAAGGAGTTCACCGACCGGTTCAACCAACAGAAGCTTCAAATCCGCAATCTGAACGAGACAGTCGCCATCATAGCCTTCTGCTCGGGAGTTCAACACACCAAGTGCGCCGCGTCGTTCCACAGGAACCGACCGGAAACTTTGGCTGAGCTCTCTGAGAGGGTTAGAAGATACATCGATACTGAAGAATTTCTAAAAACCAAAGACTCCGGGCAAATGGACGACGAGCCTTCCTGTAGTAAGCGGAAGCGAGAATAGCCCGGGAAGAGCAACGCAAAGAAGCTCGACAGCTCTGGCCATTCTCTCAATTCACAATGGTCCGGGTCTGACAGCCCCGACCCGACCTCTAGTTCACAGCAGTCCGGGTCTGGCAGTCCTGACCGGACCTCCAGCTCACAGCAGGCAGGGTTCGGCAGTCCCGACCCGACCTCCAGTTCACATCGGTTAGGATCAATCAGTTCCGACTTTGCCTCCAGCACAGAGAAATCAGGAGCTCGACGATCCTGATCCGACCCCCTGTCTCCATCATTCTAGATGAGCCCGACTACAGTGGTACTTGCCTGATCACCACATGAGGCTCCACTGATTGTCAAAGAGCTCTTACAAAGACCTCGGGCCTTACCCCGAGGCATCCAAAGACCTCGGGCCTAACCTCGCGGCGACCAAAGACCACTGTTACGCAGTTGGCAAAATACCTCGGGTTTACCCTCGGGGCATCGGCTTCACTTAGGTCCAACCGACGATGGGGGCGAATCCCCTAGGTGGTTGATGATGACAAATTTCAAAATATCCTGCAACCACCATGTTACAGGTCGGTTACCTACAGTCATAGCCTCTGTAAGACCCTCGTCTTAGCGGAAGCTTGGGGGGCAAGACGGCGCAGTGAACTAAACAGGCAATCACATCGGGTATCTACAGGCCTCGCGGATAACCAAGTCAAAATCTTGGATAACCCGAGCACCTACAGTACTCAGAGGCATTAACTCCACTAAGATCCAAACCGACGATAGAGGTGACTAAAATCTCTTAGGTTGGCCCACGATAGAGGAGCAAAAATGACCCTATAGCGACACGCTCTAGGTCGGCTCCACCAACATGGTTAAGCTCTTCTCCCAATAGTCTTGACGAAGACTGGCTTGGCGGAAGACCGCCATCCTGGGGAGTTAACATAAAAGGACCCTAAAGCAATACGCTTTAGGTCGGCTTTTCCAACATGATCAAATTCTTTTGCCTACAACCTTGACGAAGGTTTGCGGGTAGAAGATAACCATCCTGGGAGCTAATGCATTCAAAGACTCCGAAGTAGGTCGAGTCTCAACTCTCGGTCACTTCCCGGGTATTCAAAGACTCCGAAGTATGCCGAGTCTCAACTCTCGGTCACTTCTCGAGCATTCAAAGACTCGGAATTAGGCCGGGTCTCAACTCCCGGTCAGTTCCCGAGAACTTAAAGGTCCCGAGCTAGGCTGAGTCTCAATTCTCAGCCAGTTCCTAAGGACTCACCAGGCTCAGAAGTCCCGAGGCAGCTCTGAGCCTCGAGGCAGCTTCCCCGAGCACTCAGACTGGTATCAGGAAGATTTCTAAACTTGCCCAGATATAGCATCTAGCCAACTTTGAAAATGGGGGGCAACTAATACACCCAAAATCAGCCCATTCCCGAGCGGTTCTTTCTGCAACTACTGGCCAGCATCATCCTGAGCGGTTTAGTCCACCTGATGCCTCCCGAGCGGTTCATCCATGACCCGACCAACAGGTCGGGAAGACCGCACTGGCACATCCCACCGCGGGAACAACTCATCCGGGCCCACAGGCATGATCCCGTGTATTCCGGGCAGTTTCCTACTCAAGCTAGAAGACTAATGGAAAATGCAAACTATTTCCTAATCCAATTAGGAAACCCCTACAATTAATGTCAATCTATGTCAATTGGATTATGTTTCCTTTTCCTTGTACGAGTAGGTCTCTTAAGTCTATAAAAGAAACCTCTCACCCCCCATTGAAGGGGCCGACTTTTCAGTCTACACAGCACCCCTATAGCACTCATCAACATGCCCGGCCGGCCTACGGTAGCTCCAGACTTGTTGGTTCACCACAGGCCCCCGGCTCTTTTACAGTATAGTGAACGTGCTAAGACACAGTTGTGGACGTAGGTTCCTTCATTAACAGGGTCGAACCACATACAAAAACCAGTTTCTCACTCTCCCTCCCCTTACATTGCTTTAATTTATTTTAACCAAATTTTGGCATCATCACCCCCTGTGGTTAGGTCTTTTATCAGTTACCCCTGTGGTCTGGACTAAAGTGAAACAGTAACATTTTCCGTTAAAGCTAACAGAAAATGGCTAAAAGTACAAAATTGCCTCTATTACATGCTAATGAAAACAGCCTTATATGTTTAAATGCTTATTTTGGCACAGTTCGCCTCCAATGCGCACTGGGCGAACGCACTGGGTAAAAACCGCGGGTCAAAAATGGGTCATATCACATTTTAAAATTAGGGCACTGATATACACCCAAATCTCCATCCTCACACTTTTTGTCCCCACCAATCCTCTCCCTCTCCCTGCGAACCTCCCTCCATCTCCGACCTCTCTCTCCAGCGTCGGTGCCAACCACAGCTAAACCCCTCTCTATCTCCTTCGTCTCTGTTCATAGTTGTATCCGTTTCTTCAGCATAGCATATGTGTTCCTATGGATACTATTCATGTTGCATCCGAAAACACAATCCAGCCAACAAAGTGATGTGTATATGTCTGGTTTTGATTATTATATTACTTGATATTCTAGAAAATTCTGATTTTTGTCTGGATTTTTCTATTTAACCATTCAGAAGGATCAAGTAATGGTAGTGTTTTGATATCCCCCATTCCGGAAAGACCAGACTGGTCCTTGGGTATGCTCCTTGGGTATGCTGTATGTAGAAGTTAAAAGAGTACAAAAAGAAATTTCAAATTACATAGCAAATGATAAGCCTTTGATTGAGAAGATGTTTGAACTTTAGTCATGTGCATGTGCTCAATAAACCAAATTTGAACTTTAAGCCCACTTTTTTAGACAATCCAACCAAATTTTCAAAATGCTCGGAGTCAGGCAGTCCTTCTATTCAATTGCTAGGATCTTAAAAAGCAAACCAACCCCACAAGTGAAAACAGAGTAAGAAAAAGCAATTAAGTTTTTTATCCACGCAAAACAAATGCAGAATATTGAGAGGAGGACGAAGAAGAGAGACTGGAGATCGAGGGGGGTAATCTGACCATTGTTTGGGTTGAAGAGAGATAGAGGGCCAAAGAGAGAGAGAGAGAGAGAGAGAGAGAGAGAGAGAGAGGGACGAAGTAGACAGAGAGGGGTTTGGGTATGGTCGGCGCCGACTCCGGAGAGAGAGGTCGGGGATGGAAGGAGGTTCGCGCAGAGACGGAGAGAATTGGGGGGGACAAAACGTGAGAGAGGGTGGAGATTTGGTTGTATATCAGTGCCCTAATTTTAAAGTGTGATATGACCCATTTTTGACCCGCGGTGTTTACCTAGTGCATTCGCCCAGTGCGCTTATCCAGTGCGCACTAGAGCCGGACTGTGTTTAGGCATATGTGGTATATTATTATATAGTTTTGATATTATATTTATTACTAGAAGCCAATGGTCACTTTGAGGTATCCTAGTGAGAGCGAATTTATTTAGTTTTTTATTTTTAGTTTTTGACCTACCCTTGGACACACACACAGTCTTAGTGATATATTATTTTATTTTATTTTATTTTTATCAAGCCTTGGATGCACACAATTTTGGTGATGTGATAGCTTTTTTTATTTTTATTTTTAATTTTTTTTATTTTTAATTTTATTTTTTATCTATCTACCCTTGGCCACATAGTGATGATGTACTAAGATCTAAAAAAGTAAAATTATAGCCAAAATTGTGTGTATGTGTCAAATTCGCTCTCACAAAGTTACCCCAAAGTAAGAACAGAATGGTCTCTAGCAATAAATATTATATCAAAACAATATAATAATGTACCACATATGCCTAAATAAATATTAAGCATATGAGTGTGTTCTCATTAGCATGTAATAAGGGTAATTTTGTAGTTTTACCAATTTCCCGTTTACTTTAATTGAAAAAGTGTTTGTTTCACTTTAGTCCAAACCACAGGGGGTATTAGTGATAAAATTTAAAGTACACGAGTAACTGATAAAAGGCCAAACCACAGTGGGTGTTTCTGTAATTGACCCAATATTTTATGTTCTCATTATTATTATTATTTTTGATGGGTTTGGTTTGGGTTCCTTTCAAAGTGATAGAAAAATTAAAATTTTAATTTGTCAAATTTTATCCAAAACCAGTTGTCTGTATTTTTTTTTTGTTTTTTCAGTAAAATTTGAAGTAGCTGTCACTTTTCATCTTCTTCTCCTCAAGTTTTCTCAACAACCTAAAGGAGTAGATTTAGCTGGATTAATTGCAATTAAAGTCTAATGGATTTGACAATTTCTCTTTCTTTCTTCAAGTTTGTATGGTGGATATAAATTTGCTATATCCTATTATCACATGTTCGTTTAATGGATGATCTACTTGATACTTAGATTAAACAAAAAGGAGAAGAAAAAAAATGTATATTCCTTTTCGATTTTGGACAATGGGTTTTTGAGAGTGATAAATAAGAAAGAAGAACGTTTATGTAGGTTGTAATTTTGCCAATTGGTAAAAAAAAAAAAAATTGGAAGTATCTTGTATGCAAAACAGGCTTATTATAGGGTGTTTAAAAAGACAATTACAAGGTAATGACGGCCAATGGCTGCATAAGAGAGGAGCCTGGTTTGTTATAGATTCAGGTAAGAGCAGTGGAAGGGAAGGAAAATGAAAAGGCAGAGGGGTGCCAATACAGTGAAGAAGTGACGCAATTGGACAAAACTTTCAAAGTAATAAGTGTGGCAATGCAATGAGAGATTGACATCTAATATATAGAGTAGCAATATCTCTAATACAGTTTTACTCTGTAACGAAAGGTGGGCTGAGTAATATGGTATTGTGGGGTTTCACAGTGGGTTGAGTAAATGGTTTGTATTTGCTTGTTATCATGTTGTGTCATGGAATCCTAGAACCTCTGGGGGACAAAACGGGAATGCTACTTAAAAACAGAAGAATGCTTTGTAGATAACACTTGGAGAATAACATGATATTCTTTCAAACAGAAGATGGAACATATATTTGGGCATATATTTATGATCAGAAGCACATGATTTTAAGGCTCAGACGGACTCAATCTTTGGGCTTTGCCTTGCCCTAGCCCCTAGGTAAAGCCCCTTCAAACATGCCCCACCTATGAGCACAACATGATACTATACAGGTTAAATTAATTTTAAGTCACATCTCCAAGTGTTGCTAATAGTTTATAAATGTCTTCCACCGTATCCATTGCCTCAATGTTTTGACAATGCCGTTGTTTTTGGCTAACGGAAAAATACTCGTATTAGTGTATGTTACTTGGACCATTCTTAACAGGTTGAAGGCTCGGATAAGGGTATGGGATATGTGTCTGCCACTTCTGGTTGAGCACACACCGAGAATCATGTTCTACTTGTAGAATAGTATACTAAAGTCTAGTTAAATTCATTTTGCCACAAAGATCTTTTACGATGGACTTAATGCAAATGTTAAAGTTTTCTTGTCAAGTAAAACACTATTATACCTCAAGACATGTAAGAATATAGATTTATTGTCGTCTTTTGGTGTTCTTCAATTCATGAGTTTGAGAAGTCCAATGCTTAGATGTACCCACCTATACAGTCGTATCCGACTCCATGGTAAATAGCTTGTAAGGAAGTTTTGATACTTGTGTGCATCATGTTGAGATTCAAGCAGGGGAATTAAAAATTATACCACTGAATGGAAAGAATATAAATTGGCAATGGAAAAGTAAACACACGCCAATTTACGTGGTTCCGCAAAAAAACTGCCTACGTTGACTACCTCAATGGATAATTTTCTTGAGGCACAGGTTTTGTGCCTTGAGCTTTTGTTAAAAAAGCGCCAGAAAAGTGCTCATAGGTGGGGCATGTTTGAAGGGACTTCACCTAGGGGCTAGGGCAAGGCAAAGCCCAAAGGTTGAGTCCTCTGAGCCTTAGGCACACCTTTAACAACAGAAGATGGAACATATATTTGTCTTTTCACATGGTGGTTTCAACCCTATAAAACCACTCTCTGCATCCTTTTTTTTTTTTCGGGATATAATGCCAACATGGACCTCTTTCATGGGAAAAATTTACGGATGAATTTGTTGCTGGGTTTAGCTGGGCATTTCAGAGCAGTTCTGGGTGACATAAGAGAGTATTGTACTATTGTGTAGGGCATTGAGTAGCGTCTCTTTCCCCCCTTCAAATATTATTTCATAAAACCAAAGAATGGGAGATTCTTTGTTTTCAAACGTTTTTATATTAAGTGGTCAAAAAGTATTCTCTTGTTTAGTTCATTTCCTATTACATGTCTTTGTAACTTAATGGTCCTTGAATGAAATCATTTCTTCCTCAGTTTCTTCGAGAGAATGTTGTTTCTTGCTCAAATATCTTGATGCAAATAGTTCGGATGGTTCTCTTGTTTGCAATGGTTCTTCTTTTTGCAGATATGTTTTGACAATGTTTCCATTCCTCTGTGGAAGTATGTGTGCATTTATAAATAACTAGAACACCATCTTATTAAATAGTTGGTTATAAGTACATTTTAGAAACTTTATTAACCTACTGAAAGTGCAGCAAAGTAAAATATATTTGGTGTTGGGTGTTCTTATCAACTGCAGGAAATGGAGATCAGTCGATTCCTGAAGGAGATGGTCCAAAAGGAAACAATCCTTCCTCTGAGAGCAACAAATCCAATGACTCTGCCTTGCAGAAGTCCCATCACAAAATCTTGGATTGGAGAGAGTTTAGAGCAGCTCTCTTTGTTCGGGAGCAGGTATATATATGTTAAATCGTCATTTCTCCAAAATGAGCTTATAATTATGAATTTTTTTTAACTTGCCACCTGTTAGATCTAATGAGCCTCTGCATCTTAATTGGTTTGTGGTAATTCTACTTGCTGTGCTGTTTATGGTTCTTTTTTGTGTGCGAATAGGGAAAAGGTAAAGGAAATCGAAAGAAAAATATTAAGAAAAATTAATTTCCTAGTATTTTCCCCGAACCCCGATGTTTTCCTTCATACTTCTATAACGTTATTAAAAATGCAAAATAGAGTAACACTCAAGAAAAGAGCGACGGAAGTGACTAACGAAGCTAAATAAATTTATTTTATGGGATAATTAGGATTTAGTCATTTTTAGAGGACGTTTTAAGCATTAGGTCGAAGAAGGAATTTTTTTAGTGAAAAGTCCCTCGCTATAAACTAGGGCAAAAAAATCCCGATGAGTTTGTGAAACTTCAAAAACTTTTCTTGTGAAATTTCTCAAAATTTAGAAAAGTTTATGTATATTCAGGGACTTTTCACTAAAAAAGTTTTCATTGTGTCCTTTAACCAATTACCTTTCCTAACGGTGGACTTAACACTAATTAACCCTTTATTTTTGACCCTCAGTTCTCTTACATCCTATATTTCTCATTGTTTTCTTTTCTTTTCCCTTGCAAAATCTATGAACCAAACAGGCCCAAGGAGATTTGGAGGTTTTATGAGTTGTTGAGTTATTGAACTGCCTCCCCATAGGCCTAAGCTGTTTACTTTGTTGGTCTGTACTAAACACCACATCAAGGTAGGCTAGCCAGGAACTTTTCTAACTCTGAAAGTGTGTCAGTTATGTCAAACCATCTGGCCTGCTTAAAAATTGCAATCTAGTTGGGGAAGTTCAACTCCGATTTTAACGCATTATTTAGGTGGTCAGCCCAAATTAGCCTGATGACTGAACATGCATATGAAATCGAGTCTATAACATAGAGATAACAAAATGACTTACAAAACCAGGGTGGGTAGATCAGAAATTTAGTTGGGTCAGTTGGATCACTGACTTTTGCAAACCCCAACAGGTTATCATTGTCTCAAATATGGCTTAAAATGAAATTGAACCCATTTGCTGGATGAGTCTACTCCACACCCAAATGTTTTGTTGGATCCCATTCTGGGATTCAACCTCAATTTTTGTGAATTGTTGGAAAGACCATTTTACATTGATACAATTGCACCATGAGCAAAATTCAATCAGGGAATCTTGGAGAGTAGCCAATGTAAGATTTTAGGGCATAATTTTTTTTTAAACTGTGAGAATTTGATATCCATGCCATTAAAATTGTGTTAGGATGTGTTTGGAGTGACATTTCCAGATTTCATCCTCAGCAATTGTAATTAATTGCTGATCTTCATTTTGAAAGATGCATTTGAATACACTTGTTACGTTTTCAAAAAAGCAAGTCTTCCTTGTTTTTCCGCTTTTAAGTTTGTTTCGTATAATAGGACAGGAATTGGGGGGTTAGGACCCTGTTCTCCTCAACTTTTGTAGTAAAGAACTCTCACCCTGTTATATTTCTATGCCCATCTCTATCCTCCTTTTTCGTTTGTATATATGTACTTCGAAAAGTAGTTACTTCCCTTCCGAATGCAGCATTATTCACTGTTGAATTTTTTTTCTAGGCTGAATCTGCCGACTCTAATACTCGAGATCAGGCTGCGACCCCCCTGGAGTTCAAACCTCTTGGCTTGAAATGGGCGCACCCTATTTCATCACCTGAAACTGGCTGTGTCCTTGTTGCTACGGAAAAGCTTGATGGGGTCCGCACCTTTGAAAGAACCGTTGTTCTCCTCCTTAGATCTGGCACCAGGCACCCACAAGAGGGACCGTTCGGAGTCGTGGTTAACCGTCCCCTTCACAAAAAGATCAGACACATGAAGCCCACCAATCTCGATTTGGCAACCACATTTGCTGATTGTTCTTTGCATTTTGGTGGGCCCCTCGAGGCAAGTATGTTTTTGTTGAAAACTGGGAAAAATCCCCAACTTATTGGGTTTGAAGAGGTGATTCCGGGCCTTTGTTTTGGTGCTCGGAACAGTTTGGACGAAGCTGCTGGTCTGGTGAAGAAAGGAGTGCTCAAGCCTCAAGATTTCAGATTTTTTTATGGATATGCTGGGTGGCAACTCGATCAGTTGAGAGAGGAGATTGAATCGGATTATTGGTATGTTGCTGCGTGCAGCGCGAATTTGTTATTTGGGCATTCAACCGATTCTTCATCGGAGGGTTTGTGGGAGGAGATTTTGCAGCTGATGGGTGGACACTACTCGGAATTGAGCCGGAAGCCAAAGCGAGATATGTAGTTATATTTTTATTATTAACTTGATTAGGAAATAACGGGACAGAGCTGGAATCCCCAAGAGAAATATCATGAGAGTATGTTTGCATTTAAATTAGATGTACAGAGTATTAGGTTAGATTTTGAACACTAGATCTAGTTTCGGATGGTTGAAACTTCCTATTTGTGGTTCTTGTAAGTAATAAATGCTAGATCATATTTGGTTGAAGAAAGGCTCTAAGTTATTTTAGTCATTTTGTTACCTTTGGTTTTGTATCATGCTATTAACTCAGACAATTTTTCCTAACGAGTAAAGATGAGCCTACATTAGTACACCATTCACCGAAAATTCATTTGGATTCAAATTAGAGGGCCTAGATGATCTGCAATAGCATACAAATGTTCCATGATTTGATTACCCTTCTTGTTGCTTATGATTCCTTCAGTTGAACATTTTTTGGGGGAAAGAATTTATAATGGTGGATTGACTATCAAAGAAACAAAGCCAATTTAAAATTTTGCAGAGAAGGCAATGCTATATAAACCATAGGTCCACTCCTTAATGACACAAAGTTAAAACTAAACGTGATTGAATCAAGAAATGCATAAGAGTGTCATTGGGCAATGAATTTACACCATTCTTGATCTTGATTGCAGTTGGGAAACTGAATACAACATGCCCAATTGCATTTTCATCAAATATATTGATTGCTACAAAAGAGATGAATTTACGTTCTAGTTATACCCATAAAGTAAAGACTAGGTAGGACTTAACATTCCCTTTCATCTGCAAAAGTCGGGTCCTCTTCCAAGAAACTATGGTTCCAACTGTAAGAGTATAGCAGCAAAAGCTGATTTATAATTCAATACTTGTGGAGGGAAGTTTAGAAAGAAGGTTAAATGTAATACCCTGTATTTTGTAATATATTATATAACTAAGACCTTGTATGTTTCTTTAATACTTGTATGAGCTTGGCCTTACCCTTGGTATATTTTGGATACCAATCGATTGACAAGTTTTCCAATCGATTGACTTGCTTTTGGTACCAATCGATTGAACTTACCTCAATCGATTGATTGTATCAATCGATTGACACTTATGTCAATCGATTGGAGGCAGCTGGGCAGATTCTTTTGCTCTGGCTGGGGAGAGGCCACGTGAACACTCCCTCTCTATATATACCAGCCCATTTTGGGCGTATTTCTGTTTACATAAATCAGAGAGAGTGAGAGGGAGAGTTTTGTGTGAGTTTATATATATATATACACTCATATATATATATATATATATACTCATATATATACATATATTCATTCACACACACACAGATGGACTGAGAATAAGAAGAAGAAGACCAGAAAGAAGAAGAGAAGAAGGAGAAAGAGAAGAGAGGAGACAGAGAGCAGAGGAAAGAGAGGGAGGAGCCACCATTGAAGCTCCAAGCTTCAACACACATTCCCAAACACGCCCTTAACGTCTAGGTGAGTTCTAAACTCACTTGGTAGCCTTACATTGATGTTATGACATGTTTTGAATGAAGAAATGAAGAAAAAATCATGTATTCCCGTTTATATGTTGCTGGGCAGTCTTCTCTGTGAAGAAGACGAAGTGTCAATCGATTGACATCGATACCAATCGATTGACATCTTTCATGTCTCAATCGATTGACATTTTATGCAATCGATTGACATGGATTGTGATCCAATCGATTGAACTTTTATACCAATCGATTGAACCTTCTTCCAATCGATTGACACTACCTTTATACCAATCGATTGACATCTATACCAATCGATTGGCAGTTCCAGTTTACTGTTTTACTTGTTTAGATAATGTAATAACTGTTTAGTTGTTTATTTACTGTTCAGTATTTCCCAGCATGCTTTATTACTGTAATACAGACCTGATAATGAGTTAATGCGGCGTAGGATCGTAGTAATAACAAGACTATCGGATAATGTTTATGATGTTAGATAACGGAATAGTTGTGAATCCTTTGGAGTTAACATTCATTCATTCAGAGTAGTCGGGCCACATTGGGATTGTCATGTATCGGTAATAGAGTTGAACTTAAGTAGGTTTGCTAAGATTCGGGAATCTTGCGTGGGCGGGCTTTGGTCGATCATATGTTCTTAAAAGCGGTAGACAGACGAAGGTGTCTATGACTTGCGGTGGACCGGACCATTTGCCCTAAGATAGCCAGATGATCTAATCATATGTTCTTAAAAGCGGTAGACAGACGAAGGTGTCTATGACATGCGGTGGACCGTGATCACTGGTAGACGTCGCTAAGTCGTGGCATAGAATGATGTACTGTTGTTTAAAGCGTTATATCCCTGACATGCGGTGAACTGTGCATATGTTCTTAAAAGCGGGGGATGGACTAACGTGGTATCCATGACATGCGGTGAACTGTGCATATGTTCTTAAAAGCGGTGGATGAGCAATGGTGTGTTATAGAGTTGAACTACTGTCGAGTCTGTTCCCCTATCTAGACATGTTATCGGTCTTAAAATGAGTAAAACATTAGTAATCGGATAATTGGTTTGATTAAAGGAGTTACCCCTACAGAGTTCAAATTTGGTTACGGTTTATAACTTGTAATAACTTCAATAGTCGATACCCTGTTAGTATCTAACTCACTCGGCTTTCATTAAGCTGACGGCGTTTATGCCGCTGGACATTTCTACGTTCCAGCGCACCCTGGTTATGACTATACAGGTGAAGGGCCTGCAGGAGAAGACTACTATGCCGGTGACGGAGTCCCTGTGGAGGATTTCCCCGACGAAGGTCAGACCGAAGAAGACTACTACGCCGAGGACTACCTTTATGCCAACTGAAGACTAAACTAGAATAGTAACTAATTGTCGTTATCCTTTTTTTTGAACTTTTGTGGTCAGGCATATGTTGCTCTGGCATTTGTACTTCCGCTGCCTTATATTTGATTCGAGACTCTGATATGTAATAGTTAGTAACTTCTGTTGACTTTATGATACGTTGTGATCAGAACCTAGACTTCATTCTTGTTGCACTATTACTTCTTGTTGCTTAGTACTGCGTGGTGTGGACAATCATGTGACTTCACCCGTCATTCCCTATGGACCCATAAAGGAAATTTATTTTTCTCTATTTATGCTACTCCGGGGCGTGACAGGATTTTTGGTATCAGAGCCTAGGTTGTATACCTTTTCGCTCACAGATTGTCCCACACCATCTGGTCCTAGAACCTTGAGATTCTATAGATGAGTATTAAGATTAGTTCTGACTTAAGGTAGTCCCTTTTCAGGTAGCATGGCACCGCCGCTGTTCGTTCCAGACGAGTTCGGAGGACACTATGTGTATGAGAGTAGTATTGCGCCAGCAGATCCAGAGTACTATGCCTGGAAGGTTAGACAGAGAGCTATTGCAGAGACAGAGCGAGACATACAGATCGAGCAGCAGAGATTTGGGACCCAGGACCCAAAAGTGATACGTCAGGAGATGATCTATCGTAAGGAGACCTTCAAACGCATCGAGGAGGATTCTCTACTGATATTACGAGACCGTTCTTCGTACCAGGTTCTACTTGCAGAGGTTAGAGCAGCACCTCCACCCCCACCAGAAGAGGACATGGCTGATGCACCCCTAGCAGATGAGGATCCGGAGGATGATGATGAGAGCGATGACGACGATGAGCTAGAGGATGCAGACGAGGAGATGGAGGATGAAGAGGACGAGGACACCGATGACGAGGAGCCGGAGTATGATCCAGAGGAGGAGGACCCCATGGACCCCGCCGGTATGGACGTGCCAGTTGGCGTAGATATTGTAGTTGCAGAGGGTTATCCGATAGAGGAAGAGGAGGTGGCCGCAGACGATGATGCAGTAGTACCAATCTTACCAGGAGGAGTTATAGCACAGCTGGCAGCTGAGTGGGCCGCAGAGATGGCTGCACATCCCCATGGATTTGAGATCGGAGCACCGGAATTGGCACAGGCTATGGTACAGGCTGAGGCACTTGCAGCCGCGTTTGATGCAGCCCAGGCCGACATGGCCGCTGATGTAGGAGATTTGGGAGCTATTGTGGAGCATGATGGACCCGATCTGATCGAGGATGTTGTGATAGAGGATGAGGACATGATGGATGACGATGACATGGATGAGGATGATGTTTTGTCTGAGGTTGCCCCAGAGGACGAGGCTTCTATCTATGGATCCGATGTGGACAACTTTTGAGTCCAGTACCTTTAGGACTTAGACTTTTACGTTTGACCTTAGGACATGTTGTCCACTTACTTTTGACGCTTACATAGACAGCTATTGACCTTAGCCCTTTTTGTATAGGTAGCCACCAGTAGTGGTTTTGTGTATATCTTTCTTTTGTTTAGATCTTGTATAGGATCATGTACTACGCGGTACACAGATGATATATTGTGTACTCCGCTGTACATCTTTTGGGTATATATATATGGCAGATCGTTTCTCTTGTTTATTTCTGATATCATCTCATTATTATGTTATGGTTGTGATTTTGATTCATGTTATGCTTTCTGTTATTTAAGTATGATCATTTCCCCGAGGAGATTGTCAGCTAATCGTTAGATCCTTCATAGGTACACCTCACACGGATCACTATGGTGGGACCCACAAGGAACCAAGCACGACTGGGAGCACCCATTCCCGAGGGTATGGACCCAACTGGAGTCTTCGAAGCTTTCATGCAACGGATGGAACACATCGGCGATACCTACAATCATGCCACCAACGACAATGGCAACAACCACTTTGTCCCTCCAAGGCAGACAGGCGATAAGCTATTGGAACGATTTCGTGGCCTGCGACCTGAGAAATTCGACGGCATGGCAGAGTCCTGGAAAGCAGAGCAATGGATACGAGAGTTGGAGCTAATCTTTGAAGCCCTGGAGTGCAGTGAGCTTGACAAGAGACGTCTAGCCGCATTTCAATTAACTTACTCCGCCGCGGACTGGTGGGAGGCCGAGAGAGCCACGATTGGAATTGACGCTGCAAGGAGAATGCCTTGGGAAGCATTCAAGACTCGATTTCTCGAGAAGTATTTCCCTAAGGACGAAAGAGATCAACAAGAAAGGAATTTCCTGAGTCTAACCCAAGGAAACTGGACAGTCAGGGAATATACTACACAATTCGAGCGACTTTCCCGTTTCGCTCCGCATATGATAGACACCTCCGCCAAGAAGGTCAAGCGATTCCACCAAGGACTCAACCCCCACCTCCGGCACATGATGATAGGCCATCTGGGCCAGTCGTTTGAAGGGATTGTCCGTCTTGCTTCAAGTTTGGAAAAAGGATGCTTACCCTGTGCAAGGACCACAAGTTAATCGACCTCCACCCAGGACCTTCCAACCAAGGAACTTTTCCGCGCAATCATCAAAGAACAATCAAGGATGGAAATCCCAGACCAACAACTATCAGGGAACCAAGCGCACATGGGATGGGACAAGGAAGCCCCAAGCCAATTTTCCTCGACAACAGAATCAACAGCGAGGACCACCTCAGGCACAGCCAGTCGCCCAGCGACAGAACATTGATGGATGTTTCAACTGTGGAGTGCCCGGACATATTGCAAGGTATTGCACAGCCCCCAAGACCAACCGCCGTAATGACCTCGTCTGCCGCAACTGTAACAAGCCTGGTCACATAAGTAAGGATTGTAGAGCACCACGTGGAGGCTACTATGGAGCGCTTGCTCAAGGACGGCAAGGGCAGGTTAGGGTGAATGCCATCATCCCTGACAATGCAGGGTATAATGCAGAGGAGCAACAGAACTTGGAAGGTACACTCATTTTATTTCACTGTCAAGTTAGAGCTTTGTTTGATACCGGTGCCGCCCGTTCTTTCATAGCTATCAAGGTAGTGCGTGATTTGGGTTTGTTACCCCTAGCACTTGAGCCGACCCTTAATGCCGTTTCGCCTTTGGGAGTATCCGTTAAGTTAGGTAAGGTGTGCAAGGATTGTCCCTTGACACTAGAGGATAGAAATCTCCCAGCAGACTTGATAGTATTGTCAATGTCTGAGTTCGATGTGATCCTAGGAATGGATTGGCTTACTAAGTATGGCGCTAACCTGGATTGTGTTAGTCAGACCATTGTCTTTTCGACGCCTGGTTGCCCGCAGATCAGATTTCAGTGCCAACCGTTGAGCGACATGTTTATCACAAGCTGCCTAGCCACGATCAAGACTTCAAGCACGGAGCTTACTATCAACCAGATCCCCATTATTCAAGACTTTGAAGATGTGTTCCGAAGTATCTCAGGACTTCCACCGAAGAGAGAGATAGACTTCTGCATTGAGTTAGCACCCGGAACATTGCCGATTTCCAAGACCCTGTACCGGATGGCGCCAATAGAAATGCTAGAATTGAAAAAGCAAGTTCAGGAACTTGAAGATTTAGGTTTTGTTCGCCCGAGTACATCACCGTGGGGAGCACCAGTTTTATTTGTGAAAAAGAAGGACGGAGAGCTACGACTCTGTATCGACTACAGGGAGCTGAATAAAGTCACGATCAAGAATAGGTATCCACTTCCCCGGATAGACGACCTGTTCGATCAACTACAAGGATCAAGGATATTCTCAAAAATCGATTTGCGTTCGGGATACCATCAATTGCTAGTTCGACCGAAAGATATACCGAAAACTGCCTTCAGGACGAGATATGGACACTACGAATTTCTAGTGATGTCTTTTGGATTGACTAATGCCCTGGCAGTATTCATGGACCTAATGAATAGAGTATTCAGACCCTATCTGGATCAATTCATTATAGTATTCATCGACGACATTCTAATTTATTCAAGGACGGAAGAAGAACATAAGAAGCATCTACAAATTGCTCTACAGACTCTCAGAGACAATAGTCTGTATGCGAAATTCAGCAAATGTGAATTCTGGCTTCAGGAAGTTAAATTCCTGGGACATGTGATATCACAGGATGGGATTTCTGTAGACTCATCTAACATCGATGCAGTCTTGAGCTGGAACAGGCCAACCAATGCAACCGAAGTTAGGAGTTTTCTTGGATTGGCTGGGTATTACCGGAAATTTGTGGAAGGATTCTCTAAAATCGCAGGACCGTTGACAAGCCTGACTAGGAAGGAGACGAAGTACGAATGGACTGATAAACACGAGGATGCATTTCGGGAATTAAAAGAGAGACTGACCTCAGCACCCGTGCTTGCGATACCTAAGAGTGGTGAACAATTCATAATCTATAGTGATGCGTCACACCAAGGACTTGGTTGTGTACTAATGCAAGAGGGGAATGTCATTGCATACGGATCAAGACAATTGAAGCCGCATGAGAAGAACTATCCGACGCACGACTTAGAATTAGCCGCAATCGTGTTCGCCTTGAAGATTTGGAGACACTATTTGTATGGAGAAAAGTTCGACTTGTTCTCAGATCATAAGAGTTTAAGGTACCTGTTCTCTCAAAAGGAGTTGAACATGTGACAACGGAGATGGATGGAACTACTCAAGGACTACGACTTCTCTTTGCAATACCACCCGGGTAAAGCAAATGTTGTAGCCGACGCTCTGAGCCGGAGACCACGCCTTTTGGTTGCTTCGATTTTGATTAGAGAATGGCGAGCATTGGAGACATTAGCCGAATTCGACCTTCAACCAGTGGAATCCGGAGAAGGACAACACTTTGGGTGTCTTGTTGTACAACCGACTCTCATCAGCCGCATCTTGGAAGCTCAACAGTCGAACGAGGATTTAAAGTTATGGTTTGCTAAGATGTCCGCAAGGGAACCCGAGATATGGAGTATTAGTACGGACGGAGCACTAAGATGCAAAGGTAGACTCTGTGTGCCAAATGACGATGGTCTCAGGAAGAACATTCTGGACGAAGCACACAAGTCAAAGATGACTATCCACCCAGGAGGAAACAAAATGTATAAGGACTTGAAGATAAACTTCTGGTGGCAAGGAATGAAGCGAGAAGTGGCCGAGTATGTATCGCAATGTCTTATTTGCAAATAAGTGAAGGCAGAGCATCAGAAACCACCTGGACTCCTACAACCGCTACCGATTCCCCAATGAAAATGGGAGCACATCACCATGGATTTTGTGGTTGGATTGCCGAAGTCTCAACGAAACCACGACGCTATTTGGGTAATAGTGGATCGACTCACCAAGTCAGCACATTTTATCGCCTACAGCATGACGTACCCTGTTGAGAGATTGAGCCGGATGTATCTAGAGCAAGTAGTGCGACTGCACGGAGTACCCGTCTCAATAGTTTCAGATCAAGATTCACGCTTTACCGCAGAATTCTGGAAGAGCCTTCAGACAGCAATGGGAACTTCATTGAATTTGAGTTCAGCCTTTCATCCACAAACAGACGGTCAGACAGAACGAGCCAATCAAGTGATGGAAGATATGTTGCGAGCCTGTGTCATTGAATTCGAGAGTTCATGGGAGACGCATCTACCTTTGATCGAGTTTGCCTACAACAACAGCTACCACACGAGCATAGGGATGGCACCGTTTGAAGCTTTGTATGGAAGACCTTGCCGATCGCCGTTGTGTTGGGCCGAAGTCGGAGATACTCAACTACTTGGACCCAAGATGATTCGAGAAACCAGCGAAAAGATCCAGATTGTACGAGAGAAGATGAAGACGGTCCAATCCAGACACAAGAGCTATGCCGACAAGCGACGGAAAGATCTAGAGTTTGCCGTTGGAGATCACGTGCTACTCAAAGTCTCGCCAGTTCGAGGTATCGTCAGATTCGGACAGAAAAGAGGCAAGTTGTCGCCGCGATTCATAGGACCGTTCGAGATCCTAGAACGTGTTGGGAAGGTTGCTTATCGACTTGCGTTGCCGCCGAAGATGTCAGGAGTGCACAACGTTTTCCACATCAGCATGTTAAGGAAATGTGCCCACAACCCAGCGCACGAGATTAGTTTTGAAGATATCGAAGTGAACAAGAACGTGACCTACAACGAAGGACCGGTGCGTATTCTAGACCGAGGAGTGAAGAAGCTCAGAAACAAGGATATTCCGCTAGTGAAGGTTCAGTGGAAGCACCACGACGAAGGAGAAGCTTCATGGGAGTTGGAGTCAGAGATGCAAGAGAAGTTTCCATTTTTGTTTTAACCCAGTTTATTTCAGATTTCGGGGACGAAATCTTTTGTGAGTGGTGGATGATGTAATACCCTGTATTTTGTAATATATTAAATAACTAAGACCTTGTATGTTTCTTTAATACTTGTATGAGCTTGGCCTTACCCTTGGTATATTTTGGATACCAATCGATTGACAAGTTTTCCAATCGATTGACTTGCTTTTGGTACCAATCGATTGAACTTACCTCAATCGATTGATTGTATCAATCGATTGACACTTATGTCAATCGATTGGAGGCAGCTGGGCAGATTCTTTTGCTCTGGCTGGGGAGAGGCCACGTGAACACTCCCTCTCTATATATACCAGCCCATTTTGGGCGTATTTCTGTTTACAGAAATCAGAGAGAGTGAGAGGGAGAGTTTTGTGTGAGTTTATATATATACACTCATATATATATATACTCATATATATACATATATTCATTCACACACACACAGATGGACTGAGAAGAAGAAGAAGAAGACCAGAAAGAAGAAGAGAAGAAGGAGAAAGAGAAGAGAGGAGACAGAGAGCAGAGGAAAGAGAGGGAGGAGCCACCATTGAAGCTCCAAGCTTCAACACACATTCCCAAACACGCCCTTAACGTCTAGGTGAGTTCTAAACTCACTTGGTAGCCTTACATTGATGTTATGACATGTTTTGAATGAAGAAATGAAGAAGAAATCATGTATTCCCGTTTATATGTTGCTGGGCAGTCTTCTCTGTGAAGAAGACGAACTGTCAATCGATTGACATCGATACCAATCGATTGACATCTTTCATGTCTCAATCGATTGACATTTTATGCAATCGATTGACATGGATTGTGATCCAATCGATTGAACTTTTATACCAATCGATTGACACTACTTTTATACCAATCGATTGAACCTTCTTCCAATCGATTGACACTACCTTTATACCAATCGATTGACAATCGATTGACATCTATACCAATCGATTGGCAGTTCCAGTTTACTGTTTTGCTTGTTTAGATAATGTAATAACTGTTTAGTTGTTTATTTACTGTTCAGTATTTCCCAGCATGCTTTATTACTGTAATACAGACCTGATAATGAGTTAATGCGGCGTAGGATCGTAGTAATAAAAAGACTATCGGATAATGTTTATGATGTTAGATAACGGAATAGTTGTGAATCCTTTGGAGTTAACATTCATTCACTCAGAGTAGTCGGGCCACATTGGGATTGTCATGTATCGGTAATAGAGTTGAACTTAAGTAGGTTTGCTAAGATTCGGGAATCTTGCGTGGGCGGGCTTTGGTCGATCATATGTTCTTAAAAGCGGTAGACAGACGAAGGTGTCTATGACTTGCGGTGGACCGGACCATTTGCCCTAAGATAGCCAGATGATCTAATCATATGTTCTTAAAAGCGGTAGATAGACGAAGATGTCTATGACATGCGGTGGACCGTGATCACTGGTAGACGTCGCTAAGTCGTGGCATAGAATGATGTACTGTTGTTTAAAGCGTTATATCCCTAACATGCGGTGAACTGTGCATATGTTCTTAAAAGCGGGGGATGGACTAACGTGGTATCCATGACATGCGGTGAACTGTGCATATGTTCTTAAAAGCGGTAGATGAGCAATGGTGTGTTATAGAGTTGAACTACTGTCGAGTCTGTTCCCCTATCTAGACATGTTATCGGTCTTAAAATGAGTAAAACATTAGTAATCGGATAATTGGTTTGATTAAAGGAGTTACCCCTACAGAGTTCAAATTTGGTTACGGTTTATAACTTGTAATAACTTCAATAGTCGATACCCTGTTAGTATCTAACTCACTCGGCTTTCATTAAGCTGACGGCGTTTATGCCGCTGGACATTTCTACGTTCCAGCTGGTTATGACTATACAGGTGAAGGGCCTGCAGGAGAAGACTACTATGCCGGTGACGGAGTCCCTGTGGAGGATTTCCCCGACGAAGGTCAGACCGAAGAAGACTACTACGCCGAGGACTACCTTTATGCCAACTGAAGACTAAACTAGAATAGTAACTAATTGTCGTTATCCTTTTTTTGAACTTTTGTGGTCAGGCATATGTTGCTCTGGCATTTGTACTTCCGCTGCCTTATATTTGATTCGAGACTCTGATATGTAATAGTTAGTAACTTCTGTTGACTTTATGATACGTTGTGATCAGAACCTAGACTTCATTCTTGTTACACTATTACTTCTTGTTGCTTAGTACTGTGTGGTGTGGACAATCATGTGACTTCACCCGTCATTCCCTATGGACCATAAAGGAAATTTATTTTTCTCTATTTATGCTACTCCGGGGCGTGACATTAAAACAGAGGGAAAAACTCTGGCTTTTTCTTATATATATATATGAGCTACTACATAGCTTCTCTTATATAGATACATATGGAAAACTCTAGAGCAATCAAAGCAATAACTCTAGGTAGTTGGCAGCTCTACATAACTAAAGAGTTCTTCAAAAAACACTTGGGAAGTCTAAAAACCATAACACAAATTCTAAATTATTCTTAATTAATTTCTAACACACCCCCTTAATTTTGAAAAATCTAGAACTCCAAGCTTATCTCAAAAAATAAAAGAAATTTATCCATAGTAACTGGTTTGGTGAAAACATCTGCCACTTGCTCCCCCGTCTTGCAGAAATGCAACTCGATCTCACTATTGTTAACAAGCTCTCTGATAAAGTGATGACGAATTTCAATGTGCTTTGTGCGACTATGAAAAACAGGGTTTTTGGTCATGGCTATGCCAGACATGTTATCACAATAAATGGAAGTTGGCAATCCCTGTTCATGTTTCATATCTTTGAGAATCCTCCTAAGCCACATTACTTCACTTGATGCACTTATGGCTGATATATATTCTGCCTCTGCTGATGATAAAGCCACAATCTTTTTCTTCTTAGATGACCAAGAAATGACCTTCGATCCAAGGCAAAAAACATAGCCTGATGTACTTTTTCTATCATCAATAGAACCTGCCCAGTCACTATCAGTATAACCAATCAATCTGTCATCTTCTGCCTGATATAAAATCCCATAATTCTTGGTTCCTTGAACATATCTCAGGATATGCTTCGCTGCTGTAAGATGATCTTTGTTGGGATCACTCATAAATCTTGAGACAATACTTACAGCATAGACAATATCCGGTCTTGTATTTGTAAGATAAATGAGGGATCCAATTAGCTTTCTGTATAAAGTCTCATCAACCTTTTCTTTTCCTTCATTCTTGGAAAGCTTCTCATTAACTCCCATGGGTGTAGGCGTAGATTTGCATTGGGACATGATAAATTTTTTCAACAAGTCTACAGCATACTTTTCTTGAGACAGAAAAATTTGGCCTTGCTCTTGCTTCACTTGCATTCCCAAAAAATATTTCATAAGGCCTAGGTCTGTCATTTCAAATTGATTCATCATGGCCTTTTTAAATTCTGACATCATTTGCAAATTATTGCTCATGTAGATTAAATCATCCACATATAAACACACCACTAAGAAGTTATTCATGCCTTGAGTCTTCACATTGAGAGATGGCTCACTTGGGCTTCTTGTAAATCCATGCATCTAAAAGTATTTGTCAATCTTGCTGTTCCAAGCACGAGGCGCTTGCTTCAAACCATAAAGAGCCTTTTGGAGATGATATACCATTTCTTCTTTATCTTTGATAATATAACCTTGGGGTTGCTCCACATAAACCTCTTCCTCGATCTCTCCATTCAAGAAGGCAGATTTTACATCTAGCTAAAAAATTTGAAGCTTCATTTGGGCTACTAGTGCCAAGACTGTTCTTATGGTTTCCATGCGTACAACAAGTGCAAAAGTCTCATTGAAATCAATTCTTGGCTGCTGCGAGTATCCCTGGACAAGTAGTCTTGCCTTGTGTTTCTGAATAGAACCATCCTTATGGAACTTGGTTTTGAATACCCATTTCAAGCCAATGATCTCCTTGTCTTTTGGCCTTTCCACAAGATGCCAAGTATTAATCTTTTTAATCATCTTCATCTCTTCATCCATAGCCTTTTGCCAAATTTCTTCTTTTGCTGCTTTGCGGTTCACAAGCAACAAAAGCAACAAGATTGGATTCATATATTTCTTCCAACGATCGGATTTTTTTAGGAGGAGAATTTGTAGTGGATGACACTGAGAATCTTTGGGAAGATGATTGAGAAGATTTTGAATTTTGTCTTGGACTTGACGAATTTAACGGCATTTGTTGGTCTTCTCCTCCTGGACTTATATCTCCGTGTTCCTCAAATCTTTTTTGAACCTGCATTTTCTCCACACTCCATTCCCATGTTTTTACTTCATCAAAAATTATACCCCTTGAGATAATTAATTTTTTGGTATCCGGTGGGTATAAGCGATAGCCTTTGGATTCATGGCTATTGATCGGCGACGAATAGTTGCCGTCTATAGTCTTACAAATATCCTATGTTAGCCCATTTCATGTAGTTATTAGTTATTTTTTAATAAGTATTCTAAATTTTGTAGGATTTGGAGCTTTCACATGAAAATGCACAAAAATCTAATGATTAGTGGCTTTGGAAGTCATTCTGGGCTCAATTGTGATTCCGGTGAAAGCTGAATGCAGTAGCAGTCTTGGTAAATCGCATTTTTAGCAAGGAATACTTTGGATTTGAGAAATTTCTCCAGAGATATAAAATGTATATCTTTGAGTTAAAGACGCGTGGCCGCAAACGGTGAGTCAATCCGAGTTTCGAACAAAAAGTTATCGCAATTCTACGAAAGTCGCGCAGTGTAGCAAAAAGGACCTCGCGCGAGCGACCTGTGGAAAAAACCAAAAACGCGTATTTTGTTAAATTAAAGTGCCCATCGAAGGTGGTTTGTGCATATGACGTCCAGAAACGTAAATATAGCTGTGTTAGTGCGATTTGGCTTAGGAAAGCTTCCTAAATCCTTCCAAACTCTATATAAATCCTATTCTAAATCAATTTTGTGATTACACATCATTACACAACATTAGATACAATCATATACAACAAAAACTTCAGCCATTGAAGGGAGAAAAGCAAGGAGAAGAAGAATAAGACCAATCCATCAACCTCTTGCTGTTCATCAATTCTATGGCCAACTAAACTCAAGATCTAGGGTTTCAATGAAACCCTAGCCAAGTAACATGGTGTGTTTTATGTTTTTATTTTAGTTTTATTATGTATGGATGACAGTTACATGTTCCAAGGATTTTTTTAAATAAATCGTGCTTTTATTGATTAAATCATTACTTTCAAAGTTTACTCTTGTCTTAGATCTATTTTGATGGTAGTGTGCTCAATGATCTATGCTTGCTGTGCTTGTTTAGATTATTTACATGTAATGGCGCTTAAATTGAATTGTGCTATCAAGTATCCGAATAGTCCATGCCTAGATTAGACGGATTATACCACAACCCTAGTTTAGTGTGGGATAATTCGTGCTAACCGAAGATGGATTATGTTGGTGCTTGAACCATAGTTATTTTCTTGACGGAGGAATTGGGCTTGTAGCTACAATTCCCTATTATCATCCAACTTAAAAAGTTAAAGTAATTCGTAAATACCCTTATTATGAAGCTAGTGGTGGATTTGCAATCCTAGGTTCCTTAAATTTATTATAAAAATAAATATTTAATTGCTTTCATAATTTAGATTTACTTTTATTGTTATTAGTTTTAATTCAAATTAAATCCAAAATCTGTTTTTCTTAATTAACTAAATTTAGGTTTTAAAAATTAAAGTGTGTAGTATTCAATCTTTGTGGGTTCGACCTTTACTTCCACACTACAAATCTTTTGAAAGTAAAGCACAAATAAGCATACTTTTATATCTTGATTTTGACAAGATCAATTTTTGGCGCCGTTGCTGGGGATTGCATTACTACCTTTAGTTTTAGAATCTTGGTTTAGTTAATTCGTAAATACTAGATTAGGTTTTATTTTTTTCTTCTTATTTTTCATTTTTGTTTTAAGTTACTAACTTTTCTTTTTGTTTTGTAGTTTCTTAAAGTAATCAAATTCTAGCATTTTGAGTGGAGCAACTGTAAACGTCAAAGGAGCTTATGCGAAAATAATAAAAATAATAATTAAACTAAATCGCTTCCTTTGAAATTTGTTTCCAACCACTGTAAATCAGGGTGCTGAGACGGATTATTTGCATTAGTTTAGGAGTAATCGTTCACATGCATTAGCTAGGAAACCCGGGGCGCTGGGCTTGACGCGGTCATTGCATTACAGGATAATATTCATGCATCATAGTAGTACTGTGTGCTTGCTTGTTGTCTTACTTGCGTGATTATTTTTTGTTTTTATTTTAGTCAGTCTTTATTTTAGTTTATTTTCTTTTTAGTCTATGTTTGGTACACGTTCAAATAAACCAGAATTAAAATCTTTCGATCTTGAACTTGAACGTACCCTTAGAACTAGTAAGTCTTCAACCCAAGCTCCGAGAGCTCAGTTGAAAATAGACGACCATTCGACTCCAAAACCATCGTCATTGTTTCAGGCTGAAATTCAAAGCACCCGTAAACGTTTGAGAAAAACTCAAACTTTGAACATAGAACCTATTCCAATGGCCGACATTGGAAACAATGGAAACAATGGAAATAACCCTAATATACCGGCACCTCCTCCGCTCAAAGATTATTTTATTCCTACGACTTACACGCCTCAAACAGGTATCGAATTACCGGAGGTGACGACATCTCACTTTGAGATAAAGTCGTCTACCATCTCGCTACTTGCTTCTTTCCATGGCCGTTTAAATGAAGATCCATATCAACACTTAGGAGATTTTCAAGATATTTGGTCTACATTAAAAATCCAAAATTTCACTGATGATGAATTAAAATTGCGTCTCTTCCCATTCTCTTTAAGGGATAAAGCGAAGTATTGGCTTCAATCACTTGAGCCAAACACTATAAAAACATGGGAAGCATTACATACGACATTTTTACAAAAGTTTTTCCCTATCACAAGAACAAATCAGATAAGGAAATCTATAACTAATTTTGTGATGCAAGATGGGGAAACACTTTATGACACATGGGAGAAATTTAAAGAATTATTACGCTCATGCCCACATCATTAGGTTCCTAAGTGGCAGTTGGTATAGGTCTTTTACGAGGGACTTATTCCCTCTGTTCGTAATACCGTCGATGCCGTTTGTGCGAGTACTTTCCTGCACCAAAGCGCCGACGAGGCTTGGAAAATATTTGAAACTTTGAGCGAGAATTCGATGCATCCAGCTGTGTCGGTACGTTCTGAGGGATACCTTCAACCTAAGCAAGAGGTAAAGTTCGAGTCTTGTCATTCAATTGAATTTCAAGAATTAAATAGAAAACTTGACCAACTTATGAGGATGGGAATTAGGTCCACTCCACCTTCTTCAGAAGTATGTGCATTATGTTCTGAACCGTCTCATAATATCTTTGCATGTCCTTCTGCATCTCAATTCCCGGAGTTTGTGGAGCAACACATTAATTCTATACAATAATCCCCACGGAATAACTATAATCTTATGCCAAATAATTTTTCTAATACTTATCGACCCCAATTTCAACAAACTCAATACCAACACCTTCTTCCTAATCCTAACCCTCCAAGGGTTAACGCTTTTGATGAGATAGTGTTGGCATCCCTTAAGAATATCGAAACACAAGTACAAGCACAAGCATAGATAGTGCACTCTCACACACAATCCATTGCGAAGCTTGAATCTCAAATGGGACAAATAGCTAATGCTATGAGTCGTAGAAACGAGGGTAAGTTGCCTAGTCAAACTATTCAAAATCCTAAGGGACAGTGTGGGAATGGGCGTTCGAATGAACAAGTAAACGCCATCTCGACTAGGATGACTATTCGAGAAGAGCAAGTTATTGACGTGCCATATGAAAGTGAGAAGGAAGGGAACATCAACTCTAATAAAGAAAAGGGTGGAGAAACGAGTAGAAATAGGAAAGAAAATGTAACAACCCCGACGACGTATATTCAAAAACTACCTATTCCACCAAACGTTGAGGAACCGTCAAATTTTTCTAAGAAAAAGTCAAAAACTGAAGATATACTCGAGGTGTTTAAGCAAGTTAAAATTAATATTCCATTCCTCGATGCTATTAAACAAATTCCCGCTTACGCTAAATATTTAAAAGACCTTTGCACTCAAAAGCACAAGTTGCGCAGTCACACTCCAAAAAAGGTCTTCCTCACTGAAAAAGTAAGTTCAATCTTTCAACACGCTACTCCAAAATATAAAGATCCAGGTACGCCTACGATTTCATGTGTCATAGGTGACACTATCATTCATAGGGCTCTCCTTGACTTAGGAGCTAGTGTTAATCTCTTACCTTATCACGTCTATAAACAACTAGGACTAGGTGAACTTAAGCCTACGACCATTACTATACAATTAGCGGATCGTTCTATTAAAATACCTAGAGGAATCGTCGAGGACGTCTTAGTTAAAGTTGATAAATGCTATTATCCTGTTGACTTCATGATCCTTGACACTGAGCCGGTGCTAGATGCTAGGAAACACACTCCAGTCATCTTAGGTCGTCCATTCTTGGCGACTGCTAATGCTCGTGTTAACTGTAGGACGGGGGTAATGAAGGTGTCATTTGGGAACATGAACTTGAAATTGAACGTTTTTAATGCTATGAATCAACCTCCTAAAGACGACGATTACCTATGTGAGGCAGAATGTGAGGTAAGACAGAATATTGAGCATAACAAAAAACTGAATATAGGTGAGGAAAATAATATAATTCGTAATGAGTGGATGAATCCTGACAACCAAGACCCGAATGATGAATTTACTCGAAAGGTAAGAAATCGATTTGAACATAACCCGGGAGAATTATTGGTCGAATTAATTCAAAGCGACGTTATTTCTGCTTACCACCGGGCTCTTCCTGATATCCTAAAATGGGTACAAACTCTGATTTACGACCTCCTTAAATCTTGAGCTAGAATAGTCTAGCTAAAGACGTAAAAGATAGCGCTTCTTGGGAGGCAACCCAAGCTTTAGTTCGTTTATTTCTGTTGTTTTTGGTCATTTTTGGGTCTTATTGAGTCAGTTTTGGTCATTCTGAACAGGTTTGGGGGTTAGAGTAAACTTATTTTCAGCTTATATACATTAAAATAAAGAAAAAGAGGGAAAATGGCAACTCGCGCGCGCAGCCCGCTCGCGCGAGCTTGCCCCCTCGCGCGAGCTTGCCCCTTAGTGCAATTTTTTTTAAACCTTATGTAATATATAGCCTCAGTATCACCTTGCGCCAGAATTCGTGCGTGCGAGGAGGTCGCTCGAGCGGCCCGCTCGCGTGATCTGGGGACTTAGAATCTTTCTTTTATAAAACGTAAAACAAGCTTCTGCTTAAACTCGTGGAGGGATTTGCGCGCACGGTCCGCTCACGCGAGGTGGGGATTTCTCAATTTTTCTCTTTGTCCTTTTACCTTATGTTTCCCATACATGTTTAGTTGTTTTTCTTTTTTGGTAGTTTTTTACGATCGAGTTTGTCTTTGTTTAGATAGTTTTGTTTCTATGTGTTTCATTACATTCTTTTAATTCTAGTTTAGTTTTTATTGATTAATAAATAAATAAATAAATAAAAAAAGAACATATGTATTATATTTTAGCCTTTATTTGTTTGTTTAATTTTCTTTTGTTAAGTATTAACAGGTGGAATAGTGCTCCATTTGGAGTAATTGAACTTTGATTCCATATTAGTGTATGTTCACCTAGTTTGTGTTTGCCGAGATTGAGGTATTATCGTTCCTTCTTTAGGTACTCTCCTTTCTTTCGTTTTATTGTTTCATTGGGGGCAATGAAAGGTTTAGGTTTGGGGGTATGCACACACATGCACATTATTATATACACCAATTATTATATACACCAAAATTCTGAAATTATTTTTCGATACTTGTGCTTAAATAAATAATGATTACCGACGTTTTTGTAATATAAATTTGATACTTCTTGTTATAGTACTTGGTTTGTTATAGAATGGTAAACAAGAGAAGATGTGGTTAAACATTTGCTGATGTCATGTTGAAACGTTTTAAGTTATGTATCATTCTAATCGTAGTTTTATATCATAGATTTGTACACAAACATATGCACTGCACGTAGTCGCGTGAATACATGTTTGATGTGAATTATAATATGATTCGGATATCTAGATAACACATGGTGGAGACTAGACCCAGTGAGCTTTTGAGCCTATCTTTTCTTTATTGAGGGTTATAAATACATTGTGTTTGTCGAATTTTATTGAAATAGCGCATTAACTTGTTGTTTAGTCTCATTATTCTTGTTTTGGTTGATAGTTAAGTTAAAATATTTACTACCATGCTAAATAATCTTCCGTTGTAAATGTTGAAGAACCATATAACCATAGGACATGATTTTAGGCCTTCTTTGTTTGTTATTCACCGATAAATGATAAATTTCCTTAGTTTGCCCTTGAGCCGTCAAAATGTCATTTCTTTCTTTAATTACCATTATCTTATTTTTGCTCCAATTTGGCCAACTTGGAGTTCACCCCTGAAAGATTGATCAACTTTTAGTGGTATTAAGGCGATGTGTGATTGAGAAGAAGAAGAAAATAAGATGATGTTTGGGGTGGTTGCCTTGTTATTTATTGAATATACGTTTCAAAGGCAACAAGGAGGAAAAGAATAGAGAAAAAGAAAAGAAAAAAAAGAATAAGGTTGAAAAAAAAAGAAAAAGAAATAGAAGGAGAAAATTGAAAGGAATGAAAAGAAGAGAATGAAATGATGAAGTTGGTGGAAGAGAGAATGAAAGAAATCGAACATGTCTTACAATGCTATTCTAAAACTACCTAATGAATCATTTCTATCATTTTTCATTACCTGAGCCACGTTATAACCTTTGAAAAGTCCTATTTGATCCTAGAAACATGGTTTGGATATGTAAACGATGAGAGGGGGATTAAAACATGGTAATGATTGATTTTTTTTATTGTTGGCGTCCTATCCACGAGACTGTTGTTCTTTTGTGTCATGCGTCTTTTCCGAGTTATATGTGAGCGTTTCTTGTTTTGAAAACATATTTTCTTTGCTCGCATATACCCGATAAATTACACCTGTTTCTGAGTGTTTCATTTTGAAGTGTAATTAACATTGTGAGATTCATAGTCGAAGCATAGTTGGATGGTTATCCGAGTTATATTCCAAGTTCATGACATGCGCGTGTTCATTTGACTACCATATCACACACGTGCAATTTTATGAGAAACTCTATTGATTTATACGATGCATGTGGTTATGATTGTTTGTCATGATGTAGGTAGACGTTTGATTCCGTTTCTTCTTGTTCATTATTCTATTTCAAATCATCGTTTTATAATAAGGAGTATTGAATATTGTTTTTCGTTTTAATAAAACTTTTCTTTAGAAGTTAATAAAGATGGTTGTGGGTGACTTGTTGACGAGAACCCTCACGAGACTTCACTCGTCCGACTAGGGACACCTAGGGGTTTTAAAAGGCTTGTTGCATATGCTAAATGAAATCGTGATCCATGCGAAAATAGAGTAGTGTTTGTAGTAGTAGTTTTATTTTTCTGTTCTTTTTGCTCGAGGACTAGCAAAGAGTATGTTTGGGGGTGTGATCGACGACGAATAGTTGTCGTCTACAGTCTTAAAAATACCCTTTGTTAGCGCATTTCATGTAGTTATTAGTTATTTTTTAATAAGTATTCTAAATTTGGTTGGATTTGGAGCTTTAACATGAAAATGCACAAAAATCTAATGATTAGTGGCTTTGAAAATCATTCTGGGCTCAAACGGTGATTCCGGTGAAAGCAGAATGCAGTAGCAGCCTTGGTAAATCGCATTTTTGGCAAGGAATAATTTGGATTTGAGAAATTTCTCCAGAGATATAAAATGTAGATCTTCGAGTCACGGACGCGTGGCCGCAAACGGTGAGTCAATCCGAGTTTCGAGCAAAAGGTTATTGTAATTCTACGAAAGTCGCGCAGTGCAGCGAAAAGGACCTCATGCGAGCGACCTGTGAAAAAACCAAAAACGCGTATTTTGTTAAATTAAAGTGCCCAGCGAAGGTGGTTTGTGCATATGACGTCCAGAAATGTAAACATAGCTGTGTTAGGGCGATTTGGCTTAGGAAAGCTTCCTAAATTCTTCCAAACTCTATATAAATCCTATTCTAAATCAAGTTTGTGATTACACATCATTACACAACATTAGATACATCCATATACAACAAAAACTTCAGCCATTGAAGGGAGAAAAGCAAGGAGAAGAAGAAGAAGACTAAGGATTCCCATAGCCTCCTCCATCAACCTCTTGCTGTTCATCAATTCTATGGCCAACTAAACTCAAGATCTAGGGTTTCAATGAAACCCTAGTCAAGTAATAGGGTGTATTTTATGTTTTTATTTTAGTTTTATTATGTATGGATGAAAGTTACATGTTGCGAGGATTTTTATAAATAAATCATGCTTTTATTGATTAAATCATTACTTTCAAAGTTTACTCTTGTCTTAGATCTATTTTGAATTTTTGATGGTAATGTGCTCAATGATCTATGCTTACTGTGCTTATTTAGATTATTTACATGTAATGGTGCTTAAATTGAATTGTGCTATCAAGTATCCGAATAGTCCATGCCTAGATTAGACGGATTATACCACAACCCTTGTTTAGTGTGGGATAATTTGTGCTAACCGAAGATGGATTATGTTGGTACTTGAACCATAGTTATTTTCTTGACGGAGGAATTGGGCTTATAGCTACAATTCCCTATTATCATCTAACTTAATAAGCTAAAGTAATTCGTAAATACCCTTATTATGAAGCTAGTGGTGGATTTGCAATCCTAGGTTCCTTAAACTTATTATAAAAATAAATATTTAATTGCTTTCATAATTTAGATTTACTCTTATTGTTATTAGTTTAATTCAAATTAAATCCAAAATCTGTTTTTCTTAATTAACTAAATTTAGGTTTTAAAAATCAAAGTGTGTAGTATTCAATCTTTGTGGGTTCGACCTTTACTTCCACACTACAAATCTTTTGAAAGTAAAGCACAAATAAGCATACTTTATATCTTGATTTTAACAAGATCAGCTATACCCAATAAAAATACATTTTTCTCCTTTTTCATAAAGCTTTTCTCTGTCCTGAGACAAAATTAGGTAATATGCTAAGCAGCCAAAAACTTTTAAATGATTAACCTTGGGTTTCCTCTTGAACCAAGCTTCATATGGCATTGCATTCTGGACAGCCTTCGTTGGAGACCTGCTAATAAGATAGACAGTAATATTAATAGCTTCGGTCCAGAAAATGTTTGGCAAGCCTTTTCCTTTCAGCATACTTCTTGCTATCTCGGCAATGTTACGGTTCTTTCTCTCCGCAACACCATTCTATTGGGGACTTCTTCGGACTGTTAGCTGTCTCTTAATGCCTTTCTCTTTGCAATAATTCCAAAATGGCTTGTAAATGAACTCACCTCCACGATCTGTCCTTAGACACTTAATCTCCATGCCACTTTCTCTTTCAACATAGGCCATAAATTCAAGAAACTTGGTGAAGGCTTCTGATTTATGTTCAAGAAAATAAATCCACATCATTCTTGAACAATCATCAACAAAGAGAAGAAAATACCGTCTATTGTTGAGAGATGGTGTCCTAGTTGGACCCCAAATATTAACATGCACTACTTCAAGCGGTGCCTTTGCCCTCCAAGAAGTCTTCAGAAAAGGAAATATATGCATTTTTCCAAAAATGCATCCTTCACAAATTCTTTTACCCGAGTTAATTGATGGCAGCCCAACCACCATGTCATTTTTCTTAATAACTTCAAACTTTGATAATTCAATTGACTATATCTCCAATGCCACAACATAGATTCATCCATACTTTCAATTTTAAAAGCAGAGTCTCCAGTGTGTGACATGAATAATGGAATCACTTTATTAAGGGTCATATAAACTTTGGTGACTACTTCATTCAATTTCTTGTTAATTATGGAGCATCCATCTTCATCAAACTTTAACACATAGCCTTTTTGAATTAATTGGCCCACACTCAATAGACTTTGAGATAAAGAAGGTACATAAAGCACTTCCTTGATAATTAGTTACCTTCCTTAGATTGAACCGTGATTTCCCCTTTTCCTTCCACCTTAACCCTCTTGCCATCTCCAAGCTTCACTTCAGACTTGAAAGTCTCATCAAAACTAATGAAATTGATCTTCATTCTTGTTATATGATTACTGCAGCCACTATCTACATACCAAACATCACCTACTTCTTGAGAATTTATGCTGGTATAAAATAGTTGTTCCGATGGGCCTTCCTTGCTTTCAGAGAAGTTGGCTTCATTCTTGTGTCTTTGTTGCAATCTATCACGTTTTGATCAGAATTTTTACAGTTGGTGCATTGTCTGAACCAGCAATCTTTGTTGTCATGATTGCCCTTCTTGTAGATATTGCAACGAGGAGAAGGCTTGTCATTACTTCTTAGTCTGTTCAGATTTGTTCTTCCTCTCCCACGGCCTCAACTATTATTCCACCTGTCATTATATGATCTGTCACTTTGTCTTTGATCTTGAGTCTGTCGTTTTCTTTCACCATCTTTCTTCTCGTAAACATTCATCATTGATTGAAAAGCTTGCTCCACTGGCTACTCAAGAAATCTGATCATTCTCTTCTCATGGGCCTCAAGGGAACCCATTAGTTCATACATAGTAAGTTTGGACAAGTCTTTGGATTCTTCTATAGCTGCGACAATATGCTCAAATTTCTAGGGTAAACTTCGAAGGATTTTCTCAACAATCTTCTTTTCTTGTATGGTATCACCATAGCTTCTAATTTGATTTATAATTTCAGTAACCTTTGTGAAAAACTCATGGAATCTCTCACTTTCTTTCATTGCCAAATTGTCGAAGTCTCTCCACAAGGTCTGTAGCTTGTGAGAAATAACTTTTTCTGATCCTTGAAGTTCCATTTGAAGGATCTCCCAAGCAGCCATTGCCTTGTTCACTCCATAAATCCTAGGAAATATGGATTTACTCACACCTTGCTGAATATAGCGAAGGGCATTTGCATTCTTCTTCACACTATCCTTATTTGCTTTTGATTTGCTCCTGTCAAAGAGGCTGGTTGTGCCGGCTCTTCATATCCTTCATCAACAACTTCCCATAAGTCTTGAGAAATAAAGAAGGTCATCATTTGGTTGCTCCAATAGTCACAGTGTTCACCATCAAAGATGGGAACCTGGCTGGGTGAGCACTGGAACAATGAGTTACTATTTGAAGTCATTTCCATCTTCTCTTTGGAAATCAGGGCTCTGATACCACTATAAGAGTAAAGCAGCAAAAGCTGATTTATAATTCAATACTTGTGGAGGAAAGTTTAGAAAGAAGGTTAAAAACAAAGGGAACAACTCTGGCTTTTTCTTATATATATATATGAGCTACTACATAGCTTCTCTCATATAGATACATATGGAAAACTCTAGAGTAATCAAAGCAATAACTCTAGGTAGTTGGCAGCTTTACAAAACTAAAGAGTTCTTCAAAAAACAACCTGGGAAGTCTAAAAGCCATAACACAAATTCTAGATTATTCTTAATTAATTTCTAACACCAACTGCTTATAAATAGCCCATTCCTACAATTCTATGGCTTTTTTTGTGAAAAAACACAAAAAAAAAACTTTTATTCGCACAAAAAATCTCAGAGCCTGAATGCGAGAATGAGCCAACACACTCTTAAGAAGAACCAGTGCAATCCAAGTTTGTTCTGCTAGTTAGAACAGCCAAAGGCAGCAGAATCTTCAGTTCAATGGACACAGATAGTTTGGATGGTAATATATTGAGTTAAAATGCTCATAGTTGTCAAGACGTGCTTTGTGAACATCCTCTTGAATTTGACTGATGCTCTTTGAGCAAGTCTTCCATGTTTCCACCGAGAGGCATCAATGGTCCAGAGCAATGGATCCTGTTTTTCTTTGCTACATACCCTGAGATCACAAGAAAAGGCAAGTTAAATTTTGTGGACAATCAAAACCACAAAAAAGAAAGGAACAAAGGGAGTGTTTGGATTGAAAACTTTCTGGTCCATCAAGACAATCCACACTAACTGTAGTTACAATATCCTCTTCATTTTAAACTTATTATCTAAAGATGCGTACGAATGAAATTTTTAGAATTTATTTATTTATTTCTTTTATTTTTTTAAAAGAAAATAAAATAAGTCGCAATTGTTTCTTCTTTTAAGTTGGAGTGGTATTTCCGTATGAAGACGAGTTGGAAGTTGATAGAACTAGTGCTCCTCAACTTCCATGGAAATTAACTTCATCCTATCATGTTTCAATCTCCAGCTCTACCCTTCTTTTGATCTTTTTAATCACTGTCACCTATATTCAAGTATATCAAAATTGATACATGTACCATGAATTTTTAATTTTTAATTTTTTTATTTTTACTTCCAATCGGAATGCAGCAAAAGAAAACGAAAAGACTACAATAGTATCTGTAAATGAAAAAACAAAGCCTCAATGATAAAGATGGGTCAGATTTTCTCATTCAATAATGCTATGCATACACATTTTTCTACACAATTTTTGACACACTATGCTTTAAATGCATGGACCATAATATCGAGCATGGGAAGAAGGGATAAAAAAAGAAAAATAAAAAAAAGAGAACACATTTCTTAAGGTTACCAAAGGACAACAAAGTATGACGATTCCAAATGGACATTTCATTGAAAATAGAAGTATCAATAATGCAATAGAGATTTATCTAAAGAATTACCCTGAAGAAAATGACATTATTCTTGGAATAGATATGTAAGATTTGCAGCCAGACGCTCTTTCATCCTTCTTAGCGTGAGTTGTACTCAAAATTGTAGACAGACAAGTCAGCTGATGTAGAGACGAGGCATATATGTGAGAATTCTGTCTCCTCAACTCTGAACTACTATTATTTCTTGAGGAGACAAATGCTTCATCCTCCTTTTACGTACCTTACCTTCTTAATTAGACTACGAGTATCCTCCGACATAGGGGTGAACCATTGAATTATAATGTGTGAATCCATTCTTTACAATTCCTCCCCGTGGCTCAAGAGTCAAGAGGAAAGCCAGTCCCACCATCCTTGTGTGGATTGTATTTTACACTCGTGCTTTTAGGGTTTGTCTGTCCCTGCCATGATGTCTAAATCAGCCATAAGAGTAATTATGGAATGGGATGGGAAGTGAATACTACTAGCCTTGTTTGGTTGTGCCATGAATTTTGAGTAGTACTGTTCATGGTTTATAGAGTATTCTCAAGGCCGTAAAATACGTCTGTCATCACGAACATTCACATTTTAGACAAGTAGGACACTTCATTACATTACACTTCTTCTAGCCATTTCTCACTAGTCTCTTTGGAATGACAAAAAATTAAAGCATCATTTTGGGATAACCACATTTTTTGTCAATAGAATCACGAAAGAAAGAGGCAGGCTACATTCAAGTAAAATGGTTTTGCTTGATGTCAAACATACCACCCATCATGTGTCACATGTTAGGTGGGTGAGATTTGGTGTATTAAATTCTTAACAATCGGTTACCATCTGCTAGGCCAGTTTTTGTACCTTCACAAGAGAATTTGTACATTGTTATGAGAATTTGTGCCATGCTGTGATAATTTGTACCTTATTATCACAATTTGTACCTTGTTGTGACAAAGTATTTTATGAAAGAACATATGTTTGCAAAAAATGTTGTAAATTGATGGATTGTTTGTACCTTGTGTAATAAAATTTGTACGTATTGTAAAAATTTTACATTTATATTTTAATTATTGAGCATTTAATTTAATTAAGTATACACTCTGTGTTTGTACCATTACATGAAATGGACTTCGAACCAACAATTTGTACCTGAACATGAGGATTTGGACTTTCACATCTTGGTTTGGACCGTTAAATAAAAAAAATTTGTACTTGCACATTATGTTTTGTACCTTAACATAAGCATTTGGGCTTTCGAAAAAATTAAATTCTTTCCCTTATGCAATTAATGAGGAGGCAAGTAGTTTAAAGATTTTCAATGTTTTTTTAGGTTCTTAAGGTTTCGGCCCCCTAAGCCAACAACCAACTTAATGATGGTTTTTTATTTTATTATATTTTATTTTATTATATTTTATTTTTTAAAGGTTGTTGCATTAACATTCATTTAATGCAACAACCACAAATTTGGTTTGGACTTTCACATATCGGTTTGGGCCTTTAAGCAAAACAATTTGTACCTGCACATTACGTTTTGTACCTTAACATAAGAATTTGCACTCGGAAAAAAAAATGCTTTCCCTTAGTGCAATTAATGAGGTGGCAGGTAGTTTAAAGGTTTTCAAGGTTTAGGCCCCTAAGCCATCAACCAACTTGATTATGGTTTTTTTTTATTATTTATTTTTATTTTTATTTTTTTAAGGTTGTTGCATTTACAACCATTTAATGCAACAACCACCAATTTGGTTTGGACTTTCACATCTCGATTTGGACCTTTAAACAAAATAATTTGTACTTCCACATCATTCTCGATTCTACGAGAATTTTTATGAAAGCCTTTCATTTGCTTACATTTTGTACCTTAACATAAGAATTTGGACTTTCGGAAAAATAAAATGGTTTCCCTTAGTGCAATTAATGAGGTAGTTTTAAGGTTTAGGCCCCCTAAGCCAACTACCAACTTGATGTTCGATATTTTTCATCATCTCTCTCACTTTCACATCTCAGTTTCACCTCTCTCACTTTCACTATTTTGTCACTTTCACCATTTCCAGTGAAGTTGAAGTTGTACTTACAGAATAAGACTCAAGGTAGCAACTTCTCTTGGTTTTATAGGTACTTTTTGAAAAGTTATTTAACATCAATAATGTGAAGCCTAGCATAGCTACTAAAACCATTATAGTAGTGAAATTGTTAGGAATAAGTTAGGGTCTTAAAAGAAGTAATTTTGTATGTAGAAATAAAAATTTAAATATTTGTCTGGATAAAAAATAATTGTACTTTATTAGTAAGCATTTGGACATTAAACACCTCTGTTAATAGAGTTGGAAAAGCAATTGGACGTCGGCATAAATGCTAAGTCCAATAAAAGCATATGTTAGGAATCACTTTGAACATTCACAAAGTTTTTTTGTCCTTAACAAAATGGTACTTTGGAAGAAGTAGAATAGCTTGAAGTAACCTTTTGGGGAATTATACTTCTCTATTAAATCATAGAAGTAGTTTTGATATTTTGGATCGATGAACATACTGAAGGAAAAATAGGTTTCGAAAACTTATTTATATGCACAGCGAAAAAGCAAAGTTCAAAAACTTTTTGGTATGTCAGGATCTACTACCTATCAATTCCATAGATGCATACAAGAAAGGGACAAGAATTATACCTTGTGGTCTTGAACCCAATTCTGAATTCTTCAACTTCCAACAGTCTCCTTTAGGTTGTCTTTATCCTTATGACTCCTATGGATGCTTGCCGGAAAGACTAGGGTTGGTGGGTGTAGGTGATGGAAAAAATAGTTTAAATTAAAAGTTTAAACGCGCAGTGGAAAAGTCAAGTTATGAAACTTTATTGGCATGCCCGGATCTACTACCCGTTGATTCTATAGATGCGTACTAACTTCACTGAGGGGACAAGCATTATACCTTTGTGTCTTGAACCCAATTTTGAAATCTTCAACTTGAAGCGGCCTCCACTAGATGGCCTTCACTCTTATGACTCCTATGGATGCCCGCAGGAAGGACTAGGGTTGGTGGGAACCCTAATGGAGAGGATTGGGAAGGTTTAGGAAAACCTAAATAGTTTCTGCAGCTTCTCCGTATAAAAACGACGATTAAAAACATTGAGTACGCAGCAGTCCTATTTATAGATTCCCAGAACCGACCTAACCTTTGAGCGATCGAAGTGTATTCGATCGATCGAACCTTCGATCAATCGAACAACCCTCGAGCGATCGAACTTTCCTAGACTTCAATCGATTGAACCTCCTTCGATCGATCGAACCTGCCTTGACATGATCCTCATGTGCCCTTCCAAGCTTCCTAGCAGAGCTAAGAGTGGGACCTCTTAGGCTCTTTATTGTTAGCTCAGACCAGTTTGTTAGTCATCGTGACCAAACTCTTTGATCAGCAAACTAACTAACTGGTCAGTTAATGTTTACTTCACTATAAAACGATAACTGAACTCCAACGCAAAAGAACATATTCGAAGCGATAACTAGACTTGTATGTTGTACTAATGTCCCTCTACCTTCAGCATTCGTAATCATATTCAGGTAGTCGGATAACTGTTACTGTCAACCTGAATCATGATTACTTCTTATATTCCATGAGTTCCATTCACCTCTCATGATTACCAAACATGTTGATAACTCTTATCAACAAGAATACAGTACTCAGTAATCGACTTGGTGACATTCTTAAGGGAATGCTTACTCTGAAACAGAGGGTAGATTCTGTCTTGACAATATATGTTCACAACCCTATGAACATGACATACCCAAGATACCCAGGTGTTGATCTTCTGTAGACCTCACAGATTGGTAAGTCAAAGCAGCCATATCCACAGTCTGTGTTCATAATAGTTGCAAGATTGAGAACACGTACCTTATACAAGTTATGAGTTCCTATTGATTGTTTGATAGCATTAAGTGTCAATAGGAAAGTTCAGGTCCGTCAATGCACTATAAGCACTAGCATATTAACTAAGAGTGACACTCTAGTGATTGAGATTAGTCACTCCATCCAATGATAGTTAATTATGCTACAGTGTATACCTTATGAGATATCCAGCCTCATCATCCACTGTGACATGCTTTAAGTATCAAAGAATGGTAATTCATATCTCACTTGTATGTATCTCATACACACACGAATTACCAACTATGATACTTAAGGATTGATAATCATCTCATGAAAGAAACATACATAATGAAATGTAAAACTGATATCCATATATTAAATGCTAATGTCATACATAAAGTAATGGTTTGAGGGCATAAACCCAACAAACTCCCACTTGCACTCACAACCATACAGGATTACATCTGAGACCTAGACTATTTAGATGACGATCAAAGACCTTCTGTGGCAAGGCCTTTGTAAATGGATCAGCAAGATTGTCGACGGTGGCAATCTTGGTGACAGTCACATCTCCACATTGAACAATATCTCGGATAAGATGATATTTCTGCTCTACGTGCTTTCCCTTTCCATGGTTCCTTGGCTCCTTGGACTGAGCCACTGCCCCACTATTATCACAATAAGCATAATAGGTGACAGCGACGCTAGTACCACCTCGAGCTCCATAAGGAATTTCTTTAGCCAAACAGCTTCCTTTGCGGCTTCACAAGCAGCCACATACTCAGCTTCTGTAGTTGAGTCTGCAATGCATTTCTTCTTAATGCTCCTCCAACTAACAGCACCACCTCCCAAGGTAAAGAGATGACCGGACGTTGACTTCCTCGAGTCTTTATCTGACATAAAGTCTGAGTCAGTGTATTCTACTAGAATTAACTCATTACCACCGTACATAAGTATGTAATCTTTAGTTCTTCTCAAGTACTTAAGAATGTGCTTAACGGCTATCCAGTGCTCTGGACCTGGATTCGACTGATACCTACTAACCATGCCTACGGCAAAATAGATATCTGGTCTAGTGCATAACATCGTATACATGAGACTTCCCACCGCCGAGGCATAGGGAATTCCTGACATGCGATTCCTCTACTCCTGTGTCTTAGGACACTGTTCCTTAGAGAACGCTAAACCATGCCTGAAAGGTAACAAACCTTTCTTCGAATTATCCATTGAAAACCTAGTTAACACCTTATCGATATAACCAGCTTGAGATAATCCCATTATCTTTCGCTTGTGATCCCAAAAGAGCTTTATCCCAAGAATATAGCTCGCCTCTCCTAGATCCTTCGTATTGAATGTACTAGCTAGCCAAACCTTGACCGTTGACAATACCGCTACATCATTCCCAATGAGTAGAATGTCATCAACGTAAAGCACAAGAAAAGCCACCACTTTCCCTTCACACTTCTTGTATACACAAGGTTCATCCAGATTCTGTATGAAACCAAACGACTTGACGGCTTGGTCAAATCGGATGTTCCAACTCATGGATGCCTGCTTAAGCCCATAAATAGACTTTTGCAACTTGCATACCAAGTTACCTTTCCGACTAGCTATGAACCCTTCTGGTTGCTGCATATAGATGTCCTTCTCAAGATTGCCATTCAAGAATGCAGTCTTGACGTCCATCTGCCAGATCTCATAATCTAGGCATGCAGCAATGGATAAGAGTATTCTGATGGACTTGAGCATGGCTACCGGCGAGAAGGTTTTCTCATAGTCAATGCCCTCCCTCTGAGTATAACCTTTTGCTACAAGCCTAGCCTTAAAGGTCTCAACCTTTCTATTAGATCCTCTTAACCTCTTATGGACCCACTTACAACCAATGGGTTTAATATCGGCTGGAAGTTCTACAAGATCCCAGACCTAATTAAAATCCATAGATTCCAATTCAGCCTTCATAGCTTTAACCCAATGAACTGAATCAACATCAACCATTGCCTCTTCGTATGTGGCAGGATCAGATTCAGATTCCATGGAGACAGCTTCAAAAACTTCTCCTAAGAACATGTATCTATCAGGCTGACTGATAATCCTCCCACTACGACGAGGTACTGGTATGGAAATGGGTGAAGAAGTGGTGTTTTCTTGATTTACATCTTTATTAACTGCGGGTTGGACTGAGGGCTCTCCTTCTATCTCTCTAAGATCTATCCTTCCCTTAGGTTTATGGTTCATGATATAATCATCTTCCAAGAAAATAGCATTTGTACTAACAAACACTTTCTGTTCTCTTGGATCATAAAAATACCATCCATAAGTGCCCTTTGGATACCCTACGAAGTAATATACTTCTAATCTAGAATCCAACTTGCTCATCTTTCCTTTCAGCACATGTGCCGGACACCCCCATATCCGGAGATGTTGCAAAGAAGGCTTGCGCCCAATCCACATCTCTCGTGGTGTCCTGGGAACAGATTTGCTTGGTACTAGATTTAGTCTGTATGCAGTGGTTTCTAAAGCATAACCCCAAAGGAATAATGGCAACTCAGAATAACTCATTAATGACCTCGCCATGTCTAAAAGAGTCCGATTCCTTCTCTCCGCTACACCATTCTGCTGAGGCGTACCAGGTGCAGTCAACTGTGACAGAATCCCATTCTGTACAAGGTGATTAATAAACTCATTAGAGAGGTACTTGCCACCTCGATCAGATCGAATGGCCTTGATATGTGTGCCCAATTGCTTCTCCACTTCAGCCCTAAACTCTTTGAACTTTTCAAAGGCTTCAAACTTATGTTGCATTAGGTACACATATCCATACCTAGAGTGGTCATCAGTAACTGTTATAAAATGCTCATAACCATCCCTTGCTCTAATATTTATTGGTCCACACACATCAGTATGAACTAATTCCAACAATGCATTGGTTCTATTGCCCTTTGCAGGAAAGGGCCTTTTGGTCATCTTATCCTCTAAACAATACTCGCAGACTTCCATTGGTTCGAGAACCAAATCGCCTAAGACCCCTTCTTTGACTAGTCTGCCAATCCTATTTAGATTGATATGGCCAAGCCTCATGTGCCAAAGCCTTGTTGGATTAATGGAAGGTTCCTTTTTTTTAGATGGTACAATTACCATTGAGTTATTAAGTTCCATACAAGAGTCTTTAGAGATATTGGGAGTAATCACATACAAGCCATTAGTTTTAGCACCAGAACATATAAAAGAACTATTTCTTTTAATAACAACTTCTGTTTCAAAATGAAAAGAATAACCATTATTCGATAAATTTGAAATTGAAATTAAATTACGTCTCATCAAAGGAACGTAAAGAACATCTGATAAAGCTATTATCTTATTGTTCAAAAACTCTAAAACTACTACTCCTAGAGTCAGAACGATTTCCCCATCACTGCATTTCCTGGTTGATCTGAACCCCTGCAACGCATTACAGATATGGTTAGTCGCACCAGAATCAATGCACCAAGTGTTTGAAGTATCCGTAATAAAACTTACTTCAATCACATGTGACTTAATCATACCTTGAACTCTTGTAGCTAAGAATTCTGCACAGTTCCTCTTTTAGTGGCCCTTCTCACTGTATTGGAAACACTTTCCTTTGCCTTGGCCACCCACCTTCCCTTTGCCCTTACCTTTTCCCTTAGATTTTGCAATCTTAGGAACCAGTCCAACATTTGAACCACCAGTGCCACCTTTCTTCTTCCATTTCTTTCCTTTCGGCATAGATCAGGAAGAGGAAGCACTTTTCTCAACATTCAGAATGTTGACCCCAGGTTTGATCACCCCTTCCGCTGCCAGTAAAGAACTTATTAATTCGCTCATTGAAAAATCCATTTTATTCATATTATAGTTTAGTTTAAATTGAGCAAATGACGGTGACAGCGTGTTGAGGATCATATCAACATGGGTCTGTGCATCGATGTTGGCACCTAGCGTCTCCAGCTCATTCAAATAACCAATCATTTTTAAAACATGTTCTTTGACTGGAGTCCCTTCTGACATCTTAACACTCAGTATCTTCTGCATAGCTACCTGTCTAGCAGGCCAGCCATGCTCCCCAAATATCTTCTTCAGGGATTTGATAATGTCACTGGCAGAATTGTTCGACTCGAATTGGTGTTGCAACACACCAGCCATTGAGGCCAGAATGTAGCAACGAGCCATTCCATTCGACTTCTTCTATTTATCGAACTCGCATCTAGCAGCTGCCGAAGCATTTGTCGCAGGTTCTTCGGGGCTTGGGGTGGTGAGGACATACATGTGATCCTCCGCAGTTAATACGATGTCAAGGTTTCGTTTCTATTTCGTGTAGTTATTTCCAGTTAACTTGTTTTGAGTGAGTATGGTGGCAAGCGAACTAAATGCAGATCCAGACATTATGATTACTGAAAATCAAATAAACAAAATGAATATGGATATCAGAATTTGACAGTTTGAAATAAAAGAATCCTTTAAAAACTCTTATTTTAAAACAAAGTCACAGAAATATCGAAACAAAAAAATAAGCCTCCATGTGGTGGTCAATATTCGATCTTTCGATTAATCATGACTTGTCCGCTATGCAACTCTTGCAAAACAAGTTATGACTCGAGATCCCTTTTGATCTCTAAGTTTCTGAATAATGCCCCGTGAGGGATCCCTTATCCATACCTTAGCTAGTGTGTACCATTAACTAGGATCTAATCACAACCGTCTCAAGTAGCACCTCCGTGTGGTGGTCACCCTCTAACACGTCTGATTGATCCTATTAAAGGAAGTTCACATCTAGTAAACAATGAGTAATGCACCCTCCGTATGGAATGATCACCCCTGGCGAGGTGACATAGAATGCACTACCCATCTTACAATGAACCGTTAATGGAAGATTGTGGGTGTTTATAAATAAGACCCTCTCCCACTAGATTTAATGAGAAAATGATTTTGCTTTTGAAAAGGTGTTTCCACACATTACCCATAAACATCCAATGTTTACTAATGCGTCGAAAAATAGTTTTTGAATTTTATTTTAGAAAACTTGGTTTACGTGCATGCGAGTAGTAACAATATAATTAAATGCCAATCACAAAACATGCACATAAAATAAAAAACTAAAATGAAATATAGGAATTCAAACAATGCCTCTATCTCCCTTGGCTCTATCTCCAAAGAACCACCTCTTCTTGGTTTGATCGCCTCCAGCTCCATCTTCATGGACAACGACTTCTTGCTCCATCTTCATGATTTTCTAATTCTATTACATTTAACCTATGCTTCTTTCGAAGCTTACAATTTATCTAGAAATAGAAAAAAAATAATATAAAAGGCTAGGGAAACCGGTGCGACATTCCTATTCACAGAATTAAAGTCGTACAGCCCTTTACATATGCCTTAAAACCAAACCAATAAAATTAACATGCACCAATCTCAAAACATTCAAATACCAAAATTTAAATAGATCTTGGTGCCATGGGAGATAGCGGACTAAATTGCTGCAAAAGGGTTAGTCGTACATGCATCCACGTATATATAACAATTGGAACCGTTAATTGATTCACACAGTACATAAACTCTTTATATACTGAATTAGGATTTAAAACAGCATCTAACTTCACTGTCACAGTTCGATCGATTGAACATTGTTCAATTGCTTGAACTTTCTATTTCACAGAATGATTTGAAAAAAATTACAGAATAATTTAAAATTAAAGCATATAATTTTTGAAACATTTAAAACTGTGAAAAGAATAACCTGACAGAGAATCTGTCTCGATCGATCGAACATATCCAATGTTCGATCGATCGAAACCCGTTCGATCGCTTGAGCATAGAGCATCTTCGATCGAACGAACCTACTTCGATCGATCGATCGAATCCAACATGCATCCAATGCAATCACAGATTTGTATTCTGCTGCGATAACGCGTGATGATGCAGTTTTGAAATCAGTCCTAAAATCTACATGCAAATCAAAACTAGTGTTCCAAAACGCATCTATAGATCCAAACGAGCGTGGCTCGGATACCAATTGATGGAAAAATTGGTTTAAATTAAAAGTTTAAACGTGCAGCGGAAAAGTCAAGTTATGAAACTTTATTGGCATGCCCGGATCTACTACCCGTCGATTCTATAGATGCGTACTAACTTCACTGAGGGGACAAGTATTATACCTTTGTGTCTTGAACCCAATTCTGAAATCTTCAACTTCCAACGGCCACCACTAGATGGCCTTCACTCTTATGACTCCTATGGATGCTCGCAGGAAGGACTAGGGTTGGTGGGAATCCTAATGGAGAGGATTGGGAAGGTTTAGGAAAACCTAAATAGTTTCTGTAGCTTCTACGTATATAAACGATGATTAAAAACATTCAGTACACAGCTGCCCTATTTATAGATTCCCAGAACTGAGGGACCTTCGAGCGATTGAAGTGTATTCGATCGATCGAACCTTCGATCAATCGAACCTTCGATCGATCGAACAACCCTCAAGTGATCGAACCTGCCTAGACTTCAATCTATCGAAACTCCTTCGATCGATCGAACCTGCCTTAACATGATCCTCATGTGCCCTTCCAAGCTTCCTAGCGGAGCTAAGAATGGGACCTCCTAGGCTCTTTATTGTTGGCTCAGACCAGTTTGATAATCACCGTGACCATACTCTTTGATCAGCAAACTAACTAACTGGTCAGTTAACGTTTATTCCACTACAAAACGATAAATGAACTCCAACACAAAAGAACATATTCGAAGCGATAACTAGACTTGTATGTTGTACTAATGTCCCTCTACCTTCAGCATTCATAATCATATTCAGGTAGTCGGATAACTATTATTGTCAACCTGAATCATGATTTCTTCTTGTATTCCTTGAGTCCCATTCACCTCTCATGATTACCAAACATGTTGATAACTCTTATCAACAAGACTGCAGTACTCAGTAATCGATTTGGTGACATTCTCAAGGGAATGCTTACTCTGAAACAGAGGGTAGATTTTGTCTTGACAATATATGTTCACAACCCTATGAATATGACATACCCAAGATACACAGGTGTTGATCTTCTGTAGACCTCACTGATTGGTAAGTCAAAGCAGCCATATCCACAGTCTGTGTTCATAATCGTCGCAAGATTGAGAACACGTACCTTATACAAGTTATGAGTTCCTATTGACTATTTGACAGCATTAAGTGTCAATAGGAAAGCTCAGGTCCGTCAATGCACTATAAGCACCAGCATATTAACTAAGAGTGACACTCTAGTGATTGAGATTAGTCACTCCATCCAATGGTAGTTAATTATGCTACAGTGTATACCTGATGAGATATCCAGCCTCATCATCCACTGTGACATGCTTTAAGTATCAAAGAATGGTAATTCATATCTTACTTGTATGTATCTCATACACACACGAATTACCTACTATGTTACTTAAGGATTGATAATCATCTCATGAAAGAAACATACATAATGAAATGTTAAACTGATATCCATATATTAAAATGCTAATGTCATACATAAAGTAATGGTTTGAGGGCATAAACCCAACAGTAGGCACCCTATTTTGGTTCGTCCGTTCGATAGAAGGAACCCCGCCGGTCCTAGTACAGGACTAAGTTAAGTCTTATTACGGTTAATCCAGTACAGTTATTATAATCTAATTAATAATACTACAACACATCAAAACCGTCACGCAATTAAAATAATATAATAATATAGTCGACACAAAATAGAAACAGACATTTCTCTCGCATCTCTGACTCCATTTCCCACGAAGCTTCTCTTTCGTCATGATGATTCCACTGAACCTTCACCAATGAAATCTCCTTATTTCTCAGCTTCTTAGTCTCTCGACCCAAAATCTTGATGGGTCTCTCTATATAGGATACGCTATTTTTTCACCTCGATGTCCTTGAAGTCAATTACATGTGGCATCGCGCCCTGATGATACTCCTTCAACATACTGATGTGAAAAACATTGTGAATACCTGACAACCTTGGTGGCAACGCGAGTGTATAAGAAACTCTTTCTACGCGTTCCATGATTTTGAATGGTCCGATAGAGCGTGGCGACAACTTTTCTCTTTTCTGTCCAAACCTTACTACTCCTCGAACTGATGATACCTAGGGTAAAACATGTTCTCCTACCTTGAACTCTTTATCCTTACGATGTTTGTTTGCATAGCTCTGATATCAATCTTGTGCTGCCTTCATCTTCTCTTTGACAATAATTATCTTCTTATTAGTCTCTCGAACCATCTACAGTCCTAGAAGTTTTCCATCTCCAACTTAAGCCCAACATAATGGCGAACGACATGGCCTTCCATATAATGCCTCAAATGGTGCCATGCCTGTGCTTGAGTGATAACTATTGTTGTGGGCAAACTCAATTAATGGAAGATATGTCTCCTATGAACTCTCAAAGTCAATCACGTAAGCTCTGAGCATGTCTTCCATTACTTGGTTGGTCCTCTCAGTTTGCCCGTCGGTTTGAGGATGAAATGCTAAACTCAATCTCAGTGAAGTTCCCAAGACTGTCTGGAAACTTTCCCAGAATTCTACAGTAAATCGAGAATTGTGATTAGATACTATGCTGACGGGTACTCCATGCAATCGTACGACCTGTTGTATGTATAACTGACTCAACTTCTCCACAGAGTATGCCATACTGTATGCTATAAAGTGAGTTGACTTGGTGAGTCGGTCCACAATCACCCAAATAGAGTCATGGTTCTACTGAGATCGGGGTAGACCTACCACAAAATCCATGGTAATGTGTTCCCACTACCACTGCGGAATCGATAATGGCTGTAACAATCCTAATGGCTTCTGATTTTCTGCTTTGACTTGTTGACAAGTAAGACACTTAGAAACATACTCTGCCACTTCTCGTTTTATGCCTTCCCACCAGGAATTCCGCTTGAAGTCTCTATACATCTTTGTATCTCCTGGATGAACAGTTAAACGGGACTTGTGTGCTTCGTCCAAAATGTCCTTCCTTAGGTTCTCCATATCGGGAACACACAGTCGATTCCTACACCAAAATCCTCCATCTGAGCCTACGCTCCATTCCTCGGGTTCCTTTGCCAAAACTTTAGCAAACCACTTCTTCCAATCTTCATCTTTTTGCCGGGCTTCCAAAATACAGCTGAGAAGCGTCGATTGTGATACCAACCATCCAAAATAGTGTCCTCCTTCTGTCTCTGCGGGTTGGAGATCAAATTCTGCTATGGTTTCTAATGCTTTCCATTCTTGAATCATGAGAATAGCATCTACCCTGCGAGGTTTACGACTCAAGGCATCTGCAACAATGTTTGTTTTACCAAGATGGTACTATAGAGTGAAATCATAATCCTTGAGTAATTCCATCCATAGTCTCTGCCTCATATTTAGCTCCTTCTGAGAGAACAAGTACTTCAAGCTCTTATGGTCTGAAAATAAATCAAACTACTCCCCATAGAGGTAATGTCTCCATGTTTTTAGTTCAAACACAATTGCGGCTAACTCTAGATCATGCATTGGATAATTCATCTCGTATGATTTCAACTGTCTTGATCCATACGCTATCACCTTCCCATCTTGCATAAGCATACACCTTAATCCTTGGTGTGAAGCATCACTGTAGATGGTATACCTTTTACCACTTTTGGGTATTGCTAACATGGGTGCCAAAGTTAATCTCTCCTTCAGTTCGTGAAATACATGTTCATCTTGATCCTTCCATTCAAACTTTGACTCCTTTGTAAGACCAGTTAAAGGGCCTGCAATTCTAGAGCATCCTTCTTCAAATCTCATGTAGTAGCCAGCCAAACCAAGAAAACTTCTAATCTCTATCGCATTGCTCAGTCTTTTCCAATCTAGTACTGCATCTATCTTTGAAGGATCCACTGATATCCCATTCTGAGAGACATGTCCCAAGAACTTGACTTCCTTGATCCAAAACTCGCACTTGCTAAACTTTACATACAGTTGATTATCCCTGAGCATCTATAAAGCAATCTTTAAATGTCTTTCGTGTTCCTCCTTGGTCTTGGAATAAATCAGTATATCATCTATAGCGACGATAATAAACTAATCTAGGTAGGGCCTAAATACCCTATTCATCAAGTCCATGAACACTACTGGGGCGTTGGTTAGCTCGAATGGCATCATAAGAAACTCGTATTGTCTATACCTGGTTTGGAATGCTATTTTTGATATATCTTCTGGTTGAATTAGTAGTTGGTGGTATCCTAATCTCAAATCAATCTTCAAAAATGTTGTAGCTCCTTGTAATTGATCAAATAAATCATCAATACATGGTAATGGGTACTTATTCTTGATGGTTACCTTATTCAACTCTCTATAGTCTATACAGAGTCAAAACGCTCTGTCTTTCTTCTTTACGAACAGTATTGGTGCTCCCCACAGTGATGTGCTTAGCCGTACAAATCCTAAATCTTCTAACTCCTGTACTTGCTTCTTCAATTCTTGCATTTCTGTCGGTGCCATTCTGTACAGAGTCTTGGAAACAGGCATGGTTCTGGGTACCAGTTCTATGCAGAAGTCGATCTATCGCCTTGGCGGCAATCCTGAGAGATCCTTAAATACGTCCTCAAATTCTTGCACTATCGGTATTTCTGTGATCGTGATCTCTGAGCTTGTGCCCTCAATGGCAGTCAAGCGACTAGTGAGAAAATCATCACTCAATGGGTTACACTGAAAGAAAAAGGGTTGACTTCTAGGTATCGTGAAGGTAATCAACTTGCTGGTACAATCCAAAATAGCATGGTACTTGGTAAGCCAGTTAATTCCTAAGATGACGTCAAACTCCTTCATCGACAAAATCACCAAATCTGCGAATAGGTCTCTATCTTCTATGTTGATGGGACAGTTTTTGTATACTCTATTCAACTTAATAGACATACCCATTGGAGACACGACATTTAATGCTCTAGTAAGGTTTTGAGGTACTAAACCCAAATCTTGTATGACTCTACTAGCAATAAATGAATTAAATGCTCCAGTATCAAATAACGTTTTAACCCTATTGCTGAAAAAAGTGAGCGTACCTTCCAAATTATGATGTGCTTTGGCATCAAAGCCTACTACTTTTGGAATAACAACATTCAGATGAGTCTTGGTAGCTTATCCTTGAGTGTTGGGTCCATTGTATCCTCGACGCGGTGCCTTGTAGTCTCGGCTCCAGTGGCCTTTATCTCCACAATTAAAGCATATGACTCCACCACGATTGTGGTTCTTGGAGGCTCTGCAATCCTTGGCATGGTGGCCGAGTATGCCATAGTTAAAGTAACTCCTTCGGCCTTTTCCTTGGGCGGTATAACCTCCTTGATATCCAACAGGGACTAGTGCTTGTGGTGCTGCAGTTCTAGCTTGCTGTGGTTGTCTCCGTGCCTATTGCGGCTTCCTTTCTCCATTCCAAGTGCGCTTATTATTCTGATAATGCACGGGCGCCCTCGATCCTTGGACATTTTGTGACAGGAACCTACTAGTAAACCTCTTCTGTTTCTGTTTCTATATGTTCTCCATTTGTGTAGCCAAACCTAGCAGAGATTCAAAGGATTGACTCACCTATACTGCAGTCATCTCTTGGAGCGACAGAGATAACCCTTAGTGATATTGTTCGTTCTTCTTAACAGGCGTGTCTACCATGTGATACGCAAAATGGGACAAGCGCTCGAATTGCGTTGTATACTCATGAACAGACTTGTTCCCTTGAACTAATTCCATGAATTCCTTCTTTTTTAGATTTTGTTCCACTAACGAGAAATGGTTAGGAACCGTTCCTTGAACATGGTCCATGTCATTTCTCTTATGGCTCTTTCTCCCAAAGTAGCCTCATCCACTTCTCACCAGTCTACGACAGTATATATTAATTGAAATATGGCCAAACGACACTTTCCAGCTTCACTGCAATCCATGGCTTTAAAGATGAGATCCATCTCACATAGCCATTGCTCAGCTCTCCATGGTTCCATCATCCCATTGAACTTTTTTAGTCTTAATGCACGGAAACGTTCAAGTAGCTTATCCCCTGTATGCTTTGGGGGTAGTGCTGGGCAGTTATTGTTGTTGTTATTCCCTACATTGTTCGAAGCTCTCTCAGTCCTTCTGACCAAAGTTGTGAGCAGTCCTATAGGGTCTATCTCATTAAGTATCTCCGGTTCTTCTTGATATCGGCTGGATCTGCTCCGTGGTCCTGCTCGGATATCAGTACCATCATGTCCCCATTGATTGGTAGTACTGGATGATCGTGTACATCATCCCCTGGTCCCTGAACATCATCTGCTGGGTCAACCTCCTCGATCAGCTCGTCATCGCTACTCACCGGATCGTCATCAATCATTAGGTCATCATCGTCATCTGTCTCATCACCATCAGACGGCTCGTCAGCAGTGTGGTTACTGCCTGTAGAATCCTCTCCACTCGCTATTTTGTCATCGCTATCCATGTCCATGGGATCTGAATCCGCATTTGGCTCTAGTATGGGCTCAGGAGAGAATGGCGGTACCGGTGCTGCCATGATAATCAGGAAAAGTATGTCGTCGTATAACGCCTCGTCCTGAGCCATGCTAATAAGCTCCTGGTGAATAAGTATGGTAGGCTCTAAAGCATGGATCGACTCGAGTTGAACCCGATCCAAATACTGCAATGCATCGGTAAGCACAGCTCTCCGCATCTCCTCCTCCAATATGTTCCTCGCCCTCTGGTGGATCCGCTGTCGATATAGTACGGGCTTGGCAGGCTGAATATGGCCATCAAGAATATAGTGCCCTCCAAAATTGTCATGAATGAAGATCGACTCCATAGTCCTGCAAGAGGAGCTAACTTAATGTCAATACTAATACAAGGTAAATCTTATGCTCATAACTTAAGGTGTAGGACAATCAGTGAGCGCGTCTAAACCTAAACCTCTGATACCAAAAATCCCTGTCATGCCCCGAAGTAGCAAAAATAAGGAAATATAAAATTTCTTAATGGGTTCGTAGACACGTGATTAGTTGCGAATGTCACCTGATTGTCTAAACATGCTTAAAACAATAATATAATATAGAAAAGTGACTAAGTTCAGTGAAAGCAAGAATCTAAAACATTCAAGTCTTACACGATTAAAATATTACAGACCCAAGGATATCGAAAAGATACATATTACATGTTCAACTAAGATATTACATCATTAATCATATTAACAACAGAACTATATCAAAAGAAAAGCTCCAAGATCTTCAACTGGCGAAACCGTAACCTTCCTCGTAGTAATCTTCACTAGCATAGTCTTCAGTAGTAAAATCTGCATCTTGATAGTAGTCGGCTCCGGTAGGACCTGCAAAGGCTGGACGTGGATGGTCCAGCGGCATGAAACGCCATTAGCGGTTAAGATAAGTGAGGGTACCCTTAAGGTTACCACCACTAAGGTAAGTTATTCATCATCTCTTATTCTCAGAACCATGTCTCGTTCAAACCCAACCATACCCTTCGAAGCTTAGCCCAGAACTGAACTGACCAACGACATTGACTGAAACAAGACTCAACTCCAACGCATTTACGGGTCAAGAAAGAACAACACTTGACAATGAATCGCTTGATCAAACACGTCACTGACGATCCTCAGGTCACCCGTAAGACCAAACACGTTATGAAAATCCTCAGATCAAGAATACAGGATATTAATAGTCACTTGATCGAACACGTCATGATGATCCTCAGGTCACCAGCACTTAACCGAACACGTCATGCTGATCCTCATACCAATGTGCGGAATATAGTCAATCACTTGATCAAACACGTCATAACGATCCTCAGGTCATCCGCACTTGACCGAACACGTCATGTTGATCCTCAGACCAAGGTATAAAATATTTCACAACTCCCCAATTGACTCCATGGAATTATCGAAGGACTAACTCTGCAAGAAATATCCGAACATGACACGAAAGTTTACAAATCAACTTTGATCAAAAGTCACACGACGAGAAATGAAGCTCAACGTCCCTTATTCGTATAAAATCTATTATTGAAGGTATTATCGTTATTTTACGCGTTCATATGTTTCGTAGTTTAGTTTAATAATAACATCCATTTATACTTTCGAAGTTATGTTTATACATCCATCATTCTATTTTATATCATAATATACTTACGATGAGAACTTACCCAATCATTATCAATGCAATAATTGTGCTGTATAACATACTTAAAGCATGGGTATGAAATTTCAACGGTCATTAAACTATATTCATAACAATGGAAAACATAGCACATAGCTCATGGATTTATAACATCGATTTAATACCAATGAACATATAGATGAAACCCTTAACATACTCATCTACGAGAAAGCAATACCATAGCACAAGATTTTCATAACAACACAGGTATCGGAAAACTTGCATCAACAATCAACACCATGCGTAAACAAAACATCATACAAAAAGCTACACAATCTGCCGGGATACATTTTCACTGTGTTGACTGAAACAACATAATTTATTTGGGCATGATAAATTGCTTTATAGATCAAACTCAAAAAAAGAACATTATACGTATTTGTATCATTTTCATGTACAAAAAAATCTAGTTTCAATTACATTTTTGAGCTACTCAAATTATTATTTTACTTAGACATTTTTATATTTTCGGACTGCTCTGTCCCACATTTATAGTACTGCATTATACGTGACTTTCACCTATGAAGGATTCATTGTTAGACCAGACTATAGAAGAGTTATTTGTAGATAATTGAGTTAGCTTTCTCCACAAAAAAACCTAGCCTAATTCAGATTTTTGAGCTACTCCAAACGTTCATTTTACTAAACTATGTTCTGCTGAAAGTTTCTGTTTCCCAGATTTATAACACTGCGTAGTACATGCATTTCACCTATGAAGGAGTGATTTTTAGACTAAGATATAGAAGGGTTATTTGTAGATAAATGACTTAGCTTTCACCACAAAAAAACCTAGCCTAATTTAGATTTTTTCTACTCCAAACGTTCCTTTTACTAAACTATATTCTGCTGAAAGTTTCTGTTTCCCAGATTTATAACATTACGTTGTACATGCATTTTACCTATGAAGGAATGATTTCTAGACTAAGCTATAGAAGAATTATTTGTAGATAAATGAGTTACATTTCTCCACAAAAACACCTAGCCTAATTCAGATTTTTGAGCTACTCCAAACGTTCATTTTACTAAACTATGTTTTGCTGAAAGTTTCAGTTTCTCAGGTTTAAGGATTTGTCTTGCATGGCATAGAATCCTCAAAATAGCAACATCAAGCTCTTACTAAACATCACTACATACTATATATGTTCTAAAGTAAGTTAATAAACTCACCAAATCTTGAAATTCAGCTTGGGCTTTGAATTTGAGCTTTAGGAAGCTTGAACTCAACTTCAATGGTGAGAGCTCCTTGTTCTTCTCCTTCTTCTTTACTTCTTGACTTATGGAATTCTTTGTAGGTCTTCTAAGACTTCTTATTATAGATTCTAAGTCCCCATGGTGGCATATATAAGTGTATGGGCATATGAGGTGTATATAAGGGAAGAGGGGTGAATGCTTGGGTTTTTCTCCTAATTCTCTTCTATCTCTCCATGGAACTCCCAATTCCTAACTCTCCCTAAACATATGTGCAGATTGTATGTGTTAAAAAGAGAGTAATTCATGAATACATTCATGTTTATATAGAGCCTTACATATGCAAGGTGTCACCTTGCTTGTGCTCATGTAATCATGCATGAACATGTGTCCATTGCATGGACAAGTGTCCTATGGATGGACAAGTGGCTTGTATAGATGTGACAAGTGTCTAGGGGGTGTGCATGTTCCATAAGTGGCAGGCCATGTGGGGTCCACCTTGGGTTTTGTGCCACTTCCTCAGTTTACGTGCATAAGTTCTTGTTATGCATGTCGGTCCTGATTTATGTTCAAACGGGTATTATTTCTAATTTTTGGGTCTGAGTACAGGACTAAGTTAAGTCTTATTATGGTCGAGCCAGTACGGTTATTAAAGTCTAATTAATAATACTATAATACGTCAAAATCGTCATGCAATTAAAATAATATAATAATAATATAGTCGGTCCAATACAGAAATTCAAAAAAACTAATATTATTTAATGAAAAGAAAATTATAGGTATTACACCCTCCTTGCAAAATCTCTGGATATGGGGGTGTCTAATACATGTGATAAAAGGAAAGATGAGATAATTGGAAACTAGATCAGAAGTATGTTACTTTGTAGGGTTCCAAAGGGTACTTATGGATGGTATTTTTATGATCCAAGAGAACAGAAAGTGTTTGTTAGTACAAATGTTGTTTTCTTGGAAGATGACTATATCATGAACCATAAACCTAAGGGAAGGATAGATCTGAAAGAGACAGAAGGAGAGCCCTCAGTCCTACCCATAGTTGATAACAATATAAGACAAGAAAATACCACTTCTTCACCCATTTTCGCACTGGTACCTCATTATAGTGGGAGGATGGTTAGCCAACCTGACAGATACATGTTCTTAGGAGATATTTTTGAAGCAGTTTCCATAGAATCTGAATCTGAATCTGATCCTATAACATATGAAGAGGCAATGGCTAATGTTGATTCAGCTCATTGGGTTAAAGCTATGAAGGCTGAATTAGAATCTATGGATTCGAATCAGGTTTGGGATCTTATAGAACTTCCGACCAATATTAAACCCATTGGCTGTAAGTGGGTCTACAAGAGGAAAAGAGGCTCTGATGGAAAGGTTGAGACCTTTAAGGTAAGGCTTGTAGCAAAAGGTTACACTCAGAGGGAGGGCATTGACTATGAGGAAACCTTCTCACCGGTAGCCATGCTCAAGTCCATTAGAATACTCTTACCCATTGCGGCATGCCTAGATTACGAGATCTTGCAGATGGACGTCAAAACTATATTCTTGAATGGCAATCTTGAGGAGAACATCTATATATAGCAACCAGAAGGGTTCATAGCTGGTGGAAAAGGTAACTTGGTATACAAGTTGCAAAAGTACATTTATGGGCTTAAGTAGGCATCCAGGAGTTAGAACATTTGTTTTGACCAAGTGGTCAAATTGTTTGATTTCATACAAAATCTGGATGAACCTTGTGTGTACAAGAAGTGAGAAGGAAAAGTGGTGGCTTTTCTTATGCTTTATGTTGATGACATTCTACTTATTGGAAACGATGTAGGGGCATTGTCATCAATTAATGTTTGGCTAGCTAGTACTTTTGATATGAAGGATCTAGGAGAGGCGAGCTATATCCTTGGGATAAAGCTCTTTCGGGATCATAAGCAAAAGATAATGGGATTATCTCAAGCTAGTTATATCGAGAAGATACTAACTAGGTTTTCCATAGACAATTCAAAGAAAGGTTTATTACCTTTAAGGTATGGTTTAGCATTCTCCAAGGACCAGTGTCCTAAGACACATGAGGAGAGGAATCGTATAGAAGGAGTTCCCTATGCTTTGGCAGTGGGAAGGCTCATGCGATGTTATGCACTAGACCAGATATCTACTTTTCCATTAGCATGGTTAACATGTGTCAATCGAATCCAGGTCTAGAGCACTGAACAACCATTAAACACATTCTTAAGCACTTGAGAAGAACTAAAGATTACATGCCTATGTATAGCGGTGATGAGTTAATTCTAGTAGGATACACTGACTCAGACTTTATGTCAGATAGAGATTCAAGGAAGTCAACATTCGAACATTTCTTTACCTTAGGAGGTGCTACTATTAGTTGGAGGAGCATTAAGTAGAAATGCATTATAATCTCAACTACAGAAGCTGAGTATGTGGCTGCTTGTGAAGCTGCAAAGGAAGCTGTTTGGCTCAAGAAGTTCCTTATGGAACTCGAGGTGGTGCCAGCATCGCTGTCACCTATTACACTATACTACAATAATAGAGGGGCAGTGGCTCAGTCCAAGGAGCCGAGGAACCACGAAAAGGGAATGCACGTAGAGCAGAAATATCATCTAATTCGAGATATTGTTCAACGTGGAAATGTGACTGTCACCAAGATTGCCACCACTGACAATCTTGCGGATCCGTTTACAAAGGCCTTACCACAGAAGGTCTTTGATCATCATCTGGATAGTCTAGGTATCAGGTGTAATCCTGAATGGTTATGAGTGCAAGTGGAAGTTTGTTGGGATTGTGCCCTCAAACCATTACTTTATGTATGAGACATTGGCATTTTAATATATGGATATCGACTTTGCATTTCATTGCGTATGTTTCTTTCATAAGATGATTGTTAATCCTTAAGTATCATAGTAAGTAATTCATGTGTGTACATACAAGTGAGATACAAATTACTCTTTTATACTCAGAATTAGTCACAGCGGATGATGAGACTGGATATCTCATTAGGTTTACATTGTAGCATGATTAACTACCATTGGATAGAGTGTTGAATCTCAATCACTAGAGTATAATTCTTGGTTAATATGCTAGTGATTATAGTACATTGACGGACATGAGCTTTCCTATTAACATATAAAACTGTCAATAGTTGATAGGAACTCATAACTTGAGACGATCATGGACACAGACTATGGATATGACTGCTTTGATTTACCAATCAGTGATGTCTTGCAAGATCAATACCTGGGTATCTTGGGTATGTCACATTCATAGGGTTGTGAACATACATTGTCAAGATTAAATCTACCCTTTGATAAAGAATTAGCATTCTTTTGAAAATGTCACCAAGTTGATTACTGAGAACTACAGTCTTGTTCATAAGTAGTTATCAACATGTTTGGTAATCATGATGAGAGGTGAATGGGACTCAAGGAATGGAAGATGTAATCATCATTTAGGTTGACAGTAACAGTTTATCCGACTACCTGAATATTATTTTGAATGTTGATGGTAGAGGGACATTAGTACACCATATATGTTTAGTTATATGTTCTTTTGTGTTGGAGTTTAGTTATCATTTTATAGTGGAATAAACATTAACTAATCAGTTGGCTAGTTTGCTGATCAAAGAGTTTGGTCGTGGGTATTAACAACTGGTCTGAGCCAACAATAAAGAACCTAGGAGGTCCCACTCTTAGCTCCATTGGGATGCTTGGAAAGGCATAAGAGGATGTTGTCAAGAAAAGTTCGATCGATTAAAAGAGTTTTGATCAATTGAAGTCAAGAAAAGTTTGATCGATCAAAAGTTCTTCAATCGATCAAAGGTTCGATCGACCAATCGAAGGCTTAAAGTCGATTTGGAAATCTATAAATAGGGCAACTGCGTACAAAATATTTTAATCACTGTTTTATCACTCCAAGAGCTGCAAAAACTATTTTAGGGTTTCCTACACCTTCTCTATCCTCCCTATTAGAGATCTCACCATCTATAGTCTCTCTAGAAGTGTTCAAAGGAGACATAGGAGTGAAGATAATCTAGTGGAGGTTGCTGCACCATCAAGGAAAAAGAGAATCAGAATCGGGTTCAAGACCGTAAGGTAATACACTTGTCCCCTCTTGTTATACACATCTATGGAATTGATAAGTAGTAGATTCGGGCATACCAAAAAGTTTTTAAACTTTGTTTTTTTGCTATGCATATAAATAAGTTTTTGAAACCTATTTTCCCATCACAAGTTTAGGTGACCGTGCACGTATTACTGGATAAGTCCAGGTCGAATCCACAGGGAAGGAATAGGGAGAATGTCTACTAAGTTACAACCTAAAGAAAAAGAAAAGATCAATATAAGAGTGTACAAATCATAATTAATTAAATTAAAACTAAATAACAAACCAAAGCATAAAGAAACATAACTAATGAAATAAATAAATTAAAGGTGTTGGGAATACGTGAATCTACATTGATCCTAACCACCTACCATGAATATTCATTAATGCTCTATAGAGTACACCCCTTTTCAACATTCTGTATTTCAAATCCTTATACATATTCGTACTCCCTAGATGAACTATCAATCTTGACCTGTGCGCTACATTCATCACTTCTCTCTTAACCCATCGTCCTTTGGCACACAAAGTCTGTCTCAACACCGGAGACTTCTGTCTCGCCCATTTCTCCACTCCTCTGGATCCTTAGCTGCAGCTTTCTCAAACCATTGCAGCAGTTCTTTGTTCTTCTTTTGGGATTCAATGATTCGACTGATAAGGGTCAGTTTAATAACTAAAAATCCAAAATGCCTCCCTCCTCCTGAATCAGCGACTTGAAAATCAAATTAAGCTAAAGTCTCTAATGCTTGCCACTCTCTGATCATCAAGGAAACAATCCTACTACGAGGTTTCCTGCTCAATGTGTCTGCGACTAAATTTTCTTTACCAAGGTGGTATTCCAAAGTGAAGTCGTAATCTTTAAAGCAACTCCATCCAGCATTGTTGTGTTATATTCAGCTCTTTTGAGAGAATAGGTACTTGAGGCTCTGATGATCAGAGAATAGGTCAAACTTCTCTCTGAACAAATAATGTCTCTAAGTCTTGAGAGCAAAAATAATAGCTGCTAGATCCAAATTGTGTGTTGGGTAGTTCACCTTGTGTGGTTATAGTTGCCGTGATCCGTAGGTGACCACTTTTCCCTCTTGTATAAGCACCCATCCGAGTCCTTGATAAGAAGTGTCACTGTAAATGGTAAATCTTTCTCTACTCTTTGGGATGGTGAGCACTGGTGTTGAAATTAACCTCTCCTTTAACTCTTTAAAAATGTGTTCATGCTTGTCTAACCATTCATACTTTGAATCTTTCTTTGTTAAGCTAGTCAAGGGCACGGCTATCCTTAAAAATCCTTCTAAATCTTCGATAGTAACCTGCTAATCCAAGAAAGCTCCTTACTTTTGAGGCATTAGACAACCTACTCCATCTTAAGACTGCATCAATCTTGGACGAGTCCAATGCAATTCCTTCCGAAGAGACTACATGGCCCAAGAATTGACTTTGTCCATCAAAATTCACACTTACTGAGTTTAGCATACAACTGATGATCCTTGAGGGTCTGTAATGCAATCCGAATATGCTCCTTGTGTTCCTCTTTCGTCTTTGAGAAAATCAATATATCATCGATAAACACGATCACAAACTAATCCAATTATGGTCAGAACACCGATTCAGAAGATCCATAAACACCGCAGAGGCATCATTAGTTAGTCCAAACAACATCAACAAGAACTCATAGTGACCATGTCTAGTCCTGAAAGCTGTCTTTGGTACGTCCTCTGGTTGAATGAGCAGTTGGTGGTATCCCGATCGAAGGTCTATCTTTGAGAATGTTGTTGCTCCCTGCAATTGGTCAAACAAATCATCTATCCGTGGAATGGGGTAATTGTTCTTAATCGTGACCTCGTTTAACTCTCAAAATTTAATACAAAGTTAGAGCGATCCACCTTTCTTCTTCATAAACAACACCGACACTCCCCAAAGTGATGTACTTGGCCGAATAAAACCTAAATCTACTAACTCTTGAACTTGCTTGTTTAACTCTTGCATCTCCATCGGGGCCATCTGGTATGGGGTTTTAGAGGTTGACAATATCTGTGGTGCCAATTCTATATAGAAATCGATCTCCCTCTTCGGTGGTAATCCAGCGATATCTTGAAATACTTCTGAAAAGTCCTGAACTATGGGTATTTGGGTCACAGAATTCTCAGCACTAGAACACTCCTTGGCGGCCAAACGTCTAGTTAGATATACATAACCCAACGGGTTGCACTGAAAATAGAAAGGCGCGTTCCTAGGTATGGAGAAAAGAATCAACTTATTAGCATAATCTAGCTTGGCACAATACTTCGTAAGCCAGTCTATTCCAAGAATCACATCAAATTCCTTCATTGTCAACATAATCAAATTAGCAGGAAGAACTCAACCTTCTATAGTTAAAGTGCAGTCCTTGCACACCTTGTTCAACTTAACCAACACTCCTAGGGGTGAAAACATCGTTAAGAGCATCCTTAAGCGTCTTGGGTTCTAATCCAAACTTTAGAACAAGTCTAAAGGCAATAAATGAATCTCTAGCTCTCATATCAAACAAAACTCTAATTCGATGATCATGTAATAGGAGAGTACCTTCTATATTCTACGATGCTTCCTCTTCATAGCCTGCTCCTTCAGGAATGATCGCATTGAGCTTAGCTTGAGTGGTCACTCCATAGTATCTAACTAGAGGTGCTCGGTAATTTGTAGCAAAATGTCCTAGTTTAACGCAATTATAGCAGATGATGTCAGCGCAAAGATTATTCTTTGGGCGCTAGCAATCTTTGTCAAGATACCCTGGTGTCCCATAGTTATAGCAATTCCTCAGCTTTCTTCTGATAGTAGTAGGTTGTCCTTGTGGTGCAGCTGTCTGAATATGAGGAAAGGTCATCTGAGGCTTCTTCTCTCCATTCTAGGTCCTCTTCATTCCTTGAAAATGACCCAGGGGTCTTGGTGCAAACTTTCCTCTCACAGGAGGTCGGGTAGCCAATTGCTTGGGTCCGTGACATCCATCTTTCTCCTACGCAGATGCCAATCTCACAAATATCTCAAATGTCATATTCAGATGTCCCAATGTTATATGTCACAAGTGGGAATTCAACCCTATGGTATCTCTTGATCTTCTTCTGTGGAGCATCTATCTGATGCTGGGCAAAATAAGACAACCTCTCGAATTGTGTAGTGTACTTACACACTGTCATGTTACCCTGGGTCAAGTCCATAAACTCCCTTTCCCTTTGGTCTTTCTCTTCTTCTGGAAGTAATTCTCCAAAAACTTCTCCATGAATGCAGTCTACGTCATCCTCGCTAATGGTTCAGCTCCTATCGTTGCTTTCACGAACTCCTACCAATTGTTAGTAGCACAGGTGAGCTAGAACGTAGCTAAATGGTATTTATCTTCTTCGTCACACCTCATCCTCTTGGAAATACGATCCATATTTCTGAGCCAATTCTCAGCTTGTCAGGCTTTATCGGTTCCATCAAACATACCAGGATGTAGAGCTCTGAACATCTCGAGTATCTTGTCTCTGGTGATTAGCGACTGAGGTGCAGCTTGATGGTTCTCCGAATTGGTTGTTATTATTATGATTTCTATGATAGTCATCACCGATATACCCTAGGCATTGCAAGAAAGCCTCAAAAGCTCTGGTAGGATCCATGTTCTCGGGGACGGGGGCCCTTCCTCATCGTTGCCTTGCATTTCTCGTTCTGTCAACCATAACATCAACCTACACGAGCAACCCAATGTTACTCACCACTCCTCAAAGCAAGATATGACAATTACAAGGTAAGATAAATAACACTCAAAGCAACAAACACCTTATCTAGAGGATAGAACACTCAGAAATGATAACAGGCAAAAGCATGCTGCTGATATATATGTATATGGCCAAAAACATTTATAGTATGGTATGGTAAGGGTATTTACTCATTTACCACTACCACCAAATCAACAATATGCACATAAATGAAAGTTGGTCATATGCCCTGATAACAAAAATAGAAAGAGAATCTAGATCCTAGGAATCCTCCACATCTGACTCGAATGGAGGCAACTCATCTGCTAGAACATCAATCTCCTTTGGTGGCACCCAGTAAAGCCATAAATCAAACTCATTAAACATCTCAAAGATCGGATCATCCCCAGGCTGAACGTCTGGTATCTGCCCATCTATGAGTAACCAAACTCCATCAACTACCTGCTGTGGTGGAACCGATCCTCTAGCAAAACCCTGGGCCAATTGAATAACCTCGATCTCCTCACTATTGACATCCTCCATAGGCATGACCTCTCCCTCCTGACCATCATCCTCATCCTTGTCCTCGTCGGGGTCCTCCTCTGACTTTTCCTACTGCTCATCATCATGGTCACCCTCATGTCTATCCTCATCTCCCTAAGGCTCATCCTTCTGATCAACATTGTGATCCCTCCCTCCTCTGGCTCATCATCAGAATCATCCTCTAGCTCACCTTCACCTCCATCACTATCCTCTATAAGGTCCTCCTATAGGTAAACGTCAACATCATCATCATCGTCCTGCACTAGCTCAGGTATAGTTGGTGCTGGAGCTACTGGCTAAACTAGTGGTGGCTGAGTGGCATGAACTGGTGACATATATGCAACTTGGGCCAGAATCTCTTGATAACACAGAATGCCTCGTAATACTATCTCCATCTCTTGATCGAGTCAAAGAGAGTGAGTACTCGGTGTAGAGCCTCAGCATGTACCCTCTCCAAGTCCTGGATACCATCGATATGTATAACTCTCTAAAAGTCATCCTCAACCAGACAATGTGCACGTGATCTAACCCTCTAGAGATATAGTTCTGGATTAGCGAGTTGTAGGTGGTCGAGAAATAAGAAGTATCTTCCAAACGCATCCCCAATGAAAACTGGCTCCATGCTGGCCTAAAAATGAAACTAACTTATAGACACTACTAGCACAAGGTATCTTAAGGCTCAGAATGTATAGGGCAACCAACAAGCACGACTAAACCTAGTGCTTTGATACCAAAAATCCCTATCACGCCCTGGCGTAACAAAGTAGGGAAAAATTAAAATTCCTTTGGACCCGTCGATACATGACTAGTTTTAGGATCGCGTGCTTTTACTTACAAGAAAGAACTAAGATAAAAGGCAATAAACAATAATGAAAGCAGTAATCATAAGCATGGTGGTTCTAGGCTTACATAATATTAAACATCATCAGAGTCTTAAATCCATTATTACAACCCACAGAAAAAAAAGGAAAGATGAAATTATCCCGGGCTTACAACATGGAAATAATAATAAGATCGGTGTCTAGTGCCTCATCCAATAACAAAAGATACGTAAACAAAAGTCTTCACTTCTGCCAAACTACCTTGGAAACCCGTATCCTTCCTCAACATACTCCTCGTTCGTGTAATCAGCCTCTACAAGGTCTGGATGTTTGATTGTCCAGGGCATAAAAGTCATCAGCTTTACTGCAAGCTGAATGAGTAAACCTACTACACTGAACGGACTCAGAAAACACTTGTTAATCTGTTAAGAAAGTACAATGTTCCATTTTTCTCTTCTTTAATGAAAACATGTCTTTATGTCTTGATTATTCTAATCTCAAGGTAATATGTATGTTTATGAAACGTTCAATTATATTACTTGAATCTTTGAAACATAACTGACATTGATTGACTGATCACTTTGGACTATTAGCCTAATCTTTACAAACTCAACACTTTAATTCGAACCCCAGGTTCAATCTTTATAACTTGACTCTTTGGAACATCGATCCAATCTTTGGACCACAGGCCCAATGTTTTACTAACTCGACTCTTGCATGAATCCAGCACAAATGTCGTGGCCTGGAATATTGCCGCTTTTTGGTCATGGGTTACCATCTTGTCATCATGCCCAACGGCTAATTGACATCTGTCTTACAGTCTCATTACTTGGTAATCCCAATCTTATTCCATTTGGCCTTAGTTAATTCATCATCTTACCCCAATTGGCCACTTGCTTGACGTCAGCCCATCGGCTATTAACCATCTTAACAACTGAACCCAAACTCTTTATTCTTTCTCAGACTAACCAGGTAAATGATCAAAACACAGGAGATAGACCGATGTATATGAACATCTTGTTATAACGTTTATCATATCTTTCACATAATTAATAACTAAAGCACGTCGTACAAGTCGTCAAAGCACATTGTTCTCAGAGCCGTGTACGTAAGTATATCGCAACGTCGTTCACGTTGATCTTGTAGTTCTTGCACGTTGCACATAAAAAATGTTACAAGTTAATCATATTACCATGTTAAGAAAGCATACCCTTTGCTTTATAAAATAGTGTTCATTACAAACATACTACATCCACAGCATAAGGTATAGTTTACAGTTAGCACACACAAGTATATATATTAAGTACAACCCAAAGTATAACTATCACAGCTCATAGTACAATCATACTTAGCATAACTCATTATATATATAACAAACTTATTCTTACAAATACTGCCAAGCCCGAGCGCTCACACCTGGCCCGTTCATTAGGCTCGAGTGCTCGCGTTTGGTCTGAGCGCTCGGGTTTAGCAGTTCCAAAATAGTAACTAATTTAGTTGCAGATTATAAGCTTCAAATCCCAATGCATGTTACATGCATGGCCTCAGATCATCTATATAACTTAAAACAAACATATTTATGAGTGAGTATGAAGACTCATCAAAGATCTAGTTGATCTAGATGATCAAATATGATGAAAATGTGTGTATGGTCTTGAACCTCAAGAACTACTCAAATATCATCTTGGATCTTCATGCATGTCACATACATGAGTATAGATTATGAATTAAACTTACGAAAATGTATTTTGAGTAAGTAAGTATACTTACCAGAGATCTAGATGTTGAAGATTGAAGAAATAAGTGTGTGATCTTCAAAAACTCCAAGTACAATCTCAATGTTCACTTTTAAGCATGATTAAGGCCTTGATCCTCCTCTAATCCTCTTGAACTTCACTCCAAGACTTCATAGAAGATGTGATATAAGTATTTGTGTGTGTAGATCATGAATTGAAAGACATGTAAGCATGTATATGAGTGTGTTTGTGTATGGATTATATATCACTCAAAAACTCTCTCTCTCTCTCTCAAAGGAGCTCTCTGAAATACATAGTTTTTAATAGTCAAAATGTTGAGAAATGCTAGTATTTATAGACTTTTTGAGACCTAGGGGCAGTAGTCATTTCACTCATTTTTTAGCTCGAGCGCTCCCAAGGTCCGAGCACTCGGGCCTCCTGGTTCAGCAATCCTTCTTTTGTTTTAGAGTTCAAAGGCCCAAGTATTAACATTCCTAAGAATTAACATCAAAGTTAGTCCATGCACGATTGTAACTAACATATACAAATACAAAAAATACTAAAATACATCAATATAGAGGTGAAAGGGACTTGTGTTACATCGTCATTGGGGAAGTGTATTCCTTAGATGTCATTGGACGAGAACACGAGGGTATCGGTTGGCAGATGGCTAATGTGTCAGATGCATGCAACATCTACTCAGGATGCTCGGGCATGCCTCTTTCTAGCTAATTGTGAGTCTCTTCTTCCCAACATTCCTCTGGAGACCACGCTGATGTTACCGAGGAGCTGCTACTGCCCGAGAGGTCGGGCGCTTACCATGGTGGTCTGTTGTTAGCGACAAACTCAGCAAGATGACTGATCGGCGACGAATAGTTCCCTTTTATAGTCCTAAAGTTACACTTTACTAGCCCATTTCATTTAGCTATTAGCTGTTTTTAATAAGTATTCTATATTTTATAGGTTTTGGAGCTTTAACTTGAAAATGCACTAAAATTCAATGATTAGTGGCTTTGAAAGACATTCTCGGCTCAAAAGATGGTTTCGATGAAAGCTGAATGCAGTAGCAGACCTAGTAAATCGCATTTTGACAATGAAGACTTTGAATTTGAGAAATTTCTCCACAGAAATAAAATGTAGATCTTCGAGTTATGGATACGTGGCCATAAACGGTGAGTCAATATGAGGTCCGAGTCAAAAGTTATCGCGATTCTACAATTGGTGGGCAAAGCTAAAAAAATCTGAGAAAAGTTGGAAAAAAGGCATCTCACTGGAGCAGCCAGCTCGCGTGATTTTGGGGATCGCGCACGAGTAGCCAGTTAAAAACCAAAAATGTGTATTTTGATGTACTGAAGAGCACTGTGCGAACATAATTGGTTGAATACGTCTAGAAACGTAAATATAGCAGTTTTAGTGCGATTAGGTTTAGGAAAGCTTCCAAAACTTACCCCAAATCTATATATATATCCTCTTTTAAGTAAAATTTGGGGTTACACAACATTATACACATTTATATATGACAAAAACCTTCAGCCATTGAAGAGTGGAAAGCAAGCAGAAGAAGAAGAAGAAGACCAATGATTCTCATAGCCTCCTCCATCAACCTCTTACCAATCCTCGATTCTATGGCCGCTTAGACTGATATCTAGGGTTTTAATGAAATCCTAGCCAAGTAATAAGGTGTATTTTATGTTTTTCTTTTAGTATTATTATGTATGGATGATGATTACATGTTTAGAGGATTTTGAATAATAAAATTGTACTTCTATTGATTAAATCAGTGCTTTCAAAGTTTATTCTTGTCTTAGATCTATTTTGAATTTGATGTGCTCAATGATCTATATTTGCTATGCTTGTATAGATTATTTACATGTAATAGTGCTTATTTGAATTATAATATCAAGTAGTCGAATAGTTTATGCCTAGGAAAGACGGAGTGTGCTGCAACCCTAGTTTAGTGTGATACACTTTGTGCCAATTGAAGATGAATTATGTTGATGCTTGAATCGTTGTTATCTTCTTGACGGAGGAATTGGGCTTGTAGCTACAATTCCCCATAATCATCCAATCTAATAAACTATTTGAATGCATAAATACCCTTATTATGAAGCTAGTGGTGGATTTGCAATCCTAGTTCCATACACATATTTCTCAAAACAACTTTTAATCGCTTTCCTAGTTAGATTTCTTTACTTAGTTTCTTAGTTTAATTAAAATCAAAATCAAAATTCTATTTTCTTAATTAACAAGGTTTAGGTTTTAATGTTAAAGTGCTTTAGTATTTTAATCTTTGTGGGTTCGTCCTCTACTTCCAAACTACATATCTTTTAAAGTAGAGTATACGTTTATATCTTGATTTTGACAAGATCAATTTTTGGTGTCGTTGCCGAGGATTGCTACTACCTTTAGTTTTAGAATCTTAGTTTAGTTAATTTGTAAATATTATATTAGGTTTTATTTTTCTTATTTGCCGTTTCCTTTTTGAGTCACTAACTTTTCCTTTTGTTTTGTAGTTTCTCAAGTCACCAAATTCTAGCATTTCAGAGTAGAAGAGCTTAGCACATCAAAGGAGCTTAAGCGAATCAATTGAAAAATTGCAAAAAAAAGGGGGAGGGGGGGCAAAATTTCAAGTAAATCGCTTCCTTTCAATTTGTATCAAAACATTGTAAGTCAGGGCGCTGAAACGCATTACTTGTATTAGCTTAGGTGTGGAGTGCGCACTTGCATTAGCTAGGAAACCCAGGGAGCTGGCCTATGACGTGAATCACTGTATAATAAGATATTTGCATGCATCATAGTAGTGTTGTGTGCCTTTTTGATTATTTTCATAGTTTATTTTCTTATTCGATTGAGTCAGTCTTTATCGTATTGTTAGTTTCTTTAGTTTATGTTTGGTACCCATTCGAAGTAACCTGAATTACATCTACTTAATCTTGAACTTGAGCGAACCCTTAGAGTCCTTATGTCTTCAACCAAAGCTTCTAGAGCTCGGTTGATGTTAGACGACGAATCAACACCTAAACTGTCGTCTTTGTTTGAGTCCAAAATCCAAAGCACTCTTAAACGTTTAAGAAAAACTCAAACTATTAACATTGAACCTATTCCAATGGCCGACTTTGAAAACAATGGGAACAACATAAATAATAGAAATAACCCTAATATACCTCAACCGCCTCCCTTAAAAGATTATTTCATTCCTACGACCTACACACCTCAAGCATATGAATCGAATTACCGGAGTTGACGGTGTCTCACTTTGAGATAAAGCCATCTACCATTATGCTACTCCCTTCATCCATGGCCATATTAAAGAAGATCCTTAGCATCACTTAGGAGAGTTCCAAGATATATGATCTACAATGAAAATCCAAAATATAACTGATGATGAATTAAAATTGCGTCTCTTCCTGTTCTCCTTAAAACATTAAGCTAAGTATTGGCTCCTTGAGACAAACACTATTAGAACATGGGAAGCATTACATATCACATTTTTACAAAAGTGTTTCCCCATAACAAGATCTAATGAAATAAGAAAATCCATAATGAACTTTGTGATGCAAGATGGAGAAACACTATACGATATATGGGAACAATTTAAGGAAATTTTACGCACTTGCCCCCATCATCAAATCCTTAAGTGGCAATGGTTCAAATCTTCTATGAGGGACTTGCTCCCTCTGTCCGTAACACAGTCGATGTTGTTTGTGCTGGAACATTTCTTCACAAAAGTGCTGATGAGGCCTGAAAAATTTTTGAAACGTTAAGTGCAAATTCGATGCATCAAGCCATGTTGGTACAATCTGAGGGACGCCTTCCCCCTCAACCTAAGAGAGAGGAGCAGTTCGAGTCAAGTCACTCAATTGAATTGCAAGAACTATCTAAAAAACTTGACCGATTTATGATGATGAACAAAACATCAGGCTCACCCTCTTATGAAATTTATCAAACATATTCCGACCCTTCGCATTCTACATTTACATGCCCATCCGTGTCTCAATTTTGGAATTCGTGGAGCAATACATATGCTCTATTCAACAATTCTCACAAAATAGTTATAGTCCTATGATGACTAATTTTTCTAATACTTACCGATCCCAATTTCAACAAAGCCAATACCAACACCCCCTCCTAATCCTAACCCTCCAAGGGATAATGCCTTTGAGGCAAAGGTGTTGGCATCCCTTAAGACTATCAAAATGCAAATGCAAGTGCAAGTACAAGCACAAATAGAGCACTCTCACACACAATCCATTACGAAGCTTGAGTCCCAAATTGGACAACTAGCTAATGCGGTGAGTCGTAGAAATGAGGGTAAGTTGCCTAGTCAAACTATTCAAAACCCTAAGGGACAATATGAGATTGAGGTTACGAGTGAGGAAGTAAACGCCATCTTGTCTAGGATGACTACACGAGAGGAAGAAGTTATAAAGAGTCTGAGAGATGATTTGAAAGATGTGAACATTAATTCGAATCAAGAGAAGGGTGAGGATACGAGCCGAATTAGGAAAGAAAATGAATCAGTCCCAACTAATTATGTTCTGAAAATGCGTTTCCCACCAAACATTGAGGAACTGTCACATCTTTCAAAGAAAGGATCAAAAACTGAAGATATACTCAAGGTGTTTAAATAAGTGAAAATAAATATTCCATTCCTTGACGCTATTAAACAAATTCCCGCTTATGCTAAATGTCTTAAAGACCTATACACTCAAAAGCGCAAGTTAAGTAGTCATATTCCAAAAAATGTCTTCCTCGTAGAAAAAGTAAGTTCAATCTTCCAACACGCTCCTCCAAAGTATAAGGATCTCGATACACCAATGATTTCATGTATCATAGGTGACACTATCATTCATCAGGCTCTCCTTGACTTAGGAGAAAGTGTTACCTTACACAGTTTACAAATAATTAGGATTAGGTGTACTTAAACCCATGGCTACTACCTTACAATTAGCGGATCATTCTATAAAAATCCCTTGAGGGATCGTCGAGGACGTCCTAGTTAAAGTCTACAAATGTTACTATCCCATCAATTTCATGGTCCTTGATACTAAACCGGTGATAGATGCTAGGAAGCACACTCCTGTCATTCTCGGTCGTCCATTCTTAGCCACTGCTAATGCTCGTGGCAACTGTCAAACGGGGGTAATGAAAGTGTCATTTGGGAACATGAACCTAAAATTAAACATTTTTAACGCCATTGATTAACCTCTCAAGGATGACGATTACCCATGTATGGTAGAAAGTGAGGTAAGGCACGCTAAAGAACTTAATAGACAAGAAGACTTAAGGAAGGACTATATAGTGTGTAGTGCACAGATGAACCTTAATGAAAGGGACACTACCAAACCAGATCCTAATGAAAGATTTACTCAAAAGGTCAAGAATCGATTCAAAATTGAAAAAGAGGAACCGTCTAATGAGTTAACAAATAACGACATTATTTCTTTTTTCAACCAGAATAGTCCTAATGTCTTCAAGGGTACAATGTCCAAGTTTCGGCCTCCATGAGTCTTGAGCTAGAATGGTCTTGCTGAAGACGTAAAAGACAGCGCTTCTTGGGAGACAACCCAAGCTTTTATAGTTCCGTTTTCTCATTTTTGTACACTTTTTGGGTCATTTTGAGTCATCTTTTCATTTTCTGGACAGGTTTGGGGGTTGGGGTCAATTTATTTTGAACTTATTCATATTGAAAGGAAGACAAAATAGAAAATGAACATATCGTGTGCGCGGCCCGCTCGCGTGAGTTTATGCCTTGAAAAAAAAATTCTTAAACTTTATTATACAGGCCCTCAGCATAAGGCCTCGCCTCAAATCGCGAGCGCGAGGGCTTATCGCCCGAGCGGCCCACTCGCACGATTATTTGTCTTAGAAAATATTTTTTTGAACCTTAAGAACAGACCTCAGATTTGCCTCGCGGAGGGAATCGCGCACTCGAGAGATCGCTCACGCGGCCCGCTCGCACAAGGATGGGATTTTTTGTGTTTTTCTCTTTTGTTCTCTTCTTCTCACTCCCAACCCTTACTTATGTTTTTTTTTTCCATTCTATTTTCTCTCTTAGGTCTCTTTTAGATCGAGTCCTTCTTTGTTTTGATAGTTCCATTTGTGCTTGTTCTTTTTTATTTTCGTTGAGTCTTTCGATTTTAGTTTAGTTTTTTAACAAGTAGGCTACAGTCTGCATTACATATTTATATTTTTATTAGCTATCATTATTATTTTGCTTGTTTATTTTCCTTTATCGAGTATTAACAGGTGAATTAGTGGCTCAATTTGGAGCAATTGAACTTTATCGTCATACTTATAAGTGTTCACCTGGTTTGTGATTGTCGAGATCGAGGTAATGTCATTCCTTCCTTCCGTACTCTCCTTTCTTTCATTTTATTATTTCATTGGAGACAATGAAAGGTTTAAGTTTGGGGGTATGCACTCACATCCACATTATTTTGCACTAATTTTTTTCAACACTTATGCTTAAATAAATGATGTTATTGACATTTTTGCAATCTCAATTCGATACTTCTTGCTATGTAACTTGGATTGTTATGAATGGTAAACATGAGAAGATGTAGTTAAATATATGCTGAAGTCATGATGCGACGTTTTAGGATATGTATCATTTGAATCGTCGTTTTATATCATAGATTTGCACACAAACCTATGCACTACACGTAGTCACTTGAATACATGTTTGATGTGAACAATAATATGATTTAGATTTCTAGATAACACATGGTGGAGACTAAACCCAATGAGCTTTTGAGTTTATCTTTTCTTTTTAGAGGGTAATGAATACATTTTGTGTTTGTCAAATTTTATTGAAATAGCGCATTAACTCGTTGTTTAGTCTCATTATTTTTGTTTTGGATAACAGTCAAGTTAAAATATTTGCTACCATGCTAAATAATCTTCCGTCGTAAACGTTGAAGAACCATATCACCCTAGGACATGATTTTAGGCCTTCTTTGTTTTCCACCCTTTTGACCTTTGACCTATCCAGATAAATGAAAATTTTCTTTAGTTCGCCCCTTTGAGTTGTTAAAATGCCCTTTTTTCTTTAATCACCATTATCTTTTTTTTTGCTCCAACTTAGAGTTCACCACTGAGAGATTCGTCAACTTTTAGTGGTGATAAGGCAGTGTGTTAATTGAGAAAAAGAAGAAAACAAGATGATGTTTAGGGTTTTTGCCTTGGTATTCAGTGAATATTTGTTTCAAAGCAACGGAAAGGAAAAGAAAAAAAGTTGAATGAAGAAAAGAAAAAAAAGAAGAGGAAAGAAATGAAAAGAAATATGAAAAGAAGAGAATGAAAAGATGAAAGTTGGTAGAAGAATGAATGAAAGGAATTGAATATGCCTTTCAGTGCTATTCTGAAGATTACTTGATGAATCCATTCTATTCTTTTTCATTGCCACGTTACAACCTTTGAAAAGTCCTATTTGATCCTAGAAAACATGGTTTGGATATGTAAACGATGGGAGAGAGATTAAAACATGGTGACGATTAATTTTTCTTGACTGTTGGCATCTTATCCATGAGACTACTATTTTCTTCGTGTCATGCGTCTTTTATGAGTCATATATGAGCATTTCTTGTTTTGAAAGTATATTTCCTTTGCTCATATATACTAAAGATATTACACATGTTCTGAACATTTCATTTGAGAGTGTAATTAACATTGTGAGATTCGTAGTCGAAGCATAGTTGGATGGTTATACGAGTTATATTCCAAGTTCATGACATGCGCATGTTCATTTAATTACCCCATCACACGCGTGCAATTTTATGAGAAAATCTATTGATTTATACGATGCATATGCTTGGGATTGTTTTTCATGACGTAAGTGGACATTTGGTTTTATTTTTCTTGTTCATTATTCTACTTCACATCATTATTTTATGCTAAGGGGTATTGAATGTTATGTCTTTTATTTTTAATAAAACTTTTTAAATGTATAATGAAATAGAGATGGTTACGGGTGTCTTATTCAATGAGAACCCTCACGAGACTTTACTCGTCCTACTAGGGACACCTAGGGGTTTAAAAGGCTTGTTGCGCATGCTAAATGCAATCGCGTTTCCTGCAATAGTGAGTTAGGATTTTTAAGTATAGTAGTATTTATTTTTTTTATGTTTTTCTTTGCTCGAGGACTAGCAAGTGTAGGTTTGTAGGTGTGATTGGCGACGAATAGTTCCCATTTATAGTCCTAAAGTTACGCTTTGTTAGCCCGTTTCATTTAGTTATTAGTTGCTTTTTAATAAGTATTCTATATTTTGTAGGTTTTGGAGCTTTAACTTAAAAATGCACTAAAATTCACTGATTAGTGGCTTTGGAAGACATTCTGGGCTCAAAAGGTGATTTCGGTGAAAACTGAATACAGTATCAGCCTTAGTAAATCGCATTTTTGACAATGAAAACTTTGAATTTAAGAAATTTCTTTAAAGATATAAAATGTAGATCTTTGAGTTATGGACGTGTGGCCACAAACGGTGAGTCAATACAAGGTCCGAGTCAAAAGTTATCGCAATTCTACGATCAGTGCGCAAAGTTTAGAAAATCTGAGAAAAGTTGGAAAAAAGGCATCTCGCTGGAGTAGCCTGCTCGCGCGATTTTGGGGATCTCGCACGAGCGACCCATTAAAAAACCCAAAAACGTATATTTCAATGTACTGATGAGCTAGGTGTGAACGGAATTGGCTAAATACGTCCAGAAACATAAATATAGCAGTTTTAGTGCGATTAGGTTTAGGAAAGGTTCCAAAACTTTCTCTAAATCTATATATATATATCCTTTTTTAAGTAAAATTGGGGGTTACACAACATTATACATATCCATGTACAACAAAAACTTCAGCCATTGAAGAAAGGAAAGCATGAGAAGAAGAAGAAGACCAAGGATTCCCATGGCCTCCTCCATCAACCTCTTGCCAATCCTCAATTCTATGGCCTTTTAGACCGATATCTAGGATTTCAATGAAACCCTAGCCAAGTAATAGGGTGCAGTTTATGTTTTTCTTTTAGTTTTATTATGTATGGATGATGATTACATGTTTAGAGGATTTTGAATAATAAAAATCGTACTTCTATTGATTGATTAAATCATTACTTTCAAAGTTTATTCTTGTCTTAGATATATTTTGAATTTGACGTACTCAATGATCTATTTGATGTGCTTGTATGGATTATTTACATGTAATAGTACTTATTACATTTGTGATACCAAGTAGTAGAATGTCAAGGAGTTGAACTGTCCCTAATTTAGTGTGAGACACTTCGTGCCAACCGAAGATGAATTATGTTGATGCTTGAATTGTAGTTATCTTCTTGACGGGGGAATTGGGCTTGTAGCTTCAATTCCCCATTATCATCCAACGTAATAAGCTAATTGAATGCATAAATACCCTTAATCTGAAGCTAGTTGTGGATTTGCAATCCTAGGTTCCATACACATTTCTCAAAACAACTTTTAATCGCTTTCATTGTTAGATTTATTTACTTAGTTTCTTAGTTTAATTAAAATAAAAGTCAAAATTCTATTTTCTTAATTAACTAGGTTTAGGTTTTAATATTAAAGTGCTTTAGTATTTCAATCTCTGTGGGTTCGACCTCTACTTCCACACTACATATCTTTTAAAGTAGAGTATACATTTATATCTTGATTTTGACAAGATCAATGACCCTTCTCAATGAGCCTTTCAATGGCAATTTTTAGCTTAAAGCAATCCTCGATATCATGGTTGTGGTTGATTCGAGGTGAAAAGGACATATTTATAGCGTATTACATGGTCCTTTATGCATACTTTTATTCCCAAAGTCCCTAAATTTAGGTGCATTCTACTAACAGTGTTCTTTTTATTATGTTAATGCTAAAATAAATGTTTATGCGTTGTTTTATAGGTATTAGAATGCACATCAATGAAGTGAAGCTAAAGAAAAGGGATTCTGGTGATGAGAACAACAGAAGTAGCTGAGAAAATGCCAATTTTGACAATGAAGACTTCAGATTTGGAAGATTGTCCAAGAAATACAAAATGTAGATCTTTGAGTTACGTTCGCATGACCACAAGCGAGAGGTCAATCCGACGTCCGAGTGAAAAGTTATGGCCATTCTCCCATCAGTGCGCAGATCTGTCAAAATCAGAGGAGTTCAAGCCCTTGAGCAGAGTTCAATCGATTGAGAGTTCGATCGATCGACCTAAGCTCAATCGATCGAACTTTATTTTCATCCAAAAGTTTCGTGAACTCTGCAGGAACCCTAAATATAAGTCGTTTTGACGCCAGACGAAAGGAGGACGCTCCAGAACTCAGAAAACAGCAGTTTTAGGGTAGTTTTAGGGTTAGATTAGGAGTAGATTAGGTTAGATTCATTTTTTTCTTCCTATTTTTCATTAATACATTGAAGATTCAAGTGGATTTCATGATTATTACAAGTTTATTTTAGATTATTTCTAGGTTTTTCTATTCCTTTATCGTATTTGATTGTTTATTGATATAGTTATTATGATTGTCTTAGTTTACTGTTGCTGTATTAATTTAATTATGTTTCCGTAGTTTGGACATTGGGAATATGTGATGAAACATTGATTCCCATCCTCTACCATACAATCTTTACAAACTTTGGGCTCGATCGATGGAAGGTATTTCGATCGATCGAACCAGAGCAATAGTCAAGCGATCGAAGACATTTCGATCGATTGAAGGATGATGATGTCCGATCGATCGAGAGCGCTTCGATCGATCGAACCTGTTGATTCTTGAGATAATTCTTTTAAGTATTCCATGATTTTTTGTTTTAGAAATCTGTCATCAAATTGTCCCAATAAGCTCAGTTTGTCACAACAGTTTTTAGAACTTAAAGCCTTAAGGCTATTTTCTTCAATGACTTTCGAAAACCACTTTGAATGCTAACACCATTTAGAGTGCAAGTAATAACCATTGTTTTAAACTGTCATCCAAGTATTTTAAATCAACTGTGATGATGTAGTCCCGGTCATGAAAGGGCTATTGATTCTATATCTTTAGAAAAATACGGAATGCTGAAGAGGAATGAACACCATAGAACATTAATGAGTATGCATAGTAGATGGTTATGATCAATGTGGATTCACGTATTTCCAACACCTTTAAATTATTTGTTTCATTAGTTATGTTTCTATAAGCTTTAGTTTATTATTTAGTTTAATTAATTAATTAGGATTTGTTAGTACACCTCCAATCAACATTCTTATTTTCCTTTTCGTTAGATTGTAACTTAGTATATATTCTTCCTATTCCTTCCCTGTGGGATCGACCTAGACTTATCCAGTATTACTTGCACGATCACCTACACTTGGGTGTTGCACAAGAGCGCACAACTTTTTAGTCGTGTCAAGTTTTTGACGTTGTTGCCGGGGAAGGCAACTAGGTTAGGATTTTACTAAGTTATTTTCAATTTTTTCTTACTCTTAAAAAAAAAATATATAAATAAAAATTTAAGAAAAAAAATAACAATAAAAACTTTGGACTTTTTCTCTCACAAGTACAAAAAAATTAAATAAATGTAAGTTTAATTGTTTAAATTTTTTTGGATAAACATGTCTTATCCATATTACACTCCATACAACACAAGCACCAATAATAGGTACACATTTGAAAATCAAAATAATTATTCCCCAAGTTGGCAAGCACCCACTTATGACGCACATTATCAACCGAGTTCTACCAACCACCACAATGGGAAAACAATAGTTATAGCCCCCCATATTATCAAACGTATTAAGAATCTCCACGTGGAGAGTTCTATCAATCGCAATGGGAATATAACGAAAATGATAATGTAGGATATAGTAGTAGTTCCCATGATTACCAAATGCACCAAGACTTTCCCTTTGGTGAGTCTCGTCCACAAACACATTGGGATGGGAATTACTACCAACAACAATGGGGCAAAACTTCATATAGTAATAATGAGGAGAATAACCAAGTTGAGGATAATGGTATGTTAACATTGCTGCTTAGTGAAATGAAAAGGCTAGATAGTGCAATTGATAAATTAGAAACTAGATATCAACAAGCATATGCTAGCCAAGCATTAGAAGACTATACCAATCCTTCAACACTACAACCTAAATTTCAAGACACTAATAATGAAATGGAATTGGAGGATAATGATGGGTGAATAATAATATCTGAACACCAAAACCAAACCATTGAGCATGAAGTTGTAGAACCATCTTCTCCTCAATATGCAACCCCAGACATGAACTCCTTCACTGTCTTGATAAAGTTGCATAATCTCTTTGTCCAGGGCACCTCTATAGATGACATATATAGTGAGGAGAGTTACATAGATGAGAATGAGATTTTTACAGATAATGAGATTTAGGTGACTGCACGCAATTAGGAAAGGATGAGTCCCCTGTTGACTCTACCCCTACCTTCGATAGTGACCCTAGGGAGGACATTATTGAAAATTCTAAATTCGATTTAGATGCTTGTGATAGTCATGAACCCTCACCTCTTTCGGCCGAAGAGGTTGTGTCACCAAGTTGCCCATCACCTATCCTCTCTATTAATTAAAGCTCTCATCCCGAGTGTGAAAGTCATGTGTACCATAATATTGAACAAATAGAATGTGTTGTGGAAGAGGATGGTAAGGATTCTAGCACATTTATTTCGCAAAATTTAATTTTTCAAAATTCTTTGAGAGAGGACAGAGAAATTTTTGGGCCCACATTAGATGATCTTAAACTTCAACAAGAAGCTAGTAATCTGCTAGACTGCTTGACCTTCTTGAGTAATAATGATATTGAGGGCCAAATAGATAGCTTTATCCAAGTCCAGTCCAAATCAATGTACATAGAACAAAAATCCAATTCATATGATCACATCTCCATAGATTCTGTTTTAGAACAAGAGGAGGGTAAAGAAGCTTCATTAGAACATCACCTGGACCCTGCCCCTTTTATTGAACCGTGGCCACCACCTAGTATTAAAATAGAGGCCATTATAGGAAATACCAACACCAAAGATCTTTCCTTGAGTATAATTCCTAAAAAGTGTGGTATATCTCTTATAACTGTCTCCAACAAATTTAGAGGCCATAGGTTTTGCATCATCTCCTCTGACCCTGAGCCTGGCATTAGTTGGGGGGAGTTGCATTTTTATGAGGATTCCAACGTTCTTCTCATTGTTAAATTATTTCATTGGAAGGATCATCAAAAATTTCGATTATTACTTTATGATAAAAATCTTGATTAACCGAATTTATTTACTGAGTAGTTCTATTATATTCCATTTTTCCTTGCTGCTACTAATGATTTTGCAGGTAACTTAAAAAAATTTGGATATTAACACCTCGAGGTAACATCCTTCCTTCTCTCGCTTTACTTTACATGTCCATGTTAGAACATTGAGGACAATGTTTAGTTTTAGTTGGGGGGTGACACGACTAAATAGTTGTGCGCTCTTGTGCAACACCCAAGTGTAGGTGATTGTGCAAGTAGTAAACTGGATTAAGTCCAGGTCGATCCCACAGGGAAGGATGAGAATTAAGTTACCTAGATTAGACTCTAAAAGAAAAGAAAATTCAATGTTTTAAAAGAAATGTAGAACACAAAGTTCTACAAATAACAACTACTAAAATTAAAAGCAACTAAATTAAATTAACTAACGATTAACTATTTAACTAAAGTGAGATTTTAAAAGTGGTTTTTCTTAATAAAAGGAAGTGTTGGGATCACGTGAATCCACTGTGACCTAGCCATCTACCATGCAATTGCAATTAAGCTCAATGGAGTACATCTTCTACAATATTCAGTACTTTTCTAAAGATCTAGAATCAATAGCCCTTTCATGACCGGGACTATATCATCTCAATTAAGTTTGAAATACATGAAAGCGGTTTAATTCAATAGTTAAGACTCACACCTACAATGGTGTTAGCATTAAGGGTGGTTTGCAAAATGTATTGAAAGAAAATGCCTTAAGGCTTTAAGTTCAAAGACTGCTTTGACAAACTGAGCATTTGGGGACAATTTGATAACAAATCCTTAAAAACAGAAAGTCTTGGAATACTGTATTGGATGTTCTCAAGAATCTGAGAGTTCAATCGATCGACGCGCTTTCGATCGATCGACAATCATCTTCCCTCGATCGATCGACATGTCTTCGATCGGTCGACTATGTTTCTGTCTCGATCGATCGAAATAACTCCGATCGATCGAACACAGATATTATTCTGGTGCATGGCAGAGACTTGAAATCACAGTTTCATCGTGATTTCCCAACCTCGGACTACTCAGACATGGTTTGGAGTGTCCTAGATGCGTTCTTAACGTAAAGATTCATTAAGGGTTTGTTTGATCGTGAGTATTTCATTAAAACTATGAAAACTTAAGATTTTAATGTATCTAGCATGCAAAGCAATAAGATTAAACAATAAACTATGATTAACTAAGTGCAGTATGTAAATAGAACAGTAACTAAGTAACCTGGAACGAAGAACTCGTATTTAAACTATGAGAATCCAATTCTAACAATGCAAAACCTTGAGTAAAACCCTACAAAACAATAAAATATCTCTCCTCTCTCTAAGAAAACTGATAAAAAGTAAATGGGGTGTCCCTTGAACGTTTTCAAAATAAGTTTAAATAGATACACCCTAATGCTAGGGTTAAAACTCCGTCTTTTGCTGCGTGCGCGTATTCTGATAAAAGGCATGTTCGATCGATCGACCAACTCTCGATTGATTGAACTTCTAGAATCTTCGATCGCTTGAAACATCTTAGATCGATCGACGTCTCGATCGCTTGAGAGGAATTCGATCGCTCGAACTTCAGTTTTCATCTTTGAGTTATCTTCATTAAAGCTAAACACTTCCTTTTATCCTGCTCCTTCAATTATTCACACAGGGATAGTAATCTGCACAAATCACAGCTACAACACACAACTTATCATAGATTAATCATAATGTGTAAAAACTGGCATTGTAATCCAAACTGCAGATATATGAGGGAATTGTGAACTAAATTAGCGTATTTTCCTCTTTTAGCGCGGTTGTATTTTACAAATACCCCCGCTTGTCACAACCCCCAACTAGCGAGTTGCTAGTCCCTAGCAATAATGCGAGAATAAAACAAGCTCACTACTACTACAACAACTAAAATTAACAGAATAAAACTAAAACAAACTGATCTAATTAGAAAGAGACGCTACCTAACTCACTTTCGCAGGAATCGCGGTTGCATTTAGCAAATGCAACAAGCCGTTAAACCCCTAGGTTTCCCCTAGTGGATGAGTGTTGTCTCGTGAGGGTTTGTAGTGAATATATCCACAAAATTCTCAATTTTTACGATAAAAAAGATGTAGAAAAACTTATAAACATTTCTTCCTATTTGGATATCAGTTTAGCTCTACAAAACATATCATCCTCATACAAACCATGAAGAAATTCACGTCTTCCTCATGTCACCGAGATAAATATACATATGCAGTCCATCCATGTATCCGTGTGTGTGTGAAGATAACAGCTATGCATCTAACTTAATTTAGAATTGTTTAGACTATCATACCCTTTGGAATTCGTAGTTTCAACTCAATTCTCACATGGGATTACGCTCCAAAATGAACATCTGACAGAAACTGGTTTAATAGTGATCGCTCTTGGTGTGAAAGCCTTAATAAGAGTGATGTTCTAGCTACTAGTGTTTCACACCTAACTCGATAAAGGATGAACATTTAGAGTGTATAGTCTCACGAAAGGAATACTACTTACTAGAGGAGTGAAATACCGTGGATACTCAAATTACACGTTCATATTCAAACTAAGTTGTTAAAAATCATTAAAACTTTGATTTTTCGGCTTTTATTTAGTAGGATAGAAATAAGAGGGGCGAGATGTGCACATCCTTAGCATGTGATAGTGACTAGTTTATATCTTCTTTATTCTAACCATCCTCTATTCTCATATACATTTATTTCTTTTTACTCCTCCTTCCTTCCTTTACTTCTTTTTTGTTTTTTTATACATATCTAACATCTCCTTGCATATTTTCTTTTTATAACGTCCTTCCCACAACTACTCCCTTCTCGTCACATACTTCAACAATTTTAATCACATTAGATGTGCAATCGAGTTTATAGAGATTAAAATATCAAATGAAGGGTTTTAGGCTTTCATATTGGCAATATTTAATCGATGTGGGGTTAACAGATTCTTGGATGTTGATACAGGTATGAAAAAGGTAAGGAATGAATAACGATGGCTTAAATCATTTTTCTTAACTTCTTAGTTTTAGCACTTCAGTGTTCATTGAGTTTAGTTGGTAGATCCTGAACGTTCTCCTCTAATAAACAACCTACATGAAGAGTTTGAGACTATTCAACGAATTTAAAATATATTCAAGAAGAATAATTTGAATTTATTGTGATAAGTCCCTCAGAATTGAAGTTTGGGCTCAACAGCTCACTAAGGGTCATTAGTTTCCACTACTTATTCCTTAAAGCATAACAGTCGTATTAACTCTTATTTAGGTTTTCAGCATAGCTATTAAAACGTGCAAATGGATGTTGGATAGAATGGTCAACATATGCATTCGTCTTAGTGACACTAAAAAAAATGCATCAATGTAATTCATAAAAGGATGAGATTTACATAAATGTATCATCGCTTGATAACAGCTAAATAGAAGTGAACATTCACAATTATTCTACCAATTTAATTCAAATTTTTTTTTTATTTTTTTAATAGTTTGAAACTTTTGAATTATTATTTTTTTTTATTTAAGTTTAATAAATATGGAGATTGTATGATGTTTGCAATAGAAAGAGCGATCCAGATTGCTAAGTAGAAAATAAGCACAGGTGATTATCTATCTATATCCCACCCCCAACTGAAAATTGCAATGACCTCAGTAAGTGATTTTCAAAAATAGATAGAGAGATAGCACCTGAAATATCATCAGAAGAATCGTAATAGTGACAACCTGTAAAGAAGGCATACGCACTCCAAGCAGCAAAGATCAAAAAGATAGGGAATGGATACAACAAGCATATGATCTATAAATAATAACCAAAACATCACTGGAAAGATAAAACAATGTACATGACAGAGCAGTGATAATAAAATGTAAACAAACCAAACCAACCAACAAAACCAAATATCCACATATATTACCACAGAACTAAAATCCAAAAGACATAAGATGAGAGCAGAGAGATGTAAGTAAGAAAAAGAAGATACAACAAAACTCTCCAAATACTCCCAAAGTCAAGACCTAAACATCCTCTGCGACATCTGATAATATCTCTATCGGCGCATCGGGGGTAACCTCAACTCCACCCTCAGCAACAGTACCAGCCGTTGCCGGGTCACTCTCAGTCATGACTGGAGGTGGTGGAAGTGGGTGCTCCGCAGAAGGTGTTGCCGCGGATGATGATGGTGCAGCAGGATCAGCAAGTGGCGGTGGAGTGGTGGTAGTAGTGGCAGATGGATCAATGGTAGTCGGTGCGGCAGGATCAGCAACAGATGGTGGAGCAGAGGAAGACGGGGCAGTGGTAGGAGGTGGAGGTGTATGTAATGACTGGTCAACCCCCAACTGAATCAAAATGGCCTCAAGCAATGTCGTTATGCGGTCCACCCGGCCCTCGAGTCTGATCCGAGCCTCCCTCTCCTTTAATAATAACTCGTGAACAGTCGGGAGAGGCACGGATGAAGAAGACTCTCCCTGGGCCTGAGTTTGAGCCTGAGATCGCCGTCTCAGCTCAAACTGTGCAACCTCCACCCGAGGATCAACCTCATCATCAGAATCAAGCTCCTCCGCCTCTGTCGGCGTCCCTGAAGCTGCACCCTCAGTATCGGTGCCATCAGCTCTCCGCCTCTTCTCTCCAACTTTCGCTTTCCCTTTTCCCTTCCTCTTCCTCTTCTGAGCATCAAATCGGCGAGAAGCTGTCTCGCCAAACCGACTACGAGCCTGAGAGGTAGCATCATCAGATAAGGGAAGGAGGCCAGCCTGCTCGATCACCCGGTGAATAGCCCAAGCACCTTTCAGGTGCTTCTTGGCAGCAATGTAGCGAGTGGGGTACCTCATGAAGTCAATATACAGGCGAGGCAAACAGACCGGTAACCCCGTCCCTATGGCATATAACACGTGTGCATACCAGGGTGCAATCTTCTCCCGGTTGGAGGTCACCAAAAGACAGTTGATCAGGGCAAGATGGAGCATACGATAATTATCGGTCAAGTAGGAGTCAGCAATAAGGGATGCACCATCCCAGCTCGATAACGCACCCCTGGTGAGCTCTCGGATGACAGTAGTCGGTGGGAGCACTGGCGTGTCAGCACGGTGCGGGCATACACATTTGGGCACCTCCGGGACCCCTAGAGCAGTTGAGACGGTGGCTGGACTGAACACTATCTCCCGATCGCGGAAGAATGATCGTAAAGTGAATGCGGCATCTGGATCTCTAATCATCGTCGCACAAGCCGCGCGGATCCACGAAAGATTCACTCTCTTTGTTTGAAAGAGAAAATCGTACCAATGTGGCATGGCTCGAAGATGGGTGAGATACCAAGGAGTAGTGAGCCATGCCGTCTTAAGTGGTCGCTCAAGCATGACCTTTCTGGACTGGAAATAGCGCGTGAACCACTGGCGGTCGGGGGTGTTCCGGAAGCCGTGGTGCGGGACCGGGTCAAGAATAGCGAGGTCAAAGGGCTTCTCCCTGTGATACCCTGTAATAGGGTTCATTGTGAGGATCCTGAAATGGAAAAGAAAAAGAAACGATAAGGAAAAACAGAAACTAAACAGAAAACAGGAAAACTGCCACTGCCAGAGTTCGAGCGATCGAACTTTTCTCGATCGATCGAACAAGGCACAGCTTCGATCGCTTGAGCCCGCTCGATCGATCGAACACAGAGAAGCGGCAGCGACGAGAAGCAAGAACGGAAAAAAACATAAAAATAATGAAACAAGGTAAAAAAAAAAAAAACTAATAGCAGAATGGTTAAAGGACCAATAGGGGGGCACCCCCCATGAGATTCGAACAAAAGGAAAGAGGGGGTGGCTCGAGACCGTACCTCGTTCACAGGCGGGGGAGAGGATGGGGAAGGTGGTGTGGATGAGTAGAGGGAGGCCAAATGTCGGAGATGGTCTGGATGAATGGAGGGAGGCCAACTGTCGCCGGAGTCGCCCTTTTCTCCAATCGCTCGAGAGAAGTGAGGGAGATGAAAAGAATTGATGAAGTGTACACTGGACGCCTCGTTTAAACACAGGTTTCGATCGATCAAAAAGGTTCGATCGATCGAACCTTGGATCGATTGAGAACATTTCAAGCGATCGAGGATATGAAATCGTCGATCGATCGGGTAATGTTCGATCGATCGAACCAGGAAATTCCAAGACATCACAGAATGGAAAAATTAAGTACCCCCAACTGACCCAAGTTATTTTGGACATACAGTAGAATGATAAAACAGTGCATTGACAGGACATGTAAGCCAAAAACTCATCTTCATAATAGAAAAGTTGTAATTTTTATTTAAATAAAACTTTATAATAACATCCATATTGCAAAATTATTGCCCCCACTTGATATTGAAGACCTTATTTAACTAAAGAAAACTAAAATAAAACAAAAAAAACACTAATATTTTGTCTAGGATTACACTTCAATTGCTAAAATACTGATGAAAAGACAAAACACAATTGAAGTGGGACACTAATCATCTAGCAAGAAGATTTCGTCCTCCACCATCGCTTCTTCGTCCGCCAAGTCTTCAAATGAGGAGTCTAAATTGGATGATTCCCGTTCCCAGAACAGTCGGAAAGCAACCAGGACATCATCGAGCAAGTCTGAGCTCTCTTGGACATTGATTGCACAAGTAGGAGGTGATCCGCATGGAGACATGGATAACAGAGTGTAGTCATGCAACGGACTTTCCTCTTGCGGCGGAGTACCCGGGGACCTTATGTATGGTCCAAAACCATGAAAGAGTTGATGTGGCAGGAAGAACGGTGGTAACATCGGATTCATAGTGACTATCCTGACAAAGAATTGAAGGAATGAGTGGTTTAAAGTTAGAGTTTAAACGCGCAGCGGAAATAGGTTAAGTTATAAAACTTTTGGTATTCCAGGATCTACTACTCTTCAATTCCATAGATGCGTACAAGGGGGTGCAAGAATTATACCTTAGTGTCTTGAACCCAATTCTGAAACTTTAACTTCCAGCAGCCTCCACTAGATGATCTTCACCCTTATGACTCCTGCGGATGCCTGCCGGAAAGACTAGGGTTGGTGGGAACCCTAATAGAGAGGATAGGAAGGTTTTGGGAAGACTATGATAGTTTCTGCAGCTTCTGCGTATAAAAACGACGATCACTTTCTTCCAGAACGCAGCTGCCCTATTTATAGATTTCCAGAACCGACCTAGACTTCGATCGATCGAAGTGACTTTGATCGATCGAACCTTCGATCGATCGAACCATTCTCGATCGATCGAACCTGTTGACTTCAATCGATCGAACATACTTCGATCGATCGAACTTGTCTTAACAGCTTCCTCAAGTGTCTTTCCAAGCATCCTAGCGGAGCTAAGAGTGGGACCTCCTAGGCTCTTTATTGTTGGCTCAGACCAGTTTGTTAATTACCATGACCAAACTCTTTGATCAGCAAACTAACTAACTGGTCAGTTAACGTTTATTCCACTATAAAACGATAACTGAACTCCAACGCAAAAGAACATATCCGAAGCGATAACTAGACTTGTATGGTGTATTAATGTCCCTCTACCGTCAGCATTCGTAATCATATTCAGGTAGTCGGACAACTGTTACTGTCAACCTGAATCATGATTACTTCTTGTATTCCTTGAGTCCCATTCACCACTCATGATTACCAAACATGTTGATAACTCTTATCAACAAGACTGCAGTACTCAGTAATCAACTTGGTGACATTCTCAAGGGAATGCTTACTCTGAATCAGAGGGTAGATTCTATCTTGACAATATATATGTTCACAACCCTATGGACATGACATACCCAAGATACCCAGGTGTTGATCTTCTATAGACCTCACTGATTGGTAAGTCAAAGCAGCCTTATCCATAGTCTGTGTTCATAATCATCTCAAGATTGAGAACACGTACCTTATACAAGTAATGAGTTCCTATTGACTGTTGACAGCCTTAAGCGTCAATAGGAAAGCTCAGGTCCGTCAATGCACTATAAGCACTAGCATATCAACTAAGAGCTACACTCTAGTGATTGAGATTAATCACTCCATCCAATGGTAGTTAATTATGCTACAGTGTAGACCTGATGAGGTATCCAGTCTCATCATCCACTGTGACATATTCTAAGTATCAAAGAATAGTAATTCGTATCTCACTTGTGTGTATCTCATACACACACGAATTGCTTACTATGATACTTAAGGACAAAACAATCATCTCATGAAAGAAACATATACAATGAAATGTAAAGCTGATATCCATATATTATAATGCTAATGTCTCATACATAAAGTAATGGTTTGAGGGCACAAACCCAACAAACTCCCACTTGCACTCACAACCATTCAGAACTACATCTAAGACCTAGACTATCTCGATGACGATCAAAGACCTTCTGTGGTAAGGCCTTTGTAAACGGATCAGCAAGATTGTCAGCGGTGGCAATCTTGGTGACAGTCACATCTCCACGTTGAACTATATCTCGGATTAGGTGATATTTCCGCTCTACGTGCTTTCCCTTCCCGTGGTTCCTTGGCTCCTTGGACTGAGCCACTGCCCCACTATTATCGCAGTATAGCGTAATAGGTGACAGCGACGCTGGTGCCACCTCGAGTTCCATAAGGAACTTCTTGAGCCAAACAGCTTCCTTTGCGGCTTCACAAGCAGCCACATACTCAGCTTCTGTAGTTGAGTCTGCAATGCATTTCTGCTTAATGCTCCTCCAACTAACAGCACCACCTCCCAAGGTAAAGAGATGTCCGGATGTCGACTTTCTCGAATCTTTATCTGACATAAAGTCCGAGTCAGTGTATCCTACTGGAATTAACTCACTACCGCCGTACATAAGCATGTAATCTTTAGTTCTTCTCAAGTACTTAAGAATGTGCTTAACGGCTGTCCAGTGCTCTGGACCAGGATTCGATTGATACCTGCTAACCATGCCAACGGCAAAGCAGATATCTGGTCTAGTGCATAACATCGCATACATGAGACTTCCCACTGCCGAGGCATAGGGAATTCCTGCCATGCGATTCCTCTCCTCTTGTGTCTTTGGACACTGGTCCTTGGAGAACGCTAAACCATGCCTGAAAGGTAACAAACCTTTCTTCGAATTATCCATTGAAAACCTAGTTAGCACTTTCTCAATATAACCAGCTTGAGATAATCCCATTATCTTTCGCTTGCGATCCCGAAAGAGCTTTATCCCAAGAATATAGCTCGCCTCTCCTAGATCCTTCATATCGAAAGTACTAGCTAGCCAAACCTTGACCGTTGACAGCGCCACTACATCATTCCCAATGAGTAGAATGTCGTCAACGTAAAGCACAAGAAAAGCCACTACTTTCCCTTCACATTTCTTGTATACACAAGGCTCATCCAGATTCTGTATGAAACCAAACGACTTGACCGCTTGGTCAAATCGGATGTTCCAACTTCTGGATGCCTGCTTAAGCCCATAAATGGACTTTTGCAACTTGCATACCAAGTTACCTTTCCGACCAGCTATGAACCCTTCTGGTTGTTGCATATAGATATCCTCCTCAAGATTGCCATTCAAGAATGCAGTCTTGACGTCCATCTGCCAGATTTCATAATCTAGGCATGCAGCAATGGATAAGAGTATTCTGATGGACTTGAGCATGGCTACCGGCGAGAAGGTTTCCTCATAGTCAATGCCCTCCCTCTGAGTATAGCCTTTCACCACAAGCCTTGCCTTAAAGGTCTCAACCTTTCCATCAGATCCTCTTTTCCTCTTATAGACCCACTTGCAGCCAATGGGTTTAATATTGGCTGGAAGTTCTACAAGATCCCAGACCTGATTGGAATTAATAGATTCCAATTCAGCCTTCATAGCTTTAATCCAATGAGCTGAATCAATATCAGCCATTGCCTCTTCGTAAGTGGTAGGATCAGATTCAGATTCTATGGAGACAGCTTCAAAAACTTCTCCTAAGAACATGTATCTATCAGGCTGGCTGATAATCCTCCCACTACGACGAGGTACCGGTGCGGAAATGGGTGAAGAAGTGGTATTTTCTTGATTTTCATCGTTATCAACTGCGGGTTGGACTGAGGGCTCTCCTTCTATCTCTCTAAGATCTATCCTTCCCTTAGGTTTATGGTTCATGATATAATCATCCTCCAAGAAAATAGCATTTGTACTAACAAACACTTTCTGTTCTCTTGGATCATAAAAATACCATCCATAAGTACCCTTTGGATACCCTACAAAGTAACATACTTCCGATCTAGAATCCAACTTGCTCATCTTTCCTTTAAGCACATGTGTCGGACACCCCCATATCCGGAGATGTTGCAAAGAAGACTTGCGCCCAATCCACATCTCTCGTGGTGTCCTGGGAACAGATTGGCTTGGTACTAGATTTAGTATGTATGCAGCGGTTTCCAAAGCATAACCCCAAAGGAATAATGGCAACTCTGAATAACTCATCATCGACCTAGTCATGTCTAAAAGAGTCCGATTCCTTCTCTCCGCTACACCGTTCTGCTGAGGCGTACCAGGTGCAGTCAACTGTGACAGAATCCCATTCTGTACGAGGTGATCAATAAACTCATTAGAGAGGTACTCGCCACCTCGATCAGATTGAATGGCCTTGATATGTGTGCCCGATTACTTCTCCACTTCAGCCCTAAACTCTTTGAACTTTTCAAAGGCTTCAGACTTGTGCTGCATTAGGTATACATATCCATACCTAGAGTGGTCATCGGTAAATGTTATGAAATACTCATAACCACCCCTTGCTCTAATATTTATTGGTCCACACACATCAGTATGAACTAATTCCAACAATGCATTGGTCCTATTGCCCTTTGCAGGAAAGGGCCTTTTGGTCATCTTACCCTCCAAACAAGATTCGCAGACTTCCATTGGTTCGAGAACCAAATCGCCTAAGACCCCTTCTTTGACTAGTCTGTCAATCCTATTCAGATTGATATGGCCAAGCCTCATATGCCAAAGCCTTGTTGGATTAGTGGAAGGTTCCTTTCTTTTAGATGGTAAAGTTACCACTGAGTTATTAAGTTCCAAACAAGAATCTTTTGAAAAATTGGGAGTAATCACATACAAACCATTTGATTTAACACCAAAACATATAAAAGAACTGCTTCTTTTAATGACAACTTCAGTTCCAAAATGAAAGGAATAACCATTATTCGTTAAATTAGAAACTGAAATTAAATTACGTCTCATTAAAGGGACGTAAAGTACATCTGATAAAATCAAAACTTTATTGTCTGAAAATTCTAAAACTACGACTCCTATAGCAACCGCAGATACGGTTACGCTAGAACCTAGAGTAAGCACGATCTCCCCATCACTGCATTTCCTGGTTGATCTGAACCCCTGCAATGAATTACAGATATGGTTAGTCGCACCAGAATCAATGCACCAAGTGTTTGAAGTATCCGTAATAAAACTTACTTCAATCACATGTGATTCAATCATACCTTGAACTCTTGTAGCTAAGAATTCTGGACAGTTCCTCTTCCAGTGGCCCTTCTCACCGCATTGGAAACACTTTCCTTTGCCTTGGCCACCCACCTTCCCTTTGCCCTTACCTTTTCCCTTAGATTTTGCAATCTTAGGGACCGGTCCAACACTTGAACCACCAGTGCCAGCCTTCTTCTTTCTTTTCTTACCTTTCGGTGTAGATCGGGAAGAAGAAGCGCTTTTCTCAACGTTTAAAACGCTGCCCCCAGGTTTGATCACCCCTTCTACTGCCAGTAAAGAACTCATTAATTCGCTCATTGAAAAATCCATTTGATTCATATTATAGTTAAGTTTGAATTGAGCGAATGATGGCGACAACGAGTTGAGGATCATATCAACTTGGGTCTGTGCATCGATGTTGGCTCCCAAGGTCTCCAGTTCGTTTAAATAACCAATCATTTTTAAAACATGTTCTTTGACTGGAGTACCTTCCGACATCTTTGCACTCATTATCTTCTGCATGGCTACCTGTCTGGCAGGCCTGCCATGCTCCCCAAACATCTTTTTCAGGGATGTGATAATGTCACTGGCAGAATCGTTCGATTGGAATTGGTGTTGTAACACACCAGCCATTGAGGCCAGAATGTAACAACGGGCCATTCCATTCGACTTCTTCCATTTGTCGAACTCGCGTCTGGCAGCTGCCGAAGCATTTGCCGCGGGTTCTTCAGGGCTTGGGGTGGTGAGGACATATATGTGATCCTCCGCAGTTAAAACGATGTCAAGGTTACGTTTCCATTCAATGTAGTTATTTCCAGTTAACTTGTTTTGAGTGAGTATGGTGACAAGTGGACTAAATGCAGATCCAGACATTATGATTACTGAAAATCAAACAAACAAAATAAATATGGATATCAGAATTGACAGTTTGAAATAAAAGAATCCTTAAAACTCTTATTTAAAAACAAAGTCGCCGGAATATCGAAACGAAAGAATAAAGCCTCCGTGTGGTGGTCAATGTTCGATCTTTCGATTTATCATGACTTATCCGCTATGCAACTCTTGCAAAATAGCCATGACTCCCGAACCTATTTGATCTCTATGTTTCTGAATAATGCCCCGTGTGGGATCCCTTATCCATAGCTTAGCTAGTGTGTACCATTAACTAGGATCCAATCACAACCGTCTCAAGTAGCGCCTCCGTGTGGTGGTCACCCTCTAACACGTCTGATTGATCCTATCCATAGGAAGTTCACATCTAGTAACCAATGAGCAGTGTACCCTCCGTATGGAATGATCACCCCTGGCGAGGTGACACAGAATACACTACTCATCTTACAATGAACCGTTAATGGAAGATCGTGGGTGTTATTTGATAAGACCCTCTCCCACTAGATTTAGTAAATTAAGGATTTTGCTTTTGAAAAATGTTTCCACACACTACCCATAAACATCCAATGTTTACTAATGTGTTGAAAAACGGTTTTTGAATTTTATTTTAGAAAACTTGTTTTAAGTGCATGCAACAATGTATTATACGCCAATCACAAAACAAGCACATAAAACAAAAAACTAAAATGAAATATAGGCATTCAAACAATGCCTCTATCTCCCATGGCTCTATTTCCATAGATCCACCTTCTTGGTTTGGTCGCCTCCGGCTCCATCTTTATGGACAACGACTCCTTGCTCCATCTTCATGGAATTTCTAATTCTATTACATTGGACCTATGCTTCTTTTGAAGCTTACAATTTATCTAGAAAAAAGAAATAGCAAAAAGGAAATAAAAGGCTAGGGAAACCGGTGCGACTTTCTTTTTCGTAGGATTGAAGCCGCAGCGCCCTTTACATACGCCTTAAAACCAAACCATTAATAAATTACAACATGCACCAATCTCAAACAATTTAAATATAAATATTTAAACGACTTGGTGCCATGGGAGATAGTGACTAATTTTGCTGCAAAAGGGTTAGTCGTACACGTATCCACACATACATAACAAATATATGTAACTATTGGAACACTTAATTGATTCACACATTATATAAACACTTTACATACTGAATTAGAACTTAAAACAGCATCTTACTTCTCTGTCACAGTTCGATCGATCGAAGACCGTTCGATCGCTCGAACCTTCGATCGATTGAACACTGTTCAATCGCTTGAACATTCTGTTTCACAGAATGATTTAAAAATTTTACAGAAATAATTTAAGATTAAAGTATAATTTAAAAAACCCTTACAACTGTGAACAGAACACCTGGACAGAGAATCTGTCTCGATCGATCGAACACTATTCGATCGATCGAACACCAGAAGGCTTCGATCGATCGAAACGAGTTCGATCGATTGAGAACAGAATGTTCGATCGATCGAAACAAGTTCGATCGATCGAACCCACCTTGCATCCTATGCAATCACAGTTTTGTATTCTGCTACGATAACACTGCAGAAACAGATATGTGACGATGCAGTTTCGAAAACAGTTCTAAAATAAACATGCAAATCAAAACTAGGTTTCCAAAAACGCATCTATAGATCCAAACGAGCGTGGCTCTGATACCAATTGAAGGAATGAGTGGTTTAAAGTTAGAGTTTAAACGCGCAGCGGAAATAGGTTAAGTTATAAAACTTTTGGTATTCCAGGATCGACTCCTCTTCAATTCCATAGATGCGTACAAGGGGGTGCAAGAATTATACCTTAGTGTCTTGAACCCAATTCTGAAACTTTAACTTCCAGCAGCCTCCACTAGATGATCTTCACCCTTATGACTCCTGCGGATGCCTGCCGGAAAGACTAGGGTTGGTGGGAACCCTAATAGAGAGGATAGGAAAGTTTTGGGAAGACTATGATAGTTTCTGCAGCTTCTGCGTATAAAAACGACGATCACTTTCTTCCAGAACGCAGCTGCCCTATTTATAGATTTCCAGAACCGACCTAGACTTCGATCGATCGAACCATTCTCGATCGATCGAACCTGTTGACTTCAATCGATCGAACATACTTCGATCGATCGAACTTGTCTTAACAGCTTCCTTAAGTGTCTTTCCAAGCATCCTAGCGGAGCTAAGAGTGGGACCTCCTAGGCTCTTTATTGTTGGCTCAGACCAGTTTGTTAATTACCATGACCAAACTCTTTGATCAGCAAACTAACTAACTGGTCAGTTAACGTTTATTCCACTATAAGACGATGACTGAACTCCAACGCAAAAGAACATATCCGAAGCGATAACTAGACTTGTATGGTGTACTAATGTCCCTCTACCGTCAGCATTTGTAATCATATTCAGGTAGTCGGACAACTGTCACTGTCAACCTGAATCATGATTACTTCTTGTATTCCTTGAGTCTCATTCACCACTCATGATTACCAAACATGTTGATAACTCTTATCAACAAGACTGCAGTACTCAGTAATCAACTTGGTGACATTCTCAAGGGAATGCTTACTCTGAATCAGAGGGTAGATTCTATCTTGACAATATATATGTTCACAACCCTATGGACATGACATACCCAAGATACCCAGGTGTTGATCTTCTATAGACCTCACTGATTGGTAAGTCAAAGCAGCCATATCCACAGTCTGTGTTCATAATCATCTCAAGATTGAGAACACGTACCTTATACAAGTTATGAGTTCCTATTGACTGTTGACAGCCTTAAGCGTCAATAGGAAAGCTCAGGTCCGTCAATGCACTATAAGCACTAGCATATCAACTAAGAGCTACACTCTAGTGATTGAGATTAATCACTCCATCCAATGGTAGTTAATTATACTACAGTGTAGACCTGATGAGGTATCCAGTCTCATCATCCACTGTGACATATTCTAAGTATCAAAGAATAGTAATTCGTATCTCACTTGTGTGTATCTCATACACACACGAATTGCTTACTATGATACTTAAGGACAAAACAACCATCTCATGAAAGAAACATACACAATGAAATGTAAAGCTGATATCCATATATTATAATGCTAATGTCTCATACATAAAGTAATGGTTTAAGGGCACAAACCCAACAGAAAACACACAAGAACAAACAAGAACGAAGGACATTAAATAAAACACAAGAAAGAATTAATGGAAGGGATAAAATAAAGCAAAATGAAAAGAAAAAGAAATAGAGGTGACCAAGAATTAACCTCACTATTGGCATGAACAAACCATGTGCACTAGCAGGTAATGTGCATTGAAGCCGGAACAACAAATAACTCGTTGTCACATAAATGTAGGGGACCACTTCAATGACAAGGAAGTCATCAACAAAAGTGAATACATCATTGTGGCGTTCTAGCACCATATCCTGTAAGTCTTCTTCGTCCCAAGGTTCCCACATGGAGTCATTTTCCCATTGTTCCAACAGTGCGTCATCCACTTCTCCAACAGCATACCCTTCAGGTTCTCCTTCCTCACCAGAAAGGTCCATATGCTCGAAAGGGTTAATTTGGATGAGAGCAGGATCATAAGGGATGTATCCATAGGTAAGGTCCACGACATCATCTGCCCCTGGTCCTTGATAAGGAGATAAGCAGAATGCTATCTCGTCGGCAGTCCAAGGTAGGTTCTGATATTCAGAATCAGCCCATGACCCTATAGAATGAACGTCGTCATCCCGTATTTTGATAACCTGCACGAGGAAGCCAGCATGAGATAGTAGAAGAATAATCGGGGTCACATGTAGAGAAAGATAAAAAGAGTTAAAAATTGAAAGACATCAAAAGTAAATATATACAACAACAACTTGAAGAAACGCTTAAAATTTGAGATCAAGAGTAGTTGGGTTCATCCAGTTGGATGAACTCAACCTCTGTTTGGAAATTCTCCAAGAACGGTTTTAGCCTTTGGCCATTGACCTTGAAAACTGCATCGTTCTTGGGGTTTATCAGCTCGACTGCCCTATGTGGAAAGACAGATTTGACTATAAATGGTCCTGTCCACCTAGATCGGAGTTTGCCTGGGAAAAGGTGGAGGCGAGAGTCGTACAGCAAGACTTTCTGCCCCGGCTCGAATAATTTACGACAAAAGTTCTATCGTGGCGAGCCTTCAACCTTTCCTTGTGTAATCGAGCATTGTCGTATGCATCTCGACGTATTTCTTCCAATTGGAGTTTTCGAAGATGTCCTCCTTCTTTAATATCAAAGTTCAATGAGCGTGTCGCCCAATAAGCTTTGTGTTCGATTTCTACAGGGTGGTGACATGCTTTCCCGTATACTAGCCTGAATGGGGACATCCCTAGGTTCGTTTTGTATGCAGTACGGTATGCCTATAGTGCATCAGTCAGTTTATATGCCCAATCCTTTCTGTTAAAACTAACCGTCTTTTCGAGAATATGCTTAATTTCTCGGTTAGCCAACTCTGCTTGCTCGTTTGTTTGTGGATGGTAGGCGAGAGCAATTTTGTGGTTGACCCCATATTTCTTGAGGAGTGACTCCAAAGGCTTATTGCAAAAATGCTTGCCTTGGTCACTTATGAGGGCTTTTGGGGTTCCAAAATGCGACAGAATGTGTTAAGAAAAGACATCACCATTTTGTTGTCATTGCATCTTGTTGGTATTGCTTCTACCCACTTTGATATATACTCCACAGCAAGGAGTATATATTCGCAGTTATTTGATTTAAGAAATGGGCCCATGAAGTCTATGCCCCAACAATCGAATATTTCAATCGTGATAATGGGGGTTAAGGGCATGGAGTTCCTTTTTGAAATTATACCAAGCTGTTGACAGCGTTGGCACGTTTTGCAGAAAGCATAGGCATCTTTAAACAAGGTGGGCCAGTAGAAACCGCTATGTAGAACTTTTTGTGCGGTCTTTTGTGATGCAGAATGGCCACCGCATGCCTCAGAATGGCATGATGCTAAAATGACGGTTATATCCTCGTTTGGGACGCAACGTCTGATGACCTGATCAGCACAATACTTAAATAAGTACGGGTCATCGAAGAAGAAATGACGTGCGAAAGAGAGGAACCGCTTCTTGTCTTGATTTGACCAATGTCCAGGAGTCTCTCCCGTAACCAGATAGTTTACTATATCTGCATACCAGGGTAGAGCGGACACAGTCATCAGTTGCTCATCTGGGAATTCGTCCTTTATCGGTATGGGCTCAGTATTGTCAACAAACGTTAACCGAGATAAATGGTCCGCAACCACATTTTTTACACCCTTTTTGTCTTTGATTATGATATCGAACTCTTGGAGTAGAAGTATCCAACGAATCAGCCTTTGTTTCGCATCCTTCTTAGATAACAAGTATTTGAGGGCCGAGTGGTCTATAAAACAGACGATTGGGGACCCTATCAGATATGACCTGAATTTATCCAGAGCGAAAACTATCGCCAGTAGCTCCTTTTCGGTAGTTGTATAATTCATTTGAGCTTCATTAAGTGTACGACTGGCGTAGTAGATTACGTAAGGCTTTTTATCCTTCCTCTGTCCTAGCACTGCACCAATGGCGTAGTCACTAGCATCGCACATTAACTCAAAAGGCAAACTCCAGTCGGGTGCCTGTATTTTTGGTGCAGAGGTAAGGTGTTCCTTCAGTGCGTCAAAAGATGTTTGACAGCTATCCGACCACTCAAAAGGTGCGTCTTTGACTAAAAGTTGACATAATGGTCGGGAAATTGCACTAAAGTTTTGGATAAAGCAACGATAAAATCCCGTATGCCCCAGAAAAGATCGAATGTCTTTGACTGTACGAGGGACAGGTAAATTCGAGATTATATCGATTTTAGCTTTATCAACCTGAATACCTTTATTAGAAATGATGTGGTCGAGGACAATTCCCTTGGTCACCATGAAGTGACACTTTTCCCAATTTAGTACTAGGTGTTTATCCTCGCATCTTGCCAGCACACGTTCAAGGTTGTCTAAGCAATTTTCGAAATTATGGCCAAACACAGAAAAGTCGTCTATAAAGTCTTCGAGGATTTGTTCGACCATATCGCTGAATATACTTAACATGCACTGCTGAAAGGTAGCAGGTGCATTGCATAAGCCGAATGGCATACGACGGTAAGCGAAAGTACCGAACGGACACGTGAACGTAGTCTTCTCCTGATCTTCAGGAGTGATTTCAATTTGGTTATACCCACTGTATCCGTCCAAAAAGCAGTAGTACTTATGAACCGCCACTCGTTCTAGCATTTGATCCATGAATGGTAATGGAAAGTGGTCTTTTCGGGTCACAGTATTCAATTTTCGGTAGTCAATACACATCCGCCATCCGGTGGGGATGCGTGTTGGTACTAATTCGCCGTCTTTGTTTGGTATGACCGTTATGCCTGCCTTCTTTGGCACTACTTGGGTCGGGCTAACCTAAGGGCTATCAGATATTGGATATATGATCTTAACATCAAGTAGTTTTAGCACTTCCTTTTTTACTACTTCTTGTATGTTGGGATTCAGACGCCTTTGCATTTGTCACGAAGGTTTAGCGTCTTCCTCCAAATATATCTTATGAGTGCACACAGACGGGTTTATGCCTTTGAGGTCAGCAATAATCCATCCTAATGCTTCCTTATGTTGTTTTAACACCCCGATTAACCTATCCTCTTGTTCATAATTTAAAGTAGATGAGATTATGACAGGATAAGTCTTCTCAGTTCCCAGAAAAGCGTATTTGAGCTCTTTTGGAAGCTCCTTTAATTCTAAATTAGGAAACTGAATGTTCGAGGGCATGACTAGCTTCGTTTTAGGAAGTAGTGGTTCATATGGTGTTATCCACATGTATTCAGCTTTATCCTCCTCTAGTGTATCCAACATGAGGCAAGTGTGATTTAAAGCAGCATCCAATGGAGTGGACTCTTTAGGTTGATAGATAGCATTAAATTGTGAAACCACTACCTCCAAAGGATCTTTGTAATCAACGAAATCGGCATCATCTTCGATGACCGTGTTGATGTAATTTACTTCCTCCTCATCATCGTATTCTTTATGTCAGGGATTTGAAAAAATTTTGACATTTAACGTCATATTCCCGAATACGATGGTCATGATACCACTTCTCACTTTTATTGTGGCATCTATTGTGTTGAGGAAAGGACGTCCAAAAATGACCTGGATTTGTGAGCCTGGGTTGGACACAGGTTCGGTGTCTAAGATGACAAAATCGACCAGGAAGACAAACGAGTCTATTTGAACAAGGACGTCTTCCAGAACTCCTCTTGGGTATTTAACAGACCTATCTGCCAATTACAATGCAACTCGAGTAGGTTTGTATCCACCTAGCCCTAGCTGTTTATAAACTGAGTATGGCAGAAGGTTTACGCTAGCTCCTAAATCGAGGAGCGCGTTATCTATCTTTTAATTCCCAATTTGACATAAGACAGTGGGAGTGTCAGGGTCTTTGAGTTTAGGAGGTAATTCATTTTGGATAATTGTACTTGCTTGGCAAGCGACATAAGCGTGTTTCTTCACACTTTGCCTCCTTTTGACCGTACATAAGTCTTTAAGATACTTAGCGTAGGCCGGCACTTGTTTTATAGCATCGAGGAGTGGGAGATTTATTTTAACTTGTTTGAATAATTCCAAAAACTCCTGATTCTTTACCTCATTTTTGGGTTTCTTTAACCTTTGAGGATAAGGCGCGGGGAAAGGGCATTTTGGTTCTTCATCATTAATGGGTTCCTTTCCGGGCCTTCTCTCAACTTCTTCCACTTCTTTAGGAGCTTCAGTATTCGTTTCTAATGGTTCTTTACTAGTAGTGGGCTCCTCTTCTTGAGTAGAAGGTTTATTTGTATTGACCACTTCGTCCTCCTCATACTCTTCGGGGGTAGAGGTAGGCATATGTTGCCCTATAATCTTGCCGCTTCTCAAAGGCATCACGGCTTTTGCTTGTTCGTGATTCGGGGGACCGTTATTGTATCCCTTAGGGTTTTGAAGTGGTTGGGCAGGAAATGTTCCGCCCGATCCTTCTTGACGTGCATCCATTCTATCTAACGTCGTAGACATTTTACTCATCATTTGAATTAATTATTGCGTTAGGTTGACGTTAAAGAGAGGATCTTCCTCTTGCACCTTTTTGTGCGGTGGCACGTACACATTAGAATGTTGATTATTAGAGGGTTGCACTTGGTTGTAATTATTAAATCTATTTTGATTGTATGGCTGGGACTGCCTATTGTATTGCCCTTGATATTGGTTATTGTAGGGCTGCTGTTGTTGATGTTGATTTTGGGTCCCAGCATCATTTTTCCAGTCAAAACCAGGGTGATTCCAACGGTTGTTATTATTTTGCGAATTATTGTTGTTATAGGAATTCCCTGCCCCCCTATACCCTTGCATGGCATTCATTTCCATGGGGGGTTGTTCTTGAAAATACGGCACATTAAGACAATACTGAGTAGTATGTCCCAACATATTACATGTACCACATGGTTCTTCCAGCAATTGCTGCCATGAACTACCTCCTTTCATGCCTAACTCTTCTACTTTCTTTGCTAGTTCTTCATATTTAGTCATGAGGTGATCTTCACTGTTTAGTTGGTATAGGCTTTTCTCTTCTACACAGGATATCTGTGAGCGTGAGACATTGTCAGAGTTTGACCATTGATGAGCGTATTCGGCCAACCATTCGAAGTGGGCTTCAGCCTCTTCGGTGTTTTTACGGAGAAATGGTCCTGAACTCATGGTTTCTACCAACTTTTTTGTTTCACCATTCAATCCTTGATAAAAGAAGCTGATAGTTCGCCATTTCTCAAACCAATGGTGTGGGCACGAGAGAAGCAAATCTTTGAAATGCTCCCATGTTTGAGTGAAGGTTTCATTGCTCTTTTGTTTATAGGAATTAATTTGACGTTGAAGGTCTGTGGTCATGCGAGTTGGATAGAATTTCTTTAGAAATGCGGTGTTCATTGCTTGCCAGGTGAAGATTGAATTAGGCTTGAGGGAGTGTAGCCACGCCTTTGCTTTATCCTTTAAGGTGAAGGGAAATAGCATTAGATGCGTCACATTCATAGGACAATTTTGTGAGAATGTTTTGCAAACATCCTCGAAGTCCGTGACATGTAAGTATGCATTCTCACTTTCCATCCCATGAAAGGTGGGAAGTAGTTGGATCATCCCATTGTGAAATTGAAATTCGCCAGTATGTAGTGGGATTCGAATGCAAGAGGGCGTGGGTGCATGTTCTGGTTGCATGAGATCGCACAAAGGACGTAGTGCCTCATCAATTAGTACAACCACATTGTCACCATGTTCACTCTGATTATCATCCATTGATTCAGTTGGAGTGGCTACGGGGTTAATGGAACTATCAGAGTCAGATAGGTAGAAAGGATTTCCAAAAATTCCTTCAATGGAAGTGTTGGACATGAACTAGGAGAGTTCCTAAGGTGATTGTTTACCTAAAGACTCTAAAAGAAAAGAAAAACGGAAAAAGATGAAGAGAGATTGAGGTAACCTAAGTATTAACTCGTCGCCTTCCCCGGCAACGGCGCCAAAAACTTGACACGACTAAATAGTTATGCGCTCTTGTGCAACACCCAAGTGTAGGTGATCGTGCAAGTAGTAAACTGGATTAAGTCCAGGTCGATCCCACAGGGAAGGATGAGAATTAAGTTACCTAGATTAGACTCTAAAAGAAAAGAAAATTCAATGTTTTAAAAGAAATGTAGAAAACAAAGTTCTACAAATAACAACTACTAAAATTAAAAGCAACTAAATTAAATTAACTAACGATTAACTATTTAACTAAAGTGAGATTTTAAAAGTCGTTTTTCTTAATAAAAGGAAGTGTTGGGATCACGCGAATCCACTGTGACCTAGTCGTCTACATGTAATTGCAATTAAGCTCAATGGAGTACATCTTATACAATATTCAGTACTTTTCTAAAGATCTAGAATCAATATCCCTTTCATGACCGGGACTATATCGTCTCAATTAAGTTTGAAATACATGAAAGCGGTTTAATTCAATAGTTAAGACTCGCACCTACAATGGTGTTAGCATTGAGGGTAGTTTGCAAAAGGTATTGAAAGAAAATGCCTTAAGGCTTTAAGTTCAAAGACTGCTTTGACAAACTGAGCATTTGGGAACAATTTGATAACAAATCCTTAAAAACAAAAAGTCTTGGAATACTGTATTGGATGTTCTCAAGAATCTGAGAGTTCGATCGATCGACGCACTTTCGATCGATCGACAATCATCTTCCCTCGATCGATCGACATGTCTTTGATCGGTCGACTATGTTTCTGTCTCGATCGAACAAAGATATTATTCTGGTGCATGGCAGAGACTTGAAATCACAGTTTCATCGCGATTTCCCAACCTCGGACTACTCAGACATGGTCTGGAGTGTCCTAGATGCGTTCTTAACGTAAAGATTCATTAAGGGTTTGTTTGAACGTGAGTTTTTCATTAAAACTATGAAAACTTAAGATTTTAACGTATCTAGCATGCAAAGCAATAAGATTAAACAATAAACTACGATTAACTAAGTGCAGTATGTAAATAGAACAGTAACTAAGTAACCTGGAACGAAGAACTCGTATTTAAACTATGATAATCCAATGCTAACAATGCAAAACCTTGAGTAAAACCCTACAAAACAATAAAATATCTCTCCTCTCTCTAAGAAAACTGATAAAAAGTAAATGGGGCGTCCCTTGGATGTCTTCAAAATAAGTTTAAATAGATACACCCTAATGCTAGGGTTAAAACTCCGTCTTTTGCTGCGTGCGCGTATTCTGATAAAAGGCATGTTCGATCGATCGACCAACTCTCGATCGATTGAACTTCTAGAATCTTCGATCACTTGAAACATCTTAGATCGATCGATGTCTCGATCGCTTAAGAGGAATTCGATCGCTCGAACTTCAGTTTTCAGCTTTGAGTTATCTTCATTAAAGCTGAACACTTCCTTTTATCCTGCTCCTTCAATTATTCACACAGGGACAGTAATCTGCACAAATCACAGCTAAAATACACAACTTATCATAGATTAATCGTAATGTGTAAAAACTGGCATTGTAATCCAAACTGCAGATATATGAGGAAATTGTGAACTAAATTAGCGTATTTTCCTCTTTTAGCGTGGTTGTATTTTACAAATACCCCCGCTTGTCAGGGGGAGTGAGTCATTGCATGCCTTGTTTCTTTCTTTTTATGCTTTAGTGTCATATACCTGCTTAGCAACATGACTCAGTAAATTAAAATTGTCAAAAATCTCAAAATTTTTAATTTTATTTTTAAAGATAATAAAATGGTTCTTGTATTTCTCTCGTAGTTAATATAATCAGTTATGATGCATTAGTGTTATTGTCTGTATGTTATTAGTATGTGATACACTATGATAGTTTGTTTACTATCTTAGTTATAGTATGTTTTATGCCTTTTAATCTTCAAACAACTTTGAGCACGTTGTGACAACCTTGTACATAGCTAAAATGGATTAGTAAGCATAGCTTAGGTGTCTTGAGAGACTATAGTGGAGACTAATAACCCAAGTGAGCTTTTGAGCCATTCTTTTTTTTTTAGGGCTTTATAAAATTACTCTTACTTTTTGAAAAGCGTATTCACTCGTTGAAAGTCTCATTTTGCTTCTTCATTTTGACTGATCACTAGAAGAGAACATTCAGGATTTACCAAATTTAGAGCTCTTGAATTTACTAAAATGAATAATCCTATGAACTTAGAAGATGATTTAGGCCATCTTTTGACCATACATGCATAATACAACTTTGGCATACCTCTATGATATTCCTTTATTTCACCCTTTGAGCCTTATCATATTTTCCTTGTCTTCACAATCCTAAAGTCTATACCTAACTCCAAATTAGGGGGTTCAAGCCTTAGTTCTTTATTTGGGTGTGATTGGGATGTGTTGTGTTGACAATAAGTTTGGTTAGTGTGAATAATGGAAAGCTGGCAAGGAAAAAAGAAAGAGAAAAACAAAAAAAAAATAAAAAAAAAAGGAAAGAAAGAAAGAAAATCATGAAAAGAAAAAGAAAAAAAATGCCAATGGTGGTTACAAAAGAAAAAGAATAAAATAATAATAATAATAAAAAGAAGAGTGTGAAAAAGAAAAAAAAATATATTAAAAGAGAAGAAGAGAGAGATTGGAGATGTGGGGAAGTTTGAAAATTTGTAGTAGACATTCCAATCATATCCTTTGACCCAACTGAATATTACAAACCTCTTTCTTCTTAATCGAACACCTCTTTTTCAAAGTCCTGATGATTTTAAGTAAATTGGATTTGAAGTTAAGGTAATGAGAGAGTTCTCCACGGTATCTCGCTCTTCTTGTGAAAAGTATCCTTTCATGAGACTTTGTGCACTATAAAATTTCCGTTTTTCTATTTAGATATGAGAAGCATTAGATTCCATTCATATTTACTCTTTATAGCTTCCATATCATGAGTGATAATTATTACACCTAATTCGGAGTGATTTCATCTTGAGAGTGTAATCCTAGTGAGAGTTGAGTCAAAATGAACGTCTTGATAGCATCTTAGGTTATGCGAGCTTTGAAATTAAAGTTTTGTATTTGGGTTGTCCATTCACACACACACTTGAAGATTAACAGGTATGGAATATTCTAATGACTTTGATAGTAGATTAACTGTAATGTGTGTGCTGCATGGTTATGGCATACTGGAGAGTTTCATGAGATTGTTGAGCTTAATCACATTGCTAAATGAGAGGAAAAATTTCTTGAAAATATTTAAACGAGAACAATTACCATAAACATGAATTTTGTGGGTAGATTCACTGTAAAACCTAACGAGACAACACTCGTCAACTAGGGAGAACCTAGGAGTTTAAAGGCTTGTTGCATACGCTAAATGTAATCGTGATTCCTACAAAAATGAGTTAGGATTTTTATTTTCTTTTGTTTTCAATTTCTAGAGTTTAAATAAACAATGCGGTAGTTCGTTTCATCGCTAGGGACTAGCAACGAGCTAATTGGGGGGAGGGGGGGTGATTCGAGGTGAAAAGGGCATATTTATAGCGTATTACATGGTCCTTTATGCATACTTTTATCCCCCAAGTCCCTACATTTAGGTGCATTCTAATAACAATGTTCTTTTTATTATGTTAATGCTAAAATATATGTTTATGCGTTGTTTTATAGGTATTAGAATGCAAATCAATGAAGTGAAGCTAAAGAAAAGGGATTCTGGTGATGAGAACAACATAAGTAGCTGAGAAAACGTCAATTTTGACAATGAAGACTTCAGATTTGGAAGATTGTCCTAGAAATACAAAATGTAGATCTTTGAGTTACGGTCGCGTGGCCGTAAACAGGAGGTCAATCCGAAGTCCGAGGGAAAGGTTATGGCTATTCTCCCATCGGAGCGCAGATCTGTCAAAATTAGAGGAGTTCAAGCCCTTGAGCAGAGTTCAATCAATCGAACTAAGCTCGATCGATCAAACTTCATTTTCATCCAAAAGTTGCGTGAACTCTGCAGGAACCCTATATATAAGTCGTTTTGATGCCAGACGAAAGGAGGACGCTCCAGAATGCAAAAAATAGCTGTTTTAGGGTAGTTTTAGGGTTAGATTAGGAGTAGATTAGGTTAGATTCATTTTTTTTTCCTCTTTTTCATTAATATATTGAAGATTATTGAAGATTCAAGTGGATTTCATGATTATTACAAGTTTATTTCAGATTATTTCCAAGTCTTTCTATTCCTTTATCGTATTTGATTATTTATTGATATAGTTATTATGATTATCTTAGTTTACTGTTGCTGTATTAATTTAATTATGTTTCCGTAGTTTAGACATTGGGAATATGTGATGAAACATTGATTCCCAGCCTTTGCCATGCAATCTTTAGAAACCTTGGGCTCGATCGATCGAAGGTATTTCGATCAATCAAACCAGAGCAATAGTCAAGTGATCGAAGACATTTCGATCGATTGAAGGATGATGATGTCCGATCGATCGAGAGTGCTTCGATCGAACCTGATGATTCCTGAGATGATTCTTTTAAGTATTCCATGACTTTTTGTTTTAGAAATCTGTCATCAAATTGTCCCAATAAGCTAAGTTTGTCACAACAATTTTTAGAACTTAAAGCCTTAAGGCTATTTTCTTCAATGACTTTTGAAAACCACTCTGACTGCTAACACCATTTAGAGTGCAAGTAATAACCATTGTTTTAAACTGTCATCCAAGTATTTTAAATCAACTGTGATGATATAGTCCCGGTCATGAATGGGCTATTGATTCTATATCTTTAGAAAAATACGGAATGCTAAAGAGGAATGAACTCCATAGAACATTAATGAGTATGCATAGTAGATGGTTAGGATCTACATGGATTCACGTATTTCCAACACCTTTAAATTATTTGTTTCATTAGTTATGTTTCTATAAACTTTAGTTTATTATTTAGTTTAATTTAATTAATTAGGATTTGTTAGTACACCTCTAATCAACATTCTTATTTTCCTTTTCGTTAGGTTGTAACTTAGTATATATTCTTCCTATTCCTTCCCTGTGGGATTGACCTGGACTTATCCAGTATTACTTGCACGATCACCTACACTTGGGTGTTGTACAAGAGCAGATAACTTTTTAGTCGTGCCAGTTGTGATTGTAGTATCTGTAATATTTATCCCAGTTCTGCTTCTCAGGTAGGCTCTTCAACTTTATCGACTTTTTATGTAAGCTCTAGGCTTCTACGGCGGCCATTACTTCTTGAAAAGGCTAGGAAAGGGGAATGATGGCTATCGGGGTCTGATCCTGATTGCCCTTTTACTTTTTCCCCGAGTCCTTCTCAAAGCCTCCAAGCTTTTTGATAGATTCGCCATCTATGAAGCCCGAGGTCTTAGACTTCAAAAACTCCTTGGTGTCTATGTACCTCCCAACCCTCTCCAAGAGTTCAACCAATGAGGCTGGTCATTTTCAGTGAAACGAAGCGACGACCTTGGCGTTCTGAACCCTCGATCATAAGGCTGCGAAGGTGACTATTTCATTCAGGTCATATGCCTGGAGTTTCTACTGGTTGAACCGGTCAATGAAATCCTTCAAAGGCTCTCTCTTCCGCTATCTGAGTGAGAAGTTGGGTGTTAGACTACGGTCCATTGAGTATGCCTATGAATTGGTGATGAACTATTTGCTAAGCTCCTTGAAATAGCTAATAGATCGAGGTTTCAGGGAGTGTATCCATTGTACAGCTGGGTCTTTCAGAGTACTGGGAAAGGCTAAGCAGTACAGTTCATCAACATTGGTGGCGAGGGCCATTTGGGAATTATAGGTCCGAGCATGGTCTACTGGACTCCCCGAGCCGTTATAAGTATCCAGATGAGGTTCCTTAAACTTATGGGGGATATCAAGCCTCGTGATGTGGCAGGAGAACAGTGACTCAGTTTTGGTGTTGACTTGATCTTGAATGGAGCTGTGGAACAGCTTTTTGGCCATTTCGTTAATCAATTTTCCCAAGTCCTCGAAGCTGGCCTCTACTCCAACTCGATCGGTATCCGTGTGGTAGGTCGGTTCGGTAGAAGAGGCTTCCTGCTCATGATACACTATCTTCTGGGACAAGGCTCAACTGTGACTCTGGTTGATCGTATACCTAAGGTCATCTCAGTTCCAAACCGAATGATCCTGGGTTGATTCTTGGATCCCACGCTCCGGCCTCTTCCCCCTAGAAGCATGCATATCATTGATGATATCTCAGGTGTCCTTCAAATGGCTTATATTGGCTTGGGTTTGTTGTTAAGTCCGGATGGGTTCCTGACCAAGCCTAGCATTCTTGGGCTATGATCCGGCCTATAGGGGATGATTTTGTCAGGCCAACAGAGCTTTGATCTGCTACTGGGTTTGACACTGGCCCTCTAGAAGTTGTACGAGAGCCACAGTAACTTGTTAAGGGGCCATAAGAGTTACCGGTGCTGGGGCAGGTGGATCCACTTTGCCGGTTTGCTGAACAAACTTCTTATTATTAGGGGAGGCATGGTGATCAGTTAAGGGATTTGTTTGAGCAAAACTATTGCTTCCCACAGACTACACCAAACGAATGATGCCTACTTTTGGTGTAACGTAAAAAAAGGAAATAAGGGAAGATTTGTATATTGTTCAGCCCTATTAATAAGTGACTTATGTCCACAAGTGTGTCTAAACAGTTACACTATACTGTAAAGTAGCTGGTGACCTTTGGTGAACCAACAGTGGACTAGAACCAACAGAGGTCGGCCGGGCAGACGCTATATACTTTTTGTATATAAAATTCCATCCCCCACTATGGGGACGAGGGATCTCTTTTATACATGCCAAAGACCTCCTTATACATGGAAACTACCTAGATAAGGCAACGTCAATCAGATTAGGTCTGATTAACACAAATCATGTGAGATTTCTAATGGGATTAGGAAACTATCTATACATTCCATTAGTCTTTTAACTGGTGTAGGAAACTGTCTGGAAGGTTCGGGACCTCATTTTGGGGCCTGACTAAGCTATGCTTGTGACGAGCCACGCTCAGACGACATTCTTGACCCGTAGGTCGGGACCCGTGGGACCAAATAAACAGGTCAGGATTTCCCAGCCTCTTCCTAGAAATGAGATGACTAGCCCCTCGATGGCTTGGTGCTCTTTGGTATGGCCTCGAAACTTCGCTCTCATTGGTTGCCTATTTTTGTACGCATCAGGCCATTTGGCCTTTAAATTATTTTAATCTTTTGGATTTGGATTATTGTAATAGTTAGTATATATAATGGCGACTTGTAAGACTCTAACATTACTTCCGCTGAACTTAGACATTTTCGCTACTATTAATATTAAGTTACTTTATTGGATTATTGTTTGGACAAGCATGTGATCATCAACCTGTTATGATCCTACGAGTCTGACTAAGGAAGCTTACTTCCCTTAATTATCGAAATGCTGGGGCGTGACAGGGATATTTGGTGGTATCAGTGCACTAGGTTTAGTTGTGCTCCTGATTGTCCTTCTTTAATCTATGAACCATAAGATTTCCTCTCTAGAATGACATTAAGGTAGCTATGACGCCGATTTGTTGAAGACTCCTAGAGCCGCCATTTGTTTTATGTTGCGTACCATGACTCTTATTATTATTTTCTTTTATGATTCACATCACGTTGCATCTAGCATCCTATTTCTTGAGATTCATATATGTGATTGCATCTCATGATAATAAATAGCATGTGTATGTGAATATAAGTATATTTGATTTTCGGCAGTGAACATTTTAGAACCATCTACTAAAGGCAATAGTCTAATTTGAGAACTACTTGTGTCCATGTATACTTATGCACAGATTCAAGATGGTTAGAGTTACTTGCAACAACTGAAATGGAGTCAGAACCACTGGAGTTTTTGAGAGATTTCTTCGAAAGTTGGAGCACATTGGCAATCAGTAAAGTGCCCATCATTGTCTGCCGTCACCTTTGTTACATCCACCGAGATGTTTAGGAGACAAACTATTGGAAAGATTTAGAGCCATACGCCCTAAGAATTTTGATGGCTTGTTAGGAGCTTTGAAAGCCGAGCAATGGCATAGGGAGATGGAGATGTGTTTCAATGTTTTGGTTTACACAGACTCGGACAAGAAGAGGTTTGCCAAATTTTGGCTCAATTATTCTATAGCAAATGGTGGGAAGCTCAAAGGGATGACTTGGGAGAAGATGCTATCATACGTTTGAGCCGGGAAGAATTCAAGGCCATGTTTCTTCCAAAGTACTTTCCTACATCTGAGAGAGATAAGAAGGAAAGGGAATTTATGAATCTGGTCCAAGGAACTAAGATTGTTTAAGAGTATATGGTTTCATTTAAAAGGTTGTCTCGTTTTGCTCCATACCTAGTGGATACCTTGGAAGAGAAGTGACACGCTGAAAATCTTGTGTGTGCTTGTGTGCTATACCCAAGTGTAGGTAATCGTGCATGTAGTAATCTAGATAAGACCAGGTCGATCCCATAGGGAAGGTGTTAAACTAAAAACTTAGATTAAACTCTAGAGGTAAAGGAAAATTTTAAGATTTAAAACAATGTGTAGAACACGAAGTTCTACACACTATAACTACTAGAGCAATTAAGGTAAACTAATAATTAACTATTGAACGAAAGCAATATTTTAGAAACGGTTTTCTTTATATAAAAGGAATGTTGGGATCACACGAATCTGCAGTGATCATGCCATCTACCGTGCAGTTACATTTAAGCTCTAAGGAGTGTATCTCTCCACAGTATTCCATATTTTCTAAAAATAAAGAATCAATAGTCCTTTCATGGCCGGGACTATATCATCACAGTTAAATTGAAACACATGAAAGCGGTTCAAATCAACAATTGAGTCTCGCATTCTGAATGGTGTTATCATTCAAAATGGTTTGCAAAAGTTATTGAAGAAAATGCCTTAAGGCTTAAAGTAATGAAACTGTTTTGACAAACTAAGCATTTGGAGACAGTTTGATAACAAATCTCAAAAGCAAAAAGTCTTGGAATACTACAAAAGGACTACTGAAGAATCTGACAGTTCGATCGATCGACACGCTTTCGATCGATCGAAAATCATCATCCCTCGAGCGATCGAAATGGCTTTGATCGCTTGACCATGTGTCTTCCTCGATCGATCAAGTATAGGTCTTATACTGCTACATGGCAGAGGCTGGAGATCACTGTTTCATCATGATCTCCCAACCTGGGGACTACTCAGACATGGTCTGGAGTGTCACAGATTCGTTTTTGAGATAAATATTCATTAAAGTCCTGTTTGGTTGTGATTTTCGCATAAAATCTATGAAAACTAATGGTTTACACTATTCTAACATGCAATGCTATGATCTAATGGATTAAACTATGATAAACTGCAAGTAAACAATAAATAGAACGATAATATATAACCTGGAATGAAGAATTTTAATTCAGCTATTGAGATTCCAAGCTAAACGACAATAATCCTTGAAAACCTACAAAAAACATTAAGAACAAAGCTCTCTACTCTCTATAAACTATTGAAAAACAAAAAGTGGCCCCTTCTGGACATGAATATAACTGGTGTATATAGAAAACCTAAGGCTAGGGTTACAAAAGACGTCCCCGCTGCGTGCTCGTAAGTTCTGATAAAAGCCATGTTCGATCGATCGATCGATGCTTTCTCGATCGATCTTACTTCTGGAATCTTCGAGCGCTTTAACTGTCTTTGATCGATCAAAAATTCGATCACTTGAATGATCCTCGATTGCTTGAACTCAATATTTCATCTTTTATTTGTTTTGCTTGTAATTCAGCTATATCCTTTATCTGTCATTTATTCCTGCACACAGCACAACAGCAATCTGCACCAACAATAGCTAAAACAACACAACTTATCACAGATTCATTACATTGTAAGTTAACTAGCATTATAACACAAATTGCAGATAAACTAGGGAGTTGCAAACTAAATCAGTGCATTTTCTTCTTTTAGCGCGGTTGTATTTTACAAATACCCCCGCTTATCACAACCCCCAACTAGCGAATTGCTAGTCCCTAGCAATATAGCAAAAATAAAACAAGCTAAACTAATACTACAACGACTAAAATTAAATAAATTAAACTAAAGAAAACTAAGCTAAAATAGAAAGAGAAACTACCTAACTCAGTTTCGCAGGAATCGCGATTACATTTAGCGAATGCAACAAGCCGTTAAACCCCTAGGTTCCCCCTAGTGGACGAGTGTTGTCTCATGAGGGTTTACACTGAAAATACCCACAAAATTCTCAATTTTAAAATAAAAAAGACATTGAAAAACTTTTAAACACTCTCTTCCCTTCAACTGTTAACTTAGCTACTCAAAAATATATTAACCTCAAGCAAACCATGAAAGAGACCCACATACTCCTCATGCCACCAAGATAGACATAACATATGCATCACAATTATGTATCCGTGTGTGTGTGAAGTTCACAGCTATGCATCCAACCTTGTTCAGAGTTGTTTAGACTATTATTCTCTCAGAAATTGTAGTTTCAACTCAATTCTTACATGGGTTCACGCTAAAAAAATGAACATCTCACAGAAACTAGTTTAATAATGGTCGCACATGATGTGAAAGCTTTATTAAGAATGATATTGTGGTCACTAGTGCTTTCACACCTGACTCAATAAAGGACAAACATTTAGAGTTTATAGTCTCATGAAAAGGATACGACTCATTAGAGGAGCGAAATACAGTGAATAAATCAGATTACACGTTCATGTTCAAACGAAGTTGTTAAAAATCATTAAGGCTTTGACTTTTCATTTTTTTTAATATATAGTGGGACAGAAAAGATAGGGTACAAAGTCGCACATCTTTAGCATGTGATTGAGTTTAGTAAATATGTTTTTTTTTTCAACCATCCTCTATTCTCATATATGTTTTTTTTTAAAGCTCCTTCTTCCTTACTTTTCTCTTTTATGTGGCCCCTCCCACATTTACTCCCTCCTCATCACATACTTCAACAATTTAATCACATTAGATGTGCAATGGGGTTCATTGAGGTCAAAGTATAAGATTAGGGATTTAGATTTTCATAATAGACTTGGCAGTATTTACTTGGTGTGGGGTTGAGAACAGCGCAAATTCTGGAATGTTGATACAAGTAGATGAAAAGGTTAAAGAATGGATAACGATGGCTTAAATCATTTTCTTAACTTCTTAATTTTAGTACTTCAGTGTTCATTGAGTTTAGTTGGTAAATCTTGAACGCTCTCCTCTAATAAGCAGCCAAAATTGAAAAAAAAAAATAATAACTGAGACTAGTGCAACGAATGTAATATGTGTAATCAAGAAAGACATTTTGAATTTATGTGAAAATTCCCTCAGAAATAAAGATTGGATCAAAAACTCACTAAGGGTTAAATAGTTTCTACTACTTGTTCTTTTAGCACAATAGTCATATTAACTCATTTTTAGGTTTTCAACATAGCTACCAACTCGTGCAATTGTATGTTGGATACATGAAAGGTCAACAAATGCAATCATCCTAGTAGAACTAGAGAAATGCGTGGACTTAATCCATAAAAGGATGAGATTAACATGAATGTATCATTTCTTGATAACAGCTAAATAGGAGTGAAAATTCAAAGTTGATCTACCAATAAAGTTCAGAAATTTATATATTTCAGAAAATTCAATTCTAATAGAGTAATTCAATTCTAATAGAGATTGTACAATGTATGCAATAAAGTTATTCAGATTACTAAGTAAAAACATATGCAGATGATTATCTATCTACATTCCACCCCCAACAAAAAAAATTGTGATGTCCTCAGAAGTTGATTTTTCAAAATAAGTAGAGAGATATCACCTGATAACACCAAGCAAACACCATAATCATAGCAATCTGGAAAGACATACAAACTCCAAGCAGCCAAGATCAAATGAACTAATAGATACTGATAAAGCAATGTCTATATATAATACAAACACCCAATCACCGGAAAGATATAACAATATAAGTACAGAACAGTGATAAAAATGTTCAAAAGATCTATTAGTCCCATCATACAAAACAACCCAAAAGAAAATAAAAGAGAAGAGAGAGAAACAGTAATAAACAAAATACAATAAACTCTCCCTCTCATAAGACATTACCTACTCATCCCTAATATCAGATAGAATCACAATCAGTGTAGCAGGATCATCCTCACCTCCACCCTCAACAACAGTAGGAGCCGTCGCCGGGTCACTCACAGTCGGGATAGCTGATGTAGATAAGAAAGGGTCAACCACAACTAGAGGTGGTGTAGATGATGATGATGGGCCATAGGGATTAGTAGGAAGTGGAGGTGGAGTAACAGAAATAGTAGGCGGGATAGTGGACGTAGATGGATCGGTAGTGGGTGGTGCAGAAGAAGATGGATTAGTCGTAGGTGGAACAGAAGGGGTAGAGGGTGGATGTAAAGCTATATCAGAATCGCCTCAAGTAAAGTCGTCATCTGATCCATCTTACCCTCAAGTCGTATCCGCGCCTCCCTCTCCTCAAGAAGCAATGAATGGAGAGTCTGGAGGGATACGGAAGACGACTCTCCCTGGGCCTGAGCCTGAGACCGCTGTCTCAGATCGAACTACTGCACGACAGCAACAGGGTCCTCATCATCAAAATCTAGCTCCTCAGCCTCGGTAGGCATCCCAAACGTTGCACCCTCTGTGTCGGTGCCTCCCATTCTCTTCCTCTTCACTCCCACCTTCGCCTTTCCTTTCAGCTTTCTTTTCTTCTGCGCATCCGAACGGCGCACCGCTGTCTCTCCAAACCGACTCGAGGCCTGAGAAATCATGTCAGTGGCCAATAGGAGCAATCCAGCCTGCTCAATCACCCGATGGATGGGCCAAGCGCCCTTTAGATGGCGCTTGGCGGCAATATACCGCGTGGGCTGGACAAAGAAGCCGATATAGAGTCGGGGCAGGCAAACACGCCATCCTGTCCCAATGGCATATAGGACCTGAGCATACCATGGCACCACCTTTTTATGGTAAGAAGTCATCAATATGCAATTGGCGAGCGCCAGGTGGAGGAGATGATACTGCTCGGTCAGAAATCGATCCTCAATCAGGAAAATGCCATTCCAGATCTAAATCACACCACCGGTAATCTCCTAGATAATGACAGAGGGCAGCGTCTCGGGTGTACCAGGTATGTGAGGGTAGAAGTGGTCGGGCGTCTCCGGTACACCCAAAGCAACGACAATTTTAGCTGGGCTAAAAATGATCTCGTAACCCCAGAAGAATGATCGGTATGTGAATGGAGCCGCAAGATCCTTTATCATGGTCGCACACACCTCCCGCACCCAATTGATGTTGACTCTCTTAAACTACATCAACATCTCAAACCATCTAGGCAGAGCATGGATCCGTGCAAGAAACCACGGGGCGGACAGCCACAAAGCCTCAAGTGGGCGCTTTAACATCACCTTTCGCGTCTGGAAGTATCGTGTGAACCAAACCCGATCCTCGTAATTTCAAAACCCGTGATCAGGTACTGGGTCAGGAATAGTGAGGTTAAGGGGCTTAGACTTGTGGTACCCCTTGACAAGATTCATAGCTGAAACCCTGAAATGGAAAAAGAACTAAATAAAATAGGAAACTAAAAAGAAAAAACTGCCACTACATTATTTTGATCGATCGAACAGTTTTCAATCGATCAAAAACCTACTGCACTCGGTCGCTCAAAACCATCTCGATCGATCAAAATATAGCTACCTTCGATCGCTCGAAACCAGCTCGATCGATCGAGTACAACGGGATTTTGCAGAAACATAAAGAAACAAAGATAACAAGAACCTAAGATTGTAAGGTTATAATTAGGTCTTAGGACCAATAGGGAGCACCCCCACAAGAATTCTAATGAAAATGAATAGGAGGGGATTCGCGGGACATTACCTTGGTTTGAGCGCAGGAGAGGGATGAGGGTTATGATGGTGACAGTTGATGATGAGCTAGAGGCGATCCTCGAATGATAGAAATGGAAGTTAGAGGAAAATCGCCGGGCTCCCTCTGTGTCTTCAAGTGCTCGAGAGTGAATGGGAGTGAGAGAAACTAAAGAGGTGTGATGGAGACGCCTCATTTAAATACGAGGCTCAAGTGATCGAAAATTATCGATCGATCAAACATTCGATCGATTGAGTGTTGCTCAAGCGCTTGAGGATCTGATGATATTGATTGATCGAGTATAGTTCGATCGATCGAACCTTAAAATTCCAAAACTTTTGTGAATGAAAAACTGTGCACCCCCAACTAACCAAGATTATTCTAGACATACAGGATAGCATAAAAGCAGTTCAATTACAGTACGTGCAAGCCAGAAAAAAATCATCATCAACAAAGTAATATGAAATTGCAAATTTAAAGATTTAACTTTATAGTAGCATCCACATTTGCAAAATTGTTGCCCGCAACCATGGTACTTAAGACTTTATTAATAAAGAAAAACTAAAAATGAAAGCAAAATTGACAATCCTTCGTCCAGCATTACACTTCAAATGATGAAAAAAAAGACCAAATGACAAAATGCAGTTAAAGTGGAACACTAATTTTCAAACAGGAATATTTCATCTTCCACAGTTGCTTCTTTCTCCGCCACATCTTCGAGTGTGAATTCCAAACTTGATGATTCCCTTTCCCAGAATAGTTAGAAAGCCGCAAGGACATCTCGGCTTTTATGTCAGATAAAGATTCAAGGATATTATTCTTCCTTGGTGGTGCAACAGCCTCTACTAAGTACTCTTCATCCTTATGTCTCCTATGAATGATTCCCAGAGATGCTAGAGATGGTGGGATCTCTATTAGAGAGGAAAGAGAAGGTTTGGGAGCTCTTAAAATAGTTTCTGCAGCTTCAAGCATAAAAAAACGACGAATTTCTTTTTCTGGATGAAACTGCCTTATTTATAGATTCCCATAACCGACCTAATGTTTAAGCAATCGAAGTGGCTTTGATCAATCGAACCTTCAATCGATTGAACCATCTTCGAGCGATCAAACCTGCCAAGACTTCAATCGATCGAGACACCTTCGTAGCTATGAGTAGGATCTCCTAGGCTCTTTATTGTTGGCTCAGACCAGTAGTTAATCACCATGATCAAACTCTTTGATCAGTAAACTAACCAACTAGTCGGTTAATGTTTACTCCACTATAAAATGATAACTGAACTCCAACGCAAAAGAACATATTCGAAACAATAACTAGACTTATATGTTGTACTAATGTCCCTCTACGTTCAGCATTCGTAATCATATTCAGGTAGTCAGACAACTATTACTGTCAACCTAAATCATGATTACTTCTTGTATTCCTTGAGTCCCATTCACCTCTCATGATTACCAAACATATTGATAACTACTTATCAATAAGACTGCAGTTCTCAGTAATTAACTTGGTGACATTCTCAAGGGATTGCTTACTCTGAATCAGAGGGTAGATTCTATCTTGACAATATATGTTCACAACCCTATGAACATGACATACCCAAGATACCCAAGTGTTGATCTTTTATAGACCTCACTGATTGGTAAGTCAAATCAGCCATATTCATAGTCTATTTTCATAATCGTCTCAAGATTGAGAACACGTACCTTATACAAGTTATGAGTTCCTATTGACTGTTGACAGTCTTGAGTGTCAATAGGAAAGCTCAAGTCCGTCAATGCACTATAAGCACTAGCATATTAACTAAGAGTTACACTCTAGTAATTGAGATTAATCACTCCATCCAATTGTAGTTAGTCATGCTACAGTGTAAACTTGATGAGGTATCCAATCTCATCATCCACTATGACATGTTCTAAGTATCAAAGAATAGTAATTTGTATCTCACTTGTATGTATCTTATACACACACAAATTACTTACTATGATACTTAAGGATTAACAATCATCTCATGAAAGAAACATACACAATGAAATGTAAATCATAAATTCATATATTAAAATGCCAATGTCTTATACATAAAGTAATGGTTTGAGGGCACAAACCCAATAAACTCCCACTTGCACTCATAACCATTGAGGGCTACATCTGAGACCTAAACTATCTAGATGACGATCAAAGACCTTTTGTGACAAGGCCTTTGTAAATGGATCCTCAAGATTGTTAGAGGTGGCAATCTTGCTGATCGTCACATCTCCACGTGAACAATATCTCAGATTAGATGATATTTCCGCTCTACGTGCTTTCCCTTTCCATGGTTCCTTGGCTCCTTGGACTAAACCACTGCCCTACTATTATCACAGTAAAGCGTAATAGGTGACAGCAATGCTGGTACCACCTTAAGCTCCATAAGGAACTTCTTGAGCCAAACAACTTCCTTTCTAGCTTCACAAGCAGCCATATACTTAGCTTCTGTAGTTGGGTCTGCAATGCATTTCTGCTTAATGCTTCTCCAACTAGTAGCACCACCTCCCATGGTAAAGAGAAGGCCGGATGTTGAATTCCTCGAATCTCTCTCTAACATAAAGTCCAAGTCAGTATATCCCACTAGAATTAACTCACTACTGCTTTACATAAGCATGTAATCTTTAGTCCTTCTCAAGTACTTAAGAATGTGCTTAATGGCTGTCCAGTGCTCTGGAGCTGGATTCGATTGATACCTATTGACCATGCCTACGGCAAAGCAGATATCTGGTCTAGTGCACAACATCGCATATATGAGACTTCCCACTGTAGAAGCATAGGGAATTCCTGCCATGCGATTTCTCTCCTCCTGTGTCTTAGGACACTAGTCCTTGGAGAACGCTAGACCATGCCTGAAAGGTAATGAACCTTTCTTCGAATTGTCCATAGAAAACCTAGTTAGCACTTTCTTGATATAACCAGTTTGAGATAATCCCATTATCTTTTGCTTATAATCCCGAAAGAGCTTTATCCCAAGAGTATAGCTCGCATCTCCTAGATCCTTCATATCGAAAGTACTAGCTAGCCAAACCTTGACCGTTGACAGTGCTGCTACATCATTCCCAATAAGTAGAATGTCGTCAACGTAAGGCACAAGAAAAGCCACCACTTTTCCTTCACACTTCTTGTATACACAAGGCTCATCCAGATTCTGTATAAAACTAAACGACTTGACCGCTTGGTCAAATCAGATGTTCCAACTCCTAGATTCATGCTTAAGCCCATAAATTGACTTTTACAACTTGCATACCAAGTTACCTTTCCCCACCAACTATGAACCCTTCTTGTTGTTGCATATAGATGTCCTCCTCAAGATTTTCATTCAAGAATGCAGTCTTGATGTGCATCTGCCAGATCTCATAATCTAGGCATGTAGCAATGGATAAGAGTATCCTGATGGACTTGAGCATGGCTACTAGCGAGAAGGTTTCCACATAGTCAATGCCCTCTCTCTGAGTATTATCTTTCGTTACAAGCCTAGCCTTAAAAGTCTCAACCTTTCCACCAGATCCTCTTTTCCTCTTGTAGATCCACTTATAACCAATGGGTTTTATTGGTGGAAGCTCTATAAGATCCTAGACCTGATTAGATCCATAGATTCCAATTCAGCCTTCATAGCTTTAACCCAATGAGCTGAGTCTGCATTACCCATTGCCTCTATATCACTACAAGGAAAAAGGCCTTTTATGTCACTTAAAAAGTGACATAAATAGGTATTTATGTCACTTTTTTTTTCAGTAAAAAGTGACATAAATGGAGGCGACATAAATGTTTTAAAAGTGACATAAATACTTTCGAAAAAGTGACATAAATGTTTCATAAATCCAACAAATTTGTTAATAAAAAGTGACATAAATACTTAAAAGTGACATAAATACCATTTTATTTATGTCACTTTTAACATAAAGTGACATAAAAGTAGAAAGTGACATAAATACCAAACAAAATTATAACATCAAAGACTAAAAAGTGACATAAATACTTAAAAGTGACATAAATACTATTTTATTTATGTCACTTTTAACCTAAAGTGACATAAAAGTGGAAAAGTGACATAAATACCAAACAAAAATTAATACATCGAAGTCTTAAAAGTGACATAAATACTTAAAAGTGACATAAATACCATTTTATTTATGTCACTTTTAACCTAAAGTGACATAAAAGTAGAAAAGTGACATAAATACCAAACAAAATTATTACATAAGAGCCTTAAAAGTGACATAAATGCTGTAAAAGTGACATAAATACCACCCTGTAAAAACAATATATACCACCCTGTACATATATACAATACCATGCATGCACCCTGTACAAAATTAAATCCAACTCAATATTTCAACTACTAAATTTCATATAGATTCATCTCAATATCAACCAATTAATTAGAATGAACAAAAAAAATATACAATCGATCAGAGTCAAGTGCAAATCTAATATCATATATATACATATCACATATTCATCAAAAAGCACGAACAAACCTATGAAAGCAACAAAAAAGAATTAATTAGCCCAACAAAAAGTGTGGTTTGTTTGTTAGAACCTTCCATCAAAATGTGAAACTTTGTACCTACAAAAAAGATACAGATTTCATTAATTAGTTGTATATGATTAAAATAATAAAAGAGTAAAACTATGTTTGGGGGTTTCGAGAGACCACAATGTGTTCGGGGAACTAGGAATGATGAAAGAGTCATTTTTTCGCATTTTTTGTGAACCGTGAATCCGTTATGCAATCAGTTAGTTCCCGTAAGTTTATTTAGGCATGTTTGAGGTGCGTGTAAGGTTTCGTGGCATTTGGTTAAGCGGTTTACCGATTCGCTACTCAAAACCCCAAAAACTAACTTTTTTTTCAAGCCTAAGTGACTAAATAGTAATTTTTTTGCATTTTTTGTGAACCGTGAATCCATTATTCATTCCGTTAGTTCCCGCAAGTTTATTGAGGCATGTTCGAGGTGCGTGTAAGGTTTCGTTGCGTTTGGTTAAGCGGTTTACCGATTCGCTACTCAAAACCCAAAAACTAACTTTTTTTCAAGCCTAAGAGCAACTCCAACGGGAGTTGTATATGGGTATCCATTTTAAATAACTGCCATTTTGGCAATTTTTGTCAAAAAAATTGAGCTCCAACGGAGGTTGCATATGGGTATGCAAAATGCATCCACCATGGTTGGGGACCCAAATTTATAGTCGATGGAGAGAGAAAGGGGGGAGATCCATAATTTGGTGGGAAATGTCAGACGCCACTGTTCATAGCAGTTGGGTTTCAATTTTGTTTGCAACGGCTATAAACAGTGTGCTACAATTGAAATGTTTACTGAGAAATTCAAAAATGATACACACACACACACACACACCAAACCACCCACTAAATGTTTACTGAGAAATTCTCATATTTACTGAGAAATTCTCAATATTTACTGAGAAATCCTCAATGTTTACTGAGAAATTTCTCATAGTTTAGTGAAACATTTCTCATATAAATGAGAAAATTCTCATATTTACTGAGAAATCCTCAATGTTTACTGAGAAATCCTCAATGTTTTCGCTTTTTTTGTAAACCGTGTATCCATTATGCATTCCGTTAGTTCCCGCAAGTTTATTTAGGCCTGTTCGAGGTGCGTGTAAGGTTTCGTGTCGTTTGGTTAAGCGGTTTATCGATTCACTACTCAAAACCCCCAAAACTAACTTTTTTTCAAGCCTAAGTGACTAAATAGTCATTTTTTCGCATTTTTTGTAAACCGTGTATCCATTATGCATTCCGTTAGTTCCCGCAAGTTTATTGAGGCATGTTCGAGGTGCGTGTAAGGTTTCGTGGCGTTTGGTTAAGCGGTTTACCGATTCGCTACTCAAAACCCCAAAAACTAATTTTTTTTTTCGAGCCTAAGTGACTAAATAGTAATTTTTTTGCATTTTTTGTGAACCGTGAATCCATTATTCATTCCGTTAGTTCCCACAAGTTTATTGAGGCATGTTCGAGGTGCCTGTAAGGTTTCGTTGCGTTTGGTTAAGCGGTTTACCGATTCGCTACTCAAAACCCCAAAAACTAACTTTTTTTCAAGCCTAAGTGACAAAATAGTCATTTTTTCGCTTTTTTTGTAAACCGTGTATCCGTTATGCATTCCGTTAGTTCCCGCAAGTTTATTTAGGCATGTTCGAGGTGCGTGTAAGGTTTCGTGTCGTTTGGTTAAGCGGTTTATCGATTCACTACTCAAAACCCCCAAAACTAACTTTTTTTCAAGCCTAAGTGACTAAATAGTCATTTTTTCGCATTTTTTGTAAACCATGTATCCTTTATGCATTCCGTTAGTTCCCGCAAGTTTATTGAGGCATGTTCGAGGTGCGTGTAAGGTTTCGTGTCGTTTGGTTAAGCGGTTTATCGATTCACTACTCAAAACCCCCAAAACTAACTTTTTTCAAGCCTAAGTGACAAAATAGTCATTTTTTCGCTTTTTTTGTAAACCGTGTATCCGTTATTAATTCCGTTAGTTCCTGCAAGTTTATTTAGGCATGTTCGAGGTGCGTGTAAGGTTTCGTGGCGTTTGGTTAAGCGGTTTATCGATTCACTTCTCAAAACCCCCAAAACTAACTTTTTTCAAGCCTAAGTGACAAAATAGTCATTTTTTCGCTTTTTTTGTAAACCATGTATCCTTTATGCATTCCGTTAGTTCCCGCAAGTTTATTGAGGCATGTTCGAGGTGCGTGTAAGGTTTCGTGTCGTTTGGTTAAGCGGTTTATCGATTCACTACTCAAAACCCCCAAAACTAACTTTTTTCAAGTCTAAGTGACAAAATAGTCATTTTTTCGCTTTTTTTGTAAACCGTGTATCCATTATGCATTCCGTTAGTTCCCGCAAGTTTATTTAGGCATGTTCGAGGTGCGTGTAAGGTTTCGTGTCGTTTGGTTAAGCGGTTTATCGATTCACTACTCAAAACCCCCAAAACTAACTTTTTTTCAAGCCTAAGTGACTAAATAGTCATTTTTTCGCATTTTTTGTAAACAGTGTATCCTTTATGCATTCCGTTAGTTCCCGCAAGTTTATTGAGGCATGTTCGAGGTGCGTGTAAGGTTTCGTCTCGTTTGGTTAAGCGGTTTATCGATTCACTACTCAAAACCCCCAAAACTAACTTTTTTCAAGCCTAAGTGACTAAATAGTCATTTTTTCGCTTTTTTTGTAAACCGTGTATCCTTTATGCATTACGTTAGTTCCCGCAAGTTTATTGAGGCATGTTCGAGGTGTGTGTAAGGTTTTGTGTCGTTTGGTTAAGCGGTTTATCGATTCACTACTCAAAACCCCCAAAACTAACTTTTTTTCAAGCCTAAGTGACTAAATAGTCATTTTTTCGCATTTTTTGTAAACCGTGTATCCTTTATGCATTCCGTTAGTTCCCGCAAGTTTATTGAGGCATGTTCGAGGTGCGTGTAAGGTTTCATGTCATTTGGTTAAGCGGTTTATCGATTCACTACTCAAAACCCCCAAAACTAACTTTTTTCAAGCCTAAGTGACAAAATAGTCATTTTTTCGCTTTTTTTGTAAACCGTGTATCCATTATGCATTCCGTTAGTTCCCGAAAGTTTATTTAGGCATGTTCGAGGTGCGTGTAAGGTTTCGTGTCGTTTGGTTAAGCGGTTTATCGATTCACTACTCAAAACCCCCAAAACTAACTTTTTTTCAAGCCTAAGTGACTAAATAGTCATTTTTTCGCATTTTTTGTAAACCTCGTATCCTTTATGCATTCCGTTAGTTCCCGCAAGTTTATTGAGGCATGTTCGAGGTGCGTGTAAGGTTTCGTGTCGTTTGGTTAAGCGGTTTATCGATTCACTACTCAAAATCCCCAAAACTAACTTTTTTCAAGCCTAAGTGACTAAATAGTCATTTTTTCGCTTTTTTTGTAAACCGTGTATCCTTTATGCATTACGTTAGTTCCCGCAAGTTTATTGAGGCATGTTCGAGGTGTGTGTAAGGTTTTGTGTCATTTGGTTAAGCGGTTTATCGATTCACTACTCAAAACCCCCAAAACTAACTTTTTTCAAGCCTAAGTGACAAAATAGTCATTTTTTCGCTTTTTTTGTAAACCGTGTATCCATTATGCATTCCGTTAGTTCCCGCAAGTTTATTTAGGCATGTTCGAGGTGCGTGTAAGGTTTTGTGGCGTTTGGTTAAGCGGTTTACCGATTCGCTACTCAAAACCCCAAAAACTAATTTTTTTTTCGAGCCTAAGTGACTAAATAGTAATTTTTTTGCATTTTTTGTGAACCGTGAATCCATTATTCATTCCGTTAGTTCCCGCAAGTTTATTGAGGCATGTTCGAGGTGCGTGTAAGGTTTCGTTGCGTTTGGTTAAGCGGTTTACCGATTCGCTACTCAAAACCCCAAAAACTAACTTTTTTTCAAGCCTAAGAGCAACTCCAACGGGAGTTGTATATGGGTATCCATTTTACTGAAAAATTTCTCATAGTTTAGTGAAACATTTCTCATGTAAATGAGAAAATTCTCATATTTACTGAGAAATTCTCAATATTTACTGAGAAATCCTCAATGTTTACTGAGAAATTTCTCATAGTTTAGTGAAACATTTCTCATATAAATGAGAAAATTCTCATATTTACTGAGAAATTCTCAATGTTTACTGAGAAATCCTCAATGTTTACTGAAAAATTTCTCATAGTTTAGTGAAACATTTCTCATATAAATGAGAAAATTCTCATATTTACTGAGAAATTCTCAATGTTTACTGAGAAATCCTCAATGTTTACTGAGAAATTTCTCATAGTTTAGTGAAACATTTCTCATATAAATGAGAAAATTCTCATATTTACTGAGAAATTCTCAATGTTTACTGAGAAATCCTCAATGTTTACTGAAAAATTTCTCATAGTTTAGTGAAACATTTCTCATATAAATAAGAAAATTCTCATATTTACTGAGAAATTCTCAATGTTTACTGAGAAATCCTCAATGTTTACTGAAAAATTTCTCATAGTTCCCGCAAGTTTATTTAGACATGTTCGAGGTGCGTGTAAGGTTTCGTGGCGTTTGGTTAAGCGGTTTATCGATTCACTACTCAAAACCCCCAAAACTAACTTTTGGTTAACGTAGCGTTCCTCTATTAAATTAAACATATGAGAATACTATGCTCAAGGTCAAGAACTAACCACTTGAAATCTCACTAGAAAATTGCAATAACTATTCACAACTAAAACACTCCAAACTTGCAATAGCAAAGCGGGCTTCGAAAAAATAAATAATAGAAAAAGCAATTTTGGACATATGAAGATGCATGTTTATTGTGATATAAGCAAGTTAATTACCTATGCTTTCATTCGGGTATATGTTCCACAACGAAATCTATGAACTCAGTCCGCATTTCGTTGATATCTTCAAGTGTGTAAGTTTTTTTATCACACAACCTTTTCATCTAAACAATTCAAAACAAAAGTTAATTAATGATCATCAAAAAACAAAAAAGATGCGAAAAGTTAATTAATGATCAAAACTCAATAAAAAAAACAAAAACCTTTTTCTCAAGGGAAAGAGAAGGATCCCCAATCAAGTCTCTCATGAACATCATCAAAAAGTATCCGCATTCAACACCCCCTTCTTGTTGTGGACACTATATTAAGTCTCATAGAGAAAACTTTAGTAGTTAATATTAAAGAACTAAACGAATCATTTTAATTCTTATTTACTTGCCTTTGGGATTTTCCAAATAGGCTTTGGCATTCTCATTCCATCAATATGCAGTGATACGAGCGCACTTCAAGGCAAAGAGTTTTGAATTAATTGCTACACCATCTATGATGGTTAGAGAAATCCATCATAGAGCATAGAGTTCTACTGGGCTCATGAATTTAGAGACAGAAAAGAAAAAAAATCATAGAGCATATATAAATATATAGGGAATCGTCATGAGCACATATGCAAGTCAGTGCACATTTTTCACGTGAACGTACACAAGAAGTATACAAAACAGTGTGCTAAACATGTGCACAAACTATGAAAACTGGAGCATAGACATTTTAATGCAGTTTAAGTCATATGCCTAGAAAAAAGCACACGCCAACGTTCTAAAAATTAGTGTGCACGGAGAGGGTCTCATATGCGCGTGCTGCCCAAGCGCGGCTACGTGCCACAGAACGTGCCGGGGATGTTTTGGGAGCTACGGCCTGTGCTTTTAATGCATAGTTAGGCATAAGACTATATTTTAACACATTTGCACTGAAAAAAGCACGTAAAAGGGGTCTAAAAAATCAGTGTGCACGGGAGAGGTCTCACTCACCGTGCTGCTCGCATGCTGACACTGGGCTACTGTGTGCGCAAGGAAACAAAGGCCACGAAAAGAAATGCAAAAATACAACATAAGGATCTAAGATGAGTTATAAGAGAGGAAAGAGAGAGAGAGAGAGAGAGAGAGAGAGAGAGAGAGAGAGAGAGAGAGAGAAATATGTATACACAATTTGTTAAAGATATGATTATTGACAATTCAAAGTATGGTGATCGGTTAGTAAAGAATGGTTATCTACAAGAGTCCAAACAAGGCTAATGAGTAGCATTTCTACAAATCTTATCCTCAATTCTTATCTATCCAAGATTGTTACTGTAAAGACCCATATATACGTGTGTATTGTATGTATATATATATTGATGTGTGTATTTATGTGGCAAGTCGAGAGACTTGACTTGTGGACCCCACTCCCACTCTTTCCCACCACACAATTCCCCCCTCCCTTTTGTATCTCACGTTACTCTCTCTCTCTCTCTCTCTCTCTCTCTCTCTCTCTCTCTCGCTCTCTCTGTCTCTTTTACTTTTCTTTCTTTTCTTTATTTCTTTCTCTTCCTTATCTCTTCTCTAACTCTCTGTCTTTGTCTCCCCAACCGAGAGTTCTCTCTCTCTCTCCCTCCCACCCATGTTAATGTGCCCTTATATTGCAAGGAAATTAGATTTCTATGTTTAAAGTGTTGGGAATGAATTTGTGTGTGTTATTAGTGAACTATTGACATACTTTTGTGTTGGATTTTGCACAAAATGTGAAGCTATGTGTTTACCCTACCATGGTTGATGTTAAACAGAAATACTAATTGGTAGTAGTAAGTTGAAAATTGGAAGTGTTATTATTTTGTTATGTTCCTATAAAGCTTAAAAAGGGGCTTTTACAAACTAGGACTTTGAGGAGATAGATACAATGTTAGTATCTCTATTTGACATGCTTAGGTAAACTAAGATGCAATGTTTGGTACAAATATAGAGAGTACTTATGAAGGAATAGAGCGGTTGGTGGATTTTGCCTCGGATATTATATTATCTTTGTCTAATGTTGTCAAGGACTAATGTATCATTTAGACATTTGGAGTTTAAAGAAATATTGAGGATAAAGGGATGCTGATTTATTATTTCTAAAGCTTGGTGTATTTGTCGTTAAGAGTTGGAGACGTTCACTAACTTATATAATTGGAAGACTTTAGGCCGTCTATGCTTTATGTATCCTTGAGTAAAGGTGTCTTTGAACTTAGGAGTTATTTATGAGTTAGCATGTGGTAATATACCTACTCTACGTGAACTTAGGAAGTTGACAAATTAGGAACCCTAAGGATAATGCCTAGAACATGTTTGAATCCTATTAGCTATTAATTTTGAGACGATATCATATTGTTGCAAATTATCATGTAAGTCCTATACTTAGAATTGGTGCATATGCTCCATTGTGATTGTACCTCGTAAGGAAAGTTAGCCTGGGTGATTTGTTCTAAACATAAGTTTGAGAATTTTGACAAGCAATAGTTGAATGGTTTATATCGTTGAGAGATATTGAGATTGGAATGTTTAGTTTCAATTATTAATGGATTTGCGAACTTCATTTTATATGTTTTTACTTGCAGTTTTCTTAGTTTTTGATGCCTTTCTAATTTTTCTCCTCTTTTTCTGTTTAATTCAGACAAGATTTTGGTAGATGAAGTTCCTGTTGTCACATATAGAATACTAGGTTACCTTTTTCTAGGTGTTGTAAGGATATACTCGAAGAAAGTTGAGTATCTGTTCCACGATTGCCGTGATGTGGTTATTAAAATCAATGATTGTACGGTTAGAAAAAGACGTAAAAATGTGCATTAATTTGGATACTATGATCACACCTTAAAGCTCAATCACTCTACCATAAAGGTTTGAACATGATGCTTTTGATCTCGAGATCGTGGAAAATGTAAGCAGGTGAGTGATACGCTGGTCATCAAATCAAGTTTCCCACGATCGCCTTAGAGCATCTCCAATGCAAAAAGTCATTTTTTTCATCTCAAAGCTATAATTTGACACTGCTACAGTACCAAAAAGCTATATTTTGACAATACTGCTCCAATGGTAAATTTCATCCAAACTGCCAAATTTTGGGTCAACTACCATTCTCCTAGTCAACTTTCAACTACCATTCCCAACTACCATTCTCAATTACCATTATTCTTCTATCAACCATTTCTCATATAATATGAGAAAATTCTCATATTTACTGAGAAATTCTCAATGTTTACTGAGAAATCCTCAATGTTTACTGAGAAATTTCTCATAGTTTAGTGAAACATTTCTCATATAATATGAGAAAATTCTCATATTTACTGAGAAATTCTCAATGTTTACTGAGAAATCCTAAATGTTTACTGAGAAATTTCTCATAGTTTAGTGAAACATTTCTCATATAATATGAGAAAATTCTCATATTTACTGAGAAATTCTCAATGTTTACTGAGAAATCCTCAATGTTTACTGAGAAATTTCTCATAGTTTAGTGAAACATTTCTCATATAATATGAGAAAATTCTCATATTTACTGAGAAATTCTCAATGTTTACTGAGAAATTCTCAATGTTTCCATTTTTTCTTCTAAAAAATTGTAAGGAAAAAACAAAAACAATACAATTAGACAAGAGAGCACAATATAAAAATTGAGTTCAAGTTTATATTTATAGACATTTGGAATGGTATAAAAGTAAAAGCACAAAAAAAAAATAGCCGTTGAAGGAGGAATAGAGGATACAAAATTGTGAACCAAAATGTTGAAGCAGCCAAAAAACAAACTGCCGTTGAAAGTTGAGGAAAAAAAAAATAGCCGTTGAACTAACACGTGGCAAGGGCCCACGTTGGATCCTGGGGAAAGTATTCAAAATGTAGCCGTTGTGGCTTTTGTCTGGTGTGTCACCGGCTGGGCCCCTCATTTGACAATAGTCATTTGAGATATCAAATATGACAATACAAATAGCTTTTTCATTTTTTGGTAGATCCTTTAGTTATGCGTTGGAGTGGGTGGAATTTTAAGAGCTTTCATTTTATGACTTTAGTAGGGTATTTGGTAGGTGGGTTGGAGTTGCTCTTAGGCTGTATTACCTAAATGATACTGAAATTCTTTGCATTAGTTTAGACCAAAGTGGAGTATTTATTGGCCAAAAATTTCAGCCTTTTCAACAAGTGTATCCGGGTATTGCCTTGTCTAATCAACAACTATTTATCTTATGACAACTAAAAAGCATTTGTCTAAGAGCATTCGATTAAAAGATGAAAATTACTTTTGGATAAATCACCAATCACTATCTATAAAAGAGGTGGCTTCCATGTAAGGACCGCACAAGTGATTTATAAATTAAAAATGCTCCCTTTCAAACATACAGAAATCACTTTTGTCTTTCATTTTGGATGAGTTTCTAACAGACTATAACCAAAGTCCACAGATATTTGGTATTGTGTTGTGAAAGAAAAGGTTTCAAGAAATGTAGATCCTAAAAGCCAAGTAATTAAAGATAACTTAGGTGTGTTTTTAGAAGCAAAACTTGAGGGCACAACGAATTTTAACAGCTCTCATCAACCTCTAAATTAATTATGAAATGTCTAAGGTCAGAGTAACTTCATGAGAATACTAAGATTTCACTCTATAACACAAACATCTTACAGCGGCCAAAAGACTACCTTTATATGTTTATGACAAAGCAACCTCTTCATTACCCATTTTCTGTCGTTTTCTTTCTTGCTTGCTAATCACCCATCTCAGCATTCTCACTTTTACACAATTATTGACATTTGAAGTCATTATTCCTTAACATGACCTCTAAATCACCTCTCTCAAGACTAATTATTAATCAAAAGAAAAATAATTGTAGCTATTAATCCATCCCACATTGATACACACACGTGGGCAAAATATTTCATAATTAGATTAGAATCCTAGGTATAGGTACATAATTTCTATACAGGAAATGCTATGTTGGAGTACCTAAGGGGCTCCAATTAGATTACAAAACCTATAAATAAAACCATAGAGATGAAGAGGAGCAAAAATATTGAAAATCATTAAGAAAAATAATAATTAGGAATCTTGAATAATCCATAATGACGGGAATTTAGTACTCTATCTAATTGACCAGCCTGTGGTTTCGAAATACAAAACCAAAGGAAGCATATCCATGTTATACAGACTCTATATGTTAAGTTGTGGAGACTGATCACCTTTCGACCTTGAAGCCACTACGCATAATGGGGTCCCCTTCGTGGGCTATTTCTTTATCAGTTTTAGAGCTAATTTTTAATTTCCAAACTCTTCCCCAAATAGATGCATTTATCTTGAAAAAGGCATATTCGTGTAAATCCACATTAACTAGTACTCAAATTAATAAGAGATGACAAACAAATGGCCAATCAAAATCTACAAGAAGCAAAACAAATGTCCCAAATCTCATTCATACAAAGACAAAGCCTTTTCTCATGTTAATGCCCCGTACATATATAAATGTGTGTGTGTGTGTGTGTGAGAGAGAGAGAGAGAGAGAGAGAGAGAGACCTGGAGATCAAGGGGAAGCTAGGCAGAGCAACGGCGTCGCAGAGAAGCAGCGGCGGCGCAGAGAATGGAGGCGGCGACGGCGGCGGCGGCGGTAGAATGGAGGCGACGGCGGTTGAGTGGTTTGGGTTTGGGAATGGATATGGAGATAGGGTTTGGGTTTGGGTTTGGGTTTGGGAATGGAGATGGAGAGAGGCTAGGGTTTGGGTTAATTATATTTGGGTTTGGGAATGGAGATGGAGAGAGGATTTAGGAATGGAGATGGAGAGAGGGATTGGGAATGGAGATAGAGAGATCAATGGTTTGGGTTTGTGTTTTCTCATTCTGAACATTTATCAATTCCCCCGCCCTTTCCCGCGCGCAAGATGACTTTTATGTCACTTTTTGTAAAAATTTTGTATATTTATGTCACTTTTTTGAAAAACTGACATAAAAAAATTTGCAATATTTACAAAATTGCCACCGCGTTTTTATTTATGTCACTTTTTAAAAGGTGACATAAAAGTATTATTATTTATGTCACTTTTTAAAAAAGTGACATAAATAAGAAATTTGTATTATTTACATGTTTGCCACCGCGTTTTTATATATGTCACTTTTTAAAAAAGTGACATAAATACGTTATCATTTATGTCACTTTTTTAAACAAATGACATAAATAATCCAGTATTTATGTCACTTTTTTAAAAAGTGACATAAATACTAAAAAAGTGACATAAAAAGACCCAGCTAGAAATATTTATGTCACTCAAAATAAAAGTGACATAAATACAAGTTTTAAAGTGACATAAAAAGCCATTTTTCTTGTAGTGTACATGTGGTAGGATCAGATTTAGATTCTATGGAGACAGCTTCAAAACTTCTCCTAAGAACATGTATCTATCAGGCTGGCTGATATTCCTCCCACTACGATGAGGTACCGATGCAGAAATGAGTAAGGAAGTGGTATTTCTTGATTTACATCGTTATCAACTGTGGGTTGGACTGAGGGTTGTCCTTCTATCTCTCTCAAATCTATCCTTCCCTTAGGTTTGTGGTTCATGATATAATCATCCTCCAAGAAAATAGCATTAGTACTAACAAACACTTTATTTTCACTTGGATCACCGAAATACCATTCATAAGTACCCTTTGGATACCGTACAAAGTAGCATACTTCCAATCTAGAATCTGACTTACTCATGTCACGCCCCGACGTAGCATAAATAAGGAAAGCGTTTAATTTCCTTTATGGACCCGTAGGTCGCGACAGTTTGAAGGATCGATTCCGTCCCAAACGTCGAACAACAAAACATAATAATCAGATTAAAGCAATCAAGGCTTACAAAAATTATTCTAACTTAAAGAATATTACAGCACGGGTTATCTAAAGGCACAGACCGCCTCGAATTAAAACAATAGCTTAATGTTTGTTACAGTCATCCTTATAAAACAAAATAGTTCATAACTTAAAACAGATAAACTTAAAGCATATAATAAACAGTTTCTTTATTCCAGGAGCAGCCATTCTCAATTAGCATAGTCGTATGATTCCTCCTGATTATAACCTGAAAAGCCTGAACACGAATGTCCAGGACGCATCAACGTCGTCAACTTCAAGAAGCTGGTGAGTATTAAAAACATGACTTTGAATGTAAAACATACCAACTTACCTTTTTCCAATTCCCATTTAAATCCACAAGTATATAATTGAAGTAAGGAGCTCATTTAGAAAACAATCACAACATTATTTAAAGAGGGTAAATTTACACAGAGGGGACCGTGTATGAGAACAATGCACCACACTCATCTTGCCGACTCTTTTCTCTCGACAGCCACAACAACCCACTATCCTACTCCTGGTATCTTTGAAACACTCAGATAGCCACACTTTAGCAACGGGGCGCCAGGGAGTGTCCAGTTTGCCTCACACTTTGGTCCGGGGTACCAGGGAGTGTCCAATGCCTCACACTTTGAATACCCTAACCGCCATGCAAATACCGGGGCAACCCCTCACACAGTATCCAGACTCGAGTTATCAGGGAGTGTCCGTAGGCCACACTTTAGCACTACCATGGGTGCCAGGGAATGTCCGAGTTCGGCTTCACACACTTTAACGCTTCCATGGGCGTCAGGGAGTGTCCATATTTGCCACCGTCGCATTTCAAAGATACCCTCTCCACAATCTCAACCACAACCACAACCACGACCACAACCACAAACTCATACTCAACCACAACCACAACCACAACCACGACCACAAACACAAACTCATACTCTTTCCATACTACCATTACTCTTTTCCACACAGACTGACACCCCTATGCATGTACCACTGACCCACATGAATGGTATGCACTTAAACGAAAACAAAAATGCTGAATTAAAGGAACAACACGCGTACGGGGGTTAATGAGTCATACTACAATGTTTTAATCATTCAAACATAACCAAATAGAGTTCTGATTAACTAAATATCCCAAACAGAGCCTTAACAGTACTAAAAAGTTGAACCAAACAGACCTTAAACATAAAACAGACAAAAACAGAAACTGTCAGAACTCGCGCGCGCGGGCCGCTCGCGCGAAAGGTCGCTCGCGCGGGCCGCTCGCGCGAAAGGTCGCTCGCGCGGGCCGCTCGCGCGATATGCCCATTTTCCTTTTTATATATGAACTTTTCTGTCTGCCTGTGGAAATCAAGGTCGCGCGCGCGGATCGCTCGCGCGAAGGAGTTCTCGCGCGACCCTCGCTCGCGCGACCAGCCAAATTTTCCTTTGTATAAAAAAAACTCTTACGTCTGCCTGGAGACGCCTACCTCGCGCGCGCGGGCCGCTCGCGCGAAAGGTCGCTCGCGCGGGCCGCTCGCGCGGGCCGCTCTCGCGATTCCTCGCGCGCGCGATCGTGGCGCGAGATGAAGCTGAGGCTTCATCTTCTCCGCAGGAACTGTTCTGTTTCAGAAAACAGGGTCTAAAATTGACCCATTTCAAATCTGTAAGTGTGTATATCATGTTATATATGGATCTCTTCCTTTTTCAACAAGGATTAAGAATCTATGGTTAATTTAACATAATTCTAACTATAACTCTCCAATTTTATGAAAGATTAAAAGAGGACAAAATTTAATTCCTAATACACTTTTCCATATGAATGAATTAAGCTCTAAAACTTCAAACATAGCATATATGATGTAAGATCTTTCATAATCATCTCTAAAAACAGATTTTAGTTAAGTTTGGAAAATCTTGATTTTCAAGCCATGGAGTTCATACGTGAGATCAACCATGGTGTCTTACAAAATTAAACAAACACACAGTAAATAGACATGTAATTACATTCTTAGTGAGTTAGTAATACTCACTGTGATAAGGAGATGTGTTTGTTGAGAAAGAAATAGAAATATGATAATCCAATTGAAGCTTGGCTATGGAGAATTAGGAGCTTTTCTCTTCCTCTCTGAAACTCTCTATATTTGTTTTTTTTTTGAAAACCAACAGCAGATAGTGTAAATTGTGGAGAGTAAGGAGTGTATGTATATATAAGCCAATCCTAAGAACTTGGGCTCCAAGTTCATTACAATATACTCAACAAATGGTTTTGTTTCTTAATTAATTAAAGCTATTCTAAACATTGATATATACATACGTATGATATATATACACAGATGAGTATTAACTCATCTGTTATTCCAAGAGGCAAGTATAGATCAATAGGGGTCAATGTAATGTTGTTTGGGAATTTAGCTTTTAGACACTACACAACACACACAAGTTAAACATTCCCAAACAATGCCTTATCCAATGATTACTTGCCATAAATGGAAATAAAGCAAATGTCCAAATCAGTCACTTCCAAAATCTGTGGAAGTTCACACAGCGCGGACAGTTTTGGACATAAACTGGTATTTTCGGGGCGCTGTGGTCACCACAAAAATACAGGAGATTCATTTTAACGTAAGAATTGATTTTCTGGTTTTATAAAAATACTGATTGAGTTAATAGAAGTTATTTTCACCGTTTTGAAATACAGATTTTGAAATCCACACAGGTATTACTAACTTTTGAAAAATTGCAGTTTGGCCCCCAATAAACTTTAAATGTGAATTAGATAAGAAATAGATATTCCAAACAAGTGACTGGAATTAAAGTAAAAGCAGACCATGCTAATTGAATTTAAATATGCCAATGCAAATACACATAAATTAAATATGGACATGAATTTTAAATTAAATGGAAATGCAGGTTATTACACCCTTCCTCCCTTAAACAGGATTTCGTCCCCGAAATCAAGACTGACTAATCCTGAAACAACTCCGGGTACTTCTTCCTCATATCAGCTTCAACTTCCCACGAGGCTTCGTTCTCGTCACGGTGATTCCACTGAACCTTCACCAACGGGATATCCTTATTCCTCAACTTCTTGATACTCTGATCCAAAATCTTCACAGGTCTCTCCTTGTAAGAAACGTTATGACTCGTCTCACTATCGTCATAACTAACCACGTGCGAGGGGTCTCGTATGTATTTCCTCAACATACTCACGTGAAACACGTTGTGAACCCCAGACATCTTCGGTGGTAGCGCCAGTCGATAAGCTACTTTCCCGACACGTTCCAAAATCTCAAATGGTCCAATAAAACGCGGAGCTAACTTCCCTCTCTTGAGACCAAAACGTACTACTCCTCGGGTTGGTGAAACCTTGAGAAGCACGTGATCTCCAACACTAAACTCCAAATCCTTCCGGCGTCGATCAGCATAACTCTTATACCGGCTCTGAGCGGTTCTCATCCTCTCCTTGACCAAAGTAATCTTCTCATTGGTTTCTCTTACCAAATCTGGTCCCAATAACTCTGTATCCCCCACTTCTGCCCAACACAATGGAGAACGACATGGTCGTCCGTACAATGCTTCGAACGGAGCCATACCGATACTCGCGTGATAGCTGTTGTTATAGGCAAATTCAACCAACGACAAGTGTGTCTCCCAAGATTCTTCAAAATCGATAACACAAGCCCTAAGCATATCCTCCATGATCTGGTTAACACGCTCAGTTTGCCCATCTGTCTGAGGGTGAAAAGCAGTACTCATCTTGAGCGAAGTTCCCATAGCTTCTTGCAGACTTTCCCAAAATCCAGAGGTAAAACGTGCGTCACGGTCTGACACAATCGACACAGGTGCACCGTGAAGTCGCACAACTTGTTGTATGTACATCCGGCTCATCTTCTCTACCGGGTATGTCATACTATAAGCGATAAAATGAGCGGATTTCGTTAGTCGATCCACAATTACCCAAATAGCGTCATGATTCTGCTGCGACCGGGGTAATCCCACTACAAAATCCATCGTAATGTGCTCCCACTTCCAACCAGGAATAGGTAGCGGTTGCAACAATCCTGACGGTCTCTGATGTTCGGCCTTGACTTGCTGACATGTCAAACACTTGGATACAAATTCGGCCACGTCTTTCTTCATACCTTCTCACCAGAAATTTCTCTTCAAATCTTTGTACATCTTTGTTCCTCCTGGGTGAACTGTATATCTTGACTTATGCGCTTCTTCCAGGATATCCTTCCTTAACTCTTCATTACCTGGCACACATAATCTATTCCTGCACCGATATCCTCCATCGACTCCCACTTTCCATTCTGTCGGGTCTTTTTCTGACATCTTCATGAACCACGTCTAAAACTTCTCATCTTCTTTCTGAGCTTCAATAATGCGGTCGATAAGGACAGGCTGTAGGATAAGACATCCGAACAATTGTCCTTTTCCTTCTTCAGCACTCTGTATATCAAACTCTGCCAAGGTCTCCAACGCTCGCCACTCTCTAACCATCAAGGAGGCAATCGTCTCACGAGTCTGTCGACTCAAGGCGTCGGCAACCACATTGGCTTTACCCGGGTGGTATTCTAACGTGAAGTCATAATCTTTGATCAGCTCCATCCATCTGCGCTGCCTCATGTTCAACTCTTTCTGCGTGAACAAGTATTTCAAACTCTTGTGATCGGAGAACAAATCAAACTTCTCACCGTAGAGATAGTGTCTCCAAATCTTGAGTGCAAATACCACTGCTGCCAACTCCAAATCATGAATGGGATAGTTCAACTCATTCGGCTTCAGCTGTCTGGATGCATAGGCAATAACTCTGCCATCTTGCATAAGTACACACCCTAACCCTTGATATGATGCGTCACTAAAGATAGTGAACTTCTCATCCGGTTTGGGTATTGCTAGTACTGGCGCGGTAGTGAGTCTCTCTTTCAACTCTAGAAAGGTTCGCTCATGCTTCTCTGTCCATTCAAACTTCAGATTCTTCTTCGTCAACCCAGTCAAAGGTGCTGCTATCTTTGAGAATCCTTCAACGAATCTCCTGTAATAGCCTGCGAGTCCAAGAAAGCTCCGAACTTCTGTAGGGTTGCTCGGTCTAACCCAATTTGACACAGCATCGGTCTTGGACGAATCCACTGAAATTCCTTGAGATGACACCTTGTGTCCCAAAAATTTCACTTCCTGCAACCAGAACTCACACTTACTGAACTTGGCATACAACTGATGGTCCTTAAGCGTCTGCATCGCAATCCGTAGATGTTGCTCGTGTTCTTCTCCTGACTTAGAATAGATCAAAATATCATCTATAAAGACGATGACAAACTGATCCAAATAATGTTTGAACACTCTGTTCATTAGATCCATAAACACTGCCGGGGCGTTCGTCATTCCAAACGGCATTACCAGAAATTCATAATGACCATATCGGGTTCTGAAAGCAGTCTTAGGTATGTCTTCCTTTCGTACCCTCAACTGATGATATCCCGACCTTAGGTCTATCTTGGAAAATGTCGTAGCTCCTTGTAGTTGATCAAACAAATTGTCAATCCGAGGCAAGGGATACTTGTTCTTGATAGTTACTCGGTTCAATTCTCTGTAGTCGATACACAGTCTAAGTGTCCCGTCCTTCTTCTTCACAAATAACACCGGTGCTCCCCAAGGCGATGTACTTGGACGTACAAAACCTAGGTTCTCGAGCTCTTGAACTTGTTCCTTCGAGAACCAAATCACCTAAGACCCCTTCTTTGACTAGTCTGCCAACTCTATTTAGATTGATATGGCCAAGCCTCATATGCAAAAGCCTTGTTGGATTAGTGGACAGTTCTTTTCTTTTAGATGGCATAGTTACCACTGAGTTATTAAGTTCCATACAAGAGTCTTTAGAAATATTGGGAGTAATCATATACAAGCCATTAGTAACACCAGAACATATAAAAAACTATTTCTTTTAATCACAACTTCTGTTCCAAAAATAAAAAAGAATAACCATTATTCGATAAATTTGAAATTGAAATTAAATTACGTCTCATTAAAGGGATGTAAAGTACATCTGATAAAACTATTATCTTACTGTCCAAAAGCTCTAAAACTACTACTCCTATAGCAACCACGGAAACTGTTGCGCTAGAAGTCAGAGTCAGCACGATCTCTCCATCACTTTATTTCCTGGTTGATCTGAACCCCTGCAACAAATTACAGATATGGTTAGTCACACCAGAATCAATGCACCAAGTATTTGAAGTATCCATAATTAAACTTACTTCAATCACATGTGATTCAATCATACCTTGAACTCTTGTAGCTAAGAATTCTGGACAGTTCCTCTTCCAGAGGCCCTTCTTACCACATTAGAAACACTTTCCTTTGCCTTGGCCACCCACCTTCCCTTTGCCCTTACCTTTTCCCTTAGATTTTGCAATCTTAGGGACCAGTCTAACACTTGGACCACTAGTGCCAGTCTTTTTCTTCCCTTTCCTTCCTTTCGGTGTAGATCGGGAAGAACAAGAGCTTTTCTCAACATTCAAAACATTGACCCCAAGCTTGATCACCCCTTCTGCTGCCAAAAGAGAACTCATCAATTCGCTCATTGAAAAATTCATTTGATTCATGTTATAGTTAACTTTAAATTGAGCGAATGAAAGCAACAGAGAGTTAAGGATCATATCAACTTGGGTCAGTGCATCGATGTTGGCTCCCAAGGTCTCCAGTTCGTTTAAATAACCAATCATTTTTAAAACATGCTCTTTGACTGGAGTCCCTTCCGACATCTTTGCACTCATTATCTTCTACATGGCTACCTATCGGGCAAGCCTACCATGCTGCCCAAATATCTTTTTTTAGAGATGTGATAATGTCACTGGCAAAATTGTTCAATTGGAATTGGTGTTGCAACACACCAGCCATTAAGGCTAGAATAGAAACAGGACATCCCATTCGACTTCTTCCATTTATCGAACTCGTATCGGGCAGCTACCGAAGCATTTGTCGCAGGTTCTTCGAGGCATGGGGTGGTGAGGAATTATTTATGAACCTCCGCAGTTAGTACGATGTCAAGATTTTGTTTCCATTCAATGTAGTTATTTCCAATTAACTTGTTTTGAATGAGTATGGTGGCAAGTGGACTAAATATAGATCCTGATATTTTTATTTATTGAAAAAATCAAAAAGACAAAATATATATGGATATCAGAATTTGATAGTTTGAAATAAAAAAATCCTTAAAACTCTTATTTTAATAAAAACACAATTGCCAAAATATCAAAATGAAAGAGAAAAGTCTCCGTGTGGTGGTCAATACTCGATCTTTCGATTAATCATGACTTGTCCGCTATGCAACTTTTGCAAAAACAAGTTATGACTCACGAACCCTTTTGATCTCTAAGTTTCTGAATAATGCCCTATGTGGGATACTGGGATCACTTATCCATAGCTTAGCTAGTGTATACCATTAACTAGGATCCAAACACAATAGCCTCAAGTAGTGCCTCCATGTGGTGGTCACCCCCTAACACGTCTGATTGATCCTATCCATAGGAAGTTCACATCTAGTAACCAATGAGTAGTGTACCCTCCGTATGGAATGATCACCCCTGGCCAGGTGACACAGATGCACTACTCATCTTATAGTGAACCATTAATAGAAGATCGTGGGTGTTATTAATAAGACCCTTTCCCACTAGATTTAATTGAAAAGGATTTTGCTTTAAAAAATTTTGTTTCCACACATTACCCCTAAACATCCAAAGTTTAATAATGCGTTGAAACGGTTTTTTGAATTTTATTTTAGAAAACTTGTTTTACGTGCATGCAAGTAGTAACAATATAATTAATTTCAATCACAAACCAAGCACATAAAACAAAAAACTAAAAAGAAATACAAAACATCCAAACGATGCCTCTATCTCCCATGGCTCTATCTCCATTGAACCTCCTTCTTGGTTTGATCGCCTCCAGCTCCATCTTCATGGACAACGGCTTGCTGCTCTATCTTCATGGACTTTCTAAATCTATTACATTGGTCCTAAGCTTCTTTCGAAGCTTATAATTTATCTAGAAAAAGAAATATCAACAATAAAAATTAAAAGGCTAGGGAAACCGGTGCGACTTTCCTTTTCGTAGGATTGAAGTTGCAGCTCCCTTTACATATGCCTTAAACCAAACCAAAATAAAAAATACAATTCACACCAATCTCAAATAATTAAATACAAAATTTAAAGGAAGGACTTGGTGCCATAGGAGATAGTGGACTAATCTTACTGCAAAAGGGTTAGTCGTACGCATATATGATAAACACATGTATCTATTGGAACCCTTAATTGATTCACATAGTACATAAACTCTTTACGTGCTAAATTAGAACTCAAAACAGCATCTCAGTTCTCTATCACACTTTGATCGATCGAACCTTTGATCGATTGAACATTGTCCAATCGATTGAACTTTTAATTTCACATAATGTTTTGAAAAATTTACTGAAAAATACAAAATTAAAGTATATATTTTAAAAAACTTTAAAACTATAAACTGAACACCTGGACAGAGAAGTAGTCTTGATCGATCCAACAAACTTTGATCGCTTGGGAACAGACGATCTTCAATCGATCGAACTCATCATGCATCCAATGCAGTCACAGATTTGTATTCTGCTGCAAAAATATTACAGAAATAGATCTGTGGCAATGCCGTTTTGAAAATAGCTCTAACATCAACATGTAAATCAAAGCTAGTGTTCCAAAACGCATCTATAGATCTAAACAAGCGAGGCTCGGATACCAATTGAAGGAAAGATAGGTTTAAAATTATTTTTAAACGCGCAGCGGAAAGATTAAGTTTCAAAAACTTATTGGAGCCCAAGATTTACTACTCATCAATTCCATAGATGCATACTAACAAGAGGGGATAAGAATTACACCTCAGGTCTTGAACCGAATTCTGATATTCTTCATCCTTGGTGATGTAACAGACTCTATTAGGTAATCTTCACCCTTATGTCTCCTATGAATGCTTCCCAGAGAGGCTAAAGATGGTGGGATCTCTATTGGAGAGGAAAGAGAAGGTTTGGGAGCTCTTAAAATAGTTTTTGCAGGTTCTGGCGTATTAAAACGATGAACTTCTTTTTCTGGATGCAACTGCCCAATTTATAGACTCCCAGAACCAACCTAATGTTCAAGCGATCAAAGTGGCTTCGATCGATCGAGCCATCTTCGAGCGACCGAACCGGCCAAGACTTCAATCGATTGAGACACCTTCGATCGATTCAACCTGCCTTAACAAGATCCTCATGTGCCTTTCCAATCATCCTAGCGGAGCTAAGAGTGGGACCTCCTAGGCTCTTTATTTTTGGCTCAAACAAGTAGTTAATCACCATGATCAAACTCTTTATTCAGCAAACTAACCAACGGGTTAGTTAACGTTTACTCCACTATAAAACGATAACTGAACTCCAACATAAAAGAACATATCCGAAGCGATAACTAGACTTGTATGTTGTACTAATGTCCCTCTACCTTCAGCATTCGTAATCATATTCAGGTAGTCGGACAACTATTACTGTTAACCTGAATCATGATTACTTCTTGCATTCCTTAAGTCACATTCACCTCTCATAATTACCAAACATGTTGATAACTACTTATCAACAAGACTGCAGTTCTCAGTAATCAACTTGGTGACATTCTCAAGGGAATGCTTACTCTGAATCAGAGGGTAGATTCTATCTTATCAATATATGTTCACAACTCTATGAACATGACATACCCAAGATACCCATGTATTGATCTTTTATAGACCTCACTGATTGGTAAGTCAAAGCAACCATACTCATAGTATGTGTTCATAATCATCTCAAGATTGAGAACATGTACCTTGTATAAGTTATGAGTTCCTATTGACTGTTGATAGTCTTGAGTGTCAATAAGAAAGCTCAGATCCATTAATGCACTATATGCACTAGCATATTAACTAAGAGTTATACTCTAGTTATTGAGATTAATCACTCCATCCAATGGTAGTTATTCATCCTGCAGTGTAAACTTGATGAGGTATCCAGTCTCATCATCCACTGTGATATGTTCTAAGAATCAAAAAATCGTAATTCATATCTCACTTGCATGTATCTTATACATACACAAATTACTTACTATGATACCTAAGGATCAATAGTCATCTCATGAAAGAAACATACACACTGAAATGTAAAGCTGATATTCATATATTAAAATGCCAATGTCTTATACATAAAGTAATTGTTTGAGGGCACAAACCCAACATTTGGAACTCAATAAGCTCAATGGAGAATACCACTTGTAGGTGGCGGCTTAGGAGTGACCTGTCACCCCATATATGGGACCCACCACCTATTTTCTTTGTTGTCTGGTTGCCCTCATGTCCTATTTCAAAAATTACGTGCACTACTTTTCCAGTTTTTTGTAAAAATGATTTTTTGTGTCTGAAATCGTCCATTTACATACCATTGGAAAGTTTTTGAGTTGAATTTCAGTATAAAATATTCCAGGAGGATTTGAAATGAGAATTGAAGGTCAGTTGAAGTCTAGAAGTCCTCGGGAACTTTCGTAGTCTTTTGGAAATCAAACGACTTCTTTTTCAAAATTGATTTTCAATATGCATCGATTTCGAGTTTTTCTTTAAAATTGAATCTCTGGATACCTAGAAAACTACATTTAGAACATTTTATGTTCATATAGCACTGAGTGAATATGAATTCTGAGAGATGATTTTGACAAAAGCGGGATTTTTTGTTGGAAAAGGGTTTTTCTGAGCTTGATGTCATTTTCTGAAGTTTGATCTTTCGATTGTATTGAATCCAGTACCTTCCACGGGGTATTTTTCATTAGTGAATCCTCCAAGACATTTTCCACCCAAAATCCTATCAGTGTGGTCAAAATTGAGTGTCTATAGTTTGTCCCTCTTTGGCAGAGCTTGTTGTGAATAACGTGAACTGCAAGTGAGTGCCAAAGCCAGAAGGTACCCAATAACCATGCTGAGAGGTTTTTGGAAGAAAGAAAGTCCATAAAAATCAAGAAATTCAAAATTTGAGAAAATCAAGAAATTACGAAAGCAAGAATTCAATGCAATGTTGGGTAGATGCTACTAAATCGAGGTTGCTGATGGTCATGCTCCACTAGAGTTGCCTACATATCCTTTCCAGGAATCAGATCAGGGCGTAGTTAAAGCGCGCAAGGAGACAGAGAACACACACACAAATAACAATATAGATGAAATTCTCTTATCCTAGGATGCTAATGCAATATGAAAACGTGAATGTGCATGTGTTAGAGGAATCATCCTCAAGAGCTCCCTAGATGTAAAATCTAATGCAAGGGATGCAACGTCTCGTTCTCACATTCAAATATGTCTAAAGAGAAGTCTACTATCTGTATCTTGGATGATTCTCAGAGTCTTGTCAGAGTCTTTCTTCTGAGTCTAAGAATTATAGGTTTCATCTATATCTTGGACGATTGCTGAAATAGCAGAGTATCTTGGATGAATTCTGAATCATGTCAAACAACTTCTGATAAAAAAATGTCCTAACCCCTGGATGATCACTGATGTAGAGTCCTTCTGCTGGGGATGAACTTTTCTGTAGCTGGATGAATCTTTTGAAATAGTTCCTTCCTCTGGGAACAAATCTTCTGTAATAGGTCTGGAGACAAATCTTCTAAAATAGGTCCTTCCTCAGGGGACAAATCTTCTGTTCTTCTAATATGTGTTCATAATCATCTCAAGATTGAGAACATGTACCTTGTATAAGTTATGAGTTCCTATTGACTGTTGATAGTCTTGAGTGTCAATAAGAAAGCTCAGATCCATTAATGCACTATAAGCACTAGCATATTAACTAAGAGTTATACTCTAGTTATTGAGATTAATCACTCCATCCAATGGTAGTTATTCATCCTGCAGTGTAAACTTGATGAGGTATCCAGTCTCATCATCCACTGTGATATGTTCTAAGAATCAAAAAATCGTAATTCATATCTCACTTGCATGTATCTTATACATACACAAATTACTTACTATGATACCTAAGGATCAATAGTCATCTCATGAAAGAAACATACACACTGAAATGTAAAGCTGATATTCATATATTAAAATGCCAATGTCTTATACATAAAGTAATTGTTTGAGGGCACAAACCCAACATTTGGAACTCAATAAGCTCAATGGAGAATACCACTTGTAGGTGGCGGCTTAGGAGTGACCTGTCACCCCATATATGGGACCCACCACCTATTTTCTTTGTTGTCTGGTTGCCCTCATGTCCTATTTCAAAAATTACGTGCACTACTTTTCCAGTTTTTTGTAAAAATGATTTTTTGTGTCTGAAATCGTCCATTTACATACCATTGGAAAGTTTTTGAGTTGAATTTCAGTATAAAATATTCCAGGAGGATTTGAAATGAGAATTGAAGGTCAGTTGAAGTCTAGAAGTCCTCGGGAACTTTCGTAGTCTTTTGGAAATCAAACGACTTCTTTTTCAAAATTGATTTTCAATATGCATCGATTTCGAGTTTTTCTTTAAAATTGAATCTCTGGATACCTAGAAAACTACATTTAGAACATTTTATGTTCATATAGCACTGAGTGAATATGAATTCTGAGAGATGATTTTGACAAAAGCGGGATTTTTTGTTGGAAAAGGGTTTTTCTGAGCTTGATGTCATTTTCTGAAGTTTGATCTTTCGATTGTATTGAATCCAGTACCTTCCACGGGGTATTTTTCATTAGTGAATCCTCCAAGACATTTTCCACCCAAAATCCTATCAGTGTGGTCAAAATTGAGTGTCTATAGTTTGTCCCTCTTTGGCAGAGCTTGTTGTGAATAACGTGAACTGCAAGTGAGTGCCAAAGCCAGAAGGTACCCAATAACCATGCTGAGAGGTTTTTGGAAGAAAGAAAGTCCATAAAAATCAAGAAATTCAAAATTTGAGAAAATCAAGAAATTACGAAAGCAAGAATTCAATGCAATGTTGGGTAGATGCTACTAAATCGAGGTTGCTGATGGTCATGCTCCACTAGAGTTGCCTACATATCCTTTCCAGGAATCAGATCAGGGCGTAGTTAAAGCGCGCAAGGAGACAGAGAACACACACACAAATAACAATATAGATGAAATTCTCTTATCCTAGGATGCTAATGCAATATGAAAACGTGAATGTGCATGTGTTAGAGGAATCATCCTCAAGAGCTCCCTAGATGTAAAATCTAATGCAAGGGATGCAACGTCTCGTTCTCACATTCAAATATGTCTAAAGAGAAGTCTACTATCTGTATCTTGGATGATTCTCAGAGTCTTGTCAGAGTCTTTCTTCTGAGTCTAAGAATTATAGGTTTCATCTATATCTTGGACGATTGCTGAAATAGCAGAGTATCTTGGATGAATTCTGAATCATGTCAAACAACTTCTGATAAAAAAATGTCCTAACCCCTGGATGATCACTGATGTAGAGTCCTTCTGCTGGGGATGAACTTTTCTGTAGCTGGATGAATCTTTTGAAATAGTTCCTTCCTCTGGGAACAAATCTTCTGTAATAGGTCTGGAGACAAATCTTCTAAAATAGGTCCTTCCTCAGGGGACAAATCTTCTGTTCTTCTAAAATAGGTCCTTCCTCTAAGGACAAATCATCTATTCTGATGCACGAATTTTGAGAGATACACGAATTCTAAGAGAAATCCTACTTCTGGAGGCAACCCTGATACACAATTTAAAAAAAAAAAAACCCACCTCTGGAGGTAACCCTAATACACAAATCTGAGATATACCCTCCTCTGGAGGTATTTCTGATACAAGAATTCTGAGAGATACCCTACCTCTAGAGGCAACCCTGATACACGAATCCTGAGAGATACCCTACCTCTGGAAGCATTTCTGATACACAAATTCTAAGAGATACCCTATCTCTAGAGGCAACCCTGATACACAAATCTGAGAGATACCCTTCCTCAGGAGGTATTTCTAATACATGAATTTTGAAAGATACCCTACCTCTAGAGGCAACCCTGATACATGAATCTGAGAGATACCTTTCCTCTGAAGGTAATCTTGATACACAATTCTGAGGGAAACCCTACCTCTGGAGGTAACCCTGATACACGATTCCGATATACCTTTCCTTTGGAGGTAATTCTGACGATATCTTAAAGTTCTTTGCTAAGGAGATTCTAGGATTCTGAGATATGAGTAAAAGGCTCATATTCTGGAGGTCCTGATGATTCAATTTGAGGCTCATATCGATGCTTCGACCAGTTCAAACATTCTTGCAACACATCAGGCTTATTCTACCCTTTTCTGAATATCTTAATCACGGTTTTGAAGATTTTGTATTCTGATTCATCTTCTGTATACCCAATAAATCCTTTATAGATGTAATTCTCGAGTGGTTGTAGACCCATATGTCCATTTTCTAAGACAACACATAATTAATCCCAAAACAACAGGAGTTCGTTGCAAATCATCATTTCTCGGCAAGCTATGGTACTCTCGATTCTTCATGTTTGGGGACTTTTCTTCAACTTTTGAACGGTGTTCAACCAAGATTCAAATTCCCAAGGGTCCTTAAGACCAATGCCAACAAGTTTCAATTATTGCTAAGGTTTACACATCAAGATCAGAGCAATCTGGGGTCAAAACAATTTGTGGAGTCAATTTACAAAGAGTAGAGCTAATTTTCAAAGGCACATATAATATGCAGAGAATGTTGCTGAAGCATAAAGAGAACGTTGTCAAATCGTATGTCAAATACAAAGCATGATCAGTAGTGTTTGATCTAAATTCAACTTTCTTGACGAGGCAAACCTTCTTGGCAATTCATATATCTAGATCTCTATCTTAAAGCAAAGCTCAAATCCTTCAAAGTTTAGGCTTTTTGGCTGTTCAGGTCTCCTGATGGCTCAAGTCTTCTGGCGACCTTCTGAGTGATCTTCAATCAGCTTCTACTTCTTACAAGGGCTTTATCCATTTTAACTCTAATCATCTTGACGAATGAGTTCAAATCACCATTCATTCGATCCTTGCTCCAAGGTTTATTCCAAGCTGCTAAAACCTCATTTTCTTGTTAAAATCCCCAAAATTGGTAGATTTCTATTGCTTTTGCCAATCAAATTCAAACTTTTCGAGATCAATCTAACGATTTCCCTAAGTTTTAAGTGCTTCTAAGGCTTAATATGCAATGATAGAATAACTTCATCAATTCTAATCAATGTTCTGACAGGCAAGTGCGTAATGATTTTTGCAAAAACTCTGACAGCTCATTGTCTTTTTTAGGGCTACATGCTGATCTTGATTCAATGATAATATCAAACAAAGGCTTAATTCGTTGTTCAACTCTCCTCATTTAATTCTATCTTCCATCAATTGCTCGATTCTAATGATCTTCCACTTAATGCTTCATCCTGATCATAATTGATGATATAACAATGTTTGAAACTTCTACTCGTATCCACCTTTAGATGCTCTTAGAGTTTTACGATTCATTATAGATCACTCTAGACCCACACACTTGAGATCATGACAGACTAGACGATGATAGACTAGACCACGACAGAGATTGACACATATTGACACAGGGAGATGACATTCTTGAAAGGAGTTTGGAGGGAAAAAAAAAAGCTAAATTTTCCATGACATAATGCACATTTGACATATTTGACGTATCTCTTTGCTTTTTATGTGCACTTCTCATCTTAGTGTGATAATACTCAGATGATCAAGTAATGCTTAGGAAATACTATATATGGATCTCAATCAATCCTTTTCTTTTTTTGAAATATGCTTTAAATTAGTGCCTTAGCCTATAGAATAAGAGATAATTCATTTCAAATGTTTTCAAAGATATACTTGACGACTCAGGATTCGCTTATAATGTGGGAAGGGGTACAGGAAAACGATGTTTGCCCCTAGTCGATCGGGATAAATGAGAGTTTGGGTAAATGCAGTTTGCCCCAAGTGTGGAATGATATCTTGAGGTCCTAGGCAAACTAAAAGTTTGCCCCTAGTTTGCAAGGGTCAGGGACTGAGAGCCAGGGAAGCTCGCCTACTTATCCCCATGTGGGAATCAGGTCCAAAGTAGTTCGGCCAAGTCTTGAAAGAATGTATTTGAGATGTGGCGGAGTGTTTCAGGAACAGTGACCGAACCGAGTAGGTTGCTTACGTATCCCTAAGTGGGAATCAGGTCAAGCGTAGTTCCTCGAACGCTGGAGGTTTTGAAAGAGCAAGGACTCAAGAATTGGGGGCTTTTCAGTCCATGTCATCAGACAAATTTTCTAAAGCAGGTCACTTTTGGTAGCGTTGAAGAAACTAAACTACCTTTTTTTGTTTTCTTTTCTCTTTTTTTTTGTTTTTGACGGTTGATTCTTTTCACCTTTTCACTAGCCAGTCAATTTTACGTTTCTCACCATACATCATACATGTTTCCGGAGCAAGATTAGCCCTTAATTTTTTGAGCTTACTTAAAGAAATTACAAATCAAACCTGTCACGACCCAAGTCTCACTCAGTAAGATATTGTCCGCTTTGGGCCCAAACCCGCACGGATTTGTTCTTGGGCCACTACCCAAAAGGCCTCTTACTAGGGAGACTTGAAACTACACATATATAGCACATTACTTTTCCACACCCAGGCGATGTGGGACGAACTTCCCATAGTGTGTAGCCTGCCAGCACATACTACAGCCTCAAAGGCACCTACAGCAGCCTGCCCACAACACTAGAGTCGTTACATTCCACCCCCCTTAGGGCCCAATGTCCACGTTGGCACACTTCCGGCTGGGTCTAGCTCTGATACCATTAGCGGACAATATCTTACTGAGCGAGACTTGGGTCGTGACAAAACCTTTTCGATAATTTATGTTCCCAATTTTTCAATTTATTTCATTCCCCATTTTCTTCTTCTCTTCTTTCTTCTCTTTTCTCTCTAAAGTTTTGACTGGCTAGGATCAGGTTCATGAAAACAACACACAATTTTTTTTTCTTTCATGCTCTAGCTTTTGTCTAGGCGCCCTTTCGGGTTTTCGTCCTAGTGAGCTTCTTTTCTCTTTTCTAGAGCATATTTGAAATGTTTGACTACCATCAAGGACAAAGTGTACATGGCTTGCAATTTAGACAGGTTTGAATGGCTTATTTTTCTAGGCTCAAGATTTTGAAATGGGAAGATCAGGGAATCAATCTAGTCCCGAGTTACTATCAAGCATATCTTTTCAAGATTTAAGCAAAAGCATCTCAAGATTCTTAAAGTAAGGCTAATCAATACTTAGCTTGCTTCTGCATCAGTCTAAAATCAACTTTGATCCATTCAGGATTCTTTTTAAAGCAAACATTTATCAGCAATGTATTTTTCACAATAATCAGAGAAGCGACACTTTTAGCTTAGAGATTCATTCATTCATGACTAGGCGCATTTTATCAAGCAAATAAAGATTTTACTTTATTACTAGAAAGAGAAGGATTACAGTACTCGGCATAGACTCAAACATAACTTGATGATAGATAGACTCGACAACAAGACTCAAAAACTGACTCAACTAGACTCGACTTGATCTCAAGTGGAGTGTCACTGTGACTTGTTTATTCCTCTTAAGCATCCATTTGGCTTCAACAACAGTTGCTTCCAAACATCATCATTCAATTATGTATTTCTAAACTTCAAGCTCTCCATAATGCCCTTTCTAATGTCTCTGCTGAATCTGGCTCTGCCCTTCAATCACCCTCTGGATCTCCAAAAAATACTTAACTAATAATTTAATGGAGGCGAGAATTTGTGGAAAAGGTGCCGCAATTCGTTCATACCATGCAGTGGTGAAAGCAGTAATCGATGAAGATAGCAAAATTGAATTTCTCATAACCCCGATAGTGTCCTTAGAAGTGTCCTGTCTATAGCCATATTGCCTGGCTACTCAATATGGGATGGAAAAATTGGTAGCATAAAAACCAAAAAGCCACATCCTGCTTCGTCCTGGAAATCTAACAGTAACTGAACAATAGTCCCAACGTGCACTGACCCAACAGATGTCCTCGATTGTGAGACTGCTTAGCCAAATAAACCAAACCTCAGAATTGCTGAAAAATCTTCTTACCTGCCTCTGATCCAAGGAAGGGATTCTGCAAAGACCATGAGGGCATACTAGTAAACTAATCCGCTCAAGAAGCAAAGTTTGTAGCACTAAAGGGGCACCAGAAAGGAGTACGTCCCATCAGCATGTTCTTGATCTAAACCCATTAGAGATTCTGCTAGGGCCAACATTATGGGGTTTCACCAAGAACGGAGCCCACAGGCAACTAGTATGAGGACATATGATGAAGTGGAAAATAGGAAGTGTGAAATCATAGCCAATTTCAAGGCGCTCCATCCAGATATAGAATGATCGAAATATCCTCCCATGGTAGTACAATATCGGGCGAATAAACGAGGAAAATCAATCTCCTGATCAAAAATCATAGATCGGGCAATAGAAGGAGAACAACTAAGGAGTGATGATAGGTCCTTTACATATCCAGACTGAATGGTGGGAAGGATCAGATCGGAGTAAGGGTTGATGTCACGCCCCAGGACCACCCAAATGATCCTAGGACACGTGGCTCATCACCAAGACTCTTCCTAAGTTAATAAAATTGCAGAAATCAAAATAATAAAAGTTTTGATCAAAGAACTCAACGCACTATTTTATTTTGAAAAGGTTTGAACACATACACCCAAACACCTTTTACCAAAAATCTGTTTTCAAAAGTAACATTTTTGTAGGTCAAAAGGTCCCTAAAGGTACCCCCATTCCTAATTAGAAGTTACAAAAATACAACCTCAGCCCATAACCAATCAACATGACAAGTCCCCCATATTACAAGAATTTAAGCCGCTATCCTTTACCACACAATCCCGAATAAATAACTTATTACAATATTTCACTAATTCTACTTATTAAACTTAAGTCTATTAAATAAGAATTTAATCATAATCCAATGCCCATGAATACTCACCAACTCCATTTCTTTCTTTCTGAGTTGCTCCTTGTAAACCTACAATGGTTCTTCAATAACTACTACAATATATAACCTATATGCATGTGAATAACACTAATTATGCACATGGATAAAAAAAACATGTCTAATTTCATCTCATTACAACCAACTATAGTCTCCGGTAATTACTAGTTCACTTCCACCACTATCGACTAGCTCGTGGCTCCACTCCCTAAGCCCACGTGACCTAGTCATGACCCACGCCTCACGTGCGGTCCCATATACCTCTAGTGGCCGTGGTCGTCACCACATCGATTACCTCATGGTGGTATAGAACTAGCAATTCCATTGACCCAAATAGGAAACTTAACATTCTCAAATAATTCATTACACCATGCTTTCACAATCAAATTAGGTCTAATTTAATCACATGAATTTTGCCCATTAATAAACTAATAAGCTTTATTAAGCTAATTTAACATTCTTTTACATCCCAAATGAACTCAAACATGGAATCATCCATATCCCATAATTAATGTCACTCACCTCTTAGAAATCGCTCCTAGACTTCAGATTAGAGTCCTATTATGCTTCAGGTATAAATTGTACATATATATATAATGAATTATAAGCTATCACCCCAAAATGGGTCACAAAAAAACTGTTACCAAACTCAATAAAATTGGTACCAAAAAGCTAGTCTCACTTCCAGGAGTCCAAATATGTAGTCATAATTCAAATTAAACGGCATACGGTGCAACAATTGGCGTTGAAAGCTCGGCAAAGCTCTGTCGCAATTTCCGTATTTCGGTCTCTATCTCTAACCCGAAATGTATAAAAAAAAAAAAAGATGAAGGTGGTGACATGAGTCACCATCTACGTTTCATTCAACAAGCAATTAACCTTTATATGATTTTTTGTTTACCCCCCCCCCCCCCCCCCCCCAAGTTCTAGTGTATTATAATTTCACCCCTACAAGTTATGAATCATATTAAATCAATCTTAAACCTAAATGGGTCTTTGTCTATGTCTCGTATGGGTCCCATAAGTGGTCCCATATAATATTATAAAATTGCTAATTAACCTACTAATTATATAACATGTCCAATTCACACTTACAAAGGTAGCCCAAACTGAACACAAAAGAGGTCTCTAACAATTGATATATTATTAAAACAATAAAATATTAATATCATATAAGCCTTAATAAACATTTAGGCACATAAGAATATTCTCATCACTGTCCCATTACAAATGGAACATCTCAACACATATCCTAATTTGAAACTGCCACTTTGGCCATATCTGGGTTCCCTCTGGACACTCATAATCAACTTAGTGGGTCAAGGCTCACGTCTCACATATACTCAAATCATCATTAAATGATAATAATGCATGCTAAAGGAGCGGGTGTTATAGCTGAAATCCAGAATGGCACTGAATTCTTCAAATAGTGGTGAGATCTCTTGATGTCCAAATCGAAATACATGGAATTTTGAATCCCAACATTGAATGGCGGCATGCATAACATCTACTTCAAATTTCACATTTCTCAGCTGAAAGAGAGTACTAAAGTCAAAATATCTGAAATGTAGATGATAATTACCGGTGACCTCACCCACCATAAAAAAGAGCCTGAGAATCAAGAGGAGTCATCTGACCGCAGCATTAATTCTTTCACTTTGAAATCCAAGGAGTTCAATCCTTAGGTCTCCATCTTCTATTATGGTTTATTAGGGATTTTCAAATAATCAGGTATCTTTATTGCAAAAGAATATTTTAAAAAATGATATTACAAAAGTGGATTTATAATGACGGAAAATCAAAGATGGAAAATCTTTTCCTTTTCCAAAACATTTTCTAAAATCAATGAAATCTTTCTAAAAGGAAGTCGCTTCAAGTTTCAAAATTATAACGAAGACAATTCTTTTCTTTTCAAAAGTATATTAGAGGTGTCGCACTCGTGAGTCATATGTGCAATACTTGTGTAGTGTATGCAATGCAGATGAAATACAATCTAACCTAAATGCAATGCACCAATCTAGCTTAGACCTAGCATATCAGCACATAAACACATAAGATTCCTTGAGTATGCTAATCAAACTACTAATCCAATCATTATCCAAGGATTTTTAGCTTTGAAATTCTTGATGGCTCAGGTTTACAAAATTAAATTTTTCATAAAAATCTTGAAAGAGAGGGAGAGATTTGTAATTTTCGAAAGCACTTTTGAACCATCAATGCCTGAGGTGTAAAATCATAATTCTCAAAAATCAAGGTAGGAAATTTAAATTTCTAAAATTTGAGAGGAAAAATTGAAATTGAGTCATCAAAGTATGAAATCATGATTCTTGAAAACCAAGGTCGGAAATTTGAAATTCTCTCAAATCTAGGGAGAATTTTTTTTGGAAGGATTTTGTGAAAGCGAATTTCAAAGCGAATTTTCAAAAGGGATATTCTCGGAATTTTCAAAATACTTGGGTTTTTCAACGAAGTGCTTGTATTTTTACAATTTTCAAAAATTGTCCTCGAATAATGATTGGATGTTCGGATAAAGACCATACTACCCTAGAGGAATCTACCATACAAGGTTTGATGATGCCTTCGCATGGACGTCCTCATCATCCACATAATCCCTTATGGGAAATCGCAAATAATTCATCACATCGTCCTAATCAAAGATGATAATCAAGATCCTAATTGAAGGGTTGTACAGAAACTATATGCAAAGGCTGGGTTTTATTCTCATAAATGGTCCATTAGCAAGCTCAATGGTGTGAGTGACCGCCTCCCCGAGGGTATGCCATTCATACATAGGCTCTATATACCGCATAAGGTACAAGACTAACGGTGACTAGATGCTACCAAAATCTCTTGACAAATAGAGGAAAGGGGGCCCTCCACCCTCAAGGCAATGTCTCAAGAAGTAGCGGTGAAAGAACAATGCAAGTGTAAATGTAGGCAGAAATAACACGATTATCGAATTAATACAAGGATATTTATTGTCTTAAGTCAAACACTCGAAGAATAAGAAACCATAAGTTTTATGTTCAAATCCCCAATAGGGTCGCCAGATTGTGGACCACGTACGCGGGGCAGTGTCGGGTGGTTTTGTCATTCCTTGACAGTGTCTTGGGATAGATCCAAGGAGTACACTTTAGGAACTAGAACTCCTCACGCTATCCTAGAGACAAAGAGTTGCTACCTAATTTTTATCGGGAATTAGGAAACCAAATTTGACTCGTCCAAAAATGAATAAGATTACTTGCCCTTAATCGCTAGAAACAAGGTTCGGGTGTCTTAGTACGAGAGGGGAAGGAGCCCGAGTAGGACTAAAGCACCCCCTTCTCGCCCTATTGAATGGTAGGCCTTGATTTAAATGTCCTTGTTCTTAATTCATAATAGGTGTTGTTTCCTCAATCATACTAGATAATATATACATGGCAAAAGGAACATCTAATGAAAATCATTTCAAGAGATTAGATGAACTAGCAATTGGATGCACATCCAATACAAGAGAGAGGTATACTCACAGTGGCTAGTCCCGCCCGGGACCGATTCAAATAAAGAAAAACATGTCATGATATGCAAAAGGGAAAAGAAAACTTATATTGGGTTGACTCAAGCGGAGTCACAAAAAGCAAAAGAAAGGAAACGTGTAATGCAATCATGCAACAGCCCTAGATAAGATCTCTCTAACATATAAGCACATAAACAGAGACTATCTAAAGGAATCGTGTCATTGAAAACAAAGTTGTAAACCTAGAAAAATTCTAAGAGAAAGGGTAGAGATAGTACATGATATATGGCCACTAAGCCCAATGTAGGCAAGGCAAACCCACAAATCGAAGTCTTGATCCACGACATTCAATTATCTACACTAAGACACTAAGGAATACCCAAGCATTGAAAAAATACAAGCAAATGAATAATATGCATGATAAACAAGAAGAAGACGTCATCAATCAAATTTCTAGATTTAGTGACCTCTAATGAATCCTATCAAAAGTGATCTTAAACATAAGCTGGGTAAACATCCTTTTACAGAAAGTTATGTACATGTCTTAGGTAACTTTTCCAAAAATTAGGACCTCATTAGCATTTTTGAAGTTTGAGAAATAAGAGGTTTAGGAACAGTGGATCAGGACTGTCCACTGTTCTTGTAAAAATCATATGAAGCTCTATTTGGTGTCAAAAGAAATCTATTTAATTGTAGTTTATCAAAATAACAATCCCATGGACATTTGACGAATCTAAGGTCTCTAAAAATTTGATTTAACTAGACTCTGTTATTCTGAAAATTTGGTATCATTTGACAAAGGAATGCAAGATGATGATGCCGAAAATTGGTAAGGGTAATTTAGACAGAAATAAAGCCACAAAAAGGTTTGTGTGTGGTTCGGTCCCGTTAACGAGGTGACCTACGTCCACGGGTGCGTCTAAGCGCGTATCACTAGCAGATCACCGGCGGGCCTGGTGAGCCAACAGTGGTAGGCAACTCTACCAGTAATACTGGCCGGGTGTATGCGTATATGGTGGTGAGTTCTCTGAGGTGCGTTTATATGCTCGGAGAGTTGATACCGGATCCCTTCTGTGAGGGTAGGTGGGCTCTTTTATAGGTGCAAGAGTCCACCCTTACATGGTAAGTTTATTAACTTAGGAAGCACAATCCAATTACAATAGATTTATACAATGTGGGGTTTCCTAAATGATTTAGGAAACTATTGATTCTCTTGATAGAGTCATGATTGCCCAGCGATGGAAAGAAACGTGGTTCATGCCGCATTCCCTGGAGCCCTATCATGCCTGGCACCCGAGCTGCGGGTATCTCGGATAAGCACAGCCGGACAACCCGGGCCTGTGGGCCCTATGCTCCTATCCCGGATCCCCCGGGCTATTGGATGACTACGTGGCGACTGGACCGCTACAGGATATTTTTGGACATATCAGCTGCCCCCCATTTTCAAAGTTGGGTTGACGCTTTGTCAGATGAAATTTGAAAATTAAGAGTGTTGTTTAGATCCCGTCCGGGAAAGGACCGAGACCCCTGCTGGAGCGGGGCGGGTTTGGAATGGCCCGGCGATGCGTTGACCGAGCGGTGACTCTACAGGCCCGGGATTCCCATCACCACGTGTCTGCTGGTTATTGGTGTAGTTCGGACTCAAATCAACCAGCCCAAGAAGTAACCGAATCGTCCAGCTGGCAACTAAACAATCCCATCGCCCATTTAATGTTCACGCTTTCTGAGGCGACGCCCCACGTGCCCGAAACGACAGTTTCAGCGGGAGAGTATGTGGGCCATTCGATCAAACTGAATCCCAACCGTTCGTGCTGCTTATATAAGGAGCACTCATTCAACCTGACTTCTTCACTACGCATCATCAACTGAGTCGCCTGCGCAAAACACTCCGAGCCCCCTTTTTCCTCTGCTGTTTCGCTCCCAAAAACCTTTATTTCCAGCAAATGGCTTCGCATGTCGATCTATCGTCTGAGGAAGGGCTAAGATCGTTCCGGGAGAACTGCCAAATTCCGGACGATGTGGTGGTCCGTCCATTTACTGAAGGAGAGGAAGTGGCCTCCCCTTTTTTCCTCATCAGCAGCTTCCTGCTGCTCATTGTGGGAATACGCTTCCCCCTCCCGGTCTCTTTCTGTGACCTGCTTGTGGGGCTACACATTCCGCTCCACAAGTGCCGCCCGAACGTTGCCCGCCTCCTATGGGGAGTATCAGCGCTGAACGAGCGGTTGGGGTTGCTCCTCCGACCGGCTTACATCGCTAGGTGCTACATACTAGGCATCGACAACGGAGGCCCCTACTTCCGTCCCAAGACCGAAGGGAAGGATCTCGTCCGAGGCCTAGATTTCCCAAACAAAAACTGGCAGCGATACCCTTGGGTGGTGGTTGCCGGCAACTGGCTGGAGGATGCCAGTCTCTGCCCCCCTGCGGCTTATAATCCTGATCACTGCAGGCAGGCATTCACCGTACTCCGTGGAGTTGTCCCTACCGCTGATGACACGGAGGCGTTCGACCAAGCCATTGAGGCTGGTATGTCGTTCTCTTATTTGGCAGGGAGACCTGCGGAGAACTCGATCGCCGGACCTTCTTCTGCATCTCCTGCCGCTATGGCCTCTGGGTCGCGCCGCTACACCCGATCCATGGCGACCGGGACGCGCCCCGCCGGCAGGGTGGGCCTACCCGAGGGGCCGGTCACCTTATCCACCAGCAGCAATTCTTCCTCCTCGGAGGACGCATGCCCGCCCCCAGGCTCCTCCAGAAAGGGGAAAGAGAAAGCGGTCAGGGAAGGATCTCCTCCAATGCCAAAAAGGAGTCGGGCTGAATCCCCGGCTGTGCATCGGGCGCCCCCCTCTTGGACGGGCCTATCCCTGGCTAACATGGAGGAACGCCTGCAAGCTGTGGAGAAACAAACCGCTCTCTTGCACACGGAATCCCTCATGCAGGAGGTGGACACCCACACCCTCGAGCTTACTGTTAAGGAGCTAGTGGCGAGGGTGGCGGCTCTGGAGGAGGAGGTCAAAGCCCTGCGGGGCCAAGGACCCTAAAGGCACCTCGCCTTTTTTTTTTTTTTTTCCTTTTTTACTTCTTCTCGGGAAGGCTATTACAACTTCCCCCGTCTTCTGTATAGTTCACCTTTATAGCAATAAAAGGTCCTCGAGGCCAACTTTTTCCTTCATTGCGCCCTTCAAACTGTATATTAATTCTGTACAATTTTGCGCGGTTGGTACCCGACCGGCTCGCAAATGCGCCCGGGCCATAATTGCTCGGGGCGGGACCGATGCTTTCCCATGCCAACCAGTCGTTGGTTAGGTCAGATCCTAGCGAGTGGAAACATGGTCGTAACCGAACCGTTTGCAAACTAACGGACCCGTCCTTTCGCGTATTTAATGCGCACGCCTTTTGAGGCGACTCCTCACGTGATCGAAACGACAGTTTGGGCGGGAAATCTTCTGGACCGCTGGATCTATTCTGATCTGGGCCGTTCAGGGTATCTATATAAGGAGTACTCGCCCCTCCTCCTGCGCACCTTCCTGACTCTCTTCTTTCTGATCTTTCTTCCCTCTTTCCCCATTCCTTCCTTATTTCGAAGCGAGGCTGGCGAGAGCGAACCTTGTGGGGTTTGAACGAGAGTGGGATTTCTTCCTTCTCAGGTTCTGTGCATTTTTCGAGTCTGGTGGAACTCTAACTCATCTGAACCGAGCGGGTGTTTCTTGTGCTGTTCTGAGAGAGTGTTACCGGGTGCTGAGGAGTATCTACTCACTACCATTCAGGTTAGTAACTCTGCCCCCCCTGTATATCAGGTTTGGGGTTTTTGATCCCTTCGCTAGTCGTCGTTCGTGTCAGTTCCCTCCCGCCGGTGGGCCAGAAATGGAACACTCCAGCTTTAATTCATCGTCGAGATCGGAGAGTGAGCAGTATCGGTCAGGGTCCCCTGGCGCCAGCCTAGGCCAGCCCTTTGAGTCCCTATCTGACCACCAAAGTGGGGCCAGGATCCCCATTCGTCTGTCTAGTAGTGAGTCTTTTGAGGAAGCCCCCGTCGCCTCCGTTTCAAGGGGGTTGGGCGACGAGTCGCCTGAGGGGACTGACCGCATGGTCTTCGCTTGTGAGTCTACTTCTTCTGTTCTGCGCTCTGGAGACCTTCTCCGAATCAGGAAGAGCTACTCCCTCCCTGACGGTTGCGCCTTAGCCGTAAATACCGGCGGCGCGCATCTATATCAGTCGGGGTTTGTCACCCTGTTTGAGGACGCTATGATGGCGGGCCTCCGACTTCCACTTCACCCTGTGGCTCGGGACATGTTGATCTTTCTCGACATCGCTCCCGGTCAGTTGGCCCCCAACGGGTGGAGGTTCTTGATGGGGTGTATATCATTGTGGCCCCAAACGTTCGGGTATGAGCTCACCCTACAGGAGTTCCTCTGGGCCCACCGACCATTCCCCGTGCATAATGAATTGGGGTTTTTTTCGTTTTCTGCCCGTCCGGGCAGGAAAATCATTGACAACTGCCCCAGCAATAACAAAGGGTGGAAGGGCAAATTTTTTCAGGCGTCTACCCTTCGTCTCTGTGACATGGCTCCGGGGACCCAGCTGAGGACATCCTGGGCCAGGGAGTTGAGGGGTAAGACCGCCCTTCCGACCTGTCTGCTACTTTGGCCTATTCGGAACATAGTGGATTACTGATTATTTTTCCTTCTTGTTTGCAGCGGGCTCAACTAAACCCCCGAAAATCCCTGAGGTGTGCCAGACCAGGATCCTGAAGCTAGCAGGGCTACCCACCAGCGTCGGGAACGTGTTGTCCCGGACGGGAGATTTTGTCGTAACCTATTCTCCTGAGCCGCCTGTTCCGGCCCCCAGCTTCGCGCATATCATCCCTGGTGAGTATTTCAGTGACATTATACATTACCCAGGTACTTGCATTATTCCTGCTCCTTGCCCTTCTGACCGTGCAATCTTGGTTTATGCAGAAATGGCTCCCAAGCGCAATTTGGACCAACTACGGGAGAGACAGGCTGCCGCCGCCGCCACTACTGCCGCTCGGGTGGCTATTGCACAAGGAAAAAGACTGGCCACCGAGGTTACAGGCGGTGAGCGCCCGCTTAGGCGCATCCGCCACGGGACGACTGCCCGTACGAGTCCCGTGGGGACATCGGCTCCACCCAGGCCGGCTGTTGAGGAATCCATGCATGGGGCTGACATTCCGTCGGGTTTGCCCTCAGGCGGACATGACGAGGCCCGGGAGAGGCTAAAACCTTGCCTCGCACCAAGCCAGGTGACAGCATGTGCCGAGCTGTCTCCCCAAGGGCTCCAAGGGTGGCTGTATAGCATCTCCCACCTGGTGGGTGTTCTGCTTTCCTTTTTAAATGTGAACTTGCCCTATACACATTACTTGTTTAACAGATTTGCATTCTCCTGCTGTAGGTGGGCTGTATAGCCGCGGGATCTGAATCCGTCCATTCTTCCCTGGCCGGGAAGGTGAGTGCCGCTGAAGCCGCCCTTTCGAAGGAGCGGAAAGAGCTACACGTAGCGAGGGCTGCCCTGGCCGTGGAGACAAGCAAGACGAAGTCGCTGGCCTCGAGCTTAGGGGCGGCTCAGGCGGACCTGGCAGCAGCTTTGGCCGAGTAGGAAGCTGCCCGGGCCCTCGTCGCGGCAGCCGAAGCCCAGGCTAAGGCGGTGACTGAGACACCTTCCGCAGCGGCCTTGGAAGGAGCTTTTGATGATGGCTTCTTCCAAGGTTATGATGATCTGAAATGGCGGGTAGCCCGGGACCATCCCGAATGGGTCCTTTCGGCCTACGAGGGGATTGACTCGGACTACTGGGACATTGGAGAGGATCCTGTTACTGGTGAAGCCCCTGCTGCTGGCGAGGATCCGGCGGCCGCTGGGGATCTTATGGTCATCGCCGAGGCCACTGAGCTCGCCCCGGAGGGGGTTTTAGCGGAGGACAGAATTGCCGCTCCCGGGGAGCAGACCGGGGAGACCGATATTGCGGTAAATGTGGAAGACTGACTCCCCGGTCTATTCTTCCTGCTGTTCATTTTCAGCGCTTGTAGTTTTTTTTTTTTTTTTTTTTTTCGAGGAGGCTACTACAACTGCCCCCCAGGCTCGGTACATTTGTTTAATTTAATGCAAAGGCCCCTGAGGTCACCCTTCCATTAATTTTGTTGTACTGCACTTTAACCTTTACTAGAACCCGTATGGCTTTGGCCAATCCTAACATCTGCTTTAGCAAATGCTTTTAAGACCGTAACGCACAGGGCATTTAATATTTTTGCTAGTATCCGTGTGGCTTTGGCCAACCTAACATCTGCCTTAGCAAATGCTTTAGGACCGTGACCCACAGAACACCTAGTCGAGCGTTGTAATTTCCTGTCTTAGGCCTTGGTATTTCCCTCTATCCCCTGCCCCCCAAGCATTTTGCTAAGGTGGGTGTGCAGGTGCTTCGGGTAAGTCCAGCCGTAGGGAATCGACCTGGAACATGGGTGGTTGCAGGAGCGTTTGAAGCTTGCTATCGCTGGCCACCTAGGGGTCTGGCCCCATCGTCGGCTGGACCTAAGCAAAGCTTTAGTTAATTTCCTGTTTAGGTATAGAACCCTCTTGCCCCCAGGGCTCCTACTAAGGAGGGGGCGTGCTGGGGATCGACCATAGGAAACCGACCTGGAACATGGGTGGTTGCAGGGTCTTTTGGTGCCTGGGTTCGGAGCCCGAGGTCTTTTGATGCCTCGGGATTAGGCCCGAGGTCTTTTGGTGCCTCGGGGTTAGGCCCGAGGTCTTTTGGTGCCTCGGGGTTAGGCCCGAGGTCTTTTTATGCCTCGGAGTTAGGCCCGAAGTCTTTTGGTGCCTCGGGGTTAGGCCCGAGGTCTTTTGGTGCCTCGGGGTTAGGCCCGAGGTCTTTTGGTGCCTTGGGGTTAGGCCCGAGGTCTTTTTATGCCTCGAGGTTAGGCTCGAAGTCTTTTGGTGCCTCAGGGTTAGGCCCGAGGTCTTTTGGTACCTCGGGGTTAGGCCCGAGGTTTTTTGGTGCCTCGGGGTTAGGCCCGAGGTCTTTTGGTGTATTGCCCGAAGGGAGTCATGTTTCAAAGCAAACTTTTCCATTTTATTTAAAAGATAATCATCTGTAACAATTGTCCTAGCAAGGCTAAAATAATTTCCCTCAAAACACTAGACTCCCGTAGCTAGGTGCTACTGATAGTACTTGCGGAGATGTTGTACGTTCCATGGGTGACTGAGGTCGTGCCCCTCCATGCTTTGTAGCCAGTAGGTTCCTGGTCGGTTGACCCGAGTGACTATATACGGTCCTTCCCAGTTTGCTCCCAACTTCCCATGGCCTGGAACTCGGGTTGACTGGTTCACTGCTTTAAGAACAAGGTCCCCAACCTGGAAACTACGACGCTTCACCTTACTATTGTAGTATCGCGAGACCCTTTGCTTGTAAGCTGCCACCTTGAGATAGGCCTGGTCCCTTTTCTCTTCCACCAAGTCTAGTTCGGTCCTGAGGGCTTCTCCGTTGGCTTGGTTATTGAAAGTAGCCACCCGGTATGTGGGCAGCCCGAGCTCTGTGGGGACTACTGCCTCAAAACCGTAAGTTAATGAAAATGGGGTTTCGCCCGTAGCTGCTCGGGGTGTGGTACGGTAGGCCCACAGAAGGGCTGGGAGTTCATCGGCCCACAGGCCCTTGGCTCCCTCCAGCCTTGTTTTAATTGACTGCAAGATCGTGCGGTTGGTCACCTCGGCCTGACCATTTGCTTGTGGATGCTCGGGAGAAGAGTAATGGTTCAGTATTCCGTAGTCCGAGCAGAACTGTCTAAAGACAGGTGTATCAAATTGTCTCCCGTTGTCGCTGATCAAGACTCGCGGAATGCCGAACCTGTTAAGGATATTTCTCTCTACAAAATGTTCCATCTTTTGCTCGGTTATCGTTGCCAGGGGCTCAGCTTCCGCCCACTTGGTGAAGTAGTCAACGGCTATTACAGCGAACTTGACCTGCCCTTTCCCTGTTGGTAAGGGACCAACGATGTCGATCCCCCATTGGGCGAATGGCCAGGGGCTATAGACCGGGGTTTGAACTTCTCCCGGTTGGTTTATCATAGGAGAGTACCGCTGGCACTTGTCGCACCTTCGAACGTATTCCTGTGAATCTCGGGCCATGGTTGGCCAGTAATAACCCTGTAGTAGAGCCTTTCTGGAAAGTGTCCGGCCTTCGTGGATTTCAAACAATATTGCTCGGACCTGCGTAGGATGAACGCAGCGAAGGTACGGGATGGTGAATCCTCTCTTGTAGAGGACACCATCTAGAATGTGGTATCTCGCCGCCCGGTACCTTACCCTCCTGGCTTCCTCTCTGTCGCTTGGGAGCGCTCCTGTTGCCAAGAATGTCACGATTAGATCCATCCAACTAGGTCCCAGAGTGACCGGGTCAACCTCCATGCCCTCTGAATTGATCACACTCGGCTCGGGTAAGAATTGTATTCTTATCCCGGGCAAGTCTGACTCAGCTGACGATGCGAGGCGAGCAAGCCGGTCAGCCCTGGTGTTTTCTTCTCTAGGTATCCGGGTGATGGAAAATCCTCGGAGTTGTTTGGATGCCGTTTGGACTAGGGCTAGGTAGGCTATCATGCTGTCTTCCCGCGCTTCATATTCGTGTTTTACCTGATTAACCACGAGCTGAGAGTCGCTGTAGCTCTCGACTTGTTGTGCACTCATCGAAATGGCTAATTGTAACCCGACCAAGAGGGCTTCGTATTCGGCCTCGTTGTTGGAGGCACGAAACCCAAATCTCAAAGCATATTCCAGCTGGATTCCGTCGGGGGTAGTTAAGATGATCCCGGCACCACTACCTTGTTGGTTAGAAGAGCCGTCGACATGAAGTACCCAAGTAGGGATGCCGGATTGCAACCCTGGCAATAAGGCCGCAGGCTCGGGTTCTTCTACCGGGTCTTCGGGGTATGTGAACTCGAGCAGAAAATCTGCGACGGCTTGTCCCTTGATGGCCATCCGCGGCCGGTAAGTCACCTTAAACTCCTCCAATTCCAAAGCCCATTTAACGAGCCTTCCGGACGTGTCTGGCCGGGAGAGAATTTTACGAAGCGGTTGATCGGTGAGTACTACAATGGCATGGGCCTGGAAGTACGGACGGAGCCTTCGGGCCGAAGTAATGAGGGCGAAGGCCAATTTCTTGATGCGGGAGTATCGGCTCTCCGCCCCTTGCAGCGCCCGGCTGGTGTAGTACACAGGGAACTGTACCCCGTGCTCTTCCCGAATGAGTGCCGAGCTAACCGCCGACGGTGACACTGCCAGGTACAGGAATAGTTCCTCTCCGTCCGTAGGTGTCGTCAGTAGAGGAGGAGAGGCCAGGTACTTCTTGAGGTCTTGGAATGCCTCCTCGCACTCCTCCGACCATTGAAAAGCTTTACGGAGGATTTTAAAGAACGGGAGGCACCGGTCGGTGGCTCGGGAGACAAATTTGTTCAGTGCGGCCACCCGCCCGGCTAAGCTTTGAACTTCCTTTGTCGACTTGGGGGACCGCATGTTGATGATAGCCTGGATTTTGTCTGGATTTGCTTCGATTCCCCGTCTGCTGACTAGATGACCGAGGAACTTTCCGGATGAGACCCCAAGGGTGCATTTGGCCGGGTTCAACCTCATCCTGAACTTTCTCAAAATGCCGAAGGCCCCGGCCAGATGCTCCAGGTGATCGGGTTCACTTCGGCTCTTGACCAGGAGATCGTCCACGTATACTTCCATAGACTTTCCGATGAGGTCTCTGAACATGAAGTTGACTAGGCGTTGGTATGTAGCCCCGGCATTCTTAAGGCCGAAGGGCATAACTCTGTAACAGTACGTGCCTTGGTCGGTGATGAACGCCGTTTTCTCTTCATCCCCGGGGTACATGCTGATCTGATTGTACCCCGAGTAGGCGTCCATGAACGAGAGGAGCGAGTGGCCTGCCGTTGAATCGACAAGGAGGTCTATCCTGGGCAGCGGATAACAGTCCTTGGGGCAGGCCTTGTTGAGGTCGGTGAAGTCCACACACATCCGCCATTTGCCATTGCTTTTCTTGACCAGTACAACATTGGCCAACCAGTCGGGGTAGTGGACCTCTCGGATGGAGTTAGCTTTCAGGAGCTTCTCGACCTCCTCGCTTACGGCTTTTTGTCTTTCGGGCGCCATGCCCCTTCGCTTCTGCTTTATTGGACGGCAGTCTGGGCTGACGTTGAGACGATGGGACATTACTCGGGGATCAATTCCGGGCATGTCCTCATGACTCCAGGCAAAAACGTCCCGATTTTGCCGTAGGAACTGGATCACCTTTTCTTTTAAGGCGGGCTCCAGTAGGGCGCCTACGCTGACCGTGCGGCTCGGGTGTTCTGGATCTAGCACAACTTGCTCCAATTCTTCCATAGGCCCGATCACGTCCCTCTGGTCTCGGGGGTCCATTTCTTGGACGTTCAGTGATTCGGTGATCGCCCCCCGGCGCAGCGAGCTGACATAACAACTTCGGGCCGTGGTCTGGTCTCCTCGCAAGCATCCAGGCCCCTGGGGGGTCGGGAATTTCACGATCAAGCTGTATGTGGAAACAATTGCTCGGGCTCTGTTGAGGGTCGCCTCCCGAGAATAACGTTGTAGGCCGATGGGGCCTCCACTATCACGAAATTGGTGAGCATGGAAACCTGCTGCGGATAGGTTCCCATGAGGACCGGGAGTTCGATCGTGCCGAGCGGTTGAGTACTGGAGCCGTTGAATCCGACCAGGGGAGTAGCAACCGGCCGGAGCCGATCCCGATCAATCCCGAGTTGGTCGAACGTCGCTACAAACATTATGTCGGACAAACTGCCAGTGTCAACCAGCACCCTCTGGACCATATAGTTGGCTATAGAAAGCGTTACTACTAGTGGGTCATCATGGGGGCAATGGAGGCCCTGCGCGTCGTCGGACGAGAATGTCAGAACGTCGGCTGGTGAGGGGCCGGTGGATTGGACCTGCCATACGTCCGTTCGGGACGCTCGGGCATGCCTCTTCCGCGCCGACTGAGAATCGCCTCCGCCAGATGTTCCTCCGGAGATCACGTTGATGTGGCCGAGTGGTGGAGGAGGCTGACCGGGAGCTTGAGCATCCTGACGGGGGCGTCTGTCGGCCGTAACAAACTCGGCAAGATGCCCCTGCTCGATCAGTTTCTCGATCGCTATCTTTAGCTTAAAGCAATCCTCCGTTTCGTGGCCTTGATCCCTGTGATAACGGCAAAACTTCTCCCGGTTTCTCTTGCCGGGCGGGGCTCTGAGCTTAGCTGGCTGCGGGAGCAGCCTCTGTGCTTCTGCAGCGGCCATTACCTCATGTATGGGCCGGGAAAGGGGAGTAAAAGCTGTTGGGGGCTGCCCCCTAGCATCCCGCTGATCTTGCCTTGGCCTTTTTCCCGGACCCTTCTCTGACCCCTCGCGCTTGCGCTTGGCCTGCGGGGATTCGTCTCCCCGCCTGGCTAGCACGTTTTGCTTTCAAAAACTCTTCGGTGTCTATGTACTTCCCAACTCTTTCCGAGAGTTCCACTAGGGTGGCCGGTCGATTTCGATGGAAAGATGTGGCCACCTTGGTGTGTTGAACTCCCGAACAGAAGGCCATGATTGCGGCCGTTTCATTGAGGTTGCGGATCAGAAGCCTCTGCTGGTTGAAGCGATCCACGTACTCTCTTAAAGATTCACCCTTTTGCTGCTTGACGGCTAGCTGCTGGGTGTCTGGTTGGGAGCGGTCCAGCATCCCGACGAACTGACTGATGAAGAGCTTGCTGAGGGACTTGAAGTTGTCGACCGTCCGGGGTTTCAGGGCATGGAACCACTGTGCGGCCGATCCCTTGAGAGTACTAGGGAAAGCCAAACACAGCAGCTCGTCTACTGTAGTGGCCAGTGCCATCTGTGCCTTGTAGGTGCGGATGTGGTCCACTGGACTCCCCTTGCCGTCATATGAACTGAGATGAGGGGGTTTGAACTTCCGTGGAATCGGGAACTGCGTCACCCGGATAGTGTAGGGCGACTCCGTTTCGGTATTCGTGAGGTCATGACCGGACTTGCGGTTCAACCTCTCGATCTGTTGCTGTAACTCCTCGACCTGGGCTTTGACGTTGGTGTGCCCGGTCCTTCTTTCTGTATCCGAGTGGTAGGTAGGATCAGATGACGAGGCTTCATCCTCAAAGCACGTTGATCTCGGGGATAACACCCGGCTATGTGTCCGGGACAGTCTATGCCTCAGATCCCCACGGCTCAAGACGGGTGGATCATTGACAGACTCCCGGGCTTTGCGTCCCGGCGCTTCTCCTCTTGCAGCTCGTCTTCGCTCAATGAGGATCCTGGCATCCTCCACTCGGCGCGCTCGGCGAGGAACGTACCGAGGTCCTCTCTGCGAGCGCTTAGTAGCATGGCTACGTTCTCCCTCCGGTTGACGCTCATGGTCAGGTTGGGACACTGGAGCAGATCGGGTTTTTCCATTCGTCCGAACGGGCCCCCGGCTGGGAGCGCTCTTTTCGGGCCGCTTTTCCGACGAAGGGCTTTTCTCATGGTCCCCCACCGCCTTTTCATGCTGGGCCATGAGCGCCTCTATTTGCTGTTGTGTTCGGACCTGGCCTTCCAAGAGTTGTTCCAGCGCCGCCGAGACCTGGTCAGCGGTCATGGAGGTAGCACGCGGCTCGATCTGCAGGTCCTCTTGACCGGTTGAATCAGCGGTCTTTTTACCCTTCTTCGGCGGCATATCGATCAGTCAAAGATTTTTGTTGATGAGGAGAATGTGTCGAGTTCCCACAGACGGCGCCAACTGATGATGCCGAAAATTGGTAAGGGTAATTTAGACAGAAATAAAGCCACAAAAAGGTTTGTGTGTGGTTCGGTCCCGTTAACGAGGTGACCTACGTCCACGGGTGCGTCTAAGCGCGTATCACTAGCAGATCACCGGCGGGCCTGGTGAGCCAACAGTGGTAGGCAACTCTACCAGTAATACCGGCCGGGTGTATGCGTATATGGTGGTGAGTTCTCTGAGGTGCGTTTATATGCTCGGAGAGTTGATACCGGATCCCTTCTGTGAGGGTAGGTGGGCTCTTTTATAGGTGCAAGAGTCCACCCTTACATGGTAAGTTTATTAACTTAGGAAGCACAATCCAATTACAATAGATTTATATAATGTGGGGTTTCCTAAATGATTTAGGAAACTATTGATTCTCTTGATAGAGTCATGATTGCCCAGGGATGGAAAGAAACGTGGTTCATGCCGCATTCCCTGGAGCCCTATCATGCCTGGCACCCGAGCTGCGGGTATCTCGGATAAGCACAGCCGGACAACCCGGGCCTGTGGGCCCTATGCTCCTATCCCGGATCCCCCGGGCTATTGGATGACTACGTGGCGACTGGACCGCTACAGGATATTTTTGGACATATCACAAGACATAATAGAAGTTCATGAATCATGTTAATCAAGTTGATCTAGAACTTTAATCTCTCATAAATTTATCCTAGATGATTTCTAAACCAAGTTTTATTCATCAATTGTTGTTGAACAATCAATGTATGACCATTTTGTATATATAATCATGATTGTAGTTAAACTTAGAAAATTCCAGAATATTTGTATCAACTTCAAATGCTTAGAAAATGATCTTAACTTGATTGTGTACTCACAATTTTACATCGGCATATAGATACATGAGTTAGGAATCATCCCCAAAAAGTAGATGATCGATATCTATTGTAGATTTTCTAAAATTTAAACACAAGGAGACTATGTTCAAATCTGTCAACCGATTTCTCAACAATTTCTAAAAATAGCATATAGTTCCTAATGATTCTCAAAACATATCGAATGAAAACTAATTCATCAACGTTTACCCAAAAAATTTAAAATTCATCAAACTATGGGTTTTGATGGACTAAATCCTATGGAAACACCAATATGTTTTGCTAAATTTTAACTAATTCATTTTAAAGTGTGAGAAAAACTATGGTTTAAGCTTATTTAGAGAGATCAAACCCATGGATCAACTTGATTATCATGATTCACAATCAATTTAGCCCTAAAGTTCTATGAAGAACTTTAGATCATGGGTCAAAGGGACTTACAAATATCCTATTGGAGATTAAATTCAATAAGAATTCTAGGTAATATGAGTAATCAAGATAAAGGTACAAACATAGGAATCATCCTTCTCATAGATCATACTTCCTAACCATCATAGAATTAAAAATAGATACATATGTATAATCATGTATACATGAATCTAAACTAAATAGAAGAATGAAATCAAAATTGAAAATCAAAGTGAAAATCAATCTCTAATTATGAATTATCAATCAAATCAATGAGGATTTGGATCAAGCTATGTGAGTGTGTGAAGAACAAGAGAAGAAGATTATGAGTACTCTAACAATTAAAATAAAACTAAATTAGATCCAAACCTTATAGATCTATATATAAAAGTAAGAATTAGAGATGAATTATGATGTTTACCTCTTGGAGGATTCTCAATTATGTAATCAAAGTTGATTTGAACGATCTTCTTCTTCAAGTGTTCTTCAAATTCTTCAAGCACTCATCTATGGTGGAAGTTAAGGGAGGCAATTGATGTCAAAATTCTCTTCAATTATCTTATCTAGTTATCTTAAGATTCATTTTAGAAGAATCAATTGATGATTCACTATCCTCTCTCTAGAATTCTCTCAAATTCAAAGTTTATTCTTATATATCTTGTAAGCATATTCACTTGTATTCTCCTCTATATCTTCTTGTGTCTCAAAGATGATCTCATATGGATCTATATATAGAGTTTGGAAAAACTTAACTCTTAAGTTTTAGGGTTAAAAGAGAGATTTCAGAGATCAGAAAAATGGCCATTTTAGTGCCTAAATGTTGTTTCTGGGCAATTTCCTCGCAATGGGAAGCCTCTGGAAGGGTTTGGAACTCAAAAAGCTTGATGGAGAATGCCACATGTAGGTAGCATCTTAGAGGGTACTCGTCTCCCTAGATGTGGGACCCGCCACTTGTTTTTCTTGGTCCTCTATTTGCCCTCATGTCCTGTTTCAAAATTTACGTGCACTACTTTTCCAAATTTTTGTAAAAATTCTTTTTTGTGTTTGAAATTGTCCATTTACGTACCATTGAAAAGTTGTCGAGTTGAATTTCGGTATAAAATATTCCAAGAGGATTTAAATGGAGAATTGAAGGTCATTTGAAGTCCAGAAGTCCTCCAGAACTTTCGAAGTCTTTTTGAAATCAAACAACTTCTTTTTCAAAATTGCTTTTCAATGTGCATCGACAAGTTTTTCTTTGAAATTGCATCTTTGGATACCTAGAATACTGCACTTAGAACACTTTATGTTCATATGACCCTGAGTGAATATGAATTGTGAGAGACGATTTTGACAAAACTGGGATTTTATGTTGGAAAAGGGCTTTTCTAAGCTTGAAGTCACTTTTCGAAGTTCGATCTTTTGATTGTATGGAATCCAGTACCTTTCATGGGGTTCTTTTCATCATTGAATCCTCCAATACGTTGTCCACCCTAAATCCTATCAGTGTGGTCAAAAATGGGTGTCTACAGCACCTCAAACATGCCTAAAGAAACTTGGTAGGACAAACGGAATGCAAAACGACTCTTGGTTCACAAATTACGCAAAAAAATTAATTTTTCATTCACTTATGCCTGAAAAGACTATGATTTGGGGATTTTGAGGAGTGAAACGATAAACTGCGAATCCGAATGCCATGAAACCTATCTCGTACCTCAAAAAAGTAACTCTAATCGTTCTCCCGGTTATCAAGTTACGCATCACAAGCTATATTTTTTCATTTACCTTGTTAGACTTCAAAATAAATAAGCTTTTGGGTTTTTCATTCTATAATTCTTAATAGGTAGGCTAATTTTTTTTCCAAATTTCAGGTTTGGAGTTACATCAGATGGCGGTCGGCGTTGGATTTGTTTTATGATTAGAGATAGTGAGATGAATTTTAGTGGCATATTGAAACAAATTTAAACTTTTTGTTTGTATGAATTAATTTTTAGATGGTGGTCTTCAATCTAAAATTGTATATCGATGGTTATTTTGTATGCATGAAAATTGTAATTGTGCTTTTCAAATATTGATATTATCGCAATTATATATCATGTAAAATTTCAAATTTGCCAACAAAAAATTATTATTATTATAAATTTCTAGGCACTATTTATGGCACACTTTAATGAGTCACAAATACTACATATAATTCTGATAAAGTATCTATGACACACACAAGCTTCAAAAATACTAGCATTTCTGACACAATTCATGTGTCACTAATAATATTTTAGATGTGGTGAATTTTATTTGTGATGCTTGATATGCGTCGCAAATAATAATAAATAATTAAAGTGATCAAGTATTTGTGACATACATGATGGATTTAGGTTTCAAAAAACATTAAATCATACACAGCAGAAATTAAGTTTCAAAAACTTTGTTGGTAAGCCCAGATCTACTACTCTTTCAATTCTATAGATGCGTACAATGGAGGGACAAGAATTTTACCTTGGTGTCTTGAACCCAATTCTAAATATGTCTTCTTACAGTACCCTCCTCTAGATGGTCTTCACCCTTTTGTCTCCTATGAATGCTCCTAGAGTGACTAGGGTTGGTGGGAACCCAAATAGTGAGGACAAGAAGGCTAAGGAAACCCTAAATCAGTATTTGCAGCTTTGTGTGAATAAAAATGACGATCTTACTATTCTGTACACAACTGCCCTATTTTTAGATTTCCAAACTGACTTTTACTTTCGATCGATCGAACCTTCAATCGATAAAACCACGTTCGATCAATCGAACTGAACAGAGTTCAATCGATCGAAACAAGTTCGATCGATTGAACTTTCAATCAATTGAAACTCTTTCAATCAATTGGTTTATCATCCTTATATGCCTTTCTAAGCATTCTCGCAGAGCTAAGAGTGGGACCTCATAGGTTCTTTATTATTGGCTCAGACCAGTTATTAATTCCCATGATCTAACTCTTTGATCAGTAAATTAACTAACTGATCAGTTAACGTTTACTCCACTCTAAAACGATAACTGCACTATAAAGCAAAAGAACAAACTGCCTCAAGATTAAGAACATGTACCTTATACAAGTTATGAGTTCCAATCAACTATTGACAGTTATAGATGTCAATAAGAAAGCTCATGGTCCGTCAATGCACTATAAGCATTAGCATATTAACCAAGAGTCATAATCTAGTGATTGAGATTCATCACTCCATCCAATGGTGGTTAATCATGCTACAACGTACACCTGATGAGATATCCAGTCTCATCATCCACTGTGATCAGTTCTAAGTATCATAGAATAATAATTCGTATCTCACACATATCTATCTCATATGTACACGATGATACACCCAAAATTGGCTCTATCCTATGACCGAGCGGTTCAAATCAGCAGCCAGTTCATGTCCCGGTCAACTCATGCACAACTTGGACAAGCATCATCCCGAGCGGTCTAGTCTACTCATCATCCCGAGCGGTTCATCCACGACCTGGCCAACAGGTCGGGAAAACTACACAGGCACATCCCACCGCAGGAACAGCCCATCCGGGCCCACAGGCATGATCCTGAGCATCACAGGCATGATCCCGAGCATTACGGGCAGTTTCCTACTCAAGCTAGAAGACTAAGGGAAAGAGCAAACTGTTTCCTAATCTAATTAGGAAACCCCCACAATTAATGCCAATCTATATCAATTGGATTGCATTTTCCTTATCCATGTAAGAGTAGGTCTCTTACATCTATAAAAGAGACCTCTCATCCCCCATTGAAGGGGCCTACTTTCTAGTCTAGACAGCACCTCAATAAAATTCACCATTATACGCATATACCCGGCCGGTATTACTGGTTGTGTAGCCCCTCTTTGTTGGCTCACCAGGCCCGCTGTTGATCTGCTAGTGAACGTGTTCAAACACACACGTGGACATAGGTACCTTCATTAACAGGGTCGAACCACATACAAAAAATAGTCTTTCTCTCTCTCTCTCTCCTTAAACTGCTCTATCTACTCTTACCAAATTCTGGCATCATCAGTTTGGCGCCGTCTGTGGGAAATGACAAGTCTTCTCATCAACAAATCTCTTGACTGATCGTCATGCCACCGAAGAAGGGTAAGAAGGCTGATCAGTAGTCCGACCGGGATGTTCCGCCAGCCCCGTCACCGGTAGTCATGACATCTGAGGAGATCATCACGACCCTCACACAACTCTTGGAGGGCCAGCGTCAAATCCAACAACAGATCGAAGCCTGCTAGCCCAGCAAAGCGGTCCTCCAGGGGCCGGGAAATGACCCGGGAACGTTGCATACGCTCGGGAACCGATCTTGACCAGACAACATGCCTGAGCCAACCTGTCCCGTGTTGAGGGTGCCAGAGACCCGACCAACCCCTCGGATATCGGTCAGGAAGGAGTGGAAGCCCAAATCAAGGACTTGCAGAAGCAGATCGATGGAGTGGCCAAGAAGCTCGGTCAAAACCGTGTTCTAAATCAAGCCAGTACCGAGACATAGTCACCATTCTCTAGCCAGATCATGAGGTTTACCATCCCGCACAAATTTAAGCAGCCTCGCCTGGATCCCTATAACGGCTCGGGAAGCCCGGTCGACCACGTCCGGACCTACAAGGCTCAAATGCTCCTAGCCACCAACTCTGATGAACTATACTGCCTAGCTTTCCCCAGCACTTTGAAAGGCCCGACCATGCAATGGTTCTACTCCTTGGAGCCCCGATCGGTCCACAATTTCAAGCAACTCAGCAAGCAGTTCATTAATCAGTTCGCTGGTATACACAAACGCCCAAAGCCTGACATACATCTACTGACAGTCATATAAAGGGATAATGAAACCCTCAAGGAGTTCACCAACCAGTTTAATCAAGAGAAGCTCAGCATCCATGATCTTGATGAAGCCGCCGCTATTATAGCCTTCTGCTCAGGAGTTCAGCACACTAAGTGCGCCACGTCATTTCACAAAAATCGACCGATAACCTTAGTTGAACTCGCAGAGACGGTTGGATTGACACTGAAGAGTTTCTGAAGACCGAAGACCCCGGGCAAGAAAGCGATAAGTCTTCCGGAAACAAGAGAAAGCGAGATCAGCTCGGGAGTTCCGATAGTTCTTCCAGTTCACAACAGTCCGGGTCAGGCAACCCCGACCGGATCTCCAACTCACAACAAGCAAGGTTCGGCAATCCCGACCCAACCTCCAGTTCACATCGGTAAGGATCAAGTAGTTTCGGCTTTGTCTCCAGCACAGAGAAATTTGGAGCCCGACGATCCTGATCTCACCTCCTATCTCCATTGGTCTAGATGAGCTCGACTACAGTGGTACTTGCCTGACCACCACATGAGGCTCTGTCGATTATCAGAGAGCTCTTCCAAAGACCTCGGGCCTAACCCCAAGGCATCCAAAGACCTCGGGCCTAACGAGGCATAAAAAGACCTTGAGTTCCAAACTCAGGCACTAAAAAGACCTCGGGCTCTGAACCCAGGCACTAAAAAGACCTTGGGCTCCAAACCCAGGCACAAAAGACCTCGGGCTCCGAACCCAGGCACCAAAGACCTTGGGATCACGCCCGAGGCACTGGCTTTGCATGGGTCCAACCGACGATGGGGGCAAACCCCCTAGGTGGCTGATGATGGCAAGCTTCAAAAGACCCAGCAACTACCATGTTCCAGGTCGGTTACCTACAATTTATAGCCTCTATAAGACCCTCGTCTTAGCGAAAGCTTGGGGGGTAAGACGGCGCAGTGAAATAAATAGGCAATCACACCGGGTATCTACAGGCCTCGCAGATAACCAAGTAAAAATCTTGGGCAACCCGAGCACCTACAGTACTCAGAGGCATTAACTCCACCTAGGTCCAAACCGACGATAAAGGTGACTAAATCTCTTAGGTTGGCCGACGATAAAGGAGCAAAAAGACCCTAAAGCAACGTGATTTAGGTCGGCTCCACCAACATCGTCAAGCTCTTCTCCCAACAGTCTTGACGAAGGCTACCTGGGTAGAAGACAACCATCTTGGGGAGTTAACACAAAAGGACCCTAAAGCAATACGCTTTAGGTCAACTTTACCAACATGGTAAAACTCTTCTACCCACAACCTTGACGAAGGTTCACAGGCAGAAGATAACCATCCTGGAGGCTAACTCAAGCAAAAAGACTCCGAAGTAGGCCGAGTCTCAACTCTCAGTCACTTTCCAAGCATTCAAAGACTCCGAATTAGGCCGGATCCCAACTCCCGGTCAAATCCCGAGCACCTAAAGGTCCCGAGCTAGGCTGGGTCTCAACTCTCAGCCAGTTCCTGAGAACTCACCAGGCTTAAAAGCCCCAAGGCAGCTTCTCCAAGCACTCAGGCAGTGGCAAGTAACATCAAACTGATTTCCAAACTTGCCCCGATATAGCATCTGGCCAACCTTGGAAATGGGGGGCAGCTGATACACCCAAAATTGGCTCTATCCTATGACCGAGCGGTTCAAATCAGTAGCCAGTCCATGTCGCGGTCAACTCATGCACAACTTGGACAAGCATCATCCCGAGCGGTCTAGTCTACTCATCATCCCGAGTGGTTCATCCACGACCTGGCCAACAGGTCAGGAAAACTACACAGACACATCCCACCACAGGAATAGCCCATTCGGGCCCATAGGCATGATCCTGAGCATCACAGGCGTGATCCCGAGCATTACGGGCAGTTTCCTACTCAAGCTAGAAGACTAAGGGAAAGTGCAAACTGTTTTCTAATCCAATTAGGAAACCCCCACAATTAATGCCAATATGTATTAATTGGATTGTATTTTCCTTATCCTTGTAAGAGTAGGTCTCTTACATCTATAAAAGAGACCTCTCACCCCCCATTGAAGGGGCCGACTTTCTAGTCTAGACAGCACCTCAATAAAATTCACCATTATATGCATATACCCGGTCGGTATTACTGGTAGTGACGCCCCTCTTTGTTGGCTCACCAGGCCCGCCGGTGATCTGCTAGTGAACGTGCTCAGACACACACGTGGAAGTAGGCACCTTCATTAACAAGGCTGAACCACATACAAAAAATAGTCTTTCTCTCTCTCTCCATAAACTGCTCTATCTACTCTTACCAAATTATGGCATCATCACATGAATTACCTACTTTGATCCTTATGGATTACAATAATCATCTCATGAAAACATGTATAGTAAAATATAAACTAATATCCATGTATAAAATATCAATGTCTCATACATAAAGAATGAGTTTGAGGGCACAATCCCAATAGTCTATGCATGTCACAAAATGTCACTAGTTCTAAGGCGTAAGGTGAAGGAAAAAGTGGTTTAAAGTTAGAGTTTAAACACGCAGCGGAAATAGGTTAAGTTATAAAACTTTTGGTATTCCAGGATCTACTACTCGTCAATTCCATAGATGCGAACAAGGGGGTGCAAGAATTATACCTTAATGTCTTGAACCCAATTCTAAAACTTTAACTTCCAGCAGCCTCCACTAGATGATCTTCACCCTTATGACTCCTGTGGATGCCTTCCGGAAAGACTAGGGTTGGTGGGAACCCTAATAGAGAGGATAGGAAGGTTTTGGGAAGACTATAATAGTTTCTGCAGCTTCTGCGTATAAAAACGACGATCACTTTCTTCCAGAACGCAGCTGCCCTATTTATAGATTTCCAGAACCGACCTAGACTTCGATCGATCGAAGTGACTTCGATCGATCGAACCATTATCGATCGATCGAACCTGCTGACTTCAATCGATCGAACTCGTTTCGATCGATCGAACCTGTCTTAACAGCTTCCTCAAGTGTCTTTCCAAGCATCCTAGCGGAGCTAAGAGTGGGACCTCCTAGGCTCTTTATTGTTGGCTCAGACCAGTTTGTTAATTACCATGACCAAACTCTTTGATCAGCAAACTAACTAACTGGTCAGTTAACGTTTATTCCACTATAAAACGATAACTGAACTCCAACGCAAAAGAACATATCCGAAGCGATAACTAGACTTGTATGGTGTACTAATGTCCCTCTACCGTCAGCATTCGTAATCATATTCAGGTAGTCGGATAACTGTTACTGTCAACCTGAATCATGATTACTTCTTGTATTCCTTGAGTCCCATTCACTACTCATGATTACCAAACATATTGATAACTCTTATCAACAAGACTGCAGTACTCAGTAATCAACTTGGTGACATTCTCAAGGGAATGCTTACTCTGAATCAGAGGGTAGATTCTATCTTGACAATATATGTTCACAACCCTATAGACATGACATACCCAAGATACCCAGGTGTTGATCTTCTATAGACCTCACTGATTGATAAGTCAAAGCAGCCATATCCATAGTCTGTGTTCATAATCATCTCAAGATTGAGAACACGTACCTTATACAAGTAATGAGTTCCTATTGACTGTTGACAGCCTTAAGCGTCAATAGGAAAGCTCAGGTCCGTCAATGCACTATAAGCACTAGCATATCAACTAAGAGCTACACTCTAGTGATTGAGATTAATCACTCCATCCAATGGTAGTTAATTATGCTACAGTGTAGACCTGATGAGGTATCCAGTCTCATCATCCACTGTGACATATTCTAAGTATCAAAGAATAGTAATTCGTATCTCACTTGTGTGTATCTCATACACACACGAATTGCTTACTATGATACTTAAGGACAAAACAATCATCTCATGAAAGAAACATATACAATGAAATGTAAAGCTGATATCCATATATTATAATGCTAATGTCTCATACATAAAGTAATGGTTTGAGGGCACAAACCCAACAAACTCCCACTTGCACTCACAACCATTCAGAACTACATCTAAGACCTAGACTATCTCGATGACGATCAAAGACCTTCTGTGGTATGGCCTTTGTAAACGGATCAGCAAGATTGTCAGCGGTGGCAATCTTGGTGACAGTCACATCTCCACGTTGAACTATATCTCGGATTAGGTGATATTTCCGCTCTACGTGCTTTCCCTTCCCGTGGTTCCTTGGCTCCTTGGACTGAGCCACTGCCCCACTATTATCGCAGTATAGCGTAATAGGTGACAGCGACGCTGGTGCCACCTCGTGTTCCATAAGGAACTTCTTGAGCCAAACAGCTTCCTTTGCGGCTTCACAAGCAGCCACATACTCAGCTTCTGTAGTTGAGTCTGCAATGCATTTTTGCTTAATGCTCCTCCAACTAACAGCACCACCTCCCAAGGTAAAGAGATGTCCGGATGTCGACTTTCTCGAATCTTTATCTGACATAAAGTCCGAGTCAGTGTATCCTACTGGAATTAACTCACTACCGCCGTACATAAGCATGTAATCTTTAGTTCTTCTCAAGTACTTAAGAATGTGCTTAACGGCTGTCTAGTGCTCTGGACCAGGATTCGATTGATACCTGCTAACCATGCCAACGGCAAAGCAGATATCTGGTCTAGTGCATAACATCGCATACATGAGACTTCCCACTGCCGAGGCATAGGGAATTCCTGCCATGCGATTCCTCTCCTCTTGTGTCTTTGGACACTGGTCCTTGGAGAACGCTAAACCATGCCTGAAAGGTAACAAACCTTTCTTCGAATTATCCATTGAAAACCTAGTTAGCACTTTCTCGATATAACCAGCTTGAGATAATCCCATTATCCTTCTCTTGCGATCCCGAAAGAGCTTTATCCCAAGAATATAGCTCGCCTCTCCTAGATCCTTCATATCAAAAGTACTAGCTAGCCAAACCTTGACCGTTGACAGCGCCGCTACATCATTCCCAATGAGTAGAATGTCGTCAACGTAAAGCACAAGAAAAGCCATTACTTTCCCTTCACATTTCTTGTATACACAAGGCTCATCCAGATTCTGTATGAAACCAAACGACTTGACCGCTTGGTCAAATCGGATGTTCCAACTTCTGGATGCCTGCTTAAGCCCATAAATGGATTTTTGCAACTTGCATACCAAGTTACCTTTCCGACCAGCTATGAACCCTTCTGGTTGTTGCATATAGATGTCCTCCTCAAGATTGCCATTCAAGAATGCAGTCTTGACGTCCATCTGCCAGATTTCATAATCTAGGCATGCAGCAATGGATAAGAGTATTCTGATGGACTTGAGCATGGCTACCGGCGACAAGGTTTCCTCATAGTCAATGCCCTCCCTCTGAGTATAGCCTTTCGCCACAAGCCTTGCCTTAAAGGTCTCAACCTTTCCATCAGATCCTCTTTTCCTCTTATAGACCCACTTGCAGCCAATGGGTTTAATATTGGCTGGAAGTTCTACAAGATCCCAGACCTGATTGGAATCCATAGATTCCAATTCAGCCTTCATAGCTTTAATCCAATGAGCTGAATCAACATCAGCCATTGCCTCTTCATAAGTGGTAGGATCAGATTCAGATTCTATGGAGATAGCTTCAAAAACTTCTCCTAAGAACATGTATCTATCAGGCTGGCTGATAATCCTCCCACTACGACGAGGTACCAGTGCGGAAATGGGTGAAGAAGTGGTATTTTCTTGATTTTCATCGTTATCAACTGCGGGTTGGACTGAGGGCTCTCCTTCTATCTCTCTAAGATCTATCCTTCCCTTAGGTTTATGGTTCATGATATAATCATCATCCAAGAAAACAGCATTTGTACTAACAAACACTTTCTGTTCTCTTGGATCATAAAAATACCATCCATAAGTACCCTTTGGATACCCTACAAAGTAACATACTTCCGATCTAGAATCCAACTTGCTCATCTTTCCTTTAAGCACATGTGCCGGACACCCCCATATCCGGAGATGTTGCAAAGAAGGCTTGCGCCCAATCCACATCTCTCGTGGTGTCCTGGGAACAGATTTGCTTGGTACTAGATTTAGTATGTATGCAGCGGTTTCCAAAGCATAACCCCAAAGGAATAACGGCAACTCTGAATAACTCATCATCGACCTAGTCATGTCTAAAAGAGTCCGATTCCTTCTCTCCGCTACACCGTTCTGCTGAGGCGTACCAGGTGCAGTCAACTGTGACAGAATCCCATTCTGTACGAGGTGATCAATAAACTCATTAGAGAGGTACTCGCCACCTCGATCAGATCGAATGGCTTTGATATGTGTGCCCGATTGCTTCTCCACTTCAGCCCTAAACTCTTTGAACTTTTCAAAGGCTTCAGACTTGTGCTGCATTAGGTACACATATCCATACCTAGAGTGGTCATCGGTAAATGTTATGAAATACTCATAACCATCCCTTGCTCTAATATTTATTGGTCCACACACATCAGTATGAACTAATTCCAACAATGCATTGGTCCTATTGCCCTTTGCAGGAAAGGGCCTTTTGGTCATCTTACCCTCCAAACAAGATTCGCAGACTTCCATTGGTTCGAGAACCAAATCGCCTAAGACCCCTTCTTTGACTAGTCTGCCAATCCTATTCAGATTGATATGGCCAAGCCTCATATGCCAAAGCCTTGTTGGATTAGTGGAAGGTTCCTTTCTTTTAGATGGTAAAGTTACCACTGAGTTATTAAGTTCCAAACAAGAATCTTTTGAAATATTGGGAGTAATCACATACAAACCATTTGATTTAACACCAGAACATATAAAAGAACTGTTTCTTTTAATGACAACTTCAGTTCCAAAATGAAAGGAATAACCATTATTCGTTAAATTAGAAACTGAAATTAAATTACGTCTCATTAAAGGGACGTAAAGTACATCTGATAAAATCAAAACTTTATTGTCTGAAAATTCTAAAACTACGACTCCTATAGCAACCGCAGATACGGTTGCGCTAGAACCTAGAGTAAGCACGATCTCCCCATCACTGCATTTCCTGGTTGATCTGAACCCCTGCAATGAATTACAGATATGGTTAGTCGCACCAGAATCAATGCACCAAGTGTTTGAAGTATCCGTAATAAAACTTACTTCAATCACATGTGATTCAATCATACCTTGAACTCTTGTAGCTAAGAATTCTGGACAGTTCCTCTTCCAGTGGCCCTTCTCACCGCATTGGAAACACTTTCCTTTGCCTTGGCCACCCACCTTCCCTTTGCCCTTACCTTTTCCCTTAGATTTTGCAATCTTAGGGACCGGTCCAACACTTGAACCACCAGTGCCAGCCTTCTTCTTTCCTTTCTTACCTTTCGGTGTAGATCGGGAAGAAGAAGTGCTTTTCTCAACGTTTAAAACGCTGCCCCCAGGTTTGATCACCCCTTCTGCTGCCAGTAAAGAACTCATTAATTCGCTCATTGAAAAATCCATTTGATTCATATTATAGTTTAGTTTGAATTGAGCGAATGATGGCGACAGCGAGTTGAGGATCATATCGACTTGGGTCTGTGCATCGATGTTGGCTCCCAAGGTCTCCAGTTCGTTTAAATAACCAATCATTTTTAAAACATGTTCTTTGACTGGAGTACCTTCCGACATCTTTGCACTCATTATCTTCTGCATGGCTACCTGTCTGGCAGGCCTGCCATGCTCCCCAAACATCTTTTTCAGGGATGTGATAATGTCACTGGCAGAATCGTTCGATTGGAATTGGTGTTGTAACACACCAGCCATTGAGGCCAGAATGTAACAACGGGTCATACCATTCGACTTCTTCCATTTGTCGAACTCGCGTCTGGCAGCTGCCGAAGCATTTGCCGCGGGTTCTTCAGGGCTTGGGGTGGTGAGGACATATATGTGATCCTCTGCAGTTAAAATGATGTCAAGGTTACGTTTCCATTCAGTGTAGTTATTTCCAGTTAACTTGTTTTGAGTGAGTATGGTGGCAAGTGGACTAAATGCAGATCCAGACATTATGATTACTGAAAATCAAACAAACAAAATAAATATGGATATCAGAATTGACAGTTTGAAATAAAAGAATCCTTAAAACTCTTATTTAAAAACAAAGTCGCCGGAATATCGAAACGAAAGAATAAAGCCTCCGTGTGGTGGTCAATGTTCGATCTTTCGATTTATCATGACTTATCCGCTATGCAACTCTTGCAAAATAGCCATGACTCCCGAACCTATTTGATCTCTAAGTTTCTGAATAATGCCCCGTGTGGGATCCCTTATCCATAGCTTAGCTAGTGTGTACCATTAACTAGGATCCAATCACAACCGTCTCAAGTAGCGCCTCCTTGTGGTGGTCACCCTCTAACACGTCTGATTGATCCTATCCATAGGAAGTTCACATCTAGTAACCAATGAGTAGTGTACCCTCCTCCGTATGGAATGATCACCCCTGGCGAGGTGACACAGAATACACTACTCATCTTACAATGAACCGTTAATGGAAGATCGTGGGTGTTATTTGATAAGACCCTCTCCCACTAGATTTAGTAAATTAAGGATTTTGCTTTTGAAAAATGTTTCCACACACTACCCATAAACATCCAATGTTTACTAATGTGTTGAAAAACGGTTTTTGAATTTTATTTTAGAAAACTTGTTTTAAGTGCATGCAACAATGTATTATACGCCAATCACAAAACAAGCACATAAAACAAAAACTAAAATGAAATATAGGCATTCAAACAATGCCTCTATCTCCCATGGCTCTATTTCCATAGAACCACCTTCTTGGTTTGGTCGCCTCCGGCTCCATCTTTATGGACAACGGCTCCTTGCTCCATCTTCATGGAATTTCTAATTCTATTACATTGGACCTATGCTTCTTTTGAAGCTTACAATTTATCTAGAAAAAGAAAAAAAAATATAGCAAAAAAGAAATAAAAGGCTAGGGAAACCGGTGCGACTTTCCTTTTCGTAGGATCGAAGCCGCAGCGCCCTTTACATACACCTTAAAACCAAACCATTAATAAATTACAACATGCACCAATCTCAAACAAATTAAATATAAATATTTAAACGACTAATTTTGCTGCAAAAGGGTTAGTCGTACACGCATCCACACATACATAACAAATATATATAACTATTGGAACACTTAATTAATTCACACAGTATATAAACACTTTACATACTGAATTAGAACTTAAAACAGCATCTTACTTCTATGTCTCAGTTCGATCGATCGAAGACCGTTCGATCGCTCGAACCTTCGATCGATTGAACACTGTTCAATCGCTTGAACATTCTGTTTCACAGAATGATTTAAAATTTTTACAAAAATAATTTAAGATTAAAGTATAATTTAAAAAACCTTTACAACTGTGAACAGAACACCTGGACAGAGAATCTGTCTCGATCGATCGAACACTATTCGATCGATCGAACACCAGAAGGCTTCGATCGATCGAAACTAGTTCGATCGATTGAGAACAGAATGTTCGATCGATCGAAACAAGTTCGATCGATCGAACCCACCTTGCATCCTATGCAATCACAGTTTTGTATTCTGCTGCGATAACACTGCAGAAACAGATCTGTGACGATGCAGTTTCGAAAACAATTCTAAAATCAACATGCAAATCAAAACTAGGGTTCCAAAAACGCATCTATAGATCCAAACGAGCCTGGCTCTGATACCAATTGAAGGAAAAAGTGGTTTAAAGTTAGAGTTTAAACACGCAGCGGAAATAGGTTAAGTTATAAAACTTTTGGTATTCCAAGATCTACTACTCGTCAATTCCATAGATGCGAACAAGGGGGTGCAAGAATTATACCTTAATGTCTTGAACCCAATTCTAAAACTTTAACTTCCAGCAGCCTCCACTAGATGATCTTCACCCTTATGACTCCTGTGGATGCCTTCCGGAAAGACTAGGGTTGGTGGGAACCCTAATAGAGAGGATAGGAAGGTTTTGGGAAGACTATAATAGTTTCTGCAGCTTCTGCGTATAAAAACGACGATCACTTTCTTCCAGAACGCAGCTGCCCTATTTATAGATTTCCAGAACCGACCTAGACTTCGATCGATCGAAGTGACTTCGATCGATCGAACCATTCTCGATCGATCGAACCTGCTGACTTCAATCGATCGAACTCGTTTCGATCGATCGAACCTGTCTTAACAGCTTCCTCAAGTGTCTTTCCAAGCATCCTAGCGGAGCTAAGAGTGGGACCTCCTAGGCTCTTTATTGTTGGCTCAGACCAGTTTGGTAATTACCATGACCAAACTCTTTGATCAGCAAACTAACTAACTGGTCAGTTAACGTTTATTCCACTATAAAACGATAACTGAACTCCAACGCAAAAGAACATATCCGAAGCGATAACTAGACTTGTATGGTGTACTAATGTCCCTCTACCGTCAGCATTCGTAATCATATTCAGGTAGTCGGATAACTGTTACTGTCAACCTGAATCATGATTACTTCTTGTATTCCTTGAGTCCCATTCACTACTCATGATTACCAAACATATTGATAACTCTTATCAACAAGACTGCAGTACTCAGTAATCAACTTGGTGACATTCTCAAGGGAATGCTTACTCTGAATCAGAGGGTAGATTCTATCTTGACAATATATGTTCACAACCCTATAGACATGACATACCCAAGATACCCAGGTGTTGATCTTCTATAGACCTCACTGATTGGTAAGTCAAAGCAGCCATATCCATAGTCTGTGTTCATAATCATCTCAAGATTGAGAACACGTACCTTATACAAGTAATGAGTTCCTATTGACTGTTGACAGCCTTAAGCGTCAATAGGAAAGCTCAGGTCCGTCAATGCACTATAAGCACTAGCATATCAACTAAGAGCTACACTCTAGTGATTGAGATTAATCACTCCATCCAATGGTAGTTAATTATGCTACAGTGTAGACCTGATGAGGTATCCAGTCTCATCATCCACTGTGACATATTCTAAGTATCAAAGAATAGTAATTCGTATCTCACTTGTGTGTATCTCATACACACACGAATTGCTTACTATGATACTTAAGGACAAAACAATCATCTCATGAAAGAAACATATACAATGAAATGTAAAGCTGATATCCATATATTATAATGCTAATGTCTCATACATAAAGTAATGGTTTGAGGGCACAAACCCAACATAAGGTACATCACAAATGCTACTTTCATTTGTGGCACATATATCTAGTATCCATGGCATTGCATTTATTATGCAATCATCGATTATTTGTGATGCTAAAGTGCATCACAAAAGATGGCATTATTTATGACGCGTTGTAATACCCGTACCCAGAAAAGAAGATTAATGTGATATTAAGATGTGTTAATTTAAGATAATTAATGCATAAGATGGTTTATGGTGGGGTTATGAACCCACATGTAAAAAGGAATTCAAATGCGGACACAGATGAAAGTTCTATAAAAGCCAGAACTAGTATAAAAATGGGGCCCAATGAGGGTCTAGCTGATTAAATTTGCATTTAGATGTCACTATATGTGGATATGTATACTTGTTTAAATGTTTAAAGATTATATTATGTCTTATGATAGGTAAAGAGGACCAATTTGGGTACCTATATGAGGGCGTATTTAAATACAATTGATAATTGGTAGGTTTAATAGCAACCTCATAATTTATGTGGGATCACGCATGAGACCCACATAGGACTTAGATTAAATCCATTTAGAAAAGATGGGTATTTAATGTAATTAACATAGGGGTTTCACAATAAAGCTTAAAGAAAGTTGGGGAGGTAAATAAATTATGGAAAATACATGACAACACATATACATGTATAGCATATGTGACTTCTTAGAATTAAAACATAGCTGAGAATTGAATTAAATAGAGAAAGAGAGCTCCGAGTCGGCAACAGTTTCCTCGACAACGAATTCTTGCCATTCCTTCGCCGTTCGACGCCGGATTTTCTATCCGAGAATATTTTTTGACTCGTGGAGGTAAGAGGATCACATGCACATAATTTGTTTTTATTTTTGGAAATGTTTTTCCGACGACTTTTCTTGATAAACAATGGTTGTTGTATCAAAATTATGTAGGATTACTCGAGAACAAGAATTGGGTTTGGTTCTAGTTTGAATCGAGATTTTAGGAGCTTAATTGCATATAAATCCAAGAGGCAAGTGTTATAATCCCAAAATTGGTGTTTACTTATGTTAATGTGATAATTGATGCTTTAGAATGCTTAATTCATGATTAGTATGCCAAGTATATGGTTAAAATGAAGTTTACATATCAAATATATGGAAAATTGTCATATTTATGTGATTAGTTGCTTATATGCCTATGTGGATTGATGGGAAGTCAAGTAGTGGCCACCATTTTATAGGTCCCATATGTAAGGGTTAGTAAGCCCTCAATGAACAGGTCGTGGTGATGACCATGATGATGAATTGGTGATGCCTTCGGGATCACAAGAATGTGTGTGATACGCTATTTGTTATAAAATAGTGAGAAATTCCTTGGTGAGAAGGACCCGGGGGTAGTGACTTGAGTTACTTGACTTTCTAAAGATAAATTGGTTGATGTTCATGTTAATTGTTGCACTTGGATATTAAACATTCCAATAACATGGTTAGTTCTCTCAGTAAGTGAAAGCTTAAACAAAAAATGTGTTTTCTGTTGTGGTTATTGAATGACCATCGCGGGTACCAAATGGGAGAACAAGAGGAAATGATCCACGCAATGGGTTGGGCGTGGGAGTTGTGTCCATGTGAATATGTTTATATGCCTAGTTGGCTAAGCTTAAAATTTATCTTTTGTTGTCAATGTATAAGTACCCTGGGTTTTTGGGAAACTTGTAATACACTAAGTTGGGTATTTGTTGGTTGTTTATGCCCTAACCCCAGAGTTGTAGTTACAAGGTATATATGTTGGGAGTGTAAATGGAGGGAGCTACTAGCTTTGGTTGTAGAACTTATCTTGTTTCCCTTATGTTGAATGGTCAGGTATGTATTGGGTGTAATGTGGTGCAAGTTGATGTTCTAGTGAAGAGTTAATGAGTTTGAAATGTTAAAACAACTTTCAAATGAGATCGTGTACATGTTTGAATGTTGGAAGAACTTGGTTTCACATTAAAGATGATTGCCATAAGTTCCATGAAATTTACTTGAGGTTTTGAGCTCATTTTGTCAAGAACATTCCTTTTTTCTTACTAGTTTGTGAAATTGGCATTTTATGACTAGTTCTTCATTTGAATGTACTTAAATTGTGTTTTAAATGTTTTGGAAAGAGTTAAAGATGTTGTGGATATGTTTATGGGTGTTTGGGAGGTGTTTCCAAAAGTTTTCATGATGATTGGAATCAATTATAGAACTTGGGAAATGTTTTGAACTGTTTAAATAGAGTTTTCATAGCAGGGAAACTCATTTATAGAATCTAGATTGATACGGGTCTAGTGTGGATCAATCCGGGGCATCTGGAGGAGCAAAAAATGACAATCTGCTAAAACTGGATTGATGCGATTTTGGGACGGATCGATCCACTAGTCTGGTTTCAGCCCGACAATTTTTACGGAAAAAAGCATAACTCTTTCTAGAAAATTCAGATTCACGTGCCGTTTTTCACATTGGAACCGAGACTCAAAGATCTATCTTTTGATATAAAATTTACTATACTTTATTAAAGTACATTTACCCATGGGGATATTTTGTCATTATAAGCTTGTTTTAGGAGGTTTAATCCATGGTTTTCTTAATAATTTGAGCATGATTTGGTGTGTGAGCTTTGCTACACGTGTCCAATCCGCCAAGGTGGGTTGGGGTATGAAATTTTTTGGTATCAGAGCACTAGGTTAGAGCCTTTGGGGATGATGGACGATTACGACGCATAGTATAAGTGATTATTAAATGTGTAAAACATGCATACACGTTTACTTGGCATGTTGAATGATGTTGAGCATGCATTGAAAAGTATAAACATAACGTGTGTGTGAAAATGTATTGTGAATGCCAAAGAGAAAATGTCTAGTTCAACACCGCCTACACAAATGGAGAGAATGGAAAGAGTTGTAGCCAGTTTGGTACAAGTGGTTGAAACCCATGCGATCGAGGAGAGACATAAATAGTCGAATCCTAATCTAAGGGACGTAAATAGCCGAATCTTAATCTGAGGGACGAGGTGACCACCATTTCACAATTTTATAAGCAGAAAATTGACAATATTCAGTGGAGAGACTAATCCAATGAAGGCTAATTTCTGGTTGTTCGATATAGAGAAGATATTCAGGGTTCTACAGAGTACCGAAGCTCAACAGGTTTATATGCCGCCGACACTTTAAAAGAAGAATCACAGTATTGGTGGCGGACTAAGTTGGGATTAGGTTAGCTGAATACATAGGAGGAGTTTGTAGTACTCGTCAAGAAGCAATACTTTCCTAAATCATTCAAGGATTAGAAAGCTCAAGAGTTCATGGAATTGAAGCAAGGAGGGATGACAGCTCGGGAATACTCTGCCAAATTCACAAGTTTGGCTCGATTTGCCAAAAATATACCAAATGAAGAGGATAGAACTAGAAAGTTTGTGATGGGGCTTAGGGACGCGATTCGACACCAAGAATCAGTGCAACGGTTAGATAAAGTTGTAGAGGCATTGGATGTGGCTTCAATCACCGAGAGAGATATGGGGTATCAACAAGGTTCGCAAGCACCGTTAACTCAATAATACTAGAGGCCAAGTTCAAATCAGTATATCGGTCAAGGGAATTTGAAAAGGCAAAGTTTTGGGAGTTCCTCGGGTGGTGGAGGTACCAAGTCACGGTGTAATACATGTTATAAATTTCATTGGGGTGTATGTAATCTACTGACGATGATGTACAACAACTGTCGACAAATGGGACACATGGCGAGGAATTGTCTAGGTATAAGGCCAAGCACAAATGCTCCGATGAGACGTACTGATAATAGTGGGATTGTTTTACATAACTATAGGGAGCTTAGACATCGAATGCGCCACTATCCTAAGCCAAGGGAAAGAGGTTCTAGTGCAACCGTAAGTAGTGCACCAACACCGCGACCATAACAATAACCACAAGGAAGAGAGCAATGACAAGGCCGTTATTTCCAGCTTAACCATGGGAAGACCATCGTCGCTAACACAGTCGTGTAAGGTAAACTTCTTATATGTTCAACACCTGCTAACGGGTTAATGGATTATGGTTCTACGGACTCGTTTGTATCACATCAATTTGCTAGAAATATGAATGTACCCTTAGAACTTCTAGAATATAATTTGTCGGTTGATGCTCCATTGAAAATATCTTTTGTAAGTTCTGGGGTCTATAGGAATTGTGAAGTTAAAATCAATGATGAAGTGTTAAGTGCTAATCTAGTACCATTGGTAATTCAACATTTTGATGTCATATTGGGAATGGAATGGTTGTCAGTTAATCACACGGTTATTGATTGTGAAAACAAATGGGTAGAATTTCAGGCACCGACTCGTACAGTCCTTTCTTTTCAAGGGATGGGTGTCATGTCACCACCTTATCTTGTATCCACCATTAAGGCTTATCGTTTATTGACAATGGGGTGTAAAGGTTTCCTTTGTAGTATATCGGTTACTAGAAGTACTGAACAAAAATTAGAAGATATTGCAGTTGTTAAAGAATTTCTTGATGTATTTCCAAAAGATTTTGTCGAGTGTATTAATTAAGAGGGAGATTGAATTTGGTATAGATATGATGCTGGGAACACAACCCATTTTACGGGCACCAAACAGAATGGCTTCGGTAGAGTTGAAAGAGTTGAAGACTCAGTTACAGGAGTTGTTGGATAAGGGGTTCATTCGGCCAAGTGTATCACCTTGGGGTGCACTGAGTCTTTTTGTGAAAAAGAAGGACGGGACGATGAGAATGTGCATTGATTATCATGAGATTAATAAAGTAACTATCAAAAACAAGTACCCATTACCACGGATCGATGATTTATTTGATCAGTTATAAGGGGCTCAAGTGTTTTCAAAAATCGATTTGAGGTCGGGGTATCATCAATTAAAGGTACAAGTTGAAGATGTTGAAAAGACGGCCTTTAGAACTCGCTGTGGTCATTATGAATTTCTTACAATGCCATTTGGGGTAACCAATGCATTGGTTGTGTTCATAGACTTAATGAATCGAGTTTTGAAAACTTATTTAGATGAATTCGTTATCGTTTTTATTGATGATATCCGTATTTACTCAAAGAGCCCAGAAGAGCATGATAAGCACTGGAGATTAGTGCTGCAATGACTTTGAGAAAAGCAGTTATTCAGAAAACTAAAGAAAAGTGAATTCTAGTTAACGAGTGTTACCTTTCTTGGTCATGTCATTTCCAAGGATGGTGTGTCAGTTGATCCGCAGAAAATAGAAGCCGTTATGAATTGGGCGAGACCAACTAATGTGTCAGAAATTCATAGTTTTTTGGGATTGGTTGGGTACTATAGGAGGTTTGTTCGAGATTTCTCAACGATTGTGACCCCGATGACAACATTGATGAGAAAGGATGTTCCGTTTGAATGGGGGAAAGAATGTGAGGAATGTTTTCAGACGTTGAAGAGTAAGTTAACTTCTGCTCTGATCCTGGCAATTCCGACAGGCACCGGGGGATTCAGTATTTACAATGATGCTTCTCATCAAGGTTTGGGGTGTGTTCTTATGCAAGGGGACAAAGTGATAGCATATGCTTCAAGGCAATTGAGAATTCATGAGAAGAATTATCCAACCCATGACATGGAACTTGCCGCGGAAATCTTTGCTCTAAAGATTTGGCGACACTATTTATACGGGGAAACTTGTGAAATTTCACTGACCACAAGATCTTAAAGTACTTGTTTACTCAGAGGGATCTAAATATGCGACAACAAAGATGGTTGGAATTAATGAAGAACTATGACCTGAAAATTCAACATCATCCTGGTAAGGCAAATGTGGTTGCCGATGCTTTGAGCCAAAAATCATCAAAAAGTTTGACATGTTTTGATAGCACAAGAAAGGTTAGTGAAAGAGTTTGAATGATTAGAATTGGAAGTGATTCCTCGAATTGAAGGTGGATTTATGGCTGCAATTGTAGCACAACCTAATTTGATTAGAGAGATTAAAGCAAATCAACTTCTGGATCCAAACTTGAAGAAAGTCGTGGATGAATTACCCGAGGGTAAGTGACGGGAGTTTAGTTTGCATGATGGGGTATTATGGTATATCAATCGGTTATGTGTACCGAATGTTGGAAATATAAAAGAAAGAATTTCGGAAGAAGCTCATAATACTCGGTATTCCGTGTATCTAGGTAGTAAGAAGATGTATAGAGATATGAGGGAGGTTTATTGGTAGAGTGGAATGAAACATAAAGTCGCTGAATAAGCTAAATGTATGACATGCCAATTGGTAATGCTTGAGCATAAACGACCTGCGGGGGAGATATAACCATTGGAAATACCAGAATGGAAAAGGGAGCACATTATAATGGATTTTATGTCTGGATTGCCGAGGTCTCCTAGATCTAATGATAGCATTTGGGTGATCATTGACAGTTTGACTAAGTCAGCCCACTTTCTGTCGATTAAGACCACAGAACCGACAAAGTTAGCAGAACTTTATGTTAAAGAAATTATAAGATTGCACAGGGCACCAGTATCCATAGTATCAGATTGTGATGCACGTTTTGTGTCCAGCTTTTGGGAAGGACTACAAAGAGCCATGCGAATAGCTTTACATTTTAGCACGACATTTCACCCACAAATTGACGGCCAGTTGGAACGAGTTATTCAGATTCTTGAGGATATGCTTAGAGTTTGTGTTATGGATTTCAAGGCTGATTGGGAAATTCACTTGCCGTTAATTGAGTTTTCTTATAATAATAGTTTTCAGATAAGCATGGAGATAGCGCCTTTTGAGGCATTGTATGGTCAGAAATGTAGATCACCCTTGAGTTGGACAAAGGTTGGGAAAAAGTAACTTCTAGGGCTGAAAATTGTTCAAATCACCACCGATAAAGTTAAATTGATTAAGCAACAGTTACAAGTTGCACAAAGTCACTACAAAAGTTATGCAGATACGAGTAGAAGACCGTTGGAGTTTGAAGTTAGTGATTATGTGTTCTTAAAGGTTTCGCCTTCGAAGGGCATTATGCGGTTTGGTAAGAAAGGTAAGTTGAGTCCAAGATATGTTGGTCCTTTTTTTATTTTGAGTAAGGTGGGACCGGTAGCTTATAGATTAGACTTACCACAAGAGTTGGCACATGTTCATAATATTTTTCACATATCTATGCTTAGATGTTATGTGTCGGATTCGAGTCATATCCTTGAACCGGAACCGTTAGAAGTCCGAGAAGACATGACATATGTTGAGTATCCGATACGAATTCTAGATAGGAAAGATCAGGTGTTGAGAACAAAGATGATCCCGTTAGTCATGGTCCTCTAGCGTAATCATAGTATTGAAGAGGCAACTTGGGAGCAAGAGAATGAGACCAGGGAGAAGTATTTGTACTTGTTTGATTAATGAGGTAAGAATAAGTTTGGGGATAAACTTCTTAAGAGGGAGGGAGAAATATAATACCCATACCCAAAAAAGAAGATTAATGTGATATTAATATGTGTCAATTTAAGATAATTAATGCATAAGATGGTTTATGGTGGGGTTATGAACTCACAAGTAAAAAGGTGTTCAAATGCGGACACAGATGCAAGTTCTGCAAAAGGCAGGACTGGTATAAAAGTGGGGCCCAATGAGGGTCTAGTCGATTAAATTTGCATTTAGATGTCACTCTATGTGGATGTGCATAATTGTTTAAGTATTTCAAGATTATATTATGTCTTATGATAGGTAAAGGGGACCAATTTGGGTACCAATGTGAGGGCGTATTTGAATACAATTGATAATTGGTAGGTTTAATAGGAACCTCATAATTTATGTGGGACCATGTTTAGGACCCACGCGGGACTTAGATTAAATCCATTTAGAAAAGATGGGTAATTAATGTAATTAACATGGGGTTTTATAACAAAGCTTAAAGAAAGTTGGGGGAGGAAAATAGAATTATGGAAAATGCATGACAACACATATGCATGTATAGCATATGTGTCTTCTTAGAATTAAAACACAACTGGGAATTGAATTGAAGAGAGAACGAGAGCTCCGAGTCGGCAACAATGAATTCTTGTCATTCCTTCGCCGTTCGACGCCGGATTTTCGATCCGAGACCATTTTTGGACTCGTGGAGGTAAGAGGATCACATGCACGTAATTTGTTTTCATTTTTGGCAACATTTTTCTGGCAAATTTTCTTGATAAACGATGGTTGTTGTACCAAAATTATGTAGGATTACTCTAGAACAAGAATTGGGTTTGGTTCTAGTTTGAATCAAGATTTTAGTAGCTTAATTGTGTATAAATTGAAGAGTTGAGTGTTTTAATCCCAAAATTGGGTGTTTACTTATGTTAATGTGATAATTGATGCTTTAGAATGCTTAATTCATGATTAGTATGCCAAGTATGTGGTTAAAGTGAAGTTTACATATCAAACATATGGAAAATTGTCATGTTTATGTGACTAGTTGCTTATATGCATATGTGGATCAAAGGGAAGTCAAGTAGTGGTCACCATTTATAGGTCTCATATATAAGGAATAGTAAGCCCTCAATGAGCGGGGCGTGGTGACGACCACGATGATGAAATATTGATTTCTTCGGGATCACAAGAGTGTGTGATACGCTATATGCAATAAAATAGTGAGAAATTCCGTGGTAAGAAGGACCCGGGGTTGGTGGCTTGAGTTACTCGACTTTCCGGAGATCAATTGGTTGATCATGTTGATTGTTGCACTTGCATATTAAACCTTCCAATAGCATAGTTAGTTCCCTCACTAAACGAAAGCTTAAACGAAAAATGTGTTTTCTGTTGTGTTTATTGAATAACCATCGTAGGTACCTAATAGAAGAACGAGAGGAAATGATCCGCGCGACAAGTTGGTCGTGAGAGTTGTGTCCATGTGAATATATTTATATGCCTAGTTGGTTAAGCTTAAAACGTATCCTTTGTTGTCAATGTATAAGTACATTGGGTTTTGGGGAACTTATAATACACTAGGTTGGGTATTTGTTGGTTGTTTATGCACCAACCCAAGAGTTGTACTTGCAAGGTATGTATGTTGGGAGTGTAAATGGAGGGAGCTACTAGCTTTGGTTATAGAACTTATCTTTTTTTCCTGATGTTGAATGGTCATGTATGTATTGGGAGTAATGTGATGCAAGTTGATGTGCTAGTGAAAAGTTAATGAGTTTGAATGATAAAACAACTTTCAAATTAGATTATGTGCATGTTTGAATGTTGGATGAACTTGGTTTCACATTAAAGATGATTACCATAAGTTCTATGAAATTATTTGATGTTTTGAACTCATTTTGTCAAGAACATTCCTTTTTTCTTACTAGTTTGTGAAATTGAAGTTCTATGGCTAGTTCTTCGTTTGAATGTACATAGATTGTGTTTGAAATGTTTTGGAAAGACTTAAAGATGTTGTGGATATGTATATGGGTATTTGGGAGGTGTTTCCAAAAGTTTTCATGATGAATGAAATCAATTATAGAACTTGGGAAATGTTTTGAACTATTTAAATAGAGTTTTAGCAGTAGGGAAACTCATCTGCAGAATCCGGATCGATCCAGGTCTAGTGCGGATTGATCCAGGGCACCTGGAGTAGCAGAAAATGACAGTCTGCTAAAACCGGATCGATCTAGTTTTGTGGCGGATCGATCCGCTGGTCTGGTTTTACCCCGACGGCTTTTACAAAAACAAGTATAACTCTCTCTAGAAAATTTGGATTCACGCGCCGTTTTTTGCGTTGGAACTGGGACTCAAAGATCTATCTTTTTATATAAATTTTGCTATGCCTTAATAATGACCATTTTACCCACGGGGCTATTTTGTTATTATAAACTTGTTTTAGGAGGTTTAATCCATGGTTTTCTTAATAATTTGAGTATGATTTAGTATGTGAGTTTTGCTTCACGTATCCTAATCCGCCTGAGGCGGGTTGGGGTGTGACACGCGTTGACCGCGTAACAAAAGATTATGTGAGACTAGATATTTCGTGACACTTATGTGACGCATTTATCGCATCACAAATAAGTATTTGAGACACGTTTTTTATTATTTGTGACACGTTTGCACGTCAAAAAAAAAAAACCAAAACAGTCAAATGGGTGATTTTTCTTCTTATTATTTCATGTGTATTATGAAAAACTTTGTCAAATGTGCAAAAATAGATAATTTTGAACCTCAATTTGAACTTGTTTTGGTTAAGGGATTTATACTGTCAAAATTTGATACAATAAAATGTTATCAATTTGAATCAAACGACCATATAACTTTTTCATTTTGGAATTTTTGGGTGAATTTTTTTTATTTTACGTTTGTTTTTTGTTTGTTTGTTTGTTTGTTATTTTTTTTTTTTTGTTCAGATTTAGACATCTTTTCATGTCACTTCTGAAAAAGGACTCTATTTTAGTTAGATCCATGCACCAAAAAAATAATTTAACTTAGTCTATATAAATCTTATTTGATTGATCTCGTTTTCTGATTTTTAATACATCGAAGTATACAAAAAATACTGTTAAGAGTAGAAGTAATTGCATAGACACACATTGACTATATATACATATGTTCGAAGAGCTGTTAAGCAGAGACTTATGGCTGGTCCCTCAATTAATTGTTATCATGTGAATTAGCTTATGTAAAAATAAATAAATAGATAAAAACCATAAATGTAGTGACACGTAGCAATGTTCCAAAGCAGACGCAGAAATTTTGTTCAGGGAGGTAGAAGCTTATACGGGGGTTCGGAGAAGTGCCTCCGACCCCATTTTTTTTAGCTTAAAAGGGACTATGCATTTTTAAAGCTTAAAAGGGACAATTAGAAACTTAAGGGGCAAAAATGAATAAAGCATGGAAAAATAATTATTTTGAAAAGTTGAGGAGGCAATTTAGGGGCAAAAATGAAGTATGAAATATATAAGGTAAAAGAATTATTTTGAAAAGTTTAGGGGGGGTGGGGGGTCAATTAAGGGCCAAAATGAATAAAGTATGAAATATATAAGGTAAAATAATTTTTTTGAAAGGTAGAGGGGGACAACTTAGGAGTGAAAATGAATAAGTATAAAATATATAGGGTAAAAGTATTATTTTGAAAAGTTAAGGAGGAGCAATTGCCCCCCTAAGAGCCTTCCTCGGTCCGCTCCTGCAATGTTCCCAAGTTTTGTTCTGCACTAAGATCGAGTTTTTCTTTTTTTTCTTTTTGACACCTGCGTAAATGGTTAGGTGTCTTTCGTATGAATGCTTTTGACAGTGGCGGATCTAGGAATCTTGGTCAGGGGGGTTGTGTGGAAGAGCTTAGAGTCACACGGGGGTTTGGGGGCAGCGCCCTGAAGGCAAATTTTTTTGGGTCTATTTGTAATTAGACCAATATATTACATATAATAAGTTTTTTTTTTTTTCCAATTTTTGGGAGAATGAAGTATAATTGGGCCAATGTATTACATAATTTTTGGGAGAATGAAGTATAATTGGGCCAGTATATTACATATAAAATACTTTTTTTAGTCTAACTAATATTTTTTGGGGGGCTATATAATAAGTTTACTTATTTTGGGGGGCAAAGCTTAATACAATTTGAAAAAAGCCTTGTGATACATATGGAAGCACAAGTGGGATTATATATATATATATATATATATATAGAGTAATATTTGAGTGACAAATACTTTTTACAAAAATACTTATAAATATACACTATATCTCTCCTAGGTGGCACTGTGAGATTTTGATAATTTCAGTAGACCCCACAATACCACCCAGGAGAGAAATAGAGTGTGTTTGTAAAATGTATTTGTCACCCTAATATTGTTGATGTCCATAACCTTAAAAGGAAAGAGAGTAAGCGAGTTAGAGTGATACCATTTTGTCCCTTCTTTTTTCATCTATAGATGTCCATCATTTGAAGGGCATTTTAATAAAATCAGTTACAAAAACAAGGCTATTGTACACTTTCTATGTTGTTTTTGTGTTGATTAGTGTTTCATTTCAAAGATTCTATAGAGAGCGCCATGACGTCACAGTCGAGTTGATGATTCATCCGACCTTTGAATAAACGCAATTAAAAATTGAGGTGTGATTATGTAATGTCATGGTTGGTGAGTTTGGACGTCTCACATGGGATGAGTCATGTGATTGGTGGAGGGAGAAATGATCTGGTGTGACCTACATTATGATTAGGGTTTTCTATGGGTCACATGTGAATCTTAATGTGTAATGAAGATATCACAATGATTTTCACACAGTACAATGGTCACATAGAATCATTTCTCTGCGGGAGGGGTTATTCCTTTGAGTAATGCTACGTACACCAAAGAAAATGCACTTATTGATGTGTTAGAACTCATGGGGCTAACTCAAATTGAAAACCGATTTGCAACGTGAGGGTTGCCCGAAAGCTTATACCCAACTCTTTACCTTTGTGTCTTGCCGATGTGGGATAGACTCCGCTAACACCATGTGAAGCGTGGAAGCTAGGCTGACAGGGGCGGATCTAGAAAATCAATAAAGGGGGGGCTTGATAAGGATTTGTATAGGGGCTGCCCGCAAAATATTTTTTTTTTGACCTATTTATACATATTTTGTGTAGATGACATAAACTAATGCTAAAAAAATTATCCCAAAAACATAAGAGGAATGAGGGCTTTTATAATTAGCACAAAAACATAAAAAAAATGGGGCTTAGTATGATAATTTTAAAATATTAGGGGGGACTAATAGTAATTTTTAGGGGGGGCTAATTCTAAAAAAAAATTTGTGCAAATGTAGAATTTTTTGAAAACCTAAAGAGGGGGGGGGGGGGGGGGGGGGGGGGGGTGGTGTTTGTACTTGAGCCCCCCTTGTCCTTCTTTAGGACCACCCCTGAATCCAGATGCAGATCTTGGAAGGTTAGACGAGATTCACGAGAGGTCCCTGACGGACATGTCTTTTGTGACCCAACTTTGATACTATAATAGATCTCATGTATGTTAGCAAAGTTTATCCCATATCATTTGGACACAAAGCGAAAGAGTTGGTTATAAACTCTTGGACAACCTACCGATATTTAGAGTTGAGTTAGACCCATGAGTTTTAACATGGATGACTAAAAGTAATATGTAGTTACCAAATATGAGAACATATAAATTGACTTAATTTCAACATTATTATTGTCACATCTGTAGTGCATCTAGTATTATTCAATTTTCATTGTATCTCTTTTTATTATTATTATTATTATTATGTTTCTAGTGTATAAATATATAGCAGCATTTTGAAATCTTTGATCTAAAATTCTCATGCACAAACTCCCAAATTACTCTCTCTATTCGTCACCACATTATATTCACAAACCCACCACGTGTGCACAACCCTTTTGCATGATACACACGATGTTCATCCTTTATTAGCCCTTTTTCTATCTGGTATATATTTCTTCTTTATCTATCCCATTAGATCACCTTTGGAAAAAAAAAAAAAAAAAGAACCTCTCTTTCTCTCCTCTGTTTCAGTGAAATGGACCTTATAAACGGTATGCTAAATTTGGTGATACCACCGGCAAGTCTGGTGATGCTAGCTTTCGCATGGCCAGCCTTGACTTTCATAAATGCATGTGAATGGCTTTACAAGACTTTGGTCAGTGAAGACATGGATGGTAAAGTGGTTGTCATCACTGGAGCTTCTTCTGGTATTGGCGAGGTAATTCTTTATACCCCTTTTTTTTTGGTTGATATTAATGTTCATCACATTTATCTAGCGTAGAACATTATTAGCTTACTCATTTTTGAATTAGTTATTATAACTTTGCATAGGAAACTATTGTTTATTAGGCTTTCAACCCCATCTCCACCAATCCAATGGTTTTTTTTTTGCTGAGCCAGAAATCGAATAGTCGCCCTCAATCAAAAACTAAAATTAAAAGAGTTTAGGGTTAATTAATTGCAGATACACCCCATATAGTTAGCAGCTTGTCCCTCTAGTTTCGAATGTGTCACGTAGTTTGGACTAATGTGCATGTTAATAAATCTGTTCAACTAAGCAGAATAGCACATGTATAGTCGTGTACATGGGCGGATCTAGAAATTTCATGCTGGGGGCTTGGAGATAGTTGAGTGTACGAGGTTCGGGGCAGCGCCTCGAAGGCTATTTATTTTGGGGGTCTATTTATATTTATTTTTCATTCAGATGATATAAGATAATGCTATAAAAATTAATACAAAAACTCAAGAAATCTTCATGCTGTATTACTTCAAATTGAGACCAGAAATTGAATGTATCATACTTGGATGTATTGTAGAATTTTTCAAATCTCAAAAACTAAGAAAATAGGGAGTTTCTACATTTCAGGGGGCATGAATGTAAAAATATACAATTTTTGGGATACGTATGAAATTTTTGTAAAATCAAGTGGGGCAAAAGCCCTCCCGTTGCCCTTCAATGTATCGGCCCCTGGTAGTGTATATGAAAAATGTGCTAACCATATGGGCAGAGACGGAGTATAATGAAGACAGGCAGGGCCATGGTCCATGCAAGATTTTGCAAACTTTGCAATTCTACCGTATAAATTTTTAATAATTATACATATTACATACATTTGGCCCTTACAATAGTTGAATAAATTGGGTATGTAAGTTTATTGTAAAGTTTGAAATTAACTTGCATATTGGCCCCTTCAATATAATAACTTTTATATAATATACACATTGTAAATAAGTGTAACCTAATCCACCCTAAACCATTGGTGAAGTTAACAATTCCAAATAAAGAAGAGCTGAACTAATATTGATAGATTCTAATCTAACTTACCCTAAATATTTGGTCCTACACATTTTTTTTCCACTTCTCAGTTTAGCCCAATACCAAATTAATTTAACACGAATCTAAACTTTACTAATTACAGTATGTGATTAGAATTTGGTATCGGGAAAAAAGTGACAGTATATACAAATAGACCTAAAAAATATATAAATATACCGTAAAAATTTTGCCGTTGGGACCTGTTTGGGCCCTTTACCTACAAATATAGGGACTGTGTACTCGGCCGCCCAAGTACAACTTCCTGGCTTCGCTGTGTATCTTTAATTAAATAAGGATAGAATAACTATGAAAACTTATATTCTATTAACTTTAACATACCTAGCTACTTTACACATTAATCGAAACTGAAGGGGGGTGTCGGTTACATGTTTGAAATTACATGGGGCAAATTAACTGGAAAACGCTCTCTACCTACGAGAGGTGTATCGGTAATCAACCTAAGAGTTATGCACGAGGCTTCTATATAATTTAGCAATAATGATAAATCCACTTCTTCAACCACACAATTAATCACATTCAGCAGATCTTGTCCCTTGATTCCAGTGGGTCCTATGTAGAATTCATGTGAAACCCACAAGAAATAAGGGCAATCAATGGTCAGAATGCAGGGTCGGTCCCGAGTATTTGGAGGCCCGGGACGAACTACTAAAAGTGAGGCCCCTTATTCGGGGGTTCGAGGGCAGCGCCCCCGAGGCAATTTTTTTGGGGTCTACTTATACATAATTGGCTATTTTTTTAGGGTTTACTTATACATAATTGGCAATTTTTTGGGGTGTACTTATAATATGAGTCTATTTGTGAAACTTAAATATTGTATGGTGTCTTTCAAAATTCTAGGGAGACCTATTTCTAAAACTCAAAAAAATCTTAAACTAAAAGTGTAATTTTCAAAATTCTAGGGCCTTTGCTTTTGAGTTTTATATATATGTATATCAATAGATATATAGTTGATAACACTAAATTGGGCATTGGGCCCCTTTGGGGCCTAAACATAAGTTGAGGAGAGGCTTAAACATGATTAAGGGAGACCTAATGTAAAATGCTAAAAAAATCTCAAGGTAAAAATATAATTATAAAAATTTTATAGAGGCCCTCAAAATTTAATGAACTTTGGTGGCCCGGGGCGGTTGCCCCACTGGCCCCCCCTTTGGGCCGGCCATGTCAGAATGTACTGAATGTGGTTGAGAGAGTGAGTGTATCATTACTCATAATTTAGAGAGGTGGTTTCAGCATTTTGAGGAGGTTGTTTATGGAATTTGAACCTTAACAACAAGGTTTCCTCTTCTTTTACTTTTAATTCCTAAGTGCATTGAAGATAAAGGCAAGGATCAACCCTCTATTTTTTTTTTTTTTTTTCATTTGGGCCCTCCATTATCTATCTATTACCCTCGATTTAAAATCAATTTCATGTGAGGATAATCTTAATAGATATGACTTTTGTTGAAGGCCTTAATGATGTCCTCCTTTGAGACTGTAATTGGCCCCAATTTTCCTCGACAAAAAACTGATGTAAAATTCAATGGTCTTAAATGATGCATATTTTTTTTTTAAAGGGCAAAAAAATTAAACTTATTAAAAAAAAAAAAAAAGAGAAGAAGAAGAAGAGAGTACTGAAAAGTATTGGAGCTTCAAGGCAAATGATTCAAAAGTTAACCCATAAACAACCACAAAACGATTGAAATAGTGGGAATTAGCCTTGGGAAATCTTCCAAATCTATACTTAATATTAGCCAGATCTGGAAGATGGTTTGAACTTTTTCTTGCACTGCAACTCATCCAAATCTGGGAGAGGAGTTGCAAAATTGGGAGGGGAAAAAAAGGTGCAAGAAAGTGCAATGTTTTCTAGGATATTGCGATCCCAAAAGGCCATTTCTTGAAATTCTGTAATACAGAAATTGAGCGTGTAAAGCCATAGATAGTCCAACTCTAGTGTGTAATGATCACTCACAATTACTAAATTGCATACTGCAAATTGGCCCAACTCTAGTGTCTAAATGATGAAAATTACTAAATTGCATTCTGCAAATTGGCTTAGCTTGATCAGTTGATCGTCATTGGCACCCGATATTTGCATTCTTTTCATTATTTGGAAAGAAGCTTGCTACTTAGCAAGAAAATAAAGAAGGTTGCTATAGAGACAATCATTGGAAATGACGTTTGTCCAACTACATGGCATCTCTTGGATGTGGTGTTATCAACTTGGTAGGAGGGACAAGTGGAGAAAAGATGAGAGGGGAGGAGCAATGGACTAAGGATGTGGTTGCTTCATGAAATTTAGTGGGGGGAAATAAAAGAAAACATAAGGAAAATATTTTCCTATGTTTGGTTAACCAAGAAAATTGTGAGAAAAATAGGAAAGAAAGGAAAATATAATGGGAAATAAAGGCTTAATCACAAAATTTTCCCCTGAAGTTTGGTCTCTAGCTCATTTTAGTCCTTGTAATTTCAGTTCCATCAGTTTGGCCCCTCTTGTTTTTGGCCCTCTTGTTTTTGGCCCTCTAGTTTTATAAACTAGAAGAAATGTGTTCTAGGCGTGCCATTTTGTGAGCAAAAAATTGATGGAAGTTCATAGTAGGGGCAAAATGGAACACCACCAATCTCCTCTTAGTATACTATCTTTCTCATTCCACTTTGCCTTCAATTGAAATAGTTACATAAATAACCACATGATCTTGAAAGCTCAACAAGTAGCAATAATCATTGATATGATGTGACGCCCCGGAACAACAAAAATGGCAAAAAATAAATTTCTTTTTTGGGTCCATAGGGAATGACTGATGAAGTCACTGAAATGTCCATACCATGTAGTTCTAAACAGTAAAGTAAGAGACAGTAATAACAACTGAACTCACTGGTCATAACAAAACTTACTAACTATTACATCAGAGTGTTTACACATAATATAAAAGAGTCGGGAGACAACACATGCCTTATTACAAAACATAATAATAAAGTCGACAACCGACTTAAAGCTATTATCTAGTCTAGTTTTCAACTGGCTTATACATAATCGTGAGCGTCATAGTTCGGGCCCACATCTCCAACCTCAGCAGGTCCATCCCCGGCATAGCCTTCTTCCGGGTAAAAGCTATACTCATGGTAGAGTTCACCCCCTGCATTGTAAGTAACAGAATAGTCTGGATGGGGAATCTTCAAGCACGACTTAGACCGCCCACCGCATGTCAAGGATACAACGTTTCGAACAATAGCATATCATCTTATTGCCACAACTTAGCGACGACTACCAGTGATCCCCGCCCACCGCTTTTAAGGACCTCATGGATCATCTGGCTATCTTAGGACTACTTGGTCCCGCCCACTGCTTTTAACGACATAATCGCCCACCGCTTTTAAGGACCTATGACCAAGTGTCAGCCCACATACGATTCCCAGAACTTATCAACTATCAAGGTTTCATACTATTATCGATACATGACAATTCCCGTTGTGGCCTAACTACTTTGATTGAAATGAAACGGATATCAAACGGATTCCCAACTACTACGTTATGTCATGATACGCATGCTCTCACCTTACTCTTAATCATGTCTCAGTATCTCTTCTCAGAATTCTTTATTCAAACAATATCGTATAATGAAGGTATGAACCAATGATTAAACAACTAAGAAGTTCACATCATATATAAATGGAGATATTCCAAATCTGTAAGTACCAAATGATTGAAGTCACTTACAATCGATTGGGAAGAGTTGGTTTCAATCAATTAAAACATCTTCAATCGATTGAGAAGAATGGGTTTTGATCGATTGAAATAATTTCAATCGATTAGAGTTAAAACAATTTTGATTGATTGAAACAAGTTGGATCGATTGAAAGTCGTCTTTTCCAGAAACTGGGTAGTGGCACGTAGAATTGTTGGGGTGTATTTGTGTTCACTTTTTCACGTCCAAAACTAGTAAAACAATATACGTAAGCTACAGAGTGAGTTTAGAACTCACCAAAGTGTTGAGGGTGTGTTTCATTGTGAGCTTCAACCTCAAGCTTCAATAGAGCTCTCTCTCCCCTCCTCTTTTCTCTGCCTCTGTCTCTCCTTTCTTTCTTTCCTTCTTCCTTCTTCTTCTCCTTCTTCGTCTGCTTCTTCTTCTTCTTCTTCTTCTTCTTCTTCTCTCTCTCTCTCTCTCTCACAGAATACATATATAGTATAGGTGTGTGTATATATGTATATATGTGAGAGTATGTGAAATATATATATATATATATATCTCTTCCTCTCTTAGATTTCTCCACTAAACAAACCAACACACACACACATAAAATACCCATATATATAGGGAAAGGAAAGAAATAGGTGGCAGTCTGCGCAGAATAGAAGATAAGATTGTAGACAACTTCGATCGATTGATGCAAGTTTGATCGATGAGAACAGGTCAGCCAGGGTTCAATCGATTGATAGAGGTTCAATCGATAGACCTCTATCAATCAATTGGGAAAGGGTCCATGTCATAGATTCAGGTCGGCAAGATTTCGAGCGATTGAAAATGGTTCATTCGATTGAATCTGCACATCCTCAATCAATTGACAAAGTTCAATCAATTGAGAACAAGATAATAAGTACGGTAAGGGCATGTATACTGAATCTCATTTGTTTATATACATACAAAAATACAGAGTATTACATATGAATTCATATACTATAAGTTCACATAGTAGCATTTTATATAATGATGTTACAATAATCAATTTGTCTTCAAGGTTCATTGTTCTCGCCCGCCAATATCTGCTACCATAACATGCTTCAACTCATGCTCCCAAGGCATGTTCAAATAACTATTTGTATTGTATAATGACTCTCTCACTGGAGGGTTTTCAATTCTCCTTCACGAAGTTCATCGATTCCTGATGTTAGAACAAACTCCTCTTCACCGTAAGCACATAATCCACATAGTTCATGTTTGAAGCATGCGTTCAAGATATCATATGAAAAACAACCTCATCAATCACATATATCTCACATTTTGACAATAAGTCAAGTATTGAACATAAATCCAATATTCAGCTCAAAAATTAGGGTTACTCACCTTATAAAAGATTCAAGAATACGAGTACCGCTATTTAATTTATTCAATGTTTATTAACATAAGCAACATAAATTCTCCATGCCATTTAAACTCACTAATTCCCGATGAAAATCAAATTAAACCATGTAGTAGGCTACGTACCCTTAACAAGCTAAACCAAGCTTCAATTTTAGCTGAAGATCTCCCAAATACCTTTTGCCCCTTGATTTTCCCTCTTGCTCATCTCTTGTTTTTCTTCCCTAATTCACCTACTAGCTTGTGAAAAGAGAACACCTCTGTTGCAAGTACATCTTTATGTTTTGTTTTGTTCTTCAACTTCACTTTCGTAGTGGCATAAGGCCACCTACTTAGCCATATCTCAGCCTACTTGGCCACGTCTCACTCACCTACTAGATTTGGTTGTCTAAGCGCACACCTTTCTTAGCCATCTTAATAAAGCTAATTAACCTAGATTAAGTTAATTAGACACAATTAAACTAATTAATCTTTTTATTAGAAAAGTCCACCAAATTCTAGAAATTAAAACACCTTAATTGCATCTTTATCTACTTACTTTCACCTTATTATAAGTTAGCTCATCAACTTCTTTGAATTACTAGTTAACCTACTAGTTATAAAGATGTTAATTTCTTTCCTATCATTTGTACCCTTGCTTAGCAATTAAACAAAATTGATCAAATTCGAACAATAGCATACTTTCATATATGGTAAACCATGCAATTCATCACTTAAATGAGATTTGAATTCTTCCTTGCACTCCTTGGAAAACTTCTACCTCTTATGGAGTCATTACTTTATTAAAAACCAAGTGCTAATAACACACAAGCGCTATAACACAAATTCAAATTAGGGTTTCAGGGCATTACATTCACAACACTCAACACCCCCCCACCCCAACCCCACCCCAACCCCAAACCCCAAACCCCGTGACCCTCTCCTCTTAGAAAAGTTTGGTTCCCAAAACACTAATTTACATTAATGTTATAAAATGATTTCTCCAATTGAGCAAAATTCACACACAACCCCCCACCCCACACCCACATTTGCATTTATGTTATAACATGAATTCTCCAATTGAACAAAATTCACACACAACCCCCCACCCCACACCTACACCCACACACAGACACAGCAAAACCCCCTAATTAGCTTAATTGTCTTTAATTAGCTTAATTGTGTTTAATTAACTTAATCTAGATTAGTTAGATTACTAAGATGGCTATGCTAGTTGTGTGCTCATACAACCAAAGCCAGTAGGTGGGTGAGAGATGTCCAATTAGGTGGGTGTTACTTAGCTAATTAGGTGTCGTTATGCAACTAGGAAAGAGAAGTGGAGGAACAACACAAAACATAACGATGTACTTGCAATTGACGTTTTATCTCTACACAAGCTAGTAGGTGAATTAGGGAAGATGCACAAGAGAGAAAACCAAGGGTAAAAGGTGTTAGAGAGATTTTCAACTAAAATTGAAGCTTGACTTAGCTTGCTAAGGGTAAGTAGACTACTACATGGTTTAATTTAGTTTCCATTGTGAATTAGTGAGTTTAAATTGAAAATTTATGTTGCTTATGTTCATAAACATTGAATAAACTTGTGGGAGATTAAGAAGAAACAAATAGTGGTGGTCTTTAACCTTTAATAAGGTAAGTGTTGGCCCGAAATGGAAACCTTAGAGGGGGGTGAATAAGGTTTTAGCTGACAATTAACCATTTAAAAACTTAACTGCAAATTATACACAATCACAAACAATTAAGTAAAGAGAGTAGGGAAGAGATACTTGTAAATCGAGTTTTCAAGTGGTTCGGTAATCCGCACACCGTGGCTCATGCACACCCCTCAAGAACACTTCTTGAGGATTTCATTATCAACCGACTTACAGGTGTAGATTAAACTGTCTTGGTACACTTCACAGGTGTGCACCAAATCGTTACAAGAGCCTTCAATCTCTCCCAAAGAAGAACACCTCTTCTTTGCACACAAAGGTTACTAATCCGCACTCCTTACAAATTTTTTTCGGAAATTCTCACTCTTTACAAATTATTTGAATATAATCTCTCTCTCTAGAGTGGATGGATAAAATTATAGCTCACACAACAACTCCTTAGTGAGTGGATGATACAAATGAAAAAGCTCACTACAATTTGCTCTCTCAAGAATTAAGAGCAAGTTATTAACTTACAAACATGGGCTCAAAAGTGAATAATTAAATATCAACAAGTTGTGTGATTCAAATGATGTTTTCCAATTGTTTGATCAACTTTAAATGGTTTGGGAAAATAGGCATTTATAGGCCTTGAAAGATTATAACCGTTAATGGCAAAGTAGTAAATAAATGGCCTTTCAAAAAACTATTTGTTACTGCTGTTCTGCGCAATCCAGTCGACTGAGGTTGTGATCCAGTCGACGGCTTTTCATATAGTTAAAACTGTGCCATAAAATCAGTCGACTGAAGTAAGGGTATGGTCGACTCTTTTTCAAATAGTTTTGAAATGCGCCAAAAACAAGTCAACTGATTGAAGGGTCTGGTCGACTTCTTTTCAAACAAATTAGAAACATGCCATAAAACCCGTTGACTAAGTTAAGGGTCCAGTCGGCTAAAACCTTTAAGCAGAACCTATGTTTTCCAAAAATGCAAACCAGTCGACTGTTTTAACCATCCGTCGACTAAACTTTGAAGCACCCAGTCGATTGGGAAAAGGATCCAATCAACTGTTTTTCTACTAAAAAATAGTTTTTCTATTTTGAAGGTTTTGAAAGAACTTTAAACCTTTAAGCCCTTGTGAGTGATGATCAAGATGCTTTACATGTAAATCCTAGACTCAAACAAAGATGAAAAATCTTCAAGTCTTCAAGCTTGGTCCTTGTTGAGCTTCAACACTCTCGAGCTTTATCATATGGTATCTCAAGAACTCAAACAAGTTAGAACATTTAAGTACATGAATAGAGAGATTAGCACAACAAAAATGACATGATAATTGATTGGAATAGAACCACTAAGAACATGCAATTATCACTAGATTTGTCATCATCAAAACAAACATAAATAATGCCTTAAAGAAATTCAAGGCTAGTAATTTTCCCCTTTTTGATGATGTCAAAATATGTAAGGCTAGGAATTCAAGGCTAGCAATTAATTGGTCTGTATATTTTACTTGAATTATACTAATCACTTTTGGGAGGAACTTCTGACAAACAATGTGACAATCAATCTCAACGTGTTTTGTTCTCTCATGAAACACAGTATTAGAAGCAATATGAACGGCTGCCTGGTTGTCAAAAAAAAAAGGTTCAAAGGCTCAGATTGAGTGAACACAAGCTCTTCCAACATGTGTTTCATCCATAGTAACTCAAAGGTAGTATGTGTCATTGCTCTGTATTCAGACTCAAACACTGGATCTGGCAACCACTATTTGTTTCTTGCTCTTCTATGACACAAGATTACCCCCAACGAACACATAGTAGCCTGTAGTAGACCTCATATCCCCTAGAGATCTAGCCTAATCTAAATTAGTGTAACTTTCAACACGTGTATGATCATGATCCTTATACAACAAACCATGGAAAGGTGCCCCCTTGGGATATCTTAGAACACGTATTAATACATCCTAATATGGAGTTCAAGGGTAATCCATAAACTGGCTATTCACACTAACTGCAATGGCAATATCCAGTCTCATGACAGTTAGGTAATTTAATTTCCCAATTAAGCATCTGCACTGTCCTGGATCATTAAGTAGCTCATCCTAATCTGGCAATAATTTGGAGTTAGGATCCATAGGAGTATCCAAAGGTTTTGTCCCCAAACATCCCTATCAGTCAACAAATTGAAAACATATTTTCTTTGAGATCAGCAGATCCCTTCACTAAACATGGAAAACTCAATGGCTTAAAAGTACCTAAGCTGCCCCAAATCTTTGGTCTACACCTTGATTTGCAAGAAGGATTTTAACTTCTAAATGCCCTTGGAGTCATCGCCAGTAATGGCGATATCATCAACATAAACAATCAATAGAATCTTACCCATTATAGTGTGTCTGTAGATAACAGAATAGTCAACACCACATCTCAGAAGACCAAATTTAGCAACCACATCACTAAATCTTCCAAACCAAGCACAAGAAGACTTCTTCAAACCATAGATGGACTTTTTCAATTTAGAAACTAGATTAGACTCCCCTTGAGTAGCAAATCCAGGCAGTCATTCCATGTACACCTCCTCAAGAAGAGTACCATTTAGGAATGCATTCTTAACTTCTAAATGATGTATCGGTCAGTGATAAGTAATGGCTAGAGAGATGAAGAGATGAATGGAAGCAATCTTATCCACTAGGGAGAAAGTCTCTGAATAGTTAAGTCCATAGACCTGAGTGTAGCCTTCTGCAATAAGACGCGTCTTTAACCAATCCAGAGTGCCATCAGGGTGAACCTTAACTGCATATACCCAACAGCAACCAACTACTGATATTCGTGGAGAGGGAGGGACCAAATCCCAAGTACCAGTATCCTTGAGAGCACACATCTCATCATTAATATCTTTGTTCCAACTGGAATGGGCAAGTGCCTCTATAATAGTGTTAGGTATAGATATGGTAGACATAGAGAAAACAAAGGAATAAAATTTATCAGATAAATATCGTAAGAGACAAAGATAGAGGTAGGATGAGAAGTAGTATAAGAATGCTTACCCTTCTTGCGAATAATAGGAAGGTCTAAATCTACTTGTTCGACAGTAGAGGATGGTGGATTTGAGGATGTGAAAGGCGATGAATGAGCAACAGAGTCGTGTATAATCTCTAGAGGTGAAGGACGAGCGTACGCTTGTAAATCAGGTCGAGACTAGCGAGTGGAAGCATCATGGACCGACAAAGGTATAAGTAGCATAAAATCCAAATCAAAAGCATAATGTGACTTAGAATAAAATGGGTTAGACTCAAAGAACGTTACATCGGCGAATATAAAGTATCGAAGGAGGGATGGACTATAATAATGGTACCCTTTTTGAGTTTAAGAGTATCCCAAGAAAATACACTGAATGGCCCGTAGGTCTAATTTGTCAATTTCTGGTAGTTGATGGACAAAGCAAACACACCCAAAGACACGAGGAGCTACCGAGAATAGAGACGCAATAGGAAATAAAGTATTGTGAGGTGTTTGTCCATTAAGAATAGAAGATGCCATATGGTTAATCAAATGACAAGTAGTGAAGATAGCATCCCCTCCAAAACACTTTTAGAATATGCATTTCAAGCAACAAGGTATAGGTGACTTCTAACAAGTTTCATTTCTTCCTCTCTACAACAACATTTTGCTGTGGACTGTGCACTGTGCACATAGGAAGACTGATGAATCATTCTATGTTGGGCCATATACATACTGAAAGTAAAATACTCATGTGCATTATTACTGGGAAGAATACAAATAGATACATCAAATTGGGTTTTAATTTCAGCACAAATGTACAGAAGATTGAAAATAACTCACAAGGATTTTTCATTAAATAAAGATAAGTTACTCTTGAATAATCATCCAAAAATGTAACAAAGTACCAATACTCCTTTTTGGAGGTTATATGGTGATGACCCCATACATCTGAGTGCATTAAATGAAAAGGACTAGACGCTCTTTTATTGACTAAGGGAGAAAAATAAACACAATGATGCTTCCCCAACTGACGACACACTCTCACAAGACTAGAAAAAACTCAAACTGGGAACTAAAACCTTTAAATTACTAATGAAGGATGACCAAGACCGCAGTGAATCTAGTGAGGATAGACTATAGCAGGACAAGCAGTAGGTGATGAAGTAGAGACAGGATCATCGTCAAGTAGTATAGACTATTGGACTCATGCCCTACGCCAATCATCTTTCGGGTCTTCAAATCCTAAATAAGAATAGAATAAGGAGAAAAATAGACAAACAATTAAGATCATTAGTCAATTTACTAATATGCATTAATTTTAAGGATCAATGTGGAAAATACAAAATAGAAGACAAGGAGAAAGATGAGGAGGGTTGAGCCGTGTCATGCTCCGAAGTAGAAAAAATAGAGAAAAATATATTTCATTTTTGGGTCAATGGGGAATGACGGGTGAATGTTACTAATTGTCCACACCACACAGTACTAGTCCAACTAATAAATAGGAATAGTAAACAAACTGAATATATCATAACAGTTGTATCTATTACAAACATTAGAGTGGTTCTCAGGATCACAATAGGTCTGGAGACTAGATGCCCAGTACCTGTTAAACTAATAATGTTCAACAGAAATAAAAACTAAATATCAATCTCCATCTCTAGCTGGCGTAAGGGTAGTTATCAACGTAGTAATCTTTTCTGACATAACCGGCATCAGTGGGGCCACCCTCTGCATAATCCCCTTCCAGGTAGTAGCCATCGTCGTAAGTTCCATCACCTGCATTATTAAGAACAGGATAGTCTGGACGGGGAATGTCCAGGCAAAAACGGTCATCAGCTACTGAGAGCTAAGTGAATAGAAACTCACAAGGTACCAATTATATAACGTAATAACTGGTTATTGAAGTGTCTACGATATAGTGTTACAATAATATCTTCCTCTTTATTCCAATGTTGTTTACTCCACCCTTATCATCTTGCTAATAATAAACTCAACACATACTGACTCTTGGAACAGACTTGATTGTAAATCTCCTAGATACACCAATACTCTATCTACCACGTCACTGCAAGTCATAGATACCTTCTACTGCATAACTCCACAAGTCGTAGAGGTCATCTACCGCGTACACTGCAAGTCATAGATAATACGTCAGTCCATCCCCTACTTTTAAGAACATATGCACAGTCCACCGCATGTCAGGGATTTAATGCTTCATGAATTGACACATCAATTCTATTGCCATGACTTATCGTCTGCTACACATTCTCAGCCACAGTAAGTCATAAATACTTTCTACCGCCTAACACCGCAAGTCATAGAGGTCATCTATCGGGTTTTAGAATACTTGTTTACCCAGCCAGCAAAAGTCATAGACACCTTCATTTGTCTACCGCGTTTGGGAAACAGCTCCTCCCAATAATCATCCAGAACTTAGGAAACCTACCTATGGTTATACCACTAATGATTACATGACAACCCCATTATGGCTTAACTGCTTTGATTAAAATAAACGGATATCAAACTCACACATGAACTACATAGTATCTAACGTCATCACATTAATCCATTATTCTTAATCATACTTATCTTTACTGCCATATTTTCCCTAATTAACCCATAATCTCATAATGAAAGTTCGAATCAAGAATTGAACAATCAAATACTTCATATATTAAACAAAAGAACCAATCCATGTTCAATAAAGCTCGATCAATTGAAACCATTTCGATCGACTGGGAAAAGTAATGTTCAAGCGATCGAAGTCCTTTCGATCGATTGAACTCAATTCAATCGGAGAGTCATCTTCTCTAAAGGTTCTGAATAATGAACGTCCAGAGATGTTAGGGTGTGCTTGGGTCTATTTATTCATGTCAAAAACTCATAATACATCATATTAAAGGTACTAAGTGAGTTTAGAACTCACCGAAAGTTGCTAAGGCACGTTTGGAAAAGCTTCAAGCTTCAATGGCCTCCAATGGTGATCGTCTCTCTCTCCTCTACCTTATCTCTGTCTCCTTCTCTTCTTCTCCTTTTTCTTCTCTTCTCGTCTGTCTCTCTCTCTCTCCCTGACTGAGTATATATATATATATGTGTATATATAAATATAAACACACACTCTCTCTCTCTCTCTTTAACAAAGCTTGGGCACAACAAACCTCACATACACACACTGCCCAAATATATAAAGAGAGAGAATGGGGTGGGCAGGTGGCAATGTTTGTGTGTGAATTATGGAAATGGAAATCCAGTCATGTTCGATTGATCGAAGTAAGTTCGATCGCTTGAGAGCAGATTGGTCAGGTTTGATTGAATGAAAAGGGATTTGATCGATTGAAATGGGGACCACATCATTAATTTAGGTCGACAGGGTTTTGATCACTTGAAAGAGGCTCGATCGATTGAATAAAGAAATTCTTGATCGCTTAAGAGCACTTCGATCGATTGAAAGTGAAACGTCAAGTATGTTCAAGGGAAGTATACAGAATCTCTTTGTATTAATAATTATTGAAAATACAGGGTATTACATCATCCACCACTCATTAAGGATTTCATCCTCGAAATCAAAGACAAACAAGGTCTAAAACAAAATTGGAAACTTCTCTTGCATCTTCGACTCTAGCTCCCATGAAGCTTCTCCTTCAACATGATGCTTCCACTAGATCTTTACTAACGAGATCTCCTTATTCTTGATTCCATGATCTAGGATCCTCACTGGTCCTTGTTGAATATAACGTTGCCGTTGACCTCAATGTCTTCGAAGTTGATCTCGTGCGCTGGGTTATGAGCACATTTTTGTAACATACTAATGTGGAAAACGTTATGCGCTCCTGACATCTTTGGCGGCAATTCGAGTCGATAAGCAACTTTTCCAACATGTTCAGGAATCTCGAATGGTCCGATAAATCACGGTGATAGTTTGCCTCTCTTCTGGCCAAATCCGACGATGCCTCGAACAGGTGAAACCTTTAAGTAGCACGTGGTCTGTAATGGAAAATTCCAAGTCTTTGCGTCCCTTATTAGCATAACTCTTATGTCGGGTCTGTGCTGTCTTCATCTTCTCACAGACAATTTAGATCTTCTCGCTTGTTTCTCGTACCATCTCTGGCCTAAGAAGTTGAGTATCTCCGACTTCGGCCCAACATAGTGGTGATTGGCAAGGTCTTTTATATAAAGCTTCAAACGACGCCATCCCTATGCCAGTATGGTAACTGTTGTTGTAGGCAAACTTGATCAGTGGTAGGTGCATCTCCTAAGAACTCTCAAAATCTAAGACACAAGCGCGTAGCATGTCCTCCATCACTTGATTGACTCGTTCAATCTGTCCATCAGTCTGTAGATGGAAAGCTAGACTCAAGTTCAGTGTTGTTCCCATTGCTATCTAAAGACTCTTCTAGAATTCTACAGAAAAAAAATGAATATCAATCTGACATGATTGACACAGGTACACCATGTAACTGTACAACGTGTTGGATATACATCTGAATCAATCGTTCCACTGGATTCGTCATACTATAGGCAATGAAATGCGTAGTCTTCGTAAGCCGATCCACAATTACCCAAATTGTTTCGTGGTTCTATTGAGGCTTCAGCAATCCTACCACGAAATCCATGGTTATGTGCTCACACTTCCATTAGGGAATCGATAATGGTTGTAGTAATCTAGGTGATTTCTGATGTTCTGCCTTTACTTGCTTACAAGTAAGACACTAAGCTACATACTCAGCTACTTCTCTCTTCATTCCTTTCCACCAAAAATTCCTCTTCAAATCCTTTTACATCTTCGTACCTCCAGGATGAATTGTCATCTATGACTTATGTGCTTCACACAGAGGCTACCTTTACATCGTAATACTTCGTCTGTGCCAATACTCCAAACCTTTGGTTCTTTGCCTGACATCTTGGCGAACCATAACTTTAAATTCTCCATCGTCTATTGAGCCTCTATGATATGGCTGATCAAAGTTGGTTGTACCATAAGACATCTAAAATATTGTCCTTCCATTGGTTCTACCAGCTGAAAATCGAATTCAGCTAAAACTTCCAGTGCTTTCCATTATTGGATTAGTAATGCAGCAATCACTAATTGAGGTCTATGACTCAAAGCATTTGCTATGACATTTACTTTACCTGGATGGTATTACAATGAAAACTTATAGTCCTTGAGTAACTCCATCCATCTTCGTTGTCGCATGTTCAACTCCTTCTGAGATAACAAATACTTTAAGCTCTTATGATCAGAATACAAATCAAACTTTTCTCCATAGAGATAATGTCTCCAAATCTTCAATGCAAACACTATTGCTGCCAATTCCAGATCTTGAGTAGGGGTAGTTCTTTGCATATATCTTCAACTATCTGGATCCATATGCAATGACATTCTTGTCTTATATAAGCACACAACCAAGTCCTTAGTGTGATGCATCACTATAGATCACATACATTTTTCCACTGTTAAGTATCACAAGTACTAGTGCAGAAGTCAATCTTTCCTTCAACTCCTGAAATACACCCTCATGCTTGTCTATCCATTCATACTTTATCTCCTTCCTAATCAAATTCGTCAACAGTCCTGGAATCTTGGAGAATCCTTTTACGAATCTTTGATAATATCCTGCTAGCCCAAGAAAACTTCTGACCTCTGTCACATTCGTAGGTCTGCTCCAGCTTAAGACTGCATCGATCTTAGATGAGTCCACAGAGATACCGTCCTGAGATATAACATATCCTAAGAATTTGACCTCCTGTAGCCAGAATTCACACTTACTAAACTTTGCATACAACTTGCTATCTCGAAGTGTCTATAAAGCAATCTTTAAGTATTTCTTGTGATCGTTCTCTGTCTTTGAGTAGATCAAGCTGTCATCAATGAATACTATAATGAATTGATCTAGATATGGTCTAAATACTCTATTCATCAAGTTCATTAATACTGTTGGCACATTTGTTAATCCAAAAGGCATAACTAAAAACTCATAATGCCCATATCTTGTCCTGAACGCAGTCTTAGTCACATCCTCTGGTCGAACTAATAGTTGGTGATATCCTATATGCAAATCAATCTATGAAAATATCCTTAATCCTTGTATGTGGTCGAATAGATCATCTATCCGAGGAAGTGGATATCTATTCTTGATCGTGTCACGCCCCGATGTAGCAAAAATAGGGAAAATAAAATTCCATTTTTGGACCCGTAGGGCGTGACTGGTGAATATCACTTGATTATCCACATACAATTCTAAAACATCTAAGATAAAATGCAGCAACTGAAATGCTAAACTGAATAAAATAACTTAAACGTGAGAGAGCTTATTACAAAATTTAACCATAGTAGTAAATTGAAATCCACGTCTCAAGGCACACTTACCAATCAAAAAGTGCATAGTCAAAACATAATGTAAAGAACAACTAATCTAGCCCTAGGCTTCAAGTGGCATAGATGATGTCATCAGCTTGGTGGTATTCCCCTTCAATTCCTTCTTCGGTCTGACCATCCCAGCCATAGTCTTCCTCTGGGTACTCCTGATAGTAGTCCTTATAAATGGGCATCTCACCTGTATAGCCATAGGTTTGGAAAGCTAGACATGGGTATATCTAGCGGCATAAACGCCGTCAGCTTGGGAAAAGCCGAGTGAGTAATAACCTAACAGAGTATCAAAATAAGAAGTCGTTAATGGCATTTGTATTAAGAATTAGTTCTCTTAGCGTGCTTGTTATTACACATCCTCACTCACTATATACGACTCAACGTCTTGACTATTGTTATGGTCTATGTGTCCATATTACTGACTCATTCTCCCATGCATGTCCAACTAGACGTTGTATGGAAACTCTCCTCCCAAAGATTTTGATTCACTTTCATAGTAATGGTTAGCCTGGTACAAAACCTCACTTATCCCATTCTCGTAACATAATGGTCAGCCTGGTACAAAACCTCAGCTATCCCATTCTCTATGACGTTTCCTGGTACGGAGTACCGGTCGTTACATATTCACAACGTGCCTTGGTATCATCATACCGACCGTTACATATAAACAACGTGCCTTGATATCATCATACCAGCCGTTACACATCTCTATCATCATATCTCTTTCCACAGTCATAGTTATCATTCCCACAATGGATCATGATCCACATAAGAAGACTCAACCCCACATAAACAATCTCCTCGATCGTTTAACTCATACCTAATGAACAAACAACTAGTCTCCACGACTAAAATGTACCTACTATGCATGTCAGCTTCCTCGTACAATCATCCTTAGATTAGGGATTTACTTATTTACTGACATAAGGCTCATTATTTAAATGTGTAGCTTTGTTACATACTGAAGTCTCATCTTAACACATTCGAACAATAATAAAAAGCTTTGATAGACATGGGATCATAATATAATTAAACATGGATAAATTACATTCTGCAAAGGTATAATCGATTGGATTGACTCAACAATCAATTAGGGAAAAATAGGAGCCAATCGATTGGTCTTAATGGCAATCGATTGGTATCCAAAAGATGCCAATCAATTGGAGAAAATCACCAATCGATTGGGACAAAGTTCAATCGATTGGACAAAGTGCCAATCAATTGGTACTTCATCTTCTTCTTAGTGAACGTACTAAATTTTTCAGAATTAAAAATAAACGTTATGAATCACTCTTTCTTTATACAAAACTCATAAAAATGTCTAACTAAGCTACTGTGTGAGTTTGAGAACTCACAAGTATGCGTAGGTGTGGTGGTGTGTTTAAGAAGCTTAAAACTTGAGCTTCAATTGTGGAGCTTTCTTCTTTCTTCTCTTCTCTCCCTCCCTCTCTCTCTCTCTCTCTCTCTCTCTCTCTCTCTTCTTCTCTGTTCCTCCTTTTTCTTCTATCCTTCTTCTTCTCTTCTGGTTGAGTGTGTTTGTGTGGTGTACGGCGGTTTGTAAATATATATGGGTATATAAGTGTCTGTATATGGAGAGCTCATGAACTGACCAAACAGGTCTGGGTACGAATTATGATCAGCATTTATAAGCAAACTCGTGTATGTGGAAGCAGATGGTGTCAAGTTCACAGAAAATTCTTGGAGACCATGTTCAGTGACTGGCAATCGATTGGGATTAGTGGCAATCAATTGGGATCAGGGACATCAATCGATTGGGACAAAGGCGGTTGAAGGCAATCGATTGGTATCCTAAAAGTGTCAATCAATTGGGATATCATGGCAATCGATGGGCTTCCAAAGTTTAAAGATAGATTAAGACAAGTGTTATCATAGAAGTCATTGTATATGTCATAATTACATTGATGATACGAGTATTACAGATAGTAACCTTGTTCAACTCCCTATAGTCTATGTAGAGTCGAAGTATTCCGTCCTTCTTCTTCACAAACAGAACTGGTGCTCCCTAAGGTGACATACTCTGGCAAACAAATTTGATACGAACCACCCCAACAATGTGCTGAAACCCATAACACGATTAATGTCTCGGACTGTTCATCTCTCAAATTCAAATGGAAACTGTGACCCAACACCTATAACAGATGCGAACCTTGGTATAAAGGATGAATACGACACAATCACGGATGGAAAACTAGATTGATAAGTCAAGGTATGAGTGTCACAGACTAAATCTGATAAGTTTGAATAACACTTCAAAGAACCAAACAGAAAACACTCATAATATTATTAATATCAAAAACTGAATATTATAAACCCTAAAATTGTTTAAATATCTGAGGCTTACAGTTGGGCCCTTTAAGCCTACAAAATATTATGGCCCAATATAATTCACCCCAAAACTAAAAAAAAAAATGAAAACTAACGAATATGAAAAGTTCCTAAGTTGGCATGCAAGCCTTTAATTTATTCTAGAGCTTGAATCATGGACACCCAGCCTTGTGGATCACTAGTATCCTCCTTTGGGCCACAAAGATTAGTCTCAACCCAAATTTGTTGAACCAGCCCATTGAGATTGTCCTTGAACTGTTTTGCTCGCGCCCTTGTAACTGGACCAATTGGCACGTGGTTTGGGTTTGCATTCCACCTTGTGCTAGCCGCCATGTTCTCATCATTTCCCTCCTCTTGAAAAGGATTTGTCCTTAAATCGTCACCTATATCAAAAGGAGATAAATCAGCAACATTAAAAGTAGTGCTAACATTATACTCACCAGGCAACTCTAGCTTGTAGACATTGTCATTGATGCACTCAAGAACTTGAAAAGGACCATCGCCATGAAGAAGCAATTTAGAACGCCTTTGCACGGGAAATCTTTCCTTTCGCATGTGCAACCAAACCCAATCTCCGAGTTCAAAGACGATCTTTTGACACCCTTTGTTAACTTGTTTTGCATATTTCTCCGTTCATCGCTCGATGTTGAGTCTTGCTTTCTCATGAATCTGCTTAACAAAATCTGCTTTCTTTTTGCCATCTAAATTAACACGCTCAGTCACTGGTAAAGGAGATAAATCCAAAGGAGTTAAAGAATTAAAACCATACACAATTTCAAAGGGTGAAAATTTAGTAACAGAATGGATAGTACGATTGTAAGTAAACTCAACATGTGGTAAACATTCTTCCCATGTTTTGATATTCTTTTTAATAATAGCCCTTAACAAAGTAGATAAAGTCCTATTTATTACTTCGGTTTGACCATCAGTTTGTGGATGACAAGTAGTAGAAAATAATAACTTAGTCCCCAACTTACACCACAAGGTCTTCCCAAAGTAACTCAAGAACTTAGCATCTCTATCTGAAACAATGGTACTAGGTATACCATGTAATCTCACAATCTCCTTAAAGAACAAATTAGCAACATGTGAAGCATCATCAGTTTTGTGACATGGAATAAAATGTGTCATCTTAAAAAATCTATCCACAACCACAAAAATTGAATCTTGACCGCGTTTAGTCCTAGGTAAACCTAATACAAAATCCATTGAAATATCAGTCCAAGGTTCACTAGGAATTGGAAGGGGTGTGTATAAGCCATAGGGTTGTATTCGAGATTTTGCTTGCCTACATGTGACACATCTATCATAAGTTCTTTCTACATCTTGTTTCATGTGTGGCCAATAGAAGTGTTCTTGTAAAACAACTAACGTTTTAGCTACTCCAAAGTGTCCCATCAACCCTCCCCCATGTGACTCTCTCACTAGTAAATCTCTCATAGAACAATTTGGAGAACACAGTATCATGCCTATAGAATTTATTATGGGCTGACTTTTCACAAGATTCAAAGTCTTCACTAAAATCAAGGTCTAAAGGATTCAATTCTTTAATATGCTCAAAACCAAGAATCTTAGCATCAAGAGTAGAGATTAGAGTGTACCTTCGAGAAAGTGCATCAGCAACGATGTTCTCCTTACCTTGTTTATATCGAATGACGTATGGAAACGTCTCAATGAATTCAACCCATCGTGCATGACTCTTGTTTAGCTTGTGTTGGACTTTAAGGTGCTTTAAAGACTCATGATCGGTGTGAATCACGAACTCTTTAGTCCACAAGTAATGTTGGCATGTTTCTAAAGCTCGAACCAACACATATTTCTCTTTGTCATAAGCAGGGTAGTTTAAAGCAGCCCCACTTAACTTCTCACTAAAATATGCAATTGGTCTTCCTTCTTGCATAAGTACAGCGCCAATACCTAAACTTGAAGCATCACATGCAATTTTGAAAGTTTTTGTAAAGTTAGGTAAAGCAAGTAAAGGTGCATGAGTTAATTTCTCCTTGAGTAATCAAAATGCCTTCTCTTTCTCTTCCCCCTATTTGAACCCAACATTTTTCTTGATGACTTCGGTTATTGGTGCAGCTATACTACTGAATTCTTTCACGAACCTCCTGTAAAAACTAGCAAGTCTATGAAAACATCGCACATTACTTACACTAGATGGGCTTGGCCATTCTTGGATAGCACGAATCTTTTCTTCATCAACATGTATTCCTTGTGTACACACAACAAAACCAAGAAACACAAGCTTATCGGTGTAAAAAGTGCACTTCTTTAGGTTAGCAAACAACTCTTCCTTTCTAAGTACATCTAACACAAGTTTTAAATGCTTCAAATGCTCTTCCAAGTTTTTGCTATAAATTAGGATATCATCAAAATAAACAACTGCAAATTTTCCAATTAAAGCACACAAAACATGGTTCATCAATCTTATAAAAGTAGTAGGAGCATTAGTTAATCCAAAAGGCATAACTAACCATTCATACAAACCATATTTTGTTTTAAATGCAGTTTTCCATTCATCGCCTTCTTTCATTCTAATTTGATGATACCCACTTATCAAATCAATCTTATAAAATATACAAGAACCATGCAACTCATCTAAATATCATCTAAGCGAGGAATAGGGAGTCAATACTTTACCGTAATTTTGTTGATAGCTCGGCAATCAATGCACATTCTCCACGTCCCATCCTTCTTAGGAACTAAAATCACCGAAACGGCGCTTGGACTCATACTTTCTCTTACGTACCCCTTTTCCATCAACTCACTAACCTGCTTTTGTAACTCCTTTGTCTCCTTGGGATTGCTTCTATAGGCTGGTTGGTTTGGAATGGTAGCACCGGACACGAAATCAATTTGATGTTCAATCCCTCGAATAGGGGGTAAACCATGTGGAAACTCCTCGGGAAAGATATCACCAAACTCCTAAAAAAGAGAAACAACAGAACTAGGCAAAGATGAGTCAATTTGGTTAATGTTTAAAAATGCCTCTTTGTACAATAGTACAATCATAGGTTGATTTGAAAACAATGCTCGTTTGATCTCACTCGCTTTTGCATAAAAATTCTTTTGGTTTCCCTCTAATTTTTCCTCAATGGTTGCATTTTTCTTTTCTTTTTCTCTCTCATTTTTCTCACTCTTTTTCTTTTGTTCACTCTCTTTCTTCTAATCACTCTCCTTTTGCAACCTCACTTGATCTTCATAAACTTGTTTTGGTGTCAAAGGCACTAAGGTGATTGTCCATTGATTAAGCACGAACGAGTATTTATTTGTGAAACCATCATGCTTAACACGTCGATCAAATTTCCATGGCCTCCCTAACAATAAGTGTCCAGCTTGCATCAGAACCACATCACTCAAAACTTCATCTTCGTATCTCCCAATATGAAACGAAACTAACACCTGTTTAGTCACCCTTACTTCTCCACTATCAATGAGCCATTGCAATTTATAAGGTTATGGATGCTTGATTGTTGGTAGCCCTAATTTCTCCACCAAAGTTGTGCTATCAACGTTAGTGCAACTCCCCCCACCGATGATCACACTACACACCTTATCTTTGACATGACATCTTGTATGAAAGATGTTCTCCCATTATGCCTCATCATCTTTTTTAACTTCCATATTTAGAGCTCTCCTTGCCACTAACAAATCCCCTTGGGTGGCGTACTCTTCATCATCGGCATCCTCCAACAGTGGAATAGATTCGTTGTCATCTTCATCTTTGGTTTTAATCTCACAATTATCTCGCAACACCATAACTCTCTTGTTTGGACACTAGCTAGCTATGTGTCCCCTACCTTGGCACCTAAAACACTTAATATCACGGTTCTGAGAAGTAGACGAATCGGATTTAACTTGATTTCCATGGCTGGCCACCTCTTGTTTTTACTCAGTTTTTGGCTTCACCAAAGGCTGTTTCTTATCTCTTTTCCAATTATTTTGGTTTCCAAGCGGATGTATTGGAATTTTGGCTTGGATTTTGGTTTGGACGTGTGCTGCTGCCCAATTGATTCACAATTTTAATAGCCATGTATACCATATCCTCCAATTCAACATAGTGTTGCAATTCCACTGCATTGTCAATTTCCCAATTCAACCCAACTAAGAATCTAGCCATTGTAGCCTCTCGATCTTCCTCTACATTTGCTCGAAACATAGTAACTTCTATCTCCTTATAATATTCTTCCACACTTCTATTACCTTGCCTCAAACTTTGAAACTTGTTATACAACTCTCGGTAATTATAGCTTGGAATGAACCGCTTCCTCATCACAGTTTTCCTATCCTCCCAAGTCTCTATTGGACGCTTTCTATTTCTTCTCCTATTCAACACCAATTTATTGCCACCATTACTCTAAGGCTAAGAAGGTAACAAGTATGTGTAGGTGTGGTGGTGTGTTTGAGAAGCTTGAAACTTGAGCTTCAATTATGGAGCTTTCTTCTTTATTCTCTTCTCTCTCTCTCTCTCTCTCAGTCTCTTCTTCTTCTCTTTTCTTCCTTTTTCTTCTGTCCTTCTTCTTCTCTTCTAGTTAAGTGTGCTTGTATGGTGTATGGTGGTGTGTAAGTATATATGGGTATATAAGTGTGTGTATATGGAGAGCTCAAGAACTGACCAAATAGGTCTGGGTACGAATTATGATCAGTATTTATAAGCAAACTCGTGCATGTGGAAGCAGGTGGTGTCAATCTCACAGAAAATGCTTGGAGACCAATTTCAGTGACTGGAAATTGATTGGGATCAATGGAAATCAATTGGGATCAATGACGTTAATCAATTAGGACAAAGGCAGCTGAAGGCAATCGATTGGAAAAAGAGGCAATTGATTGGCATCCTAAAAGTGTCAATCAATTGGGATATCATGGCAATCGATTGGCATCCAAAGTTTACTAAAGATAGATTAAGACAAATGTTATCATAGAAGCCATTGTATACATCATAATTACATCGAAGATATGGGTATTATAGATCATAACCTTGTTCAACTCCCTATAGTCTATGCAGAGTCGAAGTGTTCCGTCATTCTTCTTCACAAAAAGAACTAGTGCTCCCTAAGGTGACGTACTCTAGCAAACATATCCCAAATCTTCAAGTTCCTGAACTTGCTTCTTCAATTCCAGCATCTTAGTCAGTGTCATCCTATATGGGGTCATAAATATTGGTAATGTGCCAGATACTAGTTCTATACAGAAGTCTATTTCTCTCTTCAGTGGAAGTCCTTTAATATCCTAGAATACGTTCTAAAAGTCTTGTACGGTAGGAATCTGATCCATCGTTGGTTCACTACTCGTACTTGTAACTCCATTTATAGCTAAACCAAGTGTTAGAAACATGTCACTTGTTGACTGACACTGAAATTTGATCGTCGGTTGTCCAAAAATTGGAAATACAATCATCTTGGTAGGACAATCCAAATTGGCATTCTACTTAGTCAAGCAATCCATCCCTAGGATAATGTCGAATTCTGACATCGACAGAACTACTAAGTTTGTTGGAAGATTCCTATCTCCAAAGGTCAATGGACAATCTTTACATACTTTACCCAACATAACAATCACTCCTAACAGTGATACAGCATTAAGTGTTGGCTCAAGTGCCTGGGGTTCTAAACCCAACTGACGTACAATTTTAATAACAATAAATGAACTTGCAGCTCCAGTATCGAATAAAGCTTTAACTAGACTATGAAAGAGTACAAGCATACCTTCCAAATGTTGCTACTCATCAGCATTAAAGCCTGCTTCTGTGGGAATGATAGCATTCATCCTAGTCTGATCTGGGGGTCCTTGGATTCCTTGAACTGGTGCTCTATAGTATCCTTCTTGTAGTGCACAACAATCCTTGCTCAAGTGACCAGACTTACTGTAGTTATAGTAGAACTGATCGTTACAGCGGTGGGTCTTGGGAACAGTGCAATTCCTCACGATGTGCCCCTGCTTCCCACAATTAAAACACCCCCCGTCACTCGGTAGTGGGGCGGTAAGCAATGCCTGAGGTTGTGGTCCTCCCTGGTGATATTGCTGGGGTCGATGATAGCTTGACTGAGGCTTCCTAGTTCCATCCCAAGTTCTCTTGTTACCTTGAAAGTTACCCTGATGTCTCCACCCTTGGGTATTCTTCGGCGGCAGGTTTTGAAAATTCCTTTGTTGTTGAAAATTTCTCGAAGGCAGGGGTCAATTCATCTATTGTCACTATACTGGATAGGCATCTTTTTCCAGGCTCATAGCAAGTCTAACTAGTCCTTCAAAACTCTAGTTTAGGTGCCCTATCATCATATGATGAAGATGGGAGTTCAGTCCTTGATGGAACCGCTTAATCTTCTTATGTGGTGTATCAATCATATGCTGAACGAATCGAGACAATCGCTCAAACTGGGTGGTATACTCTCTTACCGTCCAATCTCCTTGGACCAGGCTCATAAAATTCTTCTCCTGTTGATTTTTTTCATCTTCTGAAAAGTACCTCTCCAGAAATCTTCCTTTGAATGTTTCCCAAGGCATCGCCCTGACAACGTGTATTACAATAGTAGCTCGTTCAGCTTCCTACCAAACTGCGACGACATAAGTGAGCTAGAACGTAGCAAGACGGCACTTCTCTTGCTCACTGGACTTTAATGCTTCAAAGATCAATTTCATCTCTCTTATCCACTGTTCAGCTTTCCATGGTTCTGTTAATCCATTAAACTTCTCAGGATGTAATCCACAAAAATGTGCTAGTAACTTTGTCTCTGCTAAAACGGTGCAACTGGGGGGTTGGATAGGTCGTTGATTGGTGGCATGGTCGTAGGTGTCGCCTACAATTTTATTTCTCTTATCCACTGTTCAGCTTTCCATGGTTCTGTTAATCCATTAAACATCTCAGGACGTAATCCACGAAAATGTGCTAGTAACTTTGTCTCTGCTGAAATGGTGCAACTGGGGGTTGGATAGGTCGTTGATTGGTGGCATGGTTGTAGGTGTCGCCTACATGTTCCATCCTCTGCATAAAAGCTTCAAAAACTCTAGATAGGTCCATTCCCTTTAGAGTAGGTACTCCAATTCGTGCTTGATGATTTCTCAATGGTCCTACCATAGTGTGCTAGTAAAGTATACCTACAAGAGACCTATCGAGCGATAAACAGCAATAAGAACTAACAGTTCTACTAATTGGCACATATTGCTCAACCATACAATCAATATCAAAAGTACTGCTCATATGTATATCAAAAGATGTACTGCGTAGTACACACTAGTCAAACTGTGTACCATATGGGACATAGACTAAAATAATACTAAAGTCAGTTATTTACAACACTACTACTACTACTACTACTACTACTACTACTACTACTACTGATAACATCGATACAAGCTATGGTCAAATAGCTATCTCTCAAGCTCCCAAATATCATGTGGACAACATATCCTAATAAAACTAACAAAATCTAAACCTCCTCTAGATCCTGACTCATAAATTGTCAGCATGTGATCCTGTTGGTTGTGCCTCATCCTTTGAAACGATGTCCATCTCCTCAAGAGGAGCATCCTCAACTGGTGTGACAAAATCTTCGACTACCACTCTGATATCCCAATCCTCAACTATCCCTACCTCTGCCATCATCGCCTAATTAACGACGTCGACGGCTACAGCAGCAAATCCATCAGCTATGTCCAATGCCTCTGCTAATGGAGCTTCTCCCATAATAAATCCAGCTGGCTGTCCGACCATCTCAGCTATCCATCTTACTGCCATATCAACCATGGCTACCATATGTACTATGAGTCCGGCAGATAACTCTGGCATAATGGGAATCTCTGGCACAACTACCTCCTTGTCAGGAATATCCTCCTTTGCTACCTCCATGATCACGTCTCCCTCTACCACTGTATCATCCTTTCCAATCATGAAATCTGCCTCAATGACCTCGGGCCCTCTGGGTCAAGCTCCTCAGCAGGAACAAACTCTGGCTCTTCCAGGTCATCCTCTAGGTCTTCATCGTCATCATCAGATGTAGGCTCCTCCTCTGCTGGGTCCTCATCGTCCATAGGCTCCTCCTCTACATCCCTGTCTATATCCTCATCATGATGCTCATTCTATGGCTCTAGGTCCTCCTCACCCTGAATCGGCTCAGGCTCTGGAACTGGTACATCGGGTACCAATGATGGTGAGACTATCGGTGCTAGTGCTACTATAGGCTCTGGTGGAACTGTCCCGGCTACAATTGCTCGCAACTCGATCTCGTCTACCTCTAGCTTACTCTGAATCAATCTAGCCATCTCCTGGTATATGACTACTCGGGTCATAGCGTAGTGATATGCATGAATGCGTATCACTATGTTATGACCTGAGCAGCTATATATGCGTATCTTTATCGGGTGTGTCATGCCCATAATATAGAGAGAAGTCCACATCCTCTACTCCAATTATTGACTAGCTATCTGGCGAATATGGCTCAGATATATCTCTGGTATGGCTGGCTCCACTATGTCACCATGAATAACATGTCCTGTGGAAATCTGGATCCATGCTAACCTGCAAAGGAAACTATCTATCGTCAGAAGGACGAACTAATCTTATCGTATCTCATCTCAGGGATCTTAAAATGCCAGGACCAAATAGTGGAGAATCGCTAGTGAACGAAAGTATCACAACGTAGAGCTCTGATACCAAAAAACCTGTCATGCCCTAGATCAGCAAAAATAGAGAAAAATGAATTTCCTTTTTGGGACCATAGGGAATGACGGGTGAAAGGTCATTAATTCTCCACACCACACCATACTAGTCCAACCAATAAACAGGAACAGTAAACAATCTAAATATGTAATAACAGTTGTATCTATTACAAACATCAGAGTAGTCCTCAAGATTACAAGAAGTCTAGAGACAACATATGCCTAAGTACCCGTTAAACTAATAAATTCAACAGAAATAAAAACTAAATATCAATCTCCATCTCTTGTTGGCGTAGGTAGTTATCAACGTAGTAATCATCGCTGGCATAACCGGCATCAGTGGGGCCACCCTCTGTATAATCCTTTTCTCGCTAGTAACCATCTTAGTAAGTTACATCACCTGCATTATTAATAACAGGGTAATCTGGATGGGGAATGTCCAAGCAATAACGACCGTCATCTTACTGAGAGCTGAGTGAATAGAAACTCACAGGGTACCAATTATATAATGTAATAATAAGTTATTGAAGTGTCTAAGATATAGAGTTACAATAATATCTTCCTCTTTATTCCAATATCGTTTACTCCACCCTTATTTTCTTGTTAATAATAAAGTCAGCACCTATCGTTTGAGAGCACTTCGATAGATTGAAAGTGAAACTTCAAGAATGGTCAAGGGAAGCATACAAAATCTCTTTGTATTAATAAATATTGAAAATACAGGGTATTACAAGTTGTCCTGATTCAATCAACAAGAGTCGAGGACCCATCTACTAAAGTGACTGGTGGAAAAAATGTCAAATGATTAGTAGATGCAGACTATGAAGCACGGGCAGGGACAGAGGGAGTAAGGAGCGAGGTAGGCCCAGGCCCCCCCTTGAATTTTGAAAATTGTATTTTAGGCTTTAGGATTTTATGATTTGTAGAAATAGGCCCCCTTGAAATTTTAGAAATAACCTTTAATGTTTAGGTTTGTTTCACCATATAGACCCTAATTAAATTTCAAAACATCACATTTCAAATTTTAAAATTACATACTTTACCCCCAAAATAGGAGTGTAAATCCTTTTAAAAAAAAGTGGGGGTGTAAAAACAATTATCTACAGATCGCTTTCTCTCCTTGATTATTTTATTCCTTAAAAAACTATAATTCTCTTTCCTTGGTCTCCTATATGGTGACCCAGCTTCCTTTTTTTTTGTAAAAGTCAAAAGACCCACATGTTCACATCTCTCTCTCTCTCTCTCTCTCTCTCTCCTCGTCTCTTCCTCCTTTATCCTTTAATTTTTTAGTTTAATTTTTTTTTTTGCTTAGATCTCCTTTTAAGCTTTAACTTTCCCTAAAAGCTCTCTCCTTCTATCCCCTATATCACAATTCACAAGTCTATCTCTCTCTCTCTCTCTCTCTCTCTCTCTTGCTAAAACTATATCGCATATCACAAATCAAAGGATGCCTAAATCACATTTTATTTTGAATATTTGATTTGATTTGATGCCTAATTATGAATAATAATAATGTTGATTATACATTTGTTACAATTTGTAAGTTATTTTTCAACTGTTAAAACATTTTTCAAGTGTGACAAAACCAATTATACCCAAAATTGACTCCATGGGTACCGACACATGTACCATACAATTGGGTACATGTCTGACACTCCTGTAGCGGTGTCTTGTATCTTTTTACCCAAAAAATGGTTCACCAATGCTCACCTAAGCATCCCATTAGCCAATGCAGTGGGACCCAAGACTAACCATCATTTGTTTAATTATGGGTCCCACTGCATTGGCTATATGTCTAATCTTGGGTTCCACTATATTGGTTAATGGGATGCTTAGGTGAGCATTATGAACTATATTTTGGGTGAGCAAAAGTATTTTCATTTTTTTAATTTGAATTTCGGCACTGGGTACAGTTGGGTACAACACAAATAGAGAGCAAAAGGGTTCGATAGCTGTAACCAAAAAAAAAAAAAGAAGAAAGGGGGAAGAGAGAGTCTGGTGACAACAACTAGCAAGAGAGAAGCGACGGTGCGAGTTTTTGGAGATGGCAAGTGGTTCGTCTCCTTCTTCTTGTCTTTGGCTCTTCTTCTTCCCCCCCCCCCCCCCCCCCCCCCCCCCCCCCCCCTTCCTCTCTCTCTCTCTCTATGTTGGTGCGGCTGGGAAACCCTTTTTGGGACACCGTTACATTGTTACAAATATTAAAAAATCTAATTACAACCTTTTCTTATTTGTAAATAACACCACATAATTGATATATACCTAATATTTAAACACCAAATCTATGATTATTTCTAAAAGATCCACAAGGAAATCATAAATTTAATATTTTAAATTATTTAACTTTTGTAGTCTTTGTATTTGTATATAAATATTTTTTTAAAAATATTTTTTGTTCAACATACTCTAGCAGTACACGTACCTACATTTTTTGGATTTGTCGTATCCTATGTAGCATGGGTACGTCATTTAGACCCCGTACCTATACCCATACCGGGTACTTACCGGACATCAACACTCATTGGACATCCCAGGATACTTTTCCGACGCCCCAAAAATTGTGTCCTCTTATTTAATTCAACTTTTTTGTAAATGATTATTGCCCTCTTTTTAGGATTGTGGTTTTGTGCTCTTTTTTAGGATGAATCTTTTCTTGTCTTGTTTAGTACTGGTGGTTTTTATGATTTGATAATGATATTGATGATCTACTGATGTTTAATTATAACAGTCTTGTTATGCTTATGGTCCTTGTGAATGATTTTGTTATAGTGAAATAATCTTGTTATGGATGGATTTGTAATGTTGATCTTTAATGGTAAAACAATCTTGTTATAATACTTACGGAGTATGATTCTTGTTATGTGACTATTTGGACTAGTTTTTTATTAGCATCATGTTATTAATTAAAAATGTATATTTTACTCGTCGTACCTTAGCTGTACCCTAACCCAATATTTTTAGGATTCATCGTACCCTCGTACCCGTATCGTGTCGTACCCGTGTCCCATATACGTACTCGTGCTACATAGGCCATATCACCATCCCCGTATCGTATTGTACCCGTGCCACATGTTTATACCCGTACTACATAGGCTGTAGAATCAATTACCCATGGGGATGAACTAGGTGCAATACAAGTAGTATGTGTACCTCCACGCTGAGCTTAGGAAGCAGAGGAAGTGGACCTCTGGAGGGCTACCTGATACTGAAGTAGTTGAGAATATTCCTTGCGAGGAGCAGAAACAGTATCCTAGGAACAATGGCATAAGAGTACCCAGAATCAGAGACTAGCATTCGCAACCTGGGGGGACGACCATAGAGTTTCCAGCATGGTTCCTTGCTATGCACGTCCCTACCACAATACGTGCACTGGTGAGTTTGTCCTCTACTATGGCCAGGGCGACCAACTCAAAATACACCGCCGTGTCTACACGGGTGGGACCACCACCCCTAACAGGAACCGATGTAGTCTGAGTAACAAGAGCTGAGTGATCAATAGTCAGAGTAGATGGATGTGGTTCAAGTGTGTCACGCCCCGGAGTAGCAGAAATTAGGAGGAAATTAAAATTTTCCTTTCTGGGTCCGTAAGCTATGACTAGTTACATTACCTAATTGTCTACAATACACTAGATAACAAAAGAATAACATAAGCGCAAGCATAAACTAAATATATACATCAAAAGGTTACTAACTATTACATCAGAGTTTGTGTTTTCAAAAAATAAAATAACAAAGGAGATTAAGGCGTTGGACGCCGTTTACATCTTTTCATGTAAGGACAAAAGAAAATGTATGATCGTTAAAGTAAGGCGTGTGACACCAATATACAACTTAGTATAACTGGACAAAAAACTATAAAGGACAACTAAGTCTTCTATCTTGAAGTCGCACCTCTAACTGGCATAATCGTGACCTTCATCATTGTTGACTTCCCCTTCGAAGGCTTCCTCTTCATAGGCTCCTTCTGAGTAGTGCTCCTCCGGGTAGTCATATCCTGTGAAGCCTAAACGTGGGATTGTCCAGGGCGTACTATGCCGTTAGCTTTAATAAAAGCTAAGTGAGCGTCCTAACCGAACACTCCTAATAAAATCACATATCCGAAAGTACATAGCGAATAGTTATGACCGTTGAATGAATTATAATGAGACCGTGCGTGAACTTTGCATCATTGATATATTCGAATTCACTCGACTTAACGTCCGACTCACTTGACTTTGTTACATTACTAGTGTAACGTCGTTGGCTTAGAGTGACTCGCCCAGTGGGTCGAGCTATGGTTACTTTACTATCGTTATTTGCCTCTCCGTGGCCAAATTTGTAATCTCGCTTTACAAGCTAACCAAGTACTCTAGGTCCCCGGGACCTTGCCTTATGAATATCGTCGCCGATTTGCGAAACGATTACTTTACTATCATTGGTCGTCTCGACTGCAGCAGTAATCTCGTCTTACAGACTAACCATGTTTATTCATTTCTCGATTTGTTCTTATCAACATGGTTACTTTGCTATTGTGTTTGCCTCTCCGTGGCCATGGTAGCAATTATTGCCGACATGCGATCCTGTAATTCCATTTAATAGTACCGACTCACTACATATCAACTTTCGGACCTCCGCGGTCGACTACACATAACTCCAAATGCATACGGACTCGGTCTCCGCGACCGTCTCACTCTATACCCGTACACGTCGACTTGACTTTACGACACCGACTTCTACGTGAGGTGTTTCATATGACATGCACGAGGTACAAGTTAATTAAACAGGTGCTAATCTTGAAATAGAGTACGAGCCCTAAGCTCGTAGTACAACACATTAAAGCATGAGGTAAATCAACTGATAATAATAAACAATAATAATAATAATAATAATAATAATAATAATAATAACGGAAATAATATGTTTGGGGGACAACATATTAATATTAACATAAGGCTAAACTTGGAATAAATAATAATAATATAAATAATAAACAGAATAATAATAAATCGGACATTAATATGTTTGGGGTACAACCTATTGAAGCATGGGTTTATTGGATAATAATAATAATTAAAATATTATTATTCACAAAATAATAATATGGACATCAATATGTTTGTGGTACAACATATTAAACCAAGAGGTTTATTCAAAATAAATTATAATAATAAGAACAATAATAATAGTAGTGACGATATAGCACGGGCATTAATTTGGTACAATATATATTATACATGAGTTCTAACCGGAATAATAATAATAATAATAATAATAATAATAATAATAATAATAATAATAATAATAATAATAATAATAATAATAATGATGATGATGTTATTCACGGGATAATAATATGGACATAATTTTCGGGGTATATATGTTAAACATGAGATTTATTGGACTATTATAATAATTAGCAATAATAATAATAATAATAATGATAATAATAAAAAACGGAACACATAATATGGGCATTAGTCCAGTACCACTGGTTTAAGCATGGTATCAACCAGAAAATACAAACAAGATAATAATAATAAAAACAGACTGATAATATGGGCCTAGGTTAGGGACACATGTTATACACAATTTCCTTCAAGAATAATAATAAGCGGAAAATAATACGGGCACTATAACTAGTATACCAAGTGAGTTAGGAACTCACCGTAGGGTCGGCGTTGCAGTGCGGATCGGGGCGGGCTTTCTTTTCTTTCCTCCTCCTCTCACTCTCGGCTAACTCTCCCTTCTATTTTCTTTCTACTTTGTTTTTGGGTAACCATCAAATGAGGAGGAGTAGTGTGTATTTATAGGAGGAAATGGTGGTTATTTTATTAAATATAAAATCTAACCACATACACACATGCATAGCATATGTATTCACACACACACAAGCAGTCAACACACAACTCATACCACTTACTCCACTGCACACACACACGACACACATACTTACATATTGTACACACATACACTAAATCACCACACACTCTCATGATCACTTCACTTACTTACACTCAATCACATACACCAATACAAACAAGCACAACACTATACTGCATGCACACACACAGACTCATTACCACCACTGTCACACACTCACATCACTGCACACACACTTACACACTGCACTCTCACAATCACTCACTCACTCACTCCCTCGGCACACACAACCTCACATGCACACATACACACAAACGCACTAACATATATACATGCATACTCTCCTACACATGTGTAAGGGGTGGTTAAAAGGTGGTTAGGGGGGTGTAAGGGAGGCATGGGTGGTGTAAGGGGGGTGGTTAGTTGTTTCCAAAAATGGGGGATGTGACCGATGTGATTGACGTGATGCGTCTCGTTAAGCGCGCGCGTATGGAATTTGGTACAAACACGGGTATTTTTATTGGTTCGCATGTAAATTCCAGTTTGGGTCTAAATACAGTCCGGGTCTGATTAAAAATGTGTCGATAATTTAATATATATACAATAAACTATAACTCTGATAAAGTCGACTATATTGAAATTAGAAACTGCAGTTTATAAATGCGGTCCGAAAATTACATTAATAAAATAGAATGAAATTTACAAGTATTACAATATCCACCTCCTATTAAAGATTTCGTCCTCGAAATCTGAGCTAGCTAATCGCTAAACAAGACCGAAAACTTCTCTCGCATTTCTGATTCTAAATTCCAGGTGGCTTCGCGTTCATCATGGTGTCTCCACTGAACTTTCACGATAAGGATTTCTTTAGTCCTCAATTTCTTGACTCCTCGATCCAGAATTCGTACTGGTCCTTCAGTATAAGTCAGGTTATTGTTCACCTCGATGTCTGTAAAGTCAATCTCATGTGACGGATCATGTATAACCTTCCTTAACATGCTGATATGAAATACATTATGTACTCCTGACATCATGGGCAGGAGTGCAAGTTTGTAGGCAACCTTTCTCACACGCTCTAAAATTTCAAACGGCCCAATGTAGTACGGTGACAACTTCCCTCGTTTCTGTCCGAATCTGACAATGCCTTGCACCGGAGATACCTTGAGAAGTATGTGATCTCCAACACTGAACTCTAATTCCTTGTGGTGCTTATCTGCGTAGCTCTTCTGTCTGCTTTGTGATGCTTTCATCTTTTGTTTCACGATATTGATCTTTTCATTCATCTCCCGAACCATTTTTGGTCCCAGAAGTTTGTTGTCTCCAACCTCAGTCCAGCACAACGGTGATCGGCACGGTCTCCCATACAAAGCCTCAAAAGGTGCCATCCCAATGCTAGAATGATAAATGTTGTTGTAAGCAAATTCTACCAATGGTAGGTGCGTCTCCTAAGAACTCCCAAAGTCTATGGCACAAGCTCGGAACATGTCTTCCATTACTTGGTTGACTCGTTCTGTTTGTCCATCGGTTTGAGGATGAAATGTTGAACTTAACTTCAATGAAGTTCACATTGCTGCTTGCAAGCTTTCCCAAAATCCTAATGTGAAATGAGAATCATAATCTGATACGATTGATACGGGCACTCCGTGTAGTCGTACGACTTGTTGTAAGTACATTCTGCTCATCTTCTCAACTGGGTACGTCATGTTGTAGGCGATGAAATGTGATGATTTGGTGAGTAGGTCCACGATCACCCAAATGGCGTCATGATTATGTGGTGATCTAGGCATTCCTACAATGAAGTCCATAGTAATATGTTCCCATTTCCATCCAGGAACTAGTAGTGGTTGTAGTAATCCTGCTGGCCTCTGGTGTTCTGCTTTGACTTGTTTGCAAGTTAAACATTTGGATACGAGATCCGCTACCTCTCTTTTCATTTCTTCCCACCAGAAGTTCCTCTTTAAGTCCTTATACATCTTTGTTCCTCCAGGGTGTATTGTCATTCTTGACTTGTGCGCTTCGTTCAATATGTCTTTTCTTAAATTCATTAGGCACACAAAGTCTATTGCGGCATCTAAATCCTCTGTCAGCTCCAATATTCCATTTTGCTGGGTCCTTGGCCGATGCTTTGTCAAACCATTGACGAAGTCCTTTGTCCTTTCCTTGAGCTTCAAGGATGCGATTGATGAGTGTTAGTTGAACTACTAGAAATATGAAAAGTCATCCTTCACTAGATTCGAAGGTCTGAAAGTCAAATTCAGCTAGTGTTTCCAACACTCTCCACTCTTTAACCATAAGGGAGGATATGATCAGCTTGCGGGGTTTTTGGCTGAGTGCGTCGGCAACTATGTTTGCTTTACCAGGATGGTATTGCAAAGTGAAATCATAATCCTTCAATAATTCCATCCAACGTCGCTGCCTCATGTTCAGCTCCTTCTGAGAGAACAAGTATCTCAAACTCTTGTGATCTGAAAATAAGTCGAACTTCTCTCTGTAAAGGTAGTGTCTCCAAATCTTGAGGGCAAAAATGATCGCGGCTAGCTCGAGGTTGTGCATAGGGTAGTTCATTTCATGTGGTTTCAGTTGTCGTGATCCATACGCTATCACTTTTCTATCTTGCATAAGCACACATCCAAGTCCTTGGTGTGATGCGTCGGTATAAATGGTGAACTACTCACCGCTCTTTGGTATTGCAAGCACTGGTGCTGAGGTCAATCTTTTCTTCAGCTCTTGAAATGCGCATTCATGCTTGTCCTTCCATTTGTACTTGATATTTTTCCTTGTCAGGTTGGTCAAAGGGGATGCTATCTTAGAGAATCCTTCAACAAATCTTCTATAGTATCTAGCTAAACCAAGGAAACTTCTAATTTTGGTTACAGTGTTTGGCCTATTCCAATCCAGAATAGCATCTGTCTTCATTGAATCTACAGCTATCCCATCCTGTGAGATAGTATGACCTAAGAATTTGACTTCTTTTGGCCAAAATTCACACTTACTGAACTTCGCGTACAAGTGGTTGTCTCGAAGTGTCTGTCGTGCGATCCTTACATGTTCTTTATGTTCCTCCTTAGCTCTTAAGTAGATTAGGATATTGTCTATGAACGCAATCATGAATCGATCCAAGTAGGGCCTGAACACTCTGTTCATTAAGTCCATTAATACAGCTGGGGCATTCGTTAGTCCGAATGGCATAACCAGGAATTCATAGTGCCCATATCTTATCCTAAAGGCTGTCTTTGATACGTCCTCGGGTCGAACCAATAGTTGGTGATATCCAGATCGTAGATCTATCTTGGAGAAGGTCGCCGCTCCATGCAATTGATAGAATAGGTCATCGATTCTAGGGAGTGGGTATTGATTTTTGATTATAACCTTGTTTAACTCTCTGTAGTCGATACAGAGCCGAAGCGTCCCATCCTTCTTCTTAAACGAATAGCACTGGCGCTCCCTAAGGTAACGTGCTTGGTCGAACAAATCCAAGATCTTCGAGTTCCTAGACTTGCTTCTTTAATTCTTGCATTTCCGTCAGGGCCATCCGATACGGGGTCTTGGATATTAGTAGGGTACCAGGTACCAACTCAGTACAAAAGTCGATGTCTCTCTTGGGTGGTAGTCCTGAGATGTCCTTAAATACATCCTTAAAGTCTTGGACTATGGGAATTTGTGCAATCGGGATTCTAAACTTACGCTTCCAAGAGTAGCTAGACAGCTAGAGAGGAAGGTGTCGCACAATGGATCGCATTGGAATCTGAAAGGTTGGCTTCCGGGTTTCGAAAAAGTAATAGACTTGCTAACACAGTCTAATTTGGCATGGTATTTCGTGAGCCAATCAATTCCTAATGATAAGTCGAATTCCTTCATCGATAGAACTATCAGATCAGCAGGGAGGTTTTGATCTCCCAAGTTCAAAGTGCAGTCCTTACACACTTTTCCCAACTTAATGTTCATTCCTAAGGGGGACATAACGTTCAAAGCTACATCAAGCGTCTGGGGTACTAAACCCAGTCATTGTACAATCTTAATAGCAATGAAAGAGTTGGAAGCACCAGTATCACATAAAGCTTTAACTTGAGTGTTAAACAGTGTGAGGGTACCTTCCATATTCTGATGTTCTCCCTCATCAAAACCGGCTTCCTCTAGGATAATGGCATTTTAGCGGGCTTGCTTGGGTTGACCTTGAGTAAATGCTCCGTAGTATCCGCCTCGAGGTACTCGGCAATTCTTGGATATGTGGCCGTTTTTGCCATAGTTGTAGCAGATGGTGTCCACTCGACTTCTCCTTAGGGCTCGGCAGTCCTTAGACCTGTGTCCGGGTTTTCCACAATTGAAGCATCCGTCATTATTAGCTCTAGTGGTAGCAGGTAGTCCTGTTGGGGTTTGTGCTGGGGGTACAGCTGGTCGGTTCTAGGGGAACGTGCCATATGTCTTTCTTTCTCCAGTCCAATTACGCTTATTCCCTTGGAATTTCGCTGGGGGTCTCGATCCTTGGTTACCTTATTTGCTTCTGAACGGTGATCGATTTCCAAAACGTCCTCGTTCTCGACCATTGATTTCTTCATGTGTGATTGCCATGCTTACCAGGGCTTTGAAGGTCAGGCCTTGATTATTGAGAGTCATACGCTGAAGTGGTAGCGAGAGGCCTTGGTGGTACTGTCGAGTTTTCTTCTCTAGGGTGTCAATCATGTGGCAGGCAAAGCGGGACAATCGTTCGAATTGCACTGTGTATTCTCTTACGGTTCGATTTCCCTGCATCAGCTCTATGAACTCTCTCTCCTTCTTGTTCCTCTCTGACTGTGGAAGATAATTTTCCAGGAACAACTCTTTGAATGTAGTCCAGGTCATCCTTCTTACTGCCACTTCTCCTACAGTTGCTTTCTCCGATTCCCACCAATCGGCTGCAGCGTATGTCAACTGGAAGGTCGCCAGTCTACGCTTCTTAATCTCTGTACATCTCAGTGTGTCGAAGATCGACTCCATTTTCCGGAGCCACTGCTCTGCTTTCCATGGCTCGGTATCTTCGTCGAACTTTTTAGGACGGAAATGACAGAAACGTTCTACCACTCTATCCTCTACGGGTCTTGGAGGTGGTGCAGGATTATTACCATTATTCGCGTTGTTGTTCACATTGTTGATACATTCTAACCTTCGCACAAAGGCCTCGAATAGGCCAGTAGGATCATCAGCTATGAGTGCTGGGGGTCGGGCCTCAATCTGCTCGATTGGACGATTACGAGTGGGTCTCCCTGCCATATTGATCCGTGTGTTCATGTACCTACATAGACATCTATTGATTACTACTAGCATATATAAGTAATAAGTGAAACAATGTACATCAAGATATAAAAGTAGTGAAATTTTAAAATATTAAGATCATTGGAACACAGTATATACTATAAGATAGTTTTCATTCATAGTTAGAGGTTGCAGAGCCGATTTACATCATCTAGGATGCATGGATTACAAATTTGGGAATATTACCCTAACACATGCATCTTACAAAAGAAAGGGTTGCTAACCCGAGCTAATACATATATACACATAATAGTGGGGCTATCAGCCCATTCTAATATATCACTCCTAAACACTAAGGCTTGCGAACCCTGATCCAACTCTTATGGATATTACGAGTCTTGTTCCAATAATCACCATCGTCATCGAACTGGGGAGGTAGAGCATTATCTCCATTGGTGATTTCCTCCGGTGGGACCCAATCAAGGTATGGGTCGAACTCATCCTCCTCATCATCCTCATCATCGTCGACCTCGCCTACTATCCCAAAATGCCACCAAGGAAGCGGGCCTATCACTTGGGGTACCGGGGCTTCCTCAATGTCAACTTCCTCGATAACTGGCTCGGGGCTATTATCTCTTCCTCCACTGGCTCTTCCTCCACTGGCTCATCCTCTACTGGCTCATCCTCTATCGATTCCATCCCAGGCTCTCCGTCATCACTATCTCCCTCATTAGGATCTTCCTTAGGATCCTCGTCCTCATCTGACTCTCCCTCCTCATCAGAATCTCCATCGTCATCTGAATCTCTTTCTTCCTCTACATTATCCTCTGCTGGTGGAAGTGGGGGTGTCTGCTGTGGTGATCCTACTAGAGGTGGCGGGGGCATCAACTTTAATCGAAAGGACATGACACGAAAAGTATGGCGGTCCTCTATCATATTAACTGCCTCCTTATGGATGAGCCTAAGTGTATTCTCACGGTAGTGTGACTCCCTCTGTAAGATTCCTGGATCGTGAATCCTCATTAGGTATATATCATGCCACATACCGTCCTCTACGTTTTGCAGGGCCCTCTGGTGAATCCTCTGGTGGTACAATACTGGGTCTGCTAGCTCTATATGATCTGAGTATATCAGGTGTCCCCCAAATCCATCTTGGACAAGAAAAGGTTCCATGCTAACCTGTTCCACACAAAACTATCATATGGTTAATATCTTCAGAGATGGAAAGGTCTAGTAGTTTATAAATTAAATGTGTAGGACAATTGGTGTACACTTGTTAACCTAGGGCTCTGATACCAAAAAATCTTGTCACGCCCCGGAGTAGCAGAAATTAGGAGGAAATTAAAATTTTCCTTTCTGGGTCCGTAAGCTATGACTAGTTACATTACCTAATTGTCCACAACACACTAGATAACAAAAGAATAACTTAAGCGGAAGCAAAATTAAATAGATACATCAAAAGGTTACTAACTATTACATCAGCGTTTGTGTTTTCAAAAAATAAAATAACAAAGGAGATTAAGGCGTTGGACACCGTTTACATCTTTTCATGTAAGGACAAAAGAAAGTGTAAGATCATTAAAGTAAGGCATGTGACGCCAATATACAACTTAGTATAACTGGACAAAAATCTATAAAGGACAACTAAGTCTTCTATCTTGAAGTCGCGCCTCTAACTGGCGTAACCGTAACCTTCATCGTTGTAGGCTTCCCCTTTGAAAGCTTCTTCTTCATAGGCTCCTTCTGAGTAGTGCTCCTCCGGGTAGTCATATCCTGTGAAGCCTAGACGTGGGATTGTCAAGGGCGTAGTATGCCGTTAGCTTTAATAAAAGCTAAGTGAGCTTCCTAGCCGAACACTCCTAATAAAAACACATATCCGAAAGTACATAGCGAATAGTTATGACTGTTGAATGAATTACAATGAGACCGTGCGTGAACTATGCATCATCGATACATCCGACTTCACTCGACTTAACATTCGACTCACTTGACTTTGTTACATTACCAGTGTAACGCCGTTGGCTTAGAGTGACTCGCCCAGTGGTCGAGCTATGGTTACTTTACTATCGTTGTTTGCCTCTCCGTGGCCAAAGTAGTAATCTCGCTTTACAAGCTAACCAAGTACTCTAGGTCCCGGGACCTTGCCTTATGAATATCGTCGTCGATTTACGAAACGGTTACTTTACTATCGTTGGTCGTCGTGACCGCAGCAATAATCTCGCCTTACATGCTAACCGTGTTTATTCATTTCTCGATTTGTTCTTATCAACATGGTTACTTTGCTATCGTGTTTGCCTCTCCGTGGCCATAGTAGCAATTGTCACCGACATGCGATCTTGTAATTCCATTTGATAGTATCGACTCACTACATATCAACTTTCGGACCTCCGCGGTCGACTACACATAACTTCAAATGCATACGGACTTGGTCTCCGCGACCGTCTAACTCTACACCCGTACACGTCAACTTGACGTTACGACACCGACTTCTACGTGAGGTGTTTCATATGACATGCACGAGGTACAAGTTAATTAAACAGGTGTTAATCTTGAAATATAGTACGAGCCCTAAGCTCGTAGTACAACACGTTAAAGCATGAGGTAAATCAACTGATAATAATAAACAATAATAAAAATAATAACGGAAATAATATGTTTGGGGGACAACATATTAATATTAACATAAGGCTATACTTTGAATAAATAATAATATAAATAATAAACAGAATAATAGTAAATCGGACAATAATATGTTTGGGGTACAACCTATTGAAGCATGAGGTTTATTGGATAATAATAATTATTATTATTATAATATTATTATTCACGGAATAATAATATGGACATTAATATGTTCGTGGTACAACATATTAAAACAAGAGATTTATTCAAAATAAATAGTAATAATAAGAACAATAATAATAGTAGTGACAATATAATACGGGCATTAATTTGGTACAATATATATTATACATGAGTTCTAACCGGAATAATAATAATAATAATAATAATAATAATAATAATAATAATAATAATAATGATAATAATAATAATAATAATAATAATAATAATAATGATAATGATGATGATGATGTTATTCACTGGATAATAATATGGACATAATTTTCGGGGTATATATGTTAAACATGAGATTTACTGGACTATTACAATAATTAGCAATAATAATAATTATAATAATGATAATAATAATAGCGAAACACATAATAAGGGCATTAGTCCAGTACCACTGGTTTAAGCATGGTATCAACCAGAAAATACAAACAAGATAATAATAATAAAAACAGACTGATAATACGGGCCGAGATTAGGGACACCACATGTTAGACACAGTTTCCTTCAAGAATAATAATAAGCGGAAAATAATACGGGCACTATAACTAGTATACCAAGTGACTTAGGAACTCACCGTAGGGTCGGGGTTGCAGTGCGGATCGGGGCGGGCTTTCTTTTCTTTCTTCCTCCTCTCACTCTCGGCTAACTCTCTCTTCTATTTTCTTTCTACTTTGTTTTTGGGTAACCATCAAATGAGGAGGAGTAGTGTGTATTTATAGGAGGAAATGGTGGTTATTTTATTATATATAAAATCTAACCACATACACACATGCATAGCATATGTATTCACACACACACAAGCAGTTAACACACAACTCATACCACTTACTCCACTGGACACACACACGACACCCATACTTACATATTGTACACACATACACTCAATCACCACACACTCTCATGATCACTTCACTCACTTACACTCAATCACATACACTAATACACACAAGCACAACACCATACTGCATGCATACACACACTCATTACCACCACTGTCACACGCCTCACATCACTGCACACACACTTACACACTGCACTCTCACAGTCACTCACTCACTCACTCCCTCGGCACACACAACCTCACATGCACACACACACACACACACTAGCATATATACATGCATACACTCCTACACATGTGTAAGGGGGTGGTTAAAAGAGGTAAAGGGGTGGAGTGTTGGGGTGGTGAAGGTGGTAAGGGGGTGTAAGGGAGGCATGGGTGGTGTAAGGGGGGTGGTTAGTTGTTTCCAAAATTGGGGGATGTGACCGATGTGATTGACACGATGCGTCTCGTTAAGTGCGCGTGCATGGAATTTGGTGCAAACACAGGTATTTTTATTGGTTCGCATGTAAATTCCAGTTTGGGTCTAAATACAGTCCGGGTCTGATTAAAAACGTATCGATAATTTAATATATATACAATAAACTATAACTCTGATAAAGTCGACTATATTGAAATTAGAAATTGCAGTTTATAAATACAGTCCGAAAATTACATTAATAAAATAGAAAGAAATTTACAAGTATTACAACGTGGGGTACTTCGTAGAAAAACGCTGATAGGTCTCGGCAAAAGAGGGAAAAGTAGCACTCCGGGATCCCAAGGATTTGAGACCGTATAGGTTCACATTCATGTTTGAGACCAGCAAAACATTTCATTACCAACATTTGTTCCCTCTGTTTTTGTTGTTCCGGAACACTAGTGGTAGGTGGCATAACATTGTTCAATTCTTCATGTAATCATTTCATAGAAGCAAAATAATCGGTAATAGTCAAATCATTTTGCTCAAGCTTGAAATACTAAATGGACAAATCATACATCCGTGTTAAGTCACTGGAGTAAAAAAGGTGGACATAGTCCTAAATGGCCTTACAAGAGGCCCAGTGATTGCATAGATCGGCAATCTCTGGTTCCATAAGAGGGTCATCAGTGGTGGGAGGAGACCCAATAAGATGTGAATCGTGGCCTAATCCAGTGAGAGACATAGTAACTGTGTTGGACCAATATTGGAGGAAGTTAGTAACATTCAACTTCCAATTCGTAAGTTGGGTAATAGTTTTAGACTCCATAGGGATGTCAAACGAAAAGAAGAATAAACAAACAGCCTTAGGGTATAGCGCAAATGAACAGTGCCATGAATAGTGCCGATGAATAGTGATGCGGTGGATTATGGTGGCTGCTAGGGTTAGGGTTTATGTCTAAAGAAAAAGGAGGAAATAAAATCAAATCCCCAAACAAATTTAACAAACCGAACTTCTCGATTCACGAAGAAGGCGGAAGGAAAAACTAAGATAATGTGCAATCCCAGAGTTTCATGTAATGATGAAAATGGTAATGGAATATTGTATATTCAACATCATGTCAAATAATGAATACAAGGGGGGCAATTTATAGGCTTAAGACCAACCAAATCTGTTAAGCCTTAAGTTAGCTGATGTGGGATAACCACATACACATATGAATATAATACACCTATCCATATTTACCCTTCAACACTTAAAATCATGTATATTGCATAATACTTGTACACAGCTTAATATCCTTTGGTTAATGATACAGTTAATGGTTTTTATTATTGTCATTTGACCTAGAATAAAGGAAATTCATTAAATGAATATAAGGCTTTGGTGGCATGTCACGAGCCCTCACGCCACCCTTAGTGGATTTGGGGCGTGATAGTTTGGTGCAGACATGCATAAATAATTCATGACAATCTAGGTGCTGAGTCATGGGGCAATTAAAGGATTGAGTTAATTAGATATGAATTTGGCCAGGATTTCTTTGAAAATTGGATTCAATTCCAGCACTTGCTGACTAAATTTATCAATATATAAAACTCTGTTTTGTTGATTGGAACGAAACATAATTTTTTAACAGCTGCTTTCTTGTATTTTGCGTTTGTTTTGTGTGGGAGGAAAGATATAAATGCTACATTTGTCCCCTCTTAAGTAGCTTGAACTTTTAATGCAGTTGACTGTTGAATGGTATAAAAAACTTTATACATAACTTGCTTTGTATTTTCCCTTCCTTGGCCATAGAAAGGAACAATGAGTGCAACAAGGTTACAAGGTCTAAGCTACCTGCCAAACTGAAAATAATAGGATGAGTACTCTCAAGCAAAAACATAAGAGGTATCACATGGTATACATGTAAGTGGCCTCACCATAAATATTAGAGTGATTTTAACTATTATGCAGCTTTGCTAGCTAGAACTTCAACATTGTCATATCTGCCAAAAAAAATAAAAAATCACTCATTAATCTAACTCTAAAAATTGTTTTGCATCTTCTTGCATATCGACACATGCTTCTTTATTTGCAAAGTGTGATTTACAATATTTATAGGCTGGGTGTTTCTAATCTCAGCAAATCGCATATGAATATGCAAAGAGGGGCGCGACTATCGTATTGGTTGCGCGGAGAGAGAATAGGCTCCATGGGATCGGTGAGAATGCAAGACAGCTGGGTGCAAAGCATGTCATGGTTGTGGCTGCTGATGTTGTCAAGGAAGATGAATGCAGGAGATTCATCAATGAGACTGTGAACTTCTATGGGCGTGGTAACTCTCAAGTTTCTATCTCCATTTTCATATTTTTATGAATGGCAATTAACAAGCAACTATGTGCCTTATGTTTTGCAATCAAATTGTATTATTCACAACTAGAGAAAGAAGCCCGTGGTTTTAGGCTAAAAAATGCATTTTTTGCAACCTTAATCTATAAACCAATTTGCAGTTTGGTCCCTCAGTTTTCAACCATAGGAAATTGGTCCCTTAACTTTTAAGTAAGTTGCAATGTTAACCTTTCATTACCTTCCATGTAAAAAAGTTACAGAATCTAGCCATGCGGTGCAATGTCAACTTTCCATGTGATGGGTTTCCATAATTTTTTCATACAAGTTGTGATAACCATAGGAGGTTGGCAATGCAATTGGTATAAACAACCGAATTGCTACAGTTGAAAATTGAGGGAACGAACTGTAAATTGTTGTGTATCTAGTAAGGGAGTAATGCTATGGTTCCCAAATTTTGCATCCCAAATGAATCCAAAATACATGTGGTAGTGGGCCCACTAAATGTTAATGGTGGGACTACTTCAACATTATTCAATCAAAATTCAGTGGACCCACTGCCACATGTATTTGAGATCCATTTGGGATGCAAAGTTTGGGAAGCATAGCATTACTCCTATTAAGGGTACCCATGTTTTTATTATGACATAGGGTAAATTACACAATCCACCCTTGTAGTTTTGGGTCAATAATAACTTTTGTTCCTATACTTTCTCACCTGGCACCATGTGTTTTTTTACTATGACAAAGTATAAATTACACTCTTTACTTTGTAGTTTGGAGTCCCTACACTTTGTCACATTGCACCTTGCACCTTGCACCTTGCACTTTCTATAATGTTTCAATGTGTTCCTGCCATCAATTGACATTTGAAAAGTATATGAAAATAGTCATGTGACATGCACATGGCATTTGGGCCAAGTGTTCCATTTATGAAGGAATAGAGATTCTATCATGATAGTTACGTATACAATGCATGCAATAATATATAACTATACTATACATAGTTTGTGCGTGTGTGTGTGTGTGTAGAGAGAGAGAGAGAGTAAGAGAGAGCAAGTTTATCAACAAGGCAGAATAGAAAACTTCATTTAGCAAACTGGATCAAATTTGGCGAACACAAACAATATGAGATCATGGAAACACCACTTCAAAGACAATCACTTGGATATAATTTTACCAAACTATCACACCCTCACCTCCTCCCCAATCCCCGTCCATTCCGGCTTGGACCTTCCCAACTCCAGCACACCTTCAAAACTGGACTCATCGTAAATGGTTTATTTTTCACATGCAAAAGTAATATTTTGCTCCAGAAACACCCCACCCAGTAAAATACTGCTTCGTAATTGATCAGCGAAATTATGATGGGGATAGACGAAAATGGAGTTCGGAGTAAGCTCATTGACAACATAAAACATGTGTAAGCTCACTGTGCCCGTGCAATGAAAAAGGTGCAGTTGCAACAAACTTTTCCTTTACCCACTTTATTGCTGCTGTTGTGGAAAATGTTCAACTGAGAACTTTACACTTTATGAGTATGGCTTTAGCAGCTTTGAAAATTTAATATATGTAATTCGATTAAATCCATGTCATCTCAACTTAGCATTATCCCAATTATTTTGGCACTCAAAATGCAAAATCCGGAGCATGGGGGTAGACGACAATGGACTTCGGAGTATACATTTCCTAAACGAGTGGGGTAATCACCTAGAGACTCAAAACAAAATTAACCTGTCTTGAAGTTAGACCCTTCATACTTTGATTATTGTAGTTGGATAATAAGATGCAGTGTTATTCAATGCTAAGTGCTATTTTGTAGTTGCTAATAATGTGTCATTTCAGTTAAACAACTATTAAGAAGCTTCCTTTACTGATCTTTCTCATTCTCCTATTCTACAGTGGATCATCTCGTAAATACAGTAAGTTTGGGACATACTTTCAACTTTGAGGAAGCTACCGACACGTCTGTGTTTCCCATTTTGATGGTAACGAATTAAAATAGCTTTAGTATAACTAAGATTTGCATCTTAAACTATTCAACCAGTAGTTTCTTTTCGACCTCGTACGGTTCCAAAGAGTTTTGACTTGAAAGTGCCTCTTTTAAAGGTTTCTTCTTCTTGTTCTCTCTCTCTCTTTCTCTCTCTCTCTCTCTCTCTCTCTCTCTCTCTCTCTCTCTCTCTTAATACATGGATTTTATTTAATTGTTTTATATCAGGACATAAACTTTTGGGGAAACGTCTACCCTACATATGTTGCTCTACCTCACCTGCGACAACATCATGGCCGAATTGTAGTAAACGCATCAGTGGAGAACTGGTTGCCATTGCCGAGAATGAGCATGTATTCTGTGAGTATATTTGAATGAATATACTAGATTACTTGAAACCATCATATCAGAAAGCATGTTTCTGTCGAATGAACAAAGACATCTTATTTATTTTGCTCAGGGAAAAGAAAAGGAATAAAGAAATCTTATTATTGGGTCCAAATATAAAGCCAATTGGGAGAATTCTGAAACTTAGTTACAGTTAAAATCAAATAGCTGGTAGGCCTAAAAAGTATAGTGGGCTCAGCCGATTGATGGCAGTTCGGGGTCACTGTCGATACGCAATCATGATATTATGTATCGGATTGGGGTCAGTGCAGGTTGAACAGTCCAAGTCAACCTCTAGACTAAGCTTAGCAAAGAGCTTGAGCTTTTACCAAATGCAAGTTCAGGCCAAGAAATTAATGAACGTTCCCATGCCAGACTCAAATTAACCTCACCCGGGAAAGTATAAGTCAATCAGTAGAAGTGTAATAAGTTCATGTTGGTTTAAGTTGCCATGAGCAAATTTTGAACCAGTTGACTAAATCACATTCTAAAGAATTGAATTTGGTTGCAGATTGTTGAGTTACAGTTCTGAGCCAAATGAACCTGGGTTTAGATCAAGATTGGTTAATTAATATTTTTATATGAATTTAGATTTTGGTCAGGCTGGTTCAATGAGATTTTCAAATTGATTTGTTTTTTAATGTAAAAAAACAAAAAAGTAGAATTTGTAAACACAACCAAGACAGCACAAATTTTCAGAATAGTTAACAAGACAACACAAATTTTCAGAATAGTTAACTTTAAGTTGGATACACCTCCTCTTAATCCTTCAGATTACATTAAAGATGTCCTTCAGCATATATGAAACTGAGTATCTACCTCTCTTTTAGAGTTTAGCACCTTTCTTGCCTCTCTAGTGTTCTGTGTTGGTTAGATTTGTGGGTGGCATGTGTTCTTTTTCTTCCGATTGAAGAAAATATCTTGGGTACTGGATGTTTGCTAAAAATAGTATTTACTATTTAAGGTATATGCAGGGAGTGAAACTTGTTTGCAGAGCCATAAGCTAGAACCCCTAGAACATGTATGTATAATGTAAAAATTTGCCTCCCTCATGTTTTGGTGGGGTTGGCGATCGTAATGGTCAGGATTTTGAGCTTAAGCCACCAAGAACCATGTTCCAACAAATAACTAAAGGGTGTTTGGAAACATTTGGAATGGGCTTCTGGAAGAAAAAGTCCGTTTATAAAGTTAAATTCATTTGGGGAGGTTTCATTTTTTACTTCTTGACAAGAACTCCATCTCTAGAATGCCCATTTGGAGAAGCCAAAAATCCTTACTTCTCAAAATGATGATTTTGCACTTCTCCAGAAGTCAGAAACTCTCTATACACAATTACCCTTTTATCCGTTATTTTATACATTATTGTCATCTTTATCCAAATCTCATAACTGAATTACATATCCTAGTCGGTAGATATTGTTCAAGGGTAATATTATAAATTACGTATACCTTTGCACATTTAAAATGTCACCAAATGTATATGCACGTTTAGATGTGTTGGAATGTCCCACATCGCCCATTTATAGCCTCTCTGTGCGGTTTATAAGGCTTTAGTTCCCCTCTCCTTAACACCTGGGTTTTAAGGAGTTGAATGGGCTGGGCCTTACAAGTGGTATCAGAGCTTGGTTGGTCTTGTCTTCCGGCGTGCCGAGTGTCCGGCTGCTGTGGTCCAGGGTATGCCGAGTGTCCGGCTCCTGTGGTTCAGGGGGTGTGTTGGAATGTCCCACATCGCCCATTTATAGCCTCTCTGTGCGGTTTATAAGGCTTTAGTTCCCCTCTCCTTAACACCTGGGTTTTAAGGAGTTGAATGGGCTGGGCCTTACAAGAAGATGCACTTTATATTTTTAAAAAACTCATTCACCAAACATTCACTTCTTTCAAAAAGTCCACCTTGAAAAGTCCACTCCTGGAGTGGGCTTTTGTATGATGAGAAGCTACGCCAAACACCACCTAAATGAAAAAGCTCTTACATAATTCTAGTCAACTAGAAACAATTTGTGGAAAAGACAACACTATCATGGACGTCTACTATTTCTAAGAGCCTGTATGATAACGTTTCGATTTTCTTTTTTCAAATTCTGAAAATGCAAACCAGTTCTGGCTTTTTCTTTCCGTGAAAACGAAAACCAAAAAGCATGTTTTGTACATTAACTTTGATTTTAAAAAAGTGGAAACTAAAACAACAGGTAGTTGGCTTTAATGTACATGTCACCTTTTCTTTTTCTTGATACTTTTGAGAGGCCTCATCAGCAAGATCTTAGTCAACGGCATCTCCTGTAGTCGTCAGCTCGTTCTTGACAAATCCGATCGGGTGTTCATAATCTGGAGTAAAAGGATTTGAACCTTTGCATGCCGGTATAAAAAACCAATGCCTTTTTTGGTTCTGATGAACATGATAATCCTCCCCTCCTTAAGACAGCGGGAACACTAAATGACTCGTCTCTGTTGCCTCACCTTTTCTAGCCTCTTCTGCTTGCTTGCTTACTTAGCTCTTGTCTTAGTGACTCTTCCTCTTTTCTAGTTTTCTGAGTGTAAAAATGGTAGATTTTAGCATTTTGAATTTCTAATTTTGTATTGGGGAAAAATGCTACTCCCTCGGTCCCATTTTATGTGTTCATCGTTGGGAATTCAACTTTTTCAGGGAACACTAATGATTGCATTCAAAAATTTTCACTCTTTTATTTTTTATTGGTTGTTTTCAATCCACAGGTGTAATTTTGGAAAGTTAAAATTAAATGTTATTAATGGAATGGAGGGGGTAGGTAATTGGTTTTTCAAATAATATCCGCCCACTATACAGTACAAACACCCATTTATCAAAGTATATTGCATATTTGTAAATTATTGCATATATTTAAACTTAAATTTACTGTTATAAAAGTCAAAAGGATGTTAATTGCATACCTCATTAGTACGGCGAATGGGGACAGCTTCTTAACTTGAGCAAGCATTGGCCATTTTGGTTTTGAAAAAATTTTGAAACCAATTTCTCTTTTTTCAGCTTTCAATTTCATTCTTTTTTAAAAAAACGAAAACAGCACTCAAACACGTTTCTGGTTTTCGTTGCCTTTTTTTTTTATGTTGATTTTTCTCCTAGAACGCACCAATTACTAGATTTTACTACTTATTTGTCCTGGCTAGGCGGCAAAGGCAGCTTTAGTAAACTTTTATGAGACACTGAGGTTTGAAGTGAAAGATGACGTCAGAATAACAGTTGCAACACATGGTTGGATTGGGACTGAAATCACCGGGGGCAAGTTCATGGTAGAAGAGGGTGCAGAGATGCAATGGAAGGAAGAAAGAGAAGTAAGTTTCTGTCTTATGGCTTTTACTTGTCTATTATGAGTTATATTTTGAGCTATCTACAAAGATTTTATCTCATAAAATCACCTTTAGTAAAGTAGAATGAAAAATTCTTGGAATTAGGCTTCAAGAAAGAATGAGTAATGCTAATTTAGGACACCACTTGTGGACATAATTTCAATAGGTATGATACAATTCCGCAATCTAATCAGTCATGCCTATATTATAAACCAATCAGAATGCAGAATTGTAGCATATGTATCGAAGGACCTGCGCTGAAGTCATGCCATAAATATAACACATTATTCGGTATATACTTTTAACACATAAATTTAACACATACTTTTATACTGCATGTAAACTTCTTTTGCTCTTTTTAATTTTCTTCTTCTCTCCAAAGAAAGAGTCTGAAGTTGGTCTTCAGAAATGTCCTTCCCATCGGTGCTTATTCTTCTTTTCTGTCGAGCACTTCCTATGGGCCAAAGCTAGCCATGAAATCAACAAGTATATTCAAACACCAAAAACACTTTAATGCATTTACAAACAGTATATACACACAATTATAAGAGACCTATTTCTGAGGAAATCCTTCAAATTTACCTAACGTGTAGGATGGGAAGAAATCCAACCAAAGAGTGGCATTATCCATCTAGTCCAATGCTACCATAAATAACACTCAAAACATATATCATCACTGGCAGGCATAACAATATTTCCATTAGATGCCACGGCGGTGCCCTCATTATTATCATCCTGCATTTTAAGTGATTCTTCCTTCTCTTTCTTGGGTTTCTTGCAATCGTTTTATATGTGCCTTCATTAGTCTACAACTGTGAGCATTTTATGCCTATCTCAGGCGTGCAGAGTGGAGCAAAAAAGGATTTACAAACTACCCGTCCCCAAACAATTTGGGACAAGGTTTAGTTCTGACTTGAGTCGTGTCTATATGCCATGTGCCATAGCATAGCATGTTGATGATTTCATTAGCGCAAACATCGAATGAATACTTCGTATCTATGTGACTATCAACACTTATCATTGGATCATTAGCAGGTGTTCCAACATTTAACCGTATAATCATCAGAATCTATGATTGTCATACCATAATATATGAAGTTGAATCTTATATATGGTTGTGTTCAAGTTGCTAATTAAGTCTTTCTAATAACATTTCATCCATTTTAAAAAAAGGTACATGCACCTGGTGGTCCTGTGGAGGAGTATGCAAAGCTGATTGTGGCAGGCGCATGCCGAGGAGATGAGTACGTGAAGTTCCCAAGTTGGTACGACATATTCCTGCTCTATAGGGTCTTTGCACCAAATGTTCTGAGCTGGACTTTCCGCTTGCTTTTGGCGAATAATGGCACAAGAAGAACTTCCCTCATAGGCACTGGGAAGCCTTTGTTGGAAGGCTCCTCTCCAACAAAGCATTTACTGGAGAGCCCCTCTCCAAGAAAATTTCTCCCTGCAGGGTTAGCTGCTTCCTCCCCACCTCGACATCAACAGCAGAAAATTGAGTAAATCAAAGTGTTGAGTATAAATCACCACTTCATGAATAAGCTAAGTTGTATTTTAGTTGTCTTTGTCGAAAAATTGTTGTGGGAAACCATTGTAAGTGGACTATTTACTATACTGTGCTTGAATAAAACAATAAACTTTGGCAAAGTTTTAGTTAAAATATGGAAAAAAGAAGGGGCAAAGTACATTTTGAAACTTGTCATTTGGCACAATATCAACCTTCCATGTGAAGGGTTTCTGTAATTAATGGACCAATCCGCTATAATTGAAATATGAAAAACCGAACCAAACGATAAATCAATGTATGGGTGATGAGGGCAAAAATGCATTTTGTGAAATAGGTTGAGATGATCAAATGCATGGGAAATGAAGAATTTTGAAATGATTGAAATATAGGGCTGGGAAAAAACCAAAATGTTTCCCATCTTTAAACCATTTTTATAATATACAAACGGATGGAAATTGAAGCCCGAAATTCGAAGTGAATAATTATTTGAATTTGTTTCTCCATTTTGTATCTCAAAATGTGGTTCGTAACACATATGGCAGCAGTAGAGACCACTTTCAACATCCTCCAGTGAAAAGCAATATGTGAATGAGAACTTAAGGAGAACGAACCATCGAACTCTGTTCTTCTTGGTAGAGCTACATGCACCTTGGTCTCATCCCAACTGAGCTGGAAGACACGGAAGCAAAAGATGATAACTTTTGTTTGAAGAAGTTTGGCACTCAAAAACTTCTTTTCTTATATATCATCCACCATCACTCAGGCAGTTGGGGAAGCAGACAACAAAAAAACGAAATGGAAGGAAAACATAGGGGGCAAAAGTTGATGCCATGCATTTTTACTTGTTTGATAATTAAAGCAATTCCATCCCATGTTTAAAAAATTCAATTCAATTCTGCTTCACGTTTACGTAGAGAAATGAGCATATACACGTAGTGAATGAGCTTTGGTTGTAATTATTTTTTAGAATATTTAACAACTCCGATACATGATTAATTTAAATATGCAATGTGAGCAGCTATCGGGATATTTTAGATGGACAACACGTCAGTAAAGTTTCAGTAAAGTTGCTTCGGTATATTTTGTTAGGTTCCTCTCACAGTTTTTAAAATTGTTTTTTTAATATTGTATTTTTTGAAAACAACTTTTTTATAAAAATTGTGCATCTATATGAGAGGAACCTAATGAAATGGACAACAATTCAGTAAAGTTGCTTCAGTAAATTTTGTTAAGTTCCTCTCACAATTTTAAAATTATTTTTTTAATATTGTATTTTTTGAAAACAATTTTTTTAGAAATTGTGATGTTCTAGTACACTTGTATCTGAGGATGACGAGGACTGGGAGGTAGTGCAAGCTTCTCAGGGCTCCAAGCCAAATATGAGACTTATTCGTTCCCAAGAACCCTCTAAACTCCCTCCGATTTGCATGCACAGACACAGACAGACCCACCGTTTGTTGTATATTTTAATATGCATTAATATAGTTTGTAATATTAAAATGGGGTAATTCTTTGGTGACGAATTTGCTACAACTTTTATACAACCTCTTTAATTATGTGTCTATCTCTCTCTTGTGTTACTGTGGGGTCCAACGACATCACAGAAGAGAGATAAACACATCTTTTTAGGAGGTTATATGAAAGTTGTCACCAAAGAATTACTCATTAAAATATGTATAAAGAGAATAATAGATAAATGTGAAAAAGACTATTCAAGGGGTGCCTTTTAGGTCAAAGGTCACTACCCTTTAAGAGGTGTCTAATTAAGATACCTATTGGAAATAGGTGCCTAATAACCAAAGGGTGCCATCTTTTGAAAGAGGCACCAAGTGGTCTATATAAGACAAGTGGTATTATTCATTTGATATGTGTGATAATTCTAAGGACACACTCTCTCATATCATTTCATATGTCAGTCAAAAACTAATTTCTTAGAGGCTTTCCTTAAAATCTTCAAAATTGTTATCTAATAGATTTTTTAGGCTTTGTTGTATCCTGGAGGGGATTTGCTAGGAACCTTGTAGCAAACTCTTTGTGAGTGAGAGCAAATAACTCCTTAAAGAAAGTGTTCCAAACGCGCCTCAAAGCTTTACAGATTTCATGTTTATTTGTTGATTCTTCTTCCATGACGACTGTGGACATGCAGAATCGGTCGTCCACTTTTGTTTTGAATCAAAAGAAAGGTAGGTCTGTTTAAAACAAATATAGAGTCGCCACTTGATCTTTAAAGAACCAAGAAACCTAATTTTGACTCACTCAAATGAATAAAGGGCACCAGCCCTTCATAACCAAAGAACTTGGCTCAGGGTTTTGGTACGAGAGAGGAAGAAGCCTTTGTCGCGACTAAAACACCCTCAACTCGCCCCGTCTTTTGACGAGTCTCAATTAGTATCCAAACAATCATCTTATACTATGTTTGGTTCGACAATTAATTCTATGATAGTATATTACATCACATAAAAAATCTTGAAATGGAAGATCTAAAGATAAGATATCATTCATAAGATCTAAGCCAAAATGTCACACAATACAAAGGTGAAAGATCACAAAAACAAACCTAGAAATAAAAGATCGTCGAATCACATAGGAAGTCATCATGATTTCCTAATCTAAAGGGGACATGAATTGTTTTGAAACAAATAATCAAAGAAAATAAAATATGCTTAGCAAGCTAGAATGATGCATGTTAATCTTTGAGAAAAGAAGATCTCTCAATCCCCGGGACGGATGAGAAAGGAAGATTAGATCGAGGGGAAAGTATGAACGTATGATCAAGTTCATTCCTTATAATCTTCTTAGATTAAGAGTCACCCAAAACTCCAAATCTTGCATGGATGCAATGTATGATCCTAGAATGTGCAAAGGTTGTAGTGTGTTTGTGTTCATGGATTTGCTAAAGTAATTTAGAAATCTAAATATATGCATGGATGAATGAAGGATGTTATTATAGGACGTGTACAAATATAGTATGAACTACCTCCTAAGATATGATCTAATTTGGATTGCATGTAAGCATCAAATCAAAGGATGAAAGTGAAAGCATGCTTGCTGTGAATAGTAGACAGAATAGTGAGTTGATTTTGTAAAACTGGAAAAGTGGGGTTAGGAATGTTTTTAGTTCACGATTTTTTACGGAGATCATCCTTATTGTGTCTAGAACACATATAAAAAAGCCAAACTCCAATAACTATTATAGATTAAGAGAAATCATATGAATAAGAGGGAAACAGAGGGAAACAGAGTTCGTACTGTCGACTGAAATGTTGAAAAATATTAGAAAATGAAAACTAAACATCTAGAGGCCCATATTATACAGAAAGCTCCCTAAGACACTGAAGTTCAAGGAAAAAATGAGTTGGGACCACTCCTTTTGGAAAAGGTTTCTGAAAAATAGTTAAAAGTCAACCTAGCTACTGTGACAGTAAAAAACAGAATGTCTAATAGGAAAGTTTGGACTAAAATGGAACCCTTTCAAGTGTTTTTAGGCCAAACCAAAAACATGGGTGTTCTATAATGAGTTAGGAAGATTTTTCAAGTGGTCTTGTAATCACCCTTTGAGTATTGAGTTCTAGAGAAATCTTTGAACTCAGATCATTCACTGTTTTGAAGATTTTTGGAAAAGAACAAGGTTTATTTCTTGGAATCCAACTATTGAGATTTTAGAGGGGTTTTGAAATAGAGGATTTTGAAAGCATATTTTTAACATCAAATGGAGATTGCTACCTCTCAAAATATCAACATTAAACTTATATCAAGAACCTCTAAGATTGTTGGAGAGGTTTGTTTTCATTTGAATGTGACCTCAAGAATACATAGGAATGTATTGAGGTCATAATCATCATCTATCAAACATGTTTTTGAGGTTAAGAGCTACTATCCATAAGGATTCATTCACCTCAAACTTTATGTCAGCATTTAGGTGATGATGAACTAGTAAGTAAATAAAGAAAAGCCAAAAAGAAATGAGATTAAGAAGAGATGAATATAGTATGTAAATAAGCAAGTAAAGCAATCAATAGATGATATTCAATGAGATTTGGACTTGTAGCTTGGTGTTTCAATCGTATATGGTGACTTTGGACATGGAAGTAGCTTCTTATCTCATAAATGCTCACTAAAATGGTGGTTGAGTGTATTTAATGTGAAGTAAAGAGGAGTAATGAAGTAAAAACAAAGTTGTAAACTCACTTTCTTGTTGCAAATCAAGAGATGGAGCTTACTTTCTCTATCCTAACCTTATCTCTACAACTTCTCTAAGCTTTGTATTTGCACCCCCTTAAATGAGAAGTCAAGGGGGGTTTATATAGGGCAATTTGGGGTGATTTTGGGATTTAAAGAGTACTCCCATTGGTCCCAAACATCTGTGAACAAGAAACTACGTCGTTTTGGTTTTCAATTAATCAAAAATGGACCCTCAAAATATATTACAAAAATGGAGTATTCTAGGGGAGAGTCCAGCAACAGCAGTGGGCCAGTGCCTCGGCGGCACTGTTTTGACCCCCAGAGGTTTCGGTATTCGCGAAAAGGCCATATTTCGTCCGAAATTCACAGAAAATGCGTATGAACTCCAAATTGAGCTTGTGACATACCGTTGGAAAGGTAATTGAGTCTAATTTTCATAGAAAATAGTTCAGAGTTAGGTCACTTTGAAAAGTTGTACGGTATTTGCGATAGAAGCCGATTTGATCGCCTTTTTCACCTTTGAAAATTCATAATAAATTCATTTTAAATCCAAAAATTAAATGCGATACACAGCTGGAAATCTATTGACCTCTAGTATTCATGAAGAAAAATGATATGGCATTCTGGTTTCAAAGTCAACTTTTAGGTCAAATCGGTCAAACCTGGGATCTCCAAGAAGTTGTAGGAACCTTTGGGAGCTCCAAGGAGCTGACGTTTTCGTCTGATTTTCTTTTAAAACTTGTTTTGGTATTTCTCACATGATCTGGAATGATATCAGAACTTTTGGGCAAATTCGTATGATTTCGGTCAAACCCTGGTTAAACCTGGTCAAACTTGGGTCAAACCGGTCAACGGGGAGTTTTTAGGAACTTCTGGGACTTTCGGGGGTTTCTGGGGGCTGATGATTTTACCTGATTGAATTTAAAAACTCATCTTGTTATTTTTCGTACGACGTAGCATGTTTCCAGAACTTTCGGTCTAAATCTCAGAGTTTTTGGGCTTTCAGGAGTATTTTGGTTATTCTGAGCATTTTGAGAGATAAAACTAACTTTCAGGAGTCCTTTTTGAGTCTTTTTCGATCATTGTGAACCACCAAGCTATGGGTCTCCTAAATTTGATAGCCGAAAAAATGGGGTGTCTACAGTTTTCCCCTCTTTGGTATGAACTTACGAGGTAATACATGTCGCAAGCGAGTACCAAAGCTTTGTAGAGACAGGTCTTTTTGGAGGCTATAGATTTAGGATAAAAGCGTTGCAAAGATGCAATGATGAAAGACATGATGCTGAGGTTAGTGTTGGTCGCGCTCTGTGTGAGCTGTCTACGTATCCCAAGGGGAATCGACCAGGACGTAGTTCGGGGCACAAAGAAACAAAACATGCAAATACACAATAATCAGGCGGATGCTATGCGGGGATGTTCTATGTTATGAGAATGATATGCAATGCATGGACGTAATATTAATTGTGTCCTGAGTCCTATAATGTCTAGTGTTTTGATCCTAGTATGAGCTGGTGCCATGGGGTGTACCACTCCGAGTGGACTTATGTCGTGCCTGTGTTGTGTTCTAAAGTGCTTGTTGTCCTAGTACATGTGTTCTGTGTATTCACCACTCTCAGTAGGCTTGGCGATCTACGCTTTGCTATGACTAATCGACTTGTGAGGGATCTCGACCTAGAGGTCTTACCCAAGGAAGAGTGTGGTGCTCAAAGTGATACTGTGGTGCTAAAAAAATGACTATGGTGTGTTTGTCACTCATAGTGGGCTTTGTGATTTGTGTGTGTCACGACCGATGGGCTATTTGTCATGTTATGGCCAATTTATTGTGTTTGGTGAGTGAAGTGACCCTCTAAACTTGACACGTGCTCCCCTTAATCATGATACTATGGACTCGGTGACTCTCAGATTCTCCACAGTGCTTCTAAAAAAATGATGATCCTCAATGGTGCTCTCGAAGGTGCTCTTCAAATCTTAATGATGCTTCTCAAATCTTCAACGATGCTCCTCGACTTCTCAATGATGCTTTTCAATTCTTCTGATGCTCCTCAACACATCTGATGCTTCTCCACTCTTTAACGACGCTCCTCAACACATTCGATGCTCCTCCATTCTTCAATGATGTTCCTCAACACATTTGATGTTCCTCCATTCTTCAACGAACACATCTGATGTTCCTTGAATGACGGTCCTCAACACATCTGATGCTCCCTTCAACGACGCTCCTCAACACATCTAATGCTCCTCGACACTTCAACAATGTTCTTCAACATATTTGATGCTCCTCAATACATCTCATCGCAAGCCTGGACTATGAGCCCTAAAGCACCTCAACAACACATCTCATCGACACACCTCATCAACACATCTAGACTCTGATTGGATTAGCAATAATTTCTTAGTGTTGGTGATATTTCCTCCGATCAGCTGTCTTGAGAAACAACTATCGATTTGCAGTTTGCATTCACTTACGAGTTTATGCCACTCGTACTTGGGACACTTCTCATATTGTGACCTTGATTGGTGCAGTAATAGTTTTTGCTACTCCTGCTTGTATCAAAAGTTTTTGTAATTGGGAATCACCTTTAATCCACACATTTGAGACCATCAGGATGAATGGACTTAACAAGAATGACAGTGACAAGGAAAGTTGGGTTAGTTTGTATGAAACTTTGATCTCTGACACATTTTTTATTAGATTACTACTGACCCAAACAAAGAAGGATTGACTCAGACATGAAATTCTCAAATTGTCACGATCCAATGTGCCTTTGTCATGAATGATGTACCATTCATCTTTTATGTTCACTCCTCATCTTAATATGATAGCACTTTGTTGATAATCTGCTTTTTGAAAATTCATCCCTATTGATCTAATCAACTCTCTACTCCTCCCAGGAAGTGCTTTGAAATAGTGTCTTAGCTTTTAGAATAAATGATGCTCTATTTCAAAATTTTCAAAACAATTAGTGACTAGAAAACTCGCCCTTGGTGTGAAGGGATCATGTTAGGCAAACGGAGTTTGCCCCTAGTTTGAGGTGTAGGAAGTGGAATTCATAGGCAAATGAGGTAGGTGACTGAAGTTTGCCCCTAGCTTGGACAATGGTTTATTGGAGGTTTTGGGCAAATGAGGTAGGCGACCGAAGTTTTCCCCTTGTATGAAGGATAGATATTGAAATTTAGCAACCCAGGCGAGTAGCTTAAGTTTTTCGCTAGTGTAGAAGGTGATTTCTGGCTTGAGGCAAGGACAGTGATTTTAATCTCTCATATGCTCATAACTTTTGTCTAGGCACTGGTGAAGTGACCTAGTGAGCTATTTTCTCTCTTTTGTTATTACTCATTCTGGATTTAGCTCTAATTTTTGCCTAGGCAGCCTTTATAACAACCTGCATTTCCATTTAATTTAAAATTTATGTCCATATTTAATATAGTGTAATTTCATTTGTCACATTTAAAATTTAATTGGGATTGCCTACTTTTCTTTAATTTCTATATTCATGTGTTAAACCTTGTTATTAGTTTTAATTCATATTAAATCATTGTTGGGACCAAACTGTAATTTTTATAAATTTAGAAGTACCTGTGTTGGATTTCAAAGTCTGTATTTCAAAACAGTGGAAATAGTTCTTTTAAACTCAAACTGTATTTTTATAAAACCAGAAAACTATTTCTTACGTTAGAGTGAATTTTCTGTATTTTTGTGGTGAACATCGCGACACAAAAATACCAGTTTATGTTTGAAAACTGTCCATGCCATGATTAAACTTCCACAGATTTTGGAAGTGATGTAAAGTTGGACATGACTTATGCTTTACTTTCCATTTATGGCAAGTAATCATTGGTTTGGGCTTGTTTAGGAATGCTTGGTGTGTGTGTGTATTCTTATGCCATAAGCTTATTTCCCAAACATCTTGAGTTGGCCCCTAGGAGCCTATGCTCGACCCTTCAAATCTGTGGAGAGTCTATACGTATGTGTACGCTGTTAATTATGTATATTGGTGTATATACTAATTGTAGAGTAATTGTGAATCAACTTGGAGCCCAAGTTCCCCCTCCCCCCCCCCCCCACCCCCCCACCCCTTGGCCTTCTATATATGCAGCACACACACACACACACACACACACATCTTCTTCATTCTTTCACATCAGAGAGAAAAGAGAGAGTTTAAGAGTTTATTGTTACTGAAATTTTAGTGAGAGAAAGCTCAATTACCATAGCTAGAAACTTGACTTGGGTTTGCTTATTGTGACTCCTTTCTCAACAAATTCTTCAACACTTATCACAGTGAGTATTCTAAACTCACTTTGGATGTAATTTCATGTTCAACTACTGTATGGATAGCTTGATGTGTGAATCACCGTTGATAAATATACGTTGATGGTCATAGCTTGAAAAATCATGATCTTTCAAACTCAACCAAAATCTATTTTTATAGATAAGAATGAAAGAATATAGTATATATAGACTATGGTTAAAGTATTAAAGCTTAATTTGTGCATATAAAAAAGTATGTAAGAAATTAAGTTTTGTCATCTTTTAGTTCCTCATAAAATTTGTGAGCTATGTTTAGATTCGCGTGAAATTGAACTTGGATTCATAATCCTCGTGAAAAACCAAAGAAATTCATATATTACATGTCCTATTTACTTCAGAATTACAAAATGGGTCAAAAGACCCCTTTAAAACTGAAACAGGGGATTTTTGACGACGAAGACGAAGCTTCTGCATGAACTCGCGCGCGCAATCGCGCGAGCGGCCTGCACGAGCGACCACTTGCGCGAGCGGCCCGCGCGAGCGACCCCTCGCGCGAGCGGCCCGCGCACGCGAGCCGTGTGGTTTCAAGCAGATGGAAAAGATCTTAATAAGAAAATGAAATTTAGGCAAATCGCGCGAGTGACCCGCGCGAGCGATCTCCCTGTATACTGGCAGCTGGAAAAGTTTTATAAAAGAAAATGAAAATTGGGCATATCGCGCGAGCTGCCCGCGTGCACAACTTCTGACAGTTTCTAGTTTTTGTTTATTTCATGTTAAGGAACTGTTTGGTTGTTAACTTGTGGGTCTTTAAGGATCTGTTTGCGAAAAATGTTAAAACAAATTATGTTCTGGGATTGATTGGTCATTAAGGAACGATTATGAATCCAATTCTTTTCAAGCATACATTGTTATTATTCCTAGTACTTCATATGTTCTGTGGATAGTTACATGGCATTCATATGGTGTCAGTTGTACATACATGGTGAGTGTGGTGTGTGGTAGTCAGTGTGGAAAAGAGTGTGTGGTTGAGTTTGTGTTGTGGACACTCCCTGGTAAGTGAGTACCAAAGTGTGTTATGGTTGAGATTGCGGCGAGAGTGTCTTTGAAATGCGACGGTGGCAAAACTGGACACTCCCTGACGCCCATGGAAGCGTTAAAGTGTGTGACGCCGAACTTGGACATTCCCTGGCACCCATGGTAGTGCTAAAGTGTGGCCTATGGACACTCCCTGATACCCGAGTTTGGATACTTTGTGATGTATTTGCGAAGCAGATTAGGTACTAAAGTGTGAGGTATTGGACATTCCCTGGCACCCCGTGCTAAAGTGTGAGGCAAACTGGACATTCCCTGGCACCCCTGTGCTAAAGTGTGGCTATCGGAGTATTTCAAAGATACTGATGTGAGATAGTGGGTTGTTGTGCTTGTCGAGAGAAAAGAGCCGGTAAGATGAGATGGTGCATTGTTTCATACACGGTCACATATATGTGAGTTATAGTTTTCAAATGATATTGTGGTTGTTTTCTAAAATGAACTCTTTACTTTAATGTAAACTTGTTGAATTAAATGGGAACCAGAAAATGGTAAATGAGTATGTTTTACGTTCACAGTTATGTTTTTGATACTCACCAGCTTCTTGAAGCTGACGACGTTGATGCGTCCTGGACATCCGTGTCTAGTCTTTTCAGGTTATGACTATGCTGGATCCTATGACTACGCTAACTGAGAATGGCAGCTTTTGGAAGATAAAACTATTATTAATGTTCCATGCTTTAATTTATGAACTATTTTGTAATAAGGATTACTGTAATAGACGATAGATATTGTTTTGTTTTAAGGCGGCTTGTGCCGTAGTAGACCCCGTATTGCAATATGTAATAAGTTAGAAAAATATTTGTAAGCTTTGATTATGGTTTTATGTTGTTCGACATTTGGGACGGAATCGATCCTTCAAACTGCCGCGACCTACGGGTCCATAAAGGAAATTAAACGCTTTCCATATTTATGCTACGTCGGGGTGTGACAGGATTTAGTGGTATCAGAGCCAGGTTATTCATCTCAAGATAGTTTAGCCAGGTTAGGGTTTACCAGTTTAGACTCGATTCCATGATCTGTTAGCTTAAGCTTTGCACCCTGATGATACGACAGGGAGTATAGACTCACTTACCCAAACGCCTAAGATTATCTCTGTCCTGATTTAAGCTAGTATCGTTTTCAGGTATGGATCAATCTCAGTCCCTTTTTGTACCTGATGCTTTTGGAGGGCATTGGGTTACTGTGGGAGCGAAGTACCGGCTTCGACGATACTTTATTTCACCGCTGTTGGGCAGCATGCAGCTGCTACCATCGAGTTAGATCTCTGGCACCAGATCCACGTGTTAGGGCTGGTTGATTTATCCCGTGCTCGCCTCGAGATCCTGTACTTTATCGAGATTTAGCGCTTAGTGCTTATAGAGATGGTTCGCTTGGTTATTAATGATGCTTTTTATTTACCCCTTGAGGTTTAGGTTGTGCAAGCTCACCTTGCATAGCTGGATATGCCTCCACCAGTTGTCCCCGCTGATGAGGACGATGCTGAGGTTGTTCATTTGGCTCCTTTAGGTGGGGAGGGTGTTGATGAGGAGGGTGGCATAGGTTGGGACAACTTCGCAGTTGACCTTGAGGAGGCACTAGCACTTGAGCTAGCTTTGCCAGAGGCAGATGCCCTTGGACCTGCTTTGTTGTTGACCTCACATAGCTGTAATTTTTGGGCAGGCCCCTCTCATGTTCAGCGACTTCATCAGGCCGACTCGCTTGACCTTTTGATGGCTACCTATGGCAATGAATGATCGTTTAGATATCACCTTGTATATATTGACTATTTTTTACTAGTAGCTCTATTCTCTTTTTACAAACTTTATTTACATGCATTCGAGTATAGGGCAATGACCTCCTTAATGGTTAGAGAATGGCGAACATTGGAGACATTGGCAGAATTTGATGTACCCGTTCTTATCAACTGCATCATTGGAGCACAGAAAGAAGATGAGAAGTTTCAAACATGGTTTGTGAAGGTGTCGGAGAAAGATCCGACAGAATGGAAGGTAGGAATTGATGGAGGATATCGGTGCAGAGATAGATTATGTGTGCCAGGTGATGGAGAGCTAAGAAAGGATATCCTGGAAGAAGCACATAAGTCAAGATATACAGTTCACCTAGGAGGAACGAAAATGTACAAGGATTTAAAGAGAAATTTCTGGTGGGAAGGTATGAAGAAGGATGTGGCCGAATTTGTATCCAAGTGTTTGACGTGTCAACAAGTCAAAGCCGAATATTAGAGACCCTTGGGATTGTTGCAACCACTACCTATTCCTGGTTGGAAGTTGGAGCACATCACGATGGATTTTGTAGTGGGTTTGCCTCGATCGCAACAGAATCATGATGCCATTTGGGTAATCGTGGATCGATTGACGAAGTCTGCTCATTTCATTGCTTATAGTATGACATATCCGATAGAAAAGATGAGTCGAATGTACATACAACAAGTTGTGCGGCTTCACGGTGCACCTGTGTCAATTGTGTCAGACCGTGGCTCGCGTTTTACTTCTGGATTTTAGGAAAGTTTGCAAGAAGCTATGGAAACCTCGCTCAAGATGAGTACTACTTTTCACCCTCAGACAGATGGGAAAACTGAACGTGTTAATCAGATCATGGAGGATATGCTTAGGGCTTGCGTGATCGATTTTGAAGAATCTTGGGAAACACACTTATCGTTGGTTGAATTTGCCTATAATAACAGTTATCATGCGAGTATCGGGATGGCTCTGTTCGAAGCACTGTACGGACGACCATATCATTCTCCATTGTGTTGTGCAGAGGTTGGGGACACGGAGTTGTTGGGACCAGATTTGGTTAGAGAAACCAACGAGAAAATTTCCTTGGTCAAGGAAAGGATGAGAACCACTCAAAGCAGGTATAAGAGTTATGCCGATCGACGCCGAAAAGATTTGGAATTTAGTGTTGGAGATCACGTACTCCTTAAGGTTTCACTGACTCGAGGAGTAGTACGCTTCGGTCTCAAGAGAGGAAAATTAGCTCCGCGTTTCATCGGACCGTTCGAGATTTTGGAACCTGTCGGGAAAGTGGCATATCGACTGGCGCTACCACCGAAGATGTCTGGGGTTCACAATGTATTTCATGTGACTATGCTGAGAAAGTACATATGAGACCCCTCGCAGGTGGTCAGTTATGATGATATTGAGACGAGTCATAATGTTTCTTACAAGGAGAGGCCTATGAAGATTCTGGATCAGAGTATCAAGAAGTTGAGGAATAAGGACATTCCGTTGGTGAAGGGTCAGTGGAATCACCATGACGAGAGTGAAGCCTCGTGGGAAGTCGAAGCTGATATGAGGAAGAAGTGCCCAGAGTTGTTTCACGACTAGTGAATTTTGATTTCGGGGACGAAATCCTGTTTAAGGGAGGAAGGATGTAACAACCTGCATTTCCATTTAATTTAAAATTTATGTCCATATTTAATATAGTGTAATTTCATTTGTCACATTTAAAATTTAATTGGGATTGCCTACTTTTATTTAATTTCTATATTCATGTGTTAAACCTTGTTATTAGTTTTATTTCATATTAAATCATTGTTGGGACCAAACTGTAAGTTTTATAAATTTAGAAGTACCTGTGTTGGATTTCAAAGTCTGTATTTCAAAACGGTGGAAATAGTTCTTTTAAACTCAAACTGTATTTTTATAGAACCAGAAAACCATTTCTTACGTTAAAGTGAATTTTTTGTATTTTTGTGGTGAAATCGCGACACAAAAATACCAGTTTATGTTTGAAAACTGTCCATGCCATGATTAAACTTCCACAGATTTTGGAAGTGATGTAAAGTTGGACATAACTTAAGCTTTACTTTCCATTTATGGCAAGTAATCATTGGTTTGGGCTTGTTTGGGAATGGTTGGTGTGTGTGTGTGTGTATTCTTATGCCATAAGCTTATTTTCCCAAACATCTTGAGTTGGCCCCTAGGAGCCTATACTCGACCCTTCAAATCTGTGGAGAGTCTACATGTATGTGTATGTTGTTAATTATGTATATTGGTGTATATACCAATTGTAGAGTAATTGTGAATCAACTTGGAGCCCAAGTTTCCCCTCGCCCCCTAGCCTTCTATATATGCAGCACACACACACATCTCTTCATTCTTTCACATCAGAGAGAAAAGAGAGAGTTTAAGAGTTTATTGTTACTGAAATTTTAGTGAGAGAAAGCTCAATCACCATAGCTAGAAACTTGACTTGGGTTTGCAAATTGTGACTCCTTTCTCAACAAATTCTTCAACACTTATCACAGTGAGTATTCTAAACTCACTTTGGATGTAATTTCATGTTCAATTACTGTATGGATAGCTTGATGTATGAATCACCATTGATAAATTTACGTTGATGTTCATAGCTTGAAAAATCATGATCTTTCAAACTCAACCAAAATCTGTTTTTATAGATAAGAATGAAAGATTATAGCATATATAGACTATAGTTAAAGTATTAAAGCTTAATTTGTGCATATGAAAAAGTATATAAGAAATAAAGTTTTGTCATCTTTTGGTTCCTCATAAAATTTGTGAGCTATGTTTAGATTCGTGTGAAATTGAACTTTGATTCATAATCCTCGTGAAAAACAGAAGAAATTCATATATTACATGTCCTATTTACTTTGGAATTACAAAATGGGTTAAAAGACCCCCTTAAAACTGAAACAGGGGATTTCTGACGAAGAAGACGAAGCTTCTGCATGAACTCGCGCGAGCGGCCCGCGCACGCGAGCCATGTGGTTTCAGGTAGATGGAAAAGATCTTAATAATAAAAATGAAATTTAGGCAGATCGCGTGAGCGACCCGCGCGAGCGTCTCCCTGTATTCTGGCAGCTGGAAAAGTTTTATAAAAGAAAATAAAAATTGGGCATATCACGCGAGCAGCCCCTCGCGCGAGCGGCCTGCGTGCGCGACTTCTGACAATTTCTAGTTTTTGCTTATTTCATGTTAAGGAACTATTTGGTTGTTAACTTGTGGGTCTTTAAGGCTCTGTTTGCGAAAAATGTTAAAACTGATTATGTTTTGGGATTGATTGGTCATTAAGGAACGATTATGAATCCAATTCTTTTCAAGCATACATTGTAATTATTCCTAGTACTTCATATGTTCTGTGGATAGTTACATGGCATTCATATGGTGTCAGTTGTACATACATGGTGAGTGTGGTGTGTGGTAGTCAGTGTGGAAAAGAGTGTGTGGTTGAGTTTGTGTTGTGGACACTCCCTGGTAAGTGAGTACCAAAGTGTGTTGTGGTTAAGATTGCGGCGAGAGTGTCTTTGAAATGCGACGGTGGCAAAACTGGACACTCCCTGACGCCCATGGAAGCGTTAAAGTGTGTGACGCCGAACTTGGACATTCCCTGGCACCCATGGTAGTGCTAAAGTGTGGCCTACGGACACTCCCTGATACCCGAGTCTGGATACTTTGTGATGTATTTGCGAAGCGGATTAGGTACTAAAGTGTGAGGCATTGGACATTCCCTACCACCCCGTGCTAAAGTGTGAGACAAACTGGATATTCCCTGGCACCCCTGTGCTAAAGTGTGGCTGTCGGAGTATTTCAAAGATACTGGTGTGAGATAGTGGGTTGTTGTGGTTGTCGAGAGAAAAGAGTCGGTAAGATGAGATGGTGCATTGTTTCATACACGGTCACATATACGTGAGTTATAGTTTTCAAATGATATTGTGGTTGTTTTCTAAAATGAACTCTTTACTTTAATGTAAACTTGTTGAATTAAATGGGAACCGAAAAATGGTAAATGAGTATGTTTTAGGTTCACAGTTATGTTTTTGATACTCACCAGCTTCTTGAAGCTGACGACGTTGATGCGTCCTGGACATCCGTGTCTAGTCTTTTCAGGTTATGACTATGCTGGATCCTATGACTACGCTAACTGAGAACGGCTGCTTTTGGAAGATAAAACTGTTATTAATGTTTCATGCTTTAATTTATGAACTGTTTTGTAATAAGGATTACTGTAATAGACGATAGATATTGTTTTGTTTTAAGGCGGCTTGTGCCTTAGTAGACCCCGTATTGTAATATGTAATAAGTTAGAAAAATATTTGTAAGCATTAATTATGGTTTTATGTTGTTCGACGTTTGGGACGGAATCGATCCTTCAAACTACCGCGACCTACGGGTCCATAAAGGAAATTAAACGCTTTCCATATTTATGCTACGTCGGGGTATGACATCCTTTCAGATTTTCGACCTAGCGAGCCATCCTTCTTTTCTTTTTAGAAAGTCTGCCTACGTACCCCTGAGTGGGGATCAGGTCCAACGTAGTTCGGGATAAGGCTTTGAAAGAAGGGGGGTTGATTATGATGGCGTCAACCGAACCGATACGGTTGCCTACGTATCCCCTAGTGGGAATTAGGTCGAGCGTAGTTCATGGCAAGACTTGAAGGAAGTTGGTTTGATTATGATCGTGTCGACTGAACCCATGCAGTTGCCTACGTATCCTCAAGTGGGAATCAGGTCGAGCGTAGTTCAAACCAAGGCTTGAAGGAAATTGGTTTGAGTGTTTTTCAAACCAATCGTCAAAGAAGTTCAAACTTGAGACACTTGTGGTAGCTAAGAGAATTTGGCTTCTTTTTTTTTTTTTTTGAGGATTGATCCTTTTTACTTTCATCTAGCCAGTCAATTTTTTTTTTCACGTAGTTTATTTGTGTGAGATTTTCTTATCAGAATTCCAGAATGTGCATGTCAGCTCTAAGAATTTATTTGTGATCATTCTGAGCCTTTTGAAATATGATATAGGCACGTTTTCATGATGTTCCTTGAAGTGTACAATTCTATGAATCACCAAAATTTTCTTTAAACTTTTGACTGTCTAGGGTCAAATTTTGGAAATCAACACCCTTTTTTCTCTAACTTTTGCCTATGTGCCCTTTCGGGTTTTCAACCAAGCGAGCTTTTCTTTTCTTTCTCGCTTTTTTTAATGTGGAGATGAAACTCGCTGAAATGTTTGGCTACCATCAAGGACTAAGTCCGTACAGACTTACATGGCTATCAATTGGGTTGGGCCCAAGGCTTTAAAATGGTGAAAAAGGGTGTTGGGAAAGCCCCAAGTCAGTTCTAAGTATGTGTTTTCGAGATTTGAGCAAAAGCATCCTTTAAATTCTTAAAATAAGACTATTCAATTCTCGGCTCTTCTTCGGTGTTAGCGCAAAATAGACTTTGACCTTTTCAGAACTCTTTTTGTTTTTGATGCAAAAATTTATTAGCAGAGTAATATAAACGGTACTTTGAAAAGTGACACTTTAGATCAGTTGATTCATACATTCATGACTAGACACATCAGATTAAGCAAAACGAGATTTCATTCTATCAAAAGAGAAGGATTACATTACTTGACACAGACTCATAATAACTAGATGACAGATAGACTCAACAACAAGACTAAACTTCAAAACATATAACTGACTCGACTTGACTCGACCTAGTCTCAAATGGAGTGTCATAGTGACTCGCTTAAGTTTTATTCATCAATGGTTGTTGAACGATCAAGGTTTGACCATTTTGTAGACATAATCATGATTGTATTTGAACTTAGAAAATTCCGGAATAGATCTATCAACTTCAAATGCTTAGAAAATGATCTTACCTCGGTCGTATGCTTATGATTTTTCATTAGCATGTAGATACATGAGTTAGGAATCATTCTCAAAAAGCAGATCATTCGATAACTATCATAGATTTTCTAGGATTCAAGCACAAAGAGACTATGTTCAAATCTGTCAACCGATTTTTCAACAATTTCTAAAAATAATAAATGGATCCTAATGATTCTCAAAACAAATGGAATGAAAGCTAATTTATCAAAGTTTACCCAAAAAATTTGAAATCCATCAAACTATGGAGTTTGGTTGGCCAAATCCTATGGATAAAACCAATCTGTTTTGTTGAATTTTAGCTCGTTCATTTTAACGTGTAAGGAAAACATCTTAGGAGATGATTTTAATTCATTAGATAGATCAAACTCATAGATTAACATGATTATCATAATTCCCAATCATTTTTCTCCCAATTTCTATGGAGTACTTTAGATCATGGATCAAAGGGTCTTACAAATATCCTTTTGGAGATGAAATTCAAAGTAGGAATTCAAGGTAATAGAAATAATCAAGAGAAAGGCATGAACATAGGAATCATTCTTCTCATAGATCAACTTTCTAAACCATCGTAGAATTGAAAACAATATACAGATATATAATCATGTATGCATGGATCTAAGCTAAATGAAAGGAATGAATTATAATCAAGATCAAATATGAAAAAAAAAGTAAAAAAAAAAGGATCACTAATCATAGATTATCGATAAACTCAAAGAAGACTTGGATCTAGCTATGTGAGTGTATGAAGGATGAGAGAATAAGAAAGAGAACATTCTAAGAACTAGACTAGATCCAAGTCCTATAGATCTATATATAAAACTAGAGATTAGAGATGAATTCTAGTGTTTATCTCTTAAAGGATTCTCAATTATACTTGAAAATTGAGTTTGAAGGATCTTCTTCTTCTTTATGTGTTCTTCAAGTTCTTCAAGCACACGTCAATGGTGGAAGTTTTGGGAGGCACTTGATGTCAAAAAATCTCTTCAATTATCTAATCTAGTTATCCTACGATTCATTTTAAGGGAATTTAATTCATAATTCACTTTTCTCTTTCTAGAATTCTCTTCTTAAATTCAAGTATATTCGAAGTATGATCTAAGATGCCTCTAAGTGATCTCAAGGTATATTCAATCATTCAAGTGTCCTCCTTAGATGAACTCATATGGATCTATATATAGAGTTTTGAAAACTTAAATCTTAAGTTTCAGTGTTAACAGAGGAATTTTGCATATCAAAATGAGGTTAAAATGGCTAATTCAGTGCCTAAACGCAGTTTTTGGGCCATTTCTTTGCATTGGGAACCACCTAGAAGGGTTTGGTACCAAAAAAATGTGATGGAGCATGACATATGTAGGTGGCATCTTACAGGAGAGCCGCCACCCCCCTCCTGTGAGCTACCACTTGATTTTCTGACTCCCCGAGTTGCCCTTATGCCCAGTTTCCAGTTTCAAGTTTCATGCACACTACTTTTCCAATTTTTTGTAAAAATGCCTTTTTGGTCAATGAAATTGTCAATTTATGTACCGTTGGAAATCTTTCGAGTTGATTTTAGTATTAAAAATGTTCTGGGAGGAACTAAGATGAGAATTGAATGTCAATTGAAGTCCGGAAGTCCTCCGAAATATTCGTCGCCGTTTTGAAATCAAACAACTAATTTTTCAAAATTGCTTTCCAATGGGCTTTGATTTTGAGTCTTTTTTTAAAATTGAATCTCTGGATACCTAGAATATTGCACGTAGAACATTTCATGTCCTTTTATCCCCGAGTGAATATGAATTCTGAGAGACATTTTTTTCACAAAATCGGGATTTTATGCTTGAAAAGGGCTTTTTTGACCTTGAAATCACTTTCCGAAGTTTGATCTTTCTTTTGTGTGGAATCTCATGCCTTCCATAGGGTACTTTTCATTGTTGAATCCTCCAAGAAGTTGTCCACCCCAAATCCTTTGCAGTGTGGTCAAAATTGGGTGTCTACAATTTGCCCCTCATTGGCAAAACTTGTTGTGAAAAACATTAATTGGATGTGAGTGCCAAAACCAGAAGGCACCCATTGACCATAGTAAAGGGATTTAGGCAAAATTAAAGTCCAATTCAAAATCTAAGAGAATCAAGAAACCACGAATACAAAAAATGCAATGCTGGGTTGAAGTAGCTAGGTAGATGCTGTTGGTCGTGCTTTGCTAGAGCTGCATACGTATCCTTTCCAAGAATTAGACTAGAATGTAGTTTGGCCCCGTGAGGAGACGAAAAACACATAATCAATCAAAATGGATGTGATGCTCATATCCTAGAATGCTAATGCAGTATGCTAATATGAATGTGCAAGCGCTGGAAGAATTATCCTAAAAGGTGTCTCTAAATGCAAAACCTAATGCAAAGAATGCAGCGCCTCTCTCTCATAATTAAAATATATTTAAAAGACGTATGTTTTATGTATCTTAGATGATTCTCAAAGCTTTGTTAGAGTCCTCCTTCTGGCTTGAGTTTGTCGGTGTCAGCATCTTGGACGTCCTTAGAATGCTAAGCACGATAGGAAAGTAGCAGAGTATAACTACATCTTGGATGAATTCTGAGGCATGTCTTTAAACATAGACAACTTTTCAACACATCTTCCTCATGGATGCTTCAAGAGGTGTGTCTTCCATCACGAGGTGACTGTTGATGTCTGTCCTTCATATTAAGGCAACTTCTGATGCAAGTCTTTCTTCTTGAGATAACTTCTAATGCAGGCCTGTCTTCTTGAGACAAATACTGATGCAAGTCTTTCTTCTTGAGACAAATTCTAATGCAGGCATTTCTTCTTGTGACAACTACTAAAGCAAGTCTTTCTTCTTAAGACAAATTCTAGTACAGGTCTTTCTTCTTGAGATAAATACTAATGCATGTCTTTCTTCTTGAGAAAAATACTGATGCAGGTTTTTCTTCTTAAGATAAATTATGATGCAAGTCTTTCTTCTTAAGATAAATTCTGATGCACGACTTTTTTTCTTAAGACTTCTAATGCACCTTTCTTCTTGAGTTGGTTTTTGATGCTTGTCTTTTTGCTTGAGATAAATACTAAGGTGGGTCTTCCTTCTTGAGACAATGTACGAGACACCTTTCTTCTTGAGATGGTTTCTGATGCCTGTCCTTCTACTTGAGATAAATACTAAGGTTGGTCTTCTTTCTTGAGATAATGCACGAGACACCTTTCTTCTTGAGATGGTTTCTGACGCCCGTCTTTCTGCTTAAGATAAATACTAAGGCCGGACTTCTTTTCTAAGACAATGCACGAGACACCTTTCTTTTTGAGGTAATTCTTGTATCTGGATTCTGAGATATACCCTTCTTCTTGAGGCAATTATGGTACATAGAATTTGAGAGATACCCTTCTTCTTTAGGTAATTTTAATCCACGAATTCTGAGATATATCCCTTCCTCTTGAGTTAATTCTAACGATGTCTAAAAGTCCTTTACTAGGGAGACTTCTAGAATTTTGAGATGTGAGATCATGACAAGTAAGAGAGGCAAGGGCTTCATATTTTGGAAGCTCTGTTGATTCAATCTGAGACCACCCATATCGGTGCTTCGACCAGCTCAAACATTCTTGCAAACACATCGGGTTTATATTGACCCTTCCTAAACATCTTGATCATGGTTTGAAGATTCCATCTTCTGATTCTCCTTCTGTGTACTCAGTAGATCCCTTCAGGATGTAATTTCAAAAAACCCAAATGTCCATGTTCTAGAATGATACATTATCAACCCAAAATCACTGGAGTTTACTGTGAAACATCAACTCTTGGCTATTTCAAGCTGCAGTGCCCTCGATTCTTCATGTTTAGGGACCTTTCCTTCAATTTTGATTGGTTTTTAACCAATATTCAAATTCCCAAGGGTCTTTCAGACCAATTTCAACAAGTTTTAAGCACTCTCAGGGCTTATATGTCAAGATAGGACCAATTTGGAGTCAAAGCAAAAGTTTCAGGGAGTTAAAATATAAATATAGAGTAAAATGGGGGCAATGGCAAGTTATGAACAGTAAATGGCAGCTCTTTACACCCTCCTTGGAGCCACCAGCCACATATATGGGGTTAAAACCCATTTTTCTTCTTTGTTCTTTGTTTCTCTCATCTCCAATGCGTCATCTCCTTCTCTAAGGTGCTAAAATCTTGCAATTTCTTGATGTTTGGAGTGATTTCATGTATCAAAACCTTTCAAAAACTTGTTGATTTCTTCAACTTCTACATATTCCAAGAGATTCAAGTCCTAGTGTTTCACTATTCATCATCTTCAACCTCCATCTTCAATCTTCAAGCATTAACAACCATGAGTTCCCATGGACGAGGTAAAAGTTCTAGAACATGTAAAAGCCAATTTCAAGTTAGTGAAGCTTCATCAACTCATATAGATCAAGGTAATTGAAGGTACATGAGAAGAACTATCCGATGCATGATCTGGAATTAGCAGTAATAATGTTTGCATTGACGATTTGGAGACACTATCTCTATGGAGAAAAGTTTGATCTATTTTTCGATCATAAGAGCTTGAAGTATTTGTTCTCTCAGAATAAGTTGAACATACGACAATGAAGATGGATGAAGTTACTTGAAGACTATGACTTTTCATTGCAATACCATCCAGGTAAAGCAAATGTCGTAGCAGATGCTTTGAGTTATAGACCTCAACTAGTGATTGTTGCATTACTCATTTGAGAATGGCAAGCATTGGAAGTTTCGTTGTCGCATGTTCATCTCTTTGTGAGAGAACAAATACTTCAAGCTCTAATGATCGAAAAACAGATCAAACTTTTCTCCATAGAGATGAGAAAAGTTTGATCTATTTTTCGATCATAAGAGCTTGAAGTATTTGTTCTCTCAGAAGGAGTTGAACATGCGACAACAAAGATGGATGGAGTTACTTAAAGACCATGACTTTTCATTGCAATACCATCTGGGTAAAGCAAATGTCGTAGTAGATGTTTTGAGTCATAGACCTTAACTAGTGATTTCTGCATTACTAATTCGAGAATGGTAAGCATTGAAAGTTTTAGCTGAATTTAATGTACAGCCAGTGGAGTTGACCAAAGGGAAACATTTTGGATGCCTTATGGTACAACCAACGTTGATCAGCCATATCATAGAAGCTCAACAGACAATGGAAGATTTGAAGTTATGGTTCGCCAAGATGTCAACCAAGGAACCAGAGGTCTGGAGTATTGGTACAGACGGAGCCTTGCGATGTAAAGATAGACTCTGTGTGCCTGATAAAGAAAATCTCCAGAAATAAATATTGGATGAAGCACTTAAGTCAAGAATAACTATTCATCCTAGAGGTATAAAGATGTACAAGGATCTAAAGAGGAATTTTTTATGGGAAGGAATGAAGAGGGAAGTAGCCGAGTATGTATCTCAGTGCCTTACTTGTAAACAAGTGAAGGCAGAACATCATAAACCACTTGGATTACTACAAGCGTTATTGATTCCCTAATAGAAATGGGAACACATCACCATGGATTTCGTGGTAGGATTGCCGAAGTCACAGCAGAACCATGACGCTATTTGGGTAATCGTGAATCGACTTACGTAGATGGCACATTTCACTGCCTACAGTATGATGTATCCAGTGAAATGTTTATGCCGAATGTACCTATAGCACATTATACGGTTACATAGTGTACCAATTTCTATCGTGTCAGATCGAGATTCGTGCTTTACTGTAGAATTTTGGAAGAGTCTCCAAACAGTGATGGGAACTACACTAAACCTGGGTTTAGCTTTTCATCCGCAGACTGACGGACAGACCAAACGAGTTAACCAAGTGATGGAGGACATGGTACATGCTTGCGTTGTAGATTTTATGAGTTCTTGGGAGACACATCTACCGTTGATCGAGTTTGCCTACAACAACAGTTACCATATGAGCATAGGGATGGTGCAATTTGAAGCTTTGTAGGGAAAACCTTGCCAATCGCTACTATGTTGGGCCGAAGTCAGAGATACTCAACTTCTTGGGCCAAAAATGGTACGAGAGACTAGTGAGAAGATTGAAGTTGTACGCGAGAAGATGAAGACAGCACAAACCCGACACAAGAGTTACGCTGATAAGCGACGCAAAGACTTGGAATTCACCATTGGAGATCACAATGTGCTTAGAGTTTCATCTGTTCAAGGGATTGTTAGATTTGGTCAGAAGAGAGGCAAGCTATCGCCATGATTCATCGGACCATTCGAGATTCCCAAACGTGTTGGGAAGGTTGCTTATCGACTTTCATTACCGCCGAAGATATCAGGAGTGCACAATATTTTCCACATCAGCATGATACAGAAATGTGCTCATAACCCAGTGCACGAGATCAACTTCGAGGATATTGAAGTCAATGACAATGTTACATTCAGCGAAGGACCAATTCACATTTTGGATTGAGGAATCAAGAAGCTCAAGAATAAGGAGACCCTGTTAGTGAAGACCCAGTGGAAGCATCATGACGAAGGAGAAGCTTTATGGGAGCTAGAGTTGGAGATGCGCGAGAAGTTTCTAGTTTTGTTTTAAACCTTGTTTGCTTTCGATTTTGAGGACGAAATCTTTTAATGAGTGGTGGATGATGTAATATTCTGTATTTTCAGTAAGGGTTCCATTATCATGTGCCCGTTAAGAAGCATTAAATACATGCTAACTACTACTTGGTAATCAAAATAGGTGCATTTTCTATACAAAATTTATTTCTTCTCTCTACCTACTTTTGTTACCAAAACTACCCTTAACTTTACTAGCACTTTTGTTTTTATTTTGGTCTTTTCCCTCCATGTATCAACCAGATTGTTATATTTCTTTTCCCTCTTTGACTTTTCATATCTCTTATAATTTGCCACCAATTTTATTTTTGCCTTTTACAGATTTTCTTTTGCTTTTGCTTTTGCTTTTGCTTTTACTTTTCTAGTGCAAGCAATTAGTAAAATACATCAAGTATAAAGGTACACGAAGTAATAGGGACTAAAAGACAAAGAGAGGGAAAAAGAAAAAAGAAAGGGATTTGACAAAAGATATGAAGAGGTTGTGAAGCAAATGCAAGTAATGTTTTTCTTCCTCTACTTCTCTCCTTAGTTTATCCTCTTTTGTTTGTTTGTGGAACAAATTTACAACATGATGTTTGATTTGAATGAGCTTCCAAATGAACAAATTTGCAACATGAGTTCTCTTCAAGACCATGTTGTGGTTGATTTTGAGTTGAATAAAAATGCTCAAGAAAATTTGATCCAATTAGAAAATGAATTTGAACCGTCTATTGGCCAATGTTTTTTAAGTGAAGAAGAGGCATTTCTATTTTACCAAAACTATGCTAATAGTATTGGTTTTTCTTGATTCATAAAGGCCAATTTAATGCCAAAAGTGGAGAAGTAGTAAGACGTGATTTCTTCTGTCATCGCGAAGGATACCCACCTTTAAATTTATAATCGATGCATCCAAGAAACAATGGATTAGGGCTTCTACAAGACGCGGGGTGCAAAGCTCACATGCAAATTACCATACAAAAATCATTTGATATTTTTCCCAAAGAGTGGCATGTAACTAAATTTGTTGTGGAACACAATCATGATCTCTTATCTCCAAGTGAAGTATGTTTTCTTCTAATTAATCAAAATATAAACGAGGTTGACCAAGACCATGATCTCTTATTGAAAGAAGGAGGTCCTTCAATTAGACAAATAATACATGTTATGGATCTTAAGAAGAATGTGAAGCATAAGCATTTTCCTGTCCTTGACCAAGAAGTTAGAAATGTAGTTATCTCTGGCCCAAGAAGTTGAGTATCTCTGACTTCAGTCCAACATAGCGGTGATCGGCAAGGTCTTCCGTATAAATCTTCAAATGTTGCCATCCCTATACTCGTATGGTACCAATTGTTGTAGGCGAACTCGATCATCGATAGGTGTGTCTCCCAAGAACTCTCGAAATCAATAATGCAATCGCGTAGAATGCCCTCCATCACTTGATTAACTCGTTCACTGTCCATCGGTCTACGGATGAAAAGTTAAACTCAAGTTCAATGTAGTTCCCATCGCTGTTTGGAGACTTTTTCAAAATTCTATAGTAAAATACGAATCTTGATCTGACACGATAGAAACAAGTACACCGTGTAATCGTACAACGTGATGTACATACATCCGGCTTAAACGTTCCACTGGATAGGTCATACTGTAGGCAATGAAATGTGTTGTCTTCGTAAGTCGATCAACGATTACCTAAATAGCATCGTGGTTCTGCTGTGACTTCAGCAATCCTACCATGAAATCCATTGTGATGTGTTCCCATTTCCATTAAGGAATCGATAATGGTTGTAGTAATCCAGGAAGTTTATGATGTTTTGCCTTCACTTGTTTACAAGTAAGGAATTGGATACATACTCAACTACCTCTCGCTTCATTCCTTCCTACCAGAAATTCCTCTTTAAATCCTTGTACATCTTCGTACCTCCAGGATGAATAGTTATCCGTGACTTATGTGATTCATTCAATATTTCTTTATGCAGATTTTCTTCGTCAATCACACAGAGTCTACCATTACATCGTAACGCTCCGTCTGTACTGATACTCCAGACTTCTGGTTCCTTTGCTGACATCTTTGCGAACCATAACTTCAAATCTTCTACTGTCTGTTGCACTTCTATGATATGGATGATCAATGTTGGTTGTACCATAAGACATCTAAAATGTTGTCCTCCTACTAACTCCACTGGTTGGAGGTCGAACTCAGCTAACACTTCCAATGCTTTCCATTCTCGACTTAATAATGCAGCGATCACTAATCGAGGTCTATGACTCAAAGCATTGGCTACAACATTTACTTTACCTGGATGGTATTACAATGAAAAGTCAATGGTCTTTAAGTAACTCCATACATCTTCGTTGTTGCATATTCAATTCCTTTTAAGAGAACAAATACTTCAAGCTCTTATGATCGGAAAACAGATCGAACTTCTCTCCATAGAGATAGTGTCTCCAAATCTTCAATGCAAACACTATTGCTGCTAATTCTAGATCATGTGTGGGATAGGTCTTCTCAAGTACCTTCAACTGTCTTAATCTATATGCAATAACATTCCTGTCTTGCATAAGCACACAACCAAGTCCTTGGTGCGATGCATCACTATGGATCACACCTTTCTCCACTCTTAGGTATCACGAGTACTGGTGCTGAAGTCAATCTTTCCTTTAACTTCTGAAATGCACCCGCATTCTTGTCTATCCATTTATACTTCATCTCCTTCCTCATCAAATCCGTCAAAGGTCTTGCTGTCTTGGAAAATCCTTCTACGATTCTTCGATAATATCCTGCTTGACCAAGAAAACTCCTAACCTCTATAGCATTGGTTGGTCTACCAGCTTAAGACTGCATCAATCTTAGATGAGTCCACATAGATACCATCCTGAGATATAAACATGTCCCAATAATTTGACCTCCTGTAGCCAAAATTCATACTTGTTGAACTTTGCATACAACTTACTATCTCGTAGCGTTTATAAAGCAATTTGTAAGTATTCCTTGTGATCCTCCTTTGTCCTTGAGTAGATCAATATGTCACCGATGAATACTATTATGAATTGATCCAGATATGGTCTGAATACTCTATTCATTAAGTCCATAAATACTACTGGTGCATTCATCAATTCAAAAGGCATAACTAGAAACTCATAATGCCCGTATCTTATCCTGAACGCGGTCTTCGTCACATCCTCTGGTCGAACCAATAGTTGATGATATCCCGAACATAGATCGATCTTTAAGAAGATCCTTGATCCTTGTAACTGGTCGATGAGATTGTCTATCCAAGGAACTGGATATCTATTCTTGATCATAACCTTGTTCAACTCCCTGTAGTCTATACAGAGTTGAAGGGTCTGTCTATTTTTTCACAAACAAAACTGGTGCTTCCCAAGGTAACGTACTTGGGCAAATAAATCCTAAATCTTCAAGTTCTTGAACTTGCTTCTTCAGTTACAACATCTCAGTTGGTGCCATCCTATATGGAGTCTTAGATATTGGCAATGTACCAGGTACTAGTTCTACACAAAAGTCTATTTCTCTTTTCAGTGGAAGTCCTTTAATATCCTTGTAACACCCTGTATTTTATTTTCATTAATAAATAAATACTGCATTTCATTTCCATGAGTATTTGATTTAATTTCTCTTTGTAATATATATCTGGGGTCAAACTGTAATTTCTGTAAATATAGAAAATATTTTCTATGGTTTCAAAATCAATATCTATATTTTTGTACAACCCGGAATTTATTCCTATGCTAATATTATTTTCTGCATTTTTATTTCAACCGTAATAATACCAGTTTTAATTTCAATCTGCGTCTATACCGCGACTTGGGTGTGGGAGCACGTGAGCTCAACCACACCGTGCGTTTTCCATGGCTTTCTTGGAGCCCAAAACTGTGGATTTATATATACGTTGGTTTCTCTCTCTCTTTCTCACAGTCTCTCATCTCTCACTCCCAAAACTCTCTCAATTCTCTCAATCACTCTCTTGCTCTCTCAAGACAACACACACTTAACACACATACAGTATATATATACATACACACACACACATACATAGCTATATATATAACTCAAGATCAAATCAAGAACGGAGGAGAAAATTTTCAAACCACGGAATCGACGGCGGATATTATCGGTCTCAAAATTCTCTGTGTAATCACCTCAGTGAGTATTATAAACTCACTCGCCATGTTTATATACGTGTATTTCAGCATACATAGGTATGTATATGGGTATATATATAGATACACCATTGAAGGCTTTGAATTGGAGTTTTACAAAACTCAACCAAAATCAATTCCGTGAATTGATTATGGAAGATCTTAGTCCCAATAGGCTACGGTTCGAATCCTACGGAGTAATTCATTCATATCGCGACGTTGATTTAAAGTTTTGACACCCTCACTTTAATCGCGAATATCTAGAGATATAATCCGTAATTTTTTAAATTGATTGCATATTCGTAATCTATGCGGAAAACTGAAGAGATCCATATATTGCATGACTTGTTTGAATCAGAATCTGGAAATGGGTAGAAATTCAGTTTAAAACCAGAAACAGGGGAAAAACGAGGAAGATGATGAAACTCCAAGAACTCGTGCGTGCGACCCGCTCGCGCGAGGCTCGCTCGCGCGGCCCGCTCGCGCAAACCATTTTCCCCCTTCGCGCGCGTGACTCGCTCGCGCAACACCCGCTGCCCATTCGCTCGCGCGACCCGTTCTCCCCCTTCGCGCGCGCGACCCGCTCGCGCGACCAGGCAGTTTGAGCAGTTTCTGTATTTTTATATAAGGGACTAGTTGGAAAAGGTTTTGAAAGTTTTTTTTAAAGAACTGTTTGACAAATATACTATTTTAAAGGCTCACTGTTAGAAATTGGACTTGTAAGAACGTTTTAGACTGAGATTTATATTGAACGAATAATCAGCTTTTGAGATAAATAATTGTTACTGCAAACTGTGAACATTGACATACATATTAGGATCGAGGCTGTGTCAACATGCATGTGTGTGAGAAAGCGTGAAAAGAGTAAAGAGTGGCGGTCTGGTGTGCGACCTCAATATCGATCGGATATTATTCCTGGTATTGGAGGCGACGGTGTTGAGTTACGGCTTAGATATCGATCAGATATTATTCCTGGTATCTAGGGAGCTTGTTTCGGATATCGATCGGATATTATTCCTGGTATCCAAAATGATGGTATTGAGTTACGGCTTAGATATCGATCGAATATTATTCCTGGTATCTAGGGCGCTTGTTTCGGATATTGATCAGATATTATTACTGGTATCCGAAATGATGGTATTGAGTTACGGCTTAGATATCGATCAGATATTATTCCTGGTATCTAGGGCGCTTGTTTCGGATATCGATCGGATATTATTCCTGGTATCCGAAATGATGGTATTGAGTGCGGCTTAGATATCGATCGGATATTATTCTTGGTATCTGAAGCTATGGTATGGTGTGCTATTTTGGATATCGATCGGATATTATTCCTGGTATATGAGGTAATGGTTTGGTTGAGTCGGTTTTTGGTTGAGAGAAAAGAGTCAGAAAGATGAGATGTTACATTGTTCATGCACGGTTGCATATTTATTGCTTACTATATTCCCCCGTGACTTATGTTGGAATTGGAACCTTGAATCTATTGCTTTTAAAGTTAAATTGCACCGTTGCTTATTTGCTTATATACACATTGCGAGCACATGTTTATTTTGCTCACCAGCTTGCATAAGCTGACGGCGTTGATGCGTCCTGGACTGTATGTCCAGATTTTCAGGGTCAGGAGCAGCCAGGGTACTTCGACTATGCTAGTTAGAGGCAGGCGACTTTCTAGGAGGCTGCTTTATATTTCCTATGTCTTTTAATTTCGGGTTGTAATAAACTAGTTTTAGACATTTGAATAAGGGCTTTTGTGCCTAAGACTAGGACTTTTGTAATAATTAGTAAGTTTTAATTTCGGAGCTTATGTGTATTAGTATCCTTTCTTTTAGAAATGCTGTTAAGTTATTTTGTTGCAGGGACAATTGCTCATACTCACTTGTCACGACCTACGAGTCCATAAAGGAAATTAAATGCTTTCCTGTATTATGCTACGTCGGGGCGTGACAATCCTACAATACATCTACAAAATCTCGTACGATAGGAATCTGATCCATCATTAGTCCCATACTCGTACTCCCGATTGTAGCTAGACAACTCGTGAGGAATAGGTCACTTATTGACTGACACTAAATCTGATCATCGGTTATCCTTGTATTGGAAATACAATCGTCCTAGTAGTGCAATCCAAATTGGCACCATTCTTAGTCAACCAATCCATCCCTAGGATAATGTCAAACTCTGACATTGACAATACTACCAAGTCAGCTGGAAGATTCCTAACTCCCAAGGTCAATGGGCAATCTTTACTTACTTTACCCAACTTAATAGTCACTCCCAATGGTGACACGACATTAAGTGCTAGCTCAAGTGTCTGGGGTTCTAAACCTAACTGACATACAATCATATAGCAATAAATGAATGTGCAGCTCTAGTATTGAATAAAGCTTTAATTAGACTATAAAAGAGTACGAACGTACCTTCCAAATGTTGTTGCTCATTAGCGCTAAAGCCTGCTTCCATGGGAATGATAGCATTCATCCTAGTTTGATCTGGGGGGTCCTTAAATTCCTTAAATTGCTGCCCTATAGTATCCTCCGCATGGTGCAAGGCAATCCTTGCCCAAGTGACCAGGCTAGTTGCAATTTCAACAGTTAGCATCCATCCGGTGGTCAACCCTAGAGGCTATGCAGAACTTGGCGATATTCCCTGGCTTCCCATAATTAAATTATCCTTTGTTATCGGTTGGCGGGGCTGTAACCAGTGCTTGAGGTTGCGGTCCTGTGGATATCGCAGGTTTTCAAATTTTACCCACTTTTAAAACAAATATTTTCAAATTCAAAGAGTCGCCACTTAATTTTTAAAAGGAAAAAATTAAGAAACCATTTTAAAAGCAAACTGATCTTTTGCGAAACCAAAGATAAACTGGGTCCGGGGATTATGGAATGAAAGGGGAAGGAGCCCGGCGGACTAAAACACCCCCTTTCATCCTATCTCACGATAGGCCTCTACTCAACATCCTTTTTAATCAAATTAATAATCTAAGCATGCCCTCAATTAATACATATATGTAGGTATACATAACACAAGCATGTTGAAAGGGTGCAAAATTGCTAACGGTAAAATATCATTCATAAGTCACATAATTCAACTAGCAAACATCATGATATGCAATAGAGAACTAGAAAACATACCCGGGATCCGGCCGCGAATATCAAACGTGCAATGCATGCAAAAATAAACCTAAGAAAGGTCTCTAATACATATATACACATAAGGCAAAACCTAAACTAAGGTGTCGCACATGGGGTCGAAAAATGAATTAAAATCAATAAAATAGATTAAACTAGAGAAGGGTTGAGAAATTGTACCTCAAAGCACTACAAAACAAAGGTTAGTACACATGCCTTAGACAAGATATAATATCAAAAGGTAATTAATCATAGGTCATGTTCAATTAAATTCAACTAAGTCCAACTTCATCCAAGAATTAGTTCTAACTATAAGCATCAATATACATGAATGAATGAATGATTATGAACAAGGATGAGACATGAATTTATTCACTAATTTGGATCCCTAAGCCTCTGGGTTTAATCTAAATTATCATTATTCAAAACATGGTTTGAGTCCCAAGACATTAAGAGACCATTTGAGTTGAAACAAATAAGATTAGATAAAAACAGTAGCAGTTTTTTGTGATTTACAGAGAGCAGACCTGACGTTCAAAAATGGATATAAAATAATTTCAACGGTTGGATCTTACTGATTTTTGGATATGTTATGCTTCTGTGAGTCTAGTTTCTAACCCAAAAAGAAAATCTAGGTTTCAACGGTTAGATCTCCGGGAATATGGAAAATACTAGACCTCACTCAGGATTCTGCAACTCTCTGTCCAGAGATCTTGTATGATTTTTTAAAAATAGTAAAAAAATGAGAAACACTTAGATCTTTTTAGGGTACCTTCCTAACACATTAAGGTACTTACAAAAAATTATTAAAGGTCCTGAAAACTTGGTTAGAGTTCTGATTTATTAATTTCAAAGCGGACTTATTATTCTGAAAGTGTTCTAGAACTCTGGACAGATTATGATTAGCTCACAAAAACCATGATCAAACCCTTCTAATCACAAGATCTTGCTAGAACAAAAATCACAGTGGTAAAACAATGTGTTATGAACATTTTCCCGTTGGTTTCATTCGATTCCAACGGTCGGATTTCAAACTAAAAATCCTTGATCAAAAACAGTTTATGAACCCACTGTTTCATTTTGCTAGTTCAAGTTTATTGATTGGCCTCAACTATTAGAACATGAAGTTGGGGCTCAAACCAAACTACTTCTTCTACCATTTGATGGTCATTGAAGACTATGAGGCATATTACACTTATGGATCTTGATGAAGTATTGAAATGAACTTCACAAAATCCTCAAATAAAGAACTCAAACCTATGGACCCAAGTTTGAATTCAACTTATCACTCCTACCATTTGATGGTCATTGGAGTTAGAGACATACATGCTCATAGGTTCTAGATGAAGTATGAAAGACTTCTTAAAACCTAAGAGAAGGATTAGTTCAAGCCATGGGAGTAAACTTGAATTAACACATTTTCTCCTACCATTTGATGGTCATTGGAGACTATGAGGCATACCACACTTATGGATCTTGATGAAGTATTGAAATGAACTTCACAAAATCCTCAAATAAAGAACTCAAACCTATGGACCCAAGTTTGAATTCAACTTATCACTCCTACCATTTGATGGTCATTGGAGTTAGAGACATACATGCTCATAGGTTCTAGATGAAGTATGAAAGACTTCTTAAAACCTAAGAGAAGGATGAATCCAAGCCATGGGAGTAAACTTGAATTAACACATTTTCTCCTACCATTTGATGGTCATTGGAGACTAAATGAAGTTAAAATCTACTCAAAACCTCATTGGAATATAGTAAGGATTCCATAAGATTTCTTAATGAAAAGGTTCAAGTCATGGATTAAGACTTGAATCTCAACAATTATGTGTAGATTATGACTATGATTCATTTTAATCTCCATATGGATCATAAGATCAAAGGAAACTAAAGAATCAAAACTCAAAGAGGCTCACTAGGATATGTAAAATCTCATGAGCCTTACAAGAGATGGTAGAAATAAGAAATCAAAGTTTGTTTAGAGAAACTAAGAACACAAGCTCTTCAAAATTGAATTTATTTTAAACCCAAAGCATCAATTAGATCCAAATCAATGAAATAATATGAGATTCAATCACAAGTTCTAAGTGGTGTGTGATGAAATGAGGTAAGAAGAGAGGTTTTGAAAATGTGTAAAGTTCCTAGAACTATGAACTTGTGATTGAATAGTCCTAATTCTATCAAGGGTTAAGAGGTTACCTCTAGGACCTCAAGTATTTCTTCAACTTCTTGTGAAGACCTTCCAAGATTTCCCAAAATTCTTCAAATTCTTCAAGTTCTTCAAGAAATTCTTCTTCTCTCTCTCTCAAAATCTATATGATTCTTATATGTATCTATCTCTTGATTTTCAAGTTCAAGTCCCCCAAAATGGAAGAGAAGGTGTGTTTATATAGGCCATTATTCCAGGGATAGATGGGTAAATTCGGGTGAAAACCCATGTGCAAGATTTTCTTCTAGAACATGTGAGAAGATGCAGTCTGCTACAGCCAGCGGCACTCGCTGGGTGCCGGCGGCACTTACTGAGTGCCGGGCGGCACTTGCGGAATGCCGGGCGGCAAACAGTGAGTGCCGGCGCGGCACTCAGTGAGTGCCGCCGCGTTTTCCGCGTGCCGGGACTAACTGCATTTTGTCCCTCTTTTTGATTTTCCAAAAGTATGTTGGTGTAAACAAAATTTTTTTATTTTATGTATGTATATATTTGCATTAAGATCCCCCATGTGCATGGTATCAACCATGTGCATGGTATATTTTTGAATATACTATTTCTTTTTGTATTTTCTCTTTTTCAAAAATCCTTTTATTTATTTTGTTCTTCCTTTTTCAAGAAAAACTCCCTCTTTCTTTAAAATAAAAAATGGATTTCCAGACTGGGTTTCTCACACGTTCTTCATCGTTCGGGTTTCCCTCCCGAATGCCTGAATCCTCTCCCTTTATCATTTTTATTATTTTCTAATTTTTTTTCTTGAAGATTCTGAATTTCTTGGGAAAATCCTCGAATGTCACGGATATCATCATCGGTCTTTGAGAGGTAACCAATCCCCGGATTTGACGTTTGGTCAAAATTGGGGTGTCTACAGGTCCCTGTTGGCAATATTGCTAGGGTGGGTCGAGGATAACTTGACTAAGACTTCCTGGTCCATCCCAGGTTCTATTATTGCCTTGAAAGTTTCCTGGGGTATCTACCCTTGGGTATTTCTCGGTGGCTGGTCCTGGAAATTCCTCTGTTGTTGAAAACTTCTCGACGGCTGAGGTCGATTATCTGTTGTCGCTGTGCTAGATAAGCGTCCTTTTCAATCCTGTAGCAAATCTGATAATCCCCTAAAATGATTGATTCAGATGACCAGCCATCATTTGTCTGAGGTGGGGGTCCAATCCATGGTGAAATCTCTTCACCTTCTTCTATGGAGTATCGATTATATGTCGAGCGAATGGAGATAATCGCTCAAATTGTGTTGTACATTCTCGTAGAATCCATCCTCCTTGGACTAGGCTCATGAAATTCCTTTCCTGTTGATCTCTCTCATCTTTTGGGTAGTACTTTTCTAGAAATCTTTCCCGGAATATTCCCCAAGGCATTCTCTGTGCAGCTTCAGTTCCTATTGTAGCTCTTTCGGCTTCCTACCAATCTGCGATGGCATAAGTCAACTGAAATGTGGCAAGACGACATTTATCTTGCTTAATACATTACAAAACTTCAAAAATCAGTTCCATTTCTCGTATCCACTATTTTGCCTTCCATGACTCTATTAGTCTGTCAAATATCTCCGACTGTAATCCACGTAAACTTTTGAGTAAATTATCCCCAATCTGTCTTAGTAGAAGTAGTACAACAGGTCTCTAGTGAGTAAAGTGGTTATACGTATCTCCCACATGTTCCATCCTCTGCATTAAGGCTTCAAAAACACCTATTGGATCCATACCATTCAGAATAGGAGCTCTTAATTATGCTTGATTCCTTGGTCTAACCATAGTGATAATGTGTGTCGTGTACCTACAAAAACCCTATCGATTAACAGAAAGTCTTTTCATAGATATGAAATCAAGATAGAACTAGAAGCAACAAAAACTAGTAATTCTACTATTCAGCATATAACACTCAAACATACGATTAATATCAAAAGTACTGCTTATATATATATATATATATATATCAAAAGATGTACCACATCTTACACACTAGTCAAACTGTGTACCATATAGGACAAAGGCTAAAACGGCACTAAGGTCAGCTACTTACAATTCTACTACTACTGATAATCTCTGTACAAAGCAATGGTCAAATAGCCATCTCTCAAGCTCCGAAAAATCATGTGGACAATATTTCCTGATATAAAATTAACAAAAGCTAAACCCTACAGATCCTGACTCAAAAAACGTCAATGTCTGATCCTACAGGTGGTGCCTCATCCTCTGAAATGACATTCATCTCCTCAAGGGGTGCATCCTTAACTAGTGTGGTAAGATCTCTGACTACCACTCCAATATCCCAATTCTAAACTATCCCTACCTCTATATCCTCTACCATCATTACCTAATTAGCGACATCGACGGCTACAACAGTGAATCCATAAGCTATGTCCAACGCTCCTGCTAGTACAGCCTTTCTAATAATAAATTCAACTGGCTGTCCAACCATCTCAGCTATCCATCCTACTGCCATATCGACCACGGCTGCCATATATACTATGGTCCGGCGAGTAACTCAGGCATAATGGGTATCTCCGATATAACTATCTCCTCGTCAGGAATGTCCCCCTCTACTACCTCCATGATCATGTCTCCCCTATCAATGCATCATCCTCTCCAACCACGATATCTATCTCAGAGTCCTCTGGCTCCTATACTGGGTCAAACTCTGGCTCCTTTGAGTCATCCTCAGCTCATCATCATCTTCATCGTCTGTAGGCTCCTCCTCTACTGGGTCCTCATTGTCCATAGGCTTCTCCTCTCCAATCTCGTTGATATCCTCATCAGGATGCTCATCTTCTAGCTCTGGGTCTTTTTCACCCTGAATCGGCTCAGGCTCTAGAACTGGTACGTTGGGTATTGGTGATGGTGGGGCTGCTGGTGCTGGTACAACTACAGGTTCTGGTAGAATAGGCCTAGCTATAATAGGTCATAACTCAATATCATTACCTTAAGCTTACTCTAAATCAATCTATCCATCTCCTGGTATATAGCTACTCAAGTCATAGCATGATGATACGCATTTATGCGTATCTCTGTCGGGTGTGTCGTGCCCACAACATAGAGAGAAATCCACATCCTCTCCTCCAAATACCAACTGGTGGTCTGATGAATATGGCTAAGATATATCTCTAGTATGGCTAGCTCCATGGTGTCACCATGAATAACATATCTACCAAAAGAGTCATCCAAAAATAGGTGGAAATCTGAATCCATGCTAACCTATAAATGAAAACTATCAACTGTTAGGAAGACGAACTTATCTTAAACTCATATCTCATCTTTGGGATCTTAAAATGCTAGGAACAGATGGTGTGGAATTGTTAGTGAACGTAAGTATCACAACCTAGAGCTCTGATACCAAAAATCTTGTCACGCCCCCGTAACAGCAAAAATAGAGAAAAATAAATTTCCTTTTTGGGTCCATAGGGAATGACGGGTGAATGTCACTAATTATCCACACCACACAATATTAGTCCAACTAAAACAATAAGTATATAAACAACGGAATATATAATAATAATTCTATCAATTACAAACATCAGAGTGGTCCTTAGGATCACAACAGGTATGGAGACTGTTAGCCTTAAGGTTTATTAAGGCATATTTAATTATGTTTTGATGATGTCAAATATGCTATGATAATTACATTATTCATATTGATTCATTCTTTGTTATTATCATAGTCATTTTTATGCTCATATAATCTCATGTATTAATATTGTATCAATGTTTTAACATCTTTGTGTGCATGAGATTTAATTGTTGTAGATCAAGATTACAAGGAGCTCAACAAGGATCAAGCTTGAAGACTTGAAGATATTTTATCCTTGGTTGAAGTCTAGGACCATCATTGTATGGCATCTTGATCTCACACTCATAGGGGCTCAAACAAACTCTAAAAGTTAAAGTTTTGGAAATAAATTTTAAATGGGTCATCTTTAAAGCAATGCCCCAACCAATTGGAAAATAATTAAGTGTTGAATCTTATATGGTTGGAAAGGTATTTGAATCTAGTTTCCAAAACATAAAACGGATTGAAAATCCAAGTTTTGTAGAGGAAGTTATGGCCATTTTAGTGGAGATGTGTCAGTCTGCCAAACAGAGAGGGGCAGTCGACTGAAGGCCCGATGCAGTCGACCGAACTGAGAAGAATGCTAACAAAACCCTCTGTAAACACATCTCAGTCGACTGCTTCAAGGACCAGTCGACTGCTTCATGTTCCAGTCGACTGAATCGACCTGAAAAGGCATAACGGATAGTTTTTAAAGGGGCTTTTAATTACCAAACTTGCCACCAACGGCTATAATCTTTCTTGGCCTATAAATACATGTTTTCCCACACCATTTCATGCTGATCAATCAATTGGAAAACATCTATTTCAATCACACAACTTGTTAATTCTTAATCATTCACAATTGAGCCCTAGTTGTGTGAGTTTATCAATTTGCTCAAATCTTTCATTTGTATTTCTTGAGAGAGCAAAATTGTAGTGAGCTTTACTTGTATTATCCACTCACTAAGGAGTTATAGTGTGAGCTATCATTGTATCATCTACTCTTAGAGAGAGTTTCAATTTGTGTTAAAATCATTGTAAAGGTTGAGGGTTAGTAACCCTTGTGTGCAAAGAAGAGGTGTTCTTCTTTGGGAGAGATTGAAGGCTCTTGTAACGGTTTGGTGCACACCCGTAAGTGCTCCGGGATTAAAGGAATCCTCAAGAGGTGTTCTTGAGGGGTGGACGTAGGTCGCGGGGTGCGATTGCCGAACCACTTGAAAATTCGGTTTGGAAGTTTCTCTTCTCTTCTCTCTTTACATAATTGCTTGTAATTGTGTTTAATTTGTATTAAGTTTTCAAAAGGTTAAATTTCCGCTTAAACCTTATTCACCCCCCCTCTAAGGTTTCCATATTTGGGCCAACAATTGGTATCAGAGCCTCGGCTCTTCTCTTTTCAAAAGTCTTTGAAAAATTTTGAGTTAAGATCCATGGAAACTACATATTTTGGGGTAAATTCTAAACCAACCTCAATTATTCAATCTCATGATCATGATGAACTTCAAAGTGAATTTGAAGAATTACACGAGGAGTTGGAAAATTTGGGAATCAAATATGTAACTCTTAAAAAGAATTTTTCCAAACTTTCAAATGAGTTAAATATTTTGAAATCCCAAAATGAATCTTTGAAGATTGAAAATGAAAAACATGTTTTAAAACCACAATCTTCAAATGAGCTTGAAAAAGAAAATTTGGAGTTGAAAAAGCAATTAGATGAGTTAAAATCTCAAAATGAAATTTTGAGAAAAGAAAAGCTTGTTTCAACCAATCAACCTTCAAGTGAACTTATTGAAAAGGAAAAGGTTGAATTGAGAAAGGAGGTGGATGATTTGACAAAAACTTTGGCCAAGTTTACCCAAGGTGAACAAAATTTGAATATGCTTTTGGGAAAACAAAAATGTGTTTTTGGTAAGGCCGGTTTGGGATTTAATCCCACATTCAAGGAAAAGAAGTACAAAAACTTCTTTGTAAAGTCCACATCCTCTACTTCAAATTCTCAAAATGCTCACAAGAATTTCTTTGCTAAAGCGTCAATCTCAAATAAGACCCTTCCCCATGTAACATGTCATTATTGTATGAAAAAGGGGCATATTAATTTTAAATGTTCATTTCAAAATAAAATTAACATGGTTTGGGTTGTGAAGGGATCCTCTCCTACCTCCTTGGAAAATGTTGCATCCAAGAGGCGCTTGGACAATGGTTAAATCTCTTACCTTAAGCTTAGTAGGAGTAGGATAGATTAATTTGTTTAGATTTGCATACTTGATATTGCTTATTTGAAAAATGATGATATGCTTTTGCTGCTAAACTGTCATTTTTATGAACTGCTGAACAAAGCAGTCGACTGGTACCTCGACACAGTCGACTGATTCAGGTGTGAAGCTTTGAATTTTTTGATTCTGCATTGTTAAGTCGACTGTGGCGTCGACTGCATTGATGCTTTAAATTCTCTTCCTAGGGACGTCGACTGAGGAGTCGACTGATCTGACTGAATGTTTGTTTTTCTTTGATTTTGAGTTCTCCAACTTTATTATTGGTATCTTTTGGGAGAATATGCTCTCTATTCATATCTTTTGGTATCCTTTATCATTGCACATGTTTAGGGGGAGCACTCTCATATATTCATTTTCTCACATATGGTTATATTTGTTTATTTTTTTTTGGTATCTTTTTGGCTTTTTAATTTGTATGCCTATTGTGAGGAGGAGCTTTGCATTTTATCCCCAAATCTTTTTGATAATGTCAAAGGGGGAGAAATATGAAAAGTATTGGGGAGATGTATTTGGGTAGTTATCATTCATGTTCTTCAACATTTGATATCCATTATGAATGATAATATGAAAATGACCAAATTGTGCTTATATTGGCATATCTTTCATTGGTTGTTTGCCATCATCAAAAAGGGGGAGATTGTTAGCCTTAAGGTTTATTAAGGCATATTTAATTATGTTTTGATGATGTCAAATATGCTATGATAATTACATTATTCATATTGATTTATTCTTTGTTATTATCATAGTCATTTTTATGCTCATATAATCTCATGTATTAATATTGTATCAATGTTTTAACATCTTTGTGTGCATGAGATTTAATTGTTGTAGATCAAGATTACAAGGAGCTCAACAAGGATCAAGCTTGAAGACTTGAAGATATTTTATCCTTGGTTGAAGTCTAGGACCATCATTGTAAGGCATCTTGATCTCACACTCATAGGGGCTCAAACAAACTCTAAAAGTTAAAGTTTTGGAAATAAATTTTAAATGGGTCATCTTTAAAGCAATGCCCCAACCAATTGGAAAATAATTAAGTGTTGAATCTTATATGGTTGGAAAGGTATTTTAATCTAGTTTCCAAAACATCAAACATATTGAAAATCCGAGTTTTGTAGAGGAAGTTATGGCCATTTTAGTGGAGATGTGTCAGTCTGCCAAACAGGGAGGGGCAGTCGACTGAAGGCCCGATGCAGTCGACCGAACTGAGCAGAATGCTAACAGAACCCTCTGTAAACACATCTCATTCGAATGCTTCAAGGACCAGTCGACTGCTTCATGTTCCAGTCGACTGAATCGACCTGAAAAGGCATAACGGCTAGTTTTTAAAGGGGCTTTTAATTACCAAACTTGCCACCAACGGCTATAATCTTTCTTGGCCTATAAATACATGTTTTCCCACACCATTTCATGTTGATCAATCAATTGGAAAACATCTATTTCAATCACACAACTTGTTAATTCTTAATCATTCACAATTGAGCCCTAGTTGTGTGAGTTTATCAATTTGCTCAAATCTTTCATTTGTATTTCTTGAGAGAGCAAAATTGTAGTGAGCTTTACTTGTATTATCCACTCACTAAGGAGTTATAGTGTGAGCTATCATTGTATCATCTACTCTTAGAGAGAGTTTCAATTTGTGTTAAAATCATTGTAAAGGTTGAGGGTTAGTAACCCTTGTGTGCAAAGAAGAGGTGTTCTTCTTTGGGAGAGATTGAAGGCTCTTGTAACGGTTTGGTGCACACCCGTAAGTGCTCCGGGATTAAAGGAATCCTCAAGAGGTGTTCTTGAGGGGTGGACGTAGGCTGCGGGGTGCGATTGCCGAACCACTTGAAAATTTGGTTTGCAAGTTTCTCTTCTCTTATCTCTTTACATAATTGCTTGTAATTGTGTTTAATTTGTATTAAGTTTTCAAAAGGTTAAATTTCCGCTTAAACCTTATTCACCCCACCTCTAAGGTTTCCATATTTGGGCCAACAGAGACAACACATGCCGAAGTACCCATTTATTAATAAAGTGCAATAGTAATAACATAAACATAACCTAGATGTAACTTCTTCTTCTCTAGCTGGCGTAAGGGTAGTTGTCAGTGTAACAGTCTTCTCCAGCATCACTGGCATTAGTGGGACCACCCTCGGCATATTCCCCTTTAGGGTAGTAGCCATCGTCATAAGCTCCATCACCTACATTATTAAGAATGGTGTAGTCTAGATGGGGAATGTCCAGGCAATAACAGCCTTGAGCTTACTGAGAGCTGAGTGTTAGAAACTTACCAAGTATCAATTATATAACGTAATACAATTTATGGAAGTCATAAGATATTTTATACTAAGTAATATATTCTTTTTATTCCAATGTCGTTACTCAACCCTTATCGTCTTATTATCCTAGGACCGATAATCGACATGAGAATCAACATCTCGATAGAGAGAATAGACTCAATCGTTTAACTTATATAAACATACCATCATTATGTCCATCGCTCATTAAGGATATATACCATCTACCGCATGTCATGGATACCACGACAGTCCATCCACCGCTTGTTAAGTATAACTTATCCACCGCATATCAGGGATACAATATTTTGAACAATAGCATATTAACTCTATTGCCACGACTCATTGAAGTATACCAGTGATCCCCATTCACCAATCGTTAAGGATATAAACCATCCACCACTCGTTAAGGATATGACATGGATCATCTGGCTATCTTGGGACTACATGGTCCTGTGCACTGCTCGTTAAGGATATAAACCATTCACCACATGTGAAAGCATGTAATGACCAGGCATCCACCCACGCACCATTTCCTGAACTTATCAAACCTACTTAAGCTCGGTACTAATATTGACACATAACAATTCCCATGTGACCTGACTACTCTGATTGAAATGAACGGATATCGAACTCATACATGAGCTGCATAGTATCTAATGTCATCACGTTAATCCATTATTCTTAATTGTACTTATCTTTGTTGTCACATTATCCCTGATTAACCCATAATCGCGTAATAGAAGTCCGAATCGAGAATTGAACAATTGAATCCTATATACAATGAATCAAAGAAATAATCCATGTTCTACAAAGTTCGATTGATTAAAACTATTTTGATCGATTGAGAAAATTAGTGTTTAAGCAATTGAAGTCTATTTGATCGATTGAACCTTCAATCGATTAAACTTAGTTCAATCACTCGAGAGTCGTCTTCTTCAGAGGTTCTGAATAGTGAACGTCCAGAGGTCTTAGGGCATGATTGGGTCCATTAATTTACATCTAAAACTTGTAAAGCATCACATAACAGGTACCAAGTGAGTTTAGAACTCTTTGAACGTTGTTAAGGGTGTGTTTGGCAAGCTTTGTGACTTCGAGCTTTAATGGCGGCCTCTCACTTCTCTCTCTCTCTGCTCCTCTCTTCGTCTCTGTCTCCTTCTTCTTCTTCTTCTTCGTCTTCTTCTTTTCCTTCTCTTCCTAACTCTCTCTTCTCTCTCACAGAGTGTATATATATAATATGAGTATATGTATATATATTATGAGTATATATATGTATCAAAACATACGCACACAAACTCTCCCTCTCTCAACTCTGGACAACAAACCTTACACACACACGAGACACATATATATATAGGGAAAGGAGGAAGGGCAGGTGGCATTTCCAGCGCATAAACTGGAATATAAATTCAGGCACGTTCAATCGATCAAAGCTTCACTACAAGAAAAATGATATTTAGTGGCAAAATTCTTAGTTGCGACTAATGTTTTGTCACTAAAACACATATTTTAGTGGTAAAGAAAGAGGCTATCACAAAAATATATTAAACAATATTTTTTTAGTCACAAAGGTGCGGGATTGTGACAAATTATTTTAGCGAGAAAAAAATAGGTTTGGCACTTTATTTTTGAGATTTTTGTGACAACAAAAATGCTAATTGTGAGTAAAAGTCATATATTTTTAGTGACGTGTTTGGTATGTGATTAAATTTGAGATCTATTGGTTCATTTGTGGCCACTTTACTCGCCAGTAAATAATTGGCATGTTCTATAATTGAAAAGATAGTATATATCTAATATTTTGCCAAAAGCCATCGTTATTTTCACGGCATCGATATAATTGTATACGCTTCTCCAAAATCATTTTCTATCGCCATCTTCATCTCTCAGCTCATCCGATAGCTCGGTCATCATCTACCTCCCTCTGTCCGCCAGTTTATCTCTCCTTTGGCGGCAAGGAGATCCTTTGGACCGCTGAAACAAAACCTGCATATCCGTAATATCTCTCACATTAGCTCTGTTGATTTCTCTTTCCCTCAATTTCCTTTACTTTATCTCCTCACAGACCTATAAGCACTCTTTGCCAAACTACACTTGGGCAGTCATAGCTTCTTGAAGGCTTTTCAGGTTGGTTTCTTTACTATTCTTTTAATTATGTCCAGCTTCATCACTTTGGTTTTGATCAAAATCTACCCCTAATTTGAAATAATTTTGATTTGGGGTAGATGGAAAATTTGATCGTGGATTTAAATTTGAAAACCCAATTACTCTTGTAAATACCATGGATTATGATCTGAGTTGGTGGTCTGGTTGTGGACTTCTGCAATTTGGTATCTCTTTGTCAATGGATAGTTGAATCTTTTCAACTAACATCTCAATTACAAAATATTAGTACGTCCTTTGCAAGAATTTTAGGTTTGAAACCAAGGCACAATAACACGCATGCACACATATTTGCTTATAGCCATAACTAACTTCCATTATGTAATACTTGGATCTCTGGTTTTTTTTTTTCTTTTCTTTTTTTCTTTTTTTTTTAACAATTTCTCTATATATGTTTGATTTTAGGTTTTTTTTTTTTTAACATTGGACAGAATAGAAGGGTTGGCTTTTATATTGTAACTTTTTCATGTCTGCTTTGTTTTATTATTATTATTATTTGTCTCTCATGTACACTTTTTGCAAATTATCTTTCCATGTTTCAAATAGGGAAAATTGTATGATACGTAATTTGGTGCCAAAATGTTGTAACTTGCGTCCCTAAACATTGTAACTAGGTCCCCAAACATTGTAACTTAGGTCCCTAAACGTTGTGCCTAGGTCCAAAATGTTATAAGTTATAACGATTAGGTCCTTCAAACGTTGCAATTAGGTCCCATAATGTTATAACTTAGGTCCCCCAAACATTGCAACTAGGTCTGTAATATTATAACTTAGGTCCCTCAAACGTTGCAACCAGGTCCCGTAATGTTATATCTTAGGTCCCCCAAATGTTACAACTAGGTCCCATATTGTTGTAACTTTGTAAAGTTATGTTTGTTTTTCCCCCAAATCAACGTAGTAACTAGGTCCCAAAATGTTGCGATTTTGCCAAGATCTTTGCTTTTTTACTTTACAAAGTTACAACATTTTGGGACCTAACTATAATATTTTAGCACCCAAACCACTAGTATGTATGATACATCCTTAACCACTAGGATGTCTCATAGAAACTCCTTTCAAATAGGTCTTTTTTATATTAGTTTTATAACGGTGTAAACGCTATTAAAAACACCATTTACTTTTGTAATGGAAACCTTGTGGTTGCATTACATTTGTGTGGCCTTATAGGGTTTTTGGGAGATTCATTCTATTAATTTCTTGGTGTTGATCTTGTAGTTGGTGTTGGGTCAGTGGTTTATAATCCTCAGCTGGTTGGGAAACAAATTTAGTTTGCTGGACGAGCCAAAAGAAATTAAAAACATAAAAACAAGAAAAATCATATACATATCACATATTTTGCATGTTGGTGTAGACACCCAATTTTGACCACACTGATAGGATTTAGGGTGGACAATTTCTTGGAGGATTCGATGATGAAAAGTACCCCGTGGAAGATACTGGATTCCACACAATCGAAAGATCGAACTTCGGAAAGTGACTTCAAGCTCAGAAAAGCCCTTTTTCATGGATAAATCTCAATTTTTTCAAAATCGTCTCTCAGAATTCATATTCTCCCAGGGTTATATGAACATTAAGTGTTCTAAATGTAGTATTCTAGGTATCCAGAGATTCAATTTTAAATAAAAGTTCAAAATTGACGCACATTTGAAAATAATTTTAAAAAAGACGTCATTTGATTTCAAAAAGACGATAAAAGTTCCGGAGGACTTCCGGGCTTCAATTGGACTTCAATTTCTATTTCAAAATCTCTGGGAATATTTTTATACTAAAATCTGCTTGATAGCTTTCCAACGGTACATAAACGGATGATTTTGGACACCAAAAAGCATTTTTACAAAAAACTAGAAAAGCAGTATGCGTAATTTTTGAAACAGAGCTTGGGGGCAACCACGGGAGCCCAAAAAGCAGGTGGCATTTTGGGTATGGGGGTGGTGGGTCCCACCATAACCTCCACCTATGAGTAGTGTTCTCCATTGAGTTTTTCTGGTTCCAGACCCTTCTAGAAGGCACCCACTACAAGGAAATTGCCTGGAAATTGCGTTTAGGCACCGAAATGGCCATTTTAACCCTTTTCTGCTCTCTGAAAATCCTGTTTTAATCCTGTAACTTAAGAGTTAAGTCTTCAAAACTCTATATAAGATCTCATGCATCTCATATGAGATGATCTAAGAAGTAATCCAAGGAGTATCTTAAAAGGACCTTGAGATCATACAAGAGATAGACAAGAGAGTACACAAGTGAATATACTTGCAAAATACTTTCAACTTAAGAGAGAATTCTAGTGAGACAGAATTAAGAATTGAAGTTTAGAAAACTAATCTTAGGGTAATTAAATCATGATTTGAACATCAATTTCCTCCCTCAACTTCCATGGATGAGTGCTTGAAGAACACTTGAAGAAGAAGATCTTCAATTCAACTTTGGTTATATAATTGAGAATCCTCCAAGAGGTAAACACTATAATTCATCTCTAATTCCTATTTTGCATATATAGATCTATAAGATTTGGATCTAGCTTAGTTTTATTTTATTTGTAGAACACCCATCTTCTTCATCTCTTGTTCTTCACACACTCACATAGCTAGATCCAAATCTCTTTTGATTTTCATTGATAATTCATAATTAGAGATTTTTTTCACTTTGATTTTTAATTTTGATTTCATTCTTCAATTTTAGTTTAGATTCATGCATACATGATTATATCTATGTATCTATTTTGAATTCTATGATGGTTTAGAAGTATGATCTATGAGAGGGATGATTCCTATGTTCATACCCATCTCTTGATTATCTCCATTACCTAGAATTCATATTGAATTTCATCTCCAATATGATAATTGTAAGTCTCTTTGATCCATGATCTAAAATTCTTCATAGAACTTGAGGGCTAAATTGATTGGAAATCATGATAGTCAAGTAGATCTATGAATTTGATCTCTCTAATAAGCTTCGATCAACACCTAAGATGTTTTCCTCACACTTTAAAATGAACTAGATGAAAATTCAGCAAAACAGATTGGTTTTGTCCATGAGTTTTGGTCCATCAAAACCCATAGTTTGATGGCTTTCAAATTTTTTGGGTAAACTTTGATGAATTAGCTTTCATCCGGTCCATTTTTATAACTTCTAGGATCCATATGCTATTTTTAGAAATTATTGAGAAATTGGTTGACAGATTTGAACATGGTCTCTTTGTGCTTGAATTTCAGAAAATCTATAATAGTTATCGATGTTCTGCTTTTTGGGGATGATTCCTAACTCATGCATCTATATGCCAATGTAAAATTGTGAGCATATGATCGAGTTAAGATTGTTTTCTAAGCGTTTGAAGTTGATACTACTATTCTGGAATTTTCTAAAGTTTAATTACAATTATGATTATGTATACAAAATGGTCATACCTTGATCACTCAACAACAATTGATGAATAAAACTTGGTTTATAAATCATCTAGGATAATTGGAAGAGAGATCAAGAGCTTACATCTACTTGGTTAACATGATTCATGAACTTCTATTATGCTTCTATTATGGTTTTGCATTCTTTTGTCAAATGATACCAAACTTCCAGAATAACAGAATCTGCTTAAAACACTTTTTTAGAAATCTTAAGGTCATGACATGTACATGGGATTATTTTTGTCATAATTTACAATGAAATAGCTTTCTTTTGACACCAAATAGAGCTTCACATGATTTTTATAGAATTAATTATAATTTTTACAAGAACAGTGGACAGTCCTAATCCACTGTTCCCAAAACTCTTATTTCTCTCACTTCAAAAATGGTAAAGAAGTTCTAATTTTTGGAGAAGTTCCCTAAGACATGTATCTAACTTTCTGTAGTTTTAACCTAGCTCATGTTTAAGACCACTTTTGATATGATTCATTAGAGGTTGCTGAATCTGGAAATTTGATTGATGATATTTTCTACTTCCTTTTCATGCATGTCATATGTTTGCTTGTGTTTTTGCAATGCTTGGGTATTCTTTGGTGTTTTAGTGCAGAGAATTGAATGCCGTGGATCTGGACTTCGATTTGTGGGTTTGCATCTTCTACATGTGGCTTAGTGCCCATGTATAGTGTACTATCTCTATCCCTTCTCTTAGAATTTTTCTAGGTTTACAACTTTGTTTTCAATGACACAATTCCTTTAGGATAGTCTCTGTTTATATGCTTATTTGTTAGAGACATCTTATCTAAGATTGTTTCATGATTGCATTACACGTTTCCATTCTTTTTGCTTTTGCGACTCTGCTTGAGTCAACCTAATGTAAGTCTTCTCGTTCCCTTTTGCATATCATGACATGTTTCCTTTATTTTGCATTGGTCCCGGCGGGACTAGCCACTGTAAGTATATCTCTCTTGTATTGCATGTGCATCCGACTTCTACTTGATTTAATCTCCTGACATGATTTTCCTTAAATATTCCCTTTTGATATGTATATATTATCTAGTATATTTGAGGAAACAACATCAATTATGAATTAAAAACAAGGATATTTGAATCAAGGCCGACCATTCGGTAGGGTGAAGAGGGGGTGCTTTAGTCCTGCTTGGGCTCCTTCTCCTCTCATACCAAGACCCCCGAACCTAGTTTCTGGTAATGAAGGGCGAGTAACCTTATTCAATTTTGGGCGAGTCAAACTTGGGTTTTCTAATTCCCGATAAAAATTAGGTGGCGACTCTTTGTCTCTAGGACCACGTGAGGAAGTTCTAGTTTTCCCTGAAGTGTGCTCCTTGGGATCCGTCCCGGGACACTATCGAGGGAAGGCACCAGGACGACCAAGCGGAGCGTGTCCACAGTTGGTCATTGTTTTGGACTAAAGGAGTTGTTTGGATTAATTTCGCTATTGTTTTTTTCAAGTGCATGTGATAATTGGTTCGAAGAATTTGAAATAATCTATATGTATCATTGAGTCAATCCAACACCAGTACTTCACTAGATTATTATGCGACACAGTGTTAGAGGCTCAAATTTTAAATGATGCAAAAGCGACATCAAAAGGTGATATTCACAAAATGGTCTTGTTTTCACTTTTTCTTGAAAATCAGTCGGAGATAATATCAGGTAAAGACACTAATACACTAGTTTTTTTAGCTGCATTGGGTATATTGATTTTAGGAAGACACTCCACCGATCATTCTTTGAATTTTTTTCCACTGCTTTGGGCAATGGTTGATGCTATGGACTTGTCATGATCTTGATTGTGATTGTTGTATTGCTATTGTGCCAGCTATTGTAAATAATCCCTTTAATAATTTTGGTACTCCATAACAAGGTGCCTCTGCCTCTTGATTAATAGGTGTTAGAGTTATACTTCGGACGATGATAATACCTAAATAGTCTCCTTGTATTTTAAAAACTATGCTTGTGGGTTGAACCTTTGATGTAAATCAATATTTTATTGTGTGTTGATAGATTATAGATTAGTTGGTTGCTCACATCCAATATTTTTCTACTTGTTCTTTGTTCTAATTATTATTAATATTTTTTTTTTACACTTGTAGAGCTCCAACATTTGGTGTTCAACTTCAACCTTAGCTAGACTATTGTCTTCAAGCACTCTCTTAATAAAGTAAGCTCTTAATTGTAGTTCCTTTTCTCTGAATTTGATGCCAGTTTCGATCTATTGGTACTACTATAGTGTTCTTGATTTCACAAATTCTAGTAAAACATACTAACTTGCTAGCATTAACACTAGTTTACAGGAAATCAATTGGCGTATTTTTCAATTATTTCAGAAAGTTATACTTTGCTAGTAGTTAATGCGCATGCTCGTGATTTATATGATGTTCCTTATAATGAATACTAAGAGCTTGTAGGCGATGAGGAGCCATACCAACAATAGTGATGACGACAATGAATGTGAGATGATGATGGTTGATACCTTAATTAATTACGAGGAAGAAGAAGATGAAGCAAATGGTGACAATGACGATGATAGTGAGATGCATATGGTGATTTAATTTTCATGGCACTTGTTCCATTAGATATGACTTATTTAGTTGACTATAGCTTTTGGATTTCTCTTGAGCAAAATGTCCTCTAGCCTTCCATTATATATTTTCTTAGGTATGTTGTGCATTTTTTTTGTACATTCTGCCTATTATTTGGTAATTTTATAATTATAGGGAATTCGAATATTGATTCGTGTGCAAAGGCACTACAAATTATTGAATAAAATAATTGAGTTTTGCGTTATGTGTATATGTTTATTTTACATAGTGATGATTTTATGTAAGTTCAAACTAACAATTCACTTAATGCAAATGTTGTATAGTTCAAATGGTAAGTAGATGTCCAGCTAATGGAGGGACATTCCACGAGATGATAAGAAGATGCTAAAATCCTTACGAGTATGTCTTTTACCCTTAAGAGTTTTAATTTCTAATGCAGATTAACATTGAGTCAATAGTTAATTTTTTTTTAATGGTGTTTTTAATAACTTAGGGAGTTTCTTAATTATTATTGTGTTTAGATGTGGCTTGTAATACTTTATGCTTATGCTATTGTTGCTACTTTTGGTTTAGTTTGCAATTGGTTTCTTGGGTGAATTGGTGCAAAGAATTTCAACCTACTTGCAATTTTCCTTGGGTATATATTTTTGTTATGCATATATACACTATAGATTAAAAAAAATAATTATTTTCTTTCTTTTGTTTGATAAGTAGAAAATAGGAAATGACATAACATGAGGTGGAAAAATAAATTTAATTAATTTTTATGTTGCGATAGCTTTCATTTCCTCTCTTCTTGAGTTTCTAATATATTTTTAATTTTCTAATTTTTTTTAACTTTTAATGTTATCTGAACATGTTGGAAAGGAAATAGTTTTGATCCTTTTTGTTATCTTTTCCTTTTCCTTATCTACATTACAAACCAAGTGCTGAGGAAGGGTCAATGTTGGCGACATATTTTTTCCACTTTTGTCTTCATAGAACTCCTTTCCATAATGCTTATAATTTTATGTAAGTGCAATTTGATAATTATACACCCAAATCAGTGTAGGATGCTCCAAAATGATGAGTGGAATTAGAGTTGGAAGCAGCCAAGGCAAACTTCAATTGCAGAAGTCTTTGGAGAACGGGCAGGGCAATCTACACTGAAGGGAAGGGCTTTCAAATCCCACCATGGTTTGTTCACCACCTACTGTAGATCAAGTTCCCATCAAAAAAGTTGGTAAGGAAATAATTGTTATGAGTTATTGTCTTATGCATACTATTACCTACGACTTCTATTTAAAAGGTATGAATTAGCACAATATGTATGGGTCAGACATGGGCATACAATAGTTTAAAAAGCCAGGGATAAATGCTCAAAATTTGATTGTTGAGTTAGGTAATCTAGTTAGGCTAATAGCCCTCTATGAAATCATCAAATGGAAGTACATTCCTGATGCTAATAAAAGATGTGGAGTTCTTTAATAGTGAGTTGTCACCCTTAAAGTTTTTATAGGTGAGGTTATATGTAGTGGCATTCAATTAAAATAGTTCAATCTTCATTTTGGGGGGTTTAGTTTGTTCTTGTTTGCTTTCATTGGCTTAGAAATGCAGTATCCTTTTGTTGTTTCTTGGTCTTGATTTAGTACAACTTGTAGTCCTCCTTTGGTACGACGCGATGCTAATAATGGCTCTCTCTCAAATGATATTTTTAGGATATGTTTCTAATAATTTTCTTATCTATCGACAAAATGGCTTTTAATGATAGAAAAGCTGATATTTGTCTTATATCTTTTTCATTTTAAATGGAGCTGCAATATGTTCTTGCTGAATTTTCAAAATGAGAATTACTTGTTTTTGTAAAAATTCCAAATTGCCGTTGTAGAAAATGTTTGCTCCATGAAGGTGATCATATCCAAAGGCCATGGATAGGCATCTTGGTATTCCTGAAATATGTGATACAAGTGTATACTATAAATATAGTTGGAATTCTTAAGATAATTCAACGTGTGTTTCCATTATTGGATTTGATTATGACATAGCTGGTGTTTCCTTGATGAAAGAATATTTATGTAGTTCGAGTTTTCTTTCCTATTGTACACTACAGAAAATAGCTAGTGCTTGTTATGTTTCTTGCCAAGCATGTGGATGTGGTATAAAAACTCAAGTGTCTTTCATAGTCTTGAGAGAGTCTGTTGTTGCACTGGTGGTTTTATGTTCTTATGGCATCGGGGTATGCTAAATTTGCTTTTAGCTTTGCTTTGCTTTCCATATTATTTCATGCCTAGTGTGTTGTTTTTTACTTTAAAAAATTATTAGTTTTTCTAGTGTTGAGGTGGTTAGCATTGATATGCGTGTGATAACCTCTTTAACTGTTGAGTTTGTTAAGTTATTCCTAATTTGACCTAAATCAAGTGATGAGATTTAATTGTCTTACTACTACTATGTTAATGCAGGAGATGCTGACGTCTCAGTATTTCAGCCCAAAAGTGGAGGGCACTACTCCTATGGTTAAAGGTCGAGAGGTTCGCGCATGTGATTGGACCAACATAATGGACACAAGGTTTGTGGGACTAGTCCAAAGCGCACATCAAATAATGTTAGTCAGCAAGTTTAGACTTCTTTTTTGTAGTTCATATATTGGAGACTTGTAATGACACTAGAGTTTGAAGATTGTTTGTATTGTGGTAACAGTGAATGAAATTACAATTTGGAACTTGATGTTTGAGTAGAATTTGCTTGCATTCAATTTTATTGGTTATCCAATTCGATGGGTCAATCTCTTATGTTAAAATGCTAATTGTAAGAAACATAAGTATATATATATGTATATATCACAAAATTTCTTGGGAAAAAATCCCACCTAAAATAGTGGCAGTGGCAGCTTGGCAGGTCACCAAAAAAAGTTATCATAGTCATTCAGTGTTTGTGACTAAATGACCATTTAGTGTCAACTTCTTGTGTATCACTAAACAAATAAGTTTCTAGTGACACAATTATTGTGACTAAAACAACACTTTTAGTGTGAATATGGGTTTGCCACATAAAGCTTCAACTTTAGTGCCAACGTTATAGTTAACACTAAAGTTGTCCTTTTTGTCATAACCATTGAGATGTGGGTAAATATGCAAGTTTTAGTTGCGGTTTCCACAATGTTGCCACAAAAAGTTTTAGTCACGGTACAATTTGTGACGACCTGGTGGCAACCAAAATTCTTGTCACTAAAACTTTTAGTGACAAAATTTTGTTTTTTAGTGGCAACATTTTGTGCCACTAAATGTCATTTTTCTTGTAGTACTTATTCGATCACTTGAAAGCAGGTCGGCAGTTTTGATCGATTGAAAAAGGGTTTGATCGATTGAAGTGGGGACCACATCATAAATTCAGGTCGGTAGGGTTTTGATCAATTGAACAGGGTTCAATCGCTTGAACTCAGAAATGTTCGAGGTAGGGTTTTGATCAATTGAACAGGGTTCAATCGCTTGAACTCAGAAATGTTCGATCATTTGAAAGAGGTTTGATCGATTAAAGAAAAGAATTCTCGATCGCTTGAACTGACTTCGATCGATTGAAAGTAAGGTTTCAAGTTTGGTCAAGGGAAGTGTATAGAATCTCATCCTATTAATATTTACTAAAAATACAGGGTATTACATCATCCACCACTCATTAAGGATTTCGTCCTCGAAATCGGAAACAAACCAAAGTCTAAAACAAAAATGAAAACTTGCATTTCTAAATTCAGCTCCCATGAAGCTTCTCCTTCATCATGATGCTTCTACTAGATCTTCACAAATGGAATTTCTTTATTCTTGAGCTTCTTGATTCCATGATCTAAAATACGCTCTAGTCCTTCGTTGAATGTAATGTTGTTGTTGACTTCAAGATCTTTGAAGTTGATCTCGTGTGCGAGGTTGCGAGCACAATTCCTCAGCATACTGATGTGGAAAATGTTGTGCACTCCTGACATCTTTGGCGGCAACAAAAGTCGATTAGCAACCTTCCCAACACGTTCTAGAATCTCGAATGGTTCAATGAATCACGGCGATAACTTGTCTCTCTTCTAACCAAATCTGACGATGCCTCGAACAGGTGAAACCTTGAGTAGCACATGATCTCTGACTTTAAACTCAAAGTCTTTGTGTCGCTTATCAGCGTAACTCTTGTGTCGCATCTGAGCTATCCTCATCTTCTCTCATACAATTTGGATCTTCTTACTGGTTTCTTGTACGATCTCTGGCCCAAGAAGTTGAGTATCTCTGACTTCAGTCCAACATAGCTGCAATCGGCAAGGTCTTCCTTATAAAGCTTCAAATGGCGCCATCCCTATACTCTGTATGGTAGCTATTGTTGTAGGCAAACTCGATCAATGGTAGGTGTGTCTCCCAAGAACTCTCGAAATCAATAATGCAAGCGCGTAGCATGTCGTCCATCACTTGATTAACTCATTCCGTCTGTCCATCGGTCTGAAGATGAAAAGCTAAACTCTAGTTTAGTGTAGTTCCCATTGCTATTTGGAGACTTTTCCAAAATTCTGTAGTAAAGTGCGAATCTTGATCTAACACGATAGAAACAAGTACACTGTGTAACCATACAACGTGTTGTAGATACATCCGCTCAAACGTTCCACTGAACACGTCATGCTATAGGCAATGAAATGTGCCATCTCCGTAAGTAGATCCACGATTACCTAAATAGCGTCGTGGTTCTGCTGTGACTTCGGCAAACCTACCACAAAATCCATGGTGATGTGTTCCCATTTCCATTGGAGAATCGGTAACGATTCACTACAAGGAAAATTGCTATTTATGTCACTTAAAAAGTGACATAAATAGGTATTTATGTCTTTTTATTTTGCGGCAGAAAGTGATATAAATGGCAACGATATAAATACTTTAAACGTGATATAAATGTTTTATAAAAGTGACATAAATGTTTCATAAAACCGAAACATATGTTAATAAAAAGTGACATAAATACTTAAAAACGACATAAATACAATTTTATTTATGTCACTTTTAACTTAAAGCGACATAAATACTTTAAAAGTGACATGAATGTTTTTATAAAAGTGACATAAATGCATATTGAGTAATGTTTGTTTTTTTTAAAAGTAACATAAATGCTTTTTATTTATGTTGGTTTTTCTTAAAAGTGACATAAATGCTTCCAATTTTTTTTTTTTTTAAAATGATGATTGCATGTATCAATATTATCACCCTGTACAAAACTAAATGCAGCTTAATAATTAATTCCAACCACTGAATTTATACTTTATAATCAATTAATATATCATTACAACCAATCAATTCTGTTCCATCTTTTCATCTCTACTAATCAACAAAAAATAATAAAAAACACGTTTCTGAGAACCAATAAATCATTCTCGAGTATAATCATATCTACCAAGAGTTTGAGCAGCAGGTGCCTTAATTTTTGAAACGTGATCTTCGTGTTTAGAAATGGAAAGAGGATTCACATTTTGCACAAGAACAACTCTAGCCGCCTCGTCCTGCAAGTTTTTCTTTATGTTCTTCTCCTACACAAAGAACCTGAGATTAGCAAAAAGAATTCAGGAAAATGAAACGCCTTAATGTTGCTAGGCCCAACAAATGCCTAGCAACATTAAGTTTAAAAGAGAAAAGGGTCCCTGAGTGTTGCTAGGCCCAACTCACAACCCGCCTAACTCATAGCAATTTTAGGGGTAATCAACGGCAACAAAGTAACATTGAGCACATTAATTACTGAAAATAAAGTGACTACATATGTCACTAAACACCATTACAATGAAAGCAGTTTGCATTTCATCAATGAACTCTTAAGCCACACCAAAGGGTAAAAACAAAGACTGGAAACTGAACTATAAAACATTAATAAGAGATGACTGCTCAAATGCACAAGATAGAGATAAAAACAGAAATCAACCTTTGCCCAACATCTTCTCTAGTATTTCCGATGGATTTATTCCAGAAAACAAAAAATTCTACCTTTCCTTGAGAACCTCTCATGCTTAGTCTAGTGGTCGTAATAATAAGTTAACTCTATAAAAAAAACATCAATGCAACTGAAAAAGGTTTGCACTATTTTGACACCCCACCTGGCTATGAAGGATACAGTTCCCATGCTCCACCGTACGTCATGTACATTATCAAACGCACCAAAAATAAATAAGTGCTGAAAATTTTCATTTTCAGCACTTAATTGGGTTATCAAACACACCCTTAGATAGTGGAATTGAAATGACCGCATCGTTAAGGATGATCCAGATAAGGGGAAAACTGATGAATTCCAAGACCATTACTTGCCAACGGAGGAACTACTTTTTTCTTAATACTGTCACTTTTTCTTTTGTTGAAGGTTTGTGGGGAAGGTGGTTAACGCGTACGTCAAATTCTGACTTGCAAAGGATGCACAGTTGAGTAATTATTTAGAAGTTACAGGACTATACAATGCTTTTCCAACGCTTTTCCAAGGATTGGCATGTCAACTGTCGTCAAGACGGTTGCCGAATTCCATCAAAATCTCGTATTTATAATTTCAATACAGTAGCCGAAATGAAGAAGATAAAAGGGTGTTGGTGACATTAGTCACCTCTGCCATGTGTCATCACCTAAATAATCCACCTTTGTGACTTACTACTACACCCTCAAAGTTTTAGCCATTTACAAATACAAATACACCCCTACCAATTATGAACCAAATAAAAACTATCCCAAACTTAAATGAATGTTTGTCTATCTCTCGCATGGGTCCCATAAGTGGTCCCATATAATTAAATGAAGTTGATAATTAACCTACTAATTATATAACGTGTTCAATTCGTGCTCACAAAGGTATCCCTAATTGACCCCAAAAGTGGTCACTACCTAATAACATGATATTATCAACAATTAAATAATAAATCATTTAAGCCTTAATAAACATTTAGGCACATAGGGTATTCCACATATTATTGTCACATCTCAACTAAGACCCATTAACACATGTCCCAACTTGGGATTACCACATTAGCCAAAACTGGGTTCCCAAGTGGACACACTCAAACAACTTAGTGGGTCAAGGCCCACATCTCACATATACTCAAATCATCATTAAATGATTAATAATGCATGTTAAATATTATTAAAATAATCTGCGAGAGCGGGTGTTACATCTCTCCCCTCCTTAAAAAGAAGCTTGTCCTCAAACTTGCGTCATTGCACAAGTCAGCAGATACAAATTACATGTGGTCTTCTCGATCGAGTAATCATAACATTAAACCCAACCAGTAAAATCATCGTAGCTTGCAATATTAGATTTTTTTTTCTGACTGGAAATTCTCTTTGGATGCTCAACACACATTGATCATATCTCATATACCTAAAAACTCTTCACGTGCTAATACATGATTATAATCTCACAGCTCATATTATAAAATCAGTAGTTTAGTACACAAATATATAATATGCACTGATCAAAACCCATCATCTCAATTTATACTGAAAATTCACGGTCTCAGCAATACCCGTTTTCACTATTGTTTTGACCATATTGATGTATAACCCAAAATACCTCGTAAGGCGCAATTCGGACACTTCAGCCGTTGATTGACATTAATCAGCAATTTTATCTGCATTACATGCAATTTCTAATCATACTTGAAATACAACACATATATTTGTCCCCTAAGATTTCAATTTACCCGCTCAATCCCAATTCCAACCCCATACTTCTTTCAGCTCATTCATTTTCACTTACTCACGACGACTTTAGAAGCAATGCAACAAACACAACCATATATACCATTCCCGGAATTCTTACCAGTTCATTACCCTTAACAAATTATCATTTTGATATCCCCGATCCCTTTTTCCTTTTCAACATAAACAATTCTGGAATTTTTTTTTTTTTTTAACAATCCCAAATTTCAACTCTCTATGCCATTATTTACATGTACTCGTTGACGTTTCCACATATACTCCGATGTACAACATAATTCACTTTTCCAACAATACTCAAAATTCTTTTCCAGACAGAACCCAAAATTATCACTTTCATTATAAGCATGAAGTTTCAACTAACCATAGTTGCCATTCTGCGTTTACTTTACGTCTTTCGGAACATCACTCATTTCCTAACTTTTCTAAACCTTGAATCTTTCATGTCCTTGTGCATTTTCAATTCCTACATCAAAATCAAGTCCAGTTTGAGACAATGCCCAAGACAACTCTGGCAACATCATAATTTCTCCAATTACCATACATAAATGCTCAACATTTCCTCCAAACTTTCACTTTAGAAGTATTAAGTTCGATCTAACTCCCAAAAACAAACACTATAAATGTAGTCATTTTGCAACCGTACAATCCTTGTCATACATTTAAGATCTTCACAAAAGATTTCCAGACTTCAAACTTATTTCAAACAACTCACTACCAATTTCTTTTTTTTTTCCCTAAGCAAAATAAGAGTTTCTTATCATTGAGATTCTAGAGACCTAACTTTCCCAGTCTTTCTTTAATCAACTTTCATTTACAACTTTACAGAAATAGCCCAATTATTATCCAATCTCACTTTCTTGCATTTCAGGCATAGGTTATACCACACTTATCCAAGTACTCGATCAGAGCAACAAACAAATAAATTTCATTTCAAAAATCGTCATTCTTTACTGTTCTTGTGATATTTTCAACAATTAAACCCTCTTTCCGATAAGACTTTTCATTTCTTATTTGAAAATCCAAAATGTCCTTCATAACCCAATTTCCACAAATTCAACTAATCATAATACCACTACCCTTAAATTACAATCCATACTAAACTTTCACAAGTCATATTCCATGAAATATCTCTCATCCATAAAATTTTCGAATCTACCCAATGCAACTCAAACTCTTTGAATTCCGAAACCCATCGGTATACACCGTCAATTCATTCAGTCAACCAAGCATTACGACATCGTCATACCTCAACCAATCACGACTAGTTTAAACTTTTGTTTAAAATCTTTTAAAGTATTTGCATTTAATACCCAGAGGGTAGAATAATCATTTGAAAATAAATTTGTTTTATTTTTATTTTTTTTTCAAAAATAACTTTAAAATTCCACAATCTTATAATGCTACATTTTACTCGTGTGAATCCTCTATTTCACCACAATTCTACACTTAAACCTACTATTCCAAACCTTAGGAATAAATCTCAATTATCATCCAGACAATCTATTGTAACCATACTTGGCTCCAAACATAACTTTTCTATCTCTCTCCTATAATTCATCCCTTCGGTCCTTTATTCCCATTATCTAAATCCCGATTCCCTTTTAAATTATGAACCACCTTATAACTATCCAAACAACCCTTCACTTGTAGAAGCAGATCCTTACCCTAATTTCCTAAGGTTAATTTAATTCCTTTTTACCCATTCACGCATTTTCCAGTCTTTTCGCATCATCATCAGTTATAACAGAATTTCTATTCATCCCTTGCAGCCTACTTTGACATATCAAATATACAACCATTCAATTTCCACCAATTGATCCCAACTTTACCCAAGCCACTGACAAGCATCAACACACCGTAATAGGGTCGAGAGATTCCTCAAACCCAATAAGAATAACTAGTCAATACAAGACCATAATAGGGTTGAGAGATTCCTCAAACCCATTAGAAAATAATTATATAGTTGAGAGATTCCTCAACAAATTCATATAATAAAACCAACTGTATAACCCTTTCATTTCCAGTTATCCCAGCAAACCCCACATACACCCCAATTCTCCAGAAATACCCTGAATTTGGTAAATATACCCCGAGAGAATATAAGATCAGAAGCTCCATATATATATATATATATATGAGAGAGAGATAAATAACAATAACGAATTACCCACTCATAAAATCCAAAGAAATCCAGAATACCCATAATTTGTAACCATAGATTTGACATTGAGAGTCAAATTAATAATAGAAAACCCATCAAAATATAAAGATTTAAATATCCCAATTACTGCCAAAAGAGAATAGATGATCTTCACCCATAATATACACGAGTCTATGAAATATAGTGATCGGAAGGAAAATTCGTAACCAATATCATACTCAATACCCAAAATCCCGCCTTGAGCCAATCCCCTCATAACAATACCATAGAACTATACCGATTTAATTAACCCAACTCTTAACTCAGGATTCAAAATTTACTCTCCTTGCCTTTACTGACACTAATAATATCTAACCCCCTTATCAATCCCATGATTACCTTTTTCATAATTACTGTGCAGGAACCCCAAGTACCGTACTCACAAGACTAACCTTATAGAAAGTCAGACCACTATAATCATACTCCTTACCAAATAATTAGAAGAATAATAAGAAAATTCACCATAAATAGCAGTGACAACATAAATACCCATAACGCTCATAATATATATCAAGAGAAAATCACAATGCCCCAATACCATGATTTTTCAATATCGAAGAATCAACAAATAATACGAAGACCCTTCCTAATAAAGAAATCCCAAAACCCAAACCATTGTCAGAAGTATAATAACGAATATCCATATATAAGAATACCCGATCACATACTCAATACACGGAAGATTATCCATACCCAAAAGACTTGCTAAATAGCCTTACCATTTTTTTTTTCATAACCCATTCATCACGTCAAGTGTTGATAACACAATCCAATCCTTAGAACGAAACACTTATACCAATTCCAGTAAATAATAATTAATTATCTCTTACATAAATCCCAAGTCAATATCAGAATCCAGAAGCTTCAATAATATCCCATAACTCAATAACCCAAGTTAAAATACCCATCATAAATTATCATCCAATAATCTACAGAGAATCCTTTCCCTTTTTATTACCCAAACTTTATCCCGGAGCCATATTCTCATAAAACTTCATTAACTCATAAAACACAGTTTTCACATCATAATTCTTACCAATAGTATTAGTTTTGAACATTCTTATAAATCCCATGATATTCTTTTATCCTTTCACCATTTCAATTTGCTCTAAACATAATCAACATGCTTCATTGAACCCATTCTTATCGTCAAATTTGGCATCTCATCACAGCTCAAACCAACATCTCATCACTCCTTTACATTTTATAATGTAGATGGTAACACGCAACATGATGCTCATGTTAATATCATGCAACACACACACATCATATAATCATTTGACATACAATTATATGCCAAGCCAATTTTATCTCATGTATATATGTTTATATATATATGCAACTCCATAACATAACGTGCACATCACTCTCAAGTCGTCGTCTCTCGTACCCAAGTTTCTAGCCTATTGCTCTGATACCACTAAATGTCACGCCCCGGAATCACCCAAATGATCCTAGGACACGTGGCACGCCACCAAGGCTTTTCCTAAGTTATTAAAGTTGCGGAAATCAAAATAATATAAGTTTTGACCAAAGAACTCAACACACTATTTTATTTTTCAAAGGTTTGAACACATACAACCAAACACATCTTACCAAAATCTGTTTTCAAAAGTAACATTTTTGTAGGTCAGAGGGGTCCCTAAAGATACCCCCTTGCCTAACTAGAAGTTACCGTAATATAACCCTGTCCCATAACCAATCAACATAACACGTCCCTTATATTACAAGAATTTAAGCCGCTGTCCTTTTCTACACAAATTTAAATAAATAATAGATTACAATATTTCACTAATTTTATTTTTTGAACATAAATCTAATAAATAGGAATTCAATTATAATCCCACGCCCACGAATACTCACCAATTCCATTTCTTTCCTTTTGAGCTCCACATTGAACACCTACGATGGTTATTCAATAACCACTACAATATATAAGCTATATGCTTGTGAATAACACTAATTATGCATATGAATAATAAACATTCTCAATTTCATTTCATTACAACTAACTATAGTCTCCGGCAATTACTAGTTCACTTCCACCATTACCAACTAGTCCGCGGCTCCACTCCCTAAGCCCACGTGACCTAGTTATGACCCACGCCTCACGTGCGGTCCCATAGGCCTCTGGCGGCCGTGGTCGTCACCACATCGATTACCTCATGGCGGTATAGAACTAGCAACTCCTTGGACCCAAATAAGCAACTCAACATGCTCACATAATTCATTACACCGTGCTTTCACTATCAAATTGGGCCTAATTTAACCACATGAATTTTGCCCACTAATAACTAATAAGCTTTATTAAGCTAATTTAACATGCTTTTACATCACAAATGAACCCAAACATGAAATCATCCATATATTATAATTAATGTCACTCAACTCTTGGAAATCGTTCCTAAACTTGATATTAGAGTCCTACTAAGAGCCAGGTACAAATCCTATACATAAATTATAAGTTATGAGCTTAAACCCCAAAATGGGTTGCGAAAAAACTGTCACAAAACTAAACCAAATTAGTATCAATAGATTAGACTCACCCCAGGAGTCCGAATATGTGCTCTGTTTTAAAAACCGGTGTCGTTTGGCATGTCAACCTTCATCAAAACCGGTTGCCGAATTCCGTCAAAATCTCGTATCAATAATTTCAGTACAGTAGCCGAAATGAAGAAGATAAAAGGGTGTTGGTGACATTAGTCACCTCCGCCACGTGTCATCACCCAAATAATCCACCTTTGTGATTTACTACTACACCCTCAAAGTTTTAGCCATTTACAAATACACCCCTACCAATTATGAACCAAATAAAAACTATCCCAAACTTAAATGGGTGTTTGTCTATGTCTCGCATGGGTCCCATAAGTGGTCCCATATAATTAAATGAAGTTGCTAATTAACCTACTAATTATATAACGTGTTCAATTCGTGCTCACAAAGGTACCCCTAATTGACCCCAAAAGTGGTCACTACTTAATAACATGATATTATCAACAATAAAATAATATATCATTTAAGCCTTAATAAACATTTAAGCATATAGGGTATTCCACATATTATTGTCCCATCTCAACTGGGACCCATTAACACATGTCCCAACTTGGGATTACCACATTAGCCAAAACTGGGTTCCCAAGTGGACACTCTCAAACAACTTAGTGGGTTAAGGCCCATATCTCACATATACTCAAATCATCATTAAATGATTAATAATGCATGTTAAATATTATTAAAATAATCTGCGGGAGCGGGTGTTACATTATCAATGCACATAATTATGACCCACATTTGTGCAAATTTATTTTGTAATCAAGTTCCCTACAAAACTTATTACCATATTCAACATTCCATCCAATTCCGCAAAGAAGTTCAAAGATAGTATGATCTAACAACATACATATAGCCCATTGAGGGAAGAAAGTTTAGAATGTTCTGGATTTACCTTGTTGGGAAAGCTGGCATAGATTTATTATCATTCTGCTTGACTGACTGTTTAAAGACAAAAATCACGTAAACGCACAAAAACAAGGCCAACAACTATAACCAAAAGTATTCACTTAATATTGACAATTTTGTGATACGTTAAAATTAAAAAAATTGAAGAATCCAATGTACCTCGAGAACACATATCTGGGCAACATTATCCCTTAGTCCAAGCTTATTAAATTCAATGCATTCCTCATGCAGCAACTTGAATCTAATAGGAACATTACTAGATTAATTTGAACTAAACAATGTTATGGAAACAAATTTGATCAACAATAATGTTTGATGATACAATCAGGGTGGTATCATGCACGAGACACAAAACTAAACAGCTCAACAGTGTTAATAAAACACACAATCAAGTGTAACAAAATATTTACAAATAACTAAATAGGACACATGCTCGTAAAGAGTGCCATTTAGACCATGCCTTCTAGGATTTATTCACTTTGAAATAGCTCAAGTTCACTCTAAAAGGACTATAAAGCATCAAATAACATTATTGAAGATTAGGGAGGAGTAAAGATTAAGGAATATATACACATAGTTCGTGATGGTGAGTCTATCCTAATTGTCAGTTGAGGCCACCCCATTATCCAAATGTTTCAGCATTCCATGGAGACTTAAGAGGAAGTTTCAAGACCATAAAGCTGCTTGACATAACTAAAATTTAGCCCTAAAACTTTTAGTAGCACTGAGTGCTAAAAGTTCATGAAAATAAGGATGGATATCAAAACTATACATGAAGAATGATAACTTACTGCACGGCTGAAGTAGGTAAGAATGGTCCCCAATGAAACTACCCCACACACCCCTGCCTTTCTTACAAAATAGCCTACCACTACCTTACTTTAGGCAGTGGTCTGGCTTTTAGTAGGGATTGCGCAGTTGTCGAGCATTTCTTGGGCATTTAGTTTTCCCCTGAGAGATGCTTTTTATTTTTGTTCTTAATCAGTTATTGACTTACTTTTGAGGGAAAAGTAATAGTGATGTACTCCAGATATATACTTCCTGTAAACATAGGTGCATCACATTTTGGTGCCTTTGGAACACAACCAATGATTAACAAAAAGAATCGGGAAGCTGAGTTTCCAAACACAGCCAGTGAGCTCACATCAAGGAGTATTTAGACACTCATAGAGAACGATAGCTTACATGCAATATGGGTTTCTATCATGGGGGTTTAAGCAACGTAGTACGGATATGGATACAGGCACGGGGCACAAATATAACATGATACAGGCATGGCGTCATGGGAAATCTTAACAATATAGGATACATATGCACCTAGGAGCCTAGGACATAACGAATAAAAATTAAAATTTTATATTTTTCAATTAATAAGACAATATACCTTGTCGTACCCAGCTGCGTGTTCGGAGTGGATCTGATGTAAAAATATTAAGACACGTTTTCGTGCAACATGGATGTAAAGCTTATTGGCTAGAACCAAGGTTCTGTACATACCAAAGTTGTCCCAAAAACATGAATTTGCACTACTGCCAGAATTGAATTACAGCAGGCAACACCTAGGTCACTTGGTCATCTACTACCCAGTGAGCAAAATTTCAGAGAACTAAAAATGAACTAGCTAAGAATCCAATTGAAATTGGCTATAGCCCATAAGTGTCATAAGATGAAAATAAAACTTTGCAACAAAGAAAGAGAGTAGAAAAATAACATGTGTTTAATATCACTAATAGAACTTATGGACCATGGTCCAAGTAAAATAGAGCGGTGGAATAGAATCTGTTAGCATCAAGTCTTGGAGAGCAGTAATGATACATGGATGAAGTGGATGCATATGCAACATCATGGATTGATGGGGTATGTACAATTATCAAGTCATAAGCAACACAATTGATCTTACACAATTACAAGATATAGGCACAAAAGAGAAATGCAATACCCTACCTTGAAACAAGCCAAATATTGCACAACCATCAACTGGATCGCCAGTACGCATCTACGAGTTAAGAAAAACATAACAGGAATCTGTTATCCATGATAACCTCATCTGCCATATGATATTTCTAATGTTTGCAAGAATCTAAATACTAATGTTGTATAATGACTTGACCTGATTATCACTTCTACTAAATGCAACTGCAAATTACTCAGGCTTGAGTTGAACAAAAACACAGAATTCAAGGGTTGATGCAGTGCAATCAAGGCATTCTCCTCATATAAAGGTGGGGGAAACATCATTCTATACAGATGTCGGGGATTGACGATTTACCACAGGAACACAAAATGAAAGGCCAAAACACATGTGTAATATTCAGTCTACAATGGTCTAACAATGTCTAACATGTGTACAAGTGTGCAACCACTCAAACCATGTTATCACCAAGTTATCTCCACTACTTTAAAGTAATCATGTGAATGTACTTGTCGTTGGGCAATAGAAATATCACGCATCATATGTAAATTTGAACTATGGTACTAATTCTCAAAGAAGTTTACATGTTCCTATAAGTGCTCACCAAGTCTAACTCTATCCCGTCTTGTAGTTGTCTGGCCAAAAGTTTAACGGGAAAACCCCTAAATAATTGTTATGTGGAGTTTCCAGCATTCTCACAGGCATATCAGAGCATTGAGAGACAATAAATTTGTCGAAATACCCCTCTCTCTAATGAAACATTAAAATTCATATTCCTTTATATGCACCTATCATGACTCATCTGCCCAAAAAATTATATTCTGTTGCATCCCAACAAATCCAAATCTTCTTAATTTTCAATTCTTATCTAATTGTTTCATGGATTTAATGAGGAAAAATAAAAAGAAAAAATAGAGGAAAACACTTTTTTTGTTTGGTTAACAAAGAAAACAGTGAGGAAATAGGAATGACAAGAAAATATGGTTCAAAGTTTAGGTTTTGTAAGTCACTTCCCTTCCTCTTTTCTTAAAATCCTATTGTACATTGAAACATTTTAATTTCTAATGTTATTTAAGCATGGAAGAAAACACACGGGAACTAGTTTTCTTTATCATTTTCCCCTCCTTTTCCTTTTCCTTTTCCTTTTCCCTCTCTAAATCAGCAAACCAAACGTAGCATTATGGCTTCACTTGGTATGCGGATTGTTGTAGGGGAGAAAAAAAAAAGAGAAAGGAAAACAAGAAGGAAAGCTAGTTCCCTTGTTTTCGGATTCTTAAATAACACTGAAATTAAAAATCTTCAATAAAAATTATTGTTTCTTAAGAAAAAGAGAAGAAAGAAATGCATGAACTTCAAGTTCAAATGTTCTAATTTATCTCTCAAAATATTTTCTTTTCCTCCCTATTTTCCCTAATAACCGAACAAAGGAAAATGTTTTCCTTAGTGTTTTCCTTTCTTTTTCCTCACTAAATTCATTGTAGATTCATCGAAGGAAAGAAAATGGGAAAGGAAACAAGAAGGAAAACTATTTCGCTAGTGTTTCCTCTTATGAAAACTTCATGCTTAAATAACATTAAAAGATAAAAAATTGTCAAAAACTTATTGTAAACCAAAAGAAAAAAAGGAAGGAACGTGATAACAAAATTCAAATATGTTATCTTTTTCTTTCTATTTTTCCTCTCTATTTTCTTTGGTAACCAAACCAAAGAAAACATTGTCCTTAGTGTTGTCCTTTATTTCCCTCGCTAAATCCAAGAACCAAACAGAGCCTAAGTGTTCGAATCTTAAACGGAGGTCATTATCACGGAGCTTTCATATAATGGAATACATCAAGAATGTAAGAGTGAAGAACGTACCTTGATTTGAAACCCTACCCACATACTCAATCTGACAAAAGAAGATACTGCCTTTCGCATGAACGACATCTACAATAGGCTTCCAAGCTTCTACCTGCTCCTTTGTCCATATTCCAGGGGTTTGTGGGTACCTTTAGTTAAGAAGAATCCAGAAATCCTTATCATTAGTATATAACTATCTAGGAAAGAAAGTATCCTCAAGTATGTGTATATATACATATATACAGTTATTGTTCTGTGTAACTACAAATGTACAGAACTCGAATGATGACAACTCTTGCAATTACCCTTGAGCTGTGTCAGAAACTCCGGTAGCTTTAGCTATGAAAAGGCCCCCTCTGTTTGCCCTCTGCGAGTAATATAAGACAGCATGTGGTTGAGGAACATTAGCATAAGATCTTTGCTCAATTAGTGGAGCCAAAAAAATTCTGAAAAGAAAGAAGAGAAAACGGTTAACTACATTAAGCACTGAACTTCCAGCAGAAGCGATTATTAATAACTAAACTTTGGAACCACACATCCATATAGCCCATAGGAAGTTGGAAAGAGAAAGGGTGCTAACTAAACAAAAGATTATCTATGAAATGAAAAGGAAAGCCCTTAAGACTTTGGGGAATGACAAAGCATAAGAAATAATATTGACTTGAAAGATATCGGTAGATCATTTGTGATAGTTTAAACTACTGCATCTATGTGATAACTTGTAAATTCCAAGAAAGTATTACCATATAATCTCCAAGAACAAGTCTAAAAATCAATTCAAATGATTAAATGGCAATACCTAATTTTCAACTAAAATACAACACAAGCAAAAAGAAATAGTAGAGAGTAAATGCAACTTGAAATGTCAACCAAAGATTTTAAGTATACTAAAAATAGCTGATTTGACACGAGCTATATTTGGATAAAACTGTGCTAGGAAAATGAACTCGAAACTGAAAATGATCGATCACTAGTACAGAAAACATGAGCCACAATCTAACCACAGAAATTAATGAAAACAAAAAGGACAAAGTATGTATGGCCTTGTGTTGCATACCTGAAAATTGTGAGGTCCTTGAGCATCTTTTGAGCTACCCATTCTTGAAGCAATTTGGTAAACTAATGGGATAAACTTGTAAGATTGAACCTGTAAGGGGTCAAAAAGGACAAGGACGTACCATCGAGGCTGCTAAACAGCCACTTAACAGCCCCAGACAGAACAAAACAACCCATAAACAAAACCAACTTAAAACAGATCAACATCCCAGAGTCAAGCAACCCAAATTTTTGCTACAAAATTTTGACCATCGTTATTTTGTTTTGATGTCTAGCTAATAGGGAAGACTTATTTACATGTGTCAAGGAAATGCCTTCTCTAAATTCTGCCTTGGATAGGCATGTTTGCTTCCACTTAAGTTTTTTTTCCCCCTCAAGTTAAGGTCCTTTTTTTTTAAAACAAATTTCACATCCCTTCTCAATAATGTTCTTTCACCCCTTATTTGTGCATATACATGGGAGTGAAGCAGGGCAAGCTTTACCGAAGATAATCTGATATTAAACACTGACCAAATGTATTAAAAGTAATTTACAAATTAAGTTGCTTTAACAAAATTTTCAATCAACACTATCATTTTCCTAGTGTTTTTATTCCATTCATTCATTTATCAGCTGACTCATTCTATTAGGTTATTCTACCATTTCAATCACTCAAATAGTGGTTCGTTTGTACATATGGTGTTTTTTTGTTTTCCATCAGTTATGTAAGAGAGTTTTCGAGCCCAGATCTGCTAACATGAACTTATTCCCAGATTTGCTAACAAAAATCATATATAGATTCGCAGTCATTTGAGCCCAAAAACCAAGGAAGCCATTCAAAACTATTAGATCAAGAGACTTACATAATCGTAACATCGAGATTTATGATCTACTAATTAGATACTCAATCATCAAACAAAACAATTATCAAACCCTAAAATGATCGAAATGTAAGTGAGATGGCGACTAAGTGTAAAGCACAATCCATAGAGAGAGATCTGAAGTACCATTGAAACGTTCTTTGAAATTCACTTCTATGAAGGCTGATGCGAAGAGAGACATGACAATGGCGGACAAAAAATTAGGGTTCCGTCTCCTCATCGCCATAGCTAGCGAGAGAGAGAGTGGATACTTCTGTCAGAGAAGTGATGTTAGTCGCGGCTTCAGCAGGAGGATGGCGGCACCGGTGGATGGCCGCAGGAGGACGACAGCGCAGGCTTCTGATTTGTTTATCCCTCTATTCTTCTGAGCAGTTGTCCCGTCTCCTTTCTCTTTTTGTTTTAGCGAGGATAGAGAGGAACGAGAGGAAAAAGGAGAACGGGAATTAGGAGAGCAAGCAAATAAACAAAATCCCTAAATTTTTTGTTTATATAGTGGGTTGATTGTGATTTATTTTCAAAATTGCCACAGCGTTTTATTTATGTCGGTTTTTAAAAAGTGACCTAAATACTTTATTATTTATGTCGGTTTTTAAAAAGTGACATAAATACTTTATTATTTATGTCACTTTTTTAAAAAGTGACATAAAAATGTTATTATTTATATCACTTTTTTAAAAACTGACATAAATAATTGAGTTTTTATGTCACTTTTTAAAAAAAGTGACATAACTACTTAAAAAGTGACATAAAAAGCACATGTGAGAAGTAATTATGTCACTCTAAATAAAAGTGACATAAAAAGGCTTTTTCCTTGTAGTGGTTGTAGTAATCTAGGTGATTTCTGATGTTCTGCCTTTACTTGTTTATAAGTAAGACATTGAGATACATACTCAGCTACCTCTCGCTTGCTTCCCACCAGAAATTCCTCTTCAAATCCATATACATCTTCGTACCTCCAGGATGAATAGTCATCCGTGACTTATGTGCTTCATCTAATATTTCTTTTTGGAGATTTTCTTCGCCAGGCACATAGAGTCTACCTTTACATCATAAGGCTCCGTCTGTACCGATACTCCAGACTTCTAGTTCCTTTGCTGACATCTTTGCGAACCATAACTTCAAATCTTTCGTTGTCTATTACGCTTCTATGATATGTATGATCAAAGTTTGTTGTATCATAAGACATCCAAAATGTTGTCCTCCTGTTAACTCCACTAGTTGTAGGTCGAACTCAGCTAACACTTCCAATGCTTTCCATTCTCAACTTAATAATGCAGCGATCACTAATCGAGGTCTACGACTCAAAGCATCGGCTACGACATTTGCTTTACCTAGATGGTATTGCAATGAAAAGTCATAGTCTTAAAGTAACTCCGTCCATCTTCGTTGTCGCATATTCAATTCCTTCTGAGAGAACAGATACTTCAAGCTCTTATGATCGAAATACGGATCGAACTTCTATCCTTAGAAATAGTGTCTCCAACTGTTTAATGCAAACACTATTGCTGCTAATTCCAGATCATGTGTGGGATAGTTCTTCTCATGTACCTTCAATTGTCTTGATCCATTTGCAATAATATTCCCGTCTTGCATAAGCACACAACCAAGTCCTTGGTGTGATGCATTACTATAGATCACATACCTTTCTCTACTCTTAGGTATCGCGAATACTGGTGCTGAAGTTGTTCTTTCTTTTAACTCCTGAAATGCACACGCATGCTGATCTATCCATTCGTACTTCAACCCCTTCCTTGTCAAATTCGTCAAAGGTCCTGCTATCATGGAAAATGCTTCTATGAATCTTTGATAATATCCTGCTAAACTAAGAAAACTCCTAACCTTTGTAACATTGGTTGGTCTATTACAGCTTAAGATTGCATCAATCTTAGATGAGTCCAAGAGATACTATCCTGAGATATAATATGTCCTAAGAATTTAACCTCCTATAACCAGAATTCATACTTGCTGAATTTTACATACAACTTGCTATCTCGAAGCGTCTCTAAAGCAATCTGTAAGTGTTCCTTATGATCCTCCTCTGTCCTTGAGTAGGTCAATATGTCGTTGATGAATACTATAATGAAATGATCCAAATACGGTCTAAATACTCTATTCATCAAGTCCATAAATATTGCTGGCGCATTCGTCAATCCAAAAGGCATAACTAGAAACTCATGATGCCTGTATCTTATCCTAAACGCAGTCTTCGTCACATCCTCTAGTCGAACCAATAGTTGATGATATCCCGAACATAGATAGATCTTTGAGAAGATCCTTGATCCTTGTAACTGGTCGAAGAGACAGTCTATCCGAGGAAGTGGATATCTATTCTTTATCATAACCTTGTTCAACTCCCTACAGTCTATGTAGAGTCAAAGGGTTCCATCCTTTTTTTTTTACAAACAGAACTAGTGCTCTCCAAGGTGACGTACTTGGGCGAACAAATCCCAAATCTACAAGTTTCGGAACTTGTTCTTCAGTTCCAACATCTCAGTTAGTACTATCCTATATGGAGTCTTAGATATTGGCAATGTACCAGGTACTAGTTTCACACAAAAGTCTATTTCTCTTTTCGGTGGAAGTCCTTTCATATCCTAGAATACATCTACGAAATCTCGTACGGTAGGAATCTGATCCATCGTTAGTCTTGTACTCGTACTCCTGATTGTAGCTAGACAACTCGTGAGGAATAGGTCACTTGTTGATTGGCACTGAAATCTGATCAGCGATCGTCCTTGTATTGGAATAATAATTGTCCTAGTAGGGTAATCCAAATTAGCACCATACTTAGTCAGCCAATCCATCCCTAGGATAATGTCAAACTCTGACATTGACAATACTACCAAGTCAGCTAGAAGATTCCTAACTCCCAAGGTCAATGGGCAATCTTTACATACTATAACCAACTTAACATTCATTCCCAATGGTGACACAGCATTAAATGCTAGCTTAAGTGTCTAGGGTTCTAAACCCAACTGACGCACAATCTTAACAGTAATAAATGAATGTGCAGCTCCAGTATCAAATAAAGCTTTAACTGGACTATGAAAGAGCACGAACGTTCCTTCCAAATGTTGCTGCTCATCAGCGTTAAAGCCTACTTCCATGGTAATGATAGCATTCATCCTAGTTTGATCTGGGAATCCTTGAATTCCTTGAACTAGTGCCCAAGTATCCTCCGCGTGGTGCATGACAATCCTTACCCAAGTGACCAGGCTTATATGGGTACCCGAACCAAGCTTGGGGTCTAGAAGGATTAAGCCTGCTTGATAGTCCCATTTTAAATCTCATGCCAATAGCCACTAGTGAGGTTCACCACCCTTCATCAGCCTTTATCAGATCCGACCGATTTGGATTACTCGTATTTTGGATTCCATGGGGCTTTTTATCTAACCCGATGCAACAATCGATGCCCATGATCCATATTCAAGGCTACACGAGTGAGTAATCTATGTTTATGCCACAAGGCTAAATTCAGAGAGATCCTCACTAATAGAGTCGCCACTTGGTTCGATAAAGGAAACCAATAAAACTAAATCTATCAAGTCCAATGGATAGAGAGCACCACCCCGTTGTCACCAAAGAACTCGGTTTGGGGGTTAAGGTACATGAGAGGAAGGAGCTAGATTATGCTAAAACACTCCCTCTCGCCACATCGTGAGATGGGCCTCTACTCAGCTTTCAAGGTGTTTGACTAGACATTATGTGGACCATTTCATTTATTTCTAATGCAATCCTATGTCAAGTTATAAACAGCTAATTAAAGAAAATTATGCAAAAAACTATACAAGTACATGCAATGCACATGCTAAAGTAGTAATTCGGGGACTAAACATATTACTACGCTCCCCCTATGCATTTGAAAGGAAATAAAATGAATAAAATGTGAAAATCACACACAAAACCCAAAAACAAAAACATGATATCTATGCACAAGTAATCATGTATGAAATTTAAATCTGTGTTTTATCCATCCTAAGAAAGTAGTAAATAAGAAGGAATTAAGGAAAACTTACCCGAGATAGCATAACATTCCCAACTATTCCAAATTAACCATGGCTAGGACAATAAAGCATACTATATAGGGGATAATCCAAGAATACCCTCCTTATCTAGGCATGAATAGTATGTGTCTATGCCCCAACATGAATACTATGTGTAGTAGTGTGCATTTGTAAGCCTAATTAAGTGTTATCCCTAGTATGGATAACCTACTATTCTAAGTGAGGATAGTGTACATGTGTTTGCATGTGCATGGCTAAAAATTAATTCATGAATTAAACTAGTTATGAATTAACTACTATGCATGGATAAAACAAGGATAGCCTGGATAGCCTACTATCCCAAATAATATGAATTACTACATGATTCCTATATGAATGTCCTAATTCTAGACTCGTAGATCCGATTAAAGTTTTGCTATCTCTAGGGTCGAATATCCATGGATTGAATACCAACCCCACAGCTTCGGCTACCACAACATTTGGGGGTAGCTCTTCCTGGGATAACTCTACTTTAATGGATACTACAAACACTAAATTAAAACTATCCTAGAACTTTAAAGATAAAAAATAATAAAAATGAAGAACGCAAAGAACAAACAACAAATTTAACCTATATCTAATAAAAAAAAGATCAAAATAGGAAAATAAAGCAGAAAAATAAAGAAGAAGAAGAAGGAGCTTACCTCAAGAACTTCCCTCACAATACTTTTGTAGGGCTTCGCCAGTACCATGGACTCCAAGAACCCTAAAAACTAAAAGATTAAACTTTCCAAAGAGCTTTGAGTGCTTCAAATTCCTCTAAGGGGGTTTCCTTGAGCTCTCTAGTTCTTAGGATCTTCAAGTGTGTTGAATGGGAAGGGGTAGACCTCCTTTTACATTTGAAGATTTGGGTGACAAAGCTTGTGTTTAAGCGATGTGGGACAAATAAAAACACAAATTATCACATTTTTGGGCGTTTTCACGTGGATTGGGTCAAATCAATGGTCTAGAATACATCTGGTGTAGCACCCTAAATTTCTTTAGACATTCCACATAGGATTAGAAGTGATGATGTTACCATGAGGACGGTTACAGAAGGTCCATTAGGAAACCTTAGTTAGGAATCTTCACAGTGTCCCATAGTTAACACCTTAACAACGATGACAATAATTCTAATCTAGTACCTGTTAGAATAGTCGTATCCTCTGCGTTCTAGTTCTATTTTAGAATCCATAAACAGACTTGAATTTGGACTCGTACACAGCCCCATACGTACATGTGTTAGGTTTTGCATTCAGGTCCACAGTTGAACACGTGAACCTAGGCACTTGTGCACACTAGGGTACACAACCCGAGAGTGGGCCCCACCAACTGCCATGTGGCAGCCATGTATATGAACTCCACTACCTTGTGCCCTCTATAATTTACCCTTAGACTTATGGTGCACCCATTGCACACAACAAAATCCCAATCACCCCTCCCTCTATATAAGGAACACACCCCCCCCCCCCCCTCATTTCACCCTCTCATATTCAGCAACTTCCCCCCACAAATCTGTTTAGACAGATTATAGAGAGAGATCCGAGAGTGAGAAAGAGAGCTAGGGAGAAGATACCACATTCACCCCTACATTGTACAACCACACTCCATATTTATTCACACCCTCACACACACCCCCTCCTCTCGACAGCATCCCTGCCTCATCTCTGTCAACACACACACGCTGGAGGTCGGAGGGAGAAGAAGTCGCAGAGGAGAGAGATTAAGAGAATCGAAGAAGTAGAGAGAGGGATTGAGACTTCCCTGAGGTAAACCCCACCTCTATTGCATCTTTGGATCATTGTATGTCATCTAGAGGCCCTAAGGACTACATGTATGTAGCTCAAATAGAGCCTAAAGCTCTGGACCGGCTTGAGCTGCCATTAGAGCTCCACACTGGATCTAGATTTTCCCTAAATCACCTCTATAGCCCTAAAATCTATACCAAACTGACCCTTATGATTCCAGTAGAAACCCCAATGAACAGTTTTTGAAGCGGGGTTTGTTTACGAGGCCATGCAAACCATTATTCTTAATTTTGACCGAAAGAATAATCACTTGGTAGGGCCCCAAAATGAATAGACCCAGTCTTAAGCTCCTAGTATGTTGTAGAAGGCCTCGAGACAAAGCTAGTGGCGTTGGTCTCATGCATTTTGAGTGAGAAATGAGAGATTTGAGGGAGACAAGATTTTTCGACGAGCCCCAATTTTTCGGCAGCCTTGTCTCATCGGAGAAGAAGGCCAAAACCCTAGAGCTTTATATGCTTGTACTTCAAGCTTAACCGATGGTATAAACCTGTTTGTATTAGGGTTATATCATTTTAATTATAAGCGGGTCGGGTTCACTTAAATAACCCGAAAGCAACTTAACCAAACGACGTCGATTGGTTTCGGAGTATACCAGATTAGTTAGTGTCGGGTTCAGGTCGTGACTGGGTGGGTTAGTCTGTGTCTACAAGCAGGTAAGGGTCACGAGTCAGGGTTGAGTTTGAAGAATGGTGGGTCCTTTTAAGTAGGATGGCATCGTTTTGACACCGGGTCCTGTTCGGGTCGGGTTGGGGTATTCGAGGCAGGCTGTGTTGTGAGTGTTCATGGTTTTGGGTTTGGGTCAGGTTCGGCTCGGGTCAGAGTTAGCGGGCTGGGATAGTTTGTGAGAAGATTTAGGTCTCGGTTTTGGGTTAGGTTTGACCCTGTTGGGTTTGTTAGGGCGGGTTCGTTTGTGCGTGTAGATGGGTTATGGTACGGTCCAGATTAGTGTACGAGTTTAGTTTAGGTTCGGGTTATGGGTAGGTTTAATTCATAAGTGAGTTTGGGTTATGGGTTCGGGTTCAGGTTAACCCGATGAGTTTTTCAAGTTGGGTTCCTTTGTGAGTGTTAGTGGGTAGCCCGCCTAGGATTCGTTCGGGTCGGGTCTGACCCATTGGGTTTATTTGAGTATGTTAGCGAGTGACCCATTTAGTCCGGTTCGGTTCGGGTTTGACCCGTCGGGTCAGAAATTATTATTTTTATTATTATTGATTATTATTATTAATATTATTAGTATTAATAGATTTTAAATCATTTTAATTATTATAAATAATATTAAAATGTATTTTTAGTACTTTTAATTTATGGAATATTATTGTATAATATTCTATATATTCTGAGAGTAATTATATTATTTCGAGAATATAATTAGTATTTATTTAGTATTTTTTATGTATTAAATAAATAATAAAAAATTAGTTTTAAGTGGTATTTAAATAGTTAACAAAAGCCTATATGTATTTATAAATTTGGGAAAATTAGGGATATATCCCTAATGATATTTTATACAATATTATTAATTAGTATTTATTATATTCTATATACTATTGTTATATAATAACATATATTGTTATTTATATGTATAAAATAATAAATAAATAAATAACTATAGTTTTATCTATGGTATTTGATGATGCCTAAAATTGGTAAGAAAGGTTTTGAGAGAGAAAGAGATAAGAATAATTTGTATGTGGTTCGGTCCCGTTAACGAGGTGACCTACGTCCACGGTTGCGTCTATGCTCTCACTAGCAAATCACCGGCAGGCCTGGTGAGCCAACAAAGGTGGGCAGCACTACCAGTAATACCGGCCGGGTGTATGCGTATTGATGGTGAGTTCTCTGTTGAGTGCTTGTATGCTTAGAGAATTGATTTCGGGATCCCTTTGGCAGGGTAGGTGGGCTCTTTTATAGATGCAAGAGTCCACCCTTACATGGTAAGTTGATAGGATTAGGAAGCCCAATCTAATCACGATAGATTTGCGTGATCTTAGGAGAGTTTCCTAAGTGGTTTAGGAAACTGCCATATCTCCTTTCACAGACTTGTAGTTGATTTAGGAAACTGCTGGATGAGTCAGGATTGCGGGACACCGCGACCTTTATGCCCGGCCTGTTGATATGACCGCGCAGTATACGTGAACACCTCGGGAATGCTTAGGCCCACGGGGTGCACCATTACCGGAATAACCGGCTCTGGGTGATATGGCACTGTTTTCTTAGCTAGATTATTTTGGACATATCAGTTGCCCCTCATTTTCGGAACTGACCGGATGCGTCATCGGGTGAGGATTCAAAAATCAGTAGCGTCTCGGAAACCGTCCGAACGTGATTCAGGAATGCTGCTCGGGACGAGGGCCCACACTCCAGGTCCCCCGGTGGAGTAACTGACCGGTAGAGGTAGGAGCTCGGGCATGGGTATTGCCACGTGTCAGGGAGTAATTGGCCTGGTCAGGGTTTAGCGGAGTCAGTTCGGATGCAACCAAATAGTCGCATAGTAACCGGACCGTCACGTCACGCATTTAATGCGCGCGTCTTTCTAGGCAACCCTTCACGTGCCCGAGATGACAGCTATCGACGACTTTTGGCGGGAAAGCATCTGAGCCGTCAGATCTGTTTGATCTGGACCATCCACTACTTCTATATAAGGAGTACCTGTTCATACCACATATTCCTACTGCTTGAAGATCGAGTATACCGTGCGGTCTTTGAAAGCAAAGTATTCCCGAGCTCCTTCCCTCTTCTTTTTGCAACCTAAGCTTCTCCCCAATGGCCTCTCACATCAACCTGAGTTCCAATGAAGGACTTATCGCCTTCAGGAGGGACTACGAGATCCTTGACGACGTCGAGATCCGTCCCCATATTGAAGGAGAGGAAGTGGCTTTACCCTCGGTCATCATTAGCAGTTATCTGTTGCTAATAATGGGGCTGCGCTTTCCTCTCTCCACCTCCTTTTGTGATCTTTTACAGGGATTGCACTTCCCGCTGGCCAAGTGTCGTCTGAATCTCGCCCGGCTTCTCTGGGGCATATCAATACTGAACAAGCGGCTCGGGGTACTCCTCCGCTCTGTGGACGTCGCCAGGTGTTATCTCTTGAGCATCGACCGCGGGGATCCTTACCTATGCGCCAGAGCGGAGGGAAAGCATCTCGTCCGGGGTCTGGACTTCCCAAACAAGAACTGGCGTCCATACCCTTGGGTCGTTCTCTCTGGCAATTGGTTGGTGGACCCCTCAATGTATCCTCTTGCATCTTTTGATCCCGAACTATGCAAGACGTCCTTTGCTGCTTTCTGTGACATCGCTCCCTCTGTGGCTGATATGGAGGCGATCAACCGAGCGGTCGAGGCCGACCTCAGGTTTTCTGATTTGATCGGGGGACCTGTTGGTGAGGTTGGCGATGAAGTCCCCATTGCAGCTCCCGTTGCGGCTGCTTCTAAATCGCGTCGCTATACCCGGTCCATAGCTTCTGGCCTGCCTGCCATGAGAGAGGCCGCCCCACCTGAAGGTCCGATCGCTCTATCTACCAGCTCCGATTCATCCTCGTCTGGGGATACAAGTCTGCCATTGGGCCCGACCAGGAAGGGTAAGGAGAAGGCGGTTGAGGAGGAATCTCAACCCCAACCAAAAAGGAGCTGGCCAGAAGCACACGCCGGCCTTCATATACCTAGCTCCTGGACGGGTCTCTCCCTCGGTAATCTGGAAGGTCGTCTACAGGTGGTGGAAAAGCAAAGTGCTCTTCTGCAAACGGATTGTGTCATGCGGGGGGTGGACTCTCATGCTCTGGAGCTTACTGTTAGGGAACTGGTGGCTAGGATGGCTGCCATGGAAGAGGAAATCAAGGCCCTGAAGGGCAAGGGGACCTGAAGACCCTCTTTGTTCTCTTTTGTTTTGTTTTGTTTTTTTTTTTTTTTTGCCGGGAAAGCTACTAAAACTGCCCCCTCAATGTACAAAAACACTTTAATTAATGAAAAGGTCCTCTGAGGCCACCTTTGTGCATTAATTGTATTGTTTGTGATTGCTCATACCCAGCCTGTTGTTAGCCGATTTGAACACTTGAGTTCTAACCGAGGTAGGCGACTGCTTGAGGGCTTGTTGGGCAAGTAGCCGCGTAGTTCAATGGCATGCTCATGCGGGACCAATCTGGAGCGGACGCCCGAGGTATAATCAGATTTGAAAATTAACACTGCATGTGAAAGACCCGACCGGTTGGTAACACCGTGGGCCTAAGGCGGGATCGGTTTTGTTTAGTCGGGATATAACCCGGGAGGTAACATCGTAGGCCCGAGGACTGCCGCTGCCACGTGCCAACCGGTCACTGGCTTGGTCAGGATTCAACGATGACAGCGTGGTCGTAACTAATCCGGTTGTGTGCTGACCGAACCGTCTTGTCACGCATTTAATGCGCACCTTTTGAGGCGATGCTTCACGTGCCTGAAGCGACAGTTTCAACAGGAAATCGCCTGGACCGTTGGATCTATCCTGATCTTGGCCGTCCATAATTCGTATATAAGGAACACTTGGCTCATTTCTCCAGTTGCTACTACCAACTGAGAGATTTCACTGAGCGGTTTGAGAGTGACCAATATTCCCGAGTAAGGTTCCCGAGTCCTCTTCTGCGCCTAATCTTGTAAGTCCCTCCTTTCTGTCCTCAGTTCTTCATTGTCTTCTTCTTTTCCTTGGAGTGAACCTGGGACTTCTTCTTTTTCTGGTTTTCTCACTTCTTTCAGTCTGGGGGTACACTAGAGCAGGTTCAACGAGCAGGAATTTTTAGAGAGTCTTGAGAGAGTGTTGCCTTTCTTTCTGAATCTTGTTCGATCTAGCCTTTAGGTTATTAGATTTACCTCCCCTGTACATCAAGTTAGGAGTTCTTGACCCATTCTTAGGTCGTCGGCCCTTTAGGTCCTCTACAGGTGTAATCATGTATCATTCAGATTTCAACTCGTCGTCCCGGTCGAAAGACGAACAGGTGCGGTCAGGGACTATGAGCACGAGCCTAGACCCTTCCTCTTCGGCCCCTTCTAACCAGCATAGTGAGGGAAGAATACCTGCCCGGGTGTCTCACGAGGAAATACGCCGGGATTCTTCCATGGCCTCCACATCTCGGGGTTCGGGCGATGAGGGGTCTGTACCAAACAGTTCTGGGGTCGTCTTCGCGTGCGAATCCATAGTTAGCATCCTGCGCAGCCCTGATTTGGATAGGATCAGGGAGAGGTATGAGTTTCCTGGTCATTTTTCCCTTGCTGCCCATGACGGCGGAGCTCACTTCCACGAGTCGGGCTTCGTTATGTTGTACGAGGATGCCTTCACGGCGGGCCTTCGCCTGCCTATTCACTCAATCTCCCTAGACGCGCTCATCTACCTCGGGATCTCTCCCAGACAGCTTGCGCCGAACGGATGGCGTTATCTGATAGGGTGCATATCCTTGTGGCCCCAAGTCCTCGGGTACGAGCTTACCTTGCAGGAGTTCTTCTGGACTCACTGGCCCTTCAAAGTCCACGGGGAGCCCAGTTTCTTCTCGCTCGGGGCCAGGCAGGGGCGGAAGATAATTATCAACTGCCCGAGCAATAATAAAGGGTGGAAGAAGAAATTCTTCCAAGTGTCCACCCTGGGGCTGTATGAGAGGGCGCCCGGTATTCAGTTGAGGACTTCCTGGGCGGGGGAGATGAGGAGTAAGCCCGACCACTCTTCTTTCTTGCTTTGTCTCCCTGTCTTGCCTTGACTAACCCACTTGTGTGTTTGCCTTGCAGTGGGAGCAGTTGATCTGCCAAGTCTTCCCGAAGAGCTTCAAGCGAGGGTCCTGTCCTTGGTGGCGGATCTAACTGATATCAATAGGGTGCTGACCCGGTCGGGGAGCCCGAAGATTTCCTACAAGTCCCAACGCCTCAAAGCTCCCGCTCTCCCGGCGATCATTCCCGGTAAGTACCATCTCCTGACCGTCCGATTTCTTCTCATGTGGTACCTTGCCGAATTCTAACATGCTTCTGGTTTTGCAGAAATGGCTCCTAAGAATGCGGCGGCGTTGAAGGAGAAAGAAGCGGCTCTGATGGCCCGGGCTGGCCACAAGAGGAAGAAACCAGCCCCTGCTGAGGGCCAGCCCCTGAAGAGGATCTCCCGGGGGATCTCCATCCGGGCCAGGGAGGAAGCTGCTGCCACTTCTACGCCCGTAGTCACAGTTGATGCACCACCACCACCACCACCACCTCCTGGCGTAACCTTTGCTGCGCCTTCGCCACTCCCACCAGCGGCCAGACCGTCCGGGGCCTCTTTCCCAACCATAGAGGAAGCTCGTGCAGGCCCCTCTTCGTTGCTTGAGATTGAGACGCCGAATGATGTCCGTGGAAGGGTGCAGCCCGGGTTACTGCAGAGTCAGGTTGACAAGTGCACCCTGATGAGCCCCGAGGCCATTATCGGTTGGCTATACAGCATCAGCCACTTGGTGGGTTTCTTTTTACAATGCGAATATTAACCTTCTATGCATGCACATACTGACGTTTCCTTGTTCTTGCAGATTGGTTGTATTGCGGCTGGGGCCGAGGTCACTCTTCCCGGCGTTGCTGAGAGGTTTGCCGCTGCGGAGGCTAATCTTTCCGTGGAGAGGGCTGCTCCGAATCTACGGAGTTTGCCCTCACCGTAGAAGAAGAAAGATCCCGGGCAACAGCCCTGGAGCTGGGTGAGGTTTGTGATTCCTTATCAACCGAGCGGGCTGCACGGAAGGCTGCAGAGGCCAAGGCGGTTGCCGCGGAGGCCGAAAGGATTTCCGCCGAGAGGGTTGCTGAGGCCAAGGTTACAGCCTCGGAGTCCGCGAAGACCTTTGCCAAAAAGGACCTGGCAGCCATGACGGCCACGCTTTCAGAGCTTACTGTCGCTCGGGAAGCAGAAGCCAAGAAGGCCGAGGAGGAATTCGAGGCTGGGTTCCTTACGGGCTATGTGGACCTGGCGAAGCGAGCTGTTGCTGACCACCCAGACTGGGATCTGTCCGGGTATTCTTGGGCCGAGTCTGAATACTGGAAGGAGGTTCAGACTGACTCCGAGGTCACCGCTGAAGCCGAGGTTGCCTCTGAAGCTGAGGATACCGCTGAAACTGCGCTGGCCGGGGGCCCCTCTGTTGATGAGCAGACCGCAGAGGAGGAGGAAGTGGTGGTTGTAGATTAGTTCTTCCTTTTTGTTTGTTGTAGTTTTTTTTTCTTTTTTGGGGAGGCTACTACAACTGCCCCCCAGGCTCTGTACAGTTTCTTGTTAATTAATGAAAAGGCCCCTGAGGTCATATTTCCCTTCCATTAACTGTCTTCTTTCTCTGCACTGTGCCTGTCTGTAATTGCTAGTATCCGTTCGGTTTTTGGCCGACCTAACACCTGGCTTAGCAAATGTTATAGGACCGTAACCAACAGAACACCTAGTCTTACTGACCTGTTTAAAAGGTAGTTACCCGGAGTGCTATAGGAACTAGCCCTGTTTAGCATCCAGGATTACCCGGTGTATTATAGGAATACCCTGTATTACCGTCCGGGATATCCCGGTGTATCATAGGTGTGTCCTATTTTACCGTCCGGGGTGTATCTCTGATCACTGTAAGTACTTAGGAATATCTTCCAAGTTCTTGTAGTAACCGGTGTGATCCCCTGTTTTGGCCTAATGTTTCCCTGCCCCCCAAGCATTTTGCTAAGGCGGGAGTACAGGAATGAATGGCCGTAGGGAACCGTCCTGGAATATGGGTGGTTGCAGGGTCATTTGAAGCTTGCCATCGTCGGCCACCTAGGGGTTTGGCCCCGTCGTCGGCTGGACCTAGGCGAAACCTTAAGTAATTTCCTGTTTAGGTCTAGTATCCTCTTGCCCCGAACGTCCTGTGAAGGCGGGGGCGTGCTGAGGAGCGACCATAGAAAACCGACCTATAACATGGGTGGTTGCAGGGTCCTTTTGTGCTTGGGTTCAGATCCCGAGGTCTTTTTAGTGCCTGGTTTCGGAGCCCGAGGTCTTTTCAGTGCCTGGGTTAGGAGCCCGAGGTCTTTTGTGCCTTGGGGTTAGGCCCAAGGTCATTTTAGCATTGCACGGCATACCGACAGAAGTAAATTTTCAAAGTAAAATAAAAATTCCATTTTATTTAAAAAAATAAAAATTCCATTTTATTTAAAAAAAATAAAAATTTATGATGGTTGCTCAATCAGAACTACAGAAAAGAAATTTCTCTACAGCACTAAATCTCCGTGGTCAGATGCTACTGATAGTACTTGCGGAGGTGTTGCACATTCCAAGGATGGGAGAGATCATGCCCGTCCATGCTTTGTAGCTAGTAGGTTCTCGGTCAGTTGACTCGGGTTACTTTATATGAGCCTTCCCAGCTTGCCCCCAGTTTTCCATGGCTCGGGATCCGGGTAGACTGGTTTACCGCTTTAAGGACGAGATCTCTGACTTGAAAACTGCGGTGCTTCACCTTGCTATTGTAGTATCGAGAAACCCGCTGCTTGTAGGCCGCTACCTTCAGGTAGGCTCGGTCTCTTCTTTCCTCCACCAGGTCCAGCTCTGACCTGAGTGCTTCTTCGTTGTCCGGTGCACTGAAGTTGGCCACCCGATACGTAGGCAGCCCGAGCTCTGTGGGGACCACCATTTCAAATCCATAGGTTAAGGAGAACGGTGTCTCGCCCGTTGCCGCTCGGGGTGCAGTGTGGTAGGCCCACAGGAGGGTTGGTAGTTCCTCAGCCCACAGCCCTTTGGCGCCCTCAAGCCTTGTTTTGATAGATTGTAAGATTGTCCGATTGGTTACTTCGGCTTGACCGTTGGCTTGTGGGTGCTCGGTGGAGGAGTAGTGATTCATTATTCCGTAGCCCGATCAGAATTGTCTGAACCTAGGGGTGTCAAATTTTCTATCGTTGTCGCTGACCAGGACCCGGGGAATGCCGAACCGACTGAGAATATTCCTTTCCACAAAGCTCTCCATTTTTCGTTCGGTTATCGTCGCCAAGGGCTCGGCCTCCGCCCACTTGGTGAAGTAATCAACAGCTATCACGGCGAATTTGACCTGTCCTTTTCCAATTGGCAAGGGACCAACAATGCCAATTCCCCACTGGACGAATGGCCAGGGACTGTGGATTGGTGTCTGGAGTTCTCTCGGTCGGTTGATCATGGGAGAGTACCTTTGGCACTTGTCGCACCTTCGAACATACTCTTGCGAATCTCAGGCCATGTTGGGCCAGTAATAACCTTGCAATAGGGCCTTTCTGGACAGGGCCGACCTCCAATGTGGTTCCCGCACACTCCCTCATGAATCTCGAACAGTATTGCCTGGACTTGCGCAGGATGAACACAACAGAGGTACGGGATAGTGAATCCCCTCTTGTAGAGGATGCCGTCGAGAAGATGGTACCGTACCGCTCGATATTTAACTCGGCGGGCTTCTTCTTTGTCGTCTGGTAGCCCTCCTGTTGTCAAGAATGTTACGAGCGGGTCCATCCAACTGGGTCCCAGAGTGACAGGGTCTACCTCTATGCCCTCTGAGTTGATCACACTTGGATCGGGTAGGTATTGTATCCGTATCCCGGGTAAGTCTGACTCAGAAGACGAAGCGAGGCGAGCCAACCGATCAGCTCTAGTATTTTCTCCTCTGGGTATCTGAGTGATGGAGAATCCTCAGAGCTTCTTGGAAACTGCTCGGACAAGGGCCAAGTAGGCTACCATGTTGTCTTCCCATGCTTCGTACTCTTGGTTAACCTGGTTGACCACGAGCTGGGAATCGTTGTATCCTTGGACCTGTTGTGCGCTCGTAGAAGTGGCCAACTGCAGTCCGACCAAGAGGGCTTCGTATTCGGCTTCATTGTTGGAGGCACGGAACCCAAACCTTAGTGCATATTCTAGCTGGATATCGCTGGGGGTTGTCAGGATGATTCCTGCCCCGCTACCTTGCTGATTGGAGGAACCGTCCACATGCAGTACCTAGGTCGGGATATCAGAGTGTAACCCAGGCGGTAAGTTCGGGGGCTCAGACTCTTCGATCGGATCCTCGGGATATGTAAACTCGACTAAAAAGTCTGCTATGGTTTGTCCCTTGATGGCTGTCCGGGGTCGGTAGATTACTTCAAACTCTTCCAACTCCAAGGCCCACTTGACGAGCCTCCCGGACATGTCTGGACGGTTGAGGATTCTTCGGAGAGGTTGATCTGTGAGGACCACAATGGCATGGGCCTGAAAGTAAGGGCGGAGCCTCCGGGCCGAGGTGATAAGGGCGAACGCCAATTTTTCGATGCGCGAGTATCTACTCTCTGCGCCCTGTAACGCCCGGCTAGTGTAGTACACTGGGAACTGTATCCCGTGCTCTTCCCGAATAAGTGCCGAGCTAACTGTCGATGGTGACACTGCCAAGTATAAAAATAATTCTTCCCCCGGCACGGGTGTTGAGAGGAGAGGAGGGGACGCCAGATACTTCTTGAGTTCCTGGAATGCCTCTTCACACTCTTCTGACCACTGGAACGCTTTGCGGAGGATTCTGAAGAATGGCAGGCACCGGTCGGTAGCTCGGGAGATAAATTTGTTCAGTGCGGCCACTCATCCGGCTAGGCTCTGAACTTCCTTTGTTGATTTGGGCGGCCGCATGTTGATGATGGCTTTGATCTTCTCGGGGTTTGCCTCAATCCCCCGTCTGCTGACTAGATGGCTAAGAAATTTACCGGATGAGACACCAAAGGTGCATTTGGCCGGGTTCAACCTTATACTGAATTTTTTCAAAATGCTGAAGCCCCCGGCCAGATGCTCGAGGTGGTCGGGCTCGTTCCGGCTCTTGACCAGTAGATCATCCACATACACCTCCATAGACTTTCCAATGAGGTCTTTGAACATGTAGTTGACCAAGCGCTGGTAGGTAGCCCTGACATTCTTAGGCCGAATGGCATGACCTTATAGCAGTACGTGCCCTGGTCAGTGATGAATGCAGTCTTCTCTTCGTCCCCGGGGTACATACTGATCTGGTTGTACCCCGAGTAAGCATCCATGAATGAAAGAAGTGAGTGACCTGCGGTGGAGTCCACAAGGAGGTCTATCCTGGGTAGCGGATAGCAGTCCTTAGGGTAGGCCTTATTGAGGTCGGTGAAGTCCACGCACATTCTCCACTTCCCGTTGCTTTTCTTGACAAGAACAACGTTAGCTAGCCAGTCGGGATAGTGGACCTCTCGGATGGACTTCGCCTTTAGGAGCTTCTCGACCTCCTCACTCACTGCCTTCTGTCTCTCGAGGGCCATGCCCCTTCTCTTCTGCTTGACTGGGCGGCAATCCGGGCTGACATTAAGATGATGGGACATTACCTGGGGGTCAATTCCGGGCATATCCTCATGACTCCAAGAAATAACGTCTTGATTTTGCCTCAGGAACTGAGTCAGTTTTTCCTTTAACCCAGGCTCTAGTAGGGTACCTATGCTGACCGTGCGGTCTGGGTGCTCGGGATCCAGCATCACTTGTTCCAGTTCTTCCATCGGACCTATCATGTCGCTCAAATCCCGGGGGTCCATCTCTTGGATGTTTAATGTTTCTGTGATTGCCCCCCGGCGTAACGAGCTAACATAACAACTCCGAGCGATAGTCTGATCTCTCGCAAGCATCCAGGTCCCTGGGGGGTCGGGAACTTCACTGTTAAGCTATAGGTGGAGACGACCGCTCTGGCCTTGTTGAGGGTCGGCCTGCCAAGGATGACGTTGTAGGCCAATAGGGCTTCTACGATCACAATATTGGTGAGTACGGAGGCCTACTGAGGGTAGGTCCCCATGAGAACTGGGAGCTCGATTGTGCCGAGCGGTTGGGTGTTGGAGCCGTTAAATCCAACCAGGGGAGTAGCGACCGGCCAGAGCCGATCCCTGGAGATCCCGAGTTGATCGAATGCCGTCGAGAACATAATGTCGGACGAGCTGCCTGTGTCCACTAGCACCCTCTGGACCATATAGTTGGCTATAGACAGCGTCACTACTAGCGGGTCATCATGGGGGCAGTGGATGCCCTACAGGTCGTCGGACGTAAATGTTAGAACGTTGGTTGGGGAGGAGCCGGTGGATTGGACCTGCCAGACATTCGTTCGGGACGCCCGGGCATGCCTCTTCTGTTCCGACTGTGAATCACCTCCGCCTGACGTTCCTCCGGAGATCACGTGGATGTGGCCAAGTGGTAGTGGTGGCTGATCGGGAGCTCAAGTGTCTTGTCGAGGTCATCTATCCGTCGTGACAAACTCCGTGAGGTGTCCCTATTCGATGAGCTTCTCTATTGCTATTTTCAATTTGAAGCAATCCTCCGTTTCATGGCCGTGATCCCTGTGGTAACGGCAAAACTTATCCCGGTTCCTTTCACCGGGCGGGGCTCTGAGTTTAGCTGGCTGCGGAACCAGCCTCTGCGCCTCTGCGGCGGCCATAACTTCATGTATCGGCCGGGAAAGGGGTGTGAAAGCAATTGGGGGTTGACCCCTGGAATCTCTTTGATCTTGCTTTGGCTTCTTTCCCGAGCCCTTCTCGAACCCTTCACGCTTGTGTTTGGCCTTCGGGGACTCATCCCCCGCCTGGCCTGCACGCTTCGCCTTCAGGAACTCCTCGGTATCTATGTATTTTTCGACCCTCTCCGAGAGCTCCACCAAGGTTGCCGGCCGGTCACGATGGAACGATGTGGCAACCTTGGTGTGTTGAACTCCCGAACAGAAGGCCATGATCGTGACCGTTTCATTAAGGTTACGGATCTGGAGCCTTTGAAGGTTGGAACGGTCCACATATTCCCTCAGGGACTCCCCTTTGCGCTGCTTGATGGTCAGCAGCTGAGTGTCCGATTGCGAGCGGTCAAGCATCCCGACAAACTGGCTGATGAACAGCTTGCCGAGGGTTTTGAAATCATCGACCGTCCGGGGCTTCAAAGCATGGAAACCACTATGCGGCTGGCCCCTTGAGGGTACTGGGGAAGGCCAGGCACAGCAGCTTGTCCACTGTAGTGACCAGTGCCATATGAGCCTTGTAAGTGCGGATGTGATCCACCAGACTCCCTGTGCCATCGTAGGAGCTGAGGTGAGGGGGTTTGAACTTCCGTAGGATAGGAAACCGCGTCACCCGAGCGGTATAAGGTGACTCAGTTTCCATGTTGGTGAGGTCGTGACCGGACTTGCGGTTCAACCTCTCGATCTGCTACTACAGTTCCTCGACTTGGGCTTTTACGTCATCCTGCCCGGTTCTCCTACCTGTGTCTCAGCGGTAAGTCGGGTCGGACGAGGAGGCCTCTTCCTCAAAGCGCGTCGACTCCGGGGATAGGGCCCGGCTCTGGGTCTGGGAAAGTCTGTGCCTTAGATCCCCCCGGCTTAGGACCGGAGGGTCTTTGGCCGATTCCCGGGCTCTCCATCCGGACTCCTCCCCTCTGGCTGCGCGCCGTCGATCGATGATAGTTCTGGCGTCCTCCACTCGGCGAGGATTGGGTCGAGGTCGTCTTTGTGAGCGCCTGGTGGCCTGGCTACGCTCTTCATCCGCAGGGCATTCCCCGTCCGGTGGGGACACCGGGGCAGAGCGGGCTAGCCTTCGTGCCCTAGCAGGCCTTTGAATAGGAGCGCTCTTCTCAGGCTGATTCTCTGAAGTGGAACGCTTCTCATGTTGGTCCATAAGCGCCTCTATCTGTTCCTGCGTTCGGCGCTGGCCCTCCAAGAGTCGCGCCAGCGCTGCCGTTATCTGCTCGGTCGTCATGGAGGCAGCCTGCTGTTCAGGCTGCGGGTTCTCCTGATTGGTTGGATTAGCGGCTTTCTTACCCATCTTTGGCAGCATGTTGATCAGTTGAGAATTTGTTGATGAGAAGACTCAGTCATTTCCCACAGACGACGCCAAACAGATGATACCTAAAATTGGTAAGAAAGGTTTTGAGAGAGAAAGAGATAAGAATAATTTGTATGTGGTTCGGTCCCGTTAACGAGGTGACCTACGTCCACGGTTGCGTCTATGTGCTCTCACTAGCAAATCACCGGTAGGCCTGGTGAGCCAACAAAGGTGGGCGGCATTACCAGTAATACCAGTCGGGTGTATGCGTATTGATGGTGAGTTCTCTGTTGAGTGCTTGTATGCTTAGAGAATTGATTTCGGGATCCCTTTGACAGGGTAGGTGGGCTCTTTTATAGATGCAAGAGTCCACCCTTACATTGTAAGTTGATAGGATTAGGAAGCCCAATCTAATCACGATAGATTTGCGTGATCTTAGGAGAGTTTCCTAAGTGGTTTAGGAAACTTCCATATCTCCTTTCACAGATTTCTAGTTAATTTAGGAAACTGCTGGACGAGTCAGGATTGCGGTACACCGCGACCTTTATGCCCGGTCAGTTGATATGACCGCGTGGTATGCGTGAACACCTTGGGAATGCTTGGGCCCACGGGGTGCACCATTACCGGAATAACCTGTGCCTCTGGGTGACATGGCACTGTTTTCTTGGCTAGATTATTTTGGACATATCAGTATTTAAATACCTATATGTATTTACAAATTCCACAAAATTAGGGGAATGCCCCAATGCTATTTTATGATATCCCCAAAGTTATAAAAGCTATATTATTATATCTTAGTATTTTTAATAATCAATAAGGAGCTATTACACTAGTATAATAATTATTAAAAATACTAAACGAGCTCTGAAAATTATGAGATAAATACTGGTAGTGTATTTTAATATCTAGTATTTAATAAAAATACGTCTAAGTATTGATTTCTTAGTATAATTATAATTGTGTATTTAAATCTCTTTTCGGTTTTTGATATATATATTATCTTCAATAATTCATATAAAATAATCTATGACTCCGAAAAATACGCGGTCAGTTCCCAGTGTCTTAGAATAATGCCTAGAACATTCCCTTAAAGTATGGTGACCTTTCGACTCGGTTAAAAATATAGCCTGTCTTCTAGGGCCCACATTAGTGCAGTAAGCCCTACATATTACCCTGTAAAACGCGACAGACTCCGATTTGAGTCTAGTCAATGGCGCTGGACTTAAAATGACACGTAGATCACTACCTCGAGGTTTATAACCTCATTTGGTAAAATTACCATTTTGCCCCTATAGCTAGTTCTTATACTTTAACCTGTTCTTCTGATTTATGTTGTAGAACTTCCTGGTTAACTTCTTCTAAGGTTCTGAGCTTGCTTTATACTCGAGGTGAGTTTCCTAACCTCACTCTAATCAGTATCAATATCTATCCAAGATATCTACAAGCTACCTATACGATGTATTGTATATATATGGTGTCGATTAATGTTGCTAAATACCTTAATATCTGTATCACTATGAATATTTGTGCTATGGTAAGTGCTATTGCATAGATGAGCATGTCAAGAGTTTTATCTATTTAATTGTTGGTATCAAATCCATTTTTAAAGATCCATGAGCTATATGCTATACTTCTGCTATTATGATATAAAACAGAATGACGAATGTATAAATGTAACTTTGAAAGTATAAATGGATGTAATTAATAAACTAAGCTACGAAACGTAAGAGCGCGTAAGATAATGGCAAACCCTTCAATAATGGATTTATGTGAATAAGGGACATTAAGCTTCGTTTCTAGTCATGTGACTTTTGGTCAAAGCTGATTTGTGAACCTTCGTGTTGTGTTCGGATACTTCTTGTGGAGTCAGTCTTTCGGTAATTCCATGGAGTCGATTGGAGAGTTATGTTTTGTGTTCTTGATTTGAGGATCAGCATGACATATTCGGTCAAGTGCAGATGACCTGAGGATCGTCATGACGTGTTCAATCAAGTGGTTGATTATCTTTCCACACCCTTGGACTGAGGATTCGATCAAGTATGGGTGACCTGAGGATCGGCATGACGTGCTCGTCCAAGTGATTGTTAATATCCCGTACCCTTGGTCTGAGGATCGACATGACGTGTTCGGTAACGTGCGAGTGACTTGAGGATCGACATGACATGTTCGACCAAGATATTGTTAATATCCCGCACACTTGTTTTTAAGGATCATTAGTGATGTGTTCAATCAAGCGGTTCATTGTCGAGTGTTGTTCTTTCTTAACCGGTGAATGCGTTTGGAGTTAAGTCTTCTTTTAGTCAATGTCGTTGGTCAATTTAGTTCTGGGCTAAGCTTCGAAGGGTATGGTTGTGTTTGAACGAGACATGGTTCTGAGAATAAGAGATGATGAATCACTTACTTTAATGGTGGTAACCCTAAAGGTCCTCCTTGCTTGACTTAATCACTGACGGCATTAACAAAAGGAGGATGTATTCTATGAAAGAAGTATTGAGATATGTGTACTGCCTAAATGTTTTGATTGAGACCTTTGCCATGCCCATGGAAGAATGCGTCTTTTGATAAGAGAGTTACTGTATCTCTAGATACTAAAACTATGATACAAATAGAGAAACATTTTGGTATATAGATTATTGTGTGGTTATGTTACTCACTCAGCTTTGTTCCAAAGCTGACGACATTTTACGCCCTGGACATTCTCATGTCCAGAGTGTTATAGGTTTTTCTTAGGGCAGGAGGGTGAGCTCTTGATGAAATACTGAGGAGCCAAGGAAGGTTAGAGCCAAGCTGGAGAACAGGAGATAGTTATTTCAGTGTTTAAGCTTATGTATAAGTCTAGTATGGCCTCATGTAATAAGTTTGCAGTTATTGTAATCATTATATTTCCATTGCTGTAATTATGTTTTAGTTTAGATTAAGTGATGTTTATGCTTTAGTACTTCCCTTATGAAGTCATGCGTGGAGTTAGTAAGGACAGAACGGTTAATCAACCAGTCACGTGTCTACGAACCCATAAAGAAAATTTATTTTTCTCTATTTTTGGTACTTCGGGGCGTGACATCTGGGGTAGCTGAAAGCCATAGTGGCACTTAAGGCTACCACGCAGTAGTCTGACAGTGCCGCGCTACACTCAGCTGAGAGCCACCATGGCTCTCAGCCCAGAAGTTGTGTTTTCCTTCTAGACTTCCCAGGCTTCTTTCTCTCACCTCGGTTATCTTTTTTGGGCTTGTGATATACCATTGGAAAGGTATGGGAGTCTAGTTTAAGATAGTTTTAGTCTTACTTAAAAATGGTTTGTAGATTTTGAGTAATGGTCAAAAGAGTGAGGCTGACTCCAAGAAGAAGTAAACCTGAGAGGTGCAAAAAGGGTGAAAATTCTCCTAATTGGTTTTTTTGGCTAATGTGAAGACTTGGGTCACTAATTTAGCCTATTTTAGGACTATTTTGTAAAGGAAGTTATCAATATCCCACCCCGAGGTCCGGATTTTGCTTAGTAAATGGTGATTTTTTGTCATTTCAAATGAAAAGGCTCCCCTAAATTGGGTTTTTTGTCTCTGATTTGAGTTTCTAACGTACCTAAGTTTTTCTAAAGGTTATTTTAACGTATCTGTGGATACCGGGATTCCACCGCTTCGTTATGTTTTCGAAACTTGTTTGATTTTTTGAATCAAGGAAAGAGAAAAGGTTTGTTGAAAACAGATACAGAGTCGCCACTTGGTCTTTAAGGAACCAAGAAACCTTATTTTGACTCACCCAAACGGATAAAGGGCACCGGCCCTTCATAACCAAAGAACTTGGCTCGGGGTTTTGGTACGAGAGAGGAAGGAGCCTTTGTCGCGACTAAAACACCCTCAACTCGCCCCGTCTTTCGACGGGCCTCAATTAGCATCCAAATAATCATCTTATACTATGTATGGTTCGGAAATTAATACTATGATAGTATATTACATCACATAAGAATCTTGAAATTGAAAATCAAAAGATTAGATATCATTCATAAAATCTAAGTCAAATATCATGCAATGTAAAGTGAAAATCACACAAATAATCCTAGGAAAAATCGTCTAATCATGTATCAAATAATCAAGACCTCCTAATCTAAAGGGGACATGAATTGTTCTTGAAACAAATAAATCAAAGAAAACAAAGATGCTTAGCATGCTAAAATGATGCATGTTATTCTTTGAGAAGAGAAGATCTCTCAATCCCCGGGACGGATGAGAAAGGATGATTAGATCGAGGGAAGCATGAACGTGTAATCAAGTTCATTCCTTATAATCTTCTAAGATTAAGAGTCATAAAAGCTCCAAATCTTTGCATGGATGCAATGTATGTATCTAGAATGTGCCAAGATTGTAGTGTGCTTTGTGTTCATGGATTCCTAGAATGACATAGAAGTCTAAAATGTGTATGAATGGATGGATGAAATCAACATGGAATATGTACAATTGTAGTATGAACTACTTCCTAAGATATGAACTAATTTGGAATGCATATAAGCATCAAATCAAAGAATAAAAGTTAAAATGTGCTTGCTGTGAATAGTGGACAGAACAGTAACATGATCTTGTAAAAATGGAAAGGAGGGGTTAGGAATGCTTTCAATGCATGATATTTTATGGAGATGTTCCTTATTGTGTCTAGAATACAACCCAAAAAGCCAATCTTTAATAACTATCACAGATTGAGAGAAATCATATGAACAACAGAGGTCACTCAGAAACAGAGTCCGTACTGTCGACTGAAATGTTGAAAAATCTTAGAAAATGAAAACGAAAGATCTAGGGGCCCATTTTATACAGAAGGTTCCCTAAGACATTGACGTTTAAGGGAAAAATAAGTTGGGACCACCCCTTTTGGAAACTATTTCTGAAAAAGAAGTTGGAAGTTAGTCAAGCTGCTGTGACAGCAGAGGCAGAATGTTTGGAAGGAATGTTTGGGTCCAAATGGACCATTTTCAAGTACTTCCAAGTCAAACCAAAAATCATGGGTGTTCTCCAATGAGTTAGGAAGACTTTCCAAGTGGCCTTGCATCTATATGTTGAATATTGAGTTCTAGAGAAATCTTTGAACTCAGCTCACTCACTGTTTTAACTCACTGTTTTGAAGATTTTGGGGAAAATAAGGTTTTCTTTCTTGAAATCAAAATGAGGGGGGTTGAGGGGGGTTTTGGAATAGAGGTTTTGAAAGTGCATTTTTAATACTCAATAAAGATTTTAACCACTTAAAATCCCAACATTCAACTCATCATCAAGAACCTCCAAGATTGTTGGAGAAACTTATTTTTATTTGAGCATAACTTCAATACACTTCAAGGAGACCTTGGAGGTATTGAAGTTATGATCATCATATATCAAACATGTTTTTGAGGTCAAGAGCTACTATCCATAAGGATTCACTCACCCCAAACTTCATGTCATCATTTAGATGATGATGAACTAGTAAGTAAAATAAAGAAAATCAAAAAGAAATGAGGTGAGAAGAGATAAACAATGAATGAACAAGCAAGTAGATGATGATCAATAGATGATATTCATGAAGTATTGAACTTGTAGCATGGTGTTTCACTCAAATGTAATGACATTGGACATGGAAGAAGCTTCCACTCTCTTAAATGCTCACTAAAATGGTGGTTGGGTGTATTGAATGTTGAAGTAAATAGGAGTAATGAGGTAGAAACAAAGTTTAGAACTCACTTTTGTTTTGAAAATCAAAGAAGAAAGCTTCTTTTCTCTCTACTCTAACCTTATCTCTACAACTTTCTCTCCCAAACTTTTCTTAAACTTGTATTTGACTCCCCCAAAATGAAGAGCAATGGGGGGTTTAAATAGGCCAACTTGGGGTGGTTTTGGGATTTAGAAAGTATTCCCATTGGCTCCAAACATCTGAAATCATAAAACTATGTCGTTTTGGTTTTTAATTAATCAAAATAAATCCCCAAGAAAAATTACAAAAAAACACCATTCTGGAGGGGAGTACCGCGGCGACACTTGGCCAGTGCCGCGGCGACACTTGGCCAGTGCCGCGGCGGCACTGCTCCTCCTTCGTCCAGATAATGCTGTTTAGGCCCCCTGAAGTTCCGGTATTCGCGAAAAGGCCCTATTTCGTCCGAAATTCACAGAAAATGCGTACGAACTCCAAATTGAGGTTGTGATATACCGTTGGAAAGGTAATGGAGTCTACTTTACATTAAAAAATAGTTCGGGGATAGGTCACTTTGAAAAGTTTTACGGTATTCGCGATAAAAGCCGATTTAATCGCCTTTTTCGGCTTTGGAAATCCATAATAAATTCGTTTTAAATCCAGGAATTATGTGCGATATACCGTTGGAAAGCTATTGACCTCTAGTATCCATAAAAAATATTTGAAAATTGTTTCGGTGCTCCGATTCCAAAGTCAAATCTTGGTCAAACTGGTCAAACCGGGGATTCCCGGGAAGTTCTGGGAACCTCCTGGAGCTCCCAGGAGCCGACGTTTTCGCTCGATTCTCTTTTAAAACTCATTTTAATGATTCTGGTGAATTCGGACAATTTCGGTCAAACTTGGTCAAACCTTGGTCAAACCGGTCAACGGGGACTTTCGAGGAACTTCCGGGACTTCCGGGGGTCTCTGGGAGCTGACGATTTCTTCCGGTTTTACTTAAAAACTCATTTCATCATTTTTCTTACGACATAGCATGTTTTCAGAACTTTGGGACCAAATCTGGGAGTCTTCAGGCTTTCAGGGGCATTTTGGTCAATCTGAGCATTCTGAGAGATAGAGCTGACTTCCAGGAGTCCTTTTGAGTCTTTTACGATCATTGTGAACCACCAAGCTATGGGTCTCCTAAATCTGATAGCCGACAAAATGGGGTGTCTACAGTTTGCCCCTCTTTGGCATGAACTTGCGAGGCAACGCATATCGCAAGCGAGTGCCAAAGCTTTAAAGAGACAGGTCTTTTGGAGGCTATAGATTTAGGATAAACAGCGTTGCGAAATATGCAATGATGCTGAGGCTAGTGCTGGTCGTGCTCTGCGTGAGCTGCCTATGTATCCCAAGGGGAATCAGACCAGGACGTAGTTCAGGGCACAAAGGAACAAATCACACATGCACAACGAGACAGGCAGACGCTATGCTATGAGGATGATATGCAATGCATGGATGTGATATGAATTGTGTCATGAGTCCTATCATGTCTAGTATTATGATCCTAATATGAGCGGGTGCTGTGGGGTGTGCCACTCCGAGTGGGCTGGTGTTGTGCTAGTGTTTGTGATTGTGATGTGGTGGATGACTTGGATAAGGACATCAAGGTTTAGAAGACTCTGGGTCTAGGGGCAAACTTCTGGAATTTGGGAAGTGTGCTTTGCAAGCGGATGTAATCGAATGTGGGGTCCCCGAGGACTATAATCGGAGATGCCTTTTGGCAAATAACTGACGGACACGGGAGCCCTGGAAATTAAGAGACGGACACAGAAGTCACGGGATGATCATGAAATCCTGAGATGTTACATGATGAACATGGCATATTTTGAATGAGAGCGATGACGATTAACGAACAGGCGATGTTTGCATCGAGATGATGAGTCGACAACGGACTACTGTGATTGAACTGACGGTGCATGAATCCGCTGAGGATTAATCTGAATCTGCTGGGGATGAAGCGACTCTTTCTAGGATCTCTCTTCAACTGCTTCTTTTGATCAAATCTTACGGGCCGGTCGGGGCCTCCGAGAGCCGGTATCTTTCTGCTTCTGTCCTCGGGGAATAATGCAGGGTTCTCGGGGAATCTCTTTTCCTTGATCGGGAACCAGGACTCATCTCTGAATCTCTCACGGTTGATCAAATCTTGCGGTGCTCAATCCAAGAGGGCCTGTCGAGGCCTCCGGGAGCTGGTATCTTTCTGCTTCTGTCCTCGGGGGATGATGCGGGGTTCTCGGGGAATCTCTTTTCTTGATCGGAAACCAGGACCCAACTCTGAATCTCTCACGGTTGATCAAATCTTGCGGTGCTCAATCCAAGAGGGCCGGTCGGGGCCTCCGGGAGCTGGTATCTTTCCGCTTCTGTCCTCGGGGGATGATGCGGGGTTCTCGGGGAATCTCTTTTCCTGATCGGGAACCAGGACCCATCTCTGAATCTCTTACGGTTGATCAAATCCTTGCGGTGCTCAATCCAAGAGGGTCGGTCGGGGCCTCCGGAAGCTGGTATCTTTCCGCTTTCATCCTCGGGGGATGATGCGGGGTTCTCGGGGAATCTCTTTTCTATTTTTCGGTGCTTTGGCCAGAATCCAGGATTAGTTCTCGGAACTCTCGTGTTTGATCAAAATTTACGACGGTTGTTCTGAAATAGCCGATTCGGGTCCTCGGGAGTCAATTTTTCCCAATTTCTGCCTGCCGGAGGTAGTTCTAGCAACTTTTATCCTGCTTGGGGTAAAACCTGACAAATCTTGACAGGAATGGGCCACCAGGGCTGATCGGGGCCAAAAATAGGCTGAAAAAGGCCAAAATAGGTCAAAACGGAGCGAAACAGAGCAAAACGGAGCGAAGCGGGGCCTGCGAGGAGCAGTGCCGCGGCGGCACTAGGCCACTGCCGCGGCGGCAGTTGGCCAGTGCCGCGGCGGCACTGGGTGGCCGGACTCCATCTTTGTATATCTCGGGTTTTTGAGCTTTTGAAGCTCATTCTTGGCCATTTTGGGGTGTTTTTGGAGCCAAAAATTGCCAAAACGCAGCTTGTGCGCGCTCAGGTGAGTAATCCTACCCCGTAGTTGGAATTTTGATTGGTGTTTTGGTTTGTTCAATTTTGCAAGAAGAAAGTTTAACTTTGACTTCCATTTTCTTTGTAGATCCATGGCTTCGAGCTCGAGGAGACCGTCTAAGAAGGCCAAGGAACGGATGAAAGCCGAGATGCAAACCCCGGACTTGATTTTACGAGACCCCCAACATCATCTTTCGGCCGCGGCTCTAGCGAGCTTGGTATGTGAAACCTTTGGCATTTTAGGACTATTTCCATGTATTGTGCTAGTTTTGTGAGCCGTAGTGTACACCTAGAGATCGTTAGAAATTTGATTTGTGCTCAAAATGTTGATTTGCAAATTTGGACCTCGGGTTGTGAATAGTGATTCTGTGCATTGCCTTTGTCGTCTCTGGTATGTGCAGGTGCCGAAAGTAGCACTGAAGGGCCACAGTAGCCTCACTCATGCTTTTCTGTGGTATACTCAACTCTCGCCCACCGTCAAGATGATGGTCAATGACGCCGGGTTCGGAGGCTTTGTCTGTCTGGTTTCAAAGAACAACAATGATTTGGCACACTTTAATGCTTTGGCTGAGAGGTGGTGGGACACCACCAATACTTTCCATCTGCCGTTCGGCGAGATGACCATGACGCCCTTCGACTTTTCTATGATTACTGGTTTGAGGGTAGGCGGAAAGCGCCTAATTCTGGATTATTTCTATGAGATCGACCCTGAGGCTGTAGAGATGTTGATTGGGGCTGTTCCCCCTAATTTGGAGAGACACTGGTTTCCTTGCGGCTGGCTTTACCGGGCTTATGATAGAGGGGATCATAACCTGAACAATTCCCAGCTTTTGAGGGTGTATCTTCTGTATGTCCTCGGCTGCTCGATCTTTGCGACTTGGAATGACCGGGTGAACTTGAGACTTCTCTCTTGCCTGGCGACCATCGATGAGATCCCTTCTTACGACTGGGGCAGTGCTGCCTTGGCCCATCTTTACAAGCACATGGGTGAGGTTTCCCGAGGTGATGTTAAATCAACAGGGGGATTTTGGCGAGCTTGGGAGGTATGTGCTGCATTTTGCTTTATATTCCTTAACTTGGCTTTTGATTTCTGTACTCTTTCTGACTTTCCTCCTTGTCTATGCAGCTTTGGAGCTTCGAGTACCTGAAGATGTTAGCTCTATCCCCTACAGATGAATCAGGCAAAGACGAGGATGGCATGGCTCCTGTGCCTCTGTTCCCACGAGGCTTGAGATGGAGGAGGGATGTTGTTGGGGTGAAAAGTGGGGCCCATCGGATTATTTTGCTCCGAAACTTCCTAACCGGACTGATGGCTGCTAATGTTGATTGGATGCCTTGGGAGGGAGCGCGTTGCCTACGCCGCCCCTGAGGAGATACAAGCGGTCAAACCTCTTTCCTCTTGCCGACTTTTGATGGAGAGTACCGAGTGCAGGCAGTGGTTCCTTGGTGAGCGAGTGTCTCGGCAGGTGGTTGGTGGTTCCAGGTATCGGGTCCCTCATAATCCCCCTACGATGGATGCTAGTGACCTTTCTGGTGATGCTCTGCTGGCGGCCTTGGCTGGCACCGATGTTTGGGACCCCCAGTCTTGGGGATTTTCAGAGGGTGTGGCTGATGGGACTGAGAGAGACCTCCTTCTATCATCCTCGTCGATTGGCCAGACAGTATGGGCAAATTCAAGAGGTCCCCCGAGGGTTTACTGAGAGGGTCTTTGCTTCCAGAGTCAGAGCCACTACCATTGCTGCTTTCATCAGGGGCTGGGCCAGCCGAGCAAGGGCCTATTTCTAAAGACCTTTGAAGAAATAAAGGACACAAAGATAAAACTAGACCTGACTGATTCTGCTTATTCCTCCCAGTGTCTTTGAACATGTGTGATTGCTTTTTCGACAGACTTTTTTATTTTGATCTTTCCTGCTTATGTAATATTCAGAGTTTGTTTATCGGTGAACCTTGGTTACTTTGGGAATCTCATTCTATGCATTTGAGCTTTAAAAACATTTTATAATCGAGATTTTAATTAGATGTTGCTTTTGGTACTTGCTTGGGCATGCTAGGACGATTAGAGGCAAACGAGGCGGGTGGCCGAAGTTTGCCCCTAGTTTGGGATATATATGGTTGTGAGGCAAACGAGGTAGATGACCGACGTTTGCCCCTAGTTTAGAAGAGGTTCAAGCAAACGAGGCGAGTGGCCGAAGTTTGCCCCTAGTGTGATTTCGGGGTTATGGTAAGGACCGCGACTTTATTTTCTCAAATGCTCATGATTTTTGCCTAGGCACCAGTGAGGTGACCTAGCGAGCTCTTTTCTCTCTTTTGTTATTGCTCACTTTGGATTTAGCTCTAATTTTTGCCTAGGCGTCCTTTCGGATTTTCGACCTAGCGAGCCATCCCTCTCTTTTTTTTTTTTTTTTTTTTAAAAGTCTGCCTACGTACCCCCAAGTGGGGATCAGGTCCAACGTAGTTCGGTCCAAAGCTTGAAAGAAAATGGTTATTTTTGTTGGTGGAGCGACCGAACCGATGTGGTTGCCTACGTATCCCCGAGCGGGAATCAGGTCGAGCGTAGTTCAGGGAAAAGCTTGAAAGAAAAGGTTATTGAATAGTCAAGCATAGTACTTTTTGAGGCGATCCATGTTGATTGGTTCTTTGAATTCGACACCATCGCGGTCCATGAGATAAGTTGCTCCTCCGGAAAGAACAGTCTTGACGATGTAAGGGCTGACCCATTTAGGTTTAAATTTCCCACGGGGATCAAAGATCGGAGCTCGCAACTCCTTAAGGACAAGGTCACCCTTGACAATCTTCCTCGGACGAACCTTTTTGTTGAAAGCACGGGCTATCCTCTTTTGATAGATTCGAACATGGTCGACTGCCGCTAGGCGCTTTTCATCTATGAGGGCCAATTCTTCATACCTTTCTCTCAACCAATCTGATTCCAAAATTTCACACTCTGCCATCACGCGTAGGGATGGTAATTCTATCTCGACCGGAAGTACCGCTTCCATCCCATACACTAGTGAGTAAGGAGTTGCTCCTGTGGACGTCCTTATCGAGGTTCTGTATCCCCAAAGTGCGAATGGTAGCTTTTCATGCTAGTCTTTGTAAGTATCGGCTGATTTCTGCAGTATGGCCTTAACATTCTTGTTTGCAGCTTCGACTGCCCCATTAGTTTGTGGTCTGTACGGTGATGACTTATGATAAGTGATTTTGTATTCCTCGAACAGATCCCTAACTTCTGCTTTGAAATGACTTCCGTTATCCGAAATAACCTCATGGGAAACTCCATAACGGCAGATGAGATTTCTCTTGATGAATTTAGCCACTTCCTTGGCCCCTAACTTGGTGTAGGATGCAGCTTCTACCCATTTTGTGAAGTAGTCTATGGCCACCAGAATGTACCGATTTCCATTTGAAGCTTTCGGAATGATTTCACCGATAATATCGATTCCCCAGGTGGAGAATGGCCAAGGTGAGGTCATGCTATATAGAAGGGATGGTGGTACATGCATCATGTTTGCATGAATCTGGCACTTGTGATACTTTCTCACGTATTCGCAACAATCTTTCTCCAATGTTATCCAGTAGTACCCTTGTCTTACGATTTTCTTGGCCAGTATGTGACCGTTCATGTGCGGGCCGCATACCCCCTCGTGTATTTCCTCCATCATTCTTCTGGAGCTTTTCCCAAACAAGCAAGTCAGGTTGTGACCGTTGTATCCTTTCTTCAACAGTTTCCCACCGCAAATGATGAATTGCGCTGCGAGTCTTTGAATGGCCCTTTTGTCTTTTTCGGTAGATTCTTGGGGGTACGTTCCATTTTCTATGAAGTTCCAGACATCCTGATACCACGGTGTTTCATTCTCTTCTGCTTCGATTGTGGCGATCATATTGAACGAAGGCTCGTACCTTTGCTCAATTACCAAAGGCATCATCCTGATTCCCACAGGAATTTTGATCATGGAGGCTAAGGTAGCCAACGAATCGGCTAGCTGGTTCTCTTCCCTAGGCAAGTAGAAGAACGTTATGCTCTTAAAGTGCTTCTTAAGTCCATCGAGATGGTCATGGTAGGGCTTCAACCTCTCTTCCTTCACCTTCCATTCCCCTCTGGCTTGTGACACGATGAGATTCGAATCTTCGAAGACATCTAGCTTTTGAATTCTCAATTCTATGGCCGCTTCTATCCCCAGAATGCACGCTTCATATTCAGCAGTGTTGTTGGTGGAGTTATAATTGAGCTTGACTGCCAGTGGGGTGTGGTCCCCGTTTGGTGATACTAGGATTATTCCTACCCCGTAGCCTTTCATGTTGGCTGCTCCATCAAAGTACAACTTCCATTGTTCTTCCTTGATTTCCATGATATTTTCGTCTGGGAATGGGAAGTCTCCACTTTCTTCGGAGTCAATGGCGTGTTCCGCAAGATGCTCAGCCATGGTTCTCCCTTTTACCGATTTGCTTGTAACATACTTGATATCGAATTCGGATAGTAGAAGTAACCAACGGGATATACGACCGGTCAGGGCAGGTTTTTCGAGGAGGTATTTTAGAGGATCCATGCGGGATATGAGCACAACCGGGAAGGCTAGCATGTAGTGCCTCAGTCGGCGGGTGCACCAAACCAAGGCCCAACACGTTTTTTCGAGGGTAGAGTGGTTGAGCTCATACCCAGTCATCCTCTTCCTGAGGTAGTATATGGCTTTTTTGGAGTGGCTTTCTTCTCCTTCTTGGGCCAGCATGCAACCCATGGCATTTTCGGAGACGGATAGGTAAAGGAATAAGGGCTTATGAGGCGTTAGTGGTGAAAGGACAGGCGGATTTTGAAGGTAAGCTTTTATTTTGTCGAAAGCGGCTTGGCATTGGTCATCCCATTGGAACTTCTCCCCTTTTCTCAACAATCGAAACAGAGGATCGCACGTGGTTGTGAGCTTGGAAATGAAGCGGCTGATGAATTGGATTCTTCCGAGGAACCCCCTTACCTCTTTTTCATTCCGTGGTGGTGTCATTTCTAGGATTGCCTTGATCTTGGAGGGATCCACCTCCATCCCCCTTTGTGTGATGAGGAAACCCAAGAGTTTACCGGAGGTCACACCGAAAGTGCATTTCTTTGGATTCAACCTCATCTTGTACTTACGCAACCTTTCAAAAAACTTTTCCAGTGCCACTAGGTGTCCTTCCCTATCCTTGGACTTCACAATCATGTCGTCTATGTACACCTCTACTTCCTTGTGAATCATGTCATGCAGCAGAGTGGTGGCAGCTCTTTGGTAGGTTGCTCCAGCATTCTTGAGTCCGAAAGGCACTACTCTATAGCAGTAGGTCCCCCAGGGAGTGGTGAATGTCATCTTTTTTCGATCTTCTGGCGCCATAAGAATCTGATTATTCCCTGAGAAACCATCCATGAATGATAGTAGCTCATGTCCTGCGGTGTTGTCTACCAAAACGTCAATGTAGGGAAGCGGGAAGTCATCCTTGGGACTGGCCTTGTTTAGATCACGGAAGTCGACGCACACACAAACTTTTCCATCCTTCTTCGGGACTGGCACGATATTGGCAACCCATTCTGGATATTCGGTGACAATGATGAATCCTGTCTTAAATTGCTTTTCCACTTCTTCCTTAACCTTGAGTGCCCACTCCGGCCTCATGCGCCTCAGTTTCTGCTTGACAGGTTTAGAATTAGGAAGGAGGGGAATATGATGTTGGACAATGTCGGGATCGACCCCACGCATGTCCTCGTAAGACCAAGCGAAAATATCTTTGAATTCTTTTAGCAAGAGGGTTAATTTTTCTTTTTCTTCTTTATTAAGAGCTGAGCCAATTTGCACAATTTGGGGATTATCTGTTTCACCTAGGTTAACCGATAAAGTATCTTCGATTATTTCATGAGCAGGTGGTTTTTTAATTAGTTGCTTAAGTTCAATTTGGAGATCCTCGGAGGGATCTGTGCATTCACAAGTATTAGACACAGAGGAGTAAGTAGAATCGTCTTTCATTTCATTCATGATAGGTGAAGTGACTACATTGGACAGTGGTGGGCTTACAGCAGCCGACTCTGGTACAGACTCGATAATCGGCAGTACAAACTCTGGGGGAACAGGGGATAGGGAGACACAGACAGATGACTCTACAGCATGGTTGCTCAGACCCTCCTCTGTTGGCTTGATCTGATCATCTTGGCTCTTGGCCCTCTTTTCTTCCTCCTTCTTCTCAGCAGATTCCTCCCACATTTTCTCGATGGCTTCAGTGTCAAGGTATTTTAACCAGTCTTCCTCCGGGGTTTTCTCAATTTCTTCAGGATAGAACGGATCTTGATATGGAGGCCTCTCGCAGTCAGCGAAGATTTCAAGTCCGGGGTGCCTTTTCCCAGTGGTTTGATGGATCCAGGGTTCGGGGAACCCGAAGTAAGGGAAGTCATCCCCCTCTTTGATGAATTGTCCATTCAAGGTCTTGCGGTATGGTGGGAGACCCTTATCCTTTTCTTCCATGGCCTTTGTAGCTCGATGTCTTCTTCAGTGGGCTTGTATCCTAGCCCGAAAGTACCTTGCTGTCCTTTGATCTGAGGGAACTCTCGAATCCCTTGCTGGCGTCGACCCAATCCCATTCCAGGGAAGTAGTTCATTTTGCGGACGATGTTGACAACCGCAGAGTAGATCTCAGGGAACCTATCTTCATCATTGACCATGTGGACTTCTTCCATGAAGAATCCTCCAATTTCTCCTTCTTCTAACTCAGGTATTTGGATTTCAAAGACGGGAGCGTAGTTCGGGAAAGCTTCATTACCCCAACTATTATCGAGAATGATTTTCACTTCCTTCTCATGGATGTACTTGATCATTTGATGCACAGTGGACAATACGGCTTTGTTGACATGCAACCAGGGCCTTCCTATCAGCAAGTTGAAAGAGGTAGGTATGTCCATGACCTGAAAGACTTCGGTGCTCACCAAAGATCCTACCCAGATTTGGAGAGAAACGGTTCCCGTCACATTTCTCCTGGTATTGTCATAGGCCCTCATGGATTGCACAGATGGTGTGATGTCAAGGACATTGACCCCCAAGGCGGTGGCAGTCCTTAGGGCACAGACATTTAAGGCCGAGCCCGTATCGACTAGACAAAACGGCACCTGTTGTCCCTTACATCCCACGGTGATATATAATGCCTTGTTATGTGCAGATCCCTCTGGCGGCAGGTCCTCATCGGAAAATGTAATGATTGGGTCGGGGGTAAGCGCACCCAAGAAAGCTACCATGTCCTCCGGCGCGGCGTCGATGGGGACTTCAATCCCAGCCAAGGCATTCAACACGGCTTGCCTGTGCTTATAGGATGTTACCATGATGTCCCACATCGAGAGATGTGCTTGGGTTTTCTTCAGCTGTTTTATCAATTCGTTATCCTCTTCGATGATCTCATCCATCTTACCCTTCCCCTTGTCTTTAACTGGACCCTTCTCGATGGCTTCAGTGGTAGGCTGCAGAGGATGGTAGTGACGGCCTGACCTGGTCAGGTGATCAATTTCAGCAGGAGTAGGCCCTTCTACAGTCCCATCCTTTTTGAACCAATCACAATCCGTTCCCACATATGGTTTCTCCGGCTCGTCCCAGATAGAAGCGTCACTTTCATCATTGGGATCATACCATTTGAGGTCTACCACCCCCAGGTCGTGCTCTTCCAGAAAGAACAAGTCTTGCTCGTCGTCTAGCTGTTGCTGTCACTCGTCATTCTCCCCTTCAATCAGATGAATTCCCACAGAATCCGGGATGTCAATGAAAGGCAAGGGTTGTCCTAGGGGATGATATAAGTAGCAGGGTTGAAGGGTACGGGATTGGACTCAATGAGGTTGACATTTTGGTGGTTTGGTAGAGGATTTTGGGTGATATGGGGCTGCTTTGGTGGCGGCTCGATGATGTTCTGGTCAATAAGGTCTTGAATGTCATGGCGAAGGCGCATGCAATCGTCAGTGTTGTGGCCCGGGGCTTAGTGGTAGGTACACCGCTTAGACATATCGCAGTTTGGCGGGAGGGGGGTGTTTCGGGGTTGGAGTAGTTGGAGATGGACTTTTTTGAGGAGGCGGTCTAAAGCTGAGGAGAGAGAGATTTCTAACTTGGCAAAATTGCGAGGGGGCTTTTTCTGGAAGGGGCGATTGGAGGGGTTTGCCTGGTTGGAGGGTTGGTATGGCATAAGAGGGTACGCCATGGGTTGGCTGCTAAGGGCATTGACATCCGGGGGATTCCGGGAGTAGTTAGGTCTTCTGGACTGACTCGGGGGCTCTTCCTTTTTTATCTTTCCTTCTCTGATAGCGTCTTCAATCCGGGTTCCGACTTCAAACAACTCCTCAAAGGTGGAGATGGACTGGTAGAATAATTTCTCATGGTAGAGGGGCTGCAGATTCCGGATGAGCATCCTTACCTGTTCTTTTTCGATTGGCCGGTGGGTCATTTGGGCTACCTTGTTCCTCCATCTGCTCAGAAATGCAGCGAAGGATTCATTGTTGCTTTGCCAGGTTGTTTTCGAATCCCTGATGGTGACATCCAGCTCTTGATTGTAGGAGTAATGATCGACGAAGACTCGAACGATGTCTTCCCATGCCCGGGTTTTGGAGGCTTCCAAGGTTAGGAACCACGATAGTGCAAACTTTGCAAGGGTTTGCGGGAACAACATCGCAATGTGTTCGTGGGTACAACCCATGGACTGGAAGATACTCATACATAGCTTCACATGACTTTTCGAATTCCCAGTTCCGTCAAAACGGTCGATGGCAGGCATCTTGAAATTCTCTGGCAGTTTCAGCTTGACAGGCTCGAAGAGGCCTTCTAGGTCTAGCATGTAATCATCGACCCCCTTGCTTTTTCTCAGCACGCTTTCTAGCTTGTCGACCTTGTCCATTTTCTCTTGGAGCTTTTTCTCGTACGCGAACGGTGGGACCCCTTGAAACCAGTCTTCCTCCCTATTATTCTCATGCAGGGGAGGTTCAAATCCCGGTGGTGGAAACCCGGGTGGAGGTTGCGGCTGCTGCTGTTTCAGTTCTTCCATGAACATCAGAACCTGGGCCAGGCTGTAGGACTGCTGGCTTATGGTCGCTCCCAATTCACTAACCTTGTTTTCCAACTCTTCCCTATTCATGCTGAAGTAAGCTGTCTGACTGATTCTGATCAATCGATTATCCGAACTCCTGACCCACGAAGAGGACCCTGACTGCTGACCTTGGGAATCTATACTGACCTGACAGATTTCGAGAGGACTAGATTAGATCTTGACAGTGGTGACTCTAGACAGACAAAGATGGTGATGTGGACCGACTCGAAACAGTGCGTGCAGATTGATGGGGAATGGTGCATGCAAATGGGACAAGCATGCGGATGTAAGCCCTAATCTATATGATGCTTCTATTTCTAACAGATAGCAGTTAAACAGATAAGGTCCTAGCCATATAGAGTGTGTTAACCTTACTTTCCAGTATGATCACCAAGGGATAACAGGGATTTCCGGGATATTTCAGGTAATTTTGGACAGAGTTTCTGGGAGAAACTGGTTAATATGGTTATATCTGGGATATCTGGACAGAGTTTCTGGGAGAAACTGGTCAATATGGTTATATCTAGGGTATTTGGACAGAGTTTATGGGGGAAACTGGTCAATATGGTTATATCTGGGATATCTGGACGGAGTTTCTGGGGGAAACTGGTCAATATGGTTATATCTGGGATATCTGGACGGAGTTTCTGGGGGAAACTGGTCAATATGGTTATATCTGGGATATCTGGACGGAGTTTCTGGGAGAAACTGGTCAATATGTGGTGATAGTGATCATACTGTTTAGCAGATTTTCATACTCCTATGTCTTAGGACCGATAAACAAGGTTTGCGGTGTATATCTTTGTGAGTATGGAGCAGACATCCTTGTCATGGTGCCTAGGCAGGTCAACTCAATGTAATCACATGTGAGTGATTGCCTTGGGAACCATAAGAAAGAGGTTCTATTCTATGCCACATAAGCGTCTACACCGCGCAGGTAATCCCGTCAGGGCACACAGCAGTTATATCACATTGTCCTATCTGAAAAGATAAATGAACAGTCCTATGAAAGGTTCTACAGGAATCTATATGCAAAGGCCGGGTTTAGTCAAAGAGGGTCCGTTGACGAGAGTTCCAATATACCGTCAGGGAGACAGTACGGAGGTTTTTACTCTTTTTGATATACCTTGGAAGGTACAGTATCAACGGTGACTTGTGCCCTGGCACAGCAAGACCTGAACAATGTCAGCGCCGCGTTTCAGACACAGTCGGAGGGGAAAATGCAAGAGTGCAATGTGGTGAACCAAACACAGTAAAAAGATGATTTTAAGGATGCTTCTTATGAGTCAAACCTCTGTATTATTTTGTTTTAAAAATAAAAAATCCCCAGGAGAGTCGCCAGATTGTGGATACCGGGATTCCACCGCTTCGTTATGTTTTCGAAACTTGTTTGATTTTTTGAATCAAGGAAAGAGAAAAGGTCTGTTGAAAACAGATACAGAGTCGCCACTTGGTCTTTAAGGAACCAAGAAACCTTATTTTGACTCACCCAAACGGATAAAGGACACCGGCCCTTCATAACCAAAGAACTTGGCTCGGGGTTTTGGTACGAGAGAGGAAGGAGCTTTTGTCGCGACTAAAACACCCTCAACTCGCCCCGTCTTTCGACGGGCCTCAATTAGCATCCAAATAATCATCTTATACTATGTATGGTTTGGCAATTAATACTATGATAGTATATTACATCACATAAGAATCTTGAAATTGAAAATCAAAAGATTAGATATCATTCATAAGATCTAAGTCAAATATCATGCAATGTAAAGTGAAAATCACACAAATAATCCTAGGAAAAATCGTCTAATCATGTATCAAATAATCAAGACTTCCTAATCTAAAGGGGACATGAATTGTTCTTGAAACAAATAAATCAAAGAAAACAAATATGCTTAGCAAGCTAAAATGATGCATGTTATTCTTTGAGAAGAGAAGATCTCTCAATCCCCGGGACGGATGAGAAAGGATGATTAGATCGGGGGAAGCATGAACGTGTGATCAAGTTCATTCCTTATAATCTTCTTAGATTAAGAGTCATAAAAGCTCCAAATCTTTGCATGGATGCAGTGTATGTATCTTGAATGTGCCAAGATTGTAGTGTGCTTTGTGTTCATGGATTCCTAGTAGTGGCGGACCTAGGAATTCGCACTTGGGGGGGCCAAGTTACTAGAAGTACTAGACAAAATTTGTTAGTCAAAAAGTACTAAGTTGTATTTATGTAAATTGTTGGTCAACTTTGGAATATAGATTTACAAAATACCAAAGCAGCAAAAAAGAACTATTTGCACCTATATCTAAACAAGTATGTCTTAGATACCAAAAAACTACAACCAAAAAGATCAAGAATCCAAAGTTATAGTTGTGCCCGACGATTTTTCAAAGCATAGAAATCATCTATGATTGAATCAGAATCGAAACTCTCAGCAATGTCTCTTTTAATGTAGACAACCATGCAATCGACAAGAAACTCATCCTCCATCTTGTTGCGAAGTTCATTTTTAACAATTTTCATAACTGAAAATGCTCGCTCTGCTGTGGCAGTGGAAACTGGAAGAGTCAGAACAAGACGGATCAATCTATCAATTAGATAGTATACTTCTGTCTTGTTTGTTTCCATCAATCCTTGGCACAATTCAGCTACAGAAGATAAATTCCTTAGCTTTGGATGTTGAGGAACGTCAAGCTCATAATGTTGCAATTGAAATCTCAAAACAACCCTCTCGTGTTCTGTGAAATCCTCAGGATAATACTTTTCTACAAGTTTGCAAATGTCATCGATTTTGAATTTGCTATAAGCATCCTTAGGATCCAAAGCTGCACTAAGTAAAAGAAGCTCCATAGTTCGCTCACTAAATCTACTATCTAATTCTTGTAACTGTGAGTCTATTGCAGCAGTGAATATATCAATTCGATAGTGATGTTCAAGTGTAACATTGGCCCGTTGGTGAAGGGACCGACCTCGACCTGTAATGTATTGGCTACTTAAATTGGGTATATCTATCTCATATCTTTCACAAAATGATTTCACATTCTCTAGAAAAGTAGTCCAACCTCCATCTCTCAGTGCTTGAATGAGGGATTTTGCTGTTGAAACCAAATTCATAGCATTCAAGATATCTATACTTTTTTGTTGCAAAGCTTGACATAGTACATCAGTGATTCCCATGACTTCTTTCACTACATGTAAGATAAATACGAATTCAAAACTTGCAATTGTTTTACGATGAGAATCAGCATCACCACGCAAAGAAAAGTTGGATCCTTCTTTACTAATTTTTTCAAGAACTGAACAAGTTGCACCATACATCCTGACTAAGCTACAAACAGAGGAAAAATGAGAGCCCCAACGAGTGTCTCCAGCTCGTTGCAAAGTACCGATTTGATTTGCCCCTCGACCAGTTTCAAGTTCATCAATAGATATCATGCGTGCAATTTCAACTGCTTGGGCAGATTGTAATTCACTATTTCGCTTGCAAGAAGCACCAAGAAAATTAACAATGCTACTTAGCTTTGAAAAGAATTGGTGCACTAGAATGACTTCTCTTGATGCAGTAACTAATGCCAATTGCAAACGATGAGCAAAACAATGTACATAATAGGCATAGGGGCAATCACTTAGAAAAAGCGCTTGTAGCCCGTTCCATTCACCACGCATATTGCTTGCACCATCATAACCTTGACCTCGAATGTTTTTAGTGCTAAGATTGTAGCGTGATAGAACACTTGACAACTCCTTTTTCAAAGTTTTTGAAGTGGTGTCTTCAACACATACAATGTCAAAGAAGCGCTCTTGTATGAAACCACCTTTATCCACATATCTTAAAACAAGAGCCATTTGCTCTCTTTTAGCTACATCTCGTGCTTCATCAACAAGAATGCAATACTTAAAATTCCCAACGTCCTCACGTATCTTGTTCCTCACCTTGTTCGCAAGAATATGCAAAAGTTCCTTTTGAATTTTTGGAGATGTATATTTAGCATTCTTAGGAGCCTTTTCCAACACAAGATTCGCAACTTTGTCATTGTATGTTGCCAAAATCTTAATCATCTCAATGAAATTACCCCTATTTCTCGAATTTGGGCTCTCATCGTGACCTCTAAAAGCACAAGATTGAAATGACAACCATCTTACAGAATCAACTGAAGTTTTGAGCCGCAAACGATTATTCAATTTTTCTTCTGAAGTTTGTGCGAACATAACTTTGTCAATATGGCCCGATTGATGTTTTAAATCCTCACAACATCTTACTGCAACATTATGTGATGAAGAAGGATCTTCTCCCATATGATTCAAAAAGGCACATCTTTTGCCATCCCGCACTTTTTTCCAATTTCGAAACCCGTCAACAGTAAATGCATTTGATCCAAGACGGTCTGATAGCTTACTTGCAAAAATAAAGCACGGAAAACAGAATGCAGCATCCTTTGATGGAGAATATTCTAACCAAGGGAACAATCCAAACCAATGAAATTGGAAGTGCCGAAGATGTTTTTCACTTCCAAAAAGAGGGTATTTTGGAAGTTCAATGTGATATGGTCCTGCATTAAGATAGGCCCGTCGAATTTCATCGTGTTGATTTACAGGATGTTGCCATATCTGAAGACGTAATCCTGGATCACGTTCTAAAGAAGTGGCATCAACTTCTTTAGGTTCAACTCTGAGTGATTTGGGAGGACTAGACTGTTCATGGGTTGAAGCACCAAGATTAGAGTCCAAAACTGCATTGTTTGCAGCAGGTTTATCAACATCTTTTCGCTTAAAGAATGAATCGATAGTTTTCGCTTTCTTGAGGGCTGGACGAGGTTGTGACATTGTAAGCTAAGAGTAAAATTCAAAGTAACCTGAAAAAAATTAATCTATACATTATTGAGGGTTTTAATTAATTATCTAATTAAAGACTAACATTATGCTTTCCAAATTTGTATCCCAAATGTGGTTCCTAACACATTGCTACTGGACTATTTCAATATCTCCAATGAAAATCAGGTGGGCACTGCCACATGTCTTAGGAACCCCCCACATTCCTACTTCCCTTTCTATTTTCTATTCAAGTTAAACTAAACCCCAAAACAAATGACAATAGGCATATATTTTAAATCTTATAAATAATATATTTTAAATATTAAAACTCAGTATTGTAATTTTTTACAAGTTAGATTCAAAAAGTATATTATATAAAAATCCTGAACTTGAAAAGTTGCAAGCACATTCACTGATTCACATTAAATAACATATTATATAATATATTGATTGCACATTCACATTCACATTAAACTGATTGCAAGCACAATCAGTTTTTCAATTCTTTAGGAACCGCCAAAGTCACACAATTCAATAACATATTATATAATACACATACTCTGATACAGTCATACAGTGATACACATATCTCTAACTCTAACAGTGTCTACACTCTAAAGTCAAAAGATTTAATATACATACACAGTAACACAAATCATTGAAAATTTGAAATCAAACTCAAGAGGCAAGAGCATAACTAGAGTCTGAGAGAGAGAGAGAGAACGAGAGACAGAGATAATGAGATATTACCTGGATGATTGCTGCTTTGCTGGAGGTCCTGGAAGAAGAAGCTAATCGACCACTGGCACTGATTGGAGTCACTGATTAGTGATCAGTCTGATCGAGACTCAGAGAATCAAGAGTGAGGGACGAGATTTGAGAGTAGAAACTCCAAGAGGAGTCGCTCAATTGGGTAAGCTAGGGCTTTTTAATTTCCTAATTTGCTTTTATAGGTAGCGCAGTTACAAATTTTGGGGGGGCCATTATGTAAAAAAATTTCAAAGTTTTAAAATTATATGTAGACCCCAAAATTTTTTCAAATTTATGCAGGGGCCATGGCCCCCCCAGTCTCTTAACAGTTCCGCCCCTGATTCCTAGAATGACTTAGAAGTCTAAAATGTGTATGAATGGATGGATGAAATCAACATGGGATATGTACAATTGTAGTATGAACTACTTCCTAAGATATGAACTAATTTGGAATGCATATAAGCATCAAATCAAAGAATAAAAGTTAAAATGTGCTTGCTGTGAATAGTGGACAGAACAGTAACATGATCTTGTAAAAATGGAAAAGAGGGGTTAGGAATGCTTTCAATGCATGATTTTTTATGGAGATGTTCATTATTGTGTCTAGAATACAACCCAAAAAGCCAATCTTTAATAACTATCACATATTGAGAGAAATCATATGAACAACAGAGGTCACTCAGAAACAGAGTCCGTACTGTCGACTGAAATGTTGAAAAATCTTAGAAAATGAAAACGAATGATCTAGGGGCTCATTTTATACAGACGGTTCCCTAAGACATTGAGGTTTAAGGGAAAAATAAGTTGGGACCACCCCGTTTGGAAAATATGTCTGAAAAAGAAGTTGGAAGTTAGTCAAGCTGCTGTGACAGCAGAGGCAGAATGTTTGGAAGGAATGTTTGGGTCCAAATGGACCATTTTCAAGTACTTCCAAGTCAAACCAAAAATCATGGGTGTTCTCCAATGAGTTAGGAAGACTTTCCAAGTGGCCTTGCATCTATATGTTGAGTATAGAGTTCTAGAGAAATCTTTGAACTCAGCTCACTCACTATTTTAACTCACTGTTTTGAAGATTTTGGGGAAAATAAGGTTTTCTTTCTTGAAATCAAAATGAGGGGGGTTGAGGGGGGTTTTGGAATAGAGGTTTTGAAAGTGCATTTTTAATACTCAATAAAGATTATAACCACTTAAAATGCCAACATTCAACTCATAATCAAGAACCTTCAAGATTGTTGGAGAAACTTATTTTTATTTGAGCATAACTTCAATACACTTCAAGGAGACCTTGGAGGTATTGAAGTTATGATCATCATATATCAAACATGTTTTTGAGGTCAAGAGCTACTATCCATAAGGATTCACTCACCCCAAACTTCATGTCATCATTTAGATGATGATGAACTAGTAAGTAAAATAAAGAAAATAAAAAAGAAATGAGGTGAGAAGAGATAAACAATGAATGAACTTGCAAGTAGATGATGATCAATAGATGATATTCATGAAGTATTGAACTTGTAGCATGGTGTTTCACTCATATGTAATGACATTGGACATGGAAGAAGCTTTCACTCTCTTAAATGCTCACTAAAATGGTGGTTGGGTGTATTGAATGTTGAAGTAAATAGGAGTAATGAGGTAGAAACAAAGTTTAGAACTCACTTTTGTTTTGAAAATCAAAGAAGAAAGCTTCTTTTCTCTCTACTCTAACCTTATCTCTACAACTTTCTCTCCCAAACTTTTCTTAAACTTGTATTTGACTCCCCCAAAATGAAGAGCAATGGGGGGTTTAAATAGGCCAACTTGGGGTGGTTTTGGGATTTAGAAAGTATTCCCATTGGCTCCAAACATCTGAAATCATAAAAACTATGTCGTTTTGGTTTTTAATTAATCAAAATGAATCCCCAAGAAAAATTACAAAAACACACCATTCTGGAGGGGAGTGCCGCGGCGGCACTGCTCCTCCTTCGTCCAGATAATGCTGTTTAGGCCCCTGAAGTTCCGGTATTCGCAAAAAGACCATATTTCGTCCGAAATTCACAGAAAATTTGTACGAACTCCAAACTGAGGTTGTGATATACCGTTGGAAAGGTAATGGAGTCTACTTTACATAAACAATAGTTCGGGGATAGGTCACTTTGAAAAGTTTTACGGTATTCGCGATAAAAGCTGATTTGATCGCCTTTTTCGGCTTTGGAAATCCATAATAAATTTGTTTTAAATCCAGGAATTATGTGCGATATACCGTTGGAAAGCTATTGACCTCTAGTATCCATAAAAAATATTTGAAAATTGTTTCGGTGCCCTGATTCCAAAGTCAAATCTTGGTCAAACTGGTCAAACCGGGAATTCCCGGGAAGTTCTGGGAACCTCCGGGAGCTCCTAGGAGCCGACGTTTTCGCTCGATTCTCTTTTAAAACTCATTTTAATGATTCCGGTGAATTCGGACAATTTCGGTCAAACTTGGTCAAACTCTGGTCAAACCTGGTCAAACCGGTCAACGGGAACTTCCGAGGAACTTCCTGGACTTCTGGGGGTCTCTGGGAGCTGACGATTTCTTTCGATTTTACTTAAAAACTCATTTTATCATTTTTTTTACGACATAGCATGTTTTCAGAACTTTGGGACCAAATATGGGAGTCTTCGGGCTTTCAGGGGCATTTTGGTCAATCTGAGCATTCTGAGAGATAGAGCTGACTTCCAGGAGTCCTTTTGAGTCTTTTACGATCATTGTGAACCACCAAGCTATGGGTCTCCTAAATCTGATAGCCGACAAAATGGGGTGTCTACAGTATCTCGGAAACCACGATGCTTCACGGAGTTCTGCCTTATAAAACCGACATTCCACAAATTCTAATTCCAATCATCGGGTTGTTCTTGAGGCGGGGTTCCTTCAGTCACACGGATGAACCAAAATAAAGTGTCTACATCTTGTTACAATTTTGGCTGTTAGCATCCATCCAGTGGTTATCCTTAGAGGCAGTGCAAAACTTGGCGATATACCCTGGCTTCTTATAATTAAAACATCCTCTGCCATTGGTTGGTGGGACTGTAAGCAGTGCCTAAGGTTGCGATCCCTGTTGGCGATATTGCTAGGGTCGAGGATATCTTGACTGAGATTTCCTAGTTCCATCCCAGGTTCTCTGATTGCCTTGAAAGTTGCCCTGCAGTCTCCACCCTTGGGTATTTCTCGATGGCTGGCTCTGAAAATTCCTTTGTTGGTGAAAACTTCTCGACGGGTAGGTTGATTTATCTGTTGTCGATGTGCTAGATAAGCATCATTTTCCAATCCTGCAGCAAATCTGACAATTCCCTCAAATGACTAATTCAGATGACCAACCATCATATATCTGAGGTGGGGGTTCAATCCTTGGTGAAATCTCTTCACCTTTCTTCTGTAGGGTATCGATCATACGCGGAGTGAATCGAGACAATCGCTCAAATTGTGTAGTATGTTCTCATACAATCCATCCTCCTTGGGACCAGGCTCATGAAATTCCTCTCCTTTTGATCTCTCTCATCTTATGGGAAGTACTTTTCCAGAAATCTTTCCCGAAATATTCCCCAAGGCATTCTCTGTGCAGGTTCAGTTCCTATTGTAGCTCTTTCGGCTTCTCACCAATCTGTGATGACATAAGTCAACTAAAATGTGGGAAGATAACGCTTATCTTGCTCAATAGATTCCAAACTTCAAAAATCAGTTCAATTTCCCGTATCCACTGTTCCGCCTTCCATGACTCTGTTAACTCGTTGAATTTCTCTAGGCAAAATCCACGAAAACGTTCGAGTAACTTATCCTCAGTCTGTCTCGATGGCGGTGGTGCAACAGGTCTCTGGTGAGTAGAGTGGTTATACGCATCTCTCACATGTTCCATCCTCTGCATGAAGGCTTCAAAAACACATGTTTGATCCATACCTTCTGGAATAGAGGCTACTAATCGTGCTTGATTCCTCGGTCTAACCATAGTGATAATGTGTCATGTACCTATAAAAGACCTATCGATTAACGGAAAGTCTTCTCGTAGAAATGAAATCAAGATAGAACTAGAAGCAACAAGAATTAATAGTTCTACTAATCAACATATAACACTCAAGCATACAATTTATATCAAAAGTACTACTCATATATATATATCAAAAGATGTATGGCATAGTACACACTAGTCAAACTATGTACCACATGGGACAAAGGCTAAACAACACTAAGGTCAGCTACTTATAATGCTACTACTACTGATAATCTCTATACAAAGCTATGGTGATCAAATAGCTATCTCTCAAGCTCCCAAAAATCATGTGGACAACATGCCCTGATATAAAAAAAAAACTAGCAAAAGCTAAACCCTGCAGATCCTAACTCAAAAATCGTCAGCGTCTGATCCTGCTGGTGGTTCATCCTCTGAAATGACATCCATCTCCTCAAGGGGTGCATCCTCAACTAGTGCGGCAAGATCTCTGACTACCACTCTGATATCCCAATCCTTAACTATCTGTACCTCTACATCCTTTGCCATCATCGCCTGATTAGTGACGTCGATGGCTATAATAGCAAATCCATCAGCTATGTCCAACGCTCCTGCTAGTGCAGCCTCTCCCATAATAAATCAAGATGGCTGTCTAACCATCTTAGCTATCCATCCTACTGCCATATCCGCCATGGTTGCCATATGTACTATAGGTCCGACGAGTAACTCAAGTATAACGGGTATCTCCGGCACAACTATCTCCTCGTCAGGAATGTCCTCCTCTACTACCTCCATGATCACATCTCCTCCTATCACTGCATCATCCTCTCCAACCACAATATCTGCCTCAAGGTCTTCTGGTTGCTGTACTGGGTCAAACTCTGGCTCCTACGGCTCATCCTCAGGCTCATCGTCATCGACATCGTCTGCAAGCTTCTCCTCTGCTACGTCCTCATCATCCATAGGCTCTTCCTCTCCATCCCCATCGATATCCTTGTCAAGATGCTTATCCTCTAGCTCTGGGTCCTCCTTACCCTGATTCGGCTCAGGCTTTATAACTAGTACGTTGGGTACTAGTGATGGTGGGGCTGCTAGTACTGGTACAGCTGAAGGCTCTAGTGGAATAGGCCCAGCTATAATAGCTCGCAGCTCAATCTCGTCTACCTCAGGCTTACTCTGAATCAATCTAGCCATCTCCTGGTATATAGCTGCTTGAGTCATAGCGTAGTGATACGCATTCATGCGTATCTTTATCGGGTGTGTTGTGCCCACAACATAGAGAGAAGTCCACATCCTTTCCTCCAAATACCGATTGGTAGTCTGGTGAATATGGCAAAGATATATCTCTAGTATGGCTGGCTCCACGGTGTCACCATGAATAACATATCGTCCAAAAGAGTCATCCACAAACAGGTGGAAATTTGGATTCATACTAACCTGCAAAGGAAAACTATCTATCATCAGGAAGAAAACTTATCTTAAACTCATATCTCACCTCAGGGATCTTAAAATACTAGGGCCAAATGGTGTGGAATCGTTAGTGAATGAAAGTAGCACAACCTAGAGCTCTGATACCAAAAGTCTTGTCACGCCTCGCAACAACAAAAATAGAGAAAAATAAATTTCCTTCTTGGGTCCATAGGGTATGATGGGTGAATGTCACTAATTATCCACACCAAACAGTACTAGTCCAACTAAAACAACAAGGACAACAAACAGCTGAATATATAATAATTATAAACATCAGAGTGGTCCTTAGGATGACAACAGGTCTAGAGACAACACATACCCAAGTACCCATTTACTAATAAAGTGCAACAGTAATAACAGAAACACAACCTAGATATTACTTCTTCTTCTCTAGCTGGCATAAGGGTAGTCGTCAGTGTAACAGTCTTCTACGGCATCACCAACATCAGTGGAGCCACCCTCGACATATTCCCCTTCAGGGTAGTAGCCGTCATCATAAGCTCCATCACCTACATTATTAAAAAAAACGGGGTAGTCTGGATGGGGAATGTCTAGGCAATAACGGCCGTTAGCTTATTGAGAGCTGAGTGAATAGAATCTTATCAAGTATCAATTATATAGCGTAATACAATTTATAGAAGTCATAAGATATAGTACTACTAAGTAATATATTCTCTTTATTCCAGCGTCATTACTCAACCCTTATCATCTTATTATCCGAGGATCAATAATCGACATGATAATCAACATGTTGGTGGAGAGAACAAACTCAATCGTTTAACTTATATAAACATACCATCATTATGTCCATCACTCGTTAAGGTTATATGCCATCCACCGCATATCATGGATGCCACGTCAGTCCATCCCCTACTCGTTAAGGATATAACCCATCCACCACATGTCATGGATACGACGCTTCGAACAACAACATATTAACTCTATTACCACGACTCATCGAAGTATACCAGTGATCCCCATCCACCGCTCGTTAAGGATATAAACCATACACCACTCGTTAAGGATATAACATGGATCATCTGGCTATCTTAGGACTACATGGTCCTGCCTACTGCTCGTTAAGGATATAAACCATCCTTCACATGTGAAAGCATGTCATGACTAGGCATCCGCCCACGCACCATTTCCAGAACTTATCAAACCTACTTAAGCTTAGTACTAATACTGACACATGACAATTCCCATGTGGCCTAACTACTCTGATAGAAATGAACTGATATCAAACTCATACATGAACCGCATAGTATCTAACGTCATCATGTTAATCTATTATTCTTAATCGTACTTATCTTTGTTGTCACATTATCCCTGATTAACCTATAATAGCATAATAGAAGTCCGAATCGAGAATCGAACAATCGAATCCTATATATAATGAATCAATGAAATGATCCATGTTTTGCAAAGTTTGATCGATTGAAACCATTTCGATCGATTGAGAAAATTAATGTTCAAGCAATCGAAGTCTATTTGATCGATTGAACCTTCGATCAATTGAACCTAGTTTAATCGCTCGAGAGTCGTCTTCTCCAGAGGTTCTGAATAGTGAACGTCCAGAGGTCTTAGGGCGTGTTTGGGTCCATTAATTTAAGTCTAAAATTTGTAAAACATCATATAACAGGTACCAAATGAGTTTAGAACTCACTGAACATCGCTATGGGCGTGTTTGGCAAGCTTTGCGAGTCTGAGCTTTAATGGTGGCCTCTCTCTGCTCCTCTCTTTCATCTCTATCTCCCTCTCTGTCTCCTTCTTCTTCTTCGCCTTCTCTTCCTGACTCTCTCTCTTTTCTCTCACAGAGTGTATATATATATAATATGAGTGTGTGTATATATATTGTGAGTATATATGTATCAAAACATAATCACACAAACTCTCCCTCTCTCAACTATGGGCAACAAACCTTATGCACACACGAGATACATATATATATATATATATAGGGAGACTCAGAGAGGAAGAAGGGCAAGTGGCATTTCCAGCGCAGAAATTGGAATACAAATTCAATCATGTTCGATCGATCGAAGCTTGTTCTATTGCTTGAAAGCAGGTCGGCCAGTTTTGATCGATTGAAGTAGGGACCACGTCATAGATTTAGGTCGGTGGGGTTTCAATCGATTAAACAGGATTCGATCGCTTGAACTCGAAAATGTTCGATCGCTTGAAAGAGGTTCGATCGATTGAAGAAAAGAATTCTCGATCGCTCAAACTGACTTCGATCGATTGAAAATAAGGTTTCAAGTTGGGTCAAGGGAAGTATTTAGAATCTCATCCTATTAATATTTACTCAAAATACAGGGTATTACACATAGTCTGTGTCAATAATCATCTCACGAAGAACACGTATCTTATACAAGTTATGAGTTCCTATCGACTGTTGACAGTATTAGATGTTAATAGGAAAACTCATGATTCGTCGATGCACTATCAGCACTAGCATATTAACTAAGAGTCATACTCTAGTTATTGAGATTCATCACTCTATCCAATGGTAGTTAATCATACTATAGTGTATACCTGATAAGATATCCAGTTTTATCATCCACTGTGACAAATACTAGGTATCAAAGAATAGTAATTCGTATCTCACACACATATATTAAAACAATCATCTCATGACACTTATCTAGTATGATACTTAAGGATCAAAACAATCATCTCATGACACATACGATAATTAAATGCACAAAATGATATCCATATATTAAATGCCAAATGTCTCATACATAAGGACGGGTTTGAGGGCACATTTCCAACAACACTTGATCAAGGTACCCACAGTATGGTCTTAAAAAAATTTGTTGACCTATACCTAAATAGCTTTTTTGGTTAGGATTATTGCACAAAATTACACCTAATAGGAGTTACTAGTAGTTATCCCCCTAATTAAACTCATCCTTATTACTCCGTTTAGAATTTTTTACCCTTCCCATTACCGCGTGACTAATATATACACCATCCATCACTGTTCTAACTTATTTTTTAAACCCGTCACTTTGTTAAAGTCACTAGTTCAAATTTCGAATTCATAATGATACGCCCAAAATTATGGACAGTTTCCTACTCAAGCTAGAAGACTAATGGAAAGTGCATCTATTTCCTAATCCAATTGGGAAACTCCCATAATTAATGTCAATCAATCCTAATACAATTAGGAAACTTACTTGATTGGTGTCAATCACACCCTAATAGGATTATATTTCCTTATCCATGTATGAGTAGGTCTCTTGCATCTATAAAAGAGACCACTCACCCCCCATTGAGGGGGCAGCCAATTCTGTAGTCTACACAGCGCCTCTACAATTCACCATTATACGCATACACCCGGCCGGTATTACTGGTAGTGCCGCCCCTCTTTGTTGGCTCACCAGGCCCGCCGGTGATCTGCTAGTGAACGTGCTCAGACACACCCGTGGACGTAGGTACCTTCATTAACAGGGCCGAACCACATACAAAAAATAGTCTCTCACTCTCTCTCTCTCCTTAAATTGCTCTACTTTACTCTTACCAATTTTTGGCATCATCAGTTTGGCGCCGTCTGTGGGAAACGACAATTCTTCTCATCAACAAATTCTTGACTGATCAATATGCCACCAAAGAAGGCTGCGCAGCAGTCCGACCGGGATGTTCCTTCGGCCACGGCGTCGACTGCAGCAGTCTCGACATATGAGCAAATCACCGCAACCCTCACACAACTCTTGAAGGGCCAGCATCAAATCCAGCAACAGATCGAAGCACTGCTAGCCCAGCAAAGCGATCCTCCAGTGGCCGGGAAACGACCCGGGAACGTTGCGTACGGTCGAGAACCGATCTTGACCAGACAACGGGCCCGAGCCAACCCGTCCCGTGTTGAGGATGTCAAAGACGTCAGCAGTGGGCCTGCTGCTCGAGGGGAAAGGCAGGAGCATATGGCCCGGGAATCAGTCTTAGGTCACTCGGTCAAGAGCCGAGTCGTCCCTAAGCGAACGGTTACCCGGGGTCATAGCCGAGCCCGATCCCAGAGTACAGCACCCCGCCATGAAGAAGAAGCCTCTTCCACCAACCCGACCAGCTCCTCAGATACCGGTCGGGAAGGAGTAGAAGCCTGAATCAAGTACTTACGAAAATAGATCGACGGAGTGGCCAAAAAGCTTGGTCAAAACCATGTTCCGAATCAAGCCAATACCGAGACAGAGTCACCGTTCTCCAGCCAGATCACGAGGTTCTCCATCCCGCGCAAATTCAAGCAGCCTCACTTAGATCCCTACAGCGGCTCGGGAAGCCCGGTCGACCACGTCCGGACTTATAAGGCTAAGATGGCCCTAGCCACCAACTCCGATGAATTACACTGCCTAGCCTTCTCCAGCACTTTGAAAGGCCCGGCCATGCAGTGGTTCTACTCCTTGGATCCCCGATCGGTCTGCAGTTTCAAACAACTCAGCGAGCAATTCATCAACCAGTTCGCCGGTATGCATGAGCGGCCAAAGCCAGACATGCAACTACTAACAGTCAGACAACGGAATAATGAGTCCCTCAAGGAGTTCACCGACCGGTTCAACCAACAGAAGCTTCAAATCCGCAATTTGAACGAGACAATCGCCATCATAGCCTTCTGCTCGGGAGTTCAACACACCAAGTGCGCCGCGTCGTTCCACAGAAACCGACCGAAAACTTTGGTCGAGCTCTCTGAGAGGGTTGGAAAATACATTGACACTGAAGAGTTTCTGAAGACCAAAGACACCGGGCAAGAAAGCAACGAGTTTTCCAGAAATAAGCGGAAGCGAGATCAGCCCGGGAATTCTGACAGTTCCTTCGGCTCACAGCAAGCAGGGTCCGGCAGTCCCGACCCGACCTCCAGTTCGCAGCGGTCTGAGCCCGGCAGCCCCGACCCGACCTCCAGTTCGCAGCGGTCTGAGTCCGGCAGCCCCGGCCCGATCTCCAGTTCACATCGGTCAGGATCAAACAGTTCCGACTTTGCCTCCAGCACAGAGAAGTCAGAAGCACAACGACCCTGATCCGACCTCCTGTCTCCATCGGTCTAGAAGAGCCCGACTACATTGGTACTTGCTTGATCACCACATGAGGCTCCACCGATTGTTAGAGAACTCATACAAAGACCTCGGGCCTAACCCGAGGCATACAAAGACCTCGGGCCTAACCTCGAGGCACGAAGAAGACCTCGAGCTCCGAACTCAGGCACTAAAAAGACCTCGGGCTCCGAACCTAGGCACTCAAAAGACCTCGGGCTCCGAACCCAGGCACTAAAGATCTTGGGGTCACGCCCAAGGCACCGGCTTCGCTTAGGTCCAGCCGACGATGGAGGCAAACCTCCTAGGTGGCTGATGATGGCAAGCTTCAAAAGACCCTGCAACCACCATGTTCCAGGTCGGTTACCTACAGATCATAGCCTTTGTAAGACCCTCGTCTTAGCGAAAGCTTGGGGGGCAAGATGGCGCAGTGAACTAAACAGGTAATCACACCGGGTATTTACAGGCCTCGCGGATAACCAAGTCAAAATCTTGGACAACCCGAGCACCTACAGTACTCAGAGACATTAACTCCACTTAGGTCCAGACCGACGATAGAGGTGACTAAAATCTCTTAGGTTGGCCGACGATAGAGGAGAAAAAGGACCCTAAAGCAACGTGATTTAGGTCGGCTCCACCAACATGGTCAAGCTCTTCTCCCAACAGTCTTGACGAAGGCTGGCCGGGTAGAAGGCAACCATCCTGGGGAGTTAACAGTAAAAAGGACCCTAGAGCAATACGCTTTAGGTCGGCTTGTCCAACATGGTAAAATCCTTCTACCCACAGCCTTGACGAAGGTTTACGGGCAGAAGATAACCATCCTGGGAGCTAACTCAAGCAAAAAAGACTCCGAAGTAGGCCGAGTCTCAACTCTCGGTCACTTCCCGAGCACTCAAAGACTCCGAATTAGGCCGGGTCTCAACTCCCGGTCAGTTCCCGAGCAACTAAAGGTCCCGAGCTAGGCTGGGTCTCACCTCTCAGTCAGTTCCCGAGGACTCATCAGGCTCAAAAGCCCCGAGGCAGCTTCTACAAGCACTCAGACAGTGGCAAGTAATATCAAACTGATTTCCAAACTTGCCCCGATATAGCATCTGACCAATCTTGGAAATGGGGGGCAGCTGATACGCCCAAAATTATGGACAGTTTCCTACTCAAGCTAGAAGACTAATGGAAAGTGCATCTATTTCCTAATCCAATTGGGAAACTCCCATAATTAATGTCAATCAATCCTAATACAATTAGGAAACTTACTTGATTGGTGTCAATCACACCCTAATAGGATTATATTTCCTTATCCATGTATGGGTAGGTCTCTTGCATCTATAAAAGAGACCACTCACCCCCCATTGAGGGGGCAGCCAATTCTGTAGTCTACACAGCGCGTCTACAATTCACCATTATACGCATACACCCGGCCGGTATTACTGGTAGTGCCGCCCCTCTTTGTTGGCTCACCAGGGCCGCCGGTGATCTGCTAGTGAACGTGCTCAGACACACCCGTGAACGTATGTACCTTCATTAACAGGGCCGAACCACATACAAAAAATAGTCTCTCACTCTCTCTCTCTCCTTAAATTGCTCTACTTTACTCTTACCAATTTTTGGCATCATCACATAATATATATTTTTTAGAAGTCGCTAGTTGAACTAACGATTTTTGTTGATATATATATATATATATGTATACTAGAATCTCTCAAAGAATTAAGCAAGAAAGTTGTATGAAATTTATCACCAAAGAATTATCCTTAACTTTGAAGGAGAAATGTGTACCTTTTATAGAGGAAAGATGAAAACTTTTAATGATTGTCATAAATATCAGTCTTAAAATATCAAATGTCCTTTATTTAATAATTGTTGGAAGTCGAACCATCAGTGTATATTGGTCCTACAGTGTAGGGTAAAAAATTCACTCCCTTTATGTCTTCAACTTTAAAACTATCCTGATTTAATAAATAAAAAAATACAAATTATTATGTAATTACAATTTTGATGGAAAACAACTCCAAATTACGTTCCGGAAAAAAAAAAAAAAAAAAAAAAACACTCAAAATTCATATATCTAAGACCGCTGATAAAAAAAAAAAATATCGTGATCGGATCCGAGGTAAGAGAGGACCAGTAAGTTGTTCTTTCTCTCCCTCCACTTATTTGGAATTTGGAATCACGCATGACTCCTTTTTCTTTTTGGCTAAGTTATCTATTACGACTGTATGACTCTTTCTCTCTATTATTATTATTATTATTATTATTATTATTATTTTATTTTTTTGTTCATAGTATAGAGAATGTACTTCTCTCTCATCATCTCAACAGTTTGAACTATACACGTCTATTAAGTTCTCGATTACGAACGAAGATAATTCTCCTAATTCAGTAAGTTCTTGCCAATTTATATGTTTTGCTTCGTTTGGTTTTGTAGGACACTAGATTTTTTTTTTTTGGAGGGGGGTCTTCTTAATTTACGACTCAATTAAACCCCATAACTTTAATTTGTTATGGGTATATTACCAGCATTTAATTCCCAAAATTGCAAGTTATTGTGATTAAACCCAATTGAAATTTCTCATCTATTGGTCAGTATTCTAATTCTATATATATATATATATATATATATATATGATAGTTGAAAAGATATTCGGATCGGTGACTTAGTTGCTTCGATTGGGGTACTTAATTAGTTTTTTCTCTGTTAGTTGAGTAACGTTGTTTCGGATCGGATCGGTAACTTAATTGCTTCGATTGTGTTGTGGTATTTATTTATTTATTTATTTTTTTTTTCTCTGTTTACAAAGTCTTATTTTGTGATTACGGCGAATGTCCCGGAGGAGCTTACAGTTTCGATTTCTGTAGTTGATCTTTACACTATGTATTGTATGCCCTGTTTGGATGTTCCAAAGTAGCTTTTGCCGGACGGAAGCCTCTTATCAATACTCAAAAGCCCTGAATTCTTCCCATGTGATATTTTTCTGTTTATTTTTTAAAATTTTTTTTTCTTCTTTAGAAATAGAAACAAAATAAATCTTCTCCACTGTCCAATAAAGATTGCTTTGTTGTTGGTTCAAAAATTTAGATTTCAATTATTATTATTATTATTTTGGTTGCTAATCGCAGTATCTAGCTGTAGCCCGTAATCTGTGTCTATTTTGTAAAGTGCCATATCAAAAAGTGTATTTACATGTGTATATTTTTACGTATCCTCATATCATATGTTTTAACTTGAGTAACATTTCTATTCTTGTGCAAAAATATATATATACACACACACACACACATACTTAAAAATTTGCAGAATTGGTTTTCTTTTTTCATGCGTATGTGTGAAAAAATTAGTGGTTCAAGTTTATTTAAGACTATTACTACAATGCATGATTACTTCAAGGCTCTTTGGCTCTTATACCTTACTTTATTCTTTTTAGCAATCTGCATTTTTAATTACTCTACTATTATTTATCTGTTCACCTAAAGTAGAAGCAAAAAGCTTTTTTTTTTTCTCTGTTATTATATATATATATATATATATATATCTCATGATGTTGAGCATACTTCTCATTAGTCTTGATGACTGCTTAGTATCTTGTGATGCTTGTTTCTTTTTCTCCTTCTTCATTTATATATTTATTGTATTTAATTAATTGTTGGGTAATATTGTATTTTGCTGGTTTAATTTAGAGAAGTGCTTCTCAAGACTTGTGTTGTGCTGACCTTTTATCATTTCAACAGTTAATTTGATTTGATAAAATGGGTGGAAGTTCAATTGATGATGATTGGGAGTTCACTTCCCCGTCAAATGGGGTTCGAACTGTAGTTTTGGTTGGACGTACTGGCAATGGCAAAAGTGCGACAGGGAATAGCATCCTGGGAAGAAAGGCATTTAAGTCAAGGGCTAGCTCAGCTGGTGTTACAAGTACTTGTGAGCTACAGAGCACTGTATTGAAAGATGACCAAATTCTTAATGTCATTGATACTCCTGGTATAACTATATGTATATGAGTCATCTGAATGGAATTATTATATGTTGTATGCAAGAGTTAAATGTCCTGTTTAGAAATCACTTCTCAAATGTATGTTTATGGGACCTAAAATGCAAGTATTAGACTGTTTGAATAAATTTTAAGAAGCTTTTTAGAGTCTCAAAAGTACATTTTGTCTATAGCAGGTTGAGAAAAGTGATGCACGATGCAAATTTTAGTTTTAATGAATGTTTCTTAATTCCCATGGTTCCCTTGTGATTAGGGCTTCGGCTCCTTCTTCTTTTAAATCAACAAATCCAAACAAGCCCAAAGTCTTCTATTGGAACACTAGTCCAACATTTCTCTCTCCTTTCTTATTTCTTAGAGAAGAAAAGAAAAGTAGAGAAACACTGGAGATGTGAATTGTTGAATTTTGAAATCATATAATGGGTGAAATTTTGAATTCATAAATAGGAGAGTATACTTTTTTATTTTTTTATTTTTAAACCAGAGAAGGAAGTAATTACCGTAACAAACAACATTAGTCACTTGTTCTATTTGTTGAAACATATTTTAATTTGAAATCGGTACTCCAACAATTGATGGCAGGATTGTTTGATTTTTCTGCTGAATCTGAGTTTATTGGCAAGGAAATTGTCAATTGCATCAGTATGGCCAAGGATGGTATCCATGCAGTTCTTATAGTGTTCTCAGTCAGAACCCGATTTTCAAAAGAAGAAGAAGCTGCCCTCCGTAGCTTGCAAACTTTGTTTGGAAGCAAAATTAATGACTACATGATTGCCATTTTCACCGGTGGAGATGAACTTGAAGAAAGTGACGAGACATTGGAAAATTACTTAGGTCGTGAGTGCCCTAAGCCTTTAAAGGTATAGCACCTCAACCGGTTGATTTTTATTTTATTTTTGCTTACCTAAGTTGGATCACAGTTGCTTGTGGTGGATAACTTCATTACAAATTTACAATGCACAAGTTTATTTAATTGCCAGAGTGGTGACTTTCTGGAGTTGAACTCTCAAGAGTGCAATCTCCATTGTTAAAAATGATTTCTCTTTTAATGTAAAACAATGTTAGATCTACATTTCTCCTGTTAGAATTGTGTATTTGGATAGTTTCGGAACTGTATTTTCCCACTTTTCATTTGTCCTTTTTTTTTTTTTGCCTGTGTTCTGTTGCTTTCTGCACAGAGGGTGATAGTATGTAAGCTTGAGGTCTAATGTAAGTGATTCTAATGCTTTAATACTTTGTTGTGGTAATCTAAAATGTTTGAATAGAAGTTTGTTGTTAATAAACTTGCCTCTTTGAATTTGTTTTTCAGCAACACTTTTTAAACGTTTTTGCATATTTCCACCAACAATTACTCCGTATATGGTTTTGCTTGGTCGTGTGGATCTTTATAAAATATATCACTCTATATATACGCTTCAAATTTATTGTATGATTCTTAATTGTATTCTATATATATGTTTCTTAATTGTATTCTCCAAGTAGAATAAATTCTTTTTACCTACAACCAACGTTTGGTACATCATGTGCTGAAAATCTGTAAACATTTAATTGGAGGTTTGAAATATTGTATCAACTACAATGGGTCTTTATTGAAATGGTACCATATTATAATTCCTGATCCTTTAGAAGGATGTCAGTGTACATTATCGTTCACAAACACAATTTTCATTTTAAGTTCCTTTTAACATCACCTTACCAAAGCTTTTGTTTGGGAAAATTCACTTTAGGATCTACGTTTTCCTTCGACTTGAAGGGAAATTCTGCTTGAGTTAATAGATACTTGAATAAATCACTTGATAGAACTTGGTTTTGCATAGAATGAGGCCTTAACTTTTGTAATCCCACAGTCCATTCCGTCCATTTCATCAGACACTTACATTGGAGCTCCATTTTTCTTGTCATTCACTCCTATTCTAAGGATTCAGTATATATGATCTTCAAAAAGAAAAATCCGTTTAGACAACTAAAATCAGTCGACTTCAGAGCTTCACATGGATCATGATGTAAAGCCTTTTACAGCTGCCTAGTAACTTCTTGACCGTATCTCTTTTCTTCTGCTATGAATATCTCCCTCCAACTGATTAGCAACCTCAATTTACTTTCTAATGATTATTGAACTTTTGGTCTTTTGTCCTTAGATCGTAATTGGCTACCAAAATTAGTAAAGTACTTAGCTTGAGAAGGTAGGCAGAAGAGCAGTTTACATGAAGGGGGAAATTATGTATCTTCCCCGCACCATAAGTGCAATATTCTGAAAAGCAGACCTGATTGTGCAGTTCAACTCTCTGGCCCGGGCATGAGGTCTTCAGTGGTCTGAGGAACCTCCAAATCTTGTCAAAGAGCACAGTTGCTTCTCCTCAGCTATTAGTGTCATCAAAAAGAAAAAAAAACTTTGCATAAATTAAACAAACAAGAATTGAGCAAGTAGTTTTTTTCTTGCTGAGAAGCCTTCAAACCTCAATATTATTAATCTTTGGAACCTAAACTACTCAATATTGTTTTTATTAATGCTTTCTCTTTGTTTCTCTAGTTGTTGTCACCCCTTTTGTCAACTGGTTTTGAACTCTTGAAGCTTTGCATGGTCCTACGTGTGTGTATTGGAGCTTCCAAATTTATGGTCATGCATTCTTTATTAACTTCCTCCACTGTCTTCCTAAAGAGCAGAGATTAATTTGAAGGGAGAAAAAAAAATGATACCATATACTTCTATTCACTGATTTTCTCTTTTTGCTTTTGCTTCCTCTTCCCTTTCTGGTAATGAACCAGTATATGTATACAGATAGCTGTTATCTTCCTAATAATACCTGTACGTTTGTGAGAAGAGAAAAAAGATATGGAGTTTTTATTCACCACTATCAACCTTTAGGTAGAAGAACTAGCTTAACAAATATATTGTCACAATAGTCTTACAATGGCATCAATTTACATCTGGGAAAAGCTGTGGGAAGTTTATCAGGCAGCCTGTTTTGTGCCCGTGCCATCTGCTCGTAAGGTGTACATTCTCGGAGAACATGTTTTTAGCAGGACATGAATTGTTTTGGCAAATAATTTTTCGAATCTGTTCTGTTCTCTTCTTGGAGAAATCCACGCATGGAAAAGGATGGGATATTTCAAGTATTCAGTTCTCTTCCTGTCCTATTTTCATATAGGTAATTGTTAGATTAGATAAGTTCGAATTAGTTGTAAAAGGACAGCCTAAAGAGATGCATTTATCATAAGTTTACATGACATTGATTTCTTGAGAACAAGTATGCTTCTGATTGTCTCTTTTGTAGTTCATAGGTGTTAATTATATGAACTCTCTCTATTAAACATTTTGTAAGATCTTAGTTTCATTTAAAATTATACAGCATCCTGACTGGAAAAAGATGAGTTATGCTTATCATCCAAATTTTGGTATAGGAAATCCTCCTACTGTGTGAAAATAGGCGGGTGCTTTTTGATAACAAGACTAAGGATGAACACAAGAAAGCAGAGCAAGTTCAGCAACTTCTTTCGCTTGTAGATAGGGTCATAACGCAGAATGGTGGACAACCATATACAGATGAGTTATTCACTGAATTGAAGGTGATAATGTTTTTCGTCATTGGCATTTTGTTGCATTGTCACTGGTAATGAGACTTGCTAAAAAATGACCATGCGATGGATATGTTTGTTTGACAGAGAGGAGCTATGAAACTTCACGATCAGACTGAAGAAGTTAATTCCCTGGAGGGGTACTCTAAAAGGGAGATATCTGAGTTGAAAGATCAGATGCATAGATCATATGAAGAGCAACTCACGCGAATAACTGAGATGGTATGTATAACAATGTGTTTGTGACCGGCTATTTTTATTCAGCTCACAGTTAATCAATTCATTGCCTGGTGCTTTACTCATCTTACACTTCATCAATACTCAAATCATTGTAACCAGATTTTTAGAAACTGGGCTACAAGTGCACTTCTGCACTCTGCTCCCTTGTCTCCTATTATTCTGGCTGATTGTTTTTTAATTTTCATTTTTTTCCCATCCAATTCTCCTAAAAAAATGGATCTCCCCATGGTTTTAAAAAGGACGTTACATGACTGGACTTGGGGGTTCTGTGTCAGTTATACACGAATTTATCGCTTTGCCTGAGGTTCACAGGCGTGATGAGTAATAGACCATTATATAACTAGTTGTGAATATAGTTTTGGTAGTTCATGATTATTGATGTCATCAAAGTTGGCAAGAATTCACGTAATGAGTTCATAGCTTGAACCTATGTAGCAAATTTATAGACACGGGCCATGCATATATGACATGATATGGACATGACACGGCTAGAATACAAAGGATATTTTGTTTTTATCGTTTTAGTATGCAATATATCTTGCCATGTCCACTCCCATATCCTATATTTTCTAATAAGACCCACTACTTATCTTAAATTTTATTACATCAAATCCTTTACCTCAAAATTTCAGAAACATTTTCAAATGAGTCACCTTCTTGTGTCCACTCCCATGTCCAGCCATGTCAACCCGTGTTCAGCGTGTGTCTGATGTGTGCCATTTCCGTTTGTTTCTGTGCTAGATAGGCTTGGTCCTTGTTTAGAATAAAGAACTTTGTAGCCTACATTTTAACTGACACGCAGATTATGCTTGCATTAGGTTAGTCAGTTTTGGTCAAACATCTGAGTTTGAGAAAACATCATATTGGTGTTTTTCAATCTATGTTTGTTACAGTTGATTGAGACTTAGGGTCCGTTTGAAAAAACTGAAAGCTGAAAATTAAGTGCTGAATTTTTAAGTACTGAAAATTTCAAGTGATTGAATTTGCAATACTGAAAACAGTGTTTCAAGTACTGAAATATACATCTCAGTGATTATTTTCAGACTGAAATATACTGCATTCAGTAATTATTTTCAGTAGAAAATTTTCACTTAAAGTTTTTTGTGGTTTTTTTACTACTTTTTTAATTAATTGGTAAATTATCAAACACACTGAAAAGATATAAGTGTGGAAACTTTTCATTTTCAGCACTTAATTGGGATATCAATTGTGTTTGCTTGTAGTTTTGCGCGGGCGTGCCAGAACCAAAAGTGGTTCGAGTTGTGCAAACTAATTTCCTATATTGCTTGTGTGAGTGATACACAAGGCTTTAGATCTGACTTCTAAGTTCTAACGGGGTGATTGTGTGTGGTGAGTAGGAAAGTACCCTCACCAAAAGTCCTATGGCAGTACTAAAGCGCACAAGCCATACAAGTGATGAAAAAAAGAATGAAATAAAATAGATTTTGATTTAATTAAAAGAAAAGAAATTACAATAATGTAATTGAAAGCTAAGAAAGCCTAAGAAAATAAAAAAGGATGCTTTTTATTTGCCTAAAAAAAAAACTAAGAATGCATGTTGAATGCTTTTGGGATGCTGTTTAAATGCGGTTTGTCGGGGTGACGCGGAGTGACTTGACAGCTTGGCCTGCTTGATGATTTATAGCGGCCATGGACTGGTATGAGATAAGGCAAGTAATATCTGCAAAATATAATCTGGTATAATTTACCAGATTTATCTCCCAATATCTGATCTTGACTTCCATAATTATCTGAATCTGAAATAATATATATGCATATATATATATATATATCTTGAATCTAGTCCCATGTTGACTTGATTCGGCTTGCTTTGCTTGCAAGTAAAAGATATGTATCCATTTATGATAATATTATCTCCCATAAAGATAATATCAAATATGTTATCTTTCCTAATCCCGATCAGCTTCCAAATATTGATAATATCACCATATATTTCCCGTATCAATATATATCGCATGGGAGAATTTGTTGGGATTGAGAAACTTTCCATAAAGTGTCCCAAGTATATCACATTCCTCCATATCACCCATCGGGCTAAACCATTGCACAGTTGACTAAAGTTATTGTGACCACGCATGGGACCTAAGTTGATCAGAATTATATTGACTAAGTAACACTTTATTTGGCCACGTGGCCCAATGCCATATACATGCCAACCAAAACAATGGCAAGCCATGTCTCTACCAGTTTAGTCCGATGGCAATTAGATATGCCCGATGAGATAAAGAATTGAAAAGCCAAATTATACAATGGTGAATGGTCAATGAAACTGACCAAAATTACATCTTAGACAAAATGATAATTAAACCGACTCAATAGTTGGTCAGCCCAATAGATATTGAGGTAGGCCGATCATCCACTGAGGTTGGCTCATCAACATGTAAATGACCATTTGAGGTAAAAGCAAAAATAGATGGCTAGCTCGAGCAAGAATATGTGTGACAGCCCGATTCAAATGGTGATCAGCCCAATCATAGTCAGTCCGAATTTGAAACTCATTTGGCCTTACCAACTTTGAATCAGTCACTTAGCCATTAATTTTACCATCGGTCTCTAAGTCCGATTGAAAAGTTCCAATCGGCCTCCACCAACTTTGACTTAAAAAGTGTATTTTTTAAGTGCAAACACAAACACACCCTCAGTAAAGAAAATTTTGATGGGATTGTCATTTCTGTAGGGAAGTATTGGAAAGTCTATAGCGCACTGCAATTAAGAATTGAGAGAGAATTGAATTCGCTATAGCAACTGCAATTGCATTTTTCTATTTCCTGCTATGAGATAATTTGTCATTTTTGACAAGCTCTATGCAATGTAGAACTCACTTGGAACAATAAAATGAGTGTAAACACGTATATTTTTTTAGTTACTGGGTGAAACATACACAATATCTGTATGGAGTTTATCCCACATTTTATCAATTTGGTTCTTTTCATGTTCTCTTTTGTAGACTTCAAGTGAGGATTGTTGTAGTTTATGAAGTTTTGTTTTCATTTACTTGAGATCTCCATTTGGTAAAGCCATAAATAACAAGCTATATTGGTTCTTTTATGTTAGGATTATTTTCTTGCTACTATAGCTCTCTTCACTCCTTAGTCCTAATGCACCTACTGACAAGATTGATTACACTGCAGATAAGATATTGGTGTTTAAATCTGTGTATAACTTGTCTTGGTCAATGCCAGAAATAATAGACGCTTGTTGTGATACAATACAATTTCGGGGGAGGGCTTTTAATGATACTTTCTGATATGTGAATCTATTAATCAGTTGAAGAATTTAGAAGATAGAATCATGTCTGGGGTTGGGTGGGAGTAATGATAATGTTGTGTGTTGCGCAGGTTGAGTCAAAGCTGAGAGAGACGACTTGTAGACTTGAACTGCAGTTGGCGGAAGAGCAAGCTGCAAGACTGAAGGCAGAGGAGATTGCACAAGCTGCTCAAATGAAATCAAATGATGAAATCCGTAAGCTGAGAGAGCATTTAGAGAGAGCCCAGAGGGAGACTGAGGAGCTCCGCAAGCAAGCTGAAAGTGGTAGGTGTGCCATTTTGTGATGAGTAAGAGCATGTATAAACATTTCTATTATTATATTATTAGTATTAGCATTATTATTTTGGGTTGGTAAGCAGACACAAATTCTCAAGTCTTTTGAGAGTGAGAAACCATAGGGGAACATACACAAGAAGGTTGCTGGGTTATCCTATCTGGGAAACTTGACTTTTTTTCCCAATGCAATTAGTTATAATGGCGGTCTTATAACTTGAAGATACATATATGCTTGCAATATATACTCTTGTATCTACGATGATTTTAAGTTGTTTCTTAATTGAGATGTGATATCATTCTGCTTGGAACCTTGATTAATTAGCTGAAAATTCTGAGGGCATAAACATAATAAAAGAGGATATAAAATTTTGTTCAGATTAAACTTTTTTACAGGGTAGTCAATTCTTTTAAACTTTCTTTCTAATTTTAAAAAAGTTAACACTCCGTTTGGTATGATTGTAAAATAGAATAGAACAGAATTGAGCAGAATAGAATTGAAAAGAAAAGAATAGAATTGATTTGCAATTCTAATTCTCTTGTTTGGTTTAAAACAGTAATGAAGAGAATAGAATTGAAAAGAATTATTGCTATTTCCTAAAATACCCCCAAACCTTAAATTAACAGACCCAATCAGACCCTAAACTAACAGACCCAAACAGCCCCTAAACTAACAGACCCAAACAAACCTAAAATTACAGATCAGAGGAAGAAGAAGACCTAAGAAGAAGACGCAGAAACAAGACGAAGACGAAGAAGAAGAAAGAAGAAGAAGCAGACGAAGAAGCAGACGAAGAAGACGACGAAGAAGAAGAAGCAGACGAAGACGACGACGAAGAAGAAGAAGCAGACGAAGAAGACGACAAAGAAGAAGAAGCAGACGAAGACGACACAGACGAAGACGACACAGACGAAGAACACGCAGACGAAGAAGAAGAAGAACATGCAGACGAAGGGTATTTTGGGAAGAACACAATTTCAAACTCAATTCTCACCAAATCCGACCAATTTTGGTCGGATTTCAGTTTAGCCTACACCTTCAATTCTCAAGAATTGGCAAGAATTGGAAATCATTTCATTTCTACTTTTTGTGTCAAACCAAACACATGATTTGCCACAAATAAGAATTGCAAATCAATTTTTTTCTTGTTTGTGGTATACCAAACGGACTGTAAGTATAAAGCTGCATGAGGTTTGACTAGGTTTGCAAAGCGTCGCTTGCTTTTCCTTCAGTTTTCCAGAGTTTGAATAGATTTTAGGGTCACATGTGGTTTAAGGTCCATGACCAGTAATATTTAACTAAGCTCAAAAGAATTTTCAACACTTTTTTAAGATGCTTAATATTTTTTTGGACAAAAAAATCCATTGTGCATGCAGCACTGAAGTTGGTGCTCAATTTTTTTTTTTTATTTATAATTTTTTAAAATTATTTTTTTTGAAAAATAATTTAAATTTGTTAAATTTCTTTTGGTTGACGTCAACTTTTGAAATATCTCTAAAAATGAAAAATATAGACATTTCAGGATAAATGTCTCATTTATCTAAAATCGAAAATTTAGATTCACTTTTATGTAAATGTCTCTAAATCTGAAAAATTCAAATACAATTTGGGAAAATGTCTTTGAAAAAGAAAAATCCAGAGACATTTTGGGAGAAACATCTCTAAAATTGAATAATTTTGATACATTATATATATATATATATTAAAAAAAAAGTCACTAAAAATTTTTCTGAATCTGGAGAATTTAATTTTTTTTAGAGTTTATTTAGAAAGTGAGTTAGCAAAAAAAAAAAAAATAGAAATAAAATAAAAAAACTTTTCTTAATTACGGAGTATTATTTTAAAATGGACATTGATATTAGCCCGACAAGTACAATGGGAGAATGGGTAATTTTGTCTGCAAAAATAAAAAATAAAAAATGAGGGGCTTTAGCCAGAGAGAGAGAGAGAGAGAGAGAGAGAGAGAGGTGTTCTTTTGGTTGAAGAAATTTTTGGTTGTTCTTTTAACTTTATTGAAAGAGAGAGATAATTAGTATGCAAGAATTAAATTACCACAAAAAAGGCATTAGTCAGCACTCAGTTTGATTGGACTTTGAATTGAAAAGAATAATGCAATTGAAATTGAAAAATCGTTTTCAAGTAACAAGATAGAGTGCATACTAGAACCACTCAACCACTTGAGGATTTGGTGGCGAGTGGATTTGGATTTGGAGGTTTTGCGGAGGCTCATTGCGTCTGTGGTGAATTTTCTTTACATTCCAAGGCTTAGTTTGGCACCCACACGGTGCTTCTCATTTTTTCAAAGCACAATTTAATGTTAATTTATTTGGTAACTAGTTTATAAGTTTTGCAAAAATTGAACTTAGGGCTTTTTTGGAGGGAGTTTTTAAAAGCTATAGAATGGAGCTTTTAAAAGCTCAAGGTTGCCTTTTGGTTTCATGATGTATTTTTGAAGAGTAGTGTATCACTTGTATAAAATTATCAAAGAACTTAGGCTTAGTTTGGCCCCCATGTGGCTTTTTAAAAGGAGCTTATGAAATTTATTACTAAGTTCTTTGATAATTTTATACAAGTGACACACTACTCTTCAAAAAGACATCATGAAACCAAAAAGCAACCTTGAGCTTTTAAAAGCTCCATTCTAGAGCTTTTAAAAGCTCCCTCCAAAAAAGCCCTAAGTTCAATTTTTGCAAAGCTCATAAACTAGTTACCAAATGAATTAACATGAAATTGAGCTTTAAAAAAGGAGAAGCACCACATGGGGGCCAAACTAAGCCTTAGTAACAAATTTCATAAACTCATTTTAAAAAGGCACATGAGGGCCAAACTAAGCCTAAGTCTAAATCCCAAAGTCGGCCGTATTTGTTTTGCCAAAAATGATTTAGTTACACAAGATATATTCTCATCCCGCCTATTAATATAACAATGATCCTCAAAACACCCTCTGGTAATTGATTGTCTCTCTCGCACAACTTGGGAACACACAATTCTATTTGTATTTGGGCATTTAAGAGTTTATTCAAATTTCATCAGCAACCAAAAACAAAAAATCAAATCGTTAGTATGCTTTAACAGCACTTTAATGGGAAGAGAGGGAATTTCATATTTGACAAATTTTGATTAAAAAAGAAGGTTTGTGCTATTCCTGAAATGTCATGCAAGGTCTTCTGTGGTTAAATCTCAACAGAAACTAGATGTAATTCACACTAACATATGTTACATATCTTGTTTGGCGGGGCTAAGCCGATTCTTAATAAGAAGAAAATTTCAGTAAAAAAAAAAATCTTGGTAAGATAGTCGAAAAACCACCATCACAGTTAAATATGTTTACAGATTTCTTAATCAAATAATTTAAGGTAGGTTGTTTTGACAAATCCATAAAAGAATTTTTGGAAATAATTGTATTTCTCTTAATTTTACACTATAGGATGCTAGATAGATGTTCGTTTTGAATAAACGTTAGTCACGTGAGCTTCGACTGTTTGATCATTAAAACGCGGCGTTTTCTTCCAATCCATGTAGTCATCCATGGAGGGTCTCCTGAGACAACTCTGTAACCTGCATTTGTATACAATTTGCGTGCTCCCCAATCATCTTCGTAAGCCCGCAGAACCAGGTATCTAAATCCCCATATAACAGATAAATGATCACAGGCTTTTAACAATGCAGTGGCTACTTTCTGCCTCCTGTTCATCACGCATACAATACTATCAAGTTAACGAACATCAAAACTTGCTGATCTTCTGTGTGTTTCGATGTGAAATAGGTTTAATGTTTATATGAGAATATTACTTTTTTTTGTGTGTGTGTGTGTGTGTGTGTGTGTGTGTGTTTGATTGACACTTCAAAAACTTTTTTGAAGTGATGCAACTTTATAAGCATATTGTACATTTAATATGAATAGTTGATAAATATCCAAATTAAGCCGTTTCTTGAAACAAACCGAAATGTACTAAGCGCATAGAAAGGCAACTTAAAATAAAATATTTAGTAAACTCAAAGCTTATTTGCTAGGCTGATTAACCTGAAATTATGCAGTACAGCTATTCCGGACACATAAAGATACTCTTCTACGTCGGGGAGATGCTGAAGAACAGCTTCGTCTCTGGACACTGTGACATCTACAACTCCTACAAGCTCCTTTTGTGATTCGCTAGCATCAAAGTTAGGTTCAGCGACCAAACATGCGTATCTGTTTATTAAGCAACCACTTCTCATCAAATCAACACCATTGAAAGGTGTCCTATTCTCAAATAGCAAATATATATATATATATATATATGTACATGTACATGTAATGTTTGGAGAGTACGACGTGGTAGTTCTGGTGTGACACCCTACAGCTAATCCGAAGGAGTATTTCTTGGATCAAATCATCTCCCAGAGTCCACAAATGATGGGACTCTCGTACATGTTCGTGGGTCTCACCATTCAAAGTCTCTCTCTATGCATGATGCTTAAGTTAGCCACTGTAGGAGTAATTGTATTGAAAATTATTTTTTGTCCCCTAATACCTACGAGAAGGCATTTTTATGATAGAATTTGAATTGCAACAGTCACCTTGATTTAAGCCGTGATTTTATACCTGAGATCGGTTGATGTGATCTTAGTGGTTCAAATTTTGAACTATGAGCCACCTGCCATGACTTGAACTGGGAGTAAGGGTGTAACAAAACAATCAAGATCGGTTCGGTCTGGTTCGGTCGATTTTCAAAAACTTTATATCGTGTAAAAATCGAATCTGATTGAACAAAATTTTTACACTAAATCGAACCAAAATCGATCAATTTGACTTAAAAAATGCACTGAATCAAACCCACGTTACCCCTAATTATTACATCGTGTCATCTATGTCACCACACCAATATTTATGGTACTTATGTCTAGTTATAATTTTTATTATATTAAAATAGACACGTATCTGGATAGATTTTATAGACCACATCAAAATAACCATTGGAATGCTTACAAATTAAGAATTGCATGCCAAAAAAGTTGGTAAGCCACTTTACAAGAGGCTAAACACCAAGAAAAAGAAAGAAAAAAGCCGCCCTCTTTCCTTTTTTTCTTTTTCTTTTTGGTTGGGGGAGGGGGAATTGACAAATAGTGGCGTTTAATGTCTTTTTCGGGAAATAGTGGAGTTTAATATGTCGATTACAAATAAAGTAACTTGAGGATTCTTGCCTATATGCTTTTTTTAGGCACTACATAAGGGGAAGTAGTGCTCTTCCAAACCCATATAGTTTATAGGCAAGGACACCTATACCCTTGTAAACCCCCATTTCTATTTCTATGTGATTCGAACGTGCAACCACCTGCAGGTGGAATGAAATCCCTTATCACTAGCCATCCATTGGTCTCGCCTATATGCTTTATTTTATCATCTTAATTGGTGGCACAAATTATTGGTAGCAACAAGATCAAGATGTTTATATATATTGAGCTTGGTCAGTTATGATAGCACTATATTTTTGTCGATGATGTTTCACCTGTCCGGAGCTGAGTTTCCAAGTCTGTAAATAAGTCCTGAAAGTACTTCAGCCTGTATGATGCATCAGGAACATAATTAGGATTTCCAATGACAATGGTGTTAATGATAGAATTACCATATGAAATCTTGAAATAAATTTTCTTAGTTTCGTGGATTTAACGAGGAAAAAGAAAGAACATTCTAGTTTTGTTTGGTAACAAGAAAAATAGTGAGGAAATCCGTAGGGAAAAAAAAAATAATAATAATGAGGAATAAATTAAAACTTTTTGAATCCTATGAGTTACTTTTTTTATTTTTTATTTTTTATAAACTATAATTACTTTTTGAAGATTCTTCACTTTGACTGTTATTTAATTGCTTAAATATAAAATATACCCCAGAAATTTGGTCCATGTCTTATTTTAGTTCCTGTAATTTTAATTTTATCAACTTAATTCCTGAAATTTTCAAATAAAAGCAATGTTGTTCGATGTCCCATTTTGTAATTAAGCCTTGTTGAACCATGGAGATCATAAGACAAAACAAAAGGCAGCTGGTTTATTTTATTTTATTTTGGGATAATAAAAAATCAGTCAATTTTTGTTTGGCATTTAAAAGCATAGTTAATTACTTTTTTAAAATGAAAAGAAAATCAAGTTAAAACTAAAAATTTAAAAACATATCAACTTTTTTATTTTTTTAAATAAAAAAATAAAAAAATTACCTTTACCTCCCCCATCTTCTTCCTCACCACCATCTCCATCACCTGCCACCACGCTGACCACCACCACTACCAGCCACCACACCTCAACCACCACCACTACCAGCCACCACCACACCATGACCACCACCACCACCACGGCCACCACCACCACCACCACAACCTCTCTCTCTCTCTATATATATATATATATATATATGAGTATATATATATATTATATGGCCACCATCACCTCAATCTATCTCTATCTCTATCTATATCTCTTCTCACCACCGCCACTGTCTTGCCAAAAAAAAAAATAGTTGCAGGTTGGAGCAACTGTCGAAACAACACGAGCAACTCACCAAACTTATCGGGAGCAACTCACCAAACGTAACTCACCAAACGAAAAGAATAACGTTACTCTTTACGTTTGGTGAGTTGCTCCCAATACGTTTGGTGAGTTGCTCTTTCTGTTTGGATAATTGCTCCAAAAATCTATACTTTTTTTTTTTTTTTTTTTTTGTAGTGGTAATGGTGGATGAGCAAGGTGGCCCATGGTGGTCGTGGCTATGAGAAGAGAGAGAGAGAAGAGGGGGGGGGGGGGGATGGGGTAAGGTATAGATTTTTGGAGCAATTGTCCAAATAGAAGGAGCAACTCACAAAACGTATCGGGAGCAACTCACCAAGCGTAATGAGCAACACTACTCTTTTCGTTTGGTGAGTTGCTCTTTACGTTTGGTGAGTTGCACCCAATGAGTTTGGTGAGGTTGCTCCTACCGTTTGGACAGTTGCTCCAATCTGCAACTTTTTTTTTTATGCGGTGGCAGGGGTGGATGAGGAAGGAGGCTCGTGGTGGTGGTGGTGAGAAGAGAGAGGAGATAAAGAGAGGTTGAGGTGATGGTGGCCATATATTATATATATACTTATATATGTATATAGAGATAGAGAGGTAGTGGTTGGTGGTGGCCGTGGTGGTGGCTGGTGGTGGTGGTGGTCATCGTGGTGTGGTGGTGGCTAGAAGGAGCAACTCACAAAACGTATCGGGAGCAACTCACCAAGCGTAAGGAGCAACATTACTCTTTTCGTTTGGTGAGTTGCTCTTTACGTTTGGTGAGTTGCACCAAATAAGTTTGGTGAGGTTGCTCCTACCGTTTGGACAGTTGCTCCAATCTGCAACTTTTTTTTTTTTATGCGGTGCCAGGGGTGGATGAGGAAGGAGGCTGGTGGTGGTGGTGGTGAGAAGAGAGAGGAGATAAAAAGAGGTTGAGGTGGTGGTGGCCATATATTATATATATACTCATATATGTATATAGAGATAGAGAGGTAGTGGTTGGTGGTGGCCGTGGTGGTGGCTGGTGGTGGTGGTGGTTGTCGTGGTGTGGTGGTGGCTAGTAGTGGTGGTGATTGAGGTGTGGTGGCCAGCCATGGTGGTGGTAGCTGATGAAGATGGTGGTGGGGAAGAAGATGGGGAGGTAAATATAATTTTTTAATTTTAAAAAAATAAAAAAATTGATGTGTTTTTAATTTTTAATTTTAATTTGATTTTATTTTCATTTTGAAAAAATAACTAATTGACTTTTAAAATTTTAAGTAAACTTGACTGATTTTTAATAATCTCTTTTATTTTTTCCTTTCTCTTCGACTAGTACGCAAACCAGACAAAGCCTCAATTCTCAAATTGAAATCGCCTCACAATCATTAAGTATTAGGAGAAGTTTGTCAAGGTGACTTACATGGCCACACCCAATGAGTCAATTGAGCAACTCTCACGTAGTGACAGTGGGTCGAGCGTACACTTATATAGGAACATGTCTGATAAATTACGAAATGATTATAGGCTGGTAGAAATAGCACAAATAATTTTTTGTTTATTTACAGAACAGCACAAATAACTAAACATATATAATTACTGAAAATAGAGCAATGACTTAGCCTAAATAATTAATAACAAGATACTCCATGCCACGCTCACACGACTCGAACTTAGCCACCCTCCTTACCTTGATATTTATGTACTCGCATGAGATCACTAAATCAAATGATAAAAAAAAAAAAAAAACTACTTAACATTTAAATGGGATCATTCAAAATTTGTAATGCTCTTCAATATAGAAACTAGTCATCATGATCATGTATTTGTTCATTATGGAAAAATAGAAAATTTTATCATGTTTCTTCGCACGTGGTTATTCTTAGAATCTATTCACATGATATAAATGGGGAGTGTAAGTATTACTTTTTAGCGCGTAGCCCAATTGACATAGTCTCTCTTCTCAGTGGAGTGGGGGAAGGTTTAAATCCCCATGGGGGATTCTAGTTCCTTATCTCCAGTTATTCTTCAGTCGGAATGAGTGACTCTTGTTGGACTTTACTATGGGTCAATGTGGGGCTTTGGGGTGGGGTTGGGTTGGGTTGGGTTGGGGTGGGTTGGGGTGGGGTGTGTGCGTGTGTGTGGGGTGTGTGTATTAGTCTGGATCCAAGTAAGTTACAAAAAAAAAAAAAAGAGTAATACCTTTAGCATAATTACCATTATTCTAAAAGACCTAAATTAATATGACAGATTTTTCAAAAAAATAATTGCGGTCTAGTTGAGCTTTGCCGCGGGGTTCCTCAGCAGTTGGGGCTGTTGGTTTTTTTTTTTTTTTGGTTGTTGGTTGCTCTAATTGGAGGTCTGGTATTTGTACTCGTTGAGTTTTTGTGTTCGGCGTTTGGTCGTTGGCTTTGTTGCGTTGAGGTGCTCTTTCATGAATCTATTCTGCTGGGTCAGGATTCATTTGGGAGCCTACTGGTTTTTCGCTCTGCTGGATGCTGATTTGACTGGGTTACCTTTCTTCTCGGGTGCTTCCTTCAGCTTTGCTCTGTCAGTTCATTGAGTTTTTGTTTTGCTGGTGTTAGCGCAATTGGGTTGCTGCTGTCTGGGGTTGCAGATAAGCTATGGCTGGGCTGTTGCTTGGTGCTTTTTGGTTTTTTGTTGATGGTGCTCGGGGTGGGCTTACATTCGGCCTGTGTGGTTCTTTTCCTTCTATGGCTGTTGTGGGTTTTTTTTTTTTTAATCTCAAGTGCCTTCAAAATGGGGTTTGTGAGGACTACAGTTCATTTTTATTTTTTTGAATGTAGTTAGGTTTAGGTTTCAAGCCTTTTTCGGAAGCTACCATGGCTTATACTTGTTTGCACCCAAAAACCGTCAATGGTTTTTGAGCCCGATTCGCGTTATAGGGGAGGCCGGGCTAAGGAGCTCATGACTCATCGGACTTAAGCATAGACGTAAGACCAATGATATGAACAAGGCTGTTGGGTATGGTAAGGTGATCCCGACGGGAACATTGAACAGGTGTAAGGATTTTCGGGTTTTGGGAGAACACAGCTCAGTGCGCTGATAACCCAATGGTGGAATGAAGCAACAGGAAGCTTAATCGGACACTGTAATGAAAGATGGGAATTAACAGTCCGATTGGCCATGGGCGGTTGAAGACAGGTAATCGGGCATGAGGGAAGGCATGGAAACAGGTAAAGCCCGATTCATCCAGGAGAATTGGTGATGAGGCCGATGGACTGAAAGGAGAGGCGGTGTTGTCTACAGCTGGCAGGGTGATGTCATCTCTGAGAGTTTTGGAAACGAGAGTCCATTCAGGAAAGGATCTGATCCTGTCCAGCTGGATTTAGGCGTTTAATCCTTAAATTAAAGGGATTGATTTAATTAAGTTCTATATAAGATAGGAGCCAGGGATAAGGAAGGCCTTCTTCAATCAGCCAATCAATTAAGCAGCTTGGGGCGCAAGCTAAGGAATTATTGTCCAAGTAGAAATCGAATAAGGCCGCTATAAATATAAGGCAGACCATCCAAGCAAAGGACTCCGCGTCACTCTCGAAACAGCATTCATACAGCACATTCAAAGCATTCAAAGCATTCAAAGCACACAGTCTTTATGCTTTCCAGCCTTCATAGCAAATATGTCTGTCCTTTTGTTATTTTTTGTTTGTGTTCTTTTGAATAATCAACTTATTCTGGTTTGTTCTTGAGATCTGTTTAGTTTTTCCAAACATTTAATAAAATCTGTTTTATTAAACCGTTTGTGGTTTGTTTACCTGTTAAACTTGATACTTTTTAGCTTGTGCGCTTCAGTACTGCTAAAAAATTTACAGTGAGGATACTTTCCTACTCACAGTCACCCTGTTTAGAAGTCAGATTCATTAAAGCCTTGTGTATCACTCACACAAACGGATAGGAAATTAGTTTCCACGTACACACACACACACACCGAACCACTGTTGGATCTGGCACGTCCGCGCAAATTACAGCAAACAATACTAGTGCAAATTCAGGTAGACTTTTGGTTTTGGATGGCTTGCTGTTGTTTTTTGGGTTCTTCTTTGGGTTGTTGCTTGTTTTTTGGGGTTCTGCAGTTTCAGTTTGTTCGGGTAGATATGTCCTATGTTCAAATGGAGTGGGCTCTCTTTTTTGTGAACTGAGTCTAGGTGTACGTCATTAGGTTTTCTTTCTTTCTTATATTTTTTTTGGGCGGTTAGCATTGTGTTATCCTCTGTCCTATGGGAGGCTCATTGTATAGTTGAGGGGATGGGTCTAGTGCAATGTTTTGTGGCTCAGAGTTGTAATTCCGTTGCTTTTTTGCTATACCTTAAATCAATATAGTCTGTTATTAAAAAAAAAAAAAAATGACAGGTTTGTACATTAAAATGATCTTTTAATTGTGAACAATTTTATTCAAATTCATGGACGTGCACACCTTAAATGAATGAACATATCCGAGTAAATATTCCATGTCACCAGTATACTGTGCGACATGTGATTTCTCCATAGTTATCATACCCACATGAGATCTCATAGACTACTCAAATTAATCATAGTAGAAGTCACATAGATTTGACGATTACATGAGATAAATATTTCAACATATACATTGTATAAGATTGAGAAATTTTTTTGGTAATTATTATTATTATTATTTTTAAATAATCTAATGTGTAGAAGTAATTTTTGATGTTGTGCCAAGTTGTTGAATGTAACCACTAAAAACAGAGATTAGCTCCGCCATTAATCATGACGCAATATCAAAGTAGCTGCATTATTTACCTTCTAAGTATTTGGAAATCAAAAACCACCTCTTTATATGTGGGAAATGGTTGCTTACGTGTAACCTTTTATGTGATTATATATCATTATTAGTAATTTTTTTTTAATTATATCATTTAATGTAGTGGTTTCATACGTATGATGACATATTTATTAAAACTTGTGAGAGGGGGACAATGTTCGAATCTTGATACGAGGGAGAGCATTTTTACCGTATAAGCTACCTAATATATTATATATGGCTTCTGTTAGATTTGATATTTGGCGGAAATCATTGCATTTTGTATCCACGATGACATAAAAGGAAATTTCCGGAAGATAAAGGCAGCAATAAAAAAAATATAAAAATACGAATAAAATTTAAAAGAGTCAAGAGGAGGGATATGGGAAGGAAAACCTGAAAAAATTGGAAGAACAAATGGTTGAAGAGAAAGACAGGCTGATGAAATGCTTGAGCCTGAACATGGGCAACCTTTCTCATCTCCTCTTTTTCCTCGACCATTCTCCTCACATTCCATCTGTACTCACTACTACTCTTCACCAAATACCCAAACATAATCATCAACATCCCCTTTCTCTGATCAACTTCTTCTTCTTCTTCATGATGATCAGCTGCTGCAGCTGATGAGGTTGAAGAAGAAGAAGAAGAAGAAGAAGAAGAAGAGCTACACCAGTATTGCAAACCCAAACCTCTCTCTCTCTCCAAAATCCATTTTGTCTTCTCATTTCTCCACCTTATAATTCTACACTCTCCCACACTAGCTCTATCATGTTTCGTTCCTCCATATCCACAGCTGTAAGATTCTATACTCAGTCTTCTTGTTGACACATTGGGGTACTTTTGTTGCAAACAAAACATTTCTTTCCAAATAGTTATACTGCAATAAGTTATTTAGAGTAGCATGTAAATATGCATTGTCCTACTAATTCTTTCCTCTCTCTCTCTGATAGTAAGTCACACAGACACACACACTCAATGGTAGTTCAATTTTTTTTTAAAATTTTTTTTATGAATTTTTCTTTCTTGGGTAAGAATTCAAAATGTAATTTACGTTATGTTTGATATGACAACTTCAATTCATATCGTTCTTTTGGCTTTCCTCTTTCTCATTGTGCACTTCTGTTGATTTTCCTACTAATATTGTCCATGAAAAGACAATTGGTTAAGAAGGCATCAGATAGGAGGGAAAGGATAAGATATGGATGGATGCGAGTCGTAGTGGTCGGTCATGTTTTGTTGGAGACCATAAAAATAACAGTTAGCCACGTGGAAGTAAACAGCCAGATATTTTGGGAGGCAACTATTGATTTCCACACTCTTAATTGCTATATATATATATATATGTACTAGAATACGTGTGTGTGCCAGATTGTTTGTTTTATAGATAGTTTTTTTTAGGGTAATGCTATGTGCACATAAAGATCTGGGCCATCCATTTAGTGGAATCCATGCATGCATACATGAACCCACCGAAATTAATGGCCTAGATCTTTATGTGCACAATTTATGTGCGCATTTTTGTGCATGAATCATTACTCTTTTTTTGAACCAACTGTTTTAGGCAGTTTTTTTTCATTTGTTGAAACAGTATTTTTTTAATTGATTAGACATTTTAATACCGTTCCAATATTTTTTTTAAGAAGATAGTGTAGTGGTTTAACTGTAATTATAGAGAACTTAGAAAATAATGTTGGTACTCTTCCCTTTTATTTGCACCCAAAAACCGTCAAAGGTTTTTGAGCCCGAGTGAAGAGTTGGAATGGGCCTGGGGATGATCGGCCTAATGGTAGATCCAGAAGTGCCCAGCCCATAAACTGCAAAGGCCCATCGTACTTAGGGAGAGTCGTCACGGGGTTCAGAAAGATAAGGGTGTTGTTCCAGTTGTGTGGAGCCCGATAGGTGGTATGAGTCATGTACCAACCAATCGGGCATCATCTTTTAGAATGAGCAATAGCGGGTATCGGAGTTCGATTGGGAGACCAAGCAAGAATAGCAGCGATCGGGCATCTGATAGGCATAAGCTATGCTAACGGGAAGCCCGATGAATGATTAAGAGAATACACTTAGCAATCGAACATCATACTCGAAAGAGATGGTGAAAGCCAGCTGCACGAGCCCGATTGGTTATAAGCATTCGTAAGACAATCATCGGGCATGGAAGTTTAAAAGTGTGACAGTGCGAGCCCTATTTGGATAAAGATGTGATTATGTGACCCCGATGAGCCAAACGGGGTAGGCGATTCCACTCTTGACTGTCATGGTGACGTCACCCTGAATTTGAGGAAGCAGAGTCCGTTTGGGAAAGGAATATGAACTCGTCCAGCTAGATATGGAAGGCTAATCCCTAAAATATTGCGATTGATTCAATCAGGATTGGGAAAAGGCAAGAATTTGGGATTAGGAAGGATTCTACAGTCAATCATATGCTTGGAACGCAAGTTAAGGAGTCATTACCTTATCTGGATTGCTATAGGCCGCTATAAATATAGAGGAAGTAAAGTAAAGATTGGATCGGTGGTTCAAAGTAAGTCGAGTCGTAAGAGATTACTTGTGTTTCAAAGTGGATTCGTGAAGACAGATTGGACCAATAGTCCAAAGTGATCAATCGGTTAATGTCAGTTGTACTTCCAAGAATGAATATTGTCGTTGAGTTCTTTCTAACATATGAGTCATGATGAGATTAAGATTAAGCGAGACTTAATGTGAATGCTTTTCTAAAGTATAAAAAGGGAACGTTTTATGAGACTTAATGTGAATGCTTTTCTAAAGTATAAAAAGGGAACGTTTTACTTCTAAAACGGATTAACAAGTATTTTCTGAGCCTGTTCAGTGTAGTAGGTTTACTCACTCAGCTTGCAATAAAGATGACAACTTTTATGTCTTAGACAATCAAATGTCCAAATCTTGCAGAGGTCGAATACTCAAAAGAGGAGTATGTCGAAGAAAGCTATGGCTTCACGAGCTAGGGAGCGGAGGCTGAAGGCTTTTATTTATTACCTTTTGTTAGTATTTCGAGGCACTAAATGCCGACCATGTTTAGATTTGATGTAGGGCTTATGCCCAAACAATGATCTTTTTTTCCTTTTTGTGGGTTGTACTAAGTGGATTTTAAGACTATGATGTTTAATATATAAAAGTATGCTATTCTACCGTGTTTATTATTGCTGCTTGTTATTTATGATATCGGTTCTTTGTTGTTGTGGACAATCATGAGGTATTCATTTTGCCACGGACCTATGGACCCAAAAGAGTAAATGTTTAAATTTGTCCTATTTTGGCTACTCCAGGGCGTGACAGAGAGAGAAAGAGAGAGAGAGAGGGGGGGGGGGGGGGGGGTCGTGGTGGGGGTGGTGCTGGTGTTGGTGTTGGTGGCTAGTCGTGGTGGTTGTCGTGGAGTGGTGGTGGCTGGTAGTGGTGTTGGTTGTGGTATGGTGTGGTTGTCGGCCGTAGTGGTGGAAGTGGTGGTGAGGAAGAAGATGGGGGAAATATAAATTTTTTTTTTATTTTTTTATTTAAAAAAAATCAAAAGCTGATGAGTTTTTAAATTTTTAGTTTTAAGTTGATTTCCTTTTCATTTTGTAAAAGTAATTGAATGTTCTTTAAAATGTCAAAACAAAAGTTGACTGATTTTTAATAATCCCTATCTTAATTTTGCTTACCCTCCTTTCCCATTGACTAACGCAGTGAGAACTAGGATTAAATGAGAATTAACTAATAGTGTAAAGTACTAAACGCCACTGTATTAGTCAATAGAAAAAGAAGGATGAGCAAAAGGTGAGTAATTTTGGGATGAGTAATTTTTGCTTACCCATTTTTGGTCCACCATTGCTCACCTAGGCTTCACTGGGTAACACGTGTCCCATTTCATTCACATTTTACCCTTGTACTATCAACATAATTATTAGAATAGGACACGTGTCATCCAGTAAGAGTCTGAATGAATAGTGATGAACGAAAAATAAGTGAGCAAAGCTACTATAGCATTATAGTATAATCCACAATGATAGAGTTTGATATCTATCATTAACTAGTGGCATGTAAGCACTTTAGGAACTCTCTAAAACTTAAAACTAACCAACTGACTAATACACTCCAATGATAATTTGCTAACCATCACTAAATATCACTTTACTCTTTCATTTGTGACCCACATTAATTATTAAAGCAATCCAATGAGTATCTAAAGTTTAAAAAAAAAGATAGAAAAGGGAAGAAAAAAAATTTGAAATTGGTTTGTGTTTGCACCCCAAAAATACATTTTTTTTAAAGTTAAAATTTGTATAAGGCCGATTGTGATTTTTCAATCAGACTATAAGACCGATTGAAAAATTAATGGTTAAGTGACTGGTTCAAAATTGATAGGGCCAGATTAGTTTTAAAATTAAACTAATCACCATCTCATCAGGCTGATTCAATCGGACTAGTCACCATTTGATTGGGCTGGTGTGGTTAGTATTTAAATTCAGACTGATTTGTTAAAGCCAAGCCGATGAGCTCAGTGGGTGGAGCCCGATTAGAATGGCTACAGTTTAGGCATGAATCCCATTTTAAGAGTTATGACTGTATTCCAAGTGGAGGATCCCACGCAATTCATTAATTGAAATAATTAGTTATATTGACCAAGTGGAAGTATCACAAATGAAGAAATGAATGAGGATTTCATTCAACCACATGCTCGTGTCCATAGTTCATCGGCCTAAGGCTTGTTTGGCCATTCTCGAGCTGGTGAATGTTTAGCTTCTTTATTTTTTGGCCACTTGTGGAAGGTTATTTAGCCCTAATATCTCTTGACAAACCGTAGCAGCTTATTAAAGGTAGAATTTGATAGATCATATCAGTTTGGAGGATAAGGAAAGTATATAAGATAATATTATTACATGAGGGGAGATATATCACTATATGACTTAATTATCATATATGGAAGGATCATATCTCTAGTTGGTGATAAATAATGCTATATCAGGATATTATCAGTATTTTGGGAAGATAATCTTTATCTTATTGGAAGTAATATTTTTACTTGCCTGGGAAGTCTTCCGAATCAATCCAAGATATAGCCAGATTCAAGATCAGTCTGGTGGAGATAAAATCTGGTATTTTTTACCAGATTGGTTTTATCTGTTTCTTGCCTTATCTCTACCATCCAGGCCGCTATAAATCCGCAGGTAGGCCAAGCTTTCAAACAACCCCATGTCTCAATCGGTACACCGTATCCAAAAAGCATCCCAAAGCATTCTACAATGCATTCTTAGTTTTTTAGGCAAATAAAAGCTTTCCTTTTATTTATTTAAATTTTTTTTTAGGCTTCTCACATTCTCTTGTCATCTCTTTATTTATAATTAAATAAAAGTCCTCTTTTTATTAAATTTCTTTTGCTTGTCTTTCATCACTTGCTAGGCTTGTGTGCTTCAACACTGTTTAGGGACATTTAGGTGAGGGTACTTTCCTACTCCACTTTCACAATCGCTTGTTAGAAGTTAGATGATGAAACCTTGTGTATCACTCACACAAGTAGTTTTAGGAAATTTAGTGTTTAATAAGTTTGGGTCTACCTCAAAAGGCTCTGGCATGCCCAAACCAAAAATATAGCCAACATTTTGGCATGACCGGTGGGACTGCCAAGTGATGAGCAATGCATACACAACATACCGTGAAACATGGCTGTAATTCTATCACGACCAGCTTCGTTGGCGGGATGAAAAAAGACTCCTTCTTAGAGATTTAATTCTTCATCTCAACGTCAAGAGGGTGAATATCCTTTGCGAAACGTTTAACTCTCCATGGGATTAGCAGTTGCGTCATCGGCGAGAACGTGAAATAGGCCAATATGATGATGAGATCGGTCTACTTAAAATTGAGATTGACCGATTGGAGAGTGATACATAGTTTTTCAGCAGCGAAATCAGTCTTCTTCTTGCCTTAAGTGAAACGGAAGAGGCAGCACCTGATGGAAAAAATTTCATATCCGAGGATTTTTTAAGCTATAGTGGGAGGAAAATACCTAGTAGTTTTCCAGATTTACCACTTGGGGGGCAAATCTGTGAAACTGTAGTTGAGGAAAGGCCGAAAAGTTTTATTTCAGCTAAAGAACCCCTCACCAATGTTGAAGAAGATGACGAAACACTCGAGGGGCAAACTCTAAACGAGCCTCACAATTTTGTTGAGGCCAAAAAAGAAGGGCTTGATAGGCCGGATAGCACTGCATCGACCATAGACCCTCCCGTTGATGAGAAGGACGATGATGAAGACCCTCTTGGTGATGAAGATGACAGCGATGAATTGCTCGGGAGGCAAGCTTCACCGAGACCAATTGTGTCTAAATTGGTCCATGATTTCTTTGAGCAACTTTCCTTGAGGAAACTCACCCTTAAAGAGTTGTTCAAATTATTCGGTCTCATCGTAGTGACCGATTACATTTTTTATTTTAAGCCAATTAATTATTTGGCTTGGGTTGATCTATGTCAATGATGGCTGTGTGGATCTCACCAACTGTGATTTGGTGGCTATTTCTGCAAAAGTGGTACTATAAAAAAAAGACTAAAAAAGTACTAAAGACCAAATTGAAGTAATAAATCAGTCATATCTTTTTCGGACTGAAATGTTATAGACCGTAAAAGAAAAGAAAAAATAGAAGGCATTGGCCCAATGAAGAGTTGCAGCAATAATTATTATGCCACAGAGCATGTTATGAGAGAGAGAGGCTCATCAGTTGGTTTAAATATTTAATATTTTTGTCTAAATGTTTGTGTGAAATATGACATGATGTGGGTCCTGTACGGATTGAGTTGGTGATTAAGACCGATTAGTGTTGCTGATTGTAGTGCAATTATGTGGCGTGTATTTAGTCAACAGTGGTGGGCCTACAAGTCACCAGCTTGGTGAAGTGAACAAACAGTGGAATGAATCTACCAGGACAGAAGGTGGCCGGTTAATTGGAATTTTTGTAGAAATGCATTTTACATATGACTGTTGCAAAGAGTTATAACCAGTAGGTCCTATTATATTGCTTTTTACATGACAGAAAAAATGGCACTAATGACATAGCATTCCGAATACGTTACGATGGAAGTTTAACAGACTCTTGGCCAAGGTCGATAGCAGTCAAAGGTAATCGGTCTGAAAAAGAAAAACTTGGCTTTCCAAAAATTACAAGGTTTTCATTTTTAAAGAGCCAGGGGGCATTGTTTGTACCCAAAAAATACATTTTTTTAAGTTAAAATTTTTACACGGCCGATTGTGGTTTTTCAATCGGATTGAAGACCGATTGCAAAATTAATGTCTAAGTGACTGGTTCAAAATTGATAGGGCCGAATGAGTTTCAAAATCGGACTGATCACTATATCATTGGGCTGATTCAATAGGACTGGTTACCATTCGATCAGGATGGTATGGTTCATATTTGAATTCGAACTGATTTGTTAAAGCTAGGCTGATGAGTTTAGTGGGTGGGGCCCGATTACAATGGCTACAGTTTAGGCATGAATCCCATTTTAAGAGTTATGATTGTATTCCAAGTGGAGGGTCACAAGCAATTCATTAATTGAAATCATTAGTTATGTTGACCAAGTGGAGGTATCACAAATGAAGAAACGAATGAGGATTTCATTTAGCCACATGCTCGTGTCCATAGTCCATCGGCCTAAGGCTTGTTTGGCCATTCTCGAGCTGGTGAATGTTTGGCTTCTTTATTTTTGGTCACTTGTGGAAGGTTATTTAGCCTTAATATATCTTGACAAACCTTAGCAGCTTATTAAAGGTAGAATTTGATAGATTATATCAGTTTGCAGGATAAGGAAAGTATATAAGATAATATTATTACATGAGGGGATATATATCAATATATGACTTAATTATCATATATGGAAGGATATTATCTCTAGTTGGTGATAAATACTGATATATCATGATATTATCAATATTTTGGGAAGATAATCTTTATCTTATTGGAAGTAATATTTTTACTTCCCTGGGAAGTCAGCCGAATCAAGCCAAAATATAGTACAGATTCAAGATCAGACTGGTGGAGATAAAATCTGGCATTTTTTACCAGATTGGTTTTATCAGTTTCTTGCCTTATCTCTACCATCCAGGCTGCTATGAATCAGCAGGCAGGCCAAGCTTTCAAACAACCCCATGTCTCAATCGGTACACCGCATCCAAAAACCATCCCAAAGCATTCTATAATGCATTCTTAGTTTTTTGGGTAAATGAAAGCTTTCCTTTAATTTATTTTTTAGGCTTCTCGCATCCTCATGTTATCTCTTTATTAATAATTAAATAAAAGTCCTCTTTTTATTAAATTTCTTTTGCTTGTCTTTCATCACTTGCTAGGCTTGTGTGCTTCAACACTGTTTAGGGACATTTAGGTAGGGTACTTTCCTACTCGCCTTTCACAATCGCTTGTTAGAAGTTAGATGATGAAACCTTGTGTATCACTCACACAAGTAGTTTTAGGATATTTTGTGTTTTATAAGTTTGGGTCTACCTCAAAAGGCTCTGCATGCCCGAACCACAAATATAGCAAACATTTTGGCATGCCCGGTGGGACTGCCAAGTGATGATCAATGTATACACAGCATACCGTGAAACATGGCTATAATTCTACCACGACCAGATTCATTGGCGGGATGAAAAAAGACGCCTTCTTAGAGATTTAATTCTTCATTTCAACATCAAGAGGGTAAAAATCATTTGCGAAATGTTTAACTCTCCATGGGATTCACAGTTGCGTCATCGGCAAGAACGTGAAATAGGCCGATATGATGATGAGATCGGTCTACTTAACATTGAGATTGACCGATTGGAGACTGATTCATAGTTTTTCAACAGCGAAATCAGTCTTCTTCTTGCCTTAAGTGAAGCGGAAGAGGTAGCACCTGATGGAAAAAATTTCATATCCGAGGATTTTTTAAGCTATAGCTAGAGGAAAATACCTAGTAGTTTTCTAGATTTACCGCTTGGGGGGAAAATCTGTGAAACTATAGTTGAGAAAAGGCCAAAAAATTTTACTTCGGCTAAAGAACCCCTCACCGATGTTGAAGAAGACGACGAAACACTTGAGGGGCAAACTCTAAACGAGCCTCACAATTTTGTTGAGGCCAGAAAAGAAGGGCTTGATAGGCCGGATAGCCCTGTATCGACCATAGACCCTCCCGTTGATGAGAAGGACAATGATGAAGACCCCCTTGGTGATGAAGATGACGGCGATGAAGTGCTTGGGAGGCAAGCTTCACCGAGACCGATTGTGTCTAAATTGGTCCATGATTTCTTTGAGCAACTTTCCTTGAGGAAACTCACCCTCAAAGAGTTGTTCAAATTTTTTTGTCTCATCGTAGTGGCCGATTACATTTTTTATTTTAAGCTAATTAATTATTTGGCTTGGGTTGATCTATGTGAATGATGGTTGTGTAAATCTCACCAACTGTGATTTAGTGGCTATTTCTTTAAAAGTGGTACTATCAAAAAAGGCTAAAAAACTACTAAAGGCCGAATTGAAGTAATAATCGGTCATATCTTTTTCGGACTGAAAGGTTATAGACCGTAAAAGAAAAGATAAAATAGAAGGCATTGGCCCGATGAAGACTTGCAACAATAATTAATATGCCACAAAGCATGTTGTGAGAGAGAGGCTCATCAGTTGGTTTAAATATTTAATATTTTTGTCTAAATGTTTGTGTGAAATATGACATGATGTGGGTCCTGTATGGATTGAGTTGGTGATTAAGGCCGATAAGTGTTGCTGATTGTAGAGCATTTGTGTGGCGTGTATTAAGTCAACAGTGGTGGGCCTACAAGTCACCAGCTTGGTGATGTGAACAAACAGTGGAATGAAGCTCCTAGGACAGTAGGTGGCCGGTTAACTGGAATTTTTGTAGAAATATGCATTTTACATATGACTGTTGCAAAGAGTTATAACTAGTGGGGCCCATTATAATATTTTTTACATGATAGAAAAAATGGCACTAATGACATGGCAGTCCAAATACGTTGCGATGGAAGTTCAACAGTCTCTTGGCCAAGGTCGATAGCAGTCTAAAGGTAATCGGTCTGAAAAAGAAAAACTTGGCTCTCCAAAAATTACAAGGTTTTCATTTTTAAAGAGCCAGGGGGGCCTTGTTTGCCCCCAAAAAATACATATTTTTAAGTTAAAATTTGTATAAGCCCGGTTGTGACTTTTCAATCGGATTATAAGACCGATTGCTAAATTAATGGCTAAGTGACTAGTTCAAAATTGATAGGGCCGGATGAGTTTCAAAATCGCACTAATCACTATCTCATCGGGCTGATTCAATCGGACTGATCACTTTTGATCTGGCTGGCGTGGTTCAGATTTGAATTCGAATTGATTTGTTAAAACTTCCTGATGAGTTCAGTGGGTGGAGCCCGATTACAGTGGCTACAGTTTAGGCATGAATCCCATTTTAAGAGTTATGATTGTATTCCAAGTGGAGGGTCCCACGCAATTCATTAATTGAAATCATTAGTTATGTTGACCAAGTGGAGGTATCACAAATGAAGAAATGAAAGAGGATTTCATTCAGCCACATGCTCCTGTCCATTGTCCATCGGCCTAAGGCTTGTTTGGCCATTCTCGAGCTGGTGAATGTTTGGCTTTTTTATTTTTTGGTCACTTGTGGAAGGTTTTAGCCCTAATATCTCTTGACAAACCTTAGCAGCTTATTAAAGGTAGAATTTGATAGATCATATCAGTTTGGAGGATAAGGAAAGTATATAAGATAATATTATTACATGAGGGGAGATATATAAGTATATGACTTAATTATCATATATGGAAGGATGATATCTCTAGCTGGTGATAAATACTGTTATATCAGGATATTAATAATATTTTGGGAAAAAAGACGCCTTCTTAGAGATTTAATTCTTTATCTCAACGTCAAGAGGGTGAAAATCCTTTGCGAAACGTTTAACTCTTCATGGGATTCGCAGTTGTGTCATCGGTGAGAACGTGAAATAGGCCAATATGATGATGAGATCGGTCTACTTAAAATTGAGATTGACCGATTGGAGAGTGATACATAGTTTTTCAACAGCGAATTCAATCTTCTTCTTGCCTTAAGTGAAACAGAAGAAGCAGCACCTGATTGAAAAATTTTCATATCTGAGGATTTTTTAAGCTATAGCGGGAGGAAAATACCTAGTAGTTTTCCAGATTTACCACTTGGGGGGCAAATCTGTGAAACTGTAGTTGAGGAAAGTCCAAAAATTTTTATTTCAGCTAAAGAACCCCTCACCGATGTTGAAGAAGACGATGAAACACTCGAGGGGCAAACTCTAAATGAGCCTCACAATTTTGTTGAGGCCGAAAAAGAAGGGCATGATAGGCCGGATGTCACGCCCCGGAGCAGCATAAATAGAGAAAAATAAATTTCCTTTATGGGTCCATAAGGAATGACAGGTGAAAGTCACTAATAATCCACACCACGCAGTACTAATCCAAAAAGACAACAGTAAACAACTGAGAATAACACACAGTGCTAACTATTACAAAATATCAGAGTATGGTCTACAGGATCACAACAGGTCTGAAGACAACAAATGCCCAAGTACCCGCTTACAAAAGGTTTAACAGAACAACCGAAAAGAAATCTAATTATAACATCTTCAGTCTTCAACTGGCACAAGGATAATTCTCCCTGGCGTAACTGTCATCGGTGGGGCCTTCCTCTGGATAACACTCATCAGTGTACTGGTCATTACCTGTAAAATAAGGGGCAGGATGTTCTGGACGGGGAAAGTCCAGGCAATAAAAGGCCGTCAGCTTACTGAGAGCTGAGTGAGCATAAACTAACGAGGTACCAATTATCTGAAGTAAACATGAGCTTATGAAAATACGAGTTAACATCTTATTATAAGGATAACATTATCTTGTTCCTCTATTCCTTCTTGTAAACCGACCCTTATCGTCTTGTTACTCAAATACCGAACTCAACAGATTCTGATTTCCATGAACAGACTCAATCGTTTAACTCTAGGGATACACCCTTATTCTGTCCATCGCTTTTAAGAGCAATATATCCTGCTCACCGCATGTCATGGACTCCACGTCAGTCTGTCCCCAGCTTTTAAGAACAATGGTCCTGTTCACCGCATTTCAGGGATATAACGTTTCGAACAAGGCATATCAATCTATTGCCACGACTTAACGTCATCTACTAGTGATCCCAGCTCACCGCTTTTAAGAACAATGGTCCTGTTCACCGCTTTTAAGAGCATATCACAGATCATCCAGTCTATCTTAAGACTTCTTGGTCCAGCTCACCGCTTTTAAGAACCATGTATCCGGTTCACCGCTTTTAAGAGCATATCATGACCAATCGTCCATCCACGTACCATCCCCAGAACTTACCAAACCTACTTACGTTCCATTCTACATCGACACATGACAATTTTCCAATGTGGCCTGACTACTCGGATTAAAAGAAAACGGACATCGAACTCATACAAGAAACAACACGTCACCCACGTCTTCATATTACTTTTTATTCATTATCCATAAATCTTTGGTGTCACATTACTCCTGTCTACCCCATAGTCGCATAATGGAATTCCGAATTAGAAATCGAACAACTAAACCTCTTATATAATAAATAGGCAAAGGAAACCATGTTCTGATCATGTCAATCGATTGGGACTAAGTTCAATCGATTGGTATCAAAATCATGTCAATCGATTGGGAACATGTCAATCGATTGGTATCTGAAAAGTGTCAATCGATTGAAATCCTATTCAATCGATTGGGATACAACTGATGTCAATCAATTGAGATTATGTCAATCGATTGGTACTACGTCTTCTCCAGCAGATTGTAAAAACAGCATATATATAAACGTAAACTACAAGCATTTAACCCATCTAAGCTTCATAATAACTTGCATAATCCTCACATAAAGGGACCAAGTGAGTTAGAAACTCACCTAGGGTGCGTTTGGATGTGTTTAAGCTTGAAACCTCCAAGCTTTCTCTCTTTCTCCTCTTCTCTGTCTCTGTCTTCCCTCTCTGTCTCCTCCTTTCTTCTTTCTTCTTCTTTCTGTTTCTCCCTCTTCTCTCTCCCAGCTGCTAAGGCAGTGAGTGTGTGTATAGAGTGTGTATATATGTAGATATATAGATATATGTATGTATATATCTCACAAGAGGTATGTCTCTCTCTCTCAAGCTGCCAAAGTGACCCAAGGCCAATAAATGAGACATATATATAGAGATATGGGAGTGCCACACGTTTAAAGCTGAAGGAAAGAAGAAAACATTTCTCAGCTTATGTCAATCGATTGAGACACAAGTCAATCGATTGGCAACAGATATTTGTAGTCAATCGATTGGAAACAATGTCAATCGATTGGAATAAATGGCAATCGATTGGGATAATGACACGTCATCACTTTTAGTCGGTTGAATGTCAATCGATTGGGAAACTTATCAATCGATTGGTATCTAAAAATTACCAAAAGGAAGAGAAAGTTTATACGAGTATAGAAATGAAATACCGGGTCTTATTAATATACCAAAATACAGGGTATTACATCATCCACCACTCAACAAAAGATTTCGTCCTCGAAATCAAAAGCAACAAGGTTTAAAATAAAAACGAAAACTTCTCGCGCATCTCTGACTCTAGTTCCCACGAAGCTTCTCCTTGATCATGATGTTTCCACTGAATCTTGACTAATGGAATCTCCTTGTTCCTGAGTTTCTTGATTCCTCGATCTAGAATACGAACAGGTCCTTCATTGAACGTAACGTCGCTGTTGACTTCGATATCCTCAAAGTTGATCTCATGCGCTGGGTTGTGAACATACTTCCTCAGCATACTGATGTGAAAAATGTTGTGCACTCCTGACATCTTTGGTGGCAACGCAAGGCGATAAGCAACCTTCCCAACACGCTCCAGAATCTCGAATGGTCCGATGAAACGTGGCGATAACTTGCCCCTTTTCTGACCAAATCTAACGATTCCTCGAACAGGTGAAACCTTGAGTAATACGTGATCTCCAATGGCAAACTCCAAGTCTTTGCGTCGCTTGTCAGCATAACTCTTGTATCTGGTCTGGGCTGTCTTCATCTTCTCACGTACGACTCGAATCTTCTCACTGGTTTCTCGTATCATCTCTGGCCCAAGAAGTTAACTATCTCCGACTTCGGTCCAACATAACGGCGATCGGCAAGGTCTTCCGTACAAAGCTTCGAATGGCGCCATATCTATGCTTGAATGATAACTATTATTATAGGCGAACTCGATCAAAGGTAAGTGTATCTCCCAAGTACTCTCAAAATCAATGACACAAGCTCGTAACATATCTTCCATCACTTGATTAATTCTTTCAGTCTGTCCATCGGTCTGCGGATGAAAAGCTGAACTCAAGTTCAATGTCGTTCCCATCGCTGTCTGGAGACTCATCCAAAATTCTGCAGTAAAGCGCGAATCTCGGTCTGACACAATAGATACAGGCACTCTATGTAATCGTACAACGTGTTGTAGATACATTCGGCTCAAACGTTCTACTGAGTACGTCATGCTATAGGCAATAAAATGTGCCGTCTTAGTAAGTCGATCCACGATTGCCCATATAGCATCGTGATTCTGCTGTGACTTCGGCAATCCTACCACGAAATCCATGGTTATGTGTTCCCATTTCCATTGAGGAATAGGTAACGGCTGTAGAAGTCCAGGTGGTCTTTGATGTTCTGCCTTTACTTGTTTACAAGTAAGACACTGAGCTACACACTCTGCCACATCTCTCTTCATTCCTTCCCACCAAAAATTTCTCTTCATATCCTTGTACATCTTCGTACTTCCAGGATGAATCGTCATCCGTGACTTATGAGCTTCATCCAATATGTCTTTCCGGAGACTTTCTACATTAGGTACACAGAGTCTACCTTTACATCGTAAAGCTCCGTCGGTACTAATACTCCAGACTTCTGGTTCCTTGGCTGACATCTTGGCGAACCATAACTTCAAATCCTTTGCTGTCTGTTGAGCCTCTTTGATACGGCTGATCAAAGTTGGTTGTACCATAAGACATCCAAAATGTTGTCCTTTCATTGGTCCCACTGGCTGAAGATCAAATTCAGCGATTTCTTCCAATGCTCTCCATTCTCTAATTAGTAATGCAACGATCACTAACCGAGGTTTACGGTTCAAAGCATCTGCTACTACGTTTGCTTTGCCGGGATGGTATTGCAAAGAAAAGTCATAGTCTTTGAGTAACTCCATCCATCTCCGTTGTCGCATGTTCAACTCCTTTGGAGAGAACAAATACTTCAGACTCTTATGATCAGAAAATAGATCAAACTTTTCTCCATAGAGATAGTGTCTCCAAATTTTCAATGCAAACACTATTGCTGCTAATTCCAGATCATGCGTAGGATAATTTTTCTCATGTACCTTCAATTGTCTTGATCCATATGCGATAACATTTCCATCTTGCATAAGCACACACCCGAGTCCTTGGTACGATGCATCACTGTAGATCACATACTTTTCTCCACTCTTAGGTAATGCGAGTACTGGTGCAGAAGTCAATCTTTCTTTTAACTCCTGAAATGCACCCTCATGCTTGCCTGTCCATTCATACTTCGTCTCCTTCCTTGTTAAATTCGTCAATGGTCCTGCTAACTTGGAGAACCCTTCTACGAATCTTCTGTAATATCCTGCTAAACCCAGAAAACTTCTGACTTCGGTCGCATTCGTCGGTCTGTTTCAGCTTAAGACTGCATCAATCTTAGATGAGTCTACCGAAATACCTTCCTGAGATATAACATGTCCCAAGAATTTGACTTCTTGTAGCCAAAACTCACACTTGCTGAACTTTACATACAACTTGCTATCTCGAAGTGTCTGCAAGGCAACTTATAAATGCTCCTTGTGATCCTCTTCTGTCTTTGAGTAGATCAGTATATCATCAATGAACACTATAATGAATTTATCCAGATATAGTCTGAATACTCTATTCATCAAGTCCATAAATACTGCTGGCGCATTCGTCAATCCAAAAGGCATAACTAGAAACTCGTAATGCCCGTATGTTGTCCTGAATGCAGTCTTCGATACATCCTCTGGTCGAACTAACAGCTGGTGATATCCAGAACGCAGATCGATCTTGGAAAAGATCCTAGATCCTTGTAACTGGTCGAATAGATCATCTATCCGAGGTAGTGGATATTTATTCTTAATCGTAACCTTGTTCAACTCCCTGTAGTCTATACAGAGTCGAAGTGTTCCGTCCTTCTTCTTTACAAACAGAACTGGTGCTCCCCAAGGCGACGTACTCGGACGAACAAATCCTAGATCTTCAAGCTCTTGAACTTGCTTCTTCAGTTCTAACATCTCGGTTGGTGCCATCCTATATGGAGTCTTAGAAATAGGCATTGTACCAGGTACTAATTCCACGCAGAAGTCTATTTCTCTTTTCGGTGGAAGTCCTTTAATATCCTGAAATACATCTAGAAAGTCTCGTGCAATAGGAATTTGATCCATCGTAAGCTCCGTACTCGTACTAATGATCGTAGCCAAACCACTCGTAAGAAACAGGTCGCTCGTCGGTTGACACTGAAATCTAATCGTCGGCTTCCCTTGTATTAGAAATACAATCGTCCTAGTAGGGCAATCCAAATTGGCACCATATTTAGTTAACCAATCCATCCCTAGGATAACATCGAATTCTGACATCGACAGAACTATCAAGTCTGCTGGAAGATTCCTATCTCCCAAAGTCAAAGGGCAATCTTTACACACTTTACTCAACTTAACTGTCACTCCCAATGGTGACACAGCATTCAGTGTTGACTCAAGTGTATGGGGTTCTAAACCCAACTGACGCACAATCTTAACAGCAATAAAAGAACGTGCGACTCCAGTATCAAATAAAGCTTTAACTGGACTATGAAAGAGTACAAGTGTACCTTCCAAATGTTGCTGCTCATCAGCATTAAAGCCTGCTTCTCCTGGAATGATAGCATTCATTCTCGTCTGATCAGGAGGTCCTTGAATTCCTTGCACTGGTGCCCCGTAGTATCCTCCTCGTGGTGCACGGCAATCCTTGCTCAAGTGTCCTGGTTTGTTGCAGTTGCGACAGACGATATCTGGCCTGCGATTAGGTCTGTAGACGGTGCAGTTCCTTACAATATGTCCGGGCTTTCCACAGTTAAAACAACCTCCACTATTGCTTGGTGGGGCTGTCAGTAATGCCTGTGGTTGTGACCCCTGCTGGCGATATTGTTGAGGTCGATTATAACTCTGCTGTGGTTTCCTGGTTCCTTCCCAGGTTCTCTTGTTTCCTTGAAAATTTTCCTGAGGTCTCCATCCTTGGGTATTTCTCGGTGGTCGATTATGGAAATTCCTCTGTTGAAACCCTCGTGACGACTGAGGTCGATTTGTCTGTGATTGCTGTACTGGATTAGCATCCTTTTCTAATCCTGTAGCAAATCTAACAATTTCCTCATACGACTGGTTCAGATGACCAACCATCATATGTCTGAGGTGGGGGTTCAGTCCTTGGTGAAATCTCTTCACCTTCTTCTGTGGCGTGTCTATCATATGCTGAGCAAATCTGGATAAACGCTCGAACTGTGTTGTGTATTCCCGTACATTTCATCCTCCTTGGATCAAATTGAGAAAGTTCCTTTCCTATTGATCTCTCTCATCTTCTGGAAAATACTTATCCAAAAATCTGCCTTTGAATGTCTCCCACGACATAGCTTTAGCGGCATCGATCCCAATAGTGGCTTGCTCAGCTTCCCACCAATCTGCGGCGGCATAAGTGAGCTGAAACGTAGCAAGGCGACGTTTCTCTTGTTCGCTGCATTCCAATGCTCCAAATATTAACTCCATCTCTCTTATCCATTGTTCTGCTTTCCATGGTTCTGTTAGTCCATCGAACTTTTCGGGACGTAACCCACGAAAATTCGCTAACAACTTATCTCCAGTCTGTCTTGGTGGCGGGGGTGCAAGAGGTCTCTGGTGGGTGGAGTGATTATATGTATCCCCCACATGCTCCATCCTCTGCATAAATGCTTCGAATATTCCCGTTGGATCCATCCCTTCCGGAATAGGTGCTCCATTACGTGCTTGGTGATTTCTCAAGGGTCCTACCATGATGCTAACGAGTATCGCCTACAAGAGACATATGGATCAGCTGAAAGTCTTCACGTAGAAACGAACTCAAGATAGAACAAGAAACAGCAAAACTAACCATTCTACTAAACAACACAGCACAACGCAACAACCAAACAATAATAAAAGTACCGCTCGTATATATATATATATCAAAAGATGTACCGTATAGTACACACTAGTCAAACCGTGTACCATATGGGACAAGAGTTACAACAACTAAAGTCAGCTAATACTATACAAAGCTATGGTCAATAGCTATCTCTCAAGCTCCCAAAAATCTAGTGGACAACATGTCCTAATATATACTAACAAAATCTACACCCTGCCGATCCTGACTCAAAAGTCGTCAGCATCTGATCCTGCTGGTGGTGCCTCGCCCTCTGGGTCTATATCCATCTCCTCGAGTGGATCATCCTCAACTGGTGCGACAAGATCTCCGACTACTACCCCTATATCCCAATCCTCTATCATCTCTGCATCATCGTCCTCCATCACGTCTGCTATCGCCTGGTTAGCGACATCAACAGCTACTGCAGCAAAACCGTCAGCTATGTCAAGAGCTCCTGCTATAGCCACCTCTCCCATAACACAATCTGCTGGCTGTGCTACCATCTGAGCTATCCATCCTACTGCCATATCGGCCATGGCTGCCATATGCATAATGGGTCCAGTTGGTATCTGAAGCACAACGGGTATCTCTGGCACAACTATCTCCTCGTCGGGTACCTCCTCATCTACTACTACGTCTGCCTCAATAGCCTCTGGGTCTGGTACTGGATCCTCTGGCTCAAACTCTGGCTCCTCGGGGTCATCCTCAGGTTCATCATCATCTGCATGCTCATCCTCTACTGGGTCCTCGTCATCTATCGGCTCCTCCTCTTCATCTCCATCCATGTCCTCATCGGGATGCTCATCCTCAGGCTCTAGATCCTCCTCATCCTCAATCGGCTCAGGCTCTGGCTCTGGCTCTGGGATGGGTACTGGTGATGGTGGGGCTGCTGCTGCTGGTGCAACTACGGGCTCTGGTGGACCGGCTACAATGGCTCTCAACTCAATCTCGTCCATCTCTGGCTTACTCAGAACTAGTCGTAACATCTCCTGGCAAATGTCTCTACCGACCCTCGCAGTATGGTAAGCATCCATGCGCATCTGTGTCGGGTGAGTACTCCTGGTCACATAAAGCGCTCTCCACATGTCCTCCTCTAAATGTCGACTAGCTATCTGGCACACACGCTCACGATAAAACTCTGGGTCAGCTGGCTCCACGGTATCTCCATGAATAATATGTCCTCCATAAGCATCAGTCACAAACTGGTGAAACTCTGGATCCATGCCCTCCTGCAAAGGAAACTATCTATCGTCAGGAAGACGAACTTATCTTATACTCATATCTCATCTCAAAGAATCTTAACAACACTAGGACCAGATGGTGTGGAATGATCGGTGAACGACAGTATCACAACCTAGAGTACCAAACGCAGGCTCTGATACCAAAAACCCTGTCACGCCCCGGAGCAGCATAAATAGAGAAAAATAAATTTCCTTTATGGGTCCATAAGGAATGACAGGTGAAAGTCACTAATAATCCACACCACGCAGTACTAGTCCAAAAAGATAACAGTAAACAACTGAGAATAACACACAGTGCTAACTATTACAAAATATCAGAGTATGGTCCACAGGATCACAACAGGTCTGAAGACAACAAATGCCCAAGTACCCGCTTACAAAAGGTTTAACAGAACAACCGAAAAGAAATCTAATTATAACATCTTCAGTCTTCAACTGGCATAAGGATAATTCTCCCTGGTGTAACCGTCATCGGTGGGGCCTTCCTCTGGATAACACTCATTAGTGTACTGGTCATTACCTGCAAAATAAGGGGCAGGATGTTCTGGACGGGGAAAGTCCAGGCAATAAAAGGCCGTCAGCTTACTTAGAGCTGAGTGAGCATAAACGAACGAGGTACCAATTATCTGAAGTAAACACGAGCTTATGAAAATACGAGTTAACATCTTATTATAAGGATAACATTATCTTGTTCCTCTATTCCTTCTTGTAAACCGACCCTTATCGTCTTGTTACTCAAATACCGAACTCAACAGATTCTGATTTCCATGAACAGACTCAATCGTTTAACTCTAGGGATACACCCTTATTCTGTCCATCGCTTTTAAGAGCAATATATCCTGCTCACCGCATGTCATGGACTCCACGTCAGTCTGTCCCCAGCTTTTAAGAACAATGGTCCTGTTCACCGCATTTCAGGGATATAACGTTTTGAACAAGGCATATCAATCTATTGCCACGACTTAACGTCATCTACTAGTGATCTCAGCTCACCGCTTTTAAGAACAATGGTCCTGTTCACCGCTTTTAAGAGCATATCACAGATCATCCAGTCTATCTTAAGACTTCTTGGTCCAGCTCACCGCTTTTAAGAACCATATATCCGGTTCACCGCTTTTAAGAGCATATCATGACCAATCGTCCATCCACGTACCATCCCCAGAACTTACCAAACCTACTTACGTTCCATTCTACATCGACACATGACAATTTCCCAATGTGGCCTGACTACTCGGATTAAAAGAAAACGGACATCGAACTCATACAAGAAACAACACGTCACCCACGTCTTCATATTACTTTTTATTCATTATCCATAAATCTTTGGTGTCACATTACTCCTGTCTACCCCATAGTCGCATAATGGAATTCCGAATTAGAAATCGAACAACTAAACCTCTTATATAATAAATAGGCAAAGGAAACCATGTTCTGATCATGTCAATCGATTGGGACTAAGTTCAATCGATTGGTATCAAAATCATGTCAATCGATTGGGAACATGTCAATCGATTGGTATCTGAAAAGTGTCAATCGATTGAAATCCTATTCAATCGATTGGGATACAACTGATGTCAATCAATTGAGATTATGTCAATCGATTGGTACTACGTCTTCTCCAGCAGATTGTAAAAACAGCATATATATAAACGTAAACTACAAGCATTTAACCCATCTAAGCTTCATAATAACTTGCATAATCCTCACATAAAGGGACCAAGTGAGTTAGAAACTCACCTAGGGTGCGTTTGGATGTGTTTAAGCTTGAAACCTCCAAGCTTTCTCTCTTTCTCCTCTTCTCTGTCTCTGTCTTCCCTCTCTGTCTCCTCCTTTCTTCTTTCTTCTTCTTTCTGTTTCTCCCTCTTCTCTCTCCCAGCTGCTAAGGCAGTGAGTGTGTGTATAGAGTGTGTATATATGTAGATATATAGATATATGTATGTATATATCTCACAAGAGGTATGTCTCTCTCTCTCAAGCTGCCAAAGTGACCCAAGGCCAATAAATGAGACATATATATAGAGATATGGGAGTGCCACACGTTTAAAGCTGAAGGAAAGAAGAAAACATTTCTCAGCTTATGTCAATCGATTGAGACACAAGTCAATCGATTGGCAACAGATATTTGTAGTCAATCGATTGGAAACAATGTCAATCGATTGGAATAAATGGCAATCGATTGGGATAATGACACGTCATCACTTTTAGTCGGTTGAATGTCAATCGATTGGGAAACTTATCAATCGATTGGTATCTAAAAATTACCAAAAGGAAGAGAATGTTTATACGAGTATAGAAATGAAATACCGGGTCTTATTAATATACCAAAATACAGGGTATTACACCGGATAGCCCTGCATCGACCATAGACCCTCCCGTTGATGAGAAGGACGATGATGAAGACCCCCTTGGTGATGAAGATGACAGCGATGAATTGCTCGGGAGGCAAGCTTCACCGAGACCGATTGTGTCTAAATTGGTCCATGATTTCTTTGAGCAACTTTCCTTGTGGAAACTCACCCTCAAAGAGTTGTTCAAATTTTTTTGTCTCATCGTAGTGACCGATTGCATTTTTCATTTTAAGCCAATTAATTATTTGGCATGGGTTGATCTATGTAAATGATGGCTGTATAGATCTCACCAACTGTGATTTGGTGGCTATTTCAACAAAAGTGGTACTATAAAAAAAGACTAAAAACTACTAAAGACCGAATTGAAGTAATAATCGATCATATCTTTTTCGGACTGAAAGGTTATAGACCGTAAAATAAAAGATAAAATAGAAGGCATTGGCCCGATGAAGACTTGCAGCAATAATTAATATGCCCCAGAGCATGATGTGAGAGAGAGGCTCATCAGTTGGTTTAAATATTTAATATTTTTGTCTTAATGTTTGTGTGAAATATGACATGATGTGGGTCCTGTACGGATTGAGTTGGTGATTATGGCCGATAAGTGTTGCTGATTGTAGTGCATTTGTGTGGCGTGTATTAAGTCAATAGTGGTGGGCCTACAAGTCACCAGCTTGGTGATGTGAACAAACAGTGGAATGAAGCTACCAGGACTAGGTGGCCGGTTAACTGGAATTTTTGTAGAAATGCATTTTACATATGACTGTTGCAAAGAGTTATAATCAGTAGGGCCCATTATATTACTTTTTACATGACAGAAAAAATGGCACAAATGACATGGCAGTCCGAATACGTTGCGATGGAAGTTCAACAGACTCTTGGCCAAGGTCAATAGCAGTCTAAAGGTAATCGGTGTAAAAAAGAAAAACTTGGCTCTCCAAAAATTACATGGTTTTCATTTTAAAGAGCCAGGGGGCCTTGTTTGTACCCAAAAAATACATTTTTTTAAGTTAAAATTTGTATAAAGCGGATTGTGATTTTTCAATCGGATTGAAGACCGATTGCAAAATTAATGTCTAAGTGACTGGTTCAAAATTGATAGGGCCGAATGAGTTTCAAAATCGGACTGATCACTATCTCATCGGGCTGATTCAATAGGACTGGTCACCATTTGATCAGGCTGGCGTGGTTCATATTTGAATTCGAACTGATTTGTTAAAGCTAGGCTGATGAGTTTAGTGGGTGGAGCCCGATTACAATGGCTACAGTTTAGGCATGAATCCCATTTTAAGAGTTATGATTGTATTCCAAGTGTAGTGTCCCACGCAATTCATTAATTGAAATCATTAGTTATGTTGACCAAGTGGAGGTATCACAAATGAAGAAATGAATGAGGATTTCATTCAGCCACATGCTCGTGTCCATAGTCCATCGGCCTAAGGCTTGTTTGGCCATTCTCGAGCTGGTGAATGTTTGGCTTCTTTATTTTTGGTCACTTGTGGAAGGTTATTTAGCCTTAATATCTCTTGACAAACCTTAGCAGCTTATTAAAGGTAGAATTTGATAGATCATATCAGTTTGGAGGATAAGGAAAGTATATAAGATAATATTATTACATGAGTGAGATATATCAGTATATGACTTAATTATCATATATGGAAGAATATTATCTCTAGTTGGTGATAAATACTGCTATATCATGATATTATCAATATTTTTGGAAGATAATCTTTATCTTATTGGAAGTAATATTTTTACTTGCCTGGGAAGTCAGCCGAATCAAGCCAAAATATAGTCCAGATTCAAGATCAGACTGGTGAAGATAAAATCTGGTATTTTTTTCTAGATTGGTTTTATCTGTTTCTTGCCTTATCTCTACCATCGAGCCGCTATAAATCAGCAGGTAGGCCAAGCTTTCAAACAACCCCATGTCTCAATCGGTACACCGCATCCAAAAACCATCCCAAAGCATTCTACAATGCATTCTTAGTTTTTTAGGCAAATGAAAGCTTTCCTTTAATTTATGTTTTGGGCTTCTCGCATCCTCTTGTAATCTCTTTATTTATAATTAAATAAAAGTCCTCTTTTTATTAAATTTCTTTTGCTTGTGTTTCATCACTCGCTAAGCTTGTGTGCTTCAACACTGTTTAGGGACATTTAGGTGAGGGTACTTTCCTACTCGCCTTTCACAATTGCTTGTTAGAAGTTAGATGATGAAACCTTGTGTATTACTCACACAAGTAGTTTTAGGAAATTTTGTGTTTTATAAGTTTGGGTCTACCTCAATAGGCTCTGGCATGCCCGAACCACAAATATAGCAAACATTTTGGCATGCCCGGTGGGACTGCCAAGTGATGAGCAATGCATACACAGCATACCGTGAAACATGGCTGTAATTCTACCACGACCAGATTCGTTGGCGGGATGAAAACTAATGCCTTCTTAGAGATTGAATTCTTCATTTGAACGTCAAGAGGGTAAAAATCCTTTGCGAAATGTTTAACGCTCTATGGGATTCGCAGTTGCATCATCGACGAGAACTTGAAATAGGCCGATATGATGATGAGATCAGTCTACTTAACATTGAGATTGACCGATTGGAGACTGATACATAGTTTTTCAACAGCGAAATCAGTCTTCTTCTTGCCTTAAGTGAAGCGGAAGAGGTAGCACCTGATGGAAAAAATTTCATATCCGAGGATTTTTTAACCTATACCTAGAGGAAAATACCTAGTAGTTTTCTAGATTCATCGCTTGGGGGGAAAATCTGTGAAACTGTAGTTGAAAAAAGGCCAAAAATTTTTATTTCGGCTGAAGAACCCCTCAACGATGTTGAAGAAGACGACGAAACACTTGAGGGGCAAACTCTAAACGAGCCTCACAATTTTGTTGAGGCCAAAAAAGAAGGGCTTGATAGGCCGGATAGCCCTGTATCGACCATAGACCCTCCCGTTGATGAGAAGGATGATGATGAAGACCCCCTTGGTGATGAAGATGACGGCGATGAAGTACTTGGGAGGCAAGCTTCACCGAGACCGATTGTGTCTAAATTGGTCCATGATTTCTTTGAGCAACTTTCCTTGAGGAAACTCACCCTCAAAGAGTTGTTCAAATTTTTTGGTCTCATCGTAGTGACCGATTACATTTTATATTTTAAGCCAATTAATTATTTGGCATGGGTTGATCTATGTAAATGATGGCTGTGTGGATCTCACCAACTGTGATTTGGTGGCTATTTCTGCAAAAGTGGTACTATCAAAAAAGCTTAAAAAACTACTAAAGACCGAATTGAAGTAATAATCGTGTCACACCTGTTCCAAAATTTCATAGTTTTAGCATACATAATTGGAAAGTTGTGAGTATATCAATGTTATTTGATAATTGGATTGAGATGAGGTTGACTGTAGGTCAACGGTAAGGTGTCAGTAAGGACACGGGAATATGATAGTCTATTTTGCATTGGCACGGTTAAATGGCATTTATGTGATTTAAATGTTATTTTACTTTTCTGGTATTTTATGAATAGTGAATTATACTTGTGTAGTATAATTTCTGATTTTTTTTCCGATATTGATATATATCATTTTGAGAACTGTGGTGAGAACGTGAGTGACACGTGAAATAAAAGGTAGGTTGGGTAGAGATTTCACATAATTTAGTTTTCGGACGTTATTTTGGACCCAAACGAGACTTTGTTGAAAACTCTTGAAATTTATAATTTTCACTTGTAAAGTTATAAAATGGACGTGTGCGAAGTTTCGAGAGTTAATTAGAAGCTTTGAGAACTCGTGGGGAGGTAAACGCAATTTCTGAAAAGTTTGCCTATATATAATGGTGGATGAGATTCATTCTCATCCAAACATTTTAAAATATCTAGAGAGAGAGGAGAGAGAAAGAGAGCTTGTTGCCACGGGCTTTGCGCCGCCGATCGACGACCGTTCGTCCGTCAAATTTTCTCCAGATTTCATATTCGATTTCGTGGAGGTAAGATCTACGTTTTGATACTACTTAGGCCGTGTTTGGCCAATTTTTGTAAAAATCGTAATTCTAGACTTTTGGGGAAAACCCAGTAAAACTTGTAGGAATCGTCCTAAATTTGAAATCCGACGATTAATTATCTCCCTAGACGATCCTTCAAAGTTTGAAGAGATTCGCACGAGGTATGAATTCTAGATCTATGAAATATATGGATTTTCATGTTTTGATATTCTTGGATCCGGGCAAAATTCATGTATTAATTAGGCCTGTTAATTATGCACGTGAAATTATATGAAAAGCACGTATAACTGTTTATGTGAGCATGATATGTGTCTACTTGGGTCAAAGGGGAGTTTGGTGCAAATTCATCCGGGGTAAGCTCCTTGAACCTTGAGGATTGTGATTGTGATGGAATTGGAATTGTGGTTGTGTCTGGATTGGAGGTGGGCGCAACCAGGACACGGTACTTGGTATGGAGGAAGGCCCAACCAGTGTACGAGATGCGTGGAAGAGATGGGCATCCTACGACATCGACCGGATGAATGCGTACCACTCACCCTAGAGACTATTTCTATGTGTTTTAGATGCTTAAATCATGAACTGTCATATAAGCATACATTTAGAATTGTACGCTCAGCATATAGCTGAGCAGTGGAGATGTACTCCATTGCATGTAAGAAGAAAGACAAGAAGTAGCGTGATGAGTGAGGCCGATGAACGTCGGGGAAATTACAATTGTATATGTTTTTGTTTTAACTTCTAAAACTTGTGTAAGGATTTATAAATTGTAAAATGTTGTAATAGATCCATGGATTAGTTTCGCAGTATTGTAATCTTGTAATTGAATGCCTGTGGTTATGTTTTAAATGTTGTAATTAGCGTTGGTTGTGATCATTTGTGGATATTGAGAAACATGTGTTAGTATTATCAACACAGGGCTGCCCAGCAAGGGAGCAGTCGACTGGACCCTGTATCAGTCGACTGGATCCCGTGTGTTTGAGACACTGAAAGTGAATAGTAAGAGAAGCAGGATTAGTCGACTGAACCACTGTTGAATTTGGCTACTACTTTGATTAATGGTAAAACCAGTCGACTGGGTCTCCAGATCAGTCGACTGGACCCCTTTTGAAATGTTGCATTTTGGTTCTGCTTAACACAGTCGACTGGGGACCTTGATCAGTTGACTGAGCAGTCGACTGGGTTCCCTGATCAGTCGACTTGACCTCTGTTGAGAATTTTAGGTTTTGGTTTCTGCTCAGTTCAGTCGACTGGACCCTAGGAGCAGTCGACTGAACCCCTGTTTTCAAAACTGATTCTTTTGAATGTGTTTTCTTTTGGCCACAACTTTTTTTTCAACTCTGATTTTAATGAATTTTAATAGTGTTTTCCGCTGCTATTGACTTTAATGGAACTGGATGAGCCTTGGTGGCGTGCCACGTGTCCTATTCCCACGCGTAGTGGGATGGGTCGTGACATTTATTGGTATCAGAGCAATAGGTAACAAAACTTTGGGAACGTTCGACGATGAGTGGAGTGTTGAGTGAATTGTCACATGTTCTAGATTGCATCCACATATTGTAGAGATGTTTGATGCATATGGTATGTTTTTATACATACATGATTATGTTATTGGCATACATGCATAGCATTTATGCATTTGTGAATCGGTGGAATCATACGGACGTAGAGCTGTGTGATGAGATGAGGCTTACCGTGCGTTATCATAGACCTTGTGAAGGGAGACGAGGGAGAGATGATATCTTGGTAGTAAGAGACAGTTGGAATTCTAAACAAAACTAAATGCTTTTGATCAAATCGGTTGATGGCCGTAATGTTAGTGACGAGTGTCCTTTGGGAGATCTTACCGAGAACGAAGTCGAGTAGTAAACGTCAGAAAAGATTTCCGTATAGTTCACCTAGAGAATGAAAGTGAGTATTGTGGTTGAGTTGTGAGACTAGAAGTACTTGATAAAAGTTATACGTCAGACATGGGATGCACGTCATGATGCGAGAGAAAAGGGATGACCAGTTGGGGTTTATGACAGAAAAATAGTTCAACAGTATGTATTAGTCGTGTATGGGACCGGTGAGGAATCTCTCACCTTATCTTATGGTGTTAACCTACGGTACAATCGTACGAGGTTATCTTATGATGTATCTTACGGTATATACGGTGTGTATTGGGTAGTTGAAGAATCTTTCAACTTATTATGCGGTATATGGTATGTATTGGACGGTTGAGGAATCTCTCAACCTATCTTATGGAATGTATTGGGGATTGGGCAATATCTCTACGGGTTATCAGTATTGTGGTTGTTGAGGAATCTCTCAACTGAACCTGGTTTCAAATAGTCGTAGCACTATAACAAATACAGATGCATTGTAGGGATTAGTAACAAATGCTATTGAGTTAATAGTATAAAGGAAATTGTTGAGATTTGAAGGTTGACCTAAGATGAGAATTATGAATGGAAATGATAGAATATGAGTGAACAGTTTGAGCCTATAGATAGTCGAAGGTTAACTGATGAGATGATGAGACTTCTAGAGTGGTTTCCTAGACTCGTTGGTTATGCCCGTAAAAATGCAACAATTAGGATGATGACTGATGTTGAAGGACGACATAGGTCGGAGGAGAAATTGTAGAGGTCTTGGTGAGAAACAAAAGAATGGACATGCATAGTAGTGAAATTTCGTTGGTGTTTTGAGATGGTTCCCCAAAGGAAATGGAATAAAGGAAGTAAGAAGACGAGACCAGAAATAATAGGTGAAGGAAATTGATCAAAAGGGACAGAAGTTCAGAGGAATCAAATTGATAATTCGATAACATAAGGATAAGAGGATCTTGATAGAGAAATTCCATGGAAAGGTTGATGGAGAGTAAATGGACAAAAATGCAAAGTAATAAGATTCCCTGATGTTTTGCCGGGGGTTGTCGGAAGAGATAGAATAAAGGGAGTAAGATTAGGAGACGGGGAATAAAAGATAAGTGTGAATTATGGAACATGATAAGAAACTCAGAGAAATCGAGTGGATATTTGGATATCATGGGGATGAGAGTACTTTGATAAGAAGCTTGTCGTGAAGGTGGTTATTGATTCGTGGTGAAAAGTGCATATTTATAGCGTATTACATGGTCTTTTATGCATACATTTATCCCCAAAGTCCCTACATTTAGGTGCATTCTAATAACAATGTTCTTTTTATTGTATTAATGCTAAACCATATGTTTTTGCATTGTTTTATAGGTATTAGGATGCAACTCAATGAAGTGGAGCTAAAGAAAAGTGATTCTGGTGAAGAGAATAGCGGAAGCAGCTGAGAAAACGCCAATTTTGACAATGAAGACTTCAGATTTGGAAGATTTTCCCAAAGACATGAAATGTAGATCTTTGAGTTACGGTCGCGTGGCCGCAAACGGGAGGTCAATCCGAGGCCCGAGTAAAAAGTTATGGCCATTCTCCCATCGGTGTGCAGTGCTGTCAAAATCAGAGAGTTCAAGCGATTAAAGGAGAGTTCGATCGATCGAACCTTCGATCGATCGAACTAAGCTCGATCGATCAAACCTTATTTTCACCCAAAAGTTGCGTAAACTCTGTGGGAACCCTATATATACGTCGTTTTGACGCCAGACGAAGGGGGGACGCTCCAGAACGCAGAAAATAGCAGTTTTAGGGTAGTTTTAGGGTTAGATTAGGTGTAGATTAGGTTAGATTCTTGTTTTTCTTCCTCTTTTCCATTGATTTACTGAAGATTATTGAAGATTCAAGTTTCTTTCATGTTTATTTCAAGTTTATTTCAGATTATATCCAGGTTTTTCTTTCCAATCCTTGTTATTTGATTGCTATTAGTTTATATGCTATGATTACTCTAGGTTGTTATTCCTGTATTAGTTTAATCATGTTTCTGTAGTTTAGACGTTGAGAATATGTGATGAAACATTGAATCCCAGCCTCTGCCATGCAATCTTTAGAAACCTTGGGCTCGATCGATCGAAGGTATTTCGATCGATCGAACCAGGGATAGTCAAGCGATCGAAGACATTTCGATCGATTGAAGGATGATGATGTTCGATCGATCGAGAGGGCTTCGATCGATCGAACTTGTTAATTCCTGAGATGATTCTTTTAAGTATTCCATGACTTTCTGTTTTAGAAATATGTTATCAAATTGTCCCAATAAGCTCAGTTTGTCACAACAGTTTTTAGAACTTAAAGCCTTAAGGCCTTTTCTTCAATGACTTTTGAAAACCACTTTGAATGCTAACACCATTTAGAGTGTAAGTAATTACCATTGTTTTAAACCGTCTTCCAAGTATTTTAAATCAACTGTGATGATGTAGTCCCGGTCATGAAAGGGCTATTGATTCTATATCTTTAGGAAAATACGGAATGCTGAAAAGGAATGAACTCCATAGAACGTTAATGAGTATGCATGGTAGGTGGTTAGGATCAATGTGGATTCACGTGTTTCCAACACCTTTAATTTATCTGTTTTAATTTATTATGTTTTTTTATACTTTAGTTTATTATTTAGTTTAATTTAATTAGTTAGGATTTGTTAGTACACCTCCAATCATATATTCTTATTTTCTTTTTCTTTAGGTTGTAGCTTAGTAGACATTCTTCATGTTCCTTCCCTGTGGGATCGACCTGGACTTATCTAGTATTACTTGCACGATCACCTACACTTGGGTGTTGCACAAGAGCGCACAACTATTTAGTCGTGTCAGTTATCACAAAGGGGTGAAGTACAGGCGATTTCAAACTTGGATTTTTAACGTATTTTCAAAATAAAACTAAAAATCTTTCCTTTGAATGCTTTAAAAATATCGTTGAATATTTAACACAAGATACTATCAGCAGGACGCTAGAGTACAATGGGTATTACAATAATGAACAAGAGCGGTTGTGGGAACGATAGACGGGTAGAGAGACTTTGGGTAAGTCAATGTAGAGAAGTGAAAATATAAATCGAGGAAATGAAGCTTTAATAAGTAAATGAACGGGGACAGTTGAGTGGAATGAAGACTTAGTAGTACGTTGAGTACGTTAACAGATATGATAGCGGGAATGTGAGGCTGATAGAGTACAGTGGTGGATGCAATGGGGAGCTATCACAGTTGTCTTAAATTCCAACAAGGTTGGAGGATTTTGAGAATGTCGAATTTCACCCTAAGAAAATTTTAAAGTGTTTAAAATATTTTAAAATAAAACTTTCGTTGAGTAAGAAAAAAATTGTTTTAATACTTGTGATTAGGTATCAAGTAGACCTTGGAAGACGGGTATCGTGGAAGGATATGGTATGCTTTGTGCTTGGGACATAACGGTGGTTATCAAACGAATGAGTTTTATGTGGGCAGATTGTGAACTTAGGAATTCTAAAGGAGTTGGTGAAATGTCGTGTACCTGAATTTGGCTAATTGGAAGTTATGACCTTAAAGGAGTGGTCGTGAGTACTGTTCCAAAGGGAGCTCGACTTTGATTGAAGTATTGGAGTAACCTGAGGTAATGAATGATTTGAGGCTTTGATCAATCAAGAACTTAATGAGATTCGCAAAGTGTGAAGCACTTGAAAGATGACAGTTAGGAATCGTTTGGCATTGGTGACCAGAGTGAGAATTTACCTTGGGGTATTGTCGTGAAAGGTATGTGAATTGGAAATCGATCTAGAATTTATTGAACACAGTGATGCTATAGTACTTTGTGGGAAGATTTAATTACCGGCTTATCCTCAGATTGTATGTGGGGATTGTATTAATGCTGTTAGCAATAGGTTATCCAGGAATAATGGATTGGAGACCCGGATAGCATAAATAAAGGACTAGAGAGTTTAAATTGGAAATTGAGTCTGATTCGACTACGGTTATGAAACGTTGGATGTCGGAATAAGGTATGGTGCCTTGAGATGTTATACGAAGAATATATGCTTAGTGTGAACGGTTGTCAGGAACTCGGTGAGAGTTGAGATACAGAAGTGTGGTCGATATAGATTTGTGCTAAGGTGAAAGTGAAACACCTGAGATGTATAGAGTTGTAAACTACATAAATGGTAGTGGATCTACCTGAACTGATATGAGAATGGACTACATTGCAGTTGCGATCTTCGAAAGAAAATTGATTGGCTCAGAGTGTGAGTACACTAGGTAAACATGATGGATTGTGAATAATCAACGAATTGTGACAGAAACAGGGTATGTTCTGAACAAGAGGATATGTTTGATAAACTATGTGGTACGTGCATGATTGGCTAAGTCAAATTTTGATTAACAATGCTATTCGTTACGATGGATATTGGGGTGGTGGTGTTGAGAAAGAGATGAGGTATTATGTGAGATTTCAAAATAGTTGTTTTAAAACCTGAATGAGAAATGTATTGGATTTTGTTAAACATTTTAAAGTGAATGTTAGGGATAAGCTTCTATGTTAATTGACGATAGTTCGAGTACAAACTTGGGAGCGATGAACGACGAATGTGTTTGACCTCACTGTAAGTGATTTGAGACATGTGTAGACTCGAACGAGTGAAATGGTGTGAAATTTTCAATAGAGAATTTGATTGATACCTTACGAGGCACAAGTGATGGGAGTATAGTACGAGTTTGGTAAAACCGGAATGGAATGATAAGAATTAGTAGAGACAGAGAGAGAGTACTAGTATAATGCACTACCGATTATGTGATAGTCATTTCAACTGCAGTTACCATGATATGGATTTATTAAGAAAAAAGGATTGGATATTGATAAGAACTTGGGAGTCGTTTGAAATGCGTTATAGCGCTGCAAGTGGTTTGGTGATTAGCAGAGTAAGAGATTGAATCTATAGTGTGTGAAACAATTGATTGAAGCATTGACTTATCGACGGGGTATATATGTGTGATAGTACTCAGTTGTGGTTCACCTCGGGATGAAGAATTGTGTATGATTGTGCACCAGCTAAACCATGTTGTCAATGACTTTTAGTCGAAAAGCAAGATAGGTGAATGAGAGATGAATTATTTCCTCGGGTTGAGTATTGTGATGAAACTTTTGAATTCTGGAAAGGAAATGTGACACGTACGATGAGATGATACATGAGTTGACGTTGTGATGACGTGAGGTGAGTTAATGTCAGGTATGACTATTGGGTAAGTTTCACTCGGGTATTGATATTCTTATCTATCGAGATGCTTCGGAGTATTGCTAGGATTCTGTTTGAATCTCCTATCAGATTGAGACGGGGGCTCAGAGGATTTATTTTCCTTAAGAGCCTGAGGATTTATTTTCCTCGTGAGACTGTGACTTCTCAGTAACGTGATTGGTTTGTGTATGAGGCAGATGTTTGAAGTACTTGTGTGAAGTCTTGGTGACTTGAGAATATGGTATAAGTTTGGGGACAAACGTCCTTTTTGGAGGGGAGAGTTGTCACACCCGTTCCAAAATTTCATAGTTTTATCATACATAATTGGAAAGTTGTGAGTATATCAATGTTATTTGATAATTGGATTGAGATGAGGTTGACTGTAGGTCAACGGTAAGGTGTCAGTAAGGACACGGGAATATGATAGTCCATTTTGCATTGGCACGGTTAAATGGCATTTATGTGATTTAAATGTTATTTAACTTTTCTGGTATTTTATGAATAGTGAATTATACTTGTGTAGTATAATTTCTGATTTTTTTTCCGATATTGATATATATCATTTTGAGAACTGTGGTGAGAACGTGAGTGACACGTGAAACAAAAGGTAGGTTGGGTAGATATTTCACATAATTTAGTTTTCGGACGTTATTTTGGACCCAAACGAGACTTTGTTGAAAACTCTTGAAATTTATAATTTTCACTCGTAAAGTTATAAAATGGACGTGTGCGAAGTTTCGAGAGCTAATTAGAAGCTTTGAGAACTCGTGGGGAGGTAAACGCAATTTCCGAAAAGTTTGCCTATAAATAGTGGTGGATGAGATTCATTCTCATCCAAACATTTCAAAATATCTAGAGAGAGAGGAGAGAGAAAGAGAGCTTGTTGCCACGGGCTTTGCGCCGCCGATCAACGACCGTTCGTCCGTCATATTTTCTCCAGATTTCATATTCAAACTCGTGGAGGTAAGACCTACGTTTTGATACTACTTAGGCCGTGTTTGGCCAATTTTTGTAAAAATCTTAATTCTAGACTTTTGGGGAAAACCCAGTAAAACTTGTAGGAATCGTCCTAAATTTGAAATCCGACGATTAATTAGCTCCCTAGACGATCCTTCAAAGTTTGAAGAGATTCGCACGAGGTATGAATTCTAGATCTATGAAATATATGGATTTTCATGTTTTGAACAACATTTTTGATATTCTTGGATCCGGGCGAAATTCATGTATTAATTAGGCCCGTTAATTATGCACGTGAAATTATATGAAAAGCACGTATAACTGTTTATGTGAGCATGATATGTGTCTACTTGGGTCAAAGGGGAGTTTGGTGCAAATTCATCAGGGGTAAGCTCCTCGAACCTTGAGGATTGTGATTGTGATGGAATTGGAATTGTGGTTGTGTCTGGATTGGAGGTGGGCCCAACCAGGACACGGTACCTGGTATGGAGGAAGGCCCAACCAGTGTACAAGATGTGTGGGAGAGGTGGGCCTCCTACGGCATCGACCGGATGAATGCGTACCACTCAGCCTAGAGACTATTTCTATGTGTTTTAGATGCTTAAATCATGAACTGTCATATAAGCATACATTTAGAATTGTACGCTCAGCATATAGCTGAGCAGTGGAGATGTACTCCATTGCAGGTAAGAAGAAAGACAAGAAGTAGCGTGATGAGTGAGGCCGATGAACGCCGGGGAAATTACAATTGTATATGTTTTTGTTTTAACTTCTAAAACTTATGTAAGGATTTATAAATTGTAAAATGTTGTAATAGATCCATGGATTAGTTTCGCAGTATTGTAATCTTGTAATTGAATGCCTGTGGTTATGTTTTAAATGTTGTAATTGGCGTTGGTTGTGATTATTTGTGGATATTGAGAAACACGTGTTAGTATTATCAACACAGGGCTGCCCAGTAAGGGAGCAGTCGACTGGACCCTCTATCAGTCGACTGGATCCCGTGTGTTTGAGACACTGAAAGTGAATAGTAAGAGAAGCAGTCGACTGGACCCTTGATCAGTCGACTGAATCACTGTTGAATTTGGCTACTACTTTGATTAATGGTAAAACCAGTCGACTGGGTCTCCAGATCAGTCGACTGGACCCCTTTTGAAATGTTGCATTTTGGTTCTGCTTAACGCATTCGACTGGGGACCTTGATCAGTCGACTGAGCAATCGACTGGGTTCCCTGATCAGTCGACTGGACCTCTGTTGAGAATTTTAGGTTTTGGTTTCTGCTCAGTTCAGTCGACTGGACCCTAGGAGCAGTCGACTGAACCCCTGTTTTCAAAACTGATTCTTTTGAATGTGTTTTCTTTTGGCCACAACTTTTTATTCAACTCTGATTTTAATGAATTTTAATAATGTTTTCCGCTGCTATTGACTTTAATGGAACTGGATGAGCCTTGGTGGCGTGCCACGTGTCCTATTTCCACGCGTAGTGGGATGGGTCGTGACAAATCGGTCATATCTTTTTCGGACTGAAAGGTTATAGACCGTAAAACAAAAGATAAAATAGAAGGCATTGGCCCGATGAAGAGTTGCAGCAATAATTAATATGCCCCAGAGCATGTTGTGAGAGAGAAGCTCATCAGTTGGTTTAAATATTTAATATTTTTGTCTAAATGTTTGTGTGAAATATGACATGATGTGGGTCCTGTACGGATTGAGTTGGTGATTATGGCCGATAAGTGTTGCTGATTGTAGTGCATTTGTGTGGCGTGTATTAAGTCAACAGTGGTGGGCCTACAAGTCACCTGCTTGGTGATGTGAACAAACAGTGGAATGAATCTACCAGGACAGTAGGTGCCGGTTAACTGGAATTTTTGTAGAAATATGCATTTTGCATATGACTGTTGCATAGAGTTATAACCAATGGGGCCCATTATATTGTTTTTTACATGACAGAAAAAATGGCACTAATGACATGGCAGTCCGAATACGTTGCGATGGAAGTTCAACAGTCTCTTGGCCAAGGTCGATAGCAGTCTAAAGGTAATCGGTCTGTAAAAGAAAAACTTGGCTCTCCAAAAATTACATGGTTTTCATTTTTAAAGAGCCAGCGGGTCCTTGTTTGCCCCCAAAAAATACATCTTTTTATGTTAAAATTTGTATAAGCCCGATTGTGATTTTTCAATCGGATTATAAGACCGATTGCTAAATTAATGGCTAAGTGACTGGTTCAAAATTGATAGGGCCGGATGAGTTTCAAAATCGGACTGATCACTATCTCATCGGACTGATTCAATCGGACTGATCACGATTTGATCTGGCTGGCGTGGTTCATATTTGAATTCGAATTGATTTGTTAAAACTTGCTGATGAGTTTAGTGGGTGGAGCCCGATTATAGAGGCTACAGTTTAGGCATGAATCCCATTTTAAGAGTTATGATTGTATTCCAAGTGTAGGGTCCCACGCAATTCATTAATTGAAATCATTAGTTATGTTGACCAAGTGGAGGTATCACAAATGAAGAAATGAATGAGGATTTCGTTCAGCCACATGCTCGTGTCCATAGTCCATCGGCCTAAGGCTTGTTTGGCCATTCTCGAGCTGGGGAATGTTTGGCTTCTTTATTTTGGTCACTTGTGGAAGGTTATTTAGCCTTAATATCTCTTGACAAACCTTAGCAGCTTATTAAAGGTAGAATTTGATAGATCATATCAGTTTGGAGGATAAGGAAAGTATATAAGATAATATTATTACATGAGGGGAGATATATCAGTATATGACTTAATTATCATATATGGAAGAATATTATCTCTAGTTGGTGATAAATACTGCTATACCAGGATATTATCAATATTTTTGGAAGATAATCTTTATCTTATTGGAAGTAATATTTTTACTTGCCTGGGAAGTCAGCCGAATCAAGCCAAAATATAGTCCAGATTCAAGATCAGACTGGTGAAGATAAAATCTGGTATTTTTTACTAGATTGGTTTTATCTGTTTCTTGCCTTATCTCTACCATCAAGCCGCTATAAATCAGCAGGTAGGCCAAGCTTTCAAACAACCCCATGTCTCAATCGGTACACCGCATCCAAAAACCATCCCAAAGCATTCTACAATGCATTCTTAGTTTTTTAGGAAAATGAAAGCTTTCCTTTATTTAATTTTTTGGGCTTCTCGCATCCTCTTGTAATCTCTTTATTTATAATTAAATAAAAGCCCTCTTTTTATTAAATTTCTTTTGCTTGTCTTTCATCACTCGCTAGGCTTGTGTGCTTCAACACTGTTTAGGGACATTTAGGTGAGGGTACTTTCCTACTCGCCTTTCATAATCGCTTGTTAGAAGTTAGATGATGAAACCTTGTGTATCACTCACACAAGTAGTTTTAGGAAATTTTGTGTTTTATAAGTTTGGGTCTACCTAAAAAGGCTCTGGCATGCCCGAACCACAAATATAGTAAACATTTTGACATGCCCGGTGGGACTGCCAAGTGATGAGCAATGCATACACAGCATACCGTGAAACATGGCTGTAATTCTACCACGACCAGATTCGTTGGCGGGATGAAAAAAATGCCTTCTTAGAGATTTAATTCTTCATTTCAACGTCAAGAGGGTAAAAATCCTTTGCGAAATGTTTAACTCTCCATGGGATTCGCAGTTGCGTCATCGGCGAGAACTTGAAATAGGCCGATATGATGATGAGATCGGTCTACTTAACATTGAGATTGACCGATTGGAGACTGATACATAGTTTTTCAACAGCGAAATCAGTCTTCTTCTTGCCTTAAGTGAAGCGGAAGAGGTAGCACCTGATGGAAAAAATTTCATATCTGAGGATTTTTTAACCTATAGCTAGAGGAAAATACCTAGTAGTTTTCTAGATTTACCGCTTGGGGGGAAAATATGTGAAACTATAGTCGAGAAAAGGCCAAAATTTTTTATTTCGGCTAAAGAACCCCTCACCAATGTTCAAGAAGACGACGAAACACTTGAGGGGCAAACTCTAAACGAGCCTCACAATTTTGTTGAGGCCAAAAAAGAAGGGCTTGATAGGCCGGATAGCCCTGTATCGACCATAGACCATCCCGTTGATGAGAAGGATGATGATGAAGACCCCCTTGGTGATGAAGATGACGGCGATGAAGTGCTTGGGAGGCAAGCTTCACCGAGACCGATTGTGTCTAAATTGGTCCATGATTTCTTTGAGCAACTTTCCTTGAGGAAACTCACCCTCAAAGAGTTGTTCAAATTTTTTGGTCTCATCGTAGTGACTGATTACATTTTTTATTTTAAGCCAATTAATTATTTGGCATGGGTTGATCTATGTAAATGATGGCTGTGTGGATCTCACCAACTGTGATTTGGTGGCTATTTCTGCAAAAGTGATACTATCAAAAAAGACTAAAAAACTACTAAAGACCGAATTGAAGTAATAATCGGTCATATCTTTTTCGGACTGAAAGGTTATAGACCGTAAAAGAAAAGATAAAATAGAAGGCATTGGCCCGATGAAGACTTGCAGTAATAATTAATATGCCCCAGAGCATGTTGTGAGAGAGAGGCTCATCGGTTGGTTTAAATATTTAATATTTTTGTCTAAATGTTTGTGTGAATTATGACATGATGTGGGTCCTGTACGGATTGAGTTGGTGATTATGGCCGATAAGTGTTGCTGATTGTAGTGCATTTGTGTGGCGTGTATTAAGTCAACAGTGGTGGGCCTACAAGTCACCAGCTTGGTGATGTGAACAAACAGTGAATTTTTGTAGAAATATGCATTTTGCATATGACTGTTGCATAGAGTTATAACCAATGGGGCCCATTATATTGTTTTTTACATGACAGAAAAAATGGCACTAATGACATGGCAGTCCGAATACGTTGCGATGGAAGTTCAACAGTCTCTTGGCCAAGGTCGATAGCAGTCTAAAGGTAATCGGTCTGAAAAAGAAAAACTTGGCTCTCCAAAAATTACATGGTTTTCATTTTTAAAGAGCCAGGGGGTCCTTGTTTGCCCCCAAAAAATACATCTTTTTATGTTAAAATTTGTATAAGCCCGATTGTGATTTTTCGATCGGATTATAAGATCGATTGCTAAATTAATGGCTAAGTGACTGGTTCAAAATTGATAGGGCCGAATGAGTTTCAAAATCGGACTGATCACTATCTCATCGGACTGATTCAATCGGACTGATCACCATTTGATCTGGCTGGCGTGGTTCATATTTGAATTCGAATTGATTTGTTAAAACTTGCTGATGAGTTCAGTGGGTGTAGCCCGATTACAGAGGCTACAATTTAGGCATGAATCCCATTTTAAGAGTTATGATTGTATTCCAAGTGTAGGGTCTCACGCAATTCATTAATTGAAATCATTAGTTATGTTGACCAAGTGGAGGTATCACAAATGAAGGAATGAATGAGGATTTCATTCAGCCACATGCTCCTGTCCATAGTCCATCGGCCTAAGGCTTGTTTGGCCATTCTCGAGCTGGTGAATGTTTGGATTCTTTATTTTTTGGTCACTTGTGGAAGGTTTTAGCCCTAATATGTCTTGACAAACCTTAGCAGCTTATTAAAGGTAGAATTTGATAGATCATATCAGTTTGGAGGATAAGGAAAGTATATAAGATAATATTATTACATGAGGGGAGATATATTAGTATATGACTTAATTATAATATATGGAAGGATAATATCTCTAGCTGGTGATAAATACTTTTATATCAGGATATTATTAATATTTTGGGAAGATAATCTTTATCTTATTGGAAGTAATATTTTTACTTGCTTGGGAAGTCAGTCGAATCAACCCAAAATATAGTCTAGATTCAAGATCAGACTGGTGGAGATAAAATCTGGTATTTTTTACCAGATTTGTTTTATCAGGTTCTTGTGTTATCTCTACCTTCCAGGCCGCTATAAATCAATAGGCAGGCCAACAAATAAAAGCGTTCCTTTTATTTAAATTTTTTTTAGGCTTTTCTAGCTTCCTCTTGTAATCTCTTTATTTACAATTAAATAAAAGTCCTCTTTTGATTAAATTTCTTTTGCTTGTCTTTCATCACTTGTTAGACTTGTATGCTTCAATGCTGTCTAGGGACATTTAGGTAAAGGTACTTTCCTACTCACATTTCACAATTGCTTATTAGAAGCTAGATTATGAAACCTTGTGTATCATTCACACAAATAATTTTAGAAAATTTTGTGTCTTATAAGTTTGGGTTTACCTCATACGACTCTGAAACGGCCGAACCACAAATGTAGCAAACAGTTTGCATTTACATGTGCTAGCTAAACTGAGCCACAGTTACCAAACATTTTAGCTGCTGACAACTCTAGCAAAGCCTTTAGCTAGCACGTTGGAGACCCATTTCAACCCGCCAGCTATTGTGAATACTCTTAGCCCTTTACTAACCCCAACATTCCTAAAACCCTCCCCCCCAAAAAAAAGAAAAAAAAAAAAAAGAAGAAGAACCCGAACCTAAGTGGTCCCTTCCCTTGGTGTATTGTGCCGTGAACAATTGTACAAATCAACTTCAAGCTGTGATGTCGTTGCGCTATTGTCATAAGTGGCCCCTAGAAGACTGCTTTTTGTGGCATCAAGTTGGGAGAGTATGATTATTAGCCCAAAGACTTGTGTTTATTTACGTCCACTCTGATTTTACATCTATAGGCCTGTTTGAGAATATAGTCAAAATGAGATATAGTTTAATCCAAGTCCAACTTTTTAATTATTAGAGTGGACACAAGCTCATATACAAAATATAACCACTCACAAGATCTTGGTTCTCAAACTCATATACACAAACTCATAACTTTCCGAAATAGGCCCTTAGTTTCTGTTGGGATGCCTTACTTTACAATTTCCAAAAGAAATGCTCCTCAAAAGCTACAAAATCCACCCTAATGTTGCCCCTTTTTTTTTTTTTTTTTTTATTCACTTATTTTTTTGAAAAGGGCAAATTGCACTTTTATCCCTCAAACTTTACACCCATTTTCAATTGAGTCTACAAATTAATTTTTTTTTCAACTAAATCAACGTACTGCCAAAAGTGCTAAAATCAACCCCAATTGGTAACGGCATGGTGTACATATAACAGTTTTATGCTGACATGGATAATTTATTTACAAACCTCAAGATGAGCGAAAATGTTGTTGTAAAATTCCTACGTGGCATCCATCTTTGGTATTAAAAAACAGCAGAAATGATACTTGCACAGAAAATTGCACAGAATTTGTGCACAGAATTGATCCGGGCCACTCATTTCGGTGGTCCCCATCCCAAAATGTGTGGGAGCCACTGAAATGAGTGACCCAAATCAATTCTGTGCACAAATTCTGTGCATTTTTCTGTGCATGTAGCATTACTGTAAAAAACAGTCAACCAAACAATCCCAAAAATCCCTTCTTCCAAACATACTTTAACCCGCACCATTGTCACGAACTTCATCACCACCAATCGCAACCATCGCCGGAACACAATCCCACAGCCACCATAAGCTTCCCATACAAGCCACTCCATCATAATCCACCTTTGAACCCTAACCCTTTACACACAATGTAGTCCCTAAAAATTGAACCTTACACGAGTGAAGGCAAGTCATTTTGGTCGACGAGACATCTGGACCACACCATTTTCAGCAAGGATGAGCTCCAGCAAAAACAAAGCAATACCCACATACTATAAGTCAAAGCCAACAAACTAAGGTATATACACAACATCTATTATGTACAGAATCCTTCTATACGTATATATATACACACAATATTACTATACGGGTAATGTTATGTGCACATTAAGATCTGGGCCATTCATTTTTGTGGAGTCCATGCATGCATACATGGGACCTACCAAAATTAATGACACATATCTTTATGTGCACATTTTATGTGCATGGATCATTTCTCGATACTATAACTCAATACCACCACCGGCCACAACCCCTCCATCTCCTGAGTCCTGCCCCCAAATGACCACATTAAATTACCAGAAGAAAACCCTTGAAATAAATTTAAAAAAAAAAAAACCAAAATTGTCAAACCAAATGAAATCGAAATATGACACCCCAACCACCCCCAACCATCGCACCCCCAAATAAGACCTACCAAGCTCTACGTATCCACCGCTAAATTGTGCAGCAAAGCCCCAAAGTAAAACTAAAAGAACTCGTAAATGAAGACAAATAAATCTCCGAAGAAGCTTCGTCAAACCTTCATCGCACCACTATCGCCGCCATTGCTAAGAGCAACAGGTGAGATAGAGATGACAAATGGGTATCTTAAAATTACTCCATAAACTCGTCCTAGCCATGAACGAGCAGAGAGTATGAAGAGATAAGAGAGAACATAGTTTCAGAGAGAGAAGATATAGAATAGAATAGAAAAGAGAAGATTATGATGAAGGGTTCTGCATCTCATCTTTGTTGGCATCCCATCAAACTTCGTCTGCCAGCTTAGTGTCCCGTTAGCTTTCCCTTACATTTTTTTGCTGAAAGGCAAATATATTAAGAAAGAACGTAGCTATAGGGGGTTCCAAAATCCGATTGAAGACCTCTCTCTCCAAATAAAGATGGGGGAAATCATTAATCGAAACAGACCCAACAAAATTACAAAAAGATGCCCACCTGGCTAGATTGTGGGCAACAACATTAGCAATCCTCAAAACATAATAAACAAACCAAAATACAAAAGGCTTTACCATTAACTCACGACATTCCAAGATGATGTGATCAAAAGCCCAGTCGGGCTCTGAAGTGATAGTCTCCAGATTATCACACGCAATACTAGAGTCACCTTCAAAAATGACTTGAGAGAACCCCAAATGAAGGCTTTTTTGATAGCAATCAACATCGCGCTTGCTTCAGCCTGGACAGGGGACATAGCAGCATCTTTAGAGGTAGTTGCATGGGGTGAGACTCATGTCTAAAAATAGCTGCCAGCACAACAAAGTCATCTCTAATCGCAGCATCTACATTCACTTTAACCCAACCAACAGAGGGTGGCTTCCATGGAGGAACGAGCTTTAGGCCATTTTGAATTGGACCATTGAGCTTTGTAGTGCTCATCCGACAAGACTTTAATGAGGAGAGACAACTCCGAAATTTTAATTTTGTAATTGTAATACAAGACCTAATTTTTTACAGTCCACATCTGAAACATCATCACCATAGCAAAAATAGAGAACTCATTCATTAGATGGAACACAGAGAGAGACTCTTGGGTTGAGGATATTGAAAATCCATTTCTCAATACCATCTCCTAAGAAAAAGGAAGGAACAAGGGGCCATCTAGAATTTATCCATAAGATGTTATAGACAGCACACCCAAGGAAAAGGTGATTAGAACTTTCAGATGGGTGGGTACAAAGAGGAAAATAGGTGTTTTCAAGGTGGAATCTAGAAGCTAAGGTATCCTTTGTTGGGAGAGCACGGGCAACAATTTTAAACAAAAAAAGTTGCTGGCGATGATGGATCTTGGCCTTCCAAATGCTTTTCAACATGATGAAACTGAGGTTACGTGCCCAAAAAATTTGTTATGCTGACTTGTGAGGTAAGATGATTTGACTGAAAAGGACCCATTTTGTTGGGAAACCAAGCTAACTTGTCACAAATTCTCTGTGTAGGGAGCCTAATTTGAAGAATAGCTGCAACGGAGTCAGGAGAAAAAGTTTCCCAAAAAAGTGGAATGTTCCAGCTCTCGCCATCATTCATCATGAGATGACGAAACTGAAGGAAACTCAGGTTTGAGAGGAAGCCTGCACGTTGGTTTGAAAGAAGGGAGGGTTGGGACCCAAGGACAATCCCAAACCTGGATCTACTTACCATCTCCTAGGAGAGTACACGTACTTGAAGCAAGAAGGGGCAAGGTCTTCCGAATACTCTACCAGATCCATGAAGATTTCTGTTTCCTGGTCGAGCGAAAGAGATGAGTTGTGTCGAAGTACTTAGCTTTAAGGATCTTAACCCACAGTTTCTCCCCACATTGTAAAATTTGCCAGCCTAACTTAGATGTGACAGCAAGATTCAAGTCTTGTATATGCTTGAAGCCTAGCCCACCGACACTTTTTGGTTTGCAAATGGAGTCCCAAGCTTTGAGACAAATCTTTTTCTTACCTTCCTCATGACCCCACCAAAAGTTGCGAAACATAGAGTCAAGTTTGGTGCATGTTGCTACTGGAAGAGAAAAAGAAGACATAAAATACATGGGTAATGCTTGAGCCTCTAATTTAATAAGAGTTCCCCGACCTATTTAAGACAAAGTTTTGGCTTTCCAATCCTGGATTCTGCCTTTAACCTTATCGATAATCTCCTTAATAGCCCATTTTTGGTTCCCTATAGCAAACAAAGGGAGACCAAGATATTTTGAATTCCAAGGTGCCTTTTTTAGGCCTATCTCCCTCTTGATGGATTGAGCTGTTGGGTTTGTATCCTCAAACCATTACTTTATGTATGAGACATTGGCATTTTAATATATGGATATCAGCTTTACATTTTTTTTATGTATGTCTTTCATGAGATGATTGTTTATTCTTAAGCATCATTGTAGGTAATTCGTGTATGTATGAGATACATACGAGTGAGATACGAATTACCATTCATTGATACTTAGAACTTATCACAGTGGATGATGAGACTAGATACCTCATCAAGTTTACATCGTAGCATGATTAAATACCATTGGATGGAGTGATTAATCTCAATCACTAGAGTATAGTTTTTAGTTAATATACTAGTGCTTATAGTGCATTAACAGACCTGAGCTTTCCTATTGACACTTAAGGCTGTCTACAGTCGATATGAACTCATAACTTGTATAATGTACGTGTTCTCAATATTGAGACGATTATGAACATAGACTGTGGATATGTCTGCTTTGACATACCAATGAGTGAGGTCTTAAAGATCAACACTTGGGTATCTTGGTTATGTCATGTTCATAGGGTTGTGAACATATATTGTCAAGATAGAATCTACCCTTTGATAAAGAGTAAGCATTTCCTTGAGAGTGTCACCAAGTTGATTACTGAGAACTGCAGTCTTGTTGATAATTAGTCATCAACATGTTTGGTAATCAGGTGAAAAGGACTCAAGGAATGGAAGATATAATAATTATTCAGGTTTACAGTAACAGTTATTCGACTACCTGGATATGATTATAAATGCTGACGGTAGAGGGACATTAGTACACCATATAAGTTTAGTTATCACTTTGGATATGTTCTTTAGCGTTGGAGTTCAGTTATCATTTTATAGTGGAGTAAACGTTAACTGATCAGTTGATTAGTTTGCTGATCAAAGAGTTTGGCCATGTGAATTACCAACTGGTCTGAGCCAACAATAAAGAGCCTAGGAGGTCCCACTCTTAGCTCCGTAAGGATTCTTGGAAAGGAAAAAGAGGATCTTGTCAAGATAGGTTCGATCGATCGAAGAAGTCTCGATCGATTGAAGTCAAGGCAATTTCAATCGATCGAAGGTTTGATCGATCGAAGTCACTTCGATTGATTAAAAGTAAGGTCGGTTCTGGGAATCTATAAATAGGGCAGCTGTGTCTAGAAAAAAGAGTTCGTCCTCTTATTATACCAGAAGTTGTAGAAACTGTTTTAGGGTTCCCAAAACTTTCTCTATCCTCTCTATTAGGGTTCCCTCCAACCCTAGTATTTTCGGCAAGAATCCGTTGGAGTCATAAGGGTGAAGATAATTTTCTCTATCCTCTCTATTAGGGTTCCTTTAATTGGTATCAACGCCACGCTTGTTTGGATCTATAGATGCGTTTTGGAACACTTGTTTTGATTTGCATGTTAATTTTAAGACTGGTTTTGAAACTGTATCATCACAAATCTATTTTTACTGTAATTTCGTAGTAGAATACAAATTTGTAATTGCATTGGATGCATGGTGGTTTTGATCGATCGAAGTATTTTTGATCGATTGAAACTCTCTGTTCTCAAGCGATCGAACTGTTTTGATCGATCGAGACTAATTCTCTGTCTAAGTGTTCTTTTCACAGTTTAAAAAGTTTTTAAAAATTTATGTTTTAATTTTATATTATTTTGTATTTTTTTTAAATCATTCTGTGAAACTAAAAGTTCAATTGATTGGACTATGTTCAATTGATCGAAAGTTCGATCGATCGAACCTTTGCCGATTGATCAAAGTGTGACAGAGAACTGAGATGATGTTTTATATTCTAAATTAGTACATAAAGAGTTTATCTACTGTGCGAATCAATTAGGAGTTCCAATAGTTACATACATTTGTTATATATGCATGGATGTGTGTACGATCAACCCTTTTACAGCAAGATTAGTCCAATATCTCCCATGGTACAAAGTCCTTTTAATTTTTGTATTTAAATGTTTGAGTTTGGTGTATGTTGTGTTTTAATTGTTCATTTGGTTTTAAGGCATGGGTAAAGGCCACTGCAACTTCAATCCTGCGAATAGGAAAGTCACACCGGTTTTCCTAGCCTTTTTATTTTATTGTTGCTATTTCCTTTCTAGGAAATCGTAAGCTTCGAAAGAAGCCTAGGAATTTTTGTAATAAAATAGGAAATCCATGAAGACGGAACCGGAGGAGACCAAACCAAGAGGAGGTTCTATGGAGATTGAGCCATGGGAGATAGAGGCATATGAATGCCTTTATTTCGATTTTAGTTTTTTTATTTTATGTGCTTAGTTTGTGATTAGTGTTTTACACATTTTTACTACTTGCATGCACTTAAAACAAGTTTTCTAAAACAAAATTCAAAAACTGTTTTAACTCATTAGTAGACATTGGATGTCTATGGGCAATGAGTAGAAACTTTTTTCTATAAAGAAAAATACTTATTTATTAAAATAGTGGGAGAGGGTCTTATTAATAACATCCATAATCTTCCATTAACGGTTCACTATAAGATGAGTAGTGCATTCTGTGTCACCTCGCCAGGACTGATCATTCCATATGGAGGGTACACAACTCATTGGTTACTCGAAGTGAACTTCCTATGGATAGGGTCAATCAGACGTCTTAGATGGTGACCATCACACGGAGGCACTACTTGAGGTGGTTGTGATTGGATCCTAGTTAATGGTGCACAGTAGCTAAGTTATGGATAAGGGATCCCACACGGAGCATTATTCAGAAACTTAGAGATCAAAAGGGTATGGGGGTCATAACTAGTTTTGCAAGAGTTCATAGCGGACAAGTCATGATTAATCGAAAGATCGAACATTGACCACCATACGGAGGCTTTATTCTTTCGTTTCGATATTCTGGCAACTTTGCTTTAAAATAAGTGTTTTTAAAGATTCTTTTACTTCAAATTGTCAAATTTTAATATCCATAGTTATTTTGTCTGTTTTATTTTTCAGTAATCATAATGTCTGGATCTACTTTTAGTCCACTTGCCACTATACCCACTCAAAACAAGTTAATTGGAAATGATTACACTAAAAGGAAACATAACCTTGACATCATTTTAACTGTAGAGGATCACATATATGTCATCAGTACCCCATGCCCTGAAGAACCCGCTACAAATGCTACGGCTGCTGCTAGACGTGATTTTGACAAATGGGAAAAATCGAATGGAATGGCTTGTTACTACATTCTGGCCTCTATTGGTGGTGTGTTGCAACACCAATTCCAATCGAATGATTCTGTCAGTGCCATTATCAATCCCTAAAAGAAATGTTTAGGGAGCATGGCAGGCCTGCTAGACAGGTTGCCATACAGAAGATAATGAGTGCGAAGATGTCAGAAGGGACTCCAGTCAAAGAACATGTTTTAAAAATAATTGGTTATTTGAACAAACTGGAAACCCTCGATGGTAACATCGACGCACATACCCAAGTTGGTATGATCCTTAATTCGCTGTCGCTTTCATTCACTCAATTCAAACTTAACTATAATATGAATCAAATGAATTTCTCAATGAGTGAATTAATGAGTTCTTTGCTGGCAGCGAAAAGGTTGATCAAACTTGGGGGCAGCGTTTTTGAATGTTGAGAAAAGCCCTTCCTCTTCCCGATCTGCACCGAAAGGTAAGAAAGGGAAGAAGAAGGCTACCACTGGTGGTCCAAGTGTTGGACCGCTCCTGAAGATTGCAAAATCTAAGGGAAAAGGTAAGGGCAAAGGGAAGGTAGGTGGCCAAGGCAAAGGAAAGTGTTTACAATGTAGTGAGAAGGGCCACTAGAAAAGGAACTGTCCAGAATTCTTAGCTACAGGGTGTGAATGAATCACATGTGATTGAAGTAAGTTTTATAACGGATACTTCAAACACTTGATGCATTGATTCTGGTGTGACTAACCATATCTGTAATTCATTGTAGTGATTCAGATCAACCAGGAAATGCAGCGATGGAGAGATTGTCCTTACTCTAGGTTCTAGCGCAACTATTTCTGCAGGTGCAATAGGAGTGGTAGCTTTAAAAATTTTAGACAATAAAGTTTGGATTTTATCATATGTACTTTACGTACCTTCAATGAGACGTAATTTAATTTCAGTTTCAAATTTATTGAATAAAGGTTATTCTTTTCATTTCGGAATTGAAGTTATGATCAAAAGAAATGGTTCTTTTGTGTGTTCTAGTGTCAAATTAAATGGTTTATATATGATTACTCCAAAAGTCTCTTTCATGGAACTTAATAACTCGGTAGTAACTGTACTATCTAAAAGAAAGGAACCTTCAACTAGTCCAACAAGGCTTTAGCATATGAGGCTTGGCCATATCAATCTAAATAGGATTGGCAGACTAGTAAAAAAAAGGGATCTTAGGCAATTTGGTTCTCGAACCAATGGAAGTCTGCGAGTCTTGTTTAGAGGGTAAGATGACCAAAAGGCCTTTTCCTTCGAAGGGCAATAGGACGAATGCATTGTTAGAATTAGTTCATACTCATGTGTGTGGACCAATAAATATTAGAGCAAGGGGTCATTATGAGTATTTCATCACAATTACTAATGATCACTCTAGATATGGATATGTGTACCTAATACAGCACAAGTCTGAAGCCTTTGAAAAGTTCAAAGAGTTTAGGGCAGAAGTGGAGAAGCAATAGGCATATATATCAAGGCCATTCAATCTGATCGAGGTGGCAAGTATCTCTCTAACGAGTTTATTGATCACCTCGTACAAAATGGGATTTTGTCACAGTTGACTAAACCTGGTATACCTCAGCAGAACTGTGTAGCAGAGAGAAGGAATCGGACTCTTTTAAACATGACTAGGTCAATGATGAGTTATTCGTAGTTGCCATTATTCCTTTGTGGTTATGCCTTGAAAACTATTGCGTACATACTAAATCTAGTACCAAGCAAATCTGTTCTGAGGATACCACGGGAGATGTGGATTGGGCACAGGGCTTCTTTGCAACATCTCCAGATATGGGGGTGTCCGGCACATGTGCTGAAAGGAAAGATAGCAAGTTGGATTCTAGATCGGAAGTATGTTACTTTATAGGGTATCCAAAGGGTACTTATGGATGGTATTTTTATGATCCAAGAGAACATAAAGTATTTGTTAGCACAAATGTTGTTTTCTTGGAGGATGATTATATCATGAACCATAAACCTAAGGGAAGGATAGATCTGAAAGAGATAGAAGGAGAGCCCTCAGTCCTACCCATAGTTGATAACGATGTAAGATAAGAAAATACCACTTCTTCACCCATTTCGGCACCAGTACCTCATCATAGTGGTAGGATTATCAGCCAGCCTGATAGATACATGTTCTTAGGAGAAGTGTTCGAAGCTATCTCCATAGAATCTGAATTTGATCTGCCACATAAAAAGAGGCAATGGTTGATGTTGATTCAGGTCATTGGGTTAAAGCTATGAAGACTGAATTGGAATCTATGGATTCTAATCAGGTCTGGGATCTTGTAGAACTTCTAGCCAATATTAAACCCATTGGCTGTAAGTGGGTCTATAAGAGGAAAAGAAGATCTGATGGAAACGTTGAGACCAAGGCAAGGCTTGTAGCAAAAGATTATACTTAAAGGGAGGGCATTGATTATGAGGAAACCTTCTCGCTGGTAGCCATGCTCAAGTCCTTCAGAATACTCTTATCCATTGCCGTATGCATAGATCATGAGATCTGGCAGATGGACGTCATGACTACATTCTTGAATGAAAATCTTGAGGAGGACATCTATATTTAGCAACCAGAAGAGTTCATAGCTGGTGGGAAAGGTAAATTGGCATGCAAATTATAAAAGTTCATTTATGGGCTTAGCAAGCGTCCAGAAGTTGGAACATTCGTTTTGACCAAGCGGTCAAGTCGTTTGGTTTCATGCAGAATTTGGATAAGCCTTGTGTATACAAGAAGTGTGAAGGAGAAGTGGTGGCTTTTCTTGTTCATTAAATTAACGACATTCTACTCATTGGGAATGATGTAGCGGCGTTGTCTACGGTTAAGGTTTGGCTAGTTAGTACTTTCGATATGAAGGATCTAGGAGAGGCGAGCTATATCCTTGGGATATTACTCTTTCAGGATCGGAAACGAAAGATAATGGGATTATAGCAAGTTGGTCATATCTTTAAGGTACTAACTAGGTTTTCCATGGATAATTCGAAGTAAGGTTTATTAACTTTCAGGCATGGTTTAGCGTTCTCCAAGGACTAGTGTCCAAAGACACAGGAGAAGAGTAATCGCATGGCAGGAGTTCCTTATACTTCGATAGTGGGAAGTCTCATGTATGTGATATTATGCACTAGACCTGATATATGCTTTGCCATAAGAATGGTTAGCAGGTATCAGTCGAATCCAAGTCTAGAGCACTGGACAACTGTTAAGCACATTCTTATGTACTTGAGAAGGACTAAAGATTACATGCTTATGTACGGTGGCAATGAGTTAATTCCAGTGGGATACACTGACTCGAACTTTATGTCAGATAAAGATTCGAGGAAGTCGATATCTGGACATCTCTTTACCTTGTGAGGTGGTGTTGTTAGTTAAAGGAGCATTAAGCAGAAATGCATTATAGTATCAACTACAGAAATTGAGTATGTGGCTGCTTACGAAGCTGCAAAGGAAGTTGTTTGGCTCAAGAAGTTTCTCATGAAACTCAAGGTGGTACCAGCGTCGCTGTCACCTATTACGCTATACTGTGATAATAGTGGGGCAGTGGCTCAGTCCTAGGAGCCAAGGAATCATAGAAAGGGAAAGCACATAGAGCGAAAATATCATCTAATTTGAGATATTGTTCAACGTGGATATGTGAATATCACCAAGATTGCCACCACTGACAATCTTGCGGATTCGTTTACAAAGGCCTTGCCACAGAAGGTCTTTGAATGCCATCTAGATAGTCTAGGTCTCGGATGTAATCCTGAATGGTTATGAGTGCAAGTTCAAGTTTGTTGGGTTTGTACCCTCAAACCATTACTTTATGTATGAGATATTGGCATTTTAATATATGGATATCAGCTTTACATTTTGTTATGTATGTCTTTCATGAGATAATTGTTTATCCTTAAGTATTGTAGGTAATTCGTGTATGTATGAGATAAATACGAGTGAGATATGAATTACCATTCATTGATACTTAGAACTTGTCACAGTGGTTGATGAGACTGGATACCTCATCAGGTTTACATTGTAGCACGATTAACTACTATTGGATGGAGTGATTAATCTCAATCACTAGAGTATAGATCTTAGTTAATTTGCTAGTACTTATCGTGCATTCACGGACCTGAGCTTTCCTACTGACACTTAAGTCTATCTACAATCGATAGGAACTCATAACTTGTATATGGTACGTGTTCTCAAGCTTGAGACGATTATAAATACAGATTGTGGATGTGGCTGCTTTGACTTATCAATCAGTGAAGTCTTAAGGATCAATGCCTGGGTATCTTGGGTATGTCATGTTCATAGGGTTGTGAACATATAATATCAAGATAGAATCTACCCTCTGATAAAGAGTAAGCATTCGCTTGAGAATGTCACCAAGTTGATTATTTAGAACTGCAGTCTTGTTGATAAGTAGTTATCAACATGTTTGGTAATCATGAGAGGTGAATGAGACTCAAGGAATGGAAGATATAATCATTATTCAGGTTGACAGTAACAGTTATCCGACTGCCTAAATATGATTATAAATGCTGATGGTGGAGGGACATTAGTACACCATAAAAGTCTAGTTATCGCTTCGGATATGTTCTTTTGCATTGGAGTTCAGTTATCGTTTTATAGTGGAGTAAACATTAACTGATCAGTTGATTCGTTTGCTAATTAAAGAGTTTGGTCATGGGAATTAACAACTGACCTGAGCCAACAATAAAGAGCCTAGGAGGTCCCACTCTTAGCTCTGCAAGGATGCTTAGGATCTTGTCAAGACAAGTTCGATCAATCGAAGGAATCTCGATAGATTAAAGTGAAGGCAGTTTTGATCGATCAAAGTCGTTTCGATCGATCGAATTGATTGAAAGTAAGGTCGATTTTAGGAATCTATAATAGGGCAGCTACATCCAGAAAAAAAAAAGTTTGTTGTCTTATTATACCAGAAGCTACAGAAACTGTTTTAGGGTTCCCAAACCTTCTCTATCCTCTCTATTAGGGTTCCCACCAACCCTAGTAATTCCAACAAGCATCCGTAGGAGTCATAAGGGTGAAGACAATCTAGTGGAGGCTGTTGTACCATCAAGAAAGAAGAAAATTAGAATTGGGTGGGGGTTCAAGACTTGAGGTATAATCTCTTCTCCCTCTTGTATATACGCATCTATAGAGTTAACGAGTAGTAGATCTGGGCTACCAATAAAGTTTTGTAAATTTATTTTTCCGCTGCACGTTTAAAATAATTTTAAACCTATTTTTTCCTTCACGAGCAACGTCTGGACATAAATTCTTATTGAAAAGAATTTTGGTTTTTGCTTGATTAACCTTTTGGCTAGACCACTTCTCATAAGTGTTGATACAGCCGAGAATAGACAGTGCCATATTGGGAGTAACATGGCTAAAAACCATAAGATCATTGGCAAAAAGAAGATGGTTAATCGGAGGACATCCTCTACTAGCCATAATACCTTTGATGTTTCCCAACTCAACTTCCTTGATAAGTAACTTGGATAAGACATCAGAGCAAAGGATGAACGAAAGGATTAAAGGGGGTCTCCTTGATGGAGCCCTCTTTCTGGTTTGAAAAAACCTTTTGGGTGCCCATTAATCAGAAAAGAGAAGGACACTGTAGAAATACATTAACTGATCCACCAATACCAAGTATTACACCCAAACATTTAAGAACCTTGAGGAGGAAAGACCATTCAATACGGTCATAAGCTTTTTCCACATCAAATTTAATAGTCATGAGACCCATTTTTCCTTTTTTATATTTCATGGAATGGATAATTTCATGTGCAACAATGCTATTATCTTTAAACGACCAGGCACGAAAGCAGATTGAAAGGGACCAATAATATTGTCCATCAAGGGTTTAAGCCGAGTAGCCAGGATTTTGGTGATGACTTTGTTAACAACATTGCACAAACTAATCGGCCGAAAATGGTTGGTAGTCGAGGGGTTAGCAATTTTTAGAATGAGGGCAATATTAGTATGATTAAGATTTTTAGAATGAGGGCAATTTTAGTATGATTAAGAATTTTTGTAGTAAACTCCTCCCCCTCTCCCCGTAGCAACAATATCATCCTTAACATATTCCGAAAAGTTTTGTAGATAATTGAGGACATACCATTCGGGCCCGAGGCTTTTGTAGTGCCAATTTGGAAAAAGGCCCATTTGATTTCACTTTCCTCCAGAATATGACACAATTCCACATTATCTTCCTCCGTAATAATCTTGGGAATCAAACCTTCCAAATTTGAAAGTAGCTTGGAATTCGGAAATAAAGGCATTAGAGATGACTTCCTGGTTATCAGTCCAGATATTATTGTCTAAGGAGAATAGAATCGATAGCATTTCTACGTCTTTGAATAATGGTAGGCACATGAAAAAATTGAGTGTTCCGGTCTCGTTCCTTTAGCCATTGAACACAAGACTTTTGTCTCCACATAATTTCTTCCCTCTTTTGATATTCCACAAGCTCTAATTTGCTCCCACAGATTCTCACCAAATTTTCCTCAAATTGATCTTAGGACTGTAGACTCTCAATAAGATTCCTAGCCTCTTTAATTTTCGTCTAAATTTTTCCAAAGTGGTATTTGTTCTAATCTTTCAGAGCCCTTTTAACAACAGCAAGGTTTTGACACAATCTGAAAGAAGGTGAGCCATTTGCACAAGTTCTCCGCCAAATATTTTCCACAATCATAGCACAGCCTTCATCTCTAATCTACATGGCTTCAAGCTTAAAAGATCTTGGATTCCTCACCAGATCTCCAGCAGTGTTGAGGATGATAGAGGCGTGATCAGAGCATAAAATTGGAAGGTGACGCACAGTGGCTCTTGGAAATAGTTTCATTCCAATTTATGTTAGCAATGCCACGGTCCAAACGTTGTCAGATACTAGCCTCGTAGCCTCTAATATTATCCCAAGTGAACCTAGTATCTGAGAAACCCAAATCCAAAAGACCAAATTTATCCATAAACCCAGGCAGTCCCCCATTAGACGAGCTTGAAAAAGGTCTACCCCTGCACTTTTCACCTTGATTTGAAATATAGTTGAAGTCACCAAGTGCAACCCAAGGACCCATTGCAGAATTTGCCAGAAGTTCCATATTATACCAGAGTCTTTCCTTCTTTTTTTTTTCCCAATACGAAGGGCCATAGATAGCAAAGAGATCGCAGTCGCACCTATCGGAAGGAGGATCTGAGAAAAAGGTAGCATTAATCGAAATATCATCACAGACCGACGTAACCAGATCAACACTATCTTGCCAAGCCAGACAAAGACCACCAACAGTACCTGTTACCAAAATCATTGAAATATTGGGGTAACCCAATTGAGTCAAGCATAAAGCCATACAGGCATAATTTATCTTAGTTTTCGATATGAAAATACATGTAGGATTGTGATCTTTGATCAAATCCCTGAGAGTGCTGATTGCCCCTTCAAGGGCTAAGCCACGACAGTTCCAAGAGAGGATTATCATAGGGCAAGAGGGGACTAGAAAAACAGTTGAGAAAGGGGGAGGGGAAAAACCTAAAGACAAAGGAGAGGGTAGAAGAGTACAGAGATGGGAATCGAGCTGCTGTAAGGGGGAAGAGGAAATAGAAGCCTTAAAAAAAACTAAATATGGGGGAGCTTATCAAGGAAGAAATCAACCGAAAGCAACAAAGGCAATTCAACAAAACTAGAAATAGGGGAGAATGACCAAAGCACAGTGGGAACAGAGGAAAAGCCCAAAACCAAACCCTAAACCACATAGGAACAATTAGGGGAAGATACATACAGAAATCAGCCAAATCACAGCAGAGAACACCAATCACAAATGTAATTCCTCTCTACAGAACAGCGAAACTCCACCACAAAAAGAACAGCAACTCGGGTCCAAGAAAACAAAAATTGCAGAAAAATGGCAAGCTTGGTAGAGAAGGACGGGACAACCAAAATAAACTTGAACAATGCCAAGAGGAGAGAACAGCGGTATGATAAAGACCGAGAGGGAAGATCCAAGGGACCGAGGGGGTAAGATCCAACGGCCGGTGGTGGAAGGAGGGACGAAACCCTAGGAACAAAACGCTACCAAGAGCGTGGGTAATATCCTGGGTAATATCCTGATCTCTTATTTATGATTGATCTATTTTTAAATGGAATGCATGTCAGGGAATGAATGGCTGGAAAGCCAATCTTCTTTAGCTGCACTTGTCTATAAGTACTCTCTCAGTTGGGTTGATTGCTGCACTTATGGTAGTAGGTGGACCCAATTGAAAAAAAAAATAGTTTATGGACCCAATTGAAAATAGGTGTAAAGTTTAAGCGACTAAAGTGTAATTTGCCCTTTTGAAAAAAAGTAATGATTTGAGTGATGGAAAAACCGATTTAAGTTAAAAGTTTAAACGCGCAGCGGAAAAGTCAAGTTATAAAAACTTAATGGTAGCACAGGATCTACTACTCGTTAATTCCATAGATGCGCACAAGAGGGGACAAGAGTTATACCTTAGTGTCTTGAACCCAATTCTGATTTTCTTCTTCTTCCTTTGTGATGTAACAGCCTCCACTAGGTTGTCTTCACCCATATGTCTCCTACGGATGCTTGCCGGAGAGACTAGAGATGGTGGGATCTCTAATAGAGAGGAAAAAGAAGGTTTGGGGCTCTAAAACAGTTTCTGCAGCTTCTGACGTTCTAAAACGACGAACTACTTTTCCAGAACGCAGCTGCCCTATTTATAGATTCCCAGAACCGACCTAGACTTCAAGCGATCGAAGATCTTTGATCGATCGAACGTTCGATCGATCGAACCATTCTCGATCGATCGAGACTGCCAAAACTTCAATCGATCGAACTTGTCTTGACAACTTCCTCATCTGTCTTTCCAAGTATCCTAGCGGAGCTAAGAGTGGGACCTCCTAGGCTCTTTATTCTTGGCTCAGACCAGTTTGTTAATTACCGTGACAAAACTCTTTGATCAGCAAACTAACTAACTGGTCAGTTAACGTTTACTCCACTATAAAATGATAACTGAACTCCAACGCAAAAGAACATATCCGAAGCTATAACTAGACTTGTGTGTTTTACAAATGTCCCTCTACCTTCAGCATTCGTAATCATATTAAGGTAGTCGGATAACTGTTGCTGTCAACCTGAATATCGATTAATTCTTGTATTCCTTGAGTCCCATTCACCTCTCATGATTACCAAACATGTTGATAACTCTTATCAACAAGACTGCAGTACTCAGTAATCGACTTGGTGACATTCTCAAGGGAATGCTTACTCTGAAACAGAGGGTAGATTCTGTCTTGACAATATATGTTCACAACCGTATGAATATGACATACCCAAGATACCCTGGTGTTGATCTTCTATAGACCTCACTGATTGGTAAGTCAAAGCAGTCATATCCACAGTCTGTGTTCATAATTGTCTCAAAATTGAGAACACGTACCTTATACAAGTTATGAGTTCCTATCGACTGATTGACAGTCTTGAGTGTCAATAGGAAAGCTCAGGTCCGTCAATGCACTATAAGCACTAGCATATTAACTAAGAGTTACACTCTAGTGATTGAGATTGGTCACTCCATCCAATGGTAGTTAATCATGCTACAGTGTAAACCTGATGAGATATCCTAGTCTCATCATCCACTGTGACATGTTCTAAGTAAAAAAGAATAGCAATTCGTATCTCACTTGTATGTATCTCATACATACACGCATTACTTACTATGATACTTAAGGATAACAATCATCTCATGAAAGAAACATACATAACAAAATGTAAAGTTGATATCCATATATTAAAATGTCAATGTCTCCTATATAAAGTAATGGTTTGAGGGCACAAACCCAACAAACTCCCACTTACTCTCACAACCATACAGGATTACATCTGAGACCTAGACTATCTAGATGACGATCAAAGACCTTCTGTGGCAAAGCCTTTGTAAACGGATCAGCAAGATTGTCAACGGTGGCAATCTTGGTGACAGTCACATCTCCACGTTGAACAATATCTCGGATAAGATGATATTTCCGCTCTACGTGCTTCCCTTTTTCGTGGTTCCTTGGCTCCTTGGACTGAGCCACTGCCCCACTATTATCACAATAAAGCGTAATAGGTGACAATGACGCTGGTACCACCTCGAGCTCCATAAGGAACTTTTTGAGCCAAACAGCTTCCTTTGCGGCTTCACAAGCAGCCATATACTCAACTTCTATAGTTGAGTCTGCAATGCATTTCTGCTTAATGCTCCTCCAACTAACAGCACCACCTCCCAAGGTAAAGAGATGTCCGGATGTTGACTTCCTCGAATCTTTATCTGACATAAAGTCTGAGTCAGTATATCCTACTGGAATTAACTCATTACCACCGTACATAAGCATTTAATCTTTAGTCCTTCTCAAGTACTTAAGAATGTGCTTAACGGTTGTCCAGTGCTTTGGACCTGGATTCGATTGATATCTGCTAACCATGCCAATGGCAAAACAGATATCTGGTCTAGTGCATAACATCGCATACATGAGACTTCCAACTGCCAAAGCATATGGAATTCCTGCCATGCGATTCCTCTCCTCCTGTGTCTTGGGACAGTGGTCCTTGGAGAACGCTAAACCATGCCTAAAAGGTAACAAACCTTTCTTCGAATTATCCATTGAAAACCTAGTTAGCACCTTATCGATATAACCAGCTTGAGACAATCCCATTATCTTTCGCTTGCGATCCCGAAAGAGCTTTATCCCAAGAATATAGCTCGCCTCTCCTAGATCCTTCATATCGAAAGTACTAGCTAGCCAAACCTTGACCGTTGACAATGCCGCTACATCATTTCCAATGAGTAGAATATCGTCAACGTAAAGCACAAGAAAGACCACCACTTTCCCTTCACACTTCTTGTATACACAAGGTTCATCCAGATTTTGTATGAAACCAAACGACTTAACCGCTTGGTCAAATTGGATGTTCCAACTTCTGGATGCCTGCTTAAGCCCATAAATGGACTTTTGCAACTTGCATACCAAGTTACCTTTCCGACCAGCTATGAACCCTTCTGGTTGTTGCATATAGATGTCCTCCTCAAGATTGCCATTCAAGAATGCAGTCTTGACGTCCATCTGCCAGATCTCATAATCTAGGCATGCAGCAATGGATAAGAGTATTCTGATGGACTTAAGTATGGCTACCGGCGAAAAGGTTTCCTCATAGTCAATGCCCTCCCTCTGAGTATAACATTTCGCTACAAGCCTAGCCTTAAAGGTCTCAACCTTTTCATCATATCCTCTTTTCCTCTTGTAGACCCACTTACAACCAATGGGTTTAATATTGGCTGGAAGTTCTACAAGATCCCAGACCTGATTAGAATCGATAGATTCTAATTCAGCCTTCATATCTTTAACCCAATGTTCTGAATCAACATAAGCCATTGCCTCTTTGTATGTGGCAGGATCAGATTCAGATTCTATGGAGACAACTTCAAAAACTTCTCCTAAGAACATGTATCTATCAGGCTGGCTGATAATCCTCCCACTACGACGAGGTACCGGTGCAGAAATGGGTGAAGAAGTGGTATTTTCTTGATTTACATCGTTATCAACTGTGGGTTGGACTGAGGGCTCTCCTTCTATTTCTCTCAGATCTATCCTTCCCTTAGGTTTATGGTTCATGAGATAATCATCCTCTAAGAAAACAGCATTTGTACTAACAAACACTTTCTGTTCTCTTGGATCATAAAAATACCATCCATAAGTACCCTTTGGATACCCTACAAAATAACATACTTCTGATCTAGAATCCAACTTGCTCATCTTTCCTTTCAGCACATGTGCCGGACACTCCCATATCCGGAGATGTTGCAAAGAAGGCTTGCGCCCAATCCACATCTCCCGTGGTGTCCTGGGAACAGATTTACTTGGCACTAGATTTAGTATGTATGCAGCGGTTTCCAAAGCATAACACCAAAGGAATAATGGCAACTCTGAATAACTCATCATTGACCTAGTCATGTCTAAAAGAGTCCGGTTCCTTCTCTCAACTATACCATTCTGCTGAGGCGTGTCAGGTGCAGTCAACTGTGACAGAATCCCATTCTGTACGAGGTGATCAATAAACTCATTAGAGAGGTACTCGCCACCTCGATCAGATCGAATGGCTTTGATATGTGAGCCCAATTGCTTCTCCACTTCAGCCCTAAACTCTTTGAACTTTTCAAAGGCTTCAGACTTGTGCTGCATTAGGTACACATATCCATACCTAGAGTGGTCATCGGTAAATGTTATGAAATACTTATAACCACCCCTTGCTCTAATATTTATTGGTCCACACACATCAGTATGAACTAATTCCAACAATGCATTGGTCCTATTGCCCTTTGCGGGAAAGGGCCTTTTGGTCATCTTACCCTCTAAACAAGACTCACAGACTTCCATTGGTTCGAGAACCAAATCGCCTAAGATCCCTTCTTTGACTAGTCTGCCAATCCTATTTAGATTGATATGGCCAAGTCTCATGTGCCAAAGCCTTGTTGGATTAGTGGAAGGTTCTTTTCTTTTAGATGGTATAGTTACCATTGAGTTATTAAGTTCCAAGCAAGAATCTTTAGAAATATTGGGAGTAATCACATACAAACCATTTGATTTAACACCAGAACATATAAAAGAACTATTTCTTTTAATCACAACTTCAGTTCCAAAATGAAAAGAATAACCATTATTCGATAAATTAGAAACTGAAATTAAATTACGTCTCATTGAAGGGACGTAAAGTACATCTGATAAAATCAAAACTTTATTGTCTACAAATTCTAAAACTACGACTCCCCTTTCGTTCCTTTCAGTGTAGATCGGGAAGAGGAAGCGCTTTTCTCAACGTTCAAAACGTTGACCCCCGGTTTGATCACCCCTTCCGCTGCCAAAAGAGAACTCATCAATTCGCTCATTGAAAAATTCATTTGATTCATATTATAGTTAAGTTTAAATTGAGCGAATGAAGGTGACAGCGAATTGAGGATCATATCAACTTGGGTTTGTGCATCGATGTTGGCACATAGGGTCTCCAGCTCGTTTAAATAACCAATCATTTTAAAAACATGTTCCTTGACTGGAGTCCCTTCCGACATCTTTGCACTCATTATCTTTTGCATGACTACCTGTCTGGCAGGCCTGCCATGCTCCCCAAACATCTTTTTCAGGGATGTGATAATGTCACTGGCAGAATCATTCGATTGGAATTGGTGTTGCAACACACCAGCCATTGAGGCCAGAATATAGCAACGAGTCATTCCATTCCACTTCTTCCATTTGTCGAACTCGCGTCTGGCAGCTGCCGAAGCATTTGCCGTGGGTTCTTCGGGGCATGGGATGGTGAGGACATATATGTGATCCTCCGCAGTTAACACGATGTCAAGATTACGTTTCCATTCAGTGTAGTTGTTTCCAGTTAACTTATTTTGAGTGAGTATGGTGGCAAGTGGACTAAATGCAGATCCAGACATTATGATTACTGAAAATCAAACAAACAAAATAAATATGGATGTCAGAATTTGACAGTTTGAAATAAAAGAATCCTTAAAACTCTTATTTTAAAACAAAGTCGCCAGAATATCGAAACAAAAGAATAAAGCCTCCGTGTGGTGGTCAATTTTTTATTTTTCGATTAATCAAGACTTGTCCGCTATGCAACTCTTGCAAAAACAAGTTATGACTCCCGATCCCTTTTGATCTCTAAGTTTATGAACAATGCCCCGTGTGGGATCCCTTATCCATAGCTTAGCTAGTGTGTACCATTAACTAAGATCCAGTCACAACCGTCTCAAGTAGCGCCTCCGTGTGGTGGTCACCCTCTAACACGTCTGATTGATCCTATCAAAAGAAGTTCACATCTAGTAACCAATAAGTAATGCACCCTCCGTATGGAATGATCACCCCTGACGAGGTGACACAGAATGCACTACTCATCTTAGAGTGAACCGTTAATGGAAGATCGTGGGTGTCAATAAATAAGACCCTCTCCCACTAGATTTGGTAAATTAAGGATTTTGCTTTTTAGAAAAATTTGTTTTTATACATTACCCATAAACATCCAATGTTTACTAATGCATTAAAACAGTTTTTGAATCTTATTTTAGAAAACTTGTTTTACGTGCATGCAAGTAGTAACAATATAATTAAATGCCAATCACAACCAAGCACATAAAACAAAAAATTAAAATTGAAAATAAAGACATCCAAACGATGCCTCTATCTCCCATGGCTCTATCTCCATAGAACCTCCTTTTTGGTTTGATCGCCTCCAGCTCCATCTTCATGGACAATGGCTCCTTGCTCCATCTTCATGGATTTTCTAATTCTATTACATTTGTCCTATGCTTCTTTCGAAGATTACAATTTATCTAGAAATAGAAATAGCAACAACAAAATAAAAGGCTAGGGAAACCGGTGCGACTTTCCTTTTTGTAGGATTGAAGTCGCAGCGCCCTTTACATATACCTTAAAACCAAACCAAACTTAAAATACAACATGCACCAATCTCAAACAATTTAAATACAAAATTTAAAATTCTTGGTGCCATGGGAGATAGTGACTAAACTAGCTGCAAAAGGGTTAGTCGTACACGCATCCACACATACATAACAAATATATGTAACTATTGGAATACTTAATTGATTCACAAAGTATATAAACTCTTTACATATTGAATTAGAACTTAAAACAACATCTTACTTCTCTATCACACTTCGATCGATCGAAGACCGTTCGATCGCTCGAACCTTCGATCGATTGAACTCTGTTCAATCGCTTGAACTTTCTGTTTCATAAAATGATTTAAAAAATTTGCAAAATACTTTTAAAAATAAAGCTTTTAATTTCATAACACCTTACAACTGTGAAACAGAGAGTCTGACAAAGAATCTGTCTCGATCGAACTAACTTCATTCGATCGATCAAATACCAGAAGGTTTCGATTGATCGAAGTATGTTCGATCGCTCGAGTACAGAGGATGTTCGATCGATCGAAACATGTTCGATCGATCGAACCCGCCTTGCATCCCATGCAATCACAGATTTGTATTCTGTTGCGATAACACTGTAGAAACAGATCTGTGACAATGCCGTTTCGAAAACAGTTCTAAAATCAACATGCAAATCAATATAGTGTTCCAAAAACGCATCTATAGATCCATACGAGCGTGGCTCTGATACCAATTGATGGAAAAACCAGTTTAAGTTAAAAGTTTAAACGCGCAGCGGAAAAGTCAAGTTATAAAAACTTAATGGTAGCCCAGGATCTACTACTCGTTAATTCCATAGATGCGCACAAGAAGGGACAAGAGTTATACCTTAGTGTCTTGAACCCAATTCTGATTTTCTTCTTCTTCCTTTGTGATGCAGCAGCCTCCACTAGGTTGTCTTCACCCTTATGTCTCCTACGGATGCTTGCCGGAGAGACTAGAGATGGTGGGATCTCTAATAGAGAGGAAAAAGAAGGTTTGGGGGCTCTAAAACAGTTTCTGCAGCTTCTGACGTTCTAAAACGACGAACTACTTTTCCAGAACGCAGCTGCCCTATTTATAGATTCCCAGAACCGACCTAGACTTCGAGCGATCGAAGATCTTTGATCGATCGAACGTTCGATCGATCGAACCATTCTCGATCGATCGAGACTGCCAAAACTTCAATCGATCGAACATACTTCAATCGATCGAACTTGTCTTGACAACTTTCTCATGTGTCTTTCCAAGTATCCTGGCGGAGCTAAGAGTGGGACCTCCTAGGCTCTTTATTCTTGGCTCAGACCAGTTTGTTAATTACCGTGACCAAACTCTTTGATCAGCAAACTAACTAACTGGTCAGTTAACGTTTACTCCACTATAAAACGATAACTGAACTCCAACGCAAAAGAACATATCCGAAGCTATAACTAGACTTGTGTGTTGTACAAATGTCCCTCTACCTTCAGCATTCGTAATCATATTCAGGTAGTCGGATAACTGTTACTGTCAACCTGAATATCGATTACTTCTTGTATTCCTTAAGTCCTATTCACCTCTCATGATTACCAAACATTTTGATAACTCTTATCAACAAGACTGGAGTACTCAGTAATCGACTTGGTGACATTGTCAAGGGAATGCTTACTCTGAAATAGAGGGTAGATTCTGTCTTGACAATATATGTTCACAACCCTATGAATATGACATACCCAAGATACCCAGGTGTTGATCTTCTATAGACCTCACTGATTGGTAAGTCAAAGCAGTCATATCCACAGTCTGTGTTCATAATCGTCTCAAGATTGAGAACACGTACCTTATACAAGTTATGAGTTCCTATCGACTGATTGACAGTCTTGAGTGTCAATAGGAAAGCTCAGGTCCGTCAATGCACTATAAGCACTAGCATATTAACTAAGAGTTACACTCTAGTGATTGAGATTGGTCACTCCATCCAATGGTAGTTAATCATGCTACAGTGTAAACCTGATGAGATATCCTAGTCTCATCATCCACTGTGACATGTTCTAAGTAAAAAAGAATAGCAATTCGTATCTCACTTGTATGTATCTCATACATACACACATTACTTACTATGATACTTAAGAATAACAATCATCTCATGAAAGAAACATACATAACAAAATGTAAAGTTGATATCCATATATTAAAATGTCAATGTCTCCTATATAAAGTAATGGTTTGAGGGCACAAACCCAACATTGAGATTGCCTGGAATGAACATTAAAATGTAGCTGACGAAAAGTGAAATAAATACTAACAATTTCATTATCTATAAAGCCTGGTTTTATAAACATCTTCACATTCATTCATACAAGTTACAAAATACACTGTTTTTTCAACTTACAAGTGCAGCATAACAATCTGACAGTACACTAAAGTTTCTAATTTTACACAATAAGCTGCATTATTATTATTATTATTATTATTATTATTACTATTACTATTTTTTCTCCCAAATTTGGCTGCGTGCATACGGAAACTATGAATTTGCACAAAAATTCCAAAGCTGAATAATACAAGGATAAGCTACGCTACTTATGAAGAAAGTAACTACTATATGAAAAGCTTTCCATTCTCATTTTTGAGAGAGTTGAAAGTGCAAGAAGGTTCAGCATCAACAAGCATCTTCACCACGTCTTTCATGGTAGGGCGCAGATTCGGAAGCTTTGTGGTGCAAAGTGTAGCAATCCTCAACATCTTTATCATGCCTTCTTGGACATGGCCATGGCCAGGGCCAAGATCAGAACAACTCACCTTGTGGTCAAGAACTTTGACAACATTTTCACGATCATTGAGATGAGTCGAAACCCAATATACTATATCCTTTCCTTCTCCAAATTCCACCTCTATAGGTCTTTTACCTGTAACCAATTCCAGCAGAACCACACCAAAACTATACACATCACTCTTCTCTGTGACTTTAAGAGTATATGCCAGTTCTGCATCAAAGAAAGACTGTGAGAAAAAAAAATGAAAAGCACAAGTTACAGCAGTCCAGTGGAAATTGCACAAATAAATATCCATAGGAGAATGAGGAACCAGTCATTATCCGGTGGCACATGTTTGGGTACATGGAAACATTTGGGAAAAAAGTTGCATTCGTGCTAATGTGATCAGGTTTTAGGCAAAATCAAGGTTCCGTTTGGTGATTTCCTTAGTGTTTTCCTCTATTCTTAAATAACGGTAGACACTAAAAAACTTTAAAACATAAGAGGAGCTCAAGAAAATTGGAAGGGAAGTGGCCCACAAAATTTAAAATTTAAAATTTCTATTTTCATTTTACCCCTAATTCCTTCCCTTCCTATTTACCTCACCCTTTATTTTCCTTATTATCTAAACAACGAAAAGTGTTTTCCCCAAGGAAGCACCAGTGCGGATGCGGGGACGCAAATATAGTGACGCGAGTGCGAGGAGTTTGGCAATTTTCTCAAAATCAAGAGTGTGAGTGCGAGTGCGGCCATATGTAAATACTAAAAATATATTTTATATAGCATTTATATATTACTATATACAACTATTCTAATTCTACCATTATTTTTTTCTAATTAAGACAAAAAATACACATAAATTACGTCTTTACTACTCCTAAACAATGTAATTCAACTATCAAGAAAATCATAAGCTAGCAAATTAATATTAAACGTTAACCAACTCTTGCACAAAAGAGCTTAGACGCACCAAAGCACTAAAGCACTCCCTAAGCACTAAATGCGCGTGCGGCGCCAGTTTTGAACCACTCGTGCTTCATAGTTTTCCCCAATGTTCCCTTTTCCTTCCCTCACACTAAATACATGAACCAAACAAAAGCCCAAGTATTACAAGACTAAAATTCTGAAAGTGCAAGTTCACCACTTTTGCTCGACAATGTCTTATTCCTGTACAATAATGCTAATGTGGTTATCTATTTTTCAACATTTCACATTATGATCCCCCACTTTCTTGGATGATGGCCAGAATGAACTTAAACATTGAATGTTGCAGCAACATAAAAGATATTGTTATCAAGGTGAAATGTACGGCATCAATTCACTCACAAGACTGCAATTTTTTCAGAATTTTAAGTTGTCCACGTACTGAGTTGATTCAAATATTCTTTTGCGTTTTAACATTTCCTTATTGGCCAAACACTTATAGGTTATTTGGGAAATTAACAAGGAGACATATAATAGAGCAAGTTTAATCAAAATACATGGGTGAGTGAAGTTTCCGATCCGGTGTGTATCTAGAATCAATTTGCATCACATGATGTGGTGTTTATTGTTATAGTAGTAGCCTCTGAAGTTCATGAGCCTTAGTTGGTTGCATGGCCGGCCCAAAGGGTGGGCAAAAGGGGCAATCTCCCCGGCCAACAAAGTTTACAAAATTTTGAGGGTCTCCATGAAATTTTCGTTAGTACATTTTTACCTTGAGAATTTTTATTATTTTACATTTAGGCCTGACCCAAGGCTCAATTTAGTGCCATCAACTACATATATATTGATATAGATATATATAAAACTCAAAAGCAAAGACCCCTAGAATTTTGAAAATTACACTTTTATTGTAAGATTTTTTTGAGTTTTTTAAATAGGCCTCACTAGAATTTTGAAAGACGCCATACATTATTTAAGTTTCACAAATAGACTCATATTATAAGTAGACCCTACAAAATTATCAATTATGTTTAAGTAAACCCTAAAAAATTTGCCAATTATGTGCAAGCAGACCCTAAAAAAAACGTCTTGGGGGCGTTGCCCCGAGCCCCTGTATAAGGGCCTCCCTTTTAGTAGTTCGTCTCAGGCAGCCAAATACTCGGGACCAGCCCTGGTTGTTTGTTAGATTATCATGCAGAGCGCAAGAACTTCTTCTTCTTTATTTTATTTTATTTATTTATTTATTCTGAGAACAAAAGTGCTAATAAAACTATAAAAGAGAACTAGAAAGTTCACCTAAGAATAGAAAGCAAAAGTAAAGAAAAGAATGTTGTAGTAAATATCTCCATCAACCACTGCAACAATAAAAATAAAGGCTTAAAAACCACTTGGTACCATGAGTTTCTCTTCAAAGTGTCATTTTGAGGAAAACTGTCAACACATGACCATTTAGGGCCTTAGTGATTGTCCTTAACTGAAATGGAGGAGTATCATATACCGGCATTATATGAAAACAAAAACAAAAAACTCACCAGGAGCAATGTAACCATGAGTTCCAGCAAAAGAGTTGGACTGAGACAGCCTTGGGGACCCTATTTCTGCCATTTTTGCAACCCCAAAATCAGCAATTTTTGGTTCATAATCTTCATCAAGTAAAATGTTGGTTGATTTAATATCTCGGTGCATAATACACGGGAAACAATCATGATGCAGATAAGCGAGTCCCTTAGCAGCTCCAAGAGCAATTCTATACCTCTGATTCCAATCTAATTCTGGTTTCCCACACTTGATTTCTCGGTGAAGTGCCTCAAAAAGGTTACCATTTACCATATACTCGAACACCAAGAAATTTGACCCTCCTTTCATTAAACAGGCATAAAGCTTCAATACATTTCTATGCCTTACCTTTCCCAATATTTCCATTTCCGCTGACAAAAACTTCAGTCCGTTTCCTTTCCATAGTTGCTTCACAGCCACTGTACCAACACCTTTCTTCAAATCCAGTCGATAAACTTTTCCTGTACCACCACTCCCAATCAAATTGTTGTCATCCAAATTACTTACTTCATCTGCATTGAATTCTACTGGGTGGAAAGATTCGAGTTTCCATTTCGGGTCTGTTTCCTTTTCCCTCTCCAGATCATTTTCTCTGGAAAGTATGCCGAGCTTGAAGTTCCAGCAACTCACGAGCAATAACCCACATAAGACGACAATCAAAGAAGCTAATATGATGCAGAACACGACTAGTTTGTTACCAACAAACCCTTTGTGACCCTGCTTCCCTTTACAAGCATCCAATCCCAAGTCAACATTGATTCCTGAATTCTCATCAATACAGAGTCCCTTGTTTCCAACAAATGCTCGGTCTCCTCCCATGGTCAGAAGATCATACGGAACTCCACCCGAAAGCTGATTATTCGACAAATCAATGGAACTTAGCTTCAACTTCTGTAAACTTTTCGGAATAGAACCCGAAAGTTCATTTCCCGAAAGATTCAGAGAATTTAGAGAGCTCATCTGTGGAAAAGTAGAAGGTATAACACCACTCAGAGAATTCAAAGCAAGATCCAAGTCCACCAGCTTAGCACAATGACCAAGTTCTACTGGTATTGATCCGGTAAACGAATTCTCTTCCAAATGCAAATAAGATAATTGCTTTAAATTGCCGATTACAGAGGGTATGTTGCCAGAAAAACCATTGTTACCCAGATCAAGTCTTTCTAACTGTGTGAGTTTGCCAAGTTCTGATGGTACATTACCCGAAAAATGGTTGTTCATCAAGATCAACTGATTCAAGCTGGTAGAAAATCCAATCTCTGGAGATATCCCACCAATAAAATTGTTATCACTAAAATCAATCATTTTTGCATTTGGAAGTGCCCATAACCCATCTGGTACTGTCCCAGAAAGATGATTTTGGTTGATCCTCAACCTCTCCAAGGATTTACACTTGGCATATGCATCCGATAGCTCCCCAGAAAAATTATTATCCAAAGCTAGCAAGTACAGCAATTTCCCATTTTCACACAAGTATTTAGGAAAGCTGCCAGAAAATTTATTCTCTGATATGTCTATACTATCCAACGGTGAAAACCGACCAAAATTTTCTGGGAGTTCTCCTGTAAAACAATTTTTGTAAATGGAAAAGGCGGTCAGATTATGCAGGTCTCCAAATCCCAGAGGGAGTTCACCAGAGAAGTTGTTCTTATACAAATGAAAAACTGTCAAATTTTTCAGATTCCCAATTTCTGGAGGCAATTTCCCATACATTTGGTTCGAGGAAATATCAAATTCCCGCAGAAGGGTAAGACTCGCAAGCTCTGTCGGGATTTCTCCGGTGAAGTTGTTTTGAAAGAGTTCAATCTTATACAGATTTCGTAATTTCGATATTGATCTTGGGAAACTCCCAGTAATCTTGTTGTTAGATAAATCCAATGTTCCCAGTGCCTCTAGTTCAAATATAGAGTCAGGGATTTCCCCACTCAAATTTGAACCACTCAAATAAAGCCATGTCAAGTTCTTCAAATTTCCAAGGCTCCGAGGAATTTCACTCTCATCATAGTCATTCTCGCCAAGCCCAAGTGACACCAACTGAGTTAAGTTTCCCACCCAATTAGGGAATTCTCCCGAAAAGTAGTTGTTCGACAAATCCAGAATCTCCAAATTGCTCAAATTCGAAAGATCAGGTAGAGTACCATTCATGTGATTTCCTGTGAGGTTCAGAACTTTAAGATATCGACAATTGTTCAATTGGGGCGGAAGTGTTCCAGATATTGAACTCGACGTCAGCACGAGTGAAGTTAGACTTTGAAGCACGGAAATAGATGGGGATATGACTCCCGAGAGAGATTTATTGTCAAGCAAAATATTAGTGACTAAGCCAGTGTTGGTGTTACAAATTATTCCTGCAAATTGACACGGGGACTCTGAATCTTTATTCCATGAGCCTAAATAATTCAAGGGGTCTTGGAGCTGAGTTTTGAAATCAAGGAGGGCTTTTGTTTCTACCGTTTGGGAGGCGGCAGGTGGGAAAATATGAATGAAACATACCAAGGTTATCAGAATATGGAGGGAGATGAGGGGTGGATTTCTGGCCATTCTGTGAATTCTCAAGGGCAGAAAGGTCATTCGACAGCGGTGAGGTTTGTAGGATTACAAACGCCATTATTGTCATACCTGTACATTATTGCTGAAAAAGAGAGCAATAACCCATGTTAGGGTGATTATCGAAGACTGCAAATGTTTGCTTAATTTATGTAAAGGAACTATATAACCCATGTTAAAAGAGAAGGCAACCAATGTACCGACCTCTTAGCTAATCTAGGGGCGGATCAATTAAACCCCCTTGTTTTGTTACATGCCCATCCTAGGGAACTATGTATGCCTTTTTGGGCTGACTCTGTAGGGATTTGCTTCCCCGTGGAAGCTAGTTTTTGTTATCTATTTCCTTTTAACCAAAAAAAAAAGGGAAAAATACCTTTTACCCCCCTGTGGTTACACTCATTTTCTCATAACCCCCCTGTGGTTCATTTTGTAACCCCTAACCCCCCTGTACTACGGACTAAAGTGAGACTGTTAACTTTTCTAACGGAAAAAGGAAATGACATTAATACCCCCAAGCCCCTATACATACTTTTTAGAAAAAAAAAATACCTTTTACCCCCCTATGGTTACACCCATGTTCTCATAACCCCCTGTGGTTCATTTTTGTAACACTTAACCCCCCTGTACTAATGACTGAAGTGGGACTGCCGTTAGAAAAGTTAACAGTCTCACTTTAGTCCGTAGTACAGGGGGGTTAAGGGTTACAAAATGAACCACAGGGGGGTTATGAGAAAATGAGTGTAACCACAGGGGGGTAAAAGGTATTTTCCCAAAAAAAAAAAAAAAGAAAACAACCATTCGTTGGTGTCATAAGCATATATAATCAAGTGACTGACAAGGATCTGTATATTTTCTTCTTCAAGTGTTTGATAGATGTCTTATTTTATTTTACCTTTTTTTTTTCTTTTTTTTTTTTGGCATCAAAGTCTGTGTCTGATCTATTTATTCTTAAATCACATTCTTTGTCTAAAACTAAGGGATATGCTAGTTTTCATAAAATTTAAATAGAAAATGAGAGAGAGAGAGAGAGAGAGAGAGAGGGAGAGAGAGCATCCATAGACTCTAAGCCAAAAAAGAAATTATTAAGCAGTTAATAAAGATTTATTATTATGATGTGGAAGGGGACTACAACTACAAGGGAGAGAAGGCTGACGTTAAGACGTCAATTTGTTCTTAGCTGTGGACTATTGATTGAAATACTCCGTAATACATCTCCCTTTAAAGCTACTCCTTATTTTCTCCACTTTTTTTTTTTTTTTTTAATTATTATTATTTTTTATTTTTTATTTTTTATTTTAAAATATTTTTTATTCTTTTATATTTTTGGCAGCCTTGAAAATTGTATAGGAAAAGAAAAGAAAAGAAAAGAAAATTGCATAAGAAAAGTAATCTTTGATGAATTGGGAAACAAACATACACATAATCTCTTAATAAGTCCATATCACACGACATACTAATAAAAGAATAGGTATTGAAAAAGCAAAGAAATGGTAAGAAAGAATTTAAAAAAAAAATAAAAAAAATTATTTCTATATTCATAATTATCTGAATGGTTTCAGCATGTAAATCCAACTACTTTTCAGCCCTTGAGCATATATATCTAATGTCTAACATATGTAGTATCTGTGTATATATATGTTTATACATATTGATATATATATATATATATATGTGAATCTATATGCCCAATTGTGTGGGTGTGATTGTCTAATTGAGTACTTGTACAGTTACAGAAACTAAAAAGCATAAATATAACTTGACAAAATATATCGATATATATATATATATATATAAAAAGAGAGAAGTAGTTTATGGATTTAGGAGTTTAGAATTTACCAACAAAATTGGGGAATTTGGGAATCTGAATATAAACTTCTTTTGAATGTACTTTGAAGAGATTCTACATACAGAGACGCCCCACCCAGCCCAGCTGGCATACAAATCCCAATTATCAGCACAGAATAAAGTTGTAATTCTGGGGCTTTTTTACATACTATAAAATCTTCAACTTGCTCGAAAACTAATCCAAGAGAGAGAGAGGGTAGAAGAAGAAGAAGAAGAAGAAGAAGAAGAAGAAGCAGCTGTTTGGTTAAGGAGAAAATATATCCCAGCTAAGCCAAGGAGAGGGAGGGGAAAGGAAACTAATCTCAAGGAAGAAAGGAGAAAAGAAACTCAAGGGAGGAGAAAGAGGAATCATGGAACTATAATTACTAATCAGACAGAGAGAGAGAGAGTCAGTTTGTGGAGAGGAGAGGGAAAATGACAGAAGTGTTTTTATCGACGAGAGAGAGAACAGCCAAAAAGCATACACTTATTAAGATTGATGATTGATGAGATGAGGTTCAGAGGTTGTAGTAATGCCCACACCTCCACCCACACCCACTGGCAGTATATGGGCCTCTGACAGAGACTTAAGTAGTCAGTCAGCTATATGTTTGAAAGTTTCTTAGTACAACAAAGAATCTCTAACCAAAAACAAACAAACAAAATTTACTCCACAAAGTAGAGTACAAACAAGGGCCTCATTCTGATTGGCCGTGGTCATTACTAGTGGAGTAAAAGATGAGTGGTGCTAGAGACACACCACAAAGCACACCACAAAGCACACTTCATGTTTTGTGTGTATGTACCTTGGGCTTCTCTAGCAGTTCCCAAAAAAATGTGGGCTCTGTGTAAAAAAGTTCCACAGTCCAAGGTACATGCATTTAAAGCATGATGTGCTTTGGGGTGTGCTTTGTGGAGTGTCCCTAGCATTATTGGTAAAAGATTAGTCAAACACATAATTTTTAGAACACAACTAAAAAGATGTTAGTTATAAAACAATCAAACAGAGTTTGGTTTTGTCTTAGCAAAAAAAAAAAAAAAGAGTTTGGTTTTGGTTTTGTTTGGAAGGCTTTGGAAGCCTTTACACTTCATATATAAAACTGTTGGAATTTTGGTTTTTCTCTTATTTGGATATTGGGCTTTTTATTTTAAAAATAAAAACAAAATTATTTACATTGATATGACTAATATCCTAAATTAAAAATATAGCCGTTGGAGGCTATTAAATCTATTAACTCCTGTATTAAAAATATGGCCGTTGAAGATTATTAAATTTGTTTTTAATAAAATGACCGTTGGGCAGTTTGTCTAATATAAATAACATTCTCTCTTTCCATTTTAAATATAGAAAATCCCTCTCTCTTTTGCTATTTAAAAAAATATATATATTTTCATTATTTTGGAGCAATTCTGGACACTCAAATATTCTTCCAATTCGAGTGCACGTTTGGAAGAAACTGATTGCTGAATCTTGGAGACCATAGCGCTGAGACCTTGTGCATCGAGTCATTGACTCCGAGGGGCGGAATTGTTCTTAAGGACAGTGCAAATCATTGCATGCCTCAATCAATATCATAGCCGTATCCTTCTATATTTTCCAACAATCTTAAAAACAAATCCTGGATGCTGTTATGATCGTCGTGAACTCAAAGAGGCTATTGGTGTGATAATTCTATTACAATTCTATTTACTGTCTCAACAATTTTAAGACGTATATCTTTTGCTATGAGTCTGGATCATCATCTTTATTCCTAGACCATAACAAACTTTTTAAAATTTGAAGATCTTTGACAGAAAATGTTATTCTCTTCAATAGATTAATTTTCTTGTTGTACTTTTGGAAAAATCGGTTAGAACACAAAAATCCTACCGTGTATGATCACACAATGCCAAATCGGATAGACGAGAAAACATAAATGTGTTGTTCTCATATTTCTTACATTCAGTGTTGCCTTGATTTTTTAAAATGGACATGGTTGACTTGAAGGTTTTTAGTGAAAAAAAAACCCAATTTTATTATTCTTGAATATTTGGGTTTGTTGGCTTTTGTTAGGATTTTTTATCCTAAGAGAATTGCTAGAAGATCCATTAAATATGTTTTTTTTTTGGGATGTGCATTTGATTACTTGCCTGTAATTTTTAAGACATAAAAATTGTTGTTATTGTTTGAGAATATAAATTTTACTATAGGATAATGGGAGTTCTCAACCTCATGTTTTATCCCATCTAGCTATTTTAAAGTTTGACTACATGATAGATATCATGACATAGTTAGTAAACTACAAAACTTTAAGAGAGTCTAGTGCTAAGAAAAAAAAAAAATAATAATAATTTGAAAGTAATTTATGTACATTACTTTATTTAGAATAAGATCCTACTTGTTTAGAGGATATTCTTACTTTTCAAATGTTAATTTTGAAAAGATGTCATTCAAGTTGAGATGAAATTTATTATATATATGTCCAATGATATTGTAATATTTTTGAATTCATCACTTGATCGTAAATATAAGAAAAAGGTTGATGTTTTGGATATCAATTCTCCTATTTACATCCATTAAATTTTTTATTAGTTATTGCTATATGATTTTGCATACTCATGTTATGGATGTTAAAATCAATTTTTTTTTAAATGGAGAATTAGAAGATGAAAAATTATTTGCATAAACCGGAAGGGTTTGTAGATTCAAATAAAAATAAAGTATGTACATTTTATATGATTTAATATTGACTCTCAACCAGTATCGTGGAAAATTTTGATCAAACAATTTTCTAATAGTTTTAAAAGGGAAGTGAAAATTGTTATTATTAACACAATGATAGAGTATGTGTTATGATATGTTTACAAAAAAAAAAAAAAAAAGTTTAGTGTCACTTTATACTGATATGAAGAATTTGGGTAAAGCCAATGTAATTTTGTGAATTAAAATTTTCAATGGTTATTATTGGTTTATAATGATCTAATATCATTATATTGGGAAAGTTTTGAGATATAAATTTCCTTTTCAAATTTTGAATTCCTTTGAGCTAAGTGTTAGATCAAATCACATATGACTGATGTTATTAATCAAAAGGAATATGATATATGTGGATGCACTACCAAACCTAAGCCAGAACCGTTGTAAACGATATATGAACAAGCAAATCTTCTTCGAAATAAAATGATTTCAAATAATTTTGTTTTTGAAAAACAAATCGGGTATTTTGAGGGATGGTTAATTAATTTGAGTGCTTACAGGCAAATGTGTAATAACACAATTGTTACAAGAAATACTCTTCAAGAGAAAATGAATTGTTTTACTTGATGACTCGCTTAGTACCAATGTTTTGGTACTAGAGACTTAGAGTTAAATATTACCCCCGTTAAGAAATTATTTTTTAAAATGTTGTATATCCGGAGAATTATTTTGAAAATGTATTGCATACTTCAAAATTCGAAAGAATTCAAATTTTGGTTTTTTTCAAGATCAGATTTTAGCAAAAAAAAAATCAGTTATGCAAATTGGATTTTAGATTCAGATAAGACGAATTCAATGAGTGAATTTATTTTTTACTTAGTGGATGCGTAGTATCTTGGAAATCGTCCAAGCAAACTTGCACAACTAAGTTAATGATGGATTATGAGTTTGTAGCTTTTGAGAAAGCTAGTTGTTAGGCTGAGTGTGATGACGGCTGATATTTGTAAAATATTGGCCCGATAGAGAGAAAAATTGGTTGAACTTAGCCTTCTATCTCTAGTTTTACCTGCATTTGTGTCTTAATTCATCTCTTTACACAATGATGTGCTTTCCATGGTATGTTGTTGTGTTTGGTTCTTTGAATGCAGGTCCTGAAGTTGAAATGAATAACAAGGCTAAAAGAGATAGCTCAAGAAACAAAGAGACCAAGTCAAAATTGAAATCCAAGTACCAATCGATTGCCATGATAGCAATCGATTTCTTGTAAACCAATCGATTGCCATGATAGCAATCGATTGCCTGCAAACCAATCGATTGGAATCAGTTACCAATCGATTGGTAAAATCTGGAAGTCAAAACTCTTTAATGGAGCAGATTCTCAGCAATCAGAGTTAATGACGACGACCAGCCGTTACGTTGTGAACCTGGACACCTTCAGCTCGCAATGTTACTTTATAAATAGAGGAGAGATGTAGAGAGAGAGAGGGTTGGCTCATTTTTGTATTGTTTTGTAGGATTTTTTTTTGGTTTAACAAGATTCAAGTTGAAGAAAACTCCATTTCGAATTCAATTTCAAGTCAGGTTTATTCTTCCATGTTTTGCTGCTTTAGAATTTGTTGATTGTAAACACCATTGTAGCTTAAGTTTGATTTTGAAATTTTTTTGTTTATAAGTTTAATCTATGTGTGATTCCATGTGTCAGTTTATGTGTATCCATACAATCTTAAACATGTTAGAGTAGAATCCTGGTTGGGAATAATGTGAGGAAACATTATTCCAAATCATTGCCATGATTCTGTTTTAGAGTCAGTGGCAATCGATTGGAAACAGAACCCAATCGATTGCCATAGATTCCAAGCCAATCGATTGGGAGTCATGTCATAACAATCGATTGCCATTAATAGCAATCGATTGACATGAAAATGTCTTGGGCAGAATCCTTTTAGTATTCCAGTAACTTCTGTTTCATAAACTAAGTCCAATTTGATCTTTTAAGTTCAAATTACAATTTTATTTTGAAATATAAGCTCTTTTGATTAATTAATTCAATGAACACTTATGACAAACATATCAAATATCCCATACTCGATTTGTTAGTTATAGTTCATGATTTAGTTAATCCTGATTTCAGTTCTTAGTGTAAGTGAGGTAGTTTAACCACTAAGTATGTGGAATTCACATACTTAGTGTCTAGGTTACTCAACTTAATCTTTTGTGAAATAGGAATACTAGAAGGACAAAACCCCAGTTGTTCGCTTTTGCTAAATCATGGCAGTGGTTAGGACAATGTAGTCTCATATGTTCCCAACATTTTTTTATTCATAATTTAAATTACATTTTCATTCTTAATTAAATTGATTGCTGCTTTACTTTAATTTTGTTTTAATTTCGAATTTAGTAGAATCATTAGAACCTCCACCTTTAAAAGAAATCATCTCTTACCTTCTTTAGGATTCAATCTAGTGTTCTTTCCCAAATTCTGTCCCTTGGGAAAATGACTCGGTCTTACCGATTATAACTCGACGCGGCCGTTTACACTTGGACGTACTCTTCTGAGAACACATTTCCAACCGTGTCAAGTTTTTGGCGCCGTTGCCGGGGACGTCAACGAAAGCCAGGGATTTTAGATTGATCCAATCTTTCCTTATCCCATTTCTATCTTTCTTTTTCTTTTCATTCTTCTGAACACAAGTTGTATTGATTGTGTCATTCTAGCCTTTGACTCCACTGAAGCTTTCGTCACAAATACATTTGAAGATTCCATAGATAGTACTGATAATCCCATTTTTACTCCATCTACATCTAATCCAATGTCTGACACGGAGAGCCAACAAGGAGAAAATAGGCATGACCTCATCGATGACGGTCAACGACCTCTACGAGAACTCTTGGCCCCTGATCGAACTGCCACACCTTCCTATATCCGCATCCCTCCGCACACGCGTACATTCCATTTTCATAATGGAATGATCCAAGTATTACCCACATTTCATGGGATGGAGAAGGAGAAGGCATACTTGCATATTTGAGACTTCGAAGACGTTTGTGGCACGTTCACAGATCAGACTTGCCCAAGTGATATAATTCGACTAAAGCTTTTTCCCTTCACTTTGAAGGACAAAGCGTAGTCATGGTTATTGTCGCTCAAACCAAACTCTATTTCGACTTAGCCAGCAATTCATGAAGCTTTTCTCAAGAAGTTCTTCCCTAATCAGTTAACGACTGATATCTTGAGACAAATCAAAATACACAATCAAAAAGAGGAAGAAACATTCGCTGAAGCATGGGAGCGATTCAAGGATTTGTTATTGCTCTGTCCACATCATGGTTTCGAGAAGTGGCGAAAAATAAGTTTCTTCTATGATAGCCTTTGTCTGAAATGAAAGAAACTCGTGGAAATTACAAGTGACGGTGAATTGATGAGCAAGAATGCAGATCAGGCCGAAGCTCATTTTGAATGGTTGGCCGAACACTCACCAGAATGGGAAACTCAAGTGACAAGAACTCAAACTAGTTCGAGTTCAAGTCGTAAGAGTATTTATCAGTTGAAAGCGGAAGATGGTTTAATGGAGAAATACGAGCAACTGTCTCGTAAATTGGAGGCATTGGAAGCAAAGAAGGACCAAGTGATACAATTCACTTCTGAAGAATCATGTTCTAGTTGTCTACAAATGGGGCATACTTCTCAACATTGTAAAATATACCCTGTTTATCATGAACAGAGTCCAGTAGAAGTACACGCTGTAAATGCCCCTGGTCGTTTCAACCCAAATGATAGGTGGAGTCATCCTGGTTTCGACCATAGAAACAATACTGCCACAGCAAACCCACCTCAACAGTGGCAGCCGAACAAAGGAAATCAGTACCGACCTCAAAACCAAGGATACCAACAGGGTTACCAACCTCCTCCTACCTATCAACAAAATCAAGGGTACCACTAGAATCAATATCAACAAAATCACTCACCTCAATCCAACTACAATCAGGGGAGCAATAACCAATCTTCATCCAACACTTATGTGCCACCTCATAAAAAGGCACAAGAGGATCCTAATACACTCATGATGCAGCAGATGATGCAGTTAATGAGTAAACTCAACACAAGTGTAGAGAGGTTAGCTGCTCAACAAGGGGATAGAGAACGAAGTATGTTCCTAGTACAACCATAACCAAATCCTAAAGGCCAAGCCTCGGGTTCATGACAACACGAGGAGGCTAAGGCTGTGACTGTGTTGAGAAGTGGAAAAGAGATTGAAAAAGTCTCTCTTCTCCCACACCCTGTAGTAGACGATGAAGAAGAGGTAGAGAATGAAGAAAAATTGGTGGAAGAAGAAAAAGAGGGCGAAACAGTTGAGCCTGAAATAACAGTTCCTGAGAATACTGAAATAAAGAGAAGGCCCGGAAAAGAACCTCTCCCTGAGGGGGCACCCAAATGCTCTTTTCCAGCTCCATATCCTCAAAGGTTAAAACCTAAACAAGAAACCAAAAGTCAAGAGTTTTTGGAATTATTCAAGCAAGTGAAGATCAATCTACCACTCCTTGAAGCAATTAAACAAGTGCCTTCCTATGCCAAGTTCTTGAAAGACTTGTGCACTGTTAAGAGGAAGCAAAGTGTTAAAAAGGGCGCTTATTTGGCATGCCAAGCAAGTGCAATTGTAAAACACAATTTGCCTCCTAAATACAAGGATCCGGGTACACCAACGGTCTCTAGCATAATCGGTCAAAAGAAAGTAAACAGCACTCTGCTCGACATAGGTTCGAGTGTTAATCTCTTACCTTACACTGTTTACCAGCAACTAGGGCTGGGAGAACTTAAACCCACTCGCATTACTCTGCAACTTGCAGACCAATCGATTAAATATTCGCGAGGAGTTTTGGAGGATGTCTTAGTCCAGATTGACACCTTTGTCTTTCTAGTTGATTTCGTTGTTCTAGACACCGAGCCGGTTTACAATGCCAAATCTCATATTCCGGTGAGCTTTGGATGTCCTTTCCTCACAACGATTGATGCAACGATTAAGGTAAGGAGTGGAGTCATGACTGTGGTGTTCGGGAACATGACGTTGAATATAAAAATCTTTTCAAATCCCAAAATTGAATATTTTGATGATGAGGAAGAGGAAGTGAATTGGGTAGAGTTGATAATCCAAATTTACTTTGATTCAACTGCTCACTCTGATCCCGAGGAGTCTATTATGACTAACTCCTATTATGAATTGGATAGATACACTCCAAAAGATGAGGAAGCAACCTAGATATGTGCTGTATTTGAAGTTATGGAAGAGGAATTTGCAAGGGCAATGTGGATGGCCCAATACGAACAATTGCCGCCAAAGATAAAGTTGACAGTGCCGTCAAACCTGCAATTTTTGGAGTTGGAATTAAAAGAACTTCCAAATGAATTGAAATATGTATTTCTGGGAGAAGAGAAGACCTTTACTGTTATAATTTCATCTGTTTTGAATCAAGAACAGGAAGGCAAACTGATAAAGCTACTCAAACAACATAGAAGTGCATTGGGGTGGACTATCGCTGATTTAAGGGGAATAAGTCCATCCATATGCATACATAAGATTTACCTTGAGGAAGACACCAAACCATGTCGGCAAATACAAAGGCGTCTTAACCCAAATATGTAAGAGGTTGTAAAGAAAGAAGTCTTGAAATTACTGGATGTTGGGGTAATCTATCCGATTTCGGATAATCCTTGGGTAAGTCCAACTCAAGTAGTGCCGAAGAAAGCCGGCATTACAGTGGTGCAAAATAAGGACGGTGAAACTGTAACACATGTTACCACAAGTTGGCGCATGTGTATTGATTATAGAATATTGAATGCGGTGACTCGAAATGATCATTTCCCATTGCCTTTCATGGGTTAAATGCTCGAAAGAGTAGCGGGTCACCAATTCTACTGCTTCCTAGACAGTTATAGTGGTTATAACCAAATTGAAATTGATCCCACTGATCAGGAAAAAACCACGTTCACCTGTCCGTTTGGAACATTCGCATATCGCTGGATGCCATTTGGCTTATGCAATGCACCTGCAACATTTCAGAGGTACATACTGAGCATATTTAGCAATATGGTTGAAAAGATCATGGAAGTTTTCATGGATGATTTATCTGTATTTGGAAGTAGTTTTGATGATTGCTTAGGAAATCTCCAGAAAGTTCTGAAAAGATGTGAGGATAAAAACTTGGTCCTCAATTGGGAAAAGTGTCACTTCATGGTGACAAAAGGAATTGTATTGGGACGTATAGTTTCTGCTGAGGGAATATATGTAGATATGGCAAAGATTGATATAATCTCTAATCTCCCTGTTCCTACTACAGTGAAAGACATTCGATCGTTTTTAGGTCACGCCGGTTTTTACCGGAGGTTTATTAAGGATTTCAGTGCTGTATCTAGACCGTTGTGTCAACTATTAGCAAAGGACCAACCATTCAAATGGAACAGGGAGTGTTAGGAATCTTTTGATAAACTCAAACATCACCTCACGACAGCTCCGATAATGCGATCTCCGGATTGGAGTCTTCCTTTTGAGCTAATGTGTGATGCGAGTGACACAGCGATTGGAGTTGTATTAGGACAAAGGAAAGACAAGAAGCCTACTGTGATCTACTATGCTAGCAGGACTCTTGATGGAGCTCAACGAAATTACTCCACTACCGAAAAGGAGTTACTGGCAATTGTATTTGCACTGGAAAAATTCAGGCAATATCTTGTTAGCTCGCAAATCGTTTTTTTCACTGATCATGCCGCGTTGAAGTATCTGCTGTCCAAAAAGGATACCAAACTGCGATTAATACGCTGGATTCTCCTGCTCCAAGAATTTGACTTGGTTATCAAAGATCAAAAGGGGGTGGAGAATGTTGTAGCCGATCATCTTTCTCGGTTAACTTTCAAGGATAATTCATCACAATCCATCTCGATTCGTGAATCTTTCCCAGATGAACAATTATTTGCTGCAACTACCTTGCCCTGGTATGCAGATATTGCAAACTATCTGGCAACAGGGGAGACCCCACCCCATTGGTCCACCCCTGACAAAAAAAGTTTTTTATCCATCGCAAAATGGTTTTACTTTGATGATCCATACTTGTTTAAATATTGTGCAGATCAAGTAATTAGGCGATGCGTCCTTGAGGAAGATATCTCTCAAATTCTAACTTCCTGCCACTCTGAGGCCTGTGGTGGTCATTTCTCGGTGCAGAAAACTGCTCAGAAGGTGTTTAGCTGTGGTTTCTACTGGCCGACAATTTTCAAAGACTCTTATGCATTCTGTAGAGCATGTGCTAGATGCCAAATGTTAGGGAGCTTATCTAAAAGAAATAAAATGCCAATGACCCCGATCATCACTATTGATATTTTTGATTGCTGGGGCATTGATTTCATGGGACCTTTCCCGTCATCTTCTCATTACGAATATATCCTTTTGGCTGTTGAATATGTGTCCAAGTGGGTTGAGGCCATTCTGACAAGGAAAAATGATCACAGAACAGTTATCTCCTTATTAAAAGAGAATATTCTTTCAAGATTCAGAACACTAAAGGCCATGATTAGCGATCGTGGAACCCATTTTTGCAATAAGCCTTTCTAAGCATTGATGAAGAAATATGGAGTTAACCATAAGATTGCTTTATCATATCACCCACAGTCGAATGGACAAGCAGAGCTAGCTAATAGAGAAATCAAACATATCCTGGAGAAGACTATTAACATCAACAGGAAGGATTGGTCGTCACGCTTGACTGATGCGTTGTGGGCATATAGAACGGCGTATAAGACGAACCTTGGAATGTCGCCCTATCGGCTGATTTATGGAAAAGCATGCCATTTACCTGTAGAACTAGAGCATAAGGCATACTGGGCCACTAGATTGCTCAATTTTGACATACATGAGGGTGGTACACTGAGGAAGCTCCAACTCAATGAACTGGAGGAAATCAGAAATGATGCATACGATCGTGCTAGAACATACAAATCAAAATTGAAAGCAAAGCATGATGGATCGATCCTGAGAAAGAAGCTCGAACCAGGGCAAAAAGTGTTACTTTATGATTCAAAGGTTCATATTTTTCCTGGTAAATTGAGATCGAGGTGGATTGGACCTTTTGTTGTCAAAGAGGTGTTTCCTCATAGGGCAGTGGAAATTGTGAACCAAAAAAATGGGAATGCGTTCAAAGTTAATGGGCAACGTCTAAAGCCATTTTTGGAGAATTTCGAACCAGAATCAGAGATAATCCAATTAGATGATCCTGATTATTCTTCTTAAAACAATTGAGAAGCTTGTTTGTTGTATAATAGTTTTCTTTGTCTTTGTGTGATTCTTTGTTTCTCAATTTTTATTCTGTCTATTTGCTTGTTATAGGATGAATCCACTGCACTTCCTACCACATTTGCTTTACCATGGGGTTCGCTCTCCAGGAACCCCAGAACAAATGGAACAGGAAAGGCCAATTCTCACTCCACTATCCAGCTCGTGCCCAAATTCCCCCAATGCAGTAATCGCTGATATGAATACCTGGGATTTACTGTGCATAGTTCGAGAGATTTTAAAAGATCTTCAGTTGAACTCGGATGGAGAGGTTGTGGAGTACTTCGTGGATTTTGCTGAAGGAGAAGACCTTTCTTCCCTAGAATCTGAACATAACTGATTTGGCTTAATTCCTGTAATGACCAAATAAGACAGAATTTTGTTTCTGGTTTTCTTTTTGTCTGTTTGTTTATTTTCAACCAAGATCTTGTAATTCTGAATGTTGTGAATCCATTTTGGGAAATGAAATTGATGATGTTTGGAATAAATTCTTTCTACTTGTGTGTTTAATGGGTTTGATCCCTGTTTAAATGCTTGAATTCTTGTCTTCTATCTTGAAATTGCATTCTTAAACAGTTGGGGGTGATTTAATAAATCTTTCCTATGATCCTATGATCTTCGGAATCCAATCGATTGGAATTGATTACCAATCGATTGCCCTTTTATCCCAATCGATTGCCATACATAACAGACGTATAGTCTGTTCATCTCCCTCTCTCTCTCATTTCATTTCAAAACTCACTGTGAGAGAGAGAGAGAGAGAGGAGATTTTGGGCAACATCTCCGAACCTGTTTCCTCTCCATCCCATCCTCGCTCCTACCATCACCATCATCATCATCATCATCACCACAAGCATCACAGCAGCCGCGGTGAGCACAAGAGCTTTGGAGAAGGGGGTTTCTGTTTGGTATTCTTATTATCACCAGCAAACTCTCCATCAAAATCCATTCTCTCATCAATCTCATAGCAATAAGGAGGTGGATTTGTCAGTGTTTTAGCCGCGACACCCATTGAGGTAAATCCAATACCCACTTCCAATTTTTGCCCTTAAAATTAATCAAAAGGGTTGGAGGGAGCCCCTCATGGTCTTAAGATCAATAAAATAGATTGGGGTGACGTGAGACCTTTTTGTGGGCAGCCCCCCATTTTCGTTGTTGGCAATCGATTGCCAGTAGGATCCAATCGATTGGGGTTGGATGGAAATCGATTGCCAATTTTTGCCAATCGATTGGCATTAACAGAGAAGCAGTGTGTTCTTTTTCCTATCTGAACTCTTTGTTCTTGTTCTTTTTTCAGTTCTTATGGCTCCAAAGCCTAAGGATAGTGCTCCACACCCCGACAAGTCCACTTCTATTATCATTCCAGATCCACCTCTCGCTCATGGGTTTAGGAACGGTAAAGAAAACATGTGGTTTACAAAGTATTTCAGAACTCGGGAGGTCATGGTTGAACGACAACTTGAGAATCTGTGGAGCGACGACAAATTACCATTTTATCTCTCCCGACTGCGTGCTTTCCCAAGTTGGCTTCCAGTTATCACAACTCGTAGAACAGTTTATGCTTCTCGGATCCGAGCGGCGTGTGCAACCATGGTTAAAGCACAGGGTATTCCTTATACCTACTATTCATGTGTTTAGGGCCGCCAGATTGATTTCAGCCCAGTTTCTGTTGCCAGAGCTTTAGGCATTGCTGAGGTTGCAGATCATTTATATCCTATCCATGCAGACAGACCCTTCCCCTCTTTTGATGTGATCGCTACTGAAATTTCTGGGGGCAAAGTAAAGAAATGGACAGGGGTGAAAGCTTTTGATGATCATAGTTTGACTATGGACTACCACCTCCTCCATCTGGCGCTCTGTAGTTGTATACTTCCTACGACGTATAAATCAGAGTTGGATGGATAGTATACACAGGTGCTTTATGCCATAGGGACTGGTCTCCCTATTTGCCTGGCTCGTCTTTTTATTGAATTTTTTGTTGAGCCTACGCGGCATGCCAGTAAGACCCAGCACCTAAAGGGTGCCTGGATAATTCATAGAGTTTGTGAGGAGGCTGGGTAGGTAATTCTTGCAGGAGGAACACTCCAAAAATCAAAGATTAGAGTGTTTGGGGAGTCAGCAACTAGAAGGTCAGCTGCACAATTTAAAAAATCGTCAAAAGGGAAAGAAGTAGTGGGAGAGAGTAGTGGAAAGAAGCAGAGCGAAAGAAAGAAAAGGAAGAGAGGAGAGGAGACGTCAGAGTCAGAAGATGAGGACCCAGAGATGCCCGAGGCTCAGGATACAACTGTAGTTGAGGAAGAGGAGGAGGACCTAGGGACGCCGACTGCGGTTGAGGGTCAGTATGAGTTGAGGAGACGTGAGCCCCCTACAGCCTCCACATCTGCTCCTGTGTCTCTCCAGATTATTTACGATTTTCTAGTTGAGGAGAGAGAAGCGAGAGTACGGTTACATGGGATGGTTCGAGAGCTCACTGCTCAGCAGGAGTTGATGGCTGCTCAGATGGCTTCTGATTGTGATTATGTTTATTCTAGACTTGATCAGCTGGGCAGTCAGCTTGAGCAGATGCTGATGCTGTTGGGGATAGAGCAATCTTTACGTTCTGCATCCATGCCACCTCCACCGATAGTTCCATCGACCACTGCAGCATCCACTTCAGCATCTTCGGCACACATTTTATCGGAGACACCCCCACCGCCACCACCTCCAGCTGCTGTTCCCCCGCCGGCTGTGAGTGACCCGACGGCTGTCGTCCAGACTAAGTGACAGTGCACCCTTGTTATCTGGTGATCCTAGCACTGAGCCTTAGGATGGAGTTTTGGTGAGCAAGAGAGTGTTTTGTTATTTCATATCTTGTGATCTCTCTTGTGTCGTTTTATTTGTTTTCATGGATATTTTGGGTTAGATGATTACTTTTGGGTCTATGACTGTGGATATTTTGTGAATATTTTGATTGGACTTTTGGATATTACTATACAGATAGTTCTGTTACTCATGGATTGTGCTTTTATAGTCTATGTTCTCTCTGTTATTCATAATATATTTGATCTTGGTTGTGTGTGGAGATTGTTATATTAAAATAGGTGAATTCTCAGAGGTGTACTAAAACGCGTGAATCAGGTGATATCTTCTTTTACTTGAAATCCTTCCATTGTGGACAATGTCGATTTCAGTTGGATATATCCACCTGTGTATTCTGGAATTTAAAACGCACACCGGTTTAATTTTAGAATCTCCATGTTTGTTTTGTTTTCTTTGTTAGTTAAAAAAAAAATTAATAAAATAAAAAAAGTTGTCAGGCTTCTAACTTTTAAAACTTCATTTCTCCTAGCTAATATCATTGTGCAATGATGCAATCATGTCTTTCTTGTCATATTATGGATCTTGATTACATGTTACTTTGTTGTAATTCTGGTTTTACGTCTATAGCAAGAATATACCCTGAAAATATTTGCATGAGTTAACAATCACGATTGAATTCTTTTAATTGGAGTGAAATACGATTGTCATGTGATTGGATTAATAGTAAAACTTTAAACCCAAGTGAGATTCGAGCTATTCTTTTATTCTGAGGATCAGTCACAAAAACTCGTGTCATTTCTCAAAATGCATTATTATCTCGTTGAAGAGTCTCATTTTTGTTTCATTTGGCTGATGCTTCAGGAGAACGTTCAGGATCTACTAATATAAAACTCAGGAAATATTCTAGATAAGTTAAATTGTTTAGAAGATGATTGAGGCCATCGTTTTCCCACCTTGTTACCCGAGAAAGTCTAAATTCCCACTTACCTATCACAAATCGATGCCTCTACCTAAAAATCATATTTTCGAGCATGTGACGGTGTTGTGTGAAAAGCTAAAGGATGAAAAGAAGAAGTAATTCTATGTTAAAAAAATGGCAAAAATGAAGAAATAAAAAAAATTGGAGATTATAAATAAAAAGGTGTAGTGAAGTTTGATATTACCATGTCACATGCTTGAACCTATTATCACATTTCACCATCTTCACCCTTTTTCCTATTTCTGTCACAAGTCCTAAGGATTCTAAATAATTCTAATAAATCTCGAGTATGAAATGAGGTTTTTTTTTCCACAGTAGATCGCTCCTGTAGTAATTGGTATTCCATTCATGAGACTCACGCACCTCAAAATAAACGTTCTTCAATGTCTAGTATATAAGCATGCTTGATTGCCTCTACATTTACTCATTTGAGCTTCATACTATTGCATAATTTTTACGCCAGTTTCAGAGTGATTTTATCTTGAGCGTAAACCGTGTGAGATTTGAGTTGAAACTATGAAATCTTGAACATGTCAATCCAAATAATTCTGAGATAAAGATTTCAATCGTAGTTGTTAACTCTACACACACACAAGGATATATAAAGGCTGTGGATGTAAATTTTGACTTGAATAGTTACTTTGTAACATGTTGTTTATTTCCATAGCATGATAAAGGAATTTATGTCCTTGTTAAGCATAATTTTTAGCATAAAGGAGATGTTGAAGTTCTTTGATGAGTTTAGAAAGCTTGACATTTGAATTTTGTGGGTATATTCTCTGGAAACCCTCACGAGACACGACTCGTCCATCAGGGTAAACCTAAGGGTTCAAAGGCTTGTTGCAAACGCTAAATGCAACTGCGATTCCTGCGAAAGTGAGTTAGGATTGTTCTTTTTATTTCGTTCAATAAAAATTGTAACGTTGGTATTTGTCGTCTTAGCTTGATTTAATTCCGCTTCATCGCTAGAGACTAGCAATACGCTAGTTGGGGGTCGTGATGAGGGCTGATATTTGTAAAATATTGGCCCGATAGAGAGAAAAATTGGTTGAACGTAGCCTTCTATCTCTAGTTTTACCTGCATTTGTGTCTTAATTCATCTCTTTACACAATGATGTGATTTCCATGGTATGTTGTTGTGTTTGGTTCTTTGAATGCAGGTCCTGAAGTTGAAATGAATAACAAGGCTAAAAGAGATAGCTCAAGAAAGAAAGAGACCAAGTCAAAATTGAAATCCAAGTACCAATCGATTGCCATGATAGCAATCGATTGCTTGTAAACCAATCAATTGCCATGATAGCAATCGATTGCCTGCAAACCAATCGATTGGAATCAGTTACCAATCGATTGGTAAAATCTGCAAGTCAAAACTCTTTAATGGAGCAGATTCTCAGCAATCAGAGTTAATGACGACGACCAGCCGTTACGTTGTGAACCTGGACACCTTCAGCTCGCAATGTTACTTTATAAATAGAGGAGAGATGTAGAGAGAGAGAGGGTTGGCTCATTTTTGTATTGTTTTGTAGGATTTTTTTTTGGTTTAACAAGATTCAAGTTGAAGAAAACTCCATTTCGAATTCAATTTCAAGTCAGGTTTATTCTTCCATGTTTTGCTGCTTTAGAATTTGTTGATTGTAAACACCATTGTAGCTTAAGTTTGATTTTGAAATTTTTTTGTTTATAAGTTTAATCTATGTGTGATTCCATGTGTCAGTTTATGTGTATCCATACAATCTTAAACATGTTAGAGTAGAATCCTGGTTGGGAATAATGTGAGGAAACATTATTCCAAATCACTGCCATGATTCTGTTTTAGAGTCAGTGACAATCAATTGGAAACACAACCCAATCGATTGCCATAGATTCCAAGCCAATCGATTAGTATTTATACCAATCGATTGGGAGTCATGTCATACCAATCGATTGCCATTAATAGCAATTGATTGGCATTCAAATGTCTTGGGCAGAATCCTTTTAGTATTCCAGTAACTTCTGTTTCAGAAACTAAGTCCAATTTGACTTTTAAGTTCAAATTGCAATTTGATTTTGAAATATAAGCTCTTTTGATTAATTAAATCAATGAACACTTATGACAAACATATCAAATATCCCATACTCGATTTGTTAGTTATAGTTCATGATTTAGTTAATCCTGATTTCAGTTCTTATTGTAAGTGAGGTAGTTTAACCACTAAGTATGTGGAATTCACATACTTAGTGTCTAGGTTACTCAACTTAATCTTTTGTGAAATAGGAATACTAGAAGGACAAAACCCCAGTTGTTCGCTTTTGCTAAATCATGGCAGTGGTTAGGACTACGTAGTCTCACATGTTCCCAACATTTTTTTATTCATAATTTAAATTACATTGTTCATTCTTAATTAAATTGATTGCTGCTTTACTTGAATTTTTTTTTTAATTTCGAATTTAGTAGAATCATTAGAACCTCCACCTTTAAAAGAAATCATCTTTTACCTTCTTTAGGATTCAATCTAGTGTTCTTTCCCAAATGATATCCCGTCCCTTGGGAAAACGACTCGGTCTTACCGGTTATAACTCGACGGGACCGTTTACACTTGGATGTACTCTTCTGAGAACGCATTTCCAATCATGTCAGAGTGGCTTAAAGCTTCTTAGCAAATATTCCTATTTGAAATAAACATTGAGATAGCCAGATTGTAAAAGGATGAGCTATGAGAAAGTCCTATAAAGGAGAGAGTAGGCATATACGCCTAAGTCATAATATTGTGAGACAGCTATTTGAGATAAAATTATATCTCTTAATTTAATAAGGTCAGAAGTGAATTTAGACGACTCTTTATCAAAATCACTAGGAAGAGAACTAGTATATGAAACATCGAGGGGAATGGGGCTTATGCCTATAACAAAAATCAACAATGATGGTAACCCAACCTATGTAATTGGAGAACCCAAGAAATAGGTTCATATGGGTAATAACAAGTCATTGGTTGATTTGAGATGCACTATAATTTGATTATGTTGTTGTCCATTCCTATCGTGTATAGTGCAATTGCAATGTGTAAAGGTTGAGTTAAACTTTTAATGAATTCCATAGTCCATATCATTTGGATGGTATGTTTAATTGTAATACATACTTGATGGATTCACCTATATAAGTGTGAAAGTGGGCCGCTTTCTATAAAAATGTAGGCAAGTTTTCTAGAGCACTTATGAAAATTCAGGACTGGCGCAGGGCCTAGAGGTGCCACACCGATTAGAGTTGCTCAGATTCTGAGGAATCAATGTGGGTATAAGACAACTGGTTTATGTTAAGAATTCTGGTTCATAGAAATTTTATTTCACCAAATTCTTGTAAGTCACTTCTTATATTCCTAGGGATCTTGGTGCCATGGGAGATAGCGGACTAATCTTGCTGCAAAAGGGTTAGTTGTACGCACATCCACGCATATATAACAAATATGTGTAACTATTTGAACCCCTAATTGATTCACACAGTACATAAACTCTTTATATACTGATTTAGAACATAAAACATCATCTCAATACTCTATCACACTTCGATCGATCGAACAGGTTTGATCGATTGAACCTTCGATCGATTGAACATAGTTCAATCGATTGAACTTTCAATTTCACAGAAAGGTTTGAAAAATCTTTCACAGAATAGTTAAAAATTAAAGTATATATTTTAAAAACTTCAAAACTATAAAGTGGACAGAGAATCGTTCTCGATCGATCAAACATAACCAAAGTTCGATCGGTCGAAACTAGTTCGATCGCTTGAGATCAGACAGGTTCAATCGATCGAACATTCTTCGATCGATTGAAATCATCTTGCATCTAATGCTATCACAGATTTGTATTCTGCTTTGATAAAATTGTAGAAATAGATCTGTGATGATGTATTTTTGAAAACAGCTCTAAAATCAACATGCAAATCAAAACTAGTGTTCCAAAATGTATCTATAGATCCAGACAAGCGTGGTTCTAATACCAATTGTTGGAAAAACAAGTTCAAAAACATTATCAAATGCATAGCGGAAGGAATTATGATTTAAAAACTTATTGGTAGCCCAGGATCTACTACTCGTCAATTTCATAGATGCGTATACTAAAGGGGACAAGAATTACACCTCAGGTCTTGAACCCAATTCTGATACTCTTCTTCCTAAGTGATGCAATAGCATCCATTAGATAGTCTTCACCCTTATGTCTCCTATGAATGCTTCCCAGAAAGGCTAGAGATGATGGGATCTCTATTTGAGAGGAAGGAGAAGGTTTGGGAGCTCTTAAAATGGTTTCTGCAACTTCTGGCATATTAAAACGATGAAATTTTTTTTCTGGATGTAGCTGCCCTATTTATAGATTCCTAGAACAGACTTAATGTTCAAATGATCGAAATGGTTTCGATCGATCGAACCTTCGATTGATCGAACCATCTTCGAGCAATCGAACTTTCCAAGACTTCAATCGATCGAGATACCTATGATCAATCGAACCCGCTTGGATAAGATCCTCATGTGCCTTTCCAAGCATCCTAGCGGAGCTAAGAGTGGGACCTCCTAGGCTCTTTATTGTTGGCTCAGACCACTAGTTAATCATCATGATCAAACTCTTTGATCAACAAACTAACCAACTGGTCAATTAACGTTAACTCCACTATAAAACGATAACCAAACTCCAACGTAACAGAACATATCCGAAGCAACAACTAAACTTGCATGTTGTACTAATGTCCCTTTACCTTCAGCATTCATAATCATATTCAGGTAGTCGAAGTACTATTACTGTTAACCTGAATCATGATTACTTCTAGTATTCCTTGAGTCCCATTCACCTCTCATGATTACTAAACATGTTGATAACTACTTATCAACAAGACTATAGTTCTCAGTAATCAACTTGGTAACATTCTCAAGGGAATGCTTCTTACTCTTTATCAGAGGGTAGATTCTATCTTGACTATATATATATTCACAACTCTATGAACATAACATACCCAAGATACCCAGGTGTTGATCTTTTATAGACCTCACTGATTGGTAAGTTAAAGCAGCCATATCCACAGTGTGTGTCCAAAATTGTGTCAAGATTGAGAACACGTACCTTATATAAGTTATGAGTTCCTATCGACTGCTAACAGTCTTGAGTGTCAATAGGAAAGCTCGAGTTTGTCAATGCACTATAAGCACTAGCATATTAACTAAGAGCTAAACTCTGGTAATTGAGATTCATCACTCCATCCAATGGTAGTTAATTATGCTAGAGTGTAAACCTGATGAGATATCCAATCTCAACATCCACCGTGATAAGTTTTAAGTATCAAAGAATAGTAATTCGTATCTCACTTGTATGTATCTCGTACACACACGAATTACTTACTATGATACTTAAGGATTAACAATCATCTCATGAAAGAAACATACACAATAAAATGTAAAGCTGATATCCATATACTAAAATGTCAATGTCTCATACATAAAGTAATGGTTTGATGGCACAAACCTAACATAAAAAGGTTGAAAATGCTTTGTATACATAGACTTTTTGAAGCCCAGGAGCAAAATAGTCACTTCACACACTTTTATGCTCGAGCGCTCGCGCCTTGAACGCTCCTAAGGTCTGAGTCTTAGGTTTGTGCCCTCAAACCATTACTTTATGTATGAGACATTGACATTTTAATATATGGATATCAACTTTAAATTTCATTGTGTATGTTTCTTTCATGAGATCATTGTTAATCCTTAAGTATCATAGTAAGTAATTTATGTATGTATGAGATACATACAAGTGAGATACGAATTACTATCCTTTAATACTTAGAACTTGTCATAGTGGATGATGAGACTGGATATCTCATCAGGTATGCACTGTAGCATGATTAACTACCATTGGATGGAGTGATTGATCTCAATCACTAGAGTGTGACTCTTAGTTAATATGCTAGTGCTTATACTGCATTAACGGACCTGAATTTTCCTATTGACACTCAAGACTGTCAACAGTTGATAGGAACTCATAACTTGTATAAGGTACATGTTCTCAATCTTGAGACGATTATGAACACAAACTATGGATATGGCTGCTTTAACTTACCAATCAGTAAGGTCTATAAAAGATCAACACTTGGGTATCTTAGATATGCCATGTTCATAGGGTTGTGAACATGTATTGTCAAGATAGAATCTACCTTCTGTTAAAGAGTAAGCATTCCCTTGAGAATGTCACCAAGTTGATTATTGAGAACTGCAGTCTTATTGACAAGTAGTTATTAACATGTTTGGTAATCATGAGTGGTGAATGGGACTCAAGGAATAAAAGAAGTAATCATGATTCAGGTTGATAGTAACTATTTATCCGACTACCTGAATATGATTACAAGTGTTGAAGGTAGAGGGACATTAGTACACCATACAAGTCTAGATATCGCTTCAGATTTGTTCTTTTGCATTGGAGTTCAGTTATCATTTTATAATGGAGTAAATATTAACTGACTAATTGGTTAGTAAGCTAATCAAAGAGTTTTGTCATGAGAATTAACAACTGGTCTAAGCCAATAATAAAGAGCCTAGGAGGTCCCACTCTTAGCTTTGCTAGGATGCTTAAAAAGGCACAAGAGGATCTAATCAAGGCAAGTTCGATCGATCGAAAGAGTTTTGATCAATTACAGTCAAGACAAGTTCGATCAATCGAATGTAGTTTAATCGATCTAAGGATCGATCGATTAAAGCCACTTCGATCGGTCAAAGGCTTAAAGTCGGCTTGGAAATCTATAAATACGGCAGCTATGTATAGAAGTTTTTAATCATCATTTTTTACATTACAAAAGCTGCAGAAATTGTTTTAGGTTTCCCTTAGCCTTCTTATCCTCCCTATTAGAATTCCCACCAACTGTAGCCTCTTCAGAAGCATCCATAGGAGTCATAAGGGTGAAGAGAACCTAGTGGAGGCTGCTGCACAATCAAGGAAGAAGAACATCAGATTTGGTTTCAAGACCTGAGGTATAATCTATTTTCCCTTCTATGTATATGCATCTGTAGAATTAATAAGTAGCAGATTCAGCATACCAATAAGCTTTGTAACTTTGACTTTTTGTTGCGCGTTTAAATTAATTTGTAAACTTGCTTTTCTTTCAATTGGTATCAGAGCCAGGTTTGTTTGTGTAACAACCTTATTTATTTAAAAAAAAAGATAATTTTTATTTATTTAATTCCCTTTTATTTATTTTATTGTTTAATATTTAATGTGGTTGGTATGTGAAAATTTGGTGTGAGTATCTTACACCCTAAAAAAAAAAAAACTTTATTAACAACTTTTGAGTTACCAATATAGTGCACGTGTGTGTGTGTTTGATATGTTTCGTGTGTGTGAGTAGTGTGTTATTATAATATATGTATATGTGGTTGTGTCATATATGTATATAATATAATATTAGGTTAAATAGAAAGATAACATAAAAAAAGGGGAATCCCCTCCTTTTCACAGCCGTCGGATAGAGAGAGAGAGAGAGAGAGAGAGAGAGAGAGAGAGAGAGAGAGAGAAGAGAAGAAGAAGGAGAAGAAGAAAAGGGGAAGAAGAAGGAGAACGGTCTCGGGTCTGTGGTCTCATGTGAAATCGCGGAACGTCGTTATTGTCGATTTCTTTGATTGAACGAGGTGAGTTAAACTTCGTGTATTCATATATATATACATGTATGTATATGTTTATACGGGAGTAATTAAATTAGTAGATGTTTAATTTAATTGTTAGGTTTAAATCTTTGTAATGGATACAAGCTATCGTTGAAGTAATTTAGATAGTTTTTTTCCCCTTCATGTGACTTTGAGATCATGACATTAGGGTATTCGAAAGGGTTAGGTGAATCGTTAGTTTGATAAAAACCATATGTGAAATATTCATGTTTGTTAGGAAATATATGTGAAATTCGTTTTATTTGTAATTCACACAGTTGCAGAAACTTTAGAAAATTATTAGAAAATCATGGCTTTGAATTTGAACATTCTGTTCGCGAGTCTTATGTAAAACGTGAGTCTGCACGTTTTTTGTCTAATGGTGTTTTTCCTGATTCTGCACCGTTTGGGCAGAAATTGAAGATTTCAGTAGCCGTTTTTTTAGTATATTAAAATGGACGAAATTGGAGAAATATGATTCGTTGTTTTTTTTATATTCGTTCGTATGACTTAACGAAGATTACTTGGAGATACATGAATTCTCTTATAATGTTGAGCTATAAAAAAAAAAGGTGATAGTCATTAACGTTGAGTCTGATTAAATTGTATAATTCCAAAAATGCAAAATAGTTTCAAGTTCCTTAGTGTTCACCGCTCCAAGTTGTGATATTGTTTTTGGTAGCTCAACTTGCTGAGTGTACCTTTTTGCCAGTGGCTTCGTGATCAAGCTGGCCTAAGCCTTATGCCCGGTTTATTTGTTAGACGTCTAGGCATATTGACTAGCCTTCTGTGTGTATACCTGGTTTGGTTGATACCCCAACCAAACTGGCACCAGAGTGGATGTTGGTAGTATGTCCGGGCACACATGGGATATATGTGTGGGTGTACCATGGAGGGTAGCCAAGTGGTGAACCTAGGAAATTGAATAATGAATCGTACATAAAAGTAAGAGAATTATTGTTAATAAAATTTCCTATGAGTTAAAGGATATAAAATGTTGATTTCCTCGTCTGTTGTTCTTTTCTTATACATTGTATTGGGACGTGTAGTGAGTATATTGTGATAATGATCCTTCCTGTATCTTAGTACAAGTAGTTCTGCATATTCTTGTTGTATTTTGCTGTTATTAATCTTGTGGTTGCAGGATGGTGGGTCCACTAACAATTTGCAGGTATTGACTCACCATGGGATGTTAGGTAAGTATTACTTTATTTAAATTCGGGCGAGAACTGCATGGCCACCACATAAAGGGAAACTATCGCTCGTCCCAATATGTGAAGTGAAACTACTCTCTTGCCCGAGTTAATATTTTGTGTGGTAGTTAAAGGGTCAACGGGTGATCCTGAAGCTGTGTGTGTGTGGTTTAACTCAGACCAGTCATGTGACTGACCAGTGAGTTTTTTTTCTCGCGGGTGCGTTCTTGTTGGAGCGTAGCCGATCAAAATTTGCAGGGCTAGTAGGGAGGTCGTGGTACCTGACAGCAGGAGGCATGTCGAGTCTTGTGCTGTTTTCCTTATTCGTTTTTTTTATATTCATTCTCGAGAGTTCAGTATGAATTTCTGGCATTGTGGGCCATTTTAACAATTTAAGATTTTATTTAGTGAAGTGTTCTTTTTAGATTTTTATTATGTTTTGGAGTTGGATTTAAGGTTTGACTTTTAGTTTGATGTTGACCGTTGCTTTAGCACATGTGAGTAATGATTTATTTCGGTACAGACTGTGTGATGTTTTTTTTTTTAATATTACAAGCACCTCTGATGATTGGACGGCTAGATATTGGTTGAGGGTTCTCCCTTGATTAATACTTGGTTGTCTGAAAATTGGGGTGTGACAGTTTGGTATCAGAGCTCATGGTTGCCCTAGACTAGAGAGTGTCTAGGTGATCTTCGGAATGTGGTGAATGGGTTGTTAATTTCAATGAACGAGTTTGTTTCAGATATTTATGTATGTGTGGTTGTCTTGTGAAGGTTATGGCTGGAGGCTACAATACCCGTCATGGAGCTCAGACTGGAGGTGGTGAGAGTTCTGGAGGAGCTGGGGCAGGAAATCCCAACTTAGTTTAGGTTGACGTGGGGGCTATGATGAACCAGATTCTCCAAGCTGTGCAGAACAATCAGCAAGGAAACCAGGGTGATCCGTTTGCTAAAAGGAACAAGGATTTTGTTTCTATTGGCGGTCGAGCATTCGATGGGGAAAAGGGTCCGTTAGCAGGAGATGCTTGGATACGAAAGTGTGAGTTCATGTTCGAGAGGATGCAGGTCACAGAGGTGCAGAAATAGGAGTTGGCATCTCAACAGCTTGAGGGTGCAGCTTTGCTTTGGTGGGAATCATTGAGGGCTACTTATGACATGACGGAGATGACGTGGAAAGAATTCAAAGTTTTATTTGAGGAGAATTTCATTCCCAGTGCAGTAAAGTCACAATTGGCTAGGGAATTCCAAGACCTCACTCAGGGTACCCTGACTGTGTGGGAGTATGTGAAGAAGTTCAATGAGCTATCTCAGTATGCTCCTCATCTAATTGATACGGAGGAGAAGAAGAACGAAAAATTTATTGACGGATTGGGACATCACTTGTCCAAGGCAGTGCTATCTACAGAGAGTGAACCTTTCAACAAAGTGGTGGATTTGGCTTTGAAGTTCGAGCGGAAGGAGCAGAAATTTCAGGCTGAGAGGTCAGCAAGGGTGAAGATCAATGAGAATTCTAGAGACACTCGGCCTTAAAATCAACAAAAAGATACAGGACGTAGTGGAAACAGATTTAAGCCTTATGATCAGGGGTGGAGAGGTCAGCAGTATCAAAGACAAGGATATGGCGGTCAGCGGTTCCCAGGAAATCAGGGGAACTTTAGGCAGCAGAACCAGCAATGGAATGGTCAGGGTGGTCAGTGTAATCAGGGCTTCCAGGGTCAACGTCAACAGGGCCCGCAGCCACAGATTGGTTTCCGTCCACCAGTGCCTCAGATTGGAGCACCACCGGTAAGGGGAGAGATGGTTGTAGCTCCTAAAGTGTGTTTTAATTGTCAGTGACCAGGACATATTGCTAGGGAATGTTCTCACCCTCCTAGGAATAAGCAGGCCGCGAGACAGGGTCAAGCAGCACCAGCCAGGGCATTTGCAGTGATGCCAGGCATCGAGAATGTGCAAGGTAGCCTCAAACTTTTTCATTCCGATGTTCGTGTCTTGTTTGATTCGGGTGCATCCCACTCTTTTATTTCTCGTCAGTTTGTTTTGAGAGAGAGTATTCCTGTTACACCTTTACTTATTCCTGTGAGCGTAGGAACACCTCTAGGGGGTTTAGTTACTTTATATGAGCATTGTAAAGATTTTGTGATAGACTTTGGGGATAGGACTTTCCTCGTTAATTTGATTGTATTGGGGTTTGAAGGGTTTTCCATTATTTTGGGGATGGATTAACTTAGGGCGAACCATGTTGTCCTTGATTGTGCTAAGAGGACCATTCATATAGATACCCCAGGATTACCTCGTTTCTCTTATACGTATCCAGATAGTGGAGAATTGGTTATGTCTAGTTTCCTATATTCGGTGGAGATACCGAAGAAAGATATTCGTGATGTGGAAGTGGTACGCGACTTTGAGGATGTTTTTAAGGAGATCCTTGGACTGCCGCCTAAGAGAGAGGTGGAATTCTGGATTGATCTTGTACCGGGGTCCGCACCAATTTCTAAGGCAGTATATCGTATGGAGCACAAGGAGTTGGGAGAGATGAAGAAGCAGTTGGATAAGATGCTTCAAAAAGGGTGCATTAATTATTTCTTTCTTGTAGATTCATTTTCTTTGTAGTTGATCTTTCTTTCTAGTAGTGTAATTCTTTTGAGGTGTGTATGAATCAGGTTTATACGTCCTAGTAACTCACCGTGGGGAGCTCCGACGATCTTTGTATCTAAGAAGGATGGTAGTCTTCGTATGTGTATAGACTACAGGGCGTTGAATAAGGTGACGATCAAGAACAAGTATCCTTTGCCCAGGATTGACGACCTTCTTGACCAATTGAAGGGAGCAGCGGTCTTTTCACAGCTTGATTTGAGGACCGGGTATCACCAAATGGGAGTGGTGGAAGAGAGCATTCCCCGTACAGCTTTCCGTACTCGATATGGGTTGTATGAATTTCCAGTGATGCCATTTGGTTTGACCAACGCTCCAGCATTCTTTATGGATTTGATGAATAGGGTGTTCAGGCCGTATTTGGACCGTTTTGTCATTATCTTCATAGATGACATCTTGGTTTATTCTCGGACTCAGGAGGAGCATAGAGAGCATTTGAAAGTGGTGTTGCAGATACTTCGGGAGCATCAGTTGTATGCCAAGTTCAGTAAGTGTCATATTTGGGAGACCGTAGTGAGATTTCTAGGTCATGTTATTTCAGCTGATGGAATATCAGTAGATCCTGAAAAAGTCGCAGCAGTGCAAGACTGGGCACAACCTTCTAATCCGACAGAGGTGAGGAGTTTCTTGGGATTATCAGGTTATTACAGGAGGTTCATTGAGAAGTTTTCTCTCATAGCAGCTCCAATGACGAAGTTGACTCGTAAAAATGTGAAGTTTGTGTGGACAGATGAGTGTGAGCAAGCATTTCAGGAGTTAAAGCAGCGGTTGACCACCGCGCCAGTGTTGACTATCCCGACGGAAGGAGGGAAGCTTGTAGTGTTCACAGATGATAGTGGGACTGGTTTGGGTTGTGTCTTGATTCAAGAAGGGAAGGTTGTTTCGTATGCTTCTAGACAGTTGAGGCCACATGAGAGGAGGTATCCCACTCATGACTTAGAGTTGGCAGCTGTTGTGTTTGCACTGAAAGTGTGGAGGCATAATTTGTTTGGGGAGAGATTTGAGTTGTATACAGATCATAAGAGTCTCAAGTACTTGTTTTCACAGAAGGAACTGAATATGAGACAACAGAGATGGGTCGAGTTCATCAGTAGCTACGACTTTGAGATTCTTTACCATCCGGGTAAGGGAAATGTAGTGGCCGATGCACTGAGTCGGAAACACAGTGTGATAGCTTCTTTGATGTTTAGGGAGTGGAAGTCCCTTGAAGTATTGGCATCTCACGATATTCAGCCAGGGCATGAAGGTGAGAAAGCATATATTGGGAGTCTGGTTGTCCAACCGACTTTGATAGGAAAGGTTCGACAAATGCAGAGGTTAGATGCAATTTTAGTTAACCGTCTCAATGACTTGGTAGTGGATTTGCTTGATAAGTGTCCGACGGATTGGTCCGTGGATACAGAGGGAAGTTTATGTTTTCAAGGAAGACTCTGTGTACTGGATAGTGAAGAGTTGAAGAGGGAAATCTTTGATGAGGCACATCGATCTCGATACACTATACATCCTGGCGGGACTAAGATCTATCATGACCTGAAACGAACCTTTTGGTGGGAAGGTATAAAGAGAGATGTTGGAGAATATGTTTCTAAGTGTATGGTGTGTCAGCAGGTTAAGGCGGAACATCAGAGACCGTCTGGCTTGTTGAAACCTTTAGAAATACCTGTGTGGAAATGGGTGTGTATCTCTATGGATTTTGTGGATGGGTTGCCGAGATCCAAGAAGGGAAATGAGTCAATTTGGGTGATTGTGGATAGACTAACTAAGTCGGCGCACTTTATTCCAGTGAGTGTGCATAGGACGGCAGACAAGTTGGCACAGTTGTATATTCGGGAGATAGTACGTTTGCATGGGACTCCGGTCTCGATTGTGTCGGATCGAGATTCATTGTTTGTGATTAGAGGGTGATGGGGACCCGGTTAGACCTTTGTACTGCTTATCACCCTCAGACCGATGGGCAGACTGAGAGGGTTAACCAGATTCTTGAGGATATGTTGAGGGCTTGTGTTCTCGATCTCAGTGGTAGTTTGGAAGAACACTTGTCATTAGTGGAGTTTGCTTATAATAACAGTTATCATTCTAGCATAGGAATGGCACCTTTCGAAGCGTTGTATGGGAGGCCGTGTAGATCTCCAGTGTGTTGGACAGAAGTGGGTGATGTACCTATTTTGGGTCCAGAGATGGTTCGGGAAACTACTGAGAAGGTGAGTGTTATTAGAGAGAGGATTAAGACTGCTCAGAGTCGGCAAAAGAGTTATGCTGATAGGAAGCGCAAGGGTGTAGAACTCAAAGTGGGAGATTTCGTGTTCTTGAAAGTATCTCCGATGAAGGGTGTGATGCGATTTGGTAAGAAAGGGAAGCTTGCTCCGAGGTTTGTAGGACCTTATGAGATTGTCGGAAAGGTTGGAGAGTTGGCCTATAGAGTATTGTTGCCACCGGCATTGGCGACAATCCATAACGTTTTCCATGTATCCATGTTGAGGAAGTGTGTGAAAGATCCTAAACAGATTGTTCGTCTGACAGAGCTTGAGATTAATGATGACCTCACATATGTTGTTCGACCTATCACTATCGTTGATCGAGATGTGAAGTATTTGCGGAGGAAAATAGTGAACCTGGTGAAGGTGCAATGGAGTGAGAGAATTAACGATGTTACGTGGGGACTTGAGGAGAAGATTCGAAAATCGCATCCCGAGCTATTCGAATAGTGTTCGCGCGTGTTGCAAATCTCGGGACGAGATTTTCTTTGAGGTGTGTATAATGTAACAACCTTATTTATTTAAAAAAAAAGATAATTTTTATTTATTTAATTCCCTTTTATTTATTTTATTGTTTAATATTTAATGTGGTTGGTATGTGAAAATTTGGTGTGAGTATCTTACACCCTAAAAAAAAAACTTTATTAACAACTTTTGAGTTACCAATATAGTGCACGTGTGTGTGTGTTTGATGTGTTTCGTGTGTGTGAGTAGTGTGTTATTATAATATATGTATATGTGGTTGTGTCATATATGTATATAATATAATATTAGGTTAGATAGAAAGATAACATAAAAAAAAGGGGAACCCCCTCCTTTTCACAGCCGTCGGATAGAGAGAGAGAGAGAGAGAGAGAGAGAGAGAGAGAGAAGAGAAGAAGAAGGAGAAGAAGAAAAGGGGGAGAAGAAGGAGAACGGTCTCGGGTCTGTGGTCTCGTGTGAAATCGCGGAACGTCGTTATTGTCGATTTCTTTGATCGAACGAGGTGAGTTAAACTTCGTGTATTCATATATATATACACGTATGTATATGTTTATACGGGAGTAATTAAATTAGTAGATGTTTAATTTAATTGTTAGGGTTAAATCTTTGTAATGGATACAAGCTATCGTTGAAGTAATTTAGATAGTTTCTTTCCCCTTCATGTGACTTTGCAATCATGACATTAGGGTATTCGAAAGGGTTAGGTGAATCGTTAGTTTGATAAAAAGCATATGTGAAATATTCATGTTTGTTAGGAAATATATGTGAAATTCGTTTTATTTGTAATTCACACAGTTGCAGAAACTTTAGAAAATTATTAGAAAATCGTGGCTTTGAATTTGAACATTCTGTCCGCGTGCCTCATGTAAAACGTGATTCTGCACGTTTTTTGTCTAATGGTGGTTTTCCTGATTCTGCACCATTTGGGCAGAAATTGAAGATTTCAGTAGCAGTTTTGTTTTAGTATATTAAAATGGACGAAATTGGAGAAAGATGATTCGTTGTTTTTTTTATATTCGTTCGTATGACTTAACGAAGATTACTTGGAGATACATGAATTCTCTTATAATGTTGAGCTATAAAAAAAAGGTGATAGTCATTAACGTTGAGTCTGATTAAATTGTATAATTCCAAAAATGCAAAATAGTTTCAAGTTCCTTAGTGTTCACCACTCTCAGTTATGATATTGTTTTTGGTAGCTCAACTTGCTGAGTGTACCTTTTTGCCAGTGGCTTCGTGATCAAGCTGGCCTAAGCCTTATGCCCGGCTTATTTGTTAGACGTCTAGGCATATTGACTAGCCTTCTGTGTGTATACCTGGTTTGGTTGATACCCCAACCAAACTGGCACTAGAGTGGATGTTGGTAGTATGTACGGGCACACATGGGATATATGTGTGGGTGTACCATGGAGGGTAGCCAAGTGGTGAACCTAGGAAATTGAATAATGAATCGTACATAAAAGTAAGAGAATTATTGTTAATAAAATTTCCTATGGGTTAAAGGATATAAAATGTTGATTTCCTCGTCTGTTGTTCTTTTCTTATACATTGTATTGGGACGTGTAGTGAGTAAATTGTGATAATGATCCTTCCTGTATCTTAGTACAAGTAGTTCTGCATATTCTTGTTGTATTTTGCTGTTATTAATCTTGTGGTTGCAGGATGGTGGGTCCACTAACAATTTGCATGTATTGACTCACCATGGGACGTTAAGTAAGTATTACTTTATTTAAAGTCGGGCGAGAACTGCATGGCCACCACATAAAGGGAAACTACCGCTCGTCCCAGTATGTGAAGTGGAACTACTCTCTTGCCCGAGTTAATATTTTGTGTGGTAGTTAAAGGGTCAACGGGTGATCCTGAAGCTGTGTGTGTGTGGTTTAACTCATACCAGTCATGTGACTGACCCGTGAGTTTTTTTTCTCGCGGGTGCATTCTTGTTGGAGCGTAGCCGATCAAAATTTGCAGGGCTAGTAGGGAGGTCGTGGTACCTGACAGCAGGAGGCATGTCGAGTCTTGTGCTGTTTTCCTTATTCGTTTTTTTTATATTCATTCTCGAGTGTTCAGTATGAATTTCTGGCATTGTGGGCCATTTTAACAATTTAAGATTTTATTTAGTGAAGTGTTCTTTTTAGATTTTTATTATGTTTTGGAGTTGGATTTAAGGTTTGACTTTTAGTTGGATGTTGACCGTTGCTTTAGCACATGTGAGTAATGATTTATTTTCGGTACAAACTGTGTGATGTTTTTTTTTTATATTACAAGCACCTCTGATGATTGGACGGCTAGATATTGGTTGAGGGTTCTCCCTTGATTAATACTTGGTTGTCTGAAAATTGGGGTGTGACAGTTTGGATCTATATATGCGTTTTGGAACACCATTTTTGATTTGTATATTATTTTTAAAACTGTTTTCAAAACTACATCATCACAGATTTGTTTCTGCAACAGTCTTGTAGTAGAATACAAAATTGTGATTACATTGGATGCATGGTGGGTTCGATCGATCATAGTATGTTCGATTGATTGACCCTCTCCGTTCTCAAGTGATCGAGCTATTTTTTATCGATCGAACTTTGTTTTGTTCGATCGATTGAATGGGGTTCGATTGATCGAGACTGATTCTCTGTCTAAGTGTTCTATTCACAATTTAAAAAGATTTTATAATTATTTACTTTAATTTTATATTATCCTGTAATTTTTTTAAATCATTCGGCAAAACTGTAAGTTCAATCGATCAAAGGTTCGAGCGATCGAACCTTTGTCAATCGATCGAAGTTTGAAACAGAATTGATATGCTATTTTAAGTTCTAATTCAGTACGTAAAGAGTTTATGTATTGTGTGAATCAATTAGGGGTTCCAATAGTTACATATATTTGTTATATATGCATGGATGTGCGTACGACTCACCCTTTTTGCAGCAAGTTTAGTCTGCTATCTCCCATGGCACCAAGTTCCTTTAAATTTTGTATTTAAATGCTTGAGATTGGTGTTTGTTGTATCTATTTTGGTTTGGTTTTGAGGCATATGTGAAGGGCGCTGCGACTTCAATCCTACGAAAAGGAAAGTCAAACCGATTTTCCTAGCCTTTTATTTGGTTGTTGTTTTCTATTTCTAGATAAATTGTTAAGCTTCTAAAGAAGCATAGGACTAATGTAATAGAATTAGAAAATCCATGAAGATGGAGGAGCAAGCCGTTGTCCATGAAGATGGAGCTAGAGGCGATCAAACCAAGAAGGATGCTCTATGAAGATAGAGTCGTGGGAGATAGAGGCATATGAATGCCTTTGTTTCAATTTTCATTTTTTTGTTTTATGTGCTTGGTTTGTGATTGGCATTTAATTATATTATTTCTACTTGCATGCACATAAAACAAGTTTTCTAAAATAAAATTCAAAAATTGTTTCAACGCATTAGTAAACATTGGATGTTTATGGGTAATGTGTGCAAGCAACCTTTTCCAAAAGCAAAATCCTTTACTATCAATCTAGTGGGAGAGGGTCTTATTAATAACACCCACGATCTTCCATTAATGGTTCACTATAAGATGAGTAGTGCATTCTGTGTCACCTCGCCAGGGGTGATCATTCCATACGGAGGGGTACCCTATTTATTGGTTACTAGATGTGAACCTCCTATGTATACGATCAATCAGACGTGTTAGAGGGTGACCACTACACGGAGTCACTACTTGTGGAGGTTGTGATTGAATCCTAGTTAATGGTATACACTAGCTAAGGTATGGATAAAGTATCCCACACGGGGCATTATTCATGAGAAACTTAGATCAAATAGGTTTGGGAGTCATAACTTGTTTTGCAAGAGTTACATAGCAGACATGTCATGATTAATCAAAAGATCGAGCATTGACCACTACACGGAGGCCTTACTCTTTCATTTTTATATTCCGATGACTTTGTTTATTAAAATAAGAGTTTTAAGGATTCTTTTATTTCAAACAGTCAAATTATGATATCCATATTCATTTTTTCTGCTTGATTTTTCAGTAATCAGAATGTATGGATCTGCATTTAGTCCACTTGGTATTATACTCACTCTGAACAAGTTAACTGGAAATAACTACACAGAATGGAAATGTAACTTGACATCGTTTTAATTGTGGTGGGTCACATATATGTCCTCACGACCCTATGCTCCGAAAAACCTGCTGCAAATGCTAGGACTGTTGCTAGATGCAAGTTTGATAATGGAAGAAGTCGAATGGGATGGCTCATTGTTGCATATTGGCTTCTATGGCTAATGTGTTACAACACCAATACCAGTTGAATGATTCTGCAAGTTATGGACACGCGGCCTCTGGGAGGCCACCCACCACGTTCTTTCCTGGGGTTTTGAAATTGATTTTCCTTTTGAAATGTTTGAAGAAAAAGAAGAAAGTCTGTGAAAACAGATACAAAGTCTCCACCTGGTCTTCAGGGAAACAAGAAACCCAATTTGACTCACCCAAACGGATAAAAGGAACCGAACCATCATAACCAAAGAACTTGGCTCGAGGTTTTGGTAAGAGAGAGGAAGGAGCCTTTGTGACGAATAAAACACCCTCAACTCACCCTGTCTTTTAACAGGCCTCAATTAGCATCCAAATAATCATCTTATGCTATGTTTGGTTCGACAATTAATACTATGATAGTATATTACATACATCTTATAAGAATCTTAAAATGGAAGATCAAAAGATAAGATATCATTCATAAGATCTAAGCCAAGCATCACACAATGCAAAAGTGAAAGATCACACAAACAAACCTATGAACAATTGCCTAGTCACATAGCAAGTAATCAAGTTTTCCTAATCTAAAGGGGACATGGATTGTTCTTGAAACAAATAAATCAAAGAAAACAACGATGGTTAACAAATTAGTATGTATCCATGTTGATTCTTGAGAAAAGAAGATCTCTCAATCCCCGGGACAGATGAGAAAGGAAGATTAGATCGGGGGGAGCATGAACGTATAATCAAGTTCATTCCTTATAATCTTCTTAGATTAAGAGTCACGAAAACTCCAAATCTTGCATGGATACAATGTATGATCCTAGAATGTGCATAGTAGTAGTGTGTTTGTGTTCATGGATTTGCCAAAGTGATTTGGAAATTTGAAATATGCATGAATGAATGAAGATTGTTATAGTAAGATATGTACAAATGTAGTATGAACTACTTCCTAATATGTGAGCTTATTTGGAATGCATGTAAACATCTAATCAAAGAATTAAAGTTAAAACAAGATTACTGTGAATAGTGGACAGAATTTGGAGCTGATCTTGTAAAAATGGAAAAGTGGGGTTAGGAATGTTTTTAATCCATGCTTTTTAATGCAGATCATCCTTATTGTGTGTAGAACACATACAAAAGACAAATCACTATTGAAGTTACAGCTTGAGAGAAATCATATAAAGAAGAGGAGTTACTCAGAAATAGAGTCCATATTGTCGACTAAAATGTAAAAAAATATTTGAAAATAAACACAAAACATCTATAGGCCTATATTATACAGAACGTTCCTAAGACACTGAAGTTCAAGGAAAAAATGAGTTGGTACCATTCTCTTTGGAAAATGTTTCTGTAAAACAAGTTTCAATTCAACTAAGTTGCTATGACAATAAAAATAGAATGTCTGGAAGGAATGTTTGGGTCAAAATGGAACCCTTCTAAGTGTTTTAAATCAAACTAAAACTCATGGGTGTTCTCTAATGAGTTAGAAAGACTTTCCAAGTAGTCTTGTAATCATCCATTGAGTATTGAACTCAGAATGACGTTTTAAAGTCAAAGAACTCTCTGTTTGGAAGATTTTTGAGAAACAAATGTTTTGATTCTTGAAATCAAAATGAAGGGTTTACGAGGGGTTTGAAATAGAGGTTTTTGAGGTTGTATTTCCAGCACTAAATAGAGATTATAACCACTTGGAATATCAATATCAAACTCACCTCAAGAGCTTCCAAGATTGTCATAAGTTCGAGAATACATAAGAGTGTATTGAAGTTGGAATCATCATCTATCAAACATGATTTTGAGGTCAAGAACTACTATCCATAAGGATTCACTCACCTCAAACACCATGTCATCATCTAGATGATGATGAAATAGTTAGCAATCAAAGAAAAATCAAAAGGAAATGAGGTAAGAAGAGATGAACATATATAAACAATTAAGTAAATAGCAATCAATAGTTGATGATCATTGAGATATTGGACTTGTAGCTTGGTGTTTCACTCATATATATTGATATTTGGACATGGAAGTAATTCCTAACTCAAGATTGCTCAAGAGTGGTGGTTGGGGAGGATATGAATGTGAAGTATAAGAGTGGTAATGGAAGAAAACAAGATTAGAACTCACTTTCTTATAAAAAAAAACAGTAGGAGGAAGCTCCTTTCTCACTTCTAATTCTAACTCTATCTCTCTTTCTCTCTACAATTTTCTTTAACTTTGCACTAACCCCCCCTCCCCAAATGAAGAGCAAAGGGGGGTTTATATAGGCCATTTTAGGGTGGGTTTTGAATTTAGAAAGTGCACCCATTGGTCCCAAACATCTGTGAACAAGAAACTACGTCGTTTTGACTTCCAATTATTCAATTTGGACACCCAAAATAAATTATAAAAAATGGACTCGTCAGGAGTTATGTGCCTCCGTGGCACTAGCCATGTGCCGCCATGGCAATGGCCCAGTGCTGCCACATCACTGCTCCTCAGACGCCTAGAAATTGTATTTAGGCCCCAAGAGGTTTCGGTATTCTAAAAAAGGCCCTATTTCATCCAAAATTCACAAAAAATTCATACAAATTTCAAATCGAGGTTGTGACATACCATTGGAAAGGCAATGGAGTCCAATTTTCATAAAAATAGTTTGGAGATAGGTCACTTTGAAAAGTTTTGTGGTATTCGCGATAAAAGTCAATTTGATTGCTTTTTTCACCTTCAGAAATCCATAATAAATTCATTTTAAGTCCAAAAATTATGTGCGATATACTATTGGAAAGCTACTGACCTCTAGTAACCATGAAAAATGTTTGAAAAATGATACAGTGCTTCGGTTTATGAGTTAACTTTTAGGTCAAACTTGTCAAAATAAGGACCTCTAGGAAGTTCTGGGAACCTCTGGGAGCTCCCAGGAGCTGGCATTTTCATTTGATTTTCTTTTGAAACTTATTTTAGTATTTTTCACATAACCTATAATGATCTCAAAACTTTTAGGCTAATTTGGATGATTTTAGTCAAGTCCTAGTCAAACCTGATCAAACTAGGGTTAAACCGTTTAACGTGGACTTTTTGGAAACTTCCAGGACTTTCGGGGGCATTTTGGTCATTTGTACCACTTTATGAGTATTTTGAGAGATAAAACTAACTTCCAAGAGTCCTTTTGTGTTTTTTTGATCATTGTGAAACACCAAGCTATGGATCTCCTATATTTGAAAGCCGACAAAATGGGGTCTCTACAGTTTGCCCCTCTTTGGCATGAACTTGTGAGACAACGCATGTCATAAGTGAGTGCCAAAACTTTGAAGAGACAGGTCTTTTGGAGACTATAGATTTAGGATAAAAAGCATTACAAAGATACAATGATGAAAAGCATTATGCTGAGGTTAGTGTTGGTCACGCTCTTCGTGAAATATCTACGTATCCCAAGGGGAATCAGACCAGGACTTAGTTCGGGTCACAAAGGAACAAATCACACATTCACAACAGGATAGACAGATGCTGTGCTATGAGGATGATATGCAATGCATGGATGTGATATGAACTGTGTACTGAGTCCTGTTGGGATTCTATTATGACTATGGTGTATTTGCTAGCCTTAATGGGTTTTATGTATGCTTTTTATGCTGTTGATGATCGTAGAATGAGCTAGTGTTGTGGGTGTGCCACTCCTAGTGGACTTGTGAAATACAAGTGTCGTGTCTAATGGAATTGTGTCAGATTGGGAGCATGATGATAAGCATAATGTGTTTAGGAGATTGTTGATTTGAGAGTGATGGGTCGCACAATGTGACTAACACTAAGTGAATGAACAGATTATAGTTTAAATGAGATTGATGAACTGAACATGACATATTTTGAATGAGAATAATGTAAACCAATGATGATTAATGAACTAATGATGTACGAATCAAGACGACGAGTCGATAGTGAACTACTATGAATGTCATGGAATTGATTAACGATTTGACTAATCATGATGAGGAGAACTAATGATGTACTAATCGAGATGATGAGTTGATAGTGAACTATTATGAGTGTCATGGAGTTGACCAATGGTTGGACTAACCGTGATTAGAAGAACTGAGGATGTATAAATCAAGATGACGAGTCGACAGTGAACTACTGTGACTGTCATGGATTGGATTGACGGTTGGACTAAACGTGATGAGGAGAACTGATGATGTACTAATCGAGATGACGAGTTGACAGTGAACTACTGTGATTGTCATGGGTTGAACCAACGGTTGGACTAACCGTGATCAGAAGAACTGATAGTGTATAAATCGAGATGATGTGTCAATAATGAACTACTGTGACTGTCATGGATTGGATTGACAATGTACTAATCGAGACAATGAGTCGATAGTGAACTACTATAACTGTCATGGATTGGACCAACGGTTGGACTAACCGATGCATGAATCGATAAGCTTTCTAGGGATAAATTGAATCTGCTGGGGATGAAACGACTCTAATGGGAAGGGAATGGACTAATTGTACTCTGCTAGGGAAGAAGGAAATACGCCCACTAATGGGAGTGAATGTATCATTTTATTTGGGATGAAGGATACGTAGATGATTTGCAATGGCTATGGATTTGACACTGATGGAGGATGATGATCAACAACCACTCATGGACTAATGTTGCATGGACGAGGGAAGTTAATCAATAGCCACTCATGGACTTATGTTGTTAGAACAAAGGAAGAGCATCAACTGCCACTCATGGACATATGTTACATGAATGAAGAAAGATGATCAACAGCCATTCATGGACTCAGGTTGCTAGGAGAAAGGAAGATCAACATCCAATCATTGACTTATGTTTCTAGGATGAAGGAAGATCATCAATCGCCACTCATGTACTTATGTTGTATGAAAGAAGAAAGATCATCAACATCCACTCATAGACTTATGTTGCGTGAACAAAGAAAGATGGATCAACAGCCACTCATGGACTTATGTTGCATGAACAAAGAAAGATGATCAACAGCCACTCATGGACTTATGTTGCGTGAACAAAGAAAGATGATCAATAGCCACTCATGGACTTATGTTGCATGAACAAAGAAAGGTGATCAGCATCCACTCATGGACTTATGTTGCTAGGAGATGATGGTTAACTTTTGGTAGTTTAGGAAGGGATGAAATTCGCATTTTCCCCAAGTTTGTACACTTATCATGCTGACGCCTTGAATGGTTCAGTAATAAGGTTTGGAATGCCCTTAAAATTTTTTTAACTTGATTCAAAAAATTCATTATTAGTCAATGTTGACTCATACATTTGAGACTATAATAGACTTAAAAATTCACAGACATTGACGCACGTACGACGGTGACACATTTGACACCAAATTGGAAGAAGCTCGACTTGCCAAGATTTGATGTGCACTTATCATGGATGATACTATTTCATTCCTCATCTTAACATGGTATCACTTCACTGATATTTTTGAAACTTCCTCCCTATTGATCTAGTCGATTCTCTACTTTTCCAAGATGTGATTTGAATTAGTGCCTTAGCTTATAGAATAAAAGATACTTCATTTCCATATATTCAAAACAAAATTGGTGACATGAAGCCTTACCATTGGTGTGCGACAAACGAAGTTTACCCCTAGTTTGAAGTGTAGGAAGTAGAATTCATAGGCAAACGAGGTAGGTGACCGAAGTTTGCCCCTAGTTTGGATAATGGTTCATTGAAAGTTTTGGAAAAACGAGGTAGGTGACCGAAGTTTGCCCCTTGTATGAAGGGTAGATAGTAAAATTCAGGCAGATGTGGTGGGTAGCTGAAGTTTGCCTCTAGTGTGGAAGGTGATTTTCTAGCTTGAGGCAAGGACTGTGACTTTAATCTCTCAAATGCTCAAAACTTTTGCCTGGGCACCAGTGAGGTGACCTAGTGAGCTCTTTTCTCTCTTTTGTTAAATCTCACCCTGGATTTACCTCTAATTTTTGCCTAGGCATCCTTTCAAATTTTGACCCAGCGAGCCATCCCCCTTTTCTTTATTTGAAAATCTTCCTACGTACCCGCGAGCAGGGATCAGGTCCAACGTAGTTCGGGCCAAAATCTTGAAAGAAAAGGGGGTTGATTATGATGGTTGTTAGCCTTAAGGTATATTAAGGCATATTTAATTATGTTTTGATGATGTCAAATATGCTATGATAATTACATGATTCATATTGATTCATTATTTGTTATTATCATAGTCATTTTCATGCTCACATATAATCTCATGTATTAATATTGTATCAATGTTTTAACATCTTTGTGTGCAAGAGATTTAATTGATGTAGATCAAGATTACAAAGAGCTCAACAAGGATCAAGCTTGAAGACTTGAAGATATTTCATCCTTGATTGAAGTCTAGGACCATCAATGTAAGGCATCTTGATCTCACACTCATAGGGGCTCAAACAAATGCTAAAAGTTAAAGTTTTGGAAACAAATTTTAAATGGATCATCTTTAAAGCAATGCCCCAACCAATTGGAAAATAATTAATTGTTGAATCTTATATGGTTGGAAAGGTATTTGAATCTAGTTTCCAAAACATCAAACGGATCAAAAATCCGAGTTTTGTAGAGGAAGTTATGGCCATTTTAGTGGAGATGTGTCAAGCTGTCAAACTGGGAAGGGCAGTCGACTGGGCAGTCGACCGAACTGAGTAGAATGCAAACAGAACCTTCTGTAAACACATCTCAGTCGACTGCTTTAAGGGGCAGTCGACTGCTTCATGTTTCAGTCGACTGAATCGACCTGAAAACACATAACGGCTAGTTTTTAAAGGGGCTTTTAATTACCAAATGTGCCACCAACGGCTATAATCTTCCAAGGCCTATAAATACATGTTTTCCCAAGCTATTTAGTGTTGAAATTTTGATTGGAAAACATAGTATTGATCACTCATCTCTTTGATCTTTAAACATTATTATTTGAGCCCTAGTTTGAGTGAAAAATCAATTTGCTCTAGATTTCAATTGTAATTCTTGAGAGAGCAAATTGTAGTGAGCTTTTATTTGTAATTTCTACTCACTAAGGAGTTATTGTGTGAGCTTCAAATTGTATTATCCACTCTAGAGAGAGAGAGTTCAATTTGTATTCAAATCAATTTGTAAAGGTTGAGGGTTAGTAACCCTTGTGTGCAAAGAAGAGGTGTTCTTCTTTGGGAGAGATTGAAGGCTCTTGTAACGGTTTGGTGCACACCCGTAAGTGCTCCGGGGTTAAAGGAATCCTCAAGAGGTGTTCTTGAGGGGTGGACGTAGGCCGCGGGGTACGATTGCCGAACCACTTGAAAAATTGGTTTGTTTGTATCTCTTCCCTTAACTCTTTACATTATTGCTTGCGTTCTTGTTTAATTTGCAATTAAGTTTTCTAAAAGGTTAATTTCCGCTAAAACCTTATTCACCCCCCTTCTAAGGTTTCCACTTTTGGGCCATCAATTGGTATCAGAGCTTCGGCTCTTCTATTTTCAAAAGATTTTGAAAATTTTGAGTTAAGATCCAATGGAAACCGACTCTTCTTGCATTTATTATTGTGAGGGTCAATCGACATTAAGACCACCATGTTTTAATGGCTCAAACTATGCTTATTGGAAAAATAGAATGAGAATCTATATGATTTCTCAAGATTTTGATTTATGGCAAATTGTGGTCAACGGGCCTCATCTACCTACAAAAATTGAAAATGGTTTTTCTATTCCAAAGACGGTAGATGAATATAATGATGCCGATAAGAAACTCATAAAAATAAATGCTATGGCAATAAATTTATTATATTGTGGTTTAGATCCTAATGAGTACAATAGAATTTCCTCTTGCGAGTCCGCAAAGGAAATTTGGGATAAACTTGAGGTTGCTCATGAAGGTACTAATCAAGTTAAGAAGTCAAAAATAAATCTTCTTGTTCAAACTTATGAAATGTTTAAAATGTTGCCATATGAATCTATTGGAGATATGTTTTCTCGTTTTACCACTCTTATTAATAACTTGAAAAACCTTGGTAAAGTTTATACTAATGAAGAAATGATTGAGAAAGTGCTTAGGTCTTTACCAAAGGATTGGCAACCAAAGGTCACGGCGGTTCGTGAAGCAAAGGAGCTTTCAACACTCTCCTTGGAACAACTCATGGGTTCTCTCATAACTCATGAAATGGAATTGGCCGTCTTCGAAAGTGAAGAAAATAAATTGGAAGTGAAAGAGGCCAAAAGGGGAGACATTGCTTTAAAATCCTCAAGCTCAAAGAAAAAGAGGAAAGATGTTGAGAGTGATGAGGATGAGGAAATGACAAAGCTCACCCGAAAATTTGCAAAGTTTCTAAAGAAAGAAAAATCGGGAAAGAAGTCACCCAAGGAGGAAAAACACAAAAAGAAGACAATCAAGGCCACTAATAGTAGTTCCGAGAGCAAATCATCGGACGACGACTCAAATGGTGAAGAGATTGTCAATCTTTGCCTCATGACATTGGAAAGGGCCTCTCCTACCACCTCGGCAAATGGAGCATCCAAGAAATGCTTGGACAATGGTTAAATCTCTTACCTTAAGCCTAGTAGGAGTAGGATAGATTAATTTGCTTAGATATACATACTTGATTTTTTATGCATAAATCTTGTTTCATCCACTTGTGATTTGGATATGTATTTACATAAATTATCATGCTCTTGATATTGCTTATTTGAATGGTTAGACCAAATGATGCTTTGTAAGTCATTTAAATTTTTGCTGCTGAACTATCATTTTTATGAACTGCTGAACAAAGCAGTCGACTGGTACCCCGACACAGTCGACTGATATAGGTGTGAGGCTTTGAACTTTTTGTTTCTGCATTGTTCAGTCGACTGAGGCATCGACTGGTTTTGCATCCTTAATCCCTGCCTTCTTCCGTTGACTGAGGCGTCGACTGAACCTCTGTTAGCCCCAAATTTCTGAGTCCTAATTTGTTCTTCAGTCGACTGCTCCTGCGATACAGTCGACTATTTTGATAATTTTTGTTTATCTTTGATTTTGAGTTCTCCGACTTTTTATTGGTATCTTTTGGGAGAATTTGCTCTCTATTCATATCCTTTGGTATCTTTTATCATTGCACATGCTTAGGGGGAGCACCTTCATGTATCTTTTGCTCCAATGTGGTTATATTTGTTTATTTTTTTGGTATCTTTTTGGCCTATTTGATTTGTATGCCTATTGTGAGGGGGAGCTTCGTATTTTATCCTCAAATCTTTTTGATAATGTCAAAGGGGGAGAAATATGAGAAGTATTAGGGAGAAGTATATGGGTAGTTATCATTCATGTTCTTAAACATTTGATATCCATTATGAATGATAATTTGAAAATGACCAAATTGTGCTTATATTGGCATATCTTTCATTGGTTGTTTGCCATCATCAAAAAGGGGGAGATTGTTAGCCTTAAGGTATATTAAGGCATATTTAATTATGTTTTGATGATGTCAAATATGCTATGATAATTACATGATTCATATTGATTCATTATTTGTTATTATCATAGTCATTTTCATGCTCACATATAATCTCATGTATTAATATTGTATCAATGTTTTAACATCTTTGTGTGCAAGAGATTTAATTGATGTAGATCAAGATTACAAAGAGCTCAACAAGGATCAAGCTTGAAGACTTGAAGATATTTCATCCTTGATTGAAGTCTAGGACCATCAATGTAAGGCATCTTGATCTCACACTCATAGGGGCTCAAACAAATGCTAAAAGTTAAAGTTTTGGAAACAAATTTTAAATGGATCATCTTTAAAGCAATGCCCCAACCAATTGGAAAATAATTAATTGTTGAATCTTATATGGTTGGAAAGGTATTTGAATCTAGTTTCCAAAACATCAAACGGATCAAAAATCCGAGTTTTGTAGAGGAAGTTATGGCCATTTTAGTGGAGATGTGTCAAGCTGTCAAACTGGGAAGGGCAGTCGACTGGGCAGTCGACCGAACTGAGTAGAATGCAAACAGAACCTTCTGTAAACACATCTCAGTCGACTGCTTTAAGGGGCAGTCGACTGCTTCATGTTTCAGTCGACTGAATCGACCTGAAAACACATAACGGCTAGTTTTTAAAGGGGCTTTTAATTACCAAATGTGCCACCAACGGCTATAATCTTCCAAGGCCTATAAATACATGTTTTCCTAAGCTATTTAGTGTTGAAATTTTGATTGGAAAACATAGTATTGATCACTCATCTCTTTGATCTTTAAACATTATTATTTGAGCCCTAGTTTGAGTGAAAAATCAATTTGCTCTAGATTTCAATTGTAATTCTTGAGAGAGCAAATTGTAGTGAGCTTTTATTTGTAATTTCTACTCACTAAGGAGTTATTGTGTGAGCTTCAAATTGTATTATCCACTCTAGAGAGAGAGAGTTCAATTTGTATTCAAATCAATTTGTAAAGATTGAGGGTTAGTAACCCTTGTGTGCAAAGAAGAGGTGTTCTTCTTTGGGAGAGATTGAAGGCTCTTGTAACGGTTTGGTGCACACCCGTAAGTGCTCCGGGGTTAAAGGAATCCTCAAGAGGTGTTCTTGAGGGGTGGACGTAGGCCGCGGGGTACGATTGCCGAACCACTTGAAAAATTGGTTTGTTTGTATCTCTTCCCTTAACTCTTTACATTATTGCTTGCATTCTTGTTTAATTTGCAATGTCGACCGAACCCATGCGGTTGCCTACGTATCCTCGAGTGGGAATTAGGTCGAGCGTAGTTCAAGGCAAGACTTTGAAGAAGTGGGTTATTTTTAGAGACGATCAAACCAATGCGGTTGCCTACGTATCCTCGAGTGGGAATCAGGTCAAGCATAGTTAAAGGCAAGGTCTTTGAAAAGGTTGAGGTATGAGGGTTTTTCAAACCAATCATCAAAGAAGTTCAAACTTTAGCCACTTGTGGTAGCTAAGAGAATTCGATTTCGATCTCCCTTTCTCTTTTTTTTTTCCTCACTTCTTTTTTTTTTTTTTTTCTTTTTTTCTTTTTTGTTTTGTTTTGAGGACTGACCCTTTTCACTTTCGCCTAGCAAGTCAATTTTTCTTTTCACATAGTTGATTCATCTGAGATCTTCTGATCGCAATGTCGAAATTTCATAATATGCGTGTCAGCTCTTAGAATTTGTTTGTGGTTGTTCGAAGCTTTTTAAAACATGATCTAGACACATTCTCATGATATACCTTGAAGTGTACAATTCTCTGTATCACCAAAATTTTTACTCTTTCATTTTCTTCATCATTTTGACTAGCTAGGGTCAGATATTGGAAACAACTCCTTCTCAGCTCTAACATTTGCCTAGGTGCACTTTCGGGTTTTTAACCTAGAGAGCTTTTCTTTTCTTTTTTCTTTGTTCTTTTTTTTTTTTAAAGTGGAGATGAAACAAACTGAAACATTTGGCTACCATCAAGGACCAAGTCCGCACAAATTCACATGGCTATTAATCGAACAGATTTGTATGGCTCTCAATTGGATTGGGCTCAAGGCTTTGAAATAGTGGAAAGGGAATTGGGCAAGCCCCAAGTTAGCTCCAAGTATGTCTTTTTGAGATATGAGCAGAAGCTTCTTTAAATTCTTGAAGTAAAACTATTCAATTCTCGGCTCTTCTTCGGTGTCAGCGCAAAATAGACTTTGACCTTTCAGGATTTTCCTTGATGCAAAAATTTATTAGCAGAGTGATATCCATTGTAATTTGAAAAGTGATACTTCAGTTCAGTGATTCATGCATTATGACTAGACACATCAAGTTAAGAAAAGGAGACTTCATTCCATTAGTAAAAGAGAAAGATTACATTACTCGAAAATAACTCGATGACAGACAAACTTGATAACAAGACTAAACTCGAGATAGACTCAAAAAATAGAACAGACTTGACTAGACTCGACTTGGTCTCAAATGGAGTGTCACAGTGACTCGCTTATTTTATTTTTTATTTTTTTGTCAAAAGAGCATCCTCATTTATTTTGCTACCAAAAGTCCCAACCACCATTACTTCACTTACACAAGTTCAACATTCATGGGCCTTAATGAAGGAGATCATTTGAATAAATAAGCTAGGGGTTTTAGGTTCGATGAAGCCAGGGGCTTTAGGTTGCAATAGGGTTGGATGGGTGATGGCTCGATGATTTTTCGACCAATGAGGTCTTGGATATCATGGCGTAAGCGTATGCAGCTGTTGATGTCATGGCTTAGGCCTTGGTGGGTTTATGACGGTCTGGGCTAGCCTACGAATAAGGTAACAAATTCGGGACGGTACAAAAGTGTCCTTACCCAGGACTATGATAGAAGTAAAAGCCAAAATCTGCAGAGGCACGAAATACTTCTTATGGACTCCTACTGGGGAGAGATGATCAGAATTTTGAAGGATTTATTAATGTGAACCGATGATGGTTGCAGTAAGTATACGACTTCTATACAATGATTGAGATGAGTAAGAAAAATGACATGTATGCATTTGATGTGTAGAGACTGACACATACGAGATTGACGAGATGTGCATGCATGTAGACTAACATGAATTGTGTATGCACATGAGACAAGTATGCAGATGCATGTCCTAATCTATATGATGCCCCTACTTCTAACATATAGTAGTTAAGCAAGTAAGGTCCTAGTCATACAGAGTGTGCTAACCTTTCTTTCTAGTATGATCACCAATAGGAGAGAATTGGATTTTTCTGGATGAAATATGGAATTTTTGGGATATTCGGGAGATTTAGAAGGAGCTTATGGGAGAAACAAGGGTTTCTGGGAACTTTAGGTCATTTAGACAGAGTTTCTGGAAGAAGTTTTTGGGAAAAGCAGAGATTTCAATGTTTCTGGGAGAAACAAGGGTTTCTGGGAGAAAGGGGTTTCTGGGAAATCTATGCAGATTGGATTAAGTTTCTGGGAGAAATTGGCATACGTGGGAGTTTTTGGGAGAAATAGGAATTTCTGAGTTTCTGGGTGAAACAAGGGTTTCTGGGTAACTTGGTCAGAGTTACTAAGGAAGGCAGGGATATCTCTATAGTTGGACAGTGTTTTTGGGAGAAACAAGTGTATCGAAGTTTCTGGGAGAAACTTGAGATTTTTGGGTAATCTGGGGGATTTAGACAGAGTTTTTGGGAGAAACATGCATTTTCTGGGAAGTTTGGGAGATTTGTATAGAGTTTTTGGGAGAAACAGGGATATCTGGATAAGTTGGGCAGAGTTTTTGGGAGAAATGGGTGTATATGACAAGAGAATGTGGTGATGGTGATTATACTATCCAGCAAGTTTTCATACTCTATGTCTTAGGACCAACAAACAAGGTTTACGGTATATATCTTTGTGAGCACGGAGTAGACATCCTTATCATGGTGCCTACGTAGGTCAACTTAATGTGATCATATGTGAGTGATTGCCTTAGGAATCATAAGAAAGAGGTTCTGTTCTATGCCACATAAGCGTCTATTCCACGCAGGTAATCATGTCAGGATATACAGCAGTTATATCACATTGTCCTATCTGAAAAGATAAATCAACAGTCCTATGCAAGGTTTTATAGGAATCTATATGCAAAGGCTGGGTTTAGACAGCGACGGTCCATTGACGAGAGTTCCAATATACCGTTACAAAGACAGTACGGAAGTTTTTACTATTTTTGATATACCTTGGAAGGTACAGTATCAACGGTGACTTGTGCTCTGGCACAGCAAGACCTGAACAATGTCAGCACCACGTTTCAGACACAGCCGGAGGAGGAAATACAGGAGTGCAATGCGGTGAACCAGACAAAGTAAAAGATAATTTTAAGGATGCTTCTTATGACTCAAACCTCTATATTATTTTGTTTTTAAAAAAAAAAAATCCCAGTGGAGTCGCCAGATTGTGGACCCATGACCTCCGGGAGCCCACACCCCACGTTCTTTCTCGAGGTTTCGAAATTAATTTTCCTTTTAAAATTGTTTGAAGAAAAAGAAGAAAGTCTATGAAAACAGATACAGATTCACCACTTGGACTTTAGGGAACCAAGAAACCTAATTTGACTCACCCAAATGGATAAAGGGCACTGGCCCTTTATAACCAAAGACCTTGGCTCGGGATTTTGGTACGAGAGAGGAAGGAGCCTTTGTCACGACTAAAACACACTCAACTCGCCCCATCTTTTGATGGGTCTCAATTAACATTAAAACAATAATCTTATATTATGTTTGGTTTGACAATTGATGCTATGATAGTATATTACTTCTCATAAGAATCTTGAAATGGAAGATTAAAAGATAAGATAAAATTCATAAGATCTAAGCCAAGCATCACACAATGCAAAAGTGAAAGATCACACAAACAAACCTAGGAAAAATCGTCTAGTCACATATCAAGTAATCAAGTTTTCCTAATCTAAAGGGGACATGGATTGTTCTTGAAACAAACAAATCAAAGAAAATAACAATGCTTAGCAAACTAGTATGTATGATGCTGATTCTTGACAAAAGAAGATCTCTCAATCCCCGGGACAGATGAGAAAGGAAGATTAGATCGGAGGGAGCATAAATGTATGATCAAGTTCATTCCTTATAATCTTTTAAGATTAAGAGTCACAAAAACTCCAAATCTTGCATGGATGCAATGTATGATCCTAGAATGTTCATAGTAGTAGTGTGTTTGTGTTCATGGATTTGCCAAAGTGATTTGAAAATCTGAAATATGCATGAATGAATGAAGATTGTTATTATATGATATGTACAAATGTAGTATGAACTACTTCCTAAGATGTGAGCTAAGTTGGAATACATGTAAACATCTAATCAAAGAATTAAAGTTAAAACGTGCTTGCTGTGAATAGTGGACAGAACAATGAGCTGATCTTGTAAAAGTGAAAAAATGGGGTTAGGGATGTTTTTAAATCCAGGATTTTTAATGGAGATCATCCTTACTATGTCTAGAACAAATATCAAAAATCCTAATCTCAATTGAAGTTACAGATTAAGAGAAATCATACAAACAAGAGGAGTTACTCAGAAACAAAACCGTACTATTGACTGAAATGTCAAAAAATCTTTGAAAATGAAAACAATACATTTGGAGGCCCATATTATACAAAAAGTTTCCTAAGACACTGAAATTTAAGGGCAAAATAAGTTGGGACCGCTCTCTTTAGAAAAGTTGTCTGGAAAACAAGTTGCAAGTCAGCTAAACTACTGTGGCAATAAAAACAGAATGTCTGGAAGGAATGTTTGGTCAAAATGGAACCCTTCCAAATATTTTTAAATCAAACAAAACATCTTGGGTGTTCTTTAATGAGTTAGGAAAACTTTCCAAGTGGTCTTGTAATCATCCAATGAGTAATGAACTCGGAATGACATTTTAAAGTAAAAGAACTCACTGTTTGGAAGATTTTTGAGAAAACAAATGTTTTGATTCTAGAAATCAACATGAGGGGTTTAAGAGGGGTTTTGAAATAGAAGTTTTTGAGTGTGTATTTCAAGCACTAAATGGAGATGATAACCACTTGAAATATCAACATCAAACTCACCTCAAGAACTTCGAAGATTGTGGGAGAGTATTGTTGGTTTTTGATCATAACTTCAAGAATACATAAGAGTGTATTGAAGTTGGAATCATCATCTATCAAACATGTTTTTGAGGTCAAGAGCTACTATCCATAAGGATTCACTCACCTAAAACACCATGTCATCATCTAGATGATGATGAACTAGTAAGTAATCAAAGAAAAATCAAAAGGAAATGAGGAAAGAAGAGATGAACATATATAAACAAGCAAGTAAATAGCAATCAATAGTTGATCATTGAGATATTGGACTTGTAGCTTGGTGTTTTACTCATATATATTGACATTTGGATATGGAAATAGATTCCTAACTCAAGATTACTCAAAAATGGTGGTAGGAGAGGATTCGAATGTGAAGTATAAGAGAGTTAATGGAAGAAAACAAGATTAGAACTCACTTTCTTATAAAAAACAGTAGGAGGAAGTTCCTTTCTCACTTCTAATTCTAACTCTATCTCTCTTTCCATCTACAACTTTCTTTAACTTTGCACTTAGCCCCCCAAAATGAAGAGCAAAGGGGGGTTTATAGAGTCCAATTTGGGGTGGTTTTGGGATTTAGAAAGTGCTCCCATTGGTTCCAAACATCTGTGAACAAGAAACTACGTCGTTTTGACTTCACATAATTAAAGTTGGACCCCCAAAATAAATTACAAAAATGAACTCGTCAGGGGTTGAGTGCTGCTGTGGCACTAGCCATGTGTCATCGCAGCAATGACCTAGTACTACTACGGCACTGCTCCTCAGACACCTAAAAAATTGTATTTAGGCCCCCAGATGTTATGTTATTGGCGAAAAGACCCTATTTCATCCGAAATTCACAGAAAATGCATACGGACTCTAAACCGAGGTTGTGATATACTATTAGAAAGATAATGGAGTCTAATATCCATAAAATAGTAGTTCGGAGATAGGTCACTTGAACAAGTTTTGCGGTATTCGCGATAAAACTCGATTTGATCGCCTTTTTCACCTTCAAAAATTCATAATAAACTCATTTTAAGTCCAAAAATTATGTGTGATATAGCATTGGAAATCTATTGACCTATAGTATCTTTGAAAAATGTTTGAAAAATGATACAGTGCTTCAATCTCCGAGTCAACGTTTAGGTCAAACTGGTCAAATCAGGGACCTCCAAGAAGTTCTGGGAACCTCTAGGAGCTCCCTGGAGCTGACATTTTCATTTGATTTTCTTTTAAAACTTATAATAGTACTTTTCACATGATCTAGAATGATCTCGGAACTTTTGGGCAAATTCGGATGATTTTTGTCAAACCCTAGTCGAACCTGGTCAAACTAGGGTTATCATGCCCCGGAACGGCAAAAATAGAGAAAAATATATTTCCTTTTCGGGTCCAAAGGCAGTGACTGTGAAATCACATGATTGTCCACACTACGTAGTACTAATCAATAATAAAAGAGATAACAAGAATGAAGTCTAGGTTATGGTCAAAACATAACTTAATGTCAAAAGGAGGTTACTAACTATTACACATTAGAGTCTCGAATCAAATTAAAATACAGTGGAAGTACAACTGTCAAGGCAACATATGCCTGATTACAAAAAGGTCTGGAAAGCAGTAAAGATAATTAAACTATAGTCTAGCCAAATCTTCAGTTAGCGTGGAGGTAGTCCTCGGCGTAGTAGTCCTCTTCTGCCTAACCTCCTTCGGGGTAGTCCTGCTCAGGGACATCGTCACTGGCATAGTAGTCCTCGCCTACAGGTCCTTCACCTGTATAGTCATGAGAAGGGTGCGCTGGAACATAGAAATGTCCAGTGGTATTAACGCCGTTAGCTTAATGAAAGCTGAGTGAATTAGATATTAACAGGGTATCACTATTGAAGTTATAACCAGTTAAACACCATTAAATTTAGTGAGGGTAACACCTTTAATCATTCTGAGGATCCTATTATTAACGTCTCACTCATTTTAAGACCGACAATGCATTATGATAGAAGAACAGACTTGACAGTAGTTCACTCTTAAGGATACACCACTGCTCCATCCACCACTTTTAAGAACATATGCACAGTCCATCGCATGTCATGGATACCACGTCAGTCCATCCCCAGCTCTTAAGAACATTTGCACAATTCACTGCACTATAGGGATATAACGCTTTAAGCAATAGTACATCATTTTATGCCACGACTTAACAACGTCTACCAGTGATCACTATCCACCGCACTCGTAGACGCCTTCGTCTGTCTGCCGCTTTTAAGAACATATGATTAGATCGTCTGGCTATCTTAGGGCAAATGGTCCAGTCCACCGCAAGTCATAGACACCTTCGTCTATCTACCGCTTTTAAGAACATATGATCGACTAAGGCCCACCCACGCAAGATTCCCAAATCCTAATAAACCTATTTAAGTTCAACTCTAACATCGATATATGACAATCCAAATGTGGCCTGACTACTTTAAATGAAATGAATGATAACTCCAAGGGATTCACGACTATGACATTATCTAACGTCACAACCATTATCTGTTAATCTTGTCATTACTTCGATCCTATGTCGCATTAACTTATCATCACGTCTGTATTACAAACTTTATAGCATGCTGGGAGTACTAAATAGTAAATAAAAAACTAAACAGTTATAATAAAAATTAAACAAGAATATCAACATTCTGCAATTGTCAATCGATTTGGACAGGGGTCCAATCAATTGGTATAAAAACAATTAACAATCGATTGGTGAAAAGTCCAATCGATTGGATCACATGCCAATCAATTGCTAAATTGGCAATCGATTGGTATATCAAGGATGGCAATCAATTGGGAAAAATGGCAATCGTTTGGTATCTAAATGATGGCAATCGATTGGGAAAAGTCCCAATCGATTGGGATTTTGTCTTCTTCACAATGAAGAATGTCCAACATGAATAAATATGAGAAATCATCATTTGAACTCCATTTCTTTATTCAAACACGTTCTAACATCAATATAAAGTTACCAAGTGAGTTTAGAACTCACTTTAGGATTAGAGGGTGTGTTTGGTTGTGTGTATTGAAGCTTGGAGCTTCAACGGTGGCCCCTCTCTCTGTCCTCTGTCTTCTCTGTCTCTCTCTCTCTCTCTCTTCTTCTTCTCTTTCATTCTTTCTTTTTTTTCTCCTGGCCTTCTTCTTCTTCTTTAATCTATGTGAGTGTGTGTGAGGGTATAGATATATATATGTATGTGTATATATATAGGCGTATATATATAAACACACATAGGGCCCTCCCTCTCAATCGATTACCAATATATATATAGGTGTATATATATAAACACATAAGAGAATCTGCCCAACTGCTACCAATCGATTGGTATAATTGGCAATCGATTGGTATTGGAAATCGATTGGTAATCTTGCCAATCGATTGGTATCTGAATTATACCAAAGGCAAGGAAAAACTCATACAAGTATTACAAGAAACATTATAAGGTCTTATTCATATAACATAAAAATACAGGGTATTACATCATCCACCACTTATGAAAAATTTTGTCCCCGAAATACGAAGTAAGTAGGGTTCAAATGAAAATGGAAACTTATCTCGCATCTCTGACTCCAGCTCCCATGAAGCTTCTCCCTCATCGTGGTGTTTCCACTTAATATTCACTAGCTAAATCTCCTTGTTTCTGAGCTTCTTCACTCCTCAGTCTAGAATACGCATATGTCCTTCGTTGTATATCGCGTTCTCGTTACCTTGATATCTTCAAATTTGATCTCGTGCGTTGGGTTATGGGCACAGTTCCTCAACATGCTAATGTGGAAAAATGTTGTGCACTCCTGACAACTTTGACGGTAATGCAAGTTTGTAGGATACCTTTCCAACACGTTTTAGGATCTCAAATGGTCCGATGAATCGGGGTGATAACTTTTCTTTCTTCTGTCTGAATCTAACGATACCTCAAACTGGCGAGACTTTGAGTAGTACATGATCTCCAACTGCGAACTCTAGATTTTTTTTTCACTTGTCAGCATAGTTCTTATGTCTGGATTGCGTTGTCTTCATCTTCTCCCTTATAATTTGGATCTTCTCGCTGGTTTCCCGAATTATCTCTAGCTTAAGTAGTTGACTATCTCCGACTTCGGCCCAACATAGTGGTGATCGGCAAGGTCTTCCGTATAAAGCTTTGCACGGTGCTATTCCTATGCTCGTGTGGTAGCTGTTGTTGTAGGCAAACTCAATCAAAGGTAGATGCGTCTCTCATAAATTCTTGAATTCAATGACACAAGCTCGTAGCATATCCTCCATCACTTGATTGACTCATTTTGTCTGACCGTCTATCTATGGATGAAAGGCTAAACTCAAGTTCATTGAAGTTCCCATTGCTGTCTAAAGGCTCTTCTAGAATTTTGTAGTGAAGCGTGAATCTCAATCTGAAACTATTGAGACAGGTACACCATGCAGTCGTACAACCTGCTATAGATACATTCGGCTCAATCTTTCTACCGGGTATGTCATGCTGTTGGCAATAAAATGCACTGACTTGGTGAGTCGATCTACTATTACCTAAATAGCGTTGTGGTTTTGCTGAGACTTTAGCGATCTAACCATGAAATCCATGGTGATGTGTTCCCATTTCCACTGAGGAATCAGTAGCAGCTAGAGAAGTCCCGGCAGTCTCTGATGTTCTGCCTTCACTTGTTTGCAAACAAGACATACTTCTCATTTCATTCCTTCCCTCCAGAAGTTCCTCTTCAAGTCCTTATACATCTTGTTTCCTCTGGGATGGAAAGTCATCCTTGACTTGTGTGCTTCGTCCAAAATATCATTTCTAAGACTACCATCATTTGGCACACATAGTTGACCTTTGTACCTTAATGCTTTGTTCGTACTGATACTCCATATCTCGGGTTACTTCGCGGACATCTTAGCAAACCATAGCTTCAAATTCTCATTTGACTATTTGGCTTCCAAGAGATGGCTGATGAGAGTCGGTTGTTTGACAAGACATCCATAGTGTTGTCCTTTTTCCGATCCCACTGGTTGGAGGTTGAATCTGGCTAACGTCTCCAATGCTCGCCATTCTCTAATCAAAATCAAAGCGATCAAGAGGCGGGGCCTTTGGTTCAAAGCGTCAGCTACAACGTTTGCTTTACCCAAATTGTATTGCAAAGAGAAATCATAGTCCTTGAGTAGCTCCATCCATCTTCACTGTTGCATGTTCAACTCCTTCTAAGAGAACAAGTACCTCAAACTCTTGTGATCCGAGAACATAACAAACTTTTTCTCTATACAAGTAGTGTCTCCAAATCTTTAAGGCAAACACAATTGCAGCTAGTTCCAAGTCATGCATTGGACAATTCTTCTCATGTGGCTTCAATTGTCTTGATCCGTATGTAATCACGCTTCCATCTTGCATTAGCACACAACCAAGCCCTTGGTGCAATGCGTCACTGTAGATTATGAATCGTTCACCACTCTTGGGTATTGCAAGTATAGATACCGAGGTTAGTCTCTCTTTTAATTCACGAAAGGCATCCTCATGCTTATCAGTCCATTCATACCTTTGTCTCCTTCCTTGTCAAACTTGTCAACGGTCCTGCGATCTTGGAGAATCCCTCTACAAATCTCCGATAATATCCAGCTAATCTAAGAAAACTCCTAACTTCGGTCGCGTTAGTCGGTCTATTCCAGCTCAAGACTACATCGATCTTGGATGAGTCTATAGAAATTCCATCGGGTGATATCGCACGTCCCAAGAATTTAACTTCCTAAAGCCAGAATTCACACTTGCTGAATTTCGCATACATGCTATTATCTCTGAGAGTCTAAAGAGCAACCTGTAGATGCTTCTTGTGCTCTTCTTCTGTCTTCGAGTAAATCAGGATGTCATCGATGAATATTATAATTAATTAATCTATATAAGGTCTGAATGGTCTATTCATTAGGTCCATAAATACTATCGGAGCATTGGTCAATCTAAAGGACATCACTAAGAACTCATAGTGTCCATACCTCGCCTTAAAGGCAGTCTTCGGTATATCTTCTAGTCAAACTAGTGACTGATGATATCTTGAACGTAAATCAATCTTCGAGAATATCCTTAATCCATATAACTGATCGAACATGTCGTCTATTCGGGGAAGTAGATATCTATTCTTTATCATGACCTTATTCAGCTCTCTGTAGTTGATACAGAGTAGTAGCTCTCCGTTCTTCTTCTTAACAAATCGGATTGGTGTTCCCCAAGGTAACGTACTCGGGCGAACAAAACCTAAGTCTTCAAGTTCTTGAACTTGCTTCTTCAATTCTAACATTTTCGTCGGCGCCATCCGGTAAAGAGTCTTGGAAATCGGCAATGTTTTGGGTGCTAGCTCAATGCAGAAGTCTATCTCTCTCTTTAGCGGAATTCTAGAGATACTTTGGAATATATCTTCAAAATCTTGAATAACGATGATCTGGTTGATAGTAAGCTCCATGCTTGAAGTCTCGATCATGGCTAAGCAACTTCTAATGAACATATCGCTTAATGGATGGCATTGAAATTTGGTCTGCGGGCAACCAAGTGTCGAAAAGACAATGGTCTGGCTAACACAATCTATAATGGCTCCATATATACTTGGTAAGCCAATCCATTCCTAGGATCACGTCGAACTCAGACATCGACAAAACTATCAAGTTTGTAGGGAGATTTCTATCTTCTAGGGTTAAGGGACATTTCTTGCATATCCTACCCAACTTAATAGTTACTCCTAAGGGCTAAACGACATTAAAGGCCGGTTTAAGTGCTAGGGGTACCAAACCCAAGTCACGCACAATCTTAATAGCTATGAAGGAATGGGCAGCACCAGTATCAAATAAAGCTCTAACTTGACTGTGAAATAAAATGAGTGTACCTTCTAAGTTTTGCTTTTCCTCAGCCTCGTATCCTGCATTACCAGGGATGATGGCATTCACCCTAACATGTCCTTGTTGTCCTTGACTAGGCGCTCTATAGTAGCCTCTACGAGGTGCTTGTGGACACCGGGCTTCCACCACTTTGTTATGTTTTCGAAACTCGTTTGGTTTTTGATCAAAGAAAGAGAAAAAGGTGGGTCGATTGAAAACATATACAGAGTCGCCACTTGGTCTTTAAGGAACCAAGAAACCTAATTTTGACTCACCCAAACAGATAAAGGGCACCGGCCCTTCATAACCAAAGAACTTGGCTCGGGGTTTTGGTACGAGAGAGGAAGGAGCCTTTGTCACGACTAAAACACCCTCAACTCGCCCCGTCTTTCGACGGGCCTCAATTAACATCCAAATAATTGTCTTATACTATGAATGGTTCGACAATTAATACTATGATAGTATATTACATCACATAAGAAACTTGAAATGGAAGATCTAAAGATAAGATATCATTCATAAGATCTAAGTCAAATATCATACAATGTAAAGTGAAAGATCACACAAATAAACCTAGGAAAAATCATCTAGTCATGTATCAAATAATCAAGACTTCCTAATCTAAAGGGGGACATGAATTGTTATTGAAACAAATAAACAAAGAAATCAAAATATGCTTAGCAAGCTAGTATGATGCATGTTAATCTTTAAGAAAAGAAGACCTCTCAATCCCCGGGATGGATGAGAAAGGATGATTAGATCGGGGGAAGCATGAACGTGTGATCAAGTTCATTCCTTATAATCTTCTTAGATTAGGAGTTACAAAAGCCCCAAATCTTGCATGGATGCAAGGTATGTATCTAGAATGTGCCAAGGTTGTAGTGTGCTTTGTGTTCATGGATTCCTAAAATGACTTAGAAGTCTATAATGTGTATGAATGAATGAATGAAATCATCATGGGATATGTAAAAATTTAGCATGAACTACTTCCTAAGATATGAGCTAATTTGGAATGCATATAAGCATCCAAACAAAGAATGAAAGTTAAAATGTGCTTGCTGTGAATAGTGGACAGAATAGTGACCAGATCTTTGGGAAATTGAAAATAGGGGTTAGGAATGTTTTAAATGCATGAATTTTTATGGAGATCTTCCTTATTGTGTCTAGAACACAACCCAAAAGGCCAATCCTGAATATCTATCACATATTGAGAGATATAATATAAACAATGAAGGTCACTCAGAAACAGAGTCCGTACTGTCGACTGAAATGTTGAAAAAACTTAGAAACTGAAAACAAATGATCTAGAGGCCCTTTTTATACAGAAAGTTCCCTAAGATATTTAAGGTTAAGGGAAAAATAAATTAGGACCATCCATTTTGGAAAAAGTTTCTGTAAAACAAGTTGGAAGTGGCCCTAGCTGCTGTGACAACAAAGACAGAATGTCTGGAAGGAATGTTTGGGTCCAAATGGACCATTTCCAAGTACTTCCAAGTCAAACCAAAAATCATGGGTGTTCTCCAATGAGTTAGGAAGACTTTCCAAGTGGCCTTGCATCCATATGTTGAGTATTGAGTTCTAGAGAAATCTTTGAACTCAGCTCACTCACTGTTTTGACTCATTATTTTGAAGATTTTGGATAAAATAAGGTTTTGTTTCTTAAAACCAAAAGAAGAGGGATTGAGAGGGGTTTTAAAGTAGATGTTTTGAAAGCATATTTTCAATACTCAATAAGGATTATAGCCACTTAAAATGCCAACATCAAACTCATCATCAAGAACCTCCAAGATTGTTGGAGAGATTTATTTTTATTTGAACATAACTTCAATACACTTCAAGAATACCTTGGAAGTATTGAGGTTATGATCATCATCTATCAAACATGTTTTTGAGGTCAAGAGCTACTATCCATAAGGATTCACTCACCCCAAACTTCATGTCATCACTTAGATGATGATGAACTAGTACGAAAATAAAGAAAAATCAAAAAGAAATGAGGTAAGAAGAGATGAACATAATATGAACAAGTAAGTAAATAACAATCAATAGATGATAATCAATGTGATTTTGGACTTGTAGCTTGGTGTTTCACTTATATATTTTGACATTTGGACATGGAAGTAGCTTCCTAGCTCAAGAATGCTCAAGAATAGTGATTGGGGGTGTTTGGAATGTGAAGTATAAGAGAGGCAATGGAAGAAAACAAGATTAAAACTCACTTTCTATAGCAAAATAGTAGGAGGAAGCTCCTTTTCTCTCTTCTAAACCTATCTCTATCTCTCTTCTTCGCTACAACTTTTCAAGCTTTTGCACTTGGCCCCCCTAAAATGAAGAGCAATGGGGGGTTTAAATAGGCCAATTTGGGGTGATTTTGGCTTTCAATTAATCAAATTGGACCCCCAAAAAAATTACAAAAATGGACTCTGCGAGAGTTGAGTGCCGCGGCGGCACTGGGCCTATACCGCGGTGGCACTGGGCCTATGCCGCGGCGGAAGTGGGCCAGTGTCGTGGCGGCACTACTCCTCAGACGCCCAGAAATGCTGTTTAGGCCCCCAGAGGTTCCGGTATTCGCGAAAAGGCCCTATTTCGTCCGAAATTCACAGAAAATGCATACGAAATCCAAACTGAGGTTGTGATATACCGTTGGAAAGTTAATGGAGTCTACTTGACATAAACAATAGTTTGGGGATAGGTCACTTTGAAAAGTTTTGCGGTATTTGGGATAAAAGCCGATTTGATCGCCTTTTTCGCCTTCGGAAATTCATAATAGACTCGTTTTAAATCCGAAAATTATGTGCGATATACCATTGGAAAGCTATTGACCTCTAGTATCCATGAAAAATATTTGAAAATGTTACGGTGCTCCGGTTCCAAAGTCAAATTCTGGTCAAACTGGTCAAACCTGAGATTCCCGGGAAGTTCTGAAAACCTCCGGGAGTTCCCGGGAGCTGATGTTTTCACTCGATTTTCTTTCGGAACTTGTTTTAACACTTTTTTCATGATTTAAATGATTCCGGTGAATTTGGACGACTTTGGTCAAACTTGGTCAAACCCTGGTCAAACCTTGGTCAAACCGGTCAACGGGGACTTTTCGGGAACTTCCGGGACTTCCGGTGGTCTTTGGGAGCCGACGATTTCACCCAATTTCTCTTAAAAACTCATTTTATCGCTTTTCTTACGACATAGCATGTTTTCAGAACTTTGGGACCAAATCTGGGAGTTTTCAGGCTTTCAGGGGCATTTTGGTTATTCTGAGCATTCTGAGAGATAGAACTGACTTCCGAGAATCCTTTTGAGTCTTTTTTACGATCATTGTGAACCACCAAGCTATGGGTTTCCTAAATCTGATAGCCGACAAAATGGGGTGTCTACAGTGCTCGACAATCCTTGCTCATGTGACTAGGCTTGTTATAATTGCGATAGATGATGTCATTACGGCGGTTTGTCTTGGGAGCTGTGCAATACCTTGTAATATGTCCAGGCACTCCACAGTTGAAACATCCATCAGTGTTCCGCCGCTGGGTAGCGGGCTATGCCTGAGCTGGTCCTTACTATCAGTTCGGTTATCGAGGAAAGTTAGCTAGGGGCTTCCTTGTACCATCCTAAGTTCGCTTGTTTCCTTGGTAGTTTTTAACCTGGGGTTTCCATCCTTGATTGCTCCTTGATGACTGTGCTGGAAAGTTCCTCGATTGGAAGGTCCTGGGTTGAGGTTGATTCACTTATGGTCCTTGCATAAGATAAGCATCTTTTTCCAAACATGAAGCGAGACGGACAATTCCTACAAACGACTAACCCAAATGGCCTATCATCATGTGTTAGAGGTGTGGGTTTAGTCCTTGGTGGAATCGATTGACCTTCTTCTTGACGGGGGTATCTATCATGTATAGAGCGAAGCAGAAAAGTCGCTCAAATTGCGTGGTATACTCCCTGACCGTCCAGTTTGTTTGAGTTAGACTCAGGAAATTCCTCTCTTGTTGGTCTCTTTCGTCCTCGGGGAAATACTTCTCAAGAAATCGAGTCTTGAATGCTTCCCAGGGCATTCTCCTTGCAGCGTCGATCCCAATTATGGCTCTCTCGGCCTACCACCAGTCTGCGGTAGAGTAAGTCAGTTGGAATGCGGCTAGACGTCTCTTGTCAAGCTCACTGCACTCCAAGGCTTCGAAGATTAGCTCCAACTCTCATATCCATTGCTTGGCTTTCCATGATTTTGCCATGCCGTCGAACTTCTCAGGTCACAGGCCATGAAATCGTTCTGATAACTTATCACCTGTCTGCCTCGGAAGAACAACGTGGTTGTTGCCATTGTTGGTGGTGGCATAATTATAGGTATCGCCAATGTGCTCCATCCGTTGCATGAACGTTTCAAAGACTCTAGTCGGGTCCATACTGTCAGGAATGGGTGCTCTCACTCGCGCTTGATATCTCATGGGTGCAACAATAGTGATCCATGTGAGGTGTACCTATGAAGGATCTAATGGTTAGCTAAAAATCTTCCCGGGGAAATAACCACAATTAAAACAACGAGAAACATAGCACAAATCTAAATCACAACATGATAATGAGATGACAATAGAAAGTCAAAAGGTACGATCTGCCACACACACATATATATATATATCCAAAAGATGTACAGTGGAGTACACAACAGATCATCAGTGTACCGCGTAGTACATGATCCTATACAAGATCTAGCAAAAGAAGTATAAGCAAACCACCACTAGTGGCTACCTATACAAATAGTCTATGGTCAATAGCTGTCTATGTAATCGTCAAAAGTAAGTGGACAACATGTCTTGAAGTCAAAAGCAAAAGTCTAAGTCCTAAAGGTATTGGACTCAAAAGTTGTCCACATCAGATCCATAGATGGAAGCCTCATCCTTTGGGGCAACCTCAGACAACACATCATCCTCATCCATATCATTGTCATCCATCATGTCCTCATCCTCCATCAAATCATCCTCAGCTAACTCAGGTCCGTCATGATCCATAACAACTCCCAGGTCTCCTACATCGACAGCCATGTCAGCCTGGGCCGCATCAAATGCAGTTATAATTGCCTCAGCCTCTGCCATAGCATGTGCCAACTCTACTGCTCCTATCTCAAATCCATGGGGGTGTATAGTCATCTCTACAGCCCATTCTACTGCCAGCTGTCCTATCACACCGCCTGGTAAGACTAGTACCAAGGAATCATCATCCGCATCATCATCTGTTATAGCCTCATCCTCTATCAGATAACCCTTTGCTACTATAATATCTATGCCACTGGTACATCCATACCAGCTGGGTCCACGGGGTCCTCCTATGGATCATACTCTGGCTCCTCATCGTCGATGTCCTCATCCTCCTCATCTTCCATCTCCTCATCGTCATCCCCTGGATCATCATACTCATCGTCGCTGCCCTCATCTGAATCATCATCCTCTAGATCCTCATTTGCTGGGGATGCATCAACCATGTCCTCCTCTAGTGGGGGTGGAGGTGTCTGGGGTAGTGGCTCTGTCGGGGGAGGTGGAGGCGCTGCTCTAACCTCTAAAAGTAGAATCTAATAAGAGAAATAGTCTCGTAACATCTACAGTGAATCCTCCACAATGAGTTTGATGGTCTCCTAACGGTAGATCATCTCGTGACGTATCACCTCTAGATCCTGGGTTCCAAATCTCTGCTGCTCAATTTGCATGTCTCGTACTGTCTTGGTGAGGGCCCTCTGCCTAACCTTCCAAGCATAGTACTGTGGATCTGCTGGCATAATATTACCTCATACACATAGTGTCCTCTAAACTCGTCTGGAATGAAACGCGGTAGTGCCATGCTACCTGAAAAGAGACTACCTTAAGTCAGAACTAATCTTAATGCTCATCTATAGAATCTCAAGGTTCTAGGACCAGATGGGTTAGAACAACCTATGAGCGAAAGGTATAAAACCTAGGCTCTGATACCAAAAAATTATATCACACCCCTGAACGGAAAAAATAGAGAAAAATAAATTTTCTTTTTGAGTCCAAAGGCAGTGACTGGTGAAGTCACATGATTGTCCATACAACGCAGTACTAATCAATAATAAAAGAGATAACAAGAATGAAATCTAGGTTCTGGTTAAAACATAACTTAATGTCAAAAGGAGGTTACTCACTATTACACATCATTGTCTCGAATCAAATTAAAACACAACAGAAGTACACTTCTCAAGGCAACATATGCCTGATTACAAAAGGTCTGGAAAGCAGTGAAGATAATTAAACTATAGTCTAGCCAAACCTTCAGTTGGTGTAGAGGTAGTCCTCGACGTAGTAGTCCTCTTCTGCCTAACCTTCTTCGGGGTAGTCCTCTGCAGGGACATCGTCACTGGCATAGTAGTCCTTACCTGCAGATTCTTCACTTGTATAGTCATGACCAGGGTGCGCTAAAACATAGAAATGTCAAGCAGCATAAACGCCGTCAGCTTAATGAAAGCTGAGTGAATAAGATACTAACAGGGTATCACTATTGAAGTTATAACCAGTTAAACACCATTAAACTCAGTGAGGGTAACTCCTTTAATCATTCTGAGGATCCTATTATTAACGTCTTTCTCATTTTAAGACCGACAATGCATTATGATAGAAGAACAAACTCGACAGTAGCTCACTCTTAAGGATACACCATTGCTCTGTCCACCACTTTTAAGAATATATGCACAGCCCACCGCATGTCATGGATACCATGTCAGTCCATCCCCAGCTTGTAAGAACATATGCACAAATCACCGCACTACAGGGATATAATGCTTTAAGTAATAGTACATCATTCTATGCCACGACTTAGCAACGTCTACCCATGATCACGGCCCACCGCAGTCATAGACACCTTCGTCAGTCTATCGCTTTTAAGAACATATGATTAGATCATTTGGCAATCTTAGGGTAATTGGTCCATTCCACCGCAAGTCATAGACACCTTCGTCTATCTATCGCTTTAAGAACATATGATCGACCAAGGCCCGCCCTCGCAAGATTCCCGAATCCTAACAAACCTACTTAAGTTCAACTCTAACATCGATACATGACAATCCCAATGTAGCCAGACTACTCTGAATGAAATGAATGATAACTCTAAGGGATACATGACTATAACATTATCTAACATCACAACCATTATCCGTTAATCTCGTCGTTACTATGATCCTATGGCGCATTAACTTATCATCACATCTGTATTACAATAATATAGCATGCTTGGAGTACTAAATAGTAAATAAACAACTAAATAGTTATAATAAAAACTAAACAAGAATAACAACATTCTGCAATAGGGGTCCAATCGATTGGTATAAAAAAAATTAACAATCGATTGGTGAAAAGTCCAATCGATTGGATCATATGCCAATCAATTGTTAAAATTGGCAATCGATTGGTATATCAAGGATGGCAATGGATTGGGAAAAGTCGTAATTAATTGGTATCTAAATGATGGCAATCGATTGGGAAAAGTCCCAATCGATTGGGGCTTCGTCTTTTTCATAGTGAAGACTGTCCAATATGAATAAATACGAGAAATAATCATTTAAACTCCATTTCTTTATTCAAACACATTCTAACATCAATATAAAGTTACCAAGTGAGTTTAGAGCTCACTTTAAGATTAGAGAGTGTGTTTGGTTGTGTGTATTAAAGCTTGGAGTTTTAATGGTGGCCTCTCTCTCTATCCTCTGTCTTCTCTGTCTTCTCTGTCTATCTCTCTCTTCTTCTTCTCTTTTTGTCTTTCTTTTTCTTCTCCTGGCCTTCTTCTTCTTCTTCAATCCATGTGAGTGTGTGTGAGGACATAGATATATATATATATGTGTATATAGATGGATATATATAAACACACAGGACCCCCTCCCTCTCACTCCCTAGTTTATGTAAACAGAAAATGGGCGAGAATGGGTCACACATATATAGGCAAATAAGTGTTCACGTGGCCTTTCCCCAGCCAAGGCAAGAGAATCTGCCCAGTTGCTGCCAATCGATTAGTATAATTGGCAATCGATTGGTATTAGGTATAAATGCTACAATCGATTGGTAAACGTGGTGAACGATTGGTAATCTTGCCAATCGATTGGTATCTGAATTATACCAAAGGCAAGGAAAAACTTATACAAGTATTACTAGAAATATTACAAGGTCTTATTCATATAATATACAAACACAGGGTATTACAAGGGTTAAACCGTTCAATGGGGACTTTCTGAGAACTTCCAGGACTTCCGAGGGTTTGTGGGAGCTGACGATTTTATCCGATTTTACTTTAAAACTCATTTTATCACTTTTTCTATGATGTAGTGTGTTTTCCAAACTTTTGGTCCAAATCTTAGAGTGTTTGGGTTTTCAGGGGCATTTTGGACATTTGTACCAATTTCTGAGTATTTTGAGAGATAGAACCAACTTCCAGGAGTCCTTTTTGAGTCTTTTCAATCATTGTGAACCACCAAGCTATGAGTCTCCTAAATCTGATAGCCGAAAAAATGGGTTGTCTACACCAGTGCCATTATCAAATCCTTAAAACAGATGTTTGGGGATCATGGTAGACCTACCAGACAGGTTGCCATATAGAAGATAATGAGTGCTAAGATGTCGGAAGGGACTCTAGTTAAAGAACATATTTTAAAAATGATTGGTTATTTGAATGAACTGGAGACCTTGAGAGCCAACATCGGCGCATATACCCAAGTTGATATGATCCTCAATTCGATGTCGCCTTTATTCACTCAATTCAAACTTAATTATAATATATGAATCAAATAAATTTTCAATGAGTGAAAAGTTTGTCCTCTTCCCGATCTGTGCCATAATGTAAGAAAAGGAAGAAGAAAGCTAGCACTAGTGGTCCAAGTATTAGATCGATCCCTAAGATTGCAAAATCTAAGGGGAAAAGTAAGGGCAAGGGAAAGGTAGGTGGCCAAGGCAAAGGAAAGTGTTTCTAATGCGGTGAGAAGGGCCATTGAAAGAGGAACTATCCAGAATTCTTAGTTAGAAGAGTTCATGGTATGATTCAATCACATGTGATTGAAGTAAGTTTTATTACGGATACTTCAAATTGTTGAATTCGAGCATCTAACCAAAAACTGATTGGTAATGGGTGGAGTAGCCCCTTGAATTTATATGTTGAGTAGCTAGGTTATAAGTCCCCGATGTGGGGTAGACAATCTCAACATGCCTCCGCACGTGTGGCATGACTGAGAGCCAAACACGTGGATTACTAAGATAGGGTGACATGGAGCACACATGGACAAATTGGGCCTAACAATAACCTGCTCCGATACCATGTTAAGTTACCAACTACTCCAAAAGCTTAAGCTGTTAGAGAATGGGCCCAATAATGTATATCAAGCTTCAACACACCCTCCCTCACGTGCAACCCCAACTTTCACGTTGAGAGCAAACAAACCAAACTCTATTATAGTAGAGACAAATAATAAAGTGCAAATATGCACAACAAAGTGGAGATAGAGAGTCGAACCCAATACCTCCCACAAACAAGGCTCTGACACCATGTTGAATTGGAGCATCCAACCCAAAAACAATTGGCAATGGGTGGAGTAGCCCCTTAAATTTATATATTAAGTAACTAGGTTATAAGTCCCCGATGTGGGACAGACAATGTCAACACAAACACTTGGTGCATTGATTCTAGTGCGACTAACCATATCTATAATTCATTGCACAGGTTCAGATCAACTAGGAGGTGTAGTGATGGGGAGATCGTACTTACTATTAGTTCTAGTGCAATCGTATCTGCAGTTGCTATAGGAGTAGTACCTTTAGAATTTTTAGACAATAAAATTTTGATTTTATCAGATGTACTTTACATCCCTTCAATGAGACGTACTTTAATCTCAATTTCAAATTTATTAAATAATGGTTATTCTTTTCATTTCAGAACTAAAGTTGTGATAAAAAGAAATGGTTCTTTTGTGTGCTCTAGTGTTATATCAAATGGATTGTATATGATTATTACTCCTAATATTTGTAAAGACTCTTGCATGGAACTTAATAACTCAGTGGTAAATATACCATCTAAAAGAAAAGAACCTTCCACTAATCCAACAAGGCTTTGGCATATGAGGCTTGGCCATGTCAATCTAAAAAGGATTAGCAAACCAGTCAAACAAAGGGTCTTAGGCGATTTGGTTCTCGAACCAATGGAAGTCTGCGAGTCTTATTTAGAGGGTAAGATGACCAAAAGGCCATTTCCCGCAAAGGGCAATAGGACCAATGCATTGTTGGAATTAGTTCGTATTGATGTGTGTGGACGAATAAATATTAGAGCACAGGGTTATTATGAGTATTTTTTAACATTTACTGATGACCACTCTAGGTATGGATATGTGTACCTAATACAACACAAGTTTGAAGCCTTTAAAAAGTTCAAAGAGTATAAGGCTGAAGTGGAAAAGCAATTAAGGACATATATTAAGGCCATTCGATTTGATCGAGGTGGTAAGTACCTCTCTAATGAGTTTATTGATCACCTATGCCTCAGCAGAACGGTGTAGCAAAGAGAAGGAATCGGGCTCTTTTACACATGACTAGGTCGATGATGAGTTATTCCGAGTTGCCATTATTCCTTTGGGGTTGTGCTTTGGAAACCGCTGCATATATACTAAATCTAGTACCAAGTAAATCTGTTCCCAAGACACCACGAGAGATGTGGATTGGGCACAAGCCTTCTTTGCAACATCTCCGGATATCGGGGTGTCCGACACATGTGCTGAAAAGAAAGATGAGCAAATTGGATTCTAGACCAGAAGTATGTTATTTCATAGGGTTTCCAAAGGGTACTTATGGATGGTTTTTTTATGATCCAAGAGAACAGAAAGTGTTTATTCGTACAAATGCTATTTTCTTGATGGATGATTATATCATGAACCATAAACCTAAGGAAGGATAGATCTTAGAGAGATAGAAGGAGAGCCCTCAATCCTACCCGTAGTTGATAACGATGTAAGACAAGAAAATACCACTTCTTCACCCATTTCTGCACCAGTACCTCATTGTAGTGGGAAGATTATCAGCTAGCCTGGTAGATACATGTTTTTAGAAGAAGTTTTTGAAGTTGTCTCCACAGAATCTAAATCTAAACCTACCATCTATGAAGAGGCAATGGATGATGTTGATTCAGCTCATTGGGTTAAAGCTATGAAGGCTGAATTGGAATCTATGGATTCCAATCATGTCTAGGATCTTGTAAAACTTCCAGCCATTGGTTGTAAGTGGGTCTACAAGAGGAAAAGAGGATATGATGGAAAGGTTGAGACCTTTAAGGCAAGGCTTATAGCAAAAGGTTATACTCAGAGGGAGGGCATTGACTAGGAGGAAACCTTCTCACCGGTAGCCATGCTCAAGTCCATTAGAATACTCGTATCTATTGCTGCATGCCTAGATTATGAGATATGGGAGATGGGCGTTAAGATTGCATTCTTGAATGGCAATCTTGAGGACATCTATATACAGTAACCAGAAGGGTTTATAGCTGGTCAGAAAGGTAACATGGTATGCAAGTTACAAAAGTCCATTCATGGGCTTAAGCAAACATCTAGAAGTTGGAACATACATTTTGACCAAGCGATCAAATCGTTTGGCTTCATACAGAATCTGGATGAACCTTGTGTATACAAGAATTGTGAAGGAAAATTGGTTGCATTTCTTGTTCTCTACGTTGACGACATTCTACTCATTGGGAATGATGTAGTGATGTTGTCAATGGTTAAGGTTTTGCTGGTTAGTACTTTGGATATGAAGGATCTAGGAAAGGTGAGCTATATTCTTGGGATAAAGCTCTTTCGAGATCATAAGCAAAAGATAATGGAATTATCTCAAGCTGGTTATATCGATAAGGTTCTAAATAGGTTTTTAATGGATAATTCGAAGAAAGGTTTATTACCTTTCAGGCATGGCTTAGCATTCTCCAAGGATCAGTCTCCAAAGACACAGGAGGAGAGGAATTGCGTAGGTGGAGTTCCCTATGCTTCGACAGTGGGAAGTCTCATGTATGCGATGTTATGTACTAGACCAAATATCTGCTTTACCGTTGCCATGATTAGTAGACATTAGTCGAATCCAGGTCCAGAGCACTGGATAACCGTTAAGCACATTCTTAAGTACTTGAGAAGGACCAAAGATTACATGCTTATATACGACGGCGATGAGTTAATTCCAGTGGGATACACTGACTCTGAATTTATGTTAGATAAAGATTCGAGGAAGTCAACATCCAGGCATCTCTGTACCTTGGGAGGTGGTGTTGTTAGTTGGAGGAGCATTAAGCATAAATGCATTACAGACTTAACTATAGAAGCTGAGTATATGGTTTCTTGTGAAGCCGCAAAGGAAGCTATTTGGCTCAAGAAGTTCTTTATGGAGCTCGAGGTGGTTCTAGCATCGCTTTCACCTATTACGCTATACTGTGATAATAGTGGGGCAATGGCTCAGTCCAAGGAACCAAGATACCACGGAAAGGGAAAGCACGTAGAGCAGAAATATCATCTAATTTGAGATATTATTCAACGTTAAGATGTGACAGTCACCAAGATTGCCACCGCTGACAATCTTGTGGTCCGTTTACAAAGGCCTTGCCACAGAAGGTCTTTGATTATCATCTCGATAGTCTAGGTCTTAGATGTAGTCCTGAATGGTTATGAGTGCAAGTGAGAGTTTGTTAGGTTTGTGCCCTCAAACCATTACTTGATGTATATGACATTGACATTTTAATATATGGATATAAGTTTTACATGTCATTATGTATGTTTCTTTCATGAAATGATTGTTGATCCTTAAGTACCATAGTAAATAATTTATGTGTGTATGAGATACATACAAGTGAGATACAAATTACTATCCTTTGATACTTAGAACTTGTCATAGTGGATGATTAGACTAGATATCTCATCAAGTATACACTGTAGCATGATTGACTACCATTGGATGGAGTGATTAATCTCAACCACTAGAGTGTAACAATTAGTTAATATGCTAGTGTTTAGAGTGCATTGACGGACCTGAGTTTTCCTATTGACACTTAAGACTGTCAACAGTCGATAAGAACTCATAACTTGTAAAAGGTACGTGTTCTCAATCTTGAGACGATTATGAACACAGACTATGGTTAGAGCTGCTTTGACTTACCAATCAGTGAGGTTTATAAAAGATCAACACCTGGGTATCTTGAGTATGTCATGTTCACAGGGTTGTGAACATATATTATCAAGATAGAATCTACCCTCTGTTAAAGAGTAAGCATTCCCTTGAGAATGTCATAAAGTTGATTACTGAGAACTGCAGTCATGTTGATAAGTAGTTATTAACATGTTTGGTAATCATGAGTGGTGAATGGGACTCAAGGAATACAAGAAGTAGTCATGATTCAAGTTGACAATAATTGTTTATCCGACTACCTAAATATGATTACGAGTGTTGAAGGTAGAGGAACATTAGTACACCATACAAGTCTAGTTATCGCTTCTGATTTGTTCTTTTACGTTGGAATTCAATTATCATTTTATAGTGGAGTAAACATTAACTGACCAACTGGTTAGTTTGCTGATCGAAGAGTTTTGTCATGGAAATTAACAACTGGTCTAAGCCAACAATAAAGAGCTTATGAGGTCCCACTCTTAGCTTCGCTAGGATGCTTGGAAAGGTACAAGAGGATCTTGTCAAGGAAAGTTGGATTGATCGAAAGAGTTTTGATCAATTGAAGTCAAGGCAAGTTCGATCGATTGAATGTAGTTCAAATGTTCAATCGATCGAAGGATCAATCGATCAAAGCCACTTCGATCGGTTGAAGGCTTAAAGTTAGTTTAGAAATCTATAAATAGGGCAGCTACATACAGAAGTTTTTGATCGTCGTTTTTTCTACACGAAAGCTACAGAAACTGTTTTAGGTTTCCCTTAGCCTTCTTATCCTCCCTATTAGAGTTCCCACAAACTCTGGCATCTCCAGAAGCTTCCACATGAATCAAAAGGGTGAAGACAACCTAGTAGAGGCTGCTCCACAATCAAGGAAGAAAAATATCAGAATTGGGTTCAAGACTTGAGGTATAATCTCTTCTCCCTTCTATGTATACGCATCTGTAGAATTAATAAGTAGTAGATCCGGCATACCAATAAGTTTTTGTAACTTTATCTTTCCGCTATGCGTTTAAAATAATTTTTAAACCTATTTTTCCTTCATCGAGCATTTGGGCCTCCTGCTTTAACAATCCTTATAATGATTCAAGGATTCAATGGTTAAAGAAATAAACATTTATACTAACTATCATTCAAGTTCCAACACATACGATTGTAACATACACATACAGACCCAAAAATACAGAGATACATCCAAATATAGATAAATGTAGATGAAAGGCTGGTGTTACATCTCTCAACCACCCAACAAAAGATTTCGTCCCTAAAATCTGAGCTAAGACTCACAAAACAACTCCAGGTACTTTTCTCGCATAATGGACTTCACCTCCCACGAAGGTCCGCGTTCGTCGTGCTACTTCTAATGAACTTTTACCAGCAGTAACTCCTTGTTCCTTAGCTTCTTGATCTCCCTTCCTAAGATCCGCACTGGTCTTTTAGTATACGTCACTCTGTTGTCCACCTCGATATCTTCGAAGTCGCTCTTGTGCATTGATCTGTGCTTGTACTACCTCCACATGCTGACGTGAAACACATTGTGTACTCCAGATATCTTCGGCGACAATGCTGGTCTATAGGCAAATTTTCCCACGTAATCTAGAATCTCAAATGGTCCTATGAAGCGGGGCGAGTGCTTTTCTCTCTTCTGTCCGATTCTCATGACAACTTATACTAAGAGGGACTTTCAGCAAGACGTGTCTCTAATGCAAAACTCCAAGTCTTTGTGGTGCTTAGTCGCATAGCTCTTCTATCCGCTCTAGGCTGCCTTAATCCTCTTTCTCTCGCTATATCGATCTTCTTATTAGCCTCTCAAACCTTGTCTAGTCCCAAAAGCTTGCCTTCTTCCATTTCTGCCCAGTAAAGAGGCGAACGACATGTTCTTCTGTGTGACGCTTCAAATAGTGCTATTCCTAATGCTTGAATGGTAGCTATGGTTGTATACGAACTCGATGTATGGCAAATGTGTCTCCTAAGTGCTTTTGAAGTCGATCACGCATGCTCGCAGCATGTCTTCCCATACTTGATTTGTTCGTTCCGTCTACCCATTAGTCTGAGGATGAAATACAGAGCTCCACTTCAACGAAATGATCAAGGCTATGTTCGAGATGGGTACACCGTGCAGTTAAACAATCTGTTATAAGTAAGGTCGACTCGTCTCCTAGTTCGCAACTTGAATCTTCTCGCTGGGTTTTGGGCAAGGCTATGTTCGAGGAATTCTTCATCTTTGATCTTCATTGTAGTAGGCAATCTGTTACGCCCCGGAGTAAGCCAAAAATAGGGAAAATCAAAATTTTCCTTTATGGGTCCCTAGAAACGTGACTGGTTGATTAACTGTTCTGTCCTTCTAACTCCGCACAACATTCATAAGGGCAATACTAAAGTATAAACATAACTTAAACTTAACAAAATATAAATATAGCAGCGGAAACCAAAACACAAGTTAAGATAACATTCAGCCTATTACAAAACGAACAATACTACACTTGTTACATAGACTTAAATATAAGAAACAACTGAAATAACTATCTTAAATCCCTAGCCCAACTCTATCCTCCTTAGCTCCTTAGCACTGCTTCCTGAGCTCACCTCCCTATTAACAAAACCTGCATCACTCTGGACATAGGAATGCCCAGGGCGTAACATGCCGTCAGCTTTGGAGTAAAGCCGAGTGAGTAACATAACCGCGCAATAATTAATAAATACAAATATATCTCAACTGACGTTATTGTTCTTTATCTTAGGATACGGTTAATCTCTTATCAAAAGACGCATCCTTTCACGGGCATAATAAAGGTCTCAACAGACACATATAAACGATTAAGCATGTAATCGCATTTCATCATAGAATACATTCTCCTTTCATTAACATGCTCGGGGTGTTTCAAAGTACGAACAATACTGCTATCTTTATGTTGGGATATCAAATCCATGACCTGTACAATGAACTCACAACACATATTCTAGGATCAACACATCTGCTGGTCAAGAAAGAACAACACTTGACAATGAATCGCTTGATTGCACACATCACTGACAATCCTTAGGCCCACTATTTGGCCAACACGTCATCGAGGTCTATAAATCAACTTTAATTGGGAGTCAAACAACTGCCATTACCTTACGCGCTCATACGTTTCATAGTTTAGTTCATTAATAACTTTCAATTATAACCATCAAGATTTTGTTACACATTCAACATTCTGTTTTACCCCTTAATACATTCACGATGGAAACACTTCCAATCACAAAATACTACATAATCGTGTTATACAACGTACTTATAGCTTGGGTGTGAACTCTCAATGGTCATTACACTATATTCATAACAATAGAAGTACCAACTAGCATTCATACTCTTGCCCAATTGGCACTCAAACCATCGCCCAATTAGCACGCTGACTGTTGCCCTACTCGCACATTAACTATCGCCTAACTGGCATTCACACTATCACCCAACTGGAACATTAACCGTCGCCCAACTGGCATTCACATTATCGCCCAACTGGCATTCACATTATCGCCCAACTGGCACATTAACTGTTGCCCAACTGGCATTCACACTATCGCCCAACTAGCACATTAGATGTCGCCCAACTGGCATTCACACTATCGCCCAACTGGCACATTAATCGTCGCCCAATTGGCATTCACACTATCGCCCAACTGGCACATTAGCTGTCGCCCAACTGGCATTCACACTATCACCCAACTGGCACATTAACTGGCACATTAACTGTCGCCCAACTAGCATTCACACTATCGCCCAACTGGCACATTACTCAAATTCACTTCTCTTTCTCGATCACATATCTCATTTAATCACATCTCGCTCTTCATGCGATGCATACTAACTCATGTCATGAATTTCAAGTTTCCATTATCAATTACTCGTATACATCTCTACTTCTTTCAATTACTTCGATACCATGCCATGCGTTAACTATTCTGATTAGCAATCATCACAAAGCGTGCATTTATCATCTTAACAGCAAAAACATAATCAAATAACCATATATCTTATAACAAGGATTTGATACCAATAAACATATAGATAAAACCCTTGACATGCTCACGTAAGCACTAATACTTACCATATCACGAGTAATCATAGCGATGCATATTCTGGGAAAGATATAGCATTATACACAACTCATTACTATACAACACATCATTCAATCAACTTATAAGTATCTTCAATTAATCTTAATAGGATTAGAGTGAGGTTAGGAAATTCACCTCGAGTCACCGATCCTCAAAAAGCAGATAATCGCCAAGTTCTACAACATAAAACAGGAGAATCGGGATAAAGTATTAGTGCTTGTAACAGGGGTAGAATGGTAATTTTACCAAATGAGGATATAAACCTCAAGATAGTGACCTACATGTCATTCTAAGTCCAACGCCATTGACTAGACTCAAATCGGAGTCCGTCGCGTTTTACGGGATAATATGTAGGGCTTACTGCACTAATGTAGGCCCTAGAAGACAGGATGTATTTTCGACCGAGTCGAAAGGTCACCAAACTTTAAGGGAATGTTCTAGACATTATTCTAAGATTCTGGGAACTAACAGCGAAATTTTCGGAGTCCTAAATTATTTATTATGAATTATTGAAGATAATATATATTAGAAAATACCCGAAAAAGGGATTTAACTACATTATTATAATTATACTGAGAAATCCATAATTAGAAGCATTCTTATTAAATTCTAGAGATTAAAATACACTACCAGTATTTATCTCATAATTTTTGGAGCTCGTTTAGTATTTTTAATAATTATTATACTAGTATAATAGTTCTTTATTAATTATTAAAAATACTAATATATAGTACTATAGCTTTATAGATCTTGGGATATCATAAAATAGTATTAGGGACTTTCCCCAAATTTTCCATAATTTATGTACATATATAGATACTTAAATTATTATGTCAGTACTCTAGAAATCCACATATTATACTTATAAATTACTAAATTATTAATAATTATCTTATTACAATAGTGTAATTATACCTAGTATGTTGAGAATACTATATAATAATATCTTGTAGCTTAAGAATATCTATAAATACATATAAGTATTTATTGTCTAATTTAAATGCCATTTAAAACTAATATTTATTATTTATTATACCTATAAATAATAAACATAGGTTATTATATAACCATAATATACACAGTATACGAAATATTAATTAAATGATTTTGTATAAATCACTAGGGACATATTCTTAATTTTCTGGAATTTATGAATACGTATAAGTATTTGTTAACTATTTAAATACTAGTTAAAACTAATATTTGTTATTTATAATCAACAGAAAAGAATAATTACATATATTATTTAATATAATAATAATTTACAGAATATGTGAAATGCCTCATAATAATATTTCATAACCCAAAATTACTAATAATATAATTTGAAACTTATTTAATTAAAACCTTTTAAATATAATTTATTAACTAGTAACAATAATAAAAAGAATTATAATAATAAGCTTAGACTCGGAGGGTTGACCCGAATCGACCCTAACTAGACGGGTTACCAGTTTGGTCACACGAAGGAATCCAACTAGATGACCAAATGGGTCAAACCCGACCCGAACTAACTTAAAATGGATAAAGCATATAAAGACACAAACTAACCCAATTTGAAAACCCATTCGGGTTGATCCTAAACCCGAACCCGAACCCGAACCCGAACCAACTACACTCATAATCTAAACCTAACCCATTTACTTAATCCTAACCGAACCCGGATCCACACCCGAATCCACTTCCACTAACAACGTGGACCGCCCCATTTACCCGAACCCGTGCGCGAACCGGCCTGACGTCAAAACGACGTCGTCCAACTTAAGTTGGCCCATGGGTTAATTTAACCGGCCCGCTACCCACTTCTACACTTAACATAACCCACCCAGACCCGTACCCGACCCAACCCATGACCCGGACGTTATAACCCTTTTTGTTTAATTTCTTCTCCGGCGAGAGAGAGCCTCCGGAGAATCGGGGCTCACCGAAAAAGCTTCAAACGCCTAGTTCTCTCTCATCTCTCCTTGGAAATCCATGAATCCAACGCCAGATTGATCGGAATTGGCCCCTCTACCACATACTAGAAGCTGGATAATGGGTTCATTCGTTTGGTGGTCCTACTAGTCGATTTTTCTTTTCGATTTTCAACGAAATAATCCCTTGCATGGCAGCCTAAACGTGCTCTATATGAAAAGTTGTTTCAAGAGGGTCCTAATGGGATCATGAGGATCAGTTTGGTGTAAATCTTATGGTTTTGGTAGTAGTTTTAAAATCAAGCTCCAAAGGTAGAACTTGAAGGGTGGCCGGAAGTTGCAGAGAGCTCAAGACTCAGCTGGGCTACATGCATGTGCGTATGGGGGTTTCTACATGACATGAAATGGGGCAGAAGATGAAGGAGGGGCTGGGTTTTACCTCTGGTGACCTCTGATTTCTTTTTTTTCCTCTCTGGTCTCCTCTTTTCTCTCTCCTCTGCGTTGGGATGGAAAATGTGGGTATGTATGTGTGTGCCGTGTACAAAGAAGGTGTGGAGGGTTGTGTGTGTGTGCTATGGTCACAGTGAGGCAGAGGGGGTAAGGGTGCATACAATATATGCGTGATGTGGTTAATTTCCTCACCAAAAGAACTCTCAGATTTCTCTCTACCAAAATTCTGTGATTGTGTGTGCGTGATGCAGAGAATGGTGCGTGTGTGTACTGAATATGTG